>CM077313.1:10002566-12502566 GCA_039655065.1 Glossophaga mutica
AGTCTCTGGTATCAGTGAAGTCTAGAAGAATGTAGAGAATTCCTTCTTTACGTTCTGAGAAAGTCTCATTGCATCTCCAGCCCTACGTTCTTTCCCGAACAAGTGCCAAGCCCAGGCCCTGAGTACTCTGGTGACGCTCTGCTCCCGTCCCAGTGCTTCCTAACAGCAGCTCTGCCACACCCTCTCCAGCTGGTCCTCCAAGGAGGCCCACTCTCCCAGAGCAGGCTGATTCTGGGGGCCGGGAGCCTGTCACCTGGGTCACCATCGGGAACGGAGCACAGGTCGACCTGGCAGACAGTTATTCCCGTTATCTCTTCTCTCTTAGCTACCATCTGCTCTTTTCGGTCTTCCAGCATTTTCTTTAAAACCCACTAAAGTTACTTAGTTTCAGTCCAAAGATGAAATTTTTCTTGGCCAATTTGAATATGGTTGCATCAGCTGTGTTTTAAGAATTTTGGCTTTGGATTTTTCATTTTGTTTAAAATAGTACAATGAGGGTGATTAGGGCAAGATGTTCACTTTCTGCTCTTAAAAAATAAAGTGTGCTCTTTATTGTGGTCCTATCTCTAAAACAAAAAAACAAAAACAAAAACCAAAAAAAAGGGAAGGAGAGAAAGTAAAGAAAAGGCTCAGCTCCGAATCTGGCAGGCTCACTGCCTTCTCCGAGGCAGGAAAGCTGAGCCAGGGTTGGAGAAAGAAGTGATTAAGGACTTTGAGGTTAGGAAGGTTTAGAATTACGAGGCCAGGCTGTGTGCATTAGAGAACGCATTCAGCTTATTTTCATAGGCGGATTAGTCCGCCTCAGCAGGAGCCAAACCAGTGAATTCAGATACTCAGCTTGAGAAAACGTGTTTTTTCTTTCTCTCTTCTTATTTTTACCTTTTCTTTTTTTTTTGTTTTTCCTCTTCTCTCTCCCCTTCTTCCTCTTCTCCTTCCCGTCTTCCTTTCCTTTCTTCTCTCTCTTTTCATTTCTCTAAAGCCCCAGGAAATTAAATGCATGGACTGATGCCTTCAGTCCTAAAATGGAAATGAGAAATGCTCATGTCAGGAAATTCCAAAGATAAGGTTCCTACGGCAGCATTAGCTCGGTTATGTATGTTTTATGGTGCACATTTCATAACGTTGGCAGGAATGCCTCAAGGCTGACATTGGACAAGAAACGTTATTATTTTTTAAGTATAAGCAGCATTCTGAATTCACAAGTATCTATATACCCTAAAGGTTTCAACTCGACTTCAGAGTTTTTTAGTTTCATTTGATCATATGACAGAGTTTTTGGATCATTATGCAACCAAATAAGGGATTGTTTTAGCATTATATAGCTTTAGCCTTTGCTTGGGGCTGAGCATAAGACTTCCAGAACTTTCTGAGGCCATGACACCTTAGTCATTTAATGGCCACCAAATCAAACTGTGCTGTTATTGATTCCTTCATTTTCATCTTCTCTAGGACTGATTGGGATCGCATAGCTCTCTGGCTGGGCCGCATCCCTCAGCCATCATCAGTTTGATGGTTAAAGTTCACTGACCAGCCCCCTAACCCTAACCCTAGCCCTGTCTGTCCCTGTCGTTAGGAGTCCGTCTTAGTCCACGTGACATTCACCAGGTAACCCTAACTGCTGCTGTGTCTAGAAACTGAATGTTTAAAAGCTTCAAAAGCAAGCAAACTGATTGAGATTGAGACCAAAGAATACTTGGAAAGTGCCTGAGAAGCCTGGTTTTATAAATGCATGTATTTCAATAGTAGTTGCCCAGGAAAACAGGGCGGTGGTTCTATATTCTGCATTGGAAGAGCGGCTGCCGCGTCCTAATTCTCGCTAGAAGGCAGAAATGGTTGGGTTTTAGACACAATGGCAGATGCAGGTATTCGTTCTTCAGACACTCCTATTTTGGATTCAGAAAGCAATTTTGGATTCAGAGAAAAGCAGAAAGCGAGTGTGGGCAGTCACAATCCTTGATGAAGGGAATACCCAATAACAAACAGAGCAAGCCAAGAGCTGACGTAAGCAATCTGCCGCCTAACTCCTCTGAACAGCTGGTCACATGCGCGCCCTTCACCCCGGTGCTGGGAGCTGTGGGGAGAGACGCCTGGGCTGTCAAGAAGAGACTCTGTGGCAGCTGGAGGTGGATGAGGGACTCAGAATGAGGCGTCCCTGCTTCCTGCCAAGGGCACCGTGATGTTTTAGGTGGTGGTTCTCTAAGCTTATTTAACCCATAGCTGAAAATAACTCTGGAGGAAATGTGTTCAAAACAATTGACTGAAAATTAACTCTGAGAATACAGTTGCTTCACTTGTTTATGCCAAAATAAGTATTAATTAAAAGCAGTAAATGTGGCTGTTGAAACCAGCTTTTAAAATACTCATTCACTTATTCAACCAACGAACATTTACGGTGAACCAGTGTAGTGTTAGACACGGGAATGTGACAATGAACTAGACAGACCGAGACTCTGCCCTCGTGAAACTTACAGCCTAGGGGCAGAAGTGTGTGACTAGTTATATGACCACGGTACTGTGGCCGTGTTCAGGAGGGTTATTTAGCCTGTCACGGACACAGTGCCAGCTCGGAGGGGAAGTGACACTCAAACTGAGGCCTGGGGTTCCCAGGGAAGGGGACAGCGGGAGACGGGCGTCTGTTAGAGTGAACAAGCAGGCGAAGGTCACGGGGCAGGCAAGACTTCATTCAGCCTGCTGGAGGACCTGAACCGTGCGTGGGGTGGCCAGAGGGGTCAGGGAGGGTGTGACCCTCAAGGTCCCCTGGAGCCAGCGAGCCTCCGGAAGAGCCCGGTAGACCAGGCAGGGGTTTGGACCTATACCTACGAGGAACAGGAAGCGGTTCAGAAGTTTTTAGAAGGTGAGAGACAGTCAGTCTGATTTGCTTTTTTACAAGCTTGTCCCCACAGCAGCCTGGAGACTGAAAAGGCCAGTGGCAGGGGCAGCTGAGGGGCGGGAGGAAGAGTGAGGTCACTGCCCCCTCAACTGGGGCTGCCCTGTGCTGTGACTGCGGTGAGGACTGCGAGAAGCGAGTGGGCTCCAGGTGGGCACTTGTGGACTGGTTAGAAGTGGGCGGGAGGAGAAGGGCAGACGCGGACGGGGCTTCCATGTCTGCGGCACTCACATTGGGCGGATAGGGACGGCCTTGGCTGAGCCGGCTTTGCTGGAGGAGGCTTCGGACCTCGTGGTGGAGCGGGGAACGAGAGCATGAGTTCAACTCTGGATTTGTTAGTTTTGAGATTCTAGCGCATCATGCAAGTGGAGATGTGGGAGGAGCTCTTCCGTTAGTGTTTCATTACGAAAGATGGGAAAGTCACAAATAACATACAAAATACTACTGAAGTCACAGTATTTGGCATTGGTTGTTGAAATTTGGATATTACATGAATTACAACCCACTTCAGCAAACTTACAGTGGGCCAGTCAGGTCACTCCAGCATTTCTGAAACTAAGAAGCACCCAAATCGCATGATAATTGGAGGGCCCAGGAAGCAAACTCGGGCTGAGAGGGGGTTGCACCCCTTCACCGGGCTGTGGGCTCCTCAAAGTCAGTGACGCCTTCGCATCAGCAGCTATGCGCTCTTCGCGACCCTCAGAAGGTGCTTGTTAGCTGTGTGGGCTGCTTGTAGGACGAATGTGGAAATGTTTAAACAAGAGTGAAACCAGTGTAGATGTGGTTGTATTAGCCTCTCAAAACTTGCTTTCTCTCAACGTTAATATGTAAATAAAGGCATTGAACCTTTTTTTCAAGTTAAAAAATATTTTTATAGAAAGGACTTAGCTAAGTGGTTAGATGATTCGTTTAATCACATTTTTCTTCTTTGGGGAACCTCATCACTCCCTGAGCCGCAACCGGAGCTACCCCGTACTGCCCGTCCTTGGAGGCATTTATGCCGGTTATAGAAATAGTGCTTAGGAGGAGCTTTGTGAAGTCACCGCTTGCAAATACCAATACACAGCAATGATAAATCAAACTTTGTAACTGGAATTCTCTCCTAGTGACTCAGGAAACTGGGTAAAGATTTCTGGTTTCTCCTTGTCTTTTGTATGTCCTGTGGCTTCATGTTGATTTAAAATTTTCTTTGGCCCTGGCTGGTATGGCTCAGTGGATTGAGTGCTGGCTTGCAAACCAACAGGTTGCTGATTCAGTTCTAGGTTGGGGCACATGCCTGGGTTGCAGGCCAGGTCCCCAGTAGGGGGTGTGCAAGAGGTAGCCACACACTGCTGTTTCTCTCCCTCTCTTTCTCCTGCCCTTCCTGTCTCTCTAAAAATAAATAAATGAAAGCTTTACCACATTTTTTCTTTGTCTTTCAGTCTTCCTGCATAGGAATTAGTCACCTGAAAGCCAACATTTAAACACAGACATGGAGGGAGAAATCTTGTGATGAATTCTCTTGCAAATTAAATAAAGATTTTTGCCAAGTGAATAACCATCTTCTAATCAGTTTTTTTAGGAAGTTTCTAGTTTTTAAAAATTTCATTTTTCCAGTGCTATTTAGACTGGTGGCAGGCACCTTTTATGTGCTGGGAATTAAAGGCAAAGTACAGCTAAACTCTTATATTAGCATCTTGTTCTTGGAACTATGGAAGCATCATAAAAAACACAAAGATCCTGGCTTGAGATCCCTGGATGTCTGACAGCGGCAATTTGGATGCAGGCTAATCCCGTCCCAGCGAACCCTAACAGATAGTCCAGGTCGTGTTACATATGTTCTAAGTAAGTGAGCCGCCCGCTGGGACCTGGAGAGCCGAGAGCATGCAAACATCTGTTTTGTTACAGCATTTATTATTAAAACATTTGAATTATCAGATGTTATTTCGTAGGTACTTCATAAAAATTTTTCATTTTAAAATTTGACCTATTCAAATACTGCTTCATGGGTGCCTCAAATGAGATTTAAAAAAAAAAATAAGAACAATTATAGAGTCCTTGCCATGGCAAATCAAGGCATAGCTGCAGCCCCTTTCTGAAATTAAAAAAAAAAAAAAGGCCAAGTGCAGCCAGGGTCATGCTCGAACTCTGGACCATCGGGGCGTTCCCTGTCGGTGGCGGCCACCTCTCCGTCCCTCTGCTGTCAGGATGGGGGCTTCCTGGCATTGCGGCAGAACCTGCTCGGCTCCCAGGGAAGGGACCCCGCCTGCCCCCTCCTTTTTCTGTGAGGGTCCGTAGCTTCTCTTCATCACATAATTTAGTTACATGATGAGGAACGAGAGGGCCTGCTGGCTGACTCACAGCGACGTGAAATGTGATTTGTGCGGAACATTAGTTCAGGTTCATAACTTCAGCCTCTGGAAACTGGGCTCGTTCTGACCTGCGGACTGTGGCTGCAGCCTTTCTCACGCATTGCCCCGTACTGCACGCGCCGCCCAGCGCCCGTGCTGTTCAGAGCACCATCTGCAGCCAGACTCCTGGTCCACCACTTTCTCCCAACGTGGCTTTGAGCAGTTAGTTTATCTAGCCTCTCAGTCCGTTTTCTCATGCTTCACAAGGTTGTTGCGAAGCCCAAATGTGCTAACCCCGGTGAAGCCCCTAGTAGTACTCAGTGTTGTTGAGTGGGTGAGTCTGTGGTCTCACGGAACAGCTTATTACCAATTTCCCGGCAAATCGAGGTGGTGGGCACGCTGAGTGCTCCAGCTGACAGATTCTGATGGGCTCGCCCAGGAGTCGAGGCCCACTCCAGGCCACCTCACTCTGCTCTCCAGTCAGACGCCTGGCTCATGCCAGCCCGGGCCAACGGCAGCCCAGACTAGGAGTCGTTCAGGGTGGGTTCCCAGCACTGCCCATTCCCATCCTAGAGAAAGCAGCCCCGCCCCACCCCCACACCCCCACCATCACCACCAGACCCCATCTACTAGAGTTCTGAAGTTCAGTCCTTCTTCCTGGCTGGACACCTCAAGGAAAGGAGGGGCTCATGCATTGGTAGCCTCCCCTTTTGGGCACGAGCTTCTGTTCGTAGGTCAGGACCCCAGGGCACAGGTGACAATTTTAGCCTGTCTATGGTCTTAACTTAAGACCATAGACACTGAACATGGAAGCTTCCAGCTTGGCCCTTCTTTGTGCTTCTGCCCTGAGTGTCTACGTGCTGAGTTCTTCAAGCTCATGAAGGAGTGAGTGAGGATGGGGTGCTGAGAAGGGGTGATGAAGTCAGATGTGGAGATACTACCATTTAGAGCCTAAAGAGGAAAAGCCTTGGCGAGCACCCATCGCCCAGGAAGAGGAAGAGGAAGAGAGCTTCCGGTGAGGGCCCCAGGAGTGTCGTACGAGAGAGCAAGTCATGTGGGGGAGGCCTGGCACCGGGCTCCTCACACCACCCGGAGGGCCCCTGCGCACGTGTTTGCGGTGCTCCGCTGAACAACACTAGTGTAAACGATGATAAATACCAGAGAAATGGGATGAAAAAACACAGCAATGTATATAAGCCTCATTTCTTAAAAAATGTATTCTGTTGCTTAAGAAGTTTGTAAATGCTCACGCTCCATTTCCGTACTTACCTCATCAAGGACCAGTCCAGTTGACACACCAGCCCTGGGCCAGGGGCTGCACGTGGACTGACCGCCCTTGCACTGTAGCAACTGAGAGGCGTCGTGTAAAGGAAACTGGTGTCGTGTAAGAAAAGGAGCAAGAAAGTGGTTAGGTTTCACCAGAAACTCACTAGTGACGGTTAGGAGACAGTTTCAGAAAAGGGGTGCACAGAGATGCCAGGTTGAGAAGGTAAGGGAGGGAAAAACCGGAGAGCTGTGTTAAACTAGTGATTGTACTGTCAGAATAGTCTGCACCCCCACCCCCACCGCCCCGCCCCGTTGGAAAGGTCGGCAGGGAAGGTGAGGAATAGCAGAACTACCAGGGTCATTGCTTCAAATGAAAGTTTTTCAAGATGCAGGAAACCTGAGCATGTTTAAAGAAAGAGAGGAAGAAACTAGTAAAGAGGCAAAGCTTTAAAATGCAAGAAATCCTCAAAGTTTGGGGAGCAGGCTGCGGGCCTCTGCCCGGCTCTGCCATCTCTTCGCCCGGCGCTCTCCGCCCGTACTTCCCGCAGGCCCCTGCCGAACGGCTGTCGTTGCCACAAATGCACCCTGTGCTCTGTAGCCACACGCCCTTCACACACGCCCTTCCCTCTTCTTGGAAAGCCCTTCTTATCCTTCAGGTCTCGGCCTGGACGAGTGACCTCATCAAAGCCTTCCCTGATGCATCGCCCACCTAAACTGAGGCCTCCTTGATGGTCTCATTTGGAGCAGCCTGTTCTTTCCCGTCATTGAACGTACACATCTATAATTCTGTGCCTGAGCTGACCGAAGGTCTGTCTTCCTTTCTAGCACGTAAGCTCTGGAGGCAGGGACACGTTCAGTCACTCCTCATTTATCGAACCCTGGGTGCAGGGCCTCCCACACAGTAAATGCTCAACATAAAACGTTTGCTGCGTAAACTGTAAGAGCTCGCACTTGTTGAGTGCTTGCTAGGTGCTGAGGACTTCGCCAACATTCTCCTTTCTGTGCTTTGGACACTCCTATGAGATACTGTTTTACAAATGAGGACACTGAGTTTCAGCCTAGTTAAATGGTTCAGCCAAGGTCAAAAGGCTCGTGATTGAAGGACCCCAGCTCTGTATCCAGTGGGGCACCCTCCCCAGGGGCCAGGGAGAGATTGGAAGTGTGGGTGAAGAAGCAGAGACACTTCGCATTTCCAAGCACTGTACGACTTACCATCTGGCCTGTTTACAAGACTGTGCTGGACACCTGAACAAAATAAGAGAGGAGGGCCGTGCTCCTGAGCCGTAGCAGGCTTGCACCCCTGGACCCTATCTGAGGAGGAGTGAGGGGCCAGGACCAAGGTCAGCCGGGGGCGGGGGGTATCCTGTTCAGTGTGGCGGGATCGCATGTCCTCCTAAGTCCCATTCAAGGAAGGCCCAAGTGTGTTCAGTAGAAATTCCTGACAGGTCTGGAATTTGTGGAGGCAAATCTGAGTGGGCGGGGCTGTTCTTTTCCACCTGGAGGGAAAGTTCTGGGTTGCTTGGGAGAGGGAGAAGGAAGGAGGGAGAGAAGACAGTGTGGGAGGCAGAGTGGACCTGTGAGGTGGCCGATGTTTCACGTGTTGCACAGTAGGACGCGCCTCGTGACCCCCCTCCGCATGTTCAGGGAAGTTACAAAAACCATAGAAACTCAAGGCGAGTGGCTGCATGCGGAAGAGCAATTCTGATCAACACCATCGGCACAGGGACCACCCACGTGGATGTGGGGTGGGGTAGGGTGGTTGAAAGCCCTGGAGCCAGCCAGGCAGCAGGCAGACAGAGACCCAGAGGTTTTGCACAGATGTCTGAGGGGCAGGGTGGGGCATCTCATGGCCTCTGGGTTTCATTCGGATGATAACCAAGCACGTGGATGCAAGCCGGGAGGGGCCCAGGCCTCTGGTCCACTCTGCACTGGCCACCACTGCCCTTCTCTAATTATTAATGTGTGTGCTCTCTAAACATTGTGGGACATTTGAAAAGTCCAAGAAAGAAAAAGTGAAGAGAGGCCAGGAGCCATCCCTCAGTCCTGAATGAACCTCAGACAGCAGCTAGTATATTTTACTTTCTTCTTTTTCTTTTCTGTGTATGTGTTTGCTTACAGAGTTGGGACTTGCCCTGGCTGGTGTGGCTCAGTGGATCGAGTGCCAGCCTGTGAACTGAAGGGTGCCCGGTTCAATTCCAGGGCAGGGCTCATGCCTGGGGTGCAGGCCAGGTCCCCTGTTGGGAGCACTTGAGAGGCAACCATGTGTCTCTCACACACTGGTGTTTCTCTCTCTTTCTCCCTCCCTTCCCTTCTCTGTAAAAAAGTAAATAAATAAAATCTTTTTAAAAAGTTGGGACTGCATTTATATATATATATACACACACACACACACACACACATACACATTTTACTATCTTATTTGGCAGAATAACATAAACATTCTTTCAAGTCAAAGGCACATCTCATATTTGAGGATTTTTATACCTTCTTACAAAAACCGGAGTTGATTTCACTAATAAGAATTTTTGCAAGAAAATACAAAATTTTTCGGTGTATATTCTCTGAACTAGCCCAATTTGACTTGATTCTTGTTGTTTTTTTATTTTTCCCCTCCCACTTGACACAACCCAGGAAGTCCTACGAGTTTGAAGACCTGCTGCAGTCCTCCCTGGAGAGCAGCAGGGTCGACTGGTACGCGCAGACTAAGCTGGGGCTGACTCGCACTCTATCCGAGGAGAACGTCTACGAAGACATTCTGGGTAAGGGGCCAGACGGTCTGTGTGCGGGAGTGAGTCTGTCTCCGAGCACGGGGAGAGAAGTGGGGCTGGGGCTTGTAACACATGCACGCGGGCACGCACACACACACACACCTCAGAGACATCCTTGTGCTCCAGTGAATGAGAGAGCAGGTAGGTGAGTGGACGAGCGGCCCTTGGTGGGAGAGGTGAGGGAAAAGGGGGCCCGGGAGAGAAGGGCTGCGATGGTCGGCAGCCAGGAGGCAGCGTGGCTTGCTCTGGAGAGCTGGAGCCTCGAGACCTGTGATCGAATCTCGGCTCTGCTACTTATTAGCTGTATGAGAATGAACTTGTGACTTAACATCTCTGAACTTCAGTTCTCTCATCTGCATACCAAGGATGATGATAGCTACCGTATGGGGTTGTTTGAGGACTGGAGAAAATGGTACATAAAATCCCTGACTTAGAACACATGCTCAGTAAATTGTGGGGATCCCTGAATGAAAGAAAACTGAAGAACACCATACTCTTTCTGAACCCGGAGGAGTGTGGCAGTAACAGGTCATCAAAATTCAGACTAGATTGAATGTCTACTATTGAAAAAGAAACTTCAGCCTAGCTCTGAAGAATTCTCATAGATTCCAAAGTCGGGTTCAGATTCATAGAGTCTGTGTGTATTTAAATGCAGTGAGTTAGCTCAGCCCTAAGAAAAGATGAAACTGTACTGCTGTTTGCAACAGTGCGGATGGATCTTGATAGTAGCATGCTAAGCGACATAAGTCAGACAAAAGAAGGGAAGAATCACATGGTTTTGCTCATATGTGGGCTATAAAACGGAAAGCAACAAGTGAACAAAGAAAACAGAAAACTCATCGACACGGACAACAGTGCAGGGGTTACCAGAGGGAAGAGTGGGGGGTGGGGAAGTTGTAAAGATGAAGGGGGTCAAATGTACTCATAAATATGGTGGGAGAAGATGATCGGACTTTGGTCGGAGGACACATAATACAGTGTACAGCTGATGTACCACAGAACTGTACTCTTGAAACCTACGTAATCTTTTTAACCAAGGTCATGCCAATAAATTTAATAAAAATTAAAAAAAATAAATTTGGTGAGTTAAGTATCTTCAGGGAAGGCCCCAGTTTCAGTGGGGCGTAAGCTCAGAGCAGCATCTGCATGGTGGGGGTAGGGGAAGACACCGACGTGTGTCCACATGGAAGGGGCAGGTAGGGCATGCGTGCGCACGTACACGCACGTAATCAGTCCCACGACAAACCCCACGGTCAGTGGAGACACGAGCCTGGAGGCAGGGCGTGAGGCATGGACTTAGCTGAGCTCCTTGCACTGCAGCACAGACTGTTTGAATGGCTGCGTCCCAGCTGCGGAGAGGGCTTCCTGCCAGCGCTGCAGGCTTCCCGAATCCGGAGCGGGTGGAGCGGGTGTGAGGTCTGGAGCCCTCAGCAGTGCGTGTACCTGACAGGGAAGCTCTCCCTTAGACAGAGCAGGAGGCCCAGATGAAAACACAAAGAGAGTTTGCTGCTTTACGTGACCAGAACTGGCTTTTCCTCCCTCGTTTCTTATCTCTCAGGTTAGCTGTGTTCCCAGCAGCTTTCCCGTGATCGGCTCCCTGGAGGGAGCATCTGTCCCCTGCAAGTCCCAGCGAAGATCCTGGGGCTCATTCTGACTGGATTGATTTAGGTCCTTCATTCACCCGCGGAGCCTGGGAGTGCCTTGTGGTGATTGGCTCAGACTTGGGGTGTGAGCCCTTCCTGGCACTGGTTGCTGAGGCAGGGACTGGGGAAACTCTGATTGGCTAAAGTCTTGAAAGCGGAGTGGAATTGATCTCAAACATCTAAGAACAGGAGACAGGGAAGTTACTCCTGTGACAATCAGGGTCTGTTACCAAGAGGAAAGATGAACCGGTAGCCAGACCTCAGAAAGCG
The DNA here is from genome assembly GCA_039655065.1 of Glossophaga mutica. NCBI lineage: Eukaryota > Metazoa > Chordata > Mammalia > Chiroptera > Phyllostomidae > Glossophaga > Glossophaga mutica. The sequence continues at coordinate 10,013,731 of CM077313.1, forward strand.
AGGACAGGCCCGGACGGTGGGCAGACCCATGGAGGGAAGCTTCCTCAGTGTCCCCACTTCCTGACCTGCTGCCTTTGACCGCAGATCCACCGATGAAGGAAAACCCTTATGAGGATGTCGAATTGCATGGTCGCTGCCTGGGAAAGAAGTGTGTCTTGAATTTTCCTGGTTCTCCCACCTCTTCCATCCCTGACACATCCACCAAGGTATGAGCCCCCAAGGGAGTGTTGGGGAACAAGGGGTCCCAGCCCCCGGCCTTGAGCAGCCTGGAGCTCTGGGTTACCCTGGAGTGCCGGAGCACCCTCGCCGCCAGGCTCCCCGGTGTGTGCCGAGCGGCCCGCTCCTCCGGCCTCCAGCTCTCCTGGAGCCCTCTGCTCAGCAGAGCGTCCTGAAGGGCCACTTTGGCTGCTTCTGCGTTAGAAACCTCTCCCACTAGGTAAATGAGATAGCGTTTAGCCACAGGACTGCTAAGAATAGTGTCATAAAACAAACTCTGAAATACAGAACCGAACGGCATGGTTTAGCAACAGTCTTTTTATTGTATGCCACCATCTGTGGGGTTTTCAGTGGAAGAATATGCATATTATGTAGTCTGGTATGTTTGTGCATGTGAAGGAAGATCTCTGTAAGAGTGCCTAAGACTGAGTAAGGGGTGCCCCGTGCAGTTGTCTGAGTGTCTGAGCACCTGGCGGTCAGGGTAGAAGCCTGACATTTCTTACAGAATATCCTTTTGCACCTTGGAAGTACGTACATACAGATAATACAACTATATTAATGGACACGATCATTGCAGCCCATTGCCCATAGGACGGACTTCATGTTCCTTACCAGAGCACTGGATTTCCTTCCTAACTGGTGCCCGGGCACCCACGGCTACCTCATTTCACACAGCTCCTGCGTGCATGTACGAGCTCCCCTCTGCTGGGAGCCTGCTGACTGCCCGTCTGGTGTGACAGGTCTGGGATCGGCAGACTTTTCTGTAAAGGGCCACCAAGTAGATGCACAATCTGTGCTGTGACTGCTCTGCACAGCCACTGTGACAGGACCCAGCCGTAGACAGTGCGCCAAAGAGTGCGGCTGTGTTTCCACAGTGCTGCATGGATCAGCACTGAGATCTGAATTGTATGTAACTTTCATGTGCCATGAAGTTATATACACACACACATATCTATACATATACCCTTTATAGATAAATATATTTCAGCCATTGAAACATAGCAAAACCATTCTCAGCTCCTGGCCATATATGGCCCACAGATAGATGGTAATTTGCTCGCCACTGCACTAGGTCATCCCTCCCTCTGCCCTTGGCTTTTGCCTGAACCTCTCCGCCGTCCTTTAAGGTTGCTCAGTCATGCCTCCCTCAGGAAGCTTCCAGGCCGTCCCAGACCCTGGGGCCCCTTCCCTGCTGCTTGCCTGCAGCACTCAGTAGGCTCATGGCTTCATCTCACACCAAACTGGGGACACTGCCTGATGACATCGCTTACTGTGGTGATTCCAAGTCTGGTTTAAGTCCCGCACCGCATCTTAAAAACGTCATCCCGGTTATGTTGTGAATTCCTCAAGGTCAGCGAGTACACTGTTTCTTTGTGTCTCCCGTAAGTAACAGTCATACAGTGTTTAGGTGTTGACAAAATTATAAAGGGGGCCGCACCCAGGCTGCAAGTGTCGGGGTGATGCCACCACGAGGGTGTGTTTCCAACCCAAGCGAAGCAGCCACGTTCCTTTCCCAGCCCCAGGTGAGGGCAGCCTCCGCTGGCAGGTGGGCGAGCGGGGTCAGCACAGGGGGCACACCTTTTGTGCTGGACGGTCACAGAGGGGATCTTCGGGCCGCCAGTCTTCCTGAAGGGAGTCGAAGGTGGAACCTGTCGTGAAGGGTGGACTGTACAGACCCAAAGCAAGTGGCACAGCGCTTGCGGGGACCAGTCGACTTCTGTTTTCTGCTCCTGGGGAAGCGGGTGTGGTCGTGAATGATCAGAGACAGCCATGGAATGCGCTTTGTTTTCGTGGGAACATGGACGTCGTCCACACTTAGGAAACCCTCAGGGAAGGCTGCACCCGAGTCTGCCCCTTCGCATCCCACCCCGCACTGCCCGCCTTCCGCTCCGTGTGCGGAGTGGGCCGCACGGCCTCCTAGGAACGCGTGAACTGCCTGGGCGGAGCAGCTGTGCACTCAGAGCGGGTGCTGCTCCCTGAGGCCAGAAAAGAAGGCTTAGCCCGTTCTGTCCCCTTCCTGCCAGGCTGGAACAGGGTCTGTCCTCTGTCCCCAGAATCGCGAACCGAGTGGGCAGGCGAGTGAGTGAGAACTCGGAGGGTGAGAGGCGGCTCCCCCGCTGGCGGGTGACCGGCTGCCCAGTGCGCATGCCCGACTGCCGCCGAGCCGCGCAGGCTCAGGGACGTCCAGCCTTTCGGCGTCTCTGCACCACACCGGAAGAAGAGGTGTCTGGGGCCACACATTAAATCCATTGCGATTTGCAATCACAAAAAAAAAAAAATCTTGTTATTTAAGTAAATTTACAATCTTGTGTCTGGCCACATTCACAGCCATCCTGGGCGGCATGTGGCCCACGGGACACAGGTTGGACACCCCTGTCAGCAGGCTGTCGTGGGCTCTGTGTCCACGCCCCTTCCCCTCCTCTCCCACATCTGGGTGTCTGGTTTGCGCCCCCGTTCTGGGACAGCTGCAGACCTCTCCACTTCCTCCATGGAGCTCCTTGAATATGCATGCCACATCTGGGCTGCATCTGGGGCCTCAGAACTTGCGGAAGCAGTCCCTCTGTGGCCTCCCCCTCTACCAGCCACAGAAGGATCCTGAATGATATTTCATCATTTTATCGAAATGTCAGCACATTACATTACGTTGGGATTTTCACCTAATGAGGTGGTCCCAGAAAGGGAAGGGTCCTTTGCATGGACCTGCCCTAGAAAGGAGCGGACACGCTGCTCAGGGCAGATGCTGATACAGTGCAAAGTGCTGAGCAGGAACTTGTTCTTCTCCTGCTCGTGGGACCCACCACCCCACACCTCCAACATGCAGTGAATGTGGTAGGAGCTAATGTTTATAAGGAGGGAGATCTTGGCTAATGTGAGATCTTCTGTTTTATGAATGATCCCTAAGGGAAAAGTGTATCACTGACTAGCATTCTCTGGTTGCCTGGATAACCCCGCACCACCTTCCACCCACGGATCATATGTCGCTCGGCCGTGGCTACAGAGAGGCAGCGTCTGGTCAGGTGTGCAGGTTCGAGACCTCCATCCAGAACCTGCCGTAGCCCCGAGTTAGCTGGGGGACTTGAGTGAAAGGATCTCATCGCCGTGTGTTTCTTTTTTCATTGATAAAATGGGAATAATAATGATAGTACACTCCTCTTCAGGGTCTGTGAAGGTTCATCAAACTAATACTTTTAAACCACTTATATTAGTGTCTGCAAGATGAGTACTATTTATGTTTGCTAAATACATGGAGAAATGCTTTTCAGTATATGTTCTTTTAAAAATAACCTTATTCTTAGAAAATAGATACATTCTCATAAAGAGTTTTTAAATACTGAAAAGTGTAATTAAGAAAACAAAACTCATTTATAATAGACTTTTTAAAAATATTTTATTTCTTTATTTTTAGAGAGAGGGGAAGGGAGGGAGAAAGAGGAGAGAGAAACATCAATGTGTGGTTGCCTCTCACATGGGCCCCACTGGGGTCCTGGCCTGCAACCCAGGCTTGTGCCTTGACTGGGAATCGAACCGTGACCCTTCGGTTCACAGCCCGCGCTCAATCCACTGAGCCACACCAGCCAGGGCTGTTTTTTCTTTAGGCTCACATATTTTCTTTTTTCTATAATAGATTGTTATTATGTGAGTGTGTGTATGCTTGTGTGTTTTATAGATCTTTTCAAAAACTGCATGTAATCCCACACCCAGGGATAACCACTGTTAACACGCTGGTTCATTTCTTCCCAGGCTGTCTCACACTGTGTGTGAGTGTGTGTCCATTAAAAAAAGCTTTGGGATTATATTGTGTAAGTAGTTTGCTGCTCTTTTATACATAGTGACCATGATTATTTCCCCATGTCATTAATTTCTTTTAGAAAACAATTTGTATCGCCTGAGTGATAGTCCCTCATTTCAATGTAACGGGAGCTCCCTCAAGGAAACAGACAGCTTCCTTGCAGCCCAGCGCCCCCGGCCCTACCTGGGTGCCCCTGCTAGGGCTCACCACACCGGGTCTCTTGAAATAACCCAAGAGATTTCAGAAGGGGGTCCTTGTCTGCTTTACCGTTTTGGACACCACAGATCTTTTTGTGGATCCACTGTGAATCCAAAGTCTGTAAGATTAGGGAGACTCCGTGGGCTCTGCCACCAGGCTAGGCCCTCCACAGAGGCCACTCTGCAGAGACAGGGGGACCAGGCGCTTCATTTGCAGGGCGTGATGCTGTGAGGCGCTCTGATCAAAATCTGGAACCCTCTCTGGACCGCAGTCATCCCCAGGGTCCTATAGTGAGCCCTCTTTCCATCCGTAGTTCACGCATGACAAACTACTTCTGGTCACCTGGTTTTGTAAATAAAGTTCTATTGAAACACGTCCACACTGGTTTGTTCACGCATTGTCTGTGGCTGCTCTTACACTAAAGTGGCAGAGTTGAGTAGTTGTGACAGAGACAGGATGGCCCACAAAGCCTAAAATATTTACTCTCTGGCCTTTAAGAAACAGCTTGCTGATCCTTGCCAAGTCCAAGATCTCTACCCTCACTTTCCACGGCCTCCCACAGGCGACTGGGTGTCTTCACTGGTGCATCGTCCCCACGAGGACTCTCCTTGGTCTGTTTGCTCTTCCTCACTCCAGGCCCGTTCTCAGGCTGCACTGCGTGCTCTCCCCATGGCCCACCAGGTCCTCTTGTTATCAGCTAAGCAGCCACTGAAATTCTGCCCCTTCGGGGAAGCTCCCTTGCACTTATTTTGGGTGCCCTGGCAGGCACCGGGCCCCTTCCTCCAGCAGTGTGGCCACTGGGAGGTGCCACCCCCACCCCACCTCCCCTGGGTCTCTCACACCCTTTAGAAAACCGAGTGCCATGTTTTCATTCCTTTCTGTTTCCTCTCTTCTCAGACCTGTTCACACGTCAGATGTTCTCTGAACAGACACTACACTATGTATCTAATGAAAACAGATACCTGCTTTTTGCCAACAACTTGATAGGAGATTCCATGCAGTGAAAGAATTGGAGCCATTCCTTTGGATTCCATTGCAGACGCAATTTGGTCTTTAAGAAGGCTCATTATTAGTTCTTCTTCTTTTGCTAGTTTAATTATTACGATGCCCATAGTGAGCAAACCAGGCGGCCTCATGCTCAGCTCAGAACTGGCAGTGCCAAGCCATGGGTAGCTCCCTGTAGAACACAGCAGACCATGGCACAGGCCGGGTGAGGAGGCCAGGGACCTTTACTCCCGGCAGGCTTTAGAAAGAAGAGGGCCTGGAGTTACTGCCACACGCTCCTGGGAGCTAAACAAGAGTGGAGAAATCAATGGAACGAAATAAGCCTGTTCTGTGAGAGTTTTAAGATGTGATAAGTGTGGGCTTATAAAATGATAGAAAAAGAAAGGCTCATTTAGTTAATGAAATAGGGATAAGTTAGCCTGGGGAAAAAATCAACTTAGACTAACATACAATAAAATAAATTACTGATGGATTAATGAATACATTATGTTCAAAACTAATGTATTCTAAGAAAAATCCAGAAAAAATGGAATTATTTATTAAACCTCTAAAAAAGTATAGATTCCCAGCAAAGATTAAATCACTCACAAAGGAAAAGATGAACAGATTTGCAGATAGAAAAATGTTATGTGGAAAATACCACATAACCAAAATAAAAATAAATGAACCACATGGGAAAAACACACCTGCAGCAAAACTGACAGATGTTTAATATCTGAACTGTATATATAGGAAGCTTATCCAAATTAATAAGAAAGATAATTAGATAAGTAGGCAAAGAATATAAACAGTGTACTGAAGAGAAATGCAGTTTGCACACTAAAGTGTGAAAAATAAGTCAATGTCATAAGAGGAAGAAAGAGAAATAACTTATATTGAATGCCTGTTGTATATTAGGTCCTCTGCCAGGTCTAATCCATTCATTAATTTTAAAAAGAAACTTTGCAACTACATTTACAGTATAAAATATGAGTCTCGGAAGTACCTTTAGAAAACATATATAGTCAAAGTAGTTATTTTATTAATATTTCCTATGTTTTATGTATTTTCCTTTGTGTGTGTGTGTTTTGATTTTATTTATTTATTTTTAGAGAGAGGAAGGGAGGGAGAGAAACATCGATTGGTTGCCTCTCTCATACCCACTCCTGGGGACCTGGCCCACAACCCAGGCACGTGCCCCAACTGTAAATCGAACTGGTGATCTTTCGGTTCTCAGGCTGGCACTCAATCCACTGAGCCACACCAGCTAGAGCTAATATTTCTTATTTTAGTGAGTAGTTAATACATTCACATGGTTCAAAATTTAAGGAGTATAAAAGGTAAACAGCAAACAGTCACCCGGATCCTGTGTTTCTCTGCCCTGGAGCAACCACTGTTAGTTTCTTGTGCATCCTTCTAGAACTACGCATATACCATCGGAATAGCTCCTTAACACACACACACACGAATAGCAGCATACTCTACTGACTGTTCCACGCTTTGCTTTTCATGCTTAACAATACATACCGGAGAGAACCTTCCGAATCCAAACACCAGGGTTTGTTACACCTCAGTTGTATCCCACTGTGTGGGTGTGCCGTGATTTATTCGACCGGCCTCTGCTGACAGACACTGAGGTCGTTTCCATCCTTTTGTGTTCACTCAGGATCATGACGCAGCACACAGCGTACCTAGCGCAGTACAGCTTTCCTGGTACAGTGTAACTGCACTAGCGCGAGCACATCAATAGGGCAGATCCCTCGGGGTGGAATTGCTGGGTGAAAGGGGTCATTCGCCGGTGTTGGTACTGATGCTGCCAGATTGCCCTCCTTGGAGGTGCGCCAATTTCCAGCCCCCCCACCCCACAGTGCGTGCAAGTGCAAGAGTAACTGGTTTCCCTCGCTTGCACCAGTCAGCGAGTTACATTGTTTTATCTTTGCTACTCAAAATGAGTGAAAAACGTTTCTTCACTGGCATTTTAATTTTCTTTTATGAGTGAAACTGAGAGTCTTTATACTTCTTAAAAATTGTCTTTTTTTCTACATACTTTCCATTCTTTTCCCTTTCTTTTGAATTGTCATCCTCTCATTTGTTTGTGGTATGCATTAGAAAAATGAGCTCTGTGAATTACACGAAATGTTTTACCAGGGTTTGTTTGTGTTCTTTTTTTTTTTTTAAGATCTTATTTATGTATTTTTTAGGGAGACGGGGAGGGAGGGAGAAAGAGAGGAAAAGAAACATCGTATCAGTTGCTTCTTGCACGTCCCTGCGTGGGAGCCTGGCCCGCAACCCAGGCGTGTGCCCTGACCAGGAATTGAACCAGTCTGCAAGATGACGCCCAGCCCCCTGAGCTACACCAGTCAGGGTGTGTTACCCGTCGTTTTGTTTGCCTTTTGAGGCCCAGAGACATGAAATTCCTTGTATAGGAGGCACTTAGCTTGCCAGGAGCAAGGTCAAAGCTAGGCCTAGGGCATGTAACCGCCTGGTACACAGAGTGGCTTGGATTGTCAGAAAGCCTTCTCTGTAAGGCGATTGAGCCAGGTGAGTCCCACTTGTCTAGAGGAGAGAGTGCAGAGTGCGTCCTTTGTCATGATAACTTTCCTTTCCTAATTGGATGGTAAGTGTTCACCGGCACCCGTTAGCACAAATCCAGTCCGAGTCCCAGCCCAGCTGCCCTTCTTGAGCTCGTGGTCTCCGTCAGCAGCACCACCAGCGACTCCCAGTCAGTCCCCTGTGTATTCAGTTACCTTCTTCATTCTTTCCCCTCACAGCAGTTATTGTCCAAACCTGCTTTTTTCCGGCAAAATTCGGAGAGGAGGAACTTCAAACTGCTGGACACTAGGAAGCTGAGTCGGGATGGAATGGGGTCCCCTTCCAAACTCAGCCCCCCTTCCACTCCCAGCAGCCCTGACGACACTTTCTTTAATCTTGGAGACCCGCCGAATGGCAGGAAGAAGAGAAAGATACCCAAGGTAAGGCCTGCAACAAGCTTCAGCGTCAGCTGTGCGCCCCCACCCCTGCCAAGGCAGGCTGCAGAGGTGCCTGGGTGGCGCCCGCCCCTACGCCCGCTTCCTTCCGCCTGCTTCCTCACAGGCCTGGGGGACCAGGGAGGCCAGCAGGGTGGGGTGTCCTGTGGCCCTGAAGCCTCCCACCTCACGCCCCTCCCCCAGCCTTGGCTGCTCCTCTGATCCCGGGCAGGTGGGCAGCGCCCAGCCTCCAAAGGCCACCTGGTCCTCCCGTGCGGCCTCGAGCAGGAGCTGCGTCCGCCTGCTCTGGGCCGGACGGCGCCAGCGCCTGCTGCAGGGGCAGCCCTGCTCGGAGCCTGGGCTCTGAGGCAGCCATTATCAAAGTACACCTTTCCTGACTCCTACTTTTCCTCAAGATTGTATTTGTTTATTCTTAGAGGGAGGTGAAGGAAGGGAGGAAAAGAGGGAGAGAACCATGTGAGGGAGAAGCATCAACTGAGTGCCATTTGTAAGCATCCTTATTGGGGGCTAAACCCACAATCCAGGCATGTGCCCTGACTGGGAATCAAACCGGCGACCTTCCACTCTGCGGGACGATGCCCAACCCACTGAGCCGTGCCAGTCAGGGCGTTGTTTTGAATAAAAAGGGACAAAGACTTATCAGCTGGTGTGTGTGTGGCTTCCCCTTATTCCGTGACCTGATGTGGTGTGAGAGCCTTCTCTGGCACGTGACCATGTGCTCACGGAGCACCCAGCACTGTCTCCTGTGGTGGTTACGAAGGCACCTCGGCCCTCCCTGTTAGCTGGTGAACTCTGGAAGAGCAGGTGCCTGTCCCCTACAGCTGTTTCTCCCTCGCAGCTCCTGGCAGAATCCCTTGTACATCATAGGTGCTTTGTATTCAGTCAAGAAATTCACAGTTCGCAAATATTTACTGAGTCCCTACTGTGTGCCAGGCGCTGTTCCTTCCCACGCAGGGGCTGTTACAGCACAGACAAAAGTCCCCGCCCACGTGGAGCTTACCTTCTGTGTTCATTGTGTTTGAGTAAGTGGAAGGATGTTAACTACACTGTAACTGTCTGCTTTCTAGTTATTTTTGGATGTTTAGGGGGGAGATTTTGAATAGGTTTAAAATTTCCCTCCTGTCTAAAAAACAATGTAACCTAGTAACTCATTTGTTTACTTATCATACTTACAGTTTTAAAGCTGTGGTAAAATATGCGTAACATCAGACTTGTCGTTGGAACCGTTTTTAAGTGCGTGATTTGGTGGCTTTAAGTGCACTGCTCTGAAACCATCGCCAGCATCCACCCCAGAGCTCCTCTTCTCCCCAGACTGGAACTAGGAGTCCGCCTAACGCTGACTCACTAACTCCCCCTCCCCCGCCTCCAGCAGCCACCATTCCCCTTCCTGTCGCTGTGGACTTGCCTGTGCTCATACTTTGTATAAGTGGAATCATGCAACATTTGTTCTTTTGTGATTGGCTTATTTCATTTAGCATAATGCCCTCAAGGTTTATTCATGTTAGACTTAGTCTAAGTCAGAATTTTCCTCCTTTGTGGGCTGAATAATATTCCCTTGTGTGTGCGTACCGCAGTGTGTCCGTCCATGCTTCCATCAGTGCTGGGGAAAGGGTCTCCTCCCCACCCTCTTCCAGGGCCCTCCCTCATCCTGGAAGAGGAAGGTTGGCGGAGGGACCCCCGCTGCGTTCAGGGAGGTAGCCGCTAACACTGGCGTTTCTTCCCTTGGTGTCTGGCAGCTGGTGGTGCGAATCAATGCCATTTATGAGGCTCGGAGGGGGAAGAAGCGGGTGAAGAGGATGTCCCAGTCCATGGAGAGCAACTCGGGAAAAGGTAGGAGCACCCCGCACCGTCCCTCCCCCCCTCCGGGGGTCTGAACACAGGTTCTTCCTGGGAGCGGATAGCTAGTTGTTGTCTTGGGGCAGCTCACCAAGGAGAACAAGCTGGCGCTTTGTAAGTGTCTCCCGTGTTCCCAGGTCGGTCCAACGGGCAGGGGCGCAGCTTGGTGGCACGTCCTCGGCTCCTCTTCTCCCTGTCCCTCCATCCAGTGAGCCCAGGGCAGCAAGCTCTGACCTCACCAAGGGAGCAGCCGGCTTTGCTCAGCGTGCGTACAAGGGACCAATATTATCTGCCGTAATTTGATGCAGGTGCCATCCAATCTAGGGCCAGATTAATTTGGAAATACATTTAGTTAGACGTGGCTTGTCCATTCCATTTAAACAGACAAAGGAAAGCAGCCCTTCTGAACTAGAGATTTTGGTTTTGTGCTGCCACATGTAGTAAGTTCCTGCATCAGAAAAACTCACATTTGCTTTTCTTCTTTTCTTGTCTTCTTGTCTTGTCTTCCTTCCTTGCCTTCCCTCCCCTCCCTCCCCTCCCTCCCTCCCTCCCTCCCTTCCTTCCTTCATTGTCTAGTGACAGATGAGAACAGTGAGTCTGACAGTGACACGGAGGAGAAGCTGAAAGGTAAGACCAGTTGCTGTGCAGGGCGCGTGCAGGTGATGGGGAAGCCGCAGGCATGGCCCTGACCACCTCACGGTGGGGGGGCGGCGGGAGGGAAGGACGGGACAGAGCAGCCTTGCATGAGCTTGTCTGCAAGGCGCGAATGTGAACGTCTGAAGGGACGGGGCCCACAGGATGCTCAGGGGCGGGTCAGTCCTCAGCACAACAAGAATGGTCCTGTTCCACGCCAGAGATCCGGGGTGACTACACCTGCAGGGACCCGCTCCTCCCCTGTATTTCCGTTGCGTTGTGGGCGTGGCTCAGACCTGAATGATGTGCAACAGTGCTGGCCTGTGACTCCAGACACCTGGGGCTTTGGCGCCACTTCTGTGGAAATGGCCATGTGATCTGGAGAAACTCACTGAAGATCTCAGGGCCTCTAGTTCCTCTCCTCTTATGTGAAGTCACTGACATAGTTGCTCCCTGTGGATCACAGTGCGGTGATCTGGGTCAGGCTCCAGTGGGTTTTCTGCAGTTTCTCAGACCCAGGCGGACGCTAAAGACAGGGCGACGAGGCCCATCCACCCAGTGGCCCTGCCCCTGGGACAACTCGGCTCGATTCCATTGCACAGAGTGGTGGCCGGAGAGAAAGCAGGTGGGGGCCCTTGAGTTAGTTAGGTCTCTGCTGGTTGAGTCACACAGGATGTTTACAAAGGCTCCAAAAGCTCCGGCGTTTGGATTTTGTCACATCCCGCAATATGAAGAACGAGGAAAAGGAGTGAGAGGGGAGTCAGCGTCCCCGCCTCACCTGACGGAGGGGCACAGGCGTTGTCCCAGGCCCTGCCCCAGCCCAGACTGCAAACCCGGGGTGGAGCCGAGGCCTCCTGTTCCAAGTGGCTGTATCCTGGCGGCCTGGCGGCCTGGCGAATGTGGCTCCTCCCAGAATTTTGGTGAGGATCCCCAGGAAAGAGTTCGTCCTAATTTGTTAAATGTGGAGACACTTCTTTGGGGTTGGGAAAAGCGCTTTGGGCTGCGAGCTGCACCTCCTGTCGCAGCCCAGTGCGGTTGCACGTCAGAGAACGGGTCGTTTCCAGGCCCCTCCCCACCCTGCCTTCTGTCTCTTCTCTCTGGCTCCCCAGCTCACAGCCAGCGCCTGGTCAATGTGAAGTCCCGCCTGAAGCAGGCTCCAAGGTACCCATTGCTCGACCGGGAGCTCGTCGAGTGCCAGGAGAGGCAGCTCTTCGAGTACTTCGTGGTGGTGTCATTGCACAAGAAGCAGGCCGGGGCTGCCTACGTGCCGGAGGTCACCCAGCAGTTCCCTCTGAAGGTACGACGGGGCGGGCCAGGCCTCTGCAGCCTGCCAGTGTGCTACGGGACAGGGACCTGGCCCTGGGCGGGTCTGCCTAGGGCAGCTGGCGGTGTGTGGGTTCTTGACTTCGTGCAGGAGAGATGTCACAACACCAGTCCAGGTGACTATGAGGGTATGTTTACTAAAGCCAGGGACAGTGAAACAAGGAAAGTCTGAGCATAGGAGAAGCAACAGGAGAGCCCAGGCTGGGCTGCCTTAGCTCACTGGGAAGTCAGGGAAGAGGGGGCCTTGGGGGCAGGTTCGGGGGGTCAGCCTGGGATGAGCTGCGCTGCCCACTGCTCCCCTGGTTGCACGTCTCAGGGGGACCCTTAGAGTTGAGGAGACCTGTGCCTGTGGGGGAAGGGAATGGCACAGGCTGCTCCCCGGAGGGAGAACGCACACATGCTGGTCCTTTGTCTTGAGTTTGTCTGTCTCTCTTACGGGCGGGAATCCTGGGGGAGGTCTCGGGGGAGGGTTTCAGCAGAATATTCATCAGTTCTCCAGGTGCCCTCTTTCAGGGTCTGGGTGGGGGGTCAGTAGTCCTTGCAGCTGGTCCTGGTGTCCTTGTCCACCTGGTTTTTCTGCTTTTCTGGGCCTGGAGCTGAAATACCACTGAGGCCTAGGTGTTATCTCTAGGGAGGTGACCTTCTGTACCTGGCTGTACGTTGCTCGGCCCATGTGTTCAACTCTCTGTCTCCGTTTCCCTAGTCCACTTGTCCTGGCTCACTGGCCTGTCTGCAGCATTCTTGCCAACACCGTGTAGGGACTCATGGATTCAGGGAGGCGTGGGAGTCTAAGGATCATGTGGTGTTTAGAATGTCAAAATCGGGCCCTGATTAGGGTATGTCAAATGAAGAAACTCCTGCTGGAGAATTTGGGAGGTCCAAGGAGGTGAGGTTCAAGGACGCAGAGCATGGTCAAAAATACGTATTGGACTCCTGCGCTGACCACACCATCCTCCTCATCCCCCCGCCCCCGCCTCCATATCAACCACAGGTCCCGTCCTGCTCTGGGGCCTCTTTCCCGTCAAGCACGCGGGTCTCCCTGAGGAGCGTCGCCTGTGTGTGCGTGCTGCACCTCTGTGTGCGCACACCCAGGAATCCCGTTCTCCACTGCAGGGCTCGTGGCCGTGTGGGTGGGGCTCCACCATGCAATAGATTGGAGCACCTACAACGATGGGACCCTGAATGAAGCCTCGGAGGGCATGGCCAGCAATCTGTAACTTGCTCTTAGGCCTGGACAGCAAACAGGAGGCAAGGGTCCACCACATTCTGATTCCGTTCAACCAGGATGGACTGAGGCTCTGTTACGTTCAGCCTGTTCTCCACTTGGCCCCAGGGGCTGCAGAGATGAGCAAAGCGTGTTTTCTGTCCTTGAGGAATTCACACTCTGGCCGGAGGGCACAAAGTAAGCACACAGAGATTCGGCAGGCAGCGCATGACAGGCCCGGGGCTGAGGGGTTCAGAGACCACCTGGGGTGGGGACCTCAAGTCCGGGCCCCGCAGGGCCTCCCTTTGGCATCCCCACCCGTGTCTGCTGAGGCCCGGGTCCAGCTGCCCTCCCCTCCTCTCCTGGGCCGGCCTGCCTTCTGTCCGGCCCTGAGTGGCTCCGCACAGCAGTAAAGCCCCGTCCTTGGAGCTTAGGGTGGAAACCGCACAGACGTGAAGCGCACCAGAGGCACCAGCGCTCCCAACTGGCACGTGGTTGCCTTCATCCAGCTCCCCTCTGGGGACGAGCCAGGGAACCCCCCCATGCTGTGGACGTGCCTAGATTCGGGGTGGGGGCTGCCCCTGGTGAGGGAGGCTGCTGGTCATGCTCGCGCTGACTCACAGGACAATTGAGAACCAGGCCGGAAGGACCGTCCGGTCATCCTGTTTACCAGCCCCTCCCCAGGCCAAGCTCAGTGTTGCGTGCACGGCGGCACTCAGTCGGTGTTGCAGGAATAAAGGCATTGATCGCCATAACCACTGACTGCTGGTTTCCAACTCGGAATCTTCAGGCTCCCAGACGTCCCCACTAAGACTTATTTTGGGTGGAAAGTTGCACAGTCACTGTTGAAAAAGGGCCTATTCAGCAAATATATGAAGAAAAGCGTCACATTCCACTGAGGTCGGCACTTAGCATTTTGTTGTGTTTTCTTCTAGTCTTTTCGCATACTCTAATTTTCTTTTTTCTTCTTTTTCTTTTTTTTCCTCTCTTTTTTAAAAATTTTAATTGTTGTTCTTGTACAGTTTTCTGTCTTTTACTCCCATCCCGGCCCACCGCCCCAGCCCTCCCCACCTCCCTCCCATTTCCACCCCTCCTAGTTTTTGTCCATGCATCCTTTATACTTGTTGCTCTAAACCCTTCACCTTTTCCCCTGAAATCCCCTCCCCTCTCCCCTCTGATGACTGTCAGCCTGTTCTCAATTTCAGTGTCTTTGGTTATATTATGCTGTTTGTTTTTGTTGATTAGGTTCCTGTTAAAGGTGAGATCATATGGTATTTGTCCTTCATGGCCTGGCTTATTTCATTTAGCATAATGCTCTCCAGTTCCATCCATGCAGTCGTGAAGGGTAGGAGCTCCTTCTTTCTCTCTGCTGCATAGAATTCCATTGTGTAAATGTACCACAGTTTTTTGATCCATTTGTTTACTGATAGGCACCTAGGTTGCTTCCCACACTTGGCTATTGTAAATTGTGCTGCTATGAACATTGGGGTGCATAGGTTCTTTTGGATTGGTGTTTCAGGGTTCTTAGGATATAATCCTAGCAGTGGAATTGCTGGGTCAAAAGGTAGATCCATTTTTAGTTTTCTCAGAAAATTCCATACTGCTTTCCATAGTGGTTGTACCAGTCTGCAATCCCACCAACAGTGCACTAGGGTCCCCTTTTCTCCACAACCTCTCCAACACTTGCTATTTGTTGCTTTGCTTATGAAGGCCATTCTGACTGGCGTCAAGTGGTGTCTCATTGTGGTTTTAATTTGCATCTCTCTGATAGCTAATGATACAGAGCATCTTTTCATGTATCTCTGGATCCTCTGTATGTCCTCCTTGGAGAAGTGTCTAATTTTCTTACAAAGCTGCGATAGTACAGCATGGGGTAAGAGCAGGCTTACAGTTTTTATATGGGAAATAAAGCTATAATTAATAAATGATAACATAAGAATAAACTGTGTTTACATATTCACAACTGTGAACCTACTTTGCCCCACCCTGTACATTGTGTCATTTTTGTATCGCATTTTGTGTACTGTTTTATAAACCTCTCGTTATTTATAAACATATTTAATACAAATTCTGAATCACCATTTTTGAATGATACAATGCTCCACTATGTGGGTGTACCCTGACCTAGTCACCACCTCCCTCTGCTGGAAAGGTACCTGGCTGCCGGGTGTCCGTAGATGTGTCTTTGATGTGACGGCGGTCATTCCACGCATGCCCCTTGCGTGCCACGCTCTTTCGTATCTTCTGCCTTTGCCCACCCGCTCCGTCAGCAGGACCTTTTCCTCTTTCATTCGCCTTCTCGTTTCTAACTCTTTCTCATGAGTTTTCTGCCCCACCCCACAGACACCGTAATCAAGGTGTATCCTTCGTATTTGCGTGCTAGGGGTCCTTGTCATGTTCCATGAAATGCCTGATGTCACGCAGTGCTCTCTGCAGCAGTCCCTGGAGCCTGGGCTTCTCCCGCCATCCGGGGCATTGGCTGCGTTTGTGAGAGGGGTCTGCACGTGCCGCTCCCTGTAGGTGCGCTCCTGCGTGTGTAAGAACACGCATGTGCACACATGGCTCGATAACTCATACGTTGATGACAGCATGTGTCGTCAGCACATGCGTGTTATCCGGGGGCGGCTGCTCCAAATGGTGACTGGCTGGGCTGGAAAGTGCAGGAACCCCCTTCCCTCCGAGGCCTGCTCTCCAGTTCTCTGCTGCCGTCTCCGCTGTGGGGAAATGCCACGGTTCCGTCTTCTTTCCTTTCCGTACTTTGGGGTCTTCGACTCCATGGTGATTAGTTGCCCCCTCTCTGCCAACCAGTACCAGCTGGATTTTGCTTCTCTGCAAGGTTATCCAAGTGCAGTCAAACATCACTGCTTTGGCAGTAGTCTGAGCTAGTGAATTATCAACTTAAAGGCTGTTCCAGGACCAGATGGAATCTTCTGGGTCATGGATGGGAGAGAGAATGATTATACAGAAAAGAAACAGTGGCTGCTTATTCTGAAAATGGAAAACTAAAGGACAATTAGTGACTGGCTTTGAGTCTGTGGTGTAGAAACTGCGTTTCGCTCATTGATAGCTGCCTCAACCATTACTAGCAGCAGCAGCCGCAGTCACCCCTGATCTGGCCTGAAGGGAATCATGCTGGAGGCGGGTCTGCAGCTGGAAACATCAGCCCCGTTCCTTTGGAGGCTGTCCTCAGCGACCTCCTCTCTGACCTTCGGCGGCCTCTGTGAAGCAGGCAGAAGGACTGCTGGCCTGCAGACTTCAGAAACTGTGTGCAAGGCCGGTTTGAAATGAAAGTCAGTGGGAAGCCTTGAGAAACCAAGTAAGGAATTGGTGGAAATACTGTAGAAAGAATTTAGGTTATACATTACAATTTCCCAACTTCAGAAATGCAGACTCCACTCATTTCAAATACCTGGTATTTCAAATTACTGTAGGTAACTTTAGCATAATTTATTTTTTAACTGTTTTCAAAGGAAGTTTAATAAGGAGAAACCTATCAAGAACAGCAAAATCACAAAAGCCAACCACTCTTCCCAACATTGTAAAAGTGCCAGTTCAGCCCTGGCCACTGCGGCTCACCTGGTTGGAGCGTCGTCCTGTAACCAAAAGGTTGCAGGTAGATCCCTTGTCCGGGTCATAGGCGCGTGCCACCTGTGGTCACGCAGGACCCAGTCCGGGCGCTGGTCCCTGGTCTCTGGTCTGGGCGCAACAGGAGACCAGTCAGAGCTTCTCTCTGGCATCAATGTATTTCTCTTCTCCCTTCCTCTCTCTCTAAAAGCAGTGAAAAAATGTATATCCTCAGGTGAGGTTAAAAATAAGTAAGTGTACCAATTTACGAGCAAACCGTGCTAATCATAAGTCGTTCTTATTTCCCAAAATTATTCCCAGAATAGCTTTTTAAAATCGTAGCAATAGAACACATAACATAGAATCCGCCCTTTCAGCATCTCCAAGCGTGCGGTTCAGCAGGGTCAGCCCTGAGCACGGGGGTGTGCTGCTGCCACCCCCCCCCCGACGGGGCGCTGCTTTGTGGAAGCGCGCGTTCCTGTTTGTACACAGTGTGAGCAAACCCACGGCTTTGAGTAGAATCTCTTCATTCAGACTTTCTTAGTTCTGTTTTTAGATGAGATGATACCCCATCTTTGCTGTCAGATAAATCAGAGAAAGACAGACAGCTTAGAGACTGAGATCAATTTTACTCCTTGCCCCATTCCATACTAGTTGCGTGATCGTGAGTGGATAATATCTCAGGGTTGCCTAACCCCAAATCTCTAACGGAATGATGTCAGGCTGGAGGATGTCTAGTTCCCTGCTGGTTCTGACACCCACGGACTCTCTGAAGTGAGGTGAACTTCACTGCACGATGTAATGTCACTGGTTGTGATCACTAAGAAGTGTACAGCTGCTTTGCAGGAGGGCAGCTTTGCCGGGGCCCAGGGCTTTGAAGACCAGATTTGAGACTCAGCCTTGCAGATTCACGAGCCTCCTGTTTGGAAAGCATTGATATGACAGTCTTTCCTTATTGGTTAAAATGGTTAGATTCCAGAACATCAGGCATGGAAAACATTTCTCTGAAGCACACCCTTTTTCTTCCAACTTCCCCCATAAGACTGTAGGTAGAACTGCCCTGGGCAGGGGAAAGCCTGAACAGGCTGAGCCAGGAGGGGTTCCAGGTGGTGGTCGCAATGGGGGTGCGCAGGGAAGGAAGGTGGGAGCCGTAGTCTTGCCCCACCTCTGTGTCACCCTCCCATGCTGGGATTTATTCTCCAACCTTCTCGCCCTTCTCCCGGCAGTTGGAAAGGTCTTTCAAGTTCGTGAGAGAGGCTGAGGACCAGCTGAAGGCTATCCCTCAATTCTGTTTCCCCGATGCCAAGGATTGGACTCCCATTGAGCAGTTCACCAGGTGCGTGCTGGCCTCGCCCCTTCCCACCCGCAGAGACTAGGGCAAGGACTAGAGATGGGGTCACAGATGGCAGACCCCGTAAGTCAGGCCTTCCGCCACAGGATCCTGATGGGCCTGGGCCTGGAGGTGTCCCTCACCAGTGTTTTGAAAAGTTTCTGAAGATAAGAGTTGCTAAGTATGCAGATTCCCAGGCCTGCCGCTCAGCCTGGGCTTTGTTTACTTCATAAACCTTGCAAAAGGCAGTAAGCTAATTCTTAGTCTAGAAGTTAGGGAAACGTTGCCCATTGCCCATTCTTATCCAGATCTGCTGAGACATTTCTTCAGCAGCCCATGCAGCTATAACTTGGATTAGGCTAAGTTCACATTTCTGCCGTAGCCCACCTAGTTAGATCTGGTATTTTTATTGTCAGGTGTTCAGCAATTGACCAAACTCAGTAGGTTGCGTGTCCTAAACGTGTGAGGGATGCTGTGTCCTCAGAGTTGGCCCAGTGGTCTCTAAAGACAGCCCAAGCCTTGGGTGGCTCTGGACAGACGAGCCCCTGGGGACGCTGCCCCCAGGCACAGTTCTGGGAGGGGCACTGAGCCGTCCCATTCGTCAACTGCTCCCTCGCTGAGTGGCACCCCTCAGTCAGTGGGTGCCACCCATCTTTGAGCTCACTGAAGGCGGTAGCCACAATCGATGTCAATAAATGACTATGTTTTGTCCTGGGAAGACTCAGGTGAAAGAATTGTATGAGAGCTCAGCATGAAAAAAAAAATCTCATTCCCTCTCAGGACACAGTAACACTTCAGATCTCTCTGTCCCCGACAGACACCAAAGCCAGAAGGAGCCAGAGTCCCAGCCCAGAGACACACAGGCAGGACAGGGAGCAGCCCTTTGGAACAGCCAGTCCCCTCAAGAATGTTCTAGCTGCTCACTGGGATGTGTCTTTGTTTTGCTTTGCTTTGTAATGTACTTTCGTTTTCCCCATCACAGTGAGACATTCTCATTTGTCCTCACGGGAGAAGACGGGGCCAGACGGTTTGGTTACTGCCGAAGACTGCTGGTTAGTGCATTTGCCCCTCCGCCAGCTGTGCAGAGCCAGCGCTGGCTTCCCAGGGTTTCGCCATGTGCCACAGGAGAAGGGACCGGTGTGGCAGGTTAACCAGGGTAGTTAAGACCACGCAGTAGGCTGGGGGTTCGCCTGAATCTCATTGACAGACAGGAACAATGTCTCTGCGTCCTTTGGAAAGAAAATGCTTTCTCCAGTGTTTCCCACCAAAGACTTTCTCTTAAACCAAATGTCCCTGCTAATCACACGTGCCGAACAGACCTTGGAGAGAACATCCATAATGGTGGCTGAGGGCAGGAGAAGGCTGGTTTTGTTGCTCATGACTCCACTAACTCGGTGGCGTGTTTCCTTCAGAACAGTCACCTTTCTTTCAAGGTCAGAAACTGGTCCCAGGACCTGACCGTGCTAGACACTTGAAAATGTGTCTTTTGAGGCCCATCCTTTTGGAAATCTTCAGTAATGACAAATAATTTTCTATTAAGTATGATTTTAGTCTTAGAAGTAGGCTAATATAATTTAGAGTTAAGAATAATGTATGGCACATAGTGGTTGTTCAATAAGTATTTGTTAGATTGATTAGTGAATTAAAAATGTGGACAATACTTGAGAAAGTTAAGTGGGATCATAATTTCTGTTGATAAAATTAATTTGAAGTATTGAAATTGATTTTCTTTTTGTTTTGAAAATTGGCTTATAAGTCAGTTTCCAGAAAGGACTTTCAGAAATGTCTCTCCCTTGGAATTATTGTTATGATAAGTATACAGGGTCAAGGTAACTCCTTAAAAAGGTGCTACAGTGACTTGGGTAAGCACATTATGTCTTTTACTTACGTTTCCCTAGGTCGTATTGAGCACCCACTGTGTGTATGACACCCTTGATTTAATTCTTTCTGCAAGATAAAAAGATACCTACTGTGTGACCAGAAGTGCTTCCCACCTGTAGAGTAGGGTGTTGCTAACTCCTCACTTCACCGGGGTGTCCCCGGTGTGGTGCAGGAAGACATCTGACGCACTGTAGGCTTTCAGAAATGCTTGGGTTCTTTACCTGAGACTGGTGGCACTCAGGCTTTCCTGTGTTTCTCTCCAAAAAAAGCCCGGAGGCAAAGGGAAGCGTCTCCCCGAAGTTTACTGCATCGTGAGCCGCCTGGGATGCTTCAGCCTCTTTTCGAAGGTGAGGGTTTGGGCCTCCGAGGAAGGAGGCAGGGCCCAGGAGGACACAGGAAACTGCCCAGCTTCCGGGGAGTTTTTTCCCATCTGATTCTGCCCTGCCTTCCTTCCCACCTCCTCCTCCTCCTCCCCTCATGGCCGCCTCTATCCTCTTAGCATCGGGACAGGAAATAACAGATGAAGGAAACTGGGGAAGGGGGGAGTCAAAGTAACTGTAGCTGAGGTTGGGAGAGGCGGAGGACTTCCCAGGATACCCCAGAGGTTTTACTTCTTCTAAGAAGAAAGTCTTTTGTCACTAATTTTTGCTAGACAACAGCCCACTAAGACGGAGGGATGGGTGGGGGGGGTGGATGGATATGTATCTGTGTGTATGCGTGTTGTATCTATGTTGCACGTGTGTGAGATTTGTTATCGTAATAGTGCTCTGCATCTATTGAAATCTTCGTATAATTTGGTCCCCTTTGTGGGAAAACAAGCCAATATATCAAGGTACAGGAACTGCCATATTGAGTTGGCCCATCCACCCAGTATTTTGGATTGTGTAGGAGATAACTATTGTGCTATATGACGCGGAGCTCAAGAATGAGATATAATCCAACATTTGCTTCCTGTACCAACCAGACATGAATATCTAAAGCAGGAACTTATTTAAAACCCTTCTCGAGCATCTATTTCAGTCTGAGCTTTCCTTCAGAGGGTCGAAGCCGTACATCTACTTTCCCCAGATGTCAGGCAGCAGTTCCTAAACGCACTCCGAAACCACCGTCCACCCCTGCCCACCCTCCACCGGAACTCAGAGGAAGCCTGAATTAGACTGATACCGGGCAGCCTCCTGCGGTGCTAGAACTTGTCCTTCTGGGCCAGCCTGTCTGAAATAATTAGTAGTATCCGTGTAATCCGAGGCATGGCCCCGCCTCCACTCCCCTGGTGGCCGTCATTCTCCTTTGAGGCTGGCCCTTTGCGGGTTCCTGCACAGGTGTGCGTTGCCGCTCCTGCAGGTCTCTCACGTAGGCTGGTTCCCAGGTGGAGATAAGACTGTAGGTCACAGCCTTTGCTGTCCCGGGAATGCTTCGGGAGGCTGGAACTACACCAGCTCCTGTGAGTGAGCCCGGCTTCCAGGGGCAGCCTTGGAATTCGCAGGAGCCTCGGTGCTACGTCCTGTGCAAGGGTGTGGAGCAAGCGAACGTGCCGGTGTGCTGGTGTGGGGCTCGGTCCTGGGATTTCTCTCGGTTTTGTGGCCCAGGGTGTTCTAAGAGTGTGCTGTCGTGACTCGCCAAAGACCACACAGCAAACACTTAGCACAGAACCCGAAACAGGGTTTTGGCAAACTGATTCCTAGAACTCAAGCTACTTTCAGGGGAGAGGCAAGGATGACCGAAAGGGCAGACAGTCCTTTCGTGCTGAAGGGAGTCACGCATAGGAAGAACTGCTCTCAGAGTCTCTGAAGAAAGGTGTTCCATTAAATACCGCCACAAGAATGCCGTGTGGCAAACCACCGTGGCTGAAAGCAAGAGCCATTCATTCTCCAGACATGCAGGTCAGCTGGGGTGTGGCTCTGCTGACCTTCCCTGGGCTCGCTCGTGAGCGAAGAGTAGCTGGAGGCTGTGGTCTGGGCCGGCCGAGCTCTGTGGAGGGCTGCACGTCCGCGTCTGGGTCTGGGCCACATGCCTGTCGTCCTGCTCAGATGGCGGGCCGGCCCCCGTGTGCTCGTCTCCCGGCCGCGGCCGAGGCAGAGGCACAAGAGGGAACGCAGAAACACGTAAGGCCGGCCTCCAGAGGCCTGGGCTTGGCCCCGGCACACCCATTCCATCGGCCCATGCTCCTCGACATGTTTTCGTTATTGTTCCCCTACGCATCCTTTAGTTGGATATTTTTTTCCCTGAATGCCTCCCCTCCCTATAAAATTCTTTTAAATTTTTTGTCATATTATTTCCTTTCTATCGTGCTAAGATATATGTAACATAAAACTTACACTCTGACCATTTTGAAGTGCACAGTTGACAGACATTAAGCTCATTCATGCTGTTCTGCAGTCATCACCACCACCCACCTCCAGAACTTCGTCTTCCCGGACTAAAGCTCTGTGCCATTGAACACTCTCCATTCCCACCTGCCACCCACAGCCCCTGGCCACCGCCCCTCTGCTTTCTGTGCCTGTGAATCTGACCACCCCAGCATCTCACGTCAGTGGAACTGTACAGTATCGGTCCTTTCGTGACTGGCTTCACTTAGCACATGTCCTCAGCTTTATCTGTGTTGGAACATGCATGAAAATTTCTTAACTCATTCTTTAAGATTGTATTTATTTATTCTTAGAGAGAGGGGAAGGGTAGAAGAAAGAGAGGGAGAGAAACATCAACTGGGGACCTGGCCCACAACCCAGCAGGTGCCCTGACTGGGAATCAAACCATCCACCCCTTTGGTTCGCAGGCTGTCACTCAGTCCACTGAGCCACACCAGCCAGGGCAAATTTCTTAACTTTTTTTTTTAAGATTTTTATTTATTTATCTTTAGAGGGGAAGGGTAGGAGAGAGGGAGAGGGAGAGAAATATCAATGTGTGGTTGCCTCTTGTGTGTCCCATGCTGGGACCTGGCCTGCAACCCAGGCATGTGCCCTGACTGGGAATCGAACCGCGATCCTTTGGTTTGTAGGCCCTTGCTCAATCCACTGAGCTACACCAGCCAGGACACAAATTTCTTAACTTTTTAAGTCTGAATAATATTCCATAATGTGTGTACACCACATTTGTTTATCTGTTTATCAGCCGACGGACGTTTGGGTGGTTTCCACCCTTTAGCTACTACGGATTGTGCTGCCACAAACGAGTGTGTGCGCGTGTGTGTGAGTCTCTGCCGTCGATTCTTGGGGTTCATGCCCAGAGGTGGAAGTGCCATACTACAGTTCTGGGTCTGGTTTTTTACGGGACTGCCATGCTGCGTTTTCAATTTTAATAATGAATTTTGTTTAACCTGACATTTCCAGAATAGTGTCGTTATATCATGTAATCAATATGAAAAGTCATTGATATTTTACATTCTTAATTTTGTGCTTTGAAATCCACTGAGTATTTTATATTTGGAACACATCTCAAATCAGACTAGCCTTGACATAGTTCAAGGATTCAATAGGTATGTGTAATATTATTATAAATGGCATTTTTCTTTTTTATTTCCAGTTTTATTAAGGTATAATTGAAGTGATCTTTTAATTTTGTTGAATTTATTGGGGTGACATTGGTTAATGAAATTATATAGGTTTCAGGCGTGCAGTTCTGTAATACATGATCTGTATGTCTTACTGTGTGTTCAGGACCCTAAGTCGAGTCTCCTTCCATCACCATTACCCGCCCTTTACCCTCTGCTACCGCCCTCCGACCCCCCGTAAATGGCATTTTTATTTAAGCTCTTTGATTTACAACTAGATTTCGGAGCATCTTGCATTTGAATTTTTTGGTACCAGTTTTATTGTACTGTAACTCATTATATAATTTTTACCCAGTTAAAACATACAATTCACTGGCTTTTAGCATATTTGTACGTTACTCCCACGGAGAATGCCCAATAACTCACATGGCCAAACCCAAAGTCAAGGGAGGCAAGGAACTACACTTCACGCCTTTAGCGGGAGGGCTGCCAAGCCACATGGCAGAGGGAGCGACCACAGAGGGGAGAGAATCGGGGTAACAACACAGGGCGAGGGGGACAGCGGGGCGTCCCCACAATCCTCCGGCCCCTGGGGCAGGACCCCTTTGCCGGGAGCGGAGCCACGGCTGGCGCCCTGACTCCGGGATGGCTGAGCTGCCCTTCTGACCTTGCAGATCCTGGACGAGGTGGAGAAACGCCGACGCGTCTCTCCTGCGCTGGTGCAGCCCCTCATGAGGAGCGTCATGGAAGCCCCTTTCCCAGCCCTGGGCAAAACAGTCGTCGTCAAGAACTTCCTGCCGGGAACAGGAACGGAGGTGAGTGGTCAGGCTCCTTTCTGGTCCGGGGGGCAGAGCGTGGCCCAGACAGCCGAGGCCCGGTGGTCTGAGGGGCTGGCTTCTGGTGGACAGTCGCCTCCAGTGGCGCCCTCTTGCTCCACAGCTGTCGTAAACTCCACCCGAAGCCGAGTCCATCCAGCCCTGAGAACGGGACTCTGGCCCCGAGAGCAGCCCCCAGAACTCCGCCTCGGCCACACGTGTGGTTCTTCAAGTGGTGTTGGCCTCGCAGGTCAGCGACCTGCACTTGGCTTCTCGTGGCAGCCCACTGCGTTCATGAATTGTACATGAACCTACTTAATGGTTTTGGTCTGCGTCACCTCTGTCCCTTTATCATGTGAAACAGATTATTTTCAGGGGAAGCAAGCTCGGGCACTTTTTATTCACCCTGGGCTTGGAGGCGTGTCCCTGTCCTTGGCTGGGCTGATGCTGGATGCTGGAGCTTCTTTGCATTCTTCCCATTCCGAGTGTGTGGCTCAGTGGACCTCTGAAGGCCCATCCCACGCAGGCTTGGGTCTCTAGCTCCAAAGGTCCTGGAAAAGCAGGTCACCTGCGGAGACAGGGAGGGATGAGGATAGGTCTGGGGCATTCTGGAACAACCCAGGCTCCCAGCACAGAGAGGAGCCATCTCCCTGAGGCTAGAGAGCCGTGCCCTACAGAGGCAGCTCGGCCCCAGGGCCTTAGCACTAGTGAGCACTCTCACCTGTGCTGAGGGTGAAAGGGTAGCCACTCGCAGAGGAGAACCGTGCATGCAGGACTGACCAGAGGTGAGTTCAGGGCCATCAGAGCAGGTGCAGAATGAGAAGGCACACACTGTCAGCTTCCGGGCAGGAAGGCACCACCTGGGGAGGGCTTGGGGTGGGCAGTCTGCCCAGAAAGGTCTTCTAGAGGAGCTGAGTCTGGGGAGAGCTGCTCCAGTCTGCCGGTTCTCTGCACGAGCCTGGGATCCACTCTGGCGGGGGACGTTCCCTCTGGGACAGACACTGGCTGCGGGCTGCTAAGGGATGGCGCCTCGTCACCAGTCATGGAACTCTGGGCAGTGCAGATACGTCATTGCCAGGAGAGCTTCTGACCGTTTGGGGCCAAGGGCCACCGCCGCAGCCACCCTCTCCCACCTCCCGCCACGCCATCCTTGTCCTCGGTCTCATCGCTGGGTGTGAGGCATGTGCTTCCCTTCCAGATGGTCTCCCCCAGTCTCCCGGGTTCTTTCCTTCCCCGGTCCCTGCTCCCTTTCCCTTGGCCCCTGCCAGCGGGCCACCCCTGCTGAGGACGACTGGATGCGTGAGAGGCCTCGCCCAGCAGGCAGGGCCCTCACCGCAGCTCCTTCTCCCGGCAGGTGATTGAGCTGTGCCGCCCGCTGGACTCCCGGCTGGAACACGTGGACTTTGAGTGCCTCTTCTCTTCTCTCAGCGTCCGCCACCTGCTCTGCGTTTTCGCCTCCCTGCTTCTGGAAAGGAGGGTCATCTTCATCGCAGACAAGCTCAGGTACCTACCATGGCGACTGCTGCTACTAGTGCGTGTGGCTGACAGGCAGTGTTGGGCCCTCTGAAGTCGGGAGGCAAGCGATGGCTTGGGCCTGCGGAGGAAGCTCCTGGGGGGTGGGCGACAGGGGGAGTCACTGGGCAGCGGAGACCGCAGGTTCGGAAGCGCACGAGTGCCGCTCTGCCACACTCACCTGGTGTTTGGCCCGATCTGGTATTCGGTGTGTGGTACTTTCATTCCTCCTGCTTTGTGTGGGGCACCTGCCATGGTCTGGGAACAAGGGGGAAGGACTTTCAAGGAGCTCTTGGTACACTGGGGGGACAGGGAAGTGAACAGACCACCCAGCGCTGTGCGTGCTGGAGACCGAGGAGGGCACTCACTCCCAGAGCAGGCGCCTTCCTCCTGAGTCCGAGACAGCCCAGGCTAAAGGGGCGTCACGTGGGAGGCTGAGCAGACAGGAAAGCGGAGTGGGAAGTGAGCAGCCGGCAGAGGTGGTGGCCAGGTTCATGAAAGGGCCGTGGGGCCGCGCCAAAGAGCGCAGGCGCATCCTGAAGCATCCCCGCCATCCGTGCTGAAATCAGTCACAGAACCTCACGAACTCCCTGCCCAGTAGCACCCCCCACGCCCTAACGGCACACTCAGGGGTTTGCCCAGGCCACGTCCCAAGTCAAGGAAAGTCCAGAGGAGATGCAGATAGGGATCTGGGCTAGTTCTGAGCTTCTGAAAAGATTGACTCCCTGGCATGTTCGTCATCCTGACTCGGAGCCTCTGTGCCTCGGAACTGGTGGCACAGAAGCGTGAGTGGCGGCTGCAGCTGCAGGAGGGCCGAGATGTGGGGCCTGGCCCAGGAAGGGCCAGCGGACCAGAAGTGGGTGGGGCCCACTGAGAAGTCCATCTGGAGAGCAGCTCATCTGCCAAAAACGCAAAAATTGAAGAATTGTGGTTTAGAGAGGAACTACGCCTCAACTCTGGAAAACAAAAGGGAGGAAGGAGAAGAGGGAAGGAATGGGAAGGACAAAGAGTGCGAATGTGGAGCGCATCCGGGGCTGGTAGGAGATGGAACCCGGCCCCGGCCCCCGCCCCCGCCATCTGGTCCCCTTGCCGACTTGGCTCTTCCCAGCCCTCTCCCACCATGTCTTCCCACTGGCTCTTCACTTTCAGTGTCACGGTTCCTGTGCTCCTGGGCACTCTCCTCAGTCAGCTAGGAGCCAGGGGGTACGGGTGGGGGGCGGGGCAGCCCTGTCTTGGAGCCTGCAGCTGGTGCTAGGCGCTGGGCAGCTCTCCAGGCCTGGGGCCCTGGGGCATTCAGACCAGAGCAGTTCTCAAGGTGGGAGCCGGGAAGCCAAGGATGAGCAGTAACCCTTCGGTGACCGGGATCGGGTTACATCAGCGCCCAGTCCAGTCTCTGGCAGCCCCTGTCTTCAGGCTCGACTTTGGGGGAGGGAAAGGGGCGATCTCAGTAAGGCCTAGGCAAGCAGGGAAGGCCTGGGGAGTAAACCCATTGGCCACCAGGGGCCGAGATGTGGGCCGACAGTCCCCCGAGGAGCTTGCTACTGGATTAAAGATGTTAGGCTCCAGGAGGGGTCAGCCTGAGAAAGTGTCTGAGGAGAAGAGTGTGGCTGGAGAGAAGCCATCCAGTCAGGGGACCACGCGGCCCCCACCCCACCAGGCTTCCTCCGGACAGAAAGAGAGCAGGAAGGGAGGGAGCCTGGTCGAAGACAAACGCATCCCTGGTAGGCAGCGGAGGGGAGGTGTCAGGGGCCACCAGGACACCCGGAAGTGCTTAGGACAAAGATGGGTGGGAGGGGACTCGGCCCCCTCTACCCCCTCCCTGGGCAGACCCCTGGGTTGTCATGCTGGACCCTGGAGCAGCCCAGCCCCCAGGGCTGCTGCGAGACCACAGACACCTGTAGCTGTGCCTGGCTCCTGCCCGGGTTCTGGGGCAGCTCTGTGGAGGAGACAGTCACCCTGTGGTCTGACTGGAGGGACTTTGGAGTTCTCTCCTCACCCCACCTTCATGGTGCCTGGATTCTCCCTTCAGAGATTTATCCTTTTCAAACATGAGGAGGTGAAGTGCCAGCGGTGGCTGCAGCCAAGGGTGAGCCCCGGGCAGTAGTGCCCCCTGGGTGTTTTCTTTTGCAGCAGCTGCCAGATGTGGGCCGCCAGGGTTTTTGTAGGGGAGGAGGAGGCGGCAGGAAGGCGATTATGCTGGGCCCAGAGCAAGGCCACGGCTCGGTGTTCGTTGCGTGTGCACGCGTGTGGGTAAGAGGCCTTCGTTACATTTGAGACCCTTCAGGCTTTCAGGCTTGCACACTCATCTCTCGTCACGCAGGGGCCACCTTCCCGCAGCAGGGAGGGACCCTGAGCACCCTCGGCGGTTGGCCCTGGGTCTCCTCAGTTCTGAAACACAGGCTGGGGTGCACCCAGGCCCCTCGTAGCTCTGACTGGTTAGGGCCCCAGTGTCTCGTTGTCCCCAAAGGCGGCCCGTGCTTGTCCTGTTACAGATGGCTCAGTGTTCCCTCTCCTGCCCAATAAATCATCTTTCCACCCAACACTAGTTCCAGGCAGACCTGAAGAGGTGGAAAGATAAACAAGCAAAGACCCACCGAGCCCTGAGCCCAGAGGAGAAGAAAACACAGCAGGAGGGGCCTGATGGGCAGGACCAGGACCCACCACCCCCACAGCCGCAGGCGCGGGGACCACTGGCAGGTGGCCTCTGAGCTCTCCCAACTCGGCCGGCCTACAGGCTCTGCTATAGGAAGCTCAGAAGCACAGAGATTAAGTTGCTTTGCTGGAGGAAGCGGTTAGTGGGGGAGCTGAGGTGGGGAAGAGAAGGACCCGGGGTGGAGTTGAGGGCTGTCTGCCTGCAGAAATACTCGCATGAGGAAAGTCTTTTAAAAACACACCGTTAGGATTTCCTCAGTGCTTGGCAGTCGGGCCAGAATTGTATCCTGAAAAAGCTAAGGCACCACGCTTTTCTCCCCAGGGCTCCTCCCTTATGCCTTCCTGCTGGGGCCCCAGTGAGATAGGTGGGTCTTGAAACCCCCAAAGTGTCTCCCAGCTCTGAAATTCTCTGACTCCGTGGGCCTTGCTCTGAGCCTTCTAGGACTAAGCTCCTTAGTGCCATCCTTCCAGACACCACGGCCCAGAGCCTGTTGAGTGCCCCTGCCCCTGCCGCCCGACCTGGGACTCGCCCCCCAGGACCCCTGTGCTTCCCACAGTGTCCCAGGGGACGGCCGTCTCATCAGCCCAGCTGTGAAATGGGAACGTGGGCCACACGGTTCCTGCGGGGCCCCTCGGCACAAACGCTCTGTGATTCTGAGCAGCAGAAAGGTCATTAAGCAAAAGACCCTCCCTGCACTCACTTTCCCCCAGCTGACTGGATGCATTAGGAGCCACCTGGGACCTGACCAGAGTGGCTCAGTGGGTTGGAGCACTGTCCTGTTAAAGGGTCGCGTCCAGGGGTGTCCCGGAGCATCCCTGTCGCCCTGGCACAGCCCCACCCCCCCCAGCCCCGAGCAGCCAGTGGTGGAAGCAAGCACCTCATCATTCTGATTTCAATACGACAGAGCAGTGCACGAGCGCAGGGCACGCCAGGCACTCAGGGAGCGGCCCCGTGGCAGCCCAGGGTGCGCGTTAGCTTGCTTCAGGCCTGCGGTCACCGCCGCCAGCACCCTTCCCACCGAGCGGTTCGTTCACTCGTTGCTGTCGGTGAGTCTGCCCACCGCCAGAGGGAACAGCAGAGAGTGTGGCAAATGCTGTAGGAGTTACAAAAGGGTTGTAAGTGAAGCCAAAAATCTGTCAAACCTAGTCTAGCATTTTTGCTCTGTTTCATCTTTAGGGTGGACGTTGAGTGTTTCTTACACTCTGTCAAGCCAAAGTCCGACAGATGGAAAAGAAAGCATGTTGTGGTGGTGGCTTGTTCTGTTGTCATAACAACCCAAATAAACATTTCCCTGTACCCCTTTCTTCATTTCCCTGATGATAAACATTTTGTTTTTTAGTTTATTAATTTCCGTTCCCAAAGTTCTGGTTAAATCTATAGACAAGGCTGAATAATAAGTCATAGCTGCACATTAACAAATTTGAGCAAAAGTTTTAGGTGGGACAGAGGTTTTTGGTTGGTTGTTTTTTTTTAAAAAACAAGCTAAAGTTCATTTAGAAAGTCACAGAGGTAGTAGAAGTGAGCCAGCCGGGCTGGGTGGGCTCAGGAGAGAAGTTACAGAGGCCGAGGGAGGGCCCTTGGAGCTCAGGAGAGACTTGGAGGGTGAAGGTCACGGCCTTGGGGGGGAGGGGTGGGGGGAGGGAAAGGCCTGCTCCAGAGAGAGACAGAGTGGTGACCGAGTCTTTAGTATTCAAGAAATTTACTTTCTGTCTCTTTGTAGTTAGCACTAGACGCTGAGTGACAGATTGCTAGCTCGTGACAAGTCTTTGTCAAATCTTGACCAATGCTGGAGTTTGAACCTTGGCTTTGACATGTGGGTAACTACACAAATAAGTGCGTATGTAGCTGGGCACCCTTGTCCTTTTGGTTCATTTCTCATCAGTTTTGGAAGCTGAAGCGGGGTCCCATATCCTGTCTAGAGTCAGCTGCACCCAGCAATGTTCGCCGTCTCGGAGGAAGGCTGGGGTGGCGAGCACACCCTCTCCAGGCAGGCGACTTTGCCCAAGGCCAACCTGAGAGTGTGAGCAGCTGCCATCTTGGTGGGCTGGTGTCCAGGATACCACTTCGGAGGTCCTCAGAGGCTGAGGGAGCTACATACAGGGGTGGGCGAAAGTAGGTTTACAGCTGTGAGACTGAAACACAGTCAACAGAGCTGTTGTAGCAATAACCTCCGTGCTTTTTTCCCTATGAGTAACTGTCAGCCTACTTTTATCAACCCCGTACAGTCAATTCAGCAAAGTCCTACAAAAAATGCAATTTTAATAACACAGTAGCATCAGCCTGATTACATATTAAGTGTTAACCACCTACTTTTGGCTATGAACACGAAGAAGGTAACACTCGGAGCAGTGTGTGGAGAACAGCACGGCCACCCATCACTGCCTGCCACTCCAGCACGCGTCAGCCCTCAGGGACCACCACCGAGCAGCAAAGCACCGCGGGACCCGACCATTCTCACCTGTGCCCAGCTTTTACCCCTGCGTCCCAGCCAGACTCCCACTGTGTCCCTCCCCCACTTCTGTACGAATCAACCTCAGCCTCCCTTGCGGTGTCCCCTTCCTCCACCTCCGCCGTAACGCCAGCGGCTGCCCGGCTCCCTTCCTGGGCCTTCTCTCAGCAACACTGCCTCCCCTCCCACCAGCAGATGCTCAGTGCGGCTGTGCCGCAGGTGTGCTTGGGGAGCCAGCTGAGCACCCCCAGAATGGAAGACTGTTCTCGGCACATCCCCAAGAGACCACCGGTCCTAGTGGTGGCCTCCGCCTCCAGGCTCCTCGCTCTCACCAGTGGGGGAATAACAGTTCGTTAGCATTTGCAGCAGGGACTGAGAAAAACACTTGAGCTGCAGTTAAAATAGTCCCTCTTTTTTCCTCTACCACTTATTTTAGGGAGAAGGCTGCCACTAGCTGATTATTTGCAGAATTTGACCTTTCCTTCTGCTGTTTCAAGAGGCATGTTTCACGGAATAGGAATGGGGACCGGGGAGGAAGAGGAATAAGCCACCCCTCGGCATGGGCCGCCGCGGGTCCTGGTTCGGGCACCCAGCTCCGTGCGCGCTGGCCAGCGAGGTGCTCCCCAGAGCCGGGTGCTCCCCAGAGCCCGGTGTGCAGACACTCGGACCCAGCGCCCGCAGGGCCGGGCTACCTAAAGACAGACCAGAACCACTCTTCAGTACGAGTAGTCCACAGTGGCAGCACCGACCCACCTGGCCAGCAGGTTACCCAGTTGAGTTGTCATCATTTGTCCTCGTAACAATTGAATACAGTTGTCCTGTAGCTCACTGCGTTCCAGTTACCTGAATGAATTCTATCTTTTCTTTCTGTAACATGTATTCACCCACCCTATGCCCCTGGCATTGCTTACTGTTTTTTTAAAAAACTGGTTCCAACTGCCTTCATCATCCAGTTGGTCCATACTCGCTGCAGCTGAACCGGGGCCTCCCCGCTGCCCTCTGGGGACCTCCCTGCCTCCCTCTGGGGCCTCCCCGCTGCCCTCGGGGGCTCACCCAGCACAACAGGGCAGCAGAGGGCTTCAACCAGGAGACACCAAGTGCTGCCGCAGCAGAGAGAAGGGAGCAGCTGATCACACTTTCTCCTTCTAGGGATGAGGCCACAAGAAAGCACAGAGGCAGGAGGCCTTTTCTTTGAGTCAGGGGGGAAAAAAGTCAGACAGATTTAGTTTTCCATTGCGGCGTTGAGAAAAACACAAAGGCTCTGGCTGTGCCTCTTCTGGCTCCATTCTTCTCTCTGCATCTTTCACCTGCTCCCGTCTTGCAGGGTTCTTGTCCCGCCCTGCCCCCGCCCAAATTCACAGGGGACTTGCCCCTGTTCTAGCCTCCGGTTCTTTAGCTATAAAATTCAGAGATGCACTCTGTCCCTAAGATTGCTCCCAGACCAAACATTCTGTGATTCTGTACCTTCCCTGGAATCAAAAGTGCTCAAACCACAAGTCTGCAGTGTGAGAGGACTCTAACCCTGCATTCCGCACTTCGTTCTCCGAGTGAATCGATTAGAGTGAGAGTTTCAAGGACCAGTGATGTGGGCCATGGGCGACATCTGCTGCTGAGAGAGTCACTTGGTCCACTTCCTTCTCCCAGCAGCACTTAGGACGCATAGCATGCGTGCCATGAAAAGAGATGGTTTAGTATAAAATACTTCTTCACTCGGAATTCTTTCTCAAGGTCTCGTAAGGGACTCCCTCTAGTCCCTTGGAAATGAAAGCCAACATCCCCGTAAAACACGTAACATGTCAACCTTCCGACGCAACCTTCGCCCCCGCCTTCACTGCTCCCCATCACGGGCTTCAGGCCCCGTCACTGCCGTCTCTGACGACAGGCCCTGCTCACACTCGGGCCCAGTGCGTGCAGCACACAGGTGCACACTGTGTCGTGTGCGACTGGGAGAAATGCGGGAGACTCTTATTTCTACCCTGTTCTTTTTGTTGTCGGTTTTAATGCTCGTATAACCCACTAAAATTATTTTAGGGCTCTCTAAAATGGGCTGCGAACTACAGTCGGAAAAAGGCTGCTCTGGACACCGCCCTTCTCGTCTGTATTTTGACCTCCTCGCTTTCTAAGGCAGGGCCTCCCAGCGGCAGGAGCAGACGAGCCTTGTGCGCTGGCCGCACGGGGGGCACAGACCAGTTCCAAAGTCAGACAACAAAGTAAACGCTACACATCCCATTATCTGTAGATCGAGGGAGTTAAACACAAATGCCAAGCAGTCCACCAAACGTATCAATAATCTGGGAGAAAGTGGTGTCTTTGGGGGAGAAAATCTCTCAGCTTTGGGAGAAGCTCTTTGAAAGACGGAAGTCACTTCACCCCGTGCTGGTGACTGAGTCGTTAATACTATTGCTCTCCTCGATACACCTCCTAACGAAACTTTTCCGTCTCACCTCCTCCTCAGCTAATAAAGAAGGTGTTGCAGTGATCGGAACGAAATATCGGGGCAGCCTCTTTCTCCTTTTGGGGGTGGCCATTCGAAGAAGAGACAGGGACTGAACACCGGGAGGCATCTGGCGCTGTGCGTCTGTGCAGTGTTCCCGACTCCAGGCGATGTCAAGAGAAGGGTTATTTGCAAAGAGGGGGGACAGGAAAGTTAGGGGACTCACACTGGTAAATGAACAGATTCATTTACTCTTCTTAGGTCTGGGGGCCCCTGAATGTAGGTGGGGTGGCACAGAGGGCTAATGTCTGTTTTAGGGTGTTTGGGGGGGCGCTGGACTCAGAGGAACTCACTTGGCAGCTTAGTGAATATTTTTATATGTGACATGAAACATACCATATTGGTCATTTTTAAGCATACAGCTCAGTGGCATTAAGTACATTCACAGTGTTTGCAGCTGTTGCAAATGTCCATTTCTAGAGCCTTTTCTTCATCTCAAACTGAAACTCTGGACGTATTAGCCCCCTTCTCCCTCCCCCCGCCCTGCCCCGGGCAACCTCATTCCTAGTCCCTTCCTCCAGCCCAGGTCCCTCCGTGTAAGTGGGGTCACACCACATTTGTCTTCCATCAGCTGGCTGGTGTCACTTGCTGGCCAGTGTGCTGTAATCACCTCTTGTCTCCCGGGGTACGCCAGCGCTGAGCGGCTTTGTCAGTGAGCTCAGGAAAGTTTCCTGACAATGGGAGCACAGTTGCAGGTCCTCACGGGGACCCAGGAGCCGAGCGGGCTTGTGTCCCAGCGCAGCTTCCTCACAGCTCTCCCTGAGCACAGCAGGGCTGAGAGCCGGGGGAGGGGCTGGAAGCTGTCCCAGCAAATGCCCTGCTGGCCGTGGGGTATGGGACACAGCACACCCTCGGGCAACGCCCTGGACCCGCACTTGAACTTTCTTCTTCCATTGCACACACTCCTCCCGGCTTATAGAAGCAGCTATCAGAGTGAGAGGAGGAAGGAGCTGCGGGAGGCAGGCTCGCCGGCTGTAGGGAGCGCTGCGAGGAAGCGGAGGAAGCCAGTCCGCGCTGTCTGGCCGCAGTGGGATCGACATTCCAAGCGATAATCCCGAATAATCCCCCCTTTCACTGAGTAAACAGAGCAGGAGCCCAGGCCAGGCAGGGTGCGAAGAGGTGTGGGGAGTGATTAGGAAGGCTCGGGGCTTGCCAACACAAGCCTACAATACGGTTGTTATTCTTTAAGAGGTCCCCTGTAATTGAGAAAGAAAAAGAAACAGTTCTCAGAAAATACATATATATATACATATATATATATAACATAAGCATTTTAAAAAGAGAGAGGCTCCCCTTATTTCCTTTATGTTGGTAGTTCTCTAAGTTTTGAATTCTGGCCCAGGGGTCACGGGACACGAGTTTCACTTTCACAAACAGAGTTGTTGGCAGCAGATGCTGCCCCGTGAAAACCCCGGGATTCCCGGTTTTCCCTGACTGCAGCGAGGTGGACAGCTCGGCTGCCAGAATGTGGAGATGAGAACAAAGAAAAGGCTCAAGTTAGAATACAGCGCATCTTTGGCCCTGAAGCAGAAGGTTGCTGGTTCGACTCCTGGTCAGGGCACATGCCTGGGTTGTGGGCCGGGTCCCCAGTTGGGGATGTGCGAGAGGCAGTCGATCAGTGTTTCTCTCCTTCTTTGTCTCCCTCCCTTCCCCTCTCTCTAAAGGTAAATAAATAAAACCTTAAAAGAAAAAAAAGAACAGGGAGTGGGAAGGGGAGGGGGGGAGGTACAGAGAATAAGTAGCATAGACGGTGGGTAGAAAATAGACAAGGGGAGGGCAAGAATAGTGTGGGAAATGTAGAAGCTAAAGAACTTATGACACATGGACATGAACTAAAGGGGGGAATGTGGGTGGGAGAGGGTGTGCAGGGTGGAGGGGTGCAAAGGGGGGTAAATGGGACAACTGTAATAGCATCATCAATAAAACGTATTTTTAAAAAATGGAAAAAAAAAAAGCCCTGGCTGGCATGGCTCGGTGGACTGAGTGCTGGCCTATGAACCAAAGAGTCACCGGTTTGATTCCCAGTCTAGGGCACATGCCTGGGTTGCGGGCCAGGTCCCCAGTAGGGGGTGTGCCAGAGACAACCACACACTAATCTTTCCCTCCCTTCCCCTCTCTAAAAATAAATAAATAAAATCTAAAAAAAAAAAGAACACAGCTCATCTTCGATAGATGAGTGAGCATCCATGAGAAGACAGGCCCTGGTCTCCCTGGGTGTGGTTTAGAAGGGGGTGTGGGAAGCGGGGTGGCAGTGAATGGTCTCACACACACCGTACGAGGACAGGACCCTCACGTGTGCAGGCTCGCTTGGGAAAATTAGCCCGGGCATTGAGTTTGTCCCTCTGGCCACGTCTCAAAGCCTCATGGAGGCTGCGTGCGCCTGGAGTAACCTGTGTCAGGGCTCCGTTGCAGGTCACACCCAACTCGAGCACGACGCATTTTCTCACCAACCTGCCTTTGGGGTGGCGGGCGAGTGTCTCTCTCCGGGCCTTCCCTGACTCGGCCCTCCCCCTTCCCTCCCGCTGCAGCACGCTGTCCAAGTGCTGCCACGCGATGGTGGCCATCACCTACCCCTTCACCTGGCAGCACACTTACATCCCCGTGCTGCCGCCCGCCATGGTCGACATCGTGTGCTCGCCAACGCCCTTCCTCATCGGGCTGCTCACCAGCTCGCTGCCGCTGCTCAGGGAGCTGCCCCTGGAAGAGGTGAGCTCCTGGGAGGCCCTGTCCCCTTCCCGTGGCAGGTGGAGGGGAGGTCCTGGCTCAGGCTGTGCGACAGATGGGAGCGGCGTGGGGGGACCCCACAGCTTTGTCTGTGAGATAGCTGCCCCCCCAGTCTGCAGCTAGGTCCTTTTTCATATCAGTAAAAAGGCAACCACCAAAATGTGTTTAATGACCAGGTTCTGAGTGTTCGGGTTTGCATCCAAGTGGAGGAAGTCCTACCGGGCATCTCTGTGCTTATTTAGCCCCGGCCCCTTCCTCTAAGGAGCCTCCGTCCTGGGTGCCAAGAACTTCCAGCAGTCAGAGAGGAAGCCACTGGGACTAATGCCGCCCACTCCTGCATGCCCCCAGGGGGCAGGGGGGGCACCTGGCCCTGGAATTCAGCCTGGGTCCCTGGAAGTGGCTCCTCTAATTGCCTGGGTGGTCTTCACATCTCATTCATATTCACCAGCGGGCTCCGGTCTTCGAGGGTTTGTGAGCTGTGAGAAGCACAGAGACCCCATGGTCCCTGACGAAGCTCAGTTCAGTCCCAGAGGGCGTTTGAGAAGGAAGGACAAAGGGGCCCCAGGATGTGTTAGAGCCACATTCCAGCTCTTCGTGGAAACCCGCTGCCACCCAGGCCCCCTGCTCCTCCGCCCTCACAGCCAGCGACCTGTGCTGGGGCCTGAGGGAGCGTCTCCCTCTGGGAGTGCTGCAGGCAAAAGCCCTTGGCCTCCTGGCTCTGGCCCTGGGAGGGGAAGGTGCTGCGTCCGAAAGCCCTGACTAAGGAGCGCGCAGCACCTGCAGCTTGTTTGACTCTCCGGTTGGATCCACTCCGAGGGGCTTCTCCCCTCCTCGCCCATGAAGAGGAGTGACAAGGCCAAGTGGGTATCTGGGAGGAAAGAGAGAGGACCCCTGGGTGCAGAGAGGCAGAGTCAAGTGGAAGAGGAACAAGTGGGGGCCTGTGGCCTGTCCCGCCCACCCCAGTGAGCCCGCACACTGGCAAAGCTGGCTGAGAGGCTCTGCCTTCACCAGTTGAGGGGCAGGGCAGGGCAGGGCGTCAGCCCGTGGCACGCACATGTTCCAGCCTGTGGTCCCAGGGCTGAAAGCGTGGGACTCAGGAAAGCCCTTGTCCCCTTCATCACTGTGGCTCCGATGGCAACATCAGGAGACCACCAACGGCCCCCTCCATCCCCACCCCCGCTGCCTCTCTGGGTTCCAAGGAGGCGAAGAGCCCATCGCCACATCCCAGAGGCTGGTGACAGTAACAGCCCCTTTCCTTGTCGTGCAGGTCCTTGTGGTCGACCTCGTCAACAATCGCTTCCTCAGACAGGTGAGTGAAAGGCCAGCTTCAGCCTGCTTCCCCCTCTGTTTTCACCTCTTTGGTGTGGGGGCTCACCCTTCCAGCTCTGGAAAGGCTCCCTGGGGGCCTGGGTTGCCCACAGGCTGGTGCGGCTGGACGACCCCCAGCCAGCGCTGGCCCGAGGGTGGGGTGGAAGGCAGGGGCCCGAGATGAAGGTTCGGCATAGGACCGGTCCCCACTTGTTCCAATCTCCAATGGTTTTCTAACCATTGGAGTCTTCAGGTTCTAACTAGACACTCTTGTCTTTTCCAACTCGCTTTTAAAGAACATTTGAGAACAATGTTTATGATACCGTATTAACTGGGAAAAACTCAGGATGCAAAACTAGGTACATTCTTTGGTGACCTTGCTTTTTAAAAAAGGAAAGAAAGAGATTTTATATATACATAAAATACACACACACACACACACTCCTCTGAAGAAGTTGGAAACCAAAACATTACTGCTGGTTATGGGAGACTGAAAGGGAGACAGATTATGAGGGATGTTAAATTGTTTTCAAACTTCCGTGTATTTTCCGTAATGATATAAACTACTGTGATTAGTAGAGAAAGTAATACACAATTTCTCATCACCATTTGCCAGCGAGGTGTAACTCCTATCAGGTCTGGCAGAGAAGCATTACAGAAAGGCTTCAGGGGCATTCCGTTGGATTGCTTTTACACTCGGAGTCGCCACACTGCTGGGAAGTTCTGTCGTGTTGCTGCCGTTTTTGAACATTAGTTCCACTCACTTTCACTTCCCTCAGGCCCCCCAGGCGGGCCCTTCCCCAAGGCTCTCCTACCTGGAGGCCAGATCCGAAAGCCTGCTGTGGTCCCCTGGCCAGAGACCCCTGATCAGCACAGGCTGCCCTACAGCGTAGAGGCAGTGGGAAGCGTTTCTTGAGTGGCCACTAAGTTCCCAGCACTTTGCACAAGGTAACTGTCTAGCATTAAACACGGTTCCCCGGCCCGATGGAGATACTACTGACGTGTGCATAAGCTCACGGTGCACAGCCTGACAATTTGAGACGCGTGCCTGTCGAGCAGTGATGACCACAGGAAGTTTAATTAGCAGGAACGGTCGCCTCACACACCTGCCTCTGTCGTGTGTGTTGCGATGACACTCGAGAGCTGCTCTCTGAATGACCTTCAGGTGGACGCTGGGGCGCCGCAGTGGCCGTGCTGGCGTCAGGTCCCCAGAACTCACTCCTCGCAGGGCTGGGCCCGTGTGCGCTTTGGCCCCACCTCCTTCAGCCCCCTCACCTCTGGCAAGCACCACCCCTCTCTGTTCCTAACGCGTCTGGCTTTTTTAGATTCCAAATGCAAGTGAGAGCATACCGTATTTGTCTTTCTCTATCTGATTTATTTCTCTTAGCATAATGCCCTCCAGTTTCGCCCATGTTGTCGCAAAAGGTAGGATTTTCTTTCTTATGGCTAAATAATATTCTGTGTGTGTGTGTGTGTGTGTGTGTGTGTGACCCTGTCTCGCCCACTCACCTG
This sequence comes from Glossophaga mutica, assembly GCA_039655065.1. NCBI lineage: Eukaryota > Metazoa > Chordata > Mammalia > Chiroptera > Phyllostomidae > Glossophaga > Glossophaga mutica. Next base: position 10,052,631 of record CM077313.1, read on the forward strand.
TCGACAGACACTTAGGCTGCCTCCGTGCCTTGGCTTCTGTGGGCAGCGCTGCAGTGAACGTGGGTGCGGACGTCTCATCACGACAGTGGTTCCCGTTTCTTGGCTTCGGGGCCCAGAAGTGGGACTGCCGCATCGGATGGCAGCTCCGTGCTCAGCTCTCCGAGGAGCCTGCGTACCGGGGTCCTGACCAGCTACACCGCTGGACACCGATGTTCCCGCCAACACTGTCACCTCTCATCTTGTTGATGGCAGGCATCGGGCAGGTGTCGAGCGGTGTCATGGTGGTGTGGATTAGCATTGCCCTGACAATTAGCGATGATGAGCACCTTTTCACGTACCTGTTGGCCACGCGGGTGTCGTTTTTGGAAAAACGTCTGTTCCTGTCCTTTGCTCAGTTTTTAAAAGTCGTAGCCAAGAGCAGTGTCACGGAGCGTTTTCCCTCTTTTTCATCCCAGTAGTTTTACAGTTTCTGGTCTTGCCGTTCCGTCTTTGTGCACTCGGGTTAATTTTTGTGAGCGGTGTTTAAGACAGGGGTCCAGTGTCATTCTTCTGCGTGTGAACATCCAGTCCCCGTGCCACCTGCGAAGAGACGGTGGTTTTGCTGTGCCGTATCTCGGCTCCCTTGTGGACTGCCATTGACCAGACGTGTGTGGGTTCGTTTCTGGACTGCTGATTCTGTTTCACTGGTTTATGTGTCTGTGTTTATGCCAGGACCATGCTGCTTTGATGCCTTTCTTTTGTAATGAAGTTTGAACTCAGGAATGGCGATGCCTCCAGCTTTGTTCCTCTTTCTCAGGAATGCTTTGTCTATTTTGGGTCTCATAGTTCCATATGAATTTCAGGATGGTTTTTTTCTATTTCCGTGAAAAATGCCACTGGAATTTTGGTAGGATTGCACTGACTCTGTACCTCGCTTTGGGTAGTGGGGACGTTTCAACAACATTAGCTCTCCCTGCCCATGCACACAGGAGAGCTTTTCATGTATTTGTGTCTTCACTTCCTTTCTTCAGTGTCTTGCATGTTGCATTTAATCCTCACAGCAAGGCAGACAGTGATTGGGAGCTAGCTTGTTTTACAAAGGGCAAACGGAGGCTTGCGCAGCTTGTAAAAGGTGGATCGAGGCTCAAACCTCAGACCTGTGACTCTCAGCCGTGCTGCTTCCACTACACCAAGACCCGTGCCGGCCCGCCCTGCGGGCCCCCCAGTGTGTCCTGCTGGCCAGGATGTGGCCACCGCCTCCAGAAGCATGGGGACCATGGCCTCCGTTTTCTCTGCTTTACAGATGGATGACGAGGATTCCATTCTGCCCCGGAAGCTCCAGGTAGCCCTGGAACACGTTCTGGACCAGAGGAATGAGCTGGCCAGTGACCCGGATGAAGGGCCCCTCGACTGCAAGCACGGTAACTGCCCCTCCACCTCCTGGGCCACGGCCCCGCTGGGCAGTGGGTCACGTGGGAAAATGGGCGGGAGAGGCGTGCAAGGAGAGAGACTGGGTGCTCAGCCTGTTCGTCTGGGTCTCGGAGCAATGAGCGGTGGGGAAGGTTCTCCCACCTCCCTGTTTCAGCCCTTCAACTCTCTGCGTAAGGGGGGAAAGAAATGATTTCTAACTCTGGGTAACCTTTTTATGGGTCCTTACAATTTGCCATCAGCAGAGCTAGAAGGGCCTCGTATCACTGATCCGCTTATCTCCGAGGCTCTAAGCCCTGCCTCCCTGGCCCGTCCCCCCTTTGCTCAGGCCCTGAGTCCAGCCCCTTGAACGAGGTGGTGTCTGAAGCCTTCGTCCGCTTCTTTGTGGAGATCGTGGGCCATTACTCCTTGTTCCTGACGGCGGGCGAGCGCGAGGAGAGGGCCCTGCAGCGCGAGGCCTTCCGCAAGGCCGTCTCCTCCAAGAGCCTCCGCCGCTTCCTGGAGGTGTTCATGGAGACCCAGATGTTCCGGGGCTTCATCCAGGAGCGGGAGCTGCGTCGGCAGGATGCCAAAGGTTAGGGGGCGTCTTCCACGCTGGGGCTGAGACAGCTGGGGGTGCCCAGTCCCCAGTGGCCGATGAGAGCCGGGAGACTGGCCCCGGGGCCCGGGTGCAGACAGACAAGAGCGGCTTTGTGGCCACCTCCAGAGAACGCTCATTTTTGCCCCCCGCCCCCCGAGCTGCTGAAAACTGCCCTGGTGCCTGTCTCCTTGGGCCCTCTCTTCGCTTTCACCGCCTCTCCCAGAAGCACTTGCCATGTTCCGGGGGCCAGTGCTCCTCCGCGCCCACCCTCTCCAACTCAGCGAGACTGTTGGGGACACCAGTCCCTTCCTCTCTCTGTGGCCCCTCCGTCCCTTTCTTCAGGCCTCTTCTCATCCCTTCTGCCCTCCCTTCCTGCCCCCTCCACCAGGGAGCAGGCTGGAGGTGGCTGGGTGGGACGGACGGTCCCCCCACCCGCCCCAAGCTCTGCAGGAGTCCCATCTCAGAAGCAGGGTCCCCTTTCCGGAGCAGAGAGGAAGAGGGTGTGTTTAGAAGGGCTGAGCGAAGGAGCTCCAATGGCTGGGCTTTCTCTTGTCAGCAGGTCTGTTCGAGGTCCGAGCCCAGGAGTACCTGGAAACACTCCCCAGTGGAGAACACAGTGGTGTCAACAAGTTCCTGAAGGGACTAGGTAAGGCTGGTGGGTCTCAGTGCCCATCGCTGACTGGCCTCTGGTCCATGGGCTCGTGGCCAGTCCCCTCCCCTGGAGCCAGATCCTAAATAATGCAGAGCGCTCTGGCCTGCGCCACGCAGGCTAACTCGGCATTCTGACCTCCTGCTCTGACTGACCCCAAAGTGTCAGCAAAGGCAACCCAGGCCCCTCCCAGCTGCCCTGGGCCCCAGGCTGTCTGGCTACCTTCTTTCTCCACCAGCTCCCCCACTCCTCAGTCTTCTGGGGCACTGAGCTCAGGAAGCGGGGGAGTGGACATGGACAGGGGTGTCTGGCAGTAAAGAGCTGTCCCAGCCTCCCAGTGTCCCTGCAGAGCAGAACCGTAAGGATGACAAGGACCGCAGTCTCATTGGTAACAAGGGCCTTGCTGGAAAAGGGAGGGTGAGGAAGACGAAATTAAACAAGTGGACCAAGGGCGCAGGCCCAGTGAGGAGGAGCTGAGGCGGTGAGGACCACACGAGGGGCCTGCTTGTCCCTCACACGGGATGGACAGATGGCCACCTCGGACGGGCTGCCTGTCTGCCACGCTGCCGGGAGCTTGCTCCTCACTCGGCTCCTCAGAGACGCTGTGTCCAGAGATGCCTGGGTCACCACTTCAGAGGCAGTGTCTGCAGCCCTGGCGGCCTTCCTATCAGAGCTCCCCAAGTCTGAGGACGAGCCCTTTCCCTTGGGGGGAGCCCCAGGCCTGGGAGGGGGGGCAGCTCCCTCCAGGCTGGCGTGGGAGACCACTGTTGTCCACACTGCCGTGGGGGTGAGAGGGGCAGGACTTAACTCCTCCGCTTCCTTCATCTGCCTGCTGAAACGTCCTCATTTTCTTTTTTTAGGCAATAAAATGAAGTTTCTCCACAAAAAATAACCCTCGCTCGGCCTGGACACAAAGGAGAACTTCCTCCGAGAGCAACCCCATGTTCCAAAAACGGTCCTGGTGGCCTTTTGGAAACCTCGGGTCCTCGGTTGTCCCAGGTGTGCTGGGTAAGGGCCGGGGTGGGTTCCGCCGCTGCTGCCGTCCCCGGGCCCCAGGGGGCCCCGGCGGTGCGGCTCCTTCAGCCCAGCTCCGGGCAGGGACTGGGCCCGGGCGTGCACCGTTCACGTTCGGATGGATCGTTTCGGTCGTTGGGTTTTGGATTTTTTTTAATATTAGATATGAAAGAAATATGTTTGGGGGGGTTAGTTTTTTGTTTTTGTTTGTTTTTGTTTTTGTTTTGGATGGGAGGGCTAAGAAAACTCTGTCCTGCCCTATGTGATCTTTCCCTGGCTCTTCCTGCCCAGCAGCCTACCTCTGGGCCAAACTGGGGACAGACGAGGTGTCGGGCGAGGGCTCTGGGGACCCTTACAGACCCTGGACCCTCAGGTCCCAGGGCAGAGCGCCCTGTGGGGAACGGACGGCCCTTCTGTGGAGGAGTCAGATCAGGGCTCCAAGGACTTTGGCCTCCAGGACAAGCTGCGCTATCATAGTGGCCGGTGCTGCCACCTGCTGGCGGAGGCCATTGTTGCGCCACCAACTCCTCCCCACGAACCTGACTTCTGAGCGGCTTTTCTCTTAGAAGCCGTAACCCGCGCACTGCCCGAGCCACCTGTGACTTTTGAGGTACACACAAAAAGAAGTCGTAAGGCCTGTCAATAAAATGTCCTTAGGGTCCCAAGGTTTATGACCACAAAGTATCAAAGAGCCACCTTTGACCCGATTCCCATTCATCCTGTGGGAAATGTTCCCCATCTCGTTATGGGGCCCGATCAGCAGAAACGAAATGGTATGTGGATAAATGGAGGGGCTTTTGTTATCGGTGTAAACGAGAGAGCATCAAAATCTGGGGACAGCTCCACTAGACTAGTGCCGCCACCAGGCAGCTAGCCCTCCTGCCGGGGACCCAGCGGTGCCCCGAGCAGCAGCGTCCCGGCAGGAGGAGACTGTGGGTGGCACAGGCCTCAGGGCCACCGCCGCAGCCCGCCCGCCACTGCGTGTCCCCCTTCATGGCACCAGCCACCACAGCAAAGACACAAAAAAGGGGTGTGCTCTGATTGGCAATGGCCCAGCCCCTGTTGCCAGGCAGAGGACCTCAGCCCTTGGGGAGTTGGGGGCAAAGGGTCTTCTAGGAACAAAACTGAACAAGAAGAAAAATGAGGTGGACCTCTCATTCCACGTCAGGGGTTCTTACCTGGGGTCGCGACCCTCTCTCTCCAAGCTGTATCCAGATTTGGTGTGCCCACGCGCTTTTCGGGGGAGAGGGTACGTCGTCCACATCGGCTTCACAAAGGAGCCCGAGGGCCCCCAGCTGGAAGGAACCAAGTTCTGTGGAACAGCCTGGGTGGGTGTGTGGTCAGGGGTTTGGGGGAAGACGGGGTGGGGTCTCTGAGTGTAGGGGCTCAGAAATCTGTACCTAACAAGCTCCTCAGATTAGTTAATTTTATTAATATGGATATTCTGCCCAGAGATGGTCACTTTTAATATTTTGGAATATACTTTCTTTTCTAACTTATTTTATGTTATATTGTTTACTTAACACCTCCAAGTGAATAAATATACATTTTATCGATATTTCTAATGGTTGTATATTTCATAGATACATTAAAAGTTATTTTATCAATCCTCTACTCTTACGCATGCAGGATATTTCCAGTTTTTAATCTCGCGCAGAGCATTGAGCCCAGGTTGGTGTGGCTCAGTGGATCGAGCGCCATCCTATGAACCAAAGGGTGGCCGGTTGGATTCCCAGTCTGCACACACCTGGGTTGCTGGTCAGGTCCCCAGTAGGGGGTGTGCGAGAGGCTACCACACATAGATGTTTCTCTCCGTCTTTCTCCTTCTGTTCTCCTCTCTAAACATAAACAAAAAACATTGGGGAAAGCATCTTCATCCAGGTACCTCACACCTTTGGCTCCATTTTACTTTAGCACTCGCATGAAGCACGACATACTTCACTTCACTACAACGGTACTCACTTGAATGTACCTACAGAAAGTGCTCAGGTTGTGAGTCTGGAGGCTGACAAGCTTGTGCAAGGGGCCACCTCCGTGTAACCCACGCCCAGGCCAGGAAGCCCAGCATCATCGGACCTAGAGGCCCCGCCCGTCGCCTTCCAGGTCCCTCCCATCTACTCCGCGAGTGTCGAAGTCAACTAACAAATTGTCCACAACTTGCAAAGTGATGAAGAAGGCTGGGGAGGGTCACAGAGGCAAGAGGAAAACGTGCCGTTGTGATTGATGCCTGCGCGCCGTCCGGGGCAGAGTCACCGCTCCGCAGCCCTCGTGCCTGGCCCAGCAGCATCCGCCTTCCCCAGGGAGGACCCACGATCTCCAGCCCCGGTCAGGGGGCGTCTTCCCTGAAGCGCGCAGAAGCGCGAGTCTCTGCGCCGCAGCGCACGGGGAAGCACAGGGGCTGTCGGGTGCGCCTGTCCATATGCCCGTTCCCGGCATCTTTGGGTGTGTACCTAAGGGAGGGCTTGCTGCGTCGTCGTGTGATCATTTCTACATTCAAAATTCTGAGGAGTCATTAAACGTTTCCCCCCAGTGGCTGCACCGTTTCACCTTCCCACCCGCCTGCTTTCTCAGCTCTCCCCCGCGCCCTCCCGCGGCTCCTCTGGGAGAGAACCCCACGCTCCCCGGGAGCCATCGGCTTGGCCTGGGACTCCGTTTGAAAAGCAGATGCCTGGGACCTGCCTCCACTCCTCTGGCGCTGGAACCCTGGATTGGCGGGAGGTTCCCTGAATGTCTCTGCACGTTTGTAGGACTCTGTCTGAGATGACCTCCTTCCTCTCTTAGATGCGAATTCTCCCTTCGGTTGAATTGGTAGAGAGTAACATTAGGGCCAAGCTTTAGATACTAGACTTTTGTACACAGGTCCCGAGTTCAGCAGTAACCAAGAGCTTCTAAAATGAGGTGAATGAAAACGTAAATGAAATGGGTATCAGCGTGCAAGGAGCCACAGAAAGGCCACGGTCCTTTGAGCAGGTCAAGCCTAGTGGATTCAGTTTTGTTGTTTTTAAGGTTTCATTAGTTACCTGGCATGCGTTTGAAAGCAAACCCAAAGCTAGTACAGGTTAGGCCCCTGAAAGTCCTGAGAAGAGATTGCTACAGGGGCGAGCTCAGTCGAGGGCAAGTCTGGCAGGCTCAGCGCAGAGTTCACGGGTGTTGATGTGCACCGAGTTCAGAGCGAGCTTGGGGTAGGCGGGGAGGGGCTAACCAAAGGTTGGTAAGAAGCACGAGGCAAGGGAGATGAGCCATTTAACTGCTGGCACCTGTCAAGCCAATTAACTTCACTCCGCTGGCTCGTCCAGGGACCACACCTCATCCTTGCCCAGCCCTCGGGTGGGGCTCGCTGCCAACTATCCTGTTTTGGCCATAATCGCAGAGGCCTGGCGCCAGCTTCCCAGCCCCAGGGCAGAGAGCAAACGGCCTCACCTTTGATCAACCCTGGGCTCCTTACCTGCCCCTCTTGCCTCCTCTGCTGACAGCTGCCACCCCTCCCCACCCAGCCCTGCTTCTGAGAGCCCACAGTCGAACCCTGCCACCAGACCTCACGCCAGGCTGTCCTTCTACAAAACCACTGATCGCCTTACCCACGTGGGCGGAACGTGGACCCAGCGGTTTTTCTGTCCGAGAACCCAGATTCACACAGACCTGACCTCCCGTGTCTCACCAGGCCCCTGGCTGGGTGTGGCAGGGCTTTTCCAATGGGGTTCTGGGTGGCGGCAGGATGGGACAATTCCCCAGGCAGGAGGCCAGCAGACCAGCTGGCAGGGCCTGGCCAGCAGACCAAGCCCAGAGTCCCAGCGCCCAGAGTTTAGCTCAGTTCTCTCTGGCAGAAGCTGCTTTCTCCCTTCCCCGCCTTGGTTCATGTGGTCTCAGGGAGTACCGGGACGTTCTGCACAGGAGGAACTGAGAGGGCAAAGCAGCCCCATGCCCAAAGCCAGGGCAGCCACCTGAGTGGTCACAGACTGAGGAGGGTCAGTGTGCTTCCCGGCAGCGGGACGTCCAGCAGCCCCACGCTCTTGGTTCTGGCAACCAGAGGCCCCTCGAGGCCGGCAGAGCCCCTGCTCCGTGAGGAGCTGGGGGCTGAGGAAGCGGAGTGAAGCCAAAGGCTGCCCCTTATCGCAAGACGGGACATTCACCCCCTGGGGACAAGTGGAGTAAGGACCATGCTGGTACCAAGCTGGGCCTTCACCATCCTGCACTTTTAGCCGTGTCAGAATATTACTCTCAAAAAAGAAAAAAGAAGAAAAAGGTGAAATAAAAAATAAACACAAAATTCAGCGCTGTTTGTATATCAGTCTGAATATACTTAACGCCATCCAACCCATATTCTTCCAATGGTTTAAATGACATGTTATGTTGTGTATCTGGTACCCCCCCCCCCCAGCAATAATGTCGCAATTCATTTCTAGTCCAGTGCAATGATGTTTACTGTTGACTTTGGGCATTTAACATTCACACGTGTGTGTGTGTGTGTGTGTGTGTGTGTGTGTATTTAGATCTTATTTATTTTTAGAGAAAAGGGAAGGAAGGGAGAATGAGAGAGAGAGAATCGTTGATGTGCGAGAGATACATCCATCAGTTGCCTCTCACACATTCCCATCCGGGGACCTGGCCCACAACCCAGGCATGTGCCCTGACTGGGAATCGAACCGGCGACCTTTCAGTTAACAGGCCGGCACTCAATCTATTGAGCCACACCAGCCAGGGCTCTTTCTTTTTTTAGGTTTAATAGGACTTTATATTAAGTATTAAAAACTAAAGTGTTCTTTTAAATACTGTTGAAATACGGCTCTTTTCATAGAGATTTTTCCCAATTACAGTTGATATTCAGTATTATTTTAGATTAGTTTCAGGTGTGCAGCATAGGGGCCAGACATTTATATAATTTATGAAGCGATTCGCACATGTATTTCTGTAGGATAAATGCCAACTTCTTCCAGTCCACACGTATTGATCCTTAAACTACTTCCTACTGAACCTACAATTATATTCATTCTTCTTAAATGGTGTTTTCTGCCCTGGCTGGTGTAGCTCAGTGGATTGAGCTCGGGCCTGCGAACCGAAAGATCGCGGTTCAATTCCCAGTCAGGGCACATGCCTGGGTTGCCAGGCCAGTTCCCATCAGGGGACATACAAGAGGCAACCGCACATTGATGTTTCTCTCCCTCTCTCCTTCCCTTCCCCTCTAAAGATAAATAAATAAAATCTAAAAAAATAAATAAATAAATGGTGTTTTCTTACCATTTCAGGACTAGTCCAGGAAAAATGGTGAAGGAATTCTTTAGTGCCCTTCCTCCAAGGTTTAGAAGGGACAGATGGAGGCTTAGGACCATGCGCTGTGTGGCTGGCCGGACAGGACTTGGCTGCAACCTGGTCTTCCCTCTCTCTGCTCTCCTTTCTCTAACTCGGCTCCAGGCAGGCCCTCCCCCCGAACTCAACCTCCCCTCCCTTCGGGCCCCCGAGGTCCCTTCCTCAGAGAATATAGCTGCGCTTCAGCCCCTGCTAGTCTCACGGCCACGGACAGTGTCCTCTGCAGAGGAGACCAACATGGTAATCCTCCTCGTTCTTTTGAAAGAGGAAGAAGCAAGCCTGGGTCTTCAGTCAGGCGTTTTCCCAGGGTTCAACCCCGCGCTGGCCCCTGTGTGGCTGGGAGAGGGCGTTGTGGGTGCTTTTGCGCCCTACTGGACAGGGAAGACCAGGGCGCACGTGAGAGAGAGGCTCCCACCGTCCTTGAAGACCTGCAGGGCCGAGGGTTGGGAGGCCCGGGGGTTTGGTTTGGTTTTTAATGCTGAAAGAGCGGTGATCTGTTCTGAAGCTGCTTCAGAGTGTCCCTGAATCCCACTGTCACCTGGGAAGTGGGGCTTTCCGTCTGGAAAAGGAAGGAGCTGGGCCCTGGCCTCAGACCGTGGGTGCGGAATATTGGTCGGCCAAAAAGTCTGTCACGTTTTTTCCGTTCAGTGGTGCTACTAGCGGTGCTTCCTTGCCTGTGACTTCATTCAAAGCAGTTTCGATCGATGGTATTGTGACAGCTGTGCCATCCACGCGCATTGATTGAAAAACAATGTATCACCCTGCTGGTGTGACTGAGAGGGTTGGTGAAGTGCTGGCCTGGGAGCTGAAAGGTCGCTGGTTCGATTCCCAGTCAGGGCACAGGCCTGGGTTGCGGGCCAGGGCCCCAGTGGGGGATGTTGGGGGCGTGTGAGAGGCAACTGGTCAGTGAATCTCTCACATACTGATGTTTCTCTCCCTCTTTTTCTCCCTCTCCTCCCTTCTCTCTAAAAGTAAATAAAGATTTAAAACAAACAAACAAACAAAAAAGAGGAGACAGAGCTATCATCCCCTCTATGTGCCGTGTGCCAAGCCCAGCAGATCGGCGTTTCACTGGCAAGTCGATAATGCCTGGCCTGCCCCAGGGAAGGCACTTTTTTCAGCCAACACCCCAGATTCCTGGGGCAGGTCTCCTCACCGCCTGCCCTCTGTCACCCGCCTGCAAAATAGGGAGAGGTCCCTTCTGACCCAGGAAATGCGGCCTGGAAGCCTGGTCAGGGCCCAGTCCCAGGGCCCTCAGCGGCAGGTGCGCCTGGGCAGATGCAAGAGGGAGCGGCAGCCCAGCCGGAGCCTGGGCAGGACAGGGAGGCTGGGGAGTGGGGAGGAGACAGAGTGAGCAATTGTCCCTGTGGCTCCTCAGGTCAGGGCATGCCCCAGCTAGTCTGAACAGCTATTTATAGCCCACACCCCTCCTTGTTGGGTAGCTGAATGCCCTGCCGGTGGTCTTGGAGGTGAGGTCTGCCTCCCCAATGCACTCGCAGGTCCCCCGCAGGGGGCAGCTCTGGCCGGCCAGGGATGCAGGCACTCTCAACTGTGTGGGTCTTGTTCATCACAAATGGGGGAGGATCTGGTGGCAAATGGCATTTTCCGGGGGAGTCCTGGGCTTGCAAGATGATCGTTCCTGACACCCCTATCAGAGTAAGAGTTCCAAAGCAAAGGCACAAGTCGCGGTCAGGTGACAGATGCCAACAGCGGGGAGGAAGGCAGAGCCATCACGGTCTGAGAAGACCTGGGTGTAGGTGTGGGAGGAAGGTATGCGGGGGGGGGGGGGGGCGGCGCATAGGAAAAGGCCCTGAGGGCGTGGGCTTGGAACACCAGAGGACAGGAGCGTCCTCCTGTTTATTTTTTATGTATTATTATTATTGTCATCATTATTTTTTATCCGAAAGGCACCTGGCATTACGAGCTGGCTTGGGATAGAGGAACTGCAGTGAAGGTGCCAAAGTCCCTGGTCAGCGGTCAGGACCTGCTTACCTGGCTCAGCTGACAGGGCGGATTTGTGTTCCAGAACAGCTGTTGCGTAGAGACTGCCCGGGACCTGGACGCAGCCCCGTGGGAAGGGCAGGTGATAGCGGCGGAGCTGGCCGCCTCAGGACCCAGAGCCAGCTTCCTTCCACCGCCAGAATGTGGTGCGACCTACCGTGCCTGTCCCCCACCGGCCCCAAACCTTCCAGGGGCTCCCTGAGGCCTGCAGGACCAGTGGACACCCTCCCAGTCCCTTCCCTCCGCTCCCACGCAGGCAGCACCCTGTCCCTTCCTGCCGGGGACTTCATGCTCCAACAACGAACAGAACTGCCGCCACCCCCGCTCCTCCATCACCCCGGCCCTCAGGGCGACGCCTGTGTTCTGCAGTCTGTGACGAGGACACAGCGCTAGCTCAGCTCACTTAAAACTCAGCTCCTGTTGCACCTGCCTTGCTACCTTCGCCCCCCGTCAGTCCAGCCTGTAAGCGTCTCTGAGTTCCCGTCACCCTAGCAGAGGCCGTGACCACGGTGCGTTCCCGGGAACACGCCCTGCTTTGGGGTGGCGTCTTCCGTTCGTTCCTGCGCGCCTCGAGCACAGACCCTGTTCCTTCTTCCGTCTTGCGTCGCCCACCCATCCATTCATCCACTCCTTAGACCTAGGTTTGTTGAACCGCAGTGATGCGCCAGGCGCCAGGCAAGATTCTACTCTAACCTGAATGAATGCATGCCTCGGAACTGGGTCTTTTTGACATTCATTCATTCATTCATCCTACACATATTGAGTGTGAGAGATACTGGAGGCATGACAGTGAACAGATATAAACACGGTCCCTGCTCTCAAAAGCTTATGGGCGGGGAGAAGACAGTCACAGAATCACACACAAATGCAATGTGGCCGCCGCATGGCAGGTGTTACGAAGGATGGGGAATGGGAGCGAGAGAGTGGATCAGAAGGGGTCGGACTTGGCCAGCAGCCTAAAGAAGGCTTCCCCAAGAAAGTGGCACTTGAGCTGGGATCTGAAGATTGGGGAGGGGAGGAAGAGCATTTCAGAAAGAGGCAACAGCATGTGCAAAGCCTTGAGTCGTATTTTAGTCAAAATGCTTTTGGCTCCAAGAAACAGCAAATCCGACTGTGGCTTTAACCAATTGGGTTCATTTTTCTCCACACAAGAAGGATGCAAGTGGTGGCTGCTGGTTGGACTGTTCCACGCTGCCACGAAGAAGCCAGGCTCCTTCCACTGTCTCTGCGCCTCCCTCTTCTGGGCCTCCCTCTTCTGGGCCTCCCTCTTCTGGGCCTTACTTCTTGTTCTCAAAAGAGGGCTCTTATCAGGGCAGCTCCAGACAGCAGGACGGTTTTCAGAGGCAGGCAAGAAGCAGGAAGGGCCAAGCAGCAGCCTGCCTCTTATCCAGGAAATCCAGGCTACCTCTCCCCGAAGTCTCCCTGCGGCCTTCCCCTCACAGCTCATTGGCCAGAGCTGATTACTGGCCACATTTTGCTGCAAGGGATGCTGGGAAAGCCAGCTGTGTTTGGCTTCTGCAGGAGAATGGGCAAGGGAGAGAAGGTTGGGAATGGCTTCGGGTAGCCACAGGGAGCAGCACCAGTTCTAGAAACTGAGAAAAGGGGACTTTGTCAAGACCTGCAGCTGGAGGCGTAAGCAGGGGCCGCTTAGTCTGCAACGGCTGCCATAGCACGGTGTCGCAGACTAGGGAGCTAAAAGCACAGGCACGTGTTGTCTCAAGGTTCCAAGGCTGCCAGTTCAAGGGTTGGTTTCTTCAGAGGACTCTTCCTGGCTTATAGATGGACGTCTTCTCCCTGTGTCCTCAGGTCTCCCCTCTGCATGTCTGTGTCCTAATCTCCTCCTCTTCTTATTTTTTTCAAGGTTTTATTTATTTTTAGACAGAGAGGAAGGGAGGGAGAGAGAGAGAAATATCTATGTGTGATTGCCTCTCACGCACCCCCTGCTGGGGGCCTGGCCCACAACCCAGGCACATGCCCTGACTGGGAATCGAACCAGCAACCCTTTGGTTCACAGGCTGGCGCTCAGTCCATTGAGCCACACCAGCCAGAGCTTCTTTCTTTCTTTCTTTCTTTCTTTCTTTCTTTCTTTCTTTCTTTCTTTCTTTCTTTCTCTCTTTCTTTTTCTTTCTTTCTCTCTCTCTCTCTCTCTTTCTTTTTTTCCTCACCTGAGGACATTTCTTTATTGCTTTTAGAGGGAGAGGAAGGGGGTGGGGTGAGAGAGAAGCATCAATGCAAAAAACAATGATTGGTACCGGCCCCAACAGGGAATTGAACCTACAATGTAGGTCTGTGCTCTGACCGTGAGTCAAACCCACAACCTTTTGGTGTAGGGACGACGCTCCAACCACTGAGCCCCCTGGCCAGGGCCCAATCTTCTCTTATGAGGATGCCAGTCCTATGGGCTGCCTCCAAAGCTTCTCTTAACCTTAATTACCTCTTTACCATCTCTGTCTCCAAACACAGTCACATTCCGAGGTCCTGGTGTGAGGGTTTTAACATATGAATTGGGAACTGAGGAGGGGGAGCAATTCAGTTCAAAACGGGGCCAAACCTCACAAGGCTCGTAGAACCCGTGAAGAACTTACATACCTATTCCACAAGTAAGCAGAGATTCTGAAAAAGTCTTAAGAGAAGAGATAAGCAGATTCAGATCCCTGGCCACAACGCAAAGAACAGAAGGGAAGGGGCCAGAGTGCGTGCCCACGGACCAACCATGGGGCCACTGCAATGGTCCCGCTAGAAATGACAGCGTTTTGGCTTGGAGTGTGGTGGACGAGAGGAGGGGCGGGGCGGGGCAGGCAGCTGTGGGATAGGTTTCAGCACCAAAGAGGCCGGCACTTGGACACAGGTGGGCTGTGGGGAGAGCGGGACGGGGGGGGGCCACTGGTAAGCTCCTGGCCTTGCTGGTGGCTCCTGGAGGGGGCAGTAGTGATGCGGAGCTGCGCTTGTGCTGTGAGAGCCCACGGGGGCCTCGGGGGAGGGGGCAGGGCACCTGGTAGTGCTCCTGGGGGCGAGTTCTGGGAGCTCAGACCCCAGCTTTATTAGGACATATAAATGCAGGTGTTACCCCCTTCCCCGCACCCCACCCGGATCCAGAAGCTGTGGTTTCATCCTCAATTACCGTATTTTGCCAGGTATCGGCACACCCCCCACCCAATTCTTGAGGAAAAAATAAGGACGTGTGCTGTGGCTGCTGTAGCTCAGTGGATTGAGCATGGGCCTGTGAATCAGAGGGTCACCAGTTCGATTCCCAGTCAGGGCACATGCCTGGGTTGCAGGCCAGGTCCCCAGTGCGGGGGCATGTGAGAGGCAACCACACACTGATGTTTCTATCCCTCTCTTTCTCCCTCCCATCTCCTCTCTCTACAAATAAGTAAAATCTTAAAAAAAAAAAGGATGTGCATTATATGTGGGTAGTACTAATTCCATATCTATATAAATGTTTTTAATTCTTTCATTTATGCTTATGCGTTAAGTGTATCTCTAGAAAATAACGAAATCTGTATGCAAAATAATATCCTGGAATACGATGATCAGTTTTGTTTCTAAATACAAATAAATAAATAATTGAATTAAAAATTCAAATGAAAGATTTACTCCCTCAAAGTTTGGGCCCAAAAGGTGGGTGTGCATTATACACGGCGAAATACGGTACAGGTGCAATTTTATTTTTTAGGAAGTAAGCACTAGAAGCGAGATACAGGTTAGATGATGCGGGGACTCCCTTGGAACCCCAGAACTGACAAAAAGATTCTTTTAAACTGAAAACTTTTGAGATTCTAACCGACGCAGAAAAAAAGCCTTTTCAGCGCTTCCCTTATGAGACTGAAAGCAATGACTGCAAAATGAAGGTCACTGCCAATCCCGCTGGCCTTCAGAAAAGGCCCCTCCACCTATACAGACACACACTATCACCGGCTTTCTCATCTGCCATCTGTTCTCCTGAAAACCCATCTGTTTTTCCTAGAGAAACCTATTTTTTCCCCGTAGCAGCCATTTCTGCCCCCTCCCTGTCTCCTGCAAAGATGGGTGTATCAGACTTTAACTGGACCCACTTGAGGGCCAGCTACTTCTCTCGCTGACTCCTCTTATACGTAGGAAGTAAACCTCCTACTCCTGTTAATCTGTCTTTTGTCATTTAATTTGCAGGCCCTGGTTACTTAGCCCAAGCCAGTAGAAAAGTCTTTTTTTTCCCCTCCTCTCTGAACAAGATCAAATCTAGAATGCACTGTTGCGATCCTTGAGATTCAAGTCCCCTGAGGAGTGTGAGGCCAGGAGCAGACGCAGCCGGAAAGTTAGACAGTCTGCACTCGTGACTGTCCAACAGTGAAAGGGGGTCTACTCCTGCCCCTCCCCCTCTCTCAGGACACCCCTGCCTCTTCCCTTCCAGTAGCCGCCCCAGGGTGCTCGCTGGGTGGCACTGGGCTTGGTAACGTCTGCCCCACTGGTACAGTCAGACCCAATAAATCCCCAAAGCATGCTGGGAACGGCGGTGGTGTGTCTCTCCCCAAGGCCTCCAGGCAGCCTGCCCTGTCTCTGACCGCCTCAGCCTGGCTCACCCGGCTGCAGCCACACTGGGATCAGGGGGTCATGGGTGGCCCCATCTCAGGGCCTCTTCCCTTGCTGTTCCCTCCATCCTGTGCACTAGTCCCTTAGATGTGTGTTTTTTTAAAATCCTCCATTGATTTGAGAGCGAGAGAGAGACATCAGTGTGAGAAACATCAATCAGTTGCCTTCTGTACTTGCCTGGACCATGGATTGAACCTGCAACCTAGGTATGCGCCCTGACTGGGCATCGAAGATGACCTCCAAGCAGCCGAGCCCCCCGGGCAGGCCAGGGCTCCCTTAGGCTTTCACATGGCTAATTCTTTTGACTCCTTTAGCTCTCTGTTCGAATGTCACCTTGATAGGGGACTGAAGAGTTGGAAAATTTTAGTTTAAGTGATAGCTAGTAAGCATAGTAATCAATGCATGCAAAAGCTTTTGTTCCGGGAACTGAAGGTGTGACCCACCCTGACTCCAGGAGGCCCTAGGCAGTTCCACCTTTGTTCCTCAGGAGGATTGCAAGCAATTCAAGATGATATCTGAGCCATTGTGCTCCGGGGTGAGGTGACCACCGCCCAGGACACAGCTAAAAGACCAAGACAAGGTGGTCTGTTAGGGTACGAACCCGCCATCTTCTCAGATCACCAGCCATCTGAATAAAATGCCCACAAAAATTCAATCCCTGTCTCCGATTATGGGGCTTGGTAGTGACAGGCAGCCCGAACTCTGGCGTCTTTTCCGTTTACAACCTTAGAAAGGCCTGCCCTGACGACTGTATCTAAATGAACACACGAACGCATTCACTGCTGCCGTCATCCCCTAAGACTGCAGCCTGGTAAGACCATACCTGGAAGAGGCTTTTTCTGAAAAAGACAACGACAAGATCTGTATTTAAACCAGGTTAAGGCTGGGGATTCTTATCTGTTCTCAGTGTCTACTTCTCAGTCAGGGCCCAAGAACTCTGTTGAAATGGGCAATTTCTGTGGATATTTGGCTGCCCTCTCCAGGCTGGCTCCCTGGCCTGGAGAGCAGAAGAGTTGGAGTAGCTTTTGCTCAAATGACCTACACAAACACGTACACACACACACATGTGCGCACACGCATGCACGCCCATGCACAGATGCACACCCGGCCACAGGGTGCAGTCAAGCTTTCTATCAAATAGGCAGGCAGACACGCCAGGGCGCAAACACCGGTAGCTTCATTTGCAACTTCTAAGCCACAAAAACAACATCAACCAAGTAAAAGCTAAAACAGACACGAATTTTCTAGGACTTCTCGGTACTGTAAATGATTACAATGAGTTCTTCCCAGAGAATCTGGTTTATCTTTTCCTAAGCACAGGTGGCCCCAGGCCCTTTCTGTACTTTTGAAGATTACCTGTTGCTTTCAGCCCCAAAGGTGGGGGGGGGGGCAGGAAGCGAATGGAAGCTGGAATGTCATTGCCCTTTTTGCCCCTCCCTAGGAGAAGGCCCTGAAGCAGCAAATGCTCCAGAGTCAGCACAAAGCCTTGGGGGTGGAAAGGCTGAGGCAGTGAGCTTAGTTCCTCTCCTTTTGAGTGGGTGGGGAGCTGGCAGCGGGGCGAGGCCCCGTTGATTTGTTTATCATTCCTGCATCTGTCCACTGGTTTATCCAGTCATTCATTTACTGTGATGAATCATTTGCACCCTTTTCTCTGAGCCCGGCGCTGCTCTCCATGCTGAGAAGGAGCTCCTTCCTTTGCCAGTAGACTGGGGTGGGCTGAAGGGCAGGGTTCCTTCCAAAAATGTTTCACGATAAAAATAGAAGTAACAGGATTTTAAAAGTTAGATAATCACATTCTAAAGTTCACATTTAGAAGTAAATAAATGAGCCCAATCCTGAAAAAGAAAAGTAACATAGTCCTAACATATCATATACCTTCGATAACAGTACGGTCACTAGGATTTTGTGAGGAGAACGAAGCGGGATGCTCGCAAACAGACCCAAGTGTAAGAATGTAACTCGCCCTGAGGATGGGGTCTCTCAACCCAGAGAAGGGCTAAGCTATTCAATAAATGGTGCAGGACAACTGGGCACCACCTGGGAAATCAGGATCATTACACCT
This sequence comes from Glossophaga mutica, assembly GCA_039655065.1. Taxonomy (NCBI): domain Eukaryota; kingdom Metazoa; phylum Chordata; class Mammalia; order Chiroptera; family Phyllostomidae; genus Glossophaga; species Glossophaga mutica. Next base: position 10,070,217 of record CM077313.1, read on the forward strand.
GTTAAAAAACAGGAACATTTGACGATGCGATTGGCTTCAAGCCAATTCATGAATTGGGCAGCGTCCCATTTAGCAATTAACATGCAAGTTGTACAAAATGAAAGGTTTTCACAGTGTCAAGGTAAGAAACATTGGAAGCTGTAGAGAATGTTTGTGAGTTTATTTGAGCCAAACTGACGACAGTTGCTGGGGAGCAAAATCTCAATGGAGGGAGAATGCTCTGGAAAATGGCGGCTCTGCACCTTATCTTAGACGTTACAATCTGAGAAGGCGTGAGAGGGTCGCCTGAAATCCACTGGTCATCGATTGGGGCGGTGGGAGTAAGCAAAGGGAGGGGGGAACATCTGGGATTGGATAAAAGGTAAAACGACAGACACAAACTTCTGTTACACAGGTGGGTAAAGGATCGTTACAACCGTAACAACAACGAGGGGATTTGTGGTCTATTCTCTGGTGTCCTTGTTGTGCCTGGAAGGGTCTGGAAAAAGGGACGTTACCTTGACCTTCCAAAGGCTTGTTTTCTTAGACGCAAAAAGACAATAGACAGGCTTAATTAAGGTCAAGATGGCCTTTTGTTAGGGAAAAATACCGTCCAGGAGCTGCTTTTAGTTAGAAAGCTTTAATTTCAGACCATCCTTTGTGGTTACCTTTGGTCTCCGAGTTTGTAAGGCCACCAGACAGACCTCTTCAGAGCCTGTCAGGGTCTCACACGTGGCCCCCTTTTGTCCACACATATTTGTGAATGAAGAAATTCACGGACTGCCCTGTGCTGAACTGTCATCTAAAACAGAGACGATCCTTTGCTTAGTTTGTTTCGCTATCATACAGAACACCATCATTCCTACTGGTGTGGGTGGGGAGCCCAGGCATAGCAAATTTCTCAACGTTGGATAATTCGTTTCATTTATCGCCCAAATATTATCAGGCACGTACTGTGCACCAGACCCTCTTCTGGGGGTTTGGGATACATCGTGTCGACATAGGACGTTCAAAATGTGTACAGAATGTTATAAGGATTTATTTGAGGCAGCCTGACAACAGTTGCCAGGAAGCGAGACCTCAGATGCTCTGGAGAATGAGGGTTTGCAGTTTATGCACTTGAAATGAAGGAGGGAACAAAAGGAAGACGATGGGAAGGTGGGGGGCCGCAAGGGGGTGTTGGATTACAGGATTTAACAAGATTGCCTACTCTTCTGAGGGTGGTTACACTTTCAGGGGTATTACTTCCCGTAACTCAAAGACGTGTTGATTTAGATGCACAAGAACGACAGGCAGGGCTGGCGGGAATCTTTCACTAACGAAGTTCCAGGCCTGGTGGGACCACCCACCAGGATCGGCCCAGTTCGGTCTCCCAGTGAAGTGGCTTTCCGCTCCCTTTTTTGTCCAGAGCCTGAACAAAACAGGCAAAGATCCCTGCCCTTCCTCGCAGGACTGAGGGGAGGGGTGACAGGCTGCAGGCTTGAAGGACAGAAGATCTAAAATTCTGAGCTCAGCTTGGTTGGGCCCGTGTGGGCCTTGTGTTCAGTGGCCTGACAGCTGCTGGGCCCTCAGGCCAGATCCGGGCCAGAACAGATCGTGCCCCACCCTCCCCTGCCCTCAGGCGCCACTGGTTCCTGGAACAGCCCACTGCCCTGCCCCAGGCGAGCAGGTTAGGCTTTGTACCCTTATATGGGGCAGGTCACAACCCAGGTCCCCTAGCCATCCTTCCCTCCCCACAGCTCTTCGGCGGCCTTCCAGGTGGCACGGAGGATACCCCCGGCGTCTTTGCCTCCTTCCAAAACCAGCCTGGTATGTAAGTGCCCCTAACAAACTGATCATCACCGAGTTGTCCGACTCTTGGGTCTCTCAGCCCTGGGATTTACCAAAGAGTTTGGGGACAGCTTTGGGTTCCGTCCTCCCTCCATTTTAGGACCAGGTCTGGATTATTTCCGGAGTTCGGGCCCAGGCTGGTCTTTGAGAACAGCACTGAGGGCGTCGCTGTTCCCGCTGAGGGCAACGGCAAAGAGACAAAAAGAAACCATAATCTACAAGAGTTTCCTAACAGAATTGTTTCCGGTTTCAAGGGACCCCTTTTCTTACCGTAAAAGTTTAAAGTGCTTGCTTTTCCTCTCCCCATTAAAAAAATTATTCCTTGACTGGTAATACCTAATAGATAGGCTACCAGGAAGACACCTGCAGTCCCCAGAAATTACAGTTAAGAAACTGGCGGAAGCAGGGGAGACCATGAAGGAGAGGAATGGGAGGCATCTTGGAAAGGGAGTCCTCCTTTGGGGGCTGAAGCTCGGGCTGGGTGGTTCTGGGGGAAGAGAAGGCCAGCTCGGGATTAGATTCTGTCAAGAGGTCGGGGCAGTTTAGGGACTGGGCGTCTCAGCAATCCTGCTGAGGGAGGAGGGAGAGACAAGCAAAAAAGCTGTAATTGCTCAAAAGAAGGCATTGTCAGTCACTTTGCACCTTGGTGCGGCCTTGGGAGAAACATTGTTTTCTGCCGTGTTTGTCACCCTCCTGGTTTCTGTTTCTTAGGCACAGTGTGGTCTGATTATCAGTGGAGCAGATTTTCACTTTCTCAAGGTAAAAACTACAGAAAAGCACATTTAAGGGTTTATGAAAAACTGCTTCTGGAACCTCAGGATTTACTATGCGGCATCTGAGTGGGCATTCAGGATGAAATAGGATTGGAAACATTTTAATTTCCATATTTTTAAACATACTCTTAAAAGCTGGGATAGCTCAGACACCTTTTGTTACTACCGAGTATTAACTGCAGCGTGAAGCACACAGCAGGGTTTTCCATGGGCTCATTGACTTTTCTCAATCATCTGGTAGAATTATTCATTTCTTTAAACTTATTTTTAGAGATAAAGAAAGCAGGCGCACTAAGAGGTAGGTTAACTTGCTCAAAGACAAGTAGCTAGGAATGGGAAAAGCCGGGATATCTGGAGATGGGACTCCAGAGTTTTTGCTAAGCCACCACGCCAGTCTCTCGGGCTTAGAGATCACACCTACGTTTGGGGGAGTAGGAGAGAACATTTACTGTTCACTAGGCTCCAGGCCCTAAGCTCAGGGACTGCCATGCTAGTCTTAAAATCCTCACAGTAACCCTATGAGATAGAGCCTACAGTCGCCCCCTTTGAGAGATGGGGAAACTGAGGCTCAGAGACCATGGGTATTTAGCCCGAGTTCGCAGAGCTAGTACGTGGGAAAGTCTGAAATCAAATCCAGATCCCAAGTCCCCGCTCGCTCCCAGCCACTTCACTGCTTTAGCCTCGGCTGGGAAGCATGGCCCAGGGTCAGCGTTCTGGGAGTTGGGTCTTCGGTTCCCTGGAGTGGGGCCGCGGGGGCGGGGCAGCAGAGGGTGGGGCCCACCTGGCGGCGCCCGGGCCCCGCCCCGTCCCTCTCGGCGGCGGCCTCATCCACCAATCAGAGGGCGCTGGAGGCGGGCCGCGGGCGCTCCGGCTCGGGCCCGCAGTTCGAGCGGCGAGAGCGCACGCAGACGCGACGCGGGGCGGAGGGGAGCGAGCCGGCGCTTCAGTCTCCTTCCTCTCCCTTCCCCTCGTCTCGCCGCCCTGTCCTGCCCGCAGCCGGACCGGAACTATGTGATCCGGAAGTTCCGGTGCCATTGCTGTGTGGGATAAACAGTAATGGCGGAGGCTGCAGCTCCCGGAACAACAGCCAAACCATCAGGAGCGGCAGCGGCGGCGGTGGCAGCGGGCTCCCCCACCCCTATCCCCACAGTCACCTCCCCGTCCGCGGGGGCGGGGGGCGGGGGAGGCGTCGGCGGCGGCTGGACTAAGCAGGTCACCTGCAGGTGAGACGTAGTGGGGCCCCGTACCGGCACCGGCGCGGGGAGGGGGGCCGATGCCGCGGAGGAAGGGGCGGGCGGAGGAAGCGGGTACCCGGCGTTTCGCCGCCTTGGTCTCCCCGCCCGCGCTGCGTCAACCCCCGAGGCCCGGCGCGCGCGCCCGAGCCGCCGCGCCGCCCTCCCCACTCCCGGCGGTGCGACACGGATCACGGAGGGAGAGGTAGGGGGGGCGCCTCCCTCCTTTCATTGTCGCCGATCCCTCGCCCCCTGCCTCCAGCTCTGCGGGCTCGAGACCGGGTGGCTGGTGTCGCTGGGAGCCGGCCTCCCCGCGAGCCTGCCGGGCCCGGAGCGCCGCTGCGGGTCCCGGCGAGGTGGCCTTGCTGCGGAGCCCCGCAGTTGTGTCATCCGTTTGTAACGTCTGCTCGCGTCTCCGCCGCCGCGCCCCCCCCCCCCCCCGCATAAGTAGCTTTTGTTATTTCTTCTTTGTATGTTTATCGAGGCTGGCGGTTCTGAGCTTTGTCTTAGAACGGAGTGCCGGGCCGGGGTCGTACCCTTCGCCTTAAATTTTGCCCTCGCCGGGCGAAATGTTTGTGTTTTGAAATCCACGCCTCTTCTTTCTGAAGGGAGTCCAAGACCTCGCTCCCGGAGGGAGAGGTTTTATTTTGGTTTCGTATGTCAAATGAAAATGTTTTTAAGAATAAGTGGTCAGTGGATGGCGGTTATATGAACGTGTGTGCCCATGTTAAAAATGATCAAGTTGGACATATAAGGTTAGGGCATTTAGTTGGATGTTATACTTGGATTTTTAAAATGTGATCAGTAGGAGTAGAAGCTTTCGTTTGCAAAAATCCAAGTGGAATTCCGGTTTTCATCTGCGTGGGATAATTTATACGCAAAGATACAATGTACAGAACTCACTGCCCTAGTATTAGCAAGATCGAAGCCCTCCCTGTCTTTAATATGGCTCGGTTAATGCATGAATGGTAAGCTTAATTTCGTTTATTTTCGGTAACGGGATGGAGAAGGCAAACGCTGCTTTAGGTAGATCCTAGGAATGAAATCAAGTTCCCAAATGCCGTGTCCCTCAAATGAGAATTAAAAAATTCCCATTGGTGTAACTATTTGAGTCTGTTTATTTTTCTTTACAATGTTGCAGTTGTTTATATGTCCTAGTTTTAAAAATAAAAAAGCTAGTGTGACCACTTTACGGCCGTTCAGCCTGCACTCCGGGTCTGCATCCCTGCACTAAAAGGGACCTCCCTCGAATGGGCGGCCTCTCGAAGGACCCCACGCGGTGCCTCTTTCCCTCCCTTCCCCAATTTAAACACAGTCTCCAGAGCCCTCGCCAAGCTGACATCCTCATTGTCCTTTGTGTCTGTAACTTGAGCCCAACTCCATACGTCTCGGCACAGAATTCATTGTCACTTCCTACACTTTACTTTCTCAGCTGTCGGGTGCTTTTCCTGTTGTGTTTCCCCTTTTCTGGTTCCTCACCAGTAACGTCAGAATTCAGAACAGAGCTGACCAGACTAGTCATTGCTCTTCGCCTGCCTTTAGGATCTTGGAGTTCATGAAATATTCTAGATTGTTCCCAGACCAGTGGGAATTCTTTGCCTGTGAACCAACTGATTTATGTATTTAAGTTTACATAGCTGAGGAATCTATTTTGTGAAAAAATACTTTATAGGCTTATATGCACAGGGTTTTGTTTTGGATTGTTTTTTATATTTTAGATATGCAAGTTGATATGTCAGGTTTTAACACTTGACTTTGTTTTCAGTTATTCTAGGTACCGTGATCTTTAAAATTTTTACTGAACAGAGTTGTTCCACGTATGGTATCTTCACTTATTCTAGACTAGAGCTCTCTGAAAGCAGGGCTTCCTCACTACCTGGTATACTCAGGAAATACATGAATGCATGTTGATACATCCACACCTGATGTTACACACTTAGTATGTAGTAGTAAGTGTCATCTGCTTTTGTGTTGTAAAAGAACACTTGTAAACTAGCAGAGACAAAGGACTTACTGGGACGTGCGCATGTCTTTCTGGGAACCCTCGTTCAGTTAAGTCAGTAAAAAAGCACCATCGCCAAAGACGAAAGGGGGGCCAGACGTTAAAGGGAACGCAGAAGTGCCCTGTGTTGGGGATGTCGTCGGCGTGTTTGGTAGCTGAGCCTCCTTTGAAGAAAATTCAAGCTATTCACGATGTGTCTAGAGTTTGTGCCCTTGGCCCCCTTGTGCGAAGCATCTTGACTAAGGCTCTTTTCTCCACCTAGAGTATACTCTCTTTAGAAGTTAGGAGTTGTTTGGAGGATGTCTGTTTGTTTTTAATTGCTCAGGATCCATCTGTGTTGTTGGGTCCTATTTTCTTAATAGTTCTCTCGAAAATCTATTTCATTGTGTTTTATTTCTGCAGCTTTAAGAAAAACCTAAAACCTTTCCCAAGGAACTGTATTATGCTGCCCCCACCAGGTCATTTTTCATGCCCTTTATTAGAAGAGTCCTGGGAAATGCCGTCACTTCTTGCTTCCTTGATTGCGGGGCGGGGGCTTCAGACATTACAACTTAGATTTGTAACTTGCAAATTGTAATTTTAGGTGTAGTTAATATAACTTAAAAATGAAGGAAATTCTTCAGAAGGTCTTTATCCAAGCTCTGTGGTATCCGTAGTTGAAATTCGTTGCTCACGATTCCATAAGGTTTTCGAAGGAATGGCATTGAGCCAGTTACCCAGCCCAGGGAGAGTTAACGGGCTGCTGTCACTGTGATTCACTGTGACCCCTCGTACAGTTGTTGTTTTTTTAAACAAATGTGTATAGGTCCTGCAGCTAAAAGCAGGATAAAGCATGTTCTTAACCTCCAGTAATTTACAAACTAGTTTGAGAAACAGGATGCATAGGAAAAAAGTTAAGTATCAAAGTAAGAAATGTAAGAGCAGATTAAGTGATTAAAAGCCAAGTTAGTTAACATTCTGTAATTTCTATAAATTCCCAAAGAGATTCTGACGCCTAGAGGTACTGTGAGGGAGCTTGGTTCTGTGGTGCCCTCCTGTGCTACCGGGGAGGTTGGGGTCTCTTGTCCTGTATCTGGGGCACCATGCTTAGGTTTCCAGCGGGTACAGCAATAAGGGGATTCTAGTCCGTTGCACTTGTCTTTTATTACTGGACAATGTCTGCTTAAAGTCATAGAATCTTAAATGTGGAAAGAACTGTATATTTATTATTTTTTAGAGAGGAAGAGAAATATCAGTTGGTTGTCTCTGGTATTTGCCCTGCCCAGGGACCTAACCCACAACCTAGGCATGTGCCCCGACCAGGAATCCAGCCAGGAATCAACCTGTGACCTTTCGCTCTGTGGGACGCTGCCCAACCAGCTGAGCCACACAGGTCAGGGCAAGGTGGAAGGGACTTCAGAAATCAATGGCTTAGCCTTTCACGGAGGGCAAGCTCAGTCTGGGTAGTGGCATTAGGAGAATTTGAACGGTGGCTTTTTGTTGGTGGCGTTTGAAAACAAAACAAAAGCACCTATTTTGATTGGTTTCATTTTGGGGAGAAATTCTTGAAGTGGGTTGCCTTTTTTCTTTTATCAGTTCTAACTTACACTATCTTGTCAATCTCTTAGGGACTTACACAGAGGTGGGTAGGCGAGAAGGGATTCTACCGTGAGGGCTGTCTACCACTGGGTATGCACCAGCATTGTTAGCGTCCCTGCGAGACAAAAGGCAAGAACCTAAAGCCCAGACCTGCGGACCAAAGAGCCCTGTGAAAGAGCGGTTGGTGTTTGGCAGTGACTAATTAGGGCTTGTATTCTAGTGCTTCGGTTGGCTCTGCAGGGTCAGGTGACTTCGTGCCGGCTGGAATTCCTTCAGTGATGCTCGCTGCGGACCGCAGGAACTTCTGTCGTCGCTGGCTGGTTCTGCTTGCGGTCCTCACGGCAAGCCAGATCTGTGACAGAGGGTTGTGCGTGTATTCATTTTGTCAGGAGTGTGCTGGAAGTGGTCATTCCTTCTTCTTCTCTTGGCCGAACGCCAGTCACTTAAAATCTTCCTGTGGCATGACGTGTAGGTCTCTTTAATGTAACATTTTAAAGTTTAAATCTGATTTCTGACACTTCTGGTGAAACCTCCTTACGATGGTTTCTGACTGCTCTAAGATAACTTGGCTTACAGCGCCCCGCAGAATCTTCTCCCTAGCATCCAGCCCCATCTCTGCCCGAGTTTGCCGTGCTCTCTTCACCCCTGTCTTGTCATGTGCTGTATTATGCTCTTGGCAGAAAGTGGCAATAGGCCGTGCTACACTGTCCCGGGCCAGCCAATCTATTTCACTCTTTACTTTTGGGTTCTAGGGAAGTTTACGCCCATCGTGGACATCCAAAAGTAACACTGGTGTAGGCGTTGTCAAAAGCGGGAAGGGAGAGGGCAGCAGGTATTAGAGAGTTGAGGTCCTTGAAGCAGCTGATTGAAGAAACAAGGTTAAGGTCAGCAGCTGTCAGCAGTGATTCCTGGAAGACGTGGTTTGACATAAAGAAGAGCATCATAAGCCTAAGTGCAGGAGTGGAATGAACGTGACCATGGTAGAATCATATTTAAGAACAAACCTAAAATCCCAGGTATTGTGCCTGAGATGGATCTCTACGGGGCGGGGGGGGGGGGGGCGGTGTTTAATCTTTATTGTATTTTTTATTACCATTTAGTCACCTGATATTCCCTTCCCCCAGTAGATAGATACATACATACACATATGTGTATATATATTTTTGTTGTTGTTGTTGTTTGATATATATTTAAAAGATATTTCTTTTATTATTCAAGAGAGGGGGAGGGGGAGGAGAAAGAGAGAGAAACACTGATGGGTTGCCTCTTGCATGCCTCCCGACCAGGGACCAAACCCACAACCCAAGCATGTGCCCTGAAACAAACCGGGGACCTTTCAGTTTGCAGGATGACATCCAACCAGCCCACTGAGCCACACTGGCTAGGGCGTTGGGTAGATATTTTATCAAGCCTTACAAACACATGTATCTCTAGCTTGAAATTGACCCCAAAGAAACAGTGAAGTTACAGTCACTTGTTTAGAATGTGAGAGTGGAAGTGTCACCCCCCCCCCGCCCCGCCCCCGGGATGGGCAGCAGAAAGCAACTGTTCAAACAGGGACACGATTTTAAATGAATGCCCTGTTTTCAACTGTGGATACTTTTGTAAGATACTTAGAAGCATGATTGTGCGGGCAGTGGTTACAATGTAATTATCGTTGACTTGTTTTGTTAAGTGTTAATCTCTTCGGGGAGGCAGTCAAATAATTTATCTCTGTGGGTTCGGTGGTGTAGCTGGAATTGGGTGATACAGCTCCCAAACAGCTGCAAGGCTTGCAGAATGTGGTCCTGTAGTTGAGCAAAAGTTCCAACCTCAATTCAATTAAGTTAAACTTAATAACAATTGAGATTAGAATTATAGTTTGAATTCTTCTATTTTGCTATAGACTGCGGTCTTAGGGCATTTTAGGATCTTGAAAATAACTTTCCACCAGAAGGTTGTTCTTTATTTCCACATTACCTACTGTGAATATCCATGTAAGTGAAACGGTCACTTTCAGGAAATCTCTGAATAGGACCTTCTACATTTTAATTGGGGGCAGCCTTCTTTAAGGCTGCTTTGGTAACTGAATCTATTTTCTATGTATCATTCCAATCAGTGGGCAAGTGGAATGTGCTTACTGATATTCTATCTACACCAGCTGAATGGAGGTGCATATTTGGGTAGGTGCTGCCTACCAAAATTAAATCTTTATAACCCTGCTCAAGAGAGACTAAGAGGCCCCTGCTGCTTCCCTGATCTGCAGAATGACTTACAGAAATGTGCAGGTTGCTGCTTGCTGCAACACCCCCCACCCCTGTCCCAGGGTGCTGCTGATCCTGCTGGTCCTGGCCCACCCAGGAACTGCTGAGTCATGCTCCGATACTTGGATTAGGGAAACTTCTGGTCAGTACACACGTGCTCCTTTAAGGCGGGGGAACAGTGGTCTGCTAAGTGGGCAACATAAAGTGATAGCCCTTTGTGTCTACTTTAGCAGCAAATTTTACTTGTGTTTTCACATGTGCCTTTTTTTTAAGAGAGAGGAAGGGAGGGAGAGAAACATCAATGTGTGGTTGCCTCTCACATGCAACCCAGACAGATGCCCTGACTGGGAATCAAACTGGCAGCCCCCTGGTTTCACAGGCCAGCTCTCAGTCCGCTGCGCCACACCAGCCAGGGCCACATGTGGTTTTTATAGAATCAAAATGGTTTCTTAAAGTGAAACACACAGTAGTCTTGACCTTGTCCAGTGTCCGCTGTTTTTCTTTTTCTTTTTTACAGCCAGAGCTGCCATTATGGCTGAAGTTAGTGAAAAGTAAGAAGGTGCCCTACTAGGGCTGTAACGTGAGGACAGTGGTCAGACTTAGCCTCGGGAGACGAGATTAGTGACAGCCTCACGGTTTAAGTCTAAATGGGTACACGGGTCTGTAGCAGCCTTCCTGGTGGACCGTGATGGGCGGCCGGGTCATAGTCTCATTCTGCTTTCTTTGTGTTCATCTTACGTGTTCGTGTGGACTATGCAGTGCTGGCGTATTGCTGCTGGGGTGTTCTGCTCGTGAACGCTTCGAGTGTTGCCTTTCGTCCTTTCTCATCCCACGTCGTGGCTCTTCGTCCCGCAGGTATTTCATGCACGGGGTGTGCAAGGAAGGAGATAACTGCCGCTACTCGCACGACCTCTCCGACAGCCCGTACGGGGTGCTGTGCAAGTACTTCCAGCGAGGGTACTGTATTTACGGAGACCGCTGCAGGTGAGGGGGGTTTGCGGGGCCCTGTTGCCTGGGGGGCCGGGGGGCGAGTAATGCATAATCCCAGTAGCTTTATAAAGTTTCAAGGTTTGAAAAGGACTTCGTTAGGAATGTTAGTGCAGATGTATCTCTCACTTGGAGGGAGTCTATTTTTACATTTTGCAAAATGAATTTATGACACAGTCCTAAGTTTAGTTAATGCCTGAGGAGCAAGTTCTGTAAGCCTAGTGATGAGGCGTGGCGAATGTGTGCTTGTATGTGGCGTTTCCTTTTTAAACCAAAAGTGAGGCACCTATTGGACCAAACGACTTTTCAGTTGTCATCTGTTCATATGTGTCATGGAGAGGAAATGGGTCCCAGGCGTTAGATACAGTATATTAGGTTGCAAGTTAAGGGGCTTGTCATTCCAACTAAACTTTTCTGACCACCCTGCACACACATACTCCCCAAGCTCCCAAAACTGATTATAAGCTAAGATGTAGAGAAAATGCTCCAAGAATGTCTCTAGTCTCAAGAATGTTAGAGAACCAAAAAGAATTAGTATTATTGTTCATTGAATTGGTACCATAATCTTGTTAACTTGCTTCAGAATTGGGTAGAGCTTTTCTTTGTGTTCCCAGTTCAGAAAATAAATAGGTGTACTAGTTATCTATTGATGTTACACAAGTGATCCCCAAATTTGGCAGATGAAAAACAACACAATGATACCGGTTTCCGGGGGCCTGGAATGTGGGGGTGGCTCTACTGGGCGGTTCTAGCTCAGACTCACAGGAGATTCGCCGTTGAGATTTTGGCCAGAGCTGCCGTCATCTGCGATCTTGGCCGGGGCCGGAGCGGCACTTTCCAGGCGACCATCAGCGGGAGAGTTTAGCTCCTCGCTTCCGCGGACCTCTCCCCGTGGCCACTACAGTGGCCTCACGCTCGACAGGTAGCATTCCCCAGAGCAGGTGATGCGAGGGAGCCGGCCGGGACAGAGCCACCGTGGCTCAGATGACCAGCCTCAGAAAACACGCACTGTTAGTTCCACCATATTGTGGATTACAAGCGAGTCACGAAATCCAGCAAGAGGAGCGAGATTGGGCTCCGCCTTTTTTGGGGGGGAGAGGGACAGTGAAGTCAAAGGGAAGGGCTAAGGGTGGAAGAACAGAGAGCCTAGGCAGGGCTCCGCTCCGGAAGGAGGTGCAGGCTGACGGAATAGTCAGAGTCACAGGGACAGACGGAGCCAAGACCGGGCTGCTGCTGTCCGCTCACAGAAAAGTCAGAGAAGAGGGCTTTGGGGACAGACTCAGGGGTGAGCCCTGGACGAGGTGCATGCCTGAGAGGGAAGAAGGTTGTGGGTGTGCTCCAGAGGGACAGACCGCTGGCCTCCACCTTTGGGAGGGAGGGGTGTCGAAGAAGTGTGGACTTTTAAACCTTCACACTAGATAGGCATTTTGGCAGTGTCGTAGCTATTTTAGTGTCCTGTTATCAGAAAAGGATGGGGTTGGGTTCAGATGCTTGCAAGACAAGAAGTGATTGATGAGTGGGATATTAATGTGAGGGCACCCCACACCTCTTTTCCCAGGAAATCGGGTAAGAATAGAGAAAAAGGGGTTATTTTCATATGACTGTAGGAGCTTAGAAATGGAACTTACGATATCTGAGTTTAATAGTAATTCGCTCAGTAATTTTTCTCACTGATATATTGCTGGAAAGGGAAAAAAATGACACTAAAAAAAAAATCCCAATATGCCTTTTTGAGGTCACAGCATTAAAGGCAGGGAAAGCTGTTCGAACCCCACTCTGCTGTGAGTGGGCAGTTCGTTGTAATAGGACAGTCTCTGCGGGTTTGCCTAGGTCAGCGTCACTTCAGTGGAGCGCGGTTTCTTGACTCCTCAGACTGTTGAGAGTCCTTGGGAACTACATCTAGGGAGAGATGACGTGAAAGTCACTGAGGGTGCAGACGAGACTCTGAGGGGCCCGGCAGAGGGGCCAGAGAACAGACTGCCAGAACAAGCAGTGTGGCTGGCCCCAGACGAGCCTCTTGTTCCGGAGGTGCTACTCCCCTGATTGGACCATGTAGGTGGAATGGGTGGGGGATGAGGTTAAATCGGCCCTGGTTGGTGTGGCTCAGTGGATTGAGTGCCGGCCTGCAAACTAAAAGGGTCACCAGTTTGATTCCCAGTCAGGGCACGTGCCTGGGTTGCGGGCCAGGCCCCCAGTGTGGGGCATTCGAGAGGCAACCACCCATTGATGTTTCTCTCTCTCTCTTTATTCCTGGCTTCCCCTCTTTAAAAATAAATAAAACCTTTTTTTTTTTAAAGGTGAAATTGAAGAAATTTGAGCTAAGGCCTAGACTCTTCTCAGCTTGTGTTTCAAGACAGCTGTTGCCAGCCCCAAATGGCATTCCTTGGGAGCAGGCGCAGAACCCGTCTTCAGCCTGACTCTGCTCAGTGGCCCTCCTTGGTGGGAGAACAAATGATGGATGCCCTGCTTGGGGGCGACTCTGGCGTTTAGGCAGATGCGAGTGACCTAAGGAACTACTTTTTTTCTCTTTATATTGAGGATATGGCCCCTCTTTGGGTGTGACCCTGATCTGAGCTGGGTGAGAGCTCTTAGGGTGAAGGGAAGGAGCTAGAGGGGCCCGAGTGCTGCGGCCCTGCCTGAGAGGGGAGGAGTGGTGACCGTCCTCTAGGACAGGCTGATGCAGGTGGTCATGCGAGCTTCATTATAGACTAGGGGAGGAAGGGATCGCAGGGGTCCAGTTCTGTGACAGCGTGCGTGAGTGTGTGTGAGTGTGTGTGTGTTTTAAAATTAATGCCTGGGGACTTAGCCTGCTTTTCATTCTTACCCGTGGGGATCTTTTTGTACAACTCTGGCCAGTGCCCAGGGGTAGTTTATAATGAAAGATCACATCCTCGTTCCAACAGTTCAGAAGTGGTACCACCCGGTATTTCATGATGGTGGCAGTGCTGCCTAGGGAGCCAGGTCTCGTTGTCTTGGTCTGTAGTGTACCTTGTGGGACCTCTGGCATCCTTTGTCCCCACCCACTAAATGCCCTTAGGACTCTCCAACCTCGTTTCTGAACACACCTCTTGAGGGAGGGGCTGTGTGGCCTTGGTTGGCGATTGTTGAGGGGTTTGCCTGCACTTACTACGTCACATAAATTAAAACCTATACAGGCCACCCTGGCTGGTGTGGCTCAGTGGATTGAGTGCCAGCCTGGGGACCGAAAGGTCGCCAGTTCAGTTCCCAGTCAGGGCACGGGCCTGGGTTGCTGGCCAGGTCCTCAGTTGGGTGCGTGGGACAGGCAACCAACCGATTGCTGTCTTTCTCTTACTTACATCGATGTTTCCCTCCATCTCTTTCTCCCTCCCTTTCCCTGTCTCAAAAATAAGTAAATGAAATCTTTAAAAAAAAAATCCTATACAGACAGACCTTTGAGTGATTGGGGCAGGGGGAGTTGCAAGCCAACCAGAGAGAAAAGTGTCTTGCGAAGAAGAAATGTTGATTAAATGTCCTTAGATAGAAATTGATACTATATAGAGCAAGGTTTTCTTTGCAAAGACCTCTGAAATAAAACCTCAATATTTGTTTCAGTGTTACCTCAGCATTAACTCATCACTTAGTACTTTGACTAAAAGGGTGCGTGATCCTGTGGTACTCCATTAAAATAATAACTGACAAAGCTGCTCTCCTGGGTGGTGAATCCCAGAGATGTGAGAATCCTCTTCGGCGTGGTGGGCAGACTGTCCGGCGTGGTGGGCAGACTGTCCGCAGGGCCAGAAAAGAAGGGCCTGCCGCTCGGCAGCTGCATCCCAGCACAGCAGGAGCCGTAGATAAGGCATCGAAGAACAAAACTCTTTTGGGGTACTGAAATTTGAATTTCGTAGAATTTTTATGTGCCATCAAATGATCCCTCCCCCCAGCCATTTAAAATGTCAAAACCAAGGAGAGGGGGAAAAGGAGACATCTGTAATAGTGTCAACAATAACAGTAAAGAAAACTATTTAAAAAATTAAAATGTCAAATCCATTTAGAGCTGGAGCTGGGATTTGGCCTGAGGGCCTTGGCGATCCCAGCTCTTACAGGAGTCCATGCTTTATGGGGCTGTGTTGTAAATTAAATGTATCGGAGTGCCATTGGCTAATCATACAAGTTTCAAGTGTACAGTATTATTCCTCATCTGTATACCGCACCGTGTGCTCCCCACCCAGCCTGATCCTCCCCATCACCATGTACTTGACTCTTGAAACCTGTTTTTAGTGAACACCTTTCAGAATTGGAGTCCTGCTTTCCTTCTCCCTTGCCTTTTAAAAAATTGTATTTTATTGCTGATTCTATTATAGTTGCCCTGTTTTTCTGCCTTTGCCTCCTCGACCCAACAACCCCCACTCCCTCGGACAACCCCCACACCATTGTTCATAAAGAGTCTCTCTTTATCTCAACCTTTGGTCTTTTAGTAATGATGTGTCTCGGTGTGGCCTCTTTGCATCCATCATAATTGGGACTCTGTACTTCCTGGACTTGATGCCTATTTCCTTCACCAAATTAGGAAGTTTTCTTTCGCTGTGTTTTCAGATAGATTTTCAATTTCTTGCTCTTTGTCTTCTCCTTCTGCCACCCCTATGAGGAGAATGTTGGACCCTTTAAAGTTGTCCCAGAGGCTGTTTATACTCCTCTTTTTTTTTTTGATTCTTTTTTTCTTGTTCTGTGTGGTTGTTTTTTGCCTCCTTAGGTTCTAGATTATTGATTCGATTCTCAGTTTCATCCATTCTACTGTGGTTTCACTGTTAATTGTTCTTTATTTTAATTAGTGTATCCTTCATTTATGACTAGGTCTTCTTTATACTGCTGAGGTCCTCACTAAGTTTCTTGAGCATCCTTACAACCAGTGTTTTGAAATCTGCATCTCATAGATTGCTTATCCCTATTCCCTTCAGCCCTTTTTCTGGAGTTTGGATCTGTTCTTTCACTTGGGCCATGTTTCTTTGTCTCTTCGGTTTGGCAGCCTCCCTGTATTTGTTTCTATGTATTAAGTAGAGCAGCTTTGACTCCGTGTCTTGGCAGTGTGGCCTAGTACAGTAGGTGTCCTGTAGGGTCCAGTGGCACAGCCTCCCCTATCATCACCCAAGCCGTGTGCTCGAGGTGCGCCCTTTGTGTGGGCTGAATACCCTCCTCCTGTGGTTGAGCCTTGGTTGCTCTTGGCAGGTCAACGGGAGGGATTTACCCAGGACATTCAGCTGCAAGGACGGGCTGTGACCACTGACCACCAACCTCCGCCCTCTGTGGAGGATCAACTGTGCAAGGGCAGGGTGGTGGTTCTCCCACATGGTCTGTAGCTGTCTGCTGGGAGCTCTGGCCCTGGGGTTTCCTGGGTGGTGCAGGCCCTGGTCAGCCTCCACCTGTGTTTTCCCCAGGGCCACTCTGCCTGAGCTGTAAAGCAATCTGAGATGGCTGCTACTTGTGCTGGGCTTGGAGACTCCCAGGTGAAGCCAAGCTGTGAATCTAGGCTGGCTGCTGCTGGTGCTGGGGCCTGGGGCCAGCTATTGCTTACTTGAGAAGACTTAGGAGCAGAGACCAGCCATTGTTCAGGAAAAACAGCTTGAGTGCGCCCATAAGTTGGGTGGCGCAGAGCCTCTGAGGATCTCCAATGGCATTAAACAGCGTTAGCTTGGTTGTTGGAGTCTTAGATGTGGCACCAGCTTGCCGGCTCTGTGTGGAGAGGGTTTAGCAAAGGGACAATGAGTGGCCTCTGCTCACGGTGATGCCAGGCACTTGAGTCTCTCCCTGTGCACCACTGGTGTCCTTCAAGCTGCTACCCTAGGGCCCAGAGCTCAGAGGGTGTTAGTCTGAGTAGGTGAGTCTGTGCAGTTCTTTCAGAGGAGCTACCTGGGGCTCCAGAATTTTCTTCCACCGACTTAGTCCATGCTGGTTTTTACAGCAAGTTGTGGGGATTTATCTTCCTGGCACTGGAACCCGGGGCTAGGGTGCCTTGCTCCCAAGATACCTCTCCTAAATTTTTATCCCCCACACACACGGGTGAGAGACCAGCTGATTCTGTACTTGCACCCCTCCTACCAATCTGAATGGATGTGGTTTCTTTAATTCCGTAGTTGTCAGACTTCCATTCAACTCGATTTCTGGTAGTTCTGAATGATGGTTATATAATTTAGTTGTAATTTGGATATGGTTGTGCATAGAGGCGAGCCATGTCTGCCTACGCTGCCATCTTGATTGGAAATCTTGCTTGTTTTATTTGTCCTATTTGTACTTTACTTTTACTAGTGAGTACAAATCTTCACTTCAGAAACACATTTTACGTATATCTACACTGCACTAAGGGAATACCATATTTTTAGGACTATAAGATGCACCTAGGTTTTTAAGGAGGAAAATAGGAAAAAAAATTTGAAGCAAAAAACATGGTAAAATATTTAGTGACCTGTGACCTGCTCTGCCGTTACCCTCTCCCCAGCCCCACAGCAAGCCAGGCAAGCTACATTCGGACTATAAGATGCACCCCCTCTCCCCCGAATTTGGTGGGGGAAACGGCATCTTACAGTCCGAAAAATACAGTAGCTTTGCCTAAATAGGCAGACTTGAGAGCATATGTTCTTTAATTTCTTAATCTAAATTTTAATACTATATTTTTTCTTCTATATAATTTCTTAGAATAAAGTTGCTTTTATTTAATATACATCCTTTTTCAGAGGAAGTATTTTTAAAAATTGCTTTGAGAGAGAGAGAAAGATCAATGTATTCCACTTATTCATGCATTTATTGGTTGCTTCTTGTATGTGTCCCACTGGGAATTGAACCCGTAACCTTGGTGTATGGGGACAACACTCTGAGCTTCCTGGCCAGGGTGGGAACCACTTAATTTAAAAAGTTAATATTTAAGATAGATTTGTATTTGATAGCCAGGGACCTTCTTTTCTTCACATTTGACCCCTCGGTTGTGTAGGAGATGGTACAGTTCTTCAACAGATTCTTCTCTATACCCGTGGAAAACTGGAAGGCTTCAAAACAAGAGAAGTTATTTACAGGGTGGACTTTCTGGCTGACTGATACTCTGTGCTTTCAAAACTTGCCTGTCTTTCCAAGGGCCAGGTCTCTTCTAACGTAAGGTTGTGAAAACTAAAATATTTTTTCTGAAATCCCCTTTCAAATCAGAGAATTCCTTTGAAAAGTGAGACGGAAGTGTGTGTGATAATGGGAATGTGCTCTGTTCTGCTGTCCAGTGTGGTGACTATGACCTGTGCGTAGCTCTTGAACACTTGAAAATGTGGCCAAGGAGCTGAGTTCTCAATGTCATCCGAGTGTAAGTAGCTAGCTTTGGCCCACGGCTGCCATACTGTAAAAAGCAGCTTTAGATTCACGCTTGACCTAGGGTACCGCTTGTTTGGCCGTTGCGCCGTCTGTGTCCCCCCAACGTGCCGAGAGAAGCTTCCCTCGACTCTTGGATGAACCGAGATGGTAAAAGCGGAAGCACGTCCCTGGGAGCTCTCCCCGCCGCCCCTCAGTTTGCACCGTTCCGTGCTGTGGGCTAAAGCGCTGCCAGCTTTTGTAGTTGATAGCAGCGCGCTCACGTTACTTGTCCCACAAAGCAAAGTAGGTTACTTACAGCTGGCCGGGTATACGGAGGACTGAGGCGATGCAGCGATGAAAACCAGCTCAGCAATCGCTAGGCGTCGCTTCCTTTTTAGATGTAAACAGAGTCCTGACAGCTTGCGGTTGCCGCATGCGTCTTTCTCGTGTCTGAATTGCTTAGCGTGACACGCTCCGAGAATTCTGAGGGTTTTCTCAGGCAGAAAGTGGCTTCTTGAAAGAAATAATTTTTCCTTATACATGGATACTTAACAGATGAAAAGGAGGCAGGAATTTGGAAAAGGAAGCCATTAGGTCAGCAATTTTTTCAACCGGTGTCAAGGATTTTTAAAACATGTAATAACTGACTGGTTAGTCAGGGGCACTGACCTCTTCCTTTAGACCGTCAAAATGACAGCAGCCAGTGAAACAGTAGACATCCAGTGTAAATGAATAGAAATCATACCTATTTTCTTTGTCAGATTGGCACAATTTATTTTGGCATGCCACAGGATTTTAGTAATTACTTTGTGTGCCATGAGGTGGAAAAAAGGTTGAAAATTGCTACATTAGGTACATGAGTGGATTAGGTAAAGAAAACACATTGTGTCTTCTGTAAATACTACCTATATTAATTTATACGTTGGTAAAGATGCCCCACATTTCTCCTTGAATTTGAATGTCAGCATTGCTTTAACTAATCAGCCAGTTTTGCCACGCAGTCCCAAGCATTGTGTCCCCTGGTCTCTGACTTTGCTGCTCAAATGCGGGCCCTGTAGGTGCATCACATGGGGGCTTGTTAGATACGCAGAGTCACGGGCTCCACTCCAGACTTGAAGTTCGGCATCTGCCTTTTAGCAGTTTCCCAGGTGGTCCGTACGCCCAATAGTTTGAAGAGAGCCCAAGGACAGGAGCAGGGAGTATAGAGCCCACCTAGAGGGTTTGGGTTAGACAGTGACACTGACTCGTAAAATTCTCTTTTTAGATATGAACATAGCAAACCATTGAAACAGGAAGAAGCGACCACTACAGATCTAACTGCAAAACCGTCCCTTGCTGCTTCCTCCAGTGTCTCATCAGTAGTGGGACCGACTGTTGAAATGAATACGGGCGAGGCTGAGTCAAGAAGTTCAAACTTTGCAACCGTAGGAGCAGGTTCAGAAGACTGGGTGAACGCCATCGAGTTCGTTCCCGGGCAGCCCTACTGTGGCCGTAGTGAGTATTTGGAAGAAGACCAAGTTAGGAGGGCTAGACAGTAGTCCATCAGTTAGCTGAGTGCTCGCGGCCTTCCAGTTGTCAGTCTTCACGTGCAGCTTGACCGTCACTGGATCACCTGAGGCTCACGTGTGGGGTGAAGGAGACTTCTAAAACCCCGGTAGTATTGAATTAAGAATGGTGAAAACTGAAGCCTCTCCTGTTATCCGTACAGTTGCACAACAGCTACGTAAACGTCCCCCCTCCCCTTTTTACAAGCCTAATCTCGGAAATATCAGCCTTAGAAAACGTTCACTTCTTCCAGGAGTAAGGAAATTAATACAGTGTTTGGAGTTCATTGAAGTTCTTCTCAGTTAGGGTCTCAGTTACCTGCTAGGTTCTCTCTCTGCCTTACCCGTGTCGGACCTTTACCACCCTCTCAAACGTTTTCAGCTGCCCCTTCTTGCACTGAAGCGCCTCTGCAGGGCTCAGTGACCAAGGAGGACTCGGAGAAGGAGAAGGAGAAGGAGCCGCCGGCCGGGCACACGGAGCAGCAGCTGTGCCCCTATGCAGCAGTCGGAGAGTGCCGCTATGGCGAGAACTGTGTGTATCTCCACGGAGACCCCTGTGACCTGTGCGGGCTGCAGGCCCTCCACCCCGTGGACGCGGCCCAGAGGTCGCAGCACATAAAAGTGAGTCTTCAGGGAGATGCTGTGTTAATAGGGTGAGGCCTGTATTTTCATTGGGTGAATTGAGTGGTTGCTTACCAGTAAGTAGGGATGTTTTCTTTCCTGGGCTTCAGTGCTTTATCAAGAAATCAAAGACCTCACCCTATGAGCTTTTTTCCTCCTTTTTAAAAAATAACAGCTTTTCTAAGATGTATGTTTTCAGTTTAATATATTTACAAAGTTGTGCGACCATTATCACCATTCTATCTAAATTTAGGACATTTTCATCATCCCCAAAAGAAACCTCATACCCAACTCTGGTCGGGTAACTTAGTTGGTTAGAACATTGTCCCAATACACCAAGGTTGTAGGTTTGATCCCTGGTCAGGGCACGTATAAGAATCAACCAGTGAATGCATCAGTAAGTGGAAGAAGAAATTGATGTTTTCCTTTCCTCTCTCTATAAAATCAATAAATAAAAAGTATTGAAAGAAAATGGAGATGATGGGGAAAAGAAGGAAACCTCATACGTGTTGGCTCCATTGCTCTCCCTTCTATCCCTCTCTGGCCCCTGGCAACCGGTCATCAGTCTCCTGTCGGTGTGGATTTGCCTAGTCTGACATTTCACATCAGTGGAATCAGGTGTGGTCTTTCCTGCCTGGCTTAAACATTGTAAAGTGAAGGTCCATTCAGGTCGTAGAGTCCATCCCTTTGCATGGCTGAAGAATAACCCACCGGATGGGTAGACCCCATCTGTTTTTCCATCGTTGGCTGATGGACATTCAGGTTGTTACACCTTTTGGCTGTTGATTAACACCATGAACGTTCGTGTTGCTAAGTTTTCGTGCACATGAGTTTTACTACGTCTTGAAGTAGACTTGCTGAGTCGTGGTGGGTGGCTGTCTTCACGCTCCGAGCACCAGTCAGACTTTTCCCGCAGTGACTGTCCTACCTCACATTGCCAAAAGCACCAGGCAAGGGTTTCAGGCTTTGCCTTTAAGCCCATGTGTGGCATGAAGTTTTTAATGGGAAGACATTGTATTACAAACCCTGTATTTACTTACTAGAGCAAGTCGCTGGTAATCACTATCATCTCTAATTAAAATTTATTGGGTTGTTGGGGAGTGAAGCATGGTTTAAGACAGGTATTGTTAAGTCTTTTCTCTACATATTGGGGGTGGTAATGCCTTTCTCTTAGGATTGTTTTTAAAAAGTTCAGGAAAAGATAAAATACACTAAAATGTAGTTATGTGGGATTGTGGGTGACTTTTCTATTGCTTTTTTGCATTTCCTACAGTTAGCGTGTTTCTTGCAGATAAAGTTTGTGATACAATGTTCTGTCAGCTATACCTCAATTAAAATAAAATCTGTATAATGTCTGCACAAAAACTTGCACATGGATGTTCATAGGAGCATTACTCAAAACAGCCCCAAGGTGGAATTGACCGAAATGGCCATCTGACGAATGGGTGACTAGATTGTGGTCCATTCGTGCAACAGACCGTTACTCGGCAATAATGAGAAGTGAGTACTGGTACGTTCTCCTGCACAGGTAACCTTGAGTATGTGCCGAGTGAGCTAAGCCAGCCACCAGGGTTGTGCATTTATGTGAGTTGTTTGAGTAAGCCGACTCCCAGATGGGTAGTTGCCGAGGACTAAGAGGTTCGGGGTGGGGGGAATGAGTGACTACCATGGGTATGAGGTCTCTCTTTGGGGTAATACAAATGGTTGGGTTGTTTTCTAAATTTAATCGTTACTGTATTTTTCCCAGTACCATTTAGTTCCCCTGTCCTCCCCTCCCCGCTTCCGTCACAACACCGTAAACATGTTTTTAGTGCCGATGATGGTGACGCACAATCCTGCGTGTACTGAAGGCCATTTCACTGTCACTTTAAATGAACGGATTGTGGTATACGAATTGTGTCTCAGTAAAGCTTTTTTTATGTGCAAATTGTGTGCCTGGCACATAACTGTCACCTAATAAATTATTTGGTGACAGGTTATAAATTACAGCCTTAACCTTAATTGCATTTTCTATCTAGAAACCAGAAAAATCAAACTTAGCATGAACTGGGTTTTTTGGTGTTTTGGATTTTTTTTTTTTTTGGTATGTTTTTATTTTATATTATTTATTTTTGGAGAGGGGAAGGGAAGGAGAAAGAGAAATATCAGTGTGTGGTTACCTCTCACATGGCCCCCACTGGGGACCTGGCCTGCAGCCTGGGCATGTGCCCTGACCGGGGATCAAACCGGCGGCCCTTTGGTTTGCAGCCTGTGCTCAATCCACTGAGGTACACCAGCCAGGGCATGAACAACTCTAATGAGATTCCGGCAGGGGTTGAGCTACAGTATAGAGAAAGTTCGGTGAATTTTTTAGAGGAGAGGGGAAGGCGGGAGGGAGAGAAACATCAATGTGCCAGAGAGATATATCGATTGGTTGCCTCTTGCATGCCCCCAATTGGGGACCAGGCCCACAACCCATTGGCATGTGTCGTGACTGGGAATCGAACCAGCAGTCCTGCGGTTTGCAGGTCGGCACTCATTCCACTAGCTACACCAGCCTGGGCCAAAGTTGCTCTTAACGTCAAGTTGGTAACATCCTCTTTTCAGCTGACCGTGTGGTTCTCTAGACATGAGTGATTAACTGTCGAGGTGAAGTCCTGCGTCACTCAGTGACTTGATCATGCCTCTTCCCTCTCTGCTTTTGTCAGTCTTGCATCGAGGCCCATGAGAAGGACATGGAGCTCTCGTTCGCTGTGCAGCGCAGCAAGGACAAGGTGTGCGGCATCTGCATGGAGGTGGTCTACGAGAAAGCCAACCCCAGCGAGCGCCGCTTCGGCATCCTCTCCAACTGCAACCACACCTACTGTCTCAAGTGCATCCGCAAGTGGAGGAGCGCTAAGCAATTTGAGAGCAAGATCATAAAGTGAGACTCCTCCCCAGTCTTCGTTTGTGCTTTCTATTTGGGGAAGAATTTAGTATCTTGTGCCAACTTTCAACCAGATGGACCGCATTTAAATGCATGCATTTTACCTTGAAACTGGGGTATTCTTCTAATTGGGATTTCTTCTTTGTATTTCAGCTAGCTTCTAGGTTAGTTGGTATATCTTTTATTTGGACCAGGAAACCCTATGTATCAGTTAGTAGAATCTTCGTGCTTTTTCCGAGGAGATTGTGTTGAACGGATTGGCCTGCTTAGGCTCGGTGAACAGACTTACCTAGCTCTGAATGTATGTTCCCTGACATTTTACATCTTCCACTTTCCTCTTCCATCCATTAAGCTAGCCAATGGCCCACCATCCTTTACAGATTGTTCTCATAACTGAACAAAAACGACATAACCTAAACAGAGCAAAGTTACAAGAAATAAATTTATTTCAACGAAAGAAAAAGGAGTCTGTGTGAAATGTCTTCTTTTGTTGTTGTTTTTTTTTTAATCTATTTTTAATGAACTGGCTAGCCATTGAATTGAATATATATATAAAGGAGTTTGTCTTGCCTCGAACGAGTGGCCAGTGGTATGGCAGAGTTTGGAGCCCTTTCAGGAGATGCCCACTTGCCTTTCAGTTAAGCCTTTAAATCTGGAGGGGACACACCAGGGTGTGTCCTTGAAGAGTGGGCCTGTGAAGGGGAATTTGCATTGCAGCCTGTTCATTGTTTCCCAGGTCCTGCCCCGAATGCCGGATCACATCTAACTTTGTCATTCCAAGTGAGTACTGGGTGGAGGAGAAAGAAGAGAAGCAGAAACTCATTCAGAAATACAAGGAGGCAATGAGGTATGAGCACTGCAGCCTTTTCTTAAGCTACGATCCCAGCGGAGCATGGGCTCACTTTGAAAAGAACAGCGCTGCACTATATACTCCTACCTCCTTCCTGCCCTTTCTTTTACTTCCCAGCACAGTGTATCTTGTCGCCCTCGGTAACACCGTTACGTGTCTCGCTATAACAGTCCCTGGGCTTCGTGCCGAGGGACTGCGTTACAATGAAGCCTGTACTGCTGGTGGCCGCAGCGCCGTGCCTGGGGCCCTGCCTTGTTCCAAGTCCGTGTCACAGGTTGTCCTGTATTCTTGCGTGGGGGCTTTCTAGAAGGTTTCCTCTCTGCTGGATGTGCAGTAGTAGAGCTGTAAGCAGCGTAGCCTTGGTCAGAGTATCGGTTTCTAGTTGGCGTTTCACGCAGCAGCACACAGACCTGTAAGAACACACCGCGGGGAGGGCGGTAAACTGACATACTGGTTCTGTCCCTCCCTGTTTAGGGAAACCCTGGATGATAGGCGCATTCACACCTGAAATCCACTGTGAATAAGGGCTGCGGTATTTTCCTTTCCAGCAACAAGGCGTGCAGGTATTTTGATGAAGGACGTGGGAGCTGCCCATTTGGAGGGAACTGTTTTTACAAGCATGCGTACCCTGATGGCCGTAGAGAGGAGCCACAGAGACAGAAAGTGGGAACATCAAGCAGATACCGGGTAACTCTCACTGTTTTTTTAAAGAAGGGGAAAAATACCACGCTGTCCATTGAGTCCCTCACAGATTGGGGTGTAGGGGCAGGAGACGATTAACACTCAGGTCTGGGAGCGAGACTAGAGTATTAAAGCAGGAAACCAACCTCAGAAAACTGGGAGGGATGTGGAAGGAAAAACTAGAATGCTTAAAGCTCTAGCCTAAGCCTTTTTGCCTCGAGCGACCCGAGGGGAGGAGTTGGTAAAGTGGAAACCCTAAATGAGAAGCCCGGTTCGACCGCCCTCTGGTGCGCTGGCCGTGTTGCCCTAGAAACAAGAGCCTAGAAGATACCGCTCGACAGTGCCCTCCCTATCACGGCCTTGTTTTTTACAGGCCCAACGAAGGAACCACTTCTGGGAGCTCATTGAGGAAAGAGAGAACAGCAACCCCTTTGACCACGATGAAGAAGAGGTTGTCACCTTTGAGCTGGGCGAGATGTTGCTTATGCTTTTGGCTGCAGGTGGGGACGACGACCTGACAGACTCTGAAGACGAGTGGGACTTGTTTCAGGATGAGCTGGAAGACTTTTATGACTCGGACCTATAGCAGCTGCGTGCGGCGTGCGGCGGGGCCTGCCGGGCCTCGGTCGGGCTGTCCCCGGGCGGCGGGGCGGGGCCCGCGGTTCCCTCCCGGGCAGGCCTAGCCACTCCAGGTGCTGTCGGAATAACTTCTACCCAGGGCCTGTCTTCTCGATCCCTCACCTTTCCCCAAGGAGTATGTTGTTTTCTCTGGTTAAAAAAGTTACAAAAATAAACCTTAAAGTTAGTTTTCTTCGTAACACGAATTTTAACTGTCAGACAGCGTAGGTGTGTCGCATCTGTTTTCGGCCAGATTCACGCAGTTGGAGGGAACTGTCGGTGGCCCTGCCCACACTTGCTCTGAGGACCCCGGGTTCAGAAGTCACACCATTGGCCCTGCTCTGGCGTCCAAGAACAGGGGTGACGGGTGAAGGATCTGGACTGTGGCGAGTGGCCTTCGGCTACAGGCTGAAAGGGCAGATACTTGAGGTTTCCGGTGAAATCTCCCACCTGTGTTTTTCCGTCTGTTCCCCTCCCTGCAGTCCCCACCCCTGCCCGCCCTGTGCACTTGTTCCGTGGTTTGGGTCTCTGGTTTAATTGCACACAAGTAATAAACTACTGGGTAACCATAACCAGGTGTGAATGTGTTTTGAGATTTTTTTTTTTTTACTGTATTTATAGTATGCCAGGAAAATCTGTAAGGACACATATAAAAGAAATGCAGAGTTGGAGGTCGACTCCCAAGAGCTGGCCGAGTAGGCACGTGTGAGAGCTAGTGTGTGGCCAGCCAGCCGCTCGTCCCTGCGTAGACGCGGTGTTCTCGGCCCTCTGCAAAGCCTCGCTGCAGCGGTTCTGGCCCAGTGCGGCGAGCGCACGGCAGCGCGTCGGTGGCTGTCGGGGGAGCAGCGCTGGCTTTGACTGACTGTCTAAGCAAGCCGGCTCAGCCGCAGAGGTTAAAACTGCCCGGTTATCCCACCTGTTAACACACACTGGGTCTGGGATACACAGTTGTGTTTAACGCTTCTGCCTTTCTGGTTCAGACACTTTCTCCGACAAACCTTTGTCCTCGTTTGAGGAGTTCTGTGGGTTTTTGTGTTTGTTTTGTGGGTATTGGCCTCATTTCCATCCTTGTGTTTGGCAGGTAGACAGATGAGATTCCAAACTATGTTTTAAGGTGTTTCTTGTAGTGGAGTCATTGGTTTGCAGTAATAAGTCACGCTTTTCCACTAAAAGTGGGGGGTGGTAATCCACAAGACAAGCTAAATTGCTATAATTTCTCGATTGGAAACCTCAGGTTGCTCTGTTCCCTGAAAATCACTTGGAGGTGCTCCTGAGTTGTCCCAGCTACCATTCCGATTCCTTGGGTCCCACCCATTCTTTTACTTTAAGAGAAAACAAGTCATTGTTAACAGTTGTCTCTGAATTTCACAGCTGCCCTTTTGTAAGAAGCACTTTTCCCAAATAAAACAATTTTAAAAGCCCGTAAGTTGTCTTTCTCCCTGTCTTACGTGATGAGCTGTTTGAAATGTGCCTGCTGTTCCTTTGTCTCAGTGACTCTTTGATCAGTTCATCAGTGAGTCAAATTTCTGTGGATATGGTTTCATTGAGAAAAGTGACACCTTTCCTAAGGCATCTAGCCTGCTGAGAAAGAGTGGGAGAGAAAGAGGAAGCCTTACCAGCTGGGATCTTCAGACTATTCTGTGTTTGAGAATTTGCAGGACTGACTCTTAGGCCACCACAGGCGCTGCGCGGCGCTGCGCACGCTGGTACTTGCACCTGCTTCATACCTGCCAGGAACAGGTAGGTCCCGTGCCGTATTGAAAGGGTATTTCTCTTCCCGTTTCTGTTACACGAAATTTTCATGCATAAAATAAAACCCTCTCTGCACTTCTGTGGAAGACCCTCAGTGACCTTTCTGCAGTACTTTTTATTAAAATACTGCTTGTTAACTTTAATATATATTTAAGAATTTATGCTGTTGAAATGTTTCTGCATTACGACTTGTAGTCATGGTGACTCGCTGTAGATCCCCTGAGTAGGCTTTCCGCAGGCTCACGGACCAGCTGCTCCCTTCCAGAAATGTCACCAGTCTGCCTTAAGCTGCTATTGATGGGTCATACTGGGGACCACATGTGCCCCCAACAATGCTGGAGAGCCTCAGAGGCGTGGTAGAAGTGTTGGGGACCTGAGTGGGGGGGGGGGACTTCGTTTTGGGTTTTGTTTTTTGTTTTTTTTTTTTTCTCTTCATTTTTTCCCTTTTTTTTTTTTTTTTGGTGTCCAGAAAGGAGCAGGGACTCATCCATCAGGAGCTGCCCTGTAGGCGTCACTCAGTTGCTGGTGGGGAGCCTGGGCTAGGCACGACTGGGGGTAGGTTTGTGTTTGGAGAAGCTTCCTTTGTGTCTTAGGAGAGGCAGCGGAAGTGCAGGTTTTAGCCAATTCGCAACGCCACCCTGTCACCATTAAACAGTGACAGAGCTCTTCAGTGTGGCTGCCAATTGCAGAAGGGGTCAGGGCATCAACAGTGACCGGGGACATTCCAGCCTTCTCATTGGCTCAAAACTACCATTACTACCCGCTTCCTGCTACCACGCAGGATAAGTAATGCTGACCTCTGGCTAACTCCTGCGGACATGCAGATTCTTGTTTTTAAAAGGTTGGCAGAGTGGGCGAGGTGAAGCAAGTACTGCCAAAGATTTGGGAGGAGGGGGAATGATCTGGGGAGTCTGTAGTCATTGTTAATAGTGCTGGTCACGGGATTTCCGAAGTCTGCTTTCTGGCCACACAATACAGTTGCAAAGCCCATCGAACTTTCTTAGGCCAATGAAATGGAAGCAGAACTGGTATTTTCTGGAGAAAGTTTTAAGAGCCACTCCATGACTTACCTTGCTCTCCCCTTTTCCATGGCAAGTGTCCATAAGCAGCTGTAGGTTTTCAATAAAAGAAGTGGTCTGTAGTAAATTACTTCAGCAAGGTGCTTATTTCTTTGTATTGGATCACAGATATTAGGAAGGAAACCCAAGGTCTCACTCCCCCAAACTAATACTTCCTCTCCTGCTGGTCTCAGTGCATAGAAGAGATAGGTCCCACGCAGTGCTGAACAAATAAAGAGTCTTTTAGGTTCAGCTGATGGGCTTAGTTTTCTTTTAGTCAGAATTTATTCCCCTTAGTAAATACTTAAAAAACTGACTTCCATAAGGCTGTACCTACTTCTTAGTCTTTGTTAACAGTGCACATAATCTAAAACGTAAAACTACAATTTAGCAAGAAAGAATTGTTTAAGGGGAGACTCATTTCTGATGATAAATTTGCCCTCTTAAAAAGGTTTTATTTTGTTTTTATGTAGATGCAGGTACACTAACTCACTTCCTTCCCCTGCCCTTGCCTTTCTATTGTCTGGATAACATTTTTTAGTAAGATGAAGGTAACCCTTTGTTTTACAAATACTTGAGTGCCTGCTGGGCACTCTGCTCGGACTGGAGAAGGGGAGCCCACAGATGCAGTGGAAACTGCTCATCAAAGCAGCACAGATCTGGTCCCCTCTGTGTCCCAGGGTTTTTCGGACCCTTGTCCCTCCTGCCTGGGAGGTGTGTTGGGAGCCACATGCTGAATCAGCAGTTACAAGGTAGGGACTTGATTAAGATTTCAAAATACTGTACTTGGCACTTCATTTAGTCCTCATTTCATCCTTGGAGCAATTTAGGGTAAGTGGTATCTCTGATTTACAAGGGAGGAAACCAGAACTTGAATCATTTGCCTGTGGTTTCACGGTTGATCAGCTGTGGCGCAGGCTTCAAACCTGGGCCCTTCTGACAGATGCCAGACTCGGGGAGACCGCCCCGTGCAGTGGGCTTCCTTCTTTTTCTTCCAAAAGTGCACGTCCGAAGGTCAACCATGTCGTTCCTGCCAAGTTCAGGAATTGCAAGAAATTTCATCTCCTCGGCTTCTCACAGCAACTGGCAGAATTAATTGCTATGTTCCCCAATCTTTAATGTTAATTTTACACCAATGTTTCTCAGACTGTTCATGGTGGAGGTGTTTTATTTCCAATCCATCATGGGC
Source organism: Glossophaga mutica (assembly GCA_039655065.1). Classification (NCBI taxonomy): domain Eukaryota; kingdom Metazoa; phylum Chordata; class Mammalia; order Chiroptera; family Phyllostomidae; genus Glossophaga; species Glossophaga mutica. The sequence goes on from CM077313.1 coordinate 10,099,343, forward strand.
CAGTAGTCTTGTGAAAGACAATGAAACTGAATTGTTAGAAACACAAAATGAGCAACATCCTTAGTACAATCCCAAAGTTGTTCCTGGATTTGAGCAACATGAGGTTGGATGTTGTGCCAATGCCAACAGGACATGGAAGTTTCTAAGTGCTCTCAGTTCCTGTGCTTCCTTAGCCACGGGCCAGGAACTGTGTGCAGGCCACGCCTCGAGTGGCATCGGTCGACACTGTCCTCGTATTTCTTCTGCAGTTGTGGCTCCTCTCTCCCCTTATATTATGAAATTCCTTACAGCCCATTGTTACTTGCATTTACTTAATCTTTAAAGAAAACAACCAAACTTTATTTTTAGAGGGGAAGAGAGGGAGAGAAACATCTATATATGGTTGCCTCTCAGACACCCGCTACTGGGTACCCGGCCTGCACCCCAGGCGTGTGCCCTGATTGGGAATCAAACCAGGGACCCTTTGGTTTGCAGGCCCACACTCAATCCACTAAGCCACTCCAGCCACTTATGTGGTGTATCAAGATGATTCGAGAACTTGAAAGACCAACATTTAAGAGAGACCAGAGTGATGATGTTATTTTCACGCACTGGAAGTAAAAATCACCCACTCGTAATGTGTTACTTTTAATTTTATTTTTTAATTGAGTGTATTGGGATGACATTGGTCACTAAAATTGCAGGGTTTTAGGTGTACAGCTCTACGCTGCCTCTGCGTACTGTACTGTGTGTTCACCACCCCAAGTCAATAATGTGTTAATTTTTAGACGGGGGCTTGCAAATAGCCGGAAACCTCATCTAATTTAGAAACAAAATTCCAATTACAAAAATAAAGTTTATGAATTTGTAAACACATTAAACCAGTTTTGTCTATTTTCAAATCCAAATATGGGTTATTTTAAAATTCAGCAATGCAAGGGACAAAAATTGGGACAACTGTAGTAGAATAAAAATAAAATATTTTAAAATACAAAACAAATTCAGCAATGCTCTAACAAAAATAAACAGTGGGCTTCATTTTAAGTGGGAAATTCGGTATATGTGAATGTAAAGAAATGCAGTTTTTTGATAGTTGCACAGCACTTCATGTCATTAATGATAATGCAACTTACGTCAGGTGAGGAGGGATCTTTGGATGATTTTGCAGAATTATCACCTATTTAGTGCTCCTTATTAACTTGGACCTTTCGTTTTGACATTCTTGGTGCTTCTGTCCTTAGCAATTACTTTTGGGTATAAATTAACGTGTCCTTAAGAATAAACACAAAAGAAAATATATGATGTCAAAAGTCCCTGAGCGGCTGGCAATATTCTGAATGGCAAACCAGCCGGGGGAATGCTGTGAGCATCTGCGTGGTCACTCAATAATTCATCACAGGCTCTCGAGCAGACACGGATGACGTGCAGCCTCAGAAACTTCCCCATCACCTGGAGGTGTGCAAACCACCTGCGGGGAGCATGCTGTGTGCCTGCTGAGCTCCGCCCCATCCTCTGTCCACACCCCAACTCCCACCTCCGGGCTGGAATGGCTGACAGGACTCGGCCTGGCTTGTCTTGGTCACCCATATAACTTCGCACACGAGCGAACTGTAGTTTCCACATCGTCCCTGTTCCAAGGGAAGTGAACTTAGGCTGGGCCTGCCGCATTTCCAGCCCAGCCCCTCCATTGTCCCCCTGTAGGGAGACAGGACTAGCCTCGTCCACCGCCCACTGGATCTTCCCCCCTTCAGCTGCTTTTACGACGTGGAAATGGGTGTATTTCCCTTTTTGCATGTGTGGAGAATGATGAATATATTACTTGGGGGTATTTTTTAATTTTTTAATTGAATTTATCGGGGTGACACTGGTTACATGAGGGGGTGATACAAAGGAACTCAAATGTAACCGGAGAAGGGAGTGTAGCGTAATTATTAAAAGAGCGGGCTCTGGAACCCAGAACCGGGTTCCTGGGGTTTGGCTCCGCCACGTACTAGCTGTGCGACTGATCTTGATCTCTGTGTCTCCTCCTCATTTTAAAAGTAGGAATCGTAAACAGCGCCTACTTCAGAGACCGTTGACAGGGTCCTTGGGGTTGGCGTAAAGCGTTCGGTCCAGCGCGGAGCGTGTAGTAACTGCTACACGAGTTTGTTGAACGCTATCACAGCAATGTTCCTGTTGGAAGTAAATAGACCTTTCCAGTAACGGCAGGGGAGAGATTCAGAAACCATCTACGAACAATGAAGTATTAACTGAAAGATTTTCGAACACATGAAAAGGCACTTGACACCGGCGAACCGAATATGAAGACATTGACAATCTTTTTATTCTTCCAACATGCCCCTTTTGTAACTTCATTTCACTGAACTTGTTTGCAACTGGACCCTTTGGGGAGCGTGAGAAAAACGCCAGAATTCGGTTACCACGCGGCCTTCTGAGACCGCAGGTACGCAGAGGACCTGCCCCAGGCAGCCGCCCACGCCAGGCCCGAGGCTGCGCGGCCTCCCAGACGCCGGTGCCTCCTCCGCAACAGACCTCTGGGTGCCCTGATCCAAAGAAGCCGAGCCAGTCTGGGGGCCCTCTCAAGGGTTTCTGTCACAGCCGGGTAATCACAGGTTCCTGGTGTCCAGGTGGCCTGTTTCTCACAGGTCTGACCTGTTGGTGGGAATATTTTCATTCCAGATAAACCCCAGAGTGCACAATCCTAGAGCTGCTGAGTTTTTCGGAGTACCGGATAAGACGGATGTGCAGGGAAATGAAGGGAAATGGGTGTGAGCCCTTAACGTCAGGGCCTGCTCAGCCTCTGTCTTCAAGGGCTCTGCAGCCACGTGTAACGAGTGACTGTTTGTTTCATGCAGGTCTCAGCCTATCAAGAGTGAAGGGCTCAACACCTGGGGCGCTCCCCCGGCCCAAGGAGCGCTCCCCACACGGTTCCCCCTCTGGAGCCAGTGCTGTGGCTGGACTGGCCCCCGGGGTCCCCACTGTGACTGCCAGACACGCCTCAGCAGCAAGCACCGGGGAACTTGGGAAAACAGTCGTGCCCTAGTCACAGGTTCTGGGGGCCACGAGGTGCGACCAGGGCCACACTGCGAGGCGAACGTCGGTTTGCTGTTCATCTGTGAGCCAATTTAATTTCAGTTCAGGAATGCCTTGCGTCCAGCGGCTAATTTGGTATTTTAGAAAGGAATGGCAGATGTCTCCCACATTCTACGAGCGTGGTCAAATCAGTCCAACTAGAATAAGGTGAAATCTAATTCTATCTCCATCATATGGCGCCTGACCATTTGGCAAGAAGGATGTATGGTCTTCATGTCCAAAGGCTTTGCTCCCCCGCTAAAGCCCTGAGGTGTGACAGTCAGGAAGCCAGTGTTAACAGCATTCTGGTTTATCATTGCAGGCTTTTCCCCATCCTCTCATGCCCGAGCTGTTTTAAACTGTTCCAGAATGTTCCAAACATCCTCTTCCCTACCTTGATAAGAGAGGAGACCCCCCAAAACCTGGAATTATCTTCTGGAGGGTGGGCCTTCTAGTGCAGGCTTCCCCCGCTAGGCGAGTGTTCTAGAAACCCATCCATATCAGTGCACTACCTGGCGTTGTTGTGAGAGGCTGCGTTCGGCTTTGGTGAAAAATTTTTTGAAGACTCTCCATGTGTTTGTCCATTTCGTGATGGGTGATTTAGGACCGCACCTGCCCACACCACTCTGAGTGTTCAGCAGTTTTTGACCCAAAAAAGGCATGACCCCCGTGCCCCACCCTCCCTGTTCATCCAGCCTCTCACCCTGTGCCGCACTCTTTTTTTTGTTTGTTTCCTCGGATGAAAAAAGTCCTCAAAGGGAAACATTTTGCCGATATGGAAGAGGTGAAACAGAAAAAGGCAGAAGCACTAAAAGGCACCCAAAGTGACAAGTTCCAAAACTGTTTTGAGCAGTGGAAAAAACATCTCGATAGGTGTATTGCATCAAATGAAGAGTGCTTTTTGAAGATGACTGAAGTTTAAGCATGTAAGAATAAATACACAATTTTTTTATAAATAGATTCCAGGTTTCGGGGGGTTCCCCCACCCTTGGACTCCTCTTTCCAAGTTCACCACCCTCTTCTTCAAGCAAGAAGCAAAATTCAGTAGAAGCACAGTTGAAGAGTTGGGGAGGCAAAAAAAGGGAAAGATGAAAAAGAGAAAATCTTGTTTTCCTAGCCCTCGCCTTTAAGTCCAAGGCAAATCAAGAAGGACAGTGGTGTTCCCTGTCCTCAGAGTCAACCGCTGTGGCCTCTGGTCTGAACTGAGGAGAGAGGACTGCTGGCGAGTCAACACTTGGGCCCGAAATGCTGCTACTCAGCCAACACTAAGCGATCTGGCTACCTTTGGTTTTGGAGATGGCCTCGCATGGGTGCTCCCGGCCTCGTGAACTTTCTCAGCAAGAGCAGTGGGTCTTCTCACTTGGCCCCTGGGCCACCAGCACTGGACTGGAGTCCAGGGGCAGGGTGTTGAGGGCGCTGTCCCCGTACAGGTGCAAGCTGTTCCGGGCGATCAGCTCCCTGGCCATGAGCATGAAGACTTCGTCTATGTTCTTGGACTCCTTGGCTGATGTCTCCAAGACAGCAAGGAGGCCGTACTTCTCAGCCAGCGTGCAGGCATCCTCGAACAGGACGCGCCGTTTTTCCCACAGGTCGCATTTGTTCCCTGGGAGTGAGAGATGAGCAAATATTGCCCTGAGTAGCTTAACCTGATTTTTTAAAAAATGGACTTTAAAAAGAACACGTTAGTTCAGCAAATACGCATGCATGGATTCATTTGCAAATAGTAGTTTGAGGGCAAATGTGCTGCAAATGAAACCACGGTTGAATAGGAAGAGAACCACTAGTCTAACTCACTGTTCCTAAGATCTTTAAGAGCTGCGAGGAATGGGCTGGAGGTGTGTGTGTTTTCTTGGCTGGGATAGGTGTAGCCTCCGTGTTCTTGGGAGGGACGGTCACTCCTTCCAAGTGTGACATGGTAAGACAGTGCCAGAGTGATTCTCTCAGGCTCCCTCCTCCCTTCGGATCTTGTTCCTCCCCCCACCCCCCAAACTGCCATGTATTGCACCCCGTGAGACAGAACCTGGGCTAGCTGAGATTTGTGATCTGGACTTCTTGAGTTGAAGCTGTGGAATAAATAATGAAAGAATTATGTTGTTAGTTATTTTATTTTTTTTTTAAGATTTTATTTATTTTTAGAGAGAGGGGAAGGGAAGGAGGAAGAGAGGGACAGAAACATCCATGTGCAAGAGAAATATCGATTCGCTGCCTCTCACACATCGTCCCCAACTGGGGACCCGGCTGGCAACCCAGGCATGTGCCCCGATAGGGAATCAAACTGGCAACCCTTTGGTTTGCAGGCCGGCGCCCCATCCACTGAGCCACACCAGCCAGGGCTGGTTCTGACTTTTATCACCTGCTCCTCTTGCCTGCCCCAGTGCCACACCCAGGTTAACAGCACTGACTGTCCCCTGTCCTGCCTCCCCATAGCTGGTAGCTGCACTCCTCAGGACTGCCAGGACACCCTGTGGAAGGAGGGGACACCTGGTGCTTGCTCTGGCAACCCGAGTCCTTGCCTGCTGAGTGCTGTGCAGGGCACCTGGCAAGTCATGGGCTCTGCCCCTGAGGAAAGAATTCTTCATCTTGTTAGGGAGGCAGGACAGATGCACAGACAGCTGAAGAGTATACAAGAATTCACACCCAAGACAAGGTCCTGAGACAACGCGTCCTGAAGACCAGGTGAAGCGTACAAGTCATTAGCAGTGCAGGTGGACCGGCCCTTATCCACATTTCCCAAATCCAAAAAACTCCGAAACCCCTAAATTTTTTGGTAACTTATCCAACAGTAAAATCTGCCCTAAATGAGCCATTCGAAGTTTTTATTCAACCTGCTTTGCATGCCTATTTGTACATTTCACCGCAAAGTGCCAATGCCTTGGACCATGGGACGTTGGCCCGGACCCTGCTGAGGGCATCAGATAACGCAAAATATGCCCTAATATTTGACCAAGTCTGGACTCTGAAATCCTCAACCTTCAGGGCTTTCCCTGAGAGATGGTGGAGCTGTAAATACGGAAAAGCTTAAGTGAAAGGTTGGCCCGAGAGCCGAAGGGGACAAGTGTGAGATGCCGAAGAAAGTTGAGGGACAGAACATCCAGCATAACCTACGAGAGGAAGCTGGCTCCTGAATGAACCCTGACTCTGACGGAGGGCGGAGGGGCGGAGAGGCCAGGAACAGAGCTGAGCAGCGGGGCGAGGCCTGCAGCCATCTCCCGGAGGAAACGCCGAACTGTCACTCGCGGTCAGGACGCTGCGCTGGCTGGAGGGCTTTAAGCAGAGGGACGATGAGGAGGAGCACAGTTGCCTGGGAGTGGCTGGAGGAGGAGGAGCAGCGCAAATCAATGCGCAGCCATCTCTCTGCCATTTGCGCGGCGGTGAAGTGGCCGCTGGAGGCTGGGGTAAAGTGAGAGAGAAAGAGACATTTGTGTGGAGAAACGCGGAGACAGAATGGAAATACAGTGAGCGGGGGCGCTGCCGTGGGGAGCACACAACGCGCTTGGCTTTCCTAGATGAAGACATAAGGAGGCTCTCGACAGAAAACAGAAAGCCCACTGCGTTGGCCCTCGGATGACAGGGGCACTGGGGACACGTCCAGACCATCTTGGGGGGCATTTCTAGAACCAAGTAAGAACTGGGGCTGAGCCCTGGCTATTGTGGCTCGGGGATTGAGCTCCGGCCTGAGGACCAAATCGGTTGGATTCCCAGTCGCAGCACGTGCCTGTGTGGCGGGCCAGGTCCCCAGTAGGGGGCCTGCGAGAGGCAACCGATCCCTGCTTCTCTCGCCCATCATTTCTTCCTCCTTCTGTCCCTTCTTTTCCCTCTCTCTAAAAATAAATAAGTAAAAAAAAAACAAAAAAAACGGGGCAGAGATGGTGGTTACAAAAGACAGACTAGGGTGTAAATACCCAGGAAACTGAGGTTCCTGGACATCCCGCAGCCTTGGCCTTGATTGCGCTGGTCTGCCTCACCTGTTTCCTCAGCAGAGCAATGAGCAGCTGAGGACCACGCTGCTGGGAGGGCGCCAGGTTAGGGAGCTGCGGGCTTGGGGGCCCAGGGGAAGAACCGCTTCAGTGTTTCCTGGGCAGCACGTGAACTCAATGGAAAAGAGATCCAGTCCGCGTTCCTGGGGAAACTCAAGTGCGGTCAGCACCGAGCTGCACATTATTCACACCTAAGCTTCCCTTCTCTGGGAGCCACCGTTAGTGAGGTTTCCTTCCGCCCCAGAAGGTCGTGGCTATCCCTCCCTCTCTGCTCATCTTTGTTCTACCAGGAAACAACAGCTTCTTCTTTTCACTGAGTTCTTAGCACTGTGCTGAGCGCTTTATATATGAGGTCTGTCCAGAGGGCATCCAGCCATGTAATATGAGAAATAGAGACATTTATTGAAGAAGATACAGGAAACGTTGCACACAGGACAATGACGCCTCAGTCCCCTTTGAAGTAGGCACCTTGGGACCTCACACAGTTCTCCCAATCGCCATCAGCTTCTGTGTTGTATTTTCCTGAATCTTATAGATGGTCTGAAATCTCTTCCTTTTCAAGAGCGGTTTAAGTTTTGTGAAAAGCCAGAAGTCGCAGAGAGCCAAATCGGGGCTATAGAGCGACTGAGTACCCTGGGTGATTTGATATTTTGGCAAAAACTCTGCACGAGACGTGATGTATGAGTAAGTGCATTGTCGTGATGAAGCTGCCAATCACCTGTTGCCCGTAGCTGCAGCCATTTTTGTCACATTGCATCTCTCAATCAACAAAGAACACTGAGGTGGTGCTCCTTATTAATTGCTTGGCCCAGAGTGGACAACACCTTTCCAATCAAAAAACACAGTTAACATGGTCTTGATCTTGCTTCGACTTTGCTGTGCCTTCTTTGGGCGTGGAGAACCAGGTGACTTCCATTGGGACAACTGGGCCCTCATTTCCGGGTCATACGTGGAGCCGTAGACACACGATTCATCTCTGGTTATGACCTTCTTGAGGAAATCTGGTTCACTGGTACAGTGTCAATCAAGTCCTTAGCAACTGCAGCATAATGTTCCCTCTGCTCTGGTAGCAGAAGCCATGGAACGAATTTTGCCACATGTTTCATACCAAGATCCTGTGTCAAAATCTCAGACACAATAGTCTTAGGAATCCCCAAACACTTCTAGTTCTCTCAATGTCAGTTGCCGATCATTGTTGATTGCAGCCTGTACACGTTTAACATTCTCAGGTGTCCTGCTTGTTGCAGGCCTTCCACAACGTGGATCACTTTCAACAGATTCTTGACTGTCTTTGAAGCATTTGTGCCACACTTTTATTTGTGCTATACTCATTGCATTGTCCCCAAAAGCCTCTGAATCACCCGAATAGTTTCCGCAGAGTTCAAGCTTAATGCAAAATCTGATGCAGATTCATTGCTCTACCTGCTCAGTCATTTTGAATGTGGTGGCCACACAGCACACATGCTCACTCAAAGGCGTCTACCTAGTCACTGTACCACTGACTAGTACAGTGAAGTCATCATGGTTCAAGCTTGTGCATTCCAGTCCACTCTCCTTGGCTGCCAGGTTACAACGAGCTTAAGCAAACTATTCTTGTTATATTAACAATGGCTGGACTTTTTCAGGACAGACCTTTTATGTCACTTTGTTTAATCCTTTCAACTCAACGATATTTTGGAAGTGGGCACCAGTTTTATGGATGAAGAAGCAAAAATTTAGAGAGAGTAAGTTATAATCCCCAAATTCAGACAGAGGGGGAGATTTGAACCCAAATCTGCCTGACCCTGAAGTCTAGGCACTAGACTAGACATAGAAACTTCCTAAACCAGAGCTTCAGGGGGCCCTGGGTGACGGTCCAGTCTAACCAACTAGTGGAAAATGGTCAGAGAGGAAGTGAGCCCACTGGGCACTCTGGGAATCAGACAGCCCGGTTCAAATCCCACCTCACCTGTCAGTAGGTAACCCGGCTGAAGTATTTGGCAGGATACTTAGCCTACAGATGCCTTGGTTTCCTCATCTTGGAAGTTAGGGCAGTCGTCTCTGCTTCTTAGGGTGGTTGGGTGAATTAAGTGATCTGACTCAGGAGCAGAGTCAGAAGAGTGCCTGGAACCTACTAAGTGTTTAGTTATTCAAGGGTACGTGGGTCACCTTCATCTGAGTGGCTCGCTCAGGGATTTGGAGCCACCAGACTCTGCGAACCTCAGCCCACAGAGGACTTCCTGTGTGGTCTACACAGAGATGCGCAGCCAATCAGCCAGGGCGCCCTGCACGCAGAAGTCTGGGCCCCAGCTCAGGTCTCCAGACTGAGAAACTCTAGGGTGGGGCCTTGAGATCTGTATTCCTAGGAAGTTCACACCACTCCCCTCTCGTTTTCAAGTGAATCTGATAGGAATACAGCGTCTGGGTCAGACACCTTCTGAGGTCTTGCCCACCATTTGCACCTTTAGATTTCATGTTCCCCTGCCACCGGAAACACAGAAAGCTGAGTGTCAGCAGAGGGCACCAGGAAAGCAAAGTTGAACCCTTTGAAAACACCATACCGATCAGCATAATGACCAAGTTCGCAGCTCCGTATTTTTCTATCTCGTGAATCCAGTGAGGAACGGACTCGAAGGTGGACCGCCGGGTGAGGTCGTAGGCGATGATGGCCGCATGCGCACTGCGGTAGTAGCTTTGGGTGATGGTCCGGAAGCGCTCCTGGCCTGCGGTGTCCCACACCTGCATCTGGAGAAGGGCGGGAATGGGGGTGGCATCAGGAGTTCCCACAACCGAAGGGAGCTTGCTCACCTAAGTCGTCTGCAAAATACAGCTTCCTGGGTCTCACTTCTAGATGTCTAAATTCAGGAGGTCTAAGCCGGGGCCCACAAATCTATTTCTTCGTTGCATCCTGAGCAATGGCACCAATTTTTATACCCTCCAACAGTGTCTGAGGGCACCTGTTCCTTCATATACTTACATCATTTACAAAATTTATTTTTTAAAGAAAGTTCACAGCCCAGGCTGGGGTAGCTCAGTGGACTGAGTGTGGGCCTACGAACCAAAGGGTCTCCGGTTCGATTCCCAGTTGGGGCACATGTCAGGGTTGCGGGCCAGGTCCCCAGTAGGGGGTGTATGAGAGGCAACCACACATTGATGTTTCTCTCCCTGTCTTTCTCCTTCCCTTCCCCTCTCTCTAAAAATAAATAAATAAATAAAATCTTTAAAAAATAAAAAAGTTTGCAAACATACACAAGACTAGAGATAATAGAATAATGAACTCTCATATACTCATCATCCCAGAATCGATAATTATCAACATTTTTGCAACATCTAGCCCATTCTATTGATTTCTTTGAGTTATTATTTTAAAGCAAATCCCAGACTTCATGTCATTTTATCCCTATTTACATTGATATACATCCCTACAAAAATGGACTTTTTCTTTCATAACCGCATGCCATTATCACTGCTAATAAACTTTTTGATAACTCCTTGGTATCATATAATACCCAGGAGTATGAAAATTTCCCTGATTGTCTCCAGAATGCCTTTTTACTCTCGTTTTTATTTAATCAGGATTTCAAACAAGATCCATTTATTACATTTTACCAATACTTTTTGATCTTTTCTAATCAATTGGTAAAAGACACTATCTCAGTGTTAGTTTGTCGTTTATTTTTTAAAATTATTTTTTTGAAATTTTTTGTAAAGATTTTATTGATTTGGTTTTATTTATTTTTTTATAAATTTTTTTCTTTTTTTTTAGATTTTTTATTTATTTATCTTTAGAGGGGAAGGGAAGGAGAGAGGGAGAGAAACATCAATGTGCGGTTGCCTCTTGTATGTCCCCTGCCGGGAACTGGCCTGGCAACCCAGGCATGTGCCCTGACTGGGAATTGAACCGCGATCCTTCGGTTCGCAGGCCCACGCTCAATCCACTGAGCTAACCAGCCAGGGCTATTGATTTGGTTTTAGAGAGAGGATAGGAAGGAAGAGAGGGAGAGAAACATCGATTTGTGATTGTCTCTTGTGTGCCCCCCACTGGGGACCTGGCCCACAACCCAGGCCTTTGCCCTGACTGGGAATTGAACCAGTGACCCTTTGGTTCACAGGCAGGCACTCAGCCACTGAGCCACACCAGCCAGGGCTGTTGTTCCTTAATTATGAGTGAGGATGGGCACCTTCACATCTTCACATAACTGTATGAGCTACTTCTTATAAAATTTGTAAAACAGCAGTTTTGTTCAATCTGTGAATTGCCTACATTTTGTATTTGGCTGTTGAGCCCTTTCTTAGCTATTTATCAGGGCTGTTTTCACAGTGAAGAAATTAGCCCTTTGTCAAGTCCCATATCTACAAATATTTCTTCCCAACTTGTCATTCACCTTTTGACTTGGTGGATGGCATTTTGAATATGTAGAAATTTGAGCTTTATATAGTTATATAGAAGTATAAAAATTTGACCTTGAGACCATTAAACTGAGCAATATTTTCCCTTTTGGCTTCTGGATTTCTTATCTTACTGAAACACCCAATTTTCTCATTCCACAATGATAAAAACAAATACACCTATGTTTTTTCCTGGTACTTTTATGATTTCATGTTTTATATTTAATTCTGTTGTTCCTCAGGCATGTGTGTTGGCATTAGGAGCTCTGGCTAAGCGAGGAGGAGTGAAACCTACGTCCCTCTGACCTTCACTTTCTTGCCATCGATCTCGAGGGAGCGCACAGTAAAGTCCACCCCAATCGTGTTCTGCTGTGTCTCCGTGTAGACCCCGGATTTGAAATGCTGCACCACACACGTCTTCCCCACGTTGGAGTCCCCGATGAGGATAATCTTGAACAGATAGTCAAAGTTCTCATCTGCTGCCCTGGCTGAGCTGGAGAACTGCATGGCTCTTGCTGCCGAGAATGGAGCTAGGAAGAAAAGAGGAAGCTCAGCGTGTCTTTAGTGAGCATCTACCAGGCTCCGGGCACTTGTTCCAGGCACCCAGGGTCCAGGACAGGGCAAGACAGAGGGACATCATTGCTTTCATAGCATTACCATCCTTGGGGAGAAGGACACTAATTACTGGGCGGGTACAGGGAGCTGCCCCCACAAGCGCACACCTGCCCCCAGTAGGTTGATAGTACTTTAGGGGTACCCACAGAATGAAGAGGTTCTACTGCCATTCTCTGCTGGGCCCACTACCCAGTCGACACACAGTCAGATGACCGCACTGGTGGAAATTCTCGTCACTGAGACCAGATGCCCCATGCTCCATCGAGTGCCCACCCAGCAGGAGGATGGCTGAGGAGACGCCCACCGGAGTGTTCTCCCGGCTGCTCATCAGTTGGAGGACATGCCCCGCTGTCATCCTCTCCCCGTTTGACCTGGGGAGAAGGACTCCCAACTACTGGGGGATGGAATGTCCAGGCAACTGGCGGCAAGGACCCACAAGATTGGACAGAGAAGTCAGTTTGGGGAAGAGTGTTTTTCACACGGTTTTTTTTTTTCTGGTTGGCACCTCATTTTTCTTGACCAAGAAATTAGGGTTTTGAGAATATTCAAAACGAAAACTGTTTGTGAGAAGGGAGCACATGGCATACTTTAGCATAAGCTGAAAATAAAGTTTCTAAGTGACAGTGTCTCCCAAAGTAACTGATCATATCAGAATTATTTGGGGAGACAGTTAAAAATACATATTCCCAAAGTCCATCCCAGATGTGCTAAAGATATTTAAACACACACGCACGCCCACGCACGCACTCGGCGGATTCTGACGCCCAGGCAGGTTTGGGAAACGTCGATCAATGCGATCACTCACCTGAAATTTTATTCATGCCTTCAGCATGCCTACTCAGCTATCCACCTCTGCTTCAATATCATCGATCCTGAGGAACTCACTGCTTCCTGCAAAAGTCCATTTTGTGTACACAACTCTAACTTACCCGGGCGGAAAGCTGTCTCCCCGGGGTTACGTTTCCCGGGGTTACGCGTGGTGACCCTCATGCGGTGCCTGGCTCGGGCAGACTCCGATTCCACACGACAGCCCATCGGATTTTGGGGCAGCAAGCACTGCCACTTCAGGCACACACTCCCAGGCCCCAGCTGCTCCTCCTGGGCTGTCATGTTGGGTCTCCTGAGCAGATGCCTCGTAAAAATACATGAAACCGAACCCCATTCGGTGATTAAGTTTGCAAATGGCTCCTGCCATAGGATACCCTTCTTCATCTCCCCCAGTTTGATTCTTCGGCCTTCTTGAAAGTCATACAAAAGGACAAGTCTGTATCGTTACACAAATTAAAATGCATGCAAATATCCAATCTGTAAAAACCCAGTCCCTCTCTCACATGCTTCGGAAATCACTAATGGCTCAATGATCCAGCAGATGAGAGACACAACAAAGCCACTCCTTTTCCCACCTCTGACTTTTCAAATAAAGAAAGCCATTCCACTTCCGGAGCCTTATCACCATAACTTGGACCAAAATCTACCCGCCTCCCCAGGAAGTTCTCGGGGCTTCCACATAAGCCCCTTTAACTCAGCCGACATGCCCTGCGAGGAGAAAGCAGGGTCCTCCCGTGACGCCCTCCATCCTGCATCCCGCAGCCTTCACCTTCCTGGTTCACCTGTCGCTTTACCTGTGCGCCCCTCTCACCTCTGCTAGCAGGTAAGGTTTTCTTGTCCTTGGTTTTCCTTTTCGGCCCTCAGGACCCCTTCTTCCTGCTGCCTCGCTGCGTGGTGGGAACTGTAGTTCCGTCCCCAGGTGTCAGGTTTGGCGGCCTGAGAAAGTGAAAGGAAAGCGAAGCCCTCCCACCGCCCCGGAGCCCGGAGCTGCCGTTGGGCACAAGCCCAGATGAGGCGCTGGCCAGCACTCCCCGCGCAGCAGCAGCCTGCGAACTTCTGGCACCTTCCTTGCAAGGCCAGTTAACTCAGCCAGTACCTGGTAACCCCCCCGACCCCCCCGTCCTTCTCCCTACTCACCTTCTCCTGGGCAGCCTGCCCCCTGCCCACCTCCTCCGAGTTCTCCTGCTGTCCGGTGTTTGGCTGCGGCGTGGGCTCGAGTGCAGAGAACACAATTTAAAGGACACAGATCTGGGCCTTGAGTCTTCTAATTGTTTGGTGAATTTGAATTACTCTTCTTGGGGAGCTACCAAGAGAGAGGAGGTGATCCGAGGAGAAGATGAAAAAACTCAAAGAATTTTGAATTTGTGCGGGACGAAAAACATTTCTGTTTCTCGGATCTACCACAGAGCAGAGGTTAAGTTTTAGGTCTTAGAAAAGAGTTTATCCATCCCCAGTGCTGGCAGAGGAAATATAAAGCTGAGGTACAATTTCCTTATTTTTTTCCCCTCCCTCAGAGTCCGGAAGTGTCACTGGTTCTCAGAACGTAAAGACTATCTTTTCTCCACTATGGAAAATGTAACATTTGGCAGTTAAGCCATAGGTCCAACATGCGAAACAGAAATATCCGGATTGATAAAATATTTACATTGGTATAGTGTTTTCAAACTGTGGGCTGAGATCTATTAATGAGTCATGGAATCCATTTCAGGGGGTTGCAACGAGCTTTTTTACAGGAAAGATTAGCAAAACATTTCAAAACGCGTCTCACGTAGGAGGCTGAGCCTTGCTTGTTCTGTGAATCGTTTGGGTCAGTTGCAGATCCGGGCGTGTACACCGGGGGCGACGGAAAATGTATTTCTCACTGTGGGTTGAGGTCTAGAAAGATTGAGCAGCTCTGAAATTGAAGACCATTTGTTCACTGTCTGAGAACATTTCTTTCTATGATTTGTTCAGATAACCTTTGAAATATGGTTTATCTTACTCCAAATTCCATTTACAGCTCAATTTTCAGGAACCGCTCTTTTGAGTAAGGTACACCCAATGCTGGCAGGTAGAGCAAGAAAACCCAGGACGCTGCCAGACGCTGCTGCTGCAGACTGCGACTTTGAGAGCCACGGTCATGTGTCTGCCACTTGGAAATGAAATGTGGGTCAAGATCCACCACAAGCGGATGGGCGGGCGGGGGGGGGCAGGAAATAGTGCCTCTTAGATGCTGGCGTCAATGAGGTTGGACGTCAGATGTTTTCTTCTCCTGGTGATGGTTACTGTTAAAGAAAAAAGTCAGCAGGCTCAGATGCAGTATTTGGAGAACATCTAGAGTAGAAATCAAATGGTAAAATGCGCAGATGGTTAGGGAAGCCGAGGAGGGGTTCTGCCTCTCCCTCCTTCAACCCTCTCCATCACCGTGACTGTATGTACAAAGGGCACACAGGGAAGAGGCATTCTGGGTGGTGGTGACCAGGTTATATATGTATTGTATATTTATACACATACATACACATATATTTACATATACACATATGTATTTTGCAATATATACATTTTACCATTTTAACCATTTTAAGCGTACTGTTCAACGGTATTAAATATATTCACAACTCTGCGCACCCATCACCACCATCCATCTCCAGATCCTTTTCTTTATCCCCAACTGAAACTCTAGATCCATTAAATAGTAACTCCCATGTCCCCTCCCCACCCCAGCCCCTGCTAACCACTATTCTACTTTGTGTTCCTATGAATTTGATTACTCTGGGTACTGCCCATAAATGGAATCATCCAATATTTGTTTTTGTGTGTGGCTTTTTTCACTTAGCATAATGTTTTCAAGGTTCACCCATGTTGTAGCATGTATCAGAATTTCATTCCTTTTTAAGTCTGAGTAATATCCTACTACGTATTTTTTTAAATAGACATGAAACCTTTGGCTGATTTATTGTTCACATCTGCCCAGCCACACACTTAGGTGACTGGAAACGAAACTACTACTGCATTGCATAAGTACCCCCTCCCTTTCTTTTCTTTCAAAACCTCTTTCTGTGTCCTTTTCAAATACATGCCTATCTTTATAATGGCCCAATAACCTGTGGCTAGTCTCATAACTTAGAACATTCCTTCGGGACCTGGGAACCGCCTTTGAAATGCGAACATGCAGGGACATAGTGTCCCTGACTCTCAGCTCCTGTGTGAGGGTAGGAGCCTAACTTTGGTGGGCACCTTGCTCGGATCTGGAAAACTACCTCCTGTCCTAAAGATATGAGAAGTTTATTTCTCCTCTGGATAAGCCAGCACAGGCGGTCTCTCCAGTTACCGTGACAAAGTTAGGGTGAACTATGTGTGACCAAAAGTCCTGTGGAGTCCTCTCGTTCGAGGACTAGTGATTATCTTGAGAACATGCTTGTAATGGCTTGTACCGGCTTGGCTGTGAAGGCTTGGCTAAGTAAGGAGATTCCTTTTTCTCTTTGCAATCTTAGTGTGTTGCTTGTGATATGCATCACATTCTGGATGAAACCTTATTCACTAATAAACCTGTTTTGTAGTCTACTACCTTTGTGGAGAGGTTTTCTGGGTTGGAATTTGTTGTTTTCTCCCCCCCCACCCCAATTATATTTCCCCAACAGTTGAAAGCAACCCAGGAGGACAGAGAAAACTTGTTTCAAGTTGAGTGTTGTAAGGTCTTTAATTTTTGCTCGAGGCTGCCAGGATCCGAACGTTCATTTATTTGTTTCGGTGGGTGAGGTGGGACGTACGTAGAACAGTGAGTGATAGTGGTAGACAGACTATGGGTATTTAATTAAACAGCAATCTAAAGTCTATGCCCTGTGGCAGGTCACTGGTACACTTAGCAACATGTTGCTTTCTATGAAAACAAAGAGCGTAATAAAGCTTTTTGAAAAAGAAAGGTGATGTATACATCATTTCCCCTCCTCCCGGTTATATCCTATATCTCCTTTACTGGTTTTCCCCTAACATTCCCGGACGGTATCCCCGCCCCATCCCCGCCCCATCCCCGCCTCATTCCCGCCTCATTCCCGCCCCGCAGCCAAGTCCACCGAGACCTTCGCCCGTCACAGGAAGCAGCCCCACCCACCCAGTCCCTCTGGCCCTCGCGGTTGGACTACAACTCCCAGCATGCCGCGGGGACTTCGCGGGTCACGTGGGCGTCCGGAAACCCTGGCCGCAGGGCCGTGGGTGAGGTGGCGGTGGCGGAGGCGGAGGCGGAGGCGAAGGTGGCCAGCAGGCAACGGATCCGAGCTGAGTGAACCAGGCGGCGGGTCAGAGAGCAGCGATTACTGCGGGTCTCGGGTGCGCGAGCCGTGGAGAAGGGCCGTAGTCCGGCTTGGGGTGGCGGGGTGGGGGCGCCCCGGGGAGGGCAGGTCGGAGGGGCGAGGCGGGATGCGGAGGGCGGCAGCCGGTGGGTGGGGCTCTGCGGTCAGGGACGGCCGGCCACACGCTCCTACCACCCCGTAGCTCGGCTCCTCGGCGCCCGGTGCTACGGGGCCTGGCGCGGCCGGGCAGGACTGCAGCCGGAGGCTCCGGGAGGGCCCAGGGGAGAGACGGGGGCCCGGCCGCGCGGCGGCGGCGGCGGGGACTCTTGTGCAGCCTTGTGATTTGACCCAGGTAAAGGATACTTTCCAGGGATGGTGGGGGCGCTTTTGGAAAGGATGTGCAGAGACCAAAGAGGAAGAATGGGGTTAGTGGAGGTCCTGGGTTTGGGTTTTTGGTAACATGGTCTCAGACAAGGAATTTGGTTAAATTAGTTATTCGTCATTCCCTCAGTATTCTCATTTGCAGAATGTGGTCTGTTTGTTCTCACTTTTGACAGAGAGAGGACAATGGGAATGTGTCCTGGAGGCTTTCAGAAATGTCAAGATTGTGGGTGATGTCGTGGTAACTTCTACTGAAATGTATGCTTATAGCGAGAGGAACATGTTCTTGGGACGAGCAAAATCTCATTCTTAATTGCCACCTTCTTCAGTGCCTTTAGACTTGAATTATTTCTTTCCCGTTTTTATTCTCTATATTAACAATTTTAAATAGGAATAGACGAATTATCCTGTTCATCTCTAAGTAGATAGGATAAGGGCCCTAAAGATCATTTGCCACTTATATTCAAGACCTGAAAATATTGATAATGGTAACCATTCACCATAGAAATAAGATGTAAGTTCATCGTTTTTATTTAATTTTTTAGAAAATGTTTTATTGATTATGCTATTGCACTTGTCCCAACTTATCCTCCTTTGCCCACCTCTTCCTGGTACTCCACTCCCTCCAGCAGTTCCCCCCCTTAGTTCATGTCCATAGGTCGTGCATATAAGTTCTTTGGCTTCTCCGTTTCCTTTACTATTCTCAAAATCCCCTGTCTACTTTGTACCTACCATTTATGCTTCTTAGTCCCTGCACCTTTTCCTCTGTTCTCCGCCTTCCCCCTCCCAGCTGATTACCCTCCACCTGATCTCCATTTCTATGATTCTGGTCCTGTTCTGGTGGTTTGCCCAGTTTAGTCCCGCCCCCCGTAAGATTCAGTTGTTGATAGTTGTGAATTTGTTGCCATTTTAATGTTCATAGTTTTGATCTTTTTCTTAAATAAGTACCTTTAACATTTCGTGTAATAATGGCTTGGTGATGATAAATTCCTTTAGCTTTACCTTGTCTGGGAAGCACTTTATCTGCCCTTCCATTCTAAATGAAAGCTGTGCTGGATGGAGTAATCTACATTGTAGGTCCTTGCTTTTCACCACTTGGAATACTTCTTGCCAGTCTTTTCTAGCTGGCAGAGTTTCTTTTGAGAAATCAGCTGATAGTCTTACGGGAACTAGTTTGTAGGTAACTCTCTGCTTTTCTCTTGCTGCTTTTAAGATTCTCTCTATCTTGAACCTTGTGCACTTTAATTATGATGTGTCTTGTTGTGGTCCTCTTTGGGTCCAACTTGCTTGGGACTCTCTGTGCTTCCTGGACTTTATGTCTATTTCCTTTGCTAAATTAGGGAAGTTTTCTTTCATTGTTTCAAATAAGTTTTCAATTTCTTGTTCTTCCTCTTCTTCTGGTATCCCTATGATTCAGATATTGGTTATGTTTGGAGATGTCCCAGAGGCACTTAATACTATGCTCATTTTTTTGAATTCTTCTTTCTTCTTGTTGTTCTGCTTGAACGCTTATTTCTTCCTTATGTTTCAAATTGTTCATTTGAATCCTGGCTTCATCTCCTCCACTGTTGGTTCCCTGTAGGTTTTTCTTTATTTCACTTAGTGTAACCCTCATTTTCTCTTGGGACTTTTTTGTGTTGTTGCTGTGCTTAATGAATTCTTTGAGCATCCTGATCACTAGTGATTTGAACTTTGCACCTGTTGGCTTGACTATCTCAGTTTTGTTGAGTTCTTTTTCTGGGGTTTTGTTCTGTTCTTTCATTTGGGCCATATTTCTTTGTCTCCTCAATTTGGCAGCCTCCCTGTGTTTGTTTCTGTGTATTAGGTGGAGCTGCTTTGACTTTGTGTCTTAGTAGCGTGGCCTGTTGTAGAAAAGGCACCTGTAAATTATGTGGAGTGGAGCCTTAGGTGATCACCAGGGCGGGACAACTTGCTTCATGGCTTTGTGGCTCATTGTGCGGTGGAAGGTTTGGAGAGGGGACAGTACTACTGCCTGGCTTCTGGAGTTTATCCTGGCCCTCACCCTGTGTGACGGTTGCCCTTCCAGCTGTTGCCCTGGTGCTGAACCCCAGAGTGGGTGGGTCTGTGTATGTTTTAAGTCCATGCAGGCCTTTTAAGCAGAGTCTCCTGAAAATCCAGCAGTTTCTTCTGCCGCTCCAACCCCCACTGGTTTTTGCAGCAAGAAGTTATGGGGATTTATCTTCCTGGTACTGGAACCCTGGGCTGTGTGGTCTGGCCTAGGGCTGGGATTGCTGGCTCCCAAGGTAACCCTCCGGATTTTTGTCAACTACACGCAAATGTGGGACTGCTTGTTCCGCCCCGGCTGCCTCTCTGCGCTACACCTAGTCTCCTGTGTCTCTGCTGGTCTCCGTGTCTCCGCCCCTCTTACCTGTCTGGATGAATGTGGCTTCTTTAAATCCTCGGTTGTCGGACTTCCATACAGTTTGATTTTTTGGCGGCTCTGGGTGTTATTTGTCTTGAGGTCTAGTTGTAATTCTGTGGTTGCCCGAGGAGGCGAAGTGTGTTTGCCTACGCCTCTATCTTGACTGGAAGTCTGTTATTATTTCTTTCAAATAATTCAAAAGCATACCTGTATCTCAGAACCAAAGCAGATCATCGGCTTGTTATAAAAGGCTGTGTGTGACTCAGGAGCAGCCTGGATGGAAGAGATGCGCAGGGCAAGATGTGGGAAGAGGGCGCGGAGCGTCTGCGGCGCTCTCCCGGGACCTCCACGTGCTCGCCAGCTTCCTTTCCGTCTGTTGATTGTTCACTGCGCACCCACCCAGCTCTGTACCAGCGCCTCTCTATCAATGATCTGTTTCGATCTTTAAATAAGGAAATTGAGGACCACAGAATTTAAGTGGAGGCTCTTGGATTCCAGCTCGAACTTCATGTCTTTTTTGTGGGCCATGCGTGCCTTCCGATGACATCATTCTTCTCTCAGTCTTCGATCTCGGTCAGAAAATGATCCAGAAACAGGACTTGACCAGTGAAGCCAGCGCAGCGTCTGGGCGCCTGCTCGCTGTTGGGCTCACGTGTGTTGCTGAAGGTTCCGTTTGTCCCTCTTCGCTAGAGATGACGAACTGCCGCAGCGATGGCCGTTAACGGGAATGTAAGTTTTTTGTCTAGGACAGGGTAAGGTTTTATCTTGAAAATTGTTGTCTTTGGAATGTATTCCAAATAGGAAGGAAGACTGCGGTTTGGGGAACCCCGGGATAAGATGAGAGAATGTTACAGGTTAGTGCCAGGTATTTTACATTTGCGGTAATGAAACAATTTCAGAAGAGAGAACAGTTACAGGAAAACTTGAGTTTTGAATAAAAGGATTTACGTGGTATAGGTAAATGGCTTCAAATGCGATAGATAACGTGGGACAACAAGGTACTTCAGTGTCAAGCATTGGGGTGCTGAGCCACAGCATGCGCAGTCCTGTCAAAGGAGGTGAACCCAGTGACCATGTGATACATTTTCACTTATATCTCCTAGTACCCAGCTGGGTGCTCAGCAAACAGTCAACAAATGGGAAAGAGGATTATGTGCTTTGAGTACACATAGTCTTTGTACTTGGCAAAGGTAAAAACTGGAGCTGGGGAGCGAAGTGGTTGCCCATCTGATGCCCTCTCGTTAGAGCGTAGTGTGTAAGAGAACCACTGTTACTAGTCAGGTGCATTTCCCCCCCGTCCTGGAGTTGTATCTGAGTTTAAAGTGGGATATTTCTCATTACCGAATTTCCCTCCTATACCATATAACGTAGGGGCTAGGGTCAGGTCTGGGTTTGAATGTCCAGTTCATCTCTGGAGAGAAAGATACTACTTTGTGAAGTCTGTTCTCAGCTGTAAGAAGTCGCGAGAACTAAAGGCAGTAACGTATGGCCAGCACAGCGCCTGGCACTGCGGAGGCATTCTGTGTCGGCCGTCAGTCCAAGCACCATTCCTTCACAGCAGCTTTACTGATCGTTCTAGACGCCCCGCTAGGTGCTGGGGATATAGCTGTGCACTTGAGACAGATAAGGCCCTCGCTTTTATGGAGCTCACGGGTGAACAGTACACGCAAACCATTAAACCAGGTGATTAGATCGGGAGAAAGGCTATGAGGGAAGAAACACAGAGAGAGATGCCAGGGGTAGTAGCTGAGGGAGCCGTTTGTATTTATTTATTTCTTTTTTTTTTTTTTTTAAATATATTTTATTGATTATGCTATTACAGTTGTCCCATTTCTCCCCCATCATTCCTCTCCACCCTACACACCCTCTCCCACCCACATTCCCCCTCTTTAGTTCATGTCCATGTGTCATAAGTTCTTTAGCTTCTACATTTCCCATACTATTCTTGCCCTCCCTCCCCCTGTCTATTTTCTACCCACTATCTATGCTACTCATTCTCTGTACCTTTCCCCCTCTCTCCTCCTCCCACGCCCCTGTTGCTAACCCTCCATATGATCTCCGTTTCTGTGGTTCTGTTCCTGTTCTAGCTGTTTGCTTAGTTTGCTTTTGTTTTAGGTGTGGTTCTTAATAGCTGTGAGTTTGCTGTCTTTTCACTGTCATTTTTATCTTCTTTTTCTTAGATAAGTCCCTTTAACATTTCATATAATAAAAGCTGGGTGATGATGAACTCCTTGAACTTGACCTTATCTGAGAAGCGCTTTATCTGTCCATCCATTCTAAATGACAGCTTTGCTGGATAGAGCAATTTTGGATGTAGGTCCCTGCTTTTCAAGATTTCAAATATTTCTTTCCAGCCCCTTCTTGCCTGTAAGGTCTCTTTTGAGAAATCAGCTGACAGTCTGATGGGAACTCCTTTGTAGGTGACTGTCCCCTTATTCCTTGCTGTTTCTAGAATTCTCTCCTTCATTTGAATCTTGGGTAATGTAATTACGATGTGCCTTGGTGTGTTCCTCCTTGGGTCCAACTTCTTTGGGACTCTCTGAGCTTCCTGGACATCCTGGTAGTCTATTTCCTTTGCCAGATTGGGGAAGTTCTCCTTTATTATTTGTTCAAATAAGTTTTCCACTTGTTGCTCTTCTTCTTCCCCTTCTGGTACCCCTATAATTTGGATGTTGGGACGTTTAACGATGTCCCGGAGGTTCCTAAGCTTCTCCTCATTTTTCTGAATTCTTGTTTCTTCCTCATTTTCTGTTTGGTTGTTAGTTTCTTCTTTCTGGTCCACTCCATTGATTTGAGTCCCAGTTTTCCTTCCATCTCTATCAGTGCCCCATGCATCTTCCTTCATTTCACGTATTGTAGCCTGCATTTTTTCATCTAGTTTGTGAGCAAAATCAACCAATTCTGTGAGCATTTTGATGACCAGTGCTTTGAACTGTGCATCTGACAGGTTGGCTATCTCTTCACTGCTTAGAGGAATTGGCTCTGGGGCTTTTATTTGTTTTCCGGTTTGAGCCATTTTTGGTGGGTTTTCGTTGTTGTTGTTGTTGTTTTGGTTTTAGTCTGGTCGCAGCTATTACGTGGTGAGGGGTGGAGCCTTAGGTATTCCTCAGGGTGGGGCAGCCCAGTCGCCGGGTTGTGATGCTATAGGTGGGGGCGGGGTCTGAGAGGGAACAATGGTGCCTGTTCCGCTCTCTCCTGGATTCAGTCCCTTCCGCCACTTCCCCTTCACCTGGATTATCTGCACACGCGTGCTGTTACGTAGTGAAGAGTGGAGCCTCTGACGTTCCCCAGTGCGGGGCAGCCCAGTCGCTGGGTTGTGACGCTATGGGTGGGGGTGGGGTCTGAGAGGGAAGAATGGCGCCTGCTCCGCTCTCTCCTGGATTCAGTCCCTTCCGCCACTTCCCCTCTGCCTGGACTGTCTCCGTGCGCGAATGTGGGACCACCTGGTCAGCCAGCCACCTTGTGCGGCCTCACTGGGTCTGCACAGTTGCCCCCCTGTGCCCGGGGTCCGCCAGCTGCTGCCTGTGGGCCCGGGGACCGCCAGCCGCCGCCTGTGCGCCTGGGAACTGCCAGCCGCTGCTGCTTGCGTTCCCGGGTCCGCACCTCCACTTTCTCCTGCCGCCTATTTATTTCTTATTATTTTTTT
Source organism: Glossophaga mutica (assembly GCA_039655065.1). Classification (NCBI taxonomy): domain Eukaryota; kingdom Metazoa; phylum Chordata; class Mammalia; order Chiroptera; family Phyllostomidae; genus Glossophaga; species Glossophaga mutica. Next base: position 10,122,860 of record CM077313.1, read on the forward strand.
AATCCTCACCAGAGGATGTATTTATCCATGTTAGAGAGAGAGGAGGCGGGGGTGGCAGGGAGAGAAAAAGAGAGAAAGGAAGGAAGAAAGAAGGGAGTGAGAGAGAAGCAGTGATAGGTTGCCTCCTGAACGTGTCCCGACAGGGGATTGAACCTGCAACCTGAGTATGTGCCCTGACCAGGTATCAAACCACCACACAACCTTTCGGTGTAGGGGATGATGTTCCAACAAACAGAGCCACCTGGCCACGGCTGAGGGAGACAGTTTAAAATAGGGTGATCTGGGAAAATCACTCCAGAAGATGAGTTTTGAGGACAGGCCAAGAAAAGGAAAGAGCAAGCTGTTTGCAAAGAACTAGGAGAAAAGCATTTCAGGCCACGAAACAGCAAATGCAAAGGCCTGGAGCAAGAAGGGGCTTGTTGGGTTCGAGAACAAGAATGGAATTAAGTGTGCGGAGGAGGGAGTGAGTGTGCAGGCACGGTGCCGGTGGGGGTGGAGAGCAAGGTGGGCAAAGGGTGGGAAGGGAGTGTGCGGGTACCTCGCCGTGTATACCCTAGCAAAGGGCTGGGAGCTGCCCAGATGTCCCGTAGACTGGGATGCGGCAGCTTCGTAGGCGAAGGTGTGGACAGACCCCAGCCCCTGATAAGTGAAGGCAGAAAAATGGTGCAGAATAGTGCGTGTCATATGCCATTTGTGTATTTGTGAGTGTGAAGGGCTATGCCTGGAAAGTATAGGATGCAGAAGAAACTGGTAGCCCATGGTGACAAGAACAGGGAGCAAGATGTCACTGTGCACCTCTGGTGTCTTTTGAACTTTCTACCTTAGGCATATAGAGAATACTGAAAACTAGTAATTTAGTCCTGGCTGGTGTGGCTTAGTGGATTGAGTGCTGGCTGGCAAACCAAAGGGTTGTGGGTTCGATTCCCAGTCAGGGCACATGCCTGGGTTGCAGGCCAGGTCCCCAGTAGGAGGCACATGAGGGGCAACCACACATGAATGTTTCTCTCCCTCTCTTTCTCCCTCCCTTCCCTTCTCTCTGGAAATAAATAGATAATTAAAAAAAAAAAAAAGAAAACTAATAATTTAAACAAAACTAAGCCCAATCTCTCTAGTTATTGCTCAGGCACCCCCGCCCCTTCATCCTTAGCCCTCGTCTGGCAACCCCGGCTGTCAACTCTACTGCCCCCCACCCTAACCTTCCTGCTGTACTACAGAGGACTGGGCTATGCAGGCTTGGGAGGTCATGGCCGCGAGTCGTGTGTTTTTATCTGAGTCTTGGGAGGCCGTCACAGTGTGGGAAGCAGAGGAGTGACAGCTGATGTGAGCTTCAGGATCCATTCCTGGCTGCCGTGTGGAGAATGATGATGGGGGCGGGTACAGGTAGAAGCAGTGAAGCCCTGCTGGATGCTGTGTGGTCGGCTTGGTGGGAGACACGGGCGGTTTACCTTTGTGGTGGCCGTGGGGATGGAGAGGAAAGGCTGGGTATGGGCTGTATTTCGGAGGCTGTAGGGACTGGGCTTGGTAGTGGGTTATGTGTGGCAGCTGAGAGAAAAGGAGAAATGAAGGAGAAGCCCAAGTTACCTTGGGCAACGTGGAGCCATGGTGACACCATTCGCGGAGGTGGGGCAGCGTGGGGGAGGACTCGGTTCGGAGGGAGGGTGCAGGATCCTGTTTTAGATGCAGGAGGGATATCATGCGTTCGGTTGGCTGTGCTGTCGGGAACCCCGGAGTGCCTTAGAGCTCTAGATCTGGGAGCCGTCGGCACAAAGCTGTGGTTCTAGACGGGAGAAGAGCGAGAGGGTGCTGGAGGTTGAAAGAGCGGAGTGTGAAATAGCTGTCTGAGAGAGAGATTGAGAAAGCGAAGACGACTAGGGAAGTGGAGACTTGCTGGGCAGTATTGCATGCTCTTTGAGGTTTGTGGTTTTGAATCTACAGAGTGAAACCAGCGGCGTGTGTGATTTGTCTCGGGCAAAACTCAGCTGCTTGGGCACGGCGAAGGAGGACAGCGGCAAGCAAAAATAAAGTGTCATAAATAAAAGCTCAGATTCTGAGTTGGTAAAGAAGGAAATGAGGACAAGAGGGGGGTGATGGATAGTGAAAAATTGGCGAGGTGGCCGAACCCTGGGAAAGCTGTGGTGCGGTGACCGTCAGAGTGGAGAATCGGAAAGCAGGCAGTTTTCTGGAAGGAAGGGATGTTTGAAATCCAGTTAGAGGCGGTGATTCAGTTACCGGGGATGACAGCAGGTTTTGACCACGGAGTGGCTTTGTGTTGCGGGAGAGAGGAAAAGATGGGTGTTGTGAAGAGGACGGGGACATGGTCGCACCACGCTGCCGTGGGAGTGAAAGGAGATGGACCGGTGGTGGGGAGGAGCCAGGCGGGAGCCGTCTGCAGTGCCGGGGCAGACGGTGACAGCTGTCAGCACAGCGGGCGGTAAAGCCCAGGGCAGGAGTTGCAAAGAAGCCGGGGTTTTGCAAGGAAAAGAAAGCTCGCTTTTCCTTGAGAGGCCTCAGAGGAAGCGGGGTTATATGGGGCAGTCACCCCATGTCTAGGTCTCCGGAGAGCATGGTAACAGGTTGGGGCGGGTGAGGGCTGGGCCACCTGAGGTGCACGCTGGATGCTTCACGTAGGCTGTCGCCTTCGCTGCCAGTCTTTCCCCTTCCCACCGTGTGGTCCGCTTGTCCCACGGTCTGTTTAATACAAGACAGCTTTAAATTTTACTTTCTGGGTTGGAATGGACTCTAAACATCTATAGAAAGTGAAAATTTTAGAATCTTTTGTGTTCCAAGGCAGTGTGTGTAAGGGGGAGATTGCCTTCTATCTGGACATGTTACATGCAAAGCCATCTTTCATTCGACATTGATTACATGGTATGTTCCATTCTGGAAAGTGCCTCGTATGGACGATCTTCTAGAACCCAAAACGAGCTTCATTACGAACCAGATGAGTCAGTGATCTTGAACTTGCTTTGAGAAGTGAAACATGGTTCAATGGTTCTGGATCCTTTTTGATGGCAAGGATCTTATTTTTTATTTTTTTTTTAAAGATAATTCTTGTTCTCATTATAGTTGTATGTATATTCAGTGTCCATTGATTAAGAAAATGTTAAACGGCCCTGGCTGGTGTAGCTCAGTGGATTGAGCGCGGGCCTGCGAACCGAAGGATCGCGGTTCGATTCCCAGTCAGGGCACATGCCTGGGTTGCAGGCCAGGTCCCAGCATGGGACTCATGAGAGGCAACCATACATTGATATTTCTCTCCCTCTCTCCTACCCTTCCCCTCTAAAGATAAATAAATAAAAATCTTAAAAAAAAAAACAAAAAAACCTCCTTTAAAAAAAAAAAAAGAAAATGCTAAACGACAACTTACTGTGAATTCAAGCTACTTGAATGAATTTTGATTTTATTAATTAGAACAGCACTTACATACACTTGAAGAATTTAGACGTGTGTGCAGCCTGTGTTCAGAGCGGAAAGAAAAGGGCCTTCAGGAAGTTAGATGTGCAGGCTGGGCACAGACCTGGCGAAGACTCTGCGTTTCCGCAGCGCCCAGAGCTCATAGAGGGTTAGAAGCCACTCCTGTGGTGGAGGGTACAGAAGGGCAAGGTATTATTTTTGTTAGTTATTATCATTACATAGGACCAGATGTTATAATAATACTCCTTTCAGAAGTCATGCTGTCAATAGCAAGTGAGTGTTTAAAACCATTTTCCCGACGTACTTATTAAGCCTTTTCTCCCCCATCACTGTAGCCAAGAAAAAGGTGTTTTATTTAGAAACGAAATTCAGATGGTCTCGAACAGCTCGTTAGCCATTAAAGCTGTTAATGTAACTGTACAGTCCCGAAACACACAACCATCCCATTACTGCTGAAGTGATGTAATCCTAATCTCTCGGAGCATATGTTTTTGGAATTATTTTCCCTAGTAAATTACTGAATTTCATTATCCATAGCCTTTCCTGAAGTACTCAGTACAGTGTTTCGAGGTGTGAATGCATTCAGAGAGAGGTGCTTTATAAAGAATGGTTAAAGCTTCTGGTTGGTCCACTTGGACTTCATGTTTAATTTCGGGGATGCAGGTAAATTTAGCAGCAACACTAATAGCTCTCAGTTTTACACTTCCTGGAATTACAGACAGAAAGTTTGTTACATTGTGGAAATGGAATTTTATAGTCTTACCCAGCTCATAATTTTGTTAACACTTTTCAAGGAGAATGAGTAAATGAAGTTAGCTACATTCCGGTGATGTGGGATTAATCTTGGGCAGATCAGTGACTAAAATAATCATCTTAATTCCTTGCATACATTGTTTATTTTAATCACATAACTGTTAGAAGAGACGCCATTTTATGGAAGACCACCTGCAATTCATAGAGATTGACTTGTTCAGGGGCTTGCAGCCAGGAAGTGAAATAAACGTCATGTTTATTAAGGATGGCCTCTGGGCTGGGTCTCTCGGCGTTTAGGGTTTGGATACACCCACCAAGCTGGGCCCGTGGAAACAGGAGTGTAACAGCAGTTACAGAGAGCGCGACCTTGAAGGCAAAGCCCCGTGGTTTGCCGATTTTAGTATTGGGAGCTCTTGAGTTTGCCTCCTACCTTGCCGTAGTGTATTTATCATACATGTCACTTTGTGAACTTAATTTAATTTTTTCCTCATAGTGCAGATCAATTACAGGACTTCTCCAGTGCTGTGATGTTTCCCTCTTGATTTTGAAAGTAGTAATATACACCTTTATTGTAGAATTTCTAGAAAAGTGTATAGAAAATTAAATCTACCCATAATTCTACTGCCTAAGGAGAACCAGTATATTCCCTATTTATTTGTAAATATTATGTAAACATAGAGGTGATTATATGTATGTCATATCCTACTTTTTTATATGACATTTTCTCATATTACTAAAAAGTTAATTCATCTTGTTAAATTACTATAAAATAGTCATGTAGATATACAGTAATTTAATCATTCCACTCATTTCATATTGAAGTTGTTTCTGCAGACTCATAACTGGAGACATTAAGTTGAGATGCTTACTTTTTGCAGAATTACCCTTGGCTGTCAGAGCGCGGACGCAGCTTTTGGAGAGGACTTCTCCTTGCAGGTGGTGGGGAGAGGGGGCCCAGGAGTGCCCTGCCTCTTTCCCCTGTTCCCTTACCACAGACTCACATTCATTTCTTTACAATAAAAAAGCTCCTCTGACCCTTCGTGAAGACTAACTTTGTTTATTAGATCTGAACGCATCTTGTATTTCTTTAGGAATAGGGCCCTGGAAATTAAATTTTTGTGTCAAAGGCTCTTGATAAACTTGGCCAGATTGTAATCCTGTAATCCTGTACTAATTCTCACTTCCATCGGCATCATATGAGAATTTGGAAGTCATTGGACCTTGAGCTGCCTTGGCCTCAGTCTGTTTGCACTGTGCAAACGTTCTCTCGCCCTCATCATTTCTTGTAGTACTAGTGAGGTTGGAACTTTTACTCAGTAAGTGTGATAGCCGTTTCATTTCTTCTGAGTTGTCTGTTCACTTCCTTTGCTCATTTTTTTTCTGTTAAAATTAGTGATTTTTAATTTCACTAATTTTTTAAAAATCTGTTTGTATGAGAGTTCTTTCTATTAGGGTGTACTCTTTGGTCAAGTGTTCCTTTTTTTTTTTTTTTTTTTTTTAAGGACTAGCTAACTGCTATAAAATATAAATATCCATCTGGGGTCAGCACGCCCACATGATTTTTCTTTCAAGGCCTGATTATAAGCTGACCAGTTATAAGTCTGAATAATTCAGTTTGGGTGATCTGCCTGCTTTGAGTGATGTTAATAATGCGTTTTGCCTTTCCAGAAGGGAGAAATGGTGTGATCATTCACTATCCCAACTTGAAGGTCAAAGGCTAGAAGAAGGAAGTCAGGGAGAACATGGCCTGGCCAGACCTGTCTCACAGAGGTGCTCTCCTGTCCCGGCTCAGCCACCACCACGTTGCCGTGTTCCTGCTCACCTTCTTCAGGTGAGCGGGCTGCTGCAGCTCTTCTCCGGGCGTCGTTCTGCCTTGGAGGCAGATACCCACTAGGAGCAGGGATCGGTGGGCCTACAGTGAAACAGACTAGTTACTCACCCTGTACTTTTCCGTAGCTCCAGTGCAGTAGTTCTGGGGGGCTGCGTGGCCCGTATTTGGCACCGTGTGGAGACACTTTCAGTTGGCAGCTGCTTGCATTTCGTGGGCAGAGACCAGGGATGCTGCTAAACATCCGACAATGCGCAAGACAACCCCCCACAATAGACAATTTGGGGGGCCCAAAATGTCAGTGGTTCTGTGGTTGAGGAGACCTGATCTAACATAAAGTCCTTTATTTGTTCAAACCGGGAGCTGGAGAACAAAGTGCACATTCAGGGACTGCCCTTTGCCTCCTGGAGCAGTCGGAGTGGGGGGAGACGGTTGTGCGGAGCTCTGGTTACTCAGGGGAGATCCCTGACCAGCCAGCATGACTAAAGAATTGTCCCTGTTTGTGAGTCAGTGGCCTCAGTAGCCTTTCGGTGTTAGGGGCATGTTATTCATAACCCTGTGACTCAGCTATTTTGGGTATTTCTTCTGAATAGGTTTTCTTCTTTATTGAAGGTACCAAAAATGAGGATGATGGGGTTTTTTTGTTTGTTTTATTATAAGGTAGAAATTAGGAAGGTGGTTCCGTAAGAGTGGGTAGGCAGTGTTGTGTGCTTGGCTTGGGGGCTATCCATCTGTGAGGGGTGAGGGGGAGCAGCAGTATGAGGATAAGTCAGGAGCCAAAGGAAAAGCTACGGAATGGCTAGTGCAGTGACCAGCCACTGTTTGCTAGAGACTTCACGGAACTGAAACCATAATGTAAAGTGGGTTGGGATGAGTCACATCTCCGCCCTCTAGGTCCAGGTATAAGTTACGATGGAATTTGGGGGCTCATAGCGGAGATTTATTTATTAGATTTATTTATTTATTTGGCTTAACAGAGACTGCTTCCGTTGGTAGTCCTTAAAAAGCAGTACTTTCTCTTTTTTTAAACAGAAAAATTCTAAATTGGAGTAAAACAAGTAGGAATGTATCTGTGATATCATCGAACGCCATTTTCTTTGCTCTTCATTGAGCTGTACTTCTTTTGCAGTTACTCGTTGCTCCATGCATCAAGGAAAACATTTAGCAATGTCAAAGTCAGCATCTCTAAGCAGTGGACCCCAACTGCTTCTAACAGATCCGTCGAACCTGCAGAGGTAAGCGGAACAAAGTGCTGGGGTGGATTTAAGAAGGGATCCGTGCCCACCTCTGGAGTCCTCTTCAGTTCTTCTATTTTGTTTCATTCACTTGCTTAGGACTCTGAAAATGCTGTTTCTTGTGGCGTAAAATCCAAACTCTTCTGCCCAATTTCTTAGCCTACCCTGATTCAGTACCATTGCAACCAGCTTGTTTCTCACTGTTTTGAAATCACAGAATCTGGCCAGCTGTTTTTTCATTGAGTTTCCCAAGTACTGTGCTCATTTCTGCCTTGGAGATTTCACTCATGTTATTTTGTATGCTCTTTCACCTTCTTTCCAGCTATCAAAATTTGGATCAATTTATTTTATTTTTATGTATGTATGTATTTATTTTTAGAGAGAGGGAAAAGGAAGGAGAGAGGGAGGGAGAGAAACATTAATGTGTGGTTGCCTCTGGCACACCCCCTACTGGGAACCTGGCCCGTAACCCAGGCATGTGTCCTGAATGGGAATTGAACCAGCGACCCTTTGATTCGCAGGACGGTGCTCAGTCCACTGAGCCATACCAGCCAGGGCAAAATTTGGACCAATTTAAAGTTGATAGAGATTTGAAGGTTATATGACTCTGTCCCCAAAATATAAACAAGTTACTCAGTCAGTTGCTTATTGTGGGTCTGTTCTAGGCACTGGGATACAAAAAAATAAAAGCCTAGAGGACTAAAGAAAAAAAAGAGCCTGTCCTCACACTGGCATTCTAGCACGGAGATGCTCCTGAACAATTTCTCTTGAATTTAATTTATCAGGAACTTTTTAGAGGAAAGATGTTAAGAACAGGGGGCTTGCCCCGGCTGGTGTAGCTCAGTGGATTGAGTGCTGGCCTGTAAACGAAAGGGTCGCAGGTTCAATTCTCAGTCACGGCACATGCCTGGGTTGCGGGCCAGGTCCCTAGGACGGGGTGCTCGAGAGGCAAACCACACATGAACGTTTCTCTCCCTCTCTTTCTCCCTCCCTTCCCTCCTCTCTAAAAATAAATCAATAAAATCTTTAAAAAGATACGACAGAAGGCTGGATTTCTGACGGATACTTGCTTGACTAGTGCTGTGTGCCCCGCAAGCACCTCCAGTGACCGTTGCAGACCTCCCAGAGGGACTGGCCTTAGAGGGCTCCTCTGCCGGTGTGGAATCTTTGTGGCTACTGAAAGATGACTGTCCAGCTTCTGCTTTAAAACTTGTAGGGAGAAGAAACTTCCTGCTTTCTGAGGTGGACAATTACATTTTTTCCCACCTCTCATTTTTAGGAAGTTCTTTCTTCTGTTGTGGTGAAACTGGTCTGCTGTTTGGTTTGGAGCCATGCATACTAAGTGTTCCCACTGCCCGATGGCCTGTCGAGTAGCTGAAGAAAACCTGTCTCCCTGGGTTTTTCTTGTTTAGGCGGAACATCCCTGGTTCCCGCAGCTGCGGTTCAGTGACACTGAGCACTAAGTGTGGTATTTCAGGTACAGTCTGACCAACATACAGCCTAATAGGGTTTGGTTTAGGCCCTAGATTTCTGGTTGTACTGCTGAGGCTGCCTTTGTGTTTTAGGTGGCTGGGTGGGGGCCTCCGAGACCACCCCCAGGTTGACGATGCCCTGGGAGGACCCACAGGACTCAGCATGTAGTTGCACTCAAGGCTGTGGTTTATTGCGGCAAGAGGATGCGGAGCAGAGTCAGCAAAGGGACAGGCCCAGAGGGTGAGGCTGCAGGAAACCAGTAGACACACAGGATGCGCTTCGTGCTTCCAGCACGAGAGGGGAAACGCAGGGCAGAGACGTGGTGCCCCGGTTTCCATCGGGGCTGGGCACGTGGGCACTCTCTGCCTGCCACGGACGACAGTTCCACACCCCCAGAAGGAAAGCAGGTGTGAAGTGTAAGCCACGTTGTTTGCACAGTGTAGGCACGGCCGCCGGTCCCAGCAGGGAATCATGGGAACCTCCTGGGATCCGGGTCTGCAGACCGCAGGGCAAGTAGGTCTTCTTAAGGATAGCAGCCTCAGCCCTACTGTGTTAACTCTTTTCCTTTCAGGAACCTTGTTACTTTATGAGCTGGTTTTGAACTTGCAATAATTTACCTCCTTAGATACTTTCTTACTCTGCTGCTAAAATAGCTTTCACCATTCTAGTGGTTCAGAACTCTGATTAAGTAGTGAGGATGGATTATGTAGGAGTCAAGCGCCGACTTTTCCAGAGACCCGTGCACATCTGCCCCTGCGCTCGCCCTTGCGGAGAGCGGTGCCGAGTGACTTTCTCCAGACCCGGAGGTGCAGGGTTTGTTTTCCGCAGCCCGCGGCTGGCCGTGCAGAGGCAGCAGGCGCCCCGCACCCTCCCGTGGTTTGGGGTCTGCAGCGCCTTCACTCTGGCTTCCCTTGGGGCTGTCCTGCTTGTCCAGAGTGGAAAGGTACTTAGTCCCAGGAGTATGCGTAAAATGGATCTGAACTCTAAAAAGTGTTTTATTTATATATGTTGGTAAACATTTCTTATATGCCTTAAACAGCATCCTCAAAAAGTACTTACTATAGTTTTTGTTTTTATGCATAGCTACCTTGGGTGCTTTACAAAAATTAAGCCGACCCAGTCTCTATACCTTAAGAATTTATAATGGATCCCACTGACGTGGACAAACATTGGAATATTAAGTGGGAATGGCATGAAATCCGTGTTTATAGATAATAAAGAGGTAATGGTTAAATCTGATATTTGAGGACAACTTGGCTAAAATTATAAACAAAAACCTATTAAAAAGTCTTACTTCTCTAGGCAGTGTAGTCCTTCCCTGAGAACAGCGTAAGAGAGCCCGACGTTCTCTCCAGGAGAGGGGAGCAGAAGCAGGGCTCAGGGTGAGCTCAGCACCGGCCTCGGCCTCGTCCGTAGCTGCTCTCCCGCAGACCCCGACCGACCGCCGGAGCTCGCCCCCCGCGCCCCAGGAAGCGCTTCCGTGTCAGTAGTTCCTGCAGCTCCGTGCACAGCCCTCACCTGGGGACAGACAGCCTCACCATGACCTTTTGAATGTGCCCACAACGTCACGCTTCCAGGAAGTAGCAGTTGCAGTGGTTAGCAAAGCTCCTGCCCGCACAGCCCGAGAAAACCCTGCGTGCACGTGGGCAGGTGCATCCCCGCGGGAACCGTGCAGACTGGCAGGCTAGCTGGAGCGCCAAGGTCATTTCCGTCGATGACTGACATTGAACGTTGGATGGTCACTGCGTGCCCTTGGACCGTTTCTCACCTGCTGGGAGCGTCGTCCTGATCGGAGCTGGATTATGGACAGACTTTCTTCAGAGGCTCTTTACTGTTAACCTATTTTCTGAACCTTTTTTGTTTGGCCTACTTTGTTGTTTTAGTTTTCGGTTCTGTTTGGTTTACACTTGTTAAAGTCGGCGAGCAGAAATGTATTTCAGCCGAATGCTGGCGGTGAAGCAGGAAAAAGCTGCTTGCCACCTGTCAGGTCCTGGGAAAGCCACACCTGCAGGAGTTTGCCGGCTTCTCGCAAAGCAGAGAAAACCCTGAACTGGCAGCAGCTGCTTGAGGCACCAGGTCGCTAGTCACCTGGGTGTGTGTCCAGCGGGGCTTCAGTCCTGGGTCTGATGGAGCCCAGAGGGCATCAGGGATCGGAGATTGTGGTTAGAGGGAAAATGTGGCAGAATGCCCAGCTGGAGGCGTTTAGGGCCCCGCCTGGCCCCCAGAAACACTGATCCCTCCAGCCGTGTGAGCTGCTTTCTCACTGGTCGCGAAAGCAGCGCCTGAGGTTGTTCGGGGTAACAGACTGGCGCCGTGAGCCGCGTGGACGTGAGTCCCAGCACTTCAGAGTCTCGTGTGCGTATTCGCTTACAGTTTGGGATTTTACTTCGTTTAAACATGCCTGTATTTTTAATTGCTTATTGTGATTTTTCTTTTTACTATTCTTTTTAAAAAAGATTTTATTTATGTATTTTCAGAGAGAAGGGAGAGTGAGGGAGAAAAAGAGGGAGAGAAATTGATTGGTTGCCTCTTGCATGCCCCCCACCTGGGGACCTGGCCTGCAACCTAGGCGTGTGCCCTGACCAGGAATCAAACCGGCGACCTTCAGGTTTACAGGCTGGTGTTTACAGGCCACTGAGCCCCACCAGCCAGGGCTCTTCTTACTATTCTTAAGTGAAAATTTCCCTTATTTACCAATCCATCTCAGAAATCATTTAGTTTAGCAGTTCATGAACTTTTTGGTTGTGTGGTTTATGTTCATAGGTATTTACTGTTCTAGAAATTAAAACTGAGAAATTGAAAAAATACATTAGTTTTTAAAATTATTTTCAAATGAATAAGTAAACCCAAAACATGTTAACATGAATGACATTTTCTAAAAAATGACTTTTTCAAGACAAAAAAAATCAATGAGAAGAATGGCATTGATTGACACATTTTTGCAAATCTCTTCATGTCTGGCTGAGTGGAAGACAATGGGTTGTCATGTCGGCTGCTGAATTCGGTCTCTTGTAACATGATCCTTTCAGGTCTCCAAAGAGAGTTTGGCTGCCGCAGATACATGGTGGAAAAGGGGGAAGTGCTTTAACAGCCTTTTCAGTTAATTGTAGGTGTTTGTCTTTGAGAACGACTCCGGAATTTGACAAGTGACAATTTCTTAAAGGGTAGTTGCCATGTGGAATCTGAAACTGTATCAATTAACTTTTTAGAACCCTGCATTAAGACCCATTTGTCTATCTTGTACTTCAAATGGATCTGGAAGTGACAGGCTGGTTTCATTCTTTTTCGAGGACGTATCTGCCAGATTCGCAGACCTGCCAGATACTCGGATCCTCAGAACTGGGCACCGTGTCTGTCAGTCGTTCTCGCAAGTAGAATTGACGTCCCGCTTGCAGCCCACACAGCCGCGCAGACAGACGCTGCTCCCCCAGGACAGGCCCCTCTTTGGTGTGCGGGGTGCTGGTGCGGCATCTTCCACTTTGTCACACGCGCAGGCTTACGCGGGCCAGCTTCGATGCAATGAATAGTTTTTACTGCTTCGTCAAGGACATTCTGAAGTGACGTTGACTTCTCTTTTTTTTACTGGAGCGAGGCAGCAAAGAACACAGCGATTAATGCAGTACTGACGGGCGTGACTGCTCGCTTGATCCACGCCGAAGCGCAGTGGCTTCACCCTCTGCAGCTTGTGCACCACCGATGGAAAAGTTAAAGGGAAAAAACCGGCTTTCGTTCGGTACAGCAGTCCCCTCATCTCTGGGGGGTGCCTTCCAAGACCCCAGAGGGTGCCTAAAGCTGTGGGTAGTACCAAACCCTGTTTATTCAGCACGTTTTCCTGCATACACATACCGCTAATAAAGATTAGTTTAGAAATTAGGCACAGTGACGGAGCAACAATAATAGCTGATTATAAAGTAGAACAATTACAACAGTATACCGTGATAAAAGTTACGTGAGCCCTAGCTGGTGTGGCTCAGTAGTTTGAGTGCCGGCCTGCAAAGGAAAAAGTCATGGGTTCGATTCCCAATCAGTGCATACACCTGGGTTGCAGGCTAGGTCCCCAGTAGGGGGTGCTCGAGAGGCAACCACACACTGATGTTTCTCTCCCTCCCTCCCTTCCCCCTTCTCTATAAATAAATAAATAAAATATTTAAAAAAATAAGCTACCATTTGAAAAAATTATGTGAATGTGGTCTCTCTCTCCCTACCTCCCACCACTCATGCTTGCACATGCATTCCTTCTCCCTCTCCTTCTCCCTCAAAGTACTGTAATATTTTGGACCTCGGTTGACCTCGGGTAACTGAAACTGTGGACAGCAAAACTGTGGATAAGGGGATGCTGCTGTGTTATGCGAATAGTTCTGACTGTGGATAAGGGAGGGCTGTTGCGTCATGTAATGGTTTTAACCGGGGATAAGGGAGGGGGTGCCGTACTGTGTGAATAGTTCTGACTGTGTGCACGCACTTCATCTCATTCAGGACCTGTTCGCTCCTTTCAGCATCACCGGGCTTCTGTGAGAGTGGGCAGGGGTTGCACGTGAAGGTGCTTGACAGACAGGAGCGCGGGCAGGTGCCGCGGGGACTGACAGGTTCTCGTTGTGTTTCTGCAGATCTGGAGCAGCAACCGTCTGTTTCCCAGCGCCGAGGAAGCCACTCTTTTCCTCGGAACACTGGATACTCTCTTCCTCTTCTCCTATGCCGTGGTGAGTTTTAGAATTCCAGTGTTTTTAAAGAAAGATGTAAAAGGTGTAAAAAAAGATGTGGAACTCCCCAACTTCATAAGAGATTTTGAATTTGCTGACGGAGGAGAGATCAGTGTTGGCTGAAGCGTGTATTTTGTGTCCTCATCCATTCATGCATTTGACAAGCACTTGGTGAGCACCTAGCATGTGCCAGGTGCCTTTCCAGTCAGTGAGAATTCATCAGTGGACAGCACAGGAAAGGTGCCTACCTTTGTAAAGCTTATATTCTTGGAGTGGGAGCTGAGAGACAAACAGTAACAAATGCAATAAATAAGTAAATTATAAAGTACGTTTAAAGGTGGTGAGTGTGGCAGAGAAGACTAAAGTCGGGAATGGGGAACTCGGGAGGGGTATAATTTAAATAAGGGTGCCTGGGGAAACCTCGCCAACAAGGGGATGTTTGAACAAAGACCTGAAGTGGGGAAGTGAGGTCAGTGTGTCTAGATGTTTAGGCTGGAGGTACAGATTTCAGAGTCCTTTGCATGTACCTGATTTTTAAAATTATGAGACTGGGTGAAATGATCAAGAGAGTTGGGGATAGAGAAGAAGTGTGAAGATGGAGTCGGGGGTTCCAGTACTTAGAGGTGGGAAGATGAGGACTGGGCAGGAGGCTGGGACTGAGCGGGGTGGGAGCAGGAGCACTGAGAAGGTGGAGCTCCGGCAGTCAGGCCAGCTTGGCCAGGCTGACCCTGTTGGAGGCCGTCTTCTCGGACTGGGCCGCCAGAGCGTCTGCCTTTAGAGAAGGCCCGTGGTGGCTGCTGAGTGAGAGTCGGGGGGCCGGTGGTGGCAGCAGCTGGGGCTGGGCACTGGGGAAGCAGTCTGACCCTTTCTCTCCAGCATCTTATTTCCTGTCTTGAAAATGTGTCCAGTCCTTTTAAGCTTGAAGTCCAGGTGATGCGGAATACTGGGTGAAAGTCCCAAAGTACTCTCTAAATGTTTATTTGGGTAATTAGGAAAATTTTTTTTCTTCAAAGAGGAAAGTTACAGAAGAGGTTGAAACAGATCTCAGATCCTGTGCCCGAGCTCCTCACCCCGGGCAATTTGCAGTGCAGAATCCCAGCATGTGGTCATCTGGAGTTGTCTGAGCTTTTTTTACCAACTATTTTAAGAAGCAGTGGAGCCTAGTGGAAAAACCAGTTCTGCCACCTCCAGCAAGCTGTGTTAACCTTGCCGCCCTACTGGCATTAACCTTTTTGATACTCAGTCTCCTCGTCTGTGGAGTCGATGATGGTCCCTGTCTGTGGGGTCAGATAGGCTTAGGAGGTGAAACGTAAGTGCCGGGCACCTCGCCGGTTGTGGGTCTCCACGTGGAGCTGCGTTGTCTTCTCTGACTTCCGGGTGCTGTGCAGGCAGGCAGCTGGAGCAGCACAGAATAACTGACTCCGGGTCCAAAGCATAACTGAGACAGTCTCCTCACCCCCTTTGGAGTCTGTAGCCGAGGACTGTGGGCAGCAGCTACAGAACATGACATCGCCTCCAACGCTTGCCGGTGCCTCTTTTGAGGTCGTGAAAGCTTGTCGATAATCAGGGAGTAACGGTTATTGTGACATTTATCATGTAAATTTTCTCTGGCATAGATCGTTAGAAAAACTTACATCAGAATTTAGGCTTTTAGTAAGGACTCTCATACATTTTACGTGTTTATGGAAGAAACCTGGGTGTGTTGCCCTTAGCTCTTTAGTCTGCTCGCTGCCATGGTCTGAGCGCTTTAACTGCCGCTGCTCTGTGGGAGAAGGGCGGAAGGCAGAGCATTTGTACCTCAGTTCAACTCGTTACTGCCTCTGCCTCCCTCGGCTCCCTGCCTTGTGATGTCCTGAAGCCCAAGGGTCACATTAAACAGGCAGCACCTGTGCTCTAGAAGCTTCTGCTCTGCAGGGCACGCTGGAACACATCTTCGTTCAGAACGCAGACAGCCAAGAGGAATCACGTGGGGAAAGCAGGTGACCGACGCTTAGCAATTAATCTGTTCTAGAAAATGGAATGTATTTGTGTGCTTGTTTTATTGGGATGGTTCTTGGGTTTTTTTTTTTTTTTCCCCGAGTCTCCTTTTAGGCAGTTAGAGGATCAAGTAGGACCCAAGTTTGCACTGAATTATGATGTCTCAGTGCATGCGGTGTGCAGAAGCCCTGATGTCATTTCATGAAACATTCGTGAAACTGATACAGGCAGCTTGCCTAGGCAGGAAAATGAGATTTGATTTGAAGTCATCTCAGTATATCGCTTGCCTCATTGGTTTACAATGCCTCTTTTTTTCTGTCTGTTGTAATTCAGGGCTATAAAATTAAATGCTTTGTTTTTAGGGCCTTTTCATCAGCGGTATTGTTGGGGATCGGCTTAATTTACGATGCGTTCTGTCTTTTGGCATGTGCTCCTCTGCAGTAGTGGTAAGTTTGAAAGTTTTCAAAAAATGATGATGACGATAATTGTGATTTTTGTCAGGTATTTTAGAATGCAAGCAGCCTCCCCCGCCACCCCACCCCCCCCCCCCCCGCTTCTGTGTGTAGAAGACAGTCGTAGAATTAATCTTCAGTTTTTGAATCCCTGGCCTACCTTTTCAGTTAGGGGAGTCTTTTAAAAGTATCATTTGGATCACGCTCCTTCCTTGACTCTCAGTCCCCAACAAAGGCAGCTCATAAACAGCCCGGCGGTCAGTGCTCTCCAGAACCTGGTCCCAGCCCGCTTTTCCGGGGGCATCTGTCTCTGCGTCACCGCTCTGCTCGGTCGGGCTGCTTCCTGTGGCCCTGGCATCCCCGGCTCCCTTCTGCCTCCCTTGCTCTTGCCTCTGCCGCTCGTGCGGCCTTGCGCGGCCCCCTTTCCAGCTCTCCATAGTCTCACTCAGCGTCTCCTTCAAGGCCCCGGCCAAGTGACCCTTCCTTCACAGCGCCTCGCTTCGCTGACGCCCCTCCTAGCAGTCACCGTTCCCTCTTCTCAGCTCCATGCCTGTACGTCTTTGAAGGCACGAGTCGTGTCTCTTGCCTAGCCTGCTCACGTCTCTGTCGGTCTCGCTTTCCCTGGGAGGCCGGGGCACAGTGGCCAAGGTCACAGAACGTCTCACGACTTCCTGAGACGCACGGCCTGGTTTCAGTCCCCGCTCCGCAGTTTGTCTGCGCTTCAGCTTCCTCGTCTGAATCCCTCCGCCCAGGGCTGTCACGGGGCTAGGCGAGTCACTGTGTGCAAGGTGTTTGGAACAGTGCCTGGCGCAGCGCGTGGGCGGCATCCGTATCCGAGCCATCTTCATTTGCTTACGAGGGTCTGGCGAGAGATTTTTGTTGATTGAATGGTGTGGAGCATAGACTCTGTTTTATCGTTTTTGAAGTCTGCCATTTTTTTCTTTGAAATTTTAGAGATTTGCCCACTTTATTCACAAGCTGCTCACCCACATGTATATATGTACTGTTTGAAAACCTGTTTTAAAACATACTTAAACAGTTTTGTAAAGAAATTGAGGTATGCACATAAACACGCCCTTTTTAGTGTACAGACCTGAATTTGGACAAGTGAGTATAGACATGTAACTACCACCTCTCCTCCTCCTGGCCATTTTTCTGTCCTTCCTAGTTTCGCTCATTTCAGAACGTCATGTAACTGGAATCAGACAGCATTATACGTACCCATGCCAAATACTCCCAGAAGAGACCTCAGCCACAAATGAAATGCTCACTCAAGCGAAGTGTCTGGAAAAAAGCGGTTATTACACGAATGCTCCTAAATCGTGCAGCCTGTCCCAAGTTACTCTGCTCGGCTTAGCAGCCGCAGTGATGGTAACAGCGGTGCTTCTCAGTCCCCTCAATGTGCCTGGCACGGTTCTGACTTAAACCACCCACATGGACTCAGTCCCCCTAACAGTCCTCCACAGACACAGGCCTGAGGAAGGGGAAATGGGAATACGGGCGACCCTCGGACAACACGGCTATGAACTGCACGGGTCCACTTACATGGGGATTTTTTTCAGTGGATGCTGTAAATGTATTTTATGGTTTTCTTAACGTTTTTTCTAGCTTAAGAATACAGCATATAACACCTAAACATACAAAGTATGCGTTAATCGACTGTTTCTATTATCGGTAGGGTGTCCAGCCAACACGAGGCTGTTAGACGTTGAGTTTTGGGGCAGTGGAAAGTTGTACATGGATTTCTGACTGCCCGGGGCCAGCCCCTCCGGCCCGCTGTTCAAGGACCTACTGTAGGTATGAAAGGCGGCCAGACAGTGAGGACTTGACTTTTCAGAGTGGAAGACACGAGTTGGAGGGACCATCACTGATGAGTGTCATGCTTTGTGACATCTCCGCCTCTTTGGCTGGTGGCGGTTCGGTGGTGTTCCCTCTCGCTCGGTGCTGCCTGGAGCAGCAGCGTCCCAGGAGGTGGCCACACGTCTCCCAGGTCTAGCGCCGCGTGTCTCCTTCCTGTGGTTCTTCACGCAGAAACATAAGTGCGTGGCAGTTGAGTGTGTCTCCACGTGTCCGTGCAGATGGATGTCACATGTCCCTCTTTCTTCCCTTCTCCAAGGTGTTTGTCTTTGGCACGGTCACGGAATGGCTGCATTTCTACAACAAGTGGCTGTACTGCTGCCTGTGGATTGTGAACGGCCTGCTGCAGTCCACGGGGTGGCCCTGCGTGGTCGCCGTCATGGGCAACTGGTTTGGGAAAGCTGGGTATGCCGCCTCCTTCCTCTGTCATTGCTCTCTTTAAGTGGCTTTAACACTGGATTGTTCAGACTTGTCAGTTAACTCGGTCCCTCCCACACCACCCGCATCCTTCATTTTAGAAAGTTAAAACAGCTTACGGAGGGGTTTCACGTCAGAGTGCGTTGGGCACGGTGTGGACCGTAGCGAAGATCGGGCCCAGTCGGTCACTTTCCCCGCACTCTCTGGCCGTAGGCAGATTCCGAATGTGGCTAAGGGGGCGCGTCTCAGTTTTTTCTTTAATCTTCCCTTTAGAGAGCATAAATATCTCATGGGCCGTCCCAGCGTGTATTTTCTGAGGGTTTTGCCTTTCTTTGCCCTTTTTGAGACTCGGTGATCTTCTTTAGCCTTCTCCCAGTAAAGACAAGGAAACTGGGGCCACAAGTGGTCCACGGGACCTGCCTAACGTCACAGAGCAGAGGCTCCAGTGAGACGCAGGTGGAGAATGCGGAACGTGGGGGTATCCCCCCTAAACCTTTAAGTAATTGTTAGATTGTATTCGAGTTTGTGTGTGCAGTGTGGCCAAGGTGTGAGGATGGGCACCTGCCGAAGTGTCTTCTAGACCACCGGGAAGAGGAGCCGTGCTGAACGTGTAGGGTGGGAATAAGCTGAGACACCCAGGGACTTGGCTTTGTTTATCATGACTTGTGATTCTCCAGTTTCAGGAATATTACTAATTTGCATTATCATCAGTTTTTGTAGATAGGTATTTATGTGTTGTGGGATACACATTTATTTTATTGATGGCTCTACCTTTTTTTCCTTTTTTAAATATATTTTATTGATTATGCTATTACAATTGTTCCATTTTCCGCCCTGTATTCCCCTCCACCCTGCACACCCCCTCCCACCCACATTCCCCCCTTTAGTTCATGTCCATGGGTCGTACATATAGGTTCTTTGGCTTCTACACTTCCTATACTATTCTTACCCTCCCCCCTTCTGTTTTCTACCCACCGTCTATGCTACTTATTCTCTGTACCTTTTCCCTCTCTCTCCCCTTCCTTTCCTCCCCTGATAACTTTCCATGTGATCTCCATTTCTGTGATTCTGTTCCTGTTCTAGCTGTTTGCTTAGGTTTTGTTTTTTTTTTTTTTTTTTTAGGTTTGGTTGTTAATAGCTGTGAGTTTGCTGTCATTTTACTGCTCGTATTTTTGATCTTCTTTTTCTTAGATAAATCCCTTTACCTTTTCATATGATAAGGGCTGAGTGATGATGAACTCCTTTAACTTGACCTTATCTGGGAAGCACTTATCTGCCCTTCCATTCTAAATGAAAGCTTTGCTGGATAGAGCAATCTTGGATGTAGGTGCTTACCTTTCATGACTTGGAATACTTCTTTCCAGCCCCTTCTTGCCTGTAAGGTTTGTTTTTTTTTTTTTTTTTTTTTTTGAGAATTAGCTGATAGTCTAATAGGAACTCCTTTGTAGGTAACTCTCTCCTTTTCTCTTGCTGCTTTTAAGATTCTCTGCTTATCTTCAGTCTTGTCTGATGTAATTATGATGTGCCTTGGTGTGTTCCTCCTTGGGCCGATGACTTTGGGACCCTCTGAGCTTCCTGGACTTCCCTGAAGTCTATTTCCTTTGCCAGATTGGGGAAGTTCTCCTTCATTATTTGTTCAAATAGTTTTTCAATTTCTTGTTCTTCTTCTCCTTCTGGCACCCCTATGATTCAGATGTTGGAACGTTTAAAGATGTCCTGGAGGTTCCTAAGGCTCTAGTTTTTTTGAATTCTTGTTTCTTCATTCTGTTCTGGTTGAATGTTTCTTTCTTCCTTCTGCTCCAAACCGTTGAGTTGAGTCTTGGTTTCTTCCTTCCCATCACTGTTGGTTCCCTGTAGATTTTTCTTTACTTCACATAATGCAACCTTCATTGCTGCCTGGGTCTTTTTTATGCTGTTGAAATACCCAGTGAGTTCCTGGAGCATCCTGATAACCAGTGTTTTGAACTGTACATCTGATGGGTTGGCTTTCTCTTTGTCGCTTGTATTTTTTCTGGGGCTTTGAACTGTTCTTTCATTTGGGCCATTTTTTTGTGTGTGTTGGCTCACCTGTTATGTATAAGGGGTGGAGCCTCAGGCATTCACCAGGACGGGGCAACCCACGTTGCTGTATGTTGGGGAGGGGTCTGAGAAGGAACAGTGCCGCTTGCTCCACTCTCTGCGGGTTTTCAGTTGCTTTCCCCAATACCCACAATCAAATTGGGCCCCTCTGGTGCTGGTTCCCGGGTGGATGGGCTTGTGTACGTTCTAGGACCCTGTGGTTCTCTCCTACAAACTCTCCTGTGAGGCTAAGAGCTGATCCTGCTGATCCAGCAGCTGACCCCGCTGCTGCCTCAGCCCCCACAGGTGTTTTCAGTCAGAGGTTTGAGGCTTTATTTCCCGGCGCTGGAATGCTGGGTTGCGTGGTTTGTCTTGCTCCCCAGTTGCTCCTCCCGGTTTATCTGCCTGAGGATGTGGGACCTCCTGCAAGCCACCGCCGCACCCCCCAGCCACTGCCTTGCTGTGAGTCCTGTCCACCCGGCTGCCCATCTCCCCGCCTCCTACTTGTCTGGATGAATGTTTTTCCTTTATCTCCTTGGATGTTGGGCTTCCATACAGTTCGGTTTTCTGTCAGTTCTGTTTGTTTCTGTTTTTAAATTTGTTGTCCTTTTTATTGCGTAAGGGGGCACAGCGTGTCCACCTAGGTCTCCATCTTGGCCAGAAGTTCTACCTTTTTTGTTTGCACATTTACATCGGGGCCAGTGGGTGCACCAGACGCTTTCCACCCCGTGCAGCGATCAGCGTGTGCTCTGAGGACGCCTGTCACTTCCCAGCTTTCCTGGTCTCACAGGGAGGCAGGGGGATGCTTGCTGGCTCAGGTCCTGTAACGGTGTGCGAGTTCACCCGTGACACGTCACAGTAAGCCCCGCTCCCTGAGAACACCACGGTTGTGCGCAGTGCGCCCGCGATCGCTGCCTCCTCCTAACCCCGGCAGCACTGGTTGAACGGAGCTGATTCTGAGAGGCACTTGTTCCCTGTCGCACTCTGGATTTCCTTGGGAGCGCGTGGTGCTGGCTGCTCGTGTGCTGTTTTTTCAATTAAGATTTTTAGGGTAATTTGTTTCCAGTCATGGTTTTGAAAATTATAGAAAGGTTACTCGTTTATTGGAGACAAACCAGGTAATATAATTGAGCAAAGAGAAGTAAAGGCAAAACCACCTGAAAGCCTGTCACTCCAAGATGATTACTTTGACATGTCATTTTGAGGTAATTTTTATCTGAGTTTCTATAAACCGGGTGACACTGGGCATTGGACAGCAGTGACAGGGCAGGCTGGCCCCTTGTTACTTCTGTGGGTCAGTTATGAAGAGACAAAACATTGAGGAAAGCCATCAGTTTGTTTTTTAAAGTAAGACTTTTTAAACAAGCACCACTAGTGAGTGAAATTGAGGATGCACTGCCCCAGGCGCAGGGAAACCTAACGGGAAACCTAACAGTGAACCACGGAGTGCCGTGACGATGGCAACTCAAGGTCGCAGTTATTTTCGGCCAGTTTCTTGTTAAATCACACCTTCGGCCAGCGAGGGCTGTTTCAGAGCCTGGCCTTCTCACCCTTTCCTCCAGAACCCTCTCGGCAGATCTGATGTATTTTAGAGGATCTGGGCATTTTAGCGCTGGGGAAGAATATACGAATGGCCGCGTTCAAATCAGTTGTTTTCCAGGTGCAAAAAGTTGGGGCCCAGGGCAATGCAGTGAGCAGTGAGGACATTGTCCAGAAAAGCTGTCACCTTGGATGAGTCAGGCCCCTTTTCCTGTCAGGTCAGAGTTTGTTAAAACAAATTGAGGCTCAGTAATGCAAATTCGAACACTTGGGTAGCAGTGGTTATAAAAATGTTTAGAGAGCTAGATAATTTTTTTAAAAAAGATTTTATTTATTTATTTTTAGAGATGGGGAAGGACAGGGGAGGAGGAGAGGGAGGGAAACATCGATGTCAGAGAAACATCGATTGATTGCCTCTTGCGTGGGCCCGGCCTGTTAACCGAGCCACGCAGGTCAGGGCTGAAGAGCCAGCTAATCTTCCACAGTGTGTTAATATGTATCAAGTAGATAAAATACAAACGTGACCTTTGAACAAATTAATTTCATAGACACTTTTCTTCCGCCAGCCTTACTGCCATTGCCTGTGTTCAGAGCTGATCATTTTTCTTTGAGACTATTGTAAAAGCTAGTTTTCCTTCTACCAGACTCTTCTCCCCATCATGTTAAAAATGGCATATTGAGGTACACAGCAAGCCACACGTATTGAAACTGTGCCATTTGATGGGTTCGGGTGTGACTACACCCTTAAAACCATCATCGCAGTGAAGATAATGGACAGCCCCTCACCCCCAAAACTTTCCTTATGCTCCTTGGCAGTTCCTGCCCGCACCCCTCCCCACACACCGCTCTCCCGCCCACGGCCATCCCTGGACAGCTGCCGATCTGCTTCCTGTCACTTCAGACTAATTAGAACTTCCCAAAGTTGAACCTCAGTGGGGTCGTGCGGCTCGCACTCTTTCCCGTTTGTCCCCTTCGCTCAGCGTCAGCAGAGACGCGTTCCGATTGCGTGTCGACAGTCCCCCCTTTCACACCGGAACAGTGGTTCGTTGTGCCACAGTTCGTTGGTCTGCCTGCCTGCGGGTGCACATCGGGGTGGTTCCCAGCTTCTGGCTGTTGCGAATACGGTTACTGTGGACATTTGTATGCAGATCCTTTTGTGGACATGGGCTTTCATTCCCCGTGGGTAAATGCCTTGGAATAGAATGGCTGGATCATATGGTAGATGTTTTTATATCTTTTTAAGAAATTGGCAGTCTCTTCTGCATGGTTGTACCATTTTACGTTTCTGCCAGCAGAGTGTAAAGGGTTCTGGTTTCTGTATACCTTTGCCAACACTTGGTGTGCTTGGTCTTTTTTGATTTTAGCTCTTTTCTAGTCGTACAGCGATACCTCGTTGTGGTTTTAATTTGCATTTCCCTAGTGTCTGGTGATGTTGAGCATCTCTTCATGTGCTTATTTGCATCCTATTTTTATGTGTGAAGTACACTGGAATCTTCTGCCCCTTTTTCCAAATTTTTTATTTCGAGGTGATTGTTGATTTGTACTTTTTAACATTTTAATTGCACTGTCTGATTCTGTATTATTGGGTTTTGAGATTTCTTTGTATTCCAGATGCAAGTCTTGTGAGATAAGTGATATGGACTATTTTCTTCTATCCGTGACTTGTCTTTTTAAATTGTCTCAATAGTTTCTTTCAGTGAGACCCAAATTAAGCTTTAGTATAATAAAATCTTAGAGTTTGAAGAGACCTGGTGTTTTGCCTTTTGGGTATGCTTAAAAAGTCTTAACGTTGAATGTCGATTCTCTGTAGCGTGAACTCTTACTGTTCTGGCTGTGTTGTATTTGAACCGCAAACCGAGCTCCTTCTTACACTCTTGCCTTCTGTTTCCCGCCGTCCTCCGTCCTAGGCGCGGAGTGGTGTTCGGTCTCTGGAGTGCCTGCGCTTCGGTGGGCAACATTCTGGGAGCGTGCCTGGCCTCTTCTGTCCTGCAGTATGGTTACGAGGTGGGTGTTTGTTTGTTTGTTTCTCAAGTATATAAATATAGGTGAGGTCTGTCCAGAAAGTGCTGTGAAAAATAGAGGCGTTTATTGAAGAAGATATAAGAAACATCTTAAAAGGAAAATGACGCCTTAGTCCCCTTCAAAGTAGGCACCTTGGGACCTCACACAGTTCTCCCAGTTGCTGTTAGCTGCCCTGTTGAATTTTCCTAAATCTCATCCCTTTCAAAGGTGATTTTAGTTTTGGGAAAAGCTAGAAGTCTCAGGGTGCCAAATCTGAGCTGTAAGGGGGCTGAGTCACCTGGATGATTTGATGTTTTGCCAAAAACTCTTCATGAGACGTGATGCATTGAGCCAGTGTGTTGTGTGATGAAGCTGCCAAACACCAAGTGCCCGTAGCTGTGGCTTTCTGAATCATCCGAATAGTTTCTGCAGGGGAATGTGCAAGCTTAACACAAAATTTGATGCAGATTCGTTGCTCTACTTGCTCAGTCATTTTGAATGCGACGGCCACACAGTACACATGCTCACTCAACTGCCTGCCATCCCCACTGCCTAGTATAGTGACGTCATCATTGTTTATG
Organism: Glossophaga mutica; assembly: GCA_039655065.1. Lineage (NCBI taxonomy): Eukaryota > Metazoa > Chordata > Mammalia > Chiroptera > Phyllostomidae > Glossophaga > Glossophaga mutica. Next base: position 10,147,145 of record CM077313.1, read on the forward strand.
CATTTGCATTCCAGTCCATCCTCTTTGGCTGCTAGGTTACATTGATGTTGAGCAAACTGTTATTGTTATATTAACAATGGCTGGACTTTTTACAGACCTCATATATCTATATATTTTTTAGGAAATAATACCGTGGCCATTTAAAACCACCTTGAGCTGTCGTTCAGTAGGGCAAGGCTTGCGTTAAAAGTAAACAAACTTTTGACAGATTAAAACAACATTATTCTTGGAAAACACCCAAGTCTAAAGACAGTCAATTAGGAAAGGTAGTTGCAACTCATGTTACAAATAAAGACCTGATCTTCCTATATAAAAAAGCCCCTCCAGTTGATAAGGACCAGCAACAGAGAAAAAAGGTGAGACTTGAACATGTAGTAGATGAAAAGGGAATAGAAACAGTTTATAAACATAGGGAAAGAAATTCCACTTCATCTGTAACTTTATTTCATTAATATTTACTAAGTTCCTCTAAGTGCCTCTAGACAGTAGAGAATGGACGCTGGCCAAAAGGGACAACGTCTCCGCCCTTGTAGGTGTTGTTGGAGGAGAGATGCAAATTAAAACTGCACCGTAAAAAAGAAAGAAACTACGCCGAGTATTTATGAGATTGGTAAAAATCCCAAAGTGTGAGAATAATGTCATGCTTATGAGGATGTGGAGCAACAGGCGTTACAGTTGGCAAAGTAAACAGCCCCTGTTGGGGTCAATATGGGGCTGCCTGTCAAAGTGACAGCTGTAGGAATTGACCCCACAGGTTAGCACTTCAGCACGCGCAGAGTCACAGAGCTCCAGGATATTTATTTCGGCATTGTTTGTCATAGCAAAACTTTGATAACGCATGGCAACCGAAAGGGAAATAGTTAAACTGTCTTACACCTGTTCCGTGGAGTGCTGTGCAGCTGTGAAATAGAATTGCAAAGCTCTCTCTGTACCGATGGGGAAACATCTCAGTGGTGCGTATATATACAGTGGTACCTCGGTACTCGTCGGCTTCAGAACTCGTCAAACCTGGTAGTTGTTGCATTTTGATGGGAAAAAATGTTTCAGCACTTGGTGCTTGCTCGCCACTCATCAGAATGAATTAACGACAAGTACTGAGGTAGCACTGTGTTAAATGTGCATTAAGTGACACTATTTGTGGAAAATGAAGGAAGAAGTCAGGAGTACATCTTTGTATTGGCCTGTATGTTTCTCAGACAATCTCTGGGAAGTAAAGATGCAGTAACAACAATGGTTATACCGTTGGAAAATGAGGATTGAGTGGATGGGATGAGGGGTCCGGGGGGAGTTTTTACTGTGCATCTACTTCTTGTTGCTGGAATCAGGTCAATGTGTGGCCCATGTCTACTTAGGGCCGATGGGAAGCCCTTCCAGTGTTCACAGTCTCCCTTATTTTAGGCTTTTTAGCTTCTCACCTGGGTTGTACTAATTGGTTCAGATACAAATTTCTGTTCACCCTAGGTGATGTTCCCACATTTGACCTCTGAAAACACTAATTTTGTCACTGACTTGTTCGAAAATTTAGACTCTTTATCCACATCAGGCTCCATTGCCTATTAAATAAAATTCAGCTATGCAGCCTGGCTTTTGAGAGTCTTGAATCTTGATCTCACCTTCCCAAGTCAGTTCTGTATTCCCTGTTACCCCCCAGCAGAAGCCTCTGCCTCCCACCCAGTGCCTTTGCTTCAGCTGGGCCCGGAGAGATGGTCGGTTCCTTTGATTTCCAGCTCTGCCTTAAAGCATTGTGTAGCTCCTTCAGCCTCTTTAGCTGTTAATTGCTCTTAAATTCCTATATGCGTTTCTTACTAGGAGCGGGCCTCCTCATTTATTCAGCTACATACTGCCTTATATTATTGTTTCGTTTATTGTTTAATCCGCTCAACTGGGCAGAATATCTTCGATGGCAGATACTGTCTCTTATAGGAGGCTGTGTGGTACAAGAAGGAGCTATTTGGAGCTAGCCCTGATGTCACGATTGTAGTAGTGCCACTCAGTGTTCAGGGGACCTTAGTTATCCTCCCCGAGCCTCAGAGACTCTTTGGGAAAGTTAAAGAGAAATACAGGTGAAACGCAGCTCAGTGCCTGGCACAGGCCGAGCACTCAGCACTCATTTTCGCCCTGTGTCCCAGGCCTTCCTGCCACAGCCCTCGCCCCCTGCCTCCCACATGTGCCTCTGATGAGTGTCCCCAATGTGTAAGGGGCCCCTGCCCTCTCTCCTGCAGTATGCCTTTCTGGTGACGGCCGCTGTGCAGTTTGCTGGTGGGATCGTCATCTTCTTTGGACTCCTGGTGTCACCTGAAGAGATTGGTGAGGACAAGCTGTCGCTTCTGTTCAGAATGTCTTACTATTATCAGAGAAGAGAAATCTGAGGCCAGGACAGCCGGTCTCTTTTCTCCTAGGAGAACCGTGAGCTCTTTTCGGTGGGTTAGAGGAGCAGTGTCGCTCCGCCGGGCGTAGCCGCCCGTGTTTGAGGGGTCACCTTTTGCAGATACAGGGAAAAGTCATCATGTGCCAGTGAGTTTTGTAATTGAGATACTGGTTAGAAATTAGTATGATGTGTTTCTAATTTCACTTGTTGAGACAGATTTCTTTTCCTTCAGAAAAATAATGTAGCGTGATCCTTATCTCTGGTTAAATACAGAATTCATACAAGCGAAACTGCAGAAGCAAATAGATGTACAACTCTCTTTTGAATGTTATTAAAGAAGCACATCAGTTTAATAGTATGTAATTAACTTTTTGTATACTAGAGAGCTAGTGTGATTTAGTTGAAAACACATTGCTTTGAAGCCCAATAAAGTAGAATTAGAGACCTAGGTTTGTTGCTATGTGATCTTAATTGACCTTAGTTGACCTTGGCCTCTGAACGTCGTTGCTTTTTCTATAAAGTGGAAATAAAATAATAGTAACCCCGTAAGTAATGACGCATGCACAGCACTTAGCACAATGCCAGGTACCTGCAAGGCTCTCTACAAATGATGGCTGTTTCTGTTGTTTTAGGTCTCCCTGGCATTGAAGCAGAAGAAAATTTTGAAGAAGACTCACACAGGCCACTAATTAATGGTGCTGAAAATGAAGATGAATATGAGGCTAATTATTCAATCCAAGAAGGCAGTACTGTCACCCACATCAAGGCAATAAGCTTTCACCAGGCCTGTTGCCTTCCTGGAGTTATTCCGGTAAGGATCGCTCGGATGTCCTTCCGCCGGCCTGTGAGATGCGATGGCCCGGGCGTTAGCTCGGCCCAGGGCGAAGCATCTTTAAGTGATGCGCTTCTCTTTGAGACTTAGTTGTAGACATTTACGTTCAGAGGAATATTGGCTAGTGCCCCTCAGCTTATTTTTATGTTGGCACCACTGACATTTTTTCTGGTACCTGATTCAGAGGTCAGCAGACCTTGTTTGTGAAGAGCCACACAGTAAATGTTTTCGACTTTGCGGGGACTGCACAGCCTCTGCCACCACTACTTAACTCGGGAGCAAAAGAAACGGTGGGCCACGTGGAGCGAATGGGCAGGCTCGAGTTGGCCTTGAGCGCTAGTTTGCTGCACCTGCCCTAGCATTCGACGAAGAAGGCAGAGTTGGTTTTAAAGCCAGGCTTTTTGGCCTGTTGCAGTATTATAAAATTATGTCAACCAAGAGGAGTTTCGAATGGGTCAGATGTGCCATAATTGCCACATTCTTACTCAGGTAGACACCACTGTTGGCCCTTTTACCGAAAGGTCCGGAGCACAGCCCTGCACAGTATTTCTTGGTAACGCATCCCAGTGCTTCCTCAGCCTTTACAGTCAGGAGAACCTGCTAACGTCTGGACGAGATCCCTTCTGCAGCAGCTTTGCTGTCTTGGTGTTTGGGGCGCTCTGGCACCGGAGTGGGAGCTGAGAGGCCTGGGTTGCGTTTCCAGCCTACCCACTAACTTAACTCTCCGGGGGCCTGGGGTGAGTCGCTCAGCGCATCCTCGCGTCTCAGTTCCCCTTCCTGTGGAACAGAAAGATGCCAGTCTCCCCTGGTCTAGAACGCCGTCCTGTGGTGAACACACCTGTTTTTAGTTTATTGTTCCGCGGTGCTTCTGAGTGTAACCCCTGAGCTAGAATCAGCGTCTGTAGGTTGTCCTACCTCACACCTGTCAGCTCCCTTCTGCCTGCGCCCCCCCAAGCTAACTGAGAGAAGGGACTTCTGCAAACACATAGTCCAATATGAGTGACAGTGTAAGTTCCCACGATCTTTAAAATGTGATGTGTAATACAAGGGGAATGCAAGTTTCTTATTAGGCCTGTTCTTATGCTAATGATTATTTTAACCAGTTATTAAAATATTCTGCTGGTAATAGATTAATTTCTGAGATAGAACTTTAAATTTGTTGTGACTGAATATGGAATCTTTTTCTCTTCCTTTGTGTTCCGTTCCCCAACCTGGGAAGGGAGGCGAAGGAAATCTAGTTAATGCAATTCCTTTGTCTCTGGAGCAGACCGTCTGGACAGAATGCACTCGTTCCTGGGCCCAGGCCCTCTGCGGGGGCGGCTGTTGCCTGGCCAGGGAGGCTGTTTTAAAACCAGTGATACCTCGGGAATAACTGGCAGCTCCAGGGAGAAGAATATACTAGCCAGACACCCTTTGAAGTCAGTCTCTCTGTTCCTCCCCCTCTTTCCTTTGATGCTCGGTGTCAGGATTTCCTGGTAGTAATGTGTCGAATATGGGCGTCCTAGCGCCACTGCCACCTTAAGGCAGCTGCACCTTTGATTTGTAAAAGTGGAGCCACAAGGCCCATGGCAAGGCAAGCGTGTTCTTTCCTTTTTGACTCAGCAGAGGTGCTCTGCGCGTTTCCATGGGATGTGAGAGTGTAAAGCCCTTGGAAACTGGAATGTGAAAGTAGTTACAATGTTCATGCTTTTTTTAGACCTTCACACTGAAGTTTAGTCGTGTTATTCTCCATCGTTCATAGTATTGACTTTGCAGGAAGTAGAAGAGCTAAAACAGTCTGGCTGCTAGCAGGTGAAGCTGTGATGTTTATTGCGTTTATTTGCTTGTGGTTAATGCTAGATACCTTTAATTTTTGTCTAAATAAGGAAACATGAGTATGTGCCCTGCCTTACAGGTTCAAAACACTGGTTTGCTTCTTCCAGGGAATGGAAAGGAGAAGAAAGTGGGGAGAGTTGGGAGATGGGCGTATGTGTTTTCTGTTCCAGAGGCCCGCTACTCATGTCTGTCTAGGAGTTAACAGGGTTGGAGGGAAGAGGGAGACGAGGCAGCGTCACACCAATGGGAACTGGTAGCGGCGTTTGATTTTACAGTCAGGTGTGGTCCTGCTGCGCCATGCCGGTCCGTAGTGATGGCTGAATGTCTTTCTTACAGTACTCGCTGGCCTACGCCTGCCTGAAGTTAGTGAATTACTCCTTTTTCTTCTGGTTGCCCTTTTACCTGAGCAACAACTTCGGATGGAAGGAGGCGGAAGCTGACAAGCTGTCCATTTGGTACGACGTCGGAGGGATCATAGGTAATGCCCGCCGTGCATCTTTTTCTGTAATAATCAGTCACTAGTAATCCTTTACTGGGTGATGGAATCGGGCATCGTTTCAAGTTTTATTTCTTATTCCACAGCCATTTTCCCTAAACTGCCCTACCAGTAAACAGTCAAACTCTTACAGGAAGAAAGTCCGTAGAGGAGAAGACCCAGCCTGTGGCAGCCCTGGGATTCATGGCGCTCTTACTTCTCAGTCCTTCGTTGACAGAACTGTGCTTTTGTCTTGGGCCGTTTCCCTCTTTGATCGCTTTTAACGTGACTCGCATACACTGTCAGCAGTACCTTAGCCCTTAGCTATGCACGTCGGCTCAGTGCACAGATTGTCCGATCATAGAGGTAGGAGCGATAGCAGGAATTAATGTTTGTGAATGTTTCTTTGCTGGTTTGTCCACAGCGGATTTTAGTGACTTTTTGTAATAGCTGGAAGTATAAACAGGGAAGTAGGAAACTTTCTTTTTTAAGATTTTAATTTATTTATTTTTAGAGAGAGGGGAAGGGAGGGAGAAAGAGAGGGAGAGAAACTTCAATGTGTGGTTGCCTCTCGTGTGCCCCTACGGGGGACCTGGCCTACAACCCAGGCATGTGCCCTAGACTGGGAATCCAACCAGCGAAGCGTCCCTTTGGTTTGCAGGCTGGCGCTCAGTCCACTGAGCCGCACCAGCCAGGGCAGTAGGAGACTTTTAATCGGACAGACGTGCAGAACGCATGTTAGTGGGCAGGACTTCAGTGGCCGTGATAAAACCTAAGGTCCTTTCTGTGATGTGATGTTCACGCTCGGAACTGTGGTGAGGCCGAACTGCCCTAAGCCCGTGAAAGCGCCTGTGTGTCCTTCGTGGTATGCTCTTGCCGTGTTTGGACTTGTTTGTCCAGGTCCACTTTCTAAAAAATTTTTTAAAGATTTTATTTTTAGAGAGCAGGGAGGGAGGGAGGAAGGGAAGAAACCTCGATGTGTGAGAGAAACATCAGTCAGTTGCCTCTTGTGTGCACCCCAGCCGGGGACCAAATCTGCATCCCAGGCATGTGCCCTGACTGGGAATCAAACCAGTGGCCCTTTGTTTTTCGGGACAACACTCAACCAACCAGGCGATATCAGTCAGGGCTGCCCTTATCCTTAGACCCCGAGCTGGAGGTGAGTTTGCTGCCTTCAGGGCCGCCCGTGCATCTGTGTCCTGCTGTCTGATGAAGCTGCGCCAGGTGTCCCCGAGCCCTAGAACTTAGCATGGGGCTGCAGCTCAGTGCAACTGTGCTGCTTGAAGGGTGCATATCTCCTCTTTGTAAAAAACCCTAGTTTCTGTGCTTCATTTTAGTGAAGCTGAGAGGGGCCCCCAAAATGGAAGTTATTTATAAAAAATTGTGTATTCTTCCTTACATGTTGAAACCCCAGTCACCCTCACAGTACTCTCCATTTGATGCCATACACCTATCAAGACTTTTTTTTTTTTCAAAATCTTTTTTTTTTTTTTTTAAGATTTTTTTTTTTTTCCCTTTTAGATTTTTTATTTATTTATCTTTTAGAGGGGAAGGGAAGGAGAGAGGGAGAGAAACATCAATGTGCGGTTGCCTCTTGTATGTCCCCTGACGGGAACTGGCCTGGCAACCCAGGCATGTGCCCTGACTGGGAATCGAACCTCGATCTTTCGGTTCGCAGGCCCGCGCTCAATCCACTGAGCTACACCAGCCAGGCTCAAGACGTTTTTTCCACTGCTCCAGTTTTTGAACTTGTCGATTTTGATGCCTTTTAGTGTTTCTGCCTTTTTTTGGTTTCTCTTCTTCCACATCAGCAAAACATTTCCCTTTGAGGACTTTTTCATCTGGGGAAATAAAAAAAAAAAAAGTTGCTAGGGGCGAGATCAGGTGGACAGGGAGGATGGGGCACGAGGGTCAGGCTGTTTTTGGTCCAAAACGGCTGAACACTCAGCGCAGTGCGGGCAGGTGTGCTCGTAAAGCACCCATCATGAAATGGGCAAGCACACTGAGTCTTCAAAAAAAAATTCACTGAAGCAGAACACAGCCTCTTACAACCACGCCCGCTGGTCCACCGATACGAATGAGTTCCTAGAACACTCACCTAGCACGGGAAGCCTGTGCTGCAAGGGGCCTGCTTTCCAGAAGACAATTCTGGTTTTTTTGGGTTCCCCTTCATATTTATTGGCTGCTCCTGATCTCCCATGAGGCGTGGTCCTTGATCATCTTTTCCATAAAAAGCAGAAAAATCCAGAAAAGCCTTCACAGCTGGCTTGAAGAAGGAAAACAGCAAGGACTAGTGGGTGGTTTTGGCAGTTTTCTCTTTCCTTAGTTTGGTGTCTGCTTTTCTGCTTCGTGGTGCCTTGTCCAAGTCAGCCATCGTGACAGTGAACAGTCAGGTAATCGTCCCGAAAGGAAGTTAAGGAGGCAGCTTGCAGGAGAGCCTGCCACCTTTGTGGCTAGACCAGTTTCAGGGTCCCGGAAGCAGGTGGACGGTGCCTGGCGAGCAGGTGTCGGCTGCCCGAGCTCCATTATATAAATGGTCGTGACTGTGGCGCCCTCTCTGTGCTTGCAGGTGGAACTCTGCAAGGCTTCATCTCCGACGTCTTACAGAAGAGAGCGCCGGTCCTAGCGCTCAGTCTGCTTCTGGCCGTTGCGTCCCTGGTGGGGTACAGTCGTGAGTATGCGCCTGCAGTTCAGTTATATTCCTGATCTCTTAGGCTGAGGCATCTGCCTTAGGTCAGTGATCAACCCTGGGCCGATCCTTGAGACCTGCTACCCAGGCATGACATGGGGCCTTCGTACTGTCCTGTACCTATCTGGTGAAAGGACCACCACATCGTTTTATTTGTGTTGGGAAGGAAACGGGCATTTCTTCTGCTTCGTTGGTTTGTTTAAGAGCTGGTTCAGGAGTGTATGTGCTTTGTTTGAGGGTAGGTTCCAGAGGGACAGCATTAGAACCAATAAAACAATAAAAGGGAAGATGTTTCAAAAGAGGAAAGATGCTCATTAGTAGATTTGATATATGCCCTTTAAGGTGCTGGCGAGATGGGAGTAGGGCTTTTCTGCAGCTCTTAGCAGTCTCATTGGCTTGAGCGCCAGCCAGAGGCAGACGTTACAAATGGAAGTCAGAGGAGGCCGTGAAAGAGCTGTATCCCTTCGTCATGTCTGGGTGTGACCCGTGGGGTCCCAGGGACCAGGTCTTGGTGGACTGTCCAGGGGAGGCACACGCAACGCACTTTTCAAATCAGCGTGCTGTTTCTGTCTTCCCTCCCAGGTTCTCCGAACGATAAGTCCATTAATGCTCTTCTGATGGCTGTCACAGGTATGGCACCTGCTCCTTCTCCCTGTCCTCTTTCCTCTGCAGGTGACACTGAAACCTTAGCTACAGAGAATTCAGATGGTAGAATGAAAGACTCCTCCTCCAGGTTCTATTTCTCTGCTGTTTATTTTGTGGCCCCCTCAACCCTTTTGTTATGGGATTAGTCCCTTTGGACAGCCATGTCCCAGCAGTTGTGAGCACTGCCCAGCTTCTCGCCTGGAAGTGGCTTTCACTTCTGGAAGTGGCTCAGGAAGCTGTCACACTGGAAACCAGCTCACCAGCTTTTAAAAGTCCTGTATAGCTGGTTTTGCCTCCTGTGTGGAATTAATTGGTCAGTGCTTCTTCACTCTCGCCCCAGATGAAACAATTGAGTGCAGTTAGGGACCATGTTATAGAGAGATTCTTTATTTTCAACTGCCCATCATGCTCAGCGTGGTGAGAGCTGCTCCTGCTGCCCGAATCGGCTCGGGGAACCGACTCCCGCCGTGTTGGCCGATTCCCATGGGCCAGCGCCTGGGGGTCCTCGGGCTGCCTCCCTGAGAGCAGTGCGGACAGAGCCGCCACGCTGGTTCCCCAGCTTGTGCTCTGCTCTCTCTCCCCTTCTCATTGTACTCGGTTGACTTTGGTGCACAGGTGCTCTGTGATGCACCTCTGCCACGACAGAGTCTGACCAGCGAGTGCGGCCAGTCAGTAACAGATGCACACGTCCTGCGTCGGAAAGGCCGTGTGTTCGCCCTGTGCCATGTACCTTTGGTTTCTGTGAACTGGACCAGCGTGTCGTGTAATTCAGGAAGGGGTTTTAGAAGAGTGGATGCCAACTAGTTTGAAGATGATACTACCTGGGAGAAACTCCATTTTTACTGCTTATTTCCCCCTTTTTTTTCTGTTTGTCTCCAGCATATTTTAAATGTTCGTTTATGCTATTACATTTGTCCCATTTTTTTTCTCTCTAACACATAGATTAAAATTGTGGGATAAGACTTTGCCTTATTTAATAGATTCCTAGTGGAGTTACGAATAGTGTTTTAATAAGAACCTGTTCTGTTTATGACTTTAGGATTTTTTATTGGTGGACCTTCTAATATGATTAGCTCGGCTATTTCTGCCGACCTGGGTCGCCAGGAGCTGATCCAAGGGAGCAGTGAGGCTTTGGCGACTGTCACGGGGATTGTTGACGGGACTGGGAGCATTGGAGCAGCCGTGGGCCAGGTGAGTGAGCAGGAGAGGGGTTGATTCGAGTGGGAGGATTTGCACCTGCCCACTGGGCCACAGTAGGTGGCACTCTTGTGCTGCAGTGTGCTGTGCTGAGTGCCTGGGGGTTTGGTCTTCCCTGAGGTCTGGCTGTACCAAGGGCCCCGAGGGTTTGGTCTTCCCTGAGGTCCGGCTGTACCGAGGGCCCCGGGGGTTTGGTCTTCCCTGAGGTCCGGCTGTGCTGAGTGCCTGGGGGGTTGGTCTTCCCTGAGGTCCGGCTGGTATGACCTCATATGGAAGGTACCTCTACATTTTTAGTTCCTTTTTCCACTTTTATTTCCAGATTGTTTCTGTCTGGAAATGAGCTCACACCTCATCAGATAGATCCTTCAGCCCCAGCCTGCCACCCCCCGTTTCTCAGCCTGAACTTGACACTCCAAGAAGGCCATGAGACACATGCTTCTCATTATCCCCACCTGACGTGCAGACCCTACCAAACACCCACACACACGCACACATTCTTTACATGGATCCTTAGCAGAAGTGGCCAGGGACTGCAGCTGCTCCGAGTCCCTTTCTTGGCTTCCTACAACATGTCTCCAAGGGCAGTTTGTGCGTGTCTTGTGTCAGGATCACCCGGGATGCTCGTCAGAAGTACAGAACTCTAAGCTTACCACAGATTGCCTGGGGATCTGTATTTCAGCAAGCCTACTGGTGATTCTTCTGTGCTCTAAAGTTGGAGAGCTTCTGGGCCGAGACTGGCCTACTACATGTAGTAAGAGCTCATCAGATCGGTCTCTCTGTTTTTTCTTAAAGCAGCCTCATCTCAGAAGGGTATCAGGAGATACCCCTCTGAACAGTCATGAGTCATGCCTCTCCTAGGGCATGCCACCGCAGGTCACTGATTTTGCAGAAATAAGGATTTGAGAATCAGCCACATGAATAGCGTAGGTGAAATTATGGAAGTGATGAGATGTTAAATGGGGAAGGAGCACAGAGGCAAAACCATAGGGGATGCCCAGCGGTCGGAGAAATAGGAATCCAGAGTCTAAGGAGGAGGTAGTAAGATTGTAGATGTGGAGAGGGTGGGGGAAGGAGAATGGAAGGAAAAGGTTCGTAGTTTTGACATTTAGGTCATCGCTGTTTCGCTTGTTTAGTGGGGATAGATCACTGGTATCCATTTGTGAATGAGAAGGCAAGTGTGAAGGAAGAGACCATCTTTAATACTTCCCGCTGTCCATCCACGTGTTACGTACGTGCTTGTTGATGTCTGTCTCTCCCACCACAGTGTAAGTGTCACGAGGGTGGCCTTTGCGCTGCTTTGTGCTCTGCTGTAGCCCCAGTGCCACGCGTGGTGCCTGGCACCGGGTAGACATTCAGGTGTTTGTTGAATGGTTGTAGAATGGATGATTGACGCAATTGATGTGCTCAGCGTATTTGGTTGTGAGACTGAAGGGGGAACACCTTAGCAGAGGTAGGAGAAGTTGCTTCCTTGATCGTGCTCTGGAGTAGGAACCACAAAGTGCTTTGGCTGCCCGTTGCGATGTCTGTGTACAAGCGGTAAGGGGAGACTGCGTTAGGCACCCTGTTCTGAAAGCACTGCGGTTTGCTGTTCTTCCTCGCTGTTTTCCTCATTCATCAAACGGGTGGATCGCAGCGAACATTTCAGGGATTTTACCTTTATTTAGAGTGTCTCACCTCCCCGTCTTCAGATTCCTAACTCACGGTTTGGGCAGCAGGATCAGGAGTACATCATTGTTAGCCTCACTCATTCCCCTTTGCGTTGATTTCTGAAAGATCGCCCGTTGCCTGGGCTATGAAACCTTAAGCTCCGTGATTGGTTATTAAAAACTGTCAGCCTTCTCCCTAGCTACTCCCCTGAGTCACCTCGAATAACCTTACTCTCCCTTCCTTTCCTTGAGTGCCCGAGGGAAGAACGGTTTTTCCCTCCTGATTTCCCCAGCAGTCGGTGCCTGCCCGTGATGGAGTGCGGGTCACGGCGCCCCCCGTTTGCTGGTTAAGCTGCGCACTGTGCCGGACTCGGCTTTCCTGAGATCAGGCTCCCTTTGTTTTTCCTACTCCCGACATGTAGCGTGCTTTGGACAGGTGGCAGGGGCTCGGTCAGATTGGATGAAAACAAGTGTCCGTGTCAACACTCGCACACAGATGTTCGTAACTGGATTGTTTATAACAGCTAAAAAGTAGCAACAGTTCAGAGGTTCATCAGCTGAAGAATGGATGAATGAAATGTGGTGTAGCCTTCTAAAGGAGTATTATCGGGCAGTTCCGGAGAAATGAGGGACCGGCAGGTGCTGCAACATGGACGGACCTAAAAATGTGCTAAGTGAAAGAAGCCAGTCACGAGAGACCACATACTGTATGTGATTTTATTCAGAGGAAGTGAACAGAACAGGCAGATTTGTAAGGACAGAGAGTAGGGGTTGCCCGGCGTTGGATAGGCCGGTGGAGTGACTAGTAACGGGGACAGGGTTTCTTTTGGGGGTGGTGAAGACGGTCTCAACTTAGGTTACAGTGATGGTCGCACAGTGCTGTGAGTGTACTGACTGCCGTTGAGTTTTACTCGTTACCTGGGCGAGCTTCATGGTGTGTAAATCCTGAAAAGAACGATGAAGCAGCAGACGGCGTTTGGGCAGCCGCTGCGCTTCCTTCCGGGGGTGACCAGACCTCTGCTTTTTTGCTTCCTGTGATGTGATTCAGGCTAAATCGCTAAGCTGTTCTGCTTTAATTTCTTCCTTTTATAAACCTGCTGAGGAATGTGATCAAAGAACATGGATTAGTTAAATTCTCACACCTGCGGTCAATTGATTTTTTTTGAGTCCTCACTCGAGGATATGTTTTTATTGATTTTAGAAAGAGAGGAAGGCGGGGTGGGGGTGGGGAGAGAGAAACATCGATAAGAGAGCAACATTGATCACTTGGCTCCCATACACTCCCTGACTGGGGATCGAACCCACAACCTAGGCATGTGCCCTGACCGAGGATCGAGCCCACACCTTCTGGTGCACAGGACAGTGTTCCAACCAACTGAGCCACGTGGCCAGGGCTCTGGCCAACTGGTTTTTGACAAGGCTGCCAAGACCATTTAACGGAAAAGAATGGTTTCTTCACCAAATGGTGCTGAAAAAACTGGATATACCCACACAAAGGAATTAATTTGGATACTTACCTTACACCATACATAGAAATTCACTCAAAATGGATCGAATACCTAACTTTAAGAGCTAAAACTATAAAACTTTTAGAAGGAAACATGGGGACAAATTGTCATAACAGGTATGCACAGATGCCTGAAAAGATTCTCAACATTCTTAGTCGATAGGAAAGTGCAAACAAAAACGCGCAGTGAGACACCCCCTCACACCTGTTAGGACGGGTATAATCGGTTTTAAAAAACGGGTGTTGATGAGGACGCGTAGACGTTGGAGGTCTCATACCGGGCTGGTGGGGAAGTACAGTGGCGCCGCTGTTACAGAAAACACAGTGGAGGTTCCTCCGAAAGTTAGCTGTTAGAAGCCCCCCGTCACCCCGCACATCCACCCCTGGGTACTGCAGAGCCCCAGTGCACCGAAAGCAGGGTCTCAGATACTTGCATGCGGTGTTCACCGGGGCACTATCGTGGTAGTCCCAAGGTGGAAAGAACCCACGTGTCGATCAGTAGATGAGCGAACAGACAGAGGTGGCGTGGCTGTACCGCGGAATATCATTCAGAAAGGAGTGGAGTTCTGATGTGTAGAACATGGTCGAACCTTGCAAACGTTATGGTAAGCGAAATAAGCCAGACACAGAGGACAAACACTGTGTGATCCCATTGAACCTGAGGTGCTTGGCACAGGCAAACGCAGAGCCGGAAAGCACAGTAGAGGTTGCCAGGGGCCGGGAGGAGAGGGCAGTGGGGGGTCACTGCCCGATGGGCACAGAGGCTCCGTGTGGGCGAGGGGAACTTCCGTGAACAGACGGTGGCGATGGTTGGGCAGCATTGTGAGAGTGTTTGATGCCGCTGAGTGCACACTGAAAAGTGGCTAAAAGTACATTTTATGTTATACGTTTTCCCTTAATAAGAAAATGGGTTAAATGCTGTTTTTATTAATTGAAAATAAAGTAAAAGAATATGTTGTGGGATGTTAAAGTCATACAGTAATCCTATGAGCAAACAGTATAATTGTAAAATGAGTGATATACTGAAAAGGCAAACTATTTCCGAAAGCTTCGATTACAGTGCCTTTCACTGGAAGAGAGAACGATTAAACGGGAGTGACTTGAGGATGTATATGTTCCTCTCTCAATAGCAAAGGGGAAGAAGCCTCTTGACCCCACATCTTCCGTGATACCGTGTTTGTCTTCGGGCCCTGCAGGCCTACGGAGTGGAGGCCGTTCGTAAAGTTTCCATAGGATCACGTGTGTGAGAGGCCTTGTAAACTGCAAAACAGTATACAAACCCTCACTCCCTTATTTTTCAGAAGAGCCATGTTTAATTGACTTGTAGCCACTTCATTTTATTAGTTATGAAGGGTTATATTGTAATTTATTTTTCCCCCTTACAGTATTTAGTGTCTTTGATCCAGGACAACCTAGGATGGATGTGGGTTTTCTACTTCTTCATTCTCATGGTAAGTGTGTGCCTCCTCCACCCCGTTTTTGAATTAGTATGTTTCCTTATTAATTTAGTTCAAAACACTAAATCACTTCTTAAACCAGCAAAACTGCTGATTGCTTTTAAAGACCCTTTTGTGAAAAGGAACATTTTATTAATGTAAAAGACATTCTTGCTTTAAGGAGGCAAAGGACCCTTAGTTTGCCCTTGACCTGAGTCTAATGAGTGTTGTCATTTATAAAACCAGAAAAAAATGACAGACTTATTTGAAGTGTCAGCAACCATTAATCAGAGTGCTCTTCCAGGGTGCTCTGTCTGGTAAATAGAATTCGGACTTTCTGAAGGAAATTACAGTGTGTGCCAAGCCACACAGGGTTAAAAAAGTGCAGGTTCTAAAATGAACCTGGAGTCTCTTGAGAAAACATGTGTCGTGCCTTAGACATTACTGGCTGGAATTTCGTGCTTCCTGGGAAATGGCCAGTATGGAATAAAGCCTTGTGCTTCTGAAATGTTGCTTTCTGAATAAGCACATGACGTCTGTCCCATTATCAGTGAGACAGCGCTCAAGACAGGTAGCCTCAGTTGTGCCAAGCCCAGACACTACCATCTTGTCCAGGGAGTCACGGGGTAGTTCAGCACCCCGAGTTCCCTGGTGCTGCCTTTAGGCTTGCGTACTCTGCTCTCAGAAAGGATGTTTTCTTCTGCCTACTGCCTTGTGGCTTCTAGAGGCTGGTCAGGGAACTGTCCATTCTGTGCCCTGCTAAGTAGAGGGGGCGTCTCCTGGTGAACTTGCCCTTATGATCATACCAGGAATTGTAATGGAAAGAAACTGGATCTGTTTTAAGAAACGCTGTTTTTAATCTGAGCCCCAGGATCGATTTTCTGTTCCACCTGTTGTAAATTATTTAATTTGTGTAACAGTTCTTTTTTTGGAGACTGTAATGTAACATTAAGTATTTTGTAATATAAACTGTAATTTTCAAAATTGTTTTCTAATTCATTGAAGGTTAGAGCTGTCTTTGTATGGAGTCAGAATGAATGTAATTGTCCAGAGTCATTATTATGTTCAAAACACAATGCTCCAGCAAACCCAGTTACATTATTACTGCACATTTCATGCTTTTTTCTCTTCACAGACAAGTTGTACAGTTCTCTTTATCTCGCCGTTAATAGTGAGGGAGACATGCTCTCTTATGCAAAGGCGACAGGCTCGCGTACTGAGTGAGTGACTGTGCCCGCAAAAGAACGAGAATGATGGGAGACACGCCAGGACTGTTCTTTCTTTTAATTCATCCTTTTTGGGGTTGTCTCGAGGGATCCAGCACAACCTCAGACAGCCAAGCCCCTTTCAGCAGCGTCGGCCCCTGCGATGCTGACCGGACGGGGGCCGGGTGCTTTGCTACACTACAGGAACTGTCACTGATGAACTTCAGTGTTGTTTCATGAATGTGCAGATGGCCTGTGACTCTGCCAGTGTCTTCGCTGGGCCTGTTGAGGTTTATCCCTTTAACCTGAAAGGCTATATTGGACTTGGACCCTCGTTCTCCAGCCTAGAAAGCTGAGTGCCCACAAGGCAGCCGTGCGTGGTTTCTATCAGTAGAAAGACTCGTTGCATTTGCTTTGGAAGTGAGTCTGGAAATGAGGCTCATCTTTGATGCCTCCTGTCCTGATAAAGTGCTCCAGCTGGATCCAGCATAAGCCCGCTGTGGATCAAGAAGGCCTTTGTTAACCATGTGGGAAAAATCACACTACACACACAAGCAAAAATATCGTCAAATTGTTGTCAGCTTGTTTTCTGTCTTCATTCAAAACCGACTGCCTCCTGAAAGAGTTCAGTCCCCCTTTCAAGGACCACGGGTGTGTCCGCTGTGAGTATGCCAGCGTGTCTCCCGCGGCCGATGCGCTCGGCCCCAGGCTTGCTGCCTGGGGACCCCTGGGAAGCCGCTCTGCTCAGCCTTACTTTCGGGGGTTGACCTCGGTTGCAGCCGGGTTCCTGGAGTTACCTCAGCAGAGGACTAAAATTGGAGAGAAAGGGAAGACCTGCGTCCCCGTAAGTGATTCAGGTATGTGACACCGAATCACCGTGATGCATCAGTAGGGCCTGAGAGGGGTATTTAGGTACCTGTTCTTTAGAAGTTTGCAGAGTTTACATCTTCAAGGCTGTGAATTCTTTACCGTGAGATGGGACCCGAAAATCCCGGAATTTATTATAAGGAATTGTGTATTCATCCTTACATGTTTAAACCTCAGTCACCTTCAGAGCACTCCATGTGACGCAGTACACCTATCGAGACTTTTTCCCCACTGTTCAAAACAGTTTTGAACCCGTCGATTTTCGATGCCTTCCAGTGTTTCTGCCGTTTTTCACCTCTTCCACATAGGCAGAACATTTCCCCTTGAGGACTTTTTTCATCTTGGGAAAGGAAAAGTAGCTTAGAGTGAGATCCGGTGAATAGGGAGGGTGGGGCACAAAGGTCATGCTATTTTTGGTCCAAAACTGCTGAATATTCAGCTCAGTGTGGGCAGGTGTGCTTGTAAATCACCCATCATGAAATGGGCAAACTGTTGAAAGAGTCTTCCAAAAAAAAAAAAATCACTGAAGCCAAACGCAGCCTCTCACAACAACACCTGCTGGTGCACTGTTACACATGGGTTCCTAGAACACTCACCTAGTGGGGGAGCCTGTACTACAAGGGCCTTGCCCTTCAGAAGATAATTCTGGATTTTTTTGGGTCCCCCCGCATAATCATCCATATTTTGAGGTCATTCTGTATAAATATTTTAAATTATGTACGCAAACTAGGGAGTAAATGTGCAATTTTGAGGATTGCCTAATTAGCATTGGGTTAGGGAATGTTTTTCAACATCCTGCTTTATACTCTGAAATTTGGTGTTTGTTAATATTATTTAATCAAGCAGATCTCCATTCTGATTGCTCATTACTGACAAAAAGGGAAAATATGAAACACAAGAAGGGAAAATAAACTGACTTTTGTAATAAATATCTGCCTGTCTGGTTATTTAAGTGTATACTCTGAACTCCGTGTTTTGGAGTGTGACTTAGGCCTTACGATTGATTTCCTGCGGTTGAGTGTTCCCCGGTGACCATCCCCTGGCCCTACTGTGTCGCCAGGTTGTACGCTTCTCTCCCTGTAGGTGTGGGACCTGCGCCTCCCCAGCGTGTTCTGTGAACGCCTTCCCTCTCCTTTGTGGGAGATGGTGCCTGGTGGTCACTTAAGACTTGTCCGCGTGTGAATGCTGTTTCGATCTCTGCCTGACATTTGACCGAGTTTCCTCTCCTTTACATAGTATGGTCCTGTCTTTTTAAAAATTTTAATTGGAATAAGTTTTTCTAGCAAAAGTGCATAGCGGGGGAAATTAGTGTTGGAGTCAGTTTGGAGTGGAGGACGTGGTCCCAGCGGCAGGCAGGTTTGCGTTTGCAGCCTCTTTGAGCAGAGATTCAGAGTGGAGACGAGTGGCGGGCCAGGCCTCCGACTGCAACAGCGAACGGTTCCTGACTGGGGACGTGCCGGTCGGAGAACAGTGCGGTCACTCAGGTGTTTTCTCTGCATTTTGAGAGTGCCACAGAAACGAAAAGAAAGGGGAAAGCATTCTCTGACTCCACGGCTGGTGGTTGGAAGGTGGAAGAAAAATGTTGAGACAAACAGAGGAAGAGCCCGGTCGGATGAGGCGCTCAGAGGGACAGTCCAGAGGTGCTGAGGACGCAGCACGCGGGCTCGTTCTCCCATCGCCCAGTGCCCCCCCCGCCCCCTTTGGTAGAGCTGTCCCAGAAGCAAGAGCTTGCCGTGTGCAGTCCTGCTCCGTTCTGCACGGTTACACAGGCCACTCGGTATTTACATGGTTCTCCCAGCTTGGAGAGTTGGCTGCAAGTTCATCCCACTGCGTCTGTGGTCCCCTGACTCACTCTGCTGGGCTGGTGGCTGGTAGGCATCGCCACCGATGGCGCTTTTATAGCCTCTCTTACTCTGTTACTCGTCTCATCCACAGAAGCGTCACTTTCACAGCCCAAGCAAGTATGGTCACATCTTTGCATCTCAGCACCAGCTGCTCTTTTCTTTTCTTTCCTTTTTTCAGAGTTCATGTCAGACGGGTAACGTGCCGATGTCATAACAAGGTTTGTGGGAGGCACACGTCACGCAAGAGCGTGAGCACCCAATCATCACGCTTACGAATGACAAAAGGATCAGCTGCTTTTTTGTACCTGTTTAAGCTTACGTGTATCTGAAGTGAAATTATCAGCAAAACAACTGCTCGGCACTGAGTGACGGATGTATCACTAAGGATATATTTCCTTATTCTACTTCTGACCCTTTCCGTGGGACTTAGTGCCAAAGAACTTCAAGAGTTAACTTCACTTTCTTACTGATTTTTTCCCTTGAAGAAAGGCCTCAGCGAGGCTGATTTGGAAATGGAAATGCATCCTTCTCTGACAGCTGTGTCGCTGATGCTCACTAGGTTGAAATAAAATGCTCTGGCCTGCCTTTTTGTGTTAGACATTTTCTTTCCTCCTGTGTAGTTTCGAAGGAAGAAGGGCCCCTCCCCTTTCTTGCTGACTCTGTTCCTTCCTGCTTCCGGGAGGACCAGAGTCCCACGGTCAACATTCACGCAAGAAACGGCTGAGTCCCTTCTGTGTGCATCGTGATGTTCAGGGGGATGGAGGATGCTAGACTCTCTCCTCCACTCCTTCCCTCCCCCTTTGAAACCTGCAGAAGTACGCCCTGCCTCCCCTATAAGTAACTGATAAAGGCTTCCCTTATCTCGCTAGTGCTTCTGACTCACATCCTGTTTACCTTTTCATGGCCAAAGCCTTTGAGTTGGTATCTGCTGCCTTCCTGGCTGTACTGACTTCCTCCTCAGCTAGGTAACTGAGTAGATCTGTTTGCCCAGGACAGGCCTGGCGTCTGCCTGATGTTTGGACAAAATTGTCAACAGCACTGCCCTTTGCTCTTCAAGTGTCCCAATTTGGACACCTTACTCTTAACCTCTGACGTCTTATTTCATCACCTGACAGAATCCATGCATCTGAAGGTCATAGAATTTGGACATCTATTTTGGACATTTCCTTATTTTTCTTAATCCTTCTGTTGTACTTGACACTGGTAAGGGCTTCGTCTCCCCCAGGACTTTCTTCCTTTGGCTTCCGTGGCACTTGAATTTATTGCATCTTCTCACCTCCTGTCCCTTTTACTGGCTTCTCTTCTCCGCTCACCCTCTGCTAGTTTCCTTCCTACAAGAGGCGTCCCCCTGACGAGCTGCTCTCATAAAGTGCCAGTAGCTCTGTTAGATACTTAGCGAGGAAGAAACCACTAACAGCAGGTGTGGCACCCATTTGTCGCATGCTGTCTGGTGTTCAGTTAACAGTGAGTCCCAGGGGACACGGGCTCAGCCATGTCCCACCCTGCACAGGCCCCCTGCCAATGGCCCGAATGAGTGGTTTCCAAGTTTTCTAAGTCACAGACCCTTCTGAGAATCCGAAAGCCGTTTACTGTCTCTCTAGATCAAAATACATGTGTGAACAAGCATTGGAAGTTTATTACAGGGTGTTCACGGCCAAAACTTGAAGCCCGTCCTTGGACCATGAAGTTAGAAGCCCTGGGGAGGGAGTCAGGTGCCACCTGCAATGAGGTTTTTCAGTCCAGCGTCAACCTACTTCACTGACTCGCCCATGGCCTCTGCTCAGAATCACACTTGTCAGCTCATTACTCGCCACCAATGGCAGTGTGCATGCAGACCTTCCTTAAAAAAAGGTTTTTTTCCTGTTTAGGAAGCACCTCTTTAAAAAAAAAAAAAATAGCCCTGACCGGTGTGGCTTGTGGATTGAGTGCCAGCCTGCAAACTGGGGGTTCGCCGGTTTGGTTCCCGGTCAGGGCACATGCCTGGGTTGTGCGCCAGGTCCCCAGTTGGGGGCGTGTGAGGGGCAACGAATCGATGCTTCTCTCACACGTGATCTTTCCTTCTCTTTCTCCTTCCCTTCCCCTCTCTATAAATAAAATCTGTTTTTAAAAATTAAAAAAATCAGTTGTGACTCTGGCCGGGTGGCTCAGTTGAGCGGAGCATCATCCTGTACACGAAAATGTCGTGGGTTCGATCCCCAGTCAGGGGACATCCCTAGGTTGCGGGTTTGCTCCCTTGTCAGGGTGCGTACAGGAGGCGATTGATGTTTCTCTCTCTCTCTTTTTCTCCCCCTTCCCTTCTCTCTAAAATCAGTAAAAACACATCCTCGGTTAAGGATTAAAGAAAATTATTGTGATAGCATACACATAAAATGTATCATCTTCACCATTTTAAGTGTGCAGTTGAGTAGTGGTATATTCAGATTGTGGTGCAAACCTAGTCTTGATTCACACTGCTTGTCTCTAAAAACTTTTTTTAATTGCACACTTGAAACTATATAATTTTATTTTTAAAAGATTTTATTTATTTGTTTTTAGAGAAAGGGACAATGAAAGAGAGAAACATCAATGTTTGGTCGACTCTCCTGCACCCCCAACTGGGCGCATGGCCCACAACCCAGGCAGGTGCCCTGACTGGGACTCAAACCAGTGACCTGTTGGTTTGCAGGCCGGTGCTCAATCCGCTGAGCCACCCCAGCGCTCTGATAACCCTTTGTAACACTCAGCTGTCTGAATCCTCATTTTCCTTCAAGGCTTGGCCAAGCATCGTGTAATCCAAGAAACCTTCCCCAGCCAACCTTTGCAGCCCTCCGCCTTCTCGCCTTTGGTGGCAAAATCAGTAGTACTTATTTGATGCTTAGCTGTTTCTGTCTTCCCTATTTTTGTATCTAACTCCCCCGGGAAAATGTTGCTGTTTTTCTCCAGCCCCTAGTTCCTTGCATGGTTGGTCCTGAGTAAACGTTGCTCGTGCTAGAAAAGGTGGAAAGAAAATGAGAGAGTGGAGGGCGGGCACGGCGGGCTGTGACTCCTGACCCACGCCCAGCCCCTTGCCTGGCACAGGCCACGGCCTCCCGCAGTAAATGGCCCGGATCTCTGGCTGTGTGTTCAGGCTGCTGTCTTCATTCCCCCTGCACAGTCCTGGAGCTGGTGTAGGGAGACCACACAGTCTGCCTGGGCGGACTGATTTTACTGCCTTGTTTTGCTCTCTGGTTGTTTGTGGGTACGTTGTCATTTCCTCAATTAAGTTGTGAGAGTTAAAGAGTCAGTTCCATGTCCAAGGACGCTGAAGTCAGTTAATCAAGACAACGGATTTACCTTCCCACGTGGCCTCTTGGACTTTTAGATTCAGGGTCATCTTCCTTGTGCTTTTCCTTAAATGCCCTGTGCATTTCTGCTGACAAACTTTGTTTCAGCATATATACAGAATAAATCAGATTAAATACAAATACAAATGTTTATATATGTGATGATACAAGTCAAATTATATATGTGTGTGTTATAGGTAACTCGTGACTACATGTAACTGTTGTGTACGTATGTAACTTTAGGTATATAAGTACATGCACATGGGTGTATATATGAGGTCTGTTCAGAAGGTGTCCAGCCATGTGTTACGAAAAATAGAGCCCTGGCTGGTGTGGCTCAGTGGATTCAGCATCGGCCTGTGAACCAAAGGGTCGCCAGTTCAATTCCCAGTCAGGGCACATGCCTGGGTTGTGGGCCAGGTCCTCAGTAGGGGGTGCACAAGAGGCAACCGCACATTGATGTTTCTCTCCCTTTCTTTCTCCTTCCCTTCTCTCTCTAAAAATAAAAAAAAAAAAATTTTTTTTAAAGAAAAATGGAGACATTTATTGAAGAAGATACAAGATGTTTTGTACATAGGACAATGACGCCTCAGTCCCCTTCAAAGTAGGTACCTTGGAACCTCACGCAGTTCTCCCAATCACCATCAGCTGCCCCATCGTATTTTCCTGAATCTCATTGACAGCCTGAAATCTCTTCTCTTTCAAAGGTGATTTTAGTTTTGAGAAAAGCCAGAAGTCTCAGGGCACCAAATCTGGGCTGTGAAGGGGCTGAATCACATGGGTGATCTGATGTTTCACCAAAAAATTTGCACCAGACGTGATGCATGAGCAGGTGCATTGTCACGATAAAGCTGCCAATCACCAGTTGCCCACAGCTGCAGCCTTCTGAATCATCTGAATAGTTTCAATTAACACAAAATTTGATGCAGATTCATTACTCATTTTGAATGTGACAGCCCCACAATACACATGCTCACTCATCTGCGTCTGACACCCCCACTGACTAGTACAGTGAAGTCATCATTGTTCACACATGCACACTCCAGTCCACTCTCCTTGGCTGCCAGATTACATCAATGCCACACAGACTGCTCTCGTTGTATTAACAGTGGCTGCCCTTTTTCTGTACGGATTTCATATGTATATTTTTAGGCACATACTCTATCCTACCACATCTTTGTAAGTAGGCAGGGCAGCTAGTTTGGGGCCTTGCATGTGAGAACAGGCTCAGAGAGGTTAAGCGATCTGCCCAGGGTCACACAGCCTGGTAAGGGACCAAGTCACAACCCAGGCCTTTTGACTTAACGCCGGTGTTTATTCCATTATGCCATGTGGCCACTTCTCGTTTAGCTTACTCTTATCCTGGGTTTATTTCCGAGCTATAAACTGTACAGCTGCTTCCCCCCGAGGCCCAGCGCGCACCAGCCTGTCTGATGCCGGGAGACTGCGTGTAGACGTCCCCAGCCCCACACCTGCTGCTTGGCTGAGCGCCCCCCAGAGCCCCTCAAGAACCACCCCGGCATCCTCACCTTAGCGTCTCTGCGGTGCCTTCTGCTCCAGGTTTGCCTTTTACAAGACACTCTTCCCTCCTTTTCCTGGCCCTTCTGTCCGTGGCTCAGGAGGACTGCGTTGTAATCTCTTCCTTCCCAGGCCCCTGGATGGGGCACCTGTGGTTGTTTCATTTCCTGCTCCCACCTTAGCCAGGTCTGCCCCTTTGCCCTTGGCCGAGGTTCCCTCTCTTCCCCTTCCTGCCAGGGAAGGTTTCACTTCGAATGAGGTTCTAGCTTCTAAAGTGTCGTCAGTCAGCTTTTTACTGGCCGCTCTCTCCCTCTGACTAAAGAAATCATTTTTTTTTTTCCATTTACCCTTTTAGAAATGAGAGGAGAAAGTAGCAGAGGCACTTGAGACTATTTTCAGTCCCCGTTATCACAAGGAAGTTGTCATCTTACGTCGTCATCGGTGCAATGCATGTGAAACGGCCGCCCTGTTTGAGGGCCACGTTGCTGCGGATGTTAATGGGACGATTGTACTGAGGGAGAAACCTTTCATCCGAGGGCTTCAAAGGCCTTCACCCTGTTGGATAGTCACGGTCATGCCCTAAAGAGTGTCGTCAGGATACCAGTGTCCTAGATTTGTGTGTGTGTGCATTTGCTTAGGTATTGAACGTTTTGTTTGTTTTCCTAGCCTCACCATAGGACGTTTCGTGAACCTAACAGCGTTGCAGTTGGTTTCCATTAAAAAATTGTACCTAATGAATAGCCTACATGACTTTCTTTTGTTTCATGGAATGAAGATGTTCAAAGGCTTGTGAAATAAAGAACGAACAACCCGTGTGGAGCCAGGAGGGTGGGCTGGGGGTCAGGCAGCGGGGACCCTTCCCCAAATGCCCTGTAGCGGTGAAAAAGGCTTGATCGGTGTTCGCACAGAGTCGGGTTCACGTAGAGGATGATTCTGTGAACAGGCTCTTGGAGGGAATGTAAGTGCTGCGTGATCACCGGACTGTCATTTAGCAGAACCTCGGAGAAACAAGCCTGTGTCATGACTGAAGAAAGCTCCCTCGTTAAAGCAAGACCAGAGTTCCCTCAATACACCCCCCACCCCGGTCTCTGCCATCACTCACTTACTGGCTGTTGGGACAGCCTCTGGGTGAAGGGACAAGTTAGGTAAGAAAAGAACCTTTTAGCAAGTGGCCCAAAAGAATGACAGTGCTGTCACCCCTCTGCCCTCTTCCCTTCCCCGCCCCGGCTCCCTGCCCACCTGGCTCCAGCACAGGCTGGCTAATCAGCTCATTTAATGCTGCTGGGTCCTGGTGATTCTCATTTGTAAGGAGATTTTTAGATCAACATTGATATTTCCCTCCTCCTATCCCCGAGAAAGAAACAGCTCAGTATTAAGCCCTTTTCGCTATACCCGGCCCTTGTACCTCCTGACTCAGCAGGGGGAGACAAAGTCACAAAGACTTTGCCTGCTGTACTTTTCAGCACCGGAAAGTGCCACATGTTTTTTATTTCGTTATTACTTTATATCCGTTTGTTTTGAAACCCTCCCGGCAAGTTATTCTTGAAGTTCTCAGTTCCCCCTGTCCCCAGCCTGCTATCACGGCTGATGACAGATGACAGCTTGTTTTACTGAAAGATCAAGGTTATCTGGAGTCTCTCTACTTGGACAGTTCTCTGTCTCTCAGAGGAATTAACTTCCGTCTAAATACCACTCCCTTTGATTAGTTTGTCACCACCATTTTTTCCCCCTTTCCTCTTTAAACTGCAGGCCTCTCCATTGAGCCCTTTAACCATCCCCTCCACGCCTTGCCGCCACCATGCCTTCTACTGTGAATGGTGAACGAGTTCTCCAAATGGTTGATCTCCTCATGCAAACATGAGTACCTATGGAAAGCTGGGCAATCGACCAGCCAGCCCAGAGGTCTACCCATGCAGACCTGGGTGGTCTATCCTTGCAAACCTTGGTGGTCTACCTCTGAAAAGCACTTTTCATTCACCAACTACTCCTTCCCTAGTCTGGACTCCAGCTTTGAATTATGAATTATGGAGGTTAGAGCTAAAGGGAGCTTATTCCTCCTCTTCAGGGTGTGAATGCCTTTGCGTCGTCCTCACAGCCGGTCAGGACCCGGACGCGCACTTGGGAATGGACTCTCCCTAAGACAGAGCACATGCTCCCTCGTGAGGCCATTCCATTGTGGAATAGCTCTGTTTGAAAATCCGTGCTCCTGCCGAGTGGAAACCCCCTTGTCACGTCCTCCACGGGTCCTACGTCTTCCTCTGAAGCAGCCCAGATGTGTGTTTTCTCTGGGTCTATTCGAAGGCAGCTCCCGCCTCTCCCTGTCAGCTTTGTAAGCTTCCAGTCTTCAACTTCGCTGAAACGCTTCTCCCAGCTATGGACTTCTGATCCACTCGGGCACTGCGGTTCTTCACCGTGGAAGTTGTCGACTACTTTCTCGTTCTTGGCTTTCTATTTTTCTCTCTTAATATATTTGCCTTTTTCCTTCTAGTTCTCAATTCCCAAGAAAACTCCCTGAACAAAACTGCTTCATCTTCGGTGTTCTGTTCACAGTCAGTTTTCAGCCTGTCCTCACCCCATGTACAAAACCCTCGAGAGTCAGTACCGTCTTCTAATCATTTCTGAAAACTCCTCTCCGACGAGTGGCGGGTAAGTGGAAGGTAGGACTAAGTAAATGTTTCATTTTCTCTGTTCTACTTCCAATACTTCTTCCTTCAGCAAGTTTACCTTTCATGTTTTGCCAAAACCTACAGATGACTCCTAAATATCTCTAGCCCCAGTTTTCACTCATTTTTTAGTCTTAAATTGTTTGAAGATCGGATGTCTTCTGGCAGCCCAGTTTAATACTGTTCATTTTCTCACCCCAGTCCCTGCAAACCCACTACCCGTACAACTTTCTAGTGGTTTTTGTGTAATAAACTGCCTGAAATGTTGAGTGATTTTGGCATCAAGATTTTGGATTTTTTTTAAAAAAAATTTTATTGATTTTTTTTTTTTTTTAAGAGAGATTGGTTTGCTGTTCCACTTATTTATGCATTCATTGGTTAATGCTTACATGTCCTCTGACTGGGGATCAGACTTGCAACCTTGGCGTATTGGTACAATGCTCTAACCAACTGGGCTGCTACCTGGCAGAGCTAGATTCTTATTCATTAAATAGTTCTCTTATTACTGGACCATGAGTCTAGCAATTACTGGACTTTGCCATAATTCTCACATGTTCTGGTTTCTCCTTAACTGTAAGCGGTAACACCATCTGACAGTTAAAGAGAACCTGTCCCCCCAGGCTCACAGCCTTCAGGATCTTTTTTTTTTATCCTCACCCAAAGACAATTTTTCGTTGCTTTTTAGAGAGAGAGGAAGGGAGAGAGAAAGGCATCAAAGCGAGAGAGAAGCATCGATTGGTTACCCAGACCTGTATTTGCCCAGACCGGGGACCAGATCTGCATCCCGGACTTGTGCCCTGACTGGGAATTGGACTGATGTCCTTTCACTCTGCGGGATGACGCTGAACAAGCTGACCACATCCGTCAGGGCTGCTGGATTAATTCATGAGATCCTGCACGAATTCTCTCTAGGTAGAAAATCCGGGAGACCAGACATGTAAGCGTAAGCAGTGGTAACACTTCTCTTCCACTGATGTTTCGTTTGTAATGGTATTGAACACCCCTCTTCCCTTGTCTTTTTCTTTAAGTAGCAACCTTATTGACATATAATTCGCACATGCCGTATAAGCCACCCAATTAAAGTATGCAAAAGTTTTAGGGATATTCACAGAGTTCTGCGCCTATCACTACTACCTAGAACATTTTTATCATCCCCAAAAGAAACCCATACCCATAAGCTCTCAGTCTCCATTCTCTCTCCCCAGCTCCAGGCAACTACTGGTTTACATCCTGTGTCTATGGATTTGCCAATTCCGGACATTTCATATAAATGGAATTGGCTTTGTGATTGGCTTCTTTCATTTAGCATAATGTTTTCAAGGCTGTTCTAACTGGGTTTTCTTAGGTTCTGTATTTTTCTATTTGGCATCCCTTCATCAGAGAGCTAACTGTGTTAATTATATATATATATATATATATATATATATATATATATATATATATTTAAATTTTTATTTTTACTTCTTTTCAGAGAGAGAGGGTGGGAGGGAGAAAGAGAGGCAGAGAAAGATCTATGTGAGAAAGAAACATCGATCGCCTGTATGTGGAATAAGAGAACATTCATTCTTTTCCAAGTTATATGAGACATCAAGAGATGTGTTAGTAACCTAATGTGATGTTACAAAGTTTTATGTGTATGTACGCACCCCAGCTGGGGGCCGAACCTGCAATCCAGGTGTGTGTTCGGACTGGGAATTGAACTGGCAGCCTTTTGTTTTGCAGGATGCTCCAACCAGCTGGTCAAGGCTGTGCTAATTATATTTGAAAATTTTCTCTATTCTTGGTGCTCCTGCAGGTGTGGCCTCAGAAACTGCCCTGCCAGGGTGAGCCAGTCCTTAGAGACAGGAAAGGCTCACCCCCGAGCACTTTTCACCTGAAAACGACCTAGTCCAGAGCCCACACCCCAACTAACCATCTCCTCTGTCAAATCCTCACACGCCAAGCCAGTATTTCCCCTGCCCTAAATCAGCCCCAGGCCGGGTACCAGACACCTGGGGCCAGCCCCTTCCCAAAGCCTGCCGAATTATTCGGATCAGCCGGTCCTGAGCTGGCTCCCCATCTGGCCTTGCCTACCCTGCAGAAAACAGTACAGGCTCCGGCTGGCTTCTCTGCCTCCCGACGCCAGCTGGAGCTTCCCCAGGTGGCCCTGTGCGGTGGTGATGTGCCCTCCTCTCAGGAACTGTAAGTGACAAAATCTTTCCATGGCAATGACCTCTCCATGTCACCACTATGGCACCTCCTTAAATTAAAATCCTGCAGGTCCAACTGAGACAAAGGCTTGTTTCCATTGTAGCAAGTATCAGATCTTTATTCCTTATTATGACTGGATTATGTGTATGCCACACCTGGTGTATTCATTTATCAACTGGTGGGCATTTGGGTTATTCCTACTTTTTGGCTATTATGAATAATGCTACTATGAGTATTTGTGTACACGTTTTCGTGCGGATTTGTGTTTTCAGGTCTTTGTGGTGTACAGCTATTCCCTGCTTCCCTTGAGTGCACATGAAGCTGCCTCGCTTTTCTGAAAGATAGTACGGTAACGGCTTTTTTCATAAAAGCAAAAAAAAAAAAAAACCATGCTTGGATTTCTTTTGGTTAGTGAAAACAGGTACTAATGTAGGTCCTTCATAAAAGCAAAGTGATGTAACCTGAACTTTATAAGGTATCTTTGTCTAATCCAAGGCCATGAAGATTTACTCCTAAGTTTTCTTCTGAGTTTTATAGTTTAGCTCTTACCTTTAGGTGTATGATTCATTTTGAGTTAATTTTTGTATATAATATGTATTAGGCAGGGGTCCAAGTTCATTGTTTTGCATATGGATATCCAGCTGTCCCAGCACCCTTTGTTGAGAAGACAGTTAGTTCCCGTTTGGATCGTCTGGCATCCTTGTCGAAGATCAATTGGCCGTAGATGTAAGGATTTCTTTCTGAGCTCTCAATTCTGTTCCATCGATCTCTGCGTCTCATGGATCTACATGATGTGTCTGTCCTTATGCCAGCACCACGCAGTCCTGATTCTTACAGTTCTGTAGTAAGTTTTAAAATCAGGAAGTGTGAGTCCTCCAACTCTGTTCTTCCCTTTCAGTTTTCATTTGGTGGTTCTGGGTCCCTTGCGTTTCCACATGAATTTTAGAATTAGTTCTTTGATTTCTGCAAAAAAGGAAAAAAAAAAGCTGGAATTTTGAAAGGGACTGTGTTGATCAATTTGGGAAGTATTGCCATTTTAATGATATGAAATCTTCCAGTCCATGAATATGGGATGTCTTTACACTTATTAAGGTCTCCTTTCATTTTCTTCAAATGGTGTCTCATAGTTGTCAGTGTACAAGCCTTGCACTTCTTTCATTATATTTATTCATAAGTACTTTTTCTTTTTGATACTATGGTAAATGAAATTATTTGCTTAATTTCTTTTATTTTTATTTTTAAAGATTTTATTTATTGATTTTGAGAGCGAGGCGAAGAGAGGGAGAAAAAGAGGGAGAGAAACATCAATGTGTGGTTGCCTCTCACACGCCCCCCACTGGGGACCTGGCCTGCAACCCAGGCATGTACCCTGACTGGGAATTGAACTGTCGACACTTTGATTTGCAGGCCAGCACTCAATCCACTGAGCCACACCAACCGTGATTGCTGAATTTCATCTCATCTTGTTCATTGTTAGTATACAGAAATACAATTGATTCTTGTGTATCGATTTTATATCCAGCAACCTAACTGAACTTGTTTTTTGTTTTAATAATTCCTTTATGGATTTCTGAGGATTTTTTATGTGTGAGATCACATCATCTGGGACTGGAGATAGTTTAATTCTTCCTCTCCGACCTGGATGCTGTGCTTTCTTCCTCCTGTCCAATTTCCCTGGTTCGAACCTCCAGGACAGTGATGAATAGAGGCGGCGAGAGTGGCCACTCTTGTCCTGGTCCTGCTCCTGCTCTGGGGAAGAAGCGCCCAGCCTTTATCATTGAGTGTGGTGTTGGCCGTGGTTTCTCATAGATGGCCTCTTCCCTTTAGTCATCCTACACCATCCTGCTTCCTTTTCTGCTCCCCAACTTTAGAGTATAGTGGAAGGAATGGGAACTTAGCATCAAACTTGACCAGGAAACGCTGAGTGGTAGACACCGGCATATAAAAGAAACCCCCTGCCCTCAAACCACTGATGACGCAGTGAGAGGGGCTGTCACACGGATTAAATACTGCAGTACGGGAAGTGCCGCACTGGCAGGGTGGCCGGGCAGTGAGGGCCGTGGGAAAATCAGTACAACTTGAGGACATGGCACCTGAGCACCTGTAGGAGACCGTCTTGGGAGGGAGGGGACACGTGCAGAGATGGGAAGGTGGCCAGATTCTGCTACCCACAGGTGTGTCTGTGGGGCAAGAGTGTGGGGCACTTGCAAGGAAGGGGCCTGAGGACACCCTAGGGAGCCAGTAGGGCATCTTACCAAGGGCCTGGCGAGCTTCTGCAGGCTTTGCGAGGACCGCGTTGGTGGGGAACGCCTGGGGGCTAGGGAAGGATGCTGAATTGCTGATGGGCAAGACCACGAATGGGGAGGCCTGGGGATAGGAGGTCATTGGCAAAGCCAGGAAGAATTGGGGGCCTACAAAAAGGTTAGGAGAAGGAACAGAGTCCAGAGATGAAGGTCGAATTTACAAGGCATGAATCGGAAGAGGTGGATTTGCTCTGGAAAGAGCACGTAGTGGCTCTCAGGTTCTGACGTGGGCATGTGCGTTGTTTGGTGGGCCAGCACGAGGTTCCGTGCTCTCATCTGTAAAGGGGAGAGAGTACTTCGCAGGTACCAGTACAGGCGCATCTCGGAGCGCAGGAACGCGGCTGGGACTCCATCGGCACTCCTTCTTTCTACTTGCCCCCGTTCTGTCTGTTTCTTCCCTTCTCCACATGTAGGTCGTTGGGTTCGTCCCGCCTTCGGGGTGCTTTTCTTTGCTGTGTCCCCCCCAGTTCGCTGTCAGCCCTGTGTGGGCAACTTCCAGGTCTCTCCACCCTGGTCTCTCTCGTAAGTATTTTTGGCTGCGTTCTGGGCATCTATCTGGCCTCTTCGCCCTCCCCAGGGAGTCCACTCCTCCAAATCTTTCCCCCCATCATGTCCGTGGGCTCATTGCTACTACTGTCATTTTCTCAGTCAAAACAGCTTAATATCATATTTTCTAGTTGAAAAGAACACATATATCCCTGGTGGCTTCTAGTTTTCCAGAGTTGTTTTTATGTCTTTGTCTCCCTCTCTCATTTGCTCACATCAGTGAAAATGCCGGCCCTGTTTAATCCGGTCCGTAACATGGTACACACCTTTTCATCCCCATGGTTACCGCCTTCGTTCAGGCCTTCATGACTCCCGTCTGAAATGAAACGTGAGTTCCCTGCCTCTGATTTCTCTGCCCTTTGATCCATCCTGCAGGCAAGCTGCCAGACTGAGCTGGCGGAGACTCGGATCTGATCACGACTCTCATCCGGTTGAGGGTCTTCCCCGAGTTCTCCGCACCCACTGGGTTGAGCCGAAGCTAGGTTGTTTAAAGCCCCGCATGTCCAAAGCCAAGGTGCTTCTCCTCCACATCCTTTATTTAAAACTTTTTCTTTATTTTTATAGAGAGGGGAAGGGAGGAAGAAAGAGAGGGAGAGAAACATCAGTGTGACAGAGAAACATTGATCGGCTGCCTCCCACACACGCCCGCACCAGGACCCAACTTGTAACCCAGGCCCGTACCCTGACCAGGAATCGAACCAGCACCCTTTCTGTTCACAGGCCAGCACTCAATGAATGCACTGAGCCACACCAGCCAGGGCCCTTCCTCACCTTCTTTATCTCCACACATTCCTGTAGGAAAGTGAGACAGAGCTCTGCTTCGCTGTCACTTTGCCTGCTGCCTTCCCTTGCGGGCACTGTCCTTGTTCGCCAGGGCACTGTTTGCGAATCCTGCCCGGCTCCCATCACACCGGATAATCCTCCTTCCCCATGTCCTGTGGGACGCGGCGCTCATTTAAAATGACTTGTGTACATATTTTATCCCTTCTGCTAGACTTAATCTCCTCAAGGGTGCCTCCTTCATCTCTGTAACCCCCCAAATGCCTTCCTCATTTTCAGCAAATATTTGTCAGTGGAATGGACTGTGTTTCCCATCTTCCTGAAGCGTGAGCGCTGCCTTTCCCGGTGCCCATCCCGAGGGCCTGGGAGCCAGACCGTGAGAGGGTGCAGGACCGCTGACTTTCCCCCGTGCGTCCTCCTGTAGTTTAACACAGAGCAGGAGGACAATGTTACAGCGACACACTCTTATCGAAGTGCCTGGCTGACAGAGCCTCTACGGCACTTAACTCTTCACACATCTTGCGTGCCTGCGCATCATCCCGGGCTCCGTGGGAGCCGGATGGATGGAGAAATGAACCCAGGAGCAGTGCTCTCGTGCGGAGCGCTGGGTACCGGTCTGATTTTGCCTTGCAGAATCTGAAACTTCAACTTCCACACTTCTTGGGTACTTTCAGTCAAAATAAAAAATCCAGGTGATTCATTTGGGAAATTCCACAAGGTCTGCCCTGCCCTCCCCTGCCCTTCCCTGAAATGACTTCTCAGCAAAGCTACCTCAAAGGGGCTCGGGAGGAGGTGGCTTTCAGTTTCAGTTTCCGGAACTCAGTTTCAGTTCAGTGATTTCCAGGAAGCGAGCAGGGAAGCAGGAAGGACAGAAAGAGTTACATAGGTTCTGCCCTGGGCTAAAAAAAAAAAAAAAGCGCAAACACTCCCTTCCTACAGCACTTGTCTCCTGACAGCCAGATGAGGAAGGAGAGAAAAGGCGCGGGGTGCCAGGGTGCCAGCAAGAGCATCCGTGTCCTTGGCAGCTCAGAATAGCACTCGCAGCTCTGGTGACTCATCGCGCGCGGGCCTGCCCACCCGTGCAGGCTCGAGCGGTGGAGGGCTGGTGAGTCAGGCCTCCCTCGGCTTCCGCCCCTGACTGCGAGCTGCCAGCGGAGGCGAGGCCCACAGCGCAGCGCAGGGCCACGCCAGAGGGTGTCGGCTCTGGCCCGTTCCTTCTGGAAGGACTTCCTGCCCATCTGCTCGAAGCCCTGGGGACATTTGGGGAGGAAGGGAATCCCGCTCTTTGGAAGAGAGCTGTACTTTTAGGGACCGATCTAAATTTGGGGCCCACTTACCCCGCGGAGCTGAATGGTGCTCCCGGATCAATCTCTACAGTACTCCTCAGCGGTAGATCCCGCACCTCTTCAACCCGGCCAGCCTTCTCTTCTCTTTGTCCCTCTGTTCTCTATTTGTATTTTTCTCTCGGTCCTTGCTCAGCCAGAATTTATTTATTTAAGAAATCACGCCCTGGCTGGTGTGGTTCAGTGGCTTGTGTGCCAGCCTGTGAACCAAAGGGTCGCCGGTTCGATTCCCAGACAGGCCACATGCCTGGGTTGTGGGCAGGGTCCCCAGTGGGGGGTGTGGGAGAGAAGCGACCAATTAATGTATCTCTCACACACGGATGTTTCTCTCCCTCTCTCTCTCCCTCCTTTCCCCTCTCTTTAAAAATAACTAAATAAAATCTTTAAAAGTAAAAAAGAAAGGAAAAAAAAAAGAAACCACAGCTGTTGGATTTTCCTCCTCAGGGTAGTTTTTTTTTTTTTTTTTTTTTTTTAAATTCATTATTTTTCTTTATCTTTTTTTTAAACTTTTTTTTAAACAGGTATTTTCTAAGTACTTTTTTT
Source organism: Glossophaga mutica (assembly GCA_039655065.1). NCBI lineage: Eukaryota > Metazoa > Chordata > Mammalia > Chiroptera > Phyllostomidae > Glossophaga > Glossophaga mutica. The sequence goes on from CM077313.1 coordinate 10,180,859, forward strand.
TTTTCTTTTAGATTTTATTTATTTATCTTTAGAGGGGAAGGGAAGGAGAGAGGGAGAGAAACATCAATGTGTGGTTGCCTCTTGTATGTCCCCTGCCGGGAACTGGCCTGGCAACCCAGGCATGTGCCCTGACTGGGAATCGAACCGCGATCCTTCAGTTCGCAGGCCCGCGCTCAATCCACTGAGCTACACCAGCCAGGGCTCTCAGGGTAGTTTTTTACCAGTTGCGTCCTACACGTCTCGGTTGGTCCTCGCCTGTCGCCAGCCCTAATGCAGTCTCACTTTTCTCGACACCGAGTCCCAGTGTGGTCATCACTGACCCCTAGTGTGCATCCGGGCCCAGAGGTCACCACGTGCGTCCCCCATGACCTACAGCGGAATCACTGGTTTAAAGGTCATCCTGATGCCGTATTATGTGGAAAGATGGAATCATTCGCCACAGGTCGCCCTGAGACGGGCCACCGGTGCCACAGTCGCTTCAGCTCATCCTCCCATCCGCTCACGGCTCCTGCTGCGGGGCCCACTTCACTCGTGTAACAAGGCATGGTTCGTCTCTTGCCGCTTTCCCAACACTGACTTTCCTGGATCCACTCGAGTTAAATCAGACGTGTCCCGGTTCCTCTCTCACAGAGGGAGCTCCTTGCTTCCAGCCCCACGCGCGCACCTGTTGCCAGCATCGCTCCAGGGTGCGTTACAGAAATGCAGGCACAGCCAGGTTCGGCGACTTGTCTGGAGTGACGTAGCGCCGTCTGGGTGAGAGTGATAATTTACCGCTTTAGATGTGTCCTAGTTTCCCTTCCTTGTGGCTGTGCAGCGCGCACACGCACTGCGGACAGCGGCTTTAGTGACAAAGCATCCGATGCGTTTATTTCCCAGACCAGCTGGACAAGACGTAGTCCCGGGGCTGTGTGGGTTCCACTCTGTGCGAGGACAGGCAGCAAAGGAGGCCGGGTGTGCATGATGCTTCCCTTTTGTACAGGGGTCCCTGCTGTGATAAATACTGCCACATCCCCGGGTCACAGCGCATTCTAAGCCCCAGTGGATGACCCACTTATTTCAAACATGTCACGCAACATTTTACAGCACAAGAGATAGTTATCTGAACTTCATTTCAGTGGGATACCTGGGGAGCTTACGTGTGAAATGTTTTGAAGTAGCTTTCGTTTTTATCATCAGAGCAAGCTCATGAAGTGGGTGGGGCAGAGATCCGAGCCCATGGCAAAGGGAGGACACTGAGGCACAGGAATGAATGAATGAATGAGTGAATGGAGTCGTTCAGCATTTACTCCAAAGGGCACAGACTTGGTTAGCAGAGTTGGGATTAGACCCCGGACCTCTGTTTGATTTCTCTCATACAGCTGTCTTTTCTGGAAACCTCTTAAATAAGGCCAGTCTCCCCCAAGAAGGGCCTGAGCTCTGCACTGTTTTATTAAAGGGGGAATGGGTTTCCCTGAGTTATCCGCACGCTGTTCTGTAGAGCGGTGTGCCTATCATCTGGAGTTCACCCGAGGTCCTAGGAGCAGGCTCCTTCCTCGGACCATCAGGACTCAAGGCTGTCATCTCTGCCCTACCCCTGCCCCCCACCCTGCCAGCATCCACCTCACTTCCTCCTGACGGTACCACTTCCCATCAGATCGGCTGCTTTTCTTGTCAGTTCCCCAACTGGTGGGGCGAGAGGGGCGGGGAGGGAATACTTGCTCCCTAGAGGTGCTCCCCTTCATCCCACACATAATTCCTGAGCCCCTGCTATGCACCAGGCTCTGCTAGGTCTGCAGATACAAAGAAGAGACTGACGTCCTGCCCTCGAGGCTTAGAGTTCATTGTCGGAAATAGATCGTCACCCGTCACCATTCTCCCACACCCTCTTCTCCTGCGGGTCCTGGATTCTGGTTACACCACCTGTCGCTGTCCCCTCCATCCACTGACTCCAAGGGAGCTCACCCTCTTCCTGGACTGATGGAGTCCCACCCTCTCCACTGCCACCACTGCCAAAGCCCTGGGCGCCCCTGTTGCTGACCATCCAAGCATCCAGCCCTCCTGCACCACAGCGCCTGCAGGTGTGGGGCACGCCAGTCCTCTGCGGGGGCGGTCGGGCTGCTTAGACTGCACCTGTTATGTGGGACTGCGCCTCCTCCAGTCTTTTCAGCCCGAAATCTCTCCGACCGCATCTCCCAGGGTTGACGGGCTGTGGCCACGGCTCTCCTCTCCTGTCCTTTGCTTGTGACAGACGTCACAGGGCACTTGGTCCAGCTGAGCCTGCACACAGGCTGGGAAGTCCTTCCTGATGTGAACACTAGTGCCACTACCTCTTGCCACACTTGGCCTAAGGGGTTACAAGTATTTGTCACATCCCCTTCCTTCCTTCCTTCCTTCCTTCCTTCCCTCCTTCCCTCCCTCCCCCCTCCCCCCACTCACTCCCACTCCGCATTACCTCTAGGCCTTACATCCCTCATCCTTCCAGTCGCTCCAAGTCTGCCTTTTCCTGTTTCCCTGCAAAGCTCAGAAAACCCCATGGTTGACCGTTTCAAACATGTGCCTTCTACGATCCAAGAGTGCCTCACTCCCTGGGTTTTTATAACACTAATCCTAAGCGGACTTAGAAACTACCCGGCCCGCTGAAAGGTTTTCCACTCTCCCCGCTTCGAGTGCTGGGCGAAGGCGGCTGGGCCCCAGGGCTGTGCGCACAGCACCAGCCTCCGCCATTCTTTCTTTCTCTGTCGGCTCCCTCTGTCCCCTTCTGCAGTCGATGGGCCCTTGTAGCCAGCTGTCACTCCTGGCCCCCTCCCTTGAAGTAGGTGCCTCCATTTCTTTTTCTTTCTCTTTATAAGAGGTTTATTATGTTTTTTTCTTTCCATTACCATTTAGTCCCCTTATGGCCCCCTCCACCCCACAATCCCCACACTGCTGTCCATGTCCATGAGTCCGTTTTCCTTTTTGCTCAGTCCCTCCACCCCCTAGCATTTCTTGTCTTAACTATGAAGCCATCTTTCTTCCTCTCCACTAACAAATCCTCTCTTCCTCCCACCCTTCTTCCCTTCCCTTCTGCCCACGTCACCCTGACCCTTGGCCGGGCCCACCCACGCTGCTCCCTCCGCGTCTTCCTCTGCCCCATCCCTTCACCTTCCTTCCTCTCTCCGATCTCCAGTCTCCCTCATGCCACTGATTCTACTCCGTCAGTCGCTCCTAACCTAAAAAACAGACAAAAACTCCAATCAAAATGATGCCAAAGAAACCTGTCGCCTCAGCCTACAACCCTCTCTCTCTTCATCTTCATCGCTAAACGAATTGAAAACCATCGTCATCCTAAAAAACGCAGCCCCCACCTCTGCCCCATCTGACACTGCCGGTCCCCCTGCCAGCCGTCGAGCTGCCGCTCCTCCAAAGGGCCCCTTTCCGCCCCTCTGCTCCCATCATGCCCCTCCTATAGCCACTGCCCGGGCCCAGGCCGTCCTCAACGCTCACCAAGCTGCGCAGGCGCCCCTGTCTCCTCTTTCCAGCCCCTTTGGTACACTGATGCCTAGCTAACCCGTCTGAGGGACAGCTTGGGGAGCTCACCCTTCCGTTCAAAGGAAGTGGGAAACCCTTGATTCGGCAACATGGCGCCCGGCCCTGGCCCCCGCTTCCTTTCCAGCCGCCTCCCTACCTGGAGTCTTCTCCAGCCAAACTGGGCTCCATACTAAAATACACCCTCCCCATCTTCCCTTGTGCCGTTCCCTCTCCTGAAGCAGCCTTTCTTCCTACCTGTCCTTCAAGGGCAGCTGAAGTTCATCATCTTCGTGAGTCCTTTAAAGATCCCCACCAGCAGGTGTGATCTGTTATCCGAAGCTCTTGAAGCACATTTTTGGAGCCACCTGAAAATGCTCTCGTGTTCCTCCTATTAGGTCTATGTATTCCACACACACGCACGCACACGCACGCACACACATTTTTTTTAATTTTATCCACCGCCCTGCCCCCAGGCCAGTGCCTAGCACAGAGCTTTTTGTTGTCACTGAGCCCTTGCTCAGAGTGCCCGAGGGGCTGGTGTTACCCGCTCTGAGCCCAAGGGCCTGACCAGATGGCCTCCCGCCCATGTAGTAATCCCTGACATGTTTTTTAGCCACTCCAGAGGGTTTCTTTGGGTGGTAAAATACAAAATTTGCCATTGAACCATTTCGAGCGCACCATTTCAGTGGCATTCATTCTATTCGCAACGTTGTGCAACCCTCACCAGTCTGTCTCTGAAACATTTCATCACCCCGAACGGGAACTCCGTGGCCGTGGAGTGGTCACCGCCCAGTCCGAGGTGGCCTCTGGTCTACTTGCTGTCTATGAGTTTGCCTCTTATGGATATTTGACAGAGGTGGAATTAGTATTTATGTTTCTGTGTCTGGTTTGTTTCACTTAGCATAATGTTTCCGAGGTGCATCCACGCTGTGGCCTGTCCCAATACTTCATTCCTTTATACGGCTCAGTAACACTCCGGGCGTAGCTGGACCACATCGGGTCTGTCCGTTCATCTGTTGGTGGACCCTTGGCTTGTTCCCTCCTCTTGGCTACTGTGAGTAATGCCGCCATGAATATCGACATACAAGTGTCTCAGGCCCTGTTTTCGGTTCTTTTGGGTATATGCCTAGGAGTGGATTTGCTGGGTCATATGGTAACTATACGTTTCGCTTTTCGAGGAATCCACTGTAGAATTTTAAAACTGAAATTTCTTGACCACTTTTAAAAATGAGGGATTACACATAAAATTTAGATTTTTGCCCCCCCAACTTCTCTTGAAAATAATGAAAAGTCTCACTCCCGGGTCCGCCTGTCTACGGGGACACGATCAGCTGGGGGCGAGTGAGGACCACCTGCTGGTCTCCAGCTCGACAGTGTCCTTGGCTGGCCCTCACCAGACACTGGCCACCCCTGCCTGGGCCCGGTTCTAAGCCGTCGCTCTGGTCCCCTCCCTTCAGTCCCTTTTTCCCTCCTGTGACCGTCCTCACTGCGTGTTGTTACCTGTGCGCACGCCACTCCTTCCTGTCTGGGCTGTACGGGCCTGCAGGCGACAGGCCTCTCTTTTCGTTTCTGGCGGTTGGGGACTGACGGGCACGTTGTTGGTGCCCAAACTGTGAGTGCGTTGATTTTTGAATCGAATATCTGAGGTTTAGGGCAGAACTCATTCATGCAGTTATGACTGAGGCGTCAGCCAAGTGCTAGATTGCACTGTGGACTATTATAAGAAAAGGGAAAAAAGTCTAAAATTGGGGAAATGAATCACAGATTACGGGCAATGAGGGAAGAGCTGATCGCTTCCTGATTTAAAATATTTCTCCATTAGGGTTTTGTTTTTTATCACTCTCGGCTGGCCTTATACAGAAAGCCATCTAAAAGGCGATTTATGGAAAACGGAGGTACAATATCACAGAACAAGTTAGTAAGAAATAGAATTAAAATGTAATGTCTGTATCAACACGCAAAAGAATACTTTTGGACTCCTATCTCACACCACAGATAAAAAAATCATTCAAAATGGATCATCACTTAATAAGAGCTAAACCGTAAGACTCTTAGAAGAAAACAGAGGAATAAATTCTTGTGATGCTGACTCAGGCAATGGCTTCTTAACTATATACCAAAGCACAAGCAGCAAAAGAAAAAATCAATATATTGGACTTAATAAAATTGAAAACTTGTGTTACAAGGGACACTATTAAGAAAGTGAAAAAGCTCACAGAATGGGAGAAAATATTTGCACATTGTAGATCTGATCAGGAACTTGTATTTACAACATAGAAAGAGCTCTAACAACTCAACAATAAAGAGACAACTACCCCAATTAAAAATAGGCAAATATTCTGAAGAGGGAGCTTTCTAAAGAAGTTATACTAATGGCCAATAAGCACATGAAAATACTAAGTGTCATTAGTTATTAGGAAAATGCAAAGCAAAACCACAATGAGCCCTGGCTTGTGTGGCTCAGTGGATTAGGTGCCCACCTGCGAACCAAAGGGTCACCGGTGTGATTCCCAGTCAGGGTACATGCCTGGGTTGTGGGCCAGGTCCTCTGTAGGGGGCTCTCAAGAGGCAGCCACACATTGATGTTTCTCTCCCTCTCTTTCTCCTTCCCTTCCCCTGTATCTAAGAACAAATAAATAAAATCTTAAAAAAAACACAAACCCACAATGAGATACCACTTCATACCCACTAGGATGACTGTAACATAAGTGGCAATAACAAGCATTAGAGAATTTATGGAGATGTTGGAACCCTCATCTCGTATATTGCTGGTGGGGTTGTAAGTGGTGTAGCCACTTTGGAAAACAGTTTTGTAGTTCCTCAAAATGTTGAACATACGATCCGGCAATTTCACTCACATGTATATGACCTGTATATATATATACACACACACACATACAAGGTCCAGCACAAATAACTCCCCTCTTTTATTACAAAATCTTTCATTATCAAATCATAAGCACGGAATTCTGTAACCTAACAACATCACACTCAAGCACACCATATGACATTGTAGGTGAAATGTTCAAATTAAAACTATAAATTATTACACCCATGCAATTACCCTACCAACCACACTCAATCAGGCCTTACTTCTGCCGGACCCTGTATATATATACGAAATGAAAAGCCACGCAAGCACTCACTGATCACAGCAATATCATAAGAGCCCCAAACTGGAAGCAACCCCAGTTTATACCAACTAGTGAATGGATAAACAAAATGTAGCCTTATCTAGGAAGAAAATATTATTCAGCCATAAAAAGGAACGACGTATTAATACATGCTAAAACATAGCTATATTTTTATAAACATTATGCCAAGTGAAAGAGGTCAGACGCAAGGAACGAGAGATTGTACGCCTCCACTTAAATGAAATGGAGACAAATCTATAGAGACAGAGTAGATTGGTGGCTGTCTGGGGTTGGGGAGGCGGGAGAAGAGTAATGGGGAGTGGCTGTTGATGGTTTATTTTGGGGTGAAGGAAATGCTGTAAAATTAGACTGAGTGATAGTTGCACAGTCCTGTGAATATATTCAAACCACTGAACTGTAAAAACGAAAAGAACAAAACAGAAGACCCTGACATAAAATGCTCTCCATTTCTTTTACATAACTAATAAAAGATACAATTCTAAAAGATGATTTAAAAAAAAAGTCTGATATAGTTTAGACCAAAGCACTTACATGGACTAGAACGACGTGCTGAGTTTGCTTTAAAATGCTCCAGGCACCCCTCCATGCAAAATACACTTAGCTACGAGCTAGAAGAAATAAAATGGGCAGCATGTCGATCAGTTGAAGCTACAGGGCGGGCACAGAGGAGTCCCTTACCCTGCTCTATTTTTGTGAATGTTAAAAAATACACCCATAACGTAAGCTAAGCAAAGGTAGCTACAGCACCTGCAGTTCAGTAGATGCACTGAACTGCGAAGTGTGTCTGTGTTTCTGGGAGCTCTGTGTGGAGGGCTGGGACCCCGTGTGGTTGTCACTAGACATGGGGACTGTCACTGTGGATGAGGAAGAATGAGGGTTTACCTGAAGGAGAGGCCAAGGCACTTTGGGGGATGCATTCGTTTGCTGGGGCTGCTATACAAAGTACCACAAACCGGGGCCAGAAGTCCAAAGTCACGGTGTTGGTAGGGCTGGGCTCAGCATGAAGCTCTGAGGCTGTCTTCTTGCCTCTTCCCACTTCGGTTGGTGCCCACAATCCTCGGGGCTCCTGGCTTGTAGCCGCACTCATCTCTGCCTCTGCTGTCAGCTGGGGTCCTCCCTGCCCCTCTTCCCAGCGTCTTCCCTCTGCGTGTGTCCATGCCAACTTGGCTTAGAGGGACCTGACCCTGATTGAGTCTGACCTCATCCTCACTTGATGACACCTGCAAAGTCCCTGTTTCCAAATAAGGTCACATTCACAGGTTGCAGGGGTCAGGACTTCAACATACCTAACCCCTGTGTGTGTGTGTGTGTGTGTGTGTGCACGCGTGCGTATGTGAGCACATGGTGGGGGATGCACAATTCTACCCACAAAAGGGTACAAGGCAGAATAAGCAGAAACGAAGACCGGTTCCCAGCAGTGCACATCTCTACCGCTGGGTCTTTTTGGTCCCCAGGCAGGCAGGTGGTGGGGGACAGCGTTTGCGATGGCTAGACCTCACCGGAATGCGGCACTCCCTGGCCAACTTCTTCTTGTCCAGGCCCGCACAAGCCTTTTCTGGGACCCTTTTCCACTCGGCAGCCTGGACTGATGCACAACACACTCGGATGCTTCCAGTCTGTCCATCCGTCCACCAGAAGGTTCTCGGGGGCCATTCGCACCGGTGTTCCCTGGAGAGAGGTTTCAGCAAACGTCGGTTTCTCACTCTCTGACCGAGACATAGTCGTTACTCGTAGTGGTTCTCTTTTGAGCTGGCTGCTGAAGTTATTTTAGACTCTGCAGTTAAGTCGACCCAGAAGCCACGCCCCCTTGGAAACTTCCTCTGAAATCATACTCACTCTGACTCTCTAACCCAGGATAACATTGTGCTGTCTCTTGCTCTGTAAATCTTACTCGGGCCTTTGACCAAAAGCAATAAAATCAAACTTCTGTGTTAAGTGGTACTTAAAACCTATAGAATTTAATTCTAGGAAGCACGTGTCTGATAAGTGCCATGTGCTTTCAGACAGTCACTTGGAGGAGGCGTGAGCTCCTTCCTACTTCATGAACTGAGAGAGTGCTGGTTCCCGGGAAGGTGACCAGAGGACAGCGGGCGGAGTGCAGGTTGCAGGACAAAGGGGCCGGACTTTGGGCTCATTCACTTCCTCCAGCGCTATCTTTACCTTCTGTTTCGGCTCCAGTTGAAGGAGTGATTTTCAAGCCTCTGTTTTCATCTCATTGCTCTCAGGAGAGTGGGAAAGGCTGAACAGGAAGGAGCTGACGTTTTGCCAGGAGCAGGGGGAGGCCGGCCCGATCCCCAGGTTGAACGTGGAGCATCCCGGGTGCTGGTCTGGGCAGTTTGGGCGTGTGGACGGAGAGTCCAGAGACTGGGGCACCCCTGGATGAAATATTGATTCTGTGCATACAGTGGAGGTTAAAGCAAACGGCAGGGTAGGGACATTATAGGGGCGCTTCACGTCTTGCTTGCGTCCTGCGGATTAGGCACCGTGCTAACCGCTTTGCCTGCGCTGGGTACCTGCCAGCCGCCCTGAGTTTCTGGCCTGTGTGTGTGAGAGCCATTCATCTTTCTGCCTTGGGCGGGCCCTTCCATTGTGCCTTTCAGAATCCAGGTTTACAAAAGATTCTCAGTTTGACAGTAAAGCTCATTTCTCTCTCCTCCTATGATGCAATTAATATGCTGCATACAGTCTGTATCACATCTGCATACAAAAGGCTCGGTTGGGAGATCCTTTTTCTTGGAAGCACGGAAACATGCATGACGGACAGGCTCAGAGCCCACTGATGATTCACTGACCACAAGCAATATTTAACGCAACAGAATTAATTGTCCTGCTAGAAAGGCCCAGGTCCGAGGGCTTAGGAGCCTTGGAGAACTGGATTAAAGGGACCGCATATTCACCCCTGACAGCCCGGCAGAACCACACCTGACCCCCAGGAGAGCCAGGGCCATTTTATTTTTTTTAAACTATCCATTAGAAAAGATTTTCTGAGGCAGGCCCATTATTTCCTTTGTCAGCTGGGATGGGAGTCTAATAGCCCTAACCAGTCAAGGTTCTTTTGTGCCCTTGGAACGATGCGAGTCTGTTTCTTTTATGTCGTCTTCTCAGTGGGGATGGGAGAAACTCTCCCTTTCCACGTCTGCGTGCCTGTTCAGTTCCCACGAGCGGCCGCTAACCGGCACAATTAATCCCTTGGCTACCTTCCTCTCTAGTGCGCGCCTCTGTCCTGGTTATTTTCTGTTTTCCGTTGGAATTTTTGGTTTCTCCATGTTTCTTTTTAAAAAGGAGCCCCTTGGTGTGTTCACATTCTAATCTCTTTGGCTCGTTTTGCCTCTCCCTTTCCTCGGAAGGCAGAAGAGCGCGAGTTCTATAAATTGTTGACACCTCTGTGCAGACAGTCTGAAAAGGGAAGTTGCGGTGATAACTTACGGGAGATCAGATGAGGGCTGGCTTCTCGCCGGTTTCAGGTCCACACCCTGAACCCCGGTCCTGTGGGTTTAGCGGCCCCAACGCTCCCTCGGGTACCCGGAGCACTGAGTGAACACTTGCCCGCTACTCTCCTGCTCTCTTTCCCATGTCCTCGACAGCGCCCTTAAACATGCATCCGGTTCTGGGCAAGCGTGATCTGCTGTCCACGGCGGCTTTAGCCTGCATGACAAGACGTATACCCCACCCTTGGGTCCTGCAGCGCAGCTTCAAAATGAGACGACGGAGAACCAGCTTGGGTCCTCTCGTGCCAGCTCTGAGGCGCCTTCGGCAACCCTTGGACAGTCATTGTGTCCAGGTGTGGCCACACCACCAGGCATCCCCGGAGGGGTCTGTACTCACATGTGGAATGTAAACACACAACACACACAAACACACAAACAAAACCAAAACAAACTCGTAGAAACGAAGACCAAAACATTGTTGCCAGAGGGGAGGGGTGGAGGGACGGGTGGAAAGGGGAGGTGGTACCTGGTCAGCAATATTGGGGTAAGTCTGTGTGGGGACAGGTGTTTATTAGAATTAGTGGGGCGATCACACTGTAAGGTATGAAAATGTCGACTCACTATCTTGTACACCTGAAATGCGTATCATCGATAGAATGTTGTAAACCGACTATACTTAAATAAAAAAATAAGGAAATAAAAATAAATTAAAAAATAAAAGTGCATGAAAAAATATAATGAGCATATAAACCCCAAGATGTAAACTTTCTTTTCAAAAGCAACTGAAGTTTAAAAGTGGGTCAGTTGGTGAAACTATTCAATTGAGAAACACAGGAGGCAGCGTGGGACCCTGGCGAGACCTACGGAGGCGGATCGTCAGGCCTCCGGTGGGGCCCCAGGCAGTGCGGAGCCCTGGCTCACTCTGCCTGCCACCCCCACGTGGCCCCTTGTCTCCTTGCTTTTCCTCTGTCTCCTTCTGCACCGTTCCCTCTTCTCTCCCCAAGTGTCTCCTTTTTGGGGCTTGTTCCTCCTCCCCTCCCTTCCTCGAAGCATCTGTGGTGGTCCTCTGGGTTTTAGGAGGGCGAAGAAGGAAGCTCCCATTTACTGATCATTAATTATTTGCTGGAAGGTCACGGACGTGATGTAAGTGAGGTGCTGGCTGCTGGTGAGATTTGGGGCCATTCCTCGGGAGGGCTTCTCACATTTTCCCGCGCCTGTGATTAGGGACCTGTTTAGGGACGGCCTGGAGATCTGGTTAAAATGCAGATTGTGCTTTAGTAGTTCTGGGTGGGGCTGAGGTTTTTGCATTTCTAACAAGCTCCCAGGTGATGCTGGTCTGTGGCCCACACTTGGCTCCACAAGCGTTGAAGGTGCGGTCCTGCTTCTTTAGGTAACTAGAAACAGAACAGGGTGCTCCTAGGAAGCCAGGAGTCCTGAAACCACCTCTTTTCATCTGCAGCGAAACCAGCGTAGCATTAGGAACACTGTTTACCAGTCCAGTGTGTCTCGCTCCACATAAGGAATACAAGGGGTTCCTTTACTGACCGCTGGTGGTTTGTAATGGAACCTTCTGGCTCCAATTGTTGCTCAGGTGCTGCCAGGGGAACCAGCCACATGGAGGGACTGTGTAACCCAATATTATTGTTGGGTTAAAATAACGAGCTCTGGCCTTAGACGGGTAGGAAGGGTCCAGTTTCACCCTTTTGCTCTGGTGACGGGCTCGCACCCGGGGCTGGCTGGGCAAACCTGGGTGCGTTTCTCCTGTGGGGCTGCTGCAGACCTCTTCTGCGGGGTAGAGAAAACTGGACCACTGAACTGCTCAGGAGATATCAGCCTGTTTATGTCTATTTAGTTATGAGAACCAGACCCCCCGAGGAGCTCTGAGGGTTACGTAGATGCCATGTTTAGAAAACAAGCCAACTCAATACAATGCAACCCAGATTGAGGTCATACGAACACGAAGGGACTTGATTCAGCGCCAGGGCCGAGCTATTTTCAGTGACATGACCCTTGATGTTATCTCACCTGCAGAGATCAGAGAGAGGCTCGATTGTGTGGCGCTGCCGTTTTACGGTCCTCTCCGTTAGGGCAGAGAAAGTGACAGAAGGAAAAAGGCAAGGCTAACTTACCCTTTTCCATTCAGCTGGAACAGAGACTAAGCAAAAATCAAGCGCTCCTGTCGGAGCCACATGATTCCAGAATATTAAGTGCTAAAAAGGTTCTTGGGGCACTGGCTGGTGTGGCTCAGTGGATTGAGTGCCAGCCTGCAAACCAAAGGGTCACTGGTTCAATTCCCAGTCAGGGCACACACCTGGGTTGCAGGCCAGGTCCCCAGTAGGGGCATGCGAGAGGCAACCACACATGAATGTTTCTCTCCTTTCTCCCTCCTTTCCCCTCTTTCTAAAAAAAAAATAAATAAATAAAAATCTTTTAAATAAAATAAAATAAAATTGAGTCATTTGTACAATATTCTGTAAAATATTGTACAGAAATCAGCTGACAGTCTTATGGGAGCTCCTTTGTAGGTATATAACTGCTTTTCTATTGCTGCTTTTAAGATTCTCTCTTCGTCTTTAACCTTTGACATTTTAATTATGATGTGTCTTGATGTGGACCTCTTTAGGTTCATCTTGTTTGGGACCCTCTGTACTTCCTGGACTTGTGTATCTTTTTCCTTCACCAGGTTAGGGAAGTTTGGGGTCATTATTTCTTCAAATAGGTTCTTGATCCTTTGCTCTCTCTCTTCTCCTTCTGGTACCCCTATGGTGCAGATGTTGTTATGCTTTAAGTTGTTCCAAAGTTCCCTTAAACTATCCTCATTCTTTCTAATTCCTTTTTTAAAGGTTTATTTATTTATTTATTTTTAGAGAGAGGGGAAGGGAGGGAGAAAGAAGGGAGAGAAACATCAATGTGTGGTTGTCTCTCACATGGCCCCCACTGGGGACCTGGCCTGCAACCCAGGCATGTGCCCTGACTAGGAATCAAACTGGCGACCCTTGGGTTCTCAGCCCATGCTCAATCTACTTAGCTATACCAGCCAGGCCTCTTTTTTTCTTTTTGCTGCTCTGATTGGCTGTTTTCTTCTACCTTGTCTTCCAAACTGGTAATTCAGTCCTCTGCCTTATCTAACTTACTTTTCATTCCTTCCAGTGTATTCTTGATATCAGATATGGTATTCTTCATTTCTGACTGGTTCTTTTCCATGGTTCCTATGTCCTTTCTCATGCTGTTGCGGTTCTCACCAAGTTACCTGAGCATCTTTATAGCCATTACTTTGAACTCAATATCCGATAAATTGCTTGCCTCTATTTCACTTAGCTCTTTTTCTGGAAATTTCTCCTGTTTTTTTCATTGGGGCCTATTTTTTTGTCTCCCCATTTTGGCTGCCTCTTTGTGTCTGTTTCTATGTATTAGACAGATCTGCTACGATCGCTAGACTTCGTGGTGTGGCCTTACGTAGTAGGTGTCCTGTGGCACCCAATGGTGCAGTCTCCTTGACCTCCTGAGCTGGGTGCTCTAGGAACGTCTCTTGTGTGGGTTATGTGGGCCCTCCTATTGTAATTGAGTCCTGACTGCTGTTGGCCCATTTGTGTGTGGGATCAGCCCTCAGGCTGAATGATTGTGAGGCTCAACCCAGACTGTGGCGTGTGAGCTGCTGTGCAGGGGCTGGAGTTACTTTGTGCTTGTCCAGTGTCCATTTCAGAAGACAGAGCGGGGCTGGCTGGTGGCACTGGATCTGCTGGCTGCCTTGCTGAGAGTCAGGAGAGACCTGAGGCCAGCTGAGGATCAGCCAGGTGGCTCTGCTGATCTTGGCTGGGCTTGCTCACATGCCTGGGTGTCGACCGACTATCTGCTGATCTGGAATGGGCTCTGCTAGGTGACCGATTCAGCTCTGCTCCAAACACCCCGCGCTCTGCAGCACACTAGCCTGGGCAGGTCCTCATGGCAGTGACTTTGGTGGACAGCTTTTCTCTTGGGAGACGGAGACATTGCCTTGATACCCTCATCTGAGGAGTTTGCGAAACAGTAGTAACAATGACAAAGGACAGAAGGCGCGGAGGAGGAGTAATACCCGGAGAAGGTGAAAAGGATGGGTGGTATAAAGGTTTTTCAAAGGGTTTTCAGACACGTGTGTCAGTTTGGTAACTTCCCTGTGGTCTTAAAAGGAGGAAATTGGGTAAGGGAACCAGAATTGCTCTGTGGCATGCTTAGTAGGGTACTAGCCAGCGAAACTGTGTTGCAACTTTATTTTCCCCAGAACTGAAGGTCTAAGTACACCGCCGCCACCCAGTAACAGCGCTCACAGCAGCTGAGAGGCGGAAAAGAATTTGGAGGCAATATAATAACTATTGTGATAATCTGCATTCATTGGCCTTTTAACTATGTGCCTTTATGTGAGTGCTTTGCAGATACCAGCTCATTTAATTTCCTCTCATCAATCTTAATGGGTAGGTATTTATCCCATTTCATTTCATTTTAGATTATGACTTGCTTCACATATATCTCTGGAGGGGAATAATGTTCAATTCACAGAAAATTTTGCAAAGATAATACAGAAAGTACCCATGGACCATATTTCAACCAGCTTCCCTTAGTGTTAACAGCTTACATAACGATGGTACATTTGTCAAAACTTAGAGATTAACAGTGATATAATACTATGAACTCAACTACAGGCTTTATTAGGATTTTGTGAGTCTTTCCATGAATGTTCTTTTCCTGTTCGAAGACCAAAAAAAGGATATAGCACATTATACATGGTCTCTCTGGAAAAAGTCCAGCCATTGTTAATATAACGAGAATGGTTTTCCTAACACTGATGTAAGCTGGCAGCCGAGGAGAGTGGACTGGAATGCACATGCGTGAACAACGACAGCTTCACTGTACTAGTCCGTGGGGACAGTTGAGTGAGTGTGTGTGCTGTGTGGCCATCACATTCAAATTGACTGAGTGAGCAGAGCAACGAATCTGCATCAGTTTTTGTGTTAAGCTTGAACATTCCTCTGCGGAAGCTATTTGGATGATTCAGAAGGCTGCAGCTCTGGGCAAGTGGTGATTGGCAGCTTCGTCACAACAACGTACCCACTCATGCATCACAACTCACATAGAGGTTTTTGGTGAAGCATTAAATTACCCAGGTGACTCAGTCCCCCTACACCTAGTTTTGGCGCCCTGAGACTTGTGGCTTTTCCCAAAAGTAAAATCACCTTTGAAAGGGAAGAGATTTCAGACCATCGATGAGATTCAGGAAAATATGACAGGCAGCTGATGGCAACTGGGAGAACTGTGTGAGGCCCCAAGGTGCCTGCTTTGAAGGGACTGAGTCATCATTGTCCTACATACCATGTTTCTTGTATCTTCTTCAATAAATGTCTCTATTTTTCATAGTGTGTGGCTGGATACTTTCTGAACAGACCTTGTATTTAGTTGGTGTGCCTCCTTAGTCTCATTTGATCGGTGCCATGTTGCTAGTCTTCCCTGGACATGATGTGTTTAATTATAAAAACTTCAAACCCAAACAATTAACAGAGTGAAAAAGAAGCCTACAAAATGGGAGAAAATATTTGCAACCCATGTATCAGATGTGAGGTTAACATCCAGAAGCCATAAGGAACTCCTACAACTCAGCACCTAAAAACCCAAGTCAGCTGATTAATGAATGTCAGCTGATTAACGAATAAGCGAAGGCTTGAACAGACGTTTCTCCGAGGAGGATGGCCGTCAGGCATGTGAAGAGGGGCTCCACGTCTTTGATCAGCAGGGACATGCACGTCCAGACCTCAGTGGGACGTCACCCTGCGCCCGCTAGGATGGCCACTGTACACACGAAACTCAACCAGGTGTCGGCCGGGTGTGGAGAAACCGGAACCTGGTGCACGGCTAGTGGGTGCATCGACCGGTGCAGCCGCTGTGGGAGACAGCACGGAGATTCCTCAGAGAGTCAAAAATAGAACTGCCAGATGCTCCAGAAATCCCACTTTTGGGTCCCACTTTGGGGTATGTCCCCAAAAGAACCGACAGCAGCTCCTACCACCATGTCTGCTGTGGCGCTGTTTGCAACGGCTCAGAAGTGGAGGCAGCCTGCATGTCTACTGACAGATGAGTGGCTAAAGCAGATGTATGTGTCTGTATATTTATATATTCATAGCTTTTTGTATATTTTAATATATTTAATTATACACAAACATATACAGACAAACAATGGAAATGTTACCTAGCCTTAAAAAAGAAGAGAATCTGTCCTACGGTCTGTCATTCGCAACAACACGGATGAAACGTGGGGACATTATGCCAAGTGAAATAAGCCAGTCACAGAAAGACAGATACTGCAGAGTCCACATATTGAGACAGTGAAGTGGTCAGACTCTGAGGAAGTCAGGTGGGGGTAGCTGGGGAGGGGACAGGGAGCTGTTCGATGGGCAGAGCATCTCAGTTCTGCAGGACGGAAGTGTTCCAGGGACCAGTTACACAGCCGTGGGCCTATAGTTAACACGGCCAAACTGTGCACTTAAAAGTGGTTAAGGTGGTAAACGTTATGTATTGTTGTTTTTAAACCACAATAAAAACAACAAACATTTCAAGCCTCATAGACAAGTACAAAGGGAAAAAAAACCCAGTAAGCCAGCCAAGGAAGAGGAGGAGCTAATACTTGCCTAACTCCCCCTCTGAGCTGCCCCTGCTGGGGTTCCTTTCCACCCACCGCCCTCCTGCACTTTTTCTTGCAGAGATCCGGTGTTGTTTGGAATTTGCTCCCCAAGTGGCGTGTGCTCAGGGAAGGGGGTCTGCCTTGGGAGGGTGTTGTTTACTTGGACAAAGAGTTTGCAACAGTGAGCTTTCTGCCTCTGGATGTTGTTCTGGGAATGGCCCCGTATTGCACAAGCCCCTATTGGTTGGATATTTTGTTTCCAGCAGACAAAACACAGTCGCCACCTACAAGTGGGTGGCTACACCCTGCAGTGCAGCTGTGGGAAGAAGCGGTGGAGGAGAATCCTCCCCGGAGGGGGGGGGGGCAGAACTTCAGCTGTTCCCTTGGTTGGTCATTTTCCCCATGGGGAAAGTTGGCTAGAAGTCCCGGTTGACATCAGTTTGTGGGCTCTGGCTCATGGTTCGGCTGGTGCTCAGGGACTTGGAGGAATCAGGATTGGAAAACGGATGACAAGGAGGCCTGGGGAGCAGGTGTAGGGATGGATTTCTCAGAATGGGAATGAAAGGGTGATCTCAGCAGAGGAGGATTTTAACGATCGGGTGGAGAGAACGACCCCTTCTGTGGGTGGCACTCAGGCTCCTTCCCCGGCCACTGCAGCCCTCCCAGGGTCAGGGGTGAAGGTTTTGTGTGGGCTCAGCAACACGGACACTCACCCTGCCCAGCAGTGGGGCGTAGAGGCCATGGTCATGAGAAGGTATCTTCAGATCAAAAGGCAGTGCAGGAAACCCCGTGGAATATATTGGAACTTATTACAGGGTAACTTACTTACAGGAGTGCGGGGTCGGAGCGGACAGGCGGCCTAGCAGCTCTGCACAAATTACTCTCCGCCACAGACCGCTGCTCCTGCACTTTTTAACAGTATAACTCGGGTGCTGGTGATCGACAAGACGAAGGGACAAAGAATGCAGGCAGGCCAGCCGCCATGCTTCCTGGCGGTCTTGTGACGGGTGATTGTTTATCATCGATACCACCACTGGTTGGATATTCATCTCGATCGTCATGCCATTCCGGCCTCACAAAAATATTGATGGCTACATTTTATGGAACACAGGTAGACAGTCGTCAACTGGCAGGCTCCGCTATGCCGGCTGAGGACAGAGAGGCTGGTCAGAGCTCGCAGCAGGGAACGTGAAAGTGGAACGCAATCCAGGACACCGGGATGGAGTCCGTTTTGCTCACATCTACCGCTCTCCCACTCACCGCGAGGCCCGTCCGGCTGTAGCCGCTGCCGAGTGCCCCGTCTGCCCGCGGCCCGACCAACGACAAGACGGCGCCATTCCCCCGAGTAATCAGCCAGCCACCTGGTGACAGATTGGTTACTCTGGGCCACTTCCACCAGGGAAGGGGCCGTGTTTGGTTCTTACTGGGACAGACACTCTGGTCATCGATTTGCCTTCCCTGCCCACAGTGCTCCTGCCGACACCCCCCTCTGTGGGCTTACAGAGTGCCATCAGCGTATTCCGCACAGTGTCACTTGTGACCAGAAACCCATCTCACTGCCAATGGGCCCGTGTGTATGGAACGCGTCGGCCTGAGCACATCCCCCCGATCCCACGGGAGCCGCGTGGATCGGGTTATGGAATGGCCTTCCAAGACCTGGTGACGATGGCAGCCCCTGTGGGCGTGGGGCCGTGTTCCCCAGGACGCCCTCCGTCAGGCCCTGATGTGCCCAGTGCTGTTTCTCCAGAGCCAAAACCCCCAGTCCAGGTGGGCAGGGACCGCTCCCTCTCGCCGGTTCCCCAGCGGTCAGCTAGGAAGAGCTTTGCTCTCTGTGCCGGCTCGTGTGGAGGCCTCAGTTCCCACAGAAGGGACGCTTCCGCCAGGAGCATCGGGGCGATCCCACCAAACCGAAAATCCGCAGTCACCGGCCACTTTGGACGCCCTTATGCCAGTGAAACAGGCAAAGGAGGGGGTTACTGTACGGCCTGGGGAAGAGGGTTCCAGGCCACGGCTGGCAAGTCCAAAGGCCCTGGGCAGGAGCGTGCTGGGCATGGTGAGGAATGGTGGGGGCGAGGCGGGAGGGGAGGCGTGGGGCCAGCACTTACGAACCCCAAGCAGAGCCTTACCCTGAGGGCCGCGTGGTTCTCAGACAGATGTGCTGTGGTTTTTAAGTGGGCTGAGGCCGGCGACTCTGCCGCACCTGCTCCTTGTTGCTGGCCTCTCCTCCCCCATCCTGGGCCCATGGGTGCTCTTACCTGCAGGTGCGCCCTTTGCTCCTTGATCTCCTCCAACCCATGAGGCCTTGCCATTGAGTTGGGGTCCTGGATCCAGGAGCCTGGGGCCAACAGGCTCAGCCATGTTGCTTTATTTGCTGTTGCGATCAGGTGCCCTGGGGGAGGCCCCGGTGCCCCTGTCATAGCCTTGGTGACCCAGCACTCCCGCTTCTCCAGTCAGTGCATCAGGGGCCCGGCTCCAAAACGGGGCCCAGGTGCCCTTTGCGGGGACTGGCTGAGCCCTGCTCCGCACCATGGGTCGTCTGGAACCATGACCAACCTCAGACAGGCCCTGGACCCTTCTGGCTGCCCCTCCCGAGGGGCCGTCTGTCTCTCAGGCCATCTGAAGACCTGCAGCTGAGGGAGAGGTTGGTGGTGGGCGAGGGTGCCAGTTTGGGAGCTCGCCTGCCCCCCCAGGTGGGGACCTGGCTGCACCACACACTTTCGGTGAGTAGTTCAACCTCCCTGTGCTTTTTTCTTCAATAAGAACTATAATTGCATCCTTAAAATATCGAAAAGGTCCTAGGAATGATCTGCCATCTTGTGTTTTCCGGAGCTGGATTACTCTTAGACCTCCATCAGCCTTCTGCTTTTGCAGAGACTTAGGTACCGTCCAGAAATGTTCTGGTGCCCTCGTTTTTAACCATCGTCACGTTGCTCGCGGGATCAAAGTAGCACCCTGAATTGGATACAAGTTCAATGTCTCTTAAGAACTGACTCATTTTTCTGGGCTTGAAATATTGAACAAGCAATGCCTGGCCTCACTCAAATACTAACGGTTTATTTCTTACCCAAGAAATTTCGTGTTTCAACAAGAGACCCATTCTTCTGAATGGCAGCGGAGATGGGGAAGTGAGCCCGCAGACGCCCTCTTGTAGCGGAAGTCGGGGGAACACCCCCGTCATGTTCCGCACAGAACAGCAGCTCGGCTCGTGCAACCCCTGGCCAGTTCCTTCCTATTTCCCCACCATTTGCCAGCCCAGGGCCTCTTTTCTTGCCGAGGAGGCTGAGCTCTCCATGAGTGCGATTGAAGTGCCTCTGTGGGGTGCCTTCGGGGCCCTCCGCAGCTCCTGCACATCCTCCTCCGAGCCGCCTGCTCTTGCTGGAACGACAGCCATCTGGCTGCTGAGAATGCGCTTCGTTCTCCCAGTAGACAAGACAAAAGGAGACTGAGCGAGTGATAGTACTGACCTCACAGGTTCGCCGTGACAACTGCTTACTGACCTCACACACAGGTCCGCTGTGACAATTCCTGCAGTTGGCACGTATAAAGGGCTTAGGAGGGTTCCTGACACACTGAAGGTGGTAGGTGTTGGCTCTGATCGTTTTACTGTGTTAGAGTCTGTGACTTCTTGGATGAAGCTCCAGACCTTTCTGTGCTGCTCCCCAGAACCAGGCCCAGCAGCTGGACTGCACCTGGAGGCTCCGTGTCCACTGACACTCAGGCTACTGTCCCCTCCCAGTTGGCCCCATCTCCTGCTAACCCCCCAGGCGTCCACCTGGGCCACTCAGAGAGCCAAGGAACCAGAGTATAAAGTTCATCGCGTGATAAATGTAGCAAGAGTTCATTCGAATTTCTAGGGACTGGACCACAGGACCCCAACTGCACACTGGCACCTTTGGAGACAAAGCAGAGGTCTGAGCAACTGGCAGGTTTCAGCATGGCTGCGTAAGGGGGCGCTTTGGTTGGCTCACTGGAGAGGCAGCAGAATCTTTTTATATGAGGTGCCTGGTGGGCAGCGGGTGTTGTGACTGGAGGAGGCTGAGACCTGGCTGGAGTTTTTCTCAGACCAGCATGTGGTGCTTGGGGGTGCCTGTGGGTAAGTGGAGGGGGCAAGGAGGCAAAGTCTCTCATGCTGCAGCGGTGATGAGCAGGCCTTGTCGCTTTGTCCCCATTTGGGGAACGCTGAGCCCCTGAGTCGGCCTGGTCACAAAAGGGTAAAGAATCAAGGAACCTTTGAAGGTTAGCCTAGAAACAGGCTCTGATTTCTGTGTTACTTTTAAGAAATTATTCTTCATTGTGGGGAAAAAAGCATAGCAGACTCTGCCATCCTAACCATTCCTAAGGGCTCGGTATTAAGTATATTTACATCGCCGTGCAGCCAATCTCGGGATCTTTTCATCTTGCAAAACTGAAACTCCGGAGTCATCAAACAACTCCTGCTTTTCCCTGGCAACCGCCATTCTAGCTTCTGTTTCTAAGAACTGACCGCTCTACAGAACTGCTGTAAGTGGAATCAGACAGGGTTGGTGCCTGCCTTACTTTTGAAAGCCTGGACTGTTTGAAGCCTTCCCAATGGCTGACAGTTCACAGGTGGGCCTCCGGCTCCGTGGCCACGCCCTCTGTCTCCCCCTGGGAGCTCCTGCCCGGGCTCCGCCCACTGGTGCTGCCTTCTCCCTAATCAGTCCTCAGCCAGTGAGTCCCCTCAGGGGCGTCCAGCTTTTTGAAGTCTCTGGGCCACACTAGTAGAAGAAGAGTTGTCTTGGGCCACACGTTAAATACATTGCAATACGTAATCACAAAAACACATCTTAAGTAAATTTACGATTTTGTGTTGGGCCGTGTTCATAGCCATCCTGGGTCGCAGGTTGGATGCCCCTGCCTACACTTTTCCTGGGCGGGCTCCCCCAGCCACAGCCCCTACCTCCCCTCAAGGCTTTATCCTCCTTGGGCCCCCTCCGGCTCCACCTCCAGGATTCAGCTCTCTGGACAAACATCAGGGGGAGTCTTGCATAGCCGGCCCAAGAACCGTATTTTAAGCAACGCTGCTGCGTTGTGATGACCTGTTTCTTCCTCTGTTTGCTCTGGGGAGCTGATGGGCTCCTTCCTCCTGACAGCCCAGCCTCGAGGACTTCGGGAGCTGAGGAAATGTTTGGTGAGTGAGTGAATGAGGGAATCCTAAAACATCCCAGTGGAGGAGTAAGACCAAGGGAAAAGGTTCCAGGTGAAGATGGTGGATTGAACGCGTGTATCTTTTCCCTGAGGGAACCCCACTAAAACTATAGCAAAGGGATTTAAGAGACGCAGATCCCCGAGGAGGGTGAAGAGGCAGACCCGAGACACAGAGACAAAGAACCATGGAGAACAGGAGCAGGCAGTAGGAGGGACCTCAGGAAGCAGGGGGTGAAGAAGTGGGAGGGGGGGCTGGGGCCATCTGGGAGGCTCTCGACCAAGCCGTGTGCGCTGGCCAGCACAAACGCTGCCCTTACCCATGCAGCTCCGGTCAGGGGCCCAGCGTCTTGTCCACACAGGTGCCCGAACCCCAGTGAGTCCTGGCTTCTCCAAGCTATACTCACTGTTCCTTAAAGGGGCTCTGAATACTCTCTGACTTGGAGACCCTTTTGGAATGTCTCATCCGGGGAGCCTTCACCCGGAAGTGGCAATATTGCCCTTCCCTGATTCAGCTAGATTCGTGCTTAGCACTCGGCTTTCCGAAACTCAGGGAAATTTGATTAGGTATACCTGTTTCTCTCGAGAAACCGATATAGACAGAGGAACCGGCGATGGGAGAGAACAGCTCCCACCCACTCCTAGTATCACAGAACTTCCTCCCCGCAGGCCTCCTTCCAGACCGTGTTGTGCTGGCTTCACGAAAACTGCCTCCGGACCGGCTCCCTCTCCCCTTTTCTCAGCCAGAGGGATCGGGACCCTGGGATTTCGCAGTGATTTTTTTTTCTGCCTAATTCTCTGCCTTGTAGTTAGAGGAGATATGTCATCCCAGGAATTCTCGATAAATGTATATTATTGAAGCTGAAAAAACTTTTTATTTTTATTTATTTATTTTTTTAAGCATTTTTTTTTAAGATTTTTTTTTTCCTTTTAGATTTCTTTTTATTTATTTATCTTTAGAGGGGAAGGGAAGGAGAGAGGGAGAGAAACATCAATGTGCGGTTGCCTCTTGTATGTCCCCTGCCGGGAACTGGCCTGGCAACCCAGGCATGTGCCCTGACTGGGAATCGAACCGTGATCTTTCGGTTCGCAGGCCCGCGCTCAATCCACTGAGCTACACCAGCCAGGGCTGAAAAATTTTTTTTTAAAGGATGGGAAAATGAATGTTGGACACCTTCTAGAAAGATCCTAAGCAAATAGGTGCTGGTTCTGAATTAAGGTAGAAGTGCCCCTCGAAAAATGGGTAGAGACCGGAGAGAATTACTTAGTGCCTCTCTTAGACCTGTGAAGTTCTGTGTAATGGATATTCTGGGGAGAGGATAGAATTCCTTTGAAAGTTGGGCCGCCCTGCAGCTGAAGCCAAGTTGTAAAACTGTTCGGGACGTAGAAGGGTTAGTAAAGAGACCAACGGTACGGTCATTTCTAACGACCTGGTGGGAGGGTATTTGGAACGGTTTGAATGCTGGCTGCCCAGGAAACCGATGATTGGAAAAATAACATCACGGGGCTTTTTATATGGCCCGCTGGTATCATGATGCAATGTGATTATATTTCTGACTTTCTGTTTTTGCCACAGGAAAAGGAAGAAGCGAGGGAATCAAAGGAACGCTGAGATGCCTAATTACCAGTGTTTCTCTCGGATAAATTATGAACAGGCTGTTAAAGAATTCTCTTGCTACAGCAAAGGAACAAAGCAGCCTTTACACTTTGGATGTGAACATGCCCTAATCTCAAAAGCACTAGAGCTGTGTGTAACTCTGAAGATAATCTTTTTCTCTAAGGAATGATTAAGCTGAGTTAGGAAAAAAAAAAAGGTAACCCAAACTCCGCACCCTTGGGCCTGTGGCAGACATCATTAATCAATCAAGGCAGATTTTTCCATGGAACCTAAATGGTGCCCCAGAATTCTTCTCAACAATGTATGCCTGGCAGCTACTATAAATAGGCCTGAACCTGCACGTGAGCTGGGCCAACTTTAGAGTCCTCTGTCCCGTGGTTAAAACCGTAGTCTGTGGAGTCAGATCTTAGCTCAGCCACTTAAGCTTTCAGAGAAGTTTCTGTACTTCCAAAATGTAGCTAATAATAGTAGCTATCTCACTGAATTATTGTAAGGATTAAATTAGTTACCAGCTTTAAATAGGACAAATAGTAAATACTCAATTTTTTTTTTCAGAATAAAGTGTTAAAGAGGATGGTGTACTTTTTAACCTTAGAGGAAGAACTAGATGAAGATTTAGTAGTCATCTATGAATTTGTTCAATGAAGATGTATTTGGCAACTATTCTATGCCCGAGTGTGTGTCAAATGTGGCTAGTAAAACAAGGCACCTATCTTATCTAGGTGACGTATGTATTAATCTTGTTCAAAGTTGGACTCCTTTGAAATGTAATGATACACTGACAAGTTATTGGTTTATATCCAGTTGTTTTACATCAAAATTCTATATAAAAGGAAAAATAATTGAGAAAATAAGCGGCCAATTAAATATGGAAAGCTACTCAGTCTCACTAATAAACGGAACAAATTAATACAACAGTGAGAGTGGGGGCGGAGCAATGGAGAGGAAAAGAAGAGCAACCTTGGCATTTAATATCCAAACGTGAGGAATTCCAGGAAGAGAGAGAAGAGGCAATTTAGAGGAGAAAAGTCACCAAAGAAATAATACAAAAAATATTCCCAGACCTGAAGGCTGGGTGTCTCTAGATGTGAAGGTGCACTGAAGTCCGTGGCGAAATGAATGCTGGAGACCCTCGCTGAGGGATAGGATCACAGGCATGTGGTCCATTCTGGATCCCATGGGTAAAGAGAGAAGACAAAAACAGATGGGTGGGAGAAGTGTTGGAAACTAGTTAGATGCAGAGATACAAGAGTCAAAATCACCTTGGATTTTCAACCCGCAATTTTATACCCAGCCAATCTATCCATCGGGTATAAGGGTAGAACAAAGATATTTTCAGACTCAGTGACCTGAAAAATAGGCTTCCTATAACAGAATGATGCTTTAATGCATAAGGTTTATGTATTAAAAATCATGACTCTCACACAAATGTAAAATGAACATGCACTAAATATCTTTCTTAATTCATGATGAATGAGGGGACCAGTAAGATGTTACAACTAGTTTAAGGAAGTCAAAGAAGCACACATTTTTATGGAGTAGAAGAATTTTGAAACTAGTTAGATGCAAATAAATTTGCAGACACGAAACTGCCTTTTTGTACAGGAGGAGGGGAGGGGCAGGGATTATTTATTTGCAGATCTACAAATAAGAATTACGTTCGCATTGCCATCAGTTGTCTACAATTGCACCGTTGGAAAGTAGCTCTAAGGAACTGAGAGGCATGAACGCCCGTAGAATCCAAATCAGGTAACTGAAAGGATGTGCTGTAAACGGTGCATAGTTTTTCACGAAAGCATAACATTTTCCAAGTACACTCTCCAGTGACTTTTATGGGGGCACTACTAGAGGATATGCCTCCTCAAAAGGAGAGAGTAAAATTTAAAGAGAGAGAGAGAGAGAGAGAGACAGGGCAGGGGTGGGGGGAGAGACAGAGAAACATGGGCTGTCCCAAATGAGGGACCAGTTCCCACCACTGGCGCCCCCCAAAGAAGAGTCCCAGGACTCCACCAGAGCTTGAGGGCCCGGCCCTGCGGGCTCAGAGTGCAGGGCGGAGCGGGACTCCTGAGGGGATCTGGGAAGAAGTCATGGAACTGATGAGCTTGAGCATATGGAAGATATCACGGAAAGGCCTCTGGCAGAGACATCAGGGCCTTTACAGGACACTAGGGTAAGTAACAGAAATAAAGTGAGTGAAAAACAGAGGCCATCCTGAACTTCAGGAACCCTGGAGGGCTGCGTGAGAAGGAAGCTAAGCAATGCTTACTTGGCTGGCTCAGCAGTGAGAAATACTTGCATGGTCATTACAATGTCAATAAGGACTAGTTATTTGTCCAGCAAGTGGGATAAAGCAATGCTGGGTGATGGGTGTGCACCTGGAAGAGTAGGTCCTCACCCACAGAAATCAGCGTGTCATGTCTGTAAGTGAGAAGTTAAGAAAAAATAGCAGTAGAGGCGTAGGGTTCCCAGCCAAGGAGGCAAGTACCCGGGAAAGTGGCTACAAAAGCTGCCAGCCCTGCCTCTGGGAAGTAGATCCTGCCGGCGAGAAATCTTAGGGCAGGGAACGCCTGTTTTTCATTAAAAGCTCATGTACGTACATTCACACCTAAATATATGCGTGTCGCTATGTGTATATACTTAAATTGGAAAAAAATGATTATACCTTAAAAAGGTGTACTTTAGCACGTGCTGGTAAGCGTGGGCAATCTCAAACGTGACTCATGAAGTGGAAATCGGCGTAGCCTTTTTGGAAGAATCTGGTGACATTTCACACGTACCCAGCCGCCCCCCAGCGATCGTATCTCTTGCTCTTTATCCTCGGAGAAACGCTGGCCTATGTAACCAGGGCAGCAGGCGCTGGGTGTTCCTGGAGCACTATGGACAAGGTAAAAACATGGCCATCCCACAGGTGCACGTGAGAGCAGAAGTGCAGCCCAACAGCGAAGCAAGAAGCCCGCTTGTATCCTGCGCTGCTGGCACGGATGCTCCCCGCCCTGTGCTGATCAGGCTGCAGGTCTGAACAGCGACATTGGTGTTAACATCGCAACCACAGCCTCACCAAATGCAATGGTGTATTTTTTGTGTGTTCACATCCGTGTGTCTATACAGAGAAGTTCTGGAAGCAACACATACGTTTGGCTGATAATGATAATCAAGAGGGGCCATTACTGTATCTGTACTACCTTTTAGGGGAGGAGGGGGGAAACGCAAATCTGTTTCTTTTCTTTTTTAAAAAACAATATTTTTTAAATTTATTTTTAGATGGCGGGGGAGGGAGGGAGAAAGAGAGGGAGAGAAACATCAATGTGGTTGCCTCTCACATGGCCCCCACTGGGGACCTGGCCTGCAACCCAGGCATGTGCCCTGACTGGGAATCGAACCCGCAACCCTTTGGTTCACAGGCCGGCGCTCAATCCACTGAGCCACACCAGCTAGTGCATCTTTTCTTTTTTTTAAAAATTAAACTCCCTGGGGTGGCATGGGTTAATAAAATGTTATGGGTTTCAATTGTCCAATTCTATGATATATCATGTGTCCATTGCATTGCATACTCACCCCCCAAAGTCACAAACCTGTTTCTTAAAACGGTTTTTAAAAACGTGGTAAAATATCAACAACATACATGTGCCATCTTAACCACTCTTGAGTGTATGTACAGTAGCATTAAGTACATTCACATGGTTGTACAGCCAATCTCCAGAACTCTGGTTATCTTGTAAATCTGAAACTCTAATACTCATTAAATAACTCCCCATTTCTTCCTCCCCGGTTCCTGGCAACCACCCGTCTACTTCCTGTCTCTCTGACTTGATCACATGAGGTACCTCATGTAAGTGGAATGTACAGTATCTGTCTTTTTATGACTGTCTTGTTTCCCTTGGCATAATGTCTCAAGGTTCTTCCATGTGGCCATCTTTCTCAGAGCCGAATCGTCCTATCTTGTTTATGAGCATGTGTACCTGTACTTTCAGGGAAATTAAAAACAAATACAACTTTCAAAAGAAAAAGCAAATGTTCACTTAGAAAAATAAACTAAGGAAATACACAAAAACATTACTTATTTCTGGGTCAGGCAGCTATGATCACTTAGGTTTTTCTTTCATATATTCTTTTTTGTTTGGGTCAAGTGTTAACAATACAAAATATTAAAATCAGGAAGCAAGAGAGCATGCTATTCTGGTTTGACACATCCCCAAGGGAAGGTGACGCATCCATCCGCCACCTGGAAAGAAGTTCTGTACCTGGCTTGACGGCTCAGGGTGGGGCTCAGTGGACCCCAGAGATAGAGGGATGGCCCATGGACACGGCCCACCCCCAGACTGGGGTCAGAGCCCAAAAACATGTGTACAAGAAGCTCAACCTACCCTAGTACCTACAAATGACAATTGAAAGTACAATGAAGTCTTTCTCTTTCTTTCTTTCTTTCTTTCTTTCTTTCTTTCTTTCTTTCTTTCTTTCTTTCTTTCTTTCTTTCTTTCTCTCTTTCTTTCCCTCTCTCTCTCTCTCTCTCTCTCTCTCTCCCTCCCTCCCTCCCTCCCTCCCTTCTTTTGCCTGTCAGTTTCGCAAAGATTGGTAACACTTGGTGTGTTGGTGAAGCTGTAGCAGAACAGGCGCTCTCAAACATTGTTGATGGCAGGGAGCAAATTGGTTGATCTCTGTGGAGGGCAGTATCCACGAGAATCACAAATCACATGCCCATTGACTCAGAAATCCCACTTTTAATGATTCATCCAACAGATAAGTGCATGGACACAAAATTGTATAGGTTTCAATCGTACAATTGCAGCATTATTTATAACAGCAAAAGTCTGGGAACAACCCGTAGGGGACTGGTCAAAGACACTTCTGTTGTTGAAGTCACCCCATCTGTGCTATGGAGCTCCGGTGGCAGCGGGGGGTGGGGGAACAGGAGTGGGAGGAGGGTGTGCGTTTATTTCACCCCATGGTATTTTTTCCTATGTCTCTTTTAGGACAAAGTGCCATAAAGTAAAATACGTGTGCCCTGTGCCTGCGTTTTCTCATCTCTAAAAAGGAGATGATGATTCTGACCTCTTGGGGTCACATGAACGGGTTCCGTGAGCCAACCATGTAAATGCTTAGGTCAAAGCCCAGCAGAGAGCGGGTGCTACATAAGCGTATCGTCCAGGGCACCACATGCAACTTGGCCCATCAGCCATGAGAGATGGGTTCATCAGCCGAGGGAGGGGGCCCTAGTGGTCAAAGTTAACGACCTCCGGAGACAGACAGTAAGTTCTGTCATCGAGGACAGATGGGTTTACCTTGGGGATGGAGCTCCTGCTGAGCCCACTCAGGACCGTGGGCAGGGCTGGCAGCTGGCTACATCGGTGCCGCTCCAGAGAGCCACACTGCCGTCTTCACACCCTCGTGTGGACCGGCGCTGGGCCCGGGACTTGCTTTGATCGGTAGCATGTGGCAGCGGGAAGTCCTCCTAAAGATGACCGGTACTGACCACGCCGAGGCCCGAAAGCAGATGAACAGCAGATGTTCAAGGTCAGCAGAAGAAAGAAACAGGGGAGCAGACGGCGTGCCACTTCCTTTCAAGGAGCTCCCCTGGGAGTCCCTCACAGTCTGCTTACATTTCCTGGGCCAGAACCTCCTCACGATGCCGCACCTCACTGCAGGGGGATGGGAGCAAGGAAGCCTCGCAACGGGCAGCTCTGTGGCCCTCAGTAAAATACAGTGATCTCAACGAGTGATGAAAATGTTCTGGAATCATGCCCTAGCTGGTGCAGCTCAGGTGGTCCGAGAGTCGTCCCGTAAACTGAAAAGTCACAGGTTTGATTCCTCATCAGGACACTCGCCTGGGTTGCGGGTTTGGTCCCCATTTGGGGTGTGTACACGAGGCAACTGGTGTTTCTCTATCAAATCGATATTTCTCTCCCTCTCTTTCTCCCTTCCCCTCTCCCTGAAATCAATAAGCATGTCCTCCCGTGAAAAATTTTTAAAAAATGTTGTGGTGATGGATGCACAGCCTTGTCAATGAACTAAACACACATTAAAATGGTGACCTTTGCTATGTGAATTTCACCGCAATTTAAAAAGACTGGACTTGTTACTAAGGAATAAGATGGAAATGCTTATCAGAGTAGGCAATCAGCAGGCTCACCATACCTGTGTTCTCATTGCATTAGGTCTCTCTAGGCCACATGGCACCAGGGCGGGGGAACGGGGTATCACGATTGTACAGCCTGGGCCACGTGTTCACCTGCAGTTGGGGGCGGGGTCTGTGCTAGTAGGAGCTGCGGGGACTGGAGTGGACGAGCAACAACTGTTCTGGCGTTTGTCATTAGAATTTAGCTGCAAAGCTCCCTTAACGTGAGGCATACCTGTGTTGGGGACTAAGAGGAACATGGGCCCTGGTCACAAGTGGGCTTTGGGACCAGCAAGTACCCTTAGCAGGTCAAGATATAAACCTGACTTAATGCAGAAGGACATGAACTCGACCCCCTGGCCAGTTTTCTAGCGGCAGCCATGGAAAGAGCTCCATTATTCCCCTTCACCGTTTTATGACTTTTTCTCATTGTTTTCCTGAGTAGCCTAGGCCCAGCCAGGAGTTTACTTTTGAACTTGATCTGTTTACTCTTTGTAAGCCACACTGCGCACTGAGGATCACTCTGTCTCCAAGAATACCAGGGGAAGTTTTGTCCAGTGGGGCCTGCCTTTTGTCTGCATCCCAAACCTGAAGGGAGTGGTTTCCTGACTTTCATGAAATATTACCTAGGAAAGAAATGAGTGCGAATAACTCAGAGACCAAAGCTGGGGTGACTAGAAAGTGGCTTGGCCACATCTCCTGCCTTGCAGGTCCCCAGAGACCCGAGTCCTGCCCAAGGGCCCGAAGCCCAGAGGAGCAGGGCAGGACGGGAGAGGAGGGGGAGAGAGAGAGTTAAGTTCGCCCAAGTCTTTCCGTGTGATGAAACCAGGGTGGCGTGTCTGCCAAGAACAGGTCAGCTTCAAAACAGGAAACCCCGGGGTAGTGATAAATGAACACTTCTCTGTAGATTTTACATGGATCTCTAGGGAAAGTGCTGGAACTGATCTCATTCACCATTTTTTTTTTTTTTTTTACAAATCACATTGAGGAGGAAGTGCACAATGAGCTCTCCAGGTTTGCCAACCACGCTAATCTCTTCCAGGTGCTGAATGCTAAGGTAACAGGGAAACCGCAGGGAGCCGCTGCGGCACTTACTGGGAGGGGCAGGAGCAAAGCAGGGCTGGGAGGGCAGAGCCAGGCCCTGCTGCTGTGGGTCGTTGTCGGCATGAGCTCCGACAGTGCACTGCCCGGTGATCCTGAAGGTTGAAGGGTTGGTGCAGGTGGTCGGGGACAGGTGGGACAGAAGTGCTGGGGTTCCTGCCCTGCCTGGGAGCCCCTGGAATGTTCCCCTCCTTCCTGGCCTGCAGATGGAGGCTGCACTTTCCTGGGCACCCTACCTTCACAGAATTCCTTTGAGAAAGGCTGGCTTTTCCTCCCAACGCAGCGCTTGGCTCTGTGGTCACCTCCATGGGTTCTCTCCTACCTGGCCATGAATTGTTGACCCTCCTGGGCTTCTGACCTTAACCCTCCTCTCTGATCGGGTGGAGTGCGGTGTGAGTGCCATCTGTCCCACACCTGGCTACCGCACCTTCGGGCATCATTTGGTCTTCCCACCCCTTCCAGCGGACCCACCCCACTCTCATCCAGCAGGCATTTGCTAGGAGAACAGAGAAGCCTGGCCTCAAAAATGACAGATGCTCCACATTCTGCTGGTTCTCGGATGGGCATCTCTACCTTACCTTCCTCGGGTCCCTCATATCTGCTGGGATCTTCACCTCAGCCTTAAGTACTTTCTTCAGCTCATCCTGCTCTTAATTTCACATATGAGAGGGTGCCAAAAACAAAACAAAACAAAACAAAATCAGAATTGTCTTCAGGTGTCCACCACTAAGGTGCGTGTTCTAGGAACCCATGTGTATCAGTGTGCCAGCTGGCGTTGTTGTGAGAGGTTGTGTTCGTCTTCAGTGAATTTCTTTTTTGGAGACTCTCAGTGAGTTTGCACATTTCATAACGAGCGATTTACAAGCACACCTGCCCATACCACACTGAGTGTTCAGCAGTTTTTGGCCAAAAATGGCATGAACCCCGTGCCCCACCCTCCCTATTCATCCGATCTCGCCCCGAGTGACTTTTTATTGTTTCTTTGGATAAAAGAAAAAAGAATTCCCCAAAGGGAAACATTTTGCCTGTGTGGAAGAGGTGGAACAAAAAATGGCAGAAGCGCTAAAGGGAATCAAAATCGATGAGTTCAAAACCTGTTTTGAGCAGTGGGAAAAATGTCTCAATAGGTGTATTATATCACATGCAGAGTACTTTGAAGGTGATTGAAGTTTAAACATGTAAGAATAAATGCACAATTTTTATAAATAAATTCCATTTTGGGGGGCCCCTCCCGCGTATATTTAGTTTGCTTTATTTCACCATGGCACCCCCACCCAGCCCCCGCACCTGACCCGCCTACGGCCCTGGTGCTCGTTTTCAGTCTCCGCAACTGGCGTATCCCCAGGGGTTTCACTGCCAGTCACTGGGGCCCTCCCAGCCCGGGCTGGTCTCTGCAGGCTGAGGAGTTAGGTGAGGGGATTCCTAGGAAAGAGCAAGTGTCCTACGGGCAAGAGATGTAGCTTCTCCCTACTGTGTACGCCAATCACTGTTTAAGCTACTTTGGTGCTGTAGCCTTATGTGGGGCCAACTTTCTTTAGTTTAAATTGTTGGGAGGGAAACTAATGAAATTATTGATTCAGGGAAGGATTGCCAATGAGTACCAAGATCGTTAGGTGAAAACCGATTGAGGAACAGGATATGTACACTGTGTCAAAATGTCACCCCACAGGACTGCTCACTAATCACAACAGGAAAAGTGACTTTATACATTAGGAATCTGTGATCAAGTGACCAAATTTAGCGTCATTAGTAGAGGTTCTGTCATGTGAAATGTTCTTGCTCCAAATGGTTAACTTTAATCTAATCACCTTAATTTCTGGGAAAGAAAGAAGTTCGAATGACCTAAGCTATCAGTATTAGAATTCTCCAGAGAAACAGAACCATTGGGGAACAGCCCTCAGGTGTGGGGTTGATGCCTTTATAAGAGCCACGAGAGGGTTGCTTCCTCTGCTCGCTCTCTGCCATGTGAGGATGCAAGACGTAGGCAGTCTGCCCTGGCCGGGTGGCTCAGCTGGTTGGAGAACTGTCCCGTGCCCCACAAGGTTGCGGGTTCCATTCCCAGTCAGGACACATACCTAGGTTGCAAGTTCCATCCCCAGTTGGGGAGTGTACATGAGGTAACTGATTCA
This sequence comes from Glossophaga mutica, assembly GCA_039655065.1. Lineage (NCBI taxonomy): Eukaryota > Metazoa > Chordata > Mammalia > Chiroptera > Phyllostomidae > Glossophaga > Glossophaga mutica. Next base: position 10,213,697 of record CM077313.1, read on the forward strand.
TGTGTTTCTCTCTCACATCAATGTTTCCTTCTCTCTATCAAATCAATAAAGACATATCCTCAGGTCAAGATTTAAAAAGAGAGAGAGAGAGAAGTTGGCAGTTTGCTACCGGGAAGAAAGCCCTCACCAGAGCGCGACAAATGCTGGCACCTTGAACTTGGACTTCCAGCCTCCAGACTGTGACCAATAAACTTTGGTTGTTTCTAAGTCACGCAGTTTGTGGTATTTGATTAGAGCAGCCTGACCTAAGGCATCCCCTCGTGATGGGATTAGCGTCCTTAGAAGAAGAGAAATAGACACCAGAACTCTCTGTGCCGTGTGAGGAGACAGTGAAAAGGCAGCTGCCTCTGAGCCAGGAACAGAGCTCTCACCTGAAACCAACCAGGCTGGCACCCTGACCTTGGACTTCCGGCCTGCAGAGCTGGGAGAAAACACATTTCTGTTGGTTAAGCCGCCCAGCCTGTGGTATTTTGTTATGGTGGCCGGAGCAGACTCATACACTGCCTGAGGTCACAGGGAGAAGGAGGCCTCAGGAGAAAGAAATCCTGCCGTCATCTTCGCCTCAAACCTCTCGTCTCCAGAGCTGTGGGACGTTTCTGTCACTTCAGGCACTTCATTAGGGCAGCCCTAGCAAACGCACAATATCGTTCACCATTGTCCACACGTCCCTTAAGGAGGCACAGCATAAGAGCTCATTTGAGGCCTCATGCTCATTTGAGGCCAAGTTCAAATGAGGCCAAGTTCAAACTCTTGTGTGCGTTTCTGTGGTTAGGGGAAAACAGGATGGCAGCTAGAGAGAGAGCAGGGAGTGGGGTAGGGATGAGACCTGGGAGCCACCCGCCGCTACAGTGCTCTTTGGAATCTTGATGATGAGGATAGAATTTGCTTTTTTTCTCAAATCTTCACCCAAGGATATGTTTATTAATTTGAGAGAGAGTAGAAGGGGGAGAGAGAGACAGAGAGAGAGGAAGAAACATCGATGTGAGAAACGTCCATCGGTTGCCTCCCGTAAGCGCCCCAACCAACCAGGGATCAAACCTGCAACCTTTCGGTGTACGGGACGATCCTCCAACCACCTGAGCCACCTGACCGGGGCAGATACACAGACGCGTATTTAAAAAACCAACAACTATAAGCCTTAAACAAATAGAAAATTTTAGAATGTAAAAATGGACATTCTGCAGGGCAAAAATCACTATGAAGAGTCGAAAGGCAAGGCAAACTGGGAGCAATATTTTCAGTTTATATCAAGCAGAGCTCATTTCCTTGCTGAAGAAAGAGGGCTGTGTGTCAGGAGAATGGCCAGCAAGAAGTCTAGGAAAGAGGGGAAGGTACAGAGAACATGAATTCTGCAGTTTTCCAGGGTCATGGTAGGACAGGTGGGTGGGCCAGACAGTTCTTCAGCCTTCATAATGTCCCAGCTCAAATATTTCTCTACATTCTCTATATCCCTTTCCTCTGAATTTTATGCTGAGATCTCTTTGGACGCATATGCGGTACCATTAAACATTTATTGAATGATTTCCTTTATTAGAGTGTATTAGTTTCCTAGAGCTCCCATAACAAAATACCACAAGCAGAGTGACTTAAAACAATGGAAAATTTACAGTTCTAGAGGCTACAAGTTCTAAATCAATGCATCAGAATACAATAGTGAATGTCAACTGTAATTAAAAAAATTTTTTTTAATGCATCAGATGGTTACTCTCCCTCCGGATGCTCTAGGGGAGGGTTCTTCCTTGCCTCCGCTGGCTTCTGGTGGCCCCAGGCTTCCCTGGCCTTTGGTGGCGTTGCTTAGCCTCTCTCAGCACATGGCTTTCTTCCCTGTGTCTCTGCGTATTTCTTTGTCTTCTCCTAATCTTACAAGGACATCAGCCCTTAGATTTGGAACACACCCTACATCCAGGATGATGTCATCTCAACATCCTGAACTAATTACATCTTCAAAGATTCTATTTTTCAAGTAAGGTCACGTTCTAAAGTTCTGGGCAGATCTGAATTTTGGGGGGACACTATTCAACCAACTACACAGTTGCAAATAACAGAAAATGCTGCCTAACTGGCTTAAACATATAAAAAAATAATTATTGGGACAACTAGTAGAAAAACCTGGGAATATATGTAACACGAAGAGTGGCTTGACCCACGAGCTCAGTTTCTCTCATTTGGGACTGTCTTTTGCTGTGTTGGCTTCATTCTTAGGCTCCACCTTGTGGCTTCTGGTCGCCCCAAGCTCACATCATTCTTACGGGTAGCAACCCTAGAAAAAGTAGCCATCACCCCTCCTTGAAGAATACCGACAAACACTGCATGCCTATCATTGGCTTTAAGTTTCACGCCCATCTGTAAACCAATCGCTGCAGCCAGGCCTGAGTCTACACCTCAGCTCTAGAGCCAAGGGTCGATTCAGTTCCACTGAGAACGCACAGACTAAAGACGAAGGAGGGGTTCTCCCCAGAGTAAACTTGGGGTTCTATTACCAGTAGAAGTGTGAATGGGTGCTTCGTAGTACAAAATGTACCTCCATTAGAATGTTGGTGTCCGCGAGAACGAAGGCAGCAACCCTGGTTTACATGTTTGTTTGTATTTGGGAGCTCTGGATAGCAGCGGACCCTCATGTAAATATTTTCTGAGTTGTTCTGAATATTTAACATGATTTAGTCTCCGAGGGGTTTATCCAGTATGAATGTGAGACCCGGTCCCTCAACCAGGGTGACGCCACCCCATCACAAGACACTGCCCTCTGTAAAGCCTTATCTAGGTAGACCAGTTGGCCATCTGTTACAAAATAATTCTTAAAACTTCCCATGAAAGAGAACTGAGACAAAAGGTTCGTGTTTGGGTTGGTGTGGCAGGAAAGAAACACAAGTGGTAGGTAGAACTGATGAACAAAGAAATACGTCTCCACCTCCGAGCTTTGTCTCACTACACACAGAAATCTCCGTATCTGCAGGGTTGGAGTATTGCTATTACTATCACGTACCCCAGAGACCTGGTGGAAAAAGTAAGATTCTGAGTTTAAGCATGTCTCATCCAGTGGTTTCGGCCTGAAGTGTTATACCTTCAACACCCGCAGAGGGGCCTTGTATCCCAAGGACCAGAAGAGCCAGTGCCCGGAGGGAGAAATCAGTCCCTTAGCTAGATGAAGCTGGACTTGGTAACCACGCTGTGGAGTTTAATGTGCTGACCTAGATGTAGTCTGCAGCCCACAAAACCTCACACCATAGCAAAGCTTTTCTTGTGCTGAGACAGCTGGCTGAGCCTGATGTTGCAATAACTCGGTTCTTAGTAAAGAGGCTAAAGAAATGAGGGGCAGGGCTGTAGCCTGAAGACCGCAGCTCCGAGAGACCTTCCTGTTTATTCCAGGGTGAGAGAAGGAGAACCTTCTGTTTGTGGGCACTGGTGTTTCATCCGAAGGACCCAGGCTGGGGCTCTGGGTCTGAGCTGCAGAGACACAGTCCACTCATGACGGTCAGACGATTGTCCTTAGGCTGATCATTCCAGACAACCACGCAGACCAAAAGCATTCTTGGAGCTTTTGAAGAGCACGTAGCTCTTCAAACTACATGCGTCAAGTCCTATATTTCTCCTTGACTTCCATTTTGAAATTGGGACTAAGTTTACATGAGGAAGCCTACTTCAGTAAAACTGGGGTTGAAAACTGTGGGTTCTGAGGACTTCCCATTAAACATAGCATAAGCCTTGTCTCTCTCCCCAAACCTTACAGAAATGTGAGTAAAGGCACTTTTTTAAAAAAGCATACATCCATAAGAGAAATCACAGTAGCCGAGGGAGGGACCAAAAATCCTACTGATGTTCAGTAGAAATAAGTTTACTTTGGATATATTAACCTATTGTGAAATATACAGGGTCCAGCAGAAGTAACACCTGCTTGAGTGCGGTTGGTAGGGTAATAATATGGGTGCAATAATTTATAGCTTTAATTTGAACATTTCATCTAAAATATCATACAGTATGCTTGAGTGTGATATTGTTGTGTTACAGAATTACATGCTTATGATTTTGTAATAAAAGATTCTGTAATAAAACAGGGGCGTTATTTGTGCCAGGTCCTGTATATCTAATAATAAATTGTTACTGTTAGATTCCATAATTACTAACATTTCCCTACATTTTTTTCTCTCTCTCTAGCTATATACTTTTTTTTTTTTTTTTTTTTTTTTTTTTTTTTGCTGACATATCTGAAGATAAAATTCAGACATCCTGACATGGGTCAAATTATGTTTCCCGAATGGATAGGCTGAAGTCCAACCTCTGGTACAGTGCATGTGGCCTCATTTCTAAATAGGGCTTTTGGGGGTGTAACTGAGTTAAGATAAGAGCAAACTGGATTATGGTGGGCCCTGAACCCAATAACTGGTGTCATTAAAGGAGAGAGAGAGAGAGATTTGAAGTCCTGGAGAGATGCACGGGGAATGACCTGTGACTCTGGAGGCAAAGATCGAAGTTAATGCTGCCAGAAGCCAAGGAACACCAAGGATTGCTGACAACCACCAGAGGCTCGGAGGAAGCAAGGGAAGATTTTCTTCTAGAGCCTTCAGACAGAGCATGGCCCTGCTGATATCTTGGTTTCAGACTTTGTGCCTCCAGATGAATGTGTGGTTGTGAACTACCCAGTTTGGGGAAATCTGTTATGGAGGTTCTAGAACATGAATACAACCTCTAAATACAGGTGTTACCAAAATGCAAGTATTTTGTGGTAGTAAGAGCATTTTTCTTATCACCAACACTGTTATCATACCTAAGAAAATGAACAATTTTATAACAGCTCATCCATAATTCAAAGGATCCAATTGTCCTCAAAATATTTTTTGTAGATGTTTTTTCCTGTTTTGGTTAGAATTCAATCAAGGCCGTCTTATATTTATTTGATTGTTATGTTTCTCTAATTTCTTTTGTTCTAAAGTAATCTACCTTTGTAATGACATTAACTTTTTGAGCTGTCGGGGTATTAAAGAAAAATGTATTCCCAAACCTTAAGGAAGACTTTAGTCAAGATTGTTGTAACTGGGGAGAGAGATCGTGCTCAACTCCAAATGCAACAAAGGCAAGTGGGGATTTATAGCCAAAGAGCAGGATGAGGGGGTTGCTGCACCGAAAAGCACTAAGAGGAGACGTCAGGGGGAGAGGGGTTCTTGCTAAAGACGGGTCAAGAGCATAGACATCAAGGGTAGGAGATGAGGAACTTGACTAGATATCAAGAGCCGGGGGATTCTTTGGCAGGATTCTTTGTTAAGACTGGGTTGGGCAGGCCCAAGATGGGGTAGGGACCAGGGTCAAGGCCTAGTTGAAAGAGGTTGGTTCAAGGATCCTGACTAATGTCAGGTCAAAGAGAGGGCCTTTGCCACAGGTCAGTGGTCTTATAGTATGTTCCATACTGTCAATTTGTCTTTTTGATTCCTTTTGGTGTAATTGAATTTGTCCCTCTATTCCCATACTTCCTGTGAACTAGGTGGTAGGTCATGAGGCTTGATTAGATTCACGTTCATCATTTTTGGCAGGAAGAGTTCATTGGTGTTATTGTGTATTTCAGATTTCACCACATGAGAAGGTGCATAATTGTTGCACCATTAGTGATGCTCAGTTTGATATCTTGTTAAGGTGGTGACCACTGGATGTCTCCATCATAAGCCATCTGTGAGTGACTCTTTAACCTAAAGGAATGTCTTGCTCTTCAATAACCTTTCACCCAGTGGCTCCTTTGATAGAGAATTTTGCCTAAGTCACTTATTTTACTGCAAAATAGCGATTTCCAATTCTATCATTCCTTCCATTTTTATTAGCTGGCATTTCCCTTCTTTCCTCCCCTGTTTCAAATATCACTATGGACAGGTGGATGTTTTTCATTGTGTTACTCATTATAGTTATTGTTCATTTTGATGCTCAAATTGTCCCATATTTGGCCAGTGAGAATCCCCCCTGTGTCTTTGAAAACTTCCTTGTCTTCTGGAACAATTTGATGCTCCGGATTCACTTCCCCTACCCCAGACTTGAGGTTTGCCATTTCTCCAAGGGACACAGTCATACTGCTCAATTACCCATAAGTAAGGTGTCGCTTCCCATACCCATTGAAAATAAGCTTTTGAGAGTAACTAGTGTTTATCAAGTACCATGGGCCAGGGCCTGTGCAGGTGTTTTCCATGCCTCACCTCATTGATCTGCTCACATCCTTTCTGGGGAACGCTCTCACTTATCCCTGTTTTACTCATGAGGAACTGGGGCTTGGAGGAGTTAAGTCAATTGCTCGGGGCCACTCAGCTGGCAAGTGAAGGAGTTAAAATTGGAACTCACATTTTCTGAGTCCAAAATCAAGCTTGGAGCCACCATGCTGTATTTCAAAAAGAAGAAGAAGAAGAAGAAGAAGAAGAAGAAGAAGAAGAAGAAGAAGAAGAAAGAAAACAATTTAAAAAGAACTGAACTGCATAATATCTACAATTTAGAAGAAACACACAAACAAAAACAACCATCATGCTTTAAGGTGATAGGCATTAAGCAAAATTTAAAGAAAAAAAAATCCTGAGACTTCTGGTCCCTTTCTCACAAATTCTAAATGGCCAGCAGTCACAGTTTAGGGCAGCCTGGGTCAGGCCCGGAATGGGATCAGAAGGCTTCCTTGCAACTTCACCAGAAGCCTTACCGTGGGATAGATTGGAGCAGGGGCTTTGGACCAAGTTCGTGTTAAAAGCCTTTCAAGCTTCTCACAGCCATAGCAGTTTTCTCTGCTTCTGGGGAGGTCTGTGCAGAGCTTCTGATGGCCAGGTTAATGAAAGGGATAGCTAGAGAAGGGAGGAAGGTGTGTGTGTGTGTGTGTGTGTGTGTGTGTGTGTGTGTGTATACCTACAGTGATTATGTAACTGTCCCCGGGGGCCCTGGGGAAGCGAAGGAGGGGGGACCTGCCAAGCCCTGGGCTGTGACTGCCTGGAGGAGGGAGCCCATTTTCCTAATCTGCACAAAGGCACCCTATCTACTCGCAGGGCCCCTATCTGAGTCAAGTTCTTCCAGAACAAAACTCACTGTTCTGAGTACAAGGGCCAGTAACTTTCTATTATCTTTTAATGAGAGAAAGCTTCCTCCTCCCAACAGGAATTTCCAGTTGCAGGTATCAGCCTAGGTGTCACCGAGACTTACATGTAATTACATTTCTCTTAGAGCTAAGGTGGTCCCTCACAGCCTGCTGGTTTCCTGCTTTCCTTCTCCGAAAGAGAGTCTTCAGCCTTTTCCTCCTTCTCACTTTGACTTGAGTGTCCAGTGCCACCTGGGGCAGTGTTTAGTGAGAGCCTTGCCCTGGGACACTGAGTGTCCAGCCTGTCCTCTCCTACCCTCCTCCCTCCCTGGGTCTGTGCAGAAGGGAGAGGTACTGGAGTACTGGAGCACCAGTACCGGGAGTACGAGTGGAGGGTACTCCAGGCAGTGATGTGGGGGAGGGGGAACCATTAAGATAAGGAGGAAGAATAAACAGAAGCAGATGTGCCTTCGGCCCAGGCCCCCAGCCCACTGCAAAACAGGAAGCTGGGATGGCAGCTGATAAGGGCTTTCTCAGGGCTGGGCCTGGCGGGCCTCCTGGAGCTCCGAGCAGGCTGCCTCCTCTGCCCCCATCTCTCCAAGTACTGGATCTCGGTTTCCACCCCTGGGGACGGGCCGGAGGAGCGTTCTCTTCATACCGAGTGCAAATCAAATATATTCACATTCTATCTATTATCGATGCCAGGCAGCCGTCTTCATTTTAAAAGATATGCGTGGACAACCATCCTCATGGGAACTACAAGAGAGGAGGCTGTACACACATGCACACGCCTCATACACATGCACACTCGCACACATGCACAGACACCTCACATGCACCTCGTACGCACACATGTCATACACACATATACACACCAGCACCCATCTTGGCTGAGATTACAAAGCCTTGAGGTGACTCTAATCCCCAGGAGTGATGGTCCCCCAAAACTCCACAGTTGTACGGCCCCTCCAAAGGACAGGTTCTCCAGGCTTTGTTCGAGGGCTCTCAGGGCTATTTTTGGCTCCCGCTCCCAAACCGGGGGGATGAAGCAACCGAAGTCCCGCACCTTGCGGGTGTGGTGGGCGGGGGCTGGGACTCATGGTGCCCCGCCCCGCCCCCCCATTCTGCAGTGGTGTTTCCCTTATAAAGGAACAAATTGTTATGGACCCCAAACCGACTTAAAATTTAAACAATTTTAATATCACCTAAACTGCGGGAATTTGAGTCTAGGTGTAAACTGTGTGTGCTTGTAAGTAGTCTGATCATCGTAAATTCAAGCAGGAAGGAAGGAAGGAGCCAGGGTCTCACCCAGTCACTTCCAACTTCAGGGGTGTGTCCGGTGGGGCTTCTGTCTCTCCCAGCCACATCTGCTGTGACTCACTGTGGTTCCAGCTTCCACTGGGCGACCCCTGGGTCAGGTGACACTGCCCCCCATTCCGTCCACCTCTCTAGCCCGGGGGCGGTGGCGGCTGCCCACTGTCATTCATCTCTGGGTTGCCTCACCCTCCCCTGTTTGGCTTTGTGTTTTTTCCACCCTGGCAAGCTTGAGGTGGAGAGGCAGCATTTCATAAAGGTGGGGGGTACAGTGTCTTAGGTGGGACCCTCCAAAAACCAACCCTCAGAGGGAGGTTTGGGTGCAGAGAGTTACAGGGGAGTGTGCGCAGCAGCAGCAGCTGGGAGGGAGTGAGGGCAGGGACTGGCAGGGGGAGGTGTTGAAATGCAGCGACCAGGCAGTCACCTCAAAAGCCCAGGTGGCCCTTCAGAGTGGTCCCAGATGGAGGCCAGGGGCTGGCTTTCTGGGCTACATCCTCGCCTGCACGGCCCAGTTGCACGAGGCAGCTCCCTCCAGGCAGGGCTATTCCCAGGCTGGGGGAAACCTGGGCAGAGGACACAGCATCCACCTCAGGTTCAAAGCCCAGCTCTGCAACTTTCTAGTTATGTGACCTTGACCAGATTCCTTATCCTTGTTCAGCACACATTTCAGTTTCCTTGTCCGTGCAAAGGGAACCCGTGAGGATCAAGGCAGCCTGTGTTCCCTGGGCTGGCTTCCCTCCAGGAGCAGCTGCAATCTGTGTGGGTGGGGTCCAGGGCGTGGGTCAGGCACGTTTATGAGGGGGTGGGGCTCCTAGAGGCTCGTGGGCCCAGGTGTGGCCTTCTCTCCCACTTCCTGCTGCAGGGCTGGGTGGACCTTGCTCTCACTGGGTTCTCCAGCTCCTGCACGCACAGAATGAGGAAGCTGAGCCAAGGTCCTCTTGAAGCCTGGCTGCCTTGCCCTCCCAGTCTTCCTCCCAGGAGCACTAGCTGGTTGGGGCTTGTTCGGGGGAGGGGAATGAGAGCTCCTGATCTTGGTGTCCTCAGTCCTGCCATGGAGCCCAGGCCCCTGCCCTGAGGGGGGGCGTCAGGCTCTGTGCTACGTGCGTTTACCCTCGGTGTGCGCCAACCCCCAGGAGCCCTGCAGGAAGGGAGAGGTCCCCCTAATCCTACCTGCAATCTCAACAGTAGAAAAGATGGAAAGAAAGAAATAGGATGGAGTGGGGGGTGTGGAAGGGTGCAGCAGCACCCCACACTTCTTCAGGGCCCCGCCGGTACCTATAGGGACTTGATGTGAACTAGAAAAGGTCCCTCTGGGAAGATACAGCCCCTCGAGTGCTCAGCTTAGCAAACGGCGTCTCTGTGAAATGTGGAAAATGCCCCCGTCCTCCCTGTGCCCTTGAGGTGCAGTGCGCAGCCTGCCCAGCCCTGCGGGGTGACCTCGAACGGCTCAGGATCCGCAGGACGATGCCGCCGGCTCCTTGCCCTGCCTCTGCCCTGCCAGCTTTCTCCCCACACACCCAGTCCGAGGTGGAACCTTGGGTTCTGCCCATTTCGTGTGGTTTGTGTGCTTAGTAATGACAGGCTACATGCCACAGAGCCTGTCTTCCCACACATCAAACATCTCTCTCTGCCTCGGAGCCTTAGTTGTTGCTTTCTGTGGTGATGTTCACGGGTTCACGGAGTCTGGGAACCCGGAGGTGTCGCCACCACTGCTGAGTGGCTGGGGGACCGAGCCTGATCCCTCAGTGGGGGGAATCTTCAGACACAGAAGCACCTGGCCTGGGGGCCTTTGCCCATGAGCTTCTTCCATGTCTGTCCCACCAGTCTCTCCTGCTTTGCTCCAAGCCTATCAAAGTAACTTGTGTCTTACAGGGACGTGGGCAGTAGCGTCTTGTCCCTAAGATGTGTCTGTGGAGAGGTGGGGACAGAAGCACAGACATCAGCAGCCGGATGACTGTGAGCTGGATTCAGCAGGAACTGTTGGACGCACCTGGTGTTGACCCTCGTGACTTTTCTTTACAAAAATGGATCCGGCCCCAGTGGGCCTGTGTTCCTTTACGATAACACCAGCCTGGAGCCCCAGCAGAATTATCGGAGTGGCCCTAACCCCAGGTTCACACGGAAGAAGAAATGATTTACTACAGAGTCCAGCAGTCTGAGCTTAGGGCCCGGATCCCCGATCAGCTGTGAGACCGTAACAAAGCTATTTCTCTGTGCCTCCCTCTTCCCATCTGTCACACGGGATGATGAAATAATAGTACCCATCTCACAGGGTTGTTGGACGGATTAACCAAGCCCTTAGAGCAGCACCTGGCACATAACACATGTTAGCTATGGTAATGACAGCAGGTGAGTTCCCACTGGGTAGAGTTGTCATTTATGTAGAGTTCCCACAAACATCCTTTGACTGGCCCGGTGGCCCCCGGATTCCCAGCAATAGAGAGGAGCTGGCCTCAGGGAGCCCACATGGGAAAAGTCACTGTTTCATCTGTAAGGCTCCCCTCTCCTGCGCAAGGCAATCGGCCGGGCTGCCCAGAGTGGGTCGGGGGCGGCCTGGGCTCCTGGTCCTTGGCTCCTGGTCTTACTCTGTCTCCTGGGGGGTGGGGCATGAAGGGAAGCGCTGGGAACGACCAGCTATGCTCCCTGTCAATGGCTTCAAGAGTACAACCCCAATACCCCAAGGCAGCTCCATCTCCCTTAATAAGTCATTACGGTCTGTCAACAGCAAAGTCTTCCTTGGCACTGCTGGGCATTTTTATTTCCAGTCTGACTCCTGCCTGGGGTAATGAGTTCCATGAGCTCACCACCCACCGAGGGAAGGCGGATTTTCTTCTTTTATTCCTAAATGTAGTTTTCTCAAGCTTTAAGCTGAGCCTGTGGTTCTAGTTCAGCATCTGACGAGTGAGTTCGTGGCTACCCTCATCATAACATTCATGATCAAGTAGATGTTATCCCTTCTTAGTCTTTATCTTTCCAGACGGGAGAACCCTTGGTGTTTCACTCTGTATTTTTACAGCCGCTTCCCCGTCCCTTGACAAGACCGGCTTGGGGCTCTTCTGGTCCCCACCGCATAAGGCATAGTAAACTGGAGAACAGGAGCTCCTCCCCAACCACAAGCCCCGCCCCCCCATGCCACACTGTTATGCTTGGAAGAACTTCCAAGTGCCAAGTGTGAACCGCAATTCGATACATGCAAATCACAGTCATTGTGTTGAAAAGAATGGGAAGAACAGGGGATTGGGCGTTGGTGGACGGGGACGGGGTGGGGGGGGGGACAGGAGGCAGAGCGCAAGCAAAGGATTTCACACCAAGGTGTGGGGACAATGGAAGAAGGGGAGGTCTTAGGGCTCAGACTCGGAACTCCACCCCAGGCTGCCCTACACAGCCGAGCAGAATGGGTCCTACCCACGGATGCCCTCCTCGGTGGCAGGTGAGGTCGGAATCCAATCCCTGCCCACTCACCATGGCCCTGGATGCTGGCTGCGTCAGGCAGAGGGTGCTACCTTTCCCTGATTTGCATAAAGACACCCTGTGGACGAGCTGGTCAGTATGGGGACAGCTGTGTCCTGCAGGCAGGAAAGGCAGGAAGACCCAGGTCAGGGCTAGGCACCGGGTCCCGACATACCGTGCCATAAAGTCTTCATGGTCATTATCCAGGCACTGGTTATTGAGCACCTACTGTGTGCCCGCTGCCCTTTCAGGTGCTGAGAGGGCAGTGGAAGAGAACCTAGCCACAGTTCCTGCTCGCCTGGAGCTGTCGTTCTGCAGGCAGAAACAAAACAAGGTACATTCGGACGCCACAGGCTCCGTAATGATTTGATCAGAAGGTTGGCAAACTATGGCCTTTGGGCCAAATCCAGCCCTTGGCCTATTTTTGTAGGGTCCATGAGCTAAAGAATGATTTTTATATTTTGAAAGGATCATAAAACAAAACAACGCAAGCCCAATTATGTGCTGCTTCAATCTTAACAGGAAAATTGGCCAAGCTCTGCTCTAGGCAGTGACTGGAGGCCGTAGGGGGGTCTCGAGAACACCGCTGGTTGCCTCTCCAGCACCCATTCACGTCTCCCAAATACATGGGAGCCTTGAGATTTGGGCGGGATGGGGCTTTAACTGCCTAAGCATAATCAGGGTCTTGTCTTCGGTGACTGGTTCAGGGCCTTGCCAATTAGCACACAGAGTCCTCCCCAAGTGATTGGTTAGATGAAGTCCAGTACTTTCCTTTGAGTGTTAGAGCACAAGAAACTCTTTTTAGATGGGGTGGGGTATGGATGTGAAGCTAGGGGCTGTCACAGCCATTTTGCTAATATCCAGGTAGTCAGCCTGAGGTTACAGCTGACCCGTGAAGCTGGGTAGCACCCAGAGAATCACAGAGAAGAGCATCCATGGCCCTGGCCATACCCTGGCTGGAGTCTGATTTGCTTCTGGACTTAATTCCACAAGCCCACAAACTCTCTTTAGTGTTTGAGCCAATGTGGGTTCCTTGTTTCTTTTGACTAAAAACATTCTAACTGATTACAGATGGTCAAGGAAGAAGAAGGTGATGTTTGAGCCGAGACGTAAATGGCAGTCAGGATCCGGAGGGAGAACCTTCCAAGCAGAGGAGAAGACACGCACAGATGCCCGAGGAGGGTACGAGCCAGGCACAGTGAGAAGCGGAGGGCCAATGAGCTGTGGGGACAGTGGGATCTGATGAGGTACAGGAGTGGGCGGGTCTCAGTGACCAAGGAGAGGAGCTTAGATTTTGCTAGAAATGAAACAGGAAGCCAACGTTGGTTTTCAATTTTTAACTGGTTTTTATTTAGATGCAGCTCAGTGCACAAGGCTTACGAGCACAGTTTGGTGGGTTTCAACGCCTGTACGTACGCATTCACGCATGTCTCCATCACCCAGTTCAAGAGTGTTTCCATATCTGGCTTCCACCTACAAGCCAGGTATGTTCACTTTTTGTCTCGTAGCCACATTGAAACAAGTACAAAGAGACGGGTGAAATTAATGTTAATGATGTATTGAACTCAGCAGACCCCAAATATTGTTTCACCCCGTTGTCGGCATTAAGGGTGTTAATGAGCGCTTCCATTTTTTTCCTGACTTAGTGTCTGAGATCAGGTGTGCATGTCACACTGACCGCACTCTCCGTTTGGACCGGCCACATTTTAAGTGCTCAGGAGTCACATGTGGCTGGTAGCTCCTCCATGGACAATGCAGGCCTAGTGAGTAAGGTGTGATGGATGGAAACAGAGCGGATGGTGCCCATTGATCAGAATGGAAGTCGGGGAGGGTGTGAATCGCTGGCATTATCTCTGTCCAGAGTCTTGCCTTCAAAATCGTATTCAGCGGATGGTGCCCATTTATCAGAATGGAAGTCGGGGAGGGTGTGAATCGCTGGCATTATCTCTGTCCAGAGTCCTGCCTTCAAAATCGTATTCAGCGAATTACAATATTGTTGACTACATTTCCTACACTGCCAGCTCGGTACTGGAAATAGGCGGAACACTTTGAAAACTATATGATCGTCTAACCACAATGCTGTACACCTAAAACTAATAAAAACAATGCTAAATGTAAACTAAGTGAAAATTTTTAAATAAAAAAAGTAAATTATTTCGTGAAAATAAGTAAGTTCCCTCCCAATTTCAGTTCCCTTGCTCCATGTCCTCTGAGGTCCGAGATTACTCAATGCAGAATTTTCCCACCGAGGGTGTTCATTCCCTTTCAGGCTGTCCTGTGAACAGCGTTGTCGGCTGCACCGTCTTAGGCAGCATGAACCTCTGAATGACAGCTTCCTCATTTGACAAAGGCAGGCAGACCTCTGTTTTTTTTGTTTTTTAATCCTCACCTGAGGACATGTTTATTGATTTGAGAAAGAGAAAAACACTGATGTGAGAGAGAAACATCAATTCGCTGCCTCCTATACGTGCCCTGACCAGGGAGCAAACCCAGAAACCTAAGTATGTGCCCTGACCAGGAAGCAAACCCGCGATCTCTTGGTGTGTGGGACGATGCTCCACCCAACGGAGCCACCCGGCGAGGGTCAGGCAGGCCGCTTTGTGTTATGCTTCGCTTTATTGCGCTCCACAGATGTTGCCTCTTTTACTTTATTTTTTTTACAAATTGAAGACAAGACCCTCCACCAGCAAAAAGATCACAACTCGATTTATTTTAACACTCGCTTTTTTTGCGGTGGGCCGGAACGAACAGTGCAGCTCTGAGGGGCACCTGCAATTCGCCAATTTCACCCTTCCGTTATCTCACACTTTCCAGATGGATGGCGTTCTACAGCTGTGGCCTCCCCGCCTGGCTGGTGGTCATCTGAGTCGCTTCAGAGTACGTGAAACCAAACAACACACCTTCAGGACCTCCCGAATCCTCCTAATCCAGAGGTACGCTCACTGGTGCACATTTTTTAAAAGCTGGGCAAATGACTGTACTTGGCTTTCAGCTTTGGAAACCACTGAGGATCATCCGCTTTGCCAAAGAGGTCAGAGACTTCAGCTGGCACCCGGGCAGGGACACAATGAGTCCGGGAGTGACAAATTCTCCAGGAGCAACACTTTTAACAAAGTCACTGTGGCCACGGGGGGCCACAGGACGTTTGTGTTTCCTTGGGGGGTGGGACGTTTGTGTTTCCTTGGGGCCAGGGTGAAAGCAGAGGTAGAGGTGAAAGCCTCAGAGGTCCCCTCTGGTGTAGCCTATTTTAGGCTGGCGGGACCGAAAGCAGTATCTCTGGCTGCGGTGCCCCAGGAGAGAAGGCTGCAGGTCTCGAGTTGGCCTGCAGGGTGTGGGTAAGCAGGAAATCCACAGTTGGTAACCCCTCCCCATTCCCCTCTCCACTCTGCTTTTGCTTCTGATACTGGCTGGCCTGGCAGTGAGTCAATTAAGTCTCTTCTTCACCCATAGGTGTATAATGGCAGAGCTGACCTGTGTTGCAAGAGGACAATTAGAAAGGGTAATGACTAAGGCTGAAAAAAAAAAAAATCAACCCAGTCCTTCTGGATTTCACTTTAATTGCTGGGTGTGCCCTGCCTGGGCACCAGGATCATAAAGCAGGCCTGATTTCCTTCCTTTGATGTGTTGAAAGAGACCTGGATTTGCAGTCAGGACACCTGAGTTCTAGTCCTAAAGCTATCACTAACAGCTGTGTTGCTTGGGTATATGAGCTAACTTATCTGAGCCTCGCTTCCCCCATATGAGCAATAATACCTGTCTTGCATGTTATAGTGATGGCCGGGTGAGATTTCGCATGTGAAAGCAATTTGGAAACTGAAAAGCACTACACCGAGGGAAGACGGTAACGTTTATAGTGGGGAAAATGACGCAGGACATGGAACAGAGGCAGAAATCCTCTCCCGGCTTCTAAGATGCTCAGGTCGGGAGGCGCGTTTCCTCCGCTCCGCCCTCTCCCTCCCTCCTCCCCTATCCCTTTCTTCCTTTGCTCCTCACCGGCCAGGCACGTGCCTTAGAACAGCCGGCGCTCTGATCCACATTAGCTCATAAATAAACGCACTGCTGGTATTTTGGTCCTTGACACACACCTGTCCTGGCCTTGTGGGAAAGCAGCGCCCTCAAGGCTCTTGGCCAGGTCTCCATAAATGTTTCCAGCGGCAATTCCTCCGCAGTCCGGAGGTTTCCATTGGTTCCGGGCCCCCTGCTTCTATATTTCACTGGCTGACTGACGAGGACCTCTGCGGTCACAGCCGAGACTCAGTGATGGCTCCTCGAGCCTTTGCTGCCCGGTCCCGACTCAGCGGGTGGGAGCGCCCTCCCCCCGCACCACCCGCTCAGTCTCCGCGGTTCTTCTCGTCCTGCCTAGTCCCAGGCCCGGTACCTCCAACCTGCGCTCGAATCACCTCCTATGGGAAATCCTCCCCGGCTAAGCGCAGCCGTCACCAGTACGGTCATGGACAGCTTTCTGGTGGTGCTTTCTCAGGGCACACCAGCTGCGTTAAGATGTTTAGGTTCCTCTTAACTGCCCCCCACCCCACCCCCAACACACGCAAACACACAGGTCGAAGGATGCAGTGAATCTCCTGGCTCTGTCCGGAAGAATCCGGGTTAAGTGCACTGGGCCCCAGTTAATAACGGAATAATGGGAAATGTTTCATGAGTTACAAAAAGTATTTCACTCCGCAGGAACAGCATCTACAGCTCCTCTGAGCAAGCTTATTTTAGCTCCGCGGGTGCAGTTAGGTGCGCTTTCTAGCGGCTGCTCCACCCTCTACCCCCTTCCCATCAGACTTATTGTTCCCCGGACGCTCCGGTTGGCCCATCCTGCGCACCCCGACAGCCCCCGCCTTCGGGACCAGCCGCAGCCGAGGCTGCGGCTCGCGTCACTGGCCCGGGAGCTCGGAGGGGCCGCGGGGGGTTGGGGGATAGGCTGGCTGGCGCTGCCAATCACCGCGCGGCGCACGTGCCACACGTCTCAGCATCCAGCCCCGCGAGGGCTAGGCGGTGTCCGGGGAGAACTGGGGGTGCGCGGGCGGAGGTGTGATTGCGCACCGGGTCAGTGAGGGTTTGGGGGGGGGCGGGGTGGGGAGGTGGTCTGGGGAATGCGAATGGACTGGGACTGGGGCTGAGCAGGGTTTGGAGAGGATGTGAACGGACCGAGATCGCAGGAGGTGCCTTGAGGGCGCAGGTGGGAGCCCACCAGGTGTGCGCCAGGGCCCGCTGGAGGCTCAGCTGATTCTCAGCCACCTCCCTAACCAGTGAGGGGAGCGCGGGGAAATTCCTCAGTCCCAGCCTGTCTCTGACCCTTTCTCTCCCTAAAAGCTGGACCACAGATGGGTGAGGACAGGCCGTTGACCTGCCTGTCTGCCGCCAGCTTAGCCAAGGGCCGGGGCAGGAGGGCAGGCAGAGGGGACTTCAAATGCTGAGCCCAGAGCACCTGTTTAGGAAAAAGCAGGTCGTTTTCGGCACCTTTTTCACCACCACTCCCTTCGCTTCCCTCAGTCTTCCCCACCCCCCTCCCCCCACCCCGTCCCCCGAAAGAGTGGTGTTTTATTTCCGGTTGTGATTTTCAAACACAGAACCATCAAAGTGTAAGCCAAAGCCCGGAAGCCCGGGAATCAAAGCTGTCCAGGTGGACTTGACCGTGGGCAGAAGGGAAGAGAGGGGACACCGCCTGCAGGGCGGACATTATTGATGGTGCGCTCTGCGATAGGGCTTCCTGGCTGCTCGTTAACAAGAAGCAGGTTGGGACGGCGCGGGGCCGCCATTCCCTGTGCACAGCGACATCTGTATTCGGGGGTGTACTGTTTGGGCCCCGGGGAAACTTGCGTGTCCCCGCATGGCAGCCAGTTGGGTGTGGCTGTTCTTGTCTGTGAGTCCCCTGCGCTGCACTGCGGTTCGTTTACCTGCCTTGGAAGGCTGTGACAGCCTCTGGAAGGGGGACTTCCTTTGAAGTGCGGGCAGCATTTCGGTTCCTCCGAATTCACACTGTCTGCTTTGGGGTGTGGTCACGCCAGGCCTGGGCTGCCAGGACCCAGACATCAAACACCGTTCCAAGTTCACCTCCACCAGCACAGACATGGTGGGCAGATGGACATACGCTAGAAAGTCTCTCAAATTTTTCCACTTCCTCCTGTTTTTTCGGGTTTTTTGTTTGTTTGTTTTTAGTTAATACAGTACATATTTTTCAAATGTATCATTCGATCCTCTATGGCTATGAAATTACAATGGAAAACCTCGGGGTAAAGTGCTCTCCATCAGGGGTCCCCAACCTTTTGGCACCAGGGACTGATTTCGTGGAAGACAATTTTTCCAAGGACGGGGGCGGGGGGGGGGGTGGAGGTTGGTTTGGGGATGATTCAAGCTCATACCATTCAAGCTCCCCTCCTGCTGTGTGCCCAGGTTCCTAACAGGCAGGGACCAGTACCAGTCCTCGGCCTAGAGGCTGGGGGACCCTGCTCTACCTTACTTCACTTAATCCTCACAACACCTATACGAGGTGGATACTCCCCCCACTTTGTGGATGAGAAATTGAAGGCCCGTGTGAGCCCAGCGGCACAGCTGCCTGGCTGAGGACCCGCTCCTGCAGCGCCTCCTCCAGTGACAGTTGAGCGAGTGAATCAAACCTCGCCCAAGCACCGCAGTGCCAGGCCCACAGCAACCACACAACGCGAGATTAGCTATTCTTTTAACCACCGTTCTTGCTACCAAGAAGAAACATAAAGCTTCTCTCTGTTGCCGTGGCAAGGCCTCCATGAACTGTACTCAGCAGACCTCGGTGCATTCTTTCAGAAACGTGTAGGGTATTGCTGGTCTCTGGTCTGGGCCTTCCCCCGAGGGTATCAGAAGCAGAGTTCCTGAGCAAGTCGCTCGGAGACAAACTGTGCATTGCGCCTTCCCACACAGATTTGCTCGCAGACTTGAGCTGTTCCTCCTTCCCAGCTGGAGCCTGTTATGGAGACCCAGTAGTTCAGAACTCGGCTGGGTGCTTTGGTGTCTGTGAGTTCAGGGGGAATGGGATGTGTGGGTGTGTGTGCTTTAAGGGCATGGTTAAGGTGATTCGACTTTGTTTTAAAGGTTCACAGAGAAAATCAGCATTATTTCCTAAATCATTTATTTTTTTTAAAAAAAGTGTTTTAAAAGTGCTCCTTTTGGGGTGGGGAGCGTCTTCCCAAAGGTCCCGCTATGTGAGGAGAGCTACTAAGAACGATCTGAGGCAGTGAGACAGATGGGCACCGCCCTAGAAACATGTACCCGGGAGGCCCAGGAGGGCAGCAGGTGGGCCAAGCTGCCCGGTTGGCTGTTAGCAGGACGGGATGGGCAGGGGCAGGGGTCACAGAAGCATAGATGCCTGAGGTCACAGAGAAACCCTGAAACCCCAATGAGGGTCCCTCTCTAGTCAAAGGCTGGTGGGACGTCAAGCACAGCCAGGCTTTGCTCTTGACATGAAAATAAGGAAGAACGTATAAAGGAGGAATACATGGTGAAAATAAAGATAATAACAAATGGCATTTATTGTATACCTGCTGTGTTCTAGGCACCATGTAGGGGCTTCATATGCTTTACAGTATTTAACCCCGCAGAGAAGGAGGTTACTATTATTACTCCCACTTTACAGGTAGGGAGGCAGCTGCGGGGAGGTGACATCGCCCAGGGTCACCCAGCGAGGAAGTGGCCGGGGCAGGACTGCGGCTCACGGCGTGTGATGCCACCGTGCAGTGATGGATGGGCTTTGCTGTTCTGTGCTGAGGTTCAGTTTACAAGCCCTTGCTGCTGGGGGAAGTTAGGGACTTCCTGGTCTGAGTCCACGGAGAAGACACTTTAGAAAAGGAGTTGGCTTAATCAGAGGGAGGGGACAGTAGGTAAGGGTCTGATGGCCAAGCAGGGATCCATGAGAAGAATGGGGACAAATGAGCCATTGGGGGGTTTGGGAGCAAGGGTGCCTTTTAGGGCTGCGTGTTCAGGGAGAGATGAAGAGAGATGGGATCTTTGCCAGGATGGACGGGGAGCAGAGGGTGGCAAGTCGGGGAGTCGCAGTACCACGGGGCGGCGTCCGCAGCAAGACATCGGACCCGCAGGGCGGCCAGTTTGTTTCAAAGTATAACAACACCTCTCAGTTTTAACACAGTGTTCTGGGCTGACTTGTGTCCTCATTAATGCACATGCTGAGGCCCTCAGAACGTGGCCTTATTTGGAAATGAGGCATAATTTGCAGGTGTGATCAGCTATGTTGGAATGAGGTTGCCCTGGAGTAGGAGGCCTCAGACGAGTACGCAGGAAGGACGCCATTCGAACACGAAGGCAGAGATCGGGGTGACGTGTCCGTCAACCAGGGAAACCAGCAGCACAACAGGGGCAGCTCAGCGAGAGGCCTGGGGCAGGTTCTGCCCGATGGCCTCAGGCAGGGCCAGCCTGCCGGCGCCTCCGTCTCAGACCGGCCTGAGGACCGAGAGATGTCCGTCTCTGAGGGTCTCTGTGACGACAGCCCTGGCGAAGCGGTGCGCATCACCCCGTGTCTGGTGGCCGCCCCGCTGCAATGCAGCTCTAAAGTTTTTCAGAACCTGGCTTTGGAGAAGCTGAGAGGACCTGTTTTGTATGAAATCATCTTCTCTCTCTCTGACAGAATGATCAATGTACATAGTTTAAAAGTAAAATGGACTAGCCCTGACCAGGTGGCTCAGTTGGTTTGCAGCAGTGTCCTGAACACCAAAAGGTTGTGGGTTCGATCCCCAGTCGGAGTGCGTACAGGAGGCAACCGACTGATGTCTGTCACTTTGATGTCTTTCTCTGTCCCTCCAATCAACAAGCGTATTCTTGGATGAGGATTTTTTAAAAAGTGAAATGGAATAAATTTATAAAAACTATAATAATAATAAAAAAAGAATCACCCTCATCCTTTGCCCCCTGGGCTCTCCCCAGAGGAAGCTGCTCTCAACTCTATATTAACCTTGATTTTTCTAAATAACATGCTTCTATGACTATTTCTTGAGTCTTTGGTTTTGGACATGACCTCTTGAGCTCCGGCCATGGTAGCTGAGGAGTTCCTTGCCCCACTGCTATGTCCCTGGGTCATGGCGTTTGTTGATCGGTGGGTGCGTCATCAGGACCGGACAAATGCTGTGGGCCCCTGAGCCAGGAGGCGTTCCGGGCTGCACCCTGCTCTCCTACAACCCTTTGTCCCCCTGTAGGTAGTAACAGCTTGTTCCCTTCGACCGTCTGATTTCCCCTGAGCCTGTGTGTTCCCCCCGTGCTCTGCCACCTACACCACACTACTACCCAGTGACATGTTCCTCCAGTCCCCCCAGTGTGGGCTGCACAGCAGCCCGGGGCCCTGGGGTGCAGGACCAGCTGTCTCTTACAATTGACGGATGTTCTGGTTTTCCTCCTTGGGGCAAAGTCTCTTTTTGTTCCACGAAGGCCACCAGGATAGGGGACAGGCAGGTGCACTCTGGTTGCTCCAGGGGAAGCTGGCTGGCCACCTCCCATCTCACCTGAGTGCCGAGGGTGACAGCTCTGGGGTGAGCACGTCAGTCACCCATTGGCTGAGCCAGGTCCGAATGGAGGAATGGCATTGTCTGCAGCTCAGAAGGACTGGAGGGCCAGCGATTTCTAAACTCGCTCCTGTGGAAATGGGTGTTTTTATTGGTTGAGGGGTTTTGGGGGGAAAGGGTGGAGATGTGCTGGAAGTCGCTGGCAGGAGATGTGGACCGGGCGAGTGGAAGGTGCTTGTTCTCCACCTGTGTGCTGAATCAGCACTGCTGGGCTGTGTGGGTGTAGGGGCTCAGCGCGTGGAAGTGGCCCCTGGCCTGGAGCCTGGCCTTGTTACCACAGGCAGTGTCCATCGGCAATGGTGGCCCCAAGGCTCCTATCGGGGTCTGGGTGCTGTGGACCTCAGCCGGAGAAGCCAGGGCAGAAGGACACAGTAATGACTGGGACTAATTGGGGAACCCTTTTGAGTCCTCGCTGAGAGACCCAGGGAGACTTTGCAGGGGTGGGGCTGAGGGCCTGCCTTCATCTGGGTCCCCAGGACCATTGAGATTTGGGGTATCAGTCTAAAAGGGGTCTGATTTCTACCCCAGGCTGCTGAAAACTGGGTATATGAGTGTCCAATTCACAAAGACAGGTAGGGTATTTTTATCTCTCTTTCACGGATGGAGGACCAAAATCTCAAAGAGGCTGTATCCTTAAGTGACAGAGATGGAATCGGACCCCTGGTATGGCACTTTTCTACTCCCAGGGAACGTGAAACTCAAGCGCCGGGAGGTAACAGGGGACATGAGAGTCCCCTTGTGCATTTCACTGGCCCTGGGCACAAAGTATTTATTTCATTCAGTGCGTACAATCTTGTTCACGTTTTAAGAGGAGCAAGAATAAACTAAAACACTCCCAAGACTGAAATAAGCTTCATGAAGACAGATTGAGCCTGTCCTTTACGACGTTGTATTCCCCTTGCCCAACAAGACTCGGCACATTGTAGGTGTCCGATAGTTACTTACTGGATCAACAAATGAACACTGGGGAGGGTGAAACACCTGGGAACCTCCCAGTCATTTAGGAAGTAGTTGAAGGAACTGAGAGCCTTTAGGTAGGAGAAAAGCCAGGAAGTGGTCTCACCTGAGTGGGTTCCTACAGTTCCACCCCCCAACAGCAGAGAAAACCCAGGGCAGAAAGCAGGAGCTACAGGGTGCAGCTGAGGCAAGGTGTTGTAGGTGTCACCCCCGTTCGCCTCGTTGCCACAGCAACAGCTGGCGCAGAAAGAGGATGTGAGGCATACACGTATGGAACATCACCAATGGGACCTCCCCCATCAGCACTAACAGCGCCAGGAAGCAGAGTGCTCGCTAGGTCTCCCACGTGAGGGTCCCCAGGGTTGCGTCTACACACCATACACAGCTCAGTGCCGTGGGTGATGGTGCAGCCTGCAGACCCCCCTCCAACGTGGCTGATCTCCTTCACAGTCAAGTACCCTCCGTTGCAGCCTTCACCATTGAGGGGGTTGCACGTGTCACGGCTAGTTGACCCTTGTCAGGAAGTACACTTGGTGTAGCCTCAGTCGCATAAACGTGGGGACCCAGGCAGTTCTCCCTCGCACCTGGGCAGCTGCCCTGACAGCTGGGAGAGGCACTAAGAAGCTGCCAGGTGTCTTCTTGCTGACAGGCACAGTCTGACTCCCAGCACTGGGGTGGAGAGACTGGGGTACCGCTTATCCTGACGGGGCTGCATTCCCTAAGATGCTTCTCATTGCTGGGATGTGGATGGAAATTTCCTGCCTTCCGATCTCTTCGGGCAAGACTGAACTGGTTGCTTTCATGGGAAACTCTTTCCCGAAGTCTCGAGAACCCCATTCTTGCTATTTCTAATTACAATTGGAATCTCATCTCTTGATATGTACAGATTTATCTTGCCCCACACAAGGCTACTAAAGGCATCTTTACTGAGTTTCTTTGGACAAGGGTAAGTAGTCTCTTTTCCTGACTTCTTGTGATTTTCCATGACCCCTGTTTGGAGTTCGTACTTGTGCAACCTCAGGGGTTTTCTGAGGTTAAGGGGAAACCGTAGCACAAAGGTTCAAGAGGTGGCTGGGCTCCGGGAGTCCTGGAAATAGAGCCCGGAATGGAGACCCACAAAACCTTGATGAGCGTGTATTAGTGGCTTGGATGACCCGGTCTTCCAAGGACTGAGTAGGGCTGGTGGGCTGGCCTCTGGCCTTGGGAAACACAACACACAGGGGCTTTGAGAACGAATGGAAAGTTGCGGGTCACACCTTCCCAGGCCCCAGGTATGCATGCAGGGCCATACGGTTGGGAGTTGTCCCCAGGGCTTAGAGAAAACAGTTGAATCTGTCCCCAATTTGCGTGAAGTAGTTTAGATTCAGCACAGCTTCAACCAGATACATTCAGTTGCTTCTCATGCACATAGTACAGTTTTATTAGGTCAGCTTCGCCATCATCAGGGACCCGGCGCTTCCCAGCACTCTGCCTGCCCTGCCTAGACTGTGTGCTTCGTCCTCGTGGTCCAAATCGACTGTCGGAGCTCCAGCCATCACATCTGACTTCTAAGCAGCAGGACAGAGGAAAGGGAGCAGGGTTATACCTTCTTTTAGAGAGACTCGCTGGAAGAACTATACTATATTTTTGCTTACAATTTCTTGGCTGGAACTTAAATGGCCAGACCAAGTTGAAAGGAAGCTGGGAAAATTAGTCCTTTTCCAGGTGCAGTGCTACTCTGAATAAATTTGGGGCTCTGTTACTAAGGGGGAGACACATATGGATGGACCTGGAGAACGTTATGCCGAGTGAAATAAGCCAGTCAGAGAAAGACAACTACCATATGATCTCACTCATAGGTGGAATCAAACGAACAAACTGAATTAACAAGCAAAATAGAGACAGACTCATAGATGGAGAACAGGATGACAGCTAAGGAGGGGGGGAGGTTAAGGGGTAGAGGGATTGAGCGAAAAGGAAAAAGGACTCTTGGACATGGACAGCAGTGGGGTGACTGCTAGGGGGAGAGGGGTATAAGGGGGACTAAACGGTAAGGGGAAAAATACAACAAAAAATTAAAAGAAACACAGAGCGGGGAGACTCAGCATTGCTGTCGGTTTGGGGAGGCAGCTGGCAGGCTCTGTCAGAGGAAGCTGGATTTAACAGCACGAAACAAACAGGCTATGCAATTTGTGATCCACGTAACTCTCTGCATGACCCTAGGCGGGTCACTTTACTGCTTTGAGCTTCAGTATCTTCGTGAAAAAACAAAACAGAACACAAAGACTTCGTGTCCCAGAGCCGGAGCTGTCCCCGCTCCGTGTTCCCTGACATCCTTGGCAGCACCTCTGAAGTCAACAGGAGCAACTCGAGCTGTGACAGGAGAGGACCTGAGCCAGACCCGATCCTCTTTTTACGCAACCAACTCTGATCGCAGCTGCTCTCGTGCTCCATGGCCGGGGAGAAACTTCAGGAGCAACGGTGGAAAGTTACTGGGTTTCTGAGAGAAGCCATCCGGGCGGGTTATGCAGGCTCGGGTTTCTGTGGTCCGGGAGATGGAGGGACTCGTTTCTGTAATTCTGAAAATCCAGGGTGGTGTCAGGAAAAAAGCTCGGTCCTACTTTCATGGTTTTCTAGATAATCAGACATGATTTTCTAGACTCAAGGACACTAGAATACAGTTCCTCAGGGCTGGAGTGAAGAGGAAATGAACTTTGGAATAAGATCCAGGCTTGTTTCCCTGCTCTGCCATTTGCTGCTTGTTCCGTGGTCTCTCTGAGCCTTAACATGCTCATCTGGAAAATGGGGATAATAAGGCCTACTCTGAGGGTTGCTGTGAGGATTGAATGGAATCGACTATGTAAAGCTAAGTAGGCTGTGAGGAAACATTAATCTGTGTAAATGTGACCCGCTCCTCAGAGGGTCCCAAACCACCTTGTAGGGCGGTAGGCTTCCCAAGGCTGAAGATAAAAATGATGAGGTTGGACTTCAGGGTCTTTTCCCTGAGCAGCATGGGGCCGATCCCCTGTCCCATGGGGGGTTTGGTGTTCTTGACGATGTGCGTGCAAGGCCCTAGAGCCAACCAAACCCCACCGCCGTGTTCTGCTTTCTCCCCTGCGTCTTCGTTGCTTTCCCTCTTTCCTGGATTTCCCCCTTACCATCAATCAAATATTCTGAAGTCTTTCCCATCTTAGAACAAAACAAAATCCTTCCTATTTCCAGGAAGACAGCTCTTGCTACCTATGTCTTTCCTCCTTCACAGCCAAGAACCTGGACCTAGCTGTCGGCCACGCAGGCTGCTTCACCTCTCTCCCCACCTACGTTCCCCCTGCACTCACTGCGGGCGGGTTTGTGCCAGACCTCTCCACCGAATCTGCTCTTGTCAAGGCCACGAACGACCCCAATAAACGATTTTCGTTCTTCTGGGCCCTGAACTTACCTAGTTCCTTTGGCCTCCTGAAGTTACCCTTTACTTTAACAGAGGAAAGTTCAGTGTGATCAGTAACACGTCAAGTGCAGTGGGACCCCCAACACTTCTGAGGATTGCCCTGCCTCAGGCGGGACGTAGGTATGTGTATGTCTTTAAACACTTGCTGTTTTTTTGTTTTTGTTTTTCCAGTCTGCTCTGTCCCCATTCCTTTGGCTGTCTCAGCCCCACTCCTGGGGTGGGGGCTGCCCGAGCTCTCTCTGATTTGCACGGTCCCCAGGTATGCACACCCCATCTTGTCTTCACACCCAAGGACACCACTCGTGTCTGGGTGAAAGCGACTATTACTAAAGCCTATAGCGCTGGCCGGTGTGGCTCAGTTGGTTAGAGCATCGTCCTGTACACCAAAAGGTTGTGGGTTTGATCCCCAGTCATGGCACATGCCTAGATTGTGGGTTTGATAACTGGTTGGGGCATTTGCTGGAGGCAACCAATCGACATCTCTCTCTCTCTCTCAAATCAATAAATGTATCCTCTGGTGAGGATTAAAAAGAAAGAAAGAAAGAAAGAAAGAAAGAAAGAAAGAAAGAAAGAAAGAAAGAAAGAAAGAAAGAAAGAGCAAGAAAGAAAGAACGTAGATGCTTCCAGGCAACAACAGCATGACGACAAAGCACAGAACACCGAGCAGCCCTCACGTTCCTGAGGACCCAGGCTGGTGGCCCTGTGGAGTCTCCGCCCCGCAGCCTCTCTCCTCGGCCCCTGCCTCCTTCTTTGCCCCTGGAGCCTCCTTGCTCTCTCCACAGAGTGTCCTCTCACACTTTAGCTTTAGTTCCAAGGCCCACCCCAAAGTCCCATCTCTCAGGTCAGCAGGGACCCATGGAAATAACTCTGCTGAGCTATCTCAGTTCCCTTTGGACTCAACTTCTCCTCTTAGGTGAGGGCGAGTGTGGGTTCTGGGAGGTGGGCTCTGGGGAGTGAGCCCCCTCTGACTTAGCCAGCAGGCCCACGAGACACCCTTCCAAACCCCCAAATGCACCCCACCCTTGGGTCTCCACCTCCAGCCACACAAAACTCTGGCAGGAATTCTGAAGCCAACTTTTCTTCCATGGAGACAGTGGTTCCAAAGAATCTTCTAGGCTTCCCTGCCTACCAGTGGTGCCCGAGGAAGGCGAGCAGAGATCTTTTCTGGAGCCAACCCTCAGGTTGGGGGTCATTTGTCTTGTGCGCCGCCCCCATGCCCGCTTCCATTTATGTGGCCTTTTGACCCCTCAGCCCACAAACTCCTGCAGGACACAGTCCTGCAGGGCTGTCTCCAAACTTTCTGCCGAACTTTGTGCCTCTGCTTTCTGTCTCTTCCTCTTCTGCCTCTTCCTTTGAAAAAAAAACGAACAAATTTATTTTAAAATGCGCCCTGGCTGGTGTAGCTCAGTGGATTGAGCTCGGGCCTGCGAACCGAAAGATCGAGGTTCGATTCCCAGTCAGGGCACATGCCTGGGTTGCCAGGCCAGTTCCCGGCAGGGGACATACAAGAGGCAACCGCACACTGATGTTTCTCTCCCTCTCTCCTTCCCTTCCCCTCTAAAGATAAATAAATAAAATCTAAAAGGAAAAAAAAAGTACTTAAAAAAATCTTAAAAAAAAAATGCTGTTGCACAACCATGCAAACACACTTACCACTACTGAATTGTATACTTACAATGCTTACGATGGTAAGTTTAAGGTTATATATATTTAAAACCACAATGTAGAAAAAGATTGCTATTCAAAGGCCAAGTTAGATCGCAAAGGGAAGGGGGAGGGCGCAGGTGGACGTTGAAATTCCTAGAGGAACAGCGAACGGTATTAACTCTATTTAATACCCGCCTCAAAGTAATTTCAGACTCACGGAAAAGTTGAAAAGAATGTCCGAAGGAAGTCCAGTATTCCTGCACCCAGATTCCCTCAATATTAACATTTTATCATGTTTGCTTTATCATTTTCTACCTATCATGCATCTATCTATCTTACTTTTTTCTCGAACCAGTAAATGGTAGGCATACGTCTCCTCTAAGTATTTCCTAAATTAGTAGTTACTAAATTAGCCTTTTCTAAGAAGGGCATGTTCTTACATAGTACAATGATGAAAATTAGATCGAAATTGGAAGAACGCTGGTGCAGTATAGGCAGACCTCATTTTATTGCGCCCTGCGTTACTGCGCCCCACAGGTGTGCAGTTGTTTGCGGATGAAGGCCAGGCCCTCTGCCAGCAAAAAGGTGATGCTTTGTTGCGATTCTGGCTTTATCACAGTGGCTGGGAAGCCGGCTCTCGATATCTCCTATTGTCTATTTACAAACTTTATTTTAAATTGTGCTCACTGTCACAAAGGAGAGCAAAAGAACAAGATCCCTTTTATTTTTTTTTCCTGGTCCGGGATCTAATCAAAGAGGATACATTTGATTCTTTAGTAATTATGTGTGTTCCTTAGTATCCTTTGATCCAGCACAGTTTCTTGGCCTGCCTTTGTCTTTCACAACCTTGACATTTTTGAAGAGCACAGGCCTGCTGTGTTATAGAATGCCCTTCACTGTGGTTCGTCTGATGCTCCTTGATGATTAGATTCAGATTATGCATTTTTGGCAGGAACATTCCGGCAGTGATGTGACCTCCTCAGGACATCGTGTCAGGAGGTGCAGGACATCTATGGGACCCATCGCTGGCCAAGAGTTAATTTTGATCATTTGGTTAAGGTGGCATCTGCCAGGATTTGCCATTGTCAGGCTACACTCTTGCCAGAATTAATTAATAAGTGTCATGTATGGGAGCTACTGTGGGCTATGTAACTATTCGTCTGTCTCTAAGTGCTGATGCTTTCTCAGGCTCCACAGTCAGCTTCCGCTCTTCTCATCCGAGAGGGTTCGTGGCTTCAGCTACTCTTCTCATGCTTGCATTTCTCAGACCCCTGTCTTTGGGCAAGATGACTCCTGGAGACACAGGTCCCTCACAGGATGTCCTGTAGCCACCTCAAAGTCAGCATCGCTTCTCCGTCCAGGACCTTGCCTCCCAAGTCCCCACCCCCACGAGCTGGCCCTTCTTCCTCTGCGCCCGATGATGCGTCGTTCATGGCACCACCGTGTTCTCATCACCCATCATCCGGGCCCCCCGGGCTTCACCCAGACTCCTCCCTTCTTCCCACATTCGACCAGGAAGTCCCATTGATCTGGCATTCCCAGGAGTTTTTACTATTCCCTTGGTTCAGGCCATCACCATTGCATGCTTGGAATCCTGCCATAGTCGCCTCTTCCTGTCCAGGACCCTGCCTTCCCTCTAATTCATTCCCCATCCTGAGGGCAGAGTGAGATTTCCATCACTCTCAGGACACCAACCACCCCAGACGTGTGGACGTTTTTCGTTTCCCATTTTGAGTTGCTCTCCCCTTGGGCTTTCACGCACGAGATCTGGAATGCCATCCCCTTCTCGGACCCATTCGCCAGCTCTTGCTGCCATCCAGAATTCAGCTTATACTCCGTTTCACTCGCTGTAGGACGCATTCCTTGGGCCCCTGGGCAAGGTGTGCCCTTCCCAGGTGCTCCTCGGTCCCTTGAACTTGCCCCAGCCCTAGCTGGCGTGACACTGCTCACACTGCCGAAATGGAGTAGGTCTACTTTGACAGCTTCCACTGCACTGTGAGCTCCTCTAGTCCAGGAACAGTGTCTCGCCCATTCCAGGCTGGAAAACCTGAACTAACACATTGTCTGGCTCTAAAACCCAGGCCCCATGAACAGTTGCGAATGGATCGGTGGGCGAGCGAGTGCAGGGGGTGAGTGGAAGCAGGGCTCTGACATAGCTGCAGGGTTTTCTTGATCTAGGGGAAGTGACCGAGGCCCAGAGATGTGGGCTGGAGGGACAGGGGGGCCAGTTCTCGCAGGCCTAGGGCATCCAGCAGGAACGCCAGGAACCAGATGAAATGTTTTACAGTCCAAAGACCTAATTAAGGCAGGGCACTCATCAGATAGCCAAGGTGCCCATGGCCCAGAAGAACTGGGTTTCCAAGGTGCCAATGACTACAAAGGAACAGGTTTCCCAGGCCCAGGTGACTCAGATAGGGCTGGGCTCCAGAGCTCAGGAAGGGGAAGTGCCAGGTAAGAAAACAATCAGTAAGGCTTCTGCCCAGGTGGCCAGCCAACCACTTGGCCGAAACCCTCCATTGACTTGGCAACCAGCGCAGCCTAGTTTCCTAGGGAACCGAGGGCCGATCTGTAGTGCAGCTCAGCATGGAGCCAGGGACAGTTTATGAGGGCCAGATGGCCGGACGCCGGATGTTGTCAGTGTTGCGGGGTCTTAGGGAAAAGGCTCAGCACAGGACTGGGAGGGGCTGAGAAAGGCTGGAAACTCACATTGGCCATGTAGGTGAGGGGCATGGGAAATGACGAGACCGGAGGTGTACGTCGGTGTAGACCGGAGAGCCGTTGGAGCCAGGGGCCATCCGTGCTAACCCTCAAGAGGGCACGTAGAAGAGGGGAAAGCGGGGACAGATGGTGGCAGAAGGAGACTAGACTTGGGGTGATGAACACACGATACAACATACAGATGATGTGTTAGAGAATTGTACACTTGAAACCTATATAATTTATGAACCGATGTCACCTCAATTACATGCAATAAAAATACAAAAAAAAAAATAAAGTGAGTTAAACAGAGACTGGGAGTGACCACGTGGTTGGCGTTGGGGTCAGAAATATCATTCGCCCCATGAGAGCAGGAACCTGACCTCTCCCTCTGCCACAGCCACACTGCCTGCAGCACCGCGTGGAGCGAAGGGGCCACACAGGCCCGACGGAGGGCCAGGATCAGGAGGGCGGCCTGGCGGACTGCGTACCCGTGGCTGCTTCAGACCCAGAGAGAGAGTTCCAGTGAGAAAACTGGCTATACATGTTTTAGGATTACCGTATTTTTCAGACTGTAAGACGCACCCCCCAAATTTGGGAGGAAAGGAAGGTGTGTCTTATAGCCTGAACGTAGCTTACCTGGCTTGCTGTGGCGGGGGCAGCGGTGGAGCGGGGTCACAGGAGGCAGGGGCAGGGTCACTACTGCATTTTCCTCCCAGATTTGAGGGGCAGCGGTTGAAAAAGAAAAGGGGGGAAAAAAAGAAAAGAAAGGTGCGTCTTATAGTCTGAAAATGCGGTAATGCCCATGAGAAACATGGATAGGAAAAAATAATAAAGGATAAACATGTCCAGGGGTGTCCAACCCGTGGCCCGCGGGCCACATGCAGCCCAGCATGGCTATGAATGCGGCCCAACACAGAATCATAAATTTATTCAAAACACGATGAGACTTCTTTGTGATTACATGTTGCAGTGTATTTAATGTGTGGCCCAAGACAGCTCTTCTTCTTCCGGTGTGGCTCGGAGACGCCAGAAGGTTGGACACCTTGTAAATACTCGTAGTACCAGGCCAAGGTACTCTTTGCTGAAGGCTGGATCCCCAGCACCTGGGACACCAAACCCAGGCGGAAAAGAGGTGAGGAAGCTGGTCCGGACGCCCAGCTTCTAGGCACACCTGGGAGGGGCCTTCAGTGGGAAGCCGATGGGCCAGAACTGAATCTCTAGACCTGACTTGTCCTGCGAAGGCAGGAAATGACTAAAACGGAACCTAATCACCAGTCATTCTTGGTCTTGATCTTACTCAATAGATAAGTAGATGGAAGGACTTCGGAGTAGGCGGCTGCCCGTCTGAATTAGGCTGAGTTATGTAACAGGGCCAGGAACCTGATTGTCGTGGGTGGTTGGAGACGGGTCTGTAACG
This sequence comes from Glossophaga mutica, assembly GCA_039655065.1. Classification (NCBI taxonomy): domain Eukaryota; kingdom Metazoa; phylum Chordata; class Mammalia; order Chiroptera; family Phyllostomidae; genus Glossophaga; species Glossophaga mutica. The sequence continues at coordinate 10,245,181 of CM077313.1, forward strand.
CTCCGTTGGTTGGATGGCAGCAAGAACTGGGAAGGAGGCACACACGGCTGGGCAGTGATCGGAGGGTTGACAGACAGGAAAGGCCTGGGCTGCTTATGGTTAGGAATATGACCATAAGCTGGAGGTACGGGCAGTGAAGCCCGCCACCAGCAACCAGGGGCTCTGGACTCAGGCCCCTGAGAGCACCACGCAGGAAGACTCTGGTGCAGGCGGGGTGGGCAGCTCAGTGTCTGCAGGTCAGGAGCAGGGGGACAAGTGAGAGAACTGGGCAGGCCAGCTATAGGGGCAGGCAGGCATTAGAAGGCAGAGGAGACGGCAGGTTCTGCGAGCATCCCAGAGCCTGCCTGTGGTTCCTCGTTTTCTGTAGCATCATGAATGATTCCGCTTTAGGAGTCTCCAGGCTGCCATTGGTACCACCACCATTAATACCACCATCATCATCATCTTAGTCCAAATACTATTTTTATTGGACACTTCCCATTTGTTCCATCTTGTCACTGAATTATCACAAAACACTGTAAAGCAGAAACTCTTATGAGGATACTGAGGTCCAGAGAGGTTAAATGACTCACCCAAGGTCATTGTTACTAGGCCATTACCTAGTAAGTGGCAGAGCCAGACTTTGAATCAAGGTCTGATGGACTCCAAACTCTGTCAGGTAGCCTAGAGGTGAGGAGCACAGGCTGTGGGAAGACTCACTGGTTGTATGGCTGTGGACAAGCCTGTGACTCAGTTTTCTCATCTGTAAAATGGGGATGATGGTGAGAGTAGAACTAGCTCATAAGATACTACTGAGGAGCAAGTAAGGCATTATAACTTATAACTGCCATAGGTGAGGAGCAGGTTTGCCTGACTTAGCAAATAAAAATGCAAGATGCTCCATTCAATGTGAGTTTCCCATAAACAGTGTGTAATATTTTAGAACAAGAAGTCTTGCAATATTTGGGCCATACTTATACTAAAGGTTCCTCTTCATTTATCAGAAATTCAGGTTACACTGGGTGTCCTGTCTGTTATCTGGCCCTTTGGGGGAGGCTCCCTGGCTGGCCTTGACCGTGGCCGGGCTCCATCTGCAGGACTGTCTGCTCCAGTGGGGCTTGTTCCCTCTCTGCTCTCCCTGCCTCCTCCCTGCTTCTGGGCCTGCACATGCACGCCCCACATCCTCTCCTCTCCCTTCCTCCTGGCCCCCCAGGCCTGTGCTTTCTTCGAGCCTCCTCCTGGGGGTCTTCCCCTGTCTTCACAGCATGCGCCTCCTGACAGGTTGCACTGAGCCCCTACCACGTGACTTAGCCCTGCATTCTATGAGCCACATCCATTTGCCGCCCTTTGAGGTGAGTGAGCCTGCTCTCCCTCACTGGGGCCCCTGAACCTGTCACACGGGGTTTTGTCTTCCGTGTCCGGAGCATGCGTGGGTTTCAGTGTAAACCGGCTGCAGGAGCGGTTGCAGAAATGGAACCAGCTTACGGACGGAGCCACTTCTGTTTTCTTGCACGGCTGGGTTGTGCTGTCGGAGTGAACCAGAAAATCACAGGGGCTCCGGAGAACCTCAGTCAGCCCCCCGCCCTCTGCAGCATCAGCTCCGACTCACTTCTCCTTCCCATGGAGGGGAGTGGTTTGCACAGAAGTTGGTTTTTTTCTCAGCCAAAGAAGTAGCACCCGGTGCTCCTCCCTTCAACTGTGAAGAGGAAATGACAACCCGCCAGGGACCCTTAGAACAGACAGAATAGGAGGCAGGACACCAACAGAGCTCTTACAACTTTGTCACACCTCATCTCAGGTGGCCTTAGGTCTGCGCTGTGGGGCAGGGTCTGCATGGCTTCTTCCTCATCCCCTGGGCCAGGGTGGACTCACTGTGTCCTTGGATGGACACACTGACCCTCGATACTCCATCGTCTCTGCTCTGGTCCCTTTCTCCTTCCCTGGCCAGGTGTGGGCCCATGCAGAGGCAGGAGTCACAGGTTGTCCCCGTGGCCCCCACGTCTGCTGTGCTGTGGCACTAAAGCCGTGCTTCTCAGAGGAGTGAGCCTGAGTCCCCGGAGGGCCTGTCAGAACACACATCTCAGGGCCTCACCCCTGCACTTCCTGATTCTGCCCAGTTCTGGGCTGAGGCCCAAGAATCTGCATGTCTGTAGAGTTCCCAGGTGATGCTGTGGCCGATGGCCCAGGGCTGTGCCCTGAGACCCACTGGACCAGCATTCCTGGGTCAGCTGGAGTTGAGGTTCTGAGAGGTGCTGTTGACCCTCAGGGCTCTAGGAAGACGGGGATCCCAAGCCAAGATGGCAGCCCTCTGCATGCCCATTTATTGTGACTGGCATCCTTGCAGCAGGAAGAACTTTAGACATGGTCATTGCAGGCCCCCGCGGGGACCTTGCCCGGGGAGGTCCTCAAGAGGCTAGGCATTGTGGGGGACCCTCAGAGTGAGATGGACAAGCTGCTCCCACAATGTGGCTATCATCCAGCGCGCAGACAAAATGAGAAGCGCAGGTAATGCCCGGTCATTTATTGTGTAATCACACCCCACCCCCTCAGCAGTGGGTTCTGTGGGTGCTGCTGGGCACCAAGGCTGGTGGCTCTAAATTAAGTCCCTTTCCAGGAATTTGCCCTTGTTGCTCAAGGTCAGCTTCTTCCTTCCAGGCTGCCCACATCCACTGACTGGTCAGTGTTGGATGCTCTGAAGGGCAGCCCCAGCTCCCCCACACCCCATGGGGCTGCGGAGCCCTGTATTGTGACCACAGCGCAGCCCAGCCTCTCGTTCTGCTTGAACTTGCGCCTTCACCTTTGTCAGCTGAACCTGCATGTTCTGGTGAGCAAGCTTGCTGCGTGCCAGCATCTGTCTCGGTGTGTTTGCCTGGGAGCCCGAGACGTCTATTCGTCCCTGAATCTGGGGAAGCTGGTGCAGATGATACGTGCTTCTAGATGTCAGAGGAGGCTCTATCGTCAGGACCTAGCGTTCACAGGGAGGAGGAGCATGTGACTGGCACTGACGGGGTTGGACTACCTTTCCCCACCCTGGCTCTGCCCTGGCTCCTGGCTCTGTACGTTGGGCAGCCAGCTCTGAGGTTTTATAGCTCGCTCTCTTTTTTGACCTTGACCTAGCCTGTCTGCTTACCCCCTTCTACCTGGACTCCTGCTCCCCTCACACCCTTCCTTATACCAACTCATCTCTCAGCTGTGACTTTTTGTCACTCTCATAAAAGCCACTCGAGTAGATGCCACCTTCAAGAAGAGACACTAAGAACAAGGCTGTCTCAGGGGCAATGACACTGAAATTCTGCAGTGCATCTTGGTTGGGTCCCCTCCTAATGTGCTCTGAGAGTTTATAAAAAGCAAAGGTGCTCTTTTAAGTTCAATGTGAGGTACCCAAAGGACTTCCAGATGTAAGGGTCATTGTCCTTGATAAACATGGCTTCTGGGTTCATCTTGGGGAATGCCCTGAAGAAACTAAGGGTAAGTCACCACACAGGCGCCCGGTAGGCATTCCACCAATACCAAGGGAGTGGGGAAGTGAGGCGCTGGGCTGAGCGTCTCTGTCAGGGATTTCTGAATGAGTACACCGATGATGTCAGCTGACTTGGAGACTGTGAAAGTGTTCCCACCAGGTTTGCATGAGGCCTTTGCAAGCAGTGGGCCCTGGCGACTTCAGAGACCCCTGAGCCCTGCAGAATATGAAAGCAAGAGTTCTGCCTGGGAAAGTGCATCTGAAAAGGAATCGTCAGATGCATCCCCTGAAGGCTTTCCTGACCCTCTCACTAATGGGGGGATTTAGCTCCCTCTCCTTTCGAAGGGGGACTGTCCCCGAGTGCCCCATGCCCCCCCCCCCCACCATCAGGCACTGCTCCTAACTCTCTAGGACTTTTACTTCTTTATGAGTCTGACTCCCGCCCCAGCCTGGGGGCCTCAGGTTCATAGGCCCCGTGTGACTTTATGTCCCTGAGCAGAGGCCTGGCTCATTGGAAGGACTTAATGGACACTTCCTGAGTGAACAAACAAGTTCCATATATTTGTTCCAGAAAAAAATCTAGCATGGGAAAAAGACAGGGCAATTTACGTGAGCTCAGACAAAACTTCATTCTTCCCAAATCCTTGAAGGTGATAAAAAAAGGAAACAAAAAAGGAGATTTTTTTGGTCAGTGGCAGCCCACAAAACAGGACTGATCAGAGTCTTGGAAAAAAGGTGTGCTGTGTGAATCTGGGTTTGTGTTCCTCTCGGCCTCTTTTCTGGAAACCAGGGCTTTCTGTATCTTTTTGACACAGTGGAGCTCACGGAGCTCGGGGAACATAATGACTTTCTTTGTTTCACTGTACGGCTGACTCTCTCCCCCAGTTCTTAAATTTAACTGTTTCTCATAAATAGGCAAAAGCTGACAACTTGGATTCCTTCAACATCTTGTAGCTCCATAAACAGCAAGAATCAAAACATGTAACAGTAAAGTCAACTGATAGGTTTATAGTTAATGCTTAGGTAAGCTATGTTCTTAGAGTTACTGTATAAATATTCTATGAGAAAGTCACAAATTCACAAAGAGTATGTTTTAATGTTCCCTAACATCAAAGGGACTTTAGTCTTTTAAAGAGCGTTCTGTATCTTTCCCATTTAATATATTTCTCTTTCCTAAGTTTCTCCATTCTTTTTTTTTTTTTTTTTACAAAAGTTAACTTCACCACGTCTTCAACCCTTTTTGTAACAATCTACAACTTGGCCCTCCTAATTTGTTTAAAATAAAACCAAATCATTAAAGGAACATGCAAGGAGAGAGTTCTGGAACATAAAATAATAATAGCTCAGATTCAGTGAGGTTTACTAAGGACCGAGGACATTCTGCACCCTTGACTCTTTCCCTCACTGCATCCTCACTGCATTCGGGAGGCTGTTGCTCTTAAAATCAGCCCCGCCTTGCACACAGGGGGTCTTGCCCATTGGTGTCAGGTGGTGGGCCCAGGATTCGAACTCTGGTGTGTAACTCTTGGAACCTGTGCTCTCAGCCACCAGCACATCCTGCCTGCCTTTTGTGACCGAGATGAAGAAGAGGGCAAAGGGGACCCTTGCTTACACCCTGTCAGTGAGAACTGAGACCTTAGTTCCATGTTAGATGTTCTCCTGTTTAGCTGAGCTCACTGGATCTGAGGAAGCTTGGCTGCTCCAGGCTCAGTGTTGCTCTACGGCTTAAGGCTTTTATTGGATTCTCAGCAAAAGAGAATTTCTTCTACTTCTGCTTGGTAGACACTTGAACTTCCCTCCACCCTTTTCTCCCCACCCCACTACTCCCAGAGAGCTACCCAAAGCAGCTGAGAGGCCAGAGGTCAATGGCAGGAGCCAAAGGGCCCCAGCCTCGGTCCCTAAACAGTGGTCAAGGGTCAGACAATTGAAAAATGAAAGGGCGATAAAAACTTCTGCATTCGTGACCTGATTTCTTGGAGGCCAGTCTCTGTGGAATTGAGCGCAAAACACCGCAGATGCGCTGTGGGCGGAGCCAGCAAACACTCGGCGGAGGTGAAATCATCCAAGGAGACAAAGCTTCCCAGAGAAGGATTTGCTTCTCAGAGACCCTTCTATTATCTCCTCCGTCTATTCCATTCACCATTCCAAGCAATATTCATGGTCTGCCACCTACAAGCAGGGCACCGGGAGGAGGGGGGGAAGGGCACTTCATCCATAAAGTAAAAAATCTCGGGATGTCCCCCTCTCCACGTGGTGTGGTGGGGTGTGGCCTCAGGGGGCTGAGCACCTGTGACCTCTCTGACTTGTTCTTCTCTTCTCCCCTCAGCAATTGCAGACTAGACTCACTTAGCATCCAACCAGGCATCCTCTCTATCTTGCTTTCCTGGGTGAGGAGCAGTTTTCATTCTGGAAAGAGAAGCTTCGGTGCCTGCCAAATCAGGGCAACCCACCCCTCAAAAGCTGATACGTAGTTTAGAGAGACTGTGATGGTTAGGTTGATGTCAGCCCAGGTAGGCCACAATACCCAGATATTTCTAGATGTTTCTGTGAAGGTATCTGCTTTGGACTGAATGTGTGTATCCTCCCTAATTCACGTGTTGAAACCCTAATCCCCAATGTGACTGTGTTTGGTGGTGGGACCCTCCTGATGGATTAGTGCCTCCTAAGAAGAGGCATGAGAAAGAGGATGTCTTTCTCTGCCATGAGAGGACATAGCAAGCAACAAGGCATCCATCTGCAAACCAAAAAGTGGGCTGTCACCGGGAACCACATTGGCCAGAACCTTGATCTTGGCCTTCCCAGGTTCTAGAAATGTGAGAAGTTAATATTTTTTGTTGAAGACATGCAGTGTATGGTGTTTCATAGAGCAGCATGAGATGACCAAGACAGTATTTTTTGGATGGGACTGACATTTAAATAGGTGCACTTTGAGAAAGCAGATTGCCCTCTATAATGAGGGTGGGCCTGAAACCATCAGTTGAAGAGTTTAAGAAAAAGATCAACTTCTCTCGAGGAAGAGGGAATTCTGCCAGCTGACTGCTGCAACATCCACTCTTCCCTGGGTATCCAGCTTACCCTGCAGATTTGGGGATTTGCCACAAAAAAACTCCATTTTTTTTTTCTCTCAGACAATTCCTTCTGGAACAAACTTTCCCCTTCTCCCCCAGCTAGTCCCCAGAGACTAGAACAGGAGGTACGACATGTGACTGTTTCATCACTGGGAAAAGACTCCATTTTTTTAAATCCAGGGGATGATGGAGGCCTACCGAAGTTTCATGAGTGGGCAGCATGGACCGGTAAGGTGCTACAGGAAGATGCCTTGAGCTGACTAGAAGAGCGAAAGGCCAAACCTTGGAGGCACTTTGGGGGTGGAGCTGCAAGAATCCAGGCATGTGGTAGTAAGCAAGGTAGGAAGGGAGGGATGGAGTCAATGGGAAAAATAATTCTCTGACTTTTTTTGGCTTTCAGCATTATTTTGTACTGGCTCAGGTGTGCAGCAGCGTGGTTAGACAGTCATACACTTTACAAAGTGTTCCCCCTGGTATTCCCAGTACCCACCGTGCATGATACACCATTATTACAATATTATTGCCTGTATTCCTTAGGCTGTAATTTACATCCCCATGACTCTTTCGCAAGCACCAATCAGTGCTTCTTAATTCCTTTGGACTTCAGGTCCCCCAACCCTCCTCCCACCTGGCAACCTTCAGTCTGATCTCTGGATCTGTGAGTCTGTGAGAAAAACAATTTTACAGAACAAATTCACAGGGCCTGGCAGAGAATATTACCCATTTCTCTGACTAGGAATCGGAGAAGGTGGAGCGTTGATGCTCCCGTGACTGGAAGATGGGTGACAACTACAAGCAGGACTAAGGAAGCCACAGGGCTGTGAGGCTGGCGGGAGTGCGAGCATCGAGGGTGAGGCTCTGCGGGCAGCGGAGACGGAGCCGGGGGCTGGGGGTCTCTGGGGAGTATTCTCTGCCCTTGGTCCCTGGCGGTTTGGCCTTTCTCCTGGGGACCGATTGTTCACTGGGTCCTAATCACTGACCCCTGAACCGGGGGCCAGGCGCTGCCTATTTGTTCTCATGGCAGAGGGCCATTTGTGCCCTGAAGTTATTCCAGGGTGTGAGGAAAAAGGTAGGTTTGGAGCTGGAAAGAAGTCCTCATTGCGAAATTTCTCTGGGGACATGGAATTTCAGCTTTTGTCACTGACGGGACTTTGCTCCACATTTTCCTGAATGACTCAAATGTTAGCTTCAGACAATGGTAGAGTGTAACTCGCTTGAATCACTGGATTTCTGTTATTTTTGAAAGCTGTGGGTGGGCAATATGACTCAGTATTTTTCCAAGTGATGTGAAAATTATATTCCCTCCTTTGGATCATTTCATGCTGAGATCTGGAACATTTTTCTTGAATTTCAAATCTTGGAGCTTGGGGAATTTCTGTTTTTGTTTTGCCTCTCAACCAGCTCAGATCTTTTCCAGAAAAAAATCTTAAAGGAAAACTACTCAGCAATAGCGCTAAGTTATGAAGTATATTTTGAATTGTAATTTGCTCTGCGTGTTTAAAAGAAAAGGTTTGCTCAATCCCGTGGCGTGCTGGCTGTCTGTTTGGGAGGAGACTGGAGATGGTGGGATTCACAGAGTTTTGAAAATCATCTACTCCCCAACCTTACCTGGGGTGGGAATACCCTGGGACTAGTTTCCCAGCTTCTGCTTGGGCACCCCTCTCTGACAGCTGGGTTCTGCCTGACCGCATCCCCTGAGGGAGGCGCTCGGGGTTCCAGGCAGTACGGCTGGCACACGGGACTTTCACACCACGCTAAAACCTGCTTCCCCGGAGCCGTCGTCGTCGTTCCGATCCCTACTCTCTATAAATCTCTACTGAGTAATTCTGCAACCGAATGGTAGCTTTCCAAATACTTACTGCTACAGTCACGGGGAGACGAAGTTCAGCCGAGGGAATGTAGGCAATAACTATGATGGCGCCAGCTGGGCTCTGAATTCATCGGTGGGGGGGACCCTTTGTGAATTATGTAATTGTCTAACCACCATCCTGTGCACCTGAAACTAATATGAAATCATATTGGCTGCCAACTGTAATTGAAAAATAAAATGAAAAATAATGATAGAATGCTTACTGCTGTATTTTTTTTAAGGCTTTATTTATTTATTTTTAGAGAGGGGGGAAAGAGGGAGGGAGGGGGGAGAGAGAGAGAGAGAGAAAGAAACATCAATGTGTGTTGCCTCTCACGCCACTCCCTACTGGGGACCTGACCTGCAACCCAGGCATGTGCCCTGACTGGGGATCGAACCTGCAACCCTTTGGTTCACAGGCCAGCGCTCAGTCCACTGAGCCATACCAGCCAGGGCTGCACTTTCCATTTTGATAAATCAGGTCCTCTTCCAGCAGTCTTTTTACTATTAATGCTAGGACAAGAGGCTGAGGCTTTGTGTCTTCAGGAAGGATAGTGTCCTGTGTTGAAGTCCTAACACCCAGCACCTCAGAATGGGACTGTATTTGGAGATAAGGTCTTTAAAGAGATGATTAAGTTAAAACGAGGTCTTTGGGGTTAGGCCCTAATCCAATCGGTCCTTGTAAGGAGAGGAGATTTGAACACTCAGATTGACCCCAAGGGCACACATGCGCAGGGGGACAGGGAGAGGGCAGCCCTGTTCAAGCCAAGAAAAGGGGCCTCGGAAGAAACCAAACCTGCCAACACCTTGGTTTGGACTTCTAGCCCCAGAAGTGTGAGTCAATTTTTGTCGTGGAAGACTCCCAGCCTGGGGCATCTTGTCGTGGCAACTGTAGGAAACTAGTACAGATTTGGCACCTAAGAAGAAGAAGGGTATGCTACACGGGCAGTTGCTTTCAGGCAGAAGGATGGGAGAGGAAAGTCCTACTTGCGAGTGTGTAGGGAGAGCCCAGCTGAGCAGCGTTAGAGCAGAGAACAGGAGAAACATGTCAGATGCAAGAGCTGTCTCTGTCCCCCATCCTGGTTTCCCCAGCCCTGGCGTCAGCTGGAGCCCCCGAGGGGCAATGGAAACATCCAGAAAGTTCTTGAGCAAAGGTGGCTTTACCATGAAGCTAATGAAGCTTAATTTTCAGGGCCTTGAACTTGCTGGTGCTTCTTCCAATGTCAAGAGGGACCCTAGCAGGATGTTCAGATAATCTTGTTTTTTTTTTTTTAAAGAAATTACAAAAGATACTGTAAGGGCAATTGGTTAAAACTGCTGTCTCTTTTCACTGTGACCTCCTCTTCACCACCCTTGCCCTCCCATTGAGTGATGCAGGAGTGGCCATAGGAGCCTTTGGCATCTGGCTAGTGGAAACTTAAGTTGGGGTTTTGTTTTGTTGGGGTTCTGCGGAACGCATTTACTACGTAGGTTGTAGTCAGACCTGTGTCTATTTCCTCAATGGCTAGCTGTCCTGGAGCAGGACTGGTGACCTGGCGCTGGGGCACCGTCCAAGTTTGGCAACGGGATTGGTAGCGTTTGCTGATTTCTACGGTGTAAATACTTCCACCGTAGCCTATTTCGGGCTGTCAGGGTGCCCCCACTTCCCGTGGAGCTGGGAAGACTACACACCATTAAATACTATTTGTGTCATAGGAATACAATAGGTCCAAGTAACCCCAAAGGCAGAGTAATAGTAAAATGTGGTAGAAATCATTGAGAAATGGTGAGTTTGGAGTTTTTATTCTCTTTGCTTTCAGTATTATTTATTGAATTGGAAGTTTGTATTGTTTAATTTTTAGTAAATAATGTCTGTGTTTAACAACTGCTCCCAAAACTCATGGAAAGCTAAGAACCAGCTCTTGAGAGCCGGAGTGAGCCTGCTCCATCACACCGCCGCCTCCCGGGAACGCTGCAGCCGCCCCCGGCGTTCATTCGCCGTTTTATGACGCGAAGCTGCAGGGCTAGAGTTAGGAATCTGATATGAAATCTGTGAGTGTGGGAGGAGAGACTGGGCTTTTCAACGTGTGGAGCCAGAAGCTGGTCCGTGGAAGAGCCTTCCAGTCATCAGATGTGTGACTTTGTGTGCAGATGATTTGGTTATCACCGATGCCTGGTAAAAATGGAAGTGCTTGCCTGTCAGGAATTTGCTCGATTATTAACGCAGTGCATACAATTAGCAGTGCCTCATATATTTAAAAGGAGGTTTTGATGGTGTATCCGTTACCTATTGCTGTGTAACAAATCACTCTAAAATTTAGCAGTTACAAACACAAACGTTTATTATTTTACAGTGTTGGTGGTCCAGAGTCTTCTGGCTCAGGGTCTCTCACAGGCTGCAGTCGTGGTGCCCGACAGGGCTGTGACTGGCTTGGTAAGTGGCCTTGACTCTTTTCCAAGCGCATTCAAGGGGTTCTTGTCTGGGTACAGTTCCTCGCTGGTCGTGGGCCTGAGTGCCTTAGCGCCTCCTGGAGTCTATGCGTATAAAATAAATGTAAAATAAGTACGCATGCGTACTCCTCCCTCACTTCCACATCTTTTTAGTCAGTTGCTCAGTGAGGCCAAACTTGGCCTCCCCATTGAGGACTGCCACACCTCCCCTCCGCCCCTCGAGGGCCAATCATCCTGGGACCTTCCCCTAATTTAAGTTTCTCTAGAACTTATTGACTAGGGTGTCAGTTTCCTATACTAAGATGCCGGTTCCATGGGAACAATTTTTGGTTTTACTTTACTTTTTAGAGTTCACTGCCACACCCCCAATTCTTAGAAGAGAGTCTGGGACATGGTTATCATGAGTTCTCTTAATCTGCCCGTCTAGTAACTAGGAAATCAGGAAAGAAAGGTCAAGTTCATTGAGCATACTGGCTTCTACTGATCCCTGTCTCTCTCATTTCCTTTCCTGCTCAACTGATTCTTAGTTATAGACATAATTAGAACGATTCAAAGAAGTATAAAATAAATATAAAATAAGTATAAATAAAATAAATATCACACTCGCCTTCACAAATTGCTCCCTCACTTTCAGTTCCCAGGAGCCCTAGTGTCAAGGTTTTCTGTTTTAAATTTTTATGGTGGCTAATATAGAGCCCCAAATAATTTGCTTATATCTTTGTTTCCTGACTTATCACTGATAGGAGAATAAAGAATTTATTACCTCTTTAATGCTGCCTACTTTTCCTAACCAGTTTTTATTAGCTATGTTTTTTTAAGATATATTTGTTTAGATTCTCCATGGTAGAATTTATAACTTCAAGTGCAACAGTGAAACCATCATTTCTGGGTTTATCAAATTCAGGCAGATCGTATTGACTCTCTGCTCTGATAGATAAGAAAATTGGCATACTCTCATTTCTCATTTCTTTATTAGACTTTTTTTACATGATCACGGTTTATGATATTTACCTTCTGTTCCATAATAGCATTTCAACTACAGATTGATTCTCAGAATAAAAAGTTCATTTAAAAATCCATTACAGTATGTTAATTATTTAAATATTATTCACCTTTGGGCCAACATCGATTGGCCCTATAGAGAAGGAATGTAATCCAATGTCATTACATCTTTGAAGCTTAAAGAAAACTCACTTAAGCATCAATATCTAATGCATCTTGTATTTTCTTTTTAATTTTCCTTTTCCTTAGGTTGTTCCCAGCTAACCCTGTTTCTGGCAGTTCAGGTCACTTTATTTCTTGGCGTCCTTGTTCATTTTCCTGAAGCTGTTTTTTTTTTTTTTTAATTTTGAAATCTACTCAAAGCCCCAACACGTCTCCGTTTGCCCTCCTACTTAATCGGCAGTTTGGCTGATCGAGGTTCAGAGTCTTTGCTTCTCAGAACTTGAAGCAAGGCTCTTCCTTCATGGGCATGAGATCTGTGCCCTCCAAGAAAGAAAGTGGCACAGAGGGACCTGGGACGAAAGGAAAGGGCAGACAATAGAGGCCCCATGCTTAGAAGGACCCGGTTTAAGGCTCTGCTGTCACCATCTCGAAAGTCTTGGTAATTTTTCATCATGAACTCTCACACTTTCATTTTCACTGAGCCCCGCAAATTATGAAGCTGCCCTGCCTAGAAGACATTCAAGCATGTTGACAAGTCTGAAGTCACACTGATTCTTGTTCCTCGGTATGTAACGTATTGTCTTTCTGGAAACTTTCAATAAACATATACATTATGTTTTTATCTGAATTGTAGTCCAGATTTCCACCAAGGTGCACCCGGCTGTGGGTCTTATTACATTGCTCTGGTTTGACATTCAGTGGGCCCTTTCACTCTGAAATCGTTCATTGCTTTCTTTTTTCAGAAAAAAATTATTTATTCAGTTTTAGAGAGGGGGGGAGGGGGAGAGAAGGAGAGGGAAAGAATCATCGATGTGTGGTTGCCTCTCATGCGCCTCCTACTGGGGACCTGGCCCACAACCCAGGCATGTGCCCTGACTGGGAACTGAACTGGTGACTCTTTGGTTCACAGGCCAGCACTTAGTCCACTGGGCCACACCAGCCAGGGCTGATCTTTATACTTTTTAAGACCATATGATGGTTCTCTTTTTAAAATTTTATTGTTGACACTATCGCAGACATCCTCACTTCCCCCCTTTGCCCACCTCCACCCAGCCTCCGCACACCCCACCCCCTGACCCCCCAGCCATCACCACACTGTTGTCTGTGTCTATGGGTTATGCAAATACCTTCTGCTTGTGGTTTTAGGAAAGTGGGTGAGCAGTGTTTCCCAGCATTCTCCGGGTCAGGCACGTGGGCAGCAGGCAGGCAGGTTGGGAAGCTTCTCAATGGTTAAAGTAAGAGGGCTTTATTCTGGGAGAATAGCACCTTCGTGTGTATTTCTGTCCTTGTCCTTTACTCCTTCTTCTCTTCCTTCCTCTTCCTGGCATCTGTTGTGTAGGCCCGAGCTACCCTAAGCTCCGCTGCGTTTGTTTCTCTCTCAGCCTTCAGCACCCTCGTTAGGAGCCTTCCTTAAGCATGCTGCCCATTTTCTTTAGAGAGCAGTTCTCGCTCCAGCCAGGATCAGTGGTTCTCAGAGTGTCCCAGGCCAGCAGCCACAGCATCGCCTGGGCACGTGATAGAAATGCAGATTCTCTGCCCCACCCCAGACCTACTGAAACTCTGGGGTGGGGCTCAGCAACGTGGGTTGTCACAAGCCCGAAAACAAACCCAGTAGTTGGACAACTATTGGCCTAGGGCGAAGCCACTGCTGCCAGCAGCTCTGTTTCTGAAGGGGTGCGAGGAGGGTCCACCTGTTCCACTTGGTTCGAAAGTTCTTTAATGAGCTGGCCTGGTGATTGATTGCCCCATGGCTCACTCCTTTTCTTTACATGTATTGACTGGAGCTGGAAGCTTCTTGGAAGGTTTCTTGGGAAGACCCACCATGACTTTTGGTGCAGTTTCCCATTCTCTGTTTTAATCAAGCTGATCCCATCTGCTTTAAAAAAAAAAAAAATGAGCAATTTCGTCATCATAATACAAGGATATAAGTAATAACTCAAATAGTACGGAATGAGTTAAAATGAAAAAAGAAGTCCTCTGTTAACCTCACTACACCCTTGCTCACCCCTCTGCCCAGGCTGCCAGACCCTTCTGTTCTCTGCCACCAACTACTTGGAACTCTTCTAGCCACTTCTCTGTTGTTTAACTCCTTATTTCTAAATAAAATGCTTCTGTGACTGCTCCTCAATTTATCAGTTTTGGACATCACCTATTGACCTCCTGTTACCGTTATTGAGGACTGAATTCTTTCTCCCTCTCTGCTCCCTCTTCTTCCCTTTCTATCTTCTTTCACACCGATATCACGATTTGAAAAAATAGCCTGAGTTTACATAGGGTTCACTGCAGAACCCCATAGTATATACTCTGATTTTTTCCCTTTCTCTTACAACTTCAGTTTCTCCTAAAGTTAACAATCAACTTATTTTAAGTTGCTTATTTTTCTAAGCACTATTTATTAATTTTCCCCTCAAAGCTCCAATATGTCTGTCACACTTGTTACTTTTCCCCCCAAATGTTAAAAAGACCATTTCAAGCAATTTATCAGTTTCATTACTTCTTAATCCCTGGAGACCTTCCTGTTGTCCTGCTGTCCTTCTGTCCCCCTTTCCTATCTGACAGGTTGCTCTCCAGGCCTCTGCTCCGCTGTAAAGCCGAGGTTTCCCCCTTTCCATGCTCCCACGATGCCTGAATCTTGGCAGGAAGTACTTAAGCAGCTCGGCATCAAGTCATCCTTCCTTGAATTGTACTTGGAATTCCTGGCCTCTGTCCTAGTCCCTGTGATTAGGTCATTCTTTTTCTATATGCAAGACAACTTAGGCCAAGTACCTGACCTTGTTCTTGCCAGTCTTCTTGCCCAGGGAAGGTCCCCCTAGCCCTGGCTTCCAGTCTGTGACAGGGCCCTTATAGCTGTTCACAGACTTCCTTGATGCCAATGGGGCCTCTTGTTCTTGAGTCTATTATCCCCTGGATCCCACACGATTGTGCTGCCCGGCAGTATCCAAAGGAAAGACATGAACTGTGAGGCCATGCAGAGCTGGGGTCAGTTCTCAGCTGTTCCTCTTGCTAGCTGCATAACCGTAGGCAAGTCTTACTTTCCACATTAGAAAAGTTCAAGGATCATGATTCTACTCTTATTAAGATCGCTGCAGGGATTACATGAAAGAATGTATACTAAGTATCTACAATAATTCCTGCACGTAAATACTCACCGTATTCCTCATTCTCCACCACCTTGTCCCTGGTCCCACGGCCAGCAGCTTTTTTTGGCACTGTCATCTGATTTTACTGTTTCCTTTGGACAAGCTGACCCTTGGCGCATCTGCCTTGGGTCTGTCTCGCTAGTACCAGTTGCTTCATCCCCTCCTGAACTTGGCCCACTCAAGAAGCTAAGTCTGGTTTCAAATAGAGAACCTTTCCCAATCCTGCTCCAGATAAGTGGGTCAAATCAATACTTAGTCCTACATGGCATCGTTTTTGGCAGAGAGTATGTTCCAGCTCAAAGACATCTTCTGATAAGAGACATAAAAACTAAATGGCTGTTAGGCAATTTTGCTTTATCATCTGTCAATATTACACCATCTGCCCTAAGCGTCGTGCCTACACCTCCCTTGTCCTTTTTCTCGCTCTAAATATAGATTAAAGAGTCCTTTCAGTTGTCCTTAACTTATTTTGGCAAGGCCCGGCTCATCCCAGGCTTTCATCTTCCTCACACCTTTTATGTACATCTGCGCTGCAGTTCTGTGTTTGTTCCGGATTGCATGTCCCTTGCCCCGAGTCCTCTGAGAATCTTGGCTGTGCCGGGCACCCTGCGCACCTCACGGTTAACCCTTTGCTCACTGTTCTTACTCCTGTAAATGATAAGCTTCCGGAAAGCAGGAATCATTTGTACATTTCTTTTATTTTCTCCATACCATTTAGTATTGTGTCTTACATTAAATAGACCTCAGTAAAACTTTTTTTTTTAATTTGCTGATTTTTTTTTTTCAGAGAGAGAGGAAGGAGGGAAGAATGGGGGACTATGGGGAAAGTGTAACGGGAGAGATGTGTTGTTCCACTTATTTATGTATTTATTGGTTGATCTTTTTTTTAAAGATTTTATTTATTTTTAGACAGAGGGGAAGGGAGGGAGAAAGAGAGAGGGAAACATCATTGTGTGGTTGCTTACTGGGGACCTTGCCTGCAACCCAGGCATGTGCCCTGATCTGGGAATCAAACCTGCAACCCTTTGGTTCGCAGGCCGGCGCTCCATCCACTGAGCCACACCAGCCAGGGCTGTTCGTTGATTCGTGTATGTGCCCTGGCAAGGGATCAAGCCCGCAATCTTGGCACATAGGGATGATGCTCTGACCAACGGAGCTACCTGGCCAGGGCAGTAAAATTTTGTTACCCCAACTTATTTTTGTTAACATGCAAAGGTCATTTTTTTAGTGTGTTTGTTAAAAGCAACTTCAAAGCTGTTCTTTCTCAAACAAATGGGGATACAAACTTCTTTCCCATAAGTGGCCCTGAATATTAAGGGTAACTCTACATTAATTCCTATCATTAAGTACTTAAGCAAAAGAGAGCTGGGAATTTGAAACTCTATCTCCTGTACTATGAAGGAAGACATTTGGTGGTATTTCACAGCTTTTTTTTTTTTTTGCACTTATAAAACAAAATGAAAACTTCAACCCCTGTTTGGTTTTAATGTTAATTTCTTAATTAGGACTTATAAAGGAATAAATCTGTGAGGCAATAAAATTAAGAGGCAGGACTCACAATTTAATTAAATCTACAGGCTTAATAGGATCTAAATTAGTTACCCATAGGCAAAAAAGGTTTATAAGTCAAATATCAGGAATTTAAAGGCAATGAACAATATTTGAACTCATTACAGATATATTTCATGCTGCAATTCTCAGGTTACAAAAATCTACTTGTCATTTGGGTTCAATTTGAAAGAGATTCTGGGCGTTTTAAAAATACTTGTTTGTTGATCACTAGGAGTGACAGCTGGTTGCTATTAATCAGGAAGAATGATGAACCACCCCTGAAATAAGAATGGAAACAAAAATCTGTTAAGAACTTCTCCATATTTTTCTATTACAGCATTAATCAATTATTTTCTTTGTACCTGCAATATTGTTAAACACACCGAACTGAGTGCTTAGTAAATGTTTGTGGCTGTTGACTCACTAGGTCACAGGTGGCAAACACCGAGCCCACGGGCCGAGTCCTGCCCTCCCACCCTTGTTTTATCCAGCCCAGCACCTTGTTTCTATCCGGCAGCAGCACCGAGCTCTCACTTAACTGTTAATGAGTAGTTGCATTTATACAGTCCTAAAATTACATTCGGCCCTTTGAAGGCAACTGCAAGGCTGATGTGGCCCCCGGTGAAAATGAGTTGGACACCCCTGGCCTGGAGATTTGGCCACTGTCTCTCACTCAGTCTCCTGTACAGACACACACACCTCAACCTCATTAGCTCAGCAACTGCTACTTTGATTATTTTGGTTTGCTTCTCATAACCTAAAAAACCAAAACCTAATGTCTATAGCTTTACATATCCCACCTCTACTTGAGGTAGGAGTGGAAGTTCCCTACACTGCTTGAAAAGTAAACTTTTAAATATGTCATAAAGAGGGAGGGTGAAAGACACAGCGTTTCTTTCAAAGTTTGTCTCTTCTTTAGGAGTGAACTGTCCCCAGCCAAGCCCAGTCTGGATTAGATGTTCCTGCCACGGTTGCCACATCTCTCTCTGTGTTTTTCTCCACCACCACTTAGCATATTGTGTTACGATTTTATGTTTACTTGTTTTCCTCTTTTACAGTCAGAGCCCACTGAGGAAAGGGAATGTGTCTTTTATCCCTGTAGTCTTAGCAACTATCGGACACTCAACAAAGGTGGATGGATGGATGAGTATGTTACATCACTTTAAAATTAAATAATTAATGAATTTTTATTCTTACCCGAGGTTATTTTTTCATTGCTTTTAGGGAGAGAAGAAGAGGGAGAGAGAAACATCGAAGTGAGAGAGAAGCATTGACTGGTTGCCTCCCGTACATACCTGGACTGGGGATCGTATGCGGCTGGACTGGGGATTGAACCTACTGTGTCCTGACTGGGAATTGAACCCTCAGCCTTTTGGTTATGGGATGATGCTCCAACCAACCGAGCCATTCAGGCCAAAGCTGTTACTACACTTTTTTTTTTTTTTTTTGAGATTTTATTTATTTATTTTTAGGCAGAGGGTAAAGTAGGGAGAAAGAGAGGGAGAGAAACACCAATGTGTGGCTACTTTTTGTGAATTCCCTACTGGGGACCTGGCCCACAACCCAGGCATGTGCCCTGACTGGGAATCAAACCAGCAACTCTTTGGTTCTCAGGCCGGCACTCAATCCACTGAGCCATGCCAGCAAGGGCAGCTGGTGCCTCAGGCTAATCACAAGCATGCCACGTACACATACACAGACATGCATCATTTTCTAGACTTAATCATCATTAATAGTGTGTTGTGCTCCACACCATAAATATCTTCCCAAACTGCATCTCAATACAACAGAACTCAGAATGGGAAACCACGATCGAGTGCTCTGCATAACTATTTCCAGTAACTGAGTTTATGGTCGAAACGTGGAGACTTTGTAGTTAATGCACACAACAGTGTTTTGACAGACCGAAATAACATAGAAATTTAAACCTTTTATGATTACATCATACCTCAAGCTCTAGGTCCTTGAAAGATAATTTTTTGTTTAATTTTAAATACTTTATTTTTTAGAACAGATTAAAATTCACAGAAAAATCGAGAAGCTAGTACAGGGTTTCCTTACGCATGTAACAAGTTTCCCTATTATGAACACCCTACATTTGTCTGACACATTTGTTAAACTTAATGGATTGACATTGATACCTTATGATTAACTAAAGTCCATGGTTCATTCAGACTTTCTTGGTTTTAACCTAATGTCCGTTTTCCGCTTTAGGATCTCATCCAGGACACCAGATTACAATTGGTTGTCAGGTGTCCTGAGGCTCCTCTCGGCTGTGGGCAGTTGCTCAGGCTTTCCTTATTTGACATGACCTGGACAGTTTTGAGGAGTACTGGTCAGGTACTTTGTAGAATTCCCCTCTATTGGAATTTGTCTGCCGTGTTTCTCGGTGGCCATCAACGTTTTTCTGCTTCCACGCTGCCCACGAGCAACACCCAAGTGGCACATGTCCATGAGCCGCAGCTCTCATTAGATAAGGGGTGGAGGGGTGGAGGCCCAGTGCCGGGAGCCTCTAGGAGTCTCTCTCTCTCTCTCTCTCTCTCTCCCCCCCCCCTCTCTCTCTCTCTCCCTCTCTCTCTCTCTCTCTCTCTCTCTCTCTCTCACACACACACACACACACACACACACACACCCCAGAGTTCTGAAGAAAAAGGAAGGAGAGGGAATACTGAAGAAGAAACTAGCAGACATCATCATGGAGATAGGTAAAGACTGGTAGTAGCAGGAAACAGTTTTTTGCTTGGAGCACCCATTCTGTTTCAGAGAAATGGGGTTGAAGGACAACTGGAACGTTAAAAAAACAAACAAACACACAAACAGCAGCAGCTTAGATCTGAGGTGAAAATTAAGGAAGATCTGCAGGTACTGGATTACCTGCAAAGAAGGAAGGCAGAGGGAGTCCCATAATCAGACTGGCCTGGAATTGGGTGTGTTTCTTTGAGGAATTTTCTCTCTGAAATGCTCTCCTTTCTTTCTTTCTTTTTCTTTTTTTTTTTCAGGTTAAGACTCTCCTAGTCTTTTCTCCTAACTCTCAAGGGGCTCTTCAGGCCTTTGCATTATTATTAAACAAATAGGCAATTATTTGTAATTATAGCTAACAGCTATGTGGGCCATCGAGAATTGTGGCCAGCACTTTGCTGTCTCATTTAACGCACCCAGCCCTGTGAGTTATGCTTATCATCCCCGTTAAAGTGGGAAAACTAACACTCAACAGTTAGTTAGTGGTCACAGAGACAGGTTATGAAATCTAAGTATCTGCTTTGAATTCCTATGCATGAAGCTTGTCACCAGGATCTTGGTATTATTCAGAGTCCTGGCCTTCATCCCTTTCTTCTCACGGTCAAATCTTTGTGTTTCCAATTTCCTTAACCTTCCCTTACAGATTTGTATTTCTTACACTGTTTTTCTTCTTGCTGATTTCTTAAAGAACCTTCGAAAATAGCTGCATTTCCAAGCTGAAGATTCAACTAAGTAGAACAGGCAGAAATACACAGGAGTGATGCTAGTATTTTTCTTAATGGATTCTGCCAGGTGGCGCATGATTTCAATTGTCCCATTACCAATGGCACTTGATCAATTGATCAAGATGGTGTCTGCCAGACTTCACTGCAAAATGACTCTAGTTCTGGTAGTAGTTAATAAGAATTTTGTGGGTGATATTTAGAAACTACATCAATATTCCAGTCCATTTCAAACTTTTAATTTTTGTTTACTTATATCTGTTTGGCTTCCTGTGCTACTCTATGAGTTACATTATTATCATTTTCTTACTTTGAAGCTCAGTATGTCCCAGATTTGGTCAGTGGGACGCAAGTTGGCCTATGTCCTTTTGACATTCTTGTCATTGTTCTTGGAGCATGTTCTTATCTTCTGGCATAACTAGAGGCTCCAGCCTCATTCCGTGCTTCCTTTTCTCCAGTCCTGGAATCAACCATTTGGCCAAGAAGAAAAACTGAAGAGGAGAATGGTATTTAGAAGCCATGATCTGGGCTAGATGTACTTACTGTTTTGTTGGGTCACTACTCTCAGACCCTCTCTCAGTGGCCAGGGCATGTACGTACTTATACTCCTACAACTATTCTAGAACTAGAAATATTGACACCTCCATTACTGATCCACCACCAAAAGGTTCATTCCAGTTATCCTTTCATATTTGCAATGCTCTTCCTTCGCAGTGAGAAATCTGACTCCTATTTTCCTTAGTACAGTAGTACCCCTCATCTGCGGGGGACATGTTCCAAGACCCCCAGTAGATGCCTGAAACCATGGATAGTATAGAACCCTGTGTATACTATGTGTTCTTCCCCCTATACATAGACATCTGTGATAATGTTTATGGGTTCTCTTTAGCATATCCAAATTTCCAGATCTCTACTTTTGAGCTTTAGGGCCATTACTTAGTGATTAAGCGTCATTTGAACACAAGTACTGTGATATCAGGACAGTCTATCTGACAACCAAGATGATGCCAAGTGACTACGGGGGAGGGGGGGTTGTATATAGTGCAAAGGTGCTGGGCAAGGGATGCCTCACGACCTGGGTGGGGTGGGGCAAACGGGTGCGATTCATCACACTACTCAGAACGGTGCACAGTTTCAATCTTAGCAACTGTTTATTTCTGGAATTTTAAATTTACTATGTTCAGATCAAGGTTGACCTCAGGTAACTGAAACTGTGGCAAGTGAAACCACGGAACAGGGGCTGAGGGGGTGCTACTGTATATTTACTTCATAGAGTAATTCTCTCGAATGTAACCAATCTCCTCTCAGCATTGCTGCCCTCTCCTCTGGCAGGCTGCACTCTTCCCCCCTCCCCCACCCAGGCTGACATCCCAAGGCCAGGTGGCCCCTCCAGGAAGGTGAGGGGAACACCCCACCCCAGGCAGCTTTCCTATTTGGATACCCGCCTCACCAGTGTCCAACACGGCAGCTTGGGCTGCCTTCCCTTCCGTGACACACTGCTGTGTTAGCTAGCTGTCTCTGGCTACCACATATCTCCAATGTACTTCTAAAATTACATCATGATCTGTTTCGCTTGTTATAAAACCTCTGTGAAGTAGCTTTGGAAGATATTATTATCCATATTTTTTTTTTTCTGAACAGATCTTCAAGGATCCAGGTTCAAGAGAAATGGAGTGACTCGCTCAAGGTCGCTTATGTAAAGCAAGCTCTTTCCACGCACCATTCCACCATGCCTCTCATCAGCAAATGCCAAAATTACACTTTTCCTTTTCTCCAGTAGAAATATGTTTCCAACTCATTCACTTTGCAGTCAACTCTGATTTCCAGGCGTTTTTATCCCCCTGTAACATATGTGTCTAACAGTAGTGTGGTAGAAAAAGGATTGGTTACAGAATTAAGAAAGTTAAACTTTATCTTCAGCTCAGATCTGACGCTTTAGGCAAATTACTCACTTACTTATATCATAAAAAGGGTAGACTAGGCCCTGGCTGGTGTAGTTCAGTGGATTGAGTGCCCACCTGCAAACCAAAGGGTCGCTGCATCAATTCCCAGCCAGGGCACATTGCTGGGTGCGGGCCAGGTCCCCAGCACAGGGTGCGTGAGAGGCAACCACACACCGATGTTGCTCTCCCTTTCTTTCTCCTTCCCCTCCCCCTCTCTCTTAAAATAATTAATCCAACCCTTTTAAAAAAAGTTTAGAATAGATCAGCGATACTTTGCCTGGGTCTGGGTGAGATGGGAGCTATAGGGTGTTTCCCAATGATAGAGATGCTTGTGAAATTCAGGTACAAATATCTGATTCAAAAATCCTTAACATCCCTTCCAATCTGCACACTCATGGTTTCAAAGTAACCTCTCTCTGGTCAATATTTGTTACCTGTTTATAATCTTATAAACCCCATCCTTTATTCAAAAATATTAATGGCGTATTATATACCAAGTACTTTATTCTATTTTCGCAGTATCCCTTTCTGAGGCGTCACCGTCATTTAGAATTTTATCCCTATCCCCTACGCTTGCGACTCGAAAGCATTAGCATCTAAGTCATGTAATTTATAAACTCGCGGGGTTCCCCTCCAGTTGTTTCTCCACCAACCACATTTCAAGGCTGGTCCCTCTCCCTCCGCTCACAGACATTAAAAGAACTCCTCTTGGGAACAACCTCCTTCACCTCACAGGCTCCATCCACACTTTGATTTCTGAGCTGGCCGGTGGGAATTCGGGTGGGCCGTTTTCAAAGTTTGTATGACCCTCACCCTCCCACCCCCAGGACACTCCTGCACCCCAGCGGGGCATAACCAGCTCTGCGTGCTGTTAGCCCTCGGCTTGGTCCCACGGAGGTCGCGGGGCGGCTGCTAATTGATGTAAGACTCTCCTCCGTCGGGAGGCGGCCCTGGCCGGGGCGCTAACTTCCCCGGCTCCCCTCCTCCGAGCACAGACGCAGCCTGTGCCGCTGTTCACTGCGCAGGAACTTCCCCGGCCTCGCTTTCATTCGGAAAGCGCCGAAGCCGGCTCTTCGCCCGCACCCACCGCTCTCCCGAGGCCGCGCGCCCCGCGCCGCCGTGCGTGTCCTCAGGGAGCCTCGGCCTCTCCCCGCCTCCCCCGCCCGCGTGCCCTTCAGCCGGTCCCTCCGCCCGGCCGACGCGAGCGGAGCCGGGCGCGCGCGCAGGCGGCTGGACGACGTGCGCGAGACGCGAGGCCCCGGCGCGGAGCGCCGGAAGGAGTCGGGCCAGGGCCTCGCGCGCCGGGCGCGCGCCGCTCACCCCCGCCGCTCCGGCCCGCGGCCTCGCGCGCGCGCGCACTTAAGCGCCGCCGCTGCCTCCTCGGCTGCTGCTCCGGCTGCTGCAGGAGGCGGCGCTGGCTGGCGGCTGCGCTCGCTCCAGTCGGCAAGCGGAGCAGCGAGCGAGCGTGTGTGTGTTTTTTAAAGATGGCCGGAGCGGTGGCGGCGGTGGCCGCGGGAGCAGCAGCGGGAGCCGCCGCGGCAGCCGTGTCGGTGGCGGCTCCGGGCCGGGCCTCGGCGCCCCCGCCGCCCCCGCCGGTGTACTGTGTGTGCCGGCAGCCGTACGACGTGAACCGCTTCATGATCGAGTGCGATATCTGCAAGGACTGGTTCCACGGCAGGTAAATAAACCCCCTCCAGCCCCGCCGCCGTCGCCGCCGGCCCCCGGCCAACCGCCGTCGCCGGGCCGGCCGCCCGCATCCTCTTCCGCCCGGCCGCCGCGCCGCGCCGAGCGCCCAGCAGCCCGGGCACCGAGCCCCCGGCCCGGGCAGCGGGACGCGCGGGGCCCCGGGCTCGCCGGGCGCCGGGCGGGCTAAGGGGGGCTGGTGGGATCGCTCGGCCGGGCGAAGAGTCGCCACAACAAACGGGAACAAAGGGGGCCGGCCGAGAAGTTGGCAGGCGGAGACCGGGGCGAGGAGACGCGGCCGGGGCAGGCGCCGGCGCAGGTGGCGGGCGGAGCGCCGGCCGGGCCCGCCGCCCCTCGCGGCGCCCGCAGCCCGGCTGCCGCCCCGCCCGCCCGGAGTCGCTGCCCGCCCGGGCGACTTGCCCCGTCGGCCGCCGCGCCTTCCTTCCCGGCAGCGACCGGGTCGCCCAGCCCAGGGTCTTCAGAAATCACCCTTGTCCCCTCCCCCGGCAGATTCCCGTCGCGCCCCCTTCCCTGGGTCTTTATCAAACTTCCTCGGCCGGGGGCGTCGGCAGCGCCAGCCCGGCGGGGCTCCGCGGAGTAAACAGAGCAACAGATGAGGCACTGTCGGGGACTTAAAAGATGCCAGTCGGAAGTTTGGGGCCGGGGGTCCCGGGCTGGGCGGCAGGTCGGCTCGGGGGCTGACCCCCACCCAGAGCGCCAGCACACCCTGTCCTGACGGGGGCAGAGCGGATAGAGTGGGCAGCGGGGCCCGAAGGGACAGCCTCTGGTCCCAAACCCTCCGCGTCGCCCCCGCGCCGCGGCTCAAACTTTACAAAGAGTGAAATTTCCCGTCGCCCAAGGGGCTGGCGACACCCAGACGGCGTAGGGCTGGCGCCCGGGGCCCGGTGCGGGCGAACTTTCACCGGCCGGTGGGTACTTTGGCTCGGGTGGCGGGGGCGGAGAGCGTCGCCCTGTGCCTCAGCCGCCGCCTGCGTTTCGGGTTTGACGTTTGTGAGAGCTCGGGCCGCCTCCGCCGCCAGGCCGCCGACTCGTGTGTTTTGTAATCAAAGTGTGAGGCTAATAAAGGGCGGCGCCACAGCCTCTTGACTCCGGCGTGGGAGGGATTCGCAGGCATTTAAACAAAGAAACTAGTTGGGGTTGGGCTCCCAAAGTCCTTATTTGGGTGTTGTGGGAAAGCCTGCGGTCACCTTTAGATGAAGCAGGTTTCCCGAACACCGTTTGGTGTTGAATCTTGGCAAGAGTACGCTCACGGGTAATAGCAGATATGGTGACTGTGATTGTAGGAAGTGTCCCTTGATTGACAGCAGGACATTTAAATACAGCCTCTGCTTCCCCCCTCCCCAATTTTACAGAAACACTACACGACCAGGCCAGATGTCTTAGTCTCCCTCTACTGGCCCTGGGAGAGAAAACCATTTAAATTACAGCGTTCTTTCGGTGTTTAATGCTAGGTACAGTTAGTTTTACTTAAATTCCAAGTACCGTTAGTTTTCATCGGCTTTCAGTTTGCACAGTTCTGACAGCAACAGCAGAGGAAAAATTCAACATATTGTGCCTGTAAAAAAAGCGTCCTTATTTTTATATCAGATAATCTTTAACAGTCTGATCTGTGGTTGGGGAATATTGCTACAACCTTGACACATGTAATTAAAAATAAATTATCCAGCCCTGGCCCGGTTGCTCAGTTGGTTGGGGCGTCGTCCCGTGCACCAAAGGGTTGAAGTTGGATTCCCTGTCAGGGCACATGCCTAGGTTGCCGGTTCTTCCCAGGTTGGGACGGGTGCTGGAGACAACCAGTCGATGTTTTTCTCTCATCTCTCCCTGTCCTTCCTCTTCCCCTCTCCCCGCTACCCCTCAGTCCCCTTTTCTCTATCTTAAAAAAAAAAAAAAAAAAAAGAAAAATCAGTAAAAACATATCCTTGGATGAGGAAAAAATAAATAAATTATCCCAATTTTTTTCATTGCTCCAAACTGATGTTTGTCTATATTTCGATTATATGTAAAATTGAAATTTGAACATACCAGATCTTGCCAATTCTATTTCTACATCCTTCTGTTCCTGTAACATACCCTAGGCAACCAGAGTAGAGATTATCCAAAAGTTTAGGTTTCATGTAAAATAAAGCCAGAATCCCTGGTGATTATGTAAATGCTTATATTTCAAAGGACTCTTTGCGCCGCATAAGAAATTAGTTCAATTGGGCAGTGTAGAGATTTGATAGGTTAATGAATCTCAGGTAGAATTTTATTTATCTTATTTGGGTCACTTAACACTATAACCACGAAGAGCTACAGGTAGTTCATAGAGAAATTTGTGGTGCATTTAGGTATAGATTTGAAAACAGGAGAATTTGAAGGGCAAATAAAGAGGGCACATGCGAAGGAGGAAGAGTGAGGCCAGAGCAAACGTGCTCTTCTTTGTCATATAAATTTGTGCCACCTCATATCTGTGGAAGTGACTCTGAAATATATTTTTTGAGTAGGGGTTTTTTTGTGTGTGTTTCTAGCAGTCCTTGAGAATTTAATGCAGTTTCAGGTGTCAGAAATTAGAAAATTTAGTGATACTGCTTTGCTATGCCGAAGCAATATCTTAGTGGCAATTTTAACTTTTTTTTTTTTTAAAGACTATTATTTTTAGAGAGCGGAGGGGAGGGAGAGAGATAAGAAACATCAGTGTGTGATTGCCTTTCTGGCGCTCTCTACTGGGGACCTGGCCCACAGTCCAGGAATGTGCCCTTCCTAGGAATCAAACTCATGCCTGTTTGGTTCACAGGCCAGCACTCAATCCACTGAGCCACACCAGCCAGGGCTAATTCTTAATGAAGTATTGGTAATTTGAGGTCTGTGTTTTTTTCCTGTGATCAATATTTACTTTAATGTTTGCTGTACCATGAAATGAGTGTGTTTTTTTTTAAACACAGCAAAATGTTTCTTATGTACTAATTATTAAACAAATATCACTCGTTTAGGTGAGAATTGGCCTGTAAAGCACTAAGATGTAGCTTCCATTCCCATACTCAGCTTTCCCTTGGTTCCCAGGGGTGGTCCATTTGCCCAGGGGGAAGAGAGGGGAGGTAGTAGGTAGGCACAGAGGATTGCCTTTACCTGGATAATTTCTTGATAATTTTATTATTCAAGTAGAATTCTTTAAACTCAAGCCATCAGTGAATTTTGATATAAATTTGGGTGTACTCTGCCTGGAGTTCCTGACATCTGAAAACCTGAAAAGTTTTTGCCCTAATGTATTCTGACAGGGAAGGAGGGCCCTTTCTTGATGCTTTTCAGCGGGGTGGGTGGAGCCAGACGGCTCCAGGTTTGAAGCTGTTAGACTTTGTATCCTTAAGATTCCGGAACCCCCTCCCTCAGTCTGCCCAATCCTTTTTTATACGTGAGGGGTGGGAAAGAACACTTGCTGTGTCCAATGTGTAATTGATACCCTAGGCCTAGGGCTATGAGCTGAGGAATTTACAGGATTTTCCTGGGAACGTTCCTTCCAGCCTAGAGATGAAGTTCTTTCTCTCTGAGTCCTTGGAAGTAAGACAACGGAGAGCTTTCCTGACGATGCCCCACCTCCTAATGTCTAGGCTGGATGTCTTTCCGTAGTACACTAATATAATCCTATGCAAAACTGCATCACTGCCCTAATTAAATTGTATTTGAATGTCTCTTTCTCTCTATTTCACTGCAGACACCTTTGTTTGTTAGACTTTTTAGGCATGTTCTTTTTGATTGACAAAAGGAGTACACTAGCCCCAGCTGGTGTGGCTCAGTGGATTGCTAAGCCTATGAATATGAACCAAAGGGTCGAAGGTTCAATTCCTGTTGGGGCACAGGCCTGGGTTGCTGGTCAGGTCCCTGGTGGGGGTGGTGCGAGAAGCAACCACACATTGATGTTTCTCTCCCCCTCTTTCTCTTTTCTTTCCTCTCTCTCTAAAACTAAATAAATAAAATCTTAAAAAAAGTAATGCACTATAGAAAAAATGGGAAATACAGAAAAGTATCAGGCATATGAGAAAGTACCTGTATCTTCCAGAGATGAAACACAAACTGGATTTCATTTTATGCATTCCACCATTACCTCACTTTTTCATTAATATGCACGTATGCTTTTTTCTATATCTTTAAAGTTATTTGACAGCATTTTCAGTGGCTGCATAATGTTTAATTTCTCAGGAGTACAAAACATTTTAAAGCCATTCCCCTCTTACTAATTTTTTACCTTGTTTACTACTTTTTCTTGTATTTCCTACTGATGGATGGTTGGCATTTTAAACAAATCATTGCGAGTGTCTCTGATTATTTCCTTAGAATAAATCAAATGAGTTATTATACGTAAAACACTTAGAAGAAGATCTGGCACATGTAAGTACTCAATATGAAGTTTCCTTGAAGTAGAATTATTAGTCACAGGGCTCAGACATTTTCAGGTTTCTTGTGCCCTACAACCAGATTTTCCTCCAGAAAGGTTATCCCAGTTTATACTCTCACCAACAGTGCCCACTTCTAGTTCCCCGCATCCTCACCAGTCTAAGGTATTTATTATTAACTCTGTCGCCCCAAAACCCAGCCAAGCAAAAACTTTGCCAATCTGAAGATAAGTATTTCCACCAAAAGATGTAGCCAAGATGATTTATGGCAGCACTGTTTATATTATCTACAAATTGTAATGATCTAAATGTCATTAACAGAAGATTGGATAAATTGTGGTGTATTTATAAAATGGAATTCTCATCAGTAATTTTTAAAAAAGGATGCACTACGAATGCATGCATGCAACAATATGGGCGACTCTCACAGATACGAAGTTGAATAAGAGAAGCCAGACAGTAAAGCGTGTACTGTTTGATTCTACTTATGTGAAGTTCAAGTGTATAGGCATAATTGGGCGAGAGGAGTCAGGCTAGTGCTTACCTCTGGAGAGTAATTGACTGAGAGGAGGCCCGAGGGAGCTTCTGAGGTTCAGGAAATGTTCTGTGTCTTGATCTTGGGTGGTGATTACATGACGATATACAGATACAAAAATTCACTGAGCTGTGTATGTGCACTGAAGATTTTTTAAAACTTTTTTTTAACATTTGAAGTGTACTTTAATTATTTAAAAGTTAAACAATTACAAATTTACCAGTTTGGTAGCCGACATACAGTATTTTGTAATTTTATTTTGTTTCTTGTTCCTGACTTCGCGTGGGATTGCTGGGCATTCTTTTTGGTGCTAGGAGTACAGCCATGAACAAAACAAAGTCCTCCCTGTTTTGTAACTTACTTGCTGTCTGTGTAACTTACGTAGTGGCTGCAGGGGGGGTGGTGTGTGTGTGTGTGTGTGTGTGTTGGGGAAGGAGATAGAGCGGGCTGGGTTAGTATAGGCTACTTTCATATGGTGTGATTATAGAGTGCCTTGAGAAGGAGACATTTAAATACAAGAATACTTGAGATTTTATGCAAATAGTATGCTTTGAGGAGTAAATAATTTGATTTAACTTTTAAAAGGTTAAGTCTGGCCACTGCATGGAAAATAGACTGGAAGGAGGCCAAGGTTGACAGGTAGATCAGTAAGTAAGCTATTGTAATAATCCAGGTGAGAGATGATGTTAAAAGTTTGAGTCAGCTTGGGTAATTTATAAATGTCATAGATTAATTTTATTCCTGAAGCTTGAATAAATGAAGAGCTTAGTTTATGAGGATTCTTATCTAGAAAAATGCTATTGGGTAGGATTTCTCAGCTACTCTGGAGTCCCAGGAACTGAGTCAAACACTTATTAAATGCTTTCTACCAAGTGCTAATCATTGTTCTAATTGCATTAGATGTATTAACTCATCTGACTCTCATAGTCACCTTACTGGGTAAGTGTTATTGATGTAATCCCTGTTTGACATGAGGGGTCTGAGGGTTAGCGAGGTGGGTCACTTTCCCAGGGTCACAAAGCTGGAAGAGTCATAGCGCTAGCTTTTGAACTCAGGTGAGCTGACCTCTGAGATCTCAGCACTCCACCAATAGGTGGTACTGGGTCTCTCTTCTTCCTCGCCTGTCTCTGGTGTGTATGTGGGGGTGGGGTGGGGGTGGAGGGGGTTGGTGCGTAGGTGGAACAGATGCAGTGGGATTCCAGAAAGATACCTGTACACATTTTTGTTTTTTATTAAAATTATTGTGTTTACCATAAATATGTTAATAATCATAATTGCCTTGGGAACAGTATTTATAAAATGTTTATTTGAGAAGTTTTAAAATTTAACTCTGTTTTCATCCTTGTTGTTAGGGACTTCTTATTGGAGTATACTTTGGTTAAAATTAGGGATGGGAATTATTTTTGAAATTTATTTTAGGTGCATTTCTCCTTAATGATGAAGTCTTTTAGTATTATAACATGAATTTACTAGGTGAACACATATTTCCCCATAAGAGAACAAAAAGCCCACTTACTGAATTTTTCAATATATTTTATTATATTTCCATTAGTATTTTTTTATATTACAGTGATAAGAGAATATATATACTAAGTATTGGCTTCATGTATTTCACTTACAAGAGTTTTATACATATATAACCAATTTCACTGTTTGAACAAAATGTATTATGATATGGGATTCTTATCTCAGTCTGCTTAGATGTACCGACATAGTCTCTCTTCAGTCTTTTTTTTTAACCCTCAGTTTGGGGCAGATTTCTGCTTGTTATGCTCTCATAGCCTGTGTTCTTAGATATGAAATTGAATTTACTGAACATCTAAGGGGTAGAATGCCTTTACGTTTGATGACCCTTAGTAAGGGGCTCACGAATAAGAATAGAATAGGTGTGGAGGGATTTGATTATAAAGTGAGCTTTGTTAGGTTCCAGCAATTGAAACTCCATACTAATTTGCACAGCTTTTAAATTGATTTTTAGAGAAGAAGGACGGGGAGGGGAGGTGGGGGGAGGGAGAGAGAGAGAGAGATTGAGATTGAGAGAAACATCAGTGTGAGAGAGAAAAACATCGATCAGTTGCCTCCTATACATGCTCTGACCTGGGATCAAACCTGCAACCTATTTGTGTACAGGACAATGCTCCAACCAACTGAGCCACCCAGCCAGGGCAAACTTTTTTTATTTTTTAATTGCAGTTGACATTCAATATTATTTTCAGGTGTACAGCATAGTGGTTAGACATTTATGTAACTTACAAAGTGATCCCCTCCAAAATTTTTGCACAGCTTTTGAACAGTTGGCCAGTGCTGACTTTGTAGCTGCTGCCAAGTTTCTGATTCTTTTTGCAAGTTACATTTTGTTACTGTAGTGATTGTTTACTTACTTTTCCACTAATATTAATATTATTCTTCTCCCATTAATTATAATTGAATTAACGGTGACTTGTATGATTTTTGTATGTTTGTGTGAGCCCTAGTTCCTTTGACTGGGGAATGGTTTTTAGAACCCAGGGTCGGGTGCTAGGTAGCCTCATTGCTTTTACGCCTTTTCAGTGGACAGAGCTAGGAAATATACTAATCACACACATGCACACACATCTGCATTTGTTTCTATTTTATTTATTTGTATATATTAAAACCCGTAAGTTTTCATAAAGATAACTGTGATTCTCATCCAAGACTTTGGTGTTCATTTTAGCCTTCTTTCGTTCTTTCCTTGTAACTTTTGTACAGTAGTGAGAAACCCAGCTCTCATTATATACAATAGATTTATTTGTCCAATCCTAGTGAATACATAAAGTAGTTCTAGAATTGCCAACTCTTTGTGATGAACAAATTGCTAGTTAGATTACAGTATTTGTTTATAATTCTTTTTGTCTTTAGCCTTATAATATATAGTCAAAACATTATCTTCCCAAGTTAGGTTAGTTCTTTTCTCCCCCACTTTAATGCATTGTATCATTTATTTGTAATACAGCAGGTTGGTTTGTTACTGTTCTTCTTGTGTTTTGGAGTCTTCCCACGTTGTGGTTGGTTGCACTTGTTGGTTTGTGTTTGAAGTATGTACAACATTACTGTCGTTCTGAGAAGAATCATATGAAAAGGTATACTCAGAAGTGTCGTGCCCTCGTCACCCCTCCTACGCCTTGCACCCCTTTCTCACCCACCTCCTGTAAGTAATCAGTCTCTTTGGTTTCTGGTTCATCCTTCCTATGTGGTGTTTTTTGGTGTGTTTTCCCATAAATGAGCAGATGCATGTGTTTTTTTCCTTGTATCTATTTTCTTTACACAAAGGGTAGCTTATGATAAATACTCTTCATTTTGCTTTTTCTCACTTAATAGAATATACTGGAAATCACTTTGTGTCAGTTCATAGAGATTTTCCTTAGTCTTTTTAACAGCTGTATAGTGCTCCTTCACGGGGCTGTACCCTGTTTTATTCATTTATTCTCTTGGGCACAGACATTTAGGTTGTTTGGAATACTTTGCAATTATAAACAATGCTATAATGAATCATCTTGTGCATGTATGTTTTCGTATTGTTGGAGGTGCATCTTCAGGTTAGATGACCAGAGGCGGGATGACTTGGCCCAAAGATGAGTGTAGATGTTGTCTTGTTAGGATTCCCACATCTCCCTCTGAGCGGCTGGCCCATTTGCATTCCGCCAGAGGTGGTGAGAGTGCCTCTTCCACCACGTTCTCGGCATCAGGGTGTGCTGTCAGGCTGGCATCGCTGCTAGTCTGACAGTGAGAAGTGGTGCCCATGTTCTAACGTGCGTTTCTCTAGTTACCAATGAGTTGGAACAACATTGTGTATGTTTGATGGTCATTTTCTTATTTTTCTTTTGTTTGCGAATCGCCTGTTTATATCTTTTTCTGATTCTATCAGGTCTTTGGTCCTTTGTTCCTCAATTTTAAGAGCTCTTTGTGTATTAGGGATATTAGCCATTTGTGGCGTATTTAAATATTATCTCCTAGTTTGTCATCACTTTATTTTTTTGGTCCATGGTGATTTTTTTTGCCATAAAAATTTGTTAAAATATCTTTATGTAGCCATATTAATCAATTATTTATTGGCTCTTTTATTAGCAAACCTTACTTTACCCCAAGTTGTTAAAGAGTATTTTACCTACATTTTCTTTTAGTACTTGTGTCATTTTATTTCTTTGTTTACTTATTTATTTAACTTTTAGATCTCTAATCTATTTGGAATTTATTCTTGTATATAGTATGCAATAAGACTATGATTTTATTTCTTTCCTTAATGGCTCCCCAACTGCCCCAGCACTATTTATTAAAAAGTCCACATTTGCCTGCTAATTTGACATGCCACCTCTGTCGTATGCTGAAATTCTGCGTATACCTGGGTCTGTTCCTTCACTTTCTGTTCTACTCCAGTGATCCGTCTGTCTGCTCATGTGCTGCACCGCTCCATTTTAATTACGGAGGCTTTTATAGTAGGTTTTAAGTCTAGTAGCACTAGTTCTAATCCTGTGTTTATTTGTTTTGAGTTTTTTTTTTTTTCAGGTTATTCCTACAGGTTTATTTTTCCATATGAACATTAGTGGCATGTTGTCTAATTTTATTAAAAAGCTTGATATTTTATTTGTATCACATTAAATTTATAAATTAAGTTAGGGAGGACTGACATTTTTGTAATGCTTAGTCATTATATCTAATAACAGGATGTCTCTTCTCTCTCTTTCTTTAATCCTCACCTGAGGATATGTTTATTGATTCGAGCGAGACAGACAGACGGACAGACATTGGTTGCCTCCCGTATGCTCCCCTACCAGGGGTTGAACCTGCAACCTGGGGTATGTGCCCTGACTGGGAATGCAACCAACAACTTTTTGGTGAATGGGACAGCGCTCCAACCAACTGAGCCACACCTGCCAGGGGGGCCCTGAAGCATCTTTTAACATGTTCTTCTTTTACTTGTAAATTGGGATTTGAATCCAGAGAAGCTTGGTCAGATTCAGGTTTTTTTTCTCCAAGAATATTTTAAGTGGGTGGTGTAATCTTTCGTGAGGAAGCAGACAATGTCTGGTCGTTTCTCTTTCGGTCATGCTTGCGGCCATGGAGCAATGCCAGATCCATTCACTTATTCATTAGTGGTTGGACCTGATGATAATTTAATTATAAAATTCTTTCTTTATTTATGAGCTCTTATAAAGAACTCCCATGGTGCCTCACCTGTCACACACCAGGCATGGACGTGTGGCCAGTCCTTTGCACTTGACCACTTTATGAAGGAATCTTGGGGTGCGTATAAACCATATGCAGATAAGGATTTTTAGTCCTTGTACTTAATATAACTTGTAATGGGTCTGACTCATCTTCCTCGCTACATTCTTCTTGTTCCAGCACTTTCTTAAGGCTAATTTTCTGTGTGCCTGCTTCTTTGAGTCACTTTTCTTTTTTTGCTAGACTGACTGTTCTGGATGTCAGATGATCAGCATTTCCTTAGATCCCATGGTGGCTGGGAGAGCAGAGGCCCTTCTGTGATTCAGAGACTTCTTTCCTCAAACCAGCTTTTCCAACCATCCAAAGGCCAAGTAGTCAGCGCTGGACTCATCCCTGACTTTCCTGTTCTGCCTCTGCCTTTGTGGGCTTCCAGCCCCTGGCAGGAGAGATCAGATTCTCGATTCTTAACCCCTTGTTGGAACTGAGCATCCTCTGGAAGCTCCAGCATCTCTCACGCAGCTCTTTCCTCAGCCTCCCTTTGCTGGGGCTGCCCTTCTCGTCAGGAGTGTTTCCCCGGGGAATCTCTCTGCTCGCCTCCTGCCCCTCATGGGGGGGCTTGTCGTCAGCCCCCGCTGGCTGCCTGGTTCATTCACCAGCTCCAGTCTCTGAGAGGTGCTTTCCTTTCTTGGACAGGACAGGGGAAGGCTGGTACAAGCTTCGTAGGACTTTGAGATTCAGTGGTGTTTGGAGATGGGTGACTTTTCTTTCCCTTCTGTCCCCGCCCCTGTGCCTCTGTACCACATCAGCGACTTTTTATTTCACGTCCACGGTCATATTTCAGGCCTTCCTCGCCCACCACCGCAGCTTCTGCCATATCAGTGTAACACTTGTAGTATTTTTTTGAAACAACTTTAAAAAGATTTTGGAATTCTCAAATTTAGTTTTGTCCTAAATAGATGTGTCTGTTAAGTCACGTGTTTGTGGTGCTCACTACATGTTTTCATATTTGAGAGAAGGTATACATACTGAGTTAAAGAATCTTTTCTCATACAAAATGTGCGTGTGTAAGGTTGTCAGAGGGTGACAGTGGGCGATGAAAGGGTAATGACAGACTTGGGGAAGCACACAGGTTTCTTTGACGGAAGAGAGTGTCAAGGACTGAAGACCTTAACCAGAGGAGGATGGATGGCTGTACAAAGCAGGAGGCCCAGCGGAGTTGGTCTCATTGGCAGGACGAGCTGCCCCAGCCTTCGGTTCTCGTAAACAGGCCCTGCTGCCAGTGATAGTCCATCCGGGACCTGATCCCTTCAGGTCCAGCCGTTGTCATGGTGATGACGGTGCTGCGGTCCTCTGGATTCCTCACTACTTTAGTGGTGACCTTGCCTGCCCAGCAGGTGTGAGTGACAGCTCACAACCTCAGGACATCCCTCAGTTTTTATGGCAAGATTGGGTGATTTGGAGATGGGCTTCGCAGATGTGCCATCTTCCCAGCGGGCTGCAAGCTCGCCTGGCGGCTCCTGCTCCAGGTGCGCACAGCTCTGCGCTGCGGTTGGCCTCGCACTGGACCAGTACAGAGTAGCCAGAAGGTTCGCACGCAGGGCAGTTGTGGGTCTCCTCATTGAGTTGGACAGTTTTGTCTGTAATCTTTGTTCAGGAGTTAAGTATTAAATATACTTACTAATATTGCACCCACTGGAAAGAAGGGATCTTTATATGAGTAAAGGAGCCCATCTGTTTTGTCAGAATAGCATATAGTCTTGAACTAACTGAAGTTTTTCCCTTTATAACTTTATTCTAATCATTTTTTAAAAGTTGATTTTAGAGAGGGAAGAACCGGGGGAGGGTGGGGAGAGAAACATTGATTGGTTGCCCCCTCCCATACATACCCCAACCAGGGATTGAACCTGCAACCTAGGCATGTGCGCTGACTGGGAATCGAACCTGCAACCTTTCGGTGTATGGGGCGAAGCTCCAACCAACGGAGTCACCTGGCCAGGGTTAGTCATTTTATTTGAAGTGTTAGTACTACACATCTTGCATTTAGCCATTTATATGTGAGCCGCAGTTGCTAAAGTTTGCTTACTAGTATGGAGAGGTCTATTTTCAGATTTAGGAAATTTCTGGAAATGTAACTTCAGAAAGGAAAGGAAACTGCCAAGTCATTGGAAATTATCTTTATGTGTATTAGATCTCATCCCCTTTCGTCTGTTCAAGGACATGCTTCCACAGTTACTCCCCGGCCCTCCATACCATTTTTTTTACCTCAATAGTATGCAAATAGTATATAACCTTTATTAAAAACATACAGACAAAAACTCTCTTGACCTGACAGTCCCCCTGCAGGTGCAGCCCTATTTCTTTGCTCCCTTTATAGCAAAATTTATGTTAAGAAGTGCCCGTAATTGCTATGTCCAGTTGTTTAGGGGTCCTCCCCTCGCCTCTTCCTCTAATTGCGGTCCCATTCTCTCTGAACACACTGGGACTGAGCTTTCATCTTTACTCTCCGTTGTAACAGCGCTGGTCAGAGTTACTGAAGAGCCTCACCTGCTTTGGCTCTGGGAAATCCCCATGCTGGCTTTCCTCCCACTTCGCTGCCTCTCCTACCGAGTCCTCATTGCCAGTCCCTTCTTACCTCCCTGGGCTTTCAACACTGGGGTACCCCAGGGTTCAGTCCTCAACAGGTCTCTCCAGCATTTATCTGACCCTATGACTTCAGCTTTCATCTGTATGTGGATGATTCCTAACTTTTTATCTCCTTTGAGGACCTGAGCTCTAGTGTTGGATACGTAATTGTCAACCTTATGTCTCCACTTGCTAAACTATGGAACTAATCTGGCTTGCTCCCCAGACCTGCGAGTATTTCCTTTTCCTGTTTCCCACTGCCTTCTAGGTGTCTCTTCTAGGCTTGATCTCTTCTTCCTGCTGGCTTCTTTCGTTCTCCTTGATCATTCTCAGACGCCCCGTCTATACTGCCTTCTCTACCCTCCCTCCACACCTTCCCGTGCCCCGGGCCCTCAACCCTGAGATACATACTTGTAATTTAGTGTAACACTTTCCTTTAAGCAAAAGTCTCTGGAAATTCCCTGGTCATCACTGTGGTTTCTTCTTCCTTCATTTAAAAATAGTTCCTGGAGTGCTGCTTTCTCTGTGGAAATTCTCTTAAGACAGCTAAAATATTTAAATCCCCTTTTGTCTAAAAGATTACCCTCTTTCCACCTGCCCCACATTTTATTCTACAGAACTGTCCAGTCTTGCAGGCGATTCCCGGTGGCTCAGCCCACCATGGTTCAGCCAAGCTGAGGCTTCCTCAGTGGTGAGACAAATTTTGTCTTGAAAGCCCATCAATCTGATGTATGTCTCTGGAACTGATACATAATACATTGCTAGAAATTATTTTTTCCCTTGGAGAATTGGTGAGGTCCAGTAATGCTTCTTCTCCTACACAAATCAGTTACGGATTTCCTCATCAAGTTGGGCAATTTTGTCTTTAACCTTTGTTTAGGAGTTAAGTATTAAATATTAGTTATTAATATTAGAGTATTAACTTATACCCATTTACCTATCATAACTTTACTTATTATATAATAAATGTTCATGCTTGTTCACTGTCCTGAAGACAATGAGAAGTAATGGAGCGAAGGATGAGGGACACAGCAAACAGACGGTGATCGCGTGTGTGCAGAGAACGCACACGCTAAGTGCATACACATACAGGGTTGTCTAGACTGGGATTTTACAGGTGCAGCAGACTCTGTCCATATCCCCTGGCTTTCTGTGTTTCCATCTCTATTTCTATGTCTTTTATCTCATGAAGACCTGCTTTTGAAAGCACTTGGCCTGAGGGCTTTCATAGGCTCTGGGAGCTCAGCTGCTGGCACTTAAGGCAGGCTGGAAATTCTGGGAAGTTACTGGCTCTATCTACCATTGTCTGTTGGGAGACAGTGGGCAAATACCAGCTTCCTCTTCCTTGGGTGGACCATGCTGAAGCCCTTTGTACACAGTCTTCCTGATGTTCCCAAAGGGGTCTGTGCCCTTGAACATCCCCTCTCTGGCCCCTTCCCTGTCTCATGTTTCCACTCCCTTCCCAGTCAGTGCTTCTGGCAACCCCCCTGCCGCCCCCCTGGCCGAACACCTGCACTCAGATTTGTGTGTCAGGACCTGCTTCTGGGAGAACGAGGCTAGTGGAAAGTTATTAATGAGACGGAAGGTCATGGTGAGAGATAATGGATTTGAAAGTAGAGTTTGGATTCCATTTGTTAAATAGCAGATAGCAGATTTTTACCTGATAGTCACATTTACGTTTCAGTGCCAGTGTCATAAGTGCGCTTCCATTTCCCTCTGTGTCTGTGCGGACGCGCCGGGAACGAGGCTCTCAGAGCTGCTTCCTCACCTTGTAGAACAGTTTTCCAGTCCTGCTGCCTTTAAAAGGTGTTTTGCCTTGAAGTTTATACGTGATATGATTTTAATTTGAAACTGTTGCTGTTTTAATTTCTTCCTTCCTTTATTTCTTTTGAATGCTTCCCCCCCAAACTACTAGAAATATTCCATAGTGAGTGACCTTGAGTGTGGGAACAGTTGTACCATTTCCCAGGTTAATTAGAATGTAAAAGATTAGCAACTACTTTGCCATCTTTGGGGAATGATATGGTCTACTTAAATAAGATTTTCCTGTAAGTGAAGGTTCTACTTGTGAAATGTAGCTGAGTGTCCTCAGAAAAGTTACTCAGGAGCTAAAATCCTTTATATGTCAACTATTTTTAGATGGATTTTGGCAGACACATTATACTCTTCTTAATAGAATACCACACCGTTTAATTTTGGTGATGAAGTACCACGGAGCTTAGCTGTCTGTGCCGCATGGGTTGTTGGCATGTGTTGGACTGTTTGTGCATGAAGTTGCCCCAGACCAGTGGGGATTTACTGACAGCGTTTCATCTTTTTCCTTGCTGTGCTTTCTGGCTGCCTCTGATCTACTTGGGCAGCCCACACTGCTGTTTCTAATCTTCTGTGTTTTCTAAACTAGAGAAAAACGTAAGATTTCAATGGGGCATCAGACAACATGTCTTCCTGAATTGTCCAGTCTGTCATCCTGATATGTTGGTGACAGTAGGGTGGGCCCAGCAGAGAAGGAAAGCAAGCTGTGCAAAAGGGATTTTGCAGTCAGCACTCACATGGGTCTGGCCGGCAAGGTTAGCGTCTTTGAAGTCAGAGTGCTGGTGATGCTGGCTCTCGGCTTTGAATTCTTGCCCCCAGGCCAGAAGCTTTGCCTGGGGAGTGAGGGTAGTCCTGGCTGTTTCCCCCGGAAGGCAGTGATCATCACAGTGATCATCGGGTGGGCAGTATACAGATGGGTGCGTCTTGCTTCTTTTGGAGATTGTGTATTTCGACAAAGTGTCAGCTCTTTAATGTGAGAGTACTCAGTCTTTAGATGTGGACCTAGACCGCACCCTCTAAACACCTGTTAAGTATATTGTCATAGGGAAATCTGAGACAAACATGGTTTATAGATTTCTCTTGAGGTTAAAAAGATAGTTTAAAAAGTGTTGGCATGGTATCGATTACTGGCTTTTTTACTTGTGCACGTGTGTGGCAAATGCTTGGTAGCGCTGTCACTGATTTGGTGTCCTGTGTTGTTAAGGGAATGGTTTTACAATACTCGTGACTTGTAATTTGTATCAGTTATAAAATTGTAAAACAGTTTTTAATTTTGTGAATTTAAATTGTAACAATTGTAATTATAAAAACATTAAATTTGTGATCAACTTTTCACAGTCTGAAAAGTTGAGTCTGAAAATTAACTTCTGAAACATGTTTCCAAGGTGGACCGCTCCCCAGTGTTTCACGACAAGGGAAGGAGAAAGAGCCGAGGTCGGTTGTAGTATTTATCGCCTGTGCTGCACCCCCAGCTTGAACATGCAAAGCGCACATCAACTTGTTGAATTCTCGGAGAAGTCCAGCTGGAAAATAAAGTCATTCGATATCAGACCAGCCCCTCCCAGTCTTACTGGACCGTGGGCTCTGGGAAGAATCCTAGGTCTTGTGGAGTAGTTTCAGGAAAGCTCTTTCAGAGAACGGCATACGGCACTCCTCACTCACGTGGTTCTGACACGCACAGGTTTCAGTTGCCGTGTCAGGGGACCCTGTTTCTCGGCCTGCCACACACACTGCTGACACCGAACGTGTGGGTTCGCCCCGCCCAGCCATCCTGCAGTTCTCCGTAGATGCCCGCTGGGTGTCCTGCAAGCTTCATTGGTTTCTGGCACTTACTGGCTGGAGTCAGTGCAGACCCCACAGGTTAAGAGCTCAGTTCCACAAGACTGCCCCCTACTTCAGACACCAGTAGCAAATAGTGGGTTTCTAGGTGACCTACACTTTTGTCTGAGTTGGCTACAAATTGGGGTTCCTGTGATTGCCTCTTTAGTTTGGTAACGTGCTATCATGGCTCACAGAACCCAAGGAAGCACTTTACTTACTGTTACCAGTTTATCGTGGAGGTTATTGTACAGGTTAGAGGGAGGTACAAAGGCGAGGTTCAGAAAGGTCCCACGTGCAGGAGCTTCTGTCCCTTTGGAGATTGGGATGGGTCACTCTCCTGCCATGAGGATGCGTTACCAACCATGAAGCACTCTGAACACCTTCATTTAGTGCTTTTATGGAGGTTTTATTGCTAGGCATGATTGATCAAATCATTGGCTATTGATGATTAACTCAATTCCCAGCCCCACTCCCCACCTCAGAGGTTAGGGGGCTGGGGCTGAAAGTTCTAACCCTCTCTCACCTGGTAGGCTCCTGGCAACCAGGTCGGTTGTAGTATTCAGCCCACCCTGAAGCTATCTAGGAACCGCTCAGAGTCACCGCAGTAGCACACGCCCAGGTGTGGTCGAAAGGGGCTGCTTGTGAATAACAGAGATGTGCCCGTCACTTAGGTAGTTACCTGCAAGGGTTTCAGGCCCTCTTTTGCCAGAAACTAGGGATGAAGATCAAATGTATGTTACTTATTACATCACAGTATTACAGGGTTTCGTTAAATAACACTAGTCCCCCAGTAACATGATTCAGATTTTAGCCACCGTGATATTTAACTTCAAAAAGTGCAGTGTCGGCTGCTCACTCCGCGCTGTGCAGATCAGCACATCAGTGTGTGGATCGCAGGTGCACATCTGTCCTTCAGCTCACACGCAGACAGGAAGTCACGTCCTTGCGCTGCCTTCTTGCCTCCCAGTGCTGAACCCTCGCGACAGATGAACAAAACTGGGTCATTGAAAAAGGAAAGTGACCAGTAAAAATGAACGTGCAGCAAAGAAACAAAAAGTGGTGATTCTAGAGGTTAAGGAGTCCCCCTTAGAATGCTGCAATTCGTTTCTTTGCCAACAGGGAGTTTTCTAATGTGAATACTTCCTCCTGGCTTAGCGGGCAGCGCGGTCTCTCCCCTGAGGTCCCGGCACTGAGGACTGTTTACAAGCAGAGAAAGGTTATTAGGGAACTAGATCTGCTGGACTTGACTCCTGTCCTTTACGGCTTGCTCATCACTCAGTGTCCTCAATATAAACCTTATGGTTTGCTTTTATTTTTTATCTCCAGGGTATGAATATACCCTGAATATATTAAATTTTCTGAAGGTGTTTTAGACCCTAGAAAATACAGCTTTCCTTCCTATACTCACAGTGGGAAGTAAAATTGTCATCTGGGTTGAAACGAATCTGGTTCATCTTTTAAAAATGTAGTTATTCCTGTTTATAATGTATTTAATCTGTGTATTCTTTTAATAGATACCTTATTTGGAAAATCCAGTTATGATAGGGACATTAGGAGCTACCTGGAAGGAAGTAGGACATGGGCATAATATGTAAATCTGAAGTGAACAGGGGGAACCCTTTCTTCACAGCAGGATTATACCTGTGACTAGACCTCAGTTGTCAGGAACACTGCATTGGTTTGCATTGACAATGTATGGACATTTCAGAATAATATCTTCAAACAATTATCAGTTGTTTTCCTCCTCACATTCATTTTCTGCCCCTTTTTATTTGCAAAATTCATATTTGAACAAGCTCCTGGATAGTAAGTAGCCCAAACTACTGCCTCCCTGCTGTGCTTAGAATTCCTGCTTTGTGTTAGTCAGTAAATATTTTGTGAACCCTACTTTGTAATCAGCTTTAGGTAGATCTGTAGGAAATAGGAAATTCTGAATTATTAAATATCACTGTTGTCTTTAAGGAACTTGAAGTCTAATTAGAGTAGCAAAGTTTCCATAGAAGTTACTGTGAATAAGGTATTGTGCCAGCTTCTATGCTAGGGCTTCAGAGTAATCATTCGTCAAATGCCACTTCTCTGCCAAGCTGGCTGCAAAAATAAATAAATAAATAAAAAATCGTCTGGGGAACTTGTTAAAAATAAAGATTATTGGGTCCCACCTATTAACTTTTCCCTGTAGATCTAAGGTGGGATTCAAGATGTGTTTTTCTTTTCTTTTTTAAAATAAGCAGTGCACGGTAAAAAAGATACACTAGAAAGGGTTGTGGGGAAAAGCAATCCTCCCTCTATGACATTCTGCATCCATTCAGTTTTCTTTCCCAGGGCCACCACTTTTTACCAATTTTTTACATACCGTGCCAGACGTGTACTGTGCATTTACAGACGTGTCTGTGGCTGGTTGCGTGGGGAGGGGCATATGATACAAACTGTTCTGCATCTGGCTTTTGTTTCTTAACAGCATATCTTGGAGATCTTTCTATATCTCTTCCTCCAGAGCTGCCTTTCTTTTGAAAGGCTGACTCGTAGCAGCTTGTAAAAGCTCTGCAGCAGATTCTGATGCACAGCCAGGTTTGGGAGCCACAGAAAAACTGAGTTTTGAAGTTTAGAACAAGTTTTTTTGAAATGTTAATTCCTTAGGTCCTGCACTTCACAGCAAGGAAGTGGACTCATCAAGCATTTCACATATTTCTGGACACAGGTTGCTTCAGCAGATTTTTGTGTCATGTTTCTTCTTCC
The DNA here is from genome assembly GCA_039655065.1 of Glossophaga mutica. Lineage (NCBI taxonomy): Eukaryota > Metazoa > Chordata > Mammalia > Chiroptera > Phyllostomidae > Glossophaga > Glossophaga mutica. The sequence goes on from CM077313.1 coordinate 10,288,007, forward strand.
TTGTTACAGTTATTAGGTAGGATTTATGTCAAAAATACCTGAAGGCAGTAATGTACATACTGATACACGTACTGATTACGTAACTTTTTAATTCCGTCCTTTATTAAGAACATTGCCAGGCAAACTTCTATGAAATTGCTACTGTTTATCCTTTATCATCATGGCAAGCTTTTCCTCCTCCAACATGACTTACAAAGTTCTTAAATTCTCACAGCACATTCACTTGGGATGGCACTTCTTTGCTGTTTCACTGGTTATAAATAGAAGTTTAATCTGTCTCCATGAAATAGCACGTTCCCTGGGCACTGTGCATCATAGCTTCCCTCGGTTTCTGTGGGCCTACGCTGTTCATGGCTGCACAGGCAGAAGTGCATTGCAGAAGAGGAATAAGAAGAGTATTAGCTTGAGCGGTGAATGGCCAGTAGAACTACCGCAGGATGGTGAAAAGCACATATGTTTAGCTTTTTGCATATTTTGGAAATTTCAAACACCTTTTCGTAGAACATTCTCACGGAAATTCGTACCTTCATGAGAGAAGAGTTCATTTGTGCTTAACCATGAAGATTCCTTTAATCCATTTACGCTTCACATCGCTCACTGTGTGTAATGCTTCCGTGTCAGGTGGACAGCGACAAGCAGAACGAGCTTGTTTTCTGCACTCAAGAAGCAAAGGATGTAATGTATCAGCATGCAAATTATATCTGTATCTGTATTTCACACATTCCTCTCGGAACAAAGGTCATTAGAAGCTTGTCAGCAGGATTTTCAGCTCTTTAAGGGGTGCATTTTGTACCAGTGAGCACACCCGTCGGGTCTTCCACCCCCCCTTATTTTACTCCCACGGTCCCTGTTCAATTCCTTGTTGTCATGTCTCCTTCTGTCACCCTTACTAGCTAGCCTCAAGGCGAGGAGCTGGCTGGCTGGAGGTAGTTTGGGAAGCCCTGGGGCAGTCGGAAGTTCGTGAGGCAGCTGTTGGAGGCAGGAAAAGTAGCTCATTTTCTAAGATTGTTATGAATCAAAGGAGTTTGGTTCAGAGTTTGTACTTTACCTAAAACCCTTGTTAAATACAGTTAAGCACATAATACGCCAATAAATTGCTTTAATGCGTCAAATATAAAATCTTCACAAATTGAACTATGCTGTACTCGACTTACAAAGAAGAACACTTAATTTTATGAAAACAGTTACATGTCAGCAAGAAACTAATAGGAGTTGGGTTTTTCCTGAACCATGGACTTAATCATAAATCACTAGTTTGATTCTCACTGAGAATATTTCATGTGTACAATTATAAGTTTTTTACTTCAGCTGATGCCTGGTAGTAAACTATCTCAGGGCTAAAGCCTTGCACTTTAAAAGTGAAAATGTCTGCTGCCATCCCGGTACTTTCAGTAGGAATGTCGACCTACTAAGCCAACACTGGTAGGGACAACAAGGTTTTTCAACCAGTAAAACTGTTGTTTTACAGTTTCATTCTAAGCATTTTATGTGTACTAATTAATTTTGTTAATAATTCTTTGAGGGAAATACTGTCATTATCTCCATCTTTACAGCTGAGGCAAAAACCAGGCAAAGTAAGTTACCCAAAGTTACGCAGCTGCTAAGTGGAGTAGCCAGGATTCTAACTCAGGAGGACCGACTCCAGAGAACTCCAGCCATCAAAACTTAATTAAAAATTGAAAACAAATTTTCTCTTTTTCCTCCTTAAAGAATGACCATTGGAGTATCTAATTGAGGGTTCTCTGAAGAAACATCATAAGTTTCCTGTTAAGGCTCAGATCTCTTATTTTACCGATGATAAGCCCAGAGTTCTACGAGCTGTGACTGGTACCTAATAGAAATACAATAATATTGATGGCTGCCATTTATTGCTTAATATATTTACTGTGCTAAGCCCTGTGTTTTATATATTTACATTTACTGCCCTGGTTAATCCTAGGGAACTCCTGCTCAGAGAGATTAAGAAATTTGTTTAAAGTCAAAACTAGCAGAGCTAGAAATCAAACCAGGCCCTTCTAATGCCCAAAACGCCACACCCCACGGAAGCCAGCTGACATCTCTTCACCTGGTGGCATGTCACTCTGCTGGGCAGGCCTTGCCTGCCTCACAGCTGTCCCAAGACCTCGGCTCATGCCAGAGTTCAGCAATAGCAGAGGAGCTACGACGAGCAGGTTGCGGCCCCTCTTTGATAATGTTAGTGTGGGGCATTAGGGGTCACACACAGACTTGGTCCTCTCCTTAGGAGGAAGTCAAATAGCTTGGTGCTTTGGGTGAGAAGGCGAACTTTTAAAATATCTAATTTATATATTGAAAGATCTTTCCCTTCTTACCAACTGTTGCTGTTAGTTTCTACTGCAATTCTTACATAATCCAAGCTGAACGGACTTTTTCAAAAGTTGCTTGTAACTTTACCACGATGTATCTGTAGCAGATAAATGTTCAGCACAGTTAACCCACAGAAATTCATGGGGGTCATCCTGGTGATGGGGCCCTGTGCCTGGTCCAGAGAGAAGTCTTGAGCTCAATTCAGGAAACAGTGTATATACAGTAGCTCAAGATCAGATGTAAAGGAGTGGAAAGGTGTGTCGATAAAATGTCGAAGGACTTTCCGTGGGGTGGTCCACTGCAGCTTTCCTGCGGAGGGGGACCCTGGGTTGGACGGGGTTGGCTGGTGAAGAATGGGGAGGGCGTGTGAAGCGGAGGACCGACTGCCCAGGGGAGTCCACGGGCAGTAAGGTCTTAAAGAATTCGACCGCCCTGCTCTGCCAGCACCGAGAGTAGAGAATGCAAGTGGGAGCGTTATCTGAGAGGAAAAAGAGAGTGTTTGGCTGATCCTGGGGAATTCTGGTTAGTCATTAATTCAATTGTGTTCTCATCAAGTGTCAGAAAATGCTGGCTAAGCAACAGTTTCGGAAGATAAAGACAATAGAAAGTGCTCAAGTCGTCACTGTCCCATTTACCAAATGGCATTGAGGCTGTTGATGGAAGCTGTTCAGCAAAGGTCTGATTGGCACCCCCATGGGGAAGCCCCGCTCCATACACAATGTTCTAATAAACATTTTGCTGTTAGGAAAAAGTGGGACAACTTGTTTATGAAGGAGAGTTTCACAAGAGAAATAAATGGAGTGGGAGAGGCTGAAGAAAGATTGAAAATGGTTCTTACAGGACTGGCTTTCAGAGTTCTGCATTTTATGCAGCCCACTGTGTCTGTTCTCCTGTTAAAGGCTTAGTGGTTCTGCCATTATTTTAATGGGGGGTCAAAGGTGGGAGAGTGTACTCCACCCTCAGAGAGAGAAATTGAAATGTATGTATTAGTTCCTTTTAGTGCCCTTCAAAGATCTGAAATAATCTTTCTGGTTTAGGAACATTTAGTTTTTATGTTTAATTTGATCATTAAAGTGGTACTTTAATGGTTAATTTAAAGGATTGTTTTTCAGAATTACTAATGTATCAGTTTTACTGTTTTTACTAACTTACCAAATTTACTGTTAACTTCTGAAATTTTTAATGAGTGTGAGCTGTATGTGATTTGCCAGTTGGTCCGCACTGGGCAAAGCTGGGAGGAAGCACTGCCGTTTTAGTCCAGAGCGCGCGGGGCGAGGGTAGGGTGAGGAGGTTAGAAGCTGGAGGGAGGATCCATAGATCTTTTTTGAGGATTCTTGGCTAAGTTTTCCCCAGTGTCTCAGTTGATTGGGATGTCCGTATGTTCTCTTTCTTCCATAAGTCACCCTTAGTTACATATCTTAGATATTCATGGATGAGTTTATGGTATATGTTGTTTTAGGTTTTCCGGGACACATCTGACACTACTTTCTCACTGAATTCTCTCGGCGTAACCATCCCTTTTTAAGAATGAGGACTGTAGTCATTGTCACGGTAGGACAAGACAGACCATGGTGTCTAGAAGAAGTGTCACGTTGGCCTCTGTGGTCTCGAGTGTCAGTTCTGGTCCGAGTGCAGCACTGTTGACTCCAAATGAACCTTGCTTTCAAAATCAGGACTGTTTGGTTTAACTCCGGGTCACTGAATGTAGCGATGCCTCTCACACGTCTTCTCACTTACCTCCAGTGGACTTTTTCTTTGCTGCATTGTGGCCACCTGCCATTATCACCCTTGTGTTCATCACAGTTGCAGACTCCACTGCCTCAGAAATTTTAAATTCTGAACATTCTGCCTTTGAGCATGATCTCCGCTCCTTACTGATCGCGTGCTCCAGGCTCCCACTGAGTCAGTGCCAAGGACACGTCGAGACCCCTCAGACCATCTCACCATCTTCTCACTCCCTCTTCGGTCTTCATGCCCTTTGGTCCAGCTTAGATTTCACGGCTTGTCGTTATATTAACTCCCTTGTAAAATATTCTCAACTCCCTTTCTAGTCTTTTGCCGTGGATGGACCCGGTCTCCCCTGGGTCTGCACCACGTGGTTGACCATTGCTGGAAAACAGAGCAATCACCCAGCTGTGCAGAAATGGATCCCTTGGATTTCGTTGTCACCGACCCAGGGGGACAGTCAGCACTGCCTAGCGGCATTATTGTGTTTCTTGGTCTTTCCTTTCTCCAGATCAACCATTTTGTCCATTCTTTCCTCACACCTTTCTGCCACTTTCCAAACTCAGCTGATTATCTTACACCAAACTAAGCTGTGGAAACAGAAGCCTTCAGGACTGCAGTGTGATGCCCAGTTTATCTTTTTTTTTCCTTTTTGTCCCTTCTGCTTTTGGTGTAGGATCTGAGAAACTGTTTTCTGATTCAGGAATATGGAGAATTACTCCTATGCTTTATTTGAGGAGTTTTATAGTTTTAGCTCTTACATTTAGATATATGATCCACTTGAGTTAATTCTTGTATATGGTGTGTTGTTACGAGGTTCCGAATGCATGGTGGGTATAATATTCTATAAGTGTTCATTGGGTCATTTTTTAAAAAGTTAAATTTCTTGGGGTGACACTGGTTCACAAAACAATACAGGTTTCAGGTGTGCAACTGTGCAGCTTCACGAGGCACCCTCTGCACGCTGCATCGTGCGCCTGTTGCCCAGTGCGAAGTCCCCATTTGTCTCCCCTTTGCCCACCTCCACCTGCCTCACCCTCTGTCCCCTCTGGCTGTCACCACGCTGTTGTCTGTGTTATAGGCATATGTGGGGCTTTTGTTTTGGGTTAATCTCTTACCTACTTTCACCCAGCCCCCCAACTCTCCTCCCCTCTGACAGCTGTCAGTCTGTCCCATGTATTTATGCCTTTGTTTCTGTTTTGTTCGTCAGTTTATTTTGTTCATTAGATTCTATATATAAGTGAGATCAGATGGTATTTGTCTCTGACTGGCTTATTTCACTCAGCATAATAATCTTCAGGTCTATCCATGCTGTCTCAAAGGGTAAGATTTTCTTCTGTTTTATGGCCAAGTAGTAGTCCGTTGTATAAATGTATCACAACTTCTTTATCCCCTTATCTACTGATGGACACTTGGGCTGCTTCCAGATCTTGGTTATTGTAAATAACGCCGCAGTTAACATAGGGGTGCTTATATTCTTTGGAATTAGTGTTTCGGGTTTCTTCTAATATATTCCCAGCAGTGGGATCACTGGGTCAAAAGGCAGTTGAGGAAAACTCATACTGTTTCCCACAGTGGCTGCTTGAGTCCGCATTCCACCATCAGTGCACTAGAGTTGCCTTTTTTCCACCTTCTGGCCAGCACTTGTTGTTTGTTGATTTATTGATGATGGCCATTCTAACAGATGTGCGGTGATATCTTCTTGTGGTTTTAATCTGCGTCTCTCTGATGGCTAATGACATTGAGCATCTGTTTGTCCTGTTTGGAGAAGTGTCTACTCAGGTCCTTTGCCCATGTTTTAATTGGATTGTTTGTCTTCCTGGTGTTGAGTTGTATAAGGTCTTTATATATTTTGGAAATTAACCCCTTATCAGATGTTTCACTGGCAGATATGTTCTCCCATTCAGTGGGTTCCCTTTCCATTTTGTTGATTGTTTTTTTTTGCTGTGCAAAAGCTTTTTACTTTGATGTAATCACATTTGTTTATTTTTCCTTTGTTTTCTTTGCCCAAGGAAGTATATTGGCAAAAATACTGCTATAAAAAATGTCTGAAATTTTACTGCCTATGTTTTCTTCTAGGATTTTTATGGCTTCATGACTTATATTTAAGTCTTTAATCCATTTTGAGTTTATTCTTGTGTGTGGTGTAAGTTGGTGGTCTAGTTTTACTTTTTTGCATCTATCAGTCCAATTCTCCCAACATAAGTCATGTTTTTTAATCCTGTAGTTGAAACCTGTATATTTCATAGATTTTTGTTTTGCCTGTTTGTTCTGTTGGATACCAAGAGTTGTCAAAGCTCCCAGGACAGGTGTTCTTATTACATCCTCCTGATGAATTGAAATTTTTACCATTATCAGTGAACACACTTATTTCATTATATGTTTTGCTTTGGATTCTGTATGGCTTAATATTAAGATAGCTCTACTTTCTTTTGATTACAGTTTTCATGGTATTTATTTGCCCATCCTTTTGCTTTTAATCATTTTGTATCCTTGTTTTAGACATCTCTCTTATAACTGGTAAATTATATTAGGTCAGCTGGATAATGTCTTTTAACTGGACTTTTCAGTCTATTTGCATATAATGTAATTAAAGATATTTTTAAATTTCTACCTGCCCTGACTGGTGTAGCTCAGTGGGTTGAGCGTCACCCTGCAGACTGAAAGGTTGCCAGTTCAATTCTCTGTCAGAGCACATGCCTGGGTTGTGGGCCTGATCCCCAGTTCTGGGTGTTCTAGGGGCAACTGATTGATGTTTCTCTTGCACATGGATGTTTCTCTCCCTTTCTCTCGCACTCCCTTTTGCTCTCTCTAAAAATAAATAAATAAAATCTTTAAAAAAATTCTACCTTCATTTTGTTTTGGAGGTAGAAGTTTTTTTTCCTCTTCCCTTTATTTTGAATTAACTTTTTTCCTTTTTTTTTTTTTTTTTGCTACTAGTTTAGTGGTTACACTCTCTGTTTCTGTTCTTTTAGTGGTCTCCCAGGAAATTCTAATAGGCATCCTCAACTTATTATTGAAATCTAATGTTAATCAGCCTTCTTTCTCCTGCCAGTGCAGGCATCTTAGGACCCTGCAACTCTGTTGTCCTCTTCTGACTCAAATGTTGCTGTTGTCATGTGTTTTAGACCTTTACATATTGTCTCACGTGACATTATCTTGTTCATGTAGTGTTTATGTACATTTACTCACATATGTATTACGCTTCTTAGCTTTGTCTTTTCTTTTTTTCTTGTATCCCAGACCTCTTTGTGGTCATTTTCCTTCTGTAAGAAGTACATATTTTGGTATTTCCTTTACTGTGGGCTAGCTGCAAATGAACTCTGTTTTGGGTTGTCTATAAATACTTCCTCAATTCTGTGTTCTGCTTTGTTTCTTTTTCAAGTACAAGTTTTGGTTGAGTTTTTGTTTCATAACTTTTTGCAAGTATGAACACTTATAAAATTTTACCCTAGTAAATTACTTGGGTTGTAGCAAAACTGCTAGGGTCTTTTTAAAATAAATTATTCCTGTTTTTAAGATGTCATTGATAGAGTTTTTTCAGCCCCTAGTTGGTTCACTTGAGCTTTATTTTTATTTGAGCGCCACTGCCATATACTCACGGGATGGAATATTCTAAGTACAGTGCCTTAAACTAACCGAACTGATTAGTGAGGGCTCTGGGACCTAAAGAGGAAGTGTTAGGCCTCAGAGATGGTACGTACATTCACTAACCACCTCTAGCTGACAACTTTACTATACTTTGAAGTGTAGTAAATACCTCTAGCCACACTTTAAAATTAGTTTGTGTCTTAGTTGTTTCGGGCTGCCGTAACCAAATACCATTAAGACTAGGACACCGAAACAACTGAAATTTCTGTTCTCACAGTTCTGGAGGCTGGATGTTCCAGATCAAGGTCCACCAGCGTTGGTTTCTGGGGAGGATTCTCTTCCCGGCTTGCAGACAGTTCCCTTCTTGGGGGGGGGGGGGGGGAGAGAGAGAGAGAGAGCGCGAGCGGGAGCGCGCGCAAGCATGCCAACTCTTTGGTGTCTTATGAGGACACTAATCCTGTGGGATCAGGCCCCGCCCCCATGACCTCCTTTAACCTTAATTACTTCCTTGGAGGTCTCAATCTCCAAATAAATGCAGCCACACAGGCGGTTTGCAGTTTCAGCGTGTGTATTTTGGGGGGACACAAACATTAACTTTATGATAGGTGGCATTTACATACCGGTTGAGGTTCTCATGGCTTGTAGTTGCATCGCTCTCACGAGTGTGTCTCCACCGCTTCTGACAGCGACTCACTCCCCATGTATTGGGTGTGTTTTCCCGCACAGCTGTTTCACAAGTGTGTAGGGAAGAGAATAAAATTTGTCCTTGCATGCGTTTCTGTGCTCTACAAAATTTGTTGGTGAGGTTGGTGTGCATTTCTCAGGTACATGCCAACCAATCTAACGTAGTTAAGTAAAGATTTTAAATTTGTTTTCACATTGGCTCTATTTTTCTTTACCTTAGCTGCGTTGGAGTAGAAGAACATCATGCTGTTGACATCGACCTGTATCACTGTCCCAACTGTGCCATTCTGCATGGTTCTTCCTTGAGTAAGTACTAGACGGTCCAAGGAAAACTAAAGTTCAGTACTTAATGTGTACATGAGAATACTATAAAGGATACTGTGATTAGTTATATCATACCCACCCGGGGCTATAGGAAAGATATTTCTGAAGATACTGAGAATGTCATTTTTGTCTGAATTATTAACTTAATTAAATATGTCAAAATATTAAGGGAAAATACTATTATTCTTGATTCCCAGTGCAAAGCCCTCAAACTCAAGTACGTATGTTCAAAGCTTTCAATTTGAGAAGTGTGGTATAGTAAAATTTTTCTGAATCTGGAAACTGATTTTAACGGTTTTTATTTTTATACATTTTTAAAAAGACCTTTCAGTAATACTTTGTGATAGTGCACAGAATAAGACTTTATTCGAATGCATACACATGCATTGTATTTCTGGAGAAAAGGAGGGCATTGGTATACTAAAATGAAACTTCTGTTTCCAAAATGCGGTCACCATGTTGAGGATGAGCTTGGCCCTGCCCCAGCCGTCCCGTCTGCTGGAGGCCAGTCCCGTCCCGAGGACGAGCGAGGAGGTCCAGCCCAGGGCTCTCTGCTCTCTTCCTCCCAAGCTGGCGGAGCCCAGATGAGGAGGTGCTCTCGTCCTCGGGAGGGAACCAGCAGCACATATAAGATGATATTTTTTTTAATTTTATTTTAATTGTTGAACTTGTACAGTTTGATATTTATATTTAGATCCTTACAAATATTTCAGAAGAATAGCCTGAAATAATAATTATTGTACAACTGTGAGAGTTGAGATTTTAAAAGCTTTGGAATATGTTACAACTACTTTTTTTTCTTTAAAATTTAAACTGAAAACTAGAGTTTTTGTGTCTACTAAGCTAAAGGGAAAAACTTGAAACTTAATCATTTTAGAAGAGAAAGGAACCTTTCCTGAATATGCTTTGATAAACACTTGGGTCAGATATAGGTAACCCATACATGCAACCTTTTTGTTTTGAATGTAGCCTTTTTTGTGGTACTTTTTAAAAAATAGACGTCTGGTTCTGAGGTCATGGGCATGTAATCTTTTAAGAGACTTACTGGCAACTGACTGCTCATATGTTTCGTTAGAAATGTTAATTTACCAACTTTGTAAGCGATTTAGAAATTTAAACTATATGAATGCATTAAAATATTTCCATGTAAAGTATAGAATATCTGTTTCACTGCTATAAAATTTGAGGTTAGCAGGTTGGTAGAATTGTTACATGCATAACTGGCTAATTCCTTGTCATAAATATTTTTAAAGGTTTTTTATTTTGTGTAGGACTGAAGTAGGTAGTATATCACTTGATATAATTATTGACTGACTATAATTCTTGAAGGAAGTAAATAATACTGGGTTGTTAGCTGAAGAAGAAAAACAGAACTAAAATTGAGAATAGTTTTAGTTTAGAATTTAAGCATATAATCCCCAAATGGAATAATTTAAATTTAATTTTCATGAACTGTTAAGTGGGTTACTATGAGGCAGAATAATGTATTTAAGACTCTGCTACAGGTAATATACTCTATTTTTTTCTTACATGGTTTAATTCTTTAAAAAGCTTGTCAGTGATCACTAAATTGATTTCCCAATCTGTGACGGATCACGGCCTGCACTTTGAATAACGATGCGTCGGAGAGAAGGCGGTACTACCTGGTCCTTTGTGTGCTTCTCGTCCTTGAGTGACGGATGATTGGGCATTGGCTGTCTTCTGGGCAGAAGTCCACCTCTGAGCACCCATAGGGAAAACGGCCAAGCTCCAGTAATCTCTTCCATCCTGATTTAAGGCTCACCATCCGCACTCCTTACCCTCTACCCCCAACTTGGGTAATCCCCTTGGTCCCTTTCCCTCTGCTAGTAATAAGCCTTTCTTGCTTGCCACACAGGGTTTTCTGTCCCTTTTGGAATTCCCCCAAAATCCTTATTGTTAGAGATACCATCTCAGTAGTGTAATACACACTTAATATAGTGCATGTGGACTTGACCCTCTCATGGGAATTAAGAACTCCATTTGAGGACAGGTATCAAAAAACAGTTTACCACTTAAGTACGTATGCTCAGTGCTCTTCATGCATGTGCAATTCAAATTCAAAATTTGCTCTCTTTTCCCTATGAACACTATTGAAATGTTTCTTCATTGGCTTCCTTTGTTTAAGAAATTAAGCTAGCTCTTGTAGTGGCTGATTATTTTTATGTCAAACGTGTTGGCCCAAGAGGACAGTTGTAGCCCTCTGTTAGCATCCTGTAAGTCAGAATGCTTAAAAGGAAACCTTAGTAATCAGCAGGTTACTGAGTGCCAGGCACTGTGCTAAGTACGTACTTGACCTGTTTTCTCCTTTGATATTTATAGCAGCGTGATATGAGAAAAATGGTCTAAGAGCTCTTTCATGTAGCTATTTGGCAGAGCTAGAGTTCAAACCCATAGCTGTTCAATCCCACTCTGCTCTAATTCTAATCTGTTCAGCAGAAGCAAATGTCATAGCATAATTACTAATCAAATGAGCATTTTTTCTTTTTCTTTCCAATGATGATGCTCACTGTTGACCCAGGGCTTTGAAATAGGCTGTTTATATAAGGGAGGGAGGAACCAAAAAAGCCCTGGAATTGTCTTCTGGAGGGCAGGCCCCTTGTAGTACAGGCTTCCCCTGCTAGGTGAGTGTGCTAGGAACCCATCTGTATCAGTGCACCAGCTGGCGTTGTTGTGAGAGGCTGCATTTGGCTTCAGTGATTTTTTTTTTTTTTTTTTTTTAAGATTCTTGGGTTTGCCCATTTCAAGATGGGTAATTTTTTAGTGCACCTGCCCATACTACGCTGAGTGTTCAGCAGTTTTTGATCAAAAACAGCATGTCCCCCATCCTCCCTGTTTGTTCACCAGATCTCATCCCTAGCGACTTTCTTTTGTTTCCCCGGATGAAAAAAAGTCCTCAAAGGGAAGCCCACGTAGAAGCGGTGGTGAAACAAAAAATGGCAGAAGCACTAAAAGGCATCAAAATCGATGAGTTCAAACACTGTTTTGAGCAGTGGAAAAAAAAGTCTCAATAGGTGTATTGCATCACATGGAGAGTACTTTGAAGGTGACTGAAGTTTAAACATGCAAGAATGAATACATGATTTTTTTATAAATAAATTCTGGATTTTTGGGGTCCCACTTTGTACACTGGTAAGAATGTGAGTTACCTACCACTTTTCTGAAGGCAGTATTGCAATATGTAGCTAGTTTCTTAAAAATTTAGTCTTTCATCTAGCATTTCTAGGAATTTGCCCCAAGGAATTAATGGTAGAAACAGATTTATGTATATGAATGTTAATCTCAACCTTGAAGAACGATTCAGGATGAACTAAATGCTTAAGAATAAAAAAATGATTATAATATGATGCATCTACATCTATATCTTAAAATAATTGTAAGCTGCCTTAAGTTGCTTTTGAATATTTAATGAGAAAATGCTCATAATAAGAAGGATAAGCAGAATAAACATTATGATCCCAGTTGAAAATAAAATGGGGGTATGTATCTATATATGTATATGTGAGGAAAAAAGGCTGGAATTAAATACTCTTGAATTTTACTAGTGATTTTAAATGAGGGAAAACACACACACTCTAAGGATGCCTTAATGGGATTTTCTACTAAGGTTGCTTTATGATTCTTGGTTTTCCAACAATGGAATTTGCTGTCGGCCATAGTGAGGGTCTGACTGCTATAAGCTGCTTGGGAATCTTGTTTTAGACTCTTGGATATGAATTAAATCTGATTTCCACCTCTGTTCATAACTTGGTGTGACTTCTCCTTACCCATATGAAGAATCAGCATTATTACATCATTATCATCTTTGTAAGGTGCAGGTTTGAAGACTCATGGGGTTGTGTCCTCCACCCAGCATTTTGCTAGGAGAATCTCCAAACGTACAGGGGAAGTCCAGAGACTCTGCTGTTGATATACTGTGTTACCTGCTTTACCACGTGTCTGTCCATGTAACTGTCTCACCATCTATTCATCTGATTTTTTGATGCATTCTAAGTAAATTGCAGGCATCAGTACATTACCCAGAATTGTGGAGGTTTGAGGCTTAAGAGTGCTTTTCAAACTTTAAAAATATATATGTATTAATAAAACCGAAACCTTCCATTAGTGCTACACAGAAGATATGTAGGTGGTGCCACCCTGGTGGAAAGAGGAATGTGGTCCAGAGCTCCTCCTTCCGCCTCTTTCCCATCGTCCCCTTTACTAAGGGTCCCTCAGCCCAGCTGGAAAACCAGTGCTCATCCCCTCCACTTGCACACTGAGGGAACTGGAGCCAGGTGGGTTAAGTGACCTGCCCAAGGTGGCAGAGTGAGTAGCAGCCGAACTAGGAGTCAGTCAAGTCTCCTGCTTGATTGCTGTGACCATGAGAGATTGCAGCCTCCTGGGGCTGTGCGTTAGAAGTCACGCTGAAGCCGTTGGTTCTGTGGGGCCGCTCATCTTTCTTTAATTGTGAGGCAGTCACCCGCTCTTCTTTCTGTCACTGTAACTGTGCTTTTTAGAGGAATAAATTTGACATAAAGAGAAAGGAACTGTGCTATTGAAAATAGATTTCCGACGTGGGATCAAAGGCCCTATTCTGAGAGAATGATTTGGATGATCCATAAAAATTATATTATGACCTAACATCCTAGTGAAAATCATAATTTTAAATAATTGTGAGATGTTATAGTATGTGTAAATGTGGATCTTATAAAAGGCTCCATCTGCTAATTTGAATTCCTTGATTTAATTTTAAAATTACTGTGAAATAGTAGATTAAAAAAAACCCACAGTTAATTGCTTATAGTAGCTATGTTCTATAAAGTAAAGTTTACTTCTTTAGCCTAGAAATGCGAGTGTTTTTATTGTGCTTAATAATTGTTATGTATGAGTATATAACAATTAGAAAGTACATAGCATCAGTAGGTACCAAAATGTTTCTTTTTTTAAATCTAAAACTCAGTGAAGAAGCGGAGAAACTGGCACCGGCATGACTACACGGAGGCTGATGACGGTTCCAAACCAGTGCAAGCTGGGACTAGAACCTTTGTGAAGGAATTACGCTCTCGAGTCTTCCCAAGGTATGCAAACCTGGTCTGGCCAAAGAAAATTTAAGAATGTTAGCTGATCAACTGACATTATCTAAATAAAGCCGTGTTTTTAAATGTCAGGGTACAAGCCATGATTATTCTCAATCAAGTTTTTACTTCTTAGAATGAAATAGAAAACTTCGGTACATTGCAAGTCAGAGGACTGACTGGCATAGAACTCGCGGGGAACTTTGTTACATGTACACAAGTGCTGGGCCACTGTGTAAAACACATTCATGCCTGTGGGTCCCAGTCCACGCAAGTTTGAAATGCAGAATTTCAGGCAGTTGTTCCAAGTACTTGGTTTCTTACAATGGCAGCTGCTGCTTCTCTTCCACCTCACCTATTCCTGTTTTCAGACTCTGTTTTCCTTTTTTTTCACGTCTGCCTCTGCTCCGGGCCTACTGGAAGTACCCGTACTCATTGCTCAGCCTCCCTAGGGGCAGCAGGACTGGGCTTTCTGACTTTGTAAAGATAATGGAGCGTTTGAGTCACCTGTGGCTCAAGGGGAGTCAAAAGCATCATACAGCAAGGGTGTCAAACTCATTTTCACCCGGGGCCACATCAGCCTCACGGTTGCCTTCAAAGGGCCGAATGTAATTTCAACTCCTTAACAGCTGAGGAGTAGTTATATTTATACAGTCCTAAAATTATTTCAGCCCTTTGAAGGCAACTGTGAGGCTGATGTGGTCCCTGGTGAAAATGAGTTTGACACCCCTGTTACACAGCATTTAATCATGCTATAGATAATTTTCTACTCAATGCCGGATGTCAGTTTAATGTGATGATGCTTAATCAGCTTTCACACGAAATCACATCCTGGCTTGTTAAAGAGAGGAAGTGCACTTTAAATGTAAATCACACACATGCAACCTATTATGAAACTATTTCAGATCCTATAAATCTTTGCTACTTCTTAACAGTCTCTAGGATTCCTATCTCCCTCCTCCATCCTTAAACAGAAACATATAGTGTAAGTAGCTACTGTTGGCTCCCTCAGGTCTACGGAGAGAAAGAAAACATTGTGAATAGTGGTTTCCATGTGATTTTTGTGATATTAAAGGCCTTGTTCTCAAATAGTCTCCTTTATCAGTTTCGAAGTCATTGGAGAAAGGTGTGTGTTTTCCTTGCTTCGCTTGGAGCCTCGGGCCAGAGCTGGCAGTGTGGGGCTACGTGCTGGCTCTTCAGAGAGGCATGTGAGTCCCTGTAATTGTATAAACAGCTTAGTGTCGATGTGGGAATGTGCTCCCCCTCCCTCCCCCCCAGGGAGAGGAGCCGTAGCTTTCATTTTTTTCAAATAGATCTGTGAGCCAAAGAGCAGTGTTAAAGATCCTGGCCTGGGATTCCTGAGGCTCCTCTGCCACAGACACAAGTGAGAGCAGGTTATAGAGAGGGTCACAGATGTCCAAATGGTAATTACCATTAGGTAAAGGTCTTTGGTTTTGTTTGTTTAACTCCATAAACCTTCACATCATTTTTTTTTTTTGGTAAGATTTTATTTATTTATTTTTAGAGAGGGGAAGGGAGGGAGAAAGAGAGGGAGAGAAACATCAATGTGTGGTCCCCACTAGGGGCCTGGCCTGCAACCCAGGCATGTGCCCTGACTGGGAATTGAACCTGTGACCCTTTGGTTCACAGCCCGCGCTCAATCCACTGAGCTACACCAGCCAGGGCCATTTATTAACTAAGTTACACATACTTGATGTGATGGACACAGCAGTGTACGAAATAAAGCGAACAGGCCATCTTCCTTCTCTCCTGTTTTAATACTTAGTGTCTTTTGAGACCCTTTTCTACATAAATAATAACATTTAAAACACTTATATAGAGAGATATACGGATGTACCTACACATCTAAGTTTTAAAGGATAAAAAGGGCTATGCTATATGCGTATGTTGTGGAACTTGGTTTTTCACTCCGTTACACTCATAGGTGCTCATCCATATGTGTGCAAACGTTCGTATCGCTCCCTTGCTGCTGTGTGGTCTGCAGCGGTGTGCGCACACAGTAACTCGCTTAGCCATCCCTCTGTGATGTGTGTGTAGTTTGTCTCCAGGTTTATTCCTCCTGAAAGTGTTGAGTGGCTTCTGATCTTGTTGATTTCCTTAAATCCAACTACTTATTGCACCTAATTGTAAGCATCCTATTACCTCTTCTAGAAGTGTAGTTTATGTGAACATTTACATATTGAAATACATCTTTTGCTATAAACTGATTTGTTTCTTTCTCTTGTTGTAGTCAAGGCATTTAATACAATATGTATAATATATATTCCATGATATATATTGGAGTAATTATGAAATTGACTTTAAAAGGAGCTTTATTAAAAAAATTGTTCTAAAAAGGAGAATTAGTTATGACAGGTTGAGAACCACTGGTATTAGATAATAATATAGTATATGAATTAACTCATTACCAGAGATTTTTGTAACTGAACTCCACAGAGCTGACATCTTACTCTTCTGTTTTCCTTAGTGCCGATGAAGTCGTCGTGAAGATGCATGGCAGCCAGCTGACGCAGAGGTATCTGGAGAAGCACGGATTCGAAGTCCCCATTATGGTCCCCAAGTTGGACGACCTAGGACTCAGGCTCCCTGCACCTACTTTTTCTGCCCTCGATGTGGAACGTCATGTAGGTACGAACTTTGGGAAACATGGCAAAAGTAAAAGTGACAATGCCCAAACAGATTAAAAGTTGAGTGAAAAGAGGTTGATTTCTTTCAGTTTCCTGGGTCAGGAAAGGTGAAATTGAATATCGCCTATATTGACAACTGTTTTTTTTCCTCAGCATACCTGCAATTGTGAGAAGAACAGAATGAAACATTTTGGCTATTCTTACATCCTCAGACTCACCCTGTGGCTTTTTTTTTTTTTGGTCCTTTTTTCTGGTGCTTGCTTAGGAAAAGAGGGGTAACTGCAGACCCTGGGGAAAGGCAGCGGGGAACTGGCTTGGGCCCAGGCCTGTGGACAGTCAGTTGCACGATTTCTGAACCCTGCTTTAGTGACCTGCTGCCGACAGAATGGCCGTGCAAAAGGAGAGATATTTTTGAATCTCTTTTTGTATTTATGGCTTGGTGATATCACCATTTAATGATGTCTGGACCAAATTTGTCATTTTGAAGCCCAGAAAGGCCTAAGAAACAAGGGGGATGTTGTTCATCTATTGCAATGCTGTTGACATTTTTAGTGATTTTAATTATTCTCTTCGTGGTGTTTATAGAAAAGGCCGACTGCATGTAGATGTCATTCCTGGTCAGCAGTAGATAGAGATTATTGGAGGATTAGATCTCCAATCTACCTTGACTCAGAACTGTGCGTCCATTACAATATGTTTTCCCTGAGCGTGAACTCTGAGACCTCGTCCTTGTATCCAGCCTTTGCTTCGACAGTTCTCACTGATAACTGTTTGACAGAGGAAATTCAGATAATTTTGAGTATTTGATAAACTAGGGGACGAGGCTGAGTTTTAACCTAAAACTGTTTGCCTAGACAGCACTGTAAAATAAATAGAGTGTAATGTAAGTATAGGGAAAAAAATCTTCAAACTATTCGGTATTTAACTTTTTAGTACTGCAAAGACCTTCAGTTAACAGAATTGTCTTGACTCAAGTATAAAATAAATTCTACTAGACAATATTTTTTAACTTACATAAAATTACATTAAAACAAGAAAGTCATTTATTTGTTTTCTATTTCAGATTGATGACTTCTACATTTTGAATTCTGTCTTATCCTGTAGGACATTGTAAAACTGACTATGCTTCTTCCTAGGGTGACAGTGCAGCGGTGTGTAAGCACCACCTCATGGTTTTACAGGACATTTGTAAATTAATCCCAGCGCACACTAATGTGAACTGATTTTTGCTTCCTAACCACCACTGTTTTTCTTGAAGCAGAATATTAGGAGAGAAGACACTAGCAGGCAAACAGAAATTGTTCGTCCTAGTTCACTCGTTCCCCGGTGACTGGTCGGTTTTTCAAAATGACAGCTTTAGAACCCTTGTGTTGCAGAAGCGAAAGGGGAAGAGTCAGCCCCTCATTTTATGCATGAGGAATGGAAGCCCAGACTGTGTGGCAGCTTCCACACACCAGCGTCATGCATTTTTGTCATTATGAGCTGCACACAAGAAATCATTGATATGTAAAAAGCTTGTAAATGCGTAAGTTTTTACAATCATTGTTAATTATGCAGCTCTGTCTCAGTTGCTTTCTTTCCTTCAAAAAACCCCCTTTTCAAAAGTTCCATTTGGCCTTAAAAATTAAAGGCACAGGAAAAACTTTGTCTAGGCTATGTGTTTTTGTTGAGGGCATCTATTGATGTAACTTTTAAGCCCAATAATGAGACTATAATTTTTCTCTGCAGGCGGTGACAAAGTGATAGATGTCATCGATGTGGCAAGGCAGGCAGACAGCAAAATGACCCTTCACAATTACGTTAAATACTTCATGAATCCCAACAGACCAAAAGTGTTAAATGTGATCAGCCTTGAATTTTCAGATACAAAGTGAGTAGTTCCGAACATTTTGGGTTAGTCTTCTGAGTGTTAGCTAAACCTAGTTAAATGATAAATTTACTTCAGTAAGAAACATAATTGTGACTTCTTAAGTGACCCAGCGATAGCAATGTTGTAAATTTTGTTTTGGTGTGCTCAGAGAGCATTTAGAAATGCAGTGGGTTTTAAAGTATTGTTGTTAACCTTGAGTTCCATTTAATTTCTTGGTCTGGGTTGAGATGGAAGATGCCATTTGAAGAAGTTTTAACTTGCACGACGTGGGCGTGTCTGTGTGTGTGTGCGTTTGTTTTTTAAAGGATGTCTGAATTGGTGGAGGTCCCCGACATAGCCAGAAAACTTTCCTGGGTGGAAAATTATTGGCCAGACGACTCAGTCTTTCCCAAGCCGTTTGTTCAGAAATACTGCTTAATGGGAGTGCAAGACAGCTACACAGATTTCCACATTGACTTTGGTGGGACTTCGGTGTGGTACCATGTCCTCTGGGTAAGACGGGGGTATTTCTTTGTTCTCCTGTTGACAAAAACACGTAGTCCTATATTTGTAGGTGTGCATTCATGCAAATGACATTTGCAAAGAGGGAAGGTTTTGTACTTTTTAAGTAGGACCTATCATGTTACTGGTAAGCATTATGATTTTTTAATTTCAAGTAACAGAGGAGCTATTAATTCTTAATCTATATTTAGATTCCCCCTTTTCTTGCCATGATTTTATAAGCTGGTCTCTTGTAGCCTTTTGTCTTTTCCTGCATTCAGTTATCACTTAATCCCTGAATCAGTACCTGAGAAGGAGCAAAATTACAGTAATAATCATTGCTTCTGACCTTAAGATTAGGCTGGGACAGCTAGTTGGATAGCTTATCAGTTGGGAAGGTCCGTAAAAATACTAATTCTTCTTGGCAGCTTATATTCACCTTGCTTTGTCTAGAACTGTGCTTTTCAAACAGTAGCCCTTAGCCATGTGTGGCTAAATTTTAAATGTGTGGCTAAATTTAAAATCCAGTTCCTCATTCTCACTAACCACACTTCAAGTGCTCAGCATCCACACGTGGCTTCTGACCCCTGTAGTGGGTAGCACAGACGTAAAACCTTTCCATCCTGGTGCATCCTGTTGGACACTGCTGATCTAGAACCAAACCCTCGTCTGTGTTAAGTGCCTGTTTGTCAGCAGTGCTCTGTACTGTACATGGCCCTGTGTCCTTGAGCTCCTGTTTCTTTTCACCATGAGAGAGCAAAGGATTAGTTTATTAAAGGAAGTTGATTTGCAGGTCTTTAAAAATAATCACTATAGTATAGCTCTTAGGAGAAAGGGCAACCTTTGCAGAGATGACTCTGTAACCTGGAGCCTATCAACACGTATTTACTCCAGACCTTGAAAACGAGATCAGCAGGATGTTTGTGATATTTCCCCTCTCCTCTCTTGTAACTCTTTCTCCAATGCCACTTGATCAACGCCTTGTTGTATTTGGGAAGGGGAGCCTTTGCTCCTGTGAAGAAAGATGCTTGTGAAGGGCAATAGTTATTGATTGGGTATGTGAAATATGTCTTTTTGAGCCCAAAAAATGTGATAATTACCTTATTTAGGTCATTTTATTGGGAAAGTGCATCAATGTAGGCCATCCTAAGAATGGCTTTTTCTTTTCAAAAACAGTGTGATTACTTTCTTTTAGGGTGAGAAGATTTTTTATTTGATAAAGCCGACAGACGAAAACTTGGCACTCTACGAATCTTGGAGTTCATCTGTGACCCAGAGCGAGGTGTTCTTCGGAGATAAGGTGGATAAGTGCTACAAATGCGTGGTAAAGCAGGGACACACCTTATTTGTTCCCACAGGTGAGGCTTCATCTCGCTCCCGCTCCCCAGTGTTGATCCTTACTCACACAGAGTCAGCTTTTAATTAGAAACTCCGGCTTTAACATGTTTGCAGAGTGGCTTTGCACAGGAGGTCGTGGGCTTTTCGTTTCTTTGTCTCTCAGAGGCTTTCCTTATGGTTAGGACGTGTTTTCTTTCACTGTTTTATGTCATTTGCCTTCATTTTGATTTTTTCAGATAAAATTTCACGTACTATAATATTCACCCTTTGAAGGTGTACAGGTCTGTAGTTTTTAGTGGATTAACAAGTGGTGCAGCCTTACCTCCATCTAATTCGGATGTCATCGCCTTGAAAAGGAGCCCATGTCAGTTGGCAGTCATGGCTCCATCCCCCGCTTTGAGCCCCTGGCAGCCACTAATGTGCTTCCAGTCTCTGTGACTTTGCTCACTCCGGATATTTCGTGTGTGTGTGCACGCGCGGAACATGTGGCCTTTTTAATCCAGCCTGCAGCCAAAGTTAACATCATGTTTACTAGGCTCATGCTTACTGTAACACATATCTGTACTTCATTACTTTTTACAGCTGATCAACATTTCATTGTACAGATACACCACGTTTCACTTATCTGTTCATTAGTTGACGGGCATTTGGGTTGCTTCCACCTTTTGACTACTCTTTGAACATGTGTGTAAAAGTTCTCATGTGGAAGTATTTCGTTTTCCTCGGTTATATACCTGGTATGGAATTGTTGGACCGTATGGTTGGATTGATGTTTAACTTTGAGGCACCGCCACACTGTTCTCCAAAGGGCCGCGGCATTTTACACCCCGCCAGCAATTTACAGTGTGTTCTGTTTCTCCACATCCTCGCCAACACCGTAATTATCTTTTTTATTTTTGCCACTTTAGTGGTGTCTCACTGTGTTTCTGCTTTGCACTTCCTCAGTGATTAATGATGCTAAACATTTTTCTTATGCTTATTGGCCATTTCAGTATCTCTTTGGAGAGTGGTCTATTGAAATCCTTTGCCCATTTTTAAGTTGGGTTATTTGTCTTTT
This sequence comes from Glossophaga mutica, assembly GCA_039655065.1. NCBI lineage: Eukaryota > Metazoa > Chordata > Mammalia > Chiroptera > Phyllostomidae > Glossophaga > Glossophaga mutica. The sequence goes on from CM077313.1 coordinate 10,309,121, forward strand.
CATTGTTGAGTTGCAACCATTCTTTGTATACTAGACCCTTATCAGGCACATTTATAATTTGCAAACATTTTCTCCCATCCTGTGGGTTGTCTTTTTACTTTCTTGATAATGTCCTTCGCACAAAATTTAAAAGTTTTGATGAAGTTCTCTTCAACTTTTGCTTGCTGTGAAAGGCCAAGCCGGCAGCAAGAATCTGGGCTATTGTCCTATGACAGAGAGGAGTATGATTGGAGGGACCTGAGGAAGTATAGGTGTCAGGTGCGTCACTCTGAGACGTGATGGGACGCAGGGCTCTCCAGGCCGGGGGGGAGGGGGGTGAGTACTGTTAGTCTGGTTTGGGTGACCTTGAAGGCTGCAGAGTTCGCAGGGATTCGTTCCCACAGGCCCTGCTTTTCTTGCTGTGCCTCTGGTACATATAATAATAAATAAATATGTTTTTAATAAATGCCTGGAACCACCAGAATTTGTGAATGTAGATAAGTATCAGTATTTTCATTGGGAATAGACTAAGCTCCTTCCTTAAATCTTCTTTCCAGTGTTCCCTTTTATAAAAAATAATTAGTTATGCCCTCTTCAGAGTCTTGAATTCATGTTTGTTGATGTTAATAACCTCCTATACCAATACTTTAAAAAAAATATAATGACCTAGCTGGCGTATAAAGAAGAGATTAAAAAGTAATTTATAATAAAACACTATTCGAAAATGTGTCTGCTCAGGCACAGCAGCCTTAGACGACAAAATGAAATAGGCATAAGCCAGAAAACCAATACAGGTATTTGATTGGCAACTCAAATTCCGTTGTGTTGGTGTTGGTTAGTAGTTCTCAGACTTCCTCAAGCATCACAGTCTCCTGGAAGGGTATATTAAAACACAGACTGCTGGTTCCCATCCCCAGCAGTTACGATTCAGTGGATCTGGGATGAGGCCTGAGAATTTGCATTCTGACAAGTTCCTGACTGATGCTGCTGCTGCTGGTCTGGAGACTTGGAGAACCACCGCTGTAGGCATTACAGTTTTTCCCCAAGGTGTAGTTGCCCACTGATAAAGTTCCACACAAACTAAAGTACAGTTTCCTTCAATTGACAGAGTAGTTATATTTCTGGGAAATTATGCCAAACCCATGCAAAAATTACTTCGTTGCATGTATAATAAAGTTAGAGTTTCTAGGCTCAGGCAGTTCTTGGCAGATTTTGTACTAAATGAATGCCCTGCAGGAATTCCTAAGTCCTCAGTCATGCAGGGCAGTTTCTTACTGCGTGGCATTGTCCTGCATTTTGTACTCCTGGCTCCCACTCATGAAATGGCAGAGGTGCCCCCTGATCATTGTGACAATTGAAAGAAGCCCCCTAAAGTGTCCCAATACAGGTAGTATGGCCTCTGCGAGAACCACTGATCTGTAGGAGTTGTAGTCGACGGACTTCTCATTGGTGATTTCAGGGTCAAGCTCAAGGCTTTGTGCCTTTGAGCACACAAATGGGCACTGCTTGAAAGTCAGTCCTTTCATACTGTGTCATAGCACAGTGAGGGATGAAAAGATGATAAAATATAAAGAAAATAGGGTCTTTTTTAACAGCTAATTTTTACATTCAAATGTATTTGTTTATATTTATGCTTACATGAAGTCTATGTTTAGTCTGTGAACATTTCTTTCAAAAGCTAGGCATTATCTCTTAGAAGAGATGTTTTTCACTTTGAAAATGTTTTTATGGGAAAATAAGACATCATTTTGATTGCCAGCATTTGCATGCATAGAAACAAAACCCTCCATAGTGAGCTGCGGGCGATCCCCCTTCCCCTTGTTAGGGACGGGCATCTGGTTGAGTTCCAGGGCCCTCCTCTGCTCAGTCCCAAAGGCGCTTATTCCGGAGACTGGGGCAGCGAAGTGCTCAGCCAGTCTCAGCGTTCAGTTCACCTCATGGAAGTGCGCTTGCCTCGTTCTCACCAGCTTTGACTTGATTTGGAGTAAAAAATCTTTAATATAAAGTTGGATTTTTTAAAAATGAAAACAGCCCCAACCACACCTTTGCAGAGACCTTCTTTATCTTGTACTGTGATTTTAAGCCAATGCGTTTGTTTCTTCAAAGTCAGCATAGAGCTGGTGTATACTAAGCCTTCAATAAATATTTGAACGAGTAAATCCATAGATTTTATAGACATTAACTTTCCTGCCACTGGAGTATGAAGTAAACTGATGTTGATATTTTTGAGTTTCTTATTTCGCAGGTAGACATATTTGTTTGATTGAAATACTTAGAAATCCCTGATTTACATACTTTTACCCATTTCAGGGTGGATTCATGCTGTGCTCACTTCTCAGGACTGTATGGCTTTTGGGGGGAACTTTCTGCATAACCTTAACATCGGCATGCAGCTCAGGTTAGTGACATCAGTATTTAAAGGATCTTTTGTCCTTTCTTAATTAGGACATTGTTTCAAAGTTTCAAAAACCTAGTCAACAGCATATTTTGATTGAGATCTCATGGAGATAGATCTCATGAGAAATTCTGAGAATAGGAACTTTTAACAAAAGTAGTGTTACAAAATTTTGACAGGAAGACCCCCTTAATGCATCTCAAATCCGAAATTAAAAAAATAAATACTTTTTGCAGTTTGAGACTAAATGTCTCCCTAGATTTCAAAACTTTATGAAAATATATGGGCTCCCCTTTGGTGGTTTTTACAGTGAGGGAAATGAACACAGTGCCGCCAGACTCGGGTGTGACATGCAGCTCTGGGTGGGGACAGTGCAGCTGCCCGGGGTTGGGGTGGCGGTCGGACCTCCCCCTTTAGTTGTACTGTGGAGGAAGGGTTGACGGCTGTTTCCCTTTCTGCGTGAGTGTTTGACCACCTCAGCAGAGAGTGAAGAAAACCGGAGTGGGTATTGCAATGCTGCCCAACACGTGGAATTGACTCGTAAATACGTTGTCTTATTTTTTATAGCAGAACCCTTGTGAGATCCCTTCCATTAAGACTAGGATAAAAACCCCAACGTGTGATCTTTCTGAAGGCCTGTGTAATTCTTCAGTATACTGTCAAATTTGTTAAGGTCAGGCCTGGATAAGAACACACTTTAGTCTTATCCAAATGTCATAGTAAGAAATATACAACACTTGATTGGTCTTACATGTTACCTGCTTATTTTATTTTCCTTAAATCGGTGGCTTTCATTTAACTTTGAAATGCTAATATTAACATTAAATTTCTTCAAATTATATTTTATAGGTGTTATGAGATGGAAAAAAGGCTAAAAACACCAGATCTTTTCAAATTCCCTTTCTTTGAAGCCATATGTTGGTTTGTAGCCAAAAACTTGCTGGAAACCTTGAAAGGTAATTAATAATCTGTCCATTTTATTGTGTGATATGATGCATGATGTTTGTAAATTCACTAAAAGCCACTGATAGAAAAGAAAGAGAGGCCCTTGTATGGTGTTGCTGTTGCCTCTGTTTCACCTATTCATGGATTGATTGGAGGGAGAGAGAAACTTGGACTTGTTGTCCCACTTACTTAGGCACTGACTGGTTGCTTCTTGTGTGTGCTCTGACTGGGGGTCGGACCCACAACCTTGGTGTGTCAGGATGACACTCTAACCAGCTGAGCTACCCATCTAGGGCTATTTTGTTTTTTTAAATGCATAGTTTCCTTTGCTAAGAACCTTTTTAGCAAATTAGAATCTCTAATCCACAATCTTAAAAACCTGGATCAGAACAGGTAATGTTGAAAAACGTTCGTCTCACCTGGCATTTCAGTGGCTTGCATGCACTGTCAGGCACGCAAAAATGCCTCACTTGCAAAAGTGCAGCTTAAGCCAAGAGACTGTTATGTAACATGCGTTCCCAAATATTTGCTCTTAGAATCAAGGACATAGTTTTCATGTCCTGAGAGAATCAGGCGGTGCCTGCGCCATTACCGTAGTGCCACTATGCCGGCCAGCAAGAGGCGCCTGTTAGCCGGACCAGCCAAGTACCTGGTTCTGTGTCTGTGGGTGAGGAACAGTGTTTGTTTGGGCATTTGTTATCCCTTTATTTAAACTTGAAAGCTACCTTTTCTAAGTAGAATGTCGGGGTTCCTATTTCACCTTTGGGTTAATAACCTTGGAGCAGTTAAATTGGAAACTGAATGTCACTTCTTTTGTTTGTTTGTTTGTTTGTTTTGGCTTCTCGTGCATTTGTGCCAGTGAGAACACAGTTTATCTGGTTTTGTTTTGTCTAACTTGTCTAGTCCATTTGCAAATAGTGCTATTATTATAATTAACTCCCAGGAGAAACAGATATAAACCAGTTAAACACAAAGTCTATTCCAAACATTTGTTTCTTTTTCCATGTAAAAGTTTCATAGGAAGCCCTGACCAGTGCGGCTCGGTTGGGCGTCATCCCACAAAGTGAAGGGTCACGGGTTCGATTCCCTGTCAGGGCACATGCTTGGGTTGTGGGATTGGTCCGCAGTCGGGGGCGCTTACAATCAATTTTTCTCTCTCACATCAATGCTTCTCTCCCTCTCTTTCTTACTCCCTGCCACTCTCTCTAAAAATAAATGAATAAAATCTTTCTTAAAGTCGTATTTTATTGATTATGCTCTAACAGTTGTCCCAATTTTACCCCTTTGCCCTCCTCCACCCAACATCCCCCCACTCCCTCAGTAAACGAAGAAAATCTTTTAAAAAGTTGTATAAAAAAGGTAAAATGAAAAGAAACAATAACTTACTTCCCAGAATACTGTGCACAGAATTAAATGATAAAATTTATGGTTTCTTTGCTCAAAAAAAAGGGGGTGCTCACTCTGGGAGGAAAGAATAATAACCCCATCCCACACCTGCACCATGGCGCAGTGGGAGAGCCCTCGTTGGCGGTGCGGGTGTCTGTGGTGCAGGGAGGACGCCATGGAGGAGGAAGAGCAGGTGTTCTCCGCACAAAAGCAGTGTTCGCTCCAGAAATCTGTCCTTTTGCCCAGTCCCTGACTCATTCAGTGTTTTCAGGAACTCTTCAAGGCTGCAGAACGTCACAGCGGACCATGGAGTTGCCATCTGTAGTTTCCAGTAAGATTCTGGGCTGTAAAGTACACAGCCTCCTGTCCAACTGGAAGCCTAGAGAAATAGGAACACTTCTAAATACTTACAAAAACACCTACAAATGTTCTTGTTTCCTGGAAATTAAGCCCAGTGACTGAACCCTCCAGATTAGAGATTGGCACTCTAAGTTCAGAGCACGTTTACCATCTTTTCTCAACAACACACCAACACAGACCCCTAGGGTGAGGCTCTCCCCCGATGTCTGAGGGGGGCTCATCAATCAGCTTTGTAGAACAAATTAAGAATTTATCTGAAAGACAAAACCTTGCTGTTCTTGCAGTCACAAGCAGCAGATTGCTTAGTCTTAGAGTGATTTAGCCTTTGTGTTAGGCCACTGAGAGTTTAGAACCATTGAGGTCTGATTGAAAACAACCCTATACATTAAAGTTAAAAAAAAAATTACTGTAAAAGGATACTTGCAGGTCGGTTTTAAAGTGTTTTAAATTTCATCAGCCACATCAGTACAGGATACTTGGTGATACTAGTGTATCAATCCAATCCCACTGAGGATGGAGCTGAAGGACCGCCACACCAGGGCTGTCGTCCTAGGCATTCATCCTGGAATCAGGAGCGGTGGTCTCGGGTTATGTTGTCCTTTCATCCCTGACCTTTTAACTTCTCCTTGTGGCCTGTTATTTGCCGCCTCTAAGGCTGTTACAGGCTTATCTGATAAATTAAATGAGGGCGGCTTGTATGAAATTCTTAACTGAATTTAGTGTCAGTAATAATAAAACAGTGAACCAGCCTGGGCTTTATGTAAGTAGAGTAGCCACAGGGCAAAAGCAAAAACTTTCACTTTTGCTTCAGCTGGCCTGAGTTGGGAGACCACATCTACTATATTTTAAATGAGTTTTGGATAATTAATTTGGAAAGAGACATCGGGGGGGGGGAGGGGAGTGTGTGTATTTACCGTTACGATGGTGAGATCTCGTGTGCCCGCAGTCAGTTGTATAGATCGCACGCACGCACACACACACACACACACACACACACACGCACTCCTGCACGGTTTAGAGAATCACCAGGCTGTCACTCAGAGCGCCTCTGCCCCAGGGGAGCAGAAGCAGCCTCGCCAGTGCCCTAGTCACGCCTCTTTTTTTCCCCACGGCGCCGCCTCCTGCCCTTCGAGAGAGAACCCCTATCCGGACTTCCGTGATAGTCCTCTTCTGCCGCTTTACCACCCACGTCACAGATTGAAATGGCGCAGTTTTGTCCGTTTTTAGATGTTGTGTGAGGAGCTTCATGCTGCCGTCATTCTGCAACCTGTCCTTCCCTCGGCATCATGCTTGGGAGCTCTCTTTTAACTTGAGCATTTAGTGCGATCACATATAACGTAATTCGGGGATTTTTTTTCTTTCTTGGCCTTTTCAATATTTATTCACTTTTTTCCCTTTCTGTTAATTTGGAAGTGATGTAGCTTTGTATGTGGTGGTTCTCAAAATCTAAAGTTAATGCCTTTATCTTCGGAACACTTAACTCCTTTCTGCACCTCTTCCATGCCCACAGAACTGAGAGAAGATGGTTTCCAGCCTCAAACTTACCTAGTACAGGGTGTGAAAGCACTGCACACTGCTTTAAAATTGTGGATGAAAAAAGAAGTAAGTAGTTCGCTTTGGTGAAATAATTGTTACTTTTTTTACATGGCAGGATCAGGAAAACGGGTCTTCAAGCTATGTGGCAGGAGGAGCTGCAGTAGAGGGAATAGAAATCATGCTTTAAGTACAACATGCAATTTATTGTACAGTATATACAAATGTACTGGTTTATGTTTCTATGAGGATGAAGTGCCTCAGTGTTTCTTTAAGTTGGAAAAGAAAGTAATGCAAGCATATCTAGGATATTGACTAAGAAATGAACACATTGATGTAGAATAACTGAGCTCTCATGGCGGCTAACTACTGCACTTAGTCTTTACATCCACCACTAAGTTCATCCTCACAGCACCGATGTGAGGTCTGGGTGCTACCGTTATCCCCGTTTCCCATGTGGGGAAGCCGAGGTTCAAGGAGTTTAAATACTTTCCCAAGACCTCAGCCGAGGTCTCTGCAGTTGCTGTGCCTGTGCTTGCATCCCTCTCCTCAACTTAAGTAAAGATGGAAATAAGGAGGTCAGGGGTCAAGCAGAAGCTTTCCATTTTCACCGAAATGGGGTCTGATTGTTTGCATTTGAGACCCACTTCCTCCAAGAGGTCATCCCAGATCTCCATTGGGAAGTAGTGTGTCCTCCCTTTATGCTTCCGTCACACATTTCTTGTGCCAGTGCACTAGGATAATTTCAGTGCCTGTGTTACTACTTACAAATCCTTGTGTATTATGAATTAAGCATTAGCATTATGAATTAAATGTTAATCTTAATTAGTTACTTCACTAACTGTTGTAGCACTGCTTTGAGGTCTAGAGTACTACTCGATGTAAAGCAAAATTCACTGTGCGACAAGTTCATCTTGAATTCAATCCGAGAGGATTTTATAAGTTAATGAGGATCTCCTTAGAGGGTATCACACGAGCCGTATGTCCTCTGAGACTTGGTTTATTGGTATTTAGCTGTGTCTGTAAAATCTGGAGAACCCCAAAATTGGCTTAATAAATTAGTTCTTTACATATTAAGTGTAAGTAACTTTGGTTATTTTGTCTTTGTTAATCTATATACAGCTTGTATCCGAACATGCCTTTGAAATTCCAGACAATGTTAGACCTGGACATCTCATTAAAGAACTTTCTAAAGTAATTCGAGCAATAGAGGTAAGAGTAGAAGCTGTCATCTAAATTCTTGGTTACTATATGCTTTGAGAAGCAAATAGATCTACCACCACACTACAAACATCTGAAAGCTCTTATGCACTTCAAAAAAACCCAGAATGACCTAAGTCTTAGAAACATCTCAGGTTCCGAGGTTCTTAAAGTCCTAGAGAGAAATTTAGAGGGTTGTGTCATAATGAAGTAATCAGGAAGTAAAGTTACCAGGTTACTCCCAAAATTAAAAATAATAAACAGAATAAACAAAACTTTCAGATCAAGTTCATTTCATCTGTGCAGAGGTGAATACGTGCTTTTTAGTAATTAGAAAAAGAAGGAAATGTTAGGTGAGTAGAGCCAGGTGAAGCTGGGCTGGAAAGAGGGAAGATATCAGTGGGGTGGGGCAAGGAGAACCGCTCAACTGAAAATATTAGAACAAGTTGTTGGGCAAATGCCCTTTGATAAAAGCCCACAGAATTTTAAATTACGTGTTTTAATTTATCAGTTAGGAGCTATTTTAGGTATTAAAGAAAGCAGGTTTTAATTAAAGTAATTATACAGGAAGGTGGTTCTATTAGTGTCTAGCTTGAACTGAAAGTGGAGGAATGGAGGCTAACTGGTAACTTAACAACTCAGATTAGGTCTGTTTGAGGGGACAGGCAAGTAGAATGCACCTAATAACTACTAAAATGCTGGGTTTAACATCCTTTGATAGAATAGTATATGTTATTCTCTATGTTCACATTTAGTAAAAAATGTTTTTAATTTTAAAGAGTGATAGTAATTGCACATAGATTTCAAATCAAAAGACACATATATAATCTTATATATGCGAATGTATAAATATATAAATCTCATATGATAACAACTCAGACGAAGAAGAAACTCAATGAGAAAGTTGTGGGTCTCTATGAAAAACTGTAAATCTTTACTATGGGAAGTAAAAATATTTGGATAAATGGGAGGGTCATTTCTGAAATATGTCAACTTCAAATTAATATTATAAATGTTAAATGGTGAAATGTACTTCAAAGAATAAATGGACAAAGGTAGTCAACATAGTATTTTGTTTTAATTGAAGGGTAGGCAGTACAGGAGGCAGCAAATGGCCAGTAGAAAAATGTACAAAGAAAACATACAGGTGTTTCACTAAAAAAAAAAAAAAAATGGCTGATCCGATAAAAATAGTCTCAATATGTGAAAAAGTATTCAACCACATTTTGTCAAATAATTTATGATTTCATATGATCATTTATCAAATTAGCAAAAATAAAACTCCCTGTTCTCTCCCTGATTGTAGGAATAGATTAGTTTATGCTTTCTAAGTGGCATATACCTTGACTTAGCAGTTTCACTGTAATTAAATAAAGAGTATTCCAATTAAACTTGGTAGATTAAACATGAATGCTTACCACTGTTACCTCCTGGTACCAAAATGATGCAGTGAAAGAATTAAAAAAGACATCTTAGCCCTGGCTGGTGTGGCTCAGTGGATTGAATGCTGGCCTGTGAACCAAATAGTTGCCAATTTGATACCCAGTCAGGGCACATGCCCGGGTTGTGGGCCAGGTCCCCAGTAGGGGGCACTCAGGAGTTAACCACACACTGATATTTCTCTCCCTCTCTTTCTCCCTCCCTTCCTCTCTCTCTAAAAATAAATAAATAAAATCTTTTTTTAAAAAAAGACATCTTCGAAGACAAAGAGTAACGAACTATAGAAATGATCCCTGAAAGTATAGTCTTTGAAGACAAAGAGTATAATAAAGATGAAGATTCCAACTGGATTTTGGAAGCTGGAAAGGAAATGTACAAGTGGTAACTGATTTAGCAGACCAGAGAGCTGAAACCTGTATGGGCAGTGGGGGAAGACCAGGGACAGGTCTTAATTTGTACAGAATCTTCAAAAAAATCTACCAGACTTTTTTTGAAGGACCCTCTGAATATAAGAGTGGAGGTAGCACTGAAACAGGATTGATTAAAGATCTATTTAAGAAACAAATTAATTTTCAAATTCCTGCTTTAACACATGCAGAAAACTAGAGGTTTAATTTTTTGGGAGGTCAAACTTGAGATCGTGGACTTGGGAACACCAAGCCCAGTGAGGGAGATAGTTATCATACTGAAAAGGATTAAGTGATAGTGTACATAGAGAGTGCTGCTCCTTCTACTTGGCTTCTAAAACACAGGCAGTCTGGCCAAGAAGTAGATCCACTGATACTGGCAACTGGCGAACCCACCAGTTAACAAAGCCCCACTCAGAGCTCCCAGTTAGCATCTTCTCTTTTACACACAGTGAAATGTGTAGATTGTAAGAACAGTCTGAGAGTTGACAAAGGTATGCACCCGTATAACCAGTATTCCAATTGGGATATAAATCATTTCTCTTCCCCCAGAAGTCCATTCTTGCCTCCTTCTAGTCAGTCTTCCTGACTTCTGTTGTCTTCAGAGATTAGTTTTGCTTATTCTTGAATTTCAGGTAAAGGTAGTCATACAGTTTGTATGATTTTGGTGTCTGGCTTCTTCCACTCACATGATGCTTTTGAGAATCATCCATGTCATTGTATATGTCAGTTCTTTTTCATTGCCGAGTGGTACACCATTGAATGAACATGCCACACCTTGTCTTCCATTCTTTTGTTGATGGCTATTTGGCTTACATGCAGATTTGGCCATTATGAATAAAGCTGTTATGAACATTCTTATATGTCTTTTGTGTTAAATGTATGTTTGCATTTTTTTGGCTAACTACCTGGGAATAGAGTTGTTGAGCCATAGGGTGAGTGAATTTTTTAACTTTGTGAGAATTTGCCAGTTTTCCAAAGTGGTTACACCGTTTCACACTTCCATCAGTCATGTGTAGGCATTCTGGTTATTTTGTATCCTCACCAGTATTTGATGTTTTCAGTCTTTTGATTTTTGCTGTTCTAGAGAATATGAAATATTATTTCATTGTGGTGTTAACTTGCATTTTGCTAAAGATTAATGGCATTTGTATATCTTCTCTTAAATATTAAGAGAAGTATTATGTAAACATTATGTTGTATCTCTTTGAAGTTTTTGTTTAAAAAATTATGTTTTATTGCGCCCTGGCTGGTGTAGCTCAGTGGATTGAGCGCGGGCCTGCGAACCAGAGAATCGCGGTTCGATTCCCAGTCAGGGCACATGCCTGGGTTGCAGGCCAGTTCCCAGCAGGGGACACACGAGAGGCAACCGTACATTGATATTTCTCTCCTTCTCCCTCTTTCCTACCCTTCCCCTCTAAAGATAAATAAATAAATAAATCTTTAAAAAAAAATTATGTTTTATGATTTGTAGGAGATCATTATATTGTATTTTCTGAACACAAGTTCTTTGTCATTGGGCATGCATTCATTCATATATACATATAAAAGCTAATATTTACCCACAGCCTGTGGCATATCTTTTCATTACGTTAATGGTATCTTTTCATGAGCAGAAACATTTAATTTTAAAGAAATTTAGTTTATCAATTATTTTTCTTTTGTAGTTAGTGTTGTTTTATGTACTCTCTAAGAAATCTTCCCCAAGGTCATGAAAAATACTTTTTTTCTTAAAAAATAGTACACTGTTTTTTTTTCTAAAAGCTTTTTACATCGAGGTAAACGGCCACTCTTGAATTTTAGTGTATAGTGTAAGTCAGACATTTCCCAGCACGTGTTTACTTAGCTTTCTTAGAACCACCGGTTGAAACCATTAGCTCTTTTTTTTTTTTAATTTTTTTTTTAATTTTAATTGTTGATCTTGTACAGTTTTCTGTCTTTTATTCTCACCCGAACCCACCACCCCAGCCCTCCCCTCCTCCCTCCCATTTCCACCCCCCCCCATAGTTTTTGTCCATGTGTCCTTTATACTTGTTCCTGTAATTCCTTCCCCTTTTCCCCTGAAATTCCCTCCCCTCTCCCCTCTGGTGACTCTCAGCCCGTTCTCAATTTCTGTGTCTTTGGTTATATTATGCTTGTTTGTTAGTTTTGTTGATTAGCTTCCTGTTAAAGGTGAGATCATATGGTATTTGTCTTTCACTGCCTGGCTTACTTCGCTTAACATGATGCTCTCAAGTTCCATCCATGCAGTTGCAAAGGGTATGAGGTTCCTTCTTTCTTTCTGCTGCATAGAATTCCATTGTGTAAATGTACCACAGTTTTTTGATCCATTCATTTACTGATGGGCATCTAGGCCGCTTCCAGCACTTGTTTATTGTAAATTGTGCTGCTATAAACATAGGGGTGCATAGGTTCTTTTGGATTGGTGTTTCAGGGTTCTTAGGATATAGTCCTAGCAGTGGAATAAAACCATTAGCTCTTTAATAATACTTCCTTTTTAAAATGCATAGAGAGCTAAGTAGAGTTTTAAAGACAAAGACAAAAATACAGCAGAAAAGATTATTCAATAAATAAAGAAGTCTTTAGCTCAAACTCAAATATAATTGCTAATCTCAGGAGAGAAATGAGTGAATACTGCCTCTACGAGAAAGGGACAGGAGGCTGTCCCAAAGGAACATTCAAAGACGAAGGAAAAGAGGTTCTTGAATAAATTAATAGAAATAAAATTTAGTAGAATGGTTGGAAGATAAAGTTGGGGAAATCTCCTATAAAATCTTTTTTTTAAAGACCTAAATAGGACAGAAAAATTAGAAGGTCATTTTATAAAGTCATCACCAAAATAATAGGAGCTCCAGAGAGACAGAACAGAGGAAACGAGAAAATTACTAGAGGAACCATCAAAGTTGTAGAGTTCAAGGACATGTCTTCCCAGATCGATAGCCCTGCAAAGTGCCCAGTGCAGTGGGTGAAAAAGACCGAAGCCAGGGCACATCACACCAAGGCACAAGGTCAAGTTTCAGAATACATGTAACAAAAAGCACATCTGAAAAAGTATTAGGGGAAGTAGTATGGGTCATATACAAAGAATTAGGAATCAGAATAGTATTAAATTTCTCAACAATAACACAGCAAACCAGAAGACAATGGAGCAAAGCCCTTAACATTCTGGGGCTTGGGGGTGCCAACATACACATCTGTATTCAGCCAAGCTATAAATCAGGTATGGTAAAAGGTGTCAGAGAGGTAACATCTCAAAAAATGTACCTCCCTTGTTGCCCTTTCTCAGGAAGCTAAGAGCATGTGCTGTCCCCTCCCCGCCCCGCCCCTGAAAAAAAAAAGGGGAGTAAACAAAAAGAGAAGGATTTCTGGAATTCATTCTTCCCACAAGTGCTGAGTACCTGCTGCGTGCTTCGTGCCATCAGGGATGGGCATGGAGCCATGAACACAGCAAAGCCCTGCCCGTGGAGCTTACTAGTAAGAGGCTAGCCATAAATATTTTAGTATATTTTAGCAAGAACTGACAAATGCTATGAAGAAAAGTAGAGGGGGAGAAAGGATAGGAAGTGGTGGGCAGAGCTGGTGGCAGAGGTGCAGTGTGACAGGGTGAAAGGGGAACAGGTCAGGAAGGGTCTCAGGTGACGTGTGTGCAGGCCCAGAGAGCAGCCAGTCCTCGACGGGTCAGGAGGATGGAAGGCCTGTATTTGTTGTTTATCTGAAACCCAGACATAACTGGATGTCTTATCCTTTATCTGGCTATCTATCCATGAGAGATGTCTCCAAAGAAAAATACAAACTTGTGTTTGAATGTTTGCATTTTTCTAGGGGAGAATTCGGGGACTAATTAGTGATAAGTAGATAGAAAGCAAGCTGATAGAAAGTGCAGCAGTTGTAAATTCAGGGAAAAAATCAAACAATGTAAAGGAAGGGAGATGTAATAACAACATGTTATACGGCACTGGGTTGCAAATAATTTTTACTGAGTCCAATTTAAATACTGAATATTGAAGGAAGGGGAAGTACGTGCACATTTAGGAGAGGTACGCCAGAATTAAGACTGTGCTTTGCATAACAGGAATTCAGTAATATAGTTACAGGTATAAAAACAAGAAATGCCAGTATATCCATGTTATTTAGAAATTTGGAGGCAAATGACTGAAAAAAAAAAAAAAAAAAAAAACCCTGACAACAAAAGCAGCTACAGGAATTGCAAGTGCTGGGCATGAACCCAAAAGAATTGACAGCAGAGACTCGAACGGATGTGCATGTGCATGTTCAGAACAGCATCCCTCACAGCAGCCCAACGGGGGAGCAGCCCCCGTATCTGTCACGGAAGAGTGGGAAAGCAGAAGGCGGCATATCCATGCGGTGGGATGTTGTTGAGCCTCATAAAATAAGTTCTGGCTCATGCTGCAACATGGATGTACCTCGAAGATAGTATGTTCAATGAAATAAGACAGTCACAAAGGGACAAATATTGTACGATTCCACTTATATGAGGTTCCTAAGGTAGTTACATTCATAGAAGCAGAAAATAGAACATTGATTGCCAGGGATTGGGGGTAAGGTGGAATGCGGAAGTATTGTCTAATAGGTACAGAGCCTAAGTTTGGGAAAATGTTCAAGTTCCAGAGATGGATGGTGGCAGTGGTTGGACAGCCATGTGAAATGTACTTAATGCCACTGAATTCTATGCATAAAAATGGCTAAAATGATAAATTATCTAGCTTACCACATATGTGGCACAAAATGATGTGTATGTTCCTACAGTTTTTAAAAAGTTGGAAGTGGTTGCTGCAGGAGAATGGGACCTGGGATGGGGAAGGGTAGATTGCTACTTTTTATGATATGCTTAGAAAAATTTAACTTTTCAAAACTACGTAGATGTATGCTTTGCTTTGAAAAGCAATCATTGATTTATGCAGCTATGCATGTGACAGAATGTACATCACAGGAAAGAGTTGGAAGCAGCCTAACTAACTACCAGTAACTTTCAGGCCAACAAATCGTACTATCGGTGTGTGCCGGAGTACTGCACAGCCTTTAAAATGATCAAGGCAATACATTCACAGTATGTTACTACATGGGGCAGGGGGTTGGAAAGGAAGTAAAGGTCTCAGTAAAGCCGTTAATCTTATATCTGGTCTCTTTTTATATAATTAAATTGAACATTTTTTGTTTTCTAAAATATTTTTATGGCTGACTACCTGGTCAGGCATGTGTGTAGCCTTGTTATAAAAGTACTCTGAATTTAATTTTTAAAGGAGGAAAATGGCAAACCAGTTAAATCTCAGGGAATTCCTACTGTGTGTCCAGTTTCACGATCCTCAAATGAAGCAACTTCCCCATACCATTCCCGACGGAAGATGAGGAAGCTTCGAGATCATACCGTCCGAACCCCTTCTAACTTAGACATCCTGGAGCTCCACACCAGGGAGGTCCTCAGGAGATTGGAGATGTGTCCGTGGGAAGAGGCAAGTACGATGTTTCGTGATTACGGAGACACTTGGTTATTCTTTCACGTTCTTTAAAAAGAGAACAGCCTGCCCGTTCCTGTTATCTAATCTTCCCTCCGCATTGTAGGGTCAGCAGAGCTTGTGCCCATGTCAGGGACAGCGCTTCAGCTTCCCAGTCATCAGTGTGGGAGTAGGGTGACCAGCTCTCCCTCGTTCGCTGACGTGCCGATTGAGCGGTCACCAAGGCCACGCGCTCTTACAGGCTCTAGATAAGATTCCAGCGTGAGCAGCGCTTAAGTGCCAGCTCTCCTGCAGCTTCCACCCTAGCGCAGGTTGGAGGGATGAGAGATAGGACAGATGTTAAAACAGTACAGTTTCTGGTAATGAGTGTGATGAAGGAAGCCAAAACAATAGAGCAGTAGAATACAGGGGCTTGGGGTGGCTGGCTGCTTCAGCTCCGGTGGTCCAAGAGCCTCTCAGGTGGTGGCGTCTGAACTGACACTTACTGAATGGGAAGAAGTCGGATGGATACACAGATTTGGGGAACAGTATTGCCCGCAGAGGGAAGAGCAGGTGCAAAAAGCCTGTCCCTGACCCAGCAGCACCAACGTGGATGACTGTTAGAATAAACCCATTAAAGTTTAAGAAATGCTGGCCTGATAGACAAGAGGAGGGTGAGGGGACAGTGATCCAACCAATACCCGGCCTTGTGAAACGTGGTAGTGAGTTCGCAGTGAGATCTGTCTCGCCCGTAATGTTACATCGTAAGTAGAGGACAGGCAGTAATTTAAAATGAACAAAATAGAGGTATCTCTGAACTACAATTTTTTTAAAGCTGTATAGAAAAATATAACTTTCTTGAATATTTTAAATGATATATAACTGCATTTATACTATTTTAAGATTTTATTGTTGTTCTAAACCCCCTTAACCTATAGCCATCTAAGAGAAGAGTTAGCACATTATGAAAGGTTCTATTTATTATTAAAGAAAAAAATTACTGCAAAAGGAAGCATTCTTTATGTATTAAAAACCAGCTACCGTGTGCCTGTCACCTGGTGGCCTCTGTTCCTAGTGAGAGCAGTGGGTGACCTGTAAGTTGCTGCCAGTGCCTGGCGGGAAGACCAGGGATTGGGTCCGAGACAGGGTAACTGGGAAGGACACCGCTCGCACTCTCTGCAGAAGTGGAATGTCTTCGAATTCACTCTATGCGAGTTTCATATTCCCCTTTCAGAATGTGGTTACTGTTAAGGGCTCTGCAGAGAGGCGAACCACACCGCTGCTTTGGTTTCAGAAGCCGTTCGGTTTTAGCAGCACACCACTGCCTGTCCCCCAGCCCGAGAGGCTGCCTGGCCCAGGGTGCGATGCAGGGCCAAGGGCAGAGGCGGTGGCACACTGTATGCCTTCAGTCAAGCAGGTGTGTCTGAGGGCAGGGATTAAGTTCTGTTTTTTACATCTTAAGGACATCTTGAGCTCTAAACTGAACGGCAGATTCAACAAACATCTCCAGCCGTCTTCTACGGTACCGGAATGGAGAGCGAAAGACAACGACCTGCGACTGCTGCTGACAAACGGAAGGATAATTAAGTATGTGAACCAGATCAAAGTACCCAGCCGATCAGCTCTGGGGGTGGGGGGTTCCCTCTGTTCATTGAATTTCCAGTCTGGGTGGTTTCACAGCTCGCTGAAATATGGGGCGAGTGGCTCGGCCCTCCACTCTCTTGTAGATGAAGGGGGTGGAGGGTGCTGTTTGGCTGCCCAGTCGCACTACTTTCTGACTATATTTTTCCCTCTATATACAGAGATGAACGACATCCCTTCGCAGATCAAAGTCTCTATACAGTGGACAGCGAGAACGAAGAGGATAAGAGAAGGACAAAAAAGGCAAAAATGAAGATGGAAGAGAGTTCAGGAATAGAGGCAGTGGAGAATGAAGAATCTCAAAAACCACTTAACAGTACGTTTGTTTTAATGGTCTTTGTAAAGATCTGTTTATTGATAATGTGCTAATATGTGAAGTAACGTGCTAATTTTAAAGTTCTTACATTTGTACTAAGATGACGGTTTTGTTTCTGATATTCTCTTGAGGCATCTGCGATATTTCTGAGTGGTTTCTCCTTTAGGGAAGACTGAATGTGGGTGCCCAGAGAGCTTTAGAGCCCAGGGAAGGCTTTCTTAATGATGAGGACATGTGCAAGTGAGTGAGTGACCCGCTCGTCTGGTGACCGTTCTTACAAGAGTCACATGAAAGCTCTTGTGTTTTGTGGGTCTCTACTCCAAATAATAAAACAGTTGCAAGTTTAATGTGATTTCACTGATAATTTCAGCTAATAGTTATATGGTTTTCAGAACTAGACCTGTAAAATTGGCTGACCTGAAGCTATTAGTAATCCACGTATTGTTTTCCTTCATCACCTGTTAACTAGAGGGCCTCCACTTGGTTATTAATTGGTTATCAGTGTGTCAAATACTAATACCTCCTCTTCCTGGGGATCTTCAGTTTTAGGAAGTAGTTAAATATTGTGGTATTTGACAAGTAGATGTTCCAGATAATTAACATTATTTCATCTATGTTGAATACCATAATTCCTGCAGATTTCAGGTAAGCGTGGTATCTCTGTAGTTGGCCACTCTGCATTTGCTCAAGTGCTAGGGGAAGGTGACCAGTCAGCAGTTGCTTCGTGGCGTTGCCCCTGGAAGAAAGAGGCGGCGGTAGGGCCCAGTGTGTAAGCTCGTTCAGTTCTCTCTACTGAATGCTTTTCAGGTGTGGGAGGTTATCTTTTTGTTGTCTGTTGGAAGGAATACTGCAAAAGGAAAATTGAAAAGCTTCTTGTAGCTTATTTTAGTGTCGAGGACTGTATTTTCTAGAAAGAAGTATTTAAAAAATTTCCAAATAGGGAATTTATAATCATGTTCAATAAATTCCAGAAGTGTTTCTAGAATACACTTTAGATACACTGTGTGTCTAGGTCAGCTGAGGAGAAAGGCCTGGGGAAGAAAGAGGAGGAAGGTGAAAGCTGAGAAGAGGGTGGGGCAGGAGGGGTGGGGCTCCGTGAAGCTGGACAGACTTTAGACATCGCCCTGCTCAGGACCTTCCCTTCCTCTCCTCTTCCTCAGGGTTTTATACAAGCGTGAAATCAGAACTCAGGAATCGATCATCGGAATATTCTGATATTTCTGATTCAGAAGACTCTGGACCTGACTGCACTGCACTGGTATGCCCGAAAGCCTGGCACCTGGGTGCTGTTTTGTGTAACAATGAACACCCGCTTCCCTTCACCTGTCCCTCTGACCTTTGTAGCGCAGGGTCTCTCCCTGTAGTGATAATCACACACATACACACACACATGCACATACACACACCTTGTGACTACTGACATTTGATAAATGTAGCTTTGTGATATGTTTCTCGTATTTCTCATAGGTCATATTTCATTTTACCTTAAAGAAAACCTGTACTATGTGTTTTGTACTATGGAATTGTTATTGCATTTACTAGAGATTTTCACTTTTTCATATGAAATACAGAAATAATTCCATGATAATTAAGACTCTAGCTTTCCCGTCCTGGCCAGGTGGCTCAGTTGGTGGCAGCATTGTTCTGTACAACAAAAGTCTGTACATTTGACTGCGGGTCAGGGCGCATGCCTGGGATGCGGGTTCAACCCCCAGTCAAGGCGTGTACGGGAGGCAGCCGATTAATGTTTCTCTCTCACATCAGTATCTCTCGCTCTCTCTCATCCTCTCTGTACAATCAGTAAAACATATCCTCGGGTGAAGATTTAAAAAAAAGATTCTAACTTTCCCTGGGGAGAGAGAGTATTTTTTGTTTGTACGGACTTGGCTAGATTTCTTATATAGCTTTGCTTTCATTTAATTTACCTCAGAAAAGTAATTTTACCACTGAAGAGTCTGAAAGTTCAGGTGATGAAAAGAAACAAAAAATATCATCAGACTTTAAGGAGGAATCTAACATGATGAGGAACTTCCTTCAAAAGAGCCAGAAGACATCTGGAAGTGAAATTCCAGTTAAAAGGTAGGTCTGCTGATGGCAGTTGCCTCGTGACATTGTGATATAAAGAACACAAAAACATTTTTTCTGTCTCGCGTTTTACGAAAACGTCATTAGACTAAACAGGCTCTTGTGTTTCTGGTCGTCTGCTTTCCAGGGAATGTCCTACCTCGACGAGCACAGAGGAGGAGGCTATTCAGGGCATGCTGTCCATGGCAGGGCTGCACTACTCCACGTGTTTACAAAGGCGGGTGCAAAGCACAGGCTGTGACCGAGACAGGAACTCTCTCCAAGATCCCAGCAGCTGCCACAGCAGTCACCACGAGGTTAGGCAGCTGTATCGCTGTGATAAACCAGTGGAAAGTGGTAAGGAACAAACTCAGTCTCTAACAAAGTGACCCTTGACCCCCAATTTAGTGGTTCTACAATGCTAGTCGAAGTTTGAGATTATAAATAAGAACTGCTTGCTGCACATTTTTAGTTGGAAATGGTGCTAAACATATTGGCCCCGAAATACATAATATTGACAAATTATGTAAGATGCAACTATAAGAACTCAAAATGTAAATGAACTGGGATTGAGAGTCACGTTCGCCAGCATGATTTTATCATTGCTATCGATTATAGTATTATTCCCTTTCATAAGGTGGTCAGAGTGGAAGGAGTGTTTGGTGCTTTAAGCAGTCTGCTAAGCTTGAACAGTCACCCTTTTTTCCTTTGTGGGAGGAAAAGCAGTTTTGAGCTTCCTGATGGAGGATATTGTCCTTCCTGCTTGAAGAGGAAGTGTTAGGGAAGAGGGAAGGCTCAATGGCAATGTCAGTGTTGCCACAGAGAGTGTTCCTCTCTGTGCCCTTGGGGGACATTTTCTTTCCCCCCCGAACAGCTGCTGGTGTTAGGTTCAGACCAAATGCCTGTTACAGCGGTTGTGTTCCTTCTCACGCAGTGAAGTGTCCCCTATGTACCAGGAGTTTGACATCCGTTTCGCTTAATTCTTGAAACATATTTTGCTATAGGTAATGTAATTTTACAGGTAAAGGAAGTAAGGTGTAGTGAAGTTAATTTAACTTCCCTATACAACTTGCATAATTAGTATTCAGTGGGGTTGTAATTTGACCCCAGGACTCTGCTTATTATATAAGAGAAAACTGAGGTTTAGAGAGATTAAATAACTTGCCTAAAGGTGCACTGGTAATGGGAGAAGTCACATGCAAATCTAGGCTTGTATGTCTTTCTACTCTACCATTTAGTCTCCCTATGATCTGTCTGGTCCCTTGACAAGAAACCTTCTGTGAAAATACTGCAAAATTCAGACAAACATATGCCTTTATTCTCTATGGGAAAATATATCATTTTTACAGAGTGTGTATTGCATTTGGTTTTACATCTACAACAGATGGCTGTAGAATTTTACTCTAGATCTTCCAGCATCAGGCATAAAACCTGTCATATAAAGACAGCCTTTGAGAGAATTGAAAGAATTAATGTGTAAGATAGTGAGCTGGTGACTGTTTTGTTTTTGAGAGGGAAAGAAATGTGGTGAACATATATGAATAAATATTTAAAGAATTAACATTCCATTTTTAATAAAATGCCAACAGTTAGCTTTCAGTTTTAAACATTTGGCTAACTTTGTTCTTTAAGATCAAGTTTGTATGAAGATAATTTAATTAAAACTTCTCCTTAGGATACCATGTCAAGACTGAAGATCAGGACTTGAGGACTTCTTCCTGGATTAAACAATTTGATACATCTTCCAGATTTAATCTTCAGGTATATTCAAGGTTTGAAACATTAAAAGGAGATTTAGAATTGTCATTAACGTCATTAACTCCGGGGTTTTTTTGTTTGTTTATTTTTTTAAACTGCAACTAGTTACCAACTACTAGGTCTGGGAAGGTAAAAAACTACAATAAATGCACATTTGAACAACTGTTCATTTCCAGAGATTCTGATATAATGACTAACACAAAGGGTATGGATAGACCGTGATCTGGAAAAGAATAGTTTATTCAAGGAAGTAGTTAAAAAGTACTGACTGCAGCACCTTTAGGTTATACCTGGTTAGAAGGAAAGGAAAGCACCAGAACATCTCTTTTTAATCTCCGATATTGTTGCTTGAACATTTTTAGATGCTCGATTTCTTTGAGAATTTGAAGAAAACAATAAATTTTCTTTCTGGAAAAATGATCCTTATGAATACTGATTTTGCTGACATTTTCTTCTGATCTGTGCCCCCCACCCCTCAGACCACTGACTCCAAATGGGAACCCCGCTCTGAGAGAAGATGCTTTGTGTCTTAGGGTCCCAGCACACTGACGCTCACACCAAACAAAGTGAGCCCACACTAGCTTTTTAAAAAAGCAGAACTGGTGCCGATGGCACCAACCAAGGAAAGCAAGGTGACCTTTTGCTGCAAACCTTGGAAAATGACAGCTAAAGAAAGAATCAAAATTCTCATGTGGCAGAGTGGGGTCCCCAAACCTCCTAGACCCCAAGCATACTCTGAGTAGTAGAATTATGGGTGTTTTTTTATTTTCTTCACTTGGCTATATTTTCTAAATACTCACCACTTGCTTTTACAATAAGAAAAAGAGCCAAGTTATTCTTTAAGACAAAGTTTTGTCAGTGTAAGTTCTTTTAATAGAAAAATATGCTCCAGAGTCAAAGGTCAAGGAAGAATTCCTTAACTGTTACAATTCAGTTACTCACTGTATGATTTTGTAGTGCCTCATTGCAGCTGCGTGCAGTTTATAACTTCACTGTAGGAGTCAGTGTTAAAAAGTAAGCTGTTACTTAAATCTAACTGTTGGTTTTATAGTTGTCTTTGGAAATAAAGAAGTAGAAGATACACATAGGTAGGTTGCTGGTTCGATCCGCGTATGGGAGGCAAGCGACTGGATCACTGTTTCGTGCACACGCTCTGTCTCTCATCAATAAACCTATCTTCGGGTGAGGATTAAAAAAAACCAGAGATGATTAACATGATCACCTTAGAGACAAATATCTTTTGCTTATAATGGAGAGATATTTTAGAAGCGTGTTGAATCGTAACAGTCTCCTCACGCTCGAGCATATTTGTAAGTCTAATTTAAAGCAAATCTGTGTTTAATGCTGTTTTTAAAACTTTTTTGACCACCACAGAATCAGATATACAGAAAATAAGGTTAAAAAAATCAGATATATTTTATATCACACGCATAATTAAAACTAGTTTTGTGAAATTTCACACCTGCAGTATGCTCTTTCTTTTAAGTCTGCCTTTTCCTTTCTCTGTTTAATTCTGGTCATGACCCTCTCTGTCGATTTCAAGACCCACCAATCAGTAGCATCATTTGTTTCCTGAGAGTTCACTTAATAATCTGAAGAGACTGAAGGAAAAATTGTTACAGAAAAACCAGAGTTAGGGCTCAGGATCTAGGGGATTTGTTTGTTTGTTTGTTTGTTAGCAAACAATTTAAATACAGTAGAGATGAACCTTGGAGAAGTAACCTCTGAAAAAGATGGTGCGTATCCTGGCTGGGTGGTTCAGTCGGAGCATCCTCCCACACACCAAAAGGTGTGGGTTCGATCCCCAGTCAGGGCACATGCCTAGGTTTTGGGTTTGAGTCCTGGTCAGGGCGTGTACGAGAGGCAGCTGCTCGATGTTTCTCTCTCACACTGATGTCTGCGTGTGCGCGTGTGTCCCTTCCTCTCGAAATCAGTGAGAGCATGTCCTCGGGTGAGGATTAAAAAAATGAAAAGGTAGTGGGATCCATCATGAGCCATGCATGGGGGCTGTGACATGCCAAGGAAGCGGTGGGTCCACACCTCCTGTCTCGGCTTCCTTCCACAGCACAGGCTCACCGAGTTTAGGATGGCCTGTTGGAATTACGTTCATGTTCTCCCTCCCTCCTTCTTTCTCTCTCTCTCTCCTCTCCCTGCACCCCCCTCCCCCACTCCCATTCATATAGAAGGCTTGCTTCTCGACTTAAGTTATGATGCAGCTTCAAGACTTGAGTCCTTCAGAGCTGTTAGGTTTTGGAATGAGATGGCCATCATGAAGGGTAGTCCTCTGTGCTACTGCATGTTTAACAAACCCAGAGTTTGGTAGTCTGTCGCTTTTCTTTCTTGGCTTGGTCATGCATAGAGAGGTTAAATACTTCACTTATCTTAAAGGAACCATAATAATTCAGCCTTATTTTCATTCTTTAGGATCTAAATAGAGGCCAGAAATGCGTCAAAAAGGAAGGTTCATCAGAAATCAGCCAGAAGGTACAAAGTAGGAGTTCTGTGGACAGCAGTGGCTCAGGCCCTCAGAATGGGAAGTACACGCAGAATTCCAGCTTGGTGTCGGGGGCATGCCAGCTAAGTAATGGCAGTGGAAGCCCGGAAAGGCCAGCTGGTGAAACTTCCTTTTCAGTGCCCCTTCACCCCACCAAGAGACCTGCATCAAACCCACCGCCTATCAGCAACCAGGCAACAAAAGGTGACTTTTACACATTTGTGGGTTAAGTATAATTCAGACTGTGTGTGATGGTGATCGGGGCCGTTCAGACCGAAGCAGTATCTGCACTCGGGTTGCTCACAGCCCGACGCACTGTGGACACCGCAGTGATGACAGGGTGTACAGGCTTCTATGAGGACGGCAGGCTGCCGAGTCCCCCGAGGATCAGGAATGGCTTTCAGGAGGAGGAGGTAGATCCTGAGAAAGATGGTAAAGGGTTAGCCGTGCAGAGCTGGGGGAGGCGACATGATAGTGTTGGAGGGAAGGAAATGGGGAGAAACAAAGGGGAGAAACAGCACTTCAGTCTGGCGAAGAGATGGGCGGGGGTCAGACTGAGAGGGCCTTATCCCTCCTGTGAAGAGAGCGCGGGGTTTAAGCAGTGGAATTCCAGGAGTGTGGCGTGGCCCGTTCGGAACCCCTGAAAGACTTGCTTACCACACAGCCCGCCCTTTGAGTCTTACAGGTCCTGGGGACCAAGTATAACTTCATCGTTATTTACACGATTGTTGGTGTTTTATAGGCAAACGTCCAAAAAAAGGAATGGCGACAGCCAAACAACGTCTTGGGAAGATCCTTAAGTTGAACAGAAATGGCCATGCACGTTTTTTTGTGTGACGGAGCTGCTGTGGGGGCCACTCTTCCTTTTGGAGACCAGTCTCGGGGGTGCGGGAGCCTGGCGCTTCCGCCGCGCATGGCCGGTAGAGAACACTGCCTGAAGAACAAGATGAACCTGATGCTGCATTTTCACTGTGCCACACCCACTCAGCAATAACCGTTTTGGACCTGGTGGGGGAGAGGAAGAAGGAGGGTAGAACTTAAAAGGAGACCTCGAACTGAAAAGGGTCTCTTGTCAGGGCTTGAATTTCATTTTGTTGTTGGTAGTATCTTGATTTATTTTCAGTGGTAGGGTAAAGAATTATCAATAATTTATTTAACAGATTTTTTTTTAAAGTTAACAGCTTTTAAATTCTTTCTTTTTTTAAAGCTATTTATTTGGAAGATTTCTGGAGAAATATCTCACTAATTTAGATTTAAGAATGTGAAGGTTTTTAAATTATTTTTGATAGTATGGGTGTTACATGTGGGGAAGAGCCACGGTAACAGTAACTAGTCTAGACTCTTAAATTTGATATTCAGGTTAAAGTCTTAAACAGGGATTTGATGCATTAATTATTTTAAATTAAGATGTATATGAAAATCATTTTATTTTATATATTTCATGTTTTTTATAAGCTATTAGCTTCGCTTTTGCTAACATCCAAGGTGCATACTGTTATCCAGGTTGATGACCTTATTATCCCACCTTCCCCCTCTGCACTCTGGACATTTGTGACGACACAAGACTCTTCTCTTTGCAGGGAAACACTCTCACAGCCAACGTGTAAGAGCTACGTAAAAGACCCCACGTTTCTCATTTCGTTGGACATTGCAGTTTTTTCCTAAATATCAAAAAGGCTTCTTGCATTTTCATTTTTGCTGATGATCTGGGTCCCAAAGAGAACAGCTTTAATGTCTTTCTCCTGTTTGTGGGAAAAGTATTCTAAGTTTGGTTAAATTGTCATATTTCTAGTTTTTCAAATGCATTTGTAACTACAGAGGGCCTTCTTCATACTGCTGGTTTTGGGGGGCAGGACCAACACTTGCCACAAAGGTTATATTTTATGACACGTTTATTCTGTGTACCTAATTGGTTGGAAAATAAGATTTGACTTAGTCTATTCAACTCTGCATAACAAGCCGTAAGATAATAGGCCTATATTATATTAATTGTGTAGAAGCAAGCAGTTGGAGTAGATCTTTTGGGGTGTGTGTGTGTGTGTGTTTGTGTGTTTGTTTAGTTTATTTCTTGACCTTCTAAAGAATTACTTAAGACATGGATTCGGAGGAAACTGGCTGCTTCTTGCAGTTTCTTCCTTCTGTCCTAACTTAGCCAGTGCATTTTGAGTTCAGTGGTTGACCTTTGGAATTATCATGTATCTCCTTTATGCACAATTTTTACTAAATGTCAGTTGGTAATAATAGCAAATATTTTTCCTTTTTCCCTCACATGGCTTAAAAATAAGTGATTTTGGGGGGCGGGCAGAAGGTGGAGATATTGCCAATTCTGACAATAGAGCATTATACAAGTTCCTACAAAAAAAATATAGGCAAATAAGATCAAATTTATTTTTATGGAGAATAAATATGGCCATATTATGGATATTCTTTTTTTTTTTTTTTACTCAGCAAGTAGTAGGACTTTCTGTTCTATATTAAATATCATATGTAGTGTTAAGGAAAAAAACTAGAGCATCATTTTTCGCAATTGCATTCACATGTGTACTTTCAAAGAGATATTTCTTATTCCGTCTTCATTCCAATATTTCATGGCATAAATATGAAATAGCCTTTTTGGTCCAAGTGACTGGATCGAAGTCTGGGTCCTGTCTGGGTGTCAGGAAGAAGTTTTAGAGAAATCCTGCCTGGGAGCAGCCCACTTAAACTCTCTGCGCTGTGCCGAAACTGGTTACAGGGTGGGCCGAGTCAGCTCTTTGGGGACTGGCTCTCGCAATGGCAGGAATTTGGGTTTGACTGATTCTCCCACCTTCCCCACATAGTATATTTTCTGTAGACACCACTTGTGTGTTTATAGAATATGTTTTTGTTTTGGTTTAAGAAATAAGAACTATAATTTATTTTTCAGTCAGATCGTGATCTGGGTCCATTTTTTGTTTTCTTTACATTTTTCACAGGTATCAGTGTTTTGAACTACCTGATTTTTTCTTCATCCATAAAAATTGAAACAACTTATATTTATGAGTTAAAATTGTGGCCAGTGTCCATCTGCTGTACTCAGGCCAGTAAATACTAATTTTAAGTAGACAGTATGTGGAACTTGTAAGTAAGGATGTTGTGGATTCATTTTTGGAAATTTTAGCCCATTAACTGGCTAAGTTAAAAAAAAAAAAAAAAAAGCTTTCAGTAAGGTGATAAATATAACCACTAAAACAAAAGAATACATGTATCTTTTTCTGAATTGGTAAAAGGCCAGTCCTTTACACTATCTCACCCTGCATTAACTCAGACCTGCTCCTTACTGCATCACCGATTTCCGCAGCAGCTGGGGGCTGAGGCGGCCTTAACGGAGATCCAGTGACTGTCCTAGTCTCCCAAAGTTACTGGCTCTGGTGCCTCCCTTTATCTCGTGGGAATGACTGACCCTTGAGGTTCGTGCCACCAGTATCTGGACTCTGCAGCCTTCTGTCTTTCCCTCAGTCTCATTTGTGAACAATACTACTGCACAGATACAGGTACTGCAGCTTAGGGAGGCAGCAGTGGTGGCATTTAGCTAGTTACAAGCAAATACAAATACGTAAAACAATTATGATTTAATGTATGCAATTTTAATTGTAATAGTAGATAATTTTCCTGTATTGATTCAAATAAGTAACTTCTGTTAACCTACTATCCACTGTACTGTAATTCATAATGTCACATAAGATAATGCTCCAGTATTGATTAATGATGTAAACAGTACAAAGCTGGCATTTGTAATAGTTTAGTATGCTAGAAATACAGTGAACTTCATAAGCATCAGTTAATTTTTAAAGCATACAAAACTGAAAATCCTGACTGAAATCATCTTATAAACTCAGAGAGAAAACAAGCCCATCTTTATTACTACTTAGATACTTACCTTGAATACTGTTCTGTTTTTTAATAATTCCAATTATTGCCTTTTTAATGAACTCTACTGTATTTATTCTTATGAGATGCGCAGGTATTTATCAAACACCTACTCTGTGCCCAGCACTACTTAGTACTGTAGGGAAATGTCAAGCTGAAGTGTGGTCTCTGCCCTTGCAGGTATCTTCTCCAGGAAGTAGGCAGTATTATTTTAACTTCTAAGTGAACTTAAGCAGAAGAGGGCCCATTCATTTTTAGAAAGCATAACTTCATTAGTTTCAACTGATGTATACTGTGCTATGTAGAAGTGGAAGTAAAAGTTTTTTAATTTTTAAAATTTAAAGAACAACTTAAAGGTTAATAATTTAATGTTGGCAGTAGAAGGTCATGGCTGAGCCTGGAAGGGAACAGAAGACCTGAATTTTTGTCCAAGTTCTGTCATTTTTATATCAGCTGTGTGACCTTGAATAAGTCACTTATTCTTTCTGAGTCTTAGTTTTCTCATTTGTTATTTTGGATAAAGATTCAGTTAAGAAAAACATAGAAAAGCATTCCTTAATCTATTAACACTTCAAACTTGCAGTTAATGTATCATTATTTAAGTTACAACTGATAATTAACAAATGCACATTTATATGTATTTTTTAAATTAAAACTGTTATTTCTGATAAAATTTGTTTTATATCAAATACATGCCCAGAGCATGCTACCTAAAAAATCTGAAGAATCTCTAACAAGGTGCTGAATTATTATCAAAATTAGTGCTTGAAGTGAAAGAAAAGTGAAATAGTTTATAGATAAGAGTGAAAATGTTTATCCTCAATTAAGTAATGTTTATCCTCAAGTGATCATTAAGATGACTTGAGATAATTGAAAGATAGTTGTAGGTTTTTCTCAAAGAGGAATTAGGATGGTACTGCTCCACAGAGTCCGCTTACTCTTCAGGCACTAGATAAAGGTAAAATAAGTTGTGGAATTAAAATGATTTAGCAACAGCCCATGGACCCAGGGGGTAAAACAAGGTGGATGCAGAGATGGGAATCGACAAGGACAGCGCGGTGTGGCTGACCAGCACGGCTTGCTGGGCGGAGAGAGAAACCACCGTGGAAGTGTAGGAAAGGAGATGCGATGGGACATCCTCAAAGGGAAAGATTCCTTGCACTTTCCTCAAGAGATGCTTTCTGTAGTGACAAGACATTCCCCAAAGAGTTCGTGAATAACTGCACGGCCAGTGTACCACTGCCAGGAGTAACTATTGCAGTGTGCCAGCATTTTATGATTTCACATTGAGGTGAAAGCTTAATGATGTCAATCTGAAAATTTTTCAAAAATTCACTTTTCTCATGAAATCTTAAGCTAATTGCTCCCTCCAAAAAGAGAAGCTAAAGATCACTAGTCATTTGCAGATGCTCTAGACCTTCATCTAAAGCAACCTTGAGAAGGTTGAGCATCAGATCATTAGGAAAAACGTGTTACTGGTAAATAAAGGAGACGAAACCCGATGGGGCAGTGATTTGCCCGGGGTCACAGTGGATCCTAGACCTCTGGGACCGAGCTTCCTGCTACAGCCCCTGCTCTGTGACACTGTGCAGCCTCCTCTCCTGCGGTGCACATGATGTTGCTGTGCTTACTAGACTCCAGGTGGAAAGAAAGGAAAGGAAATACACTCACTACATTGCTGTTGGACTAAAGTAATTTTCCTACTGTAGCCTTACTAAAAACCCTGCCCTTATTTTATTTTGTTCCTCAGTGAGCACCATGCCATAAAAGTCAGATATTTTATATCCCTTACATAAGCAGAATTTAAAATTAAAGTCATGAAGAAGCAAATGCCTATTTCCAAAGCAATTAGCTTATCGTGTTTGACTGTGGTTTTCTTCTTTAATACTATTTTTCCTCTCTCATGGACAGGGGAAAACAGTACTCCTTTACCTGTGCAGAGCCTCCCTCTCACCCTCGGTGCCCTCTCTAGTGTCCTAAAGCTTTGTCTTAACAAGTGCAACATCCAAGTTTTTGTTAAACCCCTTTTGAAACTGTATTCAGTGATTCTTCCAACAAGCTGATCTGCTCTGCACTATTTCACTAATAAACCCTGGCTACCACGTAGCCTTTGACCTCCAAGTAGCTTACCTATGCAAGACCAGTGACATTCTGAACTCAACTTTTCCTTATTTCAGACAGTAGTCCTAAGTGGAACTTAATCATAAAGATAAATCTTGCCTCTACTCAGTTTTAGTTGGCCATTTCCTTTTCAAAATGTTAGCTATTTTCCCCTAATATTTTTCACCAAAACAATGATCATAAGTGCTGGAATATATAATATTTTGCAGGAATAAAATAACCCGGACATACTCATATTTCTGTGGTAGATTTTGGTTGGTAACAGTTATCAGCATTAAGTGGAGTATGTAATGAGTTCATACTTTGCCTAGAGTCATTTCTTCCCCTGAAGATTTGTAAGTAACCTCTTATTTTTACAAAGCATGCATATAACTTCCACATTATAGTCAGGGACCTGAGGGGCCACTTGCTACGTGAACCCCAAGGTTATTTTATCTTGCAAAAGAAACCTAAACCAAACTAAGGGCCTTACATTTATGGTTAGACTGAATCAAAATCTATAACCTCAGTTTTTCCAAAACAGCTTCTGACTGCAAATGCAAGTCATGCAGTTGTTAGGTAAGAAATAGCACTGATCAGGAAATGCATGTGCAACTTCGCAGACTGTATTTCCTTCCCAAAAGACTTTTCTACTTTTAATATAAACTAAGCCATAACAGTTTCATGCTGTGGAAAGAGGGTGAAAGGTTCATTTGAAGAGATTATATAGTAGGAATTTTCACATTTACTGTGAAATGTCTAACTTTGCCAGTGCTTCAGCAGGTTTTTTTGGGGGGAAGGGGGGTAGAGGGAGGTGGTACAGTGGGGTAGTACTGATTCTAGGGGTTTCCAATCTGTGAAATTTGAAAAGGGGACAGTTGTTGGCTATAGTATTTATTAGTTTTGTAGTAATGTTTTGCTAGCCTGACTGACTTTCCTTAACTGATTTTTAATGCCCGTGGTCCACGGTGACTGTTACCCTCTCTTGGTTGGGGCGTCTGCAGAGTAGTGTCTCGTCTGTTTGTATAGGCAGTCCATGTGTGTGCACATGTGTGTCCTTGGAATACGGAAGCACACTGTGCGGCTACAGAGTGGGGTGTGGCTGGGAAGTGGGATGCTGAAGCTTTAAGAGCATTTTTTTTTCGATTCATAACAGTATTTCCCATCTTTTGCCTGCAGGCAGGGAAAGTGTACAGTATTTATTTTGCTTCTGTTTTAAATTTGTAAGTCTTTAAATAGCTTACATTGGTTATTAGAGGGGAGAACAAGTGACTTGTTTAAAGTTGTATTTGGTATTCTTACTTTCCAATTTCTGTATTTTAAAATATTGAAATTAAAATTGTATTACTTCTGTTTTGATTTTTTTTAGCGCTCGGTGTATTTTTGGCTCATTTTGTTTGAAAGTATAAATGTTGAAAATTGTATAAAATGTGTCTGAAAGAAAAAAAATTTGAATTCTATATCCAGTTCTGACTTTCTGTTCCCTTTTTCTGTTCATTGAACATGGGAGAATTACTGGAGTGTGTAAAAAGCTATCAAACTTAGGTTCCTTACTATTTCTGAAGATTTAAATGTGAAAAGTAATGTGTCGTATTATTTATTAGATGTATTGCTGGGGAAGCAATAGATGAAGGAGACGAAGGAAGACAAAAGGGTCATTGGCAAGATGAGGCTATGTTGTGGCTGTGGATGCGGGTGCCACTGGTGGACACGTAAGAGCATTTGTCATCCCCAGCCTGGGCACCCCACAAATATCTGCTGAGCACCTACCTGCAGTGCACCAGGCGTTCTAACGCTGGAGCTACAGGAGTGAACCGGACAAAGCCCCAGTCCCGCAGGAGTGTGGGGTATCTGAAACGCCCGGGAGAACGAAGCGTGCTGTGACCTGGCTGCCTAGGGAAAGTGGGAGTAGAAGTGCAAGTTCAGTGGGATGAGTTCATCTTGGACATAGTGCTTTCGTGGGGTCTGAGAGCCAGGTCTGGGACAAGCTGACGGTGGTGAGGCCTTGCCTTGGGCACGTAAGTGATAGAGGAGGGAGGAGCACTGGAGCCAGCACTCAGGGCAGCAGAGGAGCCTGGGAGGGGGCAGGAGATGGTGGAGGGTCTGCTCTGGACTAGAAGCCTGAATGCAGATTCATGGAAACCAAGGCAACAGAAGGACCAGCCGCCCCTGTTCTTCCTATGTACTAATACCTGCAAAAGAGTAAGTGGTCCAGAGTGCACCCGCTGAACTGCACCTCAACAGCTGTTACTAGAGAAGTGCGTTCACACCTCTTTCTTCCTGGCCTGCTTTATTCCAGCTGATTGAACACTAAGCCCAAACAAATCTGTTCTTTTGTAAAAATCCACATCCCACCTGTGGCCCTGTGGGATGTTTGCCCTGCATCATCAAGCTCATCTGTTAGGAACTGATTTTCAGGACCTACGCTCCTTAGACCTTTAGCCTGACCTTTGTGTTTCCACCAGGCAGTGCGACCGTGGAACGTGGGGTGTCACACAGCCCTAATTTTAGAATTGGGTGCTTTGCTGCAGACAGGCTTTTGAATAGAAACCCTCATTATCTTTATTTTCCATTTGAGTACTTACTGTTGACATGGAATATTTTCATTTCTTCCTCACAACCTGACAAGGCAGGTAACTACCCATCCTGCAGGGTGAACCTGAGGCCAGAGACGATAAATAAAATGTCCAGCTTCACACTAATTAGCAAATAAGTAGAACTGAGATTTTAATAAAAAGTCTAAAGGCCATGTTATTTTTTTGTGAATTGTTTTTCTCTCATGTTTAATTGTGTTATACTTTGTTATTAAAAAGAAATAGATGGTCTTTAGGAATGGTTTATAGTCTCAATTTACTTGTAGGCATCCATTTTGGATTGAAATTCTGTCACTCAACTGAAGTTTGAGCCTGCCCTTTTCCCAGGGGCTGGGCACATGATGAAAGAATGCTGTTTATCTTCTAGGATCCCGCCTTCTAATGAAGAGCTAGCTGTAAACAAGAGACACGTGATACCGTCAGACTACACGAACCTAACATGAATTCCTGAAGTCGCAGAGCTAGGCCGTGGCTCGTGCACCCCTCCCACTGGCCCTGGCCCTGTAGGACAGCGTAGCTACTCTGCCACTGCCCTTCCCACGCTGCAGCCTCTCACGCCATCACTGTCTGCCCCACGGCTCTTATAAATGAAGCAACCCAGAGAAGGAAGGAGAAGGAAGCCTCATTCTCATTCTCTCTCTCTCCCCCTCTCCCTCCCTCTCTGACAATGGAATGGGGTGGGGTTGGAAGAAACCCAGGTTCAAGACAAAAGCAGAACAATGAGAAAAGAAGCCTATACAATATGAGAATCCCATTTTCTGTCAACTATTAAGATCTGTAGAAACTCATCAACATAGAGTTTTCAAGTTCTTTACAATAAGAAAAGGAAGCTAGAATAGGTTTTTGTTTAGTGTCCTAAATTATGTGATTATATAGCTCATTTGGAACGTAAAATCTAAAATGTAATTACTTTGTAAACTTTATGTAGGTGTGCTTGCTTTAATACAGAATAGAGTAACGGTTAATCTATAAAACTACAAAACAGATTAATTAGGTTGTACCTAATTATGAAAGGATATTTATACCTAAAGTAAAGGAAAAGGTGCTTCCTGAGTTGCTTGATTCCACTGAGCAGTATTTTCAGAGCTATAATGCAGGACCCTTCATGGATGCTGTTGGCCTGTTTTAATTCCTGGGCTATGTGATGTGCATGGAAGGAGTTGCTCGGGTTCACCCGGGATACAGCCTATAATAGTCTGCAGTAACCACCAGCAGTGATTCTCCCAAAGTCTGAGTTAATAACAGTCAAGAATAAGAATGTCAGTCAATTACAGTATTGGAGGTGGGGGATGAAGGTAGACTTCGGCTAGTCTGTGGGGTTGGGAAGGGCTTTGATGACACTCCAAAGACTGATCCCTTCGGAGGTTTTGCCAACGGGAGGGGGGAAGGGTGTGCCTGTTCTCTTTGATTTGGGGGGTAACTACTGGTATTAGTTTGCTAGGGCTGCTCTAACGAAGTACTACCAACTGAGTGGCTTAAACAACAGATTTTTTTTTTAATTAGGCTGACATTGGTTTGCAAAACCATACAGGTTTCAAGTGTACACAACTCAGCGAAACATCTGCACACTGCATCCTGCACCGATTGCCCCACAAAAGTCTCACAGATGTGTATTTTCATCACTCTTCAGGCTACGAGTTGGAGACCGAGGTGTTAGCAGGGTTGATTCTGTCTGTGGGCTAAAAAGGAAGCATCTGTCCCAGGCCTCTCTCCTTGACTTGTAGGTGGCCCTCTACGCTTGTGTCTCTCATATTGTCTTCCCTCAGCGTGTGTCCAAATTTACTCTTTTTATAAGGATACCAGTCACTGTATTCAGGCCCACCCTAATGACCGCATTTTAATTCTAGCTGAAAAGATCCTGTACCCAAATATGGTTATATTCTGAGGTATTCAGGGTTAGAACTTCAACATCTAAACTTTGAGGGGGACACAATTCAACCCATAACACAACTGGGTCAAGTCATACATACACAGTAACTCTCAGTCAAGTTTGTAAATCCATGTTTCAAAAAATTTTTTTTCTCACTACCATGTTATCTGTTTAGAACCCCTGACCCAGATGAGTTGTGCCCAGTACATAAGAAATGTACTCCTTTACAGTCATTGGCCTGCTTACGATCCTTGAAATGATCCCTTTGCCTTAGACCAGATGAAGTTGGGGGGCAAGGCTTCTGGCCCTACTGTGTCCAGAGCAAATCTCCAGGGATGAATACAGTTCCATGTGGGTGGTTGGAGTGTGGTGACATTTGCTGACTTAACTTTCTCAAATGTTTACTGATGTCAGGTACTGGCTAGGCTCTGGGGAGGTCAGTGGGAATAAGACAGGTCCCCTTCTGTCAGAGCAGGGGGTGAGAAAGCACTGTGCTAGCATCCAGCACTGTGACAGCGTTGCAGCCTGGTGTGGGGTCACATGCTGTCCCCTGCCCTGCGTCTAGCCTCGTCAGCAGTGCAGACTTCCTCTTCCCTCTGTGGGGATTAACTCTGCCCATCAGTGATACTCCTGTTACCCCAGCCACACAGTGTGCTGTGGACACTGCGCGGCCCAGGTGCCTTTGGATCCTTTTCCCCTGTGTGCCCATCTGCAAGCTTTGCTGTGGAGTCACTTTGCCCAGGTGCAGCAGGTTCACAGAGCCAGGAGGGCTTGGGGCTTTCCTTATGCCCCTGAACTTGCTCCCCCGAAGGACTTTGCTAATGCCTGGTGGATCATGGTACAGGGACCTGATAGCCCAGAGGAGGGACGCACTCTGAGTGGTATTTATAATCTACCCTCCTTACGCACAGATTCTGTATTTGCAAATATGTGTATGCACGAAAATTTACTTGTAACCCAAATCACTGTGTGTGTACTCTTGTGATCGTTCAAGGATACACACATAGTGAGGCGACACTCTGCCTCTTGGTTCACCTCTCATCAGGTAAACAAGTATTCTTTTTGTGGTTATTTAATGCGTGTTTTTCACATTTTTGTGACTTTCATTGGTAATTGCACTGTTTATTTTTTTTTAAGATTTATTTATTTTTAGAGAGGGGAAGGGTGGGGGGAGAAACATCAGTGTGTGGCTGCCTTTCATGCGTCCCCTACTGGGGACCTGGCCCACAACCCAGGCATGTGCCCTGACTGGGAATCGAACTGGTGACCCTTTGATTCACAGGCTGGCACTCAATCCCCTGAGCCATACCAGCCAGGGCAGTAATTTCGCTATTTAAAATGACCCCCAGGCATTGTGCTGAAGGGCTGTCTGGTGTTCCTAAGAGCAAGCAGGCTGTGATGTGCCCTATGGAGAAAATTGTATGTTAGGTAAGCTTTGTTCAGGCATGAGCTATAGTGATGGGAGTTCAATGTTAATAAATCAACAAAATATATTGGTGTCTTTAAACAGAAACACACATATAACAAGATTGTGCATTAATTGATATTGTCAAAAATGTGGCCAGATGCTCACAGGAGCTTAACCCTGTACCTCACGAGGAGCAATGATTTAACATTCTCTAATGCAGCGTTCATGGTGATTTTATAGAATATAACTACCACTACCACGAATAATGAGAATCCACTGTGAGGCATGCACGTGGCCTTCTCAGAGATTCCAAGAGAGAAGTGGGGAGCTTTGCAAAGCCCCAACGAGCATCTCGTTCTTCAGCTTTTACTTTTAAGCTTTTTGGTTAGTTTATTGTTTGCCCCAAACTATTATGCATGGCCCCAATCAGTCATGATGTTAAAATATTTAAATGGTACACCACTGAAGTTCCAGTGAGGTGGGATAAATCCAGCCTTTTCAGGACGTCTTCCAGGGGACAGCTAGACAGGTCCAATAATGACTTATTTGGGACAGAGGCTTTGCAGGGGCTCCAGCTCTGCTCTGCTGTGTCTGGTACAGGTTCCAGGAACGTGGGCTGTTAATTTTCAAGGCCTGGAGAGGAGGAGGTAGAACTAGAATACAGTGGAATGCTACAAAGCTTGATGTTCTTACTTAGATTCAGTGGTTTTTCTTATTCTCTGTTCTTTTCTTAACCCTCTTCCAACTGGGGACAGAACTCACAACCTAGGCATGTGCCCTGACGGGGAATCGAACTGGTGACCTTTCATTTTACCCAAGGATGCTTCAACTAACTGAGCCACGCTGGTCAGAGCTCAGCTGTTTCTCTTGACTAAATGCTAAGTAGTTCCTGCAGGGCTGATTACAGAGATCTGAAAACATTAACTCTGATCTTTTTTTTTTTTTTGGCCAGTTTTTCATTGCTTGTATGCAAGGGCAAACTTTCTGAGGTCCTTACTCCCAGCATTTTCACCGACATCTTTCCTTTCTTTTTTTTTTTTTTAATTATCTTATTGTACAACAATATTAAAACCACAATGAGGAGGTGCGGACCCGGGCATGCAGGCAGCAGCAGCTGGCAGTTCCCAGGTGCACAGGTGGCGGCTAGCGGACCCCGGGCACGAGGTGGCAACTGTGCAAACCCAGTGAGGCAGCGCAAGGCGGCTGGGTGGCCAGGTGGTCCCACATTCGCACACAGATAATCCAGGTGAAGGAGAAGCGGCGGAAGGGGCTGGAATCCAAAAGAGAGTGGAGCAAGAGCCATTATTCCCTCTCAGGCCCCACCCCCACATACAGTGTCACTACCCAGCGACTGGGCTGCCCCGAACTGGGGAACACCTAAGTCTCCGCCCCTCACTATGTAACAGCCGGGACCAGACCAAACAAACAAACAAACAAACAAAAAAAACCACCAAAAATGGCTCAAACCGGAGAACAAATGAAAGCTCCAGAACCAATTCCTCTAAGCCGTGAAGAGATAGCCAACCTATCAGATGCACAGTTCAAAGCACTGGTCATCAAAATGCTCACAGAATTGGTTGATTTTGCTCACAAAATAGATGAAAAAATGCAGGCTACAATATGTGAAATGAAGGAAGATGCACAGGGAACCAATAGTGATGGGAGGAAAACTGGGACTCAGATCAATGGAGTGGACCAGAAGGAAGAAACAAACAACCAAACAGAAAACAAGGAAGAAACAAGAATTCAAAAAAATGAGGAGAGGCTTAGGAACCTCCGGGACATCGTTAAACGTCCCAACATCCGAATTATAGGGGTCCCAGAAGGGGAAGAAGAAGAGCAGCAAGTGGAAAACTTATTTGAACAAATAATAAAGGAGAACTTCCCCAATCTGGCAAAGGAAATAGACTTCCAGGACGTCCAGGAAGCTCAGAGAGTCCCAAAGAAGTTGGACCCAAGGAGGAACACACCAAGGCACATCGTAATTACATTAGCCAAGATTAAAATGAAGGAGAGAATTCTAGAAGCAGCAAGAGATAAGGGGATAGTCACCTACAAAGGAGTTCCCATCAGACTGTCAGCTGATTTCTCAAAAGAGACCTTCCAGGCAAGAAGGGGCTGGAAAGAAGTATTTGAAGTCATGAAAGTCAAGGACCTACATCCAAGATTGCTGCTGTATCCAGCAAAGCTGTCATTTGGAATGGAAGGGAAGATAAAGTGCTTCTCAGATAAGGTCAAGTTGAAGGAATTCATCATCACCAAGCCCTTATTCTATGAAATGTTAAAGGGACTTATCTAAGAAAAAGAAGATAAAACTATGACAGTGAAAAGACAACAAACTCATAGCTATCAAGAACCACACCTAAAACAAAAGCAAACTAAGCAAACAGCTAGAACAGGAACAGAACCACAGAAATGGAGATCACATGGAGGGTTAGCAACAGGGGAGTGGGAGGAGGAGAGGGGGGAAAAGGTACAGAGAATAAGTAGCATAGATGGTGGGTAGAAAATAGGCAGGGGGAGGGCAAGAATAGTATGGGAAATGTAGAAGCTAAAGAACTTATGACACATGGACATGAACTAAAGGGGGAGAATGTGGGGGAGAAATGGGACAACTGTAATAGCATAATCAATAAAATATATCTAAAAAACCACAGTTAAAATTAAAATTTAAAATTTTTAATAAAAACTTTCCACACAAGTTGAAAATAAAATCAAATCAAAGAGAAAAACTGCCCCTCATCCCATCCCCTCATTTATTTCCATTTGTCCGTGTTACGATTACGCTTCACCAGCACACTTCATAGATTTTTACACTTCGGGAGTAATGTTACAGACTTTTCTGTTCAAGTTACCATACTCCTGTGTCCTCACCACACTCTTTGCACCCCTCATGTTCTTTTCCCCACTTCCCTAGTACCTCCGGGCTCCTCCGCGCAGCCGACGTCACTGCAAACAGCACAGCGCTCCTCTTCCTCCGTCTTCTCCAGCCCCATTCAAAAATATCCCGCCACATCCACACACAAACGGCCTTCTCTTTTCGCTCTTGATTTCGCCACTTCTGCACAGACTGCTTTTCCCGCTTTAACACATCATCGATGTCCCTCTCGGTCAATCAACGGAGATTTAATACATGATCGTTCAAGCTCGGGGGAACCTTGCGGACAACGACCAACCCCTGTACCCTGTACCCAACCTCCCGCAGCGTAAACATTTGGGTGCATGACTTTGGTACTGTTCCTTTTAGTTCTAGATGATTCTCTGAGGAAGGAGCTGGGTCAAAGGTCACACGCGCGGAAAATGTTGCTAGCCATTCTCCGGCTCCCAAAATTCCCTTCCATCCGCACCGTTTCCCTACCCTCGGAATGGCCTATCATTACACAGTCTTTATTCAGCAGGAGTATGGAGGCACGGACTGATTTTTTTTTTACAACAGTACACTCTCCTGCGTTTCCAAGGAGGGCTTGGCTGCCAAAACCGAGGCGAGGGTCGCCCTTCACCCCTCGGCCTTTCCGAGTGATAGTTGTCTGCCGCGCCGCGGCCCGGGGTCGCGGTCCCCTCGACGCACGGCGTCGGGCGGCGCGGGTCGACGTCCCAGCCGGTTTCTGCCGGCTTCCCAGGGGGGGCGTCGCCGCCCACTCGAGCGCCGCGCGGGACGCAGAAGCTGCGGAGCCGGCGGAGGCGCGATTCCCGCACACGCGGGCCTCCGGGGAGGCGGCCACGCGAGCTCCCGGGCTTCGCCCCCGCGGCCTCGAGGTGAAGGGCTTCGTGAGGCGCGTTTCCTCTCGGCGTCCCGGCAGCCGCTCCGAGGGACCCGCGAACTGGCGCGCCGTCAGGTGGCCCGCGACTTTCCGACCGACGGGATGATTTCTTGGTCCAGCTGGGCGGCCGCCCCAGCCGGGGGCGCGGAGGCCGGAAGGCGCCGAGCCCCGCTCAGCTGCGGGCCCGTGGGCGTGGCGAGCCAGCAGGGGTTCTCCTTTCCTCCGGGCCCCGGCAGCTTTCGGTTTCATTTCCCCCTGGCGCCTCCACCCTTCGGCATCCGCCCGGCCGCCGGCCGCTCCGACGGGCAGTGCGACCCCATCGCGGCCGCCGCGGCCTCGGCCATGGCCCTGGCCGCCGCCGTCGCCGAGGTGACCCAGGTGCTGTGCGCGGCCGGGGGCGCCTTGGAGACGGAGGAGCTGCGGCGCCGCCTGCGAGACGGCTTCGGCGCCGACAAGCTGGAGCGGCTGCTGCGGGAGGGCCGGCGCTTCGCAGTGGCGACGCGGGCGAGGGGCGCGGCCGCCGCCTCCGCGGGCTCCGAGCGGGTGGTGCTGGCCGTGTCCGCGCTGCGCCTGTGTCGCGGCCACCAGGGCCTCAAGCCCACCTGCCTGGGGCTCTGCGGGGAGCTGCACTTCTGCAAGTTCATGGTCCTGGGGGCCTGCAAGTTCCTCAAGACCGGGTAAGGCGCCGCGCGGCCCGACGGCGGGTCCCGGGTGTGGGGCGGGCCGGGGACCCCGGGCCCCTCGCCTCCCGACCCGCTTTGCGCCCTTCAAGTTTGGGGAGGCGATTTGGTGACCCTTGCCCCTTCTTCTCGGAGAACATTTATTGAGCACCCCCTGAATACTTGGCCGTGTGTGGGGGGGGGGGGCACCCGGTGGAGCCGAGCCCTCCAGGCTCCTGCCTTCTGAGCGCCGGGGAGGCGGGGACGAGCGCGGGGGGGCGCGGGCAGCGGCGGGGTGGGGGTGGGTC
Source organism: Glossophaga mutica (assembly GCA_039655065.1). Taxonomy (NCBI): domain Eukaryota; kingdom Metazoa; phylum Chordata; class Mammalia; order Chiroptera; family Phyllostomidae; genus Glossophaga; species Glossophaga mutica. The sequence continues at coordinate 10,349,080 of CM077313.1, forward strand.
GAGTGGACGCCGACGGAGTGGGGTCCGGAGGGGAGGACCCTTCTGAAGAAAAGAGGCCGCCTTCGGCCTCCCGGCTCCCCAACTGTTGACGGGAGAGACCTGGTTCTTCTTCCTGACGGCGTAAAGAATCGCAGATCAGCAAATCTGCTAGCGGGCGATCAGTTTACGAGTGATGGGTCCCCAGGGAAGGGAACGGAACTAGGTAGAGCGGGCGGGGGCGGGGGCGCGGTAGGCAAAGTTTCAGGGCAAAGCGGGGCGGCAAAAGTAAGAGCGGCTGAAGACCAGGGTGGCACGCCCCGGGGTGGCCTGAGGCCCGGTGGCCGGAGCGCCAAGAGAGCCCCGAGCCCCGGGGGGAGAGAGCGCGCAAGTCCTCTGTTCTGAGGTCTTACATAGTTGGTGGGATAGGAGGAAAAAAGGTTGCGTATTGATTAACGGGTAAAGGTGGTGGCAGCTTTCCTAGGGGAGGTGACTGCCAGACTTAGGTGTGTAGGGGGGTCCGAAAACCAGAATCCGTATCTTGCTCCGGACTCCATTTGTTCATCTGGTTGTAAAACAGGCAGTTAATATGAGGCAGTTAATTAAAATTGGGCCTCTTTCCAGAGTTATTTATGGGCTCTTTCTGTAAGCATCAGGGTCTCTGTCCTAAAACAGATAGTGAGCAGAGGCAGACAATTAACCACAGTTGTTTTATGGGCTGCTTCTTTGGGCACCGCGGACCCTCTCCCGCATTCAGGCCTTGGGACGAAAGCACAGTTTCAAGGCCTTCTTTCCAGATAGCGGAAACACTACATAGAATTTCAAGGACTTCCCTCCTTTCTTGCTAACATAGTGTTTCTTGTGATGTTGGACACTTGGCGGTATTATCAGGCCAGGCTCAGGACTGCTGAGTTAGCGTGAGAGACAAGTCTTTTTCCTCCTCTCTGCCTCGGTTTACTCTTCATTCTATCTAAGTGGTAAAAGGTGCTTCCTGGCAACCAGGATGCTAGACTGGCCAGTAACAGCAGTGCAGTCTCAGAGTTCTCCCTGTGCTGTCTCCTGCCTCACAACCACAGCCCGTTCCTAGAGCTTTGGGGGCCACGCCACTGGCACCTCCCTCAGCCCTGCAGCCCATAGAGGCTTCTGTGGCATTTGGAGTAAAATGCAAGTTCCATACCATGGTCCCTGCAGTCCCTGGGGACCTGGCCCCGGCCGATGTCCAGCCCTGTCCCTCCAGGGTGCCCTTTGGTTTCTGGAACACTCCCAGGCTTTGCACACCTGGTGGCCTTTGCTCTCTACCTGGAATGCCTTTGCTGGTTTACCCCATGAATCCTTCTGGCCTCAGCTGCAATATCACTTACTTTTTGAGCCCTTTCCTTTTCTCTGTCACTCTGGCCTGGTTATTTCTTTCATAGCACCTATCCAACACCCCTCCTCCCCCCAGCAGAACGGAAACTGGAGGCGGAGGCTCCCCTTTTTGGCCCTGGCGGGAGGTCTACCATTCTGCATATAGCAGGTGCTCGCTGAGGTGGATGGACTAGGTTTGGGCTAAAGAGTTTGGACCTCCCTGGCGAGGGTGAGAGGAACCTGTGAAATGGCAGGAGAGAGGAGCCATCAGGTCTGCATCTTGATGTGGATGCTCGTTTATAAGAGGATGTGACAGAGACCTGTTAGGAATTAGCCCAGTCATCTAAAAGAATCAATCTTCCTTTCCTTTCCTTTCCTTTTCCTTTTCCTTTTCTCTTTTCTTTTTCTTTTTCTTTTTTTTTTTTTGGCTTAATACAGCAGACATTTCTTGCTCACGTCAGCCCCAATAGTGTGAGGTAGGGCTTTCGATCCAAGCAGTCATTCGGGAACACAGGCTGGCTGACCTAGACTCTGCCCTCCTCAGTCCGTGGCTCTTAAGGCCGTTCTGGGTATCCAGTTCCAGGAAGCAGGTGGAAAAGATGAACGGTAGAGGGTTGGAGAGAGGTTTTTATGGGCCAGATCTAGAAGTGGTAGATACTCTCCCACCTCCATCCTCTGGACCACCTAGATGGGGAGGTGGGGCTGGGAAATGTAGTCCACCTGGAAGCAGCTGCTCAGAAATGTCTAGGTTAGAGTTTTCCAAGGCCCAAGTAAAGGCCCTCAGAAGAAGGGATAAATGTGTGAAACATTCGGAGAGCTGGGAAGTTGGTGAGAGTGTAGAGACGCTATGAGAGAGGTGCCGACGCAGTGTTCTAGTTGCTGACTGGGAGAGGACTCTTCCTTCCTTCCTTACTGCAGGGGCTGAGCAAGCAGGAGAGGATTTTGTCTTGAAGTGTGCCCACAGGTCTGACTTTGGAGGGGACAGCCAGGGAGGGCCCTGACTGCCTGGTTTGGGAGTAGTTGGGTGGTACAGGCTTTGGCTCCAGAAGTGGATCAGATCTGAGGTGGGGTCTGAGGGTGGAACCCTGAGGAAATTGGGTCCTCAGAGACTGTTGGAGAAGAGGCCCCGCAGGGCAGAATGAGGAGCAGCAGCTGAAGAGGAAGGCGGACACAGTAAATGGTGGGTGGATGGATCGAGTTACGGGGATAATTGGTGGATCTTGCTAATGCTAATGTCTGTATTTGGTAAGATAAAGGTGGCAGCCCTCTTTTTAGGCTACTTCCCAAAATTTGGGGTTAAATTTTACTTGTCTGGAAATCTGGACACCTGGTATTTACTGGCCTGGATGATTCCGAGTTTTCTTTTTATTTTTTACTGAATTTTTTGTCGTGACAATGGTTAATAAAACCATGCGGGTTTCAAGTGTGAAACTCAATAACACATTACCTGCATACTGCATCGCACTCACTGCCCAAGGTAAAGTTTCTTCCCGCCCCATTTATTTCCCCTTTGCCCTTTTCCACCTCCCCCACCCCCATTTCCTCTGATAATCACCATACAGTTGTCTGTGTCTCTGTGTTTTTGTTTTTTAATCCCTTCACCTTTTTCACCCAGCCCCCAACACCCACCCCTCCTCTCTGAGAGCTGTCAGTCTGTTCTGTGTATCCATGCTTCTGTTTCTATTTTGTTAGATTATTTTGTTCATTAGATTCCACATCTTTATTCTTCACCTTTCTCTTTTCTTCTCACAAGAGTTTCTTGCACGCACCTTCTCAGACTGTTTGAGTTGCGTAGGGAGAGTGTATGTGATTGGTTTTATTTTCTATGCTTTTCCTGCAACTGTAATGGTCTTCCTTAACTGCAGGTCAACTTTTTCAGAAATAGATCCTCACTGCTGCTTTTGCTCATTGGCGACATCTGGGAAGGGTCCCTGACTTCCATCTTGTGCTTAGGGGCAGTGAGCATTGATCAAGCCCACAGACAAGGCTACCTTTTCCAACCCTGCTTTTACTCCTTGCTAGCTGGGTGATCTTGGGCAAGTTACTTTATATCTGAACTTCAGTTCCATTACCTGCAAAATGGAGATAATACCACCACCTACCTGATAGAGTTTTCAAGGACTAAATTAATTCATAAAATGTTTGGGCAATCCCTGGTTCATTGTAAATGCTCAAGAAGTTTTAGTAGCTATCATTATAACGATTAAATAGATTTGGCTCTGGCAGCATTGATTATTAGCTCCTCTGCCTAGAATGTTCTTTCCTTCTCTCCTTGCCTGGATCCTCCTCAACGCTAATAATTTGGCTCAGGCCCTCTCTTGTTTGCTTCCCCACTTTTTTCAGGCTCAGGTGCCCCTCTTATCCACACTGATATATTCTGAACACAGCTGACCTTGCACTTCCTGCTCCATTTTAGAGTCATTTTTATGTCATTCACCTCCACTAGATGAGAGAAGGTGAGAAATCAGGATGACTCCAGAATTTGTGACCTATACTGTAGAAAAGGGAAATTGCCTTTTGCTGAGATGGCGGCAGTTTCGGGGAGTTGATCAGGGGTTCAGTTTTCTTTTGAGATGCTTATGATAAGTATGATGTATGAATTACAGCAGTGCTTGAGTCAGGCATTTGCCTGACTCTTCTGGATTATGTTGCCCTGGGCAATCAGTTGAAGTCTTTGGATCATTGGGGTGTGGTGCCAGTGCCTTGCTCACAGTGAGTGTTTAGTAAGGGCTTGTTGATCGAAAACATGGAGGAGGGAGGAGAAAGGGCTGGCCCTCAGGGGTGTGTGTGTGTGTGTGTATGTATGTATGTATAAGTACGTATAAACACAAGGCAGTGGTACCCAACCTTTTTGGCATCAGGGTCCTGTTTCATGGAAGACAGTTTTTCTGAGGTCCCCAGGGTGGGGCATGGCTTCTGAATGATTCAAATGCATTACATTCAAGCTCACCTCCTGCTGTGGTTCCTGGGTTCCTAGGTTCCTAACAGGCCCAGTAGGTACTGGTCCGCTACCCAGAGGTTGGGGACCCTTGCCATAAGGCATCCACACTCATTTATTTACCTAGCCACTGTTTAAGTATCCAGTGACTGGTATGCTACGACTCTTGTTCAGGAAATGGCCCTGTATTCCCATCAGATACTTGCTGAGAGGTGCTGTTCTGGGTTCTAGAATTCATACATTACCATCTCTTTCTTTGTGAATAAGCTTTATGTTTAATTGTTGCATAGACATGCTGGTTTTTTTCCAGTGCTTTAAACAATGGAAGCACCAGAGAAAAATGTTCTTGTAAAATTATCTTATTAAAGACTGATTTTTATCAGCTGTATTAGATTGATCATGCTGCAATAACAAGTAACCACAGATTGGGGGGCTTAAACGACTAGAAGCTTATTGTCTCAATTCTGGAGGCTAGAAGTTAGACATCAAGGGTTGCTTTCTTCTGAGGTCTCTCTTCTTGGCTTATACATGGCCACCTTCTCCCTATATCCTCACATTGTCTTCCCTTTGTGCGAGTATTTGTCTTAATCCCTTCTTACAAGGATATCAGTCAGATTGGATTGGTCCCTCTCCTATAACCCCTCTTTTTAACTTCATAACCACTTTAAAGACACCGTCTCCAAATACAATTACTTCTAAGGTGTTGGGGGTTAGGACTTAACATAAGAATTTTGTGGAGAGACAGTTCATCTGTGACACCAGCTGTGTGCTCCTCTACAGGAAAAACTGTAGGAACAGTCACAGCTTGACAACGGACCACAACATGAGTGTGCTGAGAACTCACGGTGTTGACCACCTCAGCTACAGTGAGCTCTGCCAGCTTTTGTTTCAGAATGATCCCTGGCTTTTGCCGGAGGTAAGTGCCAGGACTGGGTGGGTGTGTGAGCGAGGAACCGAGAGAGGCCAGAAAGTTGAAATATAGGAAATATTATGGCAGAAGAGAAGCCAAGGCCCCCATCATGACCACTGGGATGGATCATCCTGGAGGGGACCTAGATTGAATTCCCGGCTCTGTGACCTTGGGCTAACCTTGCCCTTGAAGCCTCCTTTCCTTCTGTATCAGTTGGGTTTGTGCCTCCTTTCTGGGATTTCTGTGAGGTTGGGGGAGTATGTTTGGCCAGTGGCTGTAGCAAGATGTTATTTATAGAGCTGAGAAGGTAAGAGATTCTAGCCAGCCCCTCCCTGTCAGCAGGACTTAGAACCATGCAAGTTATCACTGGACCCAGTTGGGTCTGTGGAGAAGCTTTCTAGGGCTGCTGACCTGCAGGTGATGTGCTACCTACTAATACAGTTGCACCCAGGATTTTGAACTTTAGTTGATAGGAATTCTTATGTTGCCTTTAAGGTAACCACATCTTTCAAAGCTCACTGAAGTGGTTATGTAAGACTTTGGGTCCTCCTAGAAGTAGACACCAGGATGGGATTAGAAGTGTGAGAGATTTATTAGAGGGTGAACAGAAGTAGTGGGGGTGAGCCTTCAGGCAGTGATGTAGGTCTGACATCTGTGGCAGGAGAGGGGGGAGGGAGGGAACTGGTCAGAGAGATATCCTGACTATAACTCATTTCCAAGAAAGCTTCTGCCTGACCAACAGGCAGTTCTAAGCTAAAGACTTTTTTACTGGAGGGGGTCTGTGCCTCCCCAGAATGGCATGCTCTGTTGTTGGCTGAGAGCATCCCGCAGGAGTGTGGCCTTTGTGAACAGGTAGTGGCTTCGGAGGGTAGCAGCTGGGCTCGGAGTTAGTTATGCTTTGCAGCACATCTGAGCAGTGCCTTCCTGTCGCCAGCCAGGTTATATGGGATGCTCTGACACTGTTCCTGCAATGACGCAAAGGAAATTAGATGGGCATATTTTAACAAAAATGCTTCCATATTACTCAGTTAAAATCATCCATTTGAAAAAGGTGCTACATAGCACAGTGATTGACATTTAATAGGCATTTAACTTTTTTCTTTTGCCTTTTGAAAATTAGTATTTATTTAATTCAGCTAACATTTATTGAATATCCTCTATGGGTCAGACACTGGTGATAGGAGATAAAAGACCCACTTCTGCCCTTCCAGGAGGTGTATTTCCTGGGTCAGACAGACAAGTTAGCAGATAATGGTGAAGTGCTGTTTTAGATGCTCAAATAGAAGTCAGTGCCCAGGTCTTCGGGGCACAGTTTGGGTGCTAGGGAAAGTGTCCTGGAGTAGATGGTGCCTGCACTGGGTGCTGAAGGATGATTGAAGGATGACGGTCTGGGAAGAGGGAGACAGAGTGAGGAGGAAACTGGTCAGGAGACAGCATGTAGATCAGCACAACCTGGATTTAGGGTTGGAGAGGGGAGAAAAAGAAATGGGTGGGCAGAGGCTCATCCATGCAGCCTTCTGTGTCACAGGGAAGGAGTGGGCAGGGGTGGGGGGAGGTTTGTACTTACAGAGTGGGCATTCATGTTTTGGAGACATCCTCTTCTCAGCGGTGTGAAAAATGAATCAGAACGCGACCGGTCTGGAGTGTGTAGCCTCTGTGTGCTTGGGTGTACAGGTTGGTTCAGAACACAGTGCCAGCAAATGGGATCTGAGACCATAAACTTGGACCCAGTGTGGCATTTGTGCCAGGACTTCTGCTCTCAGGCCAGTCCCCTTATCGGATGACCAGTTGGGGCCACCACCATGAATTGAGTACCCACTGTGTTCCAGGCATTGTATCAGCCACTTCATGTATTTCCCGTTTAATCCCCACAGTAGCCCATCAATGTAGGTAGGATTATTTCCATTCTGTGGATTGAAAAACTGAATCTGAGAGCTTGTGAGTGGCTTGTCCAAGGAAGCTTATAAGTGGCAGAATGAAGGTTAGGGTGCAGCTTTCTCTGCCTTTTCCCTTTGGGGCTTCCATCCATAAGGTAGGGTTCCTGCTGAATCTTGCTCAGTGTAATAGCTGTGAACTATGGGTGGGCCCTTAGTGGTCTCTGGCCTGGTTTGCATCTCCAGGAATTCAGAAGGAGCAGCTGATTCAAGTTCAAGTCCCAGTTTTGCCAACAGCCCAGTTCAGTAGCCTTTGTATGTGCCAGATGTGGTAGATTGCTCTGCGACCTAGGATAAACTGGTTAATGTTGCTGAGTCTGTTTGCTCCCTTGAGAAGTAAAGGGCTCTCTGTGGCTTCTCTAAGATACTTTAAACTTTCAGAGCCTCCTTGACTCTGAATTGTAGAACAAAGAGTTGGGAGAAACTGGGGCCTGAGTAGGGGAGAGCTGGTGGATCTGGGGGAAGGGGTGTAGGTAGAGTGTAAAGGTTGTTAGCTGTTACGCAATTTACATTAAAATGTCTCCTGTGAAGGAGCAGCTCTGATCATCTTGAAGTTCTTTGGATTTTCCCAGTGGTGGGGCTTGTTCTGAGCAATCTGCTGTCCACTCAGTTTCCATTTTAGCCAAGGGCATATGTTAACAGTCATCCCTCTAGAGTGAGGGATATTCTCATAGCTGTGAGGCTTATGTGGATGAAGGAATCACGGCACTGGCTAGGTCTTCCAGCCAGTAGACTGGTCAGTAGGGAGATGGTGTCATGTGAGGTCTTCCTAAACTGCTTTTTCCTCTGTCAACAGATCTGCCTTCACTACAACAAAGGAGATGGACTCCATGGCTCTTGTGCCTTTCAGAAGCAATGTAGCAAACTCCATGTGTGCCAGTATTTTTTACAGGGTGGATGCAAATTTGGCACAGGCTGTAAGAGATCTCATAATCTCTCTAATTTTGAGAATCTGGAAAAACTGCAGAAGTTAGGCATGAGCTCAGACCTGGTGCACAGACTGCCTTCCATTTATAGAAATGCTCATGACATCAAGAATAGGAGCTCTGCCCCAAGCCCACAGAGGACTTCTGGTAAGGCCCTGGGCTGGGGCTCCTGGATTCCAGCTGGCCATTAAATGGAATGTGTGACTTTGGATAAGTCTATGCTTTGTTTTTTTTTTTTTTTTTTTTTTTTTTTTAGATTTTATTTATTTATCTTCAGAGGGGAAGAGAAGGAGAGAGGGAGAGAAACATCAATGTGCGGTTGCCTCTTGTCTGTCCCCTGCCGGGAACTGGCCTGGCAACCCAGGCATGTGCCCTGACTGGGAATCGAACCGCGATCCTTCGGTTCGCAGGCCCGCGCTCAATCCACTGAGCTATACCAGCCAGGGCTCTATGCTTTGTTTAGTAAAATGCTATTAGTGATCCCTTTCTAGCTAGTGAGGGTTGTGAAGAGGAGTTGAAATGGCTGTAAACAAGCAAGACAATCTAGAAAAATGCCAGTTCGTATTGATGGAATAATTCCTGCTGGGTCTGATCTGCACTGAGACGGGAGACTGCGTCTCTGTGTAGTCATCCCTCTGCCCCTGGAGAGCTTGCCTTTCAATGTAAGACCCTAAAGTTAAGAATGCCCTGCTTCACAACTCTAGGGGTGTCCTTTGCATTGCATTCTTTTTTGATTTTAAAATGAGTGAACAAAGCATAGTTTAATGTTGGCCCTCTTCTTGATATAAATAAATGGAATTTTTTTTTAGTTATTGTAAAATTGCTTTGTTCACTGCTCATCTCTGGCACTTGGGCAGTGCCCAGCTCACAGTAGACACTTAGGCATTTGTTGAAAGAGTGAGCATGCTAGGATAATTATTATTTTTTTAAAAAAGAATGTCAGGCTTAATGACAGGCACATGAGGGAATTCTGAGCAGAGATGGCTTCTGTAAGTATTTCTTGAGTCCCTATTGTGTGGAAATGACATAACAGAGGCTATGATACATTGGTGTCCCTTGTATTTCACAACATTGGCTGTTGGCTGGTCATTCTGGTTCCCCATTGTTTCGTTCAACAAATTTCAGTGCTTGCTGTGTGCTCGTCACTGTCCTGGGTCCTGGTTAGGTCTTGGTGACTATGAGACCCAGCTCCCCTGAGGGATGCACAGTCAGAGCCACTTGTTAGCTATAGTGATGTTCGATTTTTAACAGACTTCCTCTGTAAAATATTAGGTGTTGGCACTCCCTGCAGAGAAACTAATCACACTAATCTTACTTGATTTTTATATTTACAATTATCCTTGATATATGTTTTTTTCTTTACATTTTCTTTGATTAATTTTGGCTAGTTTCTTTCAATACTAGACAGCCTAGAAGTAGTCAGGTTTTGCTTTAAGTAGATCTCAAAAAGTTCAGTTGGATTATGGTCTTGTTAGCAAGGGTTGGGGACAGAGGAAGGTGACCTCCAGGACCCCACAGGTATAAAATTTGAGGCCCAACCTGTGGTTGTCTGATGAGCCCATGAAAAGAAAAAGGAAGACAAATAACAAAATGACAGGTGATGCTAAGCAGAGAGCGTTTGCTATATGCTTGCTTAAATTGTGGTAACTGGGGAGTATTAAATGTAACTATTAGGTAAAGGCTCACTGTAGTGCTACTAGTAAAGGCAAACTTTGAAATCACGTACATGCCATTTTTATATTAAAATTATTATAATTAAAATGAATTGACATTTTATTTCAAGAAGTAAGCTTTCCATTTATTGCTTTTTCCTTGGTATTTGTATCTGATTCTGATAGTTTATTAAGAAGTATTGGCTATTAGAATTAAATGCAATTTATAAAATACAGACTTCCACTTGCTGTCTGATGTCATCACTGCCTTAGATGCAGATGAAATCTTAAGCTTATCTCAATGTTTGTGATAGTAGTTTTCCCCAGGTTTCACCTCTGGAGGTTTTGATTGAGTCAGTCTGGGGCAGAGCTGGGCATGTCTGTCTTTAAATGGGTCTCCTGGTGAATTGAGTGCATAGCCAGAGCTGAGAAAAGAGCTCCCATCGCATCTTATATTTGGCCTTGGGCTCCCTGGCTCCTAAAAAGCAGAGGGCCCACCTGTATGTATGAGTGCTTTCATCCCAAGCATTAAGGGATTTTGTGGGTTGCTTGCCTACTTTTCTTGTGTAGAGAGATGAATGAATCCTCTTTACAGGAGGAGGAATTTCTTTTCTTTCAGTGCCCTGAACTACTCCAACCCCATAAATGAAGCTTCCATGGAAGCTGATACATCTTTGTGGTGTTTCTTTATAGAGAGAAGAGACAGTTCAGGTTCTGTGTCCTCAGCCATTAGTAACCAAGAAGAGAATGATCAGATCTGCTTGTTTCATATCTGGAAAAGTTGTGGCTTTCAAGGTAAGTTACAGGAAACTCCTTGACCCACCTGTGGGTGGAATAACCGCTTCTCGCTCCTGGAGCTCTGCTCTGAGGCCGCCCGTAAAGTTCTCTTCTCATCCAGAGGAGGTAGGCCTTCTTAATCATGAGCTGGCGTGGCATTTGGCCAAACCAGTTCTGAAGCAATTTTGTTGGGGAGTTGGGGATGGAAGGAATTATTTGAGTTTCTGAAAATCAAACTGTGGATGAATTTCGGGGGTTTAACTGTTTGCTTTGTGCAGCAGGTGAACCCTTAGTCAGCTTAGCATGAGGTTACAGGTGTTCATGAGACACGTATTCCCAGTTTAGTGGGAACAAAGGTAAGTGTCCTTTAAAAGAGGTGGTGGTAGACGTAGAGATGCCTTAGAAACTGGGAAGGCCCTTCCTGAGCAGGAGATACCCGTATTCACACTTAGGGGATAAGTAATTGTTTAAGTTGGGGTTTTCTCTTTATTGTCCCTGTTTTATCAGAAGTAGCAATTCTTGTCTCTGTGTGTGTTTATTTTTTTTTGCTAAACCTTTGTTTTCTTTTTACTGCTGTCCTTGGCTTTGACTAAAGAATGATTCTTTCTCAAAATCTGTGAGTCCTCTTAAAAAACCACCACCACAATTTCTTGTTTCATTTTCGGTCTTTATAAACTACCCAAGCAATTCATGAATACTTTGACTTTGGAAGAGTCTAATAAGACAATAAAGTCTGAAGTCCTCCTTCAGCCTTCCCCAAAGGTAAACACATGCTGTGTGGTCATGATACTTGTTTGCATATTTTTCAACAGAAGGGAACATGCGACACGTATTATTTAACAGGCTTCCTTTACTTAACATTGTGTCTTGGAGGTTTTTTCCATGTTAATTAGTATGTGTAACTCCACCTTATTTTTAAAAACAATTGTGTGGTATTCGATTAGAGTGATGTTCCATTGAACGTCTGAGTAATCGATGTGCATTTTCACAGATCCATTCCTGGAACTGGAATGCCAAATCAGGGAATATATGCCATATATACATATGTATGTATGTTTTAAAAGTCAATACTGAGGTCTGATTTGCACATACAATAAAATGCACCCAGTTTATGTGTACACTCTTGAGTTTCAGTAAATATGTATGCCCAGGTAGCCATCACTGTATTCTAGGTATGGAACCATTCCTTTATGCCCCTTTACAGTTAATTCTCACCCCTAGGTTACTGACCCCAGGAAATTCCTGATCTACTTTTTGTTGCTGTAGGTTAGATTTTCCTTTTCTAGAATTTCATATAAACAGAATCATACAGCATGTATTCTCCTGTAACATCTTCTGTCACTCAGCATTTTGTTTTTGAGGTTTGGTCATGGTGGATTATTCATAGTCCATTCCTTTTTATTGTTGAGTAGTATTTCATTGCATGGATTGACTGCAATTTGTTTATCCTTTCAGATATTGATAACATTTGAGTTGTTTCCAGTTTTCGGCTTTTGACAAATAAAGCTTTTATAAATTTTCATGTACCAGTTTTTGTGTGGATATATGTTTCTGCTTTCTTTGGTAAAGACCTGAAAGTGGAATTACCGGATCATGTGATAAATGTGTGTTTAACTTTATAAAACACTGCCAAACTGTCTTCCAAAGTAGATATACTATTTTACCTCCCCACCAGCAATGTATGAGCATTCCAGTTGTTCTGCATCTTTGTCAACATTTGGTATTGTCAGCCATTTAAATTTTAGCCATTCTAATAAATGAGTAGTAATAGCTCAGTGTAGTTTTAATTTTCATTTCCCTGATGATTAATGATATTTAACATTTATTTTCAAGTGCTTATTGACTATTTGTGTGCCTTCTGTTAAGAATCTCTAAATCTTTTGCCTGTTTTTATATAATAGTTTCATTGAAATATTGAGTATAATTCACATACCATACAGTTCACCTATTTAATAGTTTTTAGTATAGTGAAAAATTGTGCAACCATTATTATCACAGTCAATATTAAAATATTTCATTATCTCTGAAGAAACCCTGTAACCATTAGCAGTCACTCCCTTTCTTCCCTCCCCTCCAGCTCCTGGCAACTATAGATTTACATTATATGAATTTGCCTGGATGTTTCATATAAATGGAATCATACAGTATGTGGTGTTTTGTGACTTTTGTGATTTATATGATTTCCCCCATTTTAGGGGATTTGATCTCATTATTGACTTGTAAGAGTTGAATATTTATACAGGTTAGTGTCAGATGTAGGTATTGAGAATGTATTCTCCCAGTCTGTCCTTCCATGTTCATTTTCTTTATGGTATCTTTTGAAAAATGTAAACTTTAATATTTTTAACCATTTTAATATTTTTTAATGGTTTGTGTTTTTTGTACCTTAAAATTTTTGCCTATTTCAAGCCCACAAAAAGTGTTTCTCCCATCTTTTAAAAAATATTTTATTTATTTATTTTTTAGAGAGAGGGGAAGAGAAGGAGAAGCAGAGGGAAAGAAACATTAATGTGTGGTTGCCTCTTGCGTGCCCCTCACTGAGGAGCTGGTCTGCAACCCGGGCATGTGCCCTGATTGGGAATCAAACCGGTGACCTTTTGGTTTGCAGGTCGGCACTCAATCCACTGAACCACACCAGCCAGAGCCTTTTTTTAAAAGAAGTTTTATAGGTTTAGCTTTTATATTTAGGTCTGTTACTCTTGATCTGTTTTCTCTAATAGTTATTATTAGATATTTTACTAGAAATTTTCTGTTAGCTGCCTGTCTGTAATTTTTTCTTCTGTAATGGGTGACTTTTTTTTAAATTCTCACTTGAGGATATATATATTGATTTTGGAGAGAGGAAGGGGAGGGGAGAGAATCACCAATGTGAGAGAGAAACATAGATTGTTTGCCTCCCCCCATGCCTCAACCAGGTATTAAACCTGCGAATTGACTATGTGCCCTGACCAGGGATCAGACTCATGACCTTTTGGTGTATGGGAAGACACTCCAACCTACCGAGCCACCTAGTCAGGGCGATGGGTGACTCTTGGTTTTCTGCTCATGTTGGTACGCACAATCTCTATGCCCGTAGTGGGTGCTGATTCTGATGCCAGGCTTAATGGGGAAGAGGCAGCACATCTTGCTTGGTGAGTGGGCTGCTAGGGTATATCCTAGGCCTGGGGACTTTGATGGCTCCCTCGCAGGCTTGTGTCTCTGCAGCCCTTGTATCTATACTCACATGTTCCATGGGACAAATAACAAGGTTGCTGAGCACATCAAGGCACTGAGGGAGTGCCTGCTCTAGTGGGTCCCAGTTGCTCTCACTGCGATTGCCTGGATGTCTTCCTTGCTCCTTGTTACATTAAACTTTGAGTTTGTGAAACCTCCAAGCCCTTTCCTCTTCTGCAGTAGCTCTCTTCTGCGTACTTTGCATGTGCTTTTTCTCTCTCCTTTTCCTCTATCAGTTTGATTCTGTAAAATCCACTCTTTATGGGATGGTTTCTTGTTTTCTAGTGCTTTTGGATTTATTTTCTTTGTGGCCTGTCATTTCAAGGGCTGTAGGGAGAAAGGGAATGTAGATATGGTTACTTTGCTAAATTGATTTCATTTCTGTGGCTGACCTTCCAGAAAGCCTAGACTCTGGAATGCCACAATGAGGTGGGGAATATTAGCAGAAGGGAAGGAAACTGAGAAAGGGGACAGGAGGACCAGGGCAGATGTGGCAAAGAAGGGGCTTCATGCCTCCATCATTGAGCAGGGACTCAGCTCTTGCCAGCCACTATGGTTGTGGTGGCCTGCACACACCCTCCTTTCCTGTGCCTTCTGCTTGTGAGCAGACATGGCTCCACGCTCAGCTCAGATTAAGAACCGAAGGGCTTGAACCTGCTGTTTGACCACAGTGCCTTCCCTTGGTCCCCATATTCTTCTCAGTGAAGCATCAGCCTGGGAGGCAGTGGATGGTGTGCCTTCCCTGGAGGTGCCTTCTTAAAGGGAGAGCCTTTCTTCAGGACATCTAGGATTCCACCTCTGCTGTGGTGTATAGAGGTGGTGACTGAGCACTTATCGAGGATCATTTCCCTTACTGCCCCTCAGAAGAAAACAGGAAATTTTATTTGGTTGTAACCTCTGGACAGCAGTTGTGACCTCATCTATATAGGCTGAGCCCTCCGTTATCACTCTTATACACACCCTTAGGAGTACAAGAGTCTCTAACCCTGGACAAGGCAGGATGTCCTGAGTCCCCAGTGTGGCTGTATCCAGCCTTGCTGAACTCGGAGGAGATTCCTTCGGTTGGGGTCTCTCTTCTTGGTCTCTGTCCTCTTGGCTAGGTGCTCTCTCCCACCTGGTTGGCCTGGCCTTTCCCACCTTCCTCCATGGTCCTTCCATCACCACCACCATAAAATCTCTGGGAAAGAGTAGTATTGAGACTTGAAAGAGTGCTTAAAATTTTAGAGAATTTAAATTATTTTCAACTAATTTAAATTCAAGTGTCAAATTAGCCAAGCTTCATTGTTATTTTGAGAAATGAATTAAAAATGTTCAAAGGACAGTCATTAAGAAATGTCTCCCTCACATCTCTTTCCCCCAGTACCTAGATCTTCTCCGGAAAGTCGTTATTACCACTTCCTTTAATAATACTTTCACAAAGGTTTTAAATATGCACAAGTTTATATACATAGCCTGTTTCCTTTGTACACAGGTGCACTACGCACACTGTTAGGTCTTTTTATCCCTTAACTAGAAGTTTAATTTCTTGGAGTACATAATACATGCTTTGGTTCAAAATTCAGAAGATGCAAAAAACAGCAGAAATCTTTCCTTATAATTCTGCTCTGGCCACCCAGTTGTCCCCTGCAAGGAATAATACGTGCATAGATTTGTATTTAGTCTAATGTCACTTTTTTTTTTTAACCGCAAAAGAGGCATTCTGTACCTTGTTAGGTATCTTGCTACCTAATAGCGTATAACTTGGAGGCAGGTCCATAGCAGAGTGCACAGGGCTTCCGTTGCTTTTCTTTACTGTCTCTCTTTATTCTTACAACGTTCCTCTGTATGGATGTACCAGAACCCCTAGAGCATATTGAAAGGTAGAGGGTGTGGGTGGCATTCTTGTTGAGGGTTCTGTGCGAACCAAGACAGGGCATATTGAAGTGCTAGGAGCAAGCAGGGCCCTGGAGAACACAGGGAAGGTGTAGGGGGAGCAATTGGCTGAAACCCATAGACCTGGGCCATTCGATATGTATACACCTGCAGGGACAGAGCAGTGTAGTGTATAAAAACCTTCAGGGGTGGGAGGGCATGTTGACGAGTGGTTGAGTTATGTTAGCAGCCAGAAAGATCAATGTGTGCTAGAACCATGCTGCTGACTCACGTGCGGTCAAATATGTCTAGGGTTGGGATGGAAGAGATAAAGCGGGCTCTGTTTCTGGTGTCATTGCTACCTGTCCACCTGCCAGATGAATAGCAGTAATGCATAGTCAGACTGCCACCTGCAGGGATGGAGCCTTTGACCTTCTCACGATCAACTTCTTCACTATCATGGGATAAAATACATATATAATGTAACCTGCTAACATACATTGTTTGAAAAGTCAGTGCAATGACCTATTAAAAAGGGAGACAAAAGTAAAATGTATGTAATAAAATACATAATATTTTACTATCTAATTGCTTAGATATGACTGTACTAAAAATGACTCCCGCACAAATTCCCGTAACATTCCCAGGTCAGCATGTAGCCCCACTCTCATTGAGAACCATGGATCTACGTATCATGTTGTCTAATGCCAAAATGTCTTTGTATTTTTATTTCAGATAAGTGCTGTAAAGTTCATTTCCATTTGCCGTATCGATGGCAATTCTTGGATGGAGGCAGGTGGAAGGATTTGGATAAAATGGAGCTTATTGAAGAGGCATATAGCAATCCCAATAAAGAGAGGTAGGAAATACATCATTTGTGTCCGCTTTGTGCCTGGGCTTTTGTGTGTAGTGTGGGAAGTTTAGACAGCACAGTTTCGTGTTGGTGGCCTTCACACACTCACACACTCACACACTAAGTGAGTAAGCAGCCTGGTGGGCAGGTGGAAAGCTCTGGGCTGGGAATTGGCGGTTAGTCTTCATAGTGAAGGTCTGGTGCCCTGTTCCCCCACTTTCCTCTCCTTTCAGGGAGAAGTTGTGAGGGAAGGACGTGATGGTAAGAAGTGAGTTCTGAATTATTTGCTGTTGGGAATCATCATGTATATATATCTTCACTGATTAGTTCAGAAAAGTGAGAGGCAATCATTTGTGAAATTTTAGCCTTTGCCTGTGAGGTTGCTATACTACAAGTCTAGAGACAAATGTGTTTGTCTGGAAGTACCTTCATTCTCATTCTTGAAAGATAGTTTTATTTGTTTATTTTCTTTCAGGTCTTTAAAGATTATTCCATTGTTTTCTGTCTTTCATTGCTTCAATTTAGAAGTTAGCTGTTGGTCTAAATGCAGGTATAATAGTTTCCTAGGACTGCCTTAACAGTTTACCACCAACTTGGTGCATTAAAGCAACAGAAATTTATTCTATCACAGTTCTGGAGACTAGAAGTTGGAAATCCCAGTGTCAGCAGGGCCACATTACACAGTAAACACTCAGCATACATCAAGTATTTTTATTTTGGTGTACGGATTTCCCTTTCTTGCCAACCCAGCAGTGTATTAATTTTTTTTTTTACTCAGCATTTTCTGTGTAGTGAAAGGAATGTCATGATAATAAGTTTTCCTTATTACCTTGGTTTTATTATTTTTGCATGGCAAAACAGATTTTAGAAAGCAGTCCTTCTCTCCCTCCTTGGAAACGTTTTTTTAATGTACGTGTCATGTTATTGTTCACATCTACCAGCTGCGCATCTGGAAGACCATGGATGGAAGGTGAGAGGCCTATGTTCATTTGGCTGGTGGAATTTTAAGTGTATCTATCTCTCATGCTTTTTTGCAGTGTCCTGTGTGCTGATTTGGGCACTAACTTTCACACCGAGTATCTGAATTTTAAGTCTATGAAGTTTGGCACTGCTCAGGCCCGCCGCCTCTCCACAGCCTCCTCAGTCACCAAACCTCCACACTTCATCCTCACCACCGAGTGGATTTGGTACTGGATTGATGACTTTGGTTTTTGGCAGCAGTATGGAAAACAAGTAAGTGTGATGGAAAGAGAGCAAGTGTTTCCTCCTCAGGATCCATATGGAGGAGCCTTTCCAAACATGGGCACAGGGATTGTTCTGGGGGATCAGTGAAAGAGCCAAAGATCTCCAGATACCCTGAATCACCTGCTTTGGAGGGAATTGTGGCAAAACTAGCTAATTTGGAGTTCATTTTTCTGAGGTTTCATCTTTGAACAATTCAATATTTGTTGGCTCACAAGATCAGCATGACTAAAAGTTGTAGTGAGATCTCACGTTTCTTTATTGGTATGTTAAATGGGGGTAGGAAGATACTTCTCTTACTGTGGAGGTTACTCTGGAGCGAGTGCCTGTGCGTGCGGGAGTGCTTATATAATAAATTTGAAGTTTGCAGAATAAAGTTTAAGGCTTTTCAAAACTGGCTTTCCACCTTACCTGTAGCAGCAACTTTACAGAAGGTGGGCGAGAATAAGAAAATGGGTTTATTTAAGGTATTGATTTGGAATTTGGATCAAATAACTGCTGTTGTCAGTTATTTGAAGATGTTCATGAATGGATCTGATTAACTGGAGTCCCCTGGTCACCTGTAGAGGTACAAAGTATAGGGAGGACACCATTTCTATAGGAATAGTTTCTGCAAAATGGAAATTGGGGCGTGTGGTCCAGTGGACATTTGTACTTTTGGGGGGTTGTGAGAGGCTATGTTCAAGCTTTAGTTTCTTATTCTCAGATTCACTTAGATGATCTGAAACATTGTAATGTGAGCTTCATGAGGGCAGTGAGCTTTGTCTCTCTCTTGTCACTGATGTGCCCCCATGTCAAGCATGATCCCTGCACCTCTCAGGTCCTCAGGAATAGGTGTTGGCTGGAGGACAGAGATATTGTTGCCTTAGGCCTGTTGGTCAGTTGGAGGTGGTCATTCTCAGTGGTGGCTTATGACTTGAGCCTCATTCTTTGCCTCCATTTCTTCAAGCACAAGCCTGTCCTCATTGGCTGTTACATCCACCCTCGTCTCCACTGTCTCCCCTTTTCAAGCATCCTAGGATTTCACTCACCTCTCCTCCATGTGGATTTGGTCAGGTAGTCTCTCTAGCATTACTCTTGGTTTGGCCAGTAGCTGGAGGAGAGAGGCCATGTCTGGCATTGAGGAGGGGAAGTGGGTGATGGGTTGGTCACTCTCCAGGAATCGAGTTTATCTGGTGACAGCACGGAAAGACGTGTTGCGGATGAGAAACACTTAGCAAAGGTGATCATCCTTCTTGTTTCATTTGGAGATTTGTCTCCCTCTGAGGGAGACAGGCTCTCTGGGAGATGTAAGCTTTCTCTCTAGCTCATCTAATGGGATGACGTGCGACCCTGGGGGTAGCCCATGAGCAAGAACATTTCTCTAGGTGACTTCCCAAACCTGGTGTCACTTCAGGGAATAGGGGCCTTTCTCCTCCAAAGAGCCCACACTGAGGATGTTCTCCTTCTCTATGCCACTACTCCTTAATGCAGTATAGTCAGAGTGTATAACATTATTAGAACAGTGAGAATCTCTGGGAATGACTCTGTGGGTATGATTGACCACCACATGCTAGTGGGTACAGATGCACACATGAAGACTTGGTGATGTTCAGCCACGTAGTCTGTTTGTACTGTGAGTGGGACCACCTCATAAGATGACCTATCCAGTCAAGCCCTTCCTTTCCCGTGCACTTCTGTTGTCATCCCGTATTTATATTTCTTTCGTAGTTTTCTGTTAATTGCCAGTTTTCTCTTGATTCTCCAAAAAGCTAGGCTCTTTCTGCCTGAGCTCAGGATGTAACCCAAATTTCAGGTCTAAATTGCCTCCACCATATTAATTTCCTGTAGCTGCCATGACAAAGTGCCACAAACTGGGTGGCTTAGGACAACAGTGATTTATTATCTTACCTTTCTGGAGGCTGGAAATTGAAATTAATGTGTCTGTAGGGCCATGTTCCTCAGTAACCTGTAGGGAATCCTTTCTTGCCTCTTCCTAGATTCTGGTGGTCTGCTGATAAACTTTGGTGTTCCTTAGCTTGTAGATGCATCGTTCCAATCTGCCTTTGTCATCGTACGGTGTTCTCCCTGTGGGTGTTCATATGGCCTTCCTCTTATAAGAACATCAGTCATGCTGGATTAGGGGCACATCTTAACTAATTATTGGGTTGGCCACGAAGTCCATATGGTTTTTTCCCATAAAATAAAAGATACATTTTTCATTTTTACCAGTAACTTTATTGATTTGGATATTTTGAGTAGATTGGCTGTCTCCCACATGGTATAACATTGATTGTTTTCAATTAATGTCTTGATTTGATGGCTATCAACTTTAACTGGTCTGCCTGACTGGAGCATCATTCATTAAGAAATCTCCAACATGAAACTTCACAAACCACTTTTGACATGTTTGATCCGTCACAGCACCTTCTCCATATCCTACACAAACCTTTTTTTTTTTTTGCTTTTCAGTTATGTTTTTACCTTTCTTGAAATAATAAAGCATAATATATTGAATGTTGCATATTTTCTTCTATCTTCAGTATTAAAATGGCTACATAAAAATTCACCAATTTTGATAATTTTTAAAAAAATGCATGCTGATGTGACAGCTGTCACGATGCAGTCTAACAAAATTGTTTCAAATGAAGTTAAAGACAACTAAGCACTACTAGAGCCATCTTACAGCAAAAACCAAACTTTTTGGCCAACCCAATACATCTACAATGACCCTGTTTCCAAATAAGGTAACATTTTCGAGGTACTAGAGATTAAGGGACACGATTAAACCCGTAGCCTAATCTTGTGTATGAAAGAAATACTGTTGTTGGCCCACTGAAGTTTCCTGTGTGAAACTTGACGTTCCTGAGGTGTTTGGCTCCAGGGTGCATTACCCCGACCTAAATCCTCTTTGGATTATTCTCAACAAGCTTCTCATGTCAGTCTGCCTTTTCCATTTTCCCTTTTCCTTATGATCTCCTCTGCTTTGATCCAGGAGCTCCATAATTACTCTGACTCTTTTGTACCTGAACAACCCATCCATCTGCTTGGAAGGAAGGACCCCCATTTATTCTTCTATTTGCCAGAATCTGACTTCTCTTCCCATTACTGTGCATCTGGTCACTATTCAGGAGTGCCTTCAGGAGGTGGGAGCCAATCAGGCACAGCCCTTACTGAACCATAGACAGTGACAAGGGCTGGAGGGCTTAGTTTGCCAAGTCCCATGGCACTTTGCCCAGAGTGCTGCCTACTTCCTCCTCACTCTCCTGGTGTTCTTGCTTCTCCTGTGTGTCCTTCTTGGGCTTCTTTTCTATTCCCCTTGGTGAATGTTGGGATTTCCAGGGTCCAGCCCACACCCCCATTGTGTGTTTGCACTGGTGATTACATCGGTTCCTACTTGTGTGTTTGCACTGGTGATTACATCGACTTTTTTGACAGTGGTGCCCACACTGAGTGAGCGCTATATCTCTGTCTTCAGACCAAATCCTTCTTCAAAGAACAGACTTGTATATCCAGACACCCACCCGATATTTTTGCAGTACCTTTGCTTTTTGTTCTGGGTGCTGTGCTGTGTGCCCTTCATGCCTTATTTTAATTATTTTCCAACCTTTTGCTGATGGTGTGATACCATCATGGTGTGATACCATTATGTAATGATGTGAGTATGATTTAAGTACTGTTATTACTCTTATTGTAGAGTTGAGGTCATCGAGGTTCAGAGAGGTTAAAATAACTTGCTAAGGTTATAGAGAAAACAGGTTTGGAGCCAGAATTCAAACTCAGTTCATTTTAAAATCTTAGATGTCCTATAGGTAATTGGAATGAAAATGAGAGATGAAAATGGTTAATTGAAAAAAAAAAATAGAAGAGCTCTCCGATGGATCAGAAAAAGAAAACAAGGAGGACTGCCCTCTGATGAAAGGATGGTGGGAACAAGACTAGATAGAGAAGAGGCAGCATTGCTCAGGCTGTCCAGGGCAGCAGCATTTGAGAATTCATTGTTGATGTTTTACCTTCATTTGAATACTGTGTCATCCGTTATGAGTAACCAAATGCCCTCTCCTCCACTGCTCCCATGGTGGTTATCTTGGTTAGCAGCACCCATATTTACAATCTCCTATTTTCCCAGGCAGCTTTTAGGAAGTAATTGTCTTGGCTTCTATTCTGTGCCTCCCTTTCCTGCAATGTCCCTGCTCTTTGCATGCCTCCCCCGTGATGCCAGTACCACCATAGGCATGTCTGCTACGTGGCAAGGACAGCACCAGTGTATGTCTTCATATTTGTAGATTCTTATCTTCATGAAGTATCCGGTTTTTCACCTTGCAGGGCACGGAGCACCCCACGACTACTGTTAGCAGCAGCGATATGGAGAAGGCCTACCTGGCATACTGTGCATCAGGGTCTGACACCCAGGCAGCCATTCTCAAGTTCGAGGCTGGAAAACACAAATACGAGTTAGACTTCAGAGGTACTTACTGACACTCTGCCCTCACCCAGCAGGGCCTGGCCATCTGTTGGCTGTGCCTGTCCCCCATTAACCCTGGAGGAGCTTTGTATGCACAAGGGCCTGGAAAGAAAAGGAAGGGTGGTCTCTGCTGAAATGCTTCCTGTCTAGAAGGGAAGACAGACCTATAAACAGATAATGGCCGTCCAGCAGAATCAAAGAGAAGCTGCCTGAGTGGGTGTGTGGGGGGTAGGGGTAGAAGAAGAGGACCCCGTGGAAGGGACAGGAGCCCAAATAGTGGAGGTACAAGCAGGGTCTTCCTTTGCACACTGATGGTTGTCCTGTTGGCCATGGCCAATCCCCTCTGTGTCTGAGGATTAACCTTAGTCCCCAGCAAGTGTCACGGTGATTCTGCTGTGCAACTTTGCCTTATACATCCCGGTGTGGCAATGTTAGTATCTTTTCAAAAGGTGCCTTTGACATAGATGGGCTTGTCAGGTTAAATGCTTGGTAGATGCATACCTTAATAAAAAGTTGCTGGGAAGCATAGTTTTGTGTGCTCACGGTGACCTGAACCTGGGCCTTAAATGACTTGTCCCTTTTGCCTTTACAGAAGCAGGCCAAACACTCTTTGGCCAGGTCTTCTAGTGACCGATTTTGTGAGGACTTTTTTTTTTTTTAAGTTTTAGTTTTTCGGTAACTTCTCTTAAGATATTTCTAGGTATATTTATCAATCTAGCCTTGTTGGATTCATTTTTGCCTTTAAATTCAAACTCTGAATCCTCTGAACGATCAGCATTTTTAAAGGGAGTTAAAGTGGGCTTTCTTCTAAACACAGTTGACTGTTTTCTCTATTTTTGTGGACCTTTATTCTATGTGGAGGGCAGTAAAGTGTCTTTATGAATTACCCTAAAACCGCTTTAACTGCTTGCTTTTAGCCAGTTGTTTTTGCTTGTGGTTTTGTAGCACTGGTGGTTTTGCTTAAGGTAGAGTGGCTGCTGCCTCAGTGGGCCCTTACAGGGGCCCTAAAATGTCTACTGTTCTTCAGTGGGAACTGCTTACCAGCCTTGAGCATCGGTGGGCAAACACCAACCAATCCAGTCTGATAAACACGAGGTCCCCGAAGGGACAGTGAGACAGATGCAGCATAATAAAAGAGGGGACTGCCCTGAATATCAGGTCTATGTAACAGCCACCCATCTGATTGCTGGTTTGAAATATTTTTTGAAATATCTGGGAAATATCACAATAAATCAAAATTGTCAGATGGAACTTAGAGCACTCTCAACCTAGGCTGCACCTCCAGGGGACAGAACAGAAAGTCAGATGGGTAGAGCACACGCATGCAGTTGACTACAGACTGCAGGAAACACATGTTCACCACTGACTGCCTCAGTCAGGCTCCCCTGGGTAGACAGTGTGGTGGTGGTGGTCGTCTTAGTTGTTGGATAACGATAGTCACAGACGAAGCTTGGAATTAGTTAACTTTTGTCCTCACAACCTCACTACAAGGCATAATGAAAGCAACTTTTGGACCCAAATCTGCCACTCATATTTATTAACTAAATATTTATTAGGAAATAAATACATTTAAGAAACACACAATAGGTCAAATGACTTGTTCTGTAGGATCAGGGAAGATTCAGCTGTTTTTTAGGGACTCCTGTTACAGAAGAGTGACTCAAGACAAATAGCAAGATTCCAGAGGCTAAATTCTAACATTTCTTAGCTGTCTCTAGTCAGACAGAATCTTCATAGACAGGGCTTGCTTAGGGACATAACCTTATGTGTCCTCTGTAAGGGTATATTAGGGAAAAGGCCTCACTTTATTCTGTCCATGGGAGGATAGGGGATGGGTCCCACATATTTGGCCAATCCACATGTTGAGTAACTTGATTTCATGAGTTAAAAGCCCATTTAAGATTCAACACAATGTTAGTCAACAGGTTAATAAAATCTGTATGTTTATTAGCAAAGTATATTGATGAGAGGTTGAGCAGTAGGTGGCAGAAGGGGTTGTAGTAGCAGGTTCTGGAGTCCAGGCTCTCATTAGAACATGGGGTAACCCCCAGGAGTGCCTGATCTTGACAGCCACCTGGGCAGCAGCATAGGGGACATATGCCTCAAATGCAGTAAGGTAAGTTAGAGATACAGACAAGTTAATATTGAAATACTGTTTAAATAAATATTGTACTCTAGGTATAGAAAGTCGGACTTGACAGGGTGTTCTTGGTAGGTGGGGACATGTAATCTTAACTTGTAGGAGGTATCTGTAGTTTTTCAACTCAAAGGTTGGTGTCCCTTTAACCCTCAGGATGAATGTGAGGATCTTAGGGATGGGTGTGGGTCAAGACATTTGTTTATTAAAGATGGTACAGGTTTTACAAGGTTGAGAAATACTGCTATAGTGTTAGTTTATTCTAAGCAAGAAAAGTGGTAAGAGTAAAATTATTATATTAATTCTAAATCCCACTGGCTCAAGATGTGATAATTGTCTCAGGCTGGGCTGCAGCTTTTTTATATCCAAACTGGGAAAAATTGCTAAGCAAAATAATAGTTTAAACAGGATTGGAAGGAACAATTTAAAAGCACTCATGTATAATTGATATGTCAATTACTAATCATTCATGTATTCATTAAACCCAGTCTCCTAAGGATTCCTATTTTCTTATGAATATTTGAAGTGGGTAAAACTACCTTATTTTTAACGGACTGATTCCGGGCTCTGTATGTTTGCAATACCTTTACAACCCATTTAATTTGTTTATAAAACACTGCCACCCTCTTTGTGTGTGTGTATTTTTTTCAGATTTTACTCAGAAAAACCTGGCCTTTGGCACATCGAGGAAGGTTTGTCGAAGACCCAAATACATATCTCCTCAGGATGTGAAGGTGAAGCAAACCAGGTAATTGGCATTTGGAGAACTAGTCACTTACTGTGTGTATCAGTTGGGGTGTGCTCTGCTGCGTACAGAAAACCTCAACTGGCTAAAGCATTAAAGAGGTTTGCTGGCTGTGAACTGAATGCCCCTGCACTATCTGTGTCTGAGGTTTCTTGGCCTGGCCCTTGATCTTTTTCTATTAAAAGTGTAATGCCACAAAGGATGATCTGGTGTATTTGCTGTTTCATATTGTGGAGGTGGGGTCATCAGGTTAGAGTCCTACAAGGTCAATGCAAGTTCCTCTTTATGGGGGTTGAACCATTATGCACTAGTCCCAGAATGCAGGAGGTGCCAGTTTCCCTTGACTTTGCAAACAGAGCGATTAAACTCTTAGATTTTTGCCATTTTCATAGGTGGGAAAGGGTATATCGGTGCATTTTAATCTGCTCTCTCTTGTAAATAAGGCCTATTGTTTTTTCTTGATGTGTCAGGGCCATTTGCCTTTCTCTTTCTGTGGACTCTTTCTATTTTTCTATCAACCTTTTGGTATTTTTCTTAAGTAGAAGAGCCTTTTTATCTACTAGAAAGATCAACCCTTGTTCTTTTATATAAAGTGAAAATATTTTCCCTTGGTTTATTTGTCTTTTGGCTTTGTTTATGAATTATTTTACCACACAAATATTTATTTTATTTTTTAGTTAAACGTATCAGTCTCTTCTGTGTATTGCTTCTGGATTTAGAATTTTGGTCAGCTGTGACTGCTCCTACTTCTGGAAGTCATTTTTGATTCTTTCTATCTCCAGAGCCTACAGTTTGGAAGTGTGTCTGACTTTCTTTCTGAGACTGGATCTCTTCTAATCACTAACTTAGTCTGCAAGGGACCATAAGCAGATGCCACACTATCAGAACTAAAAGTGGTGTTTTGTTTTTTTTTTTTAATCAAATTCAGACCAAGATATGAGTGATTCAAAATCTGTGCTATAACCTGAGAGTTATACAGGTTGATGCAGTGAAGTGTGTGGTTCTTCCTTCTAAACTGTGTGGCAGGAGTTAGTTGTCATAACTCCAGCAGGCAAGTCTGCTTGAGTGTCTGTGGCCATCTGGGACTCTTAGGCTAGGTCAATTTCAGAAACAAGTTCTCTATTCATTGTATTAACAGGTGACAGGGTCACAGTTGTTTAATGGAAAGTTCAAAATGGCAGTTACACATCAGGTATGGGGTTCAGTTCCTTACTATCTGTCCTTCCATCCTCCATAGAAATGTTTTATTCATGTGACTGGGTCTTATTATTTCCTCTCTTATGTTCTTTTGGGTATCTTTTGTTATTTCATTTTTTTTACCCTCCACTAGTTTGGAAGTTATACATTATTATTTTTTTTAAGGCCACACTGGAAGTCAGTCAATTTTTTTGCTCTCCTGTTAACTAATATAAGGATTTTCATATAATTTATTCTATTTACTTTTCTCTTGACTTGTTACTTTTAATTAATTATTTTTGGAAATTATGAGAACAATTATATTTGTAATAGCATCAAGAGAATAAAATACTTAGGAACAAATTTTAAAATAACTGAAAAACTTATTCTCTGAAAACTACAGCAACTTAGGTTATTTTAAATTTAATGAGGCATTGTTATTTTATACTATGAACGTTTCATGAAATTTACTCACATTCTTACCACTTTCTTTGTCCTATCAAATTTCCTTAGCTGAAGGTTCTGTTGGAAAACTTTTGTTTGTTTGAATATGTCTTTATTTTGTTCTCAATATTGAAAGATATTTTCACTGGGTATAGAAATTTTGGCTGTATTTTCTCTTAGAACACTGACAACGCCACTCTACTGTCTTCTCGCTTTCATTGCTGCTTTGGAAAAATCAGCTGTGTAACTGGACTTCTTTGCCTGAATTACTCTTTTTTTTCTCTCTGGTTACTTTTAAGATTTTCTGTTTATCTTGGTGTTATGGATTTCCACTATTGCATGTCTGCGTATGTGTTTTTATTTATCCTGTTGGAGATTCGTTGGGTTTCATGAACATGTGAGTTGGCACATCTCGTTAGTTCCCTATGGATATTGCCTTCACACTGTTCTCTGTCCTCTCTTTGGATTTCAGGTAGGTCCTGACCGGATTCAGTCATTCTCACTCTGTTCTCCACATCTCAGCTTCTTCCCTGTATTTTCTGTCTCCTTGCTGTGGGCCATATTCTGCAGAATTTCATTTCCCATATCATTCTGCTCACTCATTTTCAGGTGATCTGATCTGCTAGTAAGCATGTCCATTGGACTCTTACTATCAAGGATTGCATTTTTTATTTTTAGAAGTTCTGTTTGGTTCTTTTTCAGATCCTCCAGGTTTTTTTATAGTTTCCTGTTCCTTTCATGATTTTAGCTTTTCTTTTATTTCTTTAAACATAGAATAGTTTTTTATACTGTACCTGATAATTTCAGCAACTTAATTCTTTGTGAGTCTGTTTCTGGATGATTATTGCTCATGGGGCCTTGCTTAGTTATTTTAAATTGTGCTGCTTTCCTGGGAATATTATTTGTGGGAGTTCTTTGAGGCTGAGGATGAAGGTCTCATGCCAGCAGAAACAGAAGGTAGATCTAGTGTAGGAAGAACAGAGCATTCTGAAACTGAGTAGCAGTGATTTAGAATTAGTTTTTCAGTCCTTGTTCCTAAACTCTTTGGGCCACATGTCCTTTAGAACTCAGTTTTTACTTATTTTTAGTTTTAGAAAGATCACGTGCTGCTTGTATTGCATGACACACCGCAATTAATATTTCTGCAGTAAAAAATATGCATAGCCACTTTAGGAAAGATCAATAGAGACCACAAATAGCCTCTCATCAGTTCAAGTCCAAGTTCTACTGCCAAATGAATTTTCACATCAGTTTTGTTTTTATATGCCAGTTACACCTCATTAAGGCTATTTGTAATAATAATTCAGAGCTCTTTAATACAAGTTTCAGAGCTCTTTGAATTCCAAAATAATGGATAAGGGTCTGTGTGCTGCTTTAATCGTATTCTCTCTCCGTTTTGGCAGGAGTTGGGATACAGGTGAGAAATGGATCCCTCAGGCCTGTTTCAGTTTGGGCCACTTAGGCAAAGATGAAAGTGCTCTCATAAGGTGGATAGTGTGCTTATGTGCTCCCTCTCCTTCTCCCTGCTTTTACAAACGAGATGCTGAGACTCGAGACTGGTGGTATTGGCTAGCGGAGGCCACCTGTGGTAGACTGCTTGTGTCTAAGAACTAAATGTCTTAGTGTTTTTGTTTACATTTTATAGCAATGTCAAGTTTCAAGGCCCAAAGAATATCCCAGACCATTGGGACCCCTCAGCCCTGCCAGACTCCGGCTTTAAGGTATGGAACTCAGGTTTCCTTGGGCTGGGGAGGAGAGTGTTCTTTGAGATAGGTGAGTATGAGCAGCTGTGTTGTTTCCTCCACCACAGAAGCAGCTGTGAGGCCAGGGCTTGTGAGGGAGGGGGAAAGAGGTATGGGTGGGTTTTTTTGTTTTTCAGGTGTTAAGGATTTTAAGGCTGGAGCCCACCTGGGAGATGACTGTGGTCCTGAGAGGAGAGGATGTGTTACAGAGAGGACAATAAGCTGGAAATTTTCTAGAGAGGAAAACTTTGTAGAAAGCTCAACAGCCGGGCTCAGCCAATTAGTATTAGTTTTACTAAACAAGAAAGGAAAAGAAATATCCATGGGATATTTGAGTATGATGAGGGACATCTAGAGTGGAAACTTCTGCCAGAAGGTGCTAGATAATACAAGACAAGAGAAGGAACAGTCAGTACAGCAGCTCATTTAGGTTCTGTCAAAATTTGGGAGCTGTGCGGAATTCAGTAGACTACAGAGGCCACAGTCCAGCGCTGCCCCACCCATGTGGGGCGCTCAGACTGGCCTCTGATGGCTGGCCTCTTGCCAAGCATGTTGCAAATCAGCTTTTACAACATGACTGTCACTGCCCTGGGAGGACTCGTCTTGTCAGGCTCTGCCAAGCTTTCAGACACCAGCAGCGCAGGCAAGATGCGTGAAGGGCTGGGTGAGTTGACAGCAGCACTCAGATGTCAGGACAAGGCAACCATATTGAAGGGATCAGGGAAGATGTAACTGGGTCCACATCTAAAGGATGGCTGGTGGTTGCCAGGCAAAGGTGGGAGAACATACGGGTTGATGGGTACTACATGCAAAGCAGCCCAGGTCAGGACATGGGGTGTCAGGCATGTCTTGGACGTAGGTTGTGCATAGAAATGAGGGACAGGAGAGAGGTCAGGGCTATGATGCGGAGTGCCTTGGTCATTGGGCCGAGCAACAGCTGTGACAGGTAAGGGAGCCCATGAGGATCTCTGGTTTGGAAGGAGCAGGGCTGGCTTCCATACTTGGGGAGGAGGAGCTTGGTAGCTTCCATGAGATGGGAGCAGAGAAACCAGAGTCAGGATTTGAGTTGAAGGAGACCCATGGACATGCCAAGGCCTAATCATAGCATCTTTGGGGTGGGAGGGTGTTGAGGTGATTACTATAAGGCTGCACAAGGGGATGGTGTAGAGGGACTCCCCAGAGATCCTTAATAGTCTTATCACTGGCTCAAGCATCATGGCGCTGGGAATAGGGAGGCTGATTACATGGCCCAGGCTGCAAATGCAGGAATTTATACCTTGTCACTGTGTGTGACAGTTGGCTCCCTTTGGTCAGGGGCCCCTCCTGGCCCATCAGAAGTGCTGTTTCCTAGAGCAAGAGGCTGAGGGAGAGGTGCGCTCTGGGAGGAGGACTCATTGGCCATGCTCCTGAGTTGCCATGTGCTCATCTCCCAGCCTGGCCTTTTCATCAGCGCTTGTGGTGTGGGGCATTCACACAACATCACTGCTCATGGCAGCATTTGCCCCCCATCTGCCAAAACTATGCCTTCCACATTTATTGACACCAGCTCGGTCTTGTAGACCATGTGTGGGGTCAGAAGAGCAGGGTCCTGGGGACACCTAAGATGGTGCTGATGTAAGCATCGCATGCCTGGCCTTTGGGCAGGTTTCATAGTGAACACAAATTGCGCTCCTCCTGCACCTGGAGAGACTGCCCCTTGGGCCAGAGGGGAGAGTGGTAACCACCATCTGGGCTCACTTCGGCAGTTTTAGCATTTTAGGAGTGACCTTGGGAAGAGAATGATCTATAGTCCAACTTTGATGATAATGTAAAAATCTTTGCCCCTTGCAGCTGGTCACCCTCAGTTCTTCCTCAGAAGAATATCAGAAGGTCTACAGTCTCTTTAACCGTACGCTGCCCTACTATGTTCAGAAGATCGAGCGCGTCCAGAACCTGGCTCTCTGGGAAGTCTACCAGTGGTACGTCAGAGGTTTGCTCTTGACATGCCGCGGACTCTCTCCCCTCACACCTATATGTAGTAGGCTAGCTGCTTAGTAAACATGCTCCGGGCGTCAGGGACAATCCCAGATCGTAGCCACTGCTTACCCAGCGCTGCCAGAATCGGGAACCGTGTCCCCGCCTTCTTACCCATCTCATCGTCTTTATGACTTAGTGCTGCATGTTCCCTCAGAGAGGCGAGGGGAGTGAGGCTTCCATAGTGATGAAGTCAGTACTCACGCATGTATTCTCTCTCCCTAAAGATGGATGAGATTGTCCAGTATAAGCCACCCACACCCCAGGCAACATAAAGCTGTTGTCCTGACAGCCAGAGGGCAGGGGCCTCATTTTTGTGCCTTGTTCTTGGCATGTTCTTGGGCACTTGTCCATGTGGAGGAGATTTGCAGCAGGTCACTATGGCAGGCCTGGGGTTCTGCTGGCCTGTCCCCACAAAAGGTTGGAGCAGTCTCCTCTGTGCTCTGGGTCCAGTGATGAAATCAGGGTAACTTACAGGGGAGGGGAGATGGATGGACCCCCACTGAACAGCGCATCCTCAAGCTCCCCCGGCTAAGCTTTTTGAGGAAGCAAAGTGGTAGGGACGAAGCATGCCTGTCTCTCCCAGGCTGGTCTGCTTTGGGAGTGCGGGTCACTGCTGGAAGCCTACGGTTATGGAGGGAAAGGCTTCCCTTTGCTTTTCATCCGGTCCCTGTGCTCCACCTTTTCCCTCTCTGGCCCATGGCTCAAATTTCATGGATCTGGATCCATGTTTCCTGGTCTCAGGACACTTCTAATAAAATGTGTGTTCTTGGGTCAGGTAGCCTGTATTTGGTGCTAAGCACGTATTTTTCTCCTATGATTCTAGGCAGAAAGGGCAGATGCAAAAGAAAAATGGAGGGAAGGTGGTGGATGAGAGACAGCTGTTCCATGGCACTGATGACGATTTCGTCGACGCCATCTGCCAGCAGAACTTTGACTGGCGGATCTGCGGTCTTCATGGCACCAACTATGGCAAAGGTAAGGGTGAGGGCAGCCTCCACCAGCAGAACCTGGCCTGTGCTGAACCAGCAGAACCAGCAGAACACTGTGCTATCCAGGGCTCAGGAAACTTTTAAAGCCCACTGATGGTTGGGGGTGGGGAGACAGTGTAAGCTGATGTGCTGGTTGATACTTAGTGAGGAATGGTCCTGGCCGAGCTGTCGGCATTCTTCCTCTCACTCTGTGCGCAACCGCAGCCAGACCCGAGGTTTGAGCATGGGCGGCCTGGCTTTAGGCTGCGGTTTTGCTTCCCTAAGCGATGGCCCTGCACCCCTGTGGAGTGGAGGCCTTGGGAGATGGTAAGCATGAGTCGGGAGAGGGAAGAGGTGCCTCCCCAACTCTGTGCCTGTGCTGTTTTGTTAGAATGGAACTCTGAACGCCTTGGATGCACTCCTGTAAATATGCCATTGTGGCCATATGGTGAATTTTCTGAGTGTTTCCCTGTCTCTTGCTTATTTTTAAACTTTATTTGGAAATAATTTCAAATTTACAGGAAAGTTGCACAAACAATATTTTAAAAACTCCTGCACAGATTTCTGTGTACATTTATCTAGATTCATTTGTTTTAATGTTTTGCCATGTTGGCTTTATCCTCCCCCATTTTTTTCTGAACCATTTGTAATTCGGTGGCATGGTCCTTCACCCTTAAATACTTCCTTAAAAAAAGGACAGTATCTCTGTCATCACAACATGGTTACTACTAAATGCAGAAAATTTCATAATGTTGTGATACTATGATCAGCAGTCCCCATTCCAGTGCACCAGTTGTCCAGCAGTTGGCCTTAATCTGACGTGACGGCTCTGGGGTCAGGATGGGCGAGAGCCAGTGGACGGCTGTAAATCCAGATGTGTGGCTGGCAGCTTCCAGCTCAGGTTCCCATTAGACAAGGTTCATAATTCTATATGTTGGGCTGCTGGTGTCTCCAGAGTGGTTCCATGCAGGGCATCTTGGTCACTTTCCACACCGGCCCTATGAGGTTAGGCATGACAGCTCCATTTTATAGCTGAGGAAACAGATTTGAGAAGTTAAGTATTCTTATGCCCGGAGAGCCTTACGGTTTGAGTGACAGGTTCAGAACGTGCGAGGAGTTTCCTATCTCTGTTTGGTGTCCCCTCCGATGTCCTTCACAAGGGATGGCTGAAGAAAGAGGGAGGATGGAGGGAGGGCAGGAGGGAGATGCAGTGAAAGAGGAGCAGAGGCCATTGGCATTGCCTGGTTGACAGGACGCTGGAGCCTCTCCTCCCCGGCTGCAGCTGTCCTCTCGGTATCCAGCTAATAAGCCTGTGCATGTCCTTGCAGGGAGCTACTTTGCCCGAGATGCCGCGTATTCCCACCACTACAGCAAATCCAGCACGAAGTTCTCCATGATGTTCCTGGCTCGGGTGCTGGTGGGCGAGTTCACCCGAGGCAGCTCCTCCTTTCTCCGCCCCCCAGCCAAGGAGGGCCAGGGCAACGTCTTCTACGACAGCTGTGTGAACAGCATGTCCGACCCTTCTATCTTTGTGATCTTCGAGAAGCACCAGATTTACCCAGAGTACATCATCCAATACACTTCCAAGCCTGCAGCCAGGGCCGCCCCCCAGCCTGCAGCCGGGGCCTCCAGCCTTTTTTCCTTGGCGTCCCTCTTTGGTATTCGGCAGTGAGCATGAGGATTTCTGGCTTGTCGTCCTTGAAGTTCGCTTTTTTTTTTCTTAACAAAAACACTTTTAATGAACTGTTTAATGTTGACTTCTTGATGAAGTTACAGTCTTAATCTCTTGCTGATAGTTTTCGGTTTTAAGATACTTTTGAGCTCAATAGTGGGCTGACCAGTAGTGACTGTAGGTGAGCCCGTTATTGCTTTTTACTAGGGTGTTGTTTTATTTTTTACTCTTTGTTGACTTTGCTACTGATTGGCACAAAGTTTCCAGATACTATTTTATGGATTGGTTTTAATTTTTAACTTCAGTCTCCAGTGATCTGGTTTTTCAGCATCTTAGTGGCATCTTGTTCTACTTTTTGTCAGAATGCCACAGTAGCCTAGGGTTCAGGAAAACCTGCCTCGTGGGCTAAGGAGGTACAGTCATTGTGTCTGTTGCTCTGGCTCTAATCTCAGCAGCTCTTCTGCTGCTTCTCCTGGGCTTTTGGTGTTGAAATTGCTCCACATACTACATTATCAGACAAGTGGCTACTGTGGGGTGTCATTGAGCCCCTGATGGTTACCCTTGGTCATGGGCCCAGCCCGTGAATGTTCCTCTCAGCATCTCCTACGCGTACTGGACACCCTCTGCTTATGGGTTTTGTGTCTGCCTGGGATTTGAATACCTGTGCTGCAATAGTCACAGTAGAGTATGGAAATAAAATAATGTTTATCTCATGTGGGTGATGACTGAAGCCTATTTTTCAACATCTGTATATTGAATTCTTGCTGGGTACAGGCACTTTTCTGGGTGTTGGAATATAACAGAGACCCTGTTACTGGTGTTGGGTGTGCTGCAGTAGGTTTATTTTTATTTTTATTTTTTTAGAGAGGGAGAGAAACATCAGTGTGTGGTTGCCTCTTGTGTGTCTCCTACTGGGGACCTGGCCCGCAACCCAGGCATGTGCCCTGACTGGGAATTGAACTGGCGACCCTTTGGTTCACAGCCTGCGCTCAATCCACTGAGCGACACCAGCCAGGGCTGCATTAGATTTTTGATGAAGCTGGAAGTTAAAGGCCCTTACTTGTTGGGGCCCCTTCCACAGCCTTAGGTGGGGCTCCAACTTTATGGTCACATGGTCATACATTTCAATTAAATTTGCAAGAGTTACATCTTGGTACTTTTTCTTTTCCCCACTCATATTAGTTCCAAGCCCTGCAAAGCTCAGAATCACTGTGGAGCAGACTGTGTTGTGGACATGGAGGAGGTGCGTGTGTCCTGTGTGTGTCCTCCACACACAGTGGGTTATGGAGTCTCTACTGCACACTGGTTGTCTGTGGGCCAGGGGCAGAGGGGCGGGCAGGGTGTCCCCACATTATGAGGCCATCTGCCCCTTCCTGGTACTATTCCCATTGTTCTCCGGGTTCAGTCCTCAGCAACAGGCTTCTGTCCTCACCTGCAGGACAGAAGCCTTGCTAATACAGTGTGTTCACTCTCCGCATGATGCCTCCAATTCAGGTGGTTTGTCCTGTAGTTCTCAGATCCAAGCTCTTTTTCCATCTTTGGAATGGAAAGTGATTGGGAACTTTATACAAGTCAGCTGATCAAGCCAGAAGAGAACTGAGTTAAATGACCAGAAAAATGAAGCTACGACAATACTACCTTATCCTGTTGTATATGGTACGGTTTTCAGAGCCCCCCTCGAATATTTCCCCACATCCTGACACATCCTGAAAGTTCATGCATTGCTTCCTGATTAGGTCGCTCGTTCCTACCGTGTAGGCCAGGGCCCCTAGGGGTGTTGGAGAACCATTAAACAGGTGCTGGCCTGCCAAGTCTTCAGTGTAAATGTATTGATCCTGTGCTTTTAACCCTCTGGCTGCTGCGAGCTGAGGACTGGGAAGCAGGAATGGCCCATTCGGAAGTGTAGGTGGAAAGGATGGCAAGAGGAACCCGGGATGGAAATGATCAAAGGCTCCAAACAAGCCAAGTAAGCTATGAAGACTACAGACACAGTGGATCTGCTGACCTTTGAGAAAGCAAGTCAGGAAGAGCCATGACTTGGACTGGAAATTTGAGAGAGGAATGGTGTCCACGTGGCCAGGCAGTAAGGGTAGTCATGGGGGTGAGGGGAGCTGTTCCTATGGGCACAGGTGGGGGTGGGTATTGTGAGGGGGAGAAGTCAAAATGACCTTGACTCTCAATGTTAATGCAAAGAGGTAGAGTGGGCTCCAGGGTGTGTGTGTGTCAGAGAGAGAGCCAAGAAATTGTCATGAGGGCCCAGCTAGGATGCAGCTTCGTGAAGGGTTTTGTGGAGGACGCGGTCAGTGCTGCTTCCTGCCTCATGTTAGGTGGCAGTGTGTGTGAACAGTGGGGTTTAAACAGCACTAGGGGATGTGGGTTGAAAAAAGTGTAAAGGCTGAGAGTCCAGTGATCCTAGCACATTGGGAAGCCCCACTGCTGTGTCTGACAGTGGTGACCACCTGGATGGAGAAGGTGAAAGAAGACAGTGGAGCTGATGGGCTGGGGGCGCCAGGTGCTCAGTTGGGCCCTTCTGCAGGATGAGGTTCTGTGCTGGCCATGGGGAGTCAGGATCGGGGAGAGACAGGCAGGTGGGTCACCAGGAATGGGAATGGGAATGGAGGACTTTCTCCAGTGAGTCTGAGCCCTGGGCTGGGCATCTTGAAGGGGCACAGATGAGCAGGTGGTGGCTGCAAGCATGTGAGAAGGCTGTGTGATGGGCTGGCAGGACTTCCTAGCAGGTGTGCAGCAGCCAGGGCTGGGGCCATGCTGGGAAACAAGGCTACCTTCCTCTCTCAGGGATGCTCCAGGGGAGCCCTTTGGTTGAAGCATGGGGTGCTCTGGGCTGGAGCGGGAAGGACCTCACAGCAGAGGCCGCATTCCCAGCCATGGTTCTGTAGCAACCTGACCTGCTAGCTCACCTGAAACAGCCTGAACTTTCTAAAGGTGGGTCAGCGTCTGGGTATCACATCTATGTTCACAGATTCCTGTCTGTTATCTGTATGGCATTAAGCCCCTTAACACTACTCAGAAGTCAAATAGAAGAAGGGTCTTGGATCCAGGTCAGCCTCCTTGCTTTACAGATGAGGAAACTGAGGCACAGGGAGGTGGGAAGATCAGCAGCTATGACCACATGGCTGCTGGTGGCAGACCTGGGATTCAGTTTGCAAGTTCTTTGTTGAATTTGAACTTCTCAGCCATATAATTACTTTTACTAAGATTCACTGTGTTTGTGATTCTTTGATCAAAATTAGGAAATGATATTATTAAAAAGAAAAAGTACACTTCAACCTCTATCACTTTTCTGTGCATTGAAACATAAAGTTGGTATTACCCTACCTAGAAATATTAAAGCATAATAAAACTTTTGAACCACTTTTGAAGTTGAGCTTCCGATGAATGTCATTGTCAAAGTCAAACGCCACAAAGCACCAGAAGCTGAAAAGGCCGCCCATGAGTTGGTACCGTCAGGACAGCTCACCAGAGTGTCCCTCTGTCCCCTGCGCTGTAGATTTCTTCCACCCTGCAGCTAGGACCACCTTCAAAACCACAAGTTCTCAGTCGTTTTGTCAAAACTACAGTTTCACTTATTTATCACCAGTTCCTTATTGAGAGAGGTGGGTCAGTCACTCAAACACCACTGGCAAAGTCAAAACTCAGTGTAACAAACATTTATTAAGCATTTAGGAAATGTTATGCAAATGGCCTTTTTTATACTTGTATGCCCAGGCACTCTTTCAGTTAGGTGATGTTCGCCCCACCTCCCAATCTGAATTTCCACGAGGGTTTTCTTTGAGTTAGAAGATATCCTTGTAACGGATTGTGTCAGCGGGAGACAATCTTGATGTAGACACCATTTTTTGGACTTAGGGCAGATTTGGATTCTAGTTGCAGTGGAACCTAAAATAGAGGGGATTAAAATATTCGTCACAGTTAACTGCATCTCAGGAAAACTTCCTCGGAACTGGGCCTGACGCAGGGTTGTGGGAACTGGGCCGAGGACTAAGGGATAGCTAGGTCAGGAGTGACCACGACAGCCTCCACAGCAGGACCCTGCGGACCCCACAGAGCTGCCTCTTCAGCACAGGGCCCTGGGGCCTCAGCAGCCCTGGGGTGCTTCCCCCTTCCTGTGTTAATAAGTCCTCCAGGTGAGGAGGACACTTAACCATAGATTTCCATGTATTCTCCCAAGAACCCTGAGTTAGAGGGGGTAGTGGCTCACTTTGCAAATTGAGAACTGGAGGTTCAGAGAGGACAAGCAACTTGTTCAAGTTCACATGACTAGAAAGTGGCGAGCAAAGCCTCAAACTCTTCATCTCTCCATCCCCCTCCCGCTGCCCAGCCAGAAACTATGCAGCCCGTTCTCCGAGGGGCTGTGGGGAGTGGCCTCATGCTGCTCCCTGCTCCAACTTGCTGTGGTCCAGCCTCACTGCTACTCAGAGAGCTTCCCTTATGTCTAACTTACAAGGCAAATCATTGGTGGACTGGGGTCTTGGAAGAAAAGCCAAAGAAATACTCAAGGAGCAGGGTGTCCCTTGAGCCATGTATAAGATGATGGCTAATGTGAACCCTTTCGAGGAAAAGAAGAATCAATCACCAGGCCTTTGAGGATTACAGTTCAGTTGGAAGGCCAGCTTTACAACCAAGAAACCAGATGGTCTGGACCTGTGCTATTTCATGCAATAGCCTCTAGCATTATGTGGCATCGAGTGCTTGAAATGTAACTAGTGCAAAGGAGGGCTGAATTTTTTATTTGATTTTATCATTAAAAATAAAATAGCCATGTGTGGCTAGCAGCTTCTGTATTAGTGCAGGTCTAGACAAACTTGAAACACCACTGGACTTCAAAAGAAAGGTCAGTTGGGGCTAGCAAACAAGGAGGGCTTCCTGGAGGAAGTGACACCTGATGTGGGGCTAGGAATGGGAGAAACCATGTGAGCAGAACTTCTCAGGGGCCACTTTGGGATTTGAGGCAATGCCAAGGGATGTGGAGGAAGGGGCGAGACTTGGGGTGGGAACTGGAAGAGATGACATTTCCAGGGCAGGGCAGCAGCCCGAGCAGGTGGCATCCTCTCAGAGTGGAAAGTTGGGGTGGGGGTGCATTATAAAATGGGCTCAGGTGAGTTCTCCCTGGACCCAGCAGACTCTGGACTCATGGCTGGTTCTTGAGCTGGGGAGTGCCAGGCGTAAGCAGCGGTTTGGGACATGGGTCTGCTTGCTGTACTGTATGTCAAGATCAAGGGTAATGGAGACACACGTGGGCAGTCAGGGCCTGCTTGCTTTCTCTGCCCTCTGACCTCTCTCAGTTTGTCTCTGTGCTCTCAGTGTGTCCCTCCTTGCTCCAGTCTTGACTCTCAGAAGAACTTGGTAGACATTTTCACATCTGGTGCCTCAATTTTTTGTACTCCAACTGAATTCATTATTCCACCTGGACCAACAGCTTGCCCCAGCCTCTCTGTTTGTTTGGGGTGTGGGGCAGGGCCACTCTCTGGGTCTTGAAGTTGTCATCACCTGTCAGTCACTGTGTCCTTCTTATCTGTCCCTTGTGCCCTCTGGTCCAGGTCTGCAGCTGTGCAGAGGAGTTCCAGGCACAGAGGAGAGCGATGCTCCACTTGTGCAGGGAACAGCTAACCCTGTGCAGAGAGGCTGCTGCACGTGGAGGCGAGGGAGCGCTTGGGAGTGAGCGAGATCCGGTTTGAACTCCAGTTGCTTCTCTCTGGCTAGTCATTCATTTGCTCATTAACGTTTATGGAATGGATGAGCACCTGCCACGTGCCTGGCGTGAACAGCAATGAATATGACAGACTTGGGCTCCCTGTTCTCATGAGGACTGCAGTCCAACTGTGTGACCTCAGGACGGTACTTACCTCTCTGAACCTTATTTTAGCTCCTCGTCTGAAAATGGGAATAATAAAATCTACTTTGCAGGGTTACTGGGTTTTCTTTGCCAAAAAGGGAAGAACTAGAGCATCATGGATCCCAACCCTGCTGTACAGAGGATGATAATAATAACAATGATAATAGTAGTAATAATAATAATAAGCCAACTTCAGTGCAGAGAACGGAGCGAGCACCCCTGAGCCCGGAGCAGCCAGGCTCACCTGCAAGGGGCTCACCTGAGTCTCAGGGCAAGCTTCAAACCGGAACTTGCGCAGGAGGTGGAGCAGCGTCAGCTTGACCTCCAGCAGCCCCAGCCGCACCCCGAGGCAGCTCCGGGGACCTGCTCCAAATGGCAGGTAGGTGCAGGGCTGCCGACACCTCCAGGCCTCGGCCGTGAACCTATGGGACAGTGCAGTCAGGGTTGGCTCAGGACACCCACCTCTGTTCCGGGGCCTCTTCAGCCACTGGGTCTGGCTCAGGGTCCCCTAGATCAGAGGTGACACTCCTACCAAGCAGGTCTAACCTTCACCAAAGTCAACAGAGTCCCATTTTCTCTTGGACCTGTCCCTAAGCTCAGGAGCTGGTGGCTGCTAATCCTTTCTCCCTTCCTGCAAAGGCACTGCTGAATTAAAAGCATCACCTGGAAAGTTGGGGGTGCTCTCCTGCCTTCCTACAGTTCCCCGTGCTGTGAATAGGCCTGTGGGCTCACCGTGACCCAGAAAGGTAACAGTCTGAAAGAAACCACAGCCCTTACCTGGACCCTTGGCTCCAACTTCTCCATCAGCCACGTCCTAAGAAGAGTCCCAGGCACTAGTCCTCCTCAGCGGCCCAGAAGCCAGTCCTGCCAACTGCCTTGCTCGCCCACGCTTGCCTTTCTGGTTCAAGCAGTGAAACCGAACCATTGGGGGCTATGGTATTTGAACCATGGGAAGTCCTTCCTTGGAGAAACTGCCACCAAATGGCACCAAGTGCCACATGTGCTCTGTGACAGTAAAGCTAGGTGACAGCCACTATTTTGCAAGAGCCAGTTCACGTCTTACTACCTCTGCACTGCTGTGGACCCAAAGAGCCTTGGATCCACCCTTTTTCACCCTAATATTAATGCAATCTTCATTTTCAAAGGTGAAGCTGTAAGTAAGCCCTGTAGCCACTGTTTATAATGCTTGATCTTTACCGTATTTCCAGGAGCTGCTGTGCAGCAGGATGTGGTATTTGTCTAGGCCCCACTGCGCACAGTTGCCCTGCACCTGTGTAGCAGAGTTGTAGAGCTGGGGTGCGTTCCCCAGGAAGGTGGAAGCACTAAAGGGGGAAACTCCCCTGCTGCCTGGCCAGCCCTCCCCTTGCCAGATCGCACAGGAAGGGATAAAAACGCATCCTTCTGAGGAAGGGTGTCGACGCCTGTGCAGACATTTTAAATCCGGGAGTCTAGAACTTAGGTCTAGGTGATGGACCAAACCCATGCAGAGGACAGGAGTGGGGTCCAGGTCTCCCATGTTAGCACAGCTGCTCTCAGGAATCCGGAGGAATTTGGTTGATGCTGTTGTTTTAGAGCAAGCTCCAATTTTTAAAAAGGAAGTCATGCTTTGTGACTTTCCCCTGCACACCTGAAATATGACCCTGTGTCCTGTTACTTGGTTTGAACAAGCAGAAGACGCCCATTTGAAATTGCCTTGTTCCTTGCATGCAGTGCTGCTGAAATGCTGACTCTGGATTCCACTGGGGGAAATGGTATAATTATTTCCTTTGGACACTGCGCCTTGCAAACATATGATTGCTTTGGCTTTTGGCTGTTTGGGCACAAATGGACTAGATCTTTACCACATCTCTGTCTGCCTGCAGCCACCTCTAATCTGCACACTCCTGTCCCTCAGGGGCCCATTTGAAGGGGTGGTGCTCACCTCTCAGGGTCAAAGGCCTCAGGGCACGGCCAGTGCTCAGGGTCATGGTGCAGGGCACCCACAGCCATCTCGACCACGGTGCCTGCAGGGATGCGCTGCCCTAGCACCTCGCAGTCCTGCGCCGCCTCGCGTGTGAACCTGTGGGGACACACGGGTCACTCCCCCTTGATGCGAAGTGGAGATGAGCAGAGCTGGGGTGGGCGGTGCTGGGGCAAAGGGGGTCTGAGTTCGATGTGTGGCATGAGATTGGGGAGCAGGTGAAGAGGGGGCCCTCTCCTCTTCTGGGGGTGACCAAGCCACGCCCCATCTCCACTCCATTAACCCTCTACTGCCCAGGACCCGAAGTCTCTAGGCTCTCTAGACTCGCGTGGCCTTGGTGAAAATGCATTTGGCCAGTCCCTTCACCCAGCCTGAGGAGCCCATGTTATGCCTGGTGTTTGGGGCACACAGGCGCCTTCGAAGGGCTCATATCTGGTGGCGGCTTGCATGGCCGCTGGCCACACTCCCCCCTCCTCCCCACCCCCCCCACAGTCAAGCCTTTTAATTAGCCTCACCTGCCCCATCGCTTTACCTGAAGGAAGTTTGGGTTTGAAAATCTGTTCCCCATTCATTGTCTATGTCACTTTGGGTAACTTCTACTAGAGAGGAAAACTTCTGGTCCGATTGTTTATTTTATCAAATGGCCATGGCGCAATCCCATTTGTTTTATTTTTTTAAGGGCTAGACTGTCTATGTTTGTATATGAACATACAATTTCTGGAAGAATACCTGAACTACTACCACCGTCTCCCCTGGGGGATGGGACTGGGATGGAAGATGACAGGGGACCAGGGGTACCAACATTTTCTTTTTTAAAATTTATTGATTTTTAGAGAGACAGGAAGACAGACAGAGAGAGAAACATCAATTTGTTGTTCCACGTACGTATTCACTGCTTGCTTCTTGTAAGTGCCCTGAGCGGGGATCGAACCTGCAACCTTGGCATATCAGAACGATGCTCTAACCAACTGGGCTACCCAGCCAGGGCAGGATGCCAACATTTTATCTGACTCCTTCTGTATTGGTTACGGTTTTGTTTTCTGTTTTGCATAAGTATATTATTTGTGTAATATAAATAATTATTTTTAAAATTAAAAACAACTTATACTGGCTTTTTACTTCGAGTGGTAGGACTGTGCTTCCTTAACTATCTTTGAGGAGATGAAATTATTCTACTCATTATAGTTATAAAAGAAATGAAGAGCAACCTGCAGCTCCTTGAGGCATCCATCACTCTGTTACGAGCATTTAACATAAGAGTCAGGAGCGTGAGAGGCCAGGCCTGTGGGGCCCCTTAGTCACTAATGCGATTAATATGTGCCTGCAGCTGGAAGCAGACACGGGCGCCCCAGCCAGAGGAGGAGGGTGGGCGGCTCTGATGTGTACAGCCTCGGTTCTAACGGGACCAAACAAGGCTATTCCTTGACATCCCTTCTTTTTCATTGTTACCGGAAGTAGCCTGGACCAGGATGCAAGACCTGCTAAAAACCAGAAAGCAGGGCCTTCCCTCTGCACGTGGTTGGCCCTCTGTCTGGCTCGGTTAGGCTGCATGCAAGGACAGAAACATCTCCAAGTCATACCGCATAGAGCTGGAACTCACATTCATAATCACTCAATAAGAATGATATTTTTCATAAGGCCCATTCTGAGGTTTTTGGGTTTGTTTGTTTTTAATAGATGAGGGTGTCAGTGAAGTTGGGTCAGTGCTTGGGAAAAGCTGACAGGCTTTTTCTGAGATTAAAGGAATAATAAAGAATGGAATAGAATAAACTAAAGGAATAGAAGAATAGAAGAATAAAATCATCAGTCTCCTTACATTCACCCCAAATCATATGCCTGGGCCGAAGCGAACTGGCCTGTTGCCGGGGCGAGAATGAGGGTGGTTTGCCAGTCTCGTTTCTCTTGTTGGATAACAGAAATCAGCAGCACTGATGGGACTGAAATTGCCCATGAAGAAGCCATAGAGGGAGGCGAGGCCCAGGAGACCATGCTTGCCCAAGGGGCGGGGCCGGAAGCTGGCCCCTCGACTCCTACCTGACCTGGCAGGCTGCTCAGAGGGGCAGGACTAGCCCACCGATTCTTACTGCGTTCCATGGGCAGGTGGAGCAGGCACGTCTGCCCACTGAATGAATACTCCGGAAGCAGCAGCACAGAGCGGTGCAGAACTTACCCAAAGTCACACAGCAAAATTAGGGCTGGGCCCAGACGGTCTTACCTTCTGTCTAGGCCAGAGATTTTCACCTGGTGTGCCACAAGAATTTTTAAAACCTGCAATACCTGACTGTTTAATTATGGCCACTGACCTCTTTCCCCTTAGATTGTCAAATTAAAAAAAAAATGACCACAGCCAACACAACAGTAGCCATCTGGTGTGAATGAATCAAAATTATACCTATTTTTTTTGGTCAGATCAGCAAAGACCATATTTTTTGGGGTGCCGCAGAATTTCAGGAATTAGTCTGTGCGTGCCCCAAGAGGAAGAAGGTTGGAGATCGCTGCCCTGTGGCCATTCCGTCATCATACAGCACCAGCACTATATTTGACCGTAGGGGGGCATTTTAACAAATTCATCCAGAGACACTCGTTTCTGCCCAGCCCTCCAGGCCTTCCCCTGCTTCCTTCTACACTTATGACGCGTCAGCGGGAGAAAGGGAGAATTGACCGCAGCGTTTTGTGTTCAAGAGCCTGTTCCCTTTGTCACTCAACACGTCATCTCTTCAAGGTCTCACGGGATGAATCCGTGATTGAGTTGAGATCCAGGAAATGACGCGTCTTTGATGAGTTTATACACTTTCCTCCCACTGGAGGATTCGACTGTTCAGCTCCGCCAGGTTCTGTCCGGGCCAGGAGCGCCCCACCCCACCCACCTAGAAGGCCCGACCCCGGGTTACCTACCGGCTGTCTCCGGGGCCCGTTCAGGCTCCTTTCCTTTTGATGGTCTTTACTCTGCTGTATCCCTGACTGGCTTATTTTGAATTTTCTTTTAACGTGTGTAGCAGCTGCCCACAATACCCTTGGAAGGATGTTGGGTATAAATCATTCAAAAAACAGACTGGATACAGTTTGCTCTGTGGCGCCCACCAAATCAAGGAAGGCCCATAAAGTCACTCTTATCCTGGCATCAGGAGAGCAAGGTGGGCCCCACCTATACTGCTGCTCCCAAACCAGGTGGCAGAAACCTTGTGTGCTGGGGCGCTGCGTGATTTCACTCACACCCCTGGAACTCTCTATGGTTGCTCTGGGTCTGAACGTATTGGACAGTGTCTACGATCACGATCTCTAGTGATGTTTCTGGAATATAATTTTAAGGTACCTTCAAATCATCCACACTTTCTCTTTTAAAATGGCAAAAGGTTTACGTGGTCGGTGAATTCACAGAAACGCGGATGGGGTTTATGACATAGAGTTCAACGCTTCGTGTTACTTCTGTTTCTAGAGCCTGAAGTCTGGCCACTGTTTCATTCTCTGAGTCTGGGGACCTGAGGTAAGCCCCCAGGCTCTGTGACAAGCCTTGTCTAGGGGACTTTGAAAGAAGCAGGTGGCCTCATTCCTGC
The DNA here is from genome assembly GCA_039655065.1 of Glossophaga mutica. NCBI lineage: Eukaryota > Metazoa > Chordata > Mammalia > Chiroptera > Phyllostomidae > Glossophaga > Glossophaga mutica. The sequence goes on from CM077313.1 coordinate 10,393,411, forward strand.
TCTCAAGGCCCCTGCAGGTCAGTGTGGCTGTTTACACTGGAGACATTTTGCAGAGCGGTTGAAACATGCCCAAGAATACAACATGAAGTACAGCTAGAGGCGAAAGTGCCGGGGAGGGGAGGCAGCGAGGAACAGCGCGGTGTGACCCAGTCAGACCTCCCTGGAGTCTTGGCCTGGGAGCTCCAAGGACGGGGCAGGTTCGGGTTTCGGGGGGAGCAGGGAGGTATATCCGGGGCCTTGGACGGCCCTCCTGGAATGTCAACTCCAAGGGCGTGGGTTTTATCTGTTTTGTAGCTGGCCAATTTCCCAGTGCTTGGAGCAGAGCAGATGCTCAACAAATAGTTGCTGAATGAAGGAACGAATGAATGGGCTGGGGGAATAGCCAAAGTCATCGGAACTGGGAGGTCAAAGAGACTGGCGTGGGCTGAGGAGGAAGGTCGCCTTAAGACGTTTGTTGCTATGGTTATTGTGTGGAAGGCATTACTCCTGGCTCCCCCCGGGGAAGAGACTCAGGCTTGCCTCCAGGAGCGGGAGTCCAGCATTGGTGATAACGCAGGTGGTGACAGACTGAGGCGCTGGGCTGGGAGGGGAGGGGCTCGCCTACCTGAAAGCCGGTGGGTACATCCTCAGGGTCTCCGAGATCACCATGTCCAGGTAGGGCAGGCCTTCCTGGAGGCTGCAGAACTCAGGGGCCGCCTGACGGACCGTGACAAAGGAGGAATGTCAAGTTAGACCCAGCCACGTAGCTTTCTGTCTTTCCCATGAACTTTAGAGTCCTGTCTGACTTCAGCAAACACTGAAATGGAAAGCCCACACAATCAAAAGTTGACACTACCCAAAACGCATTTGGTGAGCACTGCTCGTATTCTGTGGAGCAGAACACTCTCCCATTTTCTTCGTGGTGCTGTGCATTGCTGAGCACAAGCAGGCCGAGCAGGGCGCTGAGGGTCTTTGTGTCGTACAGAGAGGTGTGGGTATAAAACATCATTAGTGTTCATATAACGAGAGCTGACGAGGCAGGCTACGCACTGTACAGAGGCTGCCTTGTTCCATCCTCCCAGCACGCAGACCAGACAGCGATCAGATGAGGAAGCTGCAGTCTTGTAGGGCACTAGCTGGTCCCTTGTAAAGTTAAAAGACAAATAGTGAGATAGCAACATGAAAAGAAAAGAACAGAAAAGAAAGAAAAGTTTGCAGCATCTATAAAGAAAGGATTAATAGTAGCAAAACCCAAAGAGCTAAGAAGAGAGACTCATTAAGAAAACAGGCAAAGGACATGAAGAGGCAAAACACAGTACGAGAAATACGAGCTGTAACGATGACTACAAATGAAAACAATGAGAGTCCCTTTGTCACCCACCAGATTAGGAAAAGTTGGGAAATACTGATGAGAGGCTGGGGGTGACAGTGTACAGATAACAGTGCTCCGAGTCGGGGCGCCTGGACATCCCCTGGACGGCTTCCGCTGGAGCGGCACTGTCCCTCTCTGGCCCTCGCCCTGTGAAGTGACATTGAGCGAGGCAGCACTTTTTGAGGACCTGGCTGCACCGAGTGTGTTCTGGCACAGAGGTCTACAGATTCCGAGGGGCTGCAGCCCATCGTGGGTTTGCAGGGTGGGCCCGTTTGAGGGGAAGTGTGTTAAGATAGGCGAAGGGAAGTTTGCACCATAAAATCAAAGTCTTCATTTCTTCTTCCCCTGAGTGAGCTTTGCATCGCGCTTCCAAGCTTTTGGCTCAGTTCGTACAGGCAGACAGACAGGTCCGGGAGTTCGGCTGCGGCCGAACCTTAGGCAGACGGCTTTTAATACAAATGGATGCTTGGGCCCCCCCGCTCCCTCTCCCCAGGATTTGACTGTCGGTCTGCAGTGGGGCCTGGGCCCCATCTCTGCTTTTGAAGACCTTCTGCTCCCGGGTTCTAATGCACAGCCAGTGGGGTGAGACCACAGGGTTAGTCCCTCCGCCTGTCTGCAACCTACCCCAGTGATCCTCTTTGCAGGTGGGGTGGAGGGAGGCACGGGCCGCCATATTTTAGTGGAACCCAGGCAAGGCAATGACATGTATGTCCCTGTCCCATTTGCAGGCCTGTCCACCCACTGGGACCTTGTTCTACCTGCCTGTGTAGTTCTCTCAGGGAAATTGGGGACAAAGGAGTTCTGAGCCAATCCTGCCAGCAGAGGGCAGCAAATGCATGGCAAATGGGGACACCCCACGAGGCTGGGCCCCTACTCAGAATCACAACTTGGACCCAAAAGGACCTTAGGAATCGTGAATCCAGGTTCCTCATTATAGAGGCAAGAAATATGAGACCCAGGGAGGAAAGGTCGTGAACCCCAAGTCACACAGGTTTTGGAGTAGAAACCCAAGTGTTACTCATTCAGCTGCCCCTCAGTGAACACCTACTGTGTGCCAGGTGCTGGGAATCCAAAATAATTAGGTCTCTGCTCCACTGGGAAACGGACTAATAAGTAAATCATTATACTGAATGTGGCTTAGGAACTGGAGCTACAGCCCTACTTGGGGGCTCATTTATTAACTTACTCATTCAACACATACAGAGCTGGTGCGTACCATTGGCCAGGCACCGTGCTGGGTGTGGGGGCATCACTTTCAGACCCACTGCCCCGCCCGGTGGACCTCACAGTCTATCTTGGGATGCAGACCATGGCGAGGGTCACAGAATGGGGATCCCGGGGGCTGCGGAAGAAGAGACAAGGGGCGCACAACCCAGCACTTGGGGATCGAGAGGCTGCTCAGAGGAAGTGATGTGTGGACAGAGAGCTTTTCTATGAATAAGAATGAGCCAGTGAAAAGAGGGCGGGCTGGTTTGGATGCCGGTTCAAATAAACTATTCTAAAAAAAATGGCTCAGTTGCAGGACCTTGAACCCTGAGTGGATATTCCAGTGCTTAGGGAAGTGAAGCTTCAGTGTGACGGTGGTATGGTGGTGGTGTTTCGGAAAAGAGCCCTTTTCTTTTGGAGGTCTATACTGACATGTTTCCGGATGACATGCTATGAAGTCTGGGATTTTTGTTTTTTTAAATGGAAGTGGGGCAGGGTGGGGACTTACATGAAGCTAGAGTGGCCGTGAGCTGCCACTGGGTGAAGCCGGGTGATGGGTACGCACCAGGGGTTCATGCGGTTATTCCTCCAGTTTGCGTGGGTGAAAAGTTTTACTTCCTAACAAGTGGAAATACTGAATAGAAACGTCTGCAACAAGGCGGGTGGAACGGCCTATCCGGAGACTCTGAGCGAGACGTGTTCAAGAATTAAAAAGGATTGCGTGGGACTGGCCGAGCGGGAGAGGGGCCGGGTCGTAGACGACAGGCAGCAGCTCTCCAGGCACAGAAGGCAGAAAGGCGTCCCCCCCCCCTCGGGGACAGCCATCTGGGCCACCACCGTGTGGAGGGGGTTGTCTGGAAAGGCAGTGGGAGAGGAAGCCATGCTATATGGGCGTGACGCATGTTTCTTTGCCTTGAAGAGAAAAACTAGGAGATAAAAAAAATTGGGGGGTGGGGAAGAATTCATTTGAAGTGAAGAGGAGTAGGAAGAGATGCTTAGTCAAGAAAGCGCTTTCCCTTGGAGGAGCACGCTGACCCTCGCAGCCTGAATGTTTAACATAGAAGCAGCTTCCTGGCAGGCGGGAGGCGGGCCCTGGGCTGCACAGTCCTGTCCTGTTGTCCTGGGCATGCTCCAGCCCTCTGTCCATGCTGGTGAGTGCCCAGGAGGGTCTGCTTCTCCTGGAGGGTCAGGAGAACTGGGGGGGGGGGGCGGGTCTGAGCAAAATAGTCTTGTGTCAAGCCAGGTAGCACTTTAAGTGTCTTCTCGAAGATAATGTTCAAAAGTGATCCCCAAGGTTCTCCCTGATGCCTGTTGCTCAGGCCAAATAACTCCGAGTTAGAATTGGGAGGACTCTTACCATCAGCCTGCCCTGCCTCACATGCGACAAGGAAGCCTCTGCAGCCTCTCTCCCTGACCTTGGCCAGGCCTCGGAGCAGTCACCAGGTTCAGCCAGAGGTTCTATCCTGGATCCACCATCCATCAGCCATGGCCTTGGGCCTGTTGCCAAGGCAACGTCAACCGGCCACCTGGTGTGTAAACTGGGCTCCTGACAGTTCCCCACCTGCCCCTCAGGGCTGGTGAAGGTGGAAGGTCTCTGGAAACTGTAATGTACCGAGCAAGCGGATGATGATACCTGTGTTCCAGCACATTCAGTAGAAGGGAGCGCGTTTCATCCTGAGGCCCTCTGCTGTGTGTTAAACTGCTCTGTGAGGATGTGTCCGAGGAAAGCAATTCGAAAATCCAGCCAGATTTGCTTCAGCTCATGTCGTAAAATAAGTAATTGTGCGCTTAGGAGGTCGGAAATAAATGTTAAATATTTACTAATATTTAACATTGGAAAATATTGATTAAATACTTAATAAGTATTGGGAAAAATAAAAATGAACAAAATAAACGGAATCTTCTCCTTGTGATTTACATTCTCAATCCAGAGTTCCTTCATTTTCAAGGAGACTTTTTCATCTATTTTTGATTTTCAATGGGCAGAAACTTCTAATTTTATTTCTAAGCTTTGTCTCTCTGTCTTTCAATCATATAGTTTACGATCTGTAAACCAATATTGAAATGCAATAAATACACCTGTGAAGGGAACTTCATAGAAAATCTATGGATAGAGCCTTATTTATAAGAAAGAATATTGCCCTCTCCTAGTAATATCGCTTCGCTACGTTTAGATTTTTGTGTAGCATTTTCTTTGCGAGCTAAACATGCGCGAGTGCGCGTGCACGCACACACACACACCCTGAGTCACTCACACCTACACCTCCCACCCCCGCAGATAGGATGTGGAGTATACATGAGACAAAGAAAATAAAAATGTCACTGTTTTCAAAGAGACTTTTCCTGGAGATTCAGGAACCTAATAGAAAAATTAATGGTTTTCTCTTCTGCTAAAGGCAATAAAAGTGGGGGCGGCTTCCATTTTGTTCCCCTCAAACGGCAGCAACAGCGGTACAAACAGTGTTGAGAAGTGCTCGCCCACGTGTTGCCGGACGTGGTGGTGTGTAAAGGGGGCTGAGCCGTCGCAGCCCCCGCCCTCCAGAAGGCCGGGGACTTGGAGAGGCTGCGTTCCAGCACAGAGACAGCCCCGGGGAGCACAGCCAGATGAAGAATCAAGGTTTCCATTCCCTCTGATTCTCCGAGTGTCATAAGACTGTAAGAATGGAACCAATCTAATGGAACCAATCTGTGGAAAACGTGGTCACTTTGGCTTTGCCCTTCAGCCCACCAACCCAGAAGAAAGGTCCCTCCCCTTGGGCCCTGTCTCCCAGGTGAGCCCCGAGTCCTCAGGATGAGGCCTGGGCTCCTCACTAACTGATTCTCTAAAGCAGGGTACTGAGGTCCTTCCAACTCTGACTTTTCAGCTTTGAGATTCCACAGATGAGTCTGAGGGAGCTGTTTCAGGCTCAGAGGGTTGGGGGGTGGGAGGTAGGGTTTACAGAGGGTTGCGGGGCGGGAGGGTGATCTCTCTCTCTCTCTCAACATCACTGGCTTGCCTAGTCAATGTCCCAAAAGTCCTACGTGCTAGTTTAAAGAATACGACAGATTTCGAGGTAGACATGCATCCACACCTAAGAAAAGGCAATTGGGAAAGTGTATATAGCATCGATTTACATCCACTTGGAAAGGGGAGAGACAGGACCCACATCCCATAAACACGTGGCTTATTCCAGGTGCTCTGTACTCTGAGGTCCAGGCCATTGAGGGATAAGGTGAGGAGATGGAGAGAAAGAACGGAAACCAGCCTGTGCGTGCACGCGCACGCACGCACGCACGCGCCTGGCAGCCCTCACCGCCCGTGGCCCTGGGTGGAGCTTCATCGGTAGCGCCGACCCCACAAGGAACTCCTGTCTCCAGAGATCTGTGATGATAACAGCACTTCGCCTCCTGCCGTTCTCCACTGCCCGCTGAAGGACTTCCACATCCTTTATACCCTCGGTCCTCACGGCGGCACTGTGAGGTAGGCAGGGCGGTGCTTTTGCCTATTCTATTGACGGAGCAAACAGACATCCAGAGAGGTCCGTGGCTTGTCCAAGGTCACACAGCTCGTCTATGGCAGAGTCAGAACTAAATCCAGATCTTCAGATTCCAAGGATTTCCCATCACGCCCTACTGCTCAGGCCTCCCTCCCTTCCTTCTGACTTCCTTCCTGTCATTCCTTTTGTACATTTTAGGGAAGAATCACACGCGTACAGCAAAATGCAACCCAAACGAAAGTGCAGCGCGGTGCACGTTCCCAGCGCAAACACACCTGTGGAACCAGCGTCCCGGTCAAGACACGGAAGATTCCCGGGGCCCTGGGCCAGAGCGACCATTCTCCCGGCTTCCCGCACGGAAGAAAACTTTGGCCTTTTAAAAAACTTAACACAAAGGGAATGTGCAGCGCGTAGGCATTTGCGCCTGCCTTCTTGTGTCCAGTGCTGTGTCTCTGAGATTCACTCGTGGTCCGCCGGTGCGGAGGGCGCTGCGTGCATGCTCGCTGTTGTGTGGTTGGTAGCCCACAACCCGGTCCTTTTGACTGTGGTGGACATTTGAGTTGTGCCCCGTTTGGGGGTCATTCTGAGTGAACCGAGCATTCTTGTACGTGGCTTTGGTGAACCTGTGTGCACATTTCTGTTGGGTGCGCACATGCTTAGGACTGGCATTGCTGGTTTCCATGGGACGTGAGCATCCGGCTTTAGGAGACATTTTGAGCGGTTTTGCCAATTGGTTGTACATACTGCCGAACAGTTTGATGGCAAATCAGTCGAACAGCAGCTTGTTAAACTCCCTTGTCCCCTCTATTTCCTGTCACTGTGGCCTCTGCCCCGCCCACTCCCTCCAGTGTGCTGAAACCTAACCACCATCTCTATCCCAGGGAAGCGTTGAGAGGAAAATCGGGCATTACTTTGGGAGCTGAGTTATTTATTCCTGCATTGTGTATGGTTGTGTGTGTGTGTGGGGGGGGGGGTTGGGGGGTGGGAGCGGCAAATATGGCACATCTAATTACCCAGTTTTAAAGGATCGTCCCAATTATGGGACACAAACATTCATCAGCCTAAAAACACATTCAAAAAGCAACTAGATTTGAGTCTTCGAATTATCTATTTTTTAATATTTGGGATTCTGTTCTCTCTCCATTGCCATCGATCAGTCACAGTTGATTGTGTATGATGTTTAAAGAAATAGGCCCTTAAGTAAATGCTAGTGAAACCACCCAGCCTGCTTTCTCGGCATCTGGTGTGCAGAGAGACTCTTTTTGCCCGCCCTCTCTCGGGCGGTCACGGAGCCCCTGACACGCACTTAGCAGAGTTGCGGGGCTGGGAGCGGGAAGACGAGGTGAGAGACGGTCCCTTACCATACGGCCCACTATGTATTTGGGAAACCATCTGCTCGTTCATTCAGAGATTTATTATTATGGTAGGTAATAGGGAGCCACGGAAGGTTTTCGATGAGCGGAAGTGACGCTGAAAACGGTATTTTGTGACCTGACAACGAGGTGTGGGCTGGGTGGTTGGCAGAACCGGGAGATAAGGCAGGACAGACTACGGCAATAGTCCACGCCGGTGCACGCCGACTACACCGTCTGCTGTCAGAGGGGAAAGGACAGGGGCTGAAGGACAGAAGCGATGTGAGCGGTGCGCCCATCTTGCCTGCCCCCTGCTGATGGCGGAGTACGTGACATTAATTGGTCTGGATTGGGGTGCGGGAGTCTAGGATGTGGATTCATTGTAAGAAGGGGAGGCGGGTCTTTGGGGATAAGGGGAGATAAATGTGGTCCCTAGGTTTCATTTCTGGGTGGCCGACAAAAAGACCAAAATGGGGTGGGCTGGGTGGGGCCTGCCCCCTCCAGGCGGAGCCGGCTCCGGCAAGGCTGTGTCAGGGCCCCAAGGGGTCAGGGGAGAGGGATGGGTGCTCTCAGGTGGGGGTGGGAGAGGAAGGCATGGTGCCGAGGACTGACCCGGGAGGACCGTCCAGGAAAAGGGGACAGAGGGACTGGAGAGGCAGGGACCCTGGACAGTGTTGCCGATCTCCTGGACATGTCCAGGAGATTAAAGACTAGGAAAGGTCAGCTGGAGGCCAGAGGCCAGGCCAATGCCAGCATCAGTGGGGTCGAAGGAGGGGCAGGGGGAGAGGGGATGGAGCAGGGGTACGGACACCCCCCTCCTCGGGGGCAGGCTGGAGGAAGTCCGGGGAACAGAGCAAACTGAGGCTCGGAGACCTGAGGGCACTGTCACATGTCTGAGCAGCAGGCCGGTGACAAAGGGGAAGGACTCATGTCCCCTGTAGTTACTCCCGGCAGAATCATGCCCGATGGAAAGTCCCAGAAAGATTTTGACTCAACGTAGGGAACGGTTTTCAAATGACTAGAACTTAACAGGGAACCAGGCAAGTTCCACGCCCACGGCCCATTTCCAAAAGCTGTTGTGGAGCGTCTGACGAGGGCTCGAGGGCTCGAGGGCTCGCAGGATATTTACGAATCCCTCACCGATAGGAGGTGGGCGTGGCGACTCCATGGTGCCTTCCACTTCCGGGATGGACGGCCGCATCACAACCATCCCCCGCCCCCAGCCCCCGCGGGACAGCCTGCGACATTAGCAGATCCCGGATCACTCTGCCAGACTGAACAAATGTCACAAGTGTCACAGGCACTCAGAGAGGGTTCAACTTGCTCTATTTACCCACCCCTCAGCCCCTTCCCCCAGCTTCCCCATTGTTGTCCTCGGGCCTGTGTGCACCGCGGTGATGATAAAGGAGCCCAGGTCACTTACTACTTGGGAAATGGTGCACAGAGATAAGAGCTTTAAGCACTGGAATTTATTTTGTATCCACTTGGCCTGAAAGCCACTGCATGTTAAATTTAGAAGGCCCAGGCCAGAGCCCTCCCCGCCCTCCGTTTTCCTGCCTGCTCCTCGGCGCCCATGCCGGGTCTTGCTGACCGGGAATCTGAAACATGTCTGCAAAGCCCAGGAGCTGTTAGCGGCTGCCTGCCTGGATGTTTATAAAAATGCATCATCTGAGGGCCTGGGAGGAAGGGACCATTTCCTTGGAGAGCCGGCTCTGCTAACCATTCATTGCAACAGCAGCCACTGCAGCAGCAGCAGCCACCCTCCCCAAATATTTACCCAAATATTTACCCAGACGCCCCCGGGGCAGGGAGGTGCCTCCCTCTCACACTGCCAGGAGCTGGGGTGCCCCCCAGGGAGGTAACCGCATTTCAGCAGACCACCTTACAATTTATTTACAAAGGTCTCCCTCACGCCTGGGAATCTATAATTGAACAGCTCTCTTTTCTATGTAGGTTAAATCCCTTTGCAACTAACTCCAAGAACCTGTAGAAATCCTTTTGTTGGCTGGGAATGCTGTTGTAATGAATATTGTCGGAAATAAATGAGCCATTGTCTGGGCAGAGAATTTTCTGGTTAGATAGAGATCTCCACTGTGATACGATTTATTGTAGCAGGGTTTAGGGTTTTGGGTTTTGTTTTGTTTTTTTCCAAGCTCATTTTAAATTCCCTATTGCCTGGTCAGTCAGTCCGTTTTTATATCTCAGGGCATAAGTGGGGAGGACAAGCAAAAAAAAAAAAGAAAGAAAGAAAGAAAAGAAAAGAAAAACACTCTTTTGCTCAAGAAGGTTGTCTAACGGCCTGAAGCGGCATCTGGTACCAGATTTTAGCGAATGGCCGGGAGTGAGGTACGTCTGTCTGCCAGTGTAGGGGAGGGTCAGCCAGTGCTCTCGGCAGGCAGGTGACTGGGAGGACAGCAGCAGGATGGTCCGAGGGAAGGAGCAGAGACTCAGAAGTTCCGTGAGGTCGAAGCCCCCACATCCAGCCCAGGAACCACAGCCCAGAGAGGTCGGGTGACTTGCCCTCACTTTGTCACACAGAAATTCTCACCTGTTACTCTTTTTAAGAAAATAATTCCATAAACCAGCTAAGTTTTAAAATCTACCCAATCCTAGCTAAGAGGAAGTTGAAGTTAAAAAAAAATGAAAGTCCAAAGAGCAATTTACTATTTTTCTGTTATGTATGTATATTTATCTCTCCTCACCTGAGGATATATTTATTGACTTTTAGAGTGAGGGGAAGGAGTGGGCAGAGAGAGAGAGACATTGATATGAAAGAAATATGGACCAGTTGCCTCCTCTGCATGCCCCAACCAGGGACCAAGCCCCCGATCTGGTTCTATGCCCTGACTGGGGATTGAACCCGCAGCCTTTTGGTGTACTACAACCAACTGAGCCACCTGGCCAGCGTCCAGTTTTTTTCTTTTATAATTAACTCCTGAGATTTTGAATTTCACTATCAAAACAGAAGAGCGGAGGTGTGGCATTCGTCAGATCTCGGCCGCGGGGTGAGTTAGTAAACCTCACCCAGCTTAAGTTCTCTCACCTGTAAAACGCAGACAATCCCAGCTCAAAGGGGTGCAGTGAGGATTCCCCCTAAGGTGCCATACATGTAGGGGGCTTCTTAAAAAGCTCTGTTTGCACTTCTGCTCTGAGACAGGAGCTGGGGAGGCTAAGCATCAGATTTTTTTCTGAGAGTGCTGGTTAGAGACCCTGTGAGCCCACCAAGCTCGGGGTCATCCCAGGTGAGAGAAACAATTGTTCTGGTGAGAATTTGGAACCCTGCTGGGGCCGCCTTGGGGGAGATGCCGGGGGCAAGTCCCCACTCCTGTCATCGGAGGACGGTGGAAGATTCTAGGACATAAAACCTGTAGCTGAGCTTTGGGTGGGCCTTGGAGACAGCCTCGACTCTGGCCCCCTCCTGGGGCAACAATTAGGTCAAGGCCACGTGGCTATAGGCAGACCCAGGCCAGGGACTCGGGAGCCCGACGGAAGGCAGGTGTGTGGGGGCCCAGAGCCTGCCTGGGGCCAGACTCTGAGCTGGCGGACTGGACACCAGGTTTCTCAAATCCTGTGTCCCCCGGATGGGCTTGTCCTGACTCACTTGCCTATTAACCTTAAGCCCTCAAGAGGGAATGATGAACCCCCTCCTGGGTAGCCTATGGGGGGATCTGGCCCCCGGGCCCTTCCCAGCAAGCACCCATCAAAGCCTATCAGTCTATTTCCTTTGGACCCTCCGCCAGAGGTGTCTTTAGGCGGCTCGCCTGCCTTCAAGTGCCTCTGTGTGGAGACTGCTGCGTTTGCCCAGAACTGATAATGTCCCTGGGCCAAGAGCGGAACATCATGCCTCCCTGTCATCTTGTCTGATCCTCACAAGACCCCACTTTGCACAGGAGGAGCTGGAGGTGTCTGGCTCCCAGGCAGGCCGCCCACGGCCACACAGCCCGGCAGGCACCCGAGAGCCGGGCCTCACATGGGCCTGTCTCCAGGGCCACCGCTCACCCTCTCCCACCTGACACAGTGTCAGCCCTGTTCCTTTTTCTGTAGCCGGTGGCTCTTGGTGAAAAGGATCCCTTGGCGAGAACGGCCTCTACAAGGACAAGCTCAGGACAAGCAGGCCCAGAGCGGTGGCCAGCGGGAGCTTTCCCGAGGAGAGGGGGGCCTGTGTGCAAACAGAAGCGTGTCTTCCTTCCCTGTGGAGCTGGTGGGGTGTGTTTGGATAAATAAGAATGAGGCTCTTGGGGAGGAAACTTTCTGTTTTTTGTTTTTAAATTAAATTCGGGGATGGGAGGGGACTTACTAAATCTCAGACAGCATGCACATCTCAGAGCCTTGACCGCTGATTTCTGCTCCAAGTAGCTGAGACCCTGCCTTGGTGGCCCAGCCTCTGCCTGCCTGGCGCAGGCTGGGCTGCAGGTGCGGGGGGTGGGGGTGGGGCTGCCCAGACAGCAGGGGGGCTGCCAGCTGGCTCACAGGGGGTGCCCTCTCTGGAGTGGCCTGGCAGACCCTCTCCCTCATACTGGGTGTGGAGGGCTGTGCTCCCTGAGATGGGTGTGGGGGGGGGAGATAAGGGCTGCCCCTTTCTGTCCTCCTTCCCACACGTGCCCCCAAAGCCTGAAGGCAGGCAACACAGGCTGACAGGGAGGCTTCCCTGAAGCGAGGCCCACACACTCCATCTCTAGTGGAATGGGGGTGCCGAGGGTTCCCAGCCAAAGCCGCTCTCCTCCTGTCCCCCATCCACTGGGCAAGCTGAGCCCTGGGACTCCCAAGACATCGCGCAGAGGCTTCAGTGAGGGGCGACCCCTTCAGGGGCAGCAGCCTCTCATCTGAGCAGAGCTGCCTGCACCCCAGGGGAGGGCTTCACCCCAGTCCTCACCCCGGGCCCCACTCTTGTTAACTTTTAAACCGCTATCAGGCTGCCCTTTAACGTGGGACAAAACCCCAAGTGGGTGTCTGCAGCCACAGGAGGGCAAGTCACCACTCCCCACCCCACGAGAAAGGGTCCCTAGTTTACGCCCTTACTTGATTTGTGTTTGAGGGCTCTTGCCCGCAGATCCTATCGAACAAGAATCTCCCCTGCCCTGCAGGTGCGCTTAGCAACCTCGGGGCTTCCCCTGATGTTTGCAAACCGCCTCTTTCGTACCCTGATGGTCATTCTGCTAGGCCGCGGGCCACCCCGTGCCTGACGGAACCGGTACTGTCCTACGGGTGGGGTGGACGCAGGCAGCGCAGGGCACTGCAGGTGGACGAGCCGAGCGGACCACTCTCCGCCCCCACCCCACACAGTGGAGGGACCGTGGGCGCCTTGGGACCCGGAGGCGGCAACGCGGCGGGCACGGAACCCGCCCAGGGCGGGGGTTGCAGGGATCAGAAAGACGTCTTCCCAGAGAAGGTGAGGCTTACGCCAAAGCAATTTTCAGAAGGCATTTGTGTTCTTTCACACAGAAACAATAAAAGCACTTAAACAAGGTTTCGGAACAAAATTGAAACGAGTTCCGTCGCAGCCGCACCATTATCGCTGTTTTATTGGCCTGCGTGCTCTCTGCGGTTTACGCCTCTCCGCCTCGCGCCGACCACGTCGCAGCCCAGATAGCGTGGCAGTGGCACGTGTTAATTACGGCAATTTGTTTTGGCCGCGGATCTTAAGGAATCGTTTGTTTCTTTTGTCTCCCGTGTCTCTTGCTCCCTGTAACGGACCATGTGCGAACGACCTCATTCCATTTCCCCTGCACTGTCGTGAGGCTTCTTATAGGGACCCAACCTTAAGGTGGGGGTAGACGGGTTCCTTTCAGGTGCGGGAGCGACAGGGTCACCCAAGGACGCCCCGAGGGGCGGGACCAGCCGGCTAGAGGTAGTTTGGCAGGATCATAGGTCCGGACAGCCAGGGGTCAAGTCCACATCCATGGGCAGTAGTGGTGGCAGGGAGGGAAGCTAGGGCACCTGGGGACAGAGAGCAGCCCTGAGCGGGGTGAGGCCCCTTGTTTCCTACCCATCACAGGGTGGCAGCAGATGGGCCCCCAGCAGCTCCTGGGGTGACAGCCTCCCAGCCTTGCAGGGTCCAGAATAAGAGCCCACGGCGGGGGGGGGTGTCAAGCTCAGAAGTAGTGGGGTGACCTCCTAGCAGACCTACGGAGGTTGGGCGCCCCCGGAGGACAGGCGGGTCATGTGGTGCCGCGGAGGAAACAGGTCGGAGCCCAGCTGCCCCTCTGGCTTGGAGCCCTCCCACCAGCAGGCTCAGGCTGTCAGGCTGGACGGAGCCAGTGTGTCCTGCCCCTCGAGGCGGCCCCCCTCCCGTGTGTGCGTGTGCGTGTGTGTCTGCGCGCGCAGGCGCGCACGTGTGGAGGAACGAGGAGTGTCGTGCTGGGACAAGGCACCCCCTCCGTGACCCGGACGCCGGCGGCTGCCCTTGCAGAGGCCCTCTGTGTCTCCCCGGAGTCAAGACCCCTGGTGAGGAGCGAGGACGCGGGGGACAGATGTGGGTGCACGGTGGGGAGCAGGGAAAGCCTGGACTGGGGGGAGGGGCGGAGAGCGGAACCAATGACATCTTTGGAAGAACGGAAAGTTCCGCAGCCCCATGAACACTCGTTGACCCAGTTTTGTGGGGCAGGCACAGGGTGAGTTCCACTGTATCACTTCATTGAGTGTTTATTTCATAGATGAGACAGCGCAGGCTCAGAGCGGGTTTTCTTTCGGCCGCTCACTGGGCGGAGGGAAGGCGGAGACTGGCAGAAATACATACGCAGTGTGGGTGGCGGGAGTGAAAGCCCCTGCAACTCCAGCGGCCACGACTCGCCAAGAGGCGAACAGGAAGGGAAGCCTTCCTCACCCTTGTTTGAGCCGGTGCTCTGACGGCTGAGAGACACACAGAGGCGATGCGTCGTAGGGGACATAAACCCGGTTGGGAGCACGGAAATGGGTCCTGCCTGCGACCCTTGCTGGGGTCACCCAGCAACCTCTAAGTCCTCGAGTCCTCAGATCTGGGTTATTCGATCATTTTGTTGGCCCCTAAGCAGAACATAGTGTCCTGGGCAAACGGGATGGCAAAAGAGCGTTTTGTTGGACGGGAAGGAAGGTTAGAGAAAGTTCTGAACTGACAGGAGAGAGGCCCGGAGGAGCTATGCGGTGGCGTCTCAGGAGTGGCGGAGAAGGAACCCCTTTTGCCAGGGGAGCAGAATGCACGGGCTGAGACCCTGGGTGGCGCTGAGGCTCGATGGCAGGGTGAGGAGAGACACGTGGAAGTGACGTGTGTCTGCCTAAGATTTCTGAGATGATCCGTTGAATGGGAATGACGGGAAGATTTGCAAAAACCACAGCAAAGTAAGAATGTCTCTGAAGCGCTGCCTGCTGCCGGGCTCTGGGCTTCCATATGTTATTCCAGTTCACCAGCCCTGGCCTCACGGAGCAGGTGCGATTATTATCCCTTCTAACAGATTAGGAAACCGAGGCTCAGGGCCCCATGGATGGTAGAGAGGTTCAGGCTGGCTTTGAGGCGGGAGACTGACCCACAGCCTGTGCTCTCAGCCGGCACCCTGGCTACATCTAGGGTGGGTGAAGGTAAAGTTGGTGAAGGGCTGTGGGACCTGCAAACGCCATGGGTGAGTCCTGCTGTGAGCAGCCTTGCTTCACACCGTCCGGAAGTGGTGGTTTGTTGCTCCTCTCTGCTGACCCCTGGGGGGTCGGCAGAGAACCACCTCCAAGGCCGGGGGCTCAGGCAGGGACCAGCTGGCAAGTCTGTTCCCTGGGGGGGGGAGGAGAGAGGGAGCCCAGAGTGCCCTCCTCTTTGTAAACTTGGTGATCGCTGAGCTGATGAAAATATTGCAAGGAGCCCCTGAATTTGTAGAGAGAGCAGGGGAGGAAGCATGGCATTCTGGGAAATTGCTCTAGAAACCATGCATTTCTTTGGACACTTTCTCACAACCAGAAGAGAAAGGATCTGTGGAGCGGCTTGGGTGGAGAGGATCTAGAGGGTGGAAAACTGAATGAATGTGAGATGCCCGGAAGGCGTACGGGGGGGGGGGGGGGGTCTGACCTTTTGGCATCTCTGGGCCACACTGGAAGGAGGAGAGTTGTCTTGGGCCACACGTTAAATACACAAACACTAACGAAAACCAAAAAATCTCATCATGTTTTAAGTAAGTTTACGATTCCGTGTCGGGCCTCATTCATAGCCATCCTGGGCTGCCTGTGGCCTGCAGGCCACAGCTAGGACAGTGCTTTGCTTTGAAAGCATTTTACAAGTGTATGTGAGAAAAATCTACAAAACAGGAAGCTGGCTCTTGGATTTATGTTTTTTTTTTTTTTTTTTTTTTTTTTTTGCCAATGTACTTGTTTGTGGGTGTCTCAGCTCAGTAGCCCCCTGTCCTGATGACAGAGCATGAGAGTTGGAGCAGGAACACTTGGGTTCTGTATTTGCTGTGTGACCTTGAGAAAGACACCTAACCTCTCTGTGCCTATCTTTTCACTGTACAAGGGAATATTTGTAATAGGTACTCTACCAACTTGATAGATTAGGGAGAATAAATGGTAGTGAACACTAGTTTCTGTTATTACGTTTTTCTTACGTCTCTGACAGTGCCCACCCAGGAGAGAAAATGGGGAAGGGTGCCTGGTACAGACTCACTGAGGTGCCAGTATACTGAGACAAGGCTCTGGGCCGGAGGGCGGTAAGACGCTAGAGATCAGAGGTGGCTTATCTTAAAAGTGGCCATAAGTCAAGTCGGCGCCATAAGCAATGATATACTCACTTTAGATCAGAAATGATGTAAATCTTGGAAATTTTAGAATAATATGAACTGGTAAAATGGTATAGAAGTGATACGATTATGTAAAATTGAAAAAAAAATGGATCCCAGAATGCGTATTATAACTCAGAGACCAGGAGAACGAACAGTAGGACGTGTGCTCTAGTGAAGCCAAAAGCCCGGGCTGGGGTGTGGGAGACGGAAGTTTCATTCCCAGTTTGGCCCCAAATTAGTGAAACGGGTTTGGAAAGTCTCCTAACTGATCTGACATGCTTCCTTATTTGTAAAGCGGATTAAAAAAACCTTCCTCCTTCACTTTCTTATGTTGTAATGATGGATTGGGTCCAAAAAGTTTGAAAAACAGGGCTCTACCATCCCTGGAGCTGCCTGCCTCAGTTTCCCCCTTTCCGCTGGCACCTCCACAATCTGATTCCTTTGACTCTGCCTAAAGTTACCAAGGCCCCAGCAGCTGGTGCCCTCCCCGAACAACGGCCCCCTCCTGAACAACAGCCCCCTCCCCGAACAACAGCCCCCTCCCTGCCAGCAAAGAGCCAGCAGCGCTTATGGTGTTTATTACGTAAAAATAGAATTGCCAGATTTATCAAATAATAGTGCCATCATTCAGCCAAATGTGAACTTCGGATACGCAATGAATCATTTTTTAGTATAAGTATGTCCCAAATATTGCATGAGACATACTTACGCTAAAAAAATAAGTCACTGTTTCTCAGAAATTCAAATTTACCCAGACAACTGTATTTTATGTAGCAGCCCTAGGTAAGTAATAAATAAACAGCAGCCTGGAGGGAAAGTTTCCAAAACTGAAGATTTTTAAGTGCCCCAAACTACAAAACTTGGTGCTTTAATATGATCATAAATTAACAGCTGTATTATAGTATGCAAATTTATGTTAAGTTATTCACTATCTGTCATCACGCTCCAATAAAAATTGTATATATGACATTTAGAAAAAAAATGACATCTTCTGATAAGAGTTTTGCTCTGCATTTCGGCGGGGCTGCTTACCTCTGGCTCACCTGAATGCCGCAGCCAAGATGGGCAGAGCCAGGGTCTTTGTGAGTGCCCTACTGAATTACTTATGGGCTGTCTAGAATTCTCGAGAACAGCCCCAGTGAGTGGCCCGGGGTTGCTTTCCTCCATTTTAATGCCTTTCAGGAGAAACACAGCTTGGCGGCGAACTGACGGGAGAAAACACCCCTGCCTTTCATTCAGAAGTTGGCAGTTTCCCACCGACAAAAACTGCGTTGCGAGGGCTAGCTTCACTGGATAAGCAAGACGGAGATCGTTCGATTTTTAATCTCTGTGCCTTTCCGTTTCTTGGTGATTATACACAAAGGGGAAAAAAACAACAACACTTTGTACTGTTTCTTTGCTATAGCATAGCTGTAGAACTGTCCACCAGTTGGCTAATTTAATATTCAGAGCGTAATAGAGATGGATGGCTTATCTTCAGGCTGATGCGCTTAATTTTTTAACTGATGACTGTCATTCTCTTAGCGGCTCCTGGTACACCACCAGGTTTTGTGTTTGTTTTTAGCGTTTATGATTTTTTTTTTTTTTTTACATTGTGGAATCCTGTTTGTGGCAGAAATGCCAGTGTCTGCTTGGGGGGGGAGGGGCGAAATCTCATTAAGGGCGTGTTACACCCCCAAATTGGCCCTGAGAGCGGAGGCGTCGAGGAGGACAGCGGGCCAGATGGCCGTAAAGAATCTTTGAAGAATGCCAGGCCAGGGGAAGACAGGCTGTTCGCAGCAGAAGTTGCAGGGAGGAAGGCAGGTGAGGCCAATGCAATGACAAAAGGACTCTTTGTTCAGCCAGAAGAGAAAATGCAGACGTGGAGGGAGGAGCCAAAGCGGTGTGCTGGGGTGCGCTGTGCCTGCGCCCCCTCTACAGACACAGGGCCAGGGGCACACTGTCTACGCTCCGTCTTCCCGGAGTGGGGGGGACAGGCTGTTAGAGCACACGGCGCAATGAGCTCGGGCCTGGGGGTCCAGTAACCTCCGCTGGCCTCAGAATGCCCTTTGCCACCAGTTCCTCATCTGTAAAATAAAGGCATTGGATGGCATGATCTCTAACTTTCTTCCAACTTTAGCTTTTACGCATTCATTCATTCAGCGGACATGGAGCACCTCCTATGGGCCCCGATGTGAGGACAAAGAGAACCCTACACTCATGGTGTCAATAGCCGAGTTTGTCTAGGGGTCTCCGGGCAGAAGTGGGTCACCCCGCCTAAGGGAAGGGGAAGGAAGAGGAGGGAGGGGGAGGGGATAGAATAGGAAACTCCTGCTAAGGTTGCTGACTCCCACTTTCTCAAAATGACAAGGAAGGCAAAGTCCAAGAGGAAAAATCTGTTGGCTTTCTTGGTCACTGGTTGTCCCAGCTGAGGAGGGAGAGGCCTCTGTTTACGCGGACAACTAGGAGGATGTGATTTCTGAAGTTTCTGTCCAAGGTGGAGCGCCCTCTGGAATGGCTTAAACCCACAGCTCACTTCTCATTCCACTCTCAAATCCACGTGGAAAGGAATGAACTAATCAGAAAAAGCCTGTCTTGCCTCTGCACAGGCTTTGAAGTTTGATGTGGGACAGGAGATCGGGAGGCATGGGGGATGTTTTCACCCCTTATTTCAGCTGCGGAAGAAAGGCAGTACGTGGACATTCCCCAGGGCACTGTTCAGATGCCAGCAATGGACAGGGTTTGTTTCGCTAAATCACGGCCTGCGTCACCAGAAAGCTCGTGGAACCTGAGAAAGTGTTGTCGGGACACTCACAGACCTTGTTAAGTGAGCAAAATTTTGAGGGACAGGGAGAACAATGCTACTAGATACAGCGATAGATGACAGGTTTAACATATAAATTATTCCCCAGGGAAGAAACTGTCTGCCTGAAACCCAAGAGACAGATGAATAGAGAAATTCCTGAGATGTTGCATTTTATATAGAAAAATTTTTTACATGGAAGTAGTGATAGAATTTTATTTTAAGACACCCAAGGGCAGACAAGGGAATGTAAATTTGTCAAATGTTAAGGAAAAAGAAGCAGTATATTTTTGGCTTCCGTTTCTTTCTTTCTTGCCTTTGCTATGGACTTTCGTGTTGTTCTCTCTGTTTGTTGGCTGTTGAAGTAAATTAATGTAGTTTTTAATGGTGAAGCCACATCTCAACTTACTCGGGTTTCTTAGTTTCTCACAGCTGATGATATAAGTGAAAATGCCATTTATCCTGACAATGTCCTCAGGTACCTAGTGGCATAGGACAGGAAGAGGACACTCGAGACTGGAGGCAAAAATGACTTTGGGAACTTCCCAACACCTCGACGGAGCCCTGGCTCTCGAGGTGCTAACACGTGGTCATGAGTGTGCCTAAATCACTTTGGATACTGGCCGTGCTCATGGACCCATGACCACAGACCTCAAGGTCATTCCCAAGGCAGTACCGAGGAACATCAGGGCTTGTGGACCTGCGTTCTAAGATAGATTCTGCTTCCGCCCGAGCCAGTCATTTAATCACTGAGTTTCAATTGCTTGACCTTTCAAATGGGGGGAAATGCCAAACGGCTTGTTAGTATTAGCTCGGCACTAGACACAGAGCACGTGTTCAACAAATAGTAGTTCTTCTTAGTGTGTCCATCATAATTATTATTCATATTCGTTGATATTGAATACTTGATTACAAAGAATCACCCCTTGATAAAAACAAGAAACAGGTGTTTCTGTCGCAGAACTTAACGTAGCCAACACAGGCAGCAGAGAGTTAAAACTGGCCCCTGGCCACAGGCTGAGAGCCCAGGAGATGGGCAATACCCCTTGAAATTGTATAAGGGACCCGCAGTGAACTGGGTCCAGAAACAAAGCCACTGAATGTGTATGTGTGTTTTGGAAGTTGAGACTTTTCCAGTAGATGCTTCTGGGATATTTCTAATCTGCATAATGTTCTCAGTTAGTAGGACCTGCTTCTTTATAGAGTTAGGTCCTATTTATTTAACACATAAAAATTATGATGACTAATTATGGTGCCCCATAAATGTTTACGGTTACGATGATGGTGGTGGTGACCGCTATCATTAGCATCTTTCAGGTCTATAAATCACTAATTTGCAGCCAGGCTGGGGAACCATTAAATGAGCTTTTCAGAGAAAGGAGAGAGGATGGGGGAGGGAGGGAGGGAGGGAGGGAAAGCAGAGAGACAGAGAGACTGAGGCTCTGGGCAGCCAGAAACATCCCCAGAATTCTGAGGTAACATGTGGTCTGGGAGGGGACCTGGCGAGGCATCTGTTGTCTTGTCTATGAGATGGAGAAATAGCCCCTCCGGCTCCTGGACATGGGGCACGGAGCAGATGACCTCTTGGCTTCAGCGTTGTCCGTCCATGTCTAAGGACCGTATTCTAAGAGCAGCTCCCTGGAGGCCTTGCGGGGCCTTCAGTTCCTGGCTCTGTGGATGGGCTGGATCCGAACCGCCGCACCGTCTCAGAAAACGTGCTGCTTCCTGGTGGCTCGGGGAGTGACTTCTCTACAAAGCAAAAAGTGGTTCCAGTGATCATGCAGAGTGTTTACAGAGTTCACCGTGTCGCTCAGTGCGGTCAGCATATGCTCCTCCGGGGAGTGTGGCACGGTTCTTCCTCTGCCCGCACTTCACAATTGCCTGGGGCTTTTAAAGAAGAGTGATGATGGGCTTCGCTGCCCGTCGGCTAGATCCAAATCCCCGGCAGTGGATCCCAAGCATCTGCCGTTTGTAGATGTTCAGTATAAGATTGCTCTTGGGCCTTGCTTTGCATGCGGGTCCCTGGAATGGGTGGCCACGTGGATAGGGGCCACGTGGATAGGAGAAGGAGCTGTTAGAAGGTCTCTAGTTGCCTGAAGTCAGTCAGAGTCTGCCTCGAGATTGGCTGGGGTCTATCTACAACCTTGGCCCTCTTCAGCTGGAGCTGGGTGGGGTGGGGGTGGGGGAGCAGCTGGCTGTAGCAGAGGTATCAGGAATCAGGCCCTGTTGGGAGGGAGGGCAGGTGGCCCCTTTGCAGCCTCAGGATGCAAAGCTGCTCCCCAGCTCCCACTGTGTCCCAAGGACTTTCCTGAACTGAGATGCAAATGGCTCTCAGCAGCAGTTAAGGAACAGCTGGCCCCAGGCAGGGGAGCCTCAGCCCTGGGGTCCAGCGGAGACCCAGGCAGAGGGAGGGCCAGGCTGGCCATTAGACTGCCAGGCAAATGGCTCGGAGGCCCGTTTCCTGTTCTCCACCACAGAACAGGATGCAAGGGAACCACAAGGAAAGGTAATGCGTGAAAAATTCCTGGGGCGTGGAGCCCAAAGAGAAAGCTTGGGCTGGCTGGAGAAGAGCTTTCTCCGATGAATGAGACAAGATCAGCTTCACATAAAAAGTGAGAAAGGAAGTGAGATGCGTGTCTGTGGGGGGAGAAAGTGGCCTTGGGGCAAGATGTCTCTGTCTCAGGAATGTTCCAGGGACAGAGGGGCATCAAGCCTGAAGCTGCCCGTGAGCTCTTGATCTTGCACTGTGTGGGCTACGAAGAAAGAGGGTCCATGAACTTGGAGACTGGACCGTGCGAATGTCACACAGGGAGGGAAAATCCACCACACATCCAGGAACACATTATCCTTAGGGCCGAGAGCCGGGATGCCCAGTCAAAGGTGGTGCCAGCAAAGGGGTCCGAGGAGGGCGTGCGCCCCCATCTGCCCTGACAGTTGGCATTTCCTCAAAGCCGTAAAAATGCCATGCCAATGTGGCTTCGGGCCCCCGCTGCGGCAGGCAGCCTGGAAGCCCCCTTTATAGAAGTGCAGAAGCTGGCATTGACCCGCTGGGCAGGCAGGACACCGCAGCACGGAGGGACAGCTTCAGCATCACCGAGTCACTGAGTGTTGAGATGACATTGACAAGAACAGCGACTACGCAGTTGGGAGATGAGTGCTCCAGGCCTGGCCAGGCCCCTCCCTAGTGCACAGCCTTAGGCACGTGATCTTCTCGAAGGCTCCGTGGTGCTTGGTCTTTTGTGTCACTTGGTTAGGCCGTTGTACCCTGTTATTAATCACCGTGAACCTCAGCGCTGTGGTGAAGGTACTCTGTAGTCATGGCTGACACCTACAACCAGTTGCCCTAAGTGACCAGTGCCCTAACCTCATCCAATCAGTGGAAGGCTTCAAGTGCAAAGTCTAAGATTTCCCGAAGAAGTGGACAGACTTCCTCAAGACTGTGGCATTGAATCCTGCCTGAGCCTCCAGCTCGCTGGCCTGCCCTGCAGACTCTGGACCTGCCAGCCCCCACCATCAAACGAGTCAGTTCCTCAAAACCTCTCTCTCTCCTGTGGGTCCTGCTTGTCTTGGAGCTCCCTGACTGCGTAACCTCTCTTCCCTCACTGATTAACTGGGGAAAGTGACAGCTCCTGCTTCATAAAGTTCTAGTGAGGATCCAGTGAACACTTATGTGGAAGGCACTTAGCTTAGGGCCTGGCATGCAGACACCCAGGGGTCACTATCACTGCCAGCAGAGAAGTCTAGTCCATCCCTTCTGTTCACAGATAAGGAAACTGCGGCACAGAGAGGAGGTGACTGTAGCACGTGTATGTATGCCTGCCACTGGGCCCAGAATCACATGTGGATTCACTCACCTAATCCTCATGACAATCTTATGAGCTATACACTCATATCCCCATTTTACAGACAGGAAAACTGAGGAGCAAAGACGATGCCAGTCATCCTCGTCACACTGCCAGTGAGTGGCAGCTCAGGGCCTCCATGTCGCGTCTGGAAGGGCTGGGACCAGCACGCAGGTCTTGCTCCTTGGTCAGAGAGGTTTCATCTGAGTATGATCAGGACCCGCATGGCGACAGCTTCATGGCCCTGCTACAGGCGGGGTAGTGAGCGCCTGGCCCCACAGAGGGATGAGAACTGCCCCCCAGGAGGGGGACCCCAAACATACTGGGTGACGAGGCCAGCGTACCTCACTGTGCCATTTTGTGAAAAAGTTTCTTCTTGTTCCAGAGTCACCCCTCGACCCTGGACCTTCCTTCTCAGCCACTTGCACTAGTTTCTCTTGGAGTTGAACTTCTCACATATAGCTAAGGAGGGAAGGAGTTTATCCTCTTCCTTCTAGCCTTAAATTGCTAATTAAAATGTCTTTGAGAATAAGCCCATTGCCAAAAGAGCCTGGGTGGCTTTCTAAAGCTTCTTGTTCCTAACCAGAGGGAAGTTGATCCTCTTCTTATCTTTTAATAAGGATTTCTTTTCGAGGGGTATCTGTTTTATGCGTCCTGCTGCTCTGGCCCCAGCCTGGTCCCAGCAGGGGGAGGCCAGTGGAGTTTAATTACATTCCTTCTATAGGGAACATTCAAGGAATGAGGCTTGAAAAACAACGTATGCTACCCAAAAGCATGGGCGGGGGAGGGGGGAGGCAAATTAAGTGATTGAGAACCAGGCTTTGCCTCTTGTTTCCTGGAGACCCAATCTCAATATTTAAATTTTAAAGACAGAATTCTAAGTGCTTAGCTTTTTAAACCTCACACATTGCAATTCACAGGGGAGTCCACTCTCCTTTCTGATCTGGAATATTCATATGCCTGGCTTCACAGGCTCATGTGGTTGAGATTTTCACACCGTATTCAGCTATAACGGACAAGGCTCAGCACACCCCTGACCCCAACACAAAATATAACTTTGCCCCACAGTCCTGGGGCAAAGCAGATTTACCAGAAAACTCAAGAGTAAATTAAATGTCTGGACCACAGGCAAACATTTTAGAAAGGTCCCTTATTCTTTACTGATTTTCCAATTTTTCTCCTCCGTCTGTCTCTGAGATGCCCCGTGACGGGCTGTTGGTGAGGGCGGAAGTAGTTGCTTCTCTCCCCAGCTCCCCGCCCCAGGCAGAAGCTATTGATTTGCTGACTGCTAGTGGATAAATCCTGCAAACTGAGAGAGGAGTGCGCAAGGGTGAGTAAGTAGGTAGGCAATGAGCAAGGACAGACTTCAACTAATGGAGGAAGACCTTTATCAAGGATAACGGAGGGACCATAGGTAGTGAGTTGCCTGTTCCTGGGGGCATTCAAGCAGAGTGGCATGATCTTGCAGATACCGTCCTAGATGGGAGACTGTCCTAGATGGGAGACTGTCCTAGATGGTCTCCAAGGTCCCCTCAGAGCCCAAGGGCCCTGGTTCCTTCCTTACCTTGGTGTGACAGGTCTGGGTATGAACTAGTGTGTGTGTGAAGTGGCCCATGGGAGTCCTGTGGGAACCCAATCTGTAGGACTGTAGGGACTGCTGAGTGCTGCCTTCACTTGCCTTCGCGACCCTTGAAGTGGCCTTCGCTGACTCCCGTCTGCCAGGATGCAGTAACCACGTGCTTTCTCCCGGGCGGCTCCCCACGCCTCCCCACCTCCAGCGTGCCTCCTTCCGGGTGGTCTCTTCGTCCGCTCAGCACCTGTTCGTTAGGAGCGCCGAGGCCGGGCGCTGTGGGGAGGCCCCGTGACATACCATGTGCCGAGCGGATGAGAGGCCCTGTGGGGACTCCAGTGTAGCACCCCTCCCAAGAGTCATGGCTTTTTTTTGTAATCCTCACCGGAGAATATGTTTATTGATTTTAGAGAGAAGAAGTGGGGGAGACAGAGAGAGAGAAACACTGATTGGCTGCCTCCAATATGCACCCCGACTGAGGGTTGAACCCACAACCTAGATATGTGACCTGACCAGGGATCGAACCTGCAACCTTTTGGCGCATGGGACAACGCTCCAAGCCACTGCACCACCCAGCCAGGGCAGGAGTAGTAGTGGCATTTTAAATGTGTAATGGGTTAAAACAAAGGAAAAAAAAACCCAACCCTAATTGTGAAATTTAAAGCCCAGTGATGGGTTGATAGCAAAAGTTCTGAGGGAGTAGGGGTCTTTATTTATTTATTTATTGGGGCGGGGGGCAGGGTAGGAGTCTTTGAATTGGCCGCAGCTGATACCATTCTACTCTGCTGGTGGAAAAGTGGTTTTGATGAGTAGTGTTCAATGACATTTTTTGGTTAAGTGTATGTGTTTATTCTTTATTCTAAAAGCTAATTGTTGGGAATAAAACCCATACTTTTGATGTTTTAAGAGCCTATCATGTGAGCAATAGTTAAATAAATGGGCCATTCAGCTGAGACTCTAGTTCCCTGCCAAGGGGACCCGCAGAACGCCAGCTTCACCTGTGGTGCTCACTTGCCCAAGTTTATTTTTAATTCTTGCTTTTCTGGATTGATGTGAACCGACCCCACCAGCTTATTTGCTTAGCAAAGCTTGGCCTCTCTAGAGGGCTGGATATTGAGTATAAAATACTCCAAGTTGCCACATGAAGGGCGCCAGATATATGCTAATTGGTGTGGCCCGTTCCCGGGGGGACCATCTCTTTGCAGGTCATCTCTCCTTCTGCCGTGACAGAACTGCTCTGCGGGGACTCAAGACGGAGGGGGACTCAGAGCATTAATTGCTAAAAATTGCAAGTGCTGAGTGCTACACTTGATTAAGCCTGGTGGCCCAGAAAAACACCTGCAAGTACTTCCTGCTCTCCCACCCACCTCCCACCTGACCGACCACCCCACTGCAAGGACACAGGGCGTCACTGTGCGAATTCGCAGGCTCTGGGACAGCCAGGGGCCCCACGGGGAAGCCTCTGGGTCTCTCTGGACCTTGGGAACAGAGCCAGAACAAGAATCAGGAAGACTGAGTAGTGCTGTAAATCTTGGAGAGAGGCGAGATAAGAGAAATCCAAGAAACGGGGTTGAAAGAGAAGGGAAAAGCAAGAGAAGGAGAGGCAGGGGTCTCTGAGCTCCTGGGTGGCACAAGGCCTGGGGATGTGGCTGCCATGGCCAAGGCCTTGCGGAGCAGTTCAAAGTCAAGGTGGGTCAGTTTCCCCAGAGCTCACATGGGCATGGCTTTGAGTGTCCACTGGCAGTGTGGAAGGGTGGGCCCCTGGGTGGTGGCAGAGGAAGCTCTTGGCACTGAGCAGCGTATGTTCACTGCTCAGGTGGCCCCAGAGAGGCAGTTGTCCCCACGAGGCGAGAATGGGCAGGTGATCTGGATCACAGACTATTGTGTGTGTGTAATAATCATATAGGCAGTCAAAACTGGGGCTCTGCCACCTGATCCAGGTTGACTGGCCATCCCACTTTGGGGACTCTTGAGTTGTCTACTGATGGGGCCAGAAGTACCTCGTACCCTGTCTTCCTTCTTCCTTCCGGGGATGGTGCTTTGGGAGCAGGTCCACCCATCATCACACCCAAGCTAGAGTTCCAGGTGCCCATACACAGAGGCCCCTCATGTAGGGTCAGGTCTTCTCTGCTCTGCTATTAGTTGCTGGGATGCCAGGGGAGGGTGAGGGAGTCAACTTCTCTGGGGGCAGACACCCCAGAATGAAGGACAGGAAGTGCGCAAGTTGAACATATTCCAAGGTCCCGCACTGCGGCTCCAGCTCATGCTGTGAGAATAGTACAGATTTTGTGTCCAGGCAAACAGCATCTGGGGAGTTGCTCTGACCACCAGTACTTTGGCATGGCCACTCATTGGCACCTGAAGCTTCCATCTACACTAAGGGCTCATCAGGGGAGCTTCCGGTCCGGATGGGGCCCTTGCCTGAAAGACCCGGTCTGACGGGTGCCCGTGGGCTGTCATGTGGCCCCATGTACACGTCCACACTGGGAGAAGGCTCTGGATGCCACCTTCCTCTGCCTTGGAAATGACCTTCAATCAACTCGAAAGCTCTCCCTAGCTTCACACCCTGGAGAAAATTGTTTAAGGAAGCCAGATAATTTTAGGTTCATGGGCCATACACTTGTACAGATGCCCAGGATTGCCCTTCCCTGGGGGCTCAGTTGGCTGAAATGTTGTCCCATACACCATGGGTTCAAAAGGCTGTGGGTTCAATTCTCGGTCAGGATACACACCCAGGTTGCGGGTCCGATCCCTGGCCAGGGCACACATGGGAGGCAACAGATAGATGTTTCTCTCTCTCTCCCCGCTTTCCCCTCTCTCTCTAAAATCTGTGGACATACCCTTGGGTGCGGATTAAAAAATTAAACAAAGACACCCAGGACTGGACAGACAATTCCCTCATCACCTTCTCTCTCATTCAATAACATGAGAGTGGCATCAATATTTTTGGAGTAATTTTGAAACTGACCTAATTTACTCACAAAAGGTAAATCATGGTAGAACATCAGTACTGTAACTATCATTAGAAATGAATACTTGCACCCTGGCTGGTGTAGGTCAGTGGATTGAGCACGGGCTATGAACCAAAGGGTTGCTGGTTCGATTCCCAGTCAGGGCACATGCCTGGGTTGCAGGCCACGTCCGCAGTGGGATCCACATGAGAGACAACCACACATTGATGTTTCTCTCCCTTTCTCTCTGCCTTCCCCTCTCTAAATAAATACATAAAATCTTTAAATAAATAAATAAATAAATAAATACTCGCTACATTCGTTACAACTGAGAGAGGCGGAGTAGGTTTAGAGCCTGGCTGACCGCAGCCCAGGCCATGGACCAGCGGTACCCACCACACCTGGGAGGGAGCTTGCTGGAAATGCAGACTCTCAGGCCCCACCCCAGGCGCATTGGGTCAGCACCTGCATTTTCACAGGCCCCCCCAGGCCAAATGCTGAGATGCTCCACCTGCTGGCTGGCACTGCAGTCCATGGCCGCACGTCTCACCCTGCTGTTGTCCCAGTTCTTGGCTTCGTTGTGTTTTAGTTTGACTTTAGGGCTGTGCGTTGTTCTTTGTTCCTACCTCCTTCCTGGGGCCTCACTCACTTGCTCTCCGCCATGCTGTTACGATCTGTAGGAAGGGGATGCGTCTTTTGAACCCCTGCTGCCCTGTATGGCTAGGGGACCCCTGAACTTACCCCTCCTGAAATGTGGGACCCGAGCAGACCTAGGCAGAAACCCTTCTCAGTGGGGGAAAACCCACGTCCATCGCTTTACTTGAGTCCTGAAGCCCACCGCGCTCTGTTCCCTGTGAGGACGTGGCCCTGAAACTTCGCCCTGGGTGGGACCCAAGCTGGGAGGCGCGTTCCCCCACGGTGAGGATGAATTTGTGTTCGGCTGTCACATTATTTTTTCAACAAATTTGCCCCCTGTGACAGAGAATGTGTATTTATGAAACAGCTAGTTGGAGGCAAATGTAGGCAAATTTTCTTGTTTTTAAATGTAGCCAAAGAATATGCTTTTTTCCCTTTGAGATCCTCTGGCTGCTTCAAAGAACAAATCCTCAACCTTGCTCCCATCAGCAGCATGAGCTAATCAGCGGAAATACTCAGTGTGGAACGTTCTTTTATCCTTAAGAGAAAAAAGAATACGTTGTATTTTAATTAGATATTTATAATGGTTACAAAGCACCTCTTCAAGAGAAGTTTTAAGAATTTGGCCTTTCTTCTAAGGCGTAGTAGCTATGTTCAAATTATCCTAAAGAGAGGCTATCTATCAATCTAGTCCAATTTGTGATAAATTTACAACTGGGTTCCGCACGGATTTATAACAACAATTAAGCAGCAGGAAAATGGGTCATAAATTTTGGCCAGCACAGTCCAGCACCGAAGAGAAAAAAGAGAGTGGTTTAGCCAGATCAGAAGTCGATAATTTCAACGTAAAGTGCGAAAGCTATAGCAAAAACAATTTATATGGAAAGAAGTTGTTTTTTTTCCCCTCGCATCCTTTTCAAAATTGGATATCGGAGCACACAATGAAGCATGGAAGCATCCACATTACAAAGGTCCCATTAAATCATCGGTGCACTTCCTTAATTTTACAAGTGGTGCGAGGGCCACAAATCTTTCCATTCTCAACTCTTGAATTTAATGAACACACCTCCCCTTCAATATGACTAGGAAAACACGGGGAAAGGAGAGAGCTCTCCAAGAGACTGGGTGACTTGAGAAAGAAGGTTTTAAGCTGCGATTTGAGGTGGAATGAGAGCGGGGGAAGCCAGACAAAAGTCCAAAGTCAGAGGATTTGAAAGAAAACACGTGTGTCTCAACGAAGCACCCTGGCGAGTCATGAGTTATAAAGCTGATTATAACCGTGTTATAAACTGAAACAGAAATCTATACCCTGAATGGAGGAAGGCAATCAAGGCCCCTTGGGTCAAAACAGGTGGTGGGAGAGGGGGTAAAGCCGGACAGAACGTGTCCATTGTGAAACGTGTAGGAGATGATCCTCCTGGTGAAGGAAGACTTTTGAATATCATACGAGCCTGAAGTTCGGTTCTGATAAAAGCAGAGCTCCTGAGTTATTGACTTGCACCACTGACTGCTTCCCGTCTTGACTGGGAAGGGATGCAGTGAAGGCTGTCAGCCCGGGCTTCCTTCTAACCAATAGGGAAGGTGTGACTGACTCTGTGGATACCGCAGGACACTTGGTAGGAAGTGGCAGCATCCTTTACAAGAAGTACCTAAGTTCAGAGGAGGGTGCGTGCCATTGCGTAACAAGAAATTTGAAAGTGGGAGCTTCTAATCCGGGAACCACGGAGTCTCTACATGGGTGGGCACACTGTTTTCTGGCCATTCACCCCACTTCAATAACAGAGATTTGGGGATCCTTTGGAAATCTGAGGGGGTTCGAGTGAGGCCCCACCTAGACACCCACTTCAGCGATTGGGCAAGTGACTCAAGTGTAAGCCAATCAAAGCGTTGTATTCTCCTCGGCCACGGTGATTGGTTGAGGGGTGAGCCCAGGACCCAATCTCCATCAGTGGGGTGTTCGCGGAGATTTCCAAGAAAGAGACTCTTGGTGTTTCAGGCCGGACCTAAACTGCTCTCCTCTACCCCTTAGCCTCAGCCAATGAAGAGATTAGAGGGACGTTTAGAAAATTCGTCAGAGCCGGGAGTCCTTGCCCAAGAGAGGATTCTTCCCCTGTCCTGAGCCAAGGAAGGGGTCTTGGGTAGAACCGCTCACAGAGCTTGGGGGCAGCTGCCTGAACCTGGTGGTCCGTTCCCCAGGTGGTCATGGGCTGATGGAGCGGAATTGCTCATTTGCCCTCTCTGCCCATTTGAGCACAGGTAAAGTAACTGGAGAAAGATGTCAGGGCAGAGAGAGGGGAGGGCAGAGGGAGCAGCCACCGTCGGTGTGGCCAAGATGTGTGTTGCCTGTGGCCCAGGTGGACACTGTGCAAGCCATCATTGCTGCTCATGAGGGCTGACTGCCACCAGGAGACCCCGCCACAGAGAAGCCGTGGGGCAGGAGCTGGCGGTGGGCACTGGAGCCCCTCCCCCATCAGGGCAGGGTGCGGTGGGGCGGTCCCAGGAGCCCGGTGAGTAACTCTGGCCTCCTGTGCATGCCAGAGGCCACGGCAGGGAAGGCACTGGGAGAAGCCAAGTGAAGCAGGATCTGGGGATCTGTTTGAGGGCCCCAAGCCTGGGAGAAGAAGGGGGCCCAGAAGGGGCAAGGGGAGGAGAGAAGGGAGGGTGGGAGGGCAGGCAACATTCCCTCCCCAGAGCAGCTTCCTCAAGCCACAGGTCAGCCTGAGCGAAGGGGATGGAAGGGCACTGACTTAGAGACTAAAGTTTTAAACAGGACCAGAGTGGCCTAGACCTTTTCATGCCTAAAAGTGGCCAGAAACTTTTGAGATGTCTCAGGTATCATCAAGGAAAGAGAGAGGAGCTCCATCACAGCACATGGAAGAGAAATAACAGGAAAAAATGCAGAGTGGTCCTGTGTTTGCACTTCTTGCTGAGATCTCAGGGAGACCCTGTCTGAGAATGGAGTGTGAGGAGAGCTGAGAGATGACAGGGAGAGAGAGCAACCTGGGTCCTGGCGACAGAGTGTGGACCCCCGCACCAAGCCATACCTGAAGGCAGCTCTACTCTAGAGTTTTTGACTTGGAGGCCAATAAAGTCCCTGAGCCAATGTGGTTTGAGTTTTCAACACTGTCAACAGAAAAAAATCCTAATGGATACAGGGCACATATATACTTTTTTTTTTTGAAAGAGGGACATAGATTTCATGAGATTCTCATGGGGCATGGCTGTAAAAGGAGGTGACTTGGGGACAAGAAACTGTGGAGCTCAAATCTGGAGATGTCACTGACAAGTACAAGGGAAGGCCACCTACGAGGAGTGGGGCTCGACAGGGACAGCATGGAGGACCTGGGCCGGGCCATCCAGGGCCGTAGCCTCTGGAGCCCGAGTCTGGCATGAACTGGCACTCGAGAAATATTTGTTGAATGACAACCAGCAGGAAATTACAACACGTCATTCTTTACATGCACATTTTCAGGAAAATATCTAATGTGTGAACATATCATCTGCACTTCTACATCTTGACAGATGGTCCATATTAACAAAACTCTGATTATAGGATGAAGGAGAAGGGGAAGAGGAGGAGGAAGGAGGAGGAAGGAGGAGGAAGGAGAAAAAGGAGAGTGAAAGAGAAACGAGAACCTACAAATATTTATCGAGTGCATACCACGTGCAAGGCTGTGCTCCCGTTACACTATTGTGACTACCAAATTAATGTTTTTTTAAAAGACACGTCCTATCGCTATTTCTCAGAGACAGCCCCAGCTGTCACCCAGAGAAAGACAATGAGCTGGGGGCCTGCGTGGCTGGGGTAGGGCTCTGGGCTCTGTTTCTTCTCAAAATTGGGATCTGGACCCTGAGAGCCTAAGGCTGTCTCCTCAGAGTGAAAGCAGGAACCACCTACATCAAAATCACCAGGGACATTAATGCTAAAATGCAGACTCCTGGGCCCTGGCCTAGACTAATGGAATTAGAATCTCTGAGGGTGGGGGCCCTGAAACGGGCATTTTAAACAATCTTCCCAGATGGCATTAGGTTTGGTAAAATTTGAAAACTTTACCTACCAAAATGTTTCTTGGTCCGTGGGCTCTCAGTACCTGGAAGTGGTGCTGTGGGGAAATAACCCCCCGTCCTAGGCTGAGGGCTTTGAAGGAGGCCAGGGCTTATTACGACAGTGTCATCCTCCTTAGGTCATGGCCAGTCAGGACCATGTCAGAGGTGAGGGGTGGTGTTCGTGAGGGCCTTTGACCGGAAGCCTGTGGGACACTCCTGTGTCCTCCCGGGAGGGGACCGACCAGATAGGTATGGATGCTGCTGGGGGACACGCTCTCTGCAGGACACCACACGTTCTAGATGTCATCACTGCTGCCGTCTAGTGCCCTGGAGGGTTTCCTCTGGAAGGGTGGTATTGCTTTAACAGACGTAACTTCTCATTTTTCTTTGTTCTTTTCTATTTTTTGTCTTTTTGATTTTTGTTTTTATTTTTCAGCTGGTGAGTGAGTTCCCTGGAGGTGTGTGGTGTACCCAGGATGGCCAGGACTTGTACCTGTGTGACCCACTGTCACGCTGCTGACTGCTGGGCATGTACCAGAGGCTTAAAAGGCTTTAGTCTGACCTGCCTTTGGTTTATTTAGGCCAATCTTTTTTGAGTTTTTAAATTTGATTTCAGAGAGAGAGGGAGGAGGAAAGAGAGAGAGAGACATCGGTTTGCTGTTCCACTTCTTTATGCCCTCATTGATTGATTCTTGTAGGTGCCCTAATCGGGGATTGAACCAGCAACCTTGATGTATTGGGACAATGCTCCAACCAACTGAGCTACCTGGCCAGGGCTAGGAGACCAGTCTTTACTGCCTTCCTGGGATAGCAGCCAGAACCTCCTCTGGGGGGTGCTTTCTCAAGTTCTCAATCGTATAACGAGTGTGATAGACTCTGGGGGTGTGATTGACTGGCTTACGCCCATCCATGCCCCCATTCCCCTGGTCACAATAGTTGCTTCAAGAATGGGCAGTGACCTATGCATCCCATCACAGTGAACCTCACATTTCTTGCTGAGAACTTGGGGCTACAGACACTCTTCATTCCATTGGTTATGAGCAAGGAAGCCTGTAGTCCAGACGCTTTTGGCAGGCTGCTTGGGGCACAGCTGGCGATAGATGGGGCCCGTACTAAGGAAGAACAACCGAGAGCTGGAGACCTGGGACCTCAGCACCTCACAGGCCTGGAAAAGACTTGCCTGAACCCACATCTATTCCTGAGCTGCTCCATTATCTGTCCTAATAAGATCCACCTCCTTAAAATCCGTTTTATTTGGGGTTTTGTTACCTGCCCGCAAATACATCCTAGTAGGTGTGCCCTTCAGCTGCTGTTACTTCTCCTGAAGTGTGTCCCCTAGTCATCTCTGGCCCCTCCTCCTCCCCCTCAATTAAAAAACCCCACACAACTATCAATGAAGGAGGTGGTGGGAGTGGGGAGTAGGGTGATTTGGATTCATGGCTTGTTGAGACTCCATGCCCAAAGAATATCGATTAATGGATCAATGTCAACCTGGAGGGAAGCCCTGTCCTGTTCAACATTTTAATCAATGACTTGGATGAAATAGGAGACATGCTTAGCAAGTCTCAGATGACACAAAGCTGGAGCAATTGCTAATATGACAGATGGCAGAATCAAGATTCAAAATTATTTTGACTGACTCGAGCGGTAATAAGGATAAATACAAACGCTGGCATCTAGGCTCAAAAGAAACCCAAGCAGTAGATTGGGGAGGCCCGCCTTGGCAGTTGTCGTAACACTGTGGAAGTTATGCTTGACCGTAAGTTCGTGGTGAGCCAGAAGCTGAGGCAATTAGTAATACAGTTAATGCACTGGGGAAGAGAGGCTACCCTTGCATCTACTTCCCCGGTGGGATAAAGGAGTGGGATTTTCTGGGAAGCAATTTTCAGCTCAATATATGAAAAGAATTCTAATAGTTCCGATAAGAGAATGGGCCACCCCTCCAAAATTGTGACTGTAGTGATTATATTAGAATGACATACAGAGGATTCTATTATGGTGCTCTTCCTTTTAAAGCACAGATTTAAAAAAATGATTTTCTTTAACAACTCATAAGTCAAAACAGCACACACAATAAGCATCCAGAGAAGAGTGACATGACAAAGTAGCTCAACTCGGCACCAGTGGCTCCGTTTCCCCGATCCCACTTAGAGCTGTCCCCCTCCGTGTTCCCCATCTTCCCCATGCCCTCTCCTGCCTTCCCACTGGGCTCCATCTTCTGACCCACACCTGCTCCCTGAGCACTGTGGGGCGACCCCGCAGTCAGAGCACTGGGGAACCACACCTTCCGCCCCATCTCGGACCTTTGACCCTGACCCGAGAGGACTTTGCGGCTTCCCTCTGCCAGGCCTGGTTTCGTGGAGTGCCCGAACAGTGAGGGCACGTGTGTGATTTTTCCTTTTCTTTCTTCTTCTGTTGTTCTGGACACTCCACCTTACCTGCTAGCCCAGAGAGATGGAGAAGGCGGGCACCGGCCCTATTGCATCTTATAAACTTAGAATGTGGTTTAAGCAAGGCAGTTACAAAAATAAGTTTCACTTCCACAAACACAAAATCAATTGTCACGTGAATTTCACATGGGCCCCTGGACCCAACTTGTACTCACATATTTCTCGTTGAAACGGTCCACCTCTCTGAGGAGCTTCTCTTGGCAGTCAGGATGCGTGGCCAGCAGGTAGGTGGCGAAAGAGAGGGTGTTGGTGACGATCTCGTAGCCAGCGATGAGAAAGAGGAAGGACTGGCCCACGACCTCATCCACGGTCAGAGGCTTGGACGGGAGCCTGGACTGGTGTTTCTGGGAAGGATTCGCTGAGCATTCGTTGGAGAAGACTTCTCTGACGATGTCAAAGCTCTCTATACCCACGGAGGTGGCAGAATGGCGAGCATCCAGGACCAGTTGGAGGAAGTCTCTCCGCCTCTAAGGGACAAAAGAAGAAAATGCACATTGTGGCCCAGGGTCACATGCGTGGGGTTTCTTGGAGCACAGAAGAAGACATGCACACAGAGCCTTTAAAGGACAGAACAAGGATTCTCCCTGCAGAGTTATCTGAGGTGGCAAGAACCTGGGACCCCCCTGCACTGGTTCACAGGCTGGTGCAGCTAAGAGCAGACTGCGATGCCACCAAAAAGGATGAGGCTGGTGTGGCTCACTAGGTTGGAGCATTGTTCCATGAACAGGAAGGTCACGGGTTCGGTTCCCAGTCAGGGCACATGCCTAGGCTGTGGGTTTGGTCCCTGGACAGGGTGCGTATGAGAGGCAACAGATCAGTGTTTCTCTCTGACATCGATATTTCTCTCCCTCTCTCTCCTTCCTTTCTCCTCTCTCTAAAGTCAATGAGCATATCCTCAGGTGAGGATGGGCTGATCAGAAAGATGTTAAGCTACTCTGGTGAGTCAAAAAGCAAGTTGCAGAACGATCTGCACAGTAGAATCTCATTTCTGTAAAAACAGTGAATGTACAAGGCACATAATTACATAAATTTGTCCATGCAGAGAAAATCTTTAGCAATATTCATATTCAACAGTTCACAGGGAGCCTGAAGAGACGGGAAAAGCAGGGGGCTTTCATTTTGTACTTTGTCCATGTTTGTACAGTTGGTCGGTTGGTTTGGTTGGTTGGCTTTCCAACAATAAAACAAAGTATCATAGAGATTTAAGTCGAAGCACGTGCTCCGTTGCCCACCAATGCACAGTTCAGGGCCTCTGTGGGCGGCCATGGTTTTCTCGAGCAGCAGGAAGTGAACAGACCCTTGACTGGGGAGGGCGGGGGAGCGGGGACTTGCTTTGGGGAAGTTTTTCTTCAAAGTCTCCAGTCTGCGTTTTTTCATCCCTTAGCCTAGCTTCCTCATATCGGGTCTCTTTTTTTCCCCAGTAATCCCCTACCCCATTTAAGTGGATAGAGCTGTCTTACCATTTTTCCTTCTCTTCCTTATCAGCAATTTGCATATTCTTTATATTTTCACTATCACTAATTGTAACCGTAGAAGCGTTTACTCATTGCTTTGGCCTTGAATGAGCGTATCCCTGGCACATTCTTTCTTTGAAAAGCTCTGTAATGTGACGAGTGACAATATGTTACTCTTTTCTGAAGGTTATAGATTAAACGGCAAAAGGAGAGTATCAGAAGCACCAACAAAACATTATAATCTCAAAGTGCGTTACACGTAGTAGCATTTTCTCAGTTTATTGGCTTCTGGATTTTTATTGCATGCATGGTCTCTGCACACACATCAGCACTTAATTCCATCCTTTAAGGCTGTTGTTATTTCGAATGTGACTGTGTTTTCCTTCTGTAAGAATAGAAGTGTCTCTAGGGCCGGACCCTGCGCCCCAGCCCCACCCCAGGCCTGGTATTGTGCTGAGCACACGTTAGGGATGCAATGAATAACTCCATAGATAAAAATGCAGCGCGGTAAATGCATCCCGAGGAAGGCCGTGTTGGGTGTGCTTCCAGCTACATGCCATTTGGGGCAGGAGCCTTGGATCGCGAGCAGGAACCCTTCGCAGCTCCTCTCCTTCCCAGGTTGGTGACCTTGGCAGGTGACCTTGGAGATAGAGGCAGGACTCACAGCTAAGTCTGGGCATCTAGAACCTTGAGACTAAGGAGGCAGGGCCTCAGCATCCTGCCAGCCTGCTCAGGTTGGAACAGCCATGAGAATGGCCGCCACGGGGCTGCGTCTTTCCATCCTGGCTCTGCTGATTCTGTTTTCCAAACGGCTTCCTCTAGGGATGGCTAACCCCACCTTCCCTCCTGCTGCTTGGTCACCATTTGGGAGGCTGTGGTGGCCCCACTGCTAGCCCTGGTCCCGTGGGGCAAAGGCAGAGGATAACGGCTTATGTGGCATGTGATATCCGCCCCCCATTACTCCATCTCCTGAATGCCAACCTGGGACCCCAGAACAGCCACAGGCCTCTCAGCTGGCATGTCTGAAACTCCTCGGTGTGGGGTACGGTTGTGATCCCTGAGGCTGGCCCGTGGCTTTGCTGGAGTGAGGTGAGGGCGGCAATGAGAGCAGGGAGGGCACAAGCACACCCACACTGCTGGATTTTCCCAGGGGCGGAGTGCAGCTGGCATCCTTTCCTCTCCTCCTGGCTGAGGCAGGCTGCCACAGGGCCATCGAGCCTTATACAAATCTGTCTGAACCTCCAGCTACAGAGGCCAGAAAGGGCTGCTCTCTAGAGAGGAGCATTAGCGCAGATGGCTTTCTTTTATTTGCACTGCATCACGGAGGCTGTTTGAACACTGCCCATTTAGGACCGAAACACTGCTGGTTTATGGTTATATCCAAGAAAAATACGCAGCCTGATAGATGTAGGTGTCTAATCCACCCATCGGCTAGAGCTTAGAAAAATATTTACCTTTTAACATCTGTGCCGCATTTTCCACTGCGCAAACACACATCTGCTTGATGGAATGTCTACAGAGTTTAGATGGGTTTAAAGCAAGTTTTCTTAGTAACCGTATAGCTCTGTCTTGACACAGGCAGTCCTGGATTTGTGGTTGGGAGGTTTTTTCTCAGATCAACTCATTGTTTGAAACACATAGCTCTCGAGTTTATAAAAGGAAAAGCTCGAGGCAATCGCAGTAATTGGATCTTTAATAACCCCTCACCTCTTAGAATTTCAGGCTGGCTCCGCAGCCAGTGGGTTTCAGTTGGAGGTGGGATTTCGGAGGGGGGGCGGTGTGCGCGTGAGTGACCACATGCTTGTCGGGAAGCCCTTTATAAGCAGCAGTGAGGTTGGAAAACCAGCTTCCTTCACGCTCCTTCCCCAGGCTCCAGCCTCCCCTGGAGAACGTGAACCCAGATGGCTGCTGTCTTTTCAGGTTGCAGAGCCTAGCCAAGGATACCAGTCCGCTTGTTCTTCCCACCCCTCAGGGGCATCAAGTTGAGATGATGGTGGTGCGGGCCCAGGGTCTGTGAGCTTGTGTACGCCTTCCCCACCTCTTGGCCCTGGACACAGTTGCTGCCCAGTCCCCTTAGGGGACAGACCTGGGCAGGGCAAGATGCTGCTCCCTGAGCCTGCTTTGTGCAGCTGGCCACTCCTCAACCCCCGATTCATTCTCAGCCAAGGCTGCCACAGTTGGACCTCACGTGTGTTCCTTGTCGGTCCCTCTGAGCCACCCAGCCTTTGAGGAAACCCTTTCAAAGCTACCCTGTGCCCAAGTCAACTCAGGATAAAGCATTTCAGCCATGTTCTTTCTTTGAAGCAACTTTCCTGAATGCAGCAGGACCCTTAAAACGTAGCATTGCGTATGCACCAGCACATCCAATATCGAAATTAGTTTCCTTAACACTAAACATTCCCACTGCCTTTCTCAGCCAAGTTCCATCAACAAATTCCTACTGTGTGCCAAGAACAGAAGTGGCTTCAGAGCAGGACCCTGCACCCCAGCCCCAGCCCCAGCCCAGCCTGGTATTGTGCTGAGCACGTTAGGTACACAATGAATAATCCACAGATAAAGATGCAGTGCAGTAAAGGCATCCCAAGGAAGCCTGTGTTGGATGTGCTTCCAACTCCCTGCTGTCTGGAGCAGGAACCTTGCATCACAGTGCAAGTCTGTAAGGAGGAAAGAACCCCCTAGGTCTCAGATGAGCAGGAAGGGGCCCCCAGCTTCAGATTTTGTAGGGACATCCTCCAAGCTGAAAGGGAATGTGAGGTGCGTGACGGCTGCCTAAACTCTGATGTTGATGCTGCTCATGTGGCAAAGCTCCGTTCCTGCCCTGTTTCAGGACAAGGAATACGCCTGATGAAAAGCACACGTGGGCACAGTGACCTAGAGAATTCTCTCCAATGTGGGTACGACCTGTGAGGGCGTGGTCCCTGAAGTGGGTCGTGGCTGTGGCTCTGCAGGGCAGCTTTAACTCCGCTGACCTCAGAGTGTGGGCGGATTGCTCTGGGCCGCTCCACACCCCGCTTCCCACCTGTCCTCGACCCTCGTCCACCTTTCTCCTTTCCTTGTCCTGCTCCTGGAAAGCTCTAGACCAAGACAGGACAGCGTGGCGTGGTGGGCGGAATTGGGAGGGAAGCGAGAGAAAAGAGACAGCCATGCCAAATTAGGTTCCATTCCATTTTGAAGCTGTGTCCCATTAAAACACGTTACCTCTTCTGCCGCTTGCCGGTCCCGCAAGGCAATCACATTCCTAATGAGTTTGTTAAAAAAGCCGTTCAGTTCATCTCGGTTCTTATTGGGCAAAATCCGGGCCAGTGGGACCATTATGGATGGAAATGATACTTGAAAGAGAAAAACAAAAATGGCATTGAAAAGCGGGCGGTAATAAACCAAGGCTATTAGATGTCTGTTGCCAGGAAGCGAACGCTAGCCTTGAATCAGAGTCACGTGAAGGCCTGTCTTCCCCTCTGTGTTGCCGCTCCTTGGAGCAAGGGCTGTATCTCATTCCACCTCTGGACCCCTGGCTGTTCCTTGTACATTGTAAGCACTCAATACACATTCATACAGCTGAATCCTCCTTCCACCGGGCCCTTGAGAAGCCAATCTCATGCTTATAAATTAATTTCCCAGGTCCAAGATAGGAGGACCCTGGCTTTTTGTATTTCGCCAAGAAAGAATAGATCACAGGCCCTGTTTCGAGTCTTAGCAAGTGGTGGAAGCTGATCTGCTTTCTTAACTCTCCGGTCATTTGCATTTTCCCTCACTGGATAATTGTCTCCAGAGCTACCACCTGGTCATCCCTAAGAGCTGCTGCTACAGATGCTGACAAGGATGCTGGCCCCATCCCCTGTGGCAGCCTCCCTTGTGAGGCTGTGTGCAGCCTGGGCCATCGCTGCCATGCACTCAGGACAGGGCTACCTGAGGCAGGGACACTTGTCATCTCCTGGGGCTGCCAGGGAACTAGCTCAGTTCAGCTTCTCAGCATTCGTGGTGGGTCTGCTGGGCATGGACATCGTGCAGAGGCTGGGCTGGGGAGGACAGTCTGGACCCACAAGTCCTCAGAGTGCTCTGCCCACTTTCAAGAGCCGGAGCCTGGGCCCACGTGGCCTGGCCGGCAGGGAAGCAGGCTCAGAGTGGCAGAGAGCAGGGTGGCAGCTGCACGGGATGGTGGAACCACCCCCCTGGGGTTGATGGCAAGAGAGGCCAACTCAGCCAGAGCAGCTCCCTGGACTGGAGGGATCAGGGCCAAAGGAGAGGCTGCTTGATCTGCTTTGCGACTCCTGCTACATTGTCAGTGCTAAACGGATGGAGGGGACAGGGGCTTCCACAGACATTGACTCAGAAACAGAAATGAAGCCCTGGCTGGTGTAGCTCAGTGAATTGAGCTCGGGCCTGTGAACCAAAGGATCGAGGTTCGATTCCCAGTCAGGGCACATGCCTGGGTTGCAGGCCAGTTCCCAGCTGGGGACACACAAGAGGCAACCGTACATTGATATTTCTCTTCCTCTTCCTCTCTCCTATCCTTACCCTCTAAAGATAAATAAATAAAGATCTTAAAAAAAAAAAAGAAACAGAAATGAAACTGACCAAGGAATGAATGGAATTTACTGGCCCAGCAAAAGGTTAGAAATTATGGCAATAATTAATAACAGTAAAAATGACACTTCAGCCCTGGCTGGTGTAGCTCAGTGGATTGAACATGGGCTTGCAAACCAAAGGGTCACCTGTTTGATTCCCAGTCAGGGCACATGCCTGGGTTGTGGGCCAGGTCCCCAGTAGGGGGCGTGTGAGAGGCAACCACATACTGATGTTTCTCTCTCTTTCTCCTTCCCTTCCCCTCTCTCTAAAACTAAAGAAATAAAATCTTAAAAACAAAAAAACAAACCCTGACACTTCAATGCTTCCATAAAAGCAGGAAGATACTGGAATGGGCCAGAGGATAAAAACTCACTGTTAAAATTAAAGTAAATTGACCGGTCTCCACAGCATGAGGTAACCTGCTAGTCACCCATCACATATGCCGTCTGGTTTACTGTGCATTGGGCCTCAGGCAGAGGAGTCTTCCTCAGAGGACTTTGCTGGTGGGGAGATATATGGCGCGGAAAGGCCTTGGGGTCCAGCCTGGACTGTGCCTTCCTAAGCCTTGGTTTTCCCATCTGTGTAATGGGGGTAGGAAAACCTTCCTCCCAGGGTGAATACAAGCACTAACTGAGGCAATGCATGCAAAGCTCTCAGCAGCGGGCTCGGCTGCTGTTCTCCCTGCGGCAGGGGAAAGAGAGGCCAGGGCCGCCCGTGTTGGTGGGAAATGGCTCAGGCTGGTGACAGGAAGAGGCTGGGTGGCTCTGGGCAGCCAAGGCCTCTGCAGGGCAGACTTCTAGGGCTGCCCTCCTCACCCCGAGTGCCCTTCCCTAGTGGCAGAGGCTGGGTCCTGAGAGACACCCACGCGTCCCAGGGGCTGCCCACCTGGGAGTAGCCCAGGGCCCCTGCCCTCTGCAGGAGCTGTACGTACAGATTAAAGCCAGGAGAGGTCTGGGGAGGGAGGAGGCAAAGAACCGCCTGCAGTGCTTCACGAAGGGGTCCTCGGGAGACTTCTTCGAGTCCACCTGGGTGCCGAAGGCCACGCTGGCCACCACGTCTGTGCTGTAGCAGCTGTAACACCTGCGGGAGAGGAAGTCATTTGAATTTCGAAAGGACGCTGCCATCGGCCCGCCCACCACATCCCTGAACAGGCACGACCCCTCCTCCACTACCCACCTGCTCAGAGTGCAGGGGTGGGGAAAGGGGGCCGGATTAGCCCCTCTGAGCAGTGACAGCGGGACACCAGAGGGGACACAGAACATCACTGGGAGCTGCTCTGAACAGAGATGGGGGTGTGGGACAGTGTCCTGCACCTGTCAGGCTGTGGCAGCTGTAACCAACCAGACACAGCCCAACACCAAAATGAATGTTCCTCCCCGCGATGGAGGGAAGACGATGGACCCAAAGCCTAGGCATGTCGCCCCAAAGCTGTTCAGAGCCAGAAGCTAATGCTTAATCGATACACAGTGAACTGTGATGGATGAATTAACAACCCGGTCGTCTAGGTGTGTTAGCTTTGTCCCCCCCTCCCTCCTCAGGGGTTCACCGTTTCCGAAAGAGCAGCAAGCAAAACACCAGGGCCCTTCTCCCGCAAACAAGCCCAGGAAACGCTGGGGCCAGCTTCACCAGCGCATCATAGGGTTACGGAAAACTCGCGCTGCGTTCAGAAACACGTGGGCGGGACACTGTGCGCCCAGAGCGAGAGGAGAGCGACGCCCTTGGGTTCTAGGAAACCCGCCCCCCCCAAATGGCCATTTTAGACTAGAATGAAGGCCTTTTTAAAAAAAACCTCCCAGCGAGTAGTCAGGTTATTTCTAGAGGGGCTAACAATTGGGTGTTTGTGTCCTTTTATAATTAAAGGACTATTTTTGTGATTTGATGTAGGCACACACTTTGGTTCCTCTTCCTCATACATTCCAGAACCAACAACTTCTCAAGAGGAATAAATGACATTTCCAGATGACTTGTTTTATTTCGACCGCTTTTATTGAAAACATTCTTACAATTGATTACACACCTCCCTGCTATTGCAAAAACAATCTGACGACGGAATATGATTGCATCTGATCCTGACGGTGGGAGATTTAAGGGTTTAAATCTGCTTTTATTGCTGCTGTGCCCATCTATTTTACCTTTGGCCAG
This sequence comes from Glossophaga mutica, assembly GCA_039655065.1. NCBI lineage: Eukaryota > Metazoa > Chordata > Mammalia > Chiroptera > Phyllostomidae > Glossophaga > Glossophaga mutica. The sequence continues at coordinate 10,435,968 of CM077313.1, forward strand.
TGCGTGAACCTCACGACCGAAGAGAATGTGTACAAGAGAGATTTTTCTGAACAATATGAAACAATTTAAATGCTGGCGATGATTGTGTTATTGTTTTATTAGCAATGGTAATAAGGACGAGTCAGCTTCCGGCTTAACCGCTACCCCTGCCTCACACCATAATCTGCCATAACTGAGCCCAGGGCACGTGGGAGAAAAGCCAGATCATCTGTCATTCATGATGTCCATCACTAAGTCATGGCTTCTAGGTAGCGGAGCAACCCAGTTTTTCTGGAAGTAGAAATGCATAAACTTTTCTCAGAACCCTGAAATTTCTGCCCACTCCTGGGTCAGCAGAGGTCAGAGTGTGAGTCCACCCACAAACCACCACCCGCCCAAGGCTTCCCTCAATCCACCGTGTCTCCCCAGGCTGTGTTCACATTCGCTTCCCATTTTACATGAGTTTCATTTCTACTTATTAGTCAGTCCACCTATGCTTTGATGAGCGTCTAGCATTTCCATAGTTTGCTGGTCCCGAGGTAATTGTCCAGCAATTACGTGCAGTTATAAGAAGCAGCAATTCAAAAACGCGATTTCTCATCTGTCATGCAGTCCTTACCTCTGGATGTCAAAAGCGTCCCCAGATTCTGCATAGCATTTTAAATGAGCCAGGAGAAGGTCGCAGGCTTGGCTGATTAGGGGCGTCACCTGATAGCAGATAACAAAGATGTGATTAGGACACGGTGCTGGGGGCTTACCTAAATTAGCTGCAGATAAAGAAGTTATATGTGGCGCTTCCTGCAACGTGGGTGCTGTTTGGAAGGTAACTTCCATGCAGTGAAGATCCCAGAGGAAGGGCTAAAATTCACAAGTATCATGAAATACAATAGCTGTAAACGTCTATTTTAGTTTAAGCAATCTGTTTTTTTTTTTTTTTTTGGAAGCAAAAAGAAGAAAGGATTTAGAGTAAATACTGTGAAATAATTATGAAAATGATCATGAAGTGCTGAGAGAGAAATGACAATCTGTACTTGGTTTCATGACATTTGCTTAGCATTAGAGAGTAAATAGACCGCAATCCATATGCACTGCCTCTGGAATTAGCCCAAATCCGTGTTTACTTGGTTTCAATTATCCTTGAGATCTTCCACTAAAGTACAGAATCTTAGTAGCCAAAGGAGCCACAGGCTTCCCATTTCAATCCTTATTCAATACCAAAGCCATTCGTAGAGCATTTCTGGTGGACGGTTATTCATTTCCGATTACATTGCTTAAGCCCTCAAATACAGGGGAAGCCTTGACTTCAAGAGGACATCTATGCCCACACAGGACAGTTGCTGAATTTCTTTGTTTAATAGTAAAATATTTTTATTATGGAAAACTTCAAACAGAGAGAGAGAGGCGGGGAGAGAGAGAGAGAGAGAGTGGTGGCATGAATATTCATGTAGCTAATAATCCAGTTCCAACAAATTTAGATCTCACTTTTGGCTGCCCGCCACTCCGACCCCAGCAGGCTGGCTCGAGTGGGTGGAGCCCCTTGCAGAGCCTGATGGGCACCCACATGACCTTTCATTCTCTCCTGTTTGAAAAGCCAAGGTGGAAACACTGAAAGCAATCATTGTAGCCAGTGCACGTTCTAGAATACCATCAAAGGGAAAGCAACAGGCTGTGATACGTTGTTCTGAGCTTTTTTTTTGGAAAACATATTTTGAAATGTTGTTTATGTTTAGATTTTACCTTTTTGACACAAAAATGTAAGTTCCTCCAGGTACGGGAGATTTTTTTGCCCATTTTTGTGCGGTCAGCTTCTAGAGCAGTGCCTGGCACATAGTAATTGTTTGTTGAATGAATGAATGAATGAATGAATGGATTTTAATGATTGCATAAGACCCACTCTTTGCTGATAAAGCCTTGAGGCATTGGGAAAAGTTCTAAAAATGTTATCTGTTTATTAGAAGGTATGTTGTCATATTTGAGGCAAAATCTGACTTTCTTTCTCTCTCCCTCTCTCTCTCTCTTCCCCTCCCTCCATCTTTCTCAATATCACTCTTGAGAGGCAGCTCCGTAAGTGCAACACAGCAACCCTGTAAATCGTAAATAGACTATTTCCTTGCACGTCAATCACAAAGTCACATTATGTTGACTTCTTTAGAAGCTACATAACGCAGGTAAACATTAAGGTTCTGGTCAATGAAAACCACAGGGTCTTTCTCCATGAATCACCACCATGTGCAATTGACTCTTCTGACCCTTTAGGGTCCATTCATTTGAAAGGCTTTACTTTTAGTTTACGTACATCGTTATAAAAAGTTGTCCTACCATGTGTTCTGAGTGGAACAATCTCTCTCTCTCTCTTTAATTGATTCCAGAGAGAGGGGAAGGGAGGGAGAAAGAGAGGGAAAGAAACATTGGCGCGAGAGAGAAACATCGATTGGCCGCCTCTTGCATGTGCCCCAGACTGAACCCACAACCCAGGCATGTGCCCAACCAGGAATTGAACCCTCAACTTTTGGTCTGCAGGACGAAGCCCGACCAGGTGAGCCACACTGTCCAGGGCACTGAGTGGAAGGATCTCTTAACTACCCTAAAACATTGAGGTGCTGGGAGAAGTCTAGCAGAGTGGGACAGACGGCGGCGGGGAGGGGGGTTGCCAGCCAAGGTTCGAGGGACATGAGGCTCTGTTGGAACCTCCCACCCACAGCGCCCTCCAAGCCAGCCCTACACGCTCTGGGGCTCCAGGAAAGAACAGCGTCACCAGGGGCCCAGCTGCTTGCTGAGCGAGCCTTCTCTGAAGGAGCTGGTCCTGAGAAGCCGGAGGGCATCCCTGCTGCGTGGGAGTGAGCGAGCTTCGGGCTGAGCTCGGGGCTGCGTGGGTTCCCAGGGCAGAGACGTTGGGCAGCGCCTGTGGGCAGCTGAGCCGAACACACCCGCACACCCAGTGGAGAGGTAGCGAGCCTCTGGGGCCCTCCCCTGTTGCCGAGACTTGGAGGGAGTATCTGGAGAAGGAAATCCTGGAAAAAAGGATTTTCTGCTCAGGAAGCCGTAAGGGCTGAGAGCACTGGGTTGCTGGTGCTAAGGGTGGGCAGGCTGAGGGGTGAACTCACTCATTTCAACCTTATCTCCTGCAACACGGCTACTTGAACTTCAGTAAGTGCGCCTTCTAAGCCTTCATCAGGATCAGCCATGGGGCCAGAGGGCCTCCACTAGCCGGCTGCTTCAGGTGGTCGCAGAAGTGGTGATCACCACTGTCTCTGGCTCTCTGGCCAGCTAGGCATGAACCTAAGCACATTTTCAGCCAGGCAGCATCTTATCAGTACATGAGCGGGGGGAAGACTTTGCCGAATGATTTGCTGAAATAGAAGTGCACTTTCCCTTGTCTACCTGTCCCTGCAGTCCATTAAAAAAAATAATATTAACAAGGATGACTGTTCTGATTGATGTTCAGTAATTCTGACGGACTCTTCATGACTACTGAATTCTTTTCCAAATTCTCACAACTGATCGATGTAACACCCCGTCATCACGGAAGTGTGTGTGCAGGGTCGCCACTCGCTAGAAGCCCCAGACCACCTCAATGTTTGGAGGCCTCCGTGCCAGGGAAGCTGCGTTTCCATGACTGGCTTCCCTGGCTACAGTCCTTCCATTATTTTAAAAAACTTAGGGGTCCAAGGGAACTCTGTTCCAGTAAAATCCCACAGACAAAAACATCTTTCGGATTTGGTTTAGAGGAAGAGTAACACGGTAAAAAGAAAACTGCTGTTCAAAGGAAGTCTTTTTAGATGTCAAGCTCGAAGCTTTCTTAATGCACCAAAACGGGATGCAACATAAAATTTGATTCATGTACAACCCTTCAGGAGCATGCTCTGTGTGCAAAGAGGGGTCCACCCAAACTGCATCTAATCATGTGCCTGGACAGCGCAAAGAGGGGCGGACCAGCTGCCCACCAGCAACTCCTCCACGTGCTTGCGGCTAGGATTCTTTGTTGCCGGCTGGCGTGATTGTAATTTTCTGCCACACTCTGCCTGCTGTCTGTCGAGCTGAATGGGTAATGACATTTGCAGTTGGGTTCATGCGATGTAAGATGGGGCATGTGATAGAAAAAATGCTTTAGAAAGCAATGCAGGGAAAATATATTAGACAGGAGAGGGCTGGCCAATAGCCTTCACCTCAGGTGTTCTTCTGCGCATTATTCACAAGCAGTCGCAGGGTATTTACCCTTCCATGAGTTGCATGCAAACTTGGGCTTGCAATCACCTTTGTACCGCCCACGAGCCCGCATTTTCCCCCTTACTTGCAGACCAGTAGGTATAGGTGGCTGGTGCAAACACACGCACAGAGGAACGGAATGCTACCATCGCACACAACTCAACAACAGACTCTCATCTGGTCATTGACAGTTCATCTTTGGAGCGTACAGAGTGATTTTTATTTTGGGTTTTTTTTTTCAGATTTTTCACGATGCACCTACGTTGCACATACAATCAGCTAAAATATTAATGCGATCAGGGTTTTAAAGAATGACTTTTTGGGGTACAGTTCAACAGCCAGACCCGTGGAGAAAGCTGCTTGTTTTGCTTCTGTTACCCCTCACCCTGGTGATCGTCGTTATAGATCATGCCAAGTGTTCAACCGGTCAGCTGTTTGGTAAAATAAGGGGAAAGTACCCTCCCCAGCCTGGGAAAAAATTCCCCAAGTCCTTGCTAACCTGGGGTTTATACCATCTAGTTAAAGTGGCCCAGGTAAAAACAAAATGGACAGAATCTTTCCTGACTGTGTCTGAGGAATTCTGAGTCCAGGCGAAGACCGAGGGCCGCAGTTAATTCAAGAAGCCGAGAGGGTTTTCTGAGTGGGCAGGAGATTTACGGGGTGATGACGCAGAAGGGCGGTGACGTTCTCCTGCTCAAAGGCTTCCTTCTGTCCTTTTAGGCAACCCCCGACTTTCATCATCGGGGTTTCTTCCCCGAGGGTAAGACTTTGACCTTGTTAAACACACTTGGCCCGGGGAGAACAAACACTGAAAGCCACGGCCGAGTCTTGGGTTTCCTCTCCTTGGCACTTCTCAGCTGTGTTTGACCTAACTTCCCCCAATCTATTTCTTCATCTGCAAAATGGGAATAGTAATGGCTCCCTTGCAGTGTTGTGACAAACTTTAGAAACAAAATATGCAAAAGGCTTAGCACTAGAAGGCAGTGAGAGTTCCAAGCTCGGTGGCTGTCCCCTGGGGGACGCCCATGCTCCCTGACTGCTTTGGTGGCTGGGCGTCATTCTCTCTTCCCTTACTCCCGACGGACGACACCCGCTGGGTCCATGGGTTCTGGCCTCGCCGTGTTATCATCACTGTTTTCCTGCCTCTGTCCCTTCGTCTTTATTTCCCCAGTGACCACCCCAGTTCAGGCTTTGTCACCTGTCGCCTGGAATATGGTTGTCATCCTGCTTCTTTAGTGAAGAAGTGACAATTGTCTCGAGCACGTTTGCAGTCTTTGTACCTCGTACAGCACCTGGCACGTATATGTACGAAAAATTTCTTTCAAAAGAGCCTCCTGGACTCCTCGCCACCTGTCTTTTCATGTTCTAATCCAGCCTGTGTGTAGTCACCAGACTGGCCTTCTAAAAATGCTTGTCGTCTGAGCGACATTCTGCTGAAACCCTCTGGAGATTCCACATTGGCTGAAGGACATGGAAAGCCCATTAAGAACTGAATCCTGCCACTAGCTATGTGAGTAAACTCAGAGGCCCTTCTTCCAACAGTCAAGCCTTCCTGTGAGACCACAGCTGGCGGCCTGGCTGCACAGCGAGACCCTGAGACAGGCAGCCAGCTCAGCCCTGCCCACTTTCCTGACCCACAGAAACGATGAGCTAGTAGAGGTTTGTTGCTTGAAGCTGCTGAGTTTGGGGGTGATTTGTTACACAGCAGTAGAGAACCAATTCTCTCTCAATGTCACTGCCTTGTGGCAACTCTTAATATGCTGTCACGTGTTGTTGACGTTCTCGGTATTTGTTCTCTCAGGAGTGTGCACCATGCGACACATTCAGCTGATTCTCTAGAAAAAGCTATGCAATGACTGGTTGCCTGAATGTCCCCCAAGGGCCTTGACATAGAAAGTATCCAAGAAACGTGAGCACGCGGCGGTGCCCTTCGCATGAACACGGAGCAGGGTCCCGGGAACGGGCCCTGAGTGAAGACTGAGACCCGTGGGGGTCCTCCCTCTTCGTCTGGGCATGTCGCGTGACTCTCTGAACTGGGGTCCTCACCCCCAAACGTGGGGCCTTATAGCAATGAGCTGTAAAGTCCTTTTCCGTGGACATTCTGGGATTCCAAGAAGGTCACTAAACACCAGGCGCAGACAGCTGCTTGGGAACCAGGGACAGAACAGGCGACTTCCTAGTTCAGGGCGGTCATGGTCGGATCGCTGGGCCCGTCCACCTGCTCCAGCACGTGACATTCCCCAAAAAGCCTTTCGGAGTCTGTTTGATTTCAGAATGACATAAGACCTAAAAAGGCAGACTCTGGTTATTTTTACGCTCACATGATTTAGCAAAAGTGAGAGAACAGCAGATCCCCTGGTTCCTGGCTCACTGCCCTTGTCTCCGACATCAGGACGCAACTCCTTTTGCTGCTTAGGTATTACATGTCTGGGTTCTAATTTCACTCAATCCAGTTCTGATGCCATGAACTTGAAAAGCAAATGCCGCCAAGCCTTTGGAGCCCCGGGAAGGTGGGAGAATGGACACAGGGTGGCTGCCAGGGGAGAAACGCTTCCTGCGTGGGGAGGAACGGGGAGGGTCTCTTCTCTGTCACTTTATCATTCTAAGCTGAAATAACCCCACGCATTAACAGTGTGGGGGCTGGGTGGCTCCTTTGTCACACATGAAAAAAGATTCGGAAAAGATCCTGAGTGGAGGCCACCACCCTGAGGTCAAAACTTGGCTTCCGGGAGCCACACCCTTGGGGTCATGGAAGAGTGGAGACATCAGAGGTATGACATGAGTCTCTTCTCATCTGCTCAAGTGTTTGCCCCACAGGTTGTGGGGATGTCTGGCATCTTGGAGGCTACATGGCTGAATTGGAACCCTTTTTCCTTGGACCCCCACTTTCAAGAATGTAGTAGCTCCTCACCCTCCAATGAGGTTGGCCCCGAGCCCTCCCCGGCCACCAGCACAGAACGACAAATTCAACCTCCTTTTCCAGTTCGTTCTCACTAAGTCCTTCCACGGACTCTGTGTTCCAGCCAATTTATGCTCCCTGTTGCCTGAACACACCCTGTACTTTTCTGTCCAGATGCCTTTGTTCCTGCAGCTCATTCCACCTGCCACACACCTTCTCCCTCTGTCAAAACTCAGCAAAATCTCCAGGGCTCGGGTACAGGGCTCCCAACCCTCACCCTCCCAAAGTGCTTTCTGAGGCTTGAAAGAGGGTGTGAGTTATACCCATCTTCCACTACTTGGATGTAATGTGGGAATATATGCACCTTGTTATCCTTCTAGATTATAAACCCCTTCAAGACAGGAACAAATACGTATTGGCTGCATTTTATGAATTTAATGCTTCATTCCACTTGGCACTCTGAGACTTGTGGGCAACGCCGTTTTGGAGCTGATATCAGAGGGCGATTTTCTAAATAAATAAAGGTCAGCTCATAGGGATGGGATATGCTGTCAAACCATATTGTTGATTTAAAAAAACTAGAAAAGTTAATATCCCAAAGTGCTCTAAACTGGTGACTAACGAATGTAAAATTAATACCAGTTAACAAAATTCACCACCTCCTTCTGCCACCCAGGTATTAAAAACATCCGTGACTTATTTTTATGCAAAATTTCCTGCTGATCTGTATCAATTTCTAGCCATCTAGGTGAATAATCAAGCATCATTTCTAATAAGTCAGTGGCTCCTGTCAAGAGTTTGACCAATTAGAACTCACCCCATGAGGAGGTGGCTGCTGGCGTTGCCAGGCAACAGCCAAGCTGGGAGGCACATTGAGATGCTCTTAGATTTAACCAGCGGCAAGTCAGAGTGACATTATAATTCTGGCAAAGGAGAGTCAAATTATAACCCAGGATGGGGTACCCATGATGAGGAGTGTGTTTTCTTTTAAATGCAAATGGAAAAGGAACATTTTAACCAGAATTTAAACAGTCCATCATTATATCGATTTTAATTAGGAGATTAGGTGTCAGTGGAATATAACTGTGTCACAGGATAATGGTCTCTGGCTGCTAGATAAATACCCAAACATTCTGGAAAATGGGCAACTGGTCAGGCAGGGACAATGTATTTTTGGATTCCAAAGTATTTATCACCACGGCCACACTTGGTTATAATGACTTTCATTTTTATTGCTTGGAAGGACGAAGAAATAGAAGCAAATATTACAAATAGACTGCTGGAGGCTGATACAGCCAAGAGAAAGCAGCTTGTTCTAACATAATCGAAAGACTGGGTTCTGTTTAGAAGCCCTTGTGCGTGATTGTCTGAAAGTTTACAGTGAAAATTTAAAGGCCAAACGAAACTGTGATGATGACTGTAATTCTGCAAAGACTTTTGCACTGAAATGGTTGTAGCTGTGCATTTACTCATAAGCTGGCGGTATCAACTTTGGTTTTTAAAGATTGCAGGCCTACTGGGGTAATACGTCTTCTCCAACGCAAGAAAGGCCTGCAGGGAATAATAACCACATCTGCCTCTGCCTTTAAGACTCATACATTATTGACCGTGCCTTCCTGACAGGAAACATCTGGATGGAAGTGAAAAATTAGGCATCTAGCTGGATTCTCGGTGACTGTGAGGGTTACCAGCCTTCCCTGTTGGTCTGACTTTTCTTGAACTGAGTCGCCAAGCGCAGAGGTAGGGTTGGCTCGTTTCTCCTTGAGTAACACAGACACACATAGCGTTAGAGGCTCTCCTGTGTGAAGTTGCCGGTTCTCGTATGTATCTGCTCAGCGGGTCACCACCAGCTTAGTTATGTGGGTGAATGAGAAGGTGTCCTCACTTCTATGGGGCTTTGAGGACTGAGAATGTGCCAGCCGCCATATTGGGCTGGGTCCACGGTCCGTCCACTTTGGCGCTTGGTGGTGTCTGCTCAAGAAGCACTTGGAAATGGCGTTGCCCATGAAATCTGCCTCCGAAGACAGAGTGCCCAATCGCCTGATTTCTCTCAGCAGCCCACTGTGATGCCGACTGCCCATGTTTTCACTTCTTGCAAACTTACTGGAGCCCAGCATAAACAAAGGTACACAGACTTCCCTACTGCAGATCCCTTTAAGCCCTGAATATGCTAAGGTACTTGGTGGATCTCTAAGAAGAAGGTTTGCAATATTTTACTGAATTGTATGACCATGGGGCCTCTTTGGTCCTCACTGATGTCCAATCCTTTCCCTTGGTAGTGATCCCTAGCTTGAAGTTCACCGTCATGTAAGTACGGTCTAAATGCTTTTCTCCTCGATGCATTATTTTATTCTTGCTTACACTGAAGGGTTAGCTGCCACTTTTGTGCTGACGTGCCAACCTGAGAGCACAGCCTTAGCAACTTATTCCAATTGATTTAATATTTTTCAACACAGAAGAGCTTAGAGGAATAGACAAATGTATAGATTTCGCAGTGTGCTCCCTCCTTCAGATGAGTTATAAAACTGAAAAATATTAGTGTGAACTTGGGTCCCCAGGGAATCCTATGACTTATATTTCCCTCAGAGAAGAATTAAATTAGCCCCAGTTTTTTTCCACCTGAAATTCAATCTATTTACTTCCTGAGCCATAAGAAAGTTTTACACAATCCCAGGGTTACTCGCGAATAGTTGGTGGTAAAGAATCTAGGGAAAGACTCTTAAAATCTAAGTAAATCCACCAGTTCCCCCTTTAAAAAAATTAATCCTTTAGGGGACAGGGTGAAAACTCTGGCAGGTAAATCGGCAAAATGTTTGCTGATGAAACGGTCAGTCTTTCCCCGCCAGCACTGCTTAGCCACCCTTCAACTTGTTTCCCAGTAACTCAACTGTCACCAGGCTATGACTTCGGCGTTCTCTTCTTCCTGATGTGCGTGAATTACGCACGCATCAGACCAACGTCCACCGGCTCTCCCTCTCTATAAGTATTATCCTTGCTACAGCTCAAGCCAAAACCAATATTATTTTAAATAAAAATATGGATTCATGATATAGTACTGATTTTCAGGTAACTTTCAAGCACTGTCGATCGAGGCAGCCTAATACCACACAAATAAAGCCGGTGCCTTTGTACTGTTAGTGACTGTTACTGACTCGGGCACAGGGAAGGGCCTAGGCTGCCGAGGCCCTACCGGACAAAAGCCTCCGACGTCTGGGGGAAAGCAAGCCTTGATTCAAGAAGAAGCTCTGAAGTTTGATAACAAGAGTCTAACAGCTAGTTACGAATTCAGAAAGGACTGGAGATACTGATAATTCCAAGTTGTTTCCGGGAAAACTGACTCAGGGACCAGCCACCAAGTGAAGTGCAGGCTCCTATCGGTTCCCTGAGCTTCCCCCATTGTCCGTGCCTCCTCCACCCCTGACCCCCGGGCCTCGTTCTCCTCCTCCTGTCTTCGTGACCTGCTTTTTCTATTTTCATATGTATACCAGTGACTCTCTAAAGAGAAAGCCAACTATTGGTTGTATCCTTGTATTTAGTTTTTCCTTGATAAAATTATTTCCCTTTTATCTTAGTCTTAACACATAGCCCTCTATAGAAAGCTTCCTTGTTCCTGGATTCTTTTTTTAAAATCCTCACCCAGGGATGTGTTTACTGATTTTAGAGAGAAAGGAAGGGGAGGGAGAGAAGAGAGGGAGAGAAAGAGGCATCTATGTGAGAGAGAAACATCAATTAGTTGCCTCCCATTCCTGCCCAACTGGAGATTGAACCTGCAACCTAGGTATGTGCCCTGACCAGGATCGAACCTGTGACTTTTTGGTGCATAGGGATGACACTCCAACCAACTGAGCCACCTGACCAGAGTGGTTCTTTGATTCTTCATCCATCCATCATTCACTCACTCAGCAAATCAGTATTGAGTGCTCATAGGTGCCTAGCGCTGTACAGTTAACAATAAAGACAAAAGAATGTCAGCTGGTGATAGTGCTACAGAGAAAAATAAAGCAGGGAAGGGGTTCGGGGTTCTGCAGCCCAGACCCCAAGGACCTGGAGAAACTGTGGGTCTGAGATGGTCAGACGAGGGATCCAGAGGAAGACATAACGCCAGTGCTTTACACTCTGGCTCCTACACGAACCTTCTCTTGGAGACCCTCATCCTGCAGGTCCTAGGGCGGCTAGAATTCCGTGATTCTTTTTAAAGATTTTATTTATTTATTTTTAGACAGAGGGGAAGGGAGAGAGGGAGAGAAACATCAGTGTGTGGTTGCCTCTCGGGTACCCTTACTGGGGACCTGGCCCACAACCCAGGCATGTGCCCTACACTGGGAATTGATCCGGTGACCCTTTGGTTTGTAGGCCAGTGCTCAATCCACTGAGCCATATCAGCCAGGGCTAGAATTACGTATTTTTAACAAGAGTCCTACATGATTCTGGTGCTGCTGTTGGTCACAGACCCTTGGTTTGAGAACCCGTGATCTAAGGTGAGAGGCCAACAGGAGGTTTAAGTCCAAGGAAGCATCCAGAAACCGGGGTGGGGGTCGCCTATGCTGGGGAAGCAGGCAGTCAGGGACTGTAACGTCTGGTAGCCTGCTCTTCTCTCTTCCTTCCCTCCGCCCATCTTCCATGGGGTAGAAACGAGCCCTTTCTTATAGCCTCCACCCTGTCTGCATCCTGGAATAGAGTCCGAGCTCAGAGCCCCAAACCTGGCTCTTCATATGCGAAGGGAAGTTGCTTTCGAATTAAGAAAACTCTGTACTGGGCTAACAAAGCTTGGCTTCCAAGACTATTGTCTAGGTATGGATCAAGAAAGCCAGATGTCAGGGAAGGGGGACCGTGATGGGTAACGGGAGCCAACTACATGGTGACAGATGATTTGACTTTGGGTGGTGGGCACACAGCACAATACACACAGATCATGTCTCAGAAATCTACACCTGACCCTATGTGATCTTATTACCCAATGCCGCCCCAATAAATTTAACGAAAAAATTAAAAGAAAGCCTAATATGCAGTCCCCAGTTGAGCAGCGACTTCCTTGTTCTGCACAGTGCCCACCGCCTCCTCCTGAAGCAACAAGCACCACTGGTCGGCCGGGGAGAGAAAGTCACAGGGGACACAGTTTATGGAGCATGAAACACTTGCAGGGTTTAACCGCTGGAAAAATATTATTCTTGTCACGTACTTTTTAGCCCTCATGCTTCCTTTATTTAAGCAGCATTTAACACCCTTTTCTTCCTTGAAATACTTCCCTGTTCCCCATTCTCCTGGAATCCTATTTCAGGCTGTTCTTCCTGAGTCAGCTTTGCAGGTTTTCCCTCTGCCCCTCACTTCAGTGTGGTTCTCCCCGGCATGCTTTTCTCTTCTCAGGCTCCAGGTGGCCTCACCCTTGGCTGCGTTTTTGATGACTGTTACTCCTTCTCTTATCTCCTGACCTCCTGGTCTGCAGACAACTTTTTCCGCACGCATCTACGTAGATGGTCCCCAGCAACCTGACACTCACCAGGTGTGAGTTCTCCAGAGGTGGGGAGAAGGGTGAATCTCCCTGCCCCTGGCCTGGCAACCTTTCCAACGGAAACCCGGGAAACGAAATCAAACTATATCTAGTAGAAAGATGGCTTTCAATGGAGTTTCAAGGTCACTGGTAGTCTATGTTAAACAACGGTCTAGAACTGAAGCAAAACCCAGGGAATCGATGAAATTTCTTCCCCTTCTATTCTTGGACACCCCATCCCCTAGCACCGTGAACCACTTCAAGGAATTCTATTCTCTGCAACGGATTCGGACACTAAGAATCCAATTTCTGAACCAGACAAAGGGCAGGCTTTGGAACCCTGAAGCAAGCACTAGATTTCTTTGGGAAACAGCATTGTATCAGTTTCTGGAATATACCCTGTAAGGTGCTAAAGAAATCTAGACTGTGATAAGCTTTGTTCCCCGCCCCCCAAAGAAACATAGCTCAAGGCTGTCGAGAAAACTTTTTTCCTTTCTTACATTTATTCTCACCAGTTTTTAAAAAACAAGTGAGGTTCTTTCTGCATCTCAGGTGCCGCCGTACCAGCGCTTACTCGGGAGTAAGGAAATAGGACAGACCGTGTTTGGGCTACTGAAGCTGCTCCCCTTCCTTTGGTTAACTCGACATTCTAGGGCCTAGTTGTAATGAAGGTGTCCTCCCTTCAACCTGTCCACTGGTCCAAATAGTGCTTTACAGCTTTCTAAAGAAGCAAGCCCTTCCTTCCAACAAGTTCTCCCATGGAACCTCAGTGGATGACGTGGCGGCCAGTGGGGCCACGCTCCTTGCCACAGCTGAATGAAGCAGGATGCTCCCCTTCCGTGCTTTCTCGTGGAGAACTTCTAGTGATGGCGGTCCCCAGCTCAGGGTTTACACAGCATCACCTGGGAAGCTGTCAAAAGCCTCCACCCCAGGCTGCACTCCAAACCAAACCAGTTTCATCAGAACCTCTAGATGTGGGGCGCAGGGAGCAATGGTTTCCCAAGCTTCCCAGGTGACTCCGATGTTTACCCTCAGCCCAGGAGGACTGCCTCCGAGCTACATTTCCCACCTGTCTCTGGCTCTCCACACCCTGCCTTATCAGACCGGGACCTGGGAAGGGGGCTCGGAGCATGCACAGACAGGCACTACCCAGATGTGATCCGGGTGTGTGCTCTTGGCTGCCCTTCTGCCAGGGAGGTTGCCACCTCCCCATTCTGGGTGCAGTGTTGGCGAGCTCCCGGGACCAGATGGCGGAGCTGTGTTTCTCAAACAGCTGTACGGGTAAGAGAGGAGAAATTTGTACCCCCTGTGTCTGCACCCTGTTTCCATACCTCAGTGGGATCCACACTTGGGCAGCACATATAAGTGTGTTCCTTCCGACTGCCCCCGCCCCCCACACCCTCAGGTTTCCACAGAGGCCCCATTGGCTTCCCTTCCCTTCCCCCACCCTCCAGGCAACCCCCTGGGACAGTCCAGGGGAGCTTCAGAACCACGTGGAGGTCAGAGAAGCAGTCAGAGCAGTTAGAGGAATCCGGAGCTGGGTTCTAATCTTGGCTCTGCCACTTACTAGCTGTGTGACATGGGGCTGTTATTTAATCTCTGTGCCTCAGTGTCCTCATCTGTAAAACGAGGTGATAAAAGTAGTGTTTACCACACAGGGATGTGTGTTAATGCAAATAGGAGGCCCTTTGAGTGGTGCCTGGTGCACTAAGAGCAGAGAGTGTTGGGTGGTGCTGTGAGCGGAGCTGGCCCTCGGCCCTCCGATACCAAGGGCTGCGGCGGAAACACGAACTAAAGCTCATTGAAGATGGGCAGGACCACTGGTTTCTGAGTGAGTTTAACTGGATGGGGTTAATTATGATGTAGGGGGCCCTTTCCTCTTCTGGCGGACTTCAGAAGGTTTATAGGAATTAAACTGAACCATGTTGTGGGTGAGCGTCTTGAGTTTAAGATAAGAGCAGCTTCATTTACTGAGCAGGCCCGCTCCAAGCCCAGGATTGGGAGCCGCTAGACTCGGTGAATGCCTCTGGAAGGTCACCTGCCCTGGAGTTGCCCATGAACCTGGGACTCACACTGAGGCAGTCCCTTTGCCACTTCACATCAGAAGGGCTTAAGGGCTCACTCCCAAGTTGATGAAGAAGCCAAAGCCAGATTAGCAGTGGAGGGGCCATCGGTAAGGATCGGGTGCGACAGATGTTGGCCGGGAGAAAGGACAAATGGTGGAAGGGCAGGTCACTGGCTGGGGGAAGGAGGGAGCCCAGGGCCTTGAAGAGCTGGCAGTATGTTGGGGGTGCCGCTCCTCCTTCCGACTTGGCCGGGCAGGATAACCAGGGCGTGCCTGCGCCCCTAGAGGTCTTCCGGGAACACCCCTTTACTCCTCCCCGAAGAGGCGTGGCCATCTCTTTCCTGCTCCGGGTTTGACTCAGAGCTCACCTGTGTTTCAGGCTGTTCTCTGGTTCCTCGCTATGTAAAGAATAATTGGCTGTTTGGAAGCATCCGTACTCCCTGCGAGGTGGTCAGAAATGCGGTCTCTGGCCCTACCTCGGACCTTCTGAATCAGAATCTTCATTTTAACAAAGACCACCAGGTGATCGGTTCTATATGAAATTGGGAGGAGCCCTGCTCCAGTTTTTTCCTAGGTCCTCCAAAATGCCAGGAGCAGTCTCAGGACAAACAGTGCGGGGCGGGGGTTGGCTATAAATGCCTGTTGAGTCAATCTATTCATGGCACCTGGGAATGTGGGAAGCTGGAGAGACAGAAGACACTCCAATATCCTGTGTGTTTTGCAGAATGGGGAGGTCCGAAGGCCCCAGGGCGCGGGGCGTTTGATTGTGCAGTGTGGGTGAGCGATGCCGTGTGAACCAGCTCTCCATCACCGTGTGGAGAGAAGAAACCTGTTCCGTAAGGAAGGGAATCTGCGTTTCCTGTGTCTTACCTCGTTCAGCTTTTCTGGACTGAAGGCAGAAGTTAAGACACTTCTGACCTCTTCCCATCTTTTGTCACGTAAGAACAGGATGCTGTCAGATACCGGTTTGGACTCCAAACCCGATGCCTGGTGAAAAGCAACAAGCAGAGGGTTAGGGCACAAGGGAGCCCGAGCCACCTTGGTGGCAATACAGGTCCATGCTAAACACTCCAGTTAAATGTCCAGTGACCAACAAATGAGGAGGTTCCTTTTGCAAAGGAAAAGGATGAAGAAGAAGAATATAGAGACTCAGGGTTAATGATGGAAAGATTCACGGCCGAAGGCCTGGGCAGCAGATGGATTAGCCCTGATGGCCCAGCTCTGCCCTATGACAATGTGGTCATCACTGTATAAGTTGTTCAGCGGTTCTGTGGGCTCCACAGTCTCCCCACAGAGTGCGAGTTCCCTGAGGACCAAACGGCAGGCTTCTTGGGATACCCCAGTCCCTCCTGGGATGGAGTTTCACATCTGAGCTCGGTGGCAAGGGGTTTTGTATGGTTGGATTGGTCAGGTTGGGCAGGAGTTAGCCGACTCATGTCTGGGTCCTTGGTGTGTGTGCTGGGTAGGGGTGAAATAGGGGGATATAAGGGGAGTGTGGAGGGAGAGGGGAGGGAGGAAAGGAGAGTCCTTCAGAAGCACATCTCAACAGAGCTGCTTCCAAAACAACTGCCACGGTATTTCTGTGTTTTCTCTCATTCACTCATTTTTCTCATTCAGCAAACATTTATTGACTATCTAATAGAAGCAAGGAGTTGGCTCTCCCGTGTTGAATAACGAAGACATTGCTTTGGTCCTCAGGAAGTTGGTGGTCTAGTGGGGAGCAGATAGGAAGCCCATAAACTAACCAGCAGACATCATTACTGTCCACAGGAAAGGGTGTGTTACGAAGGGAGAAGATAGGGCAAGGCCAGAGAATGATAGGGGACTAAATGGGCAGGAAGGCTTCCTGGAGGAAGAGATAGTCAGGCCGAGTCTGCATGCATTCAAATCATGAGGCCTCCTCATCCCCTCTTTCCAGGCTATTCTGTTTCTTTGCACAACCAGCTATTCTCATCCAGGGGTCAAAACTGGGGCCCCCACAGCTGACCACAGTGCCCCCAGCCCCAAGGCTGCAGGACGTGTATGTGTGGGGGGTGGGGTGGGAGGGTGAATGAGGGCCAAGCACTCTGCAGGATGGCGTGTGATGTACGGTTTCACTATTGCTTTTCACTGTGTTAATTATAGTTGAAACATGAAGCCAGCCATCATAATTCAAAAGCCCTGTAAAAACTCCTATTTAGAGGAAAATTATAATTTTCTGATAAAATATGAGCACTCAAAATAAGCTATAAAACATAACTGCAAAGTATCTAGGGGGGTTTAATTATATAGTAGAACCAAGTGGCTGGGCTGTTTTTCTGCAGAGGAATAATACCTCTCCACGCTGAGAATGGAATTCTTTCCGAGTGCCTTGGCCACCATACGGAACTGTGGGTGTGTGGAGTTTTGGGAGCATCACCCACTTGTTTGGGTTCCGGAGTCAAAGGAGAAAAGCGCACATTGCGTGTATTTACTGGCAAACACCCGGTCCTGGGCAGCACTAGGTGCAGAAAAGCGCCGCACTCTGGTGGGGCGCACTGGTGGGGGGTCTGCTGAAACAGAATGAATTAGAGAGAAGGGTCAAGGTCGGTTGGGTTTTGTATCCATCCTTCAGACATAGGATTGCATCCAAGACGTTCCTTCATCTTGTACCCGGACGGCAGACGCGGCGCCCCGGGCTCTCCCTTGCCACCCAGCCGTGACAGCGCTCTGCCCTGGCCTACAGCTGCCGTTGGAATTCTCCACTTTTTAGGGGAGACTTTCGGGGGTACCGGTGAGAGAAATAATTTCATTTCTAGATGTCACACTGCAGGAGGGAGAGCGGCAAATCGGTCATTTCAGAAGAGCGGACAGGAATAAATGTCACATAAAATAGTTGGCAGGTTTTGGAACGTTTGGCTGGAAAGAGGAGATTTAGGTGATCAGATATCAGTACTTGGGACGTGTTCAGAAAATACGCATTGAACGCATGTTAGATGGGAGAGGGGTTTAGGTTGTTTTCGTGGTGTGAGGGGTAGGATTGCGCTTGGTAGGGGAAGCTAGGGGGAAGGTTCCGCACATCTAAAGAACTTCCCAATAGTTGAGAAAGGCACAATTGTTTAAAGATAAAAAGTAACCTTTTTTTCCTTTCTGTGAGCCCCACACTGCTGGGGACTGTACCCCCTTCTTGGAAATTCTGCCCAGGAGGCTTCAGTGTCCAAGGGTTAATCTATACGACCTTTTAAACAAACCTCTTCCAACCCCGAGACTTCCTCCCCAGAATATCCCTCCTGGTATTTTTTAAATTAGTTTGTCTGCATACATACACATATTAATTGTGGCAAAATGCACATAATGTAAATCTTCACCATTTTTAAGGGTGCCGTTCAGTAGCGTTAAGGTCATTCACATTGCTGTGCATCCACCACCACGCGTCGTCCATCCACAGAACCCTTCCCTGTCGCAAACCGACACTCGGTGCCTACGGAGCAGTGACTTCCTGTTTCTCTTGCTCGGCCCCATCTGCGCGCAGGAGCGATGCCTTAAAAGATGCAGAGGGCTCCCCTCCAAAGAAATGAGCAACGGGACTGGGGAGTCTGCAGGGGTAGGCTGGTGAGTATCGGGGCAGAAAGGGAACTAGGGCTTTCTAGCCTCTAGTCTGTCTACCTTGCCCTGTGTCCTGAGTCTCAGCAAAGGCGTCGCTGGTCGCTTTCTGGCCAGGGGTGTCCAGACAGGGTCCCTGGCCGGTGTAATCAGTGAAAAATCAGGGAGCATTTTTAAAAAGAAAGGGAAACAAGAAATAGAACGGAGTAGAGACACAGAGGAATGTTTTATAAAATGAGGCTATTTTGTGGCTGTAAAACTTTTATTCAAGATAGGTGTGTGTGTGTGTGTGTGAGAGAGAGAGACAGAAAGAGGGAGAGATCGATTCACTTTTCACAGTGTGAAAAGTGTTTTACTGTAGGCCACAGTCCAAAAAAATTTGAAAAACCTATTCTAACCCAAAAGCCAAAACCTGGGAGTCAGCCTCTCCCTCCACTAAAATCCTATCCATCACAGTGTTATCAAGTTGAGAGTATTTATTGAGCACCTACTACGTGCCAGGTGCAGTGTTAGTAAAGAATGGGATTCTTGCCCTCAAGGGGCTCATGGGGTGGCTCCTTACCAACATTCGTTGATCTTACAACTAAGAACATCCTGTTCACATCACTTCATTAATTTTGGGGTGATTCTCTAGCAATTAGGACGCCCTGTCCTGGTAAACAGTGATGGTTCGGTAGCGGCCTCATGGCCCCCCTGCTGAGCTTCCTTTGCTTGGACAGCTGTTTGTCCCTTCCGCTGAGATCTCTTAAAGCAGCGTCCAAGTTCCTAGACCAGCTAAGCATCAGCTTCAAACTTTGAAAAATGACACAATCCTGAGGAGCAAGTTATTAAAGAAAACCAACACGTCGGCCTTCGGGGGCCCGGTGAAGAGAGTGAGCAGTAATCGGGCGCTGGTCCGGGGCCAGGCCAGCGGTCCTCCCCCGACCCGGAGGCGGTGGAAGCAGCGCCGAGCCGTCCCAGAGGGCCGCCGCCGCCGGGCGCACGTGGCGCGGCTCTGCCGCACCCGAGCGTGCGTGCTGCTGGGAAACGGCATTAAGGGGCACGACAGAGTCGGAAGTCACGGCCCAGAAGAGTTTTCTTGTGTCCTGGAACCTGCAAGCACGTCGCCTCTAGACCCGCGGGATGTGGGTGGCGCCTTGGCGTGGAAGTCAGCCATTCTCAGAGGGCCACACGGGCTGCAGCTTGTTAACAGGTAAGCACAGCGAGGTGCCTTTGGGGACTCCAGGGCTTCGGCGGCCCTGGCGCGGGTATCGCCATCTTGTGCAATGTTACGTGTGTCAGCCGGGCTGCAGAAATATGAATAGCAGAAGGCTTATCGTGACCTCACAGAGGCCAGGCCCACCACCACACACAAGCTCGCAGAGATGAGGAAGCTCCCTGGCACCGCCTGGCTCTGCCCTCACCTGGCTAAGAAGCACCTTGCACTGCCCCCCATTAGAGTCCAACCAGCGTGAACTCTAGCATTCCGTCACGCGGAGAACGCTAAATTCTATACCTGAGGACGCAGGCTGTTTTCAACATGTGGCTGTAGCTGTACACGTATGTCTACCACGTAGGGCTCACATTGGGTGCTTTGAAACAGTGAAATTGTTCCGAACCCACGGGACGGGCTTCGCCCATTCGCTCTTTGCCTATAGACGATGGTCATAAAGATCTCACAGTCTTCGCTGTCTCTGCTTCAGAGTGTGATTGGCCTCGGAGCGTGACCTCCGAGTAAGGTCGTGTGACGTGTCCACAGCCGGGGGTGGGGGCTGGCTTGGGGGACACCCGGGGGTTAAATTCAGCGTGGGCTCCCTCTGCAACTCCTCAGCTGGTGGGAGGAAGGCCCTTCTCATTTGAACAACAGGCATGATGTTATGGAGCCCGGTGGCCTTGTCTAATAGAGTTGCCAGCATCTCCTCCAAGGAGAAGAAACCACAGGCATGGATCTGTGTCTCCATTAGCCCAGTGCCAGACGGCCAGGGCCTTCCTGACCGGGGAGGAGGGTGAGAGGTTTCGCTAAATCTTATCTTCCGAGGAAAATCTTCCGCAGCTCTCAGCAGAATTTTTCACAGAAGGACGAGGTGTCTCTGAGACAGCACCTGTCACACTTGGCTAGGAGAAGAAATTCTCCTGATGGGCCCTAAGACGGACCCCTTGCGTCCGAAGCTCAGAAGGGCTGTCTGGGATGTAGGTGGGACTCCATGGTTACCTGTCGGCGCTGACTGCCACCTGAACTGGGACCCCGACGGACTTCATGATTAGCTAGTCTGACACTCGTGTTTCACACAAGAGGCAACTGGGGCTCAGAGGAGTTCAAGGACCGGCTCAAGCCGCAGAGCTAATAAAAGGCAGCAAAGGTGGGCTCTAATTTCATTTCTGTACATCTGAGCCAAGTGCCTTTCACCGCACTGCGGGGCTGTGGCTTAGAAGGGGTGGAAATGGAAAAGAAGGAGGTATTACAAAAAGGAGGTTGGAGCACAGAAGGAGAGGGGGTGCCAGAACTTCCGTGGAACGTTCAGGAACACAGCCACTGAGGGAGCGGAACTGGCTTATTTACCATTTGTTTACTCCCCAAAATTCTAGATAGCTTGTACATTTATTTCTACCTCTGCCACCACAGAAGTTTGGGAAAGAAAGCCTAAGAGTAAGATTTTCCTTATTTCTCGTTTAAAAGGATAAAGATGGCTTCCTGCTGAACCAAGGGACTAGTAAGACTGAAAAATAGGAACTCATTTTCAGCAAGATTTGAAATTTAAAAACGTTCCTCCAGGCACTGACAGAACATCTGAGCATTCAAATCAATACCACTTAGCAGGGCTCCTACATTCCTAAGGCTTCACGAGGCACTCAGCACCTTTAAAAAGATGTTAGAGTTCACACTTACCCACCATGTTGGAAATGCGAGGCTAAGTGTTTTATAGGCGAACACGGCTCCCTGAATCTGGAGTTTTTTCAGGACCAGCCATGACCAGATACGGCGTAAGCTGGTGAAAGGGGAGGCCTGCGGGGGACAGGCGTCTCATCCTGGCTGTCAGGTGGGACTTCCAGTGGGCAGCCCCTCCAGGAGGGAGGGTCTTTCCTGTGCAGAGCAAGGGAACGAAGAGCCCTGCCTCCAAGGAGCAGGGGGTCGGGCGAGCGAGGTCGCGCGCACCAGTGTTTCCGGTCCCGTGCCATCTGTCCGGGTTTTAAGTAAGGTCTGCCTCGCTCGGAGCTGTGGGCCTACCACGAGAGTTGACCTTTCTCCAGATGGTAATGGGAAAAAATATATAATAAAGCCTAATCTATTTTTTAAAAAATTAATAAAGTAAAAGATACGCAGAGTAAAAAAAAATAGCATTCAAGCTTTGTCCGAGGTGACGAGAGCATTCCTAAGGCATGCACAAAAAGCCATTCCCACCACGTAAATCTCACTGCTCAGGTTTGAAAACCTGAGTGGTTAACCGACTCAGTGTTTCCTTCAAGGGAAAAGAGATCAGAAACTCTAGACCAGCAAGTTTTCAGAGCTGTCGGTGTGCGCCAGTTGCAGGTGTTGGGGGAGGGGCAGTTGTGTGACAAGCCTGCCGAGGTCCCCTTGCTCCCCGTGGTCGATGCCAGCAGGCAGGTCCCTGCGGCCCCAGCCCAGGTGGCCCGATCCGCCCGGAGCTCTGCTCAGCGTTCCTGGCCGGTGAGCTGTAATGAGCTACCGGCTCTGCTGTGATGAGGTGCGGCCGCAGATGCAGTGAGGTTTCTGGTGACTAATTTGCCTCCGAACTTTGGTAATCCTTGCTCCTGCCCAGGGCTTTGTGGCTTCACAGAGGCTCGGCCTGTCATTCTAAAGTCCATGTAGTAAGAGGACCAGTATGACTTTGGGAGGGGAGAGGCTGCCTGGGGGCGGCCAGGCCCCTGGATTCCTGTGGTTCTGGGTAAAACCACTCCCAAAGCCAGTGCGTGCTTTAGGTGTGTCTCTTGTGAGCTGAGAGTGTGACCAGACCTGGGCCTGGATCGGTGGCCCTGCGTTGCCTGTGCGGACCTTGGGCCTGGTACCCACACCCACACAGGGAGCTCCCAGCACCTGCTGCCTCCGCTCAACACACGGGCAGCAGAACCTGGCAGTGGATATGCCTGCAGCCCAGCCCACACTCTGGGTTGTCGTTTTGGACCAGAACTCAGAGCATCCCCTCCCCGTCCCCTTCCAGCTAGACCACCCTAACAGGGGCCACTGACCACCTTACGTCGGTCACACTTCCCACAGCACCCCCACCCCCGACCCCCGCCAGCTCAGGACCTTGAGGAGAGGCCAGGAATGGCAGGCTCTCCACCACACCCCTGCGGACTGTGACCATTTCTGCTGAGTCACGTCCCCTCCCACCGCCCCCCCCCACCACCCCCGATTCAGTTTCTGCAGGTACTAAAGAAAGAGTCTCCTCTGTGGCTTCATTGAATGCCCTATAGCAAAGAGGAGCTAATTTAAAAAAATATCTAAATAAAAATAACGAAGTCTCGAGGCGCTGGGACAACAGGTTCTGTAAATGCTAGAAGATGGCTTTGGGTTTAACGGTCCCAGACCACCAAGCAAGGTCAGGAAGTGCCGAGGGCGCAGACAGAGGCCCGCGGGCGGAGGCCATGTGGAAACTGGGCAAAGCAGTCATTCCGTGGGACGAGGGGCCTCCAAGCCTGTGAGTGGGAAAGTGTTGTAAGAACTGCCACCCTCAGTCCGACCCATAGCCTCTCCAGCCCAGTGTTCTGGAGTTTGGAAAAAACAACGATTTCATTCAACAACTTCTGAATTCAATATACATTTGCTCCATAGCCACACACATAGGGGGGTTCCCTGTGGGGGTCACACGCCCTGCAGCCGGGCTAGCAGGGGCCCACGCGTGGCAAGGCTGGATTGGTGAGCAGACATGGGCTGTCACAGGCGGAAAATGAAACCATGTGTTATTTAAGTTCCTTTTCACTTAATGTATCAAACTAATATGCTGAGGTATTTTCTGTATCGCGGGGGACCATTTGGTAGACGCTTGCGTGGAGGAAGCCTTTAATGTTTACTGAACGGATGTATAATAAAGCCGAATCGCGGAACACTTCAGTAAACATGGTTTATTAGGGGGGAGGCGGCGTGGTGTCGTGAGCAGAAATCACGCCTCACTAGTCTCCTTGAGTTCTTTGAGCAGATAAATGAGCATATGGAGAAGAGGGAACCACAGACCCCAATTTAATTTGACTTTCAAAAACCTGCGAGAAAATCCCACTCTAAAGATGGTTAAAAAAGAAATTGAGTCACTGAGGGTTGTTTTATCCTCAAGACGGAATTGGATTAAAGACCGTAAACAAAGCTAAAGATAAGTGGATACATTCCCAGATGGAAAAGTGTAAATGCTGGGGTTTCCTAGACATCTAATCTTTGGTGGGTCTGCTTCTGTGTTTCTGAGTGATCTGGACGAGAAAGTGTATATAGACTCTCCAGATTCAGCAATGTCTGCTTCTTCTGGGGATAGTGTCAGGTTGGTGAAGGTTCAGTTCATCTTGAACAAGAATATACTGGATGCTGAGTAGTCGTTAAGTGTTTGGGACACAGGGTACAAAAACGTGGGACAAGCCTTAAAGAGCTAGTGGTCGAGTTCAGGTGAAAGCCATACCTTCATTTACTGTAAGTGGTACGTAGAACCAGTGGTGAAGGTGAGCGATGCTAATGATAACTGGTATAGGAGTTCAGAGAAGGGGAAAAGTACGTGTGGACTGAAGTAGGGAAGGCTTCGTGGAGGAGGCAGAATTGGTGGAGAGCCTGGAAGGACAGGTAGGGTTTGGCTGGGTACCGAGGACGTGGCGGTCTCCTCTGACCAGCAGCTAGTGCACGTCCAGTGCAGGGAAGGCAGGAGTTACATGTGTGACCTTGTTTAGCCTTCGACAGCCCAGGAAGGTAGATCACTTCCCCATCTTCCCCAGGAAGAAGGAGAGGCTTACGGGAGTTAAGTAATTTGCTCAAGCTCACATTGCTGATAAATGCAAGCCCCACTGTTACGCTGCCTCCAGTTCTAGAGGGAGTGTCCGCATGAGCAAAGGCACTGGGGCAGGGCTTTCCAGGGGGAGGTTAACGGAGAGAATGGAGAGGCCAGTCCAGTGGGAGTGGCAGCTTGTGGGGAGCAGGGAGAGGTGAGATGGGAGGATAGGAAAAGCTTCTACAGTACAGAGGCTCTTAAATCTTGTTGGGGGAACTTGAACTTTCTCCTGAGGGCGCTGTGTTGAGTGGAAGAAGGAAATTGGAACCATATTCTGAGTTTGGGGCCTAGAGACCTTAAGACAACGTTGGGAAAAATTAGGGAGGACAGACAAAGGGTTTAGCAGAGAAGTGGACTGAAGTTAGAGCAAGTTTATTGGCGCTCTCTGCTTACACGTGTGTGTCGAGCGAATGTCCGTCCCTCATTTATCAGTTAGAGGGCATCCTAGTCAGCTCTCAGGGTCTTGTGCCCTGGAGACATCTGGGTGTCACGTGAAACAACAGGGAGACACGTGGCGGCCACCTCCCATCAAGAACCGTGGCAGGCTCTCGGCGCACCTTCGCTGCCTGCTGGAGCACCGGGCCCTTTGCCACACTGGCTTCCCCCACTTCTTTAATCAATACTCTGAGCAGCAACGTACAACTGCATTCAACCATCAGACTGTCTCTAAGAGCCCAGCGCCACAGAAGACCTTCAGGGGGCTTGGAACAGGGGAATAACAACACAGTGACTGGGGAAGAGTCCCTTGAGGCATCAGAGTAAACTTCAGCAGCCCCTTCACCAC
Organism: Glossophaga mutica; assembly: GCA_039655065.1. Classification (NCBI taxonomy): domain Eukaryota; kingdom Metazoa; phylum Chordata; class Mammalia; order Chiroptera; family Phyllostomidae; genus Glossophaga; species Glossophaga mutica. Next base: position 10,460,910 of record CM077313.1, read on the forward strand.
CCCTCCTGGTCACCTTCTTCCAGGGACCCTGTGGTGTCTGGACTGGGCATGATGCTCTCGGGCTGGAAGGGTGAGCAGCCAACTACTCAACGAAACCTTGACCAACCAGAAATATCACCCTCGGCAGCTGCTGTCGCAGTGGCAGTAAAATGAGCCCTGGGCGTGAGTTGGGAGACGGCATGTGAATCCCTGCTCTTCCTCCTCTTAGTGATGGGACCAGGTTGTCACTTCATCAGGTCTCAGTTTGCTTGTCTGTACGACAGAGATGGTAGTTGGACCCATGTCATAAGTTCTTGTGAAGTTTAGAAAACACCCTGAGTGGCTCCATCAGTATAGAACACGGTGGGTGGGGGAGGCTATGCAAATTTCTTTGAGACTCCGCCCCTGAGGTCTCCCAGCCTGTCCCCATCCTGGATGGCACAGTGGTTTCCACTGCAGGAGCACTCACCCTACAGCATTGGGCCGGTCCCTCTGCTTGTCTGCCTCTGTCACTAGTGAGCTCCTCGAGAACAAGGCCAAGTCATTTATCTCATTGGTGATCATCACCTATCCAGTGCCGGGCACATGGCCAATGTGCCAAAGTTTGCCAAATAACCAACGGAAGAGTGACTACCTTATCTACTATCTCTATAAGAATGGAAGATGAGTTTAATTTGACACACTCGAAAACAGGTTGGCACAGAGTGATTCTCTGAATTCTCACAAGCAAGTGTTTATTAATTCATCTTTGACTCTTTTTAAGAATCAACATAAACATGCTCTGGTTGGTGTGGCTCAGGGGATTGAGTGCCAGGCCTGCGAACCAAAGGGTCTCGGGTTCAATTCCCAGTCAGGGCACATGCCTGGGTTATGGGGCCTGGCTCCACAACCAGTAGGGGGCTCATAAGAGGCAACCATGCATTGATGTTTCTCTCCCTTCCTTCTCCTCTCTCTAAAAATAAATAAAACCTTAAAAAAAATCAATCAACATAAATGCTCTTGGTCTTCTCTGCTAGAATTCCTGTCTCCCCACTTTTGGAAAGTATAGACAACACTGGCCTCTGCCACTTTCTGTCACCTTGTCCATTCTTTGGGATTTCTCAGCAGAGAGATAAAAAGTAGAAAATATATTTTCTAAAAAGATGGAGTATGTGCATCCTTTAATGGGTCAGAGACTTGAACTTACATAAAGGGGCCCCCTGACAGGCTCCCCCTGCTACTTGGGAACAAATTTCCCTCGGAATGTTGCTTATCCTTCCTTTCCAGCCTTAAGATTCTTATACTCTCTAGGAGAGATGTCAGCACTAGAGGCTCGACGTTCTGCTTTTTCTCTGATATTTATGAACATCGCGGGGTCATCTGTAGTCACTTGACCTGTGCCTTCTGGGTTCCTCTAGCTTTGAAAGCAGCTTAAAACACCCTCCTGCTTTTAGGATTTTTATGAACCGCAACCTCTCCTTGAGCGTTAGCTGCCCTGCAGCATTTCTGAAATGCGAATGCCATTCCTTTGCAGTGGTACGTCTCTCTTGAAAACCTGAATTCCCGGGGCAGTGCAGTTTTGAGTCGGTGAGAGGCCCAGCCGTGTCCCTGTTTGTTGTGAAATGCGGTCCCTGCATCTCAGAATCACTTCCCATCCATCCACAGGCAGAAAGGAAACCACATACCATTCTGTTGGTAAAGTTGCTGAAGTTCTCAACCAACACCTGCTTGATCATGTCCGGCTCCGAGATAACGATAAACATCCGACGGCCAAGATAGTACCTGGGAGGAATAAAAGAATTACTTTACAATGGGTTGTGTTTGCCTGTCCATTTCCTCCTTGCCCCAAAGAGTTCACAGCGGCTTAGAATGAAGGATGAAAGACAAATAGGAAGGAGAGATGCAGAGAAGACGAGGAAACGCACGTGCCGATTGTGCAGAATAGTGCCGCTGCGATGATCTAATGTGAAATTTCATTCCACAGACACTTACGGGCTCCCACGTTGTACCAGTCCCTGCAGGGTCCGGGATGGATAAGGCAGACTCCCCGCCCCCAGGGGCTCATAGCCTGACAGGAAATGTAAACACCGTAATAAGGAATTCATAAGATCCAGCAGTAAGACCAAGAAGGAAAATGACAGAGGTCAGTGATGACCGTATGGCCCCAAAATGGGAAGACAGTCATTCTAGCGGGGCGGGGGGGGGAATGATGAATGACTTTTATATATTGATTCTTGGAAAAAGTCTGAAGTGAATTAACAAATAGTTTTGAGAATTTGGGAAAGATTAAACTGCTGGAGAAGGGCTGGACATCTGCTCACCACACCTGTATGTGGAAAAACGCCACAGATCCTTCGGCATGAATGAAGACACGGCGGGGGGGGGGGCGGCATGAATGAAGACACGGCGGGAGGGGGGGGGAGCGAGGCGGGGGGGGAAGGATCGGCCGGTCAGCTGGAGCTGGCGAACGCTAATGGAGGCGGTCAGTGCCTCCAGTTAGAGACAAGTCCATGCCTGGTTGTACTGATTTACTGAAGTACAGAGGAGAGGAAAGCAACAGGCTCCAAGGGTCTCGTGGCCCTGGTGGGAGTGACGATGGGGCAGTCGTCACACAGTGGGATGTCTGGCGAACTTGGGTAAGGTAACCTTAAAGGCACACCCAACTCCATGCTGGGAGAAGAGAGACGAAAGGCTTCCCAGAGGGGCTGATCCTCACACTGAGTTCTGAACGACAAGCAGGAGTTAGTCCAGGAAGGTGGGTGGCAGAGGCAGGTGAGGGGTCCCCCACAGAGGCAACAGCGGTGCAGGTGCCCAGGGACGAGCCCGAGCGCTCGGCTGCCAGCTGTGTGGCGCTAACCGGAGCCACGACACGTGGGCCGCCTGCGGGACGCCCCGTTTGCCGTCTATGAAATGACGCTTCCCGGGTATGATTTGATTGCTTGCATATGCAGCCCAGCACGGCAGGAGCGGAGGTCGAAGGGTAAAGTCGTAAGATGGGAAAGCAGCAAAATTTAGTCTGAATCCTTAGTTACTCTGAACTTCTCACGAGCTGAACAAGGTTTTAATTTTGTAACTCTCCTCTTTCTCACTGACTAGGGGGAAAATGAAAACAAAATTTGCCTGGCAGGTATTGGGCACTCAAAATAGTCACCTGAGTGATCCTGTTTCCCAAAATGGTGGGGGAAGTCTTGGGACTCAGGGGTTCAGCAGATATGGTAGCAAAAAGCATGCTGACCAGTTTTTATGGGTTTTAACCAAGGAGACCAAAAATAATGCAATAAGGCCATAAGCCAGTCCTTTTATAAAATTGATGAGGAGTGCTGTGGAATCTTTTGAAAATCTAGTGAAAGCTGTGGACGTTCCCCTGAGAAAAATGGACATTAATAGCATTTTATGTAGTCTGAGGAGTTCTTGGACCCCTGAAGCCCACTCAAGGGCAGAGCTTCTTAAATGTAAAATACGCTCCAAAGTCACCTATCTGGGTTTGAAGAGATAATGGCTTAAAAATTCTCCAGCCTGACAAAAGACATAGACTTGCAGATTCAAGGAGCTGTGCGAACGCCTCCCTCCCACAGGAGGAACCCAAAGAAATCCACGCCGACATACGCCATAATTAAACTTTTGAAAACCCAAACCAGAAAACATCTTGAAAGCAGCCGGCGAGAAATGACGTGTTGTCTGTAGGGAACACCAGTTCAAAGGATGGCACGGCGTCAGAAACCATGGAGACCAAAAGGAAGCGAGAAGGAATGCTGAAAGATGAGAGCTGTCAATCACAAGTCTCACGTCTGGCGAGACTATACTTCAGGAAGGAAGAGGAAATAACGGTGTCAGATGAAGGAAAACTAAGAGAATTTGTCGCTCGCAGGTCTACCCTTAAAGAATACCAGCAGATTACATACTGCAATGTAAAAAAGAATTGTACACCACAACCAAGTGGTATTTGCTCTAGGTATACCTGGCTGGCGCCCTCTCTCTCTCTCTCTCTCTCTCTCTATATATATATATATATAATCAATAGACTCTCTATATAAAGTGAATAAAAAAGAAGAGTTATGTGATCCTTCAGTTGACGTAAAAAAAGCATTTGGCAAAATCCCACACTCATTCATGATTGAAAATTCTTAGGGAATAGAAGGGAACTTCCTCAACTATATAAAAAAGTATCTGCAAGAAACTACGGAAACCAGCTAAAGTCTCATTTAATGGGGAAAGACAGTGAGTGCTTCCTCCTGAGACTGGGAAAAAGGCAAGGATATTTAACATAGTCCTGGAAATTCTAGCCAGTGCAGTAAGGCAAGAAAAATAAATAAAAAGCATAGAGATTGGAAAGAAATTAATGAAATTGCCCCTATTCTCAGATGACATGATTGTCTACATAAAAAATTCTAAGAAATAAAAAAAAAAAAAATCCTGAACTGGTGAGTTCAGCAAGGTTGCAGGATTCAAGATCAGCACGCACACAAACACAGAATCAACTCAGCATTTCTGTTTGCTAACAGTGAGCATGTGGAAATCAAACTTAAAACACAATGCCATTGACCACGCATATTAAAAAATCAAAGAAGACCTCAATAGACGGAGAGATACGTTATGTTCATGGATCGGCACACTCCACACTGATCACAGTAAGAATTGTTGTAGGCATAGACAAGCTTATTTTAAAATTCATATGGAAAGGCAAAGGAGTTAAAATAACTAAATCAATTTTGAAAAAGAATGAAGTGGGGGGAATCAGTCTACCAGATTTCAAGACTTGGCTACAGTAGTCAAGACGGAGTGGCATTGGCAGAGAACTAGACCCCTAGATGATTGGAACAGAGTAGAGAACCCAGAAATAGACCCACACACATATCCTCAATTGGGTTTTGACAGAGACACAAAAGCAAAGCAATGGAGGAAGAAAAGCCTTTTCCACAAGCGGTGCTGGAGCATTGGCCAAAAAATGACCACAGACCTTGCACAAAAATCACCTCAAAATGGACCACAGGCTTACATGTAAAACAGAAAACTTTAGGAAAAAATGGGAGAAAATCTTTGGGATCTAGCACTAGGCAAATAGTTCTGAGACTCGACACCAAAAGCACAACCTGTTACAGACAAAAATTAATAAAGTGGTCTTTATGCAATTTTTTTTCTCTCTGAAAGGCCCTGTTAAGAGGTGAAGGCAATCCACACCCTGGGAGACGTATCTGCAAACCATGTCTGACAGGGAACTTGTATCTAGAGTACACAGTCTATACAACGTGGGCAAAAGACACGAACAGGTACTTCGCCAAAGAGGAGACCCAGATGGTGAGTAAGCACGTGAAAAGATGTTCAATATTGTTTGCCGTTTGGAAAATGCAAATTAAAACCGCAATGAGCTGTTACTACATATCGGGATGGCTAGAATAAAATAATAACATCAAATGCTGGTGAACATGTGGAGAAACTGTATCACTCACGTGCTGGCGGTGTGAGTATAAAATGCTACAGCCTCTTTAGCCAATAGTTTGGCAGTTTCTTGTAAAACTAAACATGCACTACGATATATGACCCAGCACTAGAAATGAAAACTCATGTTCACATGAAAACATGTACATAAATGTTCGTAGTAGCTTTATTTGTCATAGGCAAAAACCAAAAACATCTCAAATGTTCTTCAGTGGGTGGATGGTTAAACAAACAGCAGTACATCCACACAATGGAATACTACGCTGCACTAAGAAGGCCCCAGACCATTGCTACTGCAGTGATTTGGGTGGATCTCAAGGGAGTTATGTGAATGAAAAAAGCCAATCTAGAAAGATTTCATGTTTTTTTAATTGTAAAAGTTTATGGTTCAATCTTCTATAATCTCTGTTCCTCATTTGGAGCAAGAGGTTTCATGTTATACGATCCCATTTGCATAACGATTTTGAAATAACAAAATGATAGAGATGGAGAAGAAATTAGTAGTGGCTGGAGGTTACGAAGGGGTGGTGATGGGTTGGTGTGGGTCTGAAGGGTGGCCCGAGAGAGCGTTGTTGTGAGGGGACACTTCTGTATCTTGGCTGTGGTGGTGGTTACACAAACCTACACGTGTGATATAATTGCTTAAATGCTACACACACACACACACACACACACATGAGTGCACGTAAATCCAATAAAATTCAAATAAGCGTTGTGGAATGGGCCCGTGTAGCTTTCACCATTTCCTCTAGTTATGCGAGAGGTGACTATTTGGGGACACTGGGTGAAGGGTACCTAGGACCTCTCTGTACCTTTCATTTTGCAACTTTCTGTGAATCTATAATTGTCTCAAAATAAAAACTGTTTTTAGAATAATCACTTGGGAGCTTAATAAATATAGAGTCTTAGCTTTGCTCTTCCCCAAGTCAGGCCTAGTGGGCCTGGGAGGGGCCCAGGAATCTGCATTTAACAGGCTCTCTTGATTCTGATGCAGGGAGACTGCTCCCGCACTGAGAGCACTGCCCGAGGGCGGTGCTGCGTCCAACCATCCAGAAAACAAGGATGCCCGGCCCCACCTGGGTGGACCTGACCACAGTCTTTGGGGAGGGACCCAGTCTCTTCTCATTTTAACAAGCTCCCCAGGGGATCCTGATGTGATAACGATAACCTGGTTGGGGACCCCAAACCCCAAATTAAAACCCCTGCTCTATACCCCACCACCTTGAAGTTTACGCCATTCCTATTACCTTAAATTCTTAGTTCAACATACAAGGGAACCATTCGCACTGGGGTGCAACCATATTTTGGTAATATATTTATATTGATTTAGTTCCTGCCCAAATAATTTTAGACACGTAATCTGGACTTTCAAAAAACCCCAAAATAATACTCCTACATGCGAATGAAAGTCGTCCTCCCCAGTGGGCACCTTGGGAGGCTTTGTGTGTTTTCTAGCAATATTGCTAATGCTGAAAACCATTTTGTCACAATTCCTTTAGAATTGCTGCGGAGCTGGTTTATGAACCTCGTGAGAAAACTGGCCCCGTTTTACATGTAAATTGTGTAATCCAGTGAATTTATGTTTACACAAACGCTCATCAGTAGTTTGAGGAGCTCCTGGAAAAATCTTGGAAAGAAAAACATGTAAATGAAGCTCGTTTTCCAGGCCTTTCTTTTCAGGTTCTGGGCTGGCCCCACAGGCTTTGTCTGCCCAGCCCTCCTCCTCCGTGAGGTAGCCCCGCCCCACCCCCCTGCCATGCACTTCTGGGGTCTTGCTCAGTGATAGCACTCTGTCCCTCTGGCCCGGGGATGGCCTCCCCATCCAGGCATGGTCAAGGGTAGTATCGCATCTCCTTGGCAACAGTGACTGGTCCACGGGTGGACATGTGACCCGGTCAAAATCCTTCCTTGGGGTGTATGCATGGAGGCTGGGGGCAAGGCTCCGTCTTCCTGGGAAGATGGGTCTAGGGCTGTTGGTGGCCATCTTGCTAGCCCATGGCAAGAACTCTCTGCAGAAGCTGCTGACAGAGACCAGCAGAGATTTAAGAGAAGCAGAGACTGTTGAGGAAGTACAGGGGAAGTTTGGTTCAAGGCTTTTTGCTTCCTGCGTCTTCCTTGGATCCTCCAAGCTTAAGTTAGTTTGTACTCAAGTCCGTTTGAGTTGGGTTTTCATCATTGTGATCCCGAAGGCCTAATACAGTGTCCTCTTTCCTTCTGAGATGTCACCGTGCCTCTCCAGATGGACTTCCCCAAGAGGGTCTGGCCTCGGTGTGCACACGGGTACAACAGTATGGCGGTGTCTTCCTGCTTCCTGAGATGGGTGTGGGGGTGTGTTTCAAAACAACATGCGCTGAAGCCCAGGAGGCTGGGTCCGGGTCACCCCGCTCTGCCACTCGCTCGGGAAACTGTCGTACGCAAACTCTGTAAACACCCTTCGCTTCAGCCTCCTTGTCCCTGCAATATGGGAGCAAAGCTGGGAACCTCTGTGGCTTGCTGCTATGGCTTTAAATCCTTCAATTCCTAGGAACTGGAAATTAAGTCATCGTCTTTGGATGTTAAGTCTACTCTCAGTGGGGTGTGGAGGAACCTCCCTCCTGTCCCCATGCAACCAGTCCGTAGGGAAGGGTGGAGGGTGCTTCCTGCAGAGGTGACAGCTGTTGTGAGCGTGTACTGAGTGCTCACTACCTCCCAGGCCTCGTTCTGAGGGCCGTGCTCGTTTCACCACATTTAGTCCTCATTAAAAAAAAGAATGCGTGGGGTCGTTACTATACCCACTTTTCAGAACGAGACACTGAGCCTTAGAGAGTTTAACTAAGTTCCCTGAGATGGGGATGATCGTGGTCCGGCAGCTGCCAAAGCCTGGGGCCCCTGCTGTTGACCGAGCTGTACTCTGGCCTGCAGGTCCCTCCTCCCAGGCCAGCCTACTTGGAATAGCCCCAGGGCTGCGTCCTGTGCAGGAGGGAGGAGTCAGGCTCCAGCTCTGTACGCAGCCTTTTAAAGGTGGACATTCAAAGCAGCTTCCTGCCCGAGGGACCAGAACCACCCCAGGAGCACATTGAGCAAGGTATAAGTTCTTGCTTCCTCTAATTCGAATATGTCTACAGTTCCCTTTTGGGGCAAAAAATTCTCAGCCAGTTATTCATTTATATTTATATATGCACATAAGAATTTGCTTATACAACCCCAAAGCACCCAGTTGAAGAGAAAACTGAGACAAATCAGTGAAATATTATGCAGACAAAAATAACACTTGTTTGACTTGTTTAATTAGCGGCTTTTTAAAAAAAGAAATGACCAGTCAGTTCAATGAAAATAGTTCACAATTGCCCTGCGGGAACTGAGGCAGGGTGGACCGCTGGTGTGAGCTGGGTGGGGGGGGGCTGCCTGGCTCCGTTCCAAGAGGCCCGCCCCTGCCTGGGGTGACTGAGCTCCAGAGGCTGTTCAGCGGGAGGCACCTGCACACCCAAACGCAAGGGTGTCCGGGATGCACAGCTGAATGGAAAAGCACCTTGTGTGATGGCCCACATGGTTCTGCAGATGAATGGCAGCGTCTCTGACCGTTAGTTCATTCAACAACCATTTACTGAGCACATTCTCTGTGTCAGGGGCTGCGCTGGGGCCTGGAAAAGCTTGGAGGAAGATATATTCGCTCTCAGGGCACGTGTCTGGAGCCGAGAGTTACGGGGGACCAGTTCTCTTCACCTTGTGCATCTCCTTCGTGTTCTAGTGGTTTACAATGAGCGCTTGTGGCCTTTGCCATAAGAAAAAGAAAAAAGGGATAAAAGTATTTGTCACTGGACTGTCCCCACTGTGTCCGTCAGATGTCAGGGTGGAGGTTGGCAGTGATGCGGCTGTGGGCACTTGGGTTCAAGGCCCTGTCCTGTGATTTGTCGGCTGTGTCACCTCGAGCAAACCACAGTCTTCCGAGCTGGTTTCTTTGGTAAAAGAGGCCGTTATGTGGGTCAGACGAAAACCATGAGACTGCTTGATGCACAGTCCAGTTTTAGGAGCGATGACTGCTTGATGCACAGTCCAGTTTTAGGAGCGATAACCTCCCCATCGAAAGCCAAGGGCCCCGCACTCTCAGGTAGGCGGGCCACACCTGCTAGGTCCACTTTCCAGGGGATGGAGAAGCTGGGTGAGGAGCACACCTGGGGGGACCAGGTGACATGCCAGCATGCACCCCATGTTGGGAGGACTCTAAGTCTGAGTCTGGAGACCCCATTTCCAGGTGGAGACTGAAGGGTTCACGAGGGCCTCCAGCAACTGGGACAACTGCGAGACACAAGGCATCTGATAAATCCTCGCCTGGGGGACTGTTTTCTCTCCCAGTAGGTGGACCGAATCAGCCCTTTTTCAGCCCTTTTCCTCTCTGGGGTGCCTGGGGTCCGATTGCCACTGTCCTCCGGCCCTCATCATACTGGTGGGTCTCTCATCCCTCGCTTCCTGGCCGGATTTCAGACCTCTGGCTCAGGGATGCATGTCTCCCTCAGCCTGGCTTAAGTTCCCGATCTGCTGCCAGCCTGCTCGTGGGCCCCAACTCAGCGTGCCCACCTGGGACTTTGTAAAACGTGAATCCCGTTGTACTGCTCAGTTATTTGAAGCCCTCCAATGGTCTGTCACCATCGAGCCCTTCAGGAGTTTCAGCACGGCAGGCAACATCCTTCACGACCTGGTTCCCGCCTCGGTCTGCGGCCTCTTCCCTCCCGAATTCCCCATCGCGCATCACCCTGACTTTCTGAAACCGTCCACCACCGCTCGCCTCCATGCCTTGGCGCGTACCGTTCCCCTGGCTTCCTGGAACAGCACTCTTTTTTTCTTCTCTTGCCTCCTTAACTCCTAGAGGTCCTGGGCTCATTGTGATGACTTGTTTTCGTGGCTGCCTCTCCACTCGATTGTGAGAGTTTTCGACACAGGGCCCTTGTCTCATTTATCTTTGAGGTCTGGCATTTACTACAGTGTTGGGCGTGCAACAGGAGCTCCCCGGGGTTCGTGGAGTGTGCTGTAGTGCAGTTCCAGCCCGATGCCGCTGGGCGGAGGCCCGTCTCTCTCACTGGGACTGCCGCGGTGCCTCCCAGCGGGGCCCTCGGGCAAACCCAACTTGGTAAAACGGGAGCTGACGATGGCGCCCCACTCCAGGGAAACCTCTCCACTGAAGCCACGCGTGCAAACCTCTCGGCCCATAGCAAGGGGCCCCGCCGGAGCTCACAGCCTCTGTCCCCGCCTCACTTCTCTCCACCAAGGTTCCCAAACTTTCTCTATTCACCGCACGCTTAATGGCTCAGTAATTGATCATAGCCTCCCAAGGCCAAAAGAAGTCCCTAACACTCTTCTTTATTTTTTAAGCAGTTAAGTCCAAACACCTTAGTAAGTATTCATGTTCTAACAACTTAGTGGACATTTGAACTAAGAATACACATAACTTGAAAGTAATTCCCACGGTGACCAACAGATGTCGCTCTGTCCCCCCCCATGAATATTTAAAGCATCCCCAGGAAGCCCTGCGAATTCACTGCGGCACCCTGGGGTGCCTTGGCACGTAGTTTGGGAATCACAGCCATCCATGGCTATAAAAAGTTATCTGTGGCTCCCCAAATTAGCAGTCGTTTTCCAACTTTGCACGTGGTTTTTCCTCCGGTCCTCGACTCGCTAGTCTCGAAGAGGCTCTCTGACATGACAGGTGGCTCCCCCCTTCTCCTGTGGAGCATCCTTAGAGCCCTTCCTCCTCGCCGTTTGCACAGCACTCTTCCATTCCTCTGTCAATCCGCACCCCACTCTTCCTTCTTCATCGACCGGCTCCTTACTACTCCGTGAATCATTTGGGGACAGAGTCCTCCTATGTTTGCGTGTCTCTTCCGCATTAGATGCCAGATTTCTTCCGGAAAAGAGACATGAGCGATACTTCTTTCGGAAGGGAGAGGTGGTTTCTCCCACGGCCGTCCACGCAGTGCTGTACCCAGAGCGAGGCCGAGACACCTGTTGGGTGGGGCCCGTGGGGCACTCTTCCCGACTTGGCGGAAGCTGTCCTCTCCGTCTCGGTGCCTTTGGAAGACACGGACGCGGGCCCTGGGAGGAGCGTGGGACAGGTCCTAAAGGGGGCGGGAGGGCACGCCCCTCCCAGAACGACCCGAGAAGGGATGGTAGACAGGGCACTGCATTTGGAGTTGGAACTTCCGGACTCGGCGCCAGTCCCGTGAGTCTCAGGGTCACAGTCGCACCCCCGGTAGATTTCCCAGGTGCCAGGAGGAGAAGAAGCGGGTCTCTCCACCCTTCTTTAGGGACTTTCTCGGCTGCAGCTGGGCATCTGCTTGGTCCTGGGTTTCTGAGTGGTGAGAGTTAACGAGGATTCGGGTCTGCTTTCACACAAACCAGCCTGGTGGAGCGTCGTCACCTGTAAAACGCGGCGGCCCTCCTAGTCCCGGTGAGTTATGACTATGTCAAGCTGAGAAAAGCTTTTTCTAGAACAGAGCTCGGGTGAAAGGAGGGAATTGGGCGGCCAGGGGGAAAATGATCTGAAACAAACCCATAACGAAAAACCTCTCTACGCTATTGGATGTACGCGCCCATTTAATTTATTCAGTTAATAACGCGTATTCCCTAGAGGGGGACAGGCAGAGAGGTAAGCTACAAACCAATCTGCCTGCGCGAATGTGGGTATATATGTATCTCTCATAACAGTAAAAAGAGAGTAATTAAGAGATGTATTGAAGTGTACAGAAATCCTGAAGGACACCGAAGATTCCAATTCCGGTTACTGTCCTTGGCGCAAATTTAATTCAATAGGGAATAGATAAATAGAGTATAAAGAAAAAACGAATTCAGAACAGATGTTAGGCAAGCAATTTTTTTCACAGTAAGAAGAATAAACATGAAGAACAGCCTATAAGGAAAAGTTGTTGATGCAAACAGCATCACGCCACTAAATAAACAGTTAGATGGCGCCACGGGGGCAACCTGAGCGTTGGTGCCCACACAGTTATGCCCAGGCATGTAGATTCTCAGGCCCTGGAGGGAACTGTGTGTGTGTGTGGGGGGGGGTGTTGTGGAGGGAGGAGCAGGGTCCTATTGCATAGAATACGTGTAAGACATATATTTGTGTGATAGTATATGGCGAAAGCTCTTCTCCCCAAATGGTATGTGGACTCAGAATATGAATTGACGGGCTCGACAAAAGCTCGAACCGGTTCTGAAAAGACAGGGCAGCCAAGGAGGAGCTCCGGGCCACGGGGGGTGGGGGGAAAGGTGCTGTCCTGGGCCAGGTGTTAGCAAGCCCCGATGGGCGACTCTAAAGAAAGGAGAATTGAATGGCAAAAGAATTTTGGACCCACTTGGGGCAACACAGGAGGCAGAGGAAAAAGCATGAAAGCACAAATCATAGTATTTCAGAGACAGAAGGAAGCTTCAAGAGGATGATTCTAGCCCAAGTGCCTCATTTTACAAGTAGGAAAGCAGGTCTGAAGAGGGGCGGTGATGGTGTGGGTGCCCCCAGGACACGTGACATCACCTTAGAACCACCCCTTTGCCAGGAGGAGGTGGGAAAGGCCAGGGAAACTCCTCCCCAGATTTCCTGAGGACCCACATGCAGGACTAGCGAAGGTCGACCTGCAGGTTCTCGAAATCGTCACTCCCCTGGGTGCCATCTGGGAGAGGAGGAGCTGGGATTAGAACCGCTGCCCCTTGGGCAGACTGTGCCGACAGAGAGTACTGAGAGTTCCTTTGTCACATCAGACCGGTGAGGTAGGCAGGAGTGCAAGTGTTTTTTTAAAGGCAAGGATGATGGTTCTAGTCCCTTGGCTGGGAAAGCTGAGTTGAGACAGAACCCAGATCTGGCTCCTAATCTGGTGCTCCTTCTGGCACCCTAGACCAACCCCCAAGAGTAAGGCTAGGGGAGAGGGAAGCCCCTAGGGAAAGAGATATAGGATAGTAGCAGTTCAGGAAAAGCCCGATGTGTGACCCAAGTGAGTGAAGCCCGGCGAGCAGGTCACAGGAGCAAACCCTCCCTTCTCCTGTGGACCCCACGGTGGCCTGACATGGCAGCAAACCTCTGCACTTCCATGGGCTGACTGCTGAACGGACGGGGCTCTGATGGGGAAGGATTACAGACCCCTCACCCAAAGCTTTGATTTTAGGCTGACTGACTCCCCCCGCCCCCAGTTCCTTTCCTTGTATCCCAGGGAAATACTGATTACCAAGATCAGCAAAAACAAGACCTTCCTTTTCGAGCTTTTCTTGGGGATGCATCTGTCCTGCATGATTCTTCTCAACATACATTCAACAACTATTTACTGAGCATTTTTATATGTCAGGCCCTGGGAAAATCAGAGCAAAGAAGAGACAGAGGTCCTGTCCTCCCAGAGTTGGCATTCCAGCAGGAGGGCGGGATAATCAACAATTAATGACGTAACCTATTGTCAGGGCCCATGTCCTAAGGAGTGGGAGGAGTGTCCAGGGAACAGTAAGGGACAGTGGAAGAGAAAGGCTTCGGATGAACAAGGAGAACCCACCTCTTACTAAACTATCGTTCTCCAATTGAAGTCACTTATGTCTATGTATAAAGTGAGGATAAGGGATCAGCCTGGCCAGACTCTCAGGGTTGTTGGATTAGTCACATCCCGTATTAAAGGGACAAGACCACATAGAGGACTGGAAAACTCTTACGGATTAACAACATTGACTACGTAAGTGGCCCCAGGGAACAAAGAGAGATGTCTCTTACAGTCATGAAAGCAAGATACGTAGCCCAGTGAATTTGTGCGCAGGTCCATAAAGGGCCTTGAAAAAGATGTCCTCTGCGGCACTGTTTGCTGGAAGCCACCCCAGAGGGTGACACCCTCTGGGAGAGTGGGTGGGTAGGATGGGTGGGGGTGCACTGCGCAGGGACAGGCAGTAGTTAGATGTGATAGACTCGATGGGGACAGAGACATGGTGGGTCTTCATGGCGCTCGATGAGCACCCCAAGGAATAAAGTGAGATATGGCGCTGCTGTGGGCATGCGCCGAAGATAATGCAACGAAACGGGAATAGACAGTTGGCAAGAACATGTTCCACGAAACGCACATCAAGTGCAATGCGGCGGTGGTTTGTTGGGGATAGGAAGCAGAATGCAAGAAAGTTGGGGTAAAAGGAATAAAAAGGCAAGCGAGACACGGCCGTGCGTCCTCAGAGCTCCCTGGTGCCACAGATGCACATGCACACACATACACAGACACACACACACACATGCACACACACACCCCTGGAAATGGAGGAAATTAGTGATTATTGGTTGCAACATTGATCATCCACAATGGTGAAGTAAACTACTATTGTCAGTGGTTTTTTTAAAACATGGAATTCTCTGAGGACAAAACGTTGCTATGCATTGGATCAGTGTTTTCTCTCAAAGCCCCAAGAGACATTCTGGAAAACTAACAAAAACGGTTCTGCAGTCAAATACTAAACTTCTCCCTGGGAGGTCTCCCAAGCTCCTTTTTTCACGAAAGGTTTCAAGTGATTGCGTGATTCAAGGGGCCTGTGTTCGTCTGATCGGCTCGGTGTTTCCGGCGTTTGGCCAGCGGACGCCCCCCTTTTATTTTCCATGCAACGATGGCTGTCACTGGAAATGGTCCCAAGGATGCACTGTGGGAAATACCACATTAGGTGGCTGAAGGCCGAGAGGCTGGAGGTTCCAGGTTCCAAGCCCAGCCTGGGCCTCATATCCTCTCCTCTCCCCTCCTCCGAATGTGTGGGTTGTCTTAAAGCGTCTGGTTCCCGAGCCTCCTCGGACCCACTGTCTCATGCATTTGACTGTGGCAAAGATGGGACTGTCTTTCCCTCTGTCATGTTCAACCTCCTCATTACGGCGGGAATGACCATTCAGTCTCCAGAATTCAGAGCCAGAGTCAGTGGCTAATGGTGACTCATCTCCTGTTCCTTGTAATCGATGAGTTGTCCAATTCTGCTGTTGCAGGACATTTCCTACGTAAAATGTTCTTTTTCTTTCCCTTACGTATTTTTTATTTAAAAAAAATCTCTATTGGTATTTTTTATTTTAAAAAAATCTCTATTGAATTTGTTGGGGAGACATTGGTTAATGAAATTACATGGGTTTTAGGGGTACAATTCTGTAACACATCATCTGTATATTGTATTACGTGCTCGTCACCCAAAGTCTAGTCTCCCGTCACCAGCTATCGCGCCTGTACCCTTTTCCGCCTCCCCCACCCCCTTTCCCTCCGGCCATCACCGCTCTATTGTCTGCACCTGTGAATTTGCTTGTTTGATCCCTTCTCCTTCTTCACCCAGCACCTCAGCCCCCTTCCCTCTAACGCCCTCAGTCTGTTTTCTGTATCTACGACTCTGTTTCCTTACGTTTCTGACGATTCAAATCACTGCGATCGCTCCCCTGGGCTATTAGAATGGTTGATTGTTTGCTTATAAATTTTCACCCCCCACCCCCTCTCCTGGTTACTCCGCGCTTCTGCACAACTGCCTTCAAGTACCTGACTTCCTTATCACCATTCCTTAGATCTGTCTCCTCTCCTGCCACTGCCAAGGGTGTCTTCCCTATTGGTGTCCCAGATGTCAGACCTCCCTAGCACAACCTCAGCCTCTACTCTCCCCTTTTCTATTTCAGCCGAAATCTTGAAGCTTTCTCCCACACAGGCCACCTGCCATCTCTCTTTTGTTTGGGTGGCTATGGAGCTAGTTAGCCTCTCTCAGTGAGCGCACGCTCGGTGCAGAGACTGTGGGAACAAAAGGGAATTTAATAGGTCTCCTCCAGCAAATAAGCACAAAGCTGGGACACAGGCCTGTGATCCAGCTGAAAGACTGTGCTAAAGAAACACAGAGAAAGAAAACTAATAAGTTGCAAATGGCAAGGACATGATCTTGACAAATTACTTGAGGTAGGATGCCCAGAGATGAAAAAGCTGGTGCCAAGGAGAAGTGCAGGCCCAGAGAATGAGAAAGTAGAAGTCAACACGTCCCAGACAGGGAAGACTAAATTTATATGAGACAAAAAGGCCACAGTGACCTAGTGGGGAAAAAGGAAGTCGGAGAGGGCTGAAAGCAGAATAGAAAAGCAAACAACATAAATTGTAAAGGCTTGGCAGAGAGTGAGATAAGGGAAGAAGGGGCCCTGGGTGGGGGCTGGTGGGAATTATTAAAACAAGCTGAATTCATTCTGCCATGCAAGTGTTTGTTGATAACGGGGCTCGTCTGGTGAAGAATGTGCTCATTGGCTTATAGTAAACAGGAAGTTGGGGCAAGGCTACAGTGCATTTCAATCAGAAATGTGTGGTTCACATTGACCAGTTGGGTTTCAGAGCACGAGAGGTTTAAATTTCTCCTGGAGTTCACTATCAAGTCTTGAAGTCAGGAAGCAATGGCCACTCAGTCGTGGTCAAAGGGAACGGTAAAGCATGGCTATAAAATGCTCTCCAAATGTACAATGGTATAGTCTCTACAGAAAAATAGTATGGCAGGTCTTCAAAAATGAAAATATAACTACCATATGATTCAGCAATTCCACTTCTGGATAATCCATTTCTTGTAGACCCAGAAGAGTTGAACGTGAGCTCTGTGAGAGATTGGTACGCCCATGTTCGCAGCAGTATTGTTTGCAACAGCCAGAAGGTGAGAGGAGTGGATGAACAACATGTGGCATACGTGGACAGTCGAATATTGTTCACCCTTAAAAAGGAAGGAAATGCTACACAGGCTACAACGCAGGCTACACCATGGAGGAATTCTGGGGACACTACGCCAAGGAGCCAGTCACAAAAAGACACACGCTGTGGTGCAGTCAGGCTCACAGAGACAGAAAGGAGGCTGGCGGCTGCCAGGGGCTGGGGAAAGGAGGGATGGAGAGTGAGTGTTGAGTGGCCACTGAGCTTCAGGTTTTCCAGATGAAGTGTTCTGGAGATGGCTGGGGACGGTGGTTGCACAAAATGTGAACGTACTTAATGCCACTGAACCGTATACTTTAACAACCAGTGCTGGTGAGGACGTGGAGAAAAGGGAACCCTCATGCACTGCTGGTGGGAGTGCAGACTGGTACAGCTGCTGTGGAAGACAGTATGGAGGGTCCTCAAAAAATTAGAAATGGAGCTGCCTTATGACCCAACAATTCCACTCCTGGGACTGTATTTAAAGAAACCCAAAACACTAATCTGAAAGAATATATGCACCTCTATGTTCACAACAATAGCCTAGATTTGGAAGCAGTCCAAGTGCCCATTAGTAGACAAGTGGATAAAAAAAGCTGTGATACATTTCTATAATGGAATACTACTCAGAGGTAAGGGGAAGAAGGAGGAGGAGGAGGAGGAAAAGAAGGAAATCTGACCCTTTGCAACAATACGGATGGACTTGGAGAGCTCTATGCTAAGGAAAATAAGCCAGTCAGAGAAAGACAAGTACCATATGATTTCATCATATGTGGAATCTAATGAACAAAATGAACTATCAGACAAAATAGAGACAGGCCCATAGACGGAGAGCAGGCTGACCACTGTTGGTGAGGGGGTGTGGGGTCTGGGTGGGGGATTTAGTAAAAAAGAAAAAAGAGAGGAAAAACTCGTGGATACAGACAACAGTATGGGAATGCTTAGGAGAGGGGGTGGAGGAGTGGAGGAGGGTTTAGGGGAATAAATGGTGGTGGACGGAGACTTGACTTGGGTGGTGAGCACACAACACAGGGTGCAGATGATGCGTTGTGCAACTGTGCACCTGAAAACTGTGTAATTTTGTTAACCAGTGTCACCCCAGTCAATTCAATGAAAATGAAAAAATGGTGGGATGGTAAGTTTGTTGTGTGTATTTCATATTTGTTGTACGTGTATGTTGTGTATATTTTACCATAATTTTAAAAAAGTGTCCCCCAGCCAAATGTCCCTCATGCCATCCTGAACACCTGGATCTGACGGGGGATGGGGGAACAGGGGACCCGTCAGTCCCACAGCCATGGTCTGCAGAGTCCCTCTTGCTGGCCAGGCTATAGAAGCGTGAAGACCCATTCTACCTACCCAGAAAAAATCTTCACAGATGTCCATTTGAGTTCTCATTAAGTGGTGCTCATTAACAAGTATGGATGAAGAAGGGTGGGACTTGGGATGCTAGGTGTCCGGTCAGGGCTAGAGATGGCATCATAGTGGGCTCTCAGGCAAGGAGGACAGAGCTGAGGCTTCTAGCCTTTGGGGTGTTCTGGGGGGCCAACCTCTGGCAGAGAAGTCTAGGACTTTGGGGAAGCAGTTAAGAATCTTTAGGTTGGAGTCTTTGGGAAGATCCAGGGGCAATGTCAGTTATAAGGCACATCCTGTGTTCTGGCAGTGCACCACAGAATGAACTTGGAGGCTAGCAGACAACCCTCAAAGGAAAGTGGAAGGCCCATTCGAAAGTTTCCTCTCGGGTGGTTAATATGCCCCAGGCACAGCATTAGCAGTGGAGAAGCTGCCTCGGGGGGTCACCTGGGGAGGACCTGGATTTCCTTCCCCGGGGGGTCCTGATGTAGAAGACAGTGATCTCAGTCAATATACCTGATGCCCACCTCCCCTGTAGCCTGGGTAGTATCAGGCAGTGCATGTGGGATGCGGTGACAGGCCATTGGCCATAGGCTCAGGGCAAAGGCTAGGAAGTTCCTCTTTCAGCAGAGGCCAAACTAGCATCATGTGCTAACAGTGTCTCCGTAGTGGTTAATGTGGGGGAGCCTGGAGAACATGTCAGAGCGTAAACAGGCCAGTCAGCTAAGAGCCTTACCCAGGGTGGAAAACTTCATAGAGTAGCTTGCAAAATTCTTGCAGTTTGGAGGCAACAAGGGGGAGAAGTTGTCAGGAGCATGGTCTTGAGATGCAAAGAACGATCAAGGAACTTATTTTAGTAGTTACGTTTATAACTACTAAAGTATGTGTTCATGCCCAGATGTGTTGGCATTGGAAACTTAGAGGCCCCTGACTGGGAATTACTTGATGTACACAGCCACAGAAATGTTCCACGTAAGACCAGGAGTCATTGGAATGTGTAGGAAACAACCCAAACTCTAAAAGATATGATTCCTGAGGAAGAAAGGAGAGGATGGTCATTTAAAGATAAACTTGGGTTATTCCACATTAAGAAGAATTTCAAATGGATGTGTGATGCTCTAGGACTTTTGTTTTCGGAAAATGTACACTATATATATCTAGAGTTAATTTGGTTTGCACACTTAGACACTTTTGCCTTTTGCCCGACATGAGCAATAAGATTCAAAACCATTTTTCTGGTTTTTTTTTCCATCATTCAAGAGTTCCAAGAACTTGTTCGGAACAAGTTTCTCTGCCCACAAAATAGTCATCAAAGAAGAACCTTATGCTCCATGTGAATCGGGAGTTAGTTGCTTCTCTGGATTTGGTAATGACATATATTTTTTTAAGAATTGTGAAATGAAAGATGGGTTGCCATTCTGCTTTTTGGAGAAAATAGGAATGTTACTTGCCTTCTTGATGAATTAGGCTTAGGAGCCATAGCATGGGCCACACGTGTCCAGTGTTTGAGATGGTCTGCGCAGAGAGTTCTTGACCGGAGAGAGACGCTCAGGGCCCCGCACGTCGTTTGGACCTGCTTGCAGGTGGGAGAACGCCTTGGCCAGTGCCGCGTGGTTCAGGGCTGTGTTACGTGACTCTGCTTTGCATTCGGGTTGAACCACTTGGGTTTGTTGCAGGTACAATTCAATTAAATATGGAATTTATTATTAGAAGTAGAGCTCTTATGCAATTTTAATTTGAGACGTTCGTTGTTTGGGAACACATCTGTGCTGGGCTATCATCCAGGGGCAAAGAAGTCATTGCTGCCATATTTGGTCATCACCGGTGGGAATGAGCTCCCTGCCACCTCTGCCCCCTCGAGCCTCATATATGGGTGGGTTTTGGAAACACACACCATGGGATGCAGAACTGAAAGTCTGGGGCTGACTTCCCAGCCTCCAAGACAGCACACTCTTCCCAGCCGGGTGCTCACTCCCAGCCTGTTCCCAGAAGTAGACCAACCCACAGCATCCTCAGCCGCCATCCATTCCGGCCCTGATGGACCTTTTGTCCCCAGCTGAGAATAGGGACTGGGCCTGGTTTCTTGGGCTTCACATGAAACTCTCAGGCTTAGGAGTGAGTGTCTGCAGGTGAATTGTCCCCTGGGCCCATCTCCCTGAGGCCCTGCTGATGTTCCTGCCAGACTCACTTCTCAGGACCCAGAACACCTTGCTGCTGGGCCCTAATATCCACAAGCAGGCCTTTTTGATTCCCGGTTTCCCGAACCTTTGACTGATGCCCAGCAGGCACCTCTGTGGGCAGCTTTCTCCTGGACTGTCCACAATGGGCAGTGTTTACTGGAGTGGGGAGTGTCAGTGTCTCTTCCCCTTTAAATGCTGTGCTTTGCTCATCAGCTGGAACTGGCTCTGTCAGCACCCACAGCCTGGTCAGTGTTGCATGCCCCACCCACCCCAGTGAATGGGGCTACTTCCAGTTTCCAGGTCGTGTCCTCCTCCTGCCCGACCCCCTGACCACCTAGCTGAGGGAGGATATCCATGCGAATTACTTAGATGTCTGTACTCCAGGCAAAAATCACAGAGAGAAGTTTTAAACTGTCAACTAATCTATTTTGCTAGGCTTTTTAGCTTGAAAGTCTGGGATAAGGCTGGGAAAGGCTTTTAGTAACGCTTGAACTCGTGATTTGGAAGAAGAAGGCAGACGGTGCTCGGGGCGGCCGGCGCAGGCCTGGGTCCGCAGGCGGGCAGGTGCGGGGGCTGCCTCCGAAGGAGCGGTGCTGTGGCTTAGGTTTGACTCCGGCTGCCAGCAGTGGGCTTCTTCTGATTTTGTCAGAGGGTTATCGGAATCTTCAACCACAATGGGGCTCATAAAAATGTCCCAGTGTAGGCTGCTGGGGATGAGGCATCAGTCTGGGTCCTCTTGTGTCAAACTGGAAAGGGCTTCGGATGGCATCCGGCCTCTGGCTTTTCAAATTGCTCATTTTGACTCACTAGTGGTTATGAAACCAATTTAATGGGGCATGACCAGCTTGTCTTTGTTTTGTTTTGTTTCTCATGAAAGAATACAATAGAATAGATCAGAGTGGATATTATATAACATCTAAGATATTATTTCATGAAACTTGTGTTTCAGGTCCGTGTATACTGGATCATGGGCCAAAATCTCTTACTGAGGTTCGTAAGTAAACAAAGTGTCAAAGTCACTGTGATCTGGTCCAAATGCCCTCATTTGACATCCGAGAAAACGGAGGTTTTGAGGGGAGCAGCGACTGGCCTAAATCCATTAAGCTGAGTGGCAGAGAGAGAACTGGAGCTGGAACTTGAACCCCAGGCTTTTATTGTGAGTTGGCTCCGTCTGGTGTTTTTCTACCCAAACAAGAGGAGTTAATATAGGCTCTTGATGTTGGCCATTAGTAGTCATTAAAATGCGCCGCAACCATCCCTGACAGTTGCCATAAAGTGAGGGTGGGGGAAAGGAAGTGGCGTGAAACGAAGGGAAAGGAAGAGGTCGGAAATTCGGAAAAACATGGATGGACTTCCGAAGGGTCTGGGAAGAAAGGTTGTCCTAAACTGTCAGGACAAACGGAAGCTTTGCAGCGATCTCCCGTTTGGTATAAGAGGCCAGGCGGAGAGGGCACGAAAGGGTCGTTCAGGGAAAGTGGGACCCTGATCGAATCCCTCTGTCGCTTTTTGGTCTGAGTTGCCTGTTCATCTGGGGACAGCTTTTCCTTGGACAATTCTACCCGTCGGGCTATGCATTTGGATCGGTGGTAATTGTCGTGTGGGTTCTGGCAGACGACTTTCTTCCTATTCTGATTTCTTCTTTTTTCCCTCTTCTTCCTATTCTTAAAGGCCTAAACAAAAATCAGCCCATTATGTCAGGGTATTGTCTTTTATAAAATAATGTGCCCCCCTAAAAGGCAGTAACGGTTTATTTAATAAGTGCTCATTTTAAAATGTGCCCTTACAGGCCAACAGTGAGAATATCGATATTTAATTATCGCTTCTCAATAATTATAACGTGAAACATCAGGTCTCATATTATTATGGTTCCAGAGGCATGTTACTTGAACGGGTGCTTCTGAGCTTTGTTTTCAACAGTTTCATAAAAGACTCAACTTTTGTGATGTTCAGGGACCCAAATATTGCCCCCAGTCGGGCCTCATGGAAATGTTAGGATAATTTAGGGTTTCTGTGCAGAACTCCGTAGTTTCAAGGATACTGTGTTCTCTCAATGATCACAGTATGTTTTAATTTTCATCAATTCCTCTTGAGAGTGTATTGCAGTTTTTTAGGTCAGATACCTAGTAAACGAGTCTCTTTCTGAGGCACACACTCCAAATCCGCAATAGGAACTTCAAGTTCAAGTCCTGGGCATCAGTGTCTGGGAGGCTCTTCTGCCACTGTGGCTTTGCTCCAGCCTGAGAGTTCTGCTGTTCTTAACTACCTGTGAATCTATTGAAGTCAGTCCAGTTTAAAAATGAGAACCGTCTCCCCATGTCCGCTGCCCGGTGAGAGCGTGAATACATGTATTTTCTCACACAAATCAGCAGAAGTCCACACCACTCCGTCCTCAGCTACATTTCCAAGTCCAGTGTGTTCAGCTGTCTAGTGTCTTCTAAGGCAAAGAGCAATCATGTGACATTGGGATGCAACAGGCCGAGTCCTTCAGAGCCCTTTAATTCCCAGAGTTCTTGTCTTGATCTATGGGAAACCTCCCACACGCTGATGACGTAGCCATCTGACCACACTGGAAGTAGACCGTCTCTACGCAGCTCTTTAACCTCATCTAAATAGTACGTAAGGATGATGGTGAAGGGCGCTTACATGAGAAATTTGTATACCCTAGTCTCTTCCAGAGAACGCATTTTCCCAGAGTCACACAGTAGAATCTGAGCTTTAAAAAAACCACTGAAACTACCTTATCATTTTCATTGCTGATGCCATGTGCTTTTCCATGTGTGTCCCAAAGTTCTCAACTTCCTCACCACCTGGAGACAAGGTGCTGTTTGTTCATGCGCGCTAGCTCATTAAGTAGAAAACAGTGCTATAAACCTCCAGGTGGGGGGCATATGGGACACCCCTACCTCCTGTGGGCATGAACTTTGCATCTAAGCGCCAGGTCCTTTATACTGAAGGCTGATTTGTTTGCTAAATTGATTTTTTCAGTGCAGGGACCCCCGGTCCCCTGGGAGATAGACTGCTGCCGATTCTGATACTTGCAAAGATGTTCTCAGAGCACTCTACTGCTGTTAGGTACAAGAAGGGGCTACACGTGTGATACCCTGAGAAGAATATTCGGTGAGGCACTGGCATGGGAACAGACAGAGGAATGGAGAAGTCGGAAGTACATATGGGAACTAATAAATGATAAAAGTGATATTTCAAGTCAGTTGGAAAAGGGTGCATTTCCAGATGGAGCATCACCATCTGGAAAAAATAAGGGTGGATCCCTACTCCCACCCTTGCTCTCAAATAAATTCCTGATGTATCAAATACCTAAATTTTTTGAAGAAATAGAAAACATAAAAATGGAAGTTCAAAAAAAAAATCCTTGGTGACAAAAGCCTTTCTGAGTAAGATGCAAAATGTAGACACCATTAAAATGGATTCAATTCAACAACCCCAAAACAAATGTTTTCTGATTGGAAAAAATACTCAATGAAAATAAAAGAGAAATGATAAAAAGGAGAAAATATTTCCAACATATATTAAATATAAAGGGTGATTTTCTTTAATATATAAAGAGCTTCTATAGATAAATTAGGAAAAAGTCAATAACCCAATGGAAAAGTAGCAAAGGATTCTTCAGAAAACAAAATACAATGGATTTTAAACAAATGAAAATATGTTCATACTGCCTCATAGTTAGAGAAATGCAGATTAAAACTACCATCAAGATTAAAGACTTAAGTGTAAGACTCAAAACCATTAAAAATCCTGGAAGGAAATGTAGGCAGTAAAATCTCAGACATTTTCATAGCATTGTGGTTTTCTGATTTATCTCCTTGGGCACAGGAAACGAAAGATGAAATAAAAAATGGGATTACATCAAAATACAAGTTTTTTCACAGCAAAGGAAACCATCAACAAAATGAAAAGACAGCCCACTGAATGGGAAAACATACTTGCCAATGATACTTGTGATAAAGGGTTAATATCCAAAATTTACAAAGAACTTATATAACTCAACAGCAAAAAAATCCAACTGATATAATGAGCAAAGGACCCGAATAGACACTTCTCCTGAGAGGGCTTACTGATGATGGCCAGTAGACATATAAAAAGATGTTCAATCATCAGAGAAATGCAAATTAAAACCACAATAAGACACCACCTCACACATGTCAGAATAGCTATCATCAGTAAATCAACAAACAAGTGCTGGTGAAACGTGGAGAAAAGGTAACCCTCATTCACTGTTGGTGGGAATGTAGGTTGAAGAAGCCACTCTGGAAAACCATATGGAGTTACCTCAAAAAATTAAACCTGGAACTGCCTTATGACCCAGGGATCCCACTTCTGAGAATATATCTGAAGAAACTCGAAAGACTGTATGCACCCCTGTGTTCAATGCAGTGATTTTTTTTACAATCATCAAGGTTTGGAAGCAGCCCAACTGCCCATCAGTAGAAGAGTGAATAAAAAAGCCGTGGTACATTTACACAATGGAGTACTACTTGGCCATAAAAAGAAGGAAATCATACCCTCTGTGACAGCATGGATGGACCTGGAGAACATTACGCTAAGTGAAATCAGCTAGTCTGAGAAAGACAAGTGCCATGTGGTTTCACCCATATGTGGACTCTAATGAACAAAATAAACTAATAAACAAAATGGAAACAGATCATAGATACAGAGAACAGACTGACAGCCGTTAGAGGGAGGGGTGTTGGGTTGCTGGGAGAAAACGGTGAAGGGATTAAACAAACAAATAAACCTCACAGACACGGACAGCAGTGTGGTGATGAGCAAAGGGAAAGCGGGGTGGGGGAGGTAGCAGAGGATAGAGGGGGGATAAAGGTGATGGAAGGGGACTTGACTGGGGTGCTGAACACACAGTACGATGTACAGAGGATGTGTTATGGAACTGTACACCTGAAACCTGTTTAATTTATTAATCAACATCACCCCAATACATTCAATAAAAAGAAAATAAGTAAAAATAAAAAATTACATTTCTTGTTAATAAAACAAATAAAAACTACCATCAAAATGTAAAGACTTATCATTGTGGCCAGAGAGAACCAAGTGCTCTCATACACTTACTTATGGGAGTGTAAGTTAACATAACCCACAAAGAGAGCAATTTAGTAAGTAACGCTTATCAAAATACAAATGTAGATAATGTTTGACCTAATAATTGTATTTCTAGGAATTTACCCTACAGACATACTGACACAAGAGAGCAATGACATATGTACAAGAATATTCATTACATTATTGTTTATAAAAGTAAAAGGTGCTCACCAATTGAGAAATTGTTTTTCATTTATTTTTTTAAAATTTTTAAAGATTTTATTTATTTTTAGAGAGAGGGGAAGGGAAGGAGAAAGAGAGGGAGACAAACATCAGTGTGGGGTTGCCTGTCAAGTACTCCCCACCCCCACCACTGGGGACCTGGCCCACAACCCAGGCGTGTGCCCTGACTGGGAATTGAACTGGCAACCCCTTGATTCGCAGGTCTGCGCTCCATCCACTGAGCTACACCAGTCAGGGAGACCTTGTTTTTGAAAATTAGGGTACATCCATACTGTTCTTTGAAAAACAGAGTAGTGTTTAACAAGAATGAGTGTGTGAAAGTGGGACAATTTCCCAAATTTCAGAAATGAACAAAAGCAAGGCAAAGGACAGCCTCCACCCTGTATTGTCCATTTGAGTGTTAAGAAGTTGAGAACAGAAGTTGCTTCTGAGGGAGAATGTAAGGGTCCAAGATGTGAGTCAGTTTTTCTTTATTCTGTGTGGTTGTTTGTACTGTATGAATTACGTACAATGCGCACGTTTGCCTACTTACAATTTAATGTTCTTATCAGAGTATATGACATTATTTAACAATCTGGCTTGATGAAGGGATGTGGGAATCAGGTGCCTTTCATTTAATGGGGGGGCCTGGGTGCTGTGCACCAGGAAACAAAAAAGCCAAATTCAACCAAAGGGAGATATGTTTATACTAGAAACCAAGACTAAAGTGATGCGGGGGTGATAAGAATTGGGGATGAGGCTAGATAAAAGAATAACTTTAGAGGTGTCACTGAAAAGACAGATGAGATAGGGAGACAGGGGCTTTGAATGGAGCCTTTAGAAGCCACAAATGAGCTGAACTTAGGGTGCTGTGCAAGTATTTGTAAGTAATTAATAGTAGTAGCATAATAAATGTTTGTCATCCATTGGACTACAAAGTCAATTACATTTTGGAGTGGACATAATCTCTATCCTATTTATATTCAATCACAAATGTATGATGGTTATGTTGAAACTGGTCTTTTAGGGCTTGGGAAAGAATGCCAATCCAACTTAGGGCTCATTCTCAGACCAAAGGAGGTAACCAGTAATCATTAATCCACTGAAGGTTATATGAAGTGCTAAAGCCTCACTTTCTTCATCTTGTATTTCCAAGGATACTACTGTGCAATGCAAAGGAGTTCTAATCAAGTATTATGAGTAAAAACTGCATAGGTGTTCATGCCAATCTACATATTTTATATTCAGGTTCAAAAAGGCAGAGATGATAAAGGCAGAAGGTAGTTTTATGTGTACACAGCTTGGCAAAGCAAGCTACATAATTAGACATTTGGTAAAGACGTTTTGTTCGTGGTGGTGGTGGTGGTGGTGATAATGCTGGTGGTGGTGATGCTGGTGGTGATGATGGTGGCGGTGGTATAATAAACACTAATGTTTTCAATATTTCTTGATGGAAAACTTCTCCTGCAATATCTTTCTCATAGCAGTGAGTAGGAGGAAAGATGGGCAAGGAGCCAATGTCCAGTTTTGGGACCCAGACTATGATAAAGTTGTTACACTGACAACCAAATAATAAGCATAAATAATCAGTGTATTTGACTTTCGGGTCCACATTTCTCCCAATACAGTAATGTCCCGTCATCTAATCACATGATGCACTTCTCTATGGAAGCAATGGTGTGGGATTCACTTGTCAAATGGTGAACAATCTATTATTTCAGTTTTTAAGAGGATCAATCTGAGATCGGTAATACTTTCTGGTGATAGAATTTATCTAAAAATTAACATAATTTAAACCAAATCATTTCCTAAAGGAAGGGTCTTTCGTTGCAAAAAGTCCATCCTTGACATTCCCAATCAGTGAAACCATTTTGCTAAAATTTAAGGAGTAACAAAATAATTTTTAGGGCTAGAAGGGACCTTAAATATAGACTAAGTCAACACTTTTGTTTTATATTATTTTCTTAAATCATTTTTTAGTTTTCAATTATAGCTGACATGCAATATTTTATTAGTTTCAAGTGTACACCCTACTGATTAGAGATTATGTAACTTACTAAGCGATCATCCAGATAAGTCTCATACCCATCTGACAGCACACATAGTTATTAGAATATTACCGACTATATTCCCTATGCTGTTCTTTACATCCCATTCTGTAACATTCTGTAACAGCCAATTGTACTTCTTAATCCCCTCACCTGTTTCACCCATCCTCCCAGCTTTCCTCCCATCTGGCAACCACCAAAATGTTCTCTGTATCTATGAGTCTGTTTCTGTTCTGCTTGTTTATTTATTTTGTCTTTTAGATTCAGTTGTTGACATCTATGTGTTTATTGCCATTTTATTGTTCATACTTTTTCTTTTTTCCCCCCTTCTTTTTAACATTTCATGTAATACTGGTTTGGTGGTGATAAACTCTTAGCTTTTTTTTGTCTGGGAAGCTCTTTATATGTCTTTCGATTCTAATTAATAGCTTTGCTGGGTAGAGTTGTAGGTCCTTGCTTTTCATCAATTTGAATATTTCTTGCCACTCCCTTCTGGCCCACAAAGTTTCTGTTGAGAAATCAGCTAAAAGTCTTATGCGAACTCGCTTATAGGTAACTAACTGCTTTTGTCTTGATGCTTTTAAGATTCTCTCTTTGTATTTAACTTTTGGCACTCTGAATATGATGTGTCTTGGTGTGGGCCTCTTTGGGTTCATCTTGTTTGGGACTCTCTGCACATCCTAGACTTGTGTGTCTATGTCCTTCACCAGGTTAGGAAAGTTTACTGCCATTATTTTTTCACTTTTTAGTTTCTTGCTCTCTCTCTTCTTCAGGCACTCCTATGATGTGAATGTTAGTACACTTGAAGTTGTCCTGGAGACTCTTTACGCTACCTTCAGTTTTGTGGATTCTTTTTTCTTTCTTTTTAAAAATATATTTTATTGATTATGCTATTACAGTTGTCCCATTTCTCCCTCTGGCTTCCCCTTTGCCTGGATTATCGGTGCGCGAATGTGGGACCACCTGGTCAGCCAGGCACCTTGAATGGCCTCACTGGGTCTGCACCATTGCCACCCCGTGCCCAGAGTCCGTTAGCCGCTGCCTGTGCACCTGGGGTCTGCCAGCCGCTCTGCCTGCACTCCCAGTCCGCCAGCCTCCACTTTTTCCTGCCAGAACTCCACCCCTCTTACCAGTATGGATGAATAGTTGTTGGACTTTTTCACAGTTCAATTTTCTATTAGCTCTGGTTGTTTTCTTGTTTCTAAATCTTCGTTGTCCTTAATTTTGGTTGTGAGAGGAGGCACAATATGCCTCCATCTTGGCCGGAAGTCCTCTCTTTTTTCTTTTTTGCTGTTCTAATTGGGTATTTTTTACTTTCTTATATTCCAGATTGCTGATTTGATTCTCAGTTTAATTTACCTTACTGTTGATTCCCTGTAAATTATTCTTCATTTCAATTAGTGTATCCTTCATTTATGACTGGTTCATGTTTATGGTTTCCATGTCCTTTTCATGCTGTTGAACTTCTCACTAAGTTCCTTGAAGTTCTCACTAAGTTCCTTGAGCATTCTTATAAACATTGCTTTAAACTCTGTATCTATGGTAGTTTTCTTGCCTTTATTTCATTTAGTTCTTTTTTTCTGGAGATTTTTCCTGTTATTTTCTTTGGAAACCTGTTTCTTTGTCTCCACATTTTGGCTGCTTCCCCACGTTTGTTTCTACACGTTAGGTAGAGCTGCTATATCTCCTGGACTTGGTAGAGTGGCCTAATGTAGTAGGTGTCCTGTAGGTCCCAGTGGTGCCACCTCTCCAGTCACCCAAGTAGGGCACTCCAGGTGCACCTTTGTGTGGGCTGTGTGCACTGTCCTGTTGTAGTCAAGCCTTGATTATTATTGGTGTCACTGGGAGGGACTGACCCCCAGGCTGATGGGCTGTGAGGATTGACTCCACTGCAGCGGAGGAGCTGCTGTGCAGGAGTTGACCCTACGGAGCAGGACTTGCTTCAGTGGGGCTGTGGTGCTCACCAGGTGCGCCCCTTGAGTGTGTTGCTCATGGAGGTGGTAGGGTTGTAATCCGGTGTGGTCTGACGCTGTCCACTGGGTACACTGGTTCTGGGGCTTCCTGGGAGGTACAAAGTCAGCTACTGGCTGTGTCATGCCTGGGGCCACTGGCATGAGCTACAAAGAGATCTCCAGATGGCTGCTACTTGTGCTGGGCTTGGAGGTGCGCAGGTGAAACCAAGCTGTGAACCGAGGTCGGCTGCCGCTTGTGCTGGGCCTGGGGTCACTTAGCAAGAGGTACAGGGTATGCAGAGGTTAGATGCTGTTTGTTTGAGGGATTTTTAAGAAAGTCCAAAGCATGAGGCAAGAGAGGCCATTTGTATGTAAAAGCCTCTAGAGGGAGCTTGAGTGGGCCTGCACATCAGGTGGGGTGGGGTCTCAGGGAGTCGCCAGGGGTGGAGCAAACAGTGTGAGCCAGGTTGATGGTGACTCAGATATGGCACCCACCTGCTAGCTCTGCGAATATGGGGTCTCTGAAAAGGAATAAAGGCCTCAGCCGGCACTTTCATCTGGCAAAAGGTGCACTGCCCCCACCCCCCAGCTTTCGCCCTGATGCCAGACAAGTCAATTCCTCCTTGCATGTCTCCGGTGCCTTGCTACCTGCTGCCCCAGAATTGGAGCTCGGATGGACTGAGTCTGAGTAAGTCCGTGTGCAGGGCCTTCAAGAGGAACTGCCTGGGACTCCAGAAGCCCTCTTTCTCCCTCAGCCTCAATCCCTGTGGGTTTTTACAGCCAGAAGTTATGGGGACTTCTTTTCCTGGCTCTAGAACCCTGGGCTGGGAGGCCTGGTGGAGGGTCGGGACCCCTCACTCCTCAGGGGGAACCTCTAAAGCCAAGATCTTCCTTCCATTTTTTATCCACCACATGTGGGTGTGGGACCAGCCAGTTTCATGTGCCTACCCCTCCTGCCAATCTCTATGTGGTTGTTCTTTAAATCCCTAGTTGTAGGATTTCTATTCAGCTAGATGTGAGGTGGTTCTGAATGATGGTTGTTTTGTAGTTTAGCTGCAGTTTTGATGTGGTTGTGGGAAGATTCAAGTACTGCATTTACCTATGCTGCCATCTTGACCGGAAGTAGTCAGCCCTTCTGTTTTAAGAGGTGAGCATACTGAGTGTCATCTAGATTACAGAGCTCAAACAGGAATTTACCCCTCCACCATGCTGCTGCCAAATCCAGGAGTGGACACATTCCAGAGGAAGTCAGCATTTTATGGTTCATCTTTTTTTTCTAAAGCAGAAAAAGGTTATAGCTTTGTATGAAGACATTATACTATCACCTTTCTTTTTTCTTCTTTCCTTTTTACCAAAGCTGGGAACAAAGAGTGGAGATAATACTGCAATTTCTATTTCTACAACCTCATTTGAAACCATTCTCTTTGATTTAAGTTTTCTTGAAAAGGATAAATTGTGTTAACTTAGTTCAAGTTGGGGAAAAGTTGATTGGACATTCTGTTGTCAAGGAAACCAATTGTGTGTGTGTCTCTCTCTCTCTCTCTCTCTCTCTCTCTCATGCTCACACACACACCACACACCACCCACTAGTTATTACAGTGCCCTTTAAACTCTTCATCTGAGATTTTAAAATTACTTTAAAATACCCAAGAGCTCTACTCTGAAAATCTGTACAAGAAGTACTCCAGGAAGTGGTTCGTAGAATTCAAACTCAAGAAGGCCCTTTTCTAATTCTGGGGAAGCTCCTGTCATTCTGAGTCAGTGCTATCTCTCAGAAATGTATGAGACAGTCCACAAGGTCAGTGTCAAGTCAACTGCAGAATGAGACTATTGGAAAGGGAAAGATGGAACAAGAACTTCTACAGAGCCATAGAACAGCACTAGAGAAAGGGAATGGTAAACAGTTCAATCCCTTGAGCCTTTATTGAATATCTATCATGCTGAAAGTAAGAAGCTATACATACCAAAAAAGGAGAGAAAAGAAAGAAAGAAAGAAAGAAAGAAAGAAAGAAAGAAAGAAAGAAAAGAAAAGAAAAGAAAAGAAAAGAAAGTACAAGACCAACCTGAAAGCAATCTCAGAGCATGAGGTAGACTTGCCTCTTATTGAAAGATATGCTCCACCTCCCATTCTTTCAGCTGAGGAATACACCTGTCTGCTCCATCAATGTCATTCTTGGCCACATGACCTCCTGCCCTGACTTCGGGCGTGGCCATATAACTTGGTTTGGCCAACACAATGTTAGCAGACATGATGCAGCAGACACTTAAAACGTTCTTGTGCTGTCAGCTTTGTTCTCTTGGACCTTGGCCTTCTCCACAAGTAGAGCCTGCCCTGGCCTGACAGCTGTTCCCGGGAGGCTGAGAGACATGTGGAGCAGAGCCGGCCTAGCTGGGCCTCCTCCCCAGCTGTCCTGCAGACACCCCAGGAAACTCAGCTCAGCTCCCCAGCCAAGGCTGGCTCCGATCAGTCAATTCCAGCCAACTATGAGACATATGATAAAAACAATAATTTGTTGTTCAAGTCACTTCGTGCTAGAGTAGTTCGTTATACAGCAATAACAATCTTATACAGAAAGCATCTATTCAATAGTCTAACATCTTAATTTATTACCTTCATGGGGTCATATAGCAAACCAAAGAGTGGTTAAGGAGAAATTGGCCAAACTGTGAGTCTTCTGGGGAGGGCTGTTTTCACACAGGGTACAAGTCAACCCCTTTAGAAAATCATCGCTGGGAGAACAAGATTATGTATCCTAGGACTGAGGGGCTCACAAGCCCCTGGACTCCATCAGAACATACATTGGGAACATGACAGAACTTTACTGCACTGGGAAAGTTAGAACCGACCTGCAGGTCTGGGAAAGAGCTGCTAAAATCAGCCAGCGGCTGAGGATAAGCTGAGTGAGAACAGACTGAACTGCTGAGGATTCCAGTGGGGAAAGACACATGTTAAGAATAAATTGACTTGAGTCTGTGAAATCTTGAATAGGGGAAATGCTCTGAATGTGAGTTTGTTCACCAGATTCTGGAATTTCATTAAAAAAAAAAACCAAACAAAAAAAAACTGGGTGGTGAGCATACTCTGAAGCATAAAAGGGAAAATTCAGGAAAAATCAAGGAAAAGCTATATTATTTTACCTGGCTGAGAACTAGGGTGACTCTATGTCCTAGCACATCCGGGACAGCCTTAGTTTCCACTGTTGTCCTGGGGTGATAATTAACAGCACCCCCCACTTTCACTTTCAAAAGTCTACAGGATTGGATGGTGGGTGAGGTGGTCACACAGCTGACAGTATATTTTACCCGTAGAGTTGAACAAAACAGGTGCGAGTAGGGTTCGGATAAGCTCATGGGGAAAGACCTGCCATGGGTTATCAGGGCAAATTAGGCCCAGGCACGGAGGGCCACCGGGCCCCACTGCAGCTCACCCCCATGCACCCTTTGTTGCGAGAGATGGTGTGAGCACCCAGGGCCTGACCCAGCTGCTCAGGGTCTGAAAGGCTGGGAAGTGGTGTTGTTTCAGGCTATCCGATGCCCCCTTGTCCCACTCTGGGGTCTTCTCTAGGAGCCTCATTTGCTGGGCACTCCCTTATGGATCCGCAAGAGACAGAAACACATGCACCTTCCCATCTTGTCGTTACTTCCGCGCACTGCGACATGCAAAAATCAACATACATGGCAGAAGAGTGGAGTTCCCCTCTTACCCGCACAGACGTCCGTACAGCCTTCTGAGCTCCATTTGGCTTTCCCAGAAACCCTGCAGAAAACCCAGCATGTGAGTGAGAATATGATTCAACCAAATGTCAAGTGTTCAGACTTACTCCGAGAACAAGTCTGGAACAGCGAGAGCGCAATTACATCAACAATAAAGAAAGAACTGAAGCGATATTGCTTTCAAGTACTTTGGAGTATTAGAATAAACCGACACCTTTAAAATATATATATATATGCAGAGCCAAGGAAAAGTCTCCATCAGCTCTGCTGTAATGGGCAGAAAAGATCATTTATACTTAAACTATTTGCGTATAATTGCTGCTAAAATATTTGAAAACTGTTTGCTTTCTCAACTATGTTAACATTCCCCTCTGCAATTTGGTTTATATTATTATTTTTTTTGGCAAAGCCTCTTTTCCCTGCCACTATTTATGTAAACATCTGCTGGGTCTATCCGAATGATCACAAATTCTGAATTATCGTGATCCAAGTTAAATTTTAACTAAAATCAACATCTTCGGAACTTAAGAACCTTAGAGCAACTTCATAGAGGACAAAACACTAGGCGCATTTGGTAGTGGGAAGGGAGAGGGGTGTACCTGCAGATACGCACGGGGTGGGGGCGTGGGGGTGGAGGCTCGGAAAACGCTGCACTCGCTGCTGTGTATAAGCGTGGAGTTGTGCAGATGCACACTGAGGGGTTGTGTGGGGCAGGGGTTAGAAATTGCTCAACTCATGGCATTGTGGGAATGCAGGGTACACGCAAATCCGCACGGGTCAGGAGGGAGGTGGGGGAGCAGAAAATGCTCGGCGTATGTTGTGGGAATGAGAATACAGGCAGATGCATGGGGCGGGGGTGCAAGTCGAGAGCTGGCGAGGTCAAAGAGGGGGGTGCCCTTGACGGAAATACATTCCATTCTCACTAAATCAACTTTCATGGCCTAAGCTTGCGTAGATCAAGGGAAGCGTGTATGAACACAAAAATAGTCATTGAAATTGCTATGTTCTAGAAGGAACTGGGCAGGGTGAGTACATGCAAGGATAACGAGCTGAAAACAAGCAAATGTGGACCTTTTCCGGAGGCAGGAGCGCTGTGTTCTCCTCACATCAACAGTTAGCTTGTTTCCCTCCCACCGTTAATACTAAAGTAACTACTCAACTCGATGCAACTGATCGCCCCCCACCCCGGAAATATGTGGAATGTATTTATTCCCATCTGATCTGTTGTTCTATTTTGACACCTAGAAATTTCTTCCCACTCGCTTCAGGAACCTCACAGGAAGCCCGAATGAGCTAGCGGGGGCCTGAAGTGGTGAACCGGCCACCCCCGAGATAGAGATGAGGAAGAGAGAAACAACGATGAAGAGCGGAAGAGGCTGTGGGACCGAGAAAGGGGCGGAAAGGGACAGGGAAAAAACACTGAGGAGGAAGGGCAGAGACAGCGAGTGCAATTTTTCTAGCTGCCTTTCCGGGGCGAGGGGGCGAGGGGGCGAGGGGGGATCCTAAAGAGACCTGAAAGGTGGAGTGGCAGGACCGGCCTAAATTCCGTCCTTCCTGCCTTTGTTTGGCTTTGTGGCTGTCCATGCTGGATCTGCTGGCTCCTGATGTCGGGTCTGGTGGCAGCACCCCATGAGTTAGCAGAATACACCATGTGGCTTCTGAGAAGACCCAGTGTGAGGGGAAAAAGAGCCTCAGAAGATAGAGCCCTGGGCCTCTATCTACAAATGTGGACGTTTCCACTTGCTAGTCACTAGGGTACATCTCGCTGAACCAGCTTCCCTTCCAGCCTTTTGTTTCCGACAGCTCATGGCCTTGACCCCGTTACCCTGGCTCCAAAGTTATTTGACTCATCTTGCCTTGAACACTCTACCCCTCATTAGTCCCATGAGGTGCTAATTTTGCCCCAACACCCCCCTCTTTTTACCATCATTACCACCCTGGGGCCAAGTCTTCGTTTCACACTTAAGCTTCTACCAACGATGTGACCCGAGTCCTCTCCCTTACAGGGTAGTCATCCACTCTGCTGTCCCTCTCCTACTCACAAATGACAACGCGTGAATGGTCCTGAACTTGCCTTTCTGGGTGGTCAGAATCTAGCCCACCCCCGGTCCCCTCCTCCTCTCTCACAGCTGCATTCCTCAGGGCCCCCCAGTCTTTGGCTTCCAGGCTGTTCTTCAAGCTGTGTGTGCCCTGGTTCACATGTAGGTGCATCACACACCTTGTCACCCCCTCCATCTGGCTTGCGTGTGCTTCTCTTGGTGCCTGTTGCTCCTCCTTCTCCAGGAAGTCCTCCAGTCCCGATGGCTCTCCCTTCTCCTCTAAAGGCCAAGCCCCCAAATGTAGCACTGGGCTAGATCTGATCTGGTATTGTGTGCGAGTATTTGGGTGCGCCCTTGAGGCCAAAAGTAACTTCTGTTTCTCCCCCATTTCGGGTCCTGGCACCTTTAGACACTCACTAAATGGATTTGGGGGTGAATGAATGGATGGCAGGACTCTATACATGTTAATGAGTGATAAGCGATGCATCGTTGCCATCCCATAGTGCCTTCACATATAGGCCACTCCAAGTGTGGGCGTCCTGGAGAGCAGCAGGGCTTCATGGGTAAAGCTGCCCTGGGCTCAGCACGGCTTAGGCTAGAAGACAAGGAAGACAGACAGCCCTTACCTGGCGGAAAAATGGCAGGTTTCCAATGAAAGGAGAAGGCTTAGGATGTCTGATGCCCAACTTCTCTAGTCTTGAAAATGCGGAGGTGGAGTACCTGCGGGGAAAAGCAAATTTGAAAAACAGAGAAACTGAAGTTCACATTCATACTTTTGGCTATATGTGGTGTCAGAATTATTGAGTCCTCTAGAAGTATGGGGAGAAAAAAGTTTCCAGTTGACAACATCTAAGGATGGAAGTGGTTGGAGGCTTGTAGGTGAGTGAGTAGCGTTGGACTCAGTGAATTCCTCCTGGCTGAGTGACAGCTAGAGATCAAGGAATCCTAAAATCTTACGGTTGGAAACCCCTGAGAGATGACATAGTCCAAGTGCCCCTTCCCCACCTAAACTGCCCATCAATAAATTGCTTCTTAAAACACAGCACTCCCCTGCCCTGGCCTGTGTGGCTCAGTTGGTCTGGGTGTTGTCCTGCAAAGCGAAAGGTCACCAGTTCGATTACCAGTCAGGGCGCATGGCTGGGTTGCAGGTTCAGTCCCCAGTCAGGGCATATGCAAGAGGCAACTGATCAATGTGTCTGTCTCACAGAGGGAGCTGTTGCTCTCCCTCTTTCTCCCTCCCTTCCTCCCTCTCTGGAATCGATAAAAGAAAATTAAAACAATAACAACAACAAAAACAAACAAAAGCAAAATAAAACAAAAACACACCACTTGCTAGTTCAGCCCCTTTGCCTCTAAATCTGTCATGAAAAATTGCCTCTGAAGACAAGGGGTAAGGAAAGCTAAGCAGGCTAGGGCCTGGGTAATACTTGGATGGGAGAAGGCAAGGAGTGAAAAGTAACAATTGCAAAGATAAGTTCCCGTGTAAATTTGTCTTTTTCTTCGTCAGAATGGACCCCTGCACATAATTTGTCCCTCAGCACATTCCTTGACCTAATAGAGAAAAATAAAAACAGGGACGGAGGGGACACATCATGGGGACAAGACCTCCTCACCCACCACTAACGACCTCTTCATGTCTTTGTTTTCATGGCCTGAAACCATATGGGAAGCGTATTTTCTTAACCAAACATCAGGAAATGTGGCCCGACAGATTTCTGTGCCACTTTCCAGGAGAAAGCGGCAGTCTGAGAAGTGCGGGGTGGTTGTCAAAACATTGGAATTACTGGGATATTTCAACAGTTTATGGGAACGGAGGGATACCACGGTGAAAGGCAGAACTGGCTTAGAAAAACCTGGACATATGGCTGGAATCCCTGATCCGCCCGCTAATTAGGTCAAAAGTTCAGTTGGTTCAAAAAAATTAATGAGTCAAACTGGGTGTTTAGCATCATGCCAAGATCAGCTAGATCTTACCGGTAATTCAGGGACAAGGAAAAATATAGAGAGGATGGCTACAGCTTCCTCTCTAGGACTTCATAGCAGTACTAGAACGTAAAAAAAAAACCAAAAAACATTGCTGTAAGAATCACTCTGTTTGCGGGAGCCTCTGACCTTCCCACCTGCAGTCCCATAGAAAGCCCTCGAAATACAAACTTTTCACTGAATGCTCACGTACTCAGGGAAAGGCAAACCTGGGGGAGTGTGGGTTTGCATTGTTCTGAGCAATGGGTCTGCTTCTCGAGGGGCCACAAGGGAGAACCAAGCCAGGGCAGAAAGGGAAGGAGAATTCTGCTCCCAGCTCTCCCCACCAAAGTTTCCACTGTATGGCGGCGTTACCGGGTTTGAACGAATCCCCAAGTCATTTACGTCCATGTTCCAGTGTAATTACAAAGCACACTCAGAGCCACGTGCGAATCACGGGGCGAGTCACGGCCACATCCCTCCTCGTTAGCGAGTGCACCACAGGGTGTCACAGTTATTCTTTCAAGTCAACTACGATATTTTCAATTTCTCCCCTCGCACCTAAGAGGAAAGACCGAAGGAGACATATCAGCCCGCTTAATCCCTCAGCCTCTCCAGTCTGGCTTCTAGGTTCATTTCTTCATCAGTTTATGTGAATTATTTTCTGCATGTAATCTCTCACGGGTAGAAAGAAATATGTCATCTTGGGCCACGTAATTACATCTTAATTTTGTAATTAGATGTCTTGATTGTCTAATTAAAGGACAAGAAGTCTGTGCCTAATTACACATGCTAATTATTATGCAAGTCCATGCCCTAATTATGTAACTCCACTTATGAAAACATTGCTCGTGTGTCCCTGCACAAAATTCAGACATTTTCAGACAAATGGCATCAGCAGAGAACGTTCTAGACATAGCCATCAACTTCACATTGCAGCCTGGACTCAAGTACAGACCTTGAGTGTCTTCGGCCAGGAGTAGTCAAATGTCGCCATCCTTAACGAGAGTCCTTGCACCCAAATCAGCAGGGAGGGGTCACTGCCACCAGACTGCTGAGCAAAACTGCCAGGTGGGTTTCCTTTGTCTCCCTCTAACTTCCTTCCCTGCACCCTTGTTTCACATTCCCTGGTCCCAGGGTCTTCTCTGTCTCTCTCAACAGGGTCTTAACCCAGAACCTATGGACCCCAGGAGTTAAAAGTTGAACCGGGTCACTCCAAAGAAGAGAAGTTGAAGTCCTCACTCCCAGCACCTCAGCACATGACTTGATTTGGAGATGGGGTGTTTGCAAATTTAATCAGTTCAAGTGAGGTCGTACCAAAGTAGAGTGGACCCCTAGTCCATTTTGACTGGCGTCCTTGTAAGAGGGCAGCTGTGTGAACGGAGACACGGGGAGAATGCCACGCGATGACAGAGGCGGGGACTGGAACTGGGCAGCTGCAGGCCGGGCAACGCCGAAGATCAGCAGCCAACGACGAGAAGCCCAGAAGAGGCAGGCAAGGACTCTCCCCTGCAGGTGTCAGAGGGAGCGTGGCCCGTACCCGCCAGGGTTTCAGACTTCTAGAACTTTCAGGACTGAGCGATCGCAAAGTCTGGCATTTTAAGCCCAGTTTGCG
This sequence comes from Glossophaga mutica, assembly GCA_039655065.1. Classification (NCBI taxonomy): domain Eukaryota; kingdom Metazoa; phylum Chordata; class Mammalia; order Chiroptera; family Phyllostomidae; genus Glossophaga; species Glossophaga mutica. Next base: position 10,500,092 of record CM077313.1, read on the forward strand.
GTGCAGCGTTACGGAAGCCCTAGAAAACGGATAGACCGGGAGTATCCACAAATGAGTTTTAGAGAGCCAATGGAAAGGAATTAAAAAAAAATCTCCTCCTGGTACTTTCAAAGTTATCGTTATGAGAGAAATTTGCTCTTGTACGTCAAAATGTGCCGTTAATTCCTGTGCCATGGAAGAGGTGCAGGTGGCGGAGGACACTGCTGTGGAAAGCAGGCAATGCACAGCCACGTTGTGATCTTCAGAACGGCTTCCCCTGGACGGAGTGGATGCAAATACACCCCACAGTCGTGCAGATGGACTTGTATCATTGCTCACATGAAGGACACTTAAGCTGGAAAATGTCAACGGAAAGTCTGCGTTGCAACTTCAGATAGCGCCACCTTTGGGTTTTGACAACTAACACAGTCACATGCTGCTGCCCGACACAAATCCTGTAATGCCAGCATGTACCCTGTACTGTCCGTTCTCAAAATACATTGCACATCGCGGGTCGTCGTCAAAATAAGATTCCATTTTTAAAGCCTAGAAGTTTCCCAGTATGTTGTTGTCCCCAAGACAAAGCCCTTTCTTTCTTCTTCTTTTTTTAAATCGGAACCGGAGGATATATTTATTTGAGAGAGGAAGGGTGGGAGGGAGGGAGAGAAAAGAGGAGAGGAGAGAAAAGGAGAGGGGAGAGAGAAACATTGATTTGTTGCCTCCCACACACACCCTGACCAGTAATCGAACCTGCAGCCTTTTGGTGTACAGGACGATGCTTCAACCAACTGAACCACCCAGCTAGGGCAAGACAAAGCCCTTTCTTGATGCATTCAACAAGAGTGGCCAGCCCAGCTGTGGGTGGTGTAGCTCAGTGGATTGAGAGTGGGCCTGTGAACCAAAGGGTCGCCAGTTCAATTCCCAGTCAGGGCACATGCTTGGGTTGCGGGCCAGGTCCCCAGTAGGGGGTACGTGAGAGGCAAGAACACATTGATGTTTCTCTCCCTCTCTTTCTCCTTCCCTTCCCTCTCTCTAAAAATAAATAAATAAATTCTTTTAAAAGAAAAAGAGTGGTCAGCCCATTGTTCAGCCAAAGAAACCCTTTGTAATAAATTGGGGGATGCTTTGATGAATCATGTATTAAAGAGATGGTCAAACTGATTGAGGTTTGGAGCAAAAGCAGAACACAATCAAATGAGAACCTGCCCTCCAAGGCTCGCCTCTCTGCATATGTTGAGCCGTCAGAGAGGAATTGGATTTTCTCTCCTGTGCTTCTGGAAACAGCCAGCTCCTCGACTCATTCATCATCCTCCCCATTCCTATCAGAGAATTCCTACTTGGTGAGCTGCTTTTGGAAAGTTCAGAGGTTATGGATGTTTCTGAAATGATAAGAGATTTCTTTGGCAAATAACACTTCTCCTGGGATGAAAAACCATGATGCTCCAGGAACAGGTGAAGCCCTGGAGTCCCAGGTATCCCCAGCTGTCCTGCTCTTTGGGGAAGAAATTTGTTTTCACAAGGTTCCCCTACACTCGCAACGTGCACAGCCATCAGAGGCTCTGTCAGCAACTTCGTAAAACATTGGGGCCATGTCAGAAAGTTTTGATGGCAGTATGACGTTCCTCTTGTGGACATATAATTCACTAAACCATTTTCATTGTTTAATATTCAGGGTGCCCTCAGTGTTCTTGCTCACCTGTTATGCTACTACAATAAACTTCCCATGAGTCACCAGTTTTAAAGGCTGACGCTCGTGCCAAAGTGCTTTCCAGGACGTTTGTCCCAGCCAGTGTCACCCATCACACCAAACATCCTCCTGAAATTTTTCCCTAATTTCAGAGGCACACCAATGTACCTGCACATCTGCATTTCTTTCATTACTAGAGAGAATTTTTTTGCCATCCCTTTTTCTCCAATTTCAAAAATGTTTCCCAACTTTGAAATGATTCCTTCTTTCCCCCGCTCATTTCCACTACAGTTCACGTAGGTGTCAGGCAGAGTTGTGCCACGCCCATCGGTCAGCGAACTAGTTGGAATGTGAGCAGCCATTGGTAGGTGACTCCAAGCTGACTCCAATCACATGGCCGGGCAGGGAGAGGAGTTAAGCAGATGGAGTCTGAACAGTTTTCATTTCGAAAATAACTAACTACAGCCTGACTAGCTGACCTCAAATTCTATTTCTTTCTTCCTTGCCCCCTTCTTTCCCCACAACTACAGCTAGAGAAACTGTCAGCACAGAAATTGCTTCAATCGAGCATCGAGGCAAGGGGTTCCTCAGATACAGAGTTCCGATGTGAGGTCCCCTCAGTTGCTCTGCATCTCCCGGTCTTAGTGTCCTCGAGCTCGAGTTGCGGGCGCTGTCCTGTGGCCCACCCCCTCAAGCCTTTGCTCTCACTTGCCACTGGAGCTGGACATCATCTGGTGTACATTTGGTGGATTGGTACGGGGCATGTCTGGGAACACTAATTGTTTTTTACGCTGGTCTTGTAATTGGTGATCCTTGTAAACTTTCTTACTGGTTTACATGAGGAAGCTCTTTGATTTCTTATGCTGACAATTATGTGTTATGCAAGTAATATTTGTTCTCTTTCTAATCCTTTGTCTCATTTTTTCTCTTCTTTTTCCATTGGCTGGGACCTCTAGTACAATATTTAAAAGAAGCAGTAAAAGAGAGCATCCTTTTTGTATTCCTGATTCTATGGAATGTGTCGAATGCTTTAAGATTAAGTGCGAGATCTTGCTATAGATTTTTGAAGGATATTCTTGGTTGGGTTAAGGACATTCCCTTCTATTTCTAGTTTGCTTAGAAAAGTTTGTCTTGATTAGGTTTGCCATAGTTTTGCCTATGTTACTAATCTTTTCAAAGCATCAGCTTTTACTTTTGTTGATCATTTCTATTTTTTTGCTATTTAATTTATGATTATATTTCTATTATAATTTTCCTCCTATTTTCTTTGGGTTTACTCTTTGCTGTTCATTTTTCTTTTAACTTCTTAACAATTTAACTCACTTGTTTTCAATATAATTTTATTTGTAATGAATGCATTTAAGGCTAACATCTTCCTCCTTTAGCTGCATCACATGTATTTTGAAATGTAGTATTTTTAGTGTCCGTTATAGCCTAATAGGAAACTTCTGAGTATGTGTTAAACGAAAGGACTGATTCCGTAACATCTTAAAATGGTGACACATATTTTTGTATCACGATGAATTCATGGATTTAAATATATTTGGTATGTTTTGATCTATTGCAGTTATCATTGTATTTGTCAAATTATCCCATCTTTGGGTGGTGGAGTGCATACAACTTTGTTCCTGAGTACTTTGGACAGAAGAGCTTCCTTACTTTCTTAAATGATAAGCTGTTCCTGGTTTGTATAGCTAATTTCTTGCCCCAAACCTGGACCAGCAATTTCCCCAAGGAGTCCTGGCTCCTTTTAGTGGAAAATGGCATCTCAGGTCCATTAAAGGAGGAAGACTTTTCTCTGTATTTCTTGGTGATACTTCATGATACTACATTTTGTTCTTTGACCATGTGGGTGCCTATTCAGAAACTTAAATAGATTTTGAAACTTGTTAATCGACTCATTTGTAAGCACTTTACATAAAGATCAATATGGTGAATCCTACCAAAAAGTGGAGGAATTCTTTTAAGTAAACGAATCTTTCCCAGCTGTATTAGTTTCCAATGGCTGTTGTAATAAATAAACACAAACTTAATGGCTTAAAGCAACACAATTTATTATCTTCTCCTTCTGGAGGCCAGAAGTTCAAAATCAGACTCACTAGTCTTTAGCTGAGGTATCAGGTAGAGATGGCTCCTTCTGGAGCATCCAGGGAATTATTGGTTCTTTATTCCCGTGGCTTCTGGCCACATCACTCCAATCTCTGCTTCTGGTCATCTTCTGTGACCATCTTCTCTCAAGTGCCTCTTCTAAGGACCCTTGTGATGACGTGTAAGGCCCACCCAGGTGATCCAGGGCACCTTCCCTAGCTCAAGATCCTCAAGCCCATCCTCACAGTCCCTTTTGCCATAGAAAGTGGCATTGTACAGATGCCAGGGATTAGGACCTGGACATCTTTGGGGGCCACGATCCAGCCACCACACCAGCTGATATTGTGTGTGGATCCTGGTTTTCTGTGGAGTTCTGCTGTGTGTCTGTGAAGGCGAAGTGTCTGGGATGGACACTGTGAGATTGTCAGAGCTTCCGATTTAGGGAGAACTGGGTGGCACAGCTGCTGGAGGGTGGGAAGGAGGCAGGCACCGCCGAACCAGGCTTTGGTGGCCCCGCCATCTAAACGGGCAACAGATAACTATTCTAAAGAAAATTCTACAATTCAAAAACAATGATGTCACCCAGCTGATGGCCATTACAGCGCAGAGAGTGAACACACTTCTCCATCTTTACCCCAGCTTTTCAGGGCAGCAGAGAACTGGTTGAGTCAATAAATCTCAATTGGTTTCAAGACATTAATCTTCTCGATTCAGTCGTTCGTACAGCATCTCCACAGCCTTTGCTGTTATCTGCACATCGCTTGTGCTATTTCACTTCCAATTTCCATTGAATAAACATGAATGCATTTATTTTAAAAGGAAACTTTATATCTTGACCACAAATGAAAACCATTACCACTTCCATCAATAAAAACTCAGGGTAAAAATAAACACTTGACAATGGAAAATTTCAAAAGTCCATGAACCCCCTAAAATTGATCACACCTGCTACAGATGGTCCCTAGGCCAAGGATGGTCCAAACGGGCCGTATTTTATCACGCACTCTGTCCAGGTCTCCCTGACTCGGCTGATAGCTTAACACCACGGTCAGAGAAGAAGGAAGGAACCTCGTTCCTTTTCAGCATACATGTGGAGAAGCAGATCAAATGAATCTATTGTCTTGTGCCTCCTTTCTCAGAACTAAAGAGAGCTGATCTGTAGCTGACATTGGATTTATTCCAAACTGCGACAGCGCTTTACCTGAGTGAGAGGGAGATATCCTAATACCGAGCTCCTTTATCGCTGTCAGGGCTCACGTTCATCAACATGCAACAGATGCGGAGACTCACTGGGACAGCACATACTCACTGCCCATCTCCTAGGTGCCAGGCACGGTGCTGGGCGCCAGGGATGCTGCAGAGACATGGCACAAGCCTGGTGGGCCAGACAGACATTCAACAGCTAATGACAAGCAATCAATTCAGCATTTACTTTATGATCCTTGCAGCCAAGAAGCATCACGTGTCACAGGACGTGCCCGTTGAAATGCACACTTTGCCTTTTGATCACTTAAGAGCACTTCTGCCCAACTGTTGGATGGTATTTGTAGAGCCCGGAAAGAATGGCAAGTGGTCCTCATGCTAATTATTTCCTCCCAAAGCCAGCTTTCAAAAAATAGGGCCCTCCAAAGGGGAACAGTCTCCAGAAAACCATTAAAATGAGGACAGAGGTGTTGAAGCTGGCGTGATACTCAAGGCAGTGTGGCCCATGGCAGACCGAAGGTGCTGGCAGTCCAGGAGGCACTGGGGTGGGGGTGAGGTATTCACGTGGGAGGAAGCACGGTGTCTGCCAAGTGTGCTTTCCAATGCTGTCCCACCCTGAGAAACCAAGTGATACCTTCTAGGACCAAGGGCAGCAGAAGGCATGGCGTTGGAGTGCGTGGTTAGGAAGGCAGGGGACTCCGAGTGAGGCCCAGAGCCAGGCCCCACCTCGGCCCTCCTTCCCCAGTTCTGTGCCACGCAGTCACACAGCTGGTCACAGAAGGATGCTGGGAGCGGGCCTGGCCCTTTTGGGCCAGCGAGAATTATCGGAGAAGAGGGAGGAAGGTAGAGCAAAGAGTAGTTTCACAATATGAATGCACAGGCAACTCCTCTTCCTATTTTAAAACTAAAAGCAATCAAATTATGTCACTAACCCAGTTAAGTGACTGAGATTTATGAAACACTCCTGCATTCTTTTAAAGTATTTGACTGAATTTAACTAGGCTAAGCTTCCCTACCCGCCACTTGAAAAACCAATGACATATATATAAATACAGCCTGAAACCTGCCCCCAAACCTCTCTTCTAGGAGGCGGCAGGGAAGACAGGGGTGCAGAGTCCTGGCTTAGTGCACTTAAAAACTGCGCATCATAAACATTTTTAAATAAAATATATATTCAAATGTAAATATATTATAATATATTTTAAGTTATAAATTTAAATACAAATATATTTAAATGTAATTTCCTATGTTTATCGATTTAAAAGTGAAAGCGGCCTCTTGGATCTGGACCTCGAATTCCTTCCACGTCAGGGGATTTAAGCCCAGACGTGGTGTGACATCCTCCAGCGTCCCTGCCTCGCTCAGCCTGTTTGTCCTGGGAGCTGGGGAATTTGGCTTTGGAGGGGGGAAAGCAAGCCAAAGAATTTCTTGCTAATGCCTCTCAAGTAAGGATTGTGCTTCTGTGGGCTCGTCTCTTTCCCATTCCCCCCCACCTCCCACATGCTGAGCTCTGCAGCTCTGCCCACCAGAGTGACGCTGTCATCAGAGAGCCACCGGCAGCTTCTGGGTTCTGGAGACACAAGTCACCCAAGATGCATTTCTGCAGAGGAGGGGAAATAACTAGGCCGCCCCGCATCAGCAGGAGCATCGCCGGGAGACAACTGAAAGGGCTCACGCTCCTGGAGATAGGCAAGGTCCAGGCCAGAGCAGAGTTCATCTCTGTCTCTCCACCTGCCAATTAGTAGACTGGGCCTCCCTGATAATTGTGCTCTCAAGATAATGGCTTGTTTAAGTAATTGATGGTGTTTGTCCTCACTGGGGAATCTTAGCACATCAAAAGATGTTGAGAAAGCCAAAATTCACCTAGGGTCTGAATTAATCACTTTGTCAAGCACAGCAAAGGCCGGCTTGCTTTGCTAATAATCCCAAATGAGGTAGCAACCCTCAGTTAAATAAGAAAACTGTGGTGCCTTTAATTAACGTTTCAAAGAGCTTGGGCTTGCTTTTTCACCTGCTTTATCTCTACAAGAAGGTGGGGGAATGCGTGCAGAGCAGGTATGTTCCAAACTTCTCAAGTGCAGGGAGGAGAGACCCTGCTTCACTGAAGCTCGTAGGAAAGGACCTGGGGGCTTCAGCCTACCACAAGGTCGGCCGGTGTGCGTGGCTGTGCCTGGGTCAGAGGAAGTTAGGCCCAGAGTATGTCCCCAAAGGCCACCCTGCAGCCTCAGCACTTCCCCTGCTCCAGGCGAGGCCAGTGGGGAGCCACTGGTCGCCTTCCTCTGCCCCAAGTATAACCTCTTCAGTCTTTCTGGGCTGCACCCCAGAGCCCTGGCCATCCTCCCGCCCGCTCTCTGGCTGACTCTGATCTTGAATCGTGTCTCACAAGGCTCTGCCCCAGGCAGCTCAAGCGTCCAGCTTCCCAGCAGGCCCTCATTCCCCCTGCCTCCCCCTTCCTACCCTCCTGCTGCCCAGAGCCCCAGGCCAGGCACCCAGTCCCTCTCCAGGCCCCCACCAAGGTCATGGGGGCCAAGTCAGAGCCGTAGGACCTTGTGGGTCCAGATGGGAGGTTTATCTGATCCCAGCTGCACAGCCACCATCAAAAGGACTCTGACACCCCTAAGGTCACGTGGAAGCCAGTGAGCAGGACAAGGCGATGGGGTCTGGAAGCCACTCAGGTTAGCTCGGTGACACTGACCATGGGCACCCTCCAAGGGTGAGTGAGACACATCCTGGCCCCCAGAGAGTGTATCCCATGGAAAACAAACGGGGAAACGGGGGTTTCCCTTGGGCTTAGGGAGGCCCTGACAACAGGCTTCCACATACCAATTTTACCTCGTAATCCCCGTGGCTTCTAAACTGGCCACCAATTAGAAACCTCAGTGCTACCTTTTCCATCAATCCTCGTCTGCAGTCAATCCCCGAGGACTGTGGATTCTGCTTTCAAAACATCTCAAGTGGGTTCTTTCCTTCCTTCCAACTGGCACTGCCCTATGTCAGGCTACCATTGTCTCGCCCTTGGGTGTGGATCTACAGCAGCACCCTGAATGGGCCTCCAGCCTCCAGGCTCCCCCCGCATCCATCCATCCGCCATCCACGCTGCTGCCAGAAGAATCTTGCTAATGTGCACATCTGTCCAGCTGTGGCCACTTCAGTATTCTTCATCGGCTCCCTGTCACTTTCAGACCGAACAGGAAACTCCTTCATTCGGGCCACAGGGCCTTTGGTGATCTGGCCCCGGCCTGACTCCGAGGGGTCTCTGTACTCTGCATTTAGACCCCAGCAATCTGGCAGGCCTTGGACATTCCAGGTATGCCAGCTCATTTCACCCTTCCAGGCTTTTTAAACTGTGCTGTTCTCCGGACCAGGACTAAGGTGAGGCAAGTGAGGCATCGAGGGTGCAAGATTTAAGGAAGCACTCTCTCTCAGGGATGTGCGAGTGCAGACCCTGCTCTTGTTTGACCCTGAGTGGAAGTGCCCCCTTAAATCTCACACCCCAGATGCCTGCTCACCTCACCCTGGTCCCAGTGCACCCTTTGCCCTGCCTGGTGTGTCCACCCTCTTTCTCCACCTGGCGAATCCTCTTTATTCTTCAGATTTCTCCAGGGGCCCACCTAGGCGGTCCTAGGCCCGGGGAGACGTTTCCTTGGTCACCAGTTCCCTAATGCAAAGGGACTGCAAACAAAGAGCAGGAGAACTTGGCGACTTGTTGGCAGGAATATAATCCTGCCTAAGTTCATTATGTACTGGACCCGGTTCTGTTTCCATTCTGTGGGCTTAGTCATCAGTAGTTAATCCTTTTGTTTTTACGAAGTCCTTAAAGAACCCTTAAGATGTTGTTGTGAAAGCGGTGTCCACCTTGGGTGAACCCAATGACAATTTGAGCCCTGAGAGGGCACAGTGTCTGGCACCGAGTAGACACTAAATGGTCTGCTGTTATCATGCCTCTGTGTCCTTCGTAATAATATCAGACAGTTACTGAATGTTTTCCGGGGGCCAGGAGCTGCTCTAAGTGCTTCGCGCATGTTAACTCGTTTACTCCTCCCCACACTCCACGTTATGATCACCTTCATTTTGCAGGTGGGGAACCAGAGGCTCAGAGAGATGAGGGGACTCACCCAAGGTCACACAGCAAATAAGTAGCAGAGCTGACATGTGAGCCCAGACTGTCTGGTTCTGGAGTCTGTGCTCTTCACTAGCACCTGTCCTGTGCCTCATTTGACCTTTGCAGAGCAGCCAGCGGCCCAGAACCAAACCTTCCTGCGAGGCAGGTGGGGCAGAGAGCCCTGCTCCGCTCACTTCTGTGGGCTGCAAAGGCAGATGCCCTTCACGGGACTCCATTGTTCCCTGGGGTCCGATCAATTGGTCAGACTAGCCAGCGAGTCCATTTGAAACAAGGACAGGCAAATTTAAAGTGAAGACCTGACCCATGTGGACAATAGAGGGGCTGTTTCTTTGAGTTGCTGGATCTCTTAGTAGCCAAGGTGGGTACACAGGGGCATTGGGTACTTGTAATGGGTGCACAGAATGATTCTGAGTTCCTCTGTATCTAACCTACTAGGTATTCAAAAAATATTTGCCAGTTGGGTTTGATTATGTCTTCATAAACCCAGCCAATATCTCCATCGTTTTATTGCATCGTGACCTGCCCAATGGCCTGGAACAGGCCCGGGAAACCCAATTCTGTCCCCCACCCTGGCAGATGACTTAAAGAACTTAGGCAGTCAAAACAACAAAAGGTTATTGTGAGTGTTTCAAAAATATTTGTAATGCCATTGCATCTTTGGTTGCTGTAATCCTCAGATCTCTGTGTGGACCTGATTCTCGCCAAGTTCACTCATCGGCCTTTGATCACCTCTTAGCTACAGCGATCAACTGTAGGTCCAAGCGGAGGTGTAGGTCCAACTGGTTTTGACCTAAAACAAGGTCAAAAGGCAATAGCTCCCGTCTCAGATCACCACGAGTCTTAGGGCCCTGTGCTCGCTCATCGATGCAGTTGGTTCTGGCTGTCACCACCCTGGGCTCCGGACTGGATGTGCAAACGCACGGAACCCGCCTGGCTTTCCCCATGGCTGGACCCATGGGTTTGGCCTCTCACCTGCCTCCTGAACCTTACAAACCCTTGTATGATTGCCATCCCCTGACCTAGTCCTGGCTCGTCCTGGACACCCTCTCTCGTCACCTGCATTAGTTGTTTACTGTTACACTACAAATTACTCTAAAACCAAGTGGCTTAGAACAACAAGCATGTATTATATGATTGTGCGCAGTTTCCAAGGGTCAAGCATCTGGGGACGGACTAGCTGGGTCGTTGGGCTCAGGGTCTCCCATGAGGTTACGGTCAATGATCTAAGACTCGCCAGAGCCTGAAGTTTCACCTCCGTGCCCACTTATGTAAGGGTCGGCAGGCCTCGCTATGTGCACCTCTCTGAAGGGCTACTCAGCAGGCCAGGTGGCCTCCCCTCTAAGCAAGCAATCCAAGGGAGAGAGTCCAAGATTAGGTTATAAAAGTCTCAGGCATTTATAGCCTAACCTTGGAAGTGATACACTGTCACCTCTGCTGTATTCTACTGGTCACCTGACTGACCCTGGTCTGGTGGGAGAGGGGACTCTACGAGGGTTTGAATACCAGGGAACAGGGGTCATTTAGGGGACATCTTGGAGGCCGGCTACCACAACACCCATGCCCCAGTGTGAACCAATTTAATTAAAGTCCGTCGCTCCTGCAGAGTTTCACCTTGGGTTTTCCGGGCTGGTTTCTAAGCCTTGCAAAGTCTGTACGCTGCTTCCTCCTAAGATGAGGTACTGAAACAAGATGTAGCGGTGCCATTTTTCATTCCGTAAAGACGTATTCAGTTCCTGCTCGGTGCCAGGCACCGTGCCAGATGCCGCCATCCATCACCGGGAGAACAGATAGGATCTGCTTGGCTTTACTGGAAAAGTAAAATCTGGGAAACTTCAAACTTGGGTGAAAAGTGAATTTACAGCCTTCGGGAAACCATGTGGCTAATACTAACTAACATCTACTAAGCGCTTGCTTTGGGTCAGGCATCATACCAACACATTAAGGATAGCGTGGCTTCTAATCTCCATTGACCTCCTTGTCACGTCTGTTATCTAGACGGGGAAACTGAGGCTCGGGGATTCGCCTGATCGAAGGGGCTGAGCCTCTAGTCAGGCCTCTGATGGCTCCATCCTGGCTCAGCAAGGCCCATGAAGGGAAGGAGACTGCGGTTGTGTCCTAGGGCTGCTGGAGCAAACTCGGGGCTTGCAGCAGCGGAAATGGATCCTCACAGTTCTGGAGGCCAGAAGTCTGAAATCAGGGTGCGGGCAGGGTCCTGCTTGCTCGCTCTCTCTCTCTCTCTCTCTCTCTCTCTGAGGCTCTGGGGCGGATCCTTCCTCACTCTTCCTGGCTTCCGGTGGTTGCTGGCGGGCCATGGTGGTCCTGGCTTGCAGCCGCATCCTCTATCTCCATCTCCCCGCGGCGTTCTCCCCGAATCTCTGTCTTCAAAGCATCTTCACTCGGCATGTCTCTGCGTCCAACCTTCCCTCTCCTTAGAAGGACGTCAGTCATGGATTACAGACCACTCTAATCCAGGACAAACTCATCTTAACTTGGTTACATCCACGAAGACCCTATTCCCAAATAAGGCACATTCTGAGGTGCTGAGTGGACCTGAATCTTGGGGTGGGGGTAGGTAGGGAATGCTCCTCAACCCAGTAAACATACCATCAGAGCTGTCAGCAGCCCTGAAGAGAATAATCTGGGTGGGAGTGTTTGTGGGGACGGGTCTCCCTGACTGCCTAAGAGGAGGCGAGACAGAAAATAACCCTCAGGAAAGGAGACACAATTTCAAAAACGATTTCTTTTCCTGGCTCACTCTGAACGTTGTGCTTTGTTTTTTTCCTTTTGCCTGTTGCGTTTTGTGGGGGATTTTTTTTTTTTTTTTGGCTAGCTATTATTATTAGGCTAACTAAGCTATATTCTAGTTGTTTTAGTCAGCACACCATTTTTATAGGGAAAGGGGAAATGAAATTTTGTGGCTGATTTCACGTTATGAGAGCACCTTCCTGTTCACGTCCACCGATGAGGAGGAGATGCCAGTTCATGTGATGGGGAACATGGAAGGGAGAGAAAAGTCACCCCTTACGTTTGAAAGCCCAAGTTAAATTCTCTCTGTGTAACAGGCCTTGTGATACTGGGTTTCACCCTTTCTTCTTCCAGCCAGCCCCAAGGGGCAGTTTCTGCAAGGGCAAGGCATAATCCTAAAACAGATTTTCTCTTTAATAACCCAGTAGGGCTTTAGCACCCATGAGAATATTTAAAAGAATTCTGGGGCTATTTATCTTTTCATCCACAGCTATTTCTTGGCACAGCAGCATCCATAAATTTACTGTGGAGTGTAGAACAATTTGTCTTAAACAATATAGCTCACAATCTGCGAGGGAGCCCCCTGGTTGCTGTATTTCAGGATAGGGTGAGCACACTGCACTTTCCGCATTCAGGCTTTTTCAGAATCCAAAGGATCCTTCTGGTCTCCTGGGCCTCAGAAATGCCTCCCCTCAATTCTGCCTTTCCAGATGGGGGTTGGGGCCCTTCATGTGTGGGTGTCTCCCTCCCCCACCCCAGCCCCTGACTCAGTATTAGCACTTCTCAGAGGATGTGATAGCCTCGTCACAAGTCAGCCCCTGACCCCCATTGCCATTGCTTCCTCAGCTAGAAATTCTGGGGGCATCCCCAGGCTCAGCCCAGGTCCGAGCTGAGCCGCTACACTGAGCTTGCACCCTTGTGTTTAGCATTCTAGGTGCTGGTTCCTAAGACCCAACAAGACCCACCACGTCGGCGTCTCAGCTGGCCATTTCTCCAGCAATGTCTGTCCTCTTTTCAGAGATCATTGATTTTTTCATTTACAACAAAAATCCAAATGTCCCCTGGCTTCAAGTTTTGTTTGTGGTTCATTTTTATTATTTTTTGTTTCACCTTCTCTTCTCACTCATGGCCTCCTTCTGCTTTGCCCAAGATCGGAATCCAGATGTGTGATCTTGGAGTATGTGGTGAATCGAATCATCGCCCCCAGCTCTTCGTGTCTTCCCTGTATTTACGCCCTACATCACCACCTTTGTCCTCTGAGTTTGACGTGCCTCCCACTACAGTGGGTGGAGTCTTCTTCCCCACCGCAGCCCCATTAATGTTAGGCTTGGGCCTGAGACTTGCCTGAATCAAAGGAAGAAGGACTGCAGTGGCATCAAGCCACTTTCAGGCTGAGACTTCAAGAGACACTGCTTATTTCTCTTGTGTTTCTTGCATTCCTGTGATGGGTCTAAAGTAAAGCTTTCCAGAAGTCCTTAGGCTCCTTCCAAGTACCTGTGGAACCGACCTGAACCCCACTCACAGTCTGGAGCAGAACTACTCACCAACTGTGAGAAAAATGAATGTTGTTTACCAGTGGGTTTGGGATGGTTTGTTACACAGCTTTATGGCACCAACAGCTGACTAATCCAGGTCAACTCACTTTGCTTCTCTGGACCTTCATTTTCTTATTTTTAATATGAAACCATTGGGTAATAATCAAGGTGCTCAACAACTTTTCCTACCCTTCCACACCTGAGGACTCTGGAATACACCCAACAGTAACACCAGAGTCAAATATGGCAAAGCACCGCCCTGGCAGGGTGCTTCAGTTGCTTGGAAATCCTTCCGTACAGGTTTGAGCCACGGTCAGGGCACATGCCTAGGTTGTGGGTTCAGTCTCCTGCCAGGGCGCCTGTGGGAGGCAACTGATCAATGCTGCTTCTCTTACATCGATGTTTCTCTCTCTCCCTTCCTCTCTCTCTAAAATCAATAAGCAGATCTTCCGGTGAGGATTTAAAAAATACATCACAAAGCACTAAAGAGAGATTGGGAAGTGAATTCCATTTAGGAACCAGGGACCGATTGGTGACCCCAGAAAAAGTCATCTCCATGGAGAATGGAGGAAAACCCCACTGCATAGCTAAAGGGCAAATGGGGGTGGTGGGGGCGACCTGAGACCTTCCCCATTATCTCCCACAGTAATCCCTTTTGTCATGAGAAGATGCGGCCAGCTTTGGTCACTCTCTTCGTACAGGTAGAGTTCAAACCCATCAGTGTATAACTGATGGCTTTAGGATGCTCACAGCTTGAGGTCCCCAGATGCCTATTGATCTGTGTAGGTAGGAAGAAGGCACCTGAGATATTTTCAACATTTCAAAGAGCCTAATGTAAATTGCGCATTTATTGACACTGAGATTGTGCAGGTTAACTAAAATGTCAAGCTTCTTTGCTTTGGAGTGGAATTATAACTTGGTACACTGATGCTGGCCATCGCATTGATCAGCCGTTCTCATTGGCAGAGCTTCCATCGGCTTGTCTTTTAATAATTACAATGGGAAAATAAGTCAGTCATTGCTTAATGATACGTTGTTGTTTGGACAACAGAACTTGGGGCCTGCGGGGAAATGGTAGGAACGGTGGACAGCGGTGAAGAGCTAGACAGCATCGCTTTAAACTGTGGGGACTGGTGTTCAACAGAGCAGTGGAGGAGGAAGTGCTCGCCCTTTGCAACCTCTCTGCAGGGGCTGGCTGCCGCCCATCCCCCCACACTGTGGTCAGGACACTCTGCTCAGACCCCGAGTGCTCTGCGCTTTCGCATACGGCACATCTTCCAAATGGCTGTGTGCTGCATCCTGCCCCATCCCCTCCATCAGCATCGGAGTGACAACCCCTTTATTTGAATTCATGGGAACATCATTACCCACTGCACCTCAAGGAGGTGTTACCAGCAAACAGCCTAGAAAACCTTCAGCATTCAGCCAGTGTGTGAACGAGGAAGTAGTTTATTTATTCTTTCAATGACCCCCGTGCAAGGCATCCTGCTGGGTGCTGAGGACACACACCATCAGGGTGCAAGTTGGAGGGAAACTGATTCCTCTCTTTTCCGTGCGTGTGCATACGTGCGTGCACATGTAACAGTGATCATTGGAAGCAGGGCTGCTATCTCAGTTTCCCAGAGGCATGATTATGATCATTAACATTTATTGAGCAGCTACTATGCACAGGCATTCATTGGCTTAAGATTCAGCCCCTGTCCTCAGGGGCTTAGAGTCGGGCTAGGAAGAAAGGACACATGCAGACCCCATAAAGTAGTATAGTAAGTGCCACGATAGCCATGGAAATGAAAAAAGCTACTGAAGTTCAAAGCAGGCAGGGTCACTGAGGGCTAGAGGGGTTAAGAAGACTGTCCAGAAGAGCAACATTGGACAAGATTTGGAAGGATGGATAGCATTGAGGTTAGTAGAGGGGATGGGCATTCAGGCAGCAGGGACTATGGCGTGCAGAGTGCGCTGAGAAGCAGGAGCATGTGGTGTGCAGGTGGGAGGGGACGGAGGGAGGACTCGAGGCACCTTTTAGCTCCCAGTGTGGAGGCAGCGGCTGGTTTGGGTGCCGAGCGCTGGCCCTCCCCAGGGTGTCTGGGTGTAGGGCTTGAAAACAGGAATTTGGTGAAGCCACTACTTATACAGGTTGGCCCTGCTTTCCGACCATTTTCTGACACCACTTTTCCAGACATCTTTGAGAGTTAAAAAAAAAAAAAAAAAAGCCACCCTCTCTCTGGGACCATGTTCCTGAATGGCTGTGTGCCGACACAAAACATAACAAGCACACCTTTGTGGGGACACATGCTAGTTTAGGATGGCCCTGCAGTGTGGCTCAGGACCAGCCTCTGTGAGGAAGCCAGGGAAAACCAAGTCACGGGCTCTGGAGATCTCCGCACTCAGCTGACACCCTCTCCTGCCCCACCCCCCGGGAAGTTGTGCAACGTCAATATTTCTGGCAAACCAGGACTGAGTTGGCTCTTAAATATTGAAGTTCTCATTTTTTAATTGGATTGTTTGTCTTCCTGGAGTGGAGTCATGTGAGTTCTTTATATATTTTGGAGAGCAAACCCTTGCCCGAGGTATCATTGGCAAATATATTTTCCAAAAAACTATGATACGCTTACACAATGGAATACTATGCAGCGGAAAGAAAGAAGGAACTCCTACCCTTCATGACAGCATGGATGGAACTGGAGAGCATTAGGCTAAGTGAAATAAGCCACACGGTGAAAGACAAATACCTTATGATCTCACCTATAAGTGGAACCTAATCAACACAACAAAGAAGCAAGCAAAATATAACCAGAGACATTGAAATTAAGAACCAACTGACAGTAACCAGAGGGAAGGGGGGAGGAGATAAAAAGAGAAGAAGGGGAAGGAAGGGTCATCAAGGAACAAGTAAAAAGGACTCATGGACAAAGCCAAAGGGGGGTAGGACTGTGGGTGGGAGGTGGAGGAGTGGGGGGAAGGGGTGGTGGGGAAAATGGAGACAACTGTCCTTGAACAATAATAAAAAGAATTGAACTTCCAATCCCTGACAGTGTGAACCCTGTTCCCTGTCCCTTCTCTCCCCAAAGCCTCATCTCCATGTTCAGATGCACTTGATTGTCCTGGTCAGAGACCAGTTCCTGTGATGCTGCTGGAGTTCCCGAAGATCAGGCACTCACCCTCCGTGGCAAGTGACAGCCTGCATGAGGTGGGTTGTTAGGGTATTCAGGGGTGGAGGGAAGGGCTCATCCAACAGCTCTGCTCCTGGGAGAGCCACTGCCTGCCCAGGGAACGCTGCACCAAGCACTTACTCAAGCAGCTCAGTAAGGCACCGACATAAATCTGATGATTTGCTTTGTTTATAGGATAAATGAGATTCTTCTTTCATCTCTGCCCAATGAGTAAATCTACCAGAAGCCTGAATCTTTACTGGATGAGAAAAAGTATGACCGTAAGTGTTAAGACTATTGCTATTGTTTTCTTTAAAACAAACAAATGAACAGCCCTGGCTGGGTGGGCCAGTTGAGTGGAGTGTCGTCCCGTGCACCGAAAAGGTTGCAGGTTCGATCCCAGGTCAGGGTGCATACGGGAGGCAACCAATCGATGTTTCCCACATCAATGTTTCTCTCTTTCTCTCTGCCCTTTCCTTTCTCTCTAAAACCAATAAGCATATCCTCAGGTGAGGATTAAAAAATGTATTTAAACAAATAAACAAAAACGAAACAAGAATGACCATATGCCTAATAAGTGTGGCCCTTCAACAAAATTCCCAGGTTCCCAGAACCTCTGAGTAAACAACAACATCTTATTGTTTGATAAGCCCATTTTGTTTTGGTTTGAAAATGGTACCCCATCCTAATCACCTCTTTACCCAAATGGGGACAGTTTTTAAAAATTACTGCGTTCTCCACGAAGATGGTGATTTGCTGCCCAGAGGGCTGTCAAAAGGCTGTATCTAGACACCCAGGACCATTCCCAACGAAAAGGGCTAAGAGCATGTTTTCCAAGAGCGGCCTCCCTGCAGTCCGGGTTCAGCCTATCACGGACATGCCTGTGCAGGTCATAAAATGCATTTAGCTGTATAAGTTCTGGTGCTTATACCAGAATAATCAGTCACGTTACTTTATAGTCACACCTCGTACTCTTGTTCTGGAAAATCAATAAAGTGAGGGGAAAGCTAGGGATATTGTGTATGACTATATAAAAGGGAGAAAACAAAAAAATAATATTCTGTGAAAATGGTCCTTGAGGAAGCACAGACCTAGTTTTCATAAGCAGGCTCAATTTTATCTCCAAGCTCATCACTGCGTTATTAAACCAAAGTGCCCATCACAGCCGAGGCAAAAGTACAAAAAATAAAAAAGGGAGGTCGCATGCATCCTTCGTCGGAGATCCTGGAACACTGGGAATTATCCGTGGTCTTTAACATGGATTTCTAAAATGTGCTCATTAATCACAGTTTTAATGTTGCGTTCCACCAAATGTTACAAACCCCGACGTTGCCTTTGCCCAGTGATGCTTCTCCACCTGAGACTGTCTCCCTCTGCTCTCTTCTAAGTCAATTCTTCCCTGAATTTCAAGACCCAGCCCAAGGCCCTCCTGCTTTCCAAAGTCATCTCTGCCTGGCGCGCAAGAGACCAGGACAGAGAGACGAGAAGCAAGGATCGTGTGCAAAGCTACAGCAAGGCCCCTAAAAGCTGCTTTGCAGGCATATTTCCAGGCTCCTGAGACACTCTCTCTGTGCCCGGGACTCTCTCTGTCCCAAAGGAAATGCCTCTGAGGATGAGTAGGGCATCAGGCAGAAGGGAGACAGTTGCTAGTGGATCAAGTGTGTTTTGTCTGATGTGCCTTCAGCAGCAGCGCCTAGGTTCAGCACAGATCTGCCCACGTGAGAGCATCAACAGATGAAACAGTCTGCCGCCTAGGTCTCGAAGGCCCTCGGTGGGCATCCGTGTCAGCCGCCCACACCACAGGGGAAGCGCTGTGGCAGCATTTCTGATGGACGCAGAGGGGCACTCGCACCTCCCAAGGCCATGGCCGGACAGCTGTGGCTATTCCTTCACCTTGATGTTGAACTGAAGCCAGCCCCTCGCATGGGCCTGCTTTGCCCTCTAGACTCTGTACCCTGTGCATCCTCAACCACATCATCGACATCATCAGCCTGGAGCCCGTGAGCTTGCAAAGGGATGATTTCCCTGGTTGGTTCCTCTGTTCAGCGGCCCCTCCAGTTCCACCAGGCTATGCAGCTGCCTGGCTGCTGGCGCGTCTGACCACCCTTTTCAGGGGATTGTCCCAGAAGGTCTGGATCGCCCCTCTCACGGTGGCCATGTGTGGCATTCCTTAATTGAATAAGCTTAGGAAGCACCCGAGGTAAGTGAAGTGAAACAGATTTCTTTACTAGAGAACCTTTCAGGGCCAAGGCCATGGTCAGGGGCTTTTTCCCTATGTTTTCTTTGAGCAGTATTACAGTTTCAGGCCTTACACTGAAGTCTTCAATCCATTTCAAGTTAATCTGTGTGGATGGCAAAAGATAAGGATTCAATTTCATTCTTTCGCCTGTGCGTACTCGCTTTTCTCAGCGTTGTTTATTGAAGAGAGTATCCCTTCTCCTTTGTGTATTCTTGGCTTTTTTTGTCAAAAATTAATTGACTGGATATCCATGGGTTTATTTCTAAGTGCTTTATTCTGTTCCATTGATCTATATGATTTCAATGTCAGACTCTCGACTACTCTAGCTTTGCCCTGGGATTTGAAATCGGGAAGCGCCTTCAACTGTGTTCTTCTCTCCGGATCGCTTCAGCTATTCAGGGTCTTCTCTGGTTCCATGCAAATTTGAGGATTTTTTTATTCCTGTGGAAATACCATGGGAATTTTGATAGGAATTGCCTTGAATCTGTAAATGCTTTTGGGTAGTATGGGCATTTTAACGATGTTAATTCTGATTCGTGAACACAGATCTCTTTCCGTTGATTTGTGTCTTCTTCATCAGTGTCTTAACATTTTTAGTGTACAGATCTTTTACCTCCTTGAAGTATTTTATTCTTTTTGATGCAATTGTGAATGTGATTGTTTTCTTTCTTTCTTTTCCAGAGAGTCTGTTGTATGTATATAGAAATGCAATTGACTTTTATGTGTTGATTTTGTAGCCCGCCATTGTACTGAATTTGTTAATTAGCTCTAACCATTTTTTTTTTTTTTTTGGTGGAGTCTTTAGAATCATAGATGTGTACACATGATCTTCTGATCTGCAGAGACAGTTTTACTCCTGCCTTCCCGATTTGGAGCCCTATTATTTCTTTTTCTTGCCCAATTGCTCTGACTAGGACTTCCAGCATTATGTTAAATACAAGTGGTGAGAGTGGGCATCCTTGTCTTATTCCTGATCTTAGTGGGAAAGCTTTCAGCTTTTCACTGTGGAGTATGACGTGAGCTGTGGGCTCGTCATGTAGGGCCTTTAATTATGTTGAGATACATTCGTTCCTTCTATACTTAATTGTCTGAGGGTTTTTAACTATGAAAGGAAGTTAAATTTTTGTCAGATGCTTTGTCTGCGCCTATCGAGGTAATTGTGTGATGTTTATACTTTATTCTGTTAATGAGGTGGATCACATTTATTGATTCATGTATGGTGAGCCATCTTTGCATCCCAGGGAGCAAAGGTTTCTTTTAAATATGCTCTGGGACTGCCTGTAGGTCTAGAATTAGAACCCAGTTCTCCCACATGTGAAGCAAGCTCTCTGAGAAAGAAACTTTCAGGTTCAGTGATAGACTTTTCCATTATAGTCTTAAGTCTTAATAACCCCCAATCACGTTTTACTTCAACCTGGTCTCAGAACGAGACTCGATCAGAATCCTGTTTCACCCTGATTCCTGCTTTAGTGTCTATTTGTTTGGCCCCTCCATGTCTCAGGGTCCTGACCCTTAAATGCCGCTTGGCACCAGAAGCCCTTCCACCTTCCTGACACGGCTTTTCCCAGCCTCCGCCACGTGTACACATATACTTGTTTTAACTGTTCAGCTACTTGGTGGAATAGCTTCCGTTTACCTTTCTCACTGTCTCATCAACCAAGATACTCCCCCACTACTACCAGCTCCCCGGTACGGTTGACCCTCCTGGTAGCAGTAGTGAGAATGCCGTCCCAAAACCTCCACGCCCAAAGCTGTCCTCTGCACTACTAGAGAGAAGAAGCAATTTCCTACTCTTTTTGATCAAGTTTCTTTCACTTTTTTGATCAGCAGCTCATGCCCATTAAAGGAATATGGAAGAGGCAAAAAGACTGAGAGAAGAAATAAAAATCACTTATAATTCCACCACTGAAAAAAAGAACACTATTAATATTTGGGTTATTTCCTTATACTCTTTGTTAGAGGATAAAGAAATCTTTCTAACAGGAACCCAGCTGCCAGTTCTTAGGTGTGCTTGAAGGTTTAAGTGCACTAGAAGTTAACGTTGCCTCCAGCAATATTCAATTTGTACAACCTATTTCTTATAGAACAAATCTCTTCCAGGAGTAAGAATTTCAAGCCATTTTATACAGAAATTTGAAAATGTTTTTTCACGCGTGTTAATCACATTTGCTGTGCTTCTTGTACTTGTAGCTAATACATTCTGCACCCCAGCTCTGATCTCCTTATACCCAACCTACGCTGCTCTGCCTCTTAACTGCCAACTTGCATAATTGTCATTGAAAAAATCACATCAAGTGCCATTTTGGGAAAACCATCAAAGTATACTTAACAATTAAGACGTGTTTATTGATTAAGGACATGCCCCGATTGCTGCTTTACAAGGTGAGCAGGCCCGCAGAGATGGGCCACCTGCAGCAATTAGAACAGGGGTCTCCAAGTAGGTCCAAGGTGAAAATACAGGAGGCTTGCCTGAAAGGGGCTGGTTCGAGTGGCCCAAAGATTGGTGCTCAGCCGTGAAGGCTAAGAGAAGAACCAGCAATTCAAATGCCAGCAGAGATTAGAGGCTGGAATGAGCCGTCGGCCAGCATTTATTAGGTGCCAAGCATGTTCCAGGCGCTGTGGGAGGAAGAGAGGGGCTGAGAGAGGCGAGAACTGCAGCACTGAGTGGGGGCTTGTGCACGCCTTGGCATCCAACCGCAGGGAACGCTTCCCTGAGGCGATGCCCTCAGCTTAGCCTTGGAGAGAAGAGCTGGGGACAGCACTTGAAGCATGAGCCAGGGCAAAGGCACCTGCAGCGACGTGACCCTGCGGAGAACTGTGAACAGCACAGGATGTGGGGAGTTGGGTGGCCGGTGGGCAGGGAGATGTGGCCACTGAAGATTGCAGGAGCCAAACCCTACATCCTGGATGCTGGGCTGATCAAATGTGCATCCCTCTCCAACTTAACTGACTCCCATGAAACCAAACGCTGGAAGAACATGGGGCCATGGACGGACGTTTCCAGAATTGTAATGCGATAGGAGACCTCGCCCTACCCTGAAGGAGCTCACCGGCTGGTTGAAGAGGCACGGAACCAGCCTGGCATCCCTCCCAATTTTATCTCCTCAGAGTTGAGTGTTCCATTGCAGTCTGACCTGGCCCGGTGGCGGCTCTAACTCCTAAAGGAGAGTCGAAGGCATTTAAATGTTCGGGACAGGCCACCCCCCAGTTTCTCCTCAGGGCTTTCGAGGAGCACCCTCCTCTCTCCCACGTGTGCCCTCTTCAGAAAAAGAGCGGGAGGCCCCACTTCAGTCAAGTCGGTGTCTGTTGCTCAGTGGCTACTTAGTCCTGCCTGGAGGAGGAGGCTCCACAGCCCAAGGGCCGTCTCCTTGGGCTGAATCGAGGGACAGACCCAAGGGCACCAGAGCCACGGCCACGGCCACTCCCTCCCGCTGCTCCTCTCCTTCTGGAATATTCTCTCGAGACCTTGAGCTTATCCGAGAACCTCCACGTCCCCCCTGCCATGGGCATCTGATCCGGACTTCCTGTTTCCTGACCTTGTCCCTGGGCCGCGCTCCACGCCTGGCACACGTTAACAGATCGATAAATATTTTTGCGATAACAGGTGGAAGTCAGCTGTCACTTCCTATTTGCCACCTCTGCTTCAGGCTTTCATCTAATCTCTGTGTCTCCGACCCGGGTTATTAATGTGGCCCCGAGAACACATTACGAATGCACAGCTGCCTGGCCGAGCGGGGCGGTGTTATTGTCCGTGACTCTCTGATCTACGCTGATTATAAACACCCAGTTACGACAGCTTATCAGCCAGGACACACGGCCCTTTCCAGGACCAGACCCACATTAATGTATGCGATTCACTCATTCGCTGACCGAACATTTACCGAGGCCAGACTATCTGCCAGGCGCTGAGCTGGGAGTGAGAATACAGAAACGAAAAAGGCACTAGAAAGACAGAAACAAACATGTAGAAAAGCGTATAACAGAAACGTGGATGCCGCCAGACCACCTGGAGGACGCAGGTGGGACACACCTGGAGAACCACAGTCCCGGCATAGCTACTGATGAGAAATTAATATTGATAAGAAATTAAAGATACCCCTAAAGCATCTGAGGCTTATTTTCCTCTGCATTTAGGTGGCGTGGGTGATAGTTCATTAGAGTGGCTGGCGTCTACTAAATAAGCACCCTCCCACCTGTCAGGCCGTGTGCTGTGCGCGGCGCTGAGCAGGGAAAGCCGGTGAGATGGATTAATGGGGTGGGGTGGTGGGAAGGGCTACCATTTGCACTTGGCCCGTCTCACGGCTAGATGAGCTACACCTCGATAGGGAAGTTCAAAAGATAATTAAACCAGTTAAAAAAGCCACGCTGTGCTGGGTCCACTGCCTTTCAGAGCCAGGTTCGGAGCAGTAATTCCATCATCACAGAATGTCAGACGTGAATTTCATTTTCAGCTATGCAAATTCCGAAAGAATAATATCTCACATTTGCATAATGCTTGATGCTTTTCAAAGTGCTTTCCCAGTTATTAATCCAGAGGAGGCTCTCCTACCACCGGAAACATAAATTGAAATTCTGTTCAAACTCGAGTTCCTTATTATTTTTCCCACTTTCCCCTCAAACACCGGAGCTGTCTAAATCCAGGCGCTTATATAGGTTGAGGAACTCTAATAAGTTTAACCCACAAGGTGAACACACATGGAAGCTGTCTATGCTGGGGCCTTGGACTGAGGCAGACATCGGAAAACCTGTTGAATTAACAAGATCACAGGGAGCTACTCCCAGTTCAGATCTGAGATCCTTTCAGGGTCTGAGACTTTGTGAGCCCTGCACTCACTGTGTTCGTAGGAGTCCATTCCCTTTTATCAGACAGTATTAGAACACAAGGAAATTAGTTACGCCACTTTGTCGTTAAACCTGCAGAAATCCCTCTCAATGACTTCCCGCAAAGTAGCTCCCCATGCTACAGAGCAACGCTGTCCTTTGTGTTTTCAATGTAACATGAACCAGAAGGCTGATTCTGCTGTAAATCCGACGTGCGGACAGGATCTGAGACACACACAGCGAGAAGACAGGGCGGCGTGCAAGGACGCACTTCTCCCTGAACCTTTCCTGCTCGGTTCTTTTTCCATCCCTCTCCAACTTAATTACGTGCAGCGCTCTCAGTCACTGAATCACCAACCTTTCCTGACAACTCAATCTCATGCATTTTAGCAAAAGATTAACCTGACTGTTTGCTTTTCATTCTGAAGCTGTGTTAATACTCAACTCCCTCTAGATTAGAAAAAAAGGAAAAACACACTCCCACGTCCCCCACCTGGCTCCAGCAAGGCTGCGGGGCTGCAGTCTCTGACAATGTCGCAGTCTCTGGGACGTGCCAGCTGTGACTTACCATTTCAGGAGGGCCACGAGGACCACAGACAGGGCCACCGTCAGCATGGGGCTGTTCACTTCCACTTTGAGAAACCCCAAGACTTCCATTGTTCCTCAGGGACCCTCGAGGGGTGTCCTCCAGAGGAGAGAGGCCAGCTGATCGCCCTGCTGTCACGGACACCAGGATCTGCAGGTGGCAGAAGGAAGAGGCACCCAAGAGAACATCACATCAAGTGGGTCCCCAAAATGTGCTCTTCCTCAGAGTGTCTGCTTGTAAAGAGGAAGGAAGAGGAGGGAAAACAAAGGGTTTCTGTGTAAGGCAGTGAATCAGCAACTTTATTTTCTCGATGACTGCACTGGTAATAAACATTTATGTTAACTTCCCTGGGAAGCAGCAGCCCAGCGGGCCCCATGTCGGCCGAGAAACAAAACGGCTCAACCATGGATTTCGACTCTGACAAGCGATCGTTACAGAAACATATGAATTTATAACGTAATGAAGACGTGAGGAAAGAGATTCTGTACATCCCAGAAAAACCCGAGGTGGACCTCAGCCTGAAGGAAAATGCTGGCTGCCCTGAGGACATCCGTCTCCCGCAGCTCACTGGTTCCCGGGGCCTCATGACCTCTCTGGGGTCAGAGGTGACTGGTGGCTGGCTGCTGGTGGCTGGCTGTTGGATCGGACCCAGAATCTCTCCTTAGATTAGTGCTCTCATCCTAAGTTGAAGGATTTCTTAAGGGTCCAGAAGCAAGTCCACGGACTCCTGGATGGATCCGCTGTTCTAGCTCTGAGCTTATCTGCATCCTTTTTTGCTTGTTAGTCATGGTGTGACTGACACCTGTAGTGACGGGGTGGGTGTGGTGGGCCAGGTGGGGGAAGCAGCAGGGAAGAGGCGGGGACGTCAACAGACCAGGCAGCACAGAGCCATGGCGAGAAGCTGGGCTTCATTTCATGGGCCACTTAGGGTTTTAACGGGGCCGTCTTTATGTGTGTTAAAGCCTTCTGGCTACACGTAAAGAATCCTTGGGACGGAGCAAGTGGGAAAGCAGGGAGGCCATTGAGAAGACTGTCGCGTCCATCCTGAGATGCTGCCGCTCGGAGTGCGGCGGGGTGGAGGTGGGCAGGAGAGGCCTTTGAACTGTGTTGGGGGGCAGACTCCGCAGCATTTCCTGGTGGACGGGACGGGAAGGGGAAGGTCGGAACATGTCCAACTCCCAGGTTCCCGACTGGATCTATGGGTGTCTAGGGTGCCATTTACTGAGATGGAGAAGATGCAGTCTCGTTGGAAACATCGAGAAGTTCAGTTTGGGTTTTGTTAAGTTTGAGATGCTGGGGAGACATCTGAGTGGAGCTGTCCAGTCACAGAGTAATCTCGGCTGAAACTGTAAGTGTCAATGTGAGTAATGGCAATGGCGTTTATGAAGGACTTACTGTGCGTTGATTACTATTCTAACAGGGTTTCATAGGGGATGAGTTGCTGAATCCACATGAACAACCCGCTGAGGTAAAGTTTAATCCCATCTTATAGATGAGGCATGGTAGGTAGGACTCCAAAGCCCATGCTCTTAACACAAGTTTATGTTCAAACACGGACACCATCAATATGCAAATGGTATTTAAGTCCAGAGCAACAGATGAGCTACAACCACAAATAAGAGCGTGACCCACCCAAGTACCAAGCACTTCCCTTTTCCCTGACCATTGCCCTGCCTCTCTGGTTTGCATCTCTACTTAGGTGTCGCCCAGCAGCTGCACCCCCTCTGGACCCCAGTGCCCTATGCTCCAGCCCAGCCCTTTCAGACGTCCCCTCCCCTCTCCCTGAGCTAGGTCTCCTTTGCCCCACCCAAACAGCGTGTACTGAGCTGTTAACAGGTCCGTGCGCTCCCCGCTCACAAAACGGAGCCGCACTTCTACAAGGGGCATGTGGAACATGATGCTGTGGGGTGTGGAGGGTAGCAGTCTGGTGTGGAGGAAGCAAGTTCATGGCCGTGGGCTTCGGCGTTGGAAAGACTTTTGATATTATTGGGAGCAGTGTATGTGTCAGAAAAAAAACAATGTCTTCTAAGATTCAAAGGCAAAATAAAAGGGAGAAATGCTGGTTAAGTACCCAGAAGCAAGTTACTTACTGCAGAAAGGCCTCTCAGACACATGAACCTGCTAATGTGCCCCTTGGGGCTCCAAGTGTGGGGTGCCGAAAGCAGCATTTCCCCGGTGTATGAGACCACCGAGTCCCTCTTTAAAAATCAAACAAACAGGAAAAAAACCTTACCTGAGGATACATTTGTTGATTTTAGAGAGAGAGGAAGGGGGAGAGAGAGAAAAACATTGATACGAGAGAGAGATAGTGTTTGGTTGCCTCCCGCATGCGCCCCAGCTGGGGATGGAACCTGCGACCTAGGCATGTGCCCTGACCAGGGATCGAACCAGCAACCTTTTAGTGTGCTGGGTGGCATTCCAACCAACTGAGCACCCAGCCAGGGTGACCACAGAGTCCCTCTGAAGGGATATTTATCAACACATCCCAGATGCAGTGTTCTTAGGAATGCACTTTGACAAATGTTGACCAAGCCCATGCCTTATTTACAGAGGAGGAAAGGGAAACCCGGAAAGGAAGTGACTGGTGCAAAGTCCCTTAGCTGCCCAGCAAAGAATCCAGCATCATCTCTCTTCCTAGTCTCTGCATCTAGAATGTGCTCCTCACATCACCCTATGGACATGTCACCCGTGCATACGCCTGGCACAGCTGCTGCCCCGTTCACAGAGACAGCTCAGAACGCTGGTGGCCAGCTCAGAGGAGTGGCTGGTTCCCCTGCAGACAGCACGCTCACTCACTCATTCCTCCGACTGGCAGTTTTGGAGCCCTTTCTGTGTGATTCGTGGCGAGATGATCGCACCCTTTCTATGCTGGCCTTAGAGCGTAGATAATACTCAGAGAACTGTGGGCTGCAAATTAGCTGAGATGGAGTGGAAGGACCAGGTATGAGAGATATCGAGGATTTTCATCAGGAAAGTAGTATGATTAAGGATGTATTACAATTTTTCCCTGACTGGTGTGGCTCAGTGAATTGAGAACCAAAGGGTCGCTGATTCAATTCCGAGTCAGGGCACAAGCCTGGGCTGTGGGCCAGGTCCCCAGTGGGGGGGTGCGTGATACACATTGATGTTTCTCTCCCTCTCTGTCTCCCTCCCTTCTTCTCTCTCTAAAAATAAAGGAATAAAATCTTTAAAAACGTTTTTTTTTTTTTAAAAAAAAAGGATGTATTATGATTGTGATATCTATGATGCAAGGCAGGAACACTCTGGCCAGGCTATTTTCAGGATGAAGGGCAGACTGTTGCAATGATATTCACCATAATTAAACGTTAGACCTTTATTCTCTGAAATATTTTCTTTTAAATAATATGTCTATTAAAAATAATTCACCTGGCTGGTGTGGCTCAGTGGATTGAGCACCGGCCCGTGAACCGAGAGGTCGCCTGTTCGATTCCCAGTCAGAGCACATGCCTGGGTTGCCGGCCAGGTCCCTGGTTGGGGGTGTGCAGGAGGCAACTGGTCCCGTCTCTCTTACTCAGTGCTGTTTCTCTCCTTCTCTTTCTCCCTCCCTTCCCCTCTCTCTGAAAATAAAGAACTCAAATTTAAAAAAATTAAAATAAAAACAACTCCACAGAGCTGTATAAAACATACCTTTTTCTACGCATATATAAACATGGGCATATTTTTTGTTTTTATGGAAACAAAATCACACCCATGCCACTCTGCAAATGGCCTCTCCCACTCACTGTGACATGCCTATCTTTCTGCGCTCACACCTAGAGATGTAACTACCTCTTTCACTACTGGGGATTCCACCACACCGGTGTATTGTAATTAGCCTGCCCTTTGTTGAATGGCATTCGAGTTGCTTCCAAGTTTTCCCAACTACAAAGGAGGCTGCCGTGAACATCCTTGCACGTACATCCCTGTGGCCTTGTGTGAGGGTATCCCAAGTGACATTCGTAGAAGTGGCATTGCCAGGCCCAATGACATGCACTTCACAGGTGCAGGGAGGGGCCGCCCTCTGCACAGGCAGCCTCTCCACTTCCTGCTCGAGCTGGGAGCCATTACCCCACGTGGCTGGGCACCCCACGTGGCTGGGCACCCCCCGCAGCGCTCTTCCCCTCCGCCGCAACCTACTCCAAGTCCACCTTTTTTTTCTGCCACCTCCAGGCAAACACCTCCCCGAGAGTTGGGTCAACTGTTTTGACTTAAGTCTTGTGTTTCTCTTGAAAGCTTTCACTCCATAAATTCTGTGGTATTTCCTCCGAGTTCCCTGTGTTTCAAATCTGCCTGTGCAGCTGTCGAAGCGGTGCCTTCCTCCCCTTCGGAAGGTTCCCAGCTGGCTGTGCTAAGCCTCATGTCTCCGATGAGGTTGGAGGTGCCGGCAGGACCCCGAATAGAAGGCCCACGGGGCGCCGTGCAAATCCAGAGAACGTTTACACAGAACCTCATCGCAGCCTCCGAGCCAGCCTGGGAGGGGGCAAATGGGACTTTCACTCCTTGGTTCCCAGGGGAAGAAACTACAGCTCAGTGATGTTACAGGACTGACTGAAATGGGACAGTTAACGCACTCCAGACGCCAGGCTCAGGCCCCCTGTCTTCTGGCTTTAAACCCTGTGTCTCTGGGTGTATAAAGTCACTTCATGGCCCTGGCTGCTATGGCTCAGTGGATTGAGTGCTGGCCTGCAAATCAAAGGGTTGCTGGTTCGATTCCCTGTCAGAGCACATGCCTGGGTTGCAGGCCAGGTCCCCAGTAGGGGGCGCACAAGAGGCAACCACACATCAATGTTTCTCTTCCTCTCTTTCTCCCTCCCTTCCTCTCTGTCTAAAAATAAATAAATATTTTTTTAAAAGATGTACTATTAAAAAATAAAAATAAAATCACTTCTTGGTTTAAATATCCATAGTTCACCAAGCCAGCCCACCGCCGGGATGTACTGCATTCCTGTGTTTACCCTGGGTGCAGGGCTGCTGAGGAGTGATAGGGCAGAGGGCGGGGTGGTGTGCGTCTGCGGGTGGCTTTATCTCCTTGGAGAAGATACTAGGGCCCTTTTGGGAAGGCGGAAAACCTCAGCTGGCCCCGGTCCTCTCAACACCACCCAGTGTCTTAGGGACTCTGTGTCCCATTTCCGAGAACATGGGGTCAGCTGAGGGGGCCTCATCCGTTCCTTCATCCCATCAGTCAGCAAACTTTGGGGGACAATTACTAGGCAGCAAGCACGGAATCCCGGCGTGTAAGGTCTGGACCTCGCCACTGAGGGGCTCAGCTTCCAGGAGAGCAGATGGGTGCTCACCTAAGTGCCATCAGTGTTGGAGGTACTGTCACAGGAGCACCTACAGGCAGGACACAGAGGGGACAAAAATAGGAGGAAGGAGCCTGGTGAAAGGTTTGAGCCAGTGGTACTGAGCCCAGACCAGACAGGTGACTCCACCCAGCAGGTGAGGGTGGACCGATGTGTTGGGCAGAGGGCATTCACCTCTGGCATTCACTCAAAGGCATCAGAAGCTTGGGGCGAGGCGGGAGGGCAGGGAGATGCCCAGGCACCCGGTCACGTAAGGCATTTCGGGCCATGCCAAGGAGTTGACACTTCATTCCAGGATCGTTGGGAAGCTGGAGTGGTACCTAAACCTGAGCAACAGCACGTGACTCAGTTTGCTTTTGGAAGTGCCCGCAGGAGGCAGACTGGATGGGGGACACCAGCGAAGAGACCACTCACTGGTCAGCTAGGTAAGAGAGGGCGGTCTGAATACAGCAGTAGGCCTGGACGTGAGGGCAGGAGGACTGGGGTCTGAGGTTACTGGGACGGCAGAATCAGCAGTGCTTGGTCACTGACTGGGTGCAGCAGTGGAGGAGAGGGGGTTGTTCAGGATAGCTCCTCGATTTCTGGCTCCACTGACTGGGCCCGTGTGGTGCCATCCACAACAATGAGGACCTGGGAGAAGGAACAAGGAGGGGAAATTCCTGCGGTTTCGGCAGTGAGGCCCACTGAGTGCGAGGCCTCTGGTGGCCACCGGGGTGAAGGTTCTCCGGAGGCGGCCAGATCTGCAGAGGTCAGGAGAGACATCGGAAGCAGAGCAGCAGTTTCGAGAGCCCTCTGCCTGCGGATGGGGTGAAGCAATGGGGACACAGCTGGCCACAGAGAACAGATAGAGGCTGAGACGTGGGCCCCAGAACAACGTCGGCCAGAGCGGCCTGCGGGGATAAGAAAAGAAGACCCTGGAGTGATGGAGAAAGGACGATCGGAGAGAGAGCGGAGGGACCCAGTTTCAGTGCTTACCTGGGGCAGTTTTTTATTTCCAAAAGAGCTGGGTTTGAATGCAGCCACTTCAGCTGTCAAGCTCGGAGGGTCTTGTGCTTTTAACTTCCCCAAGCCTCAGTTTCTCACCTGTGAAGTGGGGCTAAGTGTACCTCCTTCACAGGCCTGTTGGGGGTGGGCATGAGGCACCTGTGCGGCACGCTCGGCAGAGCCCTCACCCATAGGGAACGCTGGTACGTGTGGTCTGTGATTCTTTGTTGTTGTTGGTTGGTTGGTTGGTTGTTTTATATACTTTATTGATTATGCTATTACAGTTGTCCCATTTCTCCCCCATCATTCCCCTCCACCCTGCACACCCCCTCCCACCCACATTCCCCCCTTTAGTTCATGTCCATGGGTCATAAGTTCTTTAGCTTCTACATTTCCCACACTATTCTTGCCCTCCCCCTGTCTATTTTCTACCCACTATCTATGCTACTCATTCTCTGTACCTTTCCCCCTCTCTCCTCCTCCCACGCCCCTGTTGCTAAGCCTCCATGTGATCTCCATTTCTGTGGTTCTGTTCCTGTTCTATTGTTGGCTTAGTTTGCTTTTGTTTTAGGTGTGGTTGTTAGTATCTGTGAGTTTGCTGTCCTTTTACTGTCATATTTTTTTATCTTCTTTTTCTTAGATAAGTCCCTTTAACATTTCATATAATAAGGGCTTGGTGATGATGAACTCCTTGAACTTGACCTTATCTGAGAAGCACTTTATCTGCCCTTCCATTCTAAATGAAAGCTTTGCTGGATAGAGCCATCTTGGATGTAGGTCCTTGACTTTCATGACTTGGAATACTTCTTTCCAGCCCCTTCTTGCCTGTAAGGTCTCTTTTGAGACATCAGCTGACAGTCTGATGGGAACTCCTTTGTAGGTGACTGTCCCCTTATCCCTTGCTGCTTCTAGAATTCCCTCCTTCATTTTAATCTTGGCTAATGTAATTATGATATGCCTTGGTGTGTTCCTCCTTGGGTCCAACTTCTTTGGGACTCTCTGAGCTTCCTGGACTTCCTGGTAGTCTATTTCCTTTGCCAGATTGGGGAAGTTCTCCTTTACTATTTGTTCAAATAAGTTTTCCACTTGTTGCTCTTCTTCTTCCCCTTCTGGTACCCCTATAATTCGGATGTTGGGACATTTAAAGATGTCCTGGAGGTTCCTCTGCCTCTCATGTTTTTGAAGTCTTGTTTCTTCCTTGTTTTCTGTTTGGTTGTTTGTTTCTTCCTTCTGGTCCACTCCATTGATTTGAGTCCCAGTTTTCCTCCCATCACTATTGGTTCCCTATGCATTTTCCTTCATTTCACTGATTGTAGCCTTCATTTGTTCGTCTAATTTGTGAGCAAAATCAACCAATTCTGTGAGCATCCTGATCACCAGGACTTTGAACTGTGCATCTCATAGGTTGGCTATCTCTTGGTTGCTTAGATGAATTGGCTCTGGGGCTTCTATTTGTTCTCCCATTTGAGCCATTTTTGGTTTGTTTTTTTTTTAGGTCTGGTCGCGGCTGTTACATAGTGAGGGGTGGAGCCTTAGGTGTTCCCCAGGGCAGGGCAGCCCAGTCGCTGGGTGGTGACACTGTATGTGGGGGCAGGGTCTGAGAGGGAACAATGGCACTTGCTCCACTCTCTCTCAGATTCCAGTCCCTTCCACCACTTCCCCTTCACCTGGATTATCGGTCTGGAAGAATGGTTGTTAGACTTCTATGCAGTTCAATTTTCTATGAGTTCTGGTTGTTTTCTTGTTTCTAAATCTTTGTTGTCCTTAATTTTGGTTGTGCAAGGAAGCACAGTGTGTCCACTTATGCCTCCATCTTGGCCAGAAGTCTGGTCTGTGATTCTTGTTACCAGCACCATGGGAGGAGAGTTGTAAGAAGCAGGAAATATCCAAGGGCGGTGGATGTTACAGAAAGGCCAAATGAGGTGGTCACCAAAGCATCTTAGGGTTTGGCAGGTAGGTCATTCCTGCCACCCCCTGAATGGCTTTGGTGAAGTGGTGGGTGTGGAGAGATAGAATGGGAGAAAGGGAGGTTTGGGAAGGACTGATCCCCTTCTCTGTCCATCTCTTTGGCCACGGGGTGGAGACACAGGGGAGGACGCAGCCTGGACCAGACAAGGTAGCATCTCCAGGTGCCACTATCTTCGGGGTCCATGTGAATCAAGAACGTCTCCTGTTAGGAGACCTGTGGAAGATGGCAGCCATCTGTGTATCCCCCCACCCCTGTGATAATGCGGAATTGTCTCCTCAAGGTTGCTATGGAGACATGCATGGGTTTGTAAACAGTTTTAAGGTCTGTGTCAAATCTTGGTTTTGTATTGGTCGTAAGGGCAGGGACCATATTTTATAGATCACTGTGCAACCATACCACCTGTCACGGTGCAGTTGTATACACTCGCTTGGCTTCAATTAACACGCACAGGCCGATCACTCCCAAATCTCTCCTCCGCGGCCCAGTTCTCCGTCCTGAGTTTCAGACTAATACATCCAGTTGCCCACTGTAGCTCTTCTCACAGATTTTCCACAGATGCTGCAGACTTGAACTGTCTAAAACCAGACTCCTCACGGCAGCCTCCTTTCTCCAGTAACCTCCTGCCCTCATCCCAAGTTCCCTATCTCAGCCAAGGGTACCTCCTTCCACTCAGCTCCCAAGTCAGAAACTTGGGCTCATCCTTGACTCCCCCTTCTCTCCCCGCCCTCCACCTCTGCATCCAGTGAATCGCCAAGCCCTGTTGGTTCCGCCTACTAAGTCTCCCATCCTGGCCACTTCCCTCTTTAGCCATTCATTCTCTCCCTGGTTCCACTTCGTTTCACTGACCCCATAAGTGTGTTGGCATCCAGTCAGGATCCGATACTGTTCTCGGTGATGGGAATACGATGGGGCGGGGCAGCAGACAAGCCAGAGTTCTCCTCCCGTGGACTCTGATCGCATCTAGGGAAGGATCCACCCGAAGCGCAGCTCTGTCCCCCTAGGTTGCATCTGTCTGCTGACAGCCTCCCTGCCTCTCATTCGAGCATCGACACTGACTTGTGGAGTTGGTGCGGGGCGCCTGGCATCGGGCTGCCTGTGCCTGAAGCATGCAGAGCAGACCAGCGTGGCTGGGAGGCACTGAGCAAGGGGAAATGGGAGACTGGATGGTGTCGGAGGATAGGTGGGGGTCAGAACACTGAAGACCCTGTGGGTCATGTGAAAAATGTACTGTTTCCTCCCAGAACGAAAGGGAAGCCATTGAAGGGAGGGCTCTCAGCGGGGGAGTGACATGATGTACTTGGCCGACTCCATCCCACCTGGTTTCATTATTATTAAAATGAGCGTGGAGCCTACCAGACGACAGACTAACATCTGCATGTCGCAGCGTCCAGGTGCCCCGATCACACTGCGGGGGCTCTGGGCAGTGCTACCGACTCGTCGGAGGGCGGGGATGGCTTGTCGAGCACAGGCTGCTCCTGAGATTGCGCTCGGACAATGGCCTGTCCTATTTCCTTCACATTTCAGCCCCTCGATCAATTCATGTCACACACGATCTCAGCTTGTCAGACGTTAGCACTTCCTAAATTGTCCTCGAGTCTCTCCTGGCACTCCTTGAGGCTGAGTGCGGCTGCACGCTGGTGATGAGGCGCAGTTCTGCTGTGAACACAGAGAGTCAGCAGATGGCTCGACTGCCTCGAGGCACGTCTTGGAGCTTCCAGGCAAGCTAGTGCCTGGAATAGCGTGTCTCACCTCCTAGTCATGGGGTGGGGCGTGGGGGAAGGGATTGCGGAGACCCACTGCCAGCCCAGAACGCAGAATCCAGAAGCCACAGAGCCCGGCAGCAGGCCGCGGTGGTGCTCCAGGCAAGTCAGCACCCCGCAGTCCCGACACAGAGTGGAGAGGGCACGGTGACGAATGCGTGGAGCCCAATACGGGGGATCCCCAAAGCAGAAGCTAGTCAGAAGTTTTGGCAGCCGGTGTCTTCAAGGAGCAGCGGGGAGGATCTCAGTCCCCAGAACAGCAATATAGAAATAAGAATTGAGTGCTGGGGACAGGGGGCAAGAGCAGATAGAATAAGGGTTGTAACGAGGAGCCTCCCATCTCAAGGACTTGACGCTACAGAAGTCTATTTCCCACCCACCCAGCAGTCCAAATGTGGGTGTTCTGCAGGCAGCTTATCTGGCAGTGATTTGGGAACACAGGTTCCTTCAATCTTGTGACCACCCTCGCCCTCCGCCATCTACTACCCCTCAGATGCCTCTGCTGGGTCATCGGCAACCAGCTGGCCAATGTGGGGCAGGGGCGGGGGCGCTGGAATGAATATATATACATATTCAGTCTGTAAAAAGTCCAGCCATTGTTAATGTAATAAGAACGGTTTACACAACATCCGTGTACCCTGGCAGCCAAGGAAAGTGGACTGGAATGCACATGCGTGAACAATGATGACTTCACTGTACTAGTCAGTGGGGGTGGTAGACTCCATTGAGTGAGCATGTGTACTGTGTGGCCAGCACATTCGAAATGACTGAGCGAGTTGAACAACGAATCTGCATCAACTTTTGCGTTAAGCTTGAACGCTCCTCCCTGGAAACTACTTGGATGATTCAGAGGCTTTTGGGGACAATGCAATGAGTGCAGCGCAAATAAGTGTGGCACAAATGCTTCGAAGATGGTTGAGCATCTGTTGAAAGTGATCCACGTTCTGGAAGGCCATGTACAAGCAGAACACCTGAGAATGTTGAACATGTACGGGCTGCAATCAGCAAAGATCAGTGACTGGCAGTGCAAGAACTAGAAGCTGATCTGGGAATTCCAAAACCTACTGTGTCCAGCATTTTGACACAGGATCTTGGCCAGAAACACGTTGTGACAAAACTCGTTCCACGGCTTCTGCTACCAGAGCAGAAGGAACATCGTGCTGCAGTTGAGAGCACTGTGCGAGGTCCCAAGGTGCCTACTTTGAAGGGGACTGAGGTGTCATTGTCCTGTGTACAGTGTTTCTTGTATCTTCAATAAATGTCTCTATTTTTCATGATACATGGCTGTATACTTTCTGGACAGACCTCATCATGGAGTGTGTGGGGGGCGGAGGGGGATGTAAGGTTTTTACAGGTCAGACCTGGAAGTGGTGCTAAACACTCCCAACCTCCTTCCCTTGGCCAGACCTGCCTGAAAGGACCGAGCTCCCTCCCCATCTGCACTGGTCTGTGTGCTGAGGCCCCAGACTGCCTATACCTGGGCCCATTTGAGTCAGGGCAGGCTGTGTGCCAACCTACCCCTCTCCTAACAGGCCAGACTCCTGCTTGTGCATTCTCAGCACTCAGACTGGATGTCACCTCCACGGAAGGCTCCCGGACCGCCTGTGACGATGAATTGTATCTCCGTGTCCTTCCGTAGAGCCCAGGCTTTCTGTATTGAAGTTGCCTGATTGATTGTCTGTTCACACTCTAGATGTAAACTTCTGGAGAACAAAAACCATATCTGATTCAACGGTGTATCCCCAGTGACTAGGAGAAAGCCTACCTGTCACTCAGTAGGTGTTCAGGAAATGTTTGTTGAGTGAATAAATGCAGTTCTGCCTGTGTTTCAGGTAGCAGCCACCAGGTGGCAATAGTGCTCTTTGGGTTATGAAGGTAGGTGTTAATGCTCTCTCTGGGAAAACACCTGAAGTAAACTGAGGTTTGTTCCCATAGTCCAAGCACTTGGCTAATCATCTATGAAATATGTTGGTTAGTTAAAGTAATCGCAGAATCATTTCTCAAGTTAGACTGTCTAAGAAAAATATAACAAGTGCAATACCATAAAGAAAGGAAGAGGTAGAGAGAAAGCACTCTTGAGCCCTCAAGTCCCTGGTGCCACTCGCAGTGGGACCTCAGTATGGTGCTAGTTATCTGCTAGTTATCTCAAAGACCCGAGAATGTCCCCTCAGATGCCTGAGCATTCGCTGTTTCTGAAGCTGTCCCAGCCTGACACCCCTGCGGCAGCCTGCACCTGTTCCGGGTTCGCTGGCACTAATTTTACTTGCTTATCTTATCAGGGTTCTGCCAGCAGACCAGTTGGGCCGCAGCAGAGGGTTCATAAATAAGGCTGGTGAGAGATAAGGTTGGAGCGGCCGGGAGGGGCCAGCAGGAGGAAGCCCTGGACACCGGGCCGAGGAGTGTGGACTTTACCCCCCACGCAGCAGAGCAGCGGGGATAGAGTCTGCTCATGGCATACACACGTGTCTGCATGTGCGGGCAGGCGGGGGGCCTGCACGTGCGTGCACGAGTGAAAGGCCGTGGGATGGGGAGGGAGGGACATGTGCTAAATGATGCCGGGACGGACACGTGATGGGGGCTGAGGGGGATACTGAGGCAACCGAGGCAAGGGAGACCCGCCGGGGGAATCTCTGCAGTAATTCAGGAAGTAGGGCCGAGGCCCGAGACCAGGGGAGGACAGGGATGGTGCACACCTGGTGGCTCCGGCAGCTGTTCTGTAGGTAAATCAACAGGAAGGAGAGGGAGAGGAGAGAGCCTAGAAAGCAGGCCCGCCGGTGGGCTAAATCCTCACTCTGCGCAAATTAGAGAAAGACATGGCTTTACCCGGGACTCGGCTTCTACAAAGCTCGTAGGTGGAGAGCACCCCTGCAGTTGTTCTGCACCCACCTGCTCCGCAGCAGCCCCGAGAGGAAGACTCCAGGTTCCAGCCTGGATGAGGGAGGCAGGGGTGCTGTGGGGGAAACTCCCGAGAGGGGTGGGGAAGACGCCCTGACAGCTGGTTTCAGGAGAAGCAGCACCCTCGTTTAGGAGAAGCAGTTTCATGCGCCTCTAATGCTGTGGTTCTCAGACTGTAGCGGGCATCAGACATACGTGGGGGGTTGGTACTAAAACACAGACTGCCAGGCCCCACCGTCGGAGTTTCTGGTCTGGGAGCTCTGAGCTGGCGCTGAAGATTTGCATTTCTACCAGACGCCCCGGTGCCGGCGAGGCTGCTGGTTTGGGGTTGAGCTTGGAGACCGGTGCTTCTTGCCCCCAGCTGTGCATTCGAAGCGCGGTGGGAGATTGCGTTTTACATGCTGAAGTCAGAGCCCTTCCCAGACCAGCTGGATCAGAATCCATGAGAAAAGGAACACAGAACGCCACCTCCCGCAGGGGTGGCCCTCCACTACGGGTCAGGGTCAGAGCCAGCTCAGGTCACCTCAGGTCTGGAGTCGCTGCCGGGGGTGAGTGGTGGAGCACTAGCACGTTCTCTGGCTTCCGCCTGTGACTTTTCACCATTCTGCCTCCAACACCCGCCCTTTCCCCCCAGACAGCCCTCGGCTTCCCCTTTGGCTCTGAGAGGTGTACCACCCGGGCCAGAATCGTCCGGTCCTCCCTCGGGATCAGTGTGAACTATGTCCCACTGGGCTCCTTCCCCATCAGCGCTTGACACTTTTCTTTTTCTAGCTCTTATTCCAGAAATTTCTATTCTGCATTTCCTGTGGGCAGGTCACTCTGCTCACCACAGACCTGCTCACCTGCGGAAGAGGGGCTAGCCCTCCCACGCCCCGCTTCTCCGAGGTGACCTCCTCTGACCCCAGCCCTGGTCCCACCCCTGCGCTTCACACCCAGCCAACTGTTAAGAGCCAACGTGTCTTATCTCTCGGTAGGGTTATCGGAGCTTCTGCAAGAACTGGAAGTGAGGCCTTTCTCACAGTATGGGAGGGAAAACATGAGGTAACAGAAGGTGTGTGTGGGATAGAAGTAAATATGGCTCTGAAATTCCCCGTAATTACATAATGGGGAGGTGTTGCCAAGGTAAATTAATAGGAAAACAGTTGGCTGATGTTTACCAACAAAATCGGCTCGGGGTGTGTTATTCCCCACTTCTTCTTTCTCAAATGAGCCTTGAATTGGAAGACAGTTGCCCCCCACCCCCTTATCCACGGCTTTGCTCTCTACACTTTCAGTGACCTGTGGTCAAGCACAGTCCAAAAATAATGCACGGAAAATTCCAGAGGTAAACAATTCACAAGTTTTAAACCGCATGCTGTCCTGAGCAGTGTGATGAGATCTCATGTTGCTCTGTCCCGCCTGGGACTCGAGTCATGCCTTCGTCCGACGTCACCGAGCTTTATACGCTCTCTACCCTTTAGTCTCTTCGGAGTCGCCGCAGTTATCAGATCAGCTGTTGAAGAATTACAGTGCTTTTGTACGTCACCCTGAGTTCACTTAATAATGGCCCCCAAGTTCAAGGGCTGTGGGGCTGGCAATTTGGACATGCCCGAGAGGAACAGCCAAGTGCTTCCTGTTAGTGAACAGGTGGGTATAGATCGGGAAAAAGCACAGCGTATGCAGGGTTCAGTACTATCCGCGGTTTCAAGCATCCACTGGGGGTCTTGAAACGTACCCCCCACAAATTGAATGGGACTGCAGTCATACATCTCAAAAGGGGCAACCTCTTTGTGGAAGTGACCACATTATTCTGTTTGGTCAGGCTATCTAAGAAAATTTGAAAATCGCCCAGGTAAGGCTTGGGAGCTACACAGGGGCTCCTCTGCCCACTGGCTGCTTTGCTAAACACCTCCCTGTCTGTCTGTCTGTCTCTCTCTCTTCCATGTGTGTCTTTTCTTTCCATCTGTTCTGCTCCCTGTGCGATTCTCACAGCATTGGAACGAGGAGGCCAGGGCTCTCGTCTCCTGCTCAGTCTCAGTTCCTGCCTTATGGTCCCATTCACTGACATCAAACCCCGCCCCCCCCCCCCCCCCGGGAGGCAGAACTGAGATGCACATCACATTCGTCCTCCGCACCATGTGGGCCCCTCCTCTTCTCCCAGTGAGTTTTGTGCACTGGCCACGCCTGTTTGGGTTTCAGACAGGACTTAGGTTCTTAGCTGGGTGAGGATGGATGTGAGATGAGCCAGGAAGGTCTTGGCCCAGGGAGGTCGCCATTCAGTGACACCGGGCTCTAGTCAAGAGGACAGAATGCAGGGTCTGGTGAGGACTCCAGGTCAGTGCCAAGAATCACTGTCTTTGGAAAAGTCTGAAAAATCACCGTCTTTGGTAAACCAAGCAGAGACTCCAAACACCTAGTCTGGCCATCTACTTTCCTAGTATCTCTGTCACCTCATTGAGTGGTTCTGCTTGAATCCTCCAGGCCCGGGGAGCTCACTTCCTCCTGAAGCAGCCTTCTCCTGTTGCCCAGTCCAAATCCTGCGTCAGATTTTCCCAAGGCCATATTTCTCCACCGGTGCTGGGATTCCCACATCCTTCCTTTCATCTCATAGTGACAGTCACCCTGTGATTCAGGCAGGGCCGTAGAGTGCCCACTTGATCAAGCAGTTCCACGCAGGCTCGGCCAGGTTCAGCAAACCTGGGCAAAGATAAGACTAGAACTCCAGCCGCTCAAGCCCTGGCCCACTGGTGTTTCCATCGCACAGCTTTGCTGTCATGTTGAGAGCAGTCCAGCGTCCAGCTTTCTGAGTCTGAAATGCCCCAACCAGCTGACCTTCCCAACAAACCTGAATGAGAAGGTGAGGTTGGAACCGTGGGCTCCAGAGCTGAAGAACAAAGCAATTGCCCAGCTCATGGGCTGAACCTGTGGCGAAGTCAGCTGAGGGTCAAAGGGAAACCTGCCCTTCCCAATGCTAGGTGGACATGTGGAGTCAGAGGCTGCTTCTTTCTACTTAGAGGATTCTTGTGTTGCGAAGAGATGATACATCCCCACCTTGTGGGGCTTCATCCGAGATAGCCAGGAAGCCAAGGGGGTGCTGGTGGAGAAGAGTCAAAGCCACGTGAACAGTCCAAAAGAAACACCCATTCAAAGGGGGTGAGACAGAGGCACGGAAACCAGATCCAGCCAACAGATGGGCATCCAAGACTTCGCTTGCGTAGAATAGAAAAGATGCAGGACCTGGGAGTTTCCTATCTCACTTCGTCTCATTCATCCTGGCTGGCTGGGAGACTAGGTCCCGAGTGTCCTAAGTCTGATTCATACCTGCTTTTGGTAGGAAAAGGTAAACATTCTATGTCACGGAACCTAGTATTGGTTGGCACTGAACACAGTTATAAAACAGATCTAGGAAATCCATGGTCTTAAGTTCTAGGTAAGGTGACCCACGTAAGGTGACTTCAATTACATAATTAGGAAAAGAACAGGTATGTGGGATTCAGGAAACAAATCCAGGGTCTGAGGATCGTCCATAAGTCTTTGATGGGTGTTACTATTCAAAAGAAGCAGGATTATGAAGTAACTAAACATTCAGACAAACCTAAGGAACACTGGACTTATTCTTTCATCTCAAAGACTTTTCATGAAGCCATAAGCAGTCCAGTGGGCGATAAATTTTCCTCGGCCCCTTCACCAGAAGCATGTCTCCGTGGCCAGTGGGCAGCCAGTCCTTGTGGGGTGGTAAGGAATGACTTACACATGAAGGAAATGAGACTTAACTTCCAGGTGGGGAGTTAAAGATTTCCCGAAGGCCATCATTGGCCCAACGCCGGGAGGTCTCTGGAACACAGCGTATGGGTGGACTGGATACGACAGGCCTTGCCCAGGGTGTTGTTCTTCATTCATTGTCTTCGAACAAAATGGCCTCTCCTCGCAGATGAACTGAGTGACCTGTCAGATTCCTTGCGGACATTCTAAACCCTGTGGACGAGACAGAGTGACTGCCCAGGTTCCATGGGAAGCTGACCTGGTGCCACCGTTCACCAGGCAGGAACACCGGAGCTCTCCGTCCTTTCCCTGCTAAGTGGGGATGGATGTGGGTACATGATACATCCCACCTCCACTCCTTCCTTCTTTCACGTCCCTCCTACTCAGTTGAAACCAGTCTCTAAGGAGAGTACCATCCACAAAATGAAATAGAAGGCAAACGACATGTTTTTGCACGCACACAGGGAGAAAGCTAAGGAAATTTACTTCCTTATGTTTGCCTGAATGTCCCATAATCTCGAGTGAACATGTATTATTATTTTTTAATCCTCAGCTGAGAAAATGTTTATTGATTTTAGAGATAGTGGAAGTGGGGGGGGGGAGAGAGAGAAATATCAGTGTGAGAGAGAAACATCAATTGGTTGCCTTCCGTATACACCCCACCTGGGAATCGAACCTAAAACCTTTTGGTGTACGGGACGACACTCCAACCAACAGAGCCACCTGGCTATGGCTGTATTACTTTTGTAAGAGGGAAAAACTCTAGATTTGAGCTGCGGTCATCCGATACGCCAATAAACGTCCATGTGTTCGTTCCCTCCATCTCAGTCTCTCTGAGAAGCTCAGCTCAAGGATGGGGGGGTCCGTTTCACCTCCCCCCACTCGTGCACATTTGCTCTGCAGGAATTCATCCTTGGCCACACAGTGTAGAGCATTTCAACGTAATTATCTTTGCTCCGGAAAGAGCTTCCTTCTAGCCTCTTATGGCCAGCTGGGAAAAGAGAGCTCTTTTCACATTCCTATACACTGCTGCTTTTCAAGGATGGAGATAAGAAATAAACACAAGATATTGAATCTCCACCTGTGGAAGACTGTTCTGTGGCGTGAATTCCAGTTGTGCCAAGGCCAGCACTTGAGAGCCTTGACTTTGTACGCTAGAAGCCATCGAGCCCCAGATTTATGACCGTTCCTGTGTCTCAACCACCTGCACCAGGCACGTCCCTGAAATTTATGAAATGCAATTGCTCTGAAGGGTGCAGGCCAGGAAGAGCAGGGCTGAAATATTCCACCTGGCCAGAGATGCTGGCGTGTGTAGATTAATTTAAGGCTTTGCTGATGTTAATCAGGGTATTTCTCCTCCACGATCGAGTACTTTCCACGCCATCTGAAGTATTATAAAGCAGTCATACCCTGTTTGAAATGCTCAGAAAGTAGCCCTTGCCAAAGGTCATTTGCTATTTCCATCTTTGGGGTTAATTACTCCTGCGACTCTCGTCTGACTGAAAAGTTCTCCTTTTTGTTTCTTTCCTTTTTTTTTCTTTCACAATTATCTAGTCTGTAGACCATGTCTAGATTTTTCCTCCAGAAGTGAGTGCCACAGCATCCCATTCCAAGAGCCACATCACGCCATCACGTCAGTTCTGGTCCAAAATCATCAAGAACAGACAGAGCCAATCCTCCTGAGGTGTTAATCTTTTCGAAGACAGGCAAAGAGAGCTCGCTCTCTTCAGTCCGTCTTCTCCAAGGAGGATAATTTGGCTTCCGGACTAAGGATGAAGCATGGCTCTCTTTTGAAACATCAGCCAGGAACAGCTCACCACTCACGCAAAGCACACCTTTGCTTGTGAATCTTAGACTCTTGGGAAGCATCTGTCCACCACAGCTGTGACCTATCATCCCATGTGACAAAGAGTCACTGTGTGTGCAGAGTATGTATAGATCTGTCCCCACATAGGCAAGAAATAATGTTTCCCTGTAAGTGGAGGTTTTAACAATCCCCGATGTTCTTCTGGCTGAATGTGGACAAAAAGTAAATTCTTTCCAATTCTACTTACCTCAATCTTTTGATTTTGCTTTCCAGACTGGTATGTGTATGTAGCTAAAACCTTGAAGACACCAAACTTTTCTTTAGAGAGAGAGTAAAATCGAATAGTTTTCAGAATCACATAATTCCCATGAGCAATGGACCCAGGCTACCAGGCATAGTTTGGGTATGTGCGATCGTGTTGGTTTTCGCTCTGTTATGATTTGCTTTTAAATATTTATTTGTGAAATATACATCTTGCTAAGATTGAAATCTGTTCTGGAGAGGTGACTACTGATTTTGCTGTTGCTGAATGGAATTGTTGAATCTTCTTGGAAAACACAAAGACTCCGTGATATAAATATATTATCCTGGTGAAGATAAGCAGGTTCACCCTAGTGACGTATAAAATAACAATTCTAGAGAATTCACTGCCGCCCCTCCTCAGTGAGGGTAAGCTAGGTGACTCAAGATGGCAGCCTTTGAGGCTAATCAGCCTCAACACCATGAGTGACTCTAAAAACCCAGAGACACCAGAGTCCAGG
Source organism: Glossophaga mutica (assembly GCA_039655065.1). Taxonomy (NCBI): domain Eukaryota; kingdom Metazoa; phylum Chordata; class Mammalia; order Chiroptera; family Phyllostomidae; genus Glossophaga; species Glossophaga mutica. The sequence goes on from CM077313.1 coordinate 10,543,467, forward strand.
TTGTTAAGATGACAAGCATTCAGTTGAAAAACTGAGAAGAATACTGTCCGTACCATCAGTATATTTATGGATTCTTTTCCCTTTGATCCATCCCGTGGCTAATATGACACCAGTTGCGGAAAAGATGCTCAGTCGCTGTTTCGTTCAGTTCAGGTAGCACTTCCTGGTGGGCTGTTTGGGTTCTCTGTCCATCAAAGTGATGATTTAGAATGTTGTTTTCCATTCAATTCAAAAAGGCTAGGTCTGAGCACGGAGGGCTGAAGGACATCAAATGTTCAGCTGCTTTAAATGATCACTTTCCCACAAGTGGTGAATTTGTATCCTCTAGACTGTTAGCATGAGATGTGATGGTCATGGGCATGGGGACCCCGTGTCTGGGGACTCATTCAGAGAGCACACCCTCTCCTTCTGCCAATATATGTGAGTAAACTATACATCCTTGAAAATGCTCTAGTCCGCTTGGTCAGTCGCTCCAATCAACAAGCACTGTTTTCATTGAGACCTGGTCCTTCCCAGAGTGAATGGGAAGGGAGATGGAGGAGGGAAGGATGAGGCCAGCAGCAAGGGCATCCTTGATTCTTTAAAGAGTGATTCCCTGAGTGTCGACTACGTGCTGGGCACCGTGCTGGGATTACAAAGAGGAATGAGACACAGCCTCTGCCCTCAAGAAGCTCCTGGAATAGGAGAGAGACAGGAGCATAAATAGATTGTTGCTATGTGGGGAGAGCAATGATGGAGACAGAGAGAAGCACATCGCCCACGTGAGTAGCTCTGGCTCTAAATGGAGGAACCAGCATTGACCAGATGCTGGTGGAGAGGAGGGACCTTTGGGAAAGAGCTCAGCAGTGCCCTGGAGCTGGTTGTTAAATGTGGTCGTTATTAAAAAGTAAATTATTTAAGTTTACTAGTAAATAAATTATATTAAAAAACATAACATTATAATACTAAGAATATCGCTCCCTAATTATTTTATTATTATCCACACCCTCGAGGGTTTTCTTAGGTCTAATGTATCTGTGTGAGGGAAGCGCTGTCTGTCTGAACAGCGGATACCGCCCGTCTCCTCCCAACTCCACGTTCAACGATATCACGTCAGTTCGAAACCGGCCGTGGTGGGAGTGTGTACACCGGGAAAGTCACGGATGCTACAGCTCAGGGATTACCTGCTCCCCGGAAGGCCATTTACCAGCAGGCAGGGACAAGGCCACGCAAGGCGAAGGCAGGGAACTCCAAGCTGTGCAGAAAGGTGGGAACAGTGTGGCAGGGAGCCAGGATAGGTGACCCATCTCACTTGACCTTTCAGACCATATTGGGGAGCTGGAGCTAGAGGCTTTGAAAGACTTTGGGGGGTTATTCTTGCAGAACTGGGGAGCATCCTTTAGCTGAAGGGGAGCTGAACTAGAGAGGAGTCGAGGATGACTGGCGGCTTAGAGACACTCACCCACCGTGCAGGAAGCACATTCCATGAGAAGCGTTGGCTGTGCCACATTGGACGTGCAGAGTTTGTGGTGTCTGGTCTACGAGGTCCAGCTGACCATCTGTGGAAGCCTCAGAGGCACCCAAGCTGGGAGCCTGGACTGGACATAATCAGCGGTGTGGGTGCAGATGGAAAAGGAGCCCAGGAAGAGGCTCATCTGGAGAAGCTCCGATGAGAGTGAAGCACAATGCAAGACAAAGGAGAAGAGGCAGGAGTAAGAGAGAGAAAAGGGAGAAGGGAGATCTAGAAAGTGGAGCACCACACAGGGGTGCAACCCCCACTCCCCAGAAACCACTGAACAGACCAAAAAAAAATTTTTAATAAAGATAAGTGGACGTCCTGCTCCATGGCAGAGAAGTATGAAAATCTGCCACATAAGTGCCAGGCAAACTCTAGGGATATGTTCTAGATACTGAGGTAGGAGGAATCAAAAGGAGAAGGAAGACCACAGTGAGACTCACCAGCAAGTGTGTGTGTCAGAGGATGGAAGTGGCCAGACAGACCCTTGGGTTCTGCAGCTGGTGACGGTGGCAAGAGGCCCCTGGAGAAGCAAGCACCCTTCCAGCCCCATGCTCGGTAGTGTTTGCATCTCAGACCCAGGGAGGAGGCATGGCCTCCGTAAAAGTGAAGCCCTCAGGCAACGGGGCTCCTCCCAGACGTGGCAGGGATACTCCCTAAACTCAGCTGAGATAGATGATTTGGCAATTTCAATTTCAACTGACACCGTTGGAGGTCATCAGGAGGATGTGACCCACCCTGGCCCAGTAGCTCAGTTGGTTAGAGCACTGTACTGATACACCAAGGTTGTGGGTTCAATCCCCAGTCAGGGCACATACAAGAATCAACCAATGAATGCATAAATGGGTGGAACAACAAACCGATGTCCCCCCATCCCAAAATCAATATTTAAAAAAAGAGGACGTGACCACTGATTGACACAAGAGCAGAATCAAAGCAACTGGAGGCTCCCTCATCCCTGTCCTTAGAATATCCGTTCTGCCCACCCTTCACACAGTGGGGATGTTTTTAAGGATGTAGTCTTGAGATAGGGAGGTGCTGTTGAGACCATTAGGACTGAATACGTGGCTGAACCCCATTAAGGCCTCTATATAAGCTGAAGTTCCAGGGAGGAGAGCAGGATCGACTTGTCTTGAGGAGCCCAGGACAAGCCTCATGTGTTACATTTCTGGCCTCCTACCCATCTGCCTCTGTCTCTCCCTGCCCTCTGTGTATGGGAGCAGGTGGTGAACCAGCAGGCCCAGGGAAGAAACAGGCATAAATGCAGAAAGTCTACAGAAGCGAGGCGATCTAAGATAAAAGTTAAGTATGTGGATTCCTGAGCTGACCATTTCGGTTCGAATCCTGGTTCCACTAATTATTTGCTTGGATAATTTACTTAACTGAGCCTCAGTTTCTTCACCTATAAAATGGGGATAATGCAAAACTATACCTTATGGAGTTATTGTGAGGACGAAGTACAGAAATACATGTGAAATGTTTAGAACAGGCCTGGTATCTAGTTGGACTGATTCTGATTCTGATTCTCTGGTAGGACATCCCACAGCCCCGGCCTCCTTTCCATACCAATCAATGAGGCTGTTGGATCACTGGTCTGGTCCTCATTGATGTACCAATTTAAGATTTTAAAAGATGATGCTAACAGATTTCAGGTACACCATGAAAAATCTATTCACATTAGTTTTTAGTGACTGTACAGTTAAGGTAGATCTTTTCTGCCTTCCAAAATAAAGTAAGAGGAAATGAAAAATAAATGTGACCTATACAATAATTCTATAACGTGAATGAGGATCAACATAGCACTCAAGAAATGTTAAAACTGCATACTTTTTAAAAAAAAATTACTATAGGGGACAGAAGTGAATTTTAAACCACATTTAAACTGCATTCAATGGAGAAAAAAATAAAAATCACAGTCTGCATGAAATAAGAGGTAAACGTGACATGAGAGAACATCATGAGATGGGAATTGTCAGAGTTGAGAAAATAATAAAAGAAAACATTTAATGACATAGCAGAATTTTAAATTAACTTAGTATAATCGATGGTTAGATATGATACAGAAGAAAATTCAGTCAGTGAAAAGAAAGGCAAGCTTGTGGGTTTGATTCCATAATACAGAGGAGAAGGACCAACAGGTCAAAATGGCCAGGGTCTACAGATGGAGATTATGGACAATGGAAATCCAGTTTTGAATGAGGATGGGGAGAAAAGGACCAGAAGAAATATTCTTCTGCTAATAATAATATAATAATATAAAGATATTAGAAAAGAAAACCTTAAGTGGAAGCAAGACCTGCATTCATAAATCAAAGCTCATGACATATCAGGCAAAATTAATAAAAAGAGAACAAAATGTAGACATATTCTATTGAAACTGTTGGTGCTTTTTTTATCCTCCCTCAAGGACATTTTTCTTCATGGCTTTCAGAAAGAGAGGAAGGGAGAGAGAGAAACATCATTTCGAGAGAGAAACATCAATTGGTTGCCTCCCTTATCCGCCTGGACGGGGGATCAGACCCACAACCCAGGTACGTCCCCTGACCAGAAATCAAACCTGCAGCCTTTTGGTTACAGGATGATGCTCCAACCAGCTGAGCCACAGGGGCCAGGGCAATACTGTTGACCCTTCAGGGGAAATTCAACAATAATGTAAAAGGACCACTACGAAGAAAACATCATTTTATTTAAAGTTATGGGAAATGTACTGTGGCCTTGACTAGGAGGAATTCCATTGCAGAGATAACGACTTCCCTCAAACTAACTAACTAAAGTTAATGTAATCCCAAGTAAAATCCCCGTGGGATCATTTTGGAAACTTCCTAAAAACCGTTTCTGAAGTTAATTTGGAATAATAAAAATATTTGATAGGACGGAGTTGAAAACAGGGGAGGAATAAGTGGGAGTGAGGAAACACAGTCAGGGATAAACTATTCCTATGGCAGATTGGTGTGGGAAGGAGCAGGAAGGTGGAATCAAGTCCTGTGAGAGTTTCTGTAAGCGAAAGAAAAGGTTAAACAGTTGAGAAAAGACTGAAAGTTTAGGGCAGTCAGGGTGCTTTTTGGAGGGCAGGACACAGAAGGGGGACTATTCCATCTGCAAAGCCTGGAGTCATCCAGAAACATACTCCTAATTAATAATAAAATAGAATAATGAGTAATAACAGAAGTAATAAAATAGTAATTATACTGGCTTTCATTTAGTGAGCATTTATGCTGAAGCTGGGGAAGTGATGGTCAGCACGTGGGTCCAGGCCCTCTCGGAACTTAGAGCCCAGTGGGCGGGCAGACAAAACCCAAGTGAACAGAGCGACTGCAAATGATGATTGACACGGCTGGGAGGAAGTAACCACGGTAATAAGAATAATGGCGGGGAAGTTGGAATGCCAGTCTTTAAGGAGGTCCAGAAGGTCTTCTCTGAAGACGTGCTATTGGAGCCAAGACCCCCGAGATGAGAAGGAGGCTGTTTGAGAGGTAGCAAGGAGGGTGGCCAGGCCGTGTGGTGGGGAGAGGGCTTGGGGTTGCGGGGAGCAGGGAAGAAGTCAGGCAGGACCTTGGAGGCGACAGCAGGGATTTTGGATATTTATCCTATGAGCAATGAGAAGCCACTGGAGGGACAGCATGCCCTGATTTGCATTTTTAAAGATTCCGTCTCAGGTCACTGAGTGGAGAATGGATAGGGAGTCAAAGGGGACCGCAGCGAAGAGCAAGGAGGTTGTTGCAGGAGTCCCCGACAAGAGGTGGCATTGACCTGAACTCGGTGGTGCCCACGGAGATAAGAAGTTGGAGCTGGGCAAAGGCTCTGAGTGGGCCCTGCAGGACTTGCTAACGGATAGTTGAAGGGGGAGGGAGGAGGGCGCACCATCCACAAGTTTCTGGCTTGGAACCTAGTTGTGGGGGCTCCCCACTGGAGAAGGGGACGCGCTTAGAGGGTGACAAGAAATTCGCAGATGACAAGTCAAGCGGAGCAGGTGAGGCTGGCTGCCAGGGAAACCCTCCTGGGCTCTGAGACTCACCCAAATGAAAGCGATGGTAAGGAAGTTGTTCTAGAAGGTGAGAGAAGGAATGGAGGCGGAGGCCAGTACGTGAGGACCTGGGCTTCATTCAGGGCTGTGAGAATGGCGAGGAGACCGAGAGATTTTGCAGAAAAAATTGGCAGCCCGTGGAGATAAAGAAGAGAGAACCAAAGGTGAGACAGGAGATCGGTCGTGCCAATGTCTGAGAGCAGGGCAGGTGAGGAGGGGATGAGGCTATTTCTGAAAATGTTTTAAAATGATGACAGAGCTCCCAGACAATAACCGTGGTCACAGAATTGGAACCAGACTGGATGCCGAATGGGCCCCGTCCTAGGTAGCGGAGAGTGATTCCTTCTTTCACGCTTGGATTCGTGATCTTCCAAAACTTAGAATACAGCAACACACGCTTAACATTCAAACTGCATTCACTTGTCAAACCACACTCACTCTGATTAATCTTCCTTTGGAAATTCAGAAGTTTCCTTCGGGCTTTTGGTCACCATCAGGAACAGAAATTATCATTGGTGCGAGACCACCCCATCTGAATCAGAACTACCATGGCTGGGAGCCTTGACATACGAAATGTGCAAAGTCCCCGGATCTTTTGGCTACAAAGGTTTCTATTCTCACACTTTTGGAAATTTCCACAGATTTTTTTTTTCAGTGTTAGCACAACTGACTAGCATTTCCTTTTCTGCCTTTGCTTTCCCCACAGAACTTAGAAGCCATATGGCAGGCAGCTAATGATGTGGTCTGCAGAACAACTTACCTGGCTCCCCCTGGAGCACGGTGGACACTTGGTCCCGCCCACTGGGTCTCCCTCTTCTCCTCTGCCTCCCCCATCCGTTGGCTTCCATTTCTCCTCTTCCTCCCCTTCAACGCCTTCTTCTCTCCCTGCTTCACCTACTTCTTCCTTTCCCTCCTGGCTGTCTCAGTGTGCCTGCTTCATCCACCTACTCCCCCACGGAGCTCATAGACTCCAAACAGCGCCTGCTTGATTCTCACTGTCTCCGCAACCACTGCCCTCCCTGACTTCTGTCTGTTAAAGAGAAAAAATTCTTGTCCTCTAAGCTTCGTGACTGCCGGGATTCCGGATAAACTGAGATTTATTGTGTGCATGCAATGGCGACCCCCAGGCTCTGCACTTTGAATGCATATCATGAGTACTCCGAGGAGGAGGATTGAAGCATGCTGTCTCTTCGTTTTAGCTGGAAAGCGGTATTTTTATAATGGTTGGAGAAGAAAATAAACGGAATCCAATGAATGCTTCCCATGTCCAGATCCGTGGTTGAGGTCAAAGGACTCTCTGCGAGGGCGGCAGGACCGAGGGGACAAGGCTCGAGGGCTGGAGGGGCACAAGGGAACTCAGAGCCACCTGCGTGCTGTCTGGGAGCCTGGGCTTGCTGAGTCTTTTCTTAACTCTTCTCTGTGTCCTCCTGCCCTGCCGTCCTCAAAGCCAAAGAGGAAGGTGAGGAGTTGGTGAGAGTCAGGAGATCTGTTTGAGATAGGGAAGGTTAGCAAAATGGTCAGCGGGGGGAGCCTTCCTTTTCCCCCTCTCATCATGAAGCACTTTCTACCCAACCAGCTGCATCGCTACTAGACAAAATGCTAGGACTTTGGAATGGCTCCCTCCATCAGTTCAGGGTTTTTAATAACCAACCAAGCAAGATGATATTATGTAAGGGTCACTGTGGGGCAAAGGGCTAATACTATGGCCAAAATCCTTGCCTGACCTCGGAATGATCAACTCAGACGTAACCTCTGTGAGAAGCCTTTTGGGTCAGTCACCCCTAACTACGTTCTTTTAGCTCGGAGAACTGGACACTGAATTGGGGGCCCACTGCGGAAATGAGGAGGGGCACAAATAGGCATCAGTTGTATTTATAGCTGGAAAAGAGCTGATAAGGGCTGTGGGGCTTGACCTGAAGACTGAGGGGGGGCTCGGAGGGCCTGGTTGGGTGCGGCAGGGGGCATACAGCCCAGTAGAGGTATGAGATCGGGGGGCAGGCGGTGGAGGGGAGTGCTATGAAATAGGGAGGGAGAATACGTTTACTTTGAATTAGGAAAGGGATGAGAAATGAGGTTGGCTAAGAAAGCGAAGTCTTTCCAAGTCAAGGAGATCTTTCATTTGGGATTACAACCTACAAAGTAGTCTTGTTTCCCCCAAATAGAAAGTGTCTCATGCCAACTGTTAGTTGGCATGCGTACACGAGCACGTACACACACAGAGAGAAGATAGGCAGAAATCATACTGTTTCTTGGTTTAAATAAATACAGCCTCCTAGTTCTGTTTGCCACTTCTGCGCAGAGAAATCCTCCCCGCAAAGGGGCTTCAGATTAGCCAGTCAAAATGAAACGGTGAATCTGATCGGGAGAGAAGAAAGGTCAGATGGGAAGGAAGGAGGGATGAGCACCTTCCGCTGAGTCGGGTTGGGCCAGCACTGGGCCCTGACCAGGGTAGCTCATTTCCCCTCTGCAGCCTGGAAGGCACTTGGTGAATGTCCCCGTTGCCACGCTGCCCCATCCCAGGTGAAATGTGCTGCCTTTTCTTCTCTGCGTCTCTAAATCAAATCTCTTCCTAAATGTCTGGCTCAACCTTTAAGCTTTCCTTGACTATTTCTGCACACTGCGATCTTTCCATTCCCTGAAAGTCAATAGAATTTATAATAAGAATCTGTCATTTGGCCAGTATCACATACTGCTCTTATACTCTTTGCTTGTTCTTTTTTTTTCCCTGGATCTCTCTTTTGTCTTACTATAAGATCGTGGGACAAAGGTGTTCACTGAGGTATGCCATGCATTAAAGCAGTGTCTGACACATAGTAGGTGTTCAATAAATACTTGAAAAATGTACTCATGACTCACAAATTTCTGCAGTGATGTTTTATGCTATTTTTCTTCTTCAAAACGTTTTAGAGTATGTCACTCACATAACCGATAAACCATTCAATTACGCATCTAGCAACTGATGATCTGATCTGAACATCTTGCCTATTTAGGCATGCGTTAGGCTGCAGACAAACAATCCAATGAACCTTCTTCGTGTTGGTCAGATAATGTTGCACCAAGTTGTCGTATTGCTCTTCTTTTCACTTATTATTTTGCCTGTTTCCTATACACGTTCTCTTATCTAGGCCTCAAACAGTATAAATGATGCTTACAGCTTAAAAAGCTCATCTTCCAAGACATCTGTCTTGGGGACAGGGGTGAAAACAGTCCTTCTCTCCTCCCCCGTGGTTCCTTTGCAGCAGAGTTAACTTAGAAACCAAGGCCCTTATTAACAGCAAACTCAGGCTCCTGTGTGTGTCTCAGTAGACAAGGCATCTGATTCCTTTCTCTGCCCCACATCCCTGGTGACTGAGGGGGACCGGCTAGCTACTCCCCCAATGTTGCTTCGTGGAATTCCTGAAGAATACTTCTGTGTGTACCTCTGTTTTGCTTGTTTGTTTGTTTGTATTGCCAGTAAGCTAGACACAGATGCTGGGCCAAGTTCTAGAGTAAATCTGACCTGAAGGTCAGGGTCTCCCACCTCTGGGTCCTGCAGAGGGGATACAGATAGGAGAGTGGCTGATGACCCAGGCCTGGAACAAGCCATCAAACAGATCACGGGACAGGCTGGTTGACTTTCAGCCTCATACGGATTGTGTCTCTGAAGAATCTTGTGGAGTTGGGGGCGGGGGTCCAGGTCTCAGCCTTGTGATTTGGGTAACTCTGTTTTTCCAGTTTACCCAAGAGCTGTCAGGATCTGGCGAGTTGACCCATCCTAACCAAACCACAGATAAGCTTTGTTTTCCCCCCAAATCAGAATACCGATGAGTTCATTTAGAGTGAGAGATGTCCATTCTTCTAAGACCCAAATATTTACATCTAGGGCACTTACCTTCTGATATATGTGAAACTGATAAATTACATTTCTGATAAAGAGACTGCTTGCTAAACACAAAATCAGAGTCTTGGGGTGCACTTTGTAGAGAATAGCAGAGCGTGACATGCGCACAAGCCCTGTTCTGCTTTGGAAAACATCCTCCCAGGGAAAAGAACGTCACGTTGGAGACACATGGATGCATTCTTCCCCTTCGCTTCTTTCTTTCTAAATTTCATGAGGATTGATACCCATTGACATGCATCCTTATAAGTGCTTCTTTGTTTCAATATTTTAAAATCATACTTAAAATTCTTTTAACTCCAAAAATATGCAATCATGATATGCAGGCAAGAAATGAAAAAACACTCTAAAGATGTGTAAAAATATAAAAAAGCGACTGATCTCACGTTTCTGCCCTGGTCTCCATTCCCAGTCCTTGCAGTAACAGGTAGGGAGAGGCGGGTGTGCAGCCTTCTGCACCGTGGCCTAGATAGCGATTTTCGAGTTTCTTTTACAAACACCAGATTACACAATGCACCTTACTCTGAAACTTACTCTTCTTGCTTAATGCATCAAGGTCACCTGCCTCAGGTCAGTGGATAGAATTCAAATTCATTACTGTTGACAGCTGCCTCATATTCCACGCCGGGGCGCGTGCACCCGACATCCTGCTTGGATCCGTTCCAGTCTTTGGCCACTAACGACGATAACGAAGTAAGCATTCCGTGCCTGCTTGTTAAATGTTGCCATTTCCCCAAAGTGGGTCAATTCCTTTTTAACAGAAATGGTAGTTTCAGTTCTATAAGCTGTGTTTCATGAATTACAGTCGATTTCGTTGACTATTTCTTAATGACACAAAGATGACAACCTCACTTTTATCAGAAAACATGTGTCTTCTACTCACATGAAGGGACTGTTAAACTCACGGGGTGTGGATTCTTACACAACTTCAGCCGCACTGGGATAAAGCCCCTGATTTAATGCGCATTCATAGAGGGCTCAATACAGGAAGGTCCTCTGGTTCAAGGCGCTCATTTCACAGATGGGACGTTGAAGCCCAGAGGGTTAAATGAGGCACAGTCAGGGTGCGAGAGAGGGAAAGGCCCCGGGCGGTCTGCCTTGCAAAGAGGTTTGGATGCGTGGAGCAGGGAGGCCAGGACTTGGTGGGGGGGGGAGGTAGCTACCACGTGTGGAGGCTGCCCACACAGAAAAGGGAGATGGGAGAAGACTCCCAAAGTTGGCGTGCACATTAAGATCATTCTTCTTTGAAGCTTTCTTGAATGGCTGCAGCTGGATTTCCACTTAAGTTCATTTTAATTCTTGAGGCTGAACCTACACGTCTTGGAATATGGCCCAGCGCGGGAATGGGACCGTTGGCGGTCCAGCTTTGCGCAGCGGTGGTAGGGATGGGGTGGCACTCGCTAATGCTTGTCCGCTTCCTCTTGGATGCTCTGAGAGACCCATTTGTCAGCTGCCCTTGGGTTCAGAGGTAGCCACGTGACTGAGTTGTTGCCGTTGGAGTGGGGACGGGAGACAGGGACAGCGATCCTAGGCTGGGCGCATAAAACCCTCCCTCCGGGGATCCTCCGTTCTCTCCTCCTGTCTGCCAGTGGGAAGCAAAAGACTCTGAGGTCCCCCGCCCAGGTGTGGGGAGCCTGGGTCCCTGACTCACTGCATGGAAGGCCACCTGCTAAACACCCGCTCTGGCTGTTGCAAGAGTGAGAAGTCAGCATCCACTGTGTTCGGACCCTGGTAGCTTTTACCTGTCGCAGCAGCTGAGTTTCTCCATGCGGGCAATGGTATCCGCCGTATTAGTGCTTTTGGTTTTTTCAAATGAACATTCAGATATAAAATCCAGAACCTGTATCAGTGAGTAATAGAGTCACTGTAACATATTCTCTTAATACCCACTAGTTGATACAAATTTATGATGAAGTCCTGAGTCACCAACCTTATCCATGAGACTGAGCACATTGGAGCAAGAAAAAAAAAAAAAAACAGCCTGACATTAAGCTTCTCCCTTACTACCATGTAATTTCATTCGGTTTGCTCACAGCGCCAACTTGCCTTCTTCCCTCCACGAGTTTAAGAGATCATTTTTCCTTTTTCGAGCGCTGCCTTTTCCTCCATTGTTCTTGCCTAAGCACTCACACGACCTAACTTGTGTCATCTTGACGGGACTGGAAACTTTCTAAATAATTATTTCAGTTTTTCTTGCTTTCAAGGTAGGATGAAGAATAACTAGAGAACAGTGGGGGAAGGAAAGGAGGATCAAAGGAAATTAGCAGGATTTGGACTGTTCTAGTTGGCAAAGGTCATCACGATGCTGTTCATAGTAGCAGTGACAGTGGAGGAGTTCGAATGTCCCATCCGAACGTGGAAGGCACGGGGTCCTCGGAGTCCACACTTGCGTTTCGAACTAAAGCTACATTGACTTTAGAGCTAAGGCAAATTATTTCGAAAGCCTAGGATCCTGGCGCAGCTGTTTTGGATAGAATGACTGCCACTTGGTCCCAGGTACGTGAGATAAAAGGAAATTATTGTCAGGTGACATGCATTCTTCACGGCGAGGAGGAAGCGATGGAACATACACGCAGATAACTAGCATTTCCTCCACGGGCCTCGCTAACCATGTTGCTCAGATGCAAAGCAGCACTTAGGGCTCAGTGTGGGCTAATGGGGGAGTTGACCTAGAATGACATGTACATACCTAAAAATACTCTAGAGAAAATACATACTTCACAATACAGTGAGTTGAAACCATAGTAAAAACGTCATCAACTCCTAGGCACTGGGTCAGACATTTCACTAATAAAGCAATGAAGCATACTAAAAGTATAGGTGTTTCTACAATGTCTCAAATTATTATAAATGGACGAAAAGGTGACTGGTTGTACTCACAGTTTCGAATAAACAGGATTTATTCTTGTATTATTACGTATTTCTTATTGAACTATTTCTCGTAAGAGCAGCTGTAAGCCTACTTCCGCCCCGCCCTCTGTGCGTGTCTGGTTCACACTAAACCAGGTTGAAGGGACAGACCAACATATCCAGCTCACGCATTCAGCGAATGGGCGGGTGTCATACCTACCCAACTGGAGAAAGGAGTTCCATCTTTTCTTCTTCTTCTTTTCAGCGGGATTATATCTTGCTTTTGAGAACCATTTATAAGATGGGTACTCACTCAAAACCTTATCCTTTTGTTTTCCCGTCCTTCCTTCCACTCTCTACCAACCTGAACTCCTGCTCAAAAACATTCAGTGCTTCTCCATCACCTGTAGAAACAGTCAAATACCTCTACTGGGCCCCCAAGGCCCTCCCCCGCCCACGCCCATCTAACTGCCTGAACATATTTTGTATTCACGATGATCAATACTTAGCACCTGTCCCCTCCTGGGGCAGGGAAGCTCCGCTCAGTACACCACGATCACTCCTTCACCCTCAGCCCCAAGCCCTTCCTCCTCACCTCCCCTCTTCCCTCCACGTGTCCACCCCAGTGCTACTCTGGCTTTGAAGACCTTCACGTAGGTCTGGCTCCCGGCACCCAAAGGCAGGACGGCCTCATGGGTGCAGGTCACAGGGCCGCGTGCTCGGCCTGACGCTCTGCGGTCACTCACCGAAACTCAATAATTTCTGAGCAAGAGGCCCCACAGTTTCATTTTGCACCGAGCTCTGCACATTATGTTACCAGGCCTGTGGGTGGGAACTATTTGTGTGGGCAACTCCAACATATGGCCTTAAGGTTTTTATTTAATTAAAACGGAGACAGAACCAGAGCACTTCGTGTGTACAAAGCAATTCTGTACACATCACCTTCCCTCAACCACACAGCAAACCTGTGGAGTCAGTGTGCAGAATTCCAGCACCAGTTGTACGTCTTGAGGCATTTCTGAATCCTTTTAAAGCTTTCTTTCCTGGTTTTCCTTCTAATTTTTGTTCACATTTCCCAGCGCCTCTTGCTCTGTAACGTTCATAATAAAAGTTCAGCGTAGGCTAAATATTCCCCACAATGACGTGGCCAAGCTCCCCCGTACCACTTTCCTTGAGTCACTGTAGCTGAGCACCAGCAGCTGAGTCGCTTGAACACCAGCTACGTTCTGCCTCACTGTTCCGGAGGCTGGAAGTCGGAACGCACGGTGCCTGCAGGGCCATGCTCCCTCCGTACCTCGCAGGGGAATCCTCTCTTGCCTCTTTCTAGCTTCTGTGGTTTGCTGGCAACTTCTGGCATTCCTTGGCTTGTAGGTGCATCGTTCCAATTCTGTCTTCACGTGACATTCTCTGGGTCTCTGTCTTCCCACATCCATCTTCCTATAAGAATACCAGTTGCATTGAATCAGCTCCGCCCCCACTCCATAGACTTTATCTTAAGTTAACTAATTACATCTGCAGTGGTCCAATTCCCAAACAAGGTCGCATACTGAGTACTGGGGGTTAGGACTCCAACATATTTTTGGGGGGCGAGGAGGAGGACACAATAATACTTCCCCTGCCCTCCACACTCTTTGTCATCAAGTCCTCCAGATTCCAGCTCTGGAATGTCCCTGGAAACCAGTCATTTCTCCTGTGGCCATCACCAGGGGCCGGGTCTCCCTCATCTTTCACCTCCTAATCTTGTGGCCCCCCCATCCAGTCCCACTCTGCAGCCAATAAGGGCTTTCAAAACCTCCATCCGATCTTGTCACTCCCTAACTCCCCATTATCTCTGAACAATTCTAACTCTCTTTTTTAAAAAAAGAGTTTTATTTAGTTTTACACAGAGGGGAAGGGAGGGAGAAAGAGAGAGAGAAAATATCAATGCGAGAGGGAAACATCGATTGGTTGCCTCCTGCATACACCCCAACCTGGGACCAAACCCACAACCCAGGCATGTGCCCTCAGTGGGAATCGAACCTGCAACTCTTCTCTTCGTGGAACAATGCCCAACCAACTGAGCCATACCTGTCAGGGCTGGACATCTTCGATGTGGTTTCTGAGGCCTTGTGCAACTTGGCCCCCTTAGCCCTCTGACCTGTCTCCACCCCACCCTCCTCATCACTCTTTCTCTTGCTAGCCTCCCATCCATCCCTTGTGCTCCAGGGACACTGGACACCCCACCCCCACCCTGTTCAGGGCCATGATCTCTTGTTCTCCGGACCTCCACGCTGCCTTTCTCCTTGATGTGGTTTGGCTCACACATCACTTCCTTCAGGATGCCCCTGATCCCACGTGCCCCTGAGTCTGAGTAAAATTAGCACCAAGAGGGCCCACAGTGCTTTCCTCTCCACTGTCTCCCCAAGAGGACCCTGAAGTCACGAGTCCTGAAATTCGTGCCCCGCCCCTTCCTGTAGCCCCAACAGGAAGGTGAGAGTTGAAGTCAGTCCCGGGATGCCCCGGGAGAGGGAAACGATGCCTGGGTGGAATAAAGAGAGATTGAATAGTTCCTGCCATGCGCATGCACTCGAATTCCCCAACCGTGTTGTTCCAGAAATGCAAAACACTCGCTGGAAGTTATTTGAAATTACTCTGAGCTGATGGGCTGCTCTTGGCTGTGGCAGTCGAACTTCACGGGGCTTGGGATTTCGGGTTCCCTTCCTACTGCCCTCGGTCCCTCAGAATACCTGCCACACCATACTCCTGTGCGTTGACCCGTCTCTCTCCCCAGAGTAGCACAAATGCCAGCACAGCACCAGACATATAGCCCCTGACGAGTGGCCAAATGATGTGAAAGAAACTGAGTCACAGAGAGGTAGGAGATTTGTCCACGGGCAGAGGGCAGCTATGATGAACAGGCAGACGTTGAACTTGGGTCAGGCTAAAGGCCATGTGCTTAGCCACTGCCCCGTGGCAATGAGCTCCAGGAGCCCCAAGTCTGGGTCTGTCTTGTCCCAAGTGTGTTGTCTGTACATACTGGTTGAACGAGAGAGAAACGAAAAAGAGGTGTTTGCTTTTTTTTTTTAAAGGGAGAGAGGAATTGTAAAGGTAAAAGAAAGAGGAGAGAAGACAGGGGAACTGGAAGTAAGGGAAGTCAAGAAGGCTCCTTGTCACTCGCCTAGACTCGGATGCTGGTGGCTTTTGTTCTCATTCGTGTGACCAACGTTTACGGAGCCTCCCATTCTAAACACCAGGGACGCAGCAGGGAACGAAAAAGGCAGAGACTCCTGATTTTGTGGGGCTTTCACTTTAAGAAGGAGAATCAGGCAATAAAAAATCTACTTAAAAGAGAAGTTAGAAGATATGATGTTAGAAGGCAATAAATGCTACACAAAAATAACAGAATAGGAGAAAAGAAGGGATTCTTATGCTGGAGTCCCATCCCCACAAGGGATTCATGGATAGAATCCAGGGGGGTCTGTGAACTGGAGTGGGGAAAAAATAACTTCATTATTTTCATTAACCTTAAATCTTCAAATTTCACTGTAGGCAACCACCTTCAGTGCCTGTGATTTTGTTACCAATAGAAGTCACAGACTCTTTATATCATATTGGTAGTTGTTACAGGTATGCTGAACTAGCATTTATATCCATCACTACTTTGTAATTATTTGGCCCGTGATTAGATCTTGTTATTTAATGTATCCATAAAGAAATACATGGTTTCTTTTGTAACACTATACATTTTTTAATGCATTTTAGAAATATTATTCTGGGAAGGGCTCCCTAGGTTCCACCAGACTACCAAAGGAGTTCACAGGGGAAAAAACGGTTAATAACACTGGCTAAGGGAAAATGGGGTGCAGTGGGGGACAGTGGGGGTGGGGGCACCAGGTGCAACGCAGTCAAGTGCTGCATGACGATGTGTCAGTCTAGGACAGGGGGCCCCTAACAGTATAATGGAACCGAAAAATTCCTGCCACTCAGAGTGGTGTCGTAGCTGTCACAACATTGTAGTGCGAGCATTACTCACGGTTTGTGGCGACGCTGGTGTAAACAAACCCCCGCACTGCCAGTCGTACAAAAGTACAGCACCTACAGTTACGCCCGGCACCTAGTGCCTGGTGGTGATACACGACTGTGTTACTGGTTCACGTGTTTACGGCACTGTAGTTTTTATCATTATTCCAGAGTGTACTCTTCCTACGTGTAACGAAAACGGTTGCTGTGTAACAGCGCGCTGTGTTCCACCAGCAGCAGCCTCATCCATCTCCTGTTTACCAAACCTCTTGATTGCAACACTTTCTCTTGTGCTGGATTCGATCTCGTGTTGACTCATGCACTAATGTGCGGTACAGGCTTGTAGCCAAGGAGCAATCGGCTGTCCTGTGTGCAAGGGTGTCCAACCTGTGGCCCACGGGCCACGTGCAGCCCAGGATGGCCGTGAATGCAGCCCAACACAGAATCGAGAATTTACTTAAAACCCGAGGCTTTTTTGTGATTATGTGTCACGATGTATTTAATGTGTGGCCCAAGACAACTCTTCTTCTTCTTCCAGTGTGGTGCAGAGATGCCGAAAGGTCGGACACCCCTGCATACGGCTTAGGTGTGTAGCAGGCTATACCGCCTAGGTTTGTGTAGGTGCACTTTTCGGTGTTTGTACAACGACGAAATTGCCTAACAACTCGTATCTAAACAGAGTGGGCAGTGCTGGTCTTGTGTCAAATGCCCTGTTGAACCCATTTCTGGCACATGCCCCCCTCGGCCACCCCCCGCCGTGGCCCTAGCTTTGCCCAAAGCTCAGGTGCCCAGTAAGAACACCCCGTATTCACCAACCGACCTCACCGATGAAAACCCCTCCCTGCCGCTCACCACCTCCCACCTCGGTGGCTATTCAACGGAGGATTTGACATTCAGAAGTTCAGGGTCAACCACATCATGTCGAAGAACACAAGAGGATTCAAGAATGTTTTTTAAATCTTACTTTCTGTTGTTGCTCTGTCTTCACTTTAAATATCTAACTCAACCAGCCAAACTAGCTCAAATCAGCCAGGCAGTACGTGTCTCCAAAAGAAAGGATAAGCAAGCCAGCAGTTTCTGAGTGCTGATTAAGTGTACCACCTACGGCAAATGGGATGTGGCTGAGGACACTGCCACGTCTCAAAAGAAGTCCTTTAAAAATTCAAATTCACCTCACACAGACAGTGAAAATCCTCGGATTCTGTGACAAAAGAGCCTTTGTTTTGTTTTGTTGTTTTTTTAAATTACCCTTTGAGGCTGCTGAAATATTTTTAAATATTAGTTTGTGTTGGTTTCAGGTGTACAGCAGATGCTGTTGAAATATTGGTAAGAGATCTCCGCATGGACTATGATAAAACACTGTCTGGAGATGAGAGGATTCAATCCTTCCTTATAGTAATTAAGATGCGGTTAGCTGGAAGTGACGAGCTGCCCAGCTAAATCTGCCTTCACGAAAACCCTGCTCCGCTCAGTTAACCAGAAGCTTGCAAGTCAGCAGCCCCAGGGTCAGTTCATCCCCAAGACCTCAGGACCCTGGGTTGGCCCCTCTCGGTCCAGAGGATCTCACGCAGCATCTCAGATGACTGGGTCTCCCGTTCCCGGTTCCATCCTGTAGCCTCTTAGCTTCTCACACCAGGGGCTGTTTCCGTACCACCGCCTATCGAAATTTTCCGAGATACCTATCCCCTAGAGAGTAGATTTAAAATGCACACCCCCAGGCACTGCCCCCAGAGATTCCTGAGTCAGTAGTAGGCTTGGGGTTCTGCCTGAGGAATCTGCATCGTTAGGAATCCCCTGTCGGGATTCGATGCAGGTGACCTGAGGACCACACTTTGAGAAACCCTACCAGGGAACCTCTTCCTGTGTGATCTCATAGCCCCTGTGGATTGACAACCCACTATGTGCTGATGACTCAAAAGGTAAAATGCTATCTCCTGTGAAAGACTCTGGGCTGAGCTCCAGCCCCTCACACCCATCCCTATCTGACTCTCTCATAGGAACCTTAAACCCAACAGGTTCAAAACTGCACTCATTTCCCCCACACCTGTGAATACAGAATAAAGTACAAATCCCTTGGCCTGACATACAGGACTCCGCCTCTGTCCCAGCCTCATCCCTGACCACTGCCTGGGCTTGTTCTTGGTGTGTGGCAATCCTGTGACTTCTTACAGTTCTGGGACACACGTGTCTTTGTCCTTGCGGTCCCCCCTGCCAGAACTCATGCTTCTGGGCCCAGCCGTGCCAACTCCTCCATCCCATAAAACATGCTCCTTGTCATGTGCCCCTCTGTGCTAGCTCCTGACCAAGCAAATCCTTCGACCGTTTGCACTCTTCACCTGGTGGTTTTGAACTTGAGCTCCTTGAAAGCAGGGGCTGTGGCTTATTCCCTTTTACCCTGCCAGCTCCTGCTGTAGAATCTAACACACAGTAAGCAGTCACTGAACATTCGATGAATTGAATTTCCGGGTGTAAAAAAGGAAGAGGGAAGGAATGACCAGGAACATCGAAGGGAGATTTTAGAAGTTATGAGAAGTCAAGGGAGGCCATTGATTCAAGAAGAATTGAAGGGATTAACAGCGTCTAATGTTTGTTTAGGGATCAAGTGGGGGAGGGACTGAAAAAGGGCACTGGATTTGGCCTCAAAGAGGTCACTGGCAACATCAGAGAGAAGCGTCAGTCCTGATAGCCCTCTGCCATTCCGGTCATCGGTCATCGCCCCTAGGGGTTGCTGCTTAGGGACAAGCTCTTTCATGTGAGTGGAAGGAAGCTATGCGCTACAAACTTCACATAGAAATGCACAGTCCCACTGATTAATCACCGGGGTGGGCTTAACTTGCCTTAACAGGCCTCTTAGGCTTTGCAAAGAGCTCTCCTGTGTCTACTCTCCTTTCCGCACCCACTCTCCAGCTAACTGCTTCTCTCTGTGCCGTTTTCTGCCTCGTCAGCCCCGGTTTAGCCTGGGCTGCGTGTCAGGCACACCAGGTGACGACCTGTCGGCCGCCGTCACAGACATTTCCCTGCAGGGCTAGACCGCTTCTCATGTGCAAATCCCTCCTACTCCGCCAGTCCCGCCACCTCCCAGAGAACCACCCTGTCTTCGGAGCCTCTGTATCCCAGCTTCTTTTACATCCAGAGGCCGCTGCCTTTCTTTCAGCTGTAACCCCTTTATGCCAAATGCCATTCTGGCCTCGCTTTGCTGTTCCTGTATCCCTGCTCAGACGTCTGATCATTTTTCTTCTAGGAGTAGAAGCAGAAAGTGAATGATGTTTCCCATCCCCCTGATTGGGCCAGTGTAATTTCTCCAAGATTGCCACTTCCACATCGGATTCCCTTCCCCTGGCCAAGCTCAAGCTACCCTCTGCCCTCGAAGCCAGAGCTCCAACTGCCATCTCATTTTTTAAAAAATCCTCACCTGAGTACACGCTTATTGATTTTAGAGAGAGGAAGGAGAGAGTGAGGAAGGTAGAGAGAGAGAGAGAGAGAGAGAGAGAGAGAGAGAGAGAGAAACATTGATTGGTTGCCTCCCAAATGCACCCACAGCCCAGGCATGTGCCCTGACCGGGAACCGAACCTGCAACATTTTGGTATGCAGGATGAGGCTCCAACCAACTGAGCCACACTGGCCAGGGCCAATTGTTGCCTCATTTGAATGTGATGTTTTCTTGTCCACATCCTCATCCGTGTGACACCTTATCCCTAAAGCTTTCATTTAAGGGTTCCTATAGTTATTGAATAGCAGTCTATTCAGAAAATGTATCATTTAAGCCAATCAAAGTTTTAATGCAGAAATATGAAGTAATTTCTTAGGAATAACTAAAACAAATAGGTCTGTATTATGGCTTGTTAAGAGACAGAATCATGAAAACTAAAAAGAGGAAAGGAGAGAGAGGAGAAATAACGTGTGGAAGAGATAGGAAGGAGGTACAGAGAAAAGGAAAATGAGACAGGTTCGTTGTCGAAAAGAGAGACAGAAACAGACACGCACAAGGAGAGACCGAAAGACAAGTGTGACCCCCAAAGACAGATCCCGAAAAGGGAATCGCCTCCCCGAAGACACGACCTTCAAAGACAAAACCACAGGGCCCACCAGCACAGGAATAGGGACCAGGCAGGAAAACAGGCAACACACCCCAAGTCCAAATAAGACGCGAGCACAGACATCGTCCTGCGGGCACCCCGAGAGTGGCAACGACACGCACACCTGTATAGATAGATCCACCCCAAAGAGAAACATCTCCATCTCGGGGCCTGGAAGGTCCTGTGGTGGTGTGTGTTTTCACAGCTAGAGGCATAAATGAGGAAAAGACCCTCTGTCACTGGTCCTGCGAGCAAAAGGAACTCCTAACGAGGCCCAAACTCCCCCACGCTCGCTCTGCTAACCCCGAGCGAGATGCCACTTGCGCCATTCTGTAGGAAGGCGTGCGAAGAAGAGGTGACTGGCAGGGGTGGTTACTAAGTCCTTTCCTGTGCTCTTGCCTTGGTGCTGTTGCTCACAGCACACCGCAGTCAACTGTTTTTTGGCAACCTCGAGTTCCGTGTTGCACACAAACATCAAACTTACTAAATGAGTTAATGTTTGCAAACTCCTCAGAACACTCGGTGCTAATGTGCTTATTAAATAAATAAAGTGCGGCGTGTGCCATCTCCAGCCGAACGTGACGGCTCCTGGACCCTTGTCAGGGTCTCACCCCGGTGCCTCTGGTCCTGCTCCGCCTGCTCTACTCTCTAGCGCCCCCTTCTGGCCCCTCCCTCACCCTCCTCACACTCCCCAACCGCCCCCTGTCAAACACCACGCATTCTTCTCCTGCTGACTTTGGCAACCCTCTGCTGCCCACACAAAGGGTCTCACCAAAGTCACTCACGGAACTCCTGGTGCTCCGCCCAGGGGAGGCTTCCCCACCGCGAGGGTCTGATGTCGCCTCCCAGGAGCACGCAGCCCTGCTGACATGCCTCCCTTCGCAATGGTCTTTGCCCTGCTATGTCCAGGGACCACTCTGTCCAGCTTGTCCTCCTCCCTCCCGCCCTGTCCTCCGCAGGAATGCCTTAAATCCTTTGAACACCGGGGCCCCTCGGGGCTCTGTCTCAGCCCCTCGTGGCTTCCTGCTGTCACGCTCCCCCGCAGTGGGGTTCTCTGCGGGGCTTGCAGCCCGTAGCCACGCGTCCGCCGTCACTGCAGGGATGACGGGCGTACTCAGTCTGCTCACTTGTGACACACACAAAACTCTAAACTCATTTAAGTACCATTTTCCATCTACGGGATGCCTAGGATGCTAACATGACTGAATGTCTTTCCTGCAGTGGTGCAGGCCGCAGGTATGGCTTCAGTCGCCATGGCCTGAGGAGGAGCGGGGAGCTTCTCTGGCCCCATCTTCTTCTCTTTTCACGGGACTCACATCCATGCGCAGGGGAAGGAGGCCACCCCCAAGGTGTTTTCGGTTCACACAGGCTATCTTTCTTCGTTTTAACTCGCCCTCTGGGGGGTGTACCAGTTCGCTAAGGCTGCCAAGAATGTAGCATCACAGACTGTGTGGCTTTAACAACCGAAATGTATTTTCTCACAGTTCTGGGAGCTAGAAGTCTGAGATCAACGTGTCGACGGGGTTGGTTTCTTCCTCCGAAGCGTCTCTCCTTGGCTTGCAGATGGTGGCCGCCTTCTCCCTACGTGTTCACAGGGTCTCTCCTCTGTGTCTCTGCATGCCGATTCTCTTCCTATAAGGACACCAGTTATATTGGCTAGCACTGCCTCCCCACCCATGCCTCGTTTTAACTTAATTACCTCTTTGAAGAACCCACTTCCAGCCCTGGCTGGGTGGCGAAGTGGTTGGAGTATCATCCCGTACACCGAAAGGTTACGGGTTTGATCCCCGGTCAGGGTGCCTATAAGAGGCCACTGGTCAGTGTTTCTCTCTCTCTCCTTCCTTCATTTCCTCTCTCTCTCTCAAATCAATACACATATCCTTAGGCAAAGATTAAAGGAAAAAGCCTACTTTCTGAGGTACTGGGGTTTGGGATTTTAACACACAAATTTTGGGAGAACAGAGGGGGTATTCCAGGGGATGAGACTCAGCCGGACAGTACAGAACAAAGTTGGAGGTAGCTCCTTAACACTAATGAGTGCAAGCCCTGAGCTGAGGGACGTCGACAAGTACGCCATGGCCTTGACCCAAGATGCTGCTGACCCAGTTGTGGGGATGGGGCACCTACATAGAGGAAAGGCAGCCATCTAGGGTGAGGCAGACCATGGGACAACAGCGCGTGTGTGACAGGCAGGAACCGTCCTGTAAGCCTAGAGGAAGAAGAGAGAAAAATGAGTTGGATGGTCATATTCACAGGGAGGTCTTAATAATGCTTATAACAACCTTTTCTTGAACCTCTACTGTCTGCCAGCATGCTATGCAAACTCGATCTCTAATCTCATCCCACCTCAGGCGATATGGGGAGGACCACGCCAAGCCACCTCTGTCCACCTCTTAGTGCTGTGCTTGGCACAAGCGAGCGTGCCATAAATGGCCGCTATCATTCATTCAATAAATATTTGTGCGGACCCTACCATGTGCCAGGCAGGGTGCTCGCTGCTGGGGATATGATGTCAAGCAGGATCAGCATGGTTTCCGCACTAGTAGAGCTTAGAGTTTAGAGACACACTGTCCAGTTACGGGAGCCACTAGCCACACCTGGCTATTAAGATTCAGCTCCTCACTCGAGCTAGCCACATTTCATGTGCTCAACAGCCACACATGGATACATTTCCAGCACTGTGGGAAGTTCTATGACGCAGCACCAGGAAGGGGAAGAGAGATAATAAGTTTATGGTAAAGGCTGTGGACAAAAAGGGGGTTTCTATGGAAAGTAACCTCACAGGGTGATCTGATCATGAATTCCTAACTGGGTAGGTCATTGTGGGTAGTCATGCCCCAGGCCTATAACTTCTTTAGCGAATGGTTTCTTGTTTTTTAAAATATAGTTTATTGATTATGCTATTACAGTTGTCCCATCCCCCCCTTTACTCCCCTCTGTCCTGCACACCCCCTCCCACCCGCATTCTCCCCCTTTAGTTCATGTCCATGGGTTACATATATAAGTTCTCTGGCTTCTCCATTTCCTATACTGTTCTTAACCTCCCCCTGTCTATTTTCTACCTACCATTTATGCTACTTATTTTCTGTACCTTTCCCCCTCTCTCCCCATCCCACTCCCCCACTGATAACCCTCCATGTGATCTCCATTTCTGTGATTCTGTTCCTGTTCTAGTTGTTTGCTTAGTTTGCTTTTGTTTTAGGTTTGGTTGTTAATAGCTGTGTTATTGTTGTCATTTCACTGTTCATATTTTTTATCTTTTTCTTAGATAAGTCCCTTTAAAATTTCCTATAATAAGGGCTTGGTGATGATGAACTTTAACTTGACCTTATCCAGGGAGCGCTTTATCTGCCTTTCCATTCTAAATGAAAGCTTTGCTGAATAGAGTAATCTTGGGTGTAGGTCCTTGACTTTCATGACTTCAAATACTTCCTTCCAGCCCCTTCTTGCCTGCAAGCTTTCTTTTGAGAACTCAGCTGACAGTCTGATGGGTACTCCTTTGTTGGTGACTGTCCCCTTATCTCTTGCTGCTTCTAGGATTCTGTCCTTAATTTTAATCTTGGCTAATGTAATTACGATGTGCCTTGGTGTGTTCCTCCTTGGGTCCAACTTCTTTAGGACTCTCTGAGCATCCTGGACTTCCTGGAAGTCTACTTCCTTTGCCAGATTGGGGAAGTTCTCCTTCATTATTTGTTTGAATAGGTTTTCAACTTCTTGTTCTTCTTCTCCTTTTGGCACCCCTATGGTTCAGATGTTGGAACGTTTAAAGATATCCTGGAGGTTCCTAAGCCTCTCCTCATTTTTTTTGAATTCTTGTTTCTTCATTCTGTTCTGGATGAATGTTTCTTTCTTCCTTCTGGTCCACACTGTTGAGTTGAGTCCCGGTTTCCTTCCTTTCACTATTGGTTCCCTGTACATTTTCCTTTATTTCACTTAGCTGAGCTTTCAGTTTTAACTCTAACTTGCGACCATATTCAACCAACTTTGTGAGCATCCTGATAACCAGTGTTTTGATAGGTTGGCTATCTCATCATCATTTAGTTGTATTTGTTCTTTTTGGTCTCAGTGTGCTGGCTACATAGTGAGGGGCGCAGCTTTAGGTGTTCGCCACGGCGTGGCAACTCATGTTGCTGCGCTTTGACGCTGTATGTGGGGCAGGGGTCCGAGAGGGAACAGTGGCGCTTGCTTTGCTCTCTGCCAGATTTCAGTCACTTCCCCCGCTTCCCACAAGCAAGCTGGGCCCTTCTGGTGCTGGTTCCCAGGTGGGTGGGCTTGTGTACATTCTAGGACCCTGTGGGTCTCTCCAACAAACTCTCCTGTGAGGCTGGGAGTCTTTCCCACTGCTCCCTCAGCCCCCACAAGTGTTTTCAGTCAGAGGTTTGAAGCTTTATTTCCCTGCGTTGGAGGCCTGGGTTGCGCAGTCTGTCTCGCTCCCCAGTTGTTCCTCCCGGTTTATCTGCATCCGAATGTAGAGCTGCCTGGCCCACCAGCCACCGCCTCACTGGGTTTGCCAGCCGCGGCCTTGTCACGAGTCCTCTCCGCCTGGCTGCCCATCACCGCCCCTCCTACCAGTCTGGATGAATGTTTCTTCTTTAACTCCTAGGTTGTCAGACTTCCATACAGTTTGATTTTTTTTTCTGTCAGTTCTGATTGTTTTTGTTTTTAAATTTGTTGTTGTCCTTTTGGTTGTGCGAGGAGGCACAGTGTGCCTACCTACGCCTCCATCTTGGCTGGAAGTCCAGACCCTAGTGAATGGTTTTGAAGCCAGCTCTGTTCATTGTTCTTATGCATCTAGGTTAACACACCTTTGAGATGCCAGAAGTAATACCCCTGGAAGGGGGTGCTAACCCTCAAAAGAGCACACAACCTTGTTAACTGTTAACTATCCCACCTTGCTTTCTCTCACCTCCATGTAATCTTCCTTATGTTCCCTCCTTAATTTCAAATGTGTAAAAGAAACTACAAAGCTGTTGTTCTCCAGAGAATTTGAGATCTTGCTCCCAGCACATATTGTCAGTTTGGCTCAAATAAATCCTTATAAAAGATTTGGACATTTCTTATATTGACAGAGCCATGATATAGACTTACAGGTACAAGAAAAGAATTTATTATTATTGTTGTTATTATTATTCTTCTCATAGTTGAGATATAGGAACTGAAGGTGTGAGAGATTAAGCAATTTGACCAAATTTGCACAGTTACTAAGTGGAAGAGCTGGGATCTGAACCCAAGTCTGTCTTTATCTCATGCTACCTCGGGCTATTCTGTGGAAGAAATGAGTCAGGTACAGGTAGAATCTGGTTAAAGAGAGAAGACAGAGAAGGCACTGTTGGTGGGAAAGTAGCAGCCTGGGCAAAGACACAGAGGCACAGATGGGCAAAGCTGGCAGAGGACCATGAGTAAACCAGTCTGGCTGGAGAGGCAGAGACTTGTTGAACTCATGCGCTTGGAAAGGTAAGTCAGGGCCTGCCTGCCTTGATTACAAGCCAAGGAGCAAGGAGCAAGGAACCCGAGACCTGAGACCTGCGTGCAGAGGTTGTGTCCTTGTCAGATGTGAGCAGGAGCCTGGCCTGGGCAAAACTGCGTGTTAGGAAGGGGGCAGTGCTTCCGTGAACTGGGCTGAGACCAGTGAGGGGTGGCAGCGGGTTAGGAAGAACGAGATGAAGGAGTGGTGTGAAGTGAAGAACACCAGACTGGGAGCCAAGAGACACGGCCCTGAGATTTAATACGGTGTGACATTGGGCAATAAACTGCTTTTCTCTGGGCCTCATCTCTTTCATTTGGAAAGGGTAGGGCTGGCCCAGATGCCCCACGAGTCCTGTTTTAGCACTGGCGTCTGGGAACCTGCAAAGGTGAGTGAGGTTAGGGCAAGACACACAGTAGGGAGTGCAGCCTTGCATACGTGGGCAAGGAAGACGACGGAGTCAAAGGTCATCCAGACAGGACGGGGGAATAACGTGCCACTAACAAAGCTAGAAAAGTGTACAAAAGGGCTTGTCTTCTATTGTCGCTGTTGTTGTTTGAGGGAGTGGATGGGAGGGCCGTGGCCTATGGAGGCTGGGAATGAAAAGTGGTAGTGAGACTACGAGTCTGTTTTTAGGGAAGTTGTACAGTGTTAGAGATCATTATTTCACACCCCCAAACATAGATTTAAAACTTTCTCTCGGTATTAGGAAATACGATGTACACCACAGTACAGTGCAGTTGTCCAGTTTATGAGTGAAACAAAAGGTTTATGAAACCGTAGTTACCCTTAGTAAGGGCAATGGATCCTCATATTTTCTATTCTGTTACATTTCATTTTTTTAAAGCCAGTTGCCATCCACTGAGTTTATTTCATGATTGATTATTGCGTCGCATCCCACAGTTTTCGAACTGCCTCAGAGGAGAGTCCAGTCTTGCTAATTTGTAGGCCATGGCCGGGCGGCTTGTCAAAGAAGCCAGGAGCAGGCTGCAGAAGTGAACCTGGAGAGGCTCCGGGCTGGAGCAGGTTTAGTGGAAGCCTTGATGGGAGACAGCGTGAAGAGCAGAGGCCTGGGAATGAGTCGGCGGGAGCCACCTGTCCAGGTGATAGAAGAGCCCCTAAGGACACAGTGGACGTGAGGACGGCGGGGCAACCAGGTTCCCGCAGGAATTCAGCAGCCACCGGGTGCTGCATTTCTTAAGCGTGCGCGGAATGCAGGGCTTCTGCGTCTCTGGCCTCGTACGGATTTCAGGCTCCTCCGCTCGCTCATGCTCGTTCCGAGGCCGGCTTTGCGCCCACTCCGCCGCTCGTTCCTTTCACACCTCTGTCAGGGAGCGCCAACCAGGTGCGCCAGAGGGAGACGCTCTGCCGACCGGTGCCCCCTTCCCAGTTCGCTCCCCCTCCCGCCCCAGCACGCGCGCACACCAGCGCAAAGTTCTGGTCGCCGCCTTTGCCAACCAAAACCGAACTGCGGGCACACCTGGCCCTCCGCGGCCGCCCGCTCTCGCCTTAACCGCGGCGCCCCGCGGCCCCGCCCCCGCCCCGGCCCCGCCCCCGCCGGCCCGGCCGCCGCGGTGCCCTCGGCTCGGCCTTCCCCGCCTCGCATCCGTGCCATCGGCGCTCGATTGCGCGCGGACTCCGCTCTCCGCGGCTCGCTCCCCGCTCGCTCGCGCTCGGCCGCCGCTCCCCGCCCCCCGGCCCCCGCCCCCCGCCCCTCCTCCCGGCTCCTCCCGCCCCTCCTCCGCCTCCCGTGCAACTTTTGCCGAAGCCCCCGCGCACAGCCATGCTGCGCTGAGCTCCGGCCGGGGACTGGCCGCGCGCTGCCCGCCCCGGCTCCCGCCCCACCGCGGACCCGCTCGGGGGCCGCGGCCGCTCGGCCCCTCGGCCTCCGCCGCTGCGCCTGCCCGGCCGCCCCGGAGCCCCCCGCGCAGGGCCCGGGCCGCGGCGGCGGCGGCGGCGCCCGGCCCCCTCCCCCGGCGCCGGCCAAGTGAGGCGGTGATGCGGGCGCTGGCGGCCCCGGCTGCGCCGAGAGCGGAGACACAGGCTCAAGATGGCAGATTCCGACTGAGGCTGGGGGGGCCGAGCTCGCGCGCCGCGTTCCCTTCTCCGTTGCCATGAATCGCGGACACCCCGGCCCCGATGGCCCCCGTGTACGAAGGTAAGGGGCGCCCGGCCCGCCGACCCCGCTCGCCCGGCGTCGCCGCGGCCCCCGCAGCTTTGTTCTGCCCGCGGCCCTGCGCCGGGCAGCCCCCCGGTTCGCGCCTCCGGCGCCGGGCCCCCGGCTCTCACCGGCTCCCCACCCCTCCCCGCGACGCCCTCCCTGGCCCAGAAAACGGCCAGGATCCGGAATTTAACAGGATCTTATTTCCAGGGGTGGGGGGGCGGGGTGCGAGGGTGGGCTCCTGCGCGAAGAAAAGAAATTGGGAGGGGGCGCCTGGGAAAGGACCGACCCATGACTGTGCTTTTTATTTACTGGGAATAAATAAAGGTGGTGCGGCGTGGCGTTCACCCTCCCCCCGCACCTCGAAGATTACCTTCGAGCTGATCTGCTTTGCACTCTGTCCTCGCAGCTCCCTTCGCATTTCTCCGCTCCCACCCCGCGCTCCTTTATTCTTCGCGGGTCTCCGATGGAGGGGGGGGGGCTGTGCAATCGGAACGTGCGGGGCCAGGTGACGAGAGGGGGTCCAGAGGAAAAGTCCGTGTCAGACCCGGGCAGAACAATGAAATGGACTCACATCTCCCCGAATGAGCGTGTGTACGGGAAAATATAGTTTAGGTTTTCGAGTCGGGGAGGCGGCCGAGACGTTTTTCTCGGTCGGTCTGGGTAAACCAGTGTGGCGCACCTTCACCTGGCGTGGGGTCATTTTTTTTTCCCCTTTCCCTGATTTGACTGCCTTCAGGAAGAAAGAAAACGCAGGGCAAAAGCGCTTCATTCCTCCCTGCACGCCCTGTCTCTCCTTTTCGTTCAGTCAGTTCTGTCAGCCTCCAGCCAGAAATCAACCCAGAATCAACTAAGTTTTTTACACTTCGGTGTGTTTTTGTGTGCTTGTAGCAGGAGGGATTTTAAACCCAAGTGGGCCTGGTGTTTCAGTCTTTTCATCGTGGAAATGTTTTTCTCATGAAATCATTGGAATAGCAGCCTTTACATACTTTTAGCGTCAGTCCATCTGGCTTTCTTTCGGTTTTGTTCAGATATTCTGGGGACGAAATAGCAAATGCGAGGGGAAAGGGTTTGTTAGGAGCCGGGAGGAGGGGGGGAGGAGAGATGTTAATCCTTCTATAAATCCGGGGAACAGTGGAGGCGAGTGAAACAGGGAACGCATTAATAGTTTTATCTCTGTTGTAAGAGGCAGATTTAGAAGAAGAAAAAAAAAGACTTATCTGAAAAGAAAATCTGTTATTAGTTTCAGGGCTCCAAATGAATTAGGTTTCTGGGTGGAATAAAGTTACCAGTCAGGCCCTGGCTAACGAGGCTGTAAATAACCTATGGACTGTAAATATTTTTTTTCAGACTCTGTTGGAAACAAAGGGGCTGTTTAGAAGGCAACAGAGAGATGTTATTCCAGGGGCTTTCCCCTTTGATTCTGAAGAACACAAGGTCCATTTAACCATTGCACAAAACAAAACGAAATTTCTGATCGCTCCGCCGCGCAGAGCAGAGCGATCCGGCAGCTCTGCGAGCAGGCCAGGGGAACCCGCGTTGGGCACGCATCGACCCCCTGTGTCTCTGGGAGGGGGCTGCCGTCAATGCTCCCACTGTCTGTGGAGTGTTAAAATGAAACAATTTTCTCTTTATTAAGTACCTCCTTGAGACTCCCTCTGCTGGACACTCCGGGTGAGCATTCGAGAAGGAACTTGGCATTGAATTCAGAACTGTAGTAACCGGCTGCTCTCCCTTTTCACAGGGGCTGGGTCCATGGGCCGGGGTGTATTTTGTCAACTTTGTAGAAAACCATCTTGGGAACGGCTTGTTCCGCTCCTGTTCTTTTCGTTCTAAATCCATGTGGAATGCACACCTGACCCCTGAGGCTAAGACCGGTCACCCCTGTCCTTCAGACAGTGTTCTTTCAGTGCTTTACGCCCGAGAAAGGGCTGTGGGTGTGCAAGGTGTCATGGTGGAAGAGTAATCAGGGATCTCAAAGGTCTCGGGAGCACGCGGGTTCTATTTGCAAGCCCCCCCTCCCTGTCCCTGGTGATCTCCCTGGTCACCTCGTTCAACCCTGGGTTGTCCTCCGCCTTGTTTGTGTGTTCTTAATTATCGCTCTGCCGGTGCACTTTGATTCCGCAGAGTTTCCCTGTGCATCCCTATAATTCTTTCCCTCATCTTCCTCCTCCCCCCTCCTCAGCCAGTTTCGGCATCACTCAGCACAAGTCCAGGCCTGGGTCTTGTTGCAGGAGACTGGTCATGCCCTAAAACAGACAGGTGACCTCTGTAACCAAGGATGTCTTGCTGGAACCTCCATTCACGCACCGTGATGAGTGCTTCCGAGACTCCGGCGAACCCCTTTTTTCCCCTCCCTGGCGACGACCGCTGGGTTCAGTGAGCCCGATTTTTGCCATGTCCCCATTCAGAGCACCTGGCCCCCCTGTGTGGATCCCAAAGGAGCAGGGCCTTTCCTGGGGGATTCTCCCAGAAGAGTGATTTCTAATAGTTTTTGAGCTGCTAAAAATAATCGAGCCTGGGGGTTCTCCTCAGCAGACGTACAACAGGTGAGGCATTTCTGCTCTACCTCTGGAGTGTGCTCATGTGTTTAGTTGGGGTGCAGTTGCCCCAGGTTGGCCATGGAGGGCAGCCCTGAATGCGGGCGTGGGGCCTTCTGAACTTCCTGATGTGCACGCCGGCGTCCAGACGGGGCGGGGGGGGGGGGGGCGTGCGAGTCACGGGGCGCCAGAGTGTGATCAGTCTTCCACGATTTGCTTCCAAAGATAGGTGTACAAACAGCACATTTGTTTCCAGTGGCTTGGTGCTGATTAAGTTGAACTTCTTGAAAAAGGTTTATTTTCTTTAGAAGGTTAAACATTTGCCTCGCAACGGTGGGTTACTCCATCAGCTTGCTTAGCAAGGCTTTTTTCGGTATGTCGCGCAAAGGCCAGCCACAAAGTTGGTGTCGCCACAGGCTCCGAAGTAGAGGGTCCGGCATTCCAAAGTAATTATGTTCCACGCGGCCTGAGGTGAGCCGTGTTGATTAGCACTGGCTTATGCAGCCAGCCTGCCCCAAAATGCCGAAATCTATCATCAGATGGGCCTACCGAGACGCCTACCAAGAAATGGCTTCTGAATCATCTTCCGTGGAAATAATTGGATGATACATGTTCTAAAATATCTTTTCCTGTGTTTGTGTTTTATATTTTTAAAATGAGCAAGTATAAATATTGTTTTCATTCTCGTCACATTGGAGGAGTGAGTCAAGGCTTGTTAATTTTACCCTCCTTTCTGGAGAGCGTGGCCCAACCCTTGAATCGGACTGTGGGCGTGTTACGGGGTGTCTCAGTTAGGAACAAGTGCAGGTAAAGTGCCTGGCTGCCGTGGGCATATTCCCAGCACAGGTTAAATCCCTGCCTTTTGAGCTGCTTACAGGCGCGATGACTCCAGGGAAAGAATACCCCACCAATAGTTTAGAAAACCAATGATGGTAACATTTCAATTATTAATCTCTTGCCATTCCTTTTCCAGTTTGGGTGCCAGCAACAATAAACACGCACCCCCCCCCACCCCGCCCACAGAAGAAAGAGCCTTTTCTGACCCCCTGAGCGACTGCTGGTTTCAGGTAGAGAATGTCTTTCTGGCGTGGCGCATTCTGTGCTGCTTGAAAAACGAGGAACCAAGCGGTCAGAACAGTTTCACAGGCTGCAGCTGCACCTCTGGGAAAGTGTCCCAAAGTCTGAAAGATGTAGCCTTTGCCCTTAATCAGGATCCATTCCTAACCCAGGCAGCCGGCGGGGAGGGGAGGGGCAGGCTCCCCATGGAGGGGAGGCCCCACCCGCCCAGGAGCCAGCAGTGGGCTCACCCTGCATTGCCCATCATTTTCCTGTGAGAGAAATGGGGCGCTTCGTGCAAGTTACAGCTGCTCGTAGTCTTCCTATTTTACTTCGTATTTTTTTTTCACTTTTTTCTTCCTTCCTCTCATAGCGACCAATCTTGGGAAACCACCTCTGAGGTTTAGGCGGAACAAAGCAGGGATGATCAAGAGGGTGTGATATGTGAACACGTTTTCTTGTCCTCTGAACACATAATTTGCCAGCGTTTTCTGGTAGTCTGATGACAATTCCAGCACTTCAGGTTGCTGTCAAAGCCAGGATTCAGAATAATGCCAGCTGACTTTATGTAACCGCTATAGAGTGTGAGCTTGAAAGGCCCAAGCTCGTAATAGTCTATTTGATATGTCAATACCCTATTGGGGGAAAAAAGAAGAAGGAAATTGAAAACCTGAAGTATAGGAAGGTCTTTATTATTCCTCTAAAAGAAACTGACGTGCCTGAAGTTCGAAGTGATAATTATGACTCAGATCCCACTTAGTTTGGGCGATTCTCTGTGCCCACATTAACTCATCCTCCTAGCAGATCCACGAGCTGGGCGCTGTTGCCCGGCTTTACAGACGGGGCGCCACTTCCATGCCTTCATCTGACCAACATTTACATGGGGCCCCTGGCCTCGAGGACTTGAGGGGCTATGGGAAGTGAACGTCAACACTAAATATGGAGCCCTGGCCAGCGCGGCTCAGTGGGCTGGGCATCGTCCTGCAAAGCAGAAGGTCACCAGTTCCATCCCCTGTCCAGGGCACGTGCCTGGGCTGCAGGTTTGGTCTCCGGTTCGGGCACAGACGAGAGGCAGCCAGTTGATGTTTCTCTCTCACATTGACGTTTCTCTCCCTCTCCTTTTCCCTCCCTTCCCCTCTCTCTTCAGAAACCAAAACAACAACAACAGAAAACTAAACCCAGGCTCACCAGCCCACGGTCCAACTCAGAATGGAACGCTGTTTTTCTTGCATTGTGTGTGCCAGTTCCTCATTCTCACCTGCTAAGGTTTCCTGAGGTGTAAAGGGAAGACCCTGTTGCCCTGTTTTCTCTTGAAATATTTTCTTTGTTTGGAATTAAAAAAAAAGTATCTCTGAATGTAGAAAATACCTCCCACAAATTTTCTTAGAAATTACCACCTCTAATTTGCCGAAGAGTTTGTCTACGTTTTTCATTACCTACATTTTACCTCCCTATAAATGCAGATCTATTTCTCGTGTGCACATGCAGCTCGGAGACTTTTTATTTTTGGCATTTAGCACCCATTGCAAATGGGCCTCGCATCACACGTGGCTGTCGGAAGGTTCACTTCCGGCTGTGCTGTCTGGCGGAGATCTGGTGTCCCAGGCAGTTCTGCGGTCCTTGTCGGTGGGGATGGCGAAGGCAGCCACTCAGCAGCTGTCTCAGGGAAGGGAGCTGAGGAAGAAGGAAGCCCAGGTCTGCCTCTCAGAAGTGTGGGGCTCAGAGCAGGGGAGGACAGTGGGAGAGAGATGGCTCCTCCCCCCCCCCCCCGCCTTCAGGAAGTCGAATGTTTGTGACTTGAAATTATCAGTTCATCAGGAAAAAAAATGTTTTCCAGGAAAAGGCCACACTAGGAACTCCCTCAATGACCAATTCCAGTATTCTGTTAATTTGATTGTCCAGAAATTCCCGGCCTGAAATCTCGCCTGCTGTCATTCAAACCTGTTTCCTTTTCCTCATTTCCTTTCTCTCAAACCTTTCATATACTTGAAAAAAAAAAAATGACTGGGTCTCCATAGCTTTTTCCTCCCAGGGCTTTCTTGTGCCCTCTCCTCCTCTGCACTCTCTCCTGTTTCTCCCTGTTTAAACCAGTGGTGGTGAACCACACCGCATACAGCTCTTTCATGGTGCTCTCATTAGTCCAGTGTGTGCAAGAAAAGCAACTTCGGGGTCCTTGCATC
The DNA here is from genome assembly GCA_039655065.1 of Glossophaga mutica. Classification (NCBI taxonomy): domain Eukaryota; kingdom Metazoa; phylum Chordata; class Mammalia; order Chiroptera; family Phyllostomidae; genus Glossophaga; species Glossophaga mutica. The sequence goes on from CM077313.1 coordinate 10,577,190, forward strand.
GTCGTGAACCCCTGTCGGGCAAGAACCACATCCAGTTCATCTTTGTGTCCCCCGCAGCAGCTGTGCGGTTTCTCAAACCTACTAGGTGCTTCATAAATGTTTGTTCAATGGACTCTTCCTTTAATATAGTATCTGAGTAATAAGCGACGCTCCGCCAGCCTGGGCTGGTGACTTGTGGTTACCTTGCGTTCACCTCTGTCCTCTGTGTTTTTCTTGTGCGCGTGTCTAAGCATCCCTCCCCCCAACAATGCCATCTTCTGCTTGCTCTTTGGATCTCGGTGTCATCCCTTTGAATTTCCCCCCATCCACTTGCAGCTCTTTTAGAACCTGCATTTTCCCCTACAGATCTGACAGACAGAATGCAGAGGACATGAGTCCGAGAAAGTCGAACTTCTCTTGAAAGAAGAGGAGCGAGCACACAGAAGACTTGATGAATCAGTGTCATATCGGCTCATCCGGCCTGAGGACAGTTTGTCAGATTCTTTACAGATTCTGAGTCAGCCGGAGCCGTACCTGTTTCACCAGGTTCTCTGCGGCGAGTGAGCTAGGTGTCAGGAGAGTGCCTACACGTCAGACTCGGAGTGGGGGTGCCTCCTCCCTCTGGGCTCCGGCCAACAGAAAAGGTGAGGGACGTGAGGTCAAAGCCACTCGATCCGTGGGCCTCTGGTGGGCGACGTGGCCGTTAGAAAGTCAGCTAGCATAAACTATTCGCCAATTAGAAAAGGGGCAAGGCTTGAAAACTGCAAGATCCAATTAAAAGAAAAAGCAAGCCTTTAAAACTGCAAAATAATTTTGTGGTTTTACAGCCACTTATTTCTAAACACGGCATTGAACAGATTTGTAGTGTTCGGGAAGAAAGTGGTCTGTTTTAGCAATTGTTGCCTAACTAACTTCTTTTGCTCTGGTAGGTTCTGACGAATTAAATGCCACCACGATTGATTCACTCTTGCACGTGCTGATGCGGTGGACTTTGTGAAAATAGGAAGGCAGTCTAACGTAGGAGAGGTCAAAGGCCTTTCCCCCGAGGCTGTACTGTCTGTCCGTCCTCAGGGAAGACTTGTTGTGGAACCTGCCGTTCCGTCGGGTGGGAAAGGCGCCTTGGGTCCACGCAGTTCTAGATCGCATCCCGATGACACAAGGCTTGTTCCCATATTTTTACCATTTTCCTCCCTATCAATCAATATCACCTCATTGATTCGCCCTATGGAATGGTTACGCACAGTGCAAAACGATTTCTCCCAAGGGCACCTCGTAAGAAGAGGGACCCCTCGTGCACGCTGGGGACGTCTCGTTCCGCAGCGTCGGAGAAGCGCCTTTCAGTGGGGTGTGTCCCCGGACGCCTTCGCAGGTCCCGTGGTCAGGACATTTGGAAAGCTCCGGCTCATTGCTGGTTGTGGAAGTGTGTTCTTTTTCTTTTCCCCCCTCTAAGGAAGAATGTATAGACTGACAAAAGCCAACCTGTCAATTCTTGAAATTGTGCAGAAAAGCAGTAAGTTAACACCCTCCCGAGTTCCGTGTAACTGCACCTGCTCACGAGAGTCTGGGCTGATAGCAGGTGCTCCTGTAGGAAAGTGCGTTTCAGGGGAACGGTGACAGGTGAGGAGAGACGGAGACTGAGAGTCCGTGCGCGCACATGCGCACCCCTCCCCGCCCCGCAAACCCCTGACATGTCCAGCCCCAGCCCCATAGGATCACCGTTACTCATTAAGCATGCCCTGCACCATCAGGAAGAGATGAATCAATATTCATTAGGTTCTGTTAACTGAGACTGGGAGGTCCTCTAATGTATTAGAGAAATGTGTCCATTAGAAAATGGCTAAACTAAAGAAACTTTCATTTGATTATACCATGACTTGCTCCAGAAAGGATTTAAGGCTGCTTAAAGGGTTACATTTCTGAAAGAAGGGGAATTAACTTATACAGATCAATTTTGTGGGGCAGCTGCTTTCCAAGGAGGTCGGACAAATGAGGTATTCCTGTACAAAGAGACAACGGAAGCAGTCAAAGGTCTCATTCTGGCTTAACAAGGTGAATAAGCAGAGTGCGCAATGGAATTTATTTGCAAAGTAATTTTTGCTTGGCTGGAGTGGTAAGCACAAAATGCACCAGCAGAGGAGAACGGTGCGTGTTTGGGGTCAGTCGTTGAAAGATTTAAAGGGGTTCTAATTCAAGGGACATTTTATGGTGTAGAGGGAAAAGGGAACCGATGCAATCAACGGTACTTGCAGGAGGTAACTCTTCCTGGCGCGGAGAGAACAGAAGGCACAAGGAGGCCAGAGGGCGAGCCGTGCGGGGAGGCCGTGTGTTGCTGGGTCACACGGAAGAACACGTGTGGAGCACTTGTCAGCGTGCCGGCCCCGGGGGTTCGGTGAATATTTGTTCCTTATCCCTCTCCTCCCACCCCTTATGGCGGTGATCTGGGAGCAGAAAGCTTGCTGGCGTGAGCAGTACGTGATGTTTATTCTGCAGATCCAGCGGGCTGTTCCCCCAAACCCGTAGGGAGGCGGCTGGGGCCCCTTGCAGCCCGAGGAGCCTCACCACGCCCATCCAAGAGAGGGGATGTCCCCCTTGCCCAAGGAAAGCAAGGCCACGCGCCTTCCGCTCCAGTGTTTGCAGTCTTCTGTTAGGAAGTTGTTTTTCATGTCTCCCCGGGAGAGTTCACAGCTCATCGCCACGGACTACTTATTAACAAAAACAAAATTTAAAAAATTAGTACACTCATGATGAGTTTCACAGAACCTCAGAGCCCTTTCAGTCATTAACTGGCTCCCCAAGGTACATGTCAGGTCGTTTTTTCCCGTGGACGTGACCCAAACTTGAGACCCATCCACTTTTCAGGCATGACATTCTGACCCCATGTTAGAACTTGCTGATGTGCTCTGTCCAGAATAGTGACCCAAACAAGTGACGACTTGTACCAAGTGCTCACCGTTAACTTGTTCCGAGTGCTGAAACCACAAGCACTGGACGAGCGACGGGTGATGAAGCGTTTTCTCCTGCGGGGTGGCAGCGTGGCTTGTACAAATCCTAGCGCATGCAACAAGTCCCGAGCAAGTGCCGAGTGCTGAAACTTTTTCTTCTCGTCAAAATGGGACAAGTACAGGGTTGACGAGTTCTGAAGCCCATGAGGACCGAGGCGTGACTGTGGTTGAGCCCAGACTCACATGCTAATGGACGGTCTGGCCTTGACTTTGGTGAGCCCCGGGACAGCAGTGCGAAACCAGGCTCCCAGCCTGCGACTCACCGGTCCCCTCCGCCCCGGGTGTGTGTGTCCATGCTCCAACTCCCTCCACCCCGCCTTGGAGTGCTCAGCACCCGGGGGTGCTCAGGCCCATGTGCACCCACAGGCCCTGGGGAAGGCCTGGAAGTAGGCCTGAGGCCTCTTGGGTGGAGGTTCCTGGGGACCCAGAGCATGGTCTGCAGCGATCAGCACACCTGGTGACTCTGGGGACTCCTCTCCCCGAGGGAGGGGTGTGGCTGGCCCCTGGCAGCTGCGGGGTCCATGGTGGGGGTCCCCGTTGCCCTGTTCTAAGGGCGGCGCTGATAAGGGGACTTCTGGTCGTGAAAATTGGGCAACAAAGGCAACTCGAAACTTAGTTTCCTGTTTATACAAGTCAGGGCTGGCGATTGCTCCACGGGACACCCCGCTGTCCTCTCACTTCGCCCCCCTCAACCCTGATCTTACACTTGGGGTTGCTCCATAAAGCGCAGTTGATGAAACAGACCCGCTTCCTGTTGTCTGCTCGGGAAAGCCTGATGTGCGCTGCTCTCACAATGAAACTGAACCCGAGGCGTGGTCCTGCAGCAGCGGCCCTCCCCAGTCACCTGGAGGGCTTGTTAAAACAGATGCCGGCCCGCCCTCAGAGTTTCTGTTTCAGAGCTCCGGGCTGGGGCTCGAGAATTTGCATTTCTAACTGAGAACCCCTGTTTTAGAGGAATGCACTCAGAATGAAAAGCCAGTCAGTATTTGCAATCAGATGACAGTTGTTTTGATGAAAACTTCCCCTGGCCGTGTGAGTCAGAGAGACCAGAGAGACCCGGCATTAGCATTATTTGCAGCTCAAGTGCCTCCTGCGGCCTTGACTTCGTGAAGCCATAGGACACTGTACAGACCCAGCCTCCAGCCTTCCCATCTCTGGCTCCAGCAGAGACGAGCGAGGTCCCATCTTCTCCAGGGCCTGCCCGGAAATGCAGGAGCTACTTTCTCTTCCTCTTCCAGAGCCAGTCAGTCTACAGTCCATCCAGCTTGGCCCTCGGGTCCCAGAATAGAATGGGCAGGTATCATGCTCACAGTAATAGTATATTATTATTAACTAACACAAAGAGCTCTATGATTTTCTCCCTTTACAGAAGAGGAAATTGAGGCTTAGAGACATTAAATTACATGTGTCCCAGGTCTCAGAAGCGACAGCGAGGAGAGCCAGGGCTTGAACTCAGCCTGACACCCGAGCAGGCTCCCGTCCTCACTGGCAGGCTGTCCCGCTCGTCCCGGGTCCGTCAGGGTGGCCCATGCGGCCTGCAGTGAGGAGACACACAGTGGGCATCCTTCTTGGCAAGGGGACAACCACGGTGGGGACTGATGGGGCGAGAGAGAGCCTTCACGTGACACACAGTCCCCCAAGGCTCTTCTGTCCCACCTGCCGCCTCGTCATCAAACAGGGTCGCAGGAGAGCGAGTACAATCGTGGACACAGACAGCAGCGTGGTGATTGCCGGGGGCACGGGGGTGTGAGGGGACTAAGCAGTGATGGAAACGACACAATGAGGGTCAAATAAAAAAGAGTGCAAGGCACTCAGCCCAGTGGCCGCGACGTAGGAGGGGTACAGTCAAGGGCAGCCAGCCACGAACCCCCTCTGAGCAGCAGAACATGAAATATCTGAGAATAATCACGCTGAGACCTCTAAGGGAAAAAATGTCCTGAAAAGATGGTAACAGCTCGTACCGAGCCCTGGCTGTGGCCAGTCCTGTTCCAAAGCTTCGCACGTGTTGCTTCGTTGAGTCTGGGAGGTACATACGCTGTGAGGTAGGCTCTGCGGCAGGTGCGTTTTGCAGAGACACGGGTGGGCTCCGCAGCTCGAAAGTGGCGGAGCTGAGCTTGACCCCAGGCAGCCTGGAGCCAAAGCTCGGACCCCTGACCACCAGGCTGTCGCTACAGGGTGGAAAGTCTTCCCCATCCCTTCCTGGAGCGGGGAGTGAAATTTGTAAACATGTTCTTCTTCGGTTCTTCTCCAAATGCACGTGTTCTTTGTTTCCATCAAAATCCGAATAAATGTTTCCAAGTTTGAGACACTCATTTCTGTTGGTCTTCTTGGAAGGCGAGGAGGTGGGCGCCGAATAGGCAGGTCTGAACCACAGGTAGCGGTGGAGGGGCTAGCGCTCCGCCCGGCGTTGAAACAAACCCTGAAGCTCCCAGGCCGGCGCAGAGGGGACGGCCCCGCCCGCGGGGCGGGGGAGGGCAGCCAGACGCAAGGCCCTGTTTCTTCCGAGCGCTCAGTGACTGACTGATGGACGTGCCACGCAGCCGTGGGGAGAGGAGACCTGACTGGGCCGCCGGGAAGGGGGCCGCGTGATAGCGGTTTGGAAACGCTCACCGGGCGCTGTCCCCTCACACCGTCATACCAGCGTAACGAGCTCTGCGTGGTTAAAATGTTACCTTCAACAAAAGTCTGCCGAGCGCATCCCGTATGCCAAGGACTGTTCCAGGTGCCGGGCGCACAGCGATGAGCGAGATGGAAAGCCCCGCCCCGAAGCGTTGTGCGTTTCAGTGGATGAAAGTAAATAACACGTTTTTTCTTTTTTATTGTTTTTCAAGTACCGTTTTCTGCCTTTCCCCCCACCCCTCCCACATTTTTTTTCTTTTTTTTTAAAGAAAATAAATAAAGATTTTATTTATTTTTAGAGCGGGAAAGGAGGGAGAAAGCGAGGGAGAGAAACATTAATTGGTTGCCTCTCGCACACCCATAACTGGGGACCTGGCCTGCAACCCGGGCCTGTGCCCTGACCGGGAATCGAACCGGCAACCTTCCAGTTCACAAGCCTGCACTCAATCCACTGAGCCACACCAGCCAGGGCTAACCCATTTAAAAAAAAAAAAAAGTCTGAAATAGGTTCACTTGCCCTCGCAGGAGCGCGCCCGCACCTTTCCCTTCCCACTCTTCCCCCGTAGACGTGCATCTCCCAAACCCTAAGGGTCCCCGGGAGACTTGCCACCAGGAGCAGTGGGCAGCGGCAGCTTGGCCTGAGCCGACCCCCTGCCCCTGTCTCCGAGAACCCTGCGCTCTGACTGCCCAGTGAGCTCATGCAGCCCCCGACCTGGGCTCTCTCCTGCTGCTGCTTCCATCCTAAGCCCTTCTTTGTTTCACTGTCTCTAGCTTTAGTAAACATGCTCTCAAAATAAAAAAAAATAAAAATGAAAAAAATAAAAAGTTTGAAATAAATAGAGGCGGATCTTTATTAAACATCTAGAGGGGTTGAAATTTCTAAGCTCAGAATCTGTAGAAGTCATAGAGGGAAGAAAAAAGAGTTTTCAGCGCAGCATTTCCCAAATGCGAAGGCTGTTTCTGGTTTCACCCTCATGAATTATTTCTCATTGTCATTCCACGTGGCATTGAGGGGTGTCTGAATTTTAGGGTAGGTTCTCCAAATTACTGGGTCAAGGGCTGTGAACATTTATTGGATTTTCTATATATATTACCAGATTACATTCCTCCCCAAAGTATTTTTATATTAACCACATCAAACCATCTAGAAAGACTTCAATTCGCATAGCTGCTCATTCAGGAAGGAGCGGAGTCCCTCGCTGGTCTCGGGCCGGGGCTCTCCTTGGAAGACGGCGAGTCCCACGGTCTTTGAGCGCCGTCTCTCTAAGCCCGTGACTCCTGAAGTTGCATGTTTACCTAGACTTCTTTTTGAGCTCCAGTCATAAAGTCAGCAGTCTATTTGACATCTGTATTTGGATAGTTCACAGGTATCTTAAAAACTTACAGAAAAAGCCCTGGCTGGTGTAGCTCAGTGGATTGAGCGCGGGCCTGCGAACCAAAGGATCGCGGTTCGATTCCCAGTCAGGGCACATGCCTGGGTTGCCAGGCCAGCTCCCGGCAGGGGACATACAAGAGGCAACCGCACATTGATGTTTCTCTCCCTCTCTCCTTCCCTTCCCCTCTAAAGATAAATAAATAATAAAAATAAATAAATAAAATATTAAAAAAAAAAACTTACAGAAAAAAAATCCTGGTCAACCCTTTGAAATACGTGCCTCTTCCATAATCCTTTGTTTCTGTAAACGGCATCAGCTAAGTTCACGTCAGAAACCCGGGAGTCATCCTTGAATTGTTTTATTTCACACAGACGCCACCCCCGAATTAACTGACCTGGCCTCTGCCATGGAGCGATTCTCGTTCTCCACGGCGGTTGTGCTCTGTGAAGTCGCCACGACGCTGGAGGAGCGAATGCCGAGCCGTTGCCCTCGGGTTAGCTTCCTGCCTGCCCATTGGTTTGTAACCGGGCATTATGTGTTTCTGTGTAAAGACACCTTACTCAAAATGTAGTTGATTCATTAACGTTGAACTTTCGGCCTGTACCACGGTAGCTCATGCCTGAATGAGTTTACTAGGGCACATTTTTCCATAAGGCACATCGCAGCTTTTTTCGTGCTTAGAATCACCGGATGGCCCTTTAGCACTATACTTGGGGGCCATTTTTCAATCCTCAACAAAAACCACAAAAATGTGAAGAACATGGTACCGACTAGACTGTGGAAAGTATACTTCGCCTAGGGTATAAAAGCTACGAGAAGGCAGAGCGTGACCTTGTGTGACCTCAGCTGGGAGCACATGCACCAGGCAGCCCAAATTTCTTGTCACAGTTTGCACGTGCCCAGGAATGGCTGTGAAAGCCCCTCTCTAGTATTGATTTTGAGGTTACAAATAAGTTTCAGCAAATCTACGCCTTCACAGATACAGAATCCATGAATAAGGAAGATCAATATAGGGAGAACCTATCCATTTCTCGACTGCTACCTCCTGATCCAGTGGTCAGCAAACTCGTTATGTAAAGGGACGGATAGTAGTTATTTAAAGCTTTGTGGGCCCTGGCCAGGTGGCTCAGTTGGTTGGAGCATCATTCCGTACACCGAAAGGTTGTGGGTTTGATTCCCAGTCAGGGCACACACCTAGGTTGCAGGTTCGATCCCTGGTCCAGGAACGTATGAGTGACTGATGGATGTTTCTCTCTCTCTCTCTCTCTCTCCTCCCTCCCCCACTTCCTTTCTCTCTGAAAGCAATGAAAAAATGTCCTCAGGTAAGGATAAAATCTTTTTTTTTAAATTAAGACTTTTGGGACCAGATGGACTCTATCGCAATCACTTAGTGCTGCGGTTGTGAAAGTACTGCAGATAATGCATAAATGAGCAGGTGGGCTGTGCAGTAAAACTTGATTTACAAAAACAGGCTTTGGGCCGGATTGTACCTTGGGCTAGAGTTGGGACCCTCGAAGCCCAGCCTCACCCCCCATAAGGTTGCACCTGACTGCCCTGCCCTGCCAGCCACATTCATTCTAGGGCCTTTAGCCTATTCTCATGGTAACGTCAAGTGTAGATTAGATCCTATCACCCCTACTTTAGAGGTCCAGCTGTTTCCCATCGCACTTGGAGTAAAATCCAAAATCCTGAGTATCGTGGCCACACCCCTGCCTCTGCCCACTGCCCTCATGGCACGGTGGGCCAGCCTTCCCCTCCGATCCCCATCCGGGCGTCTCACAGGTCTGCGATGGTTTCCAGAGGTCTTTCTGCCTGGCAAGCTGCTACTCACTCTGCTGTCAAAACCGAATGCCACTTCCTCTAGCATAAATTAGACACCCCTCTTCTGACCTCAGGACACCCTGTTCTTCTCCGTCATAGCAGTCAGAGCTTTTGAGACAGCACCTTGCAGGGGCGGGGGGCGGGGGGGTGGGCGTTTCCACCTGCCTCCCCACGAGACTGCAGACTCCAGAAAGCCAGGGACGTGGCTGTGTTCCCGTGTTGACCTCACGCACGCTGGGTGAACAAATGTTTAGACAAGGTAGTTTTGTTTATACAGGTTTTCCTAGGAAGCTATAATGGAGAAACCTGAGAAAGCCACCACTTTAGAGCATGTAGTGTATCTTCGGCAATTGAGAGCGATGACTAAAGAGAAAAAAAGTCATTCGGGGGAGTTTGTGAACAGGTGAGAATCCGAGCGTCTCTGGTCACAGGGCCACCCTGCCAACAGCTCGGTCTAGTTCAATGTTTTCTCCCTGGGACTCGAATGTTGTGTTAAAGCCTGCTGGTCTCCCTTTCCTCCTGCAGATATTTTGAACTTGAACTTCGCTGGCAAGGCTCTCTCTCACACAGGGACGTGGGCGCTCGTGTGCTCGAGGAAGCATTTGGGCACCGCGTTTAAAAATCGGCTGTCGTTTCGTCTCTCAAACTGCTCCCCTGCAGCCGCCCCCTGAGACCTCAGCTAGTGCCGTGGTAGTTTCTTTCTACAGCATTGCCATAGCCTAGGGAGAGATCTTTGATTGTCAGAATTATTTTAGCAATTAAGTTCCAAATTATAGATTGTTCCCAAGTTGAAGAATCCCGCACGCTCTGAATGGGCCACAGCGTAGTTTAGATCGGCTGTCCCCAACCTTTTTGGCACCAGGGACCGGGGACCAGTTTCCTGGTAGATAATTTTTCCCATGGATAGGGGGGTGCCCCTCCACCCCAGCTTCGTTGCCTCTGTCACCCACTGCTCATCTCCTGCTGGGGGGTGGGGTTGGGCAGGTGGAGACAGGAGGTGGAGCTTAGGCGAGCTTCCTTAGCGGTCCGGCTGCTATCAGGTTAGGGACCCCTGATTTAGATAACATATTGATTCCGAGGGGGCATTTTATAGATTAGCAGTGGTGGAATTGAAAGCCTTGCTTAACTTCTTTTTCCGAGGTGTACTGTTACAGAGACACCACTTGTGCATTATAAGAAGTTAGAAAAGAAAGGCAAGCAAAACACACGCATTCCCTTTTCTTCCCTCCGGAAATTACCACTGTCACATCCCGCTGGTCTTTTTCTTCGGGTGTATATGTACAAACACTTTTGGTGTTTTACCCAAATGACATGTTACGGGTTTGCTATGCTTTTGTCAGTGAATGGTTTGCGACCCCGTGTGTCTCTCAATGCCTCTCGTTCCTTGTCCGTATTCATATTTCCATAGTTGGCCCCCAAATGGCCTTCGAAGCCAGTTTGTTGAAATCAGCATGTCACTGAGGACCCTGGGGTGCGCCTGGCTGTGGCCTCCTTCGAGTCCCTCGGCCTGGCACAGCCCCTCACTGAGGAAGTGGGCCGGGAGCCCGCAGAAGCTCCCACCTTGGGAGCCGCTTCCTTGGGGCCGTGCGGAGCTGCTTCTTGCTGCAGCCCCTGTGTTTCCTGCGTGTAAAGGCTTGATGATTCAAGTTCATCGGCTTTGGCCACGATACCCCAGAGGTGATTCTGTGCACGTCACTTACCTCCCAGCGACTCGCCGTTAGTGGGGTGGCAGCGGAGCCCCGGCAGCCTGAACCCCCACTGACCGGTGTGGTATGACTCTGGCCCACAGGCCACGGCCGAAGGCTGTCAGCACCGAACGTGGGGTCCTGCCTGGGCACGCGTGTTCACGGGGCTTTGTGAAGCGATGTTTTCCCAAGTCTGTCATTTCTTGTCTGAAGCAGAGCTCTCCCCCGTCTCTGGGGGCCGTCTGGTTACCCTGAAATAATAGTTCTAACTGGAAAGGCAGGATCTTTGCTAGTATTCTCCCTTTAATCATTAATTTTCAATCTAAGGCATTGTGTAATAGCCATTTTAAATGGTGAGAAATGAGTTTTTTCTTTGTTTCTCATGATACAATCATGGATTTTTTTTTTTTTTTTGATGCGGTATGTTTTAATCGTTAATCTTTTTTGTTGCCGGTTCAGGCAGTGAGACCCCTTCAGCTGGCTCCTGTCACCTCCCTGTTCTCGCGAAGCTTTCTCACCGAACGGCACAGGTTCCCCATGGTTGTCCCGGGCTTTTCCATGGTGTGGGACAAGGGTGTCAGAGACTGCAGTGTCTCAGGACGGGTGGTTTTCGCAACAGAGGTGCCTCGTTTCTAGGGCATTTCAGCGGACAAAGGGAGACGGTACATGTTGTTGCAGATTGGAGTTCACATTGACATGTCCAACTTGGGTTCAGTGTCCCTTATGCTCTCACTTAGTTTCCTCCTTTTTGTCATTGTAACTCCTTTCTCTACCCCAGAAAATCCTTATTTCTTCTTCAACCTATAAAGGTAAGGCTAAAGTCTCGAAACGCTGATACTTACATCATCATAAATATTGAAACTCCAGAGAAAGGTGGACATCCCACTGTCGTTTTTGTCTTGTCCTCAGAATGCATCCAGCTAAGGCCGTGTAATTAAAAACCTTGTTCTCAAGTCCCTAAAAATAAATTATTCCCCAGAGTGACTGTGTCACCAGTTCGACATATAGTTAGGTTCACATATTTTCATTTCTTTTCAGTTTAAGAAAAGCTTTAATTGAATTTTTTGGAGACAGGGAATGCATTCCCGTGACCGAAAGGTCAGAACTGTATTGATGTTAAATCTAGGGGACAGGTATATAGGAATTTATTAAGTTAATTCTCTCTCCGTTTCTTTATGTTCGAAAGTTAAAGCAATTAAATTTGAACTATATCGAAAGATATCAGCAACAAAGCCTTGCCCTTTTCCCTCTGTCCCCTCCTAGGTAATTATGTTTATTGATGTCTTGCTCACCCCTTTGTGTCTTTCATGGTGCAGATTCAAAGTGTGTCCGAGTGTGTGTGTGTGTGTGTGTGTGTGTGTGCGTGTGGTCTCTTTCTCCAGTTACACACAAGGTGGCACACCGTACGTGTTGTTTTGCATCTTCACTTCTTTCTCTTAACGCTGCGTTCTGGAGCTCGCTCCATCTCGGTTCACAGAGATTACCTTCCGTCTTTTTTATGGCCACAGAATACTCCATTCTGTTGGCATGCCATGGGTATAAAACATTAACATATTTTTGGATTGCATCCAGTTCTCTGCTATTTTCAAGCCATTTGCAATAGATAACCTTGTGTAAAGTCATTTCACACTCATCCTGCTGATGCATCTCTGTGACAGAACCCTGTAAGTTGGGCTGCATGGTCAAAGGGCAAGCACATCTGTCATTTTTTAAAGACACTGACAAACTCTTCCTGCTCGGGTCTGTGCTGTGTTCCCAGACAAGCAGCGTATGGACAAGCTGTTCCCCAGGGGCCTCACCCACAGAACCTGTTGTCGGACTGGTGGATTTTTGTTGGTAGGTGAGACATGGTCTTTTGATGTGGTTTTCATTTGTTTCTTTTATTCGAAGTGAGGCTGGACATCTTTTCACTTGTTTAAATGTCACTTTTATTTTTACATGTGCTGTGCTTTGAACTTTCTATTTTCCTACTATGTTGTTGGTCTTTCTTTGTTTTCCTTTCTTGTTTTGTTTGTTTGTTTCCATTTTGAGAGTACATTTATTAAGGCTGGGGACAGTGAAACGAGAAAGGGCCTAGGGTAGGAGAAGCACGCGGAGAGAGACCAGGCTGGGCTGCCTGAGCTCACTGAGAAGCCAGGGAAAAGGGGGCCTTGGAGACAGGTTCAGGGCTGAGCCCGGATGAGATGCTGCTGCCCTCTGCTCCCCTCATTGCAAGTCTGATGGGGACCCTTAGAACTGAGGGAGAAAAAGCTCTCCTGAGAGGGAAAGTGGGGAGAAAGGCGCCAGCCTGTTCCCTGGAGGGAGAGTGCCTTTTTCTTGTTCATGTCTAAGAGCTCTTTCTATATTGTCTGTGATGCGTGTTGCAAATCTTTCTTTCCCAGTTGGTCATGTATGTTTCGATTCACTGATGGTGATACCTTTTGCCCTTCGAAAGTCTATTCGGATTGATGCAATCTACTTTATGTTTTTGTTTATGGCTTCCTTTTGTTGAGTAAGAGTTAGAAAGACATTTCCTATTTCAAGGTTTTAAAGTTCCTTCTGGAACTTTTGTGAATTTTATGCTTTCCATTTACATGTTGAATCATTTGGTGTTTATACTGGGGTACGTTCTGAGGTTTGCAGCCAAGTTTCTATAATCCCAGTGCTCAATTGTTCCAGCACCATTTATGAAAGACGTTTATGTTTTCCCCCAGGAATTTATATTAAATTCCTATAGGTCTGGGGGGTCTATTTCTGGGCTCTATATATTTTTCCATTGGCTGGTATGTTGTTAATTATTGGGGCTCATGTCTGAAAGGGCTGGTCCCCCCTCTTTGCTCTTCCTTTTCAGAGTCACCCTGACTCTTCTCTTTGCTTGTTTTCCACCATGAACTTTGGAATCAACATATAATTTCAGAGAAAAACCCATTGGCATTTCCATTGGGGTCACGTTAAATTTACACATTGCTTGTGGGGGAGTAAGACCTTTACGAGGTGGAGTCCCCTTACTTGAGATCATGTTTCCTTTCCATGCGTGCTTTTCTGGTGCGCTTCAGTGTTTAAAGGTTTCTGTGTATAGTTTATGTATCTCTTAAGTGTAGGCCTATCAGTATGGTCTTTCATTGTCCTCTGTTGATCATTGGTTGCATCTGTGAAGACTGTTGATTTCCATACATGTGTTTAACAGCTTTATTAAGATACAGTTCACACAATTCACCCGTTGAAAGTCTACAGTTCAGTGGTTTACAGGATATTCATAGAATTATGCATCACCACCATCTAATTTTATAACATCTCACCACCCCAAAAGGAAACCTTATTCATTAGTAGTCACTACCCAGTCCCACCCTCCCCTCTATCCCTAGAAACTACTAATTTCTTTCTGTTCTGGAATTTCATGTAAATGGAATCATATAAAGCGTGATCTTTGCCATTGAGCTTCTTTCACTTAACACAGTGTGTTTGAGGTTTGTCCATGAGCGTCTCTTGTATCCCGGCCATCCCAGTGGGTGTGAAGCGGCCTCTCACTGTGGCTTCGATCGGTTGACTTCTATATTTAATTTCCTTTTGCTACCCACTGTAATAAGATTTCATGAGGGCAGGAATGGGCTTTTGATTCTAAATCCCCAGTGCCTCCCACCGTATCTGGCAGATATTTGGTATTAGGTAAATGCTTAGTGAATGAATGATTGGATCTCTTATAGTTCCAGGTCACCTCTACTTTTTAAAGTTAAAATGTGGTTTAGCACATAAAAATTAATTTTTATTTTACCCTAGGCAAAACATAATTAGAGGGTGGCTCTCCCTCCCCCAGGAAAGTTCTGTGTTAATAGATGATTTCATATCATGCACAGTTTTGTGGTGATCAGCGTTACTTTTTCTTACATTAGAATGAATGACTGAGAGTCGCTGGTACCTACGTCTTTGGAGGATGACTTTAAACCCTAGATTTTATTGTCATTGAGACTACTTGGTAATATATATAAGAGAAATTAGGTGCAGGTGTTCTGAGCCTGGAAATAGGGGGTTTTGAATGAGATCGATAGCTTATACGTACATGTAAGAAGTTCCTAAGTTTACCCAGCGCTACATTCCAAAATGTCTTTTGCAAGGTGTTGTGTGAACTCAGATCACAGTGAATGATAGAAACAAGTGGAATCAGTTAAGACTAGGGTCTCCAGCCAGCCCTAGAGAAGAGCTAAGAGCGTGGAGGGTGCGTGTGTGAAGGCAGGGGTGTATGGGAGAGCTGTATACTTCCGACCGTTCTGCTGCGGACCTAAAGCAGAAGAAGCATGGCTCCGAGAGAAGTAGGACTTGCTGTACAGAAGACGGCTTTGGAGAATCATGGACTCGGAAGCTAAGGAACCCTTAAAAAAAAGTCTAATAAAAAATTTTTAAGGAGAGCGCATATCTGAAATACATGTATTTTATAGGAAGAGGGAAATAATTACATCAGAAAAATCATATTGAGTAAGAAATGATCGTGTCTCTCTAAAGTCAATATGTGAAGAAAGCTATTTTAGCTATAGAAATAGGTGAGATGGGTGTGTGTGGGGGGGGAGACTTTGGGCACTATTCGAGGATTTAGAGGCTGACAGTACTGGATTTTCACATTGCCACAATTTTGTTCAAAATATGTGACTTTGCACATGATCGTCACCCTTATGAGGCCTGTCGGGGCTCGAGAGAGGAGAAAAATTGAGAGAGGCTGGTTCCTTCCTTCCCTGGTGGTGGAGGCAGATTGATTTCCCCAAAGTGTCTGGGCCTGAGAGGTGGGGAGGGGAGAGCACGTTTCGGAGAAAATGCATTTGCTGTGAGGAACCATTTGTCGGGAAGGAATTAATTAAGAATTGAACTGTACGAAATAGAAGCAATATCTGAAGGGCAGATGGATTTTTTTTTCCTAAAAAAAAGGTAGCTGTGGATTCAGCTCGAACCAATGATTTGAAAGCCACTGGGAGCAGATTTAATCAAACTGCAAGGAAGAACGTGATGCTGCTGAAATCTCCCCGGAAATGGGCAGTCCAGGGGAACCGGGGTTCCTCTGGTACCGGAGCTGTTCCAGATGAGCACCTTTCGATGCAGATGAGCACCTTTCGATGGGGCTGCGGGAGAGCGGGGTCCAGAGCGAAAGGGGTGGTTGGACGGGATGACCTTTACGATTTCTTCTGAGAGGGAATGGAGTGTTCCTGAGATGATGAAGGTGTCTGGAGCACGGGGTTCCAGCTCTGTCCCTCGTCACCTCCACTAAAAGGTCCTGGTGCCCCCGGTTCACTTCTCCCTCGATGCAAAATGAAGCTTCAGCTGGGGGTTCCCACTACCTAAAGCCAGATGGCACCGTTCATTGAGCATCTACCCTTGGGGCTTCTGTTGTGGGAGACTCAGGTAAAATCCCCACTGTTCCTCAACTGGTCCCGAGAGTAAAGGACAAGGGCCCCATGTGGCACATTCCCTCTTTCCAGCCCTTCTTCAGCTCCGGCCTGTGCTGGCAGCTCCCCCGCCCCTGCCCCCTCCCACTTTGTACGGGCATTTCTCGGGGAGAAGTGAACTGGGGCAGCCAGGACTCAGCCCCGAGCCGGAGCAGACAGCAGCCCGGGCCCCCAAGCGTGTCCACTGTGCAGCCCCCGCCCTCTGTATTTCCACGTCAGCCCCGGTGCGGCACCTGTCCTGGAGGTCAGGTTGAAGCCCAGCAGGCAGGCCACCGCCCTGCCGTCTGTCAGCCATTCCGTGCAACCTTCAGTCTTGGAGAAGTGCCAGCCTTCGTTTACAAGAGTCGTATCTCCCTAAACGGGGCTTCATGTGGCTTCTCAGCTGGCACCTTCCCCACCGCACGATGGGCATCATTAAAGGAGCAGGTTCGCCTTTCTAACTGCTTGTGCTGTGCTAGGTCAGCGTGGGTGGCTGGGGGCCATGTTGGGGCGTGTGTTCGTGCGTGTGCATGCGTGAGTGTGTGCCCATATGCACAAACACCCCATCCTCCAGCCCCCAAAGTGGTGGTTTTCAGAAGTGCTGAGAGTCATATGTATGCATAAGCTTTACTTTTGCATTTTCCCTATTGTGCTCGACCTAAAAAGAATTTCTTAAAAAGTAGTCTGGTTACTATGATGCACGAGGCTTTTTGGATCTTGCTGCAAAAAACTGCACGCCGAGCCGAGAGATGCTCCTCTCCGCGTTCCCAGGCGGCACCGACGGCGTCAGGCGCGACACTGGGTTTCTTTCCCCGCTACGATCTGATTTCCCCCTTTCTCCTCCGGCTCCGCCCCCTCTCAGGTGTGAGCCTCGGTGCTCCCTCTGGAGTCGGGGCTGGTCAGCGCACTGCGGGTCCTGCAGGCAGTCTCCCGTGGTGGCCGGTCCTCTCTGACCTCCAGGCCAGCCGACAAGCCAGCCGCTCCCAGGGAGCTGCTGCGGGACCTGGGTTTTCATTCCTACCTGCCCCTCGGCCTGGAGGCCGCTCTGAGGATGTGCCCATGGCTGCAGCTGCCCTGTGTTCCGACACGGCAGCCATGGTTTCTGGGCTCCTCACTCGCAGAAGTCAGCCTTTCGGCAACATTCGAGGCCACTGGGTGTACGCCCTGGGCTAGATGGTTGATCTGAGAACAGAACAAACCACGTAGCCACACCTCCTCGGACACTTAAAAGGGGGGGGGGCAGAAGAGCCTTGGACAGATGCCCACCTGTGCCCTCTCAAGCATAGACAGGATGTGAACTTGGAGTTGATTTCCTGGTGGTAGGGACAGACTTGTGTTCACGTCTGCCTACTCTGCCATCCAGGTGCCCTTCGTGACTCATACCTGACCTCCAGAAGTTCAGCCCACAGCTGTGGCGTTGGACTGATGTCGGAAGTCCAGGCGTTTTCAGCCTGGAAAGTCTCAGGAAAGCCCCTCACACGGCAGCCCGGCAGGTGTGGCCGGTTCTCCACGTGCTTGGCAGAGTTTGTTGTTTATTTTTTTCCTGCCGTGAGGCAATATGACTCAGTGAGAAATCGGATTTGCTTTGCAGAAGATGACTTTGGAGAATCCGTCCTCAAAAGCAAAAGAAACCTAAAGAAAGATATGAGTACTGAGGAAATACTGGGTGCAGCAGTCCTAACCCCCCCAGTAAGTTAACTTTGGGTGCTTTCAAGAAGCTTCTAAATTTTTTAGCGGTGCAGAGGCAAGGGGGACGTGATTGGGAACAGGAGGGAGAGAGGTGGAGTGGAAGGGAGAAAATCACATGCAGACACCTCGAGGAATGAGGATGCTTGAGACAGACATCCCACACCAGGAGAGGCCATGCGGAATCTGGCCGTTGGGGGTTATTAGAATATAAAAGAACATAATTTTATTTTGCCACATGCAAGATCAATTGGAGAGTAAAGAGCTCTCTGATGCATTGCATTCCAGGTGTCTCCTGGACATGTAGGCATGTGTCTTCGAGATGCAAGAGGAGCAGGCTCTGAGCCGGAAGTGACTGACATCGGGGGGACAGGGACAGGGGACGTAGCCGCACTGTGGACTTCAGCCCCTGTTCAGTGGAAGGGAGATGTGTCTGGGCCAGAGGGGCGGGTGGGTGATGGGTTGGAGAACACTTAGAGTTTCTGAGTGTTTGCCTGTGTGCCCCTGGGTGTCTGGTGTCTGGAAGAGAGAAGGCAACATTGTTGGCACCTGAGAACAGTTGCAGTTCGAAGTGGAAACAGTTTTAGTGGTCGTGAGAATACACAAAGTATACTTTTGAGATAGAGTGGTAAACATTCCCTCTCCCTTTCTTCTGTGTTCTTTTGTGGAAGAGCAAGAGCTGTGCGGATAATAGTGGTGGAAGATTCGGTACTTATATAGAGTTTCTAATCGTGTTTATCAGAAGTTAGCCTTTTGGCCCTCCCGTTGTTCAGGGCAGAATCCGGACAGCCGCATTTCTGAGGAGTGTTTGAGTTCGTAGGGCATCTACCTCCACCAGCCCTTGGTCATTCCTCATTAATCCTGATCTCTCTCTAAGTGTGCGGTTCAGTGCCTCGCACTTAGTAGTGGTGGAAATTAGTATGTGCGGTTGGCCTAGCAGAAATCCATGTCCATCCATCTGTCTGTCCATCCATCCATCCATCCATCCATCCAGATAATCTAGTCATCAAACAAGGAAACCTTCACTCAAGACCCCCAGCTGTGATCCCCCTTCTTACAAGTAGAACCGGTAACCTGCCCAGTGCGGATCAGTTATTCCCAGGCCCAGGAAGTGATTAGCTTAGATTAATCAGGACTCAAGAGATGTACAAGGGGAGGGAGGTGGGGAGTGGTTGGAGGTGGTGCTGGGCTGACATCGGAACCAAATCAGGGTTCTGCCAGGGGAGGCCGGAAGGGCTGTTATAAAGGCAGCTTATTCTGTCTGCTTCAACAGGTTCATTTTTTTTACATTTTACTGTGTCATTTTTAAAAACTATGACATGGTGACTGTGTTTACAATGGTAATTATTTTAATTGAGGTCTGTTCAAATTATATATATATATATCACCTTGTTCTATAAATTATGATTGGGTTTACAGTATAAACACATATACTATACTGACCAACTCAGCACGAAAGGATGTAAGGACAAGAGCAGGAAAATACACATAGATACACAAGTTCAAAGCCAGGAGGGAGAGAATCACAAATATGCAGACAGCGAGGCCTCCACGTTACTTTAGCTGAGCCTCGCACGGTCCCTGGAGCCTCACAGGGTCAAAGAGAAGAGGGAAATGTGGTCGCCTTAGTAATTCTTGCCCCAGAGAAGGAAGGCACACGCGGTCCTCGAGAGAAGCGGGCCGTGTTAGTTCTCGTAGACCGCATTCTGCTCGTGGACTTCTGTCCGGGAGGAGCTGGGTGGCGTCGCGCACAGGGCGCTCCCCATCCCCAGGGCGAAGGGAACCGGCCCTTACAGCCGCCCTCTCACACCGCGGCCCTCCCTGGGACCTGACGGCCTCCCCCGTCAGGAGGCAGTTCTCCGAAAGGCCGAGGCAGCAGGTCTCAGCACTCAGCTTCCCCCCGGTGTGGCTTGCTGCAGTGCTAGAACCGCCAGTGCCTCAACTGCTGATCTACGTGTGCGTCAGTGTTCGCAGCCATGATTTCTTGCAACAGGTGCGCATGTGCTTGAGCGTGTATGGGCAGGTGTGTGTGCGCGCACACCCTCGTGTACTCACGTACTGCCGTAGAGCTAGGAAGACACAGTTGGAGGTTCTGTCCCTGCAACTGTGATTTTGCGCCGTAGCTCACCGACCGAGGAGTCGGGAGTTGACCTGGTAAGGCTGGCGCCGTCTGTAGAAATTAAGGGCTCTATTTGAGACGCTCACCGAGGAGACTTCTATTTTTATAAGTAGGATAATTGGGCGGAAAACTGTGCTAATATCTGTCTTTATTTAACCACTCCCAGGGACAAAGCCTCTGTTGAAACCAAAGGCTGTAAGCAGGAGACCACCGTTTCCCCCCACGGACAGCACCACCTACCTGCCAGCTAAGCAGTTAGAAAAGGTGGGGAGTGAGAGCCGGGCTGCTCAGGTCCCCGTTGCTGTCCCCAGGGCGGCAGTGGAGCTGACAGTGAGCAGCTGGGCAGAGGCAGGGCAGTCTGGCGAGGGGAGCGCAGTCATCGACGGTGAGTGCTCTGTAGGAAGAGGTCATCGGAGAGGATCTGGGGGTGTGTCAGATGAGATCCCCGTGTCCTGAAGGAAGGGATATTCATTCTGAATGACGTGGATGGCCCTCCATCCTTGCGCAGATCCGAGGCACGGCCGGCGGCGGCATGGCAGGGGTTGTTATATGGTGCATACTATACCAGAGGAGGGGGTAGAGGTGGGAAGCAGAGGGAACAAGCATTTATAGAGCTCCTCCTGTCTACCAGACATACCATGAAGTGGTTGGGAGTGTGCTTTTGCAGTCAGAGCCCTGGCCCTGGGATCCCGGCCCTCAACAAACGGGGATGACGATGGCACCCCACCCACGCGTGCTGGGAGGGGTCGTGGACACACAATCGGTGCTCAGTAAATGTTAGTTATTACAGTGATGGCCATCAGTGGCCCTGTCCTAACGTGAGGTGGCTCTCACGCTCCCCATTTTACAGAGAGGTAAACTGAGGCTCAAGGAGGTTAGCTACCTCGTCCAAGACCTTTCATCTGGTCAGCGTCAAAGCTGGATGCCAACCAGGTGGTCTGGCACGGGAGCCTGCTGGTTTTCCTCTGTCCTGTGCCACCTGAATGAGTAGATGACTCTCGTAACTCGGCTGTGCGCGCACTGTGCTCAGGGCCCGCTTTCCCCGCGTCCAGTTCCGGCCCGTGGTTTGTGTGACGACTGTGAGGCCCAGCCGCTGCGTGAAGGGGTCTGGGTCGGGGAGACGTGTTCCCTGCGCGTCGGCCGTGCTGCCTGGGGATCACGCCTGTGCGGGGAGGCAGTCCCACGCGGCAGACGTGGGGAGTCTCGCCAGCCCTGTGTTGTGTGACGGTGTCTGTTGTGACGCTTTTCCCGTCGCATTTCCTTCACAGCCCAGGTGTTCATTTTGGGTTGCGGACCTTGTTAAGCCTGGTAGAGGGGCTTGAACTGGCCGGTGCGTCGAGGAGGTGGCCACATGTGGTGTGAGCTTCTGCCTAGGGCCACCACCTGCACCCACAAAGCCCAGTGGCCCTCGGCCCCTTGCAGACCTTTTCATGTTAGTGGAATGATGGTGGGCAGACGGTGGGCGGGGGGAGCTCTTTCTCGGGGAGGTTGTGAGGTGTCTTAAGTGTGCCCCCCGCCAAACTTGTTGTTGACGTCCTAGCCCCGAGGACCTTATCTGGGTAAAGGGTCATTGTAGATATAATTACATAGTTACAGCGAGCTCATACTGGCATGGGGAACCCTAGTCCTTTATGGCTTGTGTCCTTATAGAAGGGGGAAATTTGGACAGAGACAGAGAGAGAGGGAGGGAACTTCATGAGAACATGAAGGCAGAGACTGGGGTGATGCACCTACAATCCAAGGACCACCAAAGATTGCCAGAAACCACTGGAAGCCAGGAAGGAGGGCTGGGACAGATGCTCCCTCTCAGCCTCAGAAGGAACCAGCCCTGAAGACACCTTAATCTTGAGCTTCTAGCCTCCAGCCCTTCGAGATGATACATTTCTGTCCTTGAAGCCACCCAGTCTCTGGCACTGCATCTCAGCAGCCCTAGCAAACAAAGACAGGGCTCGTGGAGAGATGGGGGCTTATGTGCTCCAGAGGGGAGGTAAGAACCACCCGTGAGCTCTGGTGCAGGTTCCCATGGGGCTTGGCTGTGAGGCTGAGGGTTCGGGCAGTGGAGGGAGGCAGCACCACCGAGCAGGCTGACCGCTGAGGAAGGTGAGGGTGCGTAGGGGGGCGCTGCTCTGAGCTGACCTTCGGGACCGCAGTTTGTCCACAAGGGTCGGAAGCCTGTTTTCCGCAAGACCGCAAGGTGACTTTTTAAAGAAACTTAGCCGTCTCCATGTTTAAATTCCACCATCTAGAACAGCTTTGCCCAGTAGAACTTTCTGTACCGATTACAATGTTCCAGAGCCACACACCCCCAAAACGGCCATCGCGTGCTGCATGGGGTGATTAGGCTCTTGAAATATGGCCAGTGTGGCTTGTCATATGGCTGAGGAACTCAATTTTCAGTCTTGAAATTTTAATTTCAATTGCCACCTGCGGCTCGCGGCCTCCGTGTCGGACACTGTGGAACCAGAACATGAGGACGGCGGTGGGTTAGGGCCCAAAGGAGCAAACAGGTGCCCGGGCTTCTGGTGAACGTGGGAGGGTCGGGGAACCGGTTGCCCTGGCTCAGCCAGTGCCCGTGTGCGCGGCCTTGTCCCGGCAGCGGAAGGGGCTCTGGCCGGAGTCACAGTGAGGGGGCTTCGCTAAAACGATGCTTCGCCCGGCGCCTGTTGGCTGTTGCTCTCAGAGCCCGGATCAGCTCAGACGGGTTAGTAGCTGTGGAGAGAGGGGCCAGATGACCGAACGCGACAAGGAAGGGGGAGCTGCGTCTGCGGGTCCACGGGGGCTAGAAGTTGGTGTCGTGACGTGTGCGCGCGCAGACTGAATGCCGGGAAGGTGGGACGTCCAGGTGAGACGCCTTCTCTGACGGCCGGGGGTTGTCTGGGGAGTGTTTTGTGCCGGATTTTGCTGCACGCGGAAGCCTGGCAAATGCTGCTGGAGCTCAGCGCCCCCACCCCAGCCCTCTGCATCGGCAGTGCGGCCAGAGGATGCTGCTTGGAGAGCGCGCACGTGGAATGTTTTCTGATCTAAACTGGCACCCCATCCAGGCATCAGAGCTGCAGTCTCACGTTGGAGAAAAGCGAGTCCCCTGACTGCCTTGGCCAGCCTGGGACAAATGGCCCTTGTCACTGCATCCCCACTGGCTCTGGCTCAGTGCCCAGGATAATTTAGAATTTGTTTTCTTTTTCCAACTCTACTTAGTTATCATTTTGATTTCACAGGGAGGTAAATGGTTCATGAAGCCTTAGGACTTTTCTAAACCCTGAGGCGAGGGAGGGGTGTCGTGCAAGGAGGCTTCGTGTCAGAACGGGGCCTGCCTCTCCCCTGCTCCCTCCATTCTGGCAGACTGACTGGGCTCTCCCCGTGGAGGGGGTCATGGTGGGAAGGGGCGGACTTGCGGAACGGAGCCTCGAGCAGGTGGGTGTTCAGCCGGGATTTCTGGGTGAGAAGAGAGGCCGAGGGAAGCCTGCCTGTCAGCCTTCAGCACATTTGGGAGCTTGTCCCATGTGCGCCGCCTGCCTCCGGCACGGGGACCTGGGGACATCGATAAATAGCAGTGGCTGAGAGCACTTAATGCCGGTATAGATCGTGTTACACTGTGTTAGCCCACTGGAGCGTGAGCTTGCTCTCTTCTCCAAGAACTTAGAGACCCGTTGCAGACGAGACTAAACAAAGTGCGGAAGCGACAAGAGATGCAAGCGAACGGGTGACGACCGCCATCCGAGAGGCAGAGAGAGAGAACCCGAGGTCCCGAATGACCAGGGCTGCTCTGCTGGCTCTGGTCTTGGAAGGATGGCCTGGGTTGGGGTGGGCAGCCAGGGAGCCCGAGGTTGCTGCCGGCAGTTGTCGGAGGCCCTTGGCCCTGGGGGGCGGCCAGGGGGGTGGTGTCTAACTTGGGGTGACTGGAGCAAGTTCCAGGTCACAGGTTTTTGCACTGGAATGCGACTGTTTGACCATAGCAGCCATCAGCAGATGGAGAGTTCAGGGGAACGACGCCGAAATGATGAGTAATCTGTAGATGCCGTCGTCAGGGGCCCGGTGGCAGCACGCCTTTTCATTCCAGCGGAGGGCACGCACGGAGCAAGCAGCTCACAGGCCGGCCGCTCCGCTCTTCCCGGCTCTGCCTTTATTTAACAACCTCTCTGTGACCTGTTCCTGTGCCCCTTTCATCCCTCTCCCCGTTCTCCCTTCTCCATGTGTGACTAGTCTTGGCTGCTGCGTGCTGTGAAGGACTTAACTAGTTGTGGGTGGGACCGAACTCTCGGTCGAGCACACACGGGCTGAGGCTAGGATGGTGCTTGCCGTGAGCCTGTGAAGGAGAGGCGGGCTCCAGCCCTCGAGTGGACCAGGAGGTAGATGGGTGGGTGGGCCCACCCATGGCCCGGCAGGGAGGAGAGGGGCAGGGTAAGCGGGGAATTTAGCTCGGACCACCAGAAGGACGACGACGATGATGATGATAGGAAAATCACGGGGAAAGGGGTAAACAGAAGAAGTAGGTTTGTAAGATGAAGACTGGGGTGGTGACTTCAACCGGGGACCTTTTAAAAATTTTCATTTATCTTTAGAGAGAAGGGAAGGGAGGGAGAAAGAGAGGGAGAGAAACATCAACGTGTGGTTGCCTCTTGTGCACCTCATACTAGAGACCTGGCCAGCAACCCAGGCATGTGCCCTGACTGGGAATCGAACTTGTGACCCTTTGGTTCGCTGGCCTGCGCTCAACCCACTGAGCTATGCCAGCCAGAGTCAACTGGGGACATTTTAAGTTGGAGACAGGACATCCCTGTGGAGACAGTCGGCAGGCATCAAACAGACCCCCAACTGAGCAGTACGCAGGACCCCCCAGTTACAGTGGGGGTTCATCTGGCATCGGCTTTCCTTTCTTTCCCTGCTCAAGTGGTTCCCCACAGAGTCACTTCCCATGGAGGGGAGGAGAGTTCCTTCAGTCTCCCGAGCCTTTATCCTCACATGTGAATGCTAAATCCAGAACTCCCTGTTTCTGCTAAGCACTTCAAAAGCTCTGAGGGGTCCTTGGAACCGTTGCACCCTGGTGGGACTTTTCAGAGCCCTCCCGGGTCGGGAGGGAAATGTCAGGGTAACCGCAGAACAAGGGAGCTGTAACCAGCTTGAGTGATCTTCCAGCCGGATCTGGATGGGAGGCTGACCTGTTCGAAGGGTGCCAAATACCTGTTGACCCGAAGCCCCAGCCAGGCGAACCCTACCTACCTTTGGATTCGTTACTAATTGTAGCGAACAATACACCAGCTTGTCCTCTGTGAGATGGGAGGGGTGACCGTTCCCACCAGCCTCGCCGCCTTGGTCGGACGGGTCAGCTGACCACCTTGAAGCGGGACTTATTCATCTGTGAGTTGAAGGGACTTGTGAGATGCCCTTTAGCACGACTTCCAACACTGGCGTTTCCCGTCGGTGGTTCTTTGTCCAGGGAGTGCTGTTTTTTTCCATAGAAGCCGTTCTTCAGTTGCTAGTTAACGGACCGTCTTGGTAAGAACAGGGCGGCGAGGTGGGCACAGCATGGCCTTTGGAGGCAGCGGCCCGAGTGTAAGCCCTCTCTCCGGGACAGGGCGAGCTGCGTGGCTCCCGGCAGTCGGCCGTTCCTTGCCGGTCCTCGAGTTTTCTCACCTGTAAAAGGGGATGGCAGTGTGCATTTCATGGGCTCATTGGGTGATACTGTGTGTGATGCCCCTGCCATTGGGCCTTTTTTTGGCCTTCAGTCTTCATTGTACTTTTTTACATTACCTTTTAGTGCCCTTATACCCCCCTCCCCCCAGCAGTCGACACTGTTGTCCCCGTCTGTGAGTCCTTTTCCCTTTTTGCCCAATCCCGCCACCCCCTAACCTCCTCCCCCACTAGCTGATATCCTGCTCTCCATCTGTGAGTCTGTCCCCATTTGCCTTTTTTTAGACAACTTTATTGAGATACAATTCCCGTACCATAAGGTTCACCCTTTTAAAGTGCCTAACTCAGTGAGTTTCTGGATATTTGCCAAGTTGGACATTGATCACTGTCTAATTCCAGAACCTTTTCCTCACCTCCCAAATCCCGTCCCCCCAACCCTCGACCCCAGTCGCTCTCCATGATGAGTGACGGTGCGCATTTTTCTTGGGCTTATTGGCCATTTGTATGTCTCCTTTGGAGAAATAGCTATTCAAATTTTTTGCTCATTTGAACAGTCGGGTTGTCTTTTCGTTGTGGAGTTGTAAGAATTCCTAACACACTCTGGAATTTTACATGGGCACGCGACCTGTGTGATGTTAGTTTCTGTCCCCGGTGTCTCGGAAGTCTGTACCACCTTTGAGGTGACCTCTGGAACTAAGTGCCCAGACACTGAGTCCCCAGGAGCCTGGGTCATAGACCCTTACATCTTGTCCGGAGCTCTTCCCAGCACAGAGCCCTGAGCTGTGGCAGAATCCATGGGGGGCAGGACTCGTGCCTAAGTCTTGGTTTCTCTAGATGGAGGACGTGGGTGGGGCGGGGGCAATTGTGCGGCCTGCTTTACTCATTCATTCATTCATTTGTTCATTCATTCATTTGTTCATTCATTCACTTTTGGCTGCTGCTGCCCCCAGGACATCTTCCATCCTGTTCTGCGGGCACCTGGGAGTAGGGGCTGAGGACATTGGCTTCTTCCCACAGTGCCACTGCCGCGATTGGTGCCGTATTTTCCAACAGTGATCAGGCAATTTTAAGTCACATACAAAAATGCCCCAAGGAAAGTTGTGGGTCTGTTTTAAAGAGAAGGAAGTTTTGTGGAAACCCTTGAAGCTACTTGGAAGACCTGGGCATTATTCTGTTCTCTGAACGGTGCTCAGTGTCCCCGAGACTTGATCTCTACTCTGCCGCCCCTTCGCCCTTAGAGCCCTCTCCGTCCCTCCCACCTGGTGTGCACAGCCTCCCCCGGGCTTAGCAGGGTCTCTGCCATCAGGGCCTCTTCCTCCTGCCCTGGGGCTGGGGAGGTGCCTGCAGTGGAGCACGGCCTGGGCCGTCCAGCCTGGACCCCCCCCCGCGGGAGAGCCACCTCCAGCATTCGTGAAGCAGTCGAGCCACAGACCTGCACTGAAGGCCTGGCCTGTCCCTCGATGTGGATGTGAAGGGATAGTGGACACATGTATTGATTCCTCCTCTTCAATCGGTCAAGACAGTTTAAAATCTCTCTGCCATCCAGGGAAATTTGCTCTGGAGGACAGCGCCGGCCCATTTGCATTTGGGTGGTGCTTCCTTACTTTGGAAGTATGGGAGGCACCTCTACATGGTGTTCGCAGGAGCGACTGCCCATGGGGAACTCTCTCTGACTCCTTCGGCTCCTCTGAACCTTCGGACCTGCCCCTAGCTGGCTGCCATCGTGATTTCGTGGGAAAGCCAGGGGCTCCTTGGCCCTGGGGTGGGGCAGAGTTTCCCTGTGCTTTGAAGGGTGCTGAGTGCAAGGCCAGTCACTGCAGGTTCCGGGCCCCTCCCTCTACGGGAGTCTTCCTCAGCTCGCCAGCCCGCCACCCATCCTCAGAAGGTCTGTGCAGCCTTGGGACTTGTACGCCGGCCTGGGAGTTTGATCCAGTGCCCTAACACGAAGCACAGACATCTGTTCCCCACCCTCTTGGAGGGCCACCTGCCTGACACGGAGTCCCCAGTTGCCTTGGCAGCGGGCCTGGCTGCCGGCCTGGGCTGCAGTCACTCTGGACTGAGTCAGGGCCCACAGGCGACGGGCCCCCCGGGACCAGCCTCTTTGGTACCTTCCTCGTCTGACTGCTTCCCAGCTGCTCACGGACCTCGCCTTTTCCAGGTTCTCTCCCTGCCAGTTCCTCGCAGGCAGGCGTGTTGGGGAGCACGGCCGGTGGGCGGCCGTAAACAACTCCACCCGGGCTTTGACCGGCAGCGAAGACAGCCTCGCCGGGGTGAGGGGATGGCTGCGGGGTGCCAGCCTGCACCCTGCACAGAGAGCCTCCTCATTGAGCCCGGCGCTCAGCCAGGCCTCGCCTGCCACGCCGGGTGCTGGCTCGCGCTCCGGGACGATACCCGGCTGAGCGTGCGGCTGGCACCGAGCGGGTCACAGCTTCTCTCATTCATTTACCTCGAGTCAAACAAGCCCCGGCTCCGCTCTGGATGCAGACTGTGGTATTTCACAGACCGACAGAAGGGCGGCTGCTCCCATAGAATCGCCGTCTGTGGGCTTTCGCTGGGACCGCCGCGCGGTGCGACTCTCGGGGACGTCAGGAGGCCGTGTTAGCAGACGGCGTGGCGGTTCCCCAAAAGGCCAAACCTCGCATGGCCACGTGACTCGGCAGCTCCACCCTTAGGTCTTCATGCAGCAGGAGCGCGGACGTTTGTCCCCGCAGGCTCCGGTGCCCGAGTTCACGGCAGCATTGTTCGTAACGGCCACAGAGGAGGAGCAACCCCAGTGTCCCCCCCTCCGCTGACGAGAGGGCAGACTAATGCTGCGCCCCTTCCGTGGGATGTTTGGCCATAAAAAGGCATCGAGTGCCGACACATGCTCCATCGTGGATGAACTTCGGGGAAAAGATGCCACGTGAAAGGAACCTGACACAAGGGCCGCGCAGTGTGTGACCCCATTTATGTGAAATGTGCAGAATGGGCTGATGCGCAGAGACACAGAGCCAATGAGCGGGTGCCGGGGCGAGGGGCAGGGAGATCGGACGGCGGGGGGGCGGGGGGTGGCTGCCGACGGTGTGCGACTTCCGTGCAGGGTGACGGAAGCATTTCGGGATTCGGTAGCGATGACGGCTGCACGACTGTGAGTGTGCTCAAAACCTCTGGCCCTTCCTGTTTAGCGGGTGGCTTTCATGGTGTGTGAACTCTGGGTCAGTAGAGCTGTTATCGGAAAACCTGCCCTGAACTGGCTGTTGCAGTCGAGTCGGCTGTGGGCTTGTGTCAGCTCCCAGGGTCAAGTGCAAGGAGCGAGGAGGCTCATGGACGGGGAGGAGAGGCCGTGGTCCTGCCTCTGGGAAGAAGCACCGAGTGGAGGGTCTGCATGGGCAGGGCTTTGGGGACACACCGAGTGCTGTGCGGGGCCCGTGGCCTTGGTTCCAGTCCTCGGAATGCCTTGAACTTCCCAGTTCCAACCCCCTATTTACCAGGAAGTTCCAGGAGGACCCCAAGAGATCGCATTGATTAGCAAATAAGTGTTCACCCACACGCGCTTCAAAAAACATTTCATTCGGAAGTAGCTTTAAAGTTGCTGGTAATTTGCAAAAATAGAAATAAGACGAAGAGTAGCCCCAAGTGTTTCACGCAGACCTGCCGGTTAGCTCGCCGTCTCATTTGCCTGAGCTAGCACGCGCATTCTCGCACTGTCCCCCTCCCTTCGCTGGCACGGGTGTGTGCCCACACACACGAATGCTGCTTTTTCCGAATGATTGGAGGCTGAGTTATCAGCCTCATGGCCCTTTCCTTCTGCACCCTCCTATGCAGTAGCCACTAGCCACAAGTGGCTGTTTGAATTGGAACTACAGAAAATGTCACAGTCAGCTCCTCAGTCACACTAGCCCCCTTTTCAAGTGCTCAGTTGCCCGCCTGGGTGGCTAGTGGCTGCTCTGGTGGATAGGAGGTCCCAGAGCATTTACAATAAGTAGCCAGTGTTCCGGGGGACAGCCCTGCCTGACCCCTAAGGACGTCCCTGTGCGTTTCCTACAAATAGGGCGCTCTCCTCCGTGACAGCGCAGTTCCCAGCGCTGGAGAATTCCACGCTGATGGAGTATGTTCATCTCACCCGCAGTCCGCACGCCGGTGCTGTCAGCGAGCCCACCACTGGTGTTCTCATTTCTTCCAGAATGAGGTCTTCAGCCCGTTTGCGGCCCAGCTTGGCGCACGCTCGGCAGGGAAGCGTGTGGACTAAGGACGGCTAAGCCTCGAGGGTGCTCCTGGAGTGTGGCCCTCCTTTCCACAAACCAAATCCTTTCCTGAGCTCGTCTGCGGGAGCCAGCTTGCACTCGTCCCCTCGGGAGCGCTTGGCGGTCTCTGTCGCTGGTTGAAGGACTCGAGGTCTGGCTCCCCTCCTTCTGAGCTGCTGTTTATTCGGTCGCTGGGCAGGTGTGGCTCTGCTCTGAAATCAGCGGGAGAGATTTGCTGCGAGACACAGGAAACTGACCTCTCCAGCTTCTGCTCTGTTTTGCCTCTGCTGTGATAACTTCTCCCAACTTTTAGCCCACGACTGAAAAAAAAGGGCCTGTCTTGTTCTTCATGGGTCTGTGTCTGTGGTCCCACAGCTGTGAATCACTCCATGTGACCCCAGGCCAAGGGGCACGGAGGAGCTTCCCACCCTGAGCACCTTGCGCTTGTGGGGCCAGGTCTGCGGGCCCTGGGCCCCCCCCCACACACATTCCCAGGTGACAGGCCCCTGGCCATGCCAGCTCTCTGTTCTCCGGCCCAGACACGTGGTGGTTTCCAGCCACGCTTCCTTCAAATGAAGAGTGGGGAGAAAGGAGGAAATGGTGGTGGTTTCTACTCGTGAACTCACTGGTGTTAGAACTTATCCTCCTGCGGCTCCTGGTGACTTAATGGGGTTTTATGGTGTGAGTAAGTGTGAAAACAGGTTCCTCGGCTGCTGGCTTCACTTCCACTACCCCACCCCCACCCCCCCGCCGCAAATATCTCAGCATTTTATGGAAATAAAAGCTGGGAAACAAGAACTGGACAGGCTTTTCGTCTTACCTTCCTTATATTGCCATTTGCACCTTTGAATGTATTTGCTCTCTGTCACCTTTTGTTTTGATTCACCATTTCTCGGAGGAGGAAGAGTCACTGAGGATCTCAGTGGGAGTCCTGTGTGAGCCACAGAGTTGCAGCTGAGAAAGAAAGGGGAAATGGATCTGTGCAGAGTGGAAAGGGAGCCGATAGCTTCATTTTCAGCTTAACTAAAAAGGAAAGACAAGGGCTCCCAGGGTCAAGGCCACCAGGCAAGCGGCCCAAGAGCCGGGTGTGCAGGACTGGGTGGGCAGTGGCGTTCTGCTCTTTTCTCCTTCCTTCCTTCCTTCCTTCCTTCCTTCCTTCCTTTCTCTCTCTCTCTCTCTCTCTCTCTCTCTCTCTCATTTTATTTATTTATTTATTTTTAGAAAGTGGAGAAGGGAGAGAGAGAAACCTCAGTGTGAGAGAGAAACACCAACCACTTGCCTCTCTTACACATCCTGTCTGGGCCGAGCCCACCGCCCAGGTATGTGCCCTGACTGGGAATGGAGCCGGCGGCCTTTCATTTTGCGGGCCAATGCCTGACCCACAGAGCCACACCAGCCAGGGCTTCCGACAGCTGCACTGGGTCCGCTCAGCCCAGCCGAGTGAATTGAGTGTGTCAGTGCTGGCGAAAGGACGAGGGAGCGTTCGCTGCATCCAGACGTCAGAAGGACACCATGAATTTGGATGTTCTCTGTGAACATCTTAACCTGTCACAACAGGCACCCTCATTGGCCGAATTGTTTTGTTTGACCCTATGGCTCTGTAAGGGTCCCTGTCCCTCCTGGGCCCCTCAAGGATAAAGGTGTTTATGTCCCAGCTTTGGCAGGAGAGCATCACCACAATCAGTGTCTCCTAGGACCAGCCGGAGAGCTGACTGCGTTTCAGACCAACCCTGGCCTTGGAGACAGACTCTCCGAGAATCGGGCAGGTCGAAGGGGGCTTTGCCAGCACGTGTCCTCGGCAGCTGGCCGTCTAAGCCCCCTTGGGGAAGCACTGTGGCCACCTGGTCACCGATGTGTCCAAGGTCTTTCCAGCGGCGGACTCGCACACCCCCGTGAGCCCCCTTGTTCAGAGGGCCCACCGCCCAGCGGGCCTGGCCGCGAACACCAGGGTGCGCCTCCCTCTGCCACTCCAAGTCGGTGAGGCTGCCGGAAAGGACCAGTCTTCTCGCCTGTCCTCTGCCACCCTGGCGTCCACATGATCACGGATGATGTCCCTCCCTCTCCCTTCCCCCATCAGTTGCCCAGGCCTTCACGTTGCTCCTTCAGACTCTTGTCTGTGGCCTGGCTTTCCATCCCCACCGTTCACGCAGGGCCTTGTTACCTCCCGGGTGTTCCCCCAGGGGGAGCTGGCGGCCACCTCCGAAGCCTGACTGATCCCCTCCTCCCCTCCTGAACACTTCCCGAGGCACCTGGCTGCGCACCTGAGGATCGATAGACAGAATCGATAAAACGGACACCAGGCACTCAAGGCCCTTCCTTCGTTTTCAACTCCAGCCTGTCTTTCCAAATTCCTCTGCCACTCCCTTTGGGGGCGTTTGGCTGCTCTCTTTATTCCTCTTGCGTTCCAACCCCCTTTAGACAGATTCAGTCCAGTTTGATCTCCAGCTGTTACATTTTGTACTATGTCTGCAGACTGCTTCAGGGCCTGTGAAAAATAGATAGCTCTAGGCACATGGACCTGTGGACCTGCCCCCTAACCCTGATGGGTGTCCTGTGGCCTCTGTGCCCCAGCTCACCCCATCTTCCCCCTTGGGGTGCTCTCTCCCATGCTCACTTACTTCCAGGGGCTCACTGTGGCCTCTAGAATCCTCAGTTTGACAGATCTGGAAATTTGGCTGCATAAATTCCTCAAGGATTGTTAGGTCCCAAAGGACAGATTCCTGGTGACTTACAGAAGATGGGTTGGTCCATCTGAATCGTGTAAAGCAAGACCACCCCAGAGAGGCTGGACCTGAACCTACAAGGCACTTCCTCCTTAACCGGGAGGTCCTTTCTGGAATCCTGGCAAGAGACCCGAGCTTGCTTGTTGAGCGCAGAATTTGAATAACAGGCATTCTGTGCTTTTAAGGATGCCTCTAAACTATGAAAACATTCTCGGCTCTGGGGCCGTTCTCTTTGGAAGACCTGGTCAGGCATCTGGAGTGAAACACCCTCTTAACAACGAAAACTCTCAGGCTCTTATTCAGAGACTTCACGGAGACAGCCGTCCCTTACGGCAGCACCCGCCCCCTTGGTTTTGGCACATTCAGCATCTGATAGCGCCCACGTGTGTGTACATGCTCGTAATTACATCTCAGACTGATCATTTTTGAGTCACGGATAAGATGGCATCTAAAACCCTGGCTGTGGAATATCTGAGGATTCCCCCTCCTCGGATCTGCAGGCCCCTGTTTACAGGTTAGCGCAACCTAACCTCCCAGGCGGGAAGTGACGAGCGCCCTGCCTCGGTTCTGGGAGTCTCGATCTAAAGCCCCATGTAAGTAAGGAGTCCAGAACAGTGTTTGCCCGGCTGCTAGTATCAGTGGTACCCTGGCTGCGCGAGCCAGGCTTTATTTTTAAACCCACTGCTGACTGCAGTGATAAAGAGGGTACAGAATGTGCCTTGCCAGGCTGGCGAGCTTGTGATGAGTAATACCATGGTCAGGGTGATGTCAGAACTCGGGTATTCGTTACTAAGGGTGCAGCCATGGCATCACCCACCCGGGGGCAGGGAGCGGACGCTCTGTTTTTCCCGGAGGAAACGGTGACGGAGGTCGGCAGTCACTCAGTCAGTTTGCGGAGCAGCTTCCCATCTTAGTCACCAGAAGGCCACTGGGGTTCAAGTTTCCAGCCCAAACGGGAGGCCTTTGCGGCGGGGGAGCCGGTACTTTGCACTGGTTCCGGAACGTTCCCGTGGGGTGATTTGTGCGGGCACCCCTGAAATCACTAACGGCCGTGGGGGTCGGAGCCGTGCCATCACTGGGCACCTTGCGGTGACGGAGCATTGTCAC
The DNA here is from genome assembly GCA_039655065.1 of Glossophaga mutica. Taxonomy (NCBI): domain Eukaryota; kingdom Metazoa; phylum Chordata; class Mammalia; order Chiroptera; family Phyllostomidae; genus Glossophaga; species Glossophaga mutica. The sequence goes on from CM077313.1 coordinate 10,610,545, forward strand.
AGGGCACGGAGGTGAAGCCTGAAGGTGGAAGGAAGCCAGGGGTTGAACCATTTAGAATTTGTAAAGTCGTCTATGAAAACGGGTGCTCCGGTTTTGAAGGGAGAGCATGCTGAGCACTGAAATATAATTACACTCGGCCTCATTAATTCAGGCTCATTAAGGGACAGTGGCACTAAGGCAGTTGGCAGCGCTGGTCAGGATGGGCTGCGTTGCGGTGCGGCCACCGACAGCCCTGCCGGCCGACCGGCCCGCACCGCCCGTCGCAGGGACTTGAAACAAGCAGAGTTGGTTTCACGTGCGTGCTCCCTGTCCACCTGCGGCTGCTGGGGCCTCTGCTCCTTCTCCTCCTCATTCAGGTCCCAGGCTCAGGAGCCTCCCCCACCCGGGGCTGGCACTGGTCACCACAGCAAAGGAAGGAGAACCCGGCAGGCAAGTTAGGTTGCACTGGCCCCGAAAAGTTCCTGTCCAGGAATGACCCTCACTTCTCTTTTTAAGTTTTTAAAAGATTTTATGTATTTATTTTTAGAGAGAGAGGAAGGAAGGGGGGAGAGAGGGAGCAAGAGAGGGAGAGAACCACTGATGGGTTGCCTTTCGCACGCCCCCAAGTGGGGACCTGGCCTGTAGTCCAGGCATGGGCCCTGACCGGGAATTGAACCTGTGACCTTTCTGTTTGCAGGACGATGCCCAAGCCACTGAGCCCCGCCAGCCAGGTCAGCACTCACTGTTTGTCAGATGGCCAAGACTAACCCTCCGTTACTCGGCTTGCTTTACTTGCATTATAGAAGGATTTTTCAGAGTGAAGGGCTTGGGACAATTGATTGGGATACAGAAGAAAATTGTGGAATATTTCTTCTACTTGTGTATTTTTAGCAAATGTACTACAGTAGTAAAGTAGTACCTATATAATTTATTAAAAGTAAATATCACATGTGTTAGGAGCATTCTGTTTTTTTAACTGATGAAGTGTGCAATCAAAAACGTTGAGGTCCTTGTTCACACAGTAGGTACAAATCTTCGCTGGGCACACTGTGCGTGGAAGTGGGGTCCCGATTGTGACCAAGGGTAGTGCACTGGGTCAGAATAGCACATGGGGAAGCAGGGCACGTGTTTTTGTGGTGAAGCAGGCAAAATGCAGAGTCCGTGAGAGCCCTGCAGCCCTTACGGGTTCCAGGCACCCCCTTCGGAATCACTGGGAGGGGCTACTTCCTGAGCAAACCGGCCTTTCCTGGAAGGAATAGCACCGTGATAAGTAACAAACGATCGAGCCCGTTTCATTGTTCTCCTGTCTTCTCCGTCCAGTTGTTCAGGAAGTGTGGGTCGCGTCCTTGCGTGAGCCGGGCGTACATCACGTTGTGCCGCGGTACCATGAGCACGAGGTTCCATCTCCGAGAGCCAGAGCACCAGCCACGGTCCACGGTGGCCGGCCTCCCTCACCTCCTCTTCTTGGTGCACGTGTTTCGGGCTAACGCCAGGCTAGACGCGGCTTTCAGAGCTTTATGGGCACTAACTCATGTCATCCTCACCGGGACCCCATGAGATACTGTTACTGTCTCCATTTTTATCAATGAGGAAACTGAGGCACCAAGGGGCCGACACCGTGCAGCCAGCTGGGGACAGAGCCCACATCTGTGACGCAGTCTGAGATGACAGCTCCCAGAGCAGGGACCGATACCAAGCTGGAGACCATCTGGGTCCCCAAATGCCTTCCTGCCGGCTAGGAAGCAGGACATCTTGGCTGTCGGTGCGCCCGAGGAGGGCCCTCCACTGCAAGAGCCCGAGTGCCCTCAGCTGTGTGCAACGGCCCAGCACCGGCGTTGCTGGGAAGCCGCACCAGGACTGGTTGGGTGACGGTGACCCACAGCACAGAAACATCCTCGCAACAGGCCGAAGAACCCACTTTACTACGCGCGGCGGAGAACGGGCCACAGCCGCACTGCCGGGGGTCTGTGGTCCGTTCCACGCCAGCCGGCTTTCCCATCCGCCGTGTCCACGCACGGGCACCTACGCAGATGTCGTCGGTGAGACCGCCGTGGTGTGTTCGCTGCGTTTTGCAGTTCACAAAGCGCTTCACAGCGTTCCTCGGTGGTTCTGAGTGCGCCCTCCCAGGACAATGCCACTTGCTTCTGCTTTCTCACTTGTCTCCCATCTTTTTTCTTTTCCTCCTCCCTTCCTCCCTGCCAGCACCCCTGTCTGTCTTTCCTTCTCCTTCCCTTCACCCTGGAGGAGATGGGTGCTTCCTGTGTCTTTCCCAAGGTGATCTCTAATCGAGTTTCATCAGATGTCAGTTAAAGGCAACTGAGAGTAATGAAAAAATCCTCCAGGGACCAAGGAGTGATAATGTACAGCTACTGTGGTAAACAGCAGGTGCCATTTAAATCCAAGAAAGGCTCTGTGACTGCTTTCAGAGGAGTGTGGAAGGCATCGGGGACTTGAAGAGGGCCCAGGGGACGGGCGTCACAGGCATCACTGGGTCTGCGTGACATCTTTAGCAAAGTTTCCTTTGCAGATAGAAGACAGCCTACGAGAGAAATGTTCGAGAAATACACAGAGATGAGAGCAAGAGGCAGCACGCAGGCGCTGGCCGGAGAGCAGCGCGCAGGCAGGCCGAGGGCCTCTGTCCCCCTCTCTTTGCGCCGCACAGGCAGCGGCTGCGGTCCAGACAGAGCAGGTCGGGCAAGGGCCATCCAGGACTCCTTCACTGTAGCTGGCGAGGACAGACTAAGCTTTCATATGCTTTCCTTAGAAATTTTGAAGTCACACATCGGTCACGATGAACAAATAAATTTGCAGGAAGAGAGGAGGCGGTGCCCTGGGTGTGGCTCAGTTGATTGGAGTGTTGCCCCGTAACCGAAAGGTTGCGAGTTCAGTTCCCAGTCAGGGCACTTCCCTAGACTGCAGGTTCAATCCCCGGTCCAGGCACGTATGGGAGGCAATCGATCGATGCTTCTCTCTCGCGTGAATGTTTCTCTCTCTCCCTTCCTCTCTCTCTAAAGGCAATGAAAAAGATGTCCTCGGGTAAGAATTTAAAAAAGGAAAGAGAGAGGAGGTCTTTAGCCCCCTGGCAGGAATTGGAACTAAGCCATGGGAGTCCGATTGAGGATGCGTCTATGGCTTTGCAGCCTGGAGGTGACAGAGACAGGCCGTAAAGGCAGTCTGCCACTTGGCGGGTGTGACTCCGCAGTTGTTATAAAGACCGTCTCCCAGCTTAAGTACAAACATGTCTTTTCAATGAACTACATCCTGAATTATGTGACAGAGCGTTTTAGCTTTGGAGAGCTACTGCAGCAAAGCACCACAAACTGGGTGGCTTAAAACAACAGATTGTATCCTCTCACAGTTCTGGAGGCTGGAGGTTCAAAGTCAAAGTGGCCATGTTCCCACCCGTAGTCTGGGTGGGGTCCTCTCTCCATTCTTAGCTTCTGGTGGTGTCCGGCACTCCTTGGCTTACAGCCGCGTCCCTCAGTCTCTGCCTCTGTCGTTACGAGGAGTTCCCCCTGTGTGTCTGCGTCTTTTCTCCTCTTCTTATAAGGACACCGGTCATATTGGGTTAAGACTCCGTTAGCGCCCTCACCTTGATTTGCGTACGTCTGCCAAGACCCTATTTCCAAATAAAGTCACATTCACAGGGGGTGAGGGGGTTAGAACTCCAACCCATCTCGAGGGGACAGATAGTAATAGAGTGTACACAGAGTGATAGAATAACGCAGAGTAACAGAATTTACATATTTTTTGGTATAAAGGAGACTTGCCAGTGGCACAGTAATAAGAACACCAAAATGGGAAAGAGTGAAAAGGAGGGTTCCAGCTCTGATTCCGAGCATGCGCACGTTGCTGAAGGAGAACCCAAGTAAGCTCAAGAGACCAGTCAGTTGTGGGTGGGGCATGGGGTGGGGAAGGGCTATGTAAAATACAGCATTTCCCTTTACCAGGATAAGAATAGCTCATTCTTAGCCCTGGCTGGTATAGCTCAGTGGATTGAGCATGGGCCTGTGAACCAAAGAGTCACTAGTTCAATTCCCAGTCAGGGCACATGCCTGGGTTGCAGGCCAGGTCCCCGCTGGGGACCGTGTGAGAGGCAACCACACATTGATGTTTCTCTCCCTCTTTCTCCCTCCCTTCCTCTGTCTAAAAATAAATAAAAATCTTTTAAAAATTATTTAAAGATTTGTGACTTGAACCCCTGAAAGTTAGTACTGATGAAATTTTAACCACCTCCATTAGAACATTTCGGGGACAGTGTGAGAGGCCTTCTAGATCTTTGAAAAACCTGGATTTCCATGGAATCCCTCTGGGCTGAAACCAGAAGTATAGCTGGTTTTGTTTTTGTAGTTTGTGATCGTTCACCTTTTTCATCCCTCCTAGTTTGTTTACAAAGTTATCTTCTTGAGATCCTCATTTAGAAGGAACATGCCAAGTTGCAGAATGTAACCGCCTCTCCAGACTTTGGACTAACGGATGAAAAAGAATTAGGGGGCGCATGAGAAAGGGGGACCTGAGCCTCTTTATTTAACACCCAGGTGGACCCCCGGAAGGAAACCGCCCAGCCCTCCCCCATCCCGTACCAGCCCACGACGGCTCTGTCGTTCCAGTCACTGGTGTTCCACCTGAGCAACGTTTGACACTCTCAGAATCAGAGCTCGAAACTCCGGTTACTCCCTCCTATCCCGGCGTTATTAACATGTCACCGCTGACTCCCTTTTATACCAATGTGACTACAGTTATTCCTTGATATATATTAGATTCAAGGCTGCATGGCCTTTCCAGAAGTGCTGTCAAATAAACTTCGGCAGAATTTAATTCAAACTCATCATTTGGCTTTCGCTGGTTTCCATATTTGACTAATTGAAATGCCCTCCTAGGCCCTTGAGGCAAGATAAAGGGAAATCACAAAATGAGATGTCTCGTCTCCAAGGAGGGAAAAAGGAAGACAGTCCTTTTGGAACATCACGAGCTGTATATCCTGAGAAAATTATGCGTTAGTAACATGCTTCTAGTAGCTTTAAACCTGTTCTGATGGGTCGAACTGTGTTCCCCACCAAAACTCCTCTGTTGCGTCCCTAACCCCCGCGCCCCAGAGTGCGACCTTGTTTGGAGATAGGGTCTCCACCAAGCCGGGTCAAGCCATAGCGGGGTCCTCAGGGCGGGCCCTGATTCGCTGAGGTGGTGGTGGGGGGGGGTAAGCCCACACAGGGGGAAGATGGCGTAAGAGCCACAGGGAGAAGAGAGCCACCTGCAGACCCTGGAGGGGCCTGGGACAGAGCCTTTCTTCACGGCCCTCGGCGGGAACCGCCCCTGCCTGCGCCTTCGTTTTGTGCTTCCGGCCTCTCCAACTTCGAGGCAACAAATTGCTGTTATTGAAGCCACCCAGTCTCTGGTCCTTCCTGAGCCTGCTTAGCAAACTAATACACCTATGCCTGGAAGGGTGGGGTTTCTGGTTTTGTTTCTTTTTTTTTTTTTTTTTGAATAATTAAGATTCTCAGTTAATGTGGCTATTGTTTTCCAAAGGGGTTTTTGAGTGGTTTTGTTTTCATTGGTTCCACCCAGTGCCTAGAGAAGAAAAGAAAACAAAAGCTGAAAATCGTGTGTGTCGTATGGGCCTCGCTCTCCGCTTCACCAGAGTTAACGTTGGATTGGTAATTTTCACGTGCCTGTCCACACATGGGAACGTGGCCACTAGATACTCGATTTACAGCCTGCGTGTACTTAACCCAGTACGGTGAAGGGCGGGCGCGGGCCCACCCACAGAGATTTATGGCTCAGTCCGGGGCAGCGTGGCAGAGTCACGGAGAGGTGAATTGGAGAGAGGCCTGACAGTATCTTGGGTGAGGTTAGCAACTTTCAGAGAGCACAGTAATTCCGAACATGGAGAGGGCCGATTTCAACAAGTGACGAGCCAGTAGGTGGAGACCGTGCGGGGAGTTTGCAAGTGGGAGGGCACGGATTGTTTTCTCAATTGAAAAAATACAGCTTGTGGCAGCATTTGCAGATTCAAGAAAGATGCTAGGAAAGATTCTGAAAGTCCTTAAGAGAAGCACATTTCCTGGAGGAGCAAAGGGCATGAGGTGATTCGTTTGCTTCTCTCCCCTCCTTTCCCTCCTGCGGACCCCGTGGGAGAAGGGGGCCAGGGCTCATTCCTAGGCAGGCCCAGCAGCTCCTTCTCGTCCTCATCCTCCTGAACCAATTCCTTAATTGTGTTTGCCCTCATTTTATCCTTGACCTTTCCCTGTGACTCACTCCGTCCTCCCCATGCTATTTGACAATGTCTCTGTCCCCCAAGGATGACTTCAGTTGCCATCTGCTCTTTCTACACCATCTCTCCTGGGAAACGGCTCGCCCACGTGGAGTCCGTTTTCGGCTAGGTGGTGATGACCACCCCCTGGCCAGCATCTCCAGCGCGACCTCTCACCCATTCTCTGCGCTGGTTTTTGCCTCAGTCCTTACAGAACACTTCCTCTGTGTCGTTACTGAGGCCTGAAATGAAGTCTGTCCAAAATAGAGCTCTTCCAGCTGGACTCTGCTCTCAAATCGGCAACACGTCCTCTCTCTCTGTCTCTTCGGGATGTAAACCTTTGATTTGAGGGCTTTTTTGGTTTGTTTGTGTTTGTGTCTATCTGTTCTGCCCATCTTGGTTTAGCAATAATTGTGGCTTCATCCTTTTTCCTTGGCCTCATTGTGCATGACCGGGTCCAGGGTCACCGTGCCCTCTTCCCCTCGGGTTTATCCTGTGCAAGCTTAGCCCATCCTATTGATTTTCATTCTCTTTTCCAAATGGTTTGTCTGCATTCGAGAGACAACAAAGCAAGTGGGAACTAGATGCTGATGGTCAATAACCAGCAGCTCCTGGTGCTTTAACTTTGGTAAATGAAGCAATTCCTTGCCTCGGTTTCAGGATAAATGGTTGAGCACTGAATATTTCAGCCTAAACCTCCTGCCAGTGCTTGTAATGCACTTGTCGAAAGCTGTTCCACGATCCCTTCCCCAAGCCACCCCCGGAATAAGCAGCATTCTAACACCACTTCCCATTGTCCCTAGCGCCAGCCATGGAAGCCCCGCCCCCATTTTCAGTCCCCCAGACACACTGTGTTCTGTCGTGTGTAATGCGCTTCTGTGTATAACACGCACCCATGTTTTTAGCCCAAACTTTCAGGGAAAAAATCTTTCATTTTAATTCAACTTTTTACTTAGTTATATTTAGAAACAAAACTAATTATCATATTCCAGGGTATTATTTTGCATACGGATATAGTTATTGCTTTCTAGAGTTACAGTCTCAATGCATAAGCATAAATAAAACAATTAAAAACATTTATATAGATGCGGAATTAGTCCTACCCATGTGGAATGTGCATCCTTATTTCCCCTCAGATATTTAGGCGAAGGAGCGCACGTTACACACGGCGGAACATGGTGCTCGACTCCTCCCTCCCCGCTGCCCTTGCCGCCCATCTGTCAGCGTGTCTTGCTTTTTCTCCTCTGCAAAGTCTTTGGCTTCTGCTCCTTTCTTTCTATTTCCTCAGGCAGATCCCTCGTCCAGAGTCTCCTCCCCTCGCCCCTGGACTGCTGACGGCCCAGACCACCCTGCTCAGGGCTAGTCCCTGTCCACGTGCCTCTGTGCAGCAGCTAAATGGCGTGTGCCTCTCTGGGGGGGGTGCATTTATTTCATTTAGCAACTTTGAATGGTTCTGCGTCTTAGATGTTATCGCAACAGAGGACACAGAAATGATCGGCAACTTAGGGTCCTTGCTGTGCGTGTCTGTTATTTTACTAGGTGGCGGACAGTGGCGGGTGCCCCACCCTTTAGCCTCTTTCGTTCTTCTGTGGCCGTCACTGTACCTGTCTCCCTGCTGGGTGCTTCTGGTCTGAGAACCTATAGAGTGAAGAAGAATGGTGAACAGCATAGATCTGGGAGTCAGGCAGACGGCGGTTCAAATCCCAGCCCTGCCAGGATTAGCAAAGTGACCTTGGACAAACTGTGCCTCTCCCCAAACTCCATGTCCTTACCTGTGAAACAAGGGAAGTGCACTGCAGCCCACAGTGTGGGGTGTAAGCCCCGGAGTCTCTCGTGCACAGAGAGCTGCAGCTTACAACCATTAGGAGGACCAAGTGAAGGCCAAGGGAGTAAAAGTGGGTGTATTAGTGGTAGGGCTTCACGGCAGTCTTTTGTTTGCAGGGGGCGTTTAAAAATTACTTCTAGAAGGCTCAAGTTAGCAGTGGACAGTAACTCCGGACACGCAGGCTGTCAGGCACAGTGCGGGTGCGTGGTTGTTTACTACTTCAGCATTGTGATTGCATTGCTACTGTGTTAATGCTCCGAAGTCATTGTCTCCAAGCAAAGCCTAAGCTTCCTGAGGCGGAGGTCATTGGTGGCTGTCCCCCACCCCCACTCTCTCACACCCGCTCAGCAGGATCTGGAGTATTTTCCTGCCTTTCAGAAGATGCCCCCTCTTCCCAATCGAGGCTCCGACCCCAGTCCCTCTGTAAACCCCAGCCTGACCGCAGCCCAGAGTGACTCCTGCCCCGAACTTCTGTGTTTGCTTCTGTTGCCTGGAATTACCGGTCGTCCCTTTTAATCTGCAGTGAACTTGGCAACCCCACGAAATTGTAAGCAATTTGGAGCAGTGCTGATGTCTTTAATGTTTTCCTTCCAAGCCCAGTCTTTGCTGTGTAGAGAACCCTCGGTGTAGTCGGTAGCGTCGTCACTGTCGTTGTGGACCAAAGCGTTCCGCAGAGCTCACGGCTGACCCTGCGCTGCGCTCTGGTGGGACACGCTACGTGTGTGACACTCACAGCTGGTGGGCAAACAGGCTGTGACTGAAAATGGTTTGAAGCCCCTTGGACATTCACCCTACAGTATTTTGGAAATGTATCATCCAGAAATGGGCTAATCTAAAATTATCTTTGCACTCCTTATGAAATATAAACTCAAGCAGGGTGATTATCATTAAAGTTTTGTGACTATTGTTTTGTATGCCAATGAAAAAATTTTTCCCGGTATCTCTTAACTCCCAGGGGCATCAAATTATCATGTTATACGTGTTAATCAAGGGTTGTACAGACCACCCCTTTTCTAGGTGTTTAAAAATACCCATTCGGATACATATTTCTAATATTTGTGTATTTTTTACATTTCTTTTGGCACATTCTATAATTGTATTATGTCGTATGTGCACAATGTGATATATAAAATGATATAGCATTCCATTAGACATGGGAATTAATTCTTCCTTATGAGTTTTTGATTACAGAAAAAAAAAAGATCTGTAGCTTCTGCTGGATGCTCATTACTCAGCACAGGTGTGTGTCCAAAGGGCTGCAGGAAGTAGGAGAGTCGGTACCTCTTAAACAAGGTGTGCGCGGTTGTGTTCCCTTTAATAATGTAGCTGGACTCGGAGTGGTAATCTGTTTCACCCCGCCAAACCAAAATGAAACCCTGTGTACTGGTAAGACTGGTGCCACCATTTTACTTACAGTCCCCTCTCTCGAGCTTTGATAGAATTCAGTGAAACTGAATTCTGTTTAATTTTTTTTTCCCCATCGTGGCCGAGCCCTCACTCATCCCTGGAGTGTCCCTAGAGTCTGATCTTCCAGCAGATAACTGCAGAGTGGTGAAATTCAAAGGCAGTGGACTCAGCTGTGAAGCAACTTTTCAGTCCATCTCGTTGTGAAATATACAATTATGAAGAAACAGAGCAAGTAAGGGGGCACGAAAGGAACTGAATGAGCCAGTCCTTTAATGGATGACATTTTTTAAAATGTGAGTTATGACTTCAGCAAAAACACGAAGATTTTTTTAGCTATTTTTTAAGGGGGAGAAGTGATTCTCAACCCTAAAAAAGAATGTCTCATCAAACCGTTAAGACAAAGAGGCACCCAGAATGAATGACCTAGGTTTGAACGTCTGGGTTGGGATCTGTTTTTTTCACTTATCGCGGGAGCCTGAACCCATCAGTCGACTTCCTGGGACCCTGGTGAGACGGAGCATGGAGAGCGTACCCCTGCTAAGGGGGCTGGCAGAACCTGGGTATTTCCAGACCGTCTCAGACGAAGTCGGATGTGTGCTCACCCCATCCGTAACACATCCGGGCCCAGAGTCTGGGACATACTAGATGCTCAAGATTTTAAAATCCAGGGAATCCATTTCTGGCTGGTGTGGCTCAGGGGATTGAGCTCCAGCCTGCAATCAAAAGGGCCGCTGGTTCGATTCCCAGTCAGGGCACAAGAGTTGCCGGCCAGGTCCCCAGTTGGGGGCATGTGAGAGGCAACCACACATTGATGTTTCTCTCCCTCCCTTCCCCTTTCTCTAAAAATAAATAAATGAATAAAATCTTTATGAAAAATAAATAAAACGAAATCCAGGGAGTCAAGAATCCTGAGGAATTGGGCTTGAACTCAAGTGTGATAGCACTTTATAGGCATAATTGGCATCTGTGGTAAAGTCTAGAAGGCAAATGTTTTAAAAATAGTACTTCGAAATGCAGACTTATGTGCGTTGTTTTTTTAATGTAAAATGAGCGTTTGAATAAAGTAGCCAAAAGATCAACCACCTTCATGCCTTTAGCATGCAAGCCATTGAAATGCACCCTAAGTCTCTGAGGAACCTGGACTTGTTTGGGGGCACAAAAGAGACAGTCTGTCATCTTTGTGGTGATAAGAAAGAAATGACTTCTTTTAAATAATGGGCTTTCATTCTGCTACCTAAAGTGTATACTTTAATGTCAGTTTTGTAGGAGCTCTTTTTCATTTGCCAAACGCAAGGAGGACTGTATTACGTACAGTTGTACAAGCTGTCTTCAATTTTCATAAATTTCTTTTTAAATGCTTTTCGCCGATCATTTTTGTCACATCCGCATAAACTTGCACCAGTAACAGTAAAAAGCCTAGGCCCCAGCGTATGTCTGATATTCAGGGTGATGGTTTCGACCCGCTTCAAACAGAGTGGCAAGGTAACACTCGGACTTTTAGAAGCTTTAGTTCTAGGTCGTGGTGACTTGCTGAGTGAAAATGCGGACACCTTGTCAGGCGTTGGTTACCTTGGGAGGTGACATAGGCTTTTGTGGATCTGTTTGGGTCTGGCAGCCCCTGAGAGGAGCAGGCGTGATAACCACAGATTTATTTATCCCCCAGTGAATCCCTGGGTCCCTCCCGCCTATCACTCCCCACGGGCTCAAAATCCACCCACCCCTCACTGTTGGGTTGTACCAGCCTCCCAGTCTTCCAGCAAGGAGGAGCAAAATCCGCTGTCTTCCAAGGAGCCCAACAGGAAGGGCAGAGATGAGCTACAAAGCAATTGAGAGTTTTGCCGTAGGACCAAGCTGAAAATGTGCATTAAGCCCCTGCCTCTTCTGAAGAGAAAAGGGGCAGATAAGGAGGGGAGCAGGCCTTGATGAACCCAAAGGTCACTACAGACAGAAACACGAGTGGAAAGTGGAAAGGTGCTCCCCTTCCTCGTTCCCAGTCCCAAGCTGCAGGGATCGGAATAATGGCATGCAAAAAAAGGCGAGGGTTTGACTCACCCAGAGCTAAACTGATGGGGGGGATGGATTGTTCCAGAAAAATACTCCCAAGGGGAAGTGTTTGCATAGAAGTTTGGTTGTTGCCATAAGATTATTTTAAGAATGAGCTATGCAACCACCAGCAGTGTTTTATTCCTTATGAGATATTTTAGAGATTTTAAAGTAGCAATAATAATAATTTGCTTCCCAGACCAAAACGGCCTCTGCTGCAGAATCATGATAATAAGGCTGCATTACCAAACTTCCAGTTACTAGATAAGTCAGTCCTGGGATTTAATGTACAGCATGGTGGCTGCAGTTAACAACATTGTATTAATGCTTGAAAGTTGCTATGGGTGTGGATCTTAAATGTTCTCACCACCAAAAGAAAAAAAAGTAATTATGTGAGCTGATGGATGTGTTAACTAACCTTACTGTGGCCATCATTTCACAGTATATTTTTGTAGATATATGTGCAAATCATCACATTGTACACCTTAACCTTACACGGTATCACATGCCCATCATATCTCAGTGAAGCTGGAAAAGAAAGGAGGCCCTGTCGGAGTCGCATCTAATCCTTGGAACGGGGGCGGTGACCGGTGACCACACCAGCCGTGCCGGAGGCTGAGGCACCCAGTGTGGCGAAGGGCATTTATAGTCCTGTAGGCCTCTGCTCTGATCCCGGGCATCTGTCACCGGAGGTAGCCAGTGATGATTTCCACAATTTTATGACCCTTGGCTGCCATCCCAATAAGTCATAAGCCACCTTTTTCCCCTCTGTAAAATTCCACTTCGACACCCTGGCCTTTCCACCCGAATCCTTCGGAAGCAGTGGAAGTGGAGCCACGCCTCCTTTACGTAACATCAGCGTGGCTCTTCTGCCACCTCTGACTGTCACCCCCCAAAAAGTACTCAAGGACTGGGGACTGAGGGGCAATCGAGATAACAAGGATAAAGAACAGGCTTATTTGCTTTGCCTCTGCAGTGGATGAGTTATTAAAAGCCAAGGGATTGGTCATTTCTGTATCGTATACAACGTCTAGAGCCATGTGGATATTGAATTAGATAATGAGGGGAGAACCATTTTCTGTGTTATTGTAGGATTAGGGGGAGGTTGGCTTGAATAAAAAGAGCTGTGGGAAGAAACAGGTCAAGTACAGGCCCTGACTGAGCGAATCGACACAGTCCCGTCAGCAGAAGGATGGGTAGAGAGTGCAGGTGCAGTCATATCGCACATATTGGAGTTCAGGGTCCAAACAAGAAAGGAAAACTCCGTCAGATCTAGGGCATGAGGCTCAAGGTGGGGTTCAGAGCAGGTGCGGGGAAGTCAGAGCGTGTCCAGGCTGCAGTACAGACAGGACCCGAATGCCGACCGACCCCAGGACAGAAGCTGCCTGGCCTCCTCTGCCTTGGGTTTTTATTTTTTTTGTTTTCAGAGAGAAGAGAAGGGATGGAGAAAGAGAAGGAGAGAAACACTGATGTGCGAAAGACACATCGATCAGTTGCTTCTCGCATGCCCTCTACTGGGGACTTGACCTGCAGCCTAGGCATGTGCCCTGACCGGGGATCAAACCAGCAACCTTTCAGTTCGCAGGCTGGCCCTCAATCCACTGAGCCACACCAGCCAGGGCTCTGGCTTGGTTTTTTTCTCTCTTTTTTTTAAAGTCTTGGTTTGCATGAAAAGTATTGGCAGGTTTTTCTTGACTTTCCACCCTGAGTCCAGGTTACTAAGTGCCTGTGACTAGAGCCTTGGAGGCCCAGCCAGTAGGAGTACTTTATCGCATCAACTGCATGCCTACCATGTAAAACAAATAAACTCAGCTTAGTACTGGGGAAAGCACAAAGAAGTGCAAAGTATAAACTGTAGTTCTTGCCCCCAGAATATAGCCTGGTTATGAAAACATGGCCTCAATGTGTAAAAAGTTAAACAGCACAAGAGAGAAGAGGTTCAATTGAACAAGACGAGATTTTGCAAGGCAGAAACACAGTGTGTGACGGAATGGGTGGTACCTGTGGTGAGTGCCATAGGAACCGAGAGGTGGGAGTAATCTCTGTGGGTTGGAGAGGTCTAGGAAGGGGAGCGATCTGAACTGTCTTGTCTTTGGATAAGTTGAGAGAAACGGTGAAGGCATGCCAGATGGAGGAGTGGTGTAAGAGTGTGGAGGTAGGAAGTTTAAGAGACATTCTAGAAACAGTGAAACAGCTCAATTAGAGTTGAGGGTTGAGGAAGGCTAATAGTTGGAGACGAAGCCAACAAGGTAGTTGAAATAAAAATGTAATGATGTTGAATTAAGGAGTCCTCCAGTGTCTCTTCCAGACACTGAGAAGTCACCAAAACTTTTTGGACAGAGGAGTGATATGCTTAGAAATATTCTAGGAGAGTTAATTTGGTGGCTGAATATGGGCAAATTAGAGAAAGAGTGCTTGGGTAGACCAGATGTCTGCGCTTGCTTTGGTCTGACTAATAACATGATAAATGTTCTAACTATGGAAGCAGCAGCAAGAACAGAAATAAAGACATGGATGCAAGAGACGTTTTGAAGGAGAGGGTAATAAGACTTAACTCCTTCTTCATCAAAGGTAAATGCATTGTTTTGGAACCAAGTGACTAGAAGACCATTTTATGAACGGAAATGGGGATGTTAGGTTAGAGGGTGAGATGGCTGAATTCTTCAGTAAAAGCAATGAGTTGAGCTTTGGATGATAGTCTTTGCTGTAGCAGGAGGCAGAAACATATTACTAGAAGGTATGAGGGAAAGCCCAGCTAGCAATAAACACGGGGGAGTCGCCTGCTTAGAGATGACACTTTAACCTGTTTGAATGGATGGTAATCATCCCGGGAGAGAAGAGTCAAAATGTTGGAAGTTTGGAAGTGCCACCGTTTTAAAGGAGGAAGAGGAAAAGAAAGCACGCACAGTCTGCAATCGGACACCGGGGAGGAGGTGACACATGCACAGAGACACAGATAAGAGCACCGAGAAAGAAGCTGTGGTCGGCAGTATCAGATGTTGCAGAGAGATCAGGGAGGAGAAAGACCCAGGAGAAGGACCGAGGGCTGAACACAGGCCACTGAATTCCTCAGTTAGGAAGTCGTTCAGCTTTAAGAATGGTTTCACAGTGAGTGCATGTGTAGGTGTGGAAGGAGATGGAGCGTAAACCATTGATTTCAGGTGAGAAGAAGTAGAAGGGGAGAATATGGCCTTCCAAGTTGGGCATTTGTGTGGGACACAGCCATGCGCATAGAAGACAAAGACAGGCGTTGGTGCGTTTGACCAGACTTAATTAAACAACTACTAAGGACTTGGACCCAGTTACCAGGGAGAAATTGAAAGCTGTAAGAGAAAGAGAGGACAGTGAGGGGAACAGGGTTCAAGAGAACATGGAACGGAGGAATCACGAGAATAGGGGAACTTTTCATGCTGGAAAGAAGAGACGCTCCTCCCTCTGAGACCAGGGAGCGGGTAGTGGCAGGCGGACGTAGATTCGGGAATGTTTCGGAATGAAGAGAATAAAGGTGGAAAGCAGGGCTGCTGGCCTTAGGCTTCTGGGCGAAGCGGAAGGTGGGTGGCCTCCGAGAGAGAGGGTGGGGACTAGGGTGATGGGCGATGGGGCACAAAGGAAAATGTTAAAAATTCCACCCTGGGTCATGTGCGGGGGTGGGGGGGGCGGTCAGAGAGACACAGGCATTAGGTTGGTGCTGCACAGAAGCCGTGAACTTCCCTTGTCCCCTTGTAAGAGATGGTTATGAACTGCAGCTTAGAGGACTCGCAGTGTTCGTTTCCACTTTCACTTCTAAGAACTTACCCTTCCTCATCGTCTTATTTTTCCTAATATGTGTTCTATGATTTTTTTTTTAATTTCTAGTATTACCATAGTTATAAATTGCACAGCCATTTGAGAGATAGGCTCTTGTAGATTCCTGAGGTTATCGCAATTGTGAGTGAGATGTTGGTATGAAATAATACTTTCTAGATGCATTAGTTTATTGATACATACACTTACCAGGAAAAGTTAGTGAATAAAACCCATGAATTGTACTGCCCGCTTCCTCTAAAAGGCTGATAGAAAGTTTTAGACGATCTAAATGAAAACATCAGATCGACTCCCTACATTCTCAAGCCCACAGAATTCATTTAGGGGTAATTTAAGAATAAGATCCAAGGGGTAATTGTGGGTCACCCGGAAGCTAGCAGATCACAAGTGGCTCCATGGTGGGACCTGTGTGGCCAGATGTGTCTCCACATGACTGGACCAGACGGTCAGGGTCTGTGACAAGGAGGAGCCGAGTGTTGCAGGACAGCCCACATGACAATCACGTAACAGTTCTCTGGGCCACCTGCTACAGCCTTCAGTTTCAGCAGGAGTACAGCCCAGTGAGAACTGAGGAAGAATTTGTTGCCATCGCAAATAATATTTATAACAAAAGTAAATGACGAACAGAGCCCTGACATTCTGATTCTGTATCTCAGCCTTTAGCATATTCCTGACTCTGTTCTACAAGTCCCCCGCCCCCTAACCGTGGCGGGTGGAACACCGAACTCCTTGGCCCACAAACTGAGTGACCAGAATGTGCTTCTGGGCAGAATAGACTCACTTTCCCAACCCTGTTCAAGTGGGAGGAGAACATTCTGTGGGCCCCCCGCCACCGGCCCGAACAGAGGCGAGCCTGCCGAGCCTATTGACACCACGGCCACTGAAACATCTCTTCTTCCCTTTCTTTCCCTCGCAGGTATGGCCTCACATGTGCAAGTTTTCCCCCCTCACACCCTTCAATCAAGTGCCTTCTGTAGCGTGAAGAAGCTGAAAGTAGAGCCGAGCTCCACCTGGGACATGACGGGGTACGGCCCCCACAGCAAAGTGTACAGCCAGGGCAAGAACGCGCCGCCTTCTCAGCCAGCCCCCACAGCCGTCAGCACCTCCTTGCCCATCCCGAACCCAAGCCTGTCTTACGAGCAGACCATCATCTTCCCAGGAAGCACCGGGCACATAGTCGTCACATCAGCAAGCAGCACCTCTGTCACTGGGCAAGTCCTCGGCGGCCCACATAACCTGATGCGTCGAAGCACTGTGAGCCTTCTTGACACCTACCAAAAATGCGGACTGAAGCGTAAGAGTGAGGAGATCGAGAACACAAGCAGCGTGCAGATCATCGAAGAGCATCCACCCATGATTCAGAACAATGCAAGTGGGGCCACTGTCGCCACTGCCACCACGTCCACTGCCACGTCCAAAAACAGTGGCTCCAACAGCGAAGGCGATTACCAGCTGGTCCAGCATGAGGTGCTGTGTTCCATGACCAACACGTACGAAGTTCTAGAGTTCCTGGGCCGAGGGACGTTCGGGCAAGTGGTCAAGTGCTGGAAAAGGGGCACCAACGAAATAGTGGCCATTAAGATCCTGAAGAACCACCCGTCGTACGCCCGGCAAGGCCAGATCGAGGTCAGCATCCTGGCCCGCCTCAGCACAGAGAGCGCGGACGACTACAACTTCGTTCGGGCCTACGAGTGCTTCCAGCACAAGAATCACACGTGCTTGGTCTTCGAGATGCTGGAGCAGAACCTCTATGACTTCCTGAAGCAGAACAAGTTTAGCCCCTTGCCCCTCAAGTACATTCGCCCAGTGCTCCAGCAGGTGGCCACGGCCCTGATGAAACTGAAGAGCCTGGGTCTCATCCATGCTGACCTCAAACCGGAAAACATCATGCTGGTGGACCCATCCAGACAGCCCTACAGAGTGAAGGTCATCGACTTTGGCTCAGCCAGTCACGTGTCCAAGGCTGTGTGTTCCACCTACTTGCAATCCAGATATTACAGGTAAGACCCTTGGCACCGAAACAGGAGACGCCGACCGCCCGGTGGCACGCACGGAGAATGTGCAGTTGTCGGTCACTGCGGGGGAGATAAAGTTCTGTGCCTGCGGTGGCTGCCTTCAAGTGATCGGAACTTACTCGGAAAGTTAGGACGTGGGCACAGGGAAATGGTGGTTAGAAGCCATTAGAAGTCAGAAGGGAGCCAGGTGGGGCCGTTGGCACATGTGTTCGGAGTTGGAAGGGATTCCTGGGGGCTGGGGTGCTGAGCAGAAGCAGAGCAGGAGAGTTTGGTCCTCACGGTTGGTCAGATCCAGACATGGGTGGAGGAGAGAGGGGGGCATGCGTTACTGAAATCACTGTGGGGAGAATTCGCGAGACGCGTCGGAGACAAGGACCCCTGCCTGGCCAGAACAGAGGACCTGTGGGTGGGGGAAGCTGTGACCAAAAGGACAAGATGGGACAGGGCTGTTGGGGTCTTAAACACCTGACTAGGGGGCCGCAACTGCGTCTTCAAATGTGGAGCGTGCACTGAGGCGGTAGAACAGCAGCGGTAACAGGACAAACCTGACGCTCTGCGACGGCGTTGACTCATCCGTGGAGGTGGGACCCAAGAAGGGTCAGACTCGCTTAGGGCCCGGCGGCTTGCTGCTGGCGAGAGAAGGCCCAGGTTGGGGTCAGCGTGGCAAGCAGATGGTGGGAGGATTGTGGGAAAGTTCGGGGCTTTCATTCCTTCACTCACTCCTCAAGGGTTTGCTTCACTTCCCACTGGAGCCGGGGCCAGTGCCGGGAATGCAGTGGGTGCCCCCCGGGGGCCTCGTGTGCTGGCTTCCACCGCTGCTCCAGGTGAAAACTCACTGGGGGCTTTAAAAAGTAACCTGACTTGGGTCCTGATCCCCACAAGCTGAGTCAGTATCTCTTGGGGGAGGTGCGTTTTTAACAGCATTTCTGGGAGTTTCACTGCGCAGTGAGGGGTGAGAACTGGAGAACTGGTGCTCTAGGCGGGGCGGGGCCGGGCGGATGAGAGCACTGGCTTTGGAGTGATTAGCCTGGACTTGACCCTGATCCCTGCACTCGCTAAGCTGTGCGACCCGGGCTGGCTGCCTCATTTCTCTGTTCCACACCCATAGACTGGGGAGGTAGGTCGGTCCCCGCCTCCTGGGGTTGTCGGGGTGGCGGCAGGCTGTGACGTGGCGAATGAAGCACTTTGCTCTGGCACATAGTGGGCGCGCAGGAAGGAGTGGGCTCAGTGGGAAGCGGGACGGTCTGCGAAGACAGCAACGGGCTGTGTTGGGAGTGATGCAGAACGTCCCGGCAAAGGTGGAAGGCGGCGAGAAACAAAACCGAACTCCCACGGGAAGTCAGGGCTCGAGACACACGTCAGAGGCTGACCCGTGGCAGGAACACCGCATCCCGGCTCGTCTGTGTCTGCACTCCAGTCGTGGACGTGCTTTCGCCACGCTTTCTTCAGGCCACGGAGAAAAGGCCGGAAAGCCAGGCGGAGCCAGGTGGGTGGGCACAGCTGGCCCTCCACCAGTGGGCTCCCTTGTCTAGTGATGTGCTAACCTCTGGGCCAGTCCCCCCACCCTGTCCCTCAGCCTGCAGCCTCGGTGGGTAACCTTCAAGACAGGGTCCCCGAGTGCCCTCTCCCCGTGCTCGCTGTCTCCCCGCCCTGGCCCTCCCTCCCTCCCTCTACGATGAAGAGGCGTTTCCTGGGCTGCAGCAGCTCCGTTCTAGGTCCCTGCGTCCCTCCTTCCCCAGCAGTTTCCTGCCCTCTCTGTTCAGGTGTGCGTGCATCTTCCCGTCTGGGGGGTGGGGGGGGGGCGCCTCAGCTTGCTGCTGCCTCCTGCTCACCCACGTCCTCTCCCCTCACTGGCTGCTCAAGCCCTTGGGGCTGGCTCCCTGCCCTCTGCCCGGGAGCCAGGCATCCCTCATCACCACTACGCTAGGTGGAGAGGCGAGATGTGAGCTGGGGCCCGGGCGTGGAGGGAGAGGGGGAGGCCTGGGGAGGAGGGGTGGAGGATGGTGGGCCCGGGCTGGGCCAGCGCGGGGTTCTCTGAAAGCCAGCCCAGGGTGGTGTCATCGCGCGTCTCACGGTTGCTCCTGCTGCTGCTGCTGTCACTTTGCATTTCGGTGCGCCAACGCAGCGCGCCACAGGCTGCTGCTTCCCAGGCCTTGGCCTGAGCGGAGAGTGAGCTGCAGCACAGGCGGGCTGCTCGGGCTATTATGATTTCATCAACCCGAACCCGAATTGTCGTTTAGTGGACAGGTCCTTGCTCTATTCATATTACTAAGAGGTGAGCACGGCCACCTATAAAAAGACTTTTAAAAACTCCATTCAAAAGGCAGCGCACGCTTAGAGCAAAATTGGGTGAGCCAGCAAGCTGACTTGGAGACTCTCAGGCACTCTCGACTTCTCACCTTGTGCCCGTGTGGCACTTCCCACCCTGCCCCAAAAGGTGGGCGCTCAGGCTTCCTTCGAGTCTGTGTCTGTCCCCAGTGCCCCGGTACCTGCGACGCCCACGCAGGAAATCTGGCTGTGCGGGAGGCACACCTCCCGTGGGTGCTGAAGGCTTGTTTGCCGCCACCCCCAGGGCTCTCGTCGGCTCTGCTGCTTTGCACTCCGCCCCCTCCCTCCCAAGGCCCGAGCTCTGGGTGCGAATTCCCACTGCCGTGGTTGTTGCCTAGCATTCTCAGGATGAGAACTCTCCTCTTCATGGTTGTCTTGGCCAAAAATGCAAGTGTCCATCCTTCAGGTCCTCATGCCCCGCCCCTGCATGGCCAGCTCTGGCTTCAAGGGCATGGTCAACATGCACGCCAGCCTGGCCTTTCTGCCTGAAACGATGTTTCGTCCCCCTCCTCCCCCTCCCCAGGGCCTCATCGGAGCCCCGGAATAGCTTGCTGCCATGACGAGCCATCTGACTGTTTAGGAACAGTCTCCAGCTGTGTCTGGTCTGTCCTGGCTGTGTGGGACAGCCCACTCCAGGCCACATTTATCCAGCTGATTTTCCCTCTCACAGGGGAGAAAAGTCGCCTCTCATGGGGGAGAGGGGTTGGGTGGGGTGGAGCTCTTCAATTCTCCATTGTTACCCTGAGAAGGGAGGTGTTTCCAGCTACATCTTCAGAGAATGTGTCCGTGTGTGAGCTGCCTGGTGCAGAGGGGCCCTTAGGCTGTGGATCCAAGTGGACCCAGGGCGTGGTCTCTCAGGGTCCCCAGTATCTGAGCTGGGTGCATGTCCCCCGGGACCTCTCACTTTCAAAGGGGAGAACAGTGACATGTCCCTCCCTGTTTTAAGTGGGGCAGTTTTAAGAGTCTCATCCCTGCCTAGTGACGTGGGAAGAGTTTCTGTCCGAAGCCTAGGTTTCCTGGACAGGTAGGTGGTGGCCGCGGTGGGGGGGCGGGAGCAGGTGTGAACTGTTACCCTGCTGGTTAGGCTTCTGCTTGACCGAGGGTGGGGCCTCTTGCTGCAGGCATTCTGTGAGGCGGGCCTGAGTGTGTGTGTTTCAGGAAACAAAGGCTGCATTTTTCGTTTTCTCAGCCTGACGCATGGGTATCCCCTTCCAACTTGAAGGTCAGTTGCATAGTTCAGTGTCAGGCCGCCCTGGTTCTCGAGCTTTATTGTGCATGAGAGTCACCTGGAGAGCTCACTAAAAGCAGATTTCTGCTCAGGTCCTGCCCCAGACCCACGGGCTCCAGAATCTGCAGGGGAGTGCCCCCTGGGAAGGTCTCCATCCCCCCACACACAGATAGGCACGCACGCACGGAATCGGAGGTGAGGTGGTCATGCTCAAGCCCACTGTTTGAGAAACGCTGCTCAGGGGAGAAAGGGGTTGATTGTCACAATGGCGTCACCTGCCAGGTGCTCTCCCCCTAAGGAGCGGAGTGGTAGGCAATCCTGCCGACTGTCCCCTCCCCTTGGAAGTCCTGCCACTTCCCTTCGTGGTCCTGCGGGGATGCCAGCTATTGCTTCGGAACAGGCGGCGCGTTGATGCGGGGGCACCTCCGCCGTCCATGTGCCCAGCAAGCTGAAAACGAAATCGCACGTTCAGTCCTCCTCGAGAGGAAAACCAACAGAACGACACGCCGCGCAAGCAGGAGGCCGTCAGCAATGGACATGGGCAGACTTTCTGTCTCTGCTCTGAGCTATTCGGGATGCCCTTGTCTGTTACACTCAGCGCGAAATACTCAAGGTCATTACCAGGACCCCCCAAAAATAGGCATCAAAATTTAAGGTTTAGAGTATGGCCAGCAATCTACTTTTTCATCATAATCTGACCTTCTTGTCTGACTCTTTGAGTTGCAAAGCCCGTCGTCAAGTTGATTCCATGGTGGTTTGAGGTGGGCGTGGAGATGTGTTTGAATTCCGCTGAGGTCAGCAGATGGTCATCGGGAGACGTCCATCGGGCGCTTACCCCATGTCCAGCAGCGCATCTGCTGAAGGGCGCGGCATCAGGCATGAGCTCCCGCCTGGAGGTGTGTCCGGTCTCTCCAAGAAGGTTAAAGGACACAGGCAGACTGCCTGGAGAGTAACTCACACGCTTCGGTCCTGCAAACGTTTGACCGTTCAGCAGATACTCATCGACGCTCGAGGAAGCCCATGATGAGAAAGCCCAGTTCAAGAAATTCGAGTGAAGGAACGATTTTGCAAGAGGGGTCGATAGGGAAGGTCTGCAGCTGCACTGCAGCAGATCTGAAAGGAAATGAGAAGTGGGGCCGGGGGGGGGGACCCACAGGTGCGGAAGCTGGGATGGAAAGGGAAGGTGGGGAAACCGCGGCACCTGGGAGGAGTGGACGGCCTGGGTGGAGAGCGGTGTGGGTGCGTGGCGTCTTACAGCGGCGGCTTCGATGTCGGCTTTGATGAAGCACTTGGATCTGACGAGGAGTAATTGGATGAAGTTAAGGATATTAATGAGGTTAATCAATTGGAATGGAAAATAAAAATGTTGGGGAGAATCCAGAGGCTGAGAGAGAATAAATAGTGGTTATTCAGGAATAAAGGGAAGAGGCCCTAGATCGTAATGGACCCCCCCCCACCCCAAGTACAAATGTGAACATTTAGTGCTTTTAACCTTTCTGGTACTGTGATTGCAGAAGCAGCTTAGAGGGCATGGTGGCTTGTTTGGTTTGCTGTCTTTGTTTATTGACAAAAGTTCTGAAGCCCAGGGCTCTTTGGGACCCGGTTTCCAATCCTGCCACAGCTACTGGGCAGTAGGCTCTGGAAGGAGAGTCGAGAGCCTCGAGTTGCAGTGCTGGTCCTTCTGACCCCACCGAACCGTGTTCCGCTGAGTCCTGAGCGGTGGGATGTCCGCTGTGAGCCGTCCTCGCTCCTGCATCTGGATCCCACTGTGACCGGGGCCCGTGTGTACAGGACAGAGTTCTGTCTGTGGCCAGAGGACAGTTTTCTCTCCTGTGGGTTGACCTTGGCCTCGTTAGTCCACACTGGGAACCCTCTGTGATCTCTTCCCCATCAACAGGCAACACGGCAGATTCGAGAACGCCCTGCGGGCAGACCTCATTTTATTGCACGCCACTGTATTGTACTCTGCAGAGGTGGCCGTTTTTACAGGTTAAAGGCCAGAGCCACCCCCAGCAAAACGATTACAACGCTCACTGTTGCTGCACTCACCCTGTTGCAGTGGTCTGCAACCAAACCCGAGGTCTCTCCAAGGGGGTGCCTGCATTGCAAGCCACTTCGGAAGAGGCGCAGAGCTTCATAAAGCCATAAACAGGAGTAGTCTCAAAAATTGCACAGCTTCTACAGATTACGACATGTGAAAGGTGACTGACTAGAAGTTCGATTTGATAGAAAAGGGCTGAAAGTGAGATAAGGCGTTGCAGGTGTTAACTTTAATTAAGTTGTCTTTTATTACTCATGCAAACAATAGAAACAGTTGCTGGTTTACACCTGAGGATATTAAGGGACACATTCAACCCCTCTGCGGTCTCAGTCGCCCGGGGAGACGACTGTAAATGCACAAAAGCTTTTAGGGCTGTGGGACGTTCCCGAGGACAAGAAATCGGCAAGTTCTCTCAGCTGGTAGGTTACCTTCAGTTCTCCCTCCTCGTCTCTTCACTCGAGAGCTGCACGGTGAAATAATTTAAAATTAAAATTTTCTTTATTACGAAGTAACTGAAGTCGGAAGCTGTATACGTATTTGAGAGCATCTCTGCTCAGGTGCTCTGGTCCCCCTACACACACACACTCATGCACACACTCATGCACACGCTCACAGATAACATGGCGTAAACCCACACGTGACACGCACGGGCACAGGTGTGCTTGTGAGCACCTTGGTGACAGCAGTGAGCGCACGGCTCTGACGGAGGTGCTGACGTGCACGGATGCCCAGCACTCGGAGGGGGGCACTCTGACAGACACCACACACGCGCACAGGCGTGCAAGGACGCACACCTTCAAAGACACTGAAACACCTCGTACCTTCACAGGTCACGCGGGCCAACCCGAGGTCCCCAGAGACCAAGGGCCCAGGGACGAAAGTATGTTGATGCCCCAGAAACTTGGCCCAATTTCCTGCTGAGCTGCCGACTGCGTGTCCCCAGACCTCAGGACGGTAGGGCTGGGACCACTCTTGGGCTCAAGGTATAAACCAGTCGCTTTCAAAGTGTGACCCAAGGGCCCTCCCGTCCCAGGGCCACCCAGGTTCCTGGTAAAAGTGGAGGTTCCTGGGGCGCCAGGGAACAGGCCTTCCGGGGCTCAGGCCAGGCGACGTACGTGGACGTGAGCTCCGCAGCTAATTCTCTTTTCCCTCCGTGGAGGTGTGATTGGCACACAGAAAGGTGTCTGTACTTAATCCGAACAGCTCGACGAGTCTGCAGATGGGTGTGCACCCATGAAACGTCAGCACGCTCTGTGTCTTCCGCAGACCCATCACCTCCACAAGTTTCCTTCTACCCTCTTTATTGTCATCATCATCATCGTCATCATCGTCATCACCATTATTTTATCCTGTGACAACTGTTGCTCCGAAAGACTTGGAGTCCAAGGTCCATTGCCCCCCAGGGGGTGAACTAAATGCCCTGTAGAGGTGGTGAGGTGGGGCTGCTGGTGCCAGCCCTCTGTGGGGTCAGTGGTCAGACCCCTCATGTCCCGTTGGTGGTGACAGTGAAGATCCACAGAGTTGCGGAGCAGGATAGGGTCAGAGGGCTGGCGAGTGGGTGGTCCGAGGAGATGGGGGTTGGGAGGAGACGTCAGTATCCCCCGCTTTCTGCATAATTCACAGCCCATGTGGCACCACCGTGAAGTAGCTACTGAGCTCCCCCTGCAGCCCCAGCTGGGCTGGGAGGTGTCACCTCGTTTACATACCAAGCGGGTCATTGTTTGAATTCCAAAGATATGCCAGACCAGTGCTTTGTGCTGAGGTTTCAGGAAACTGGGCAGGAGTGCACCCTGCCCCGCAGCTCCGCCCCCAGAGCTGTGGCGGGACGGGCATGGGTGGTCCCTGGGGAGGCAGTGCTGGGCATGGGTGGTCCCTGGGGAGGCAGTGCTGGGCGGGTGGTCCCTGGGGAGGCAGTGCTGGGCGTGTCCGCTCCGCCGTCCCTGTCTCTCTGGCGTAGACACCTCCCATTCAACTGCGCGGGCAGAGCGTGTCGCCTCGAATCGCGTTCGCAGTTCTCTCTGGCCCTTTGAGCCACCCCTGTGTTCTACACCCTGAGGGGTCTCCCTCCTGCCCTTGGCCTTCCCGTGACACTGGGGCTCTGCGTCCCAGCTGGCGTTTCTCAGCTGTGTGGCCTGAGGGAACCTCCCACACCTCTCTGAGGCTCTTTGTTCTCACCTGAGAGAAACAGAACAGCAGCCCCTGGGGCTGTCGGAAAGGCCAAACGAGCTAGCCACGTGTCATGTGAGCGACGCACCTGTGTGCACCTTCCCTGGCACACGGCCATCACGCTGGCCTGGGATCCTTCCACGGTGCGCGTGCCCCTGGGTTAACACTGCGGTTGTTTGGTCTGCTTATCACTATCAGCTGCCAACACCCCCAGCATCCCCAAGCTTCTTGGGGTCATCTTCATTTCTTTGGCCCAGCACTGTACTTCACATTCAGTAGGTGCATAATTAATGAGGGCCTGTGCGTTTGGAGTGTGCTTAGTGGGTTCCCTTCAGCATCAGGAAGGGACAGTGTCCAGCCCAACGATGAAGGGGTTAACACTTGAGGAGAAGAGTGGCATCCCCTCCCCGAGCTGGGAGGGAGACTGGGAGGGAGACTTGGGAGGAAGGCAGGTGCGCTGTTTTCCACCTGAGGGCAGGCATCCTGTCCTGCTACGCTGGCACACGTGACCCGAAGCTGTGACGTCTGGGCTGGGCACGGACATCTCAGAAGGGGTGGGGCTGTGCCCTGGTGGAAGCCTCCTGGGTCTGTATTGCATCTGACACCTTCCCTGACGGCCTGCATCCACTCCCCACCTCTGCGACATCAGAAGGGCCAAGGAGCCAGGACGGGAGTGATGCCGAAGGCTCTCTGCAGACTCCCCTGAAGGTGGTGTGTGTGGGGTGGGGGGGTGGGGGGGTTGCATATGTGATGTGTGTGGGTGTGTGTTGTCCGCATGATGTTTGTGTCAGTGTAGGCGTGTGTGGGATGTGTGCGTGTTGGTGTGGGCGTGTTGGGTGTGTTGTGTATGGGGGGGGTGTGTGGGTGTTGGTGTGGGTTTGTGTTGGGTGGGTGTGGGTGTGTCAGGTGTGCTGTGTATGTATTGTGTGTGTGGTGTGGGTGTGTTGGTGTGGGTGTGTCAGGTGTATAGTGTATGTAGTGTGTGTTGGATGTGTTTGTGTGGTATGTGGGTGTGTGTTGGGTATGATGTGTGTTGGTGTGGGTGTGTGTTAGGTGTGTGAGTGATGTGTGTGTTGGTGTGGGTATGTGTTGTGTGTGTTGTATATGTGATGTGTGTGTTGGTGTGGGTGTGTGTTAAGTGTGGGTGTGTTGTGTGTGTTGGTGTGGGTGTGTGTTGTATATGTGATGTGTGGGTGTGTTGGTGTGGGTGTGTTGTGTGATGTGTGCATGTTGGTGTGGGTGTGTCGGGTGTGCATGCTCGGTGGCAGCAGGCACACTGGTCCATAAGCTCCCGGTGTATGGAGCCCCTTCTGGTCCTGATCCGGGGGATCGGGGTCACAACCTTAGTTATGTAAATGTTGACCATAAAAAAAGCACTTTGGCCAGAACATGAGGCACAAACGGTTAGTGCCACTTCTTCGTCATCCAGTGAGCTCCAGTGAAGGAGCCCTCTTCCCTATGCAAATTAGAGCTTCTATCGGCAAATACAACCCCACGAAGTGTGAACCCCCAGCACATAAATAGATGCAGCACCGAGAGTCAGATGTTCTCGCTTGTGCAAGTCCAGTGTTCTCCCTGAGCGGCAGCCAGGTGACCTGGGGGCGAGGGGACCGAGTCCTGCTCGTGGCTGGGGCACCACCAAATCTGTACATCGCCTGAGACCCATAAAACTGACATCAAAAATAATAATAATAAAGTAAGACATGCTTTTAATTTAAAATCTATTTACCCCTATAGACCTCTGAGGAAACCGTTGATAATGTTAAACCCTGAAACCTTATCCTGCCTAGTTTTTCTTCCTGTTTTTGTTTTGTTGTGTTGCATTCGGACAGAGAGATGTCCCCGTCCATCCTGTAACAGGATGGCGACAGTCATTTCTGGAAACAGCTGCTGGAGACAGGAGCACTTTCTTTGTTGTTTATGACCCGTCCTCTGAGTTAGGGACAGAGACCACTAGAAACAGGTGTGACGAACTATTCACACTCTGATATGCCAAGACTCCAGAAGTGCAGAACGAAGATGAAGCCTTTGTGGGATTTGGTCCTCCGGCCTTCCGGTGCCTACAGGACCCTGTCCTTGGCTCTTCCATTATTCTGGCCATGGCCAGCACGCTTGTGTGTGAGACAAGAGAGTTTTCCCTAAAATAGTTTTCCAAAACCAGCCTTTCCCTACAGCAAGACTCCCATCTGTGGGGGTTTTCATGGTTTTTGTGCAGAAGTAGCTGGTTTTGCAGGAATGGGTTACTTTGGATGCGGTGGGTTACCCTTTGTTCTGCGTGATGGGCCTTGGAGTGGGGTGCCCATCCTCGGTGGCGGTCCCAGGCTTACTGAGGCCGGTTCCCAGCAGAACGACCTGGGCCGTGCACCACAATAACTGGGCCGAGGCCCAAGGCCAAATGCTGGGCACAGAGCCACCTTCCTCCCTTCCCCTCCCTACTGACAGGAGATTTTCCCTTGTTTCCTTGGAAGAAGCAGGAGGGGCAGCAGCACGTGAATGTCATTTCACGGTGTCCTCTGGCTCCGAGCGGCCAGGTTAGGACACGGGCGTTCTGTGCCTCTCCCGGCAGTGAGACGGCTGTTTGCAGACCCGAGCTCCTGGCCACACCACCCTGTTTGCCTTGCCACTGACAGCCCCCATCGTGCGACTCAGGAACACTCCGCACTCATCCCAGGGAGCCGTCCGACGGCCCTTCCTCGTCCTTAAATGTCCCCCCTTGTTTCTCGGGAGGCACTCCCTGAAGCCTCTCCCTTGGTCCTGCGCTCCTGCCTCTGGCCCTGCGCTGGCTCCCACATCCTGCTTCCTGACCTGGAGTTCAAAGTCCCGGTCTGTGGGCCCCAGCCTTCGCCTCGCCCCACGGGACTCAGCACCCACGTGTCATGAGCTTACTCTGCTCCACAGCTTAGGGTGCCCCACCCCACCCCAGCCCCAGGTCCAGCCCTGCCCCACTCAGGTGCCAGATTTGTCACAACCAGAAGGGGTTTCTTTTTCTTCAGAATATTTGGACTTGGTGTGATCCATCTAGTTAGTCCATCATTCATCCATTTGATCTCCATGGAAATTCTACACTCCCGGGGCCAGGGTCTGGCTTGGAGGCCCTGTAAGATCCAGGGCTGATGTCATCAACCAGCTTTACAGTGAGCCGAAAGGACTAGCCACCACCAGCTTAGTCTAAGGAAGGGACATGGAGACAGAGACCTGGGTCTCGGCATCCCACCAGCTGGGTGACGTGGGATGAGTCTCTCGACCTCCCAGCAGAACCGTTTCCTCAGCCCGCTGGGTCAGGTGACCTTCCACACCAGGACCTTGGGAACCGCGAAGGTCTGTGGGTCTGAAGCATGTGTTCAGCTTCACACAGCCCTTCTGCGTGTGTGTCTTGCACGTAGTGGAGACCGCCGGTGTATTATTATTTCTCCCCAGGACCTGCCGGCCCCCTCTTTCCTACGCCTGGCCTTTCCTGTTCCTTCTCTTCCCTACCCCTGTTTGTATTCGCAGGGTTCCCCCAAGCTAATCCAGGTGGGCACATCAGCAGTAGATGAGAGGTCTGCACACGTCACCTCACTTAGACACTGGGGGACACAGTTAAGCAAAATCTCAGCTTTCAGAATGTTGCCGGTTAATTGCTTTACTGTCACATGTCAAGGCTGCCCCTGCAAGACATGTGTTTATGTGTGACTGTCAATTTGGGGCCATGCAAGTCCAAATGAGGTTCCGCTGGTGCTGACAGAAACAGTAACGGTGAAGAGAGATTTTTCTCTGAGAAATGTGCCACTAAAATTCTTTCCAACTTTTTTTTTGAAGATTTTATTTATTTATCTTTTTTTTTTTTTTTTAGAGGGGAAGGGAAGGAGAGAGAGGGAGACAAAATCAATATGTGGTTGCCTCCCCTGCATCCCTTGCTGGGAACTGGCCTGCAACCCAGGCATGTGCCCTGACTGAGAATCGAACCGTGATCCTGTAGTTCGCAGGCCCGCACTCAATCCACTGAGCTACACCAGCCAGGGCTCTTTCCAACTTTTTATGTTTATATTCTGCGTCATGGCTTGTGTAGGAAGACCACATCTTCGTCTCATGGCTTTGTTCTATGTGCCGTGTTTTTGCACACCTACCACGTGTGTGTGACACCGCAGACACCCCAGGGGCACCACCCCTGGTCTGGGGGAACGCGCGGCAGCTTCTTCGGAAAGAACAGTTCACGGGGCGCACCCGTTTGGGAGAAAGCCTCAGGAACAGGAAGGCTCCAAAGCAGTTAGAGGTGCCAAGTGGGCCACGCCCTCCCATGAGGGGGAGTAGTGTGGAGAGAGTCTCACACGAGAAATGAATTAGAGGGAAGAGCATCTGTAGGCCGCCATGGGTGGCAGGTTTGACTTCAGAAATGCAGATTTCAGAGGATAAAGCGCATACTTACCCACAGGAAATAGCCATTTAGAAAGCTGGGCGCATAGCTCTCTGGATGCAAGCTAAACTTGCCTGCATTGCCGGGGCCTTTAGTTACTGCGGTGACACCTGTTGAGTGTCCCGTTGCTGCGTGTGACTTTAACTCTGCGGGTGGATCCTACAGCATCTCACTGTGTGGTCAGGGCCTTGTCTGGGGTCACCCACATGCTGGTGACCAAACCGTGAGTGCAGCCTGTGTGCCCCGCTCTGTCCAGCTGACTTCTGCCCCACGCAGGAAGCTGGGGACATCGAGGACCCTGGGCTGAGGGGAAATCCCAAGGATGCAGAGGGACAGCCCCTAGCGTCTCTGGACAGGCCCAGGGATGCGTTTGAGTAAGCGGCCACCTGCCTGCCCTCCTGCCCTCCCACCCTCATATGGAGGGTCCCCTAAGGAATGCGGGGAGCCGTGGTTCCTTTTCCCCTCGCGCTGGGAGTCCCGTGCTCCATTCTGCAGGGACACTGGATTTGCATATTGCTCTGCTCTGTTTTGCATGTTGTTCCCTCCCTGTCCCAGTGGAAGTGAAACAGGATGTGCCTGACATCTGGACAGCACTGCGCCTGCACCACCTGTGAAATGAACGCGGCCGTGACAGAGACCCGCGCAGGGGTACACAGCCTCAGTGCGCACGCGTGCCGGCGGGGCGGGCCGCACCTCCCCGCAGAGCCCCACTGACCCAGGTCGCGGTGGATTCAGGCACCGGTTATCCTCGGCCCCAAGAGCTTACTCCTAAAAACGTAAACAGGATGGATGTGGGTAACTGAGATGCCAGGTGGAGAGCACTTGGTTCATAAGCTCACTGAAGTTCAAGTGCTGTGGGCACTCGTGCTGAGAAGGACCACCTGGTGCATCGCTCAGAGGCACCGCGCTGGGCACATCGCCCCCCTGCCCTGCCCTCTGACAGCAGGGTGTGCCCCAGCTGACCTGCTGCTCGATGAAACCTCCTCTGCACACAGTCTGACTTCTTGCTGAGGAAGGAATGCACGCTCAGCCTAAGCACGGCCGCAGTCGCGTGCTCCAGGTGCTAGAGAGGAAGCGGGGAGGGACCTATGCATATTCATGGGGTTCCTCTTTCCAAGAGCAAGACTCACCACACTTAAATACTTTCCATTTTGCCTGCGCAGAGTGAGATTTGCTGGATGTGTTTTGCCACAGAAACGGAACTCTTCTAAGGAGACAGGACAGCATTGCCTTTCATAGCGGGAAGCAGGGGAGCTCTTCTGCAGGAAACATGCCGCCTGCCGCCCTGGGGGGACGAGACGGGCCCTGGGCTGGCGCGAGTGGCGGAGGATTCCAGCTCTTCACTTCTCGCTGTCAGGGTGCCTGCTGCCCAGGCTGCGCCTGCGCGAACGGAGCCGGGCAGCGGCGTCCCAAGGCAGGACCTGGACCTGATCGAGGCGGGCTGCGGGCTGAGTGGTCCACGCTGCTGCTTGTTTTCCTTATCACACACGTCCTTCAAGGTCTCATCTCACTCAGGTTTCACTTCTCTGGCCGTCAGTGTTTGGCCACTCTACCCTCCGCATCTCGCCCTCGCCCTCTATAAATCCTGCTGCATTTAAAATCTGTATTCCATGCTTCCTTGCATTGGATGGACTTTGAGACGCACGTTTGTTTTTGTAATCGTGTCCTGAGTTTTAGTGCCGGGGCCCTCCCTGAGCTCTGGTGATTAACATACCCTCCGCACTGGATGGCGGGGTTGGAGGGCCAGAGATCCCACCAGCCCTAGCTTCCTAGCGAGAGCAAAGCTAGTCTGTAAATCCCCGGAGGAAGCTTTTTATGAGCCACAAAGGTCAGCATTAATGAAAATCACTTCGGGAATTTTTTTTTCATAAATCAACTGTGTTTAAAAGAACTTTGTCGGGAATTTTCATACATTGCTGGTGGGGTGTAAAACGGCGCGACCACCCGCGGAAACAGCGAGGCGGCTCCTCCAGGAGTCCAGCGCCGAATTGCCACCCGGTCCCTGCAGTTCCACCCCCAGGTGTTTACCCAGAAGAACTGGAAACGGATACTTGCGCGTTTGTAGCAGCCTCATGCTCAACAGTCAGAAGATGGAGACGGCCCAAATGCTCGGCGGCGGAGGAGCATTTCACAAGCCGCGGTGTGTTCGGGCCGCGAAGAGGAAGGCGGCGCCGGCGAGTGCAACCGCGCGGCCAGTGCGGCTGCAAGTCCGCCACTCTGAGCTGAGCGGGAGCAGCGGGTCACGTGTTACCTGACTCCCTTTCTACGGGCGATCCGCTCGAGAAAGACGAAGTGCGGGTTGGCGGTTGATGAGCAGAGGAGGGGGAGGAATGGGGAGAAGTTGCCGAGTGGGGTGCGGGTCTCATTCTGAGCGAGGAAAACGTTTTGAGACCAGGCAGAGGTGGCGGCTGCATAGCAACGAGGGTGTGTTAAACGCCACAGACTAGTTTGTTTTGAAATGGTTAACTCTGTGTTGCGTGACTTTTGCCCTGATAAATTAACTTTTAAGAAGGAAAAGAAAAACCTTTTCCAGGCTGAGAAGCTGGCATGGGATGAGATTTTACCAGGCACTGAGACTTAGGCCCTTTTAGCTTTATTTGTAAAGGGACCTAGAATTGTTTAACATGCAGGCTAGAATAGAAGCAGCTTTGAGAGCGGTGTGTGTGCAAGTAGCTATATAGGAGCTGATTTTTAGGGTTCCTACAAAAGCAAAATTTGTGGGATGACTTACATTGTTCTGGTACTAGGCTAAAACACTCAATTTTTTTCCCCCTGGATTTGGCAAGAAAAGGAACAGCTTTATCGGCATGTTCTGTGAGGCCCCAGCATGTGAAAGTGAAGGTTGGCATTGCTGTGGTGAACGTGGTGACACCTGAAGAACAGGTGTAACACGTGCAATGAGCCAGGGGTTCCCAGAGCTCAGCCACGTGCCTCCGTGGCGAAATGTGCTCCCCCCGTCCCCGGCCACCCCACCCCTCACTTTATGTCTTATAAGGGAGACTAATCTTTGGGGTGGAAGAAGAGACTTCTGTTTATGGTATTTTAGTATTGCTAATATATATGGTACGGTTGATTTTAGAGTTGGCAAAGCTGAAATAAAATTCAGCAACTTCCTGTGTGCCCTTGGGCAGGTTGCTTAACCTTTCTGATTCCTACAGCAGGGATACTCACACGGTCTTATAAAAAGGTGAGGAGTAAAGGAAATTCACCTGTGCAGTTCCTGGCCCTGGAAATGCACAGAGACATTAACTTCTCTGAAGGGGGAACTGCTGTGAAAGTGTGTCCCCTGTAGAGTGTCACCTCCAGGGAGGCACCCTTCAGTCTGGTGCTCCACGCCCCCCTCGCCCATTTCACCCTTCCTTCCCTATGTGCCACTTTGCGTCACACCTTTTCTTTGCGCCGTTTAGAGAAAGTGCAGAGAACCTGAGTTTTGTCTGATTTCTCACCCACCACCTTCTCAAATCATTGAAGACTCTGTGTTTCCCCTCCCCCACCTCGGGACTGCCACATACATAATTGGACTTTATTCTCACAGGCCTTCAGGTGAGGAAAATTTGCATGTTGCCACATGCGTATTTACATATTGGCTCCCCCGCCCCATCAGCAAAACCAGCCAAAGTCCCACAAGCGATCGGTGATCCCTGGCTTCCCACACGCCCTCTCCTTGCCTGGGTGTCTGTTCGTCTGCAGTTCACCCCCGCTTCTGGCTGGTCCTCCCCAGTCTCAAACACTCACAGTGTGTCTGCTCTTCTCCAGGTCGCGGTTTGTCCATGCTTTCCCTCCCACTTCATTCGGGAAACGTTTACTGGGCACCTGTCCCAGGCAAGGCCATGTGCCACAGCGGCTCCAAGGCAGGCCCTCCCCTCCAGGAGAGCCTGGCAAGGAAAGTTTGCAGTCGCTGTGGTCGGAGTCAAGGCTGTGCTGAGTGGGATACAGTTTTGTTTTTGTAGCCGTTTTATTCCCCAGTCATGATTTGGGGTGATCTGGCCAAAACGTCTCTTGCGGGGTGTAATTCTCGGCTCTTGGTGGTCTGCCTCGCTCACATCTTTCTCTCAGGACTGTGCTCGGTGGCCTCCTGGAAGTTGTGACAAACCGTCCTCTACGTCATTCAGGGGAGCAGCCCTGTGGTTCTTCACTTTCTTCTGGCCTCTGGGAGAACTTTTTAATGTCCCTGAGCTCAGCTAGATCCCTTTCTTTATCACATGCACAGAAGGTTTTCTCCCCGCCATCCGGTCCTCGGCGTTATCAGCTGGGTTTCTGGTAGGGGTGGCCTGGGGGCGGGGGGTGGCCTGGGGGCGGGGGGTGCAGTGAATCCCCCAAGGCCACCCAGCTAGTAGGGCAGGAAAGGTGGCTCAGAACCTACTGGCCGCGAGGGTAGCCTCGGGCCTCAGCCTGTGCTCAGGAGCTGCCGGCTGTGACGGTCACTTTAGTGACGAGGACCGCTGTTCCTGCGGACTGGGCAGCAGAATGCGTGTGGCTGCTGCCCGTGGGAGACAGTGCGAATGGTAACTCACGGCGCGTCACTCTCATGTCTCTTCCGCTGGGTTTTCATGGAGCTGGTACCTGCGAGTGAAGTCCACGCACCGGCTGTCAACAGGCTTTTTGTTTTCTTGACAAAACAGTGAACCTCGCAGCCAGAGGCGGGGGTGTGCTTAGGGGCAGCAAGCTCAGAGACATGCCGGCCAGCCTGGCAGGCCGCAGGAAATGGGGTGAACCTGCAAATGGTTAGGCTGTGACTGTCACCCAGGGCAGGGAAATACCATCCTTCTGCAGTTTCGCAGGGAGTTTCTCCGGTGGTGCAGGGACCCAGCCCTCTGCCTTCCCTGTGCATCCAGCATCTTCCCAGCACGCCACAGCGGGCCCTACCTGCCCTTCTCGCTTTTCGCCATCTGTCCCCGATCTTGTGTGGCCATGGACAGCACTGGAACGTGCAGGAATGAGGGGCCACCAGGTAACAATGGACCTGTCCAGACCACCGAACTCTGGCATGCGGCCCTTTAGACCCACACCGCCCAGAACAGGGTTCCCGCGTGGCTCCAGAGACGGGGTGACCCTGTCCCCGGGAGGACACCCTATGGAGCTCTGAGGCGTGTGGTGGCATGTGTCACGGTCAGTCATGTTATCTGTGGTGGGGACGGGGGTGTTTCTCACCGGGCGGGGTGACAGAACCGCCTCTCGTCGCATAGCTGGCGCCTTGTGGGGCGTGTGAGTGCACCTGTGTCCGGGGGAGGGGAGCGTGGTGTGGGAGTGTGGTAGGGGGTGGGTTTGACCGAACGCATTTGTGTCCTGAGCCAGGAAGATCAAAGGAATTTCTGCTAACTCGAAATAAATAGCCAGTTTCAGCCAGGTCCAAAGAGAAAGCTGAGAAACCCGAAGTACTGGGTGATGCAGAACACTTAGACTTAACCGCCCTTAATTATTTACTGACCAGGGAAGGAAGAAAGTGCATTCCTGCTTTCTCAGTTCCAGATTTCTTTTCTCAGTTTAGAAATAATTGCTTCAAGGAAAGACCACACTCTTTATCCACATAGAAGTTGCCCGTTTTTAGAGTTGGATTATCCCTTTCATGTGTCCGTTCACAGTAAGCATTTATTAAGTGCCTACTGTGTGCCGGATACTGCACCTCAGTACTCTGGTGAATGTAGGTGTTCTTATTAACGTATGTATGTGTCACACAGTATTGGAGAATAAAGAATATTCATATAAGTTTTCCAAGGGATGAAATGTATCCATTTCAACACCGTACTTGAAACATTTTTATTTTTCTGCACAGGAATCTAGCAAGAACTCACCATCACACCCAAAGGGAAACGGCCCTCACATATTTCGTACGTTATAAGCACCTGCTACAGGTGGTGGGCCCGCATTTAGTCCCCATGACAACCATCATCATCCCCATTTAGTAGATGAGAAAATCGAGCCTCAGAAAACCAGCTGCCAAGCAATGCAAGGCTAGCAGGTGGTGAGGCTGGGATTCGAACCACACAGGTGTGACTCCCAAACACCCGTGCCTTCCACCAAAGGGTGCTGCTCCCTCTACAAGTGAGCCTCTTCTCCATCCCTCAGGGTTATTTATCATCGTGAGTGGAATGAAATGCGCCCAACTACAGACACGCACTTCTGTATTCTATTTAGATGTTTAATTCTCTTTTCCCCCAAGTTAAAAGGCTCTCGTTATCGCTATTCGTTGAGTTCTTAAAATAGTAACTAGAGCTACCGTTTATGAAGTGCCTATTATGTGCCAGGAGCGTTACCTACATTATCTGTATTCCGCAGAGCTCGCTAGATGCCGTCCCGGGGTTAGAGCCGAGGAAACGGCTGGGAGAGGTAAACTGCCGGGGACCCTGAAATCACTGCGCGGTGCAGCCAGGCCTGTTCACCTCCAGCGCTCTCACGTTTTCTCACGCCAGTTGGCCTGTGGTCCTCCCGTCGTTCAGCCCCCTCTGCCTCCTGCCGCCCGTGTGCCAGCCCCTTCCCCCTTCAGCTGCAGTGTTCTAATCTGTTCAGGGCTCAGGAGTCAAGTACCCAGACTTGTGAGAGGTGATGAGAAAATACCGGCGCAGGAGCC
This sequence comes from Glossophaga mutica, assembly GCA_039655065.1. Taxonomy (NCBI): domain Eukaryota; kingdom Metazoa; phylum Chordata; class Mammalia; order Chiroptera; family Phyllostomidae; genus Glossophaga; species Glossophaga mutica. Next base: position 10,646,592 of record CM077313.1, read on the forward strand.
ACAGGGCCTGGATTCCAGCCTCGGGCTGGACATGTGACCTTGAGCAAGTCATTAACTCTTGGGATTTTAGAACCGAGCCCCTCCTCCACGTCCCGCTGCCCTGCCTGGGCTGGGCATTCACGGCAGACGCAGGAGAACCCGTATGCTCCATCCACGCAGTGTGTGCAGACCGAATCATGTTCAGTACACATGGACTCGACTTGTGTTTGTTCTGTTGTTTAGAGATGTTCCTGTAATGAATATATTGAAAAACATTCCTTGGCTGCTATAGCTTGTGGGCACTTTGTATTCTCTCGGTTGAAGGTAATTATAAAAGTACAATTACTCTGACCACCCCCACCCCCAGTTTTACAGAGAGAACATTGAATTCCACTCAATGTCCGGGCCACAGTCCCCACCCCGGGGACAGCGCCTGCCCTGCACACCTTAGCAGGATTGCTGTGCATGCCCAGGATGTGGAAACACACGAGGCAGGGGGCACAGAGCCAGCTCAACGCCCTGTTTGTGAGGATCAGGCTCTCAGAGAGGCCCGGGAGCGCTGTCCGTGGGCAGCGTGCATGAACTTGGCGCATGGACTCCAGGACATCTATTTGTGGTGCACAGAGGATTTTGGAGTTTATTTCCAGGTTCTAAATTATGTCCTAAGTAGTTGCTGATGCCAAAGAAATGAGCTCCAAATGTTATTAAATGTATGTGTCTCTTCTGAAAAGAAAATTCTGTTTCAGATACTTGGTAATTATAAATCACACCAGGGTTAGTCCTTTCACTGAGTGCTCCTGGCTTATTTTTAATTTTTTAAAAAATTTTAAATTTTAAAATTTTTAAAAATTATCTCTTTGTAGCCATGTATGTTGGTGCTTTAAAAACTTCCTACCTTTTTGTAAAACATTTTATTTCTTTATTTTTAGACAGAGGGAAAGGGAGGAAGAAAGAGAGGGAGAGAAACATCAATGTGTGGTTGCTTCTCACATGCCCCCAACCCAGCGGCAACCCAGACATGTGCCCTGACTGGGAATCGAACTGGTGACCCTTTGGTTCACAGGCCCACGCTCAATCCACTGAGCCACACCAGCCAGGGCTCACCTTTCTTAAATTTGATTTTTTTAATGTAAGAATTTTTTTTAACTTCTCTTTTAATACAACTTGGTCATGGAGGATTCAGTACCTTCCCTGAAAGAAGACAAAGGTGTACCACATAGTATATGCACAGTTCTTAATTCATTATTTGTCTTTAATGTGTAAATGTGATTTTATCTTTACGGATCATGGTCATGCACACTTTCATTTAGTCATCAGAGCAGCTCCATATCAGCCCCACTTACACCTGTGGAAATCGAGGGCCTGCCTCGCCCAGGACGCAGAGCCAGGACGGCATCCAGCGGCTGGTGCCCGGCCCCAGCCAGCTCTCCTGCCACCCAGGCTTTCGCCTAAGTCCTGTTTCTCATACATAAATTGTGTTTCGTGCAGTAGCGCCAGGTCAGAGCCTGCACAATCCAAGCAACGTACTCCTGCTGGTGGGGAGAGAAACCTCGAAAACCAGAGTAAGCCCGGATTCCATTGGCTCCGTGTCGCATTGTTGTCTTACTGTCTGCGAGGAGAACGTCGGTCCGTTGGCCTTCCCTCCACAGACACGGACGCCGGACCTTATTCATTGTGACGCTGAAGGGCTCCTCTCGGGCTAAATTGACAGCACCTGCCGGCTCATCGGGTGCTCCGCTTTATCAGCAACAGAGCCAGGCGTTTGCCCCACAGAAGCTGTAGAACTGTAGGGCCATGGAAAGCGAGCCGTCCAGCTAGCCACGTGTACGCCAGGACCCTTGACACCAAGGAGGGCAGTGTTCCCTTGGGCTAACGGGACCCTTTCCCACAGAGTCCCAGCACTGCGGCGCCCGGGGCGATCTTGGTCAGGATCTAACCCCACCTCCTTCGGTGCAGAGCCCATTCAGTGCATTTATATCTGATGCTCACTAGGTTCAGACCTCGGCCAGCACTGGGAGGAGCTGTTTGAAGGCCTGCGTGGCCAAGATTGGCCGGGTTCAGACACCTGGTTGTGAGGGGCCAGGCACCCCCAGAGGGCCTGCTGCGGGTCCCTGCACTCGCCCCTGCCCTGGGAGCAGGACCAGATCTCGGACCTCGGCCGGCTCCCCGACCCGGCATCCAGTGCTCCTGATGCCAGCCACAGGCAGACACCCTCCAGCAAGTGGACCTTGGGGTGATGTGCTCTCTGCTTCAAACAGGCCAGACCAGCAGGTGTTCCCCAGTCTCAGCAGGTCCCCGGGCCCAGCTCCTTCCCAAGCACTCGCTCTGCCCGCCCTTTAAAATCTGTTGTTTCTGCTGCTTCCCGTTCTGCTCCTCAGGTGCCCGGCACTGGGGCCTGTGCCCCCTCGGTCCCAGCTCCTGTCAGGGACGCTCTGTGTCTCTCAGGGACACACATGCTCACCTCTCCCAGCTCTTTCCTCCTCCTGTTTCTAATTTAGGGGTTAGAAATCTCTAGATCCCAATTAGTCCCAGCTCTTCTGTAGCAACATTCGAGCCATAACTTTGGAGTCCTGAGCCCCATGATGAAAGCCAGGCCAGACATTACCCTCAGAGCCCCTGGGCGTTGGTGGCGGGCAGGGATGGGCGGTTTCGTATGGGGCTCGTTAGGCGAGAAACGTCTCCGAATGGTTCCCCGTCATGGTGTAGGCACCTTCGTCAGTGTTGCTTGTGGGTATAAATGGTGTCGTGTGGGAATAATTCTGGGCTATTTCACAGGAAATATTTATGTTCCTTCCAAACTGGAGAGGGAGCCATTCTGTCCACAAGAGACTAGGTAACGAAAACGTTAAGACGATGTGCTTGCGCTGGCTCCACCTTAATCCTGAGATCCTCAAGGTTCCGTTTTGTGCATGAGCTTTGCTGTGGAGGTGGTGCCACCGGATTTAGGGAGCCCCATCGACACCCACAGAATGGGGCCACTGTTCTCTGATTGCATGAGCCCAACTGGGTAAGTTTTCCCCAGTACCATAGCAGGCCTCCCCAGCTCGGGTGGGGGTGGGGAGGCCCCGGGGTCCCCGGCGAATGCGGCAGGCACTCCACAGGCGTCTCCCGGCTGCAGCAAGACTCGTCCCTCACTCTTGCCCTCAGTCGCCAGCTGGCAATTAGGAGTATTTCCATTCTGAGAGTTTCTCTTCGTTGGCCTTGTGAATGTGGGGGTTTGACTTGCAATGGTGCCATAAGACGTGAACTCATAATAAAACTGAGAGTAAAATTGCGGTGTATTTTAATATACAAAGCTCCTGAAGTGCCCCCAGAGTCTCATGAGTTCATGGTCTTTTCACTAACTTATTTTTTTTCAGGTCTGTGCTGGTAACGTGAAATGTACACCTAGGCAGAATGCTCCTAGTATTGAACATTAGTGTTTTTAAGTTTGCTGTCTGGATGTTGGTTGGAGGGAGGAGGGAAGGTGATTTTGCGTGAGAATTCATCTCTGATATTCAAAATACTAGTTGATGGATACATGCAATTGATACACAAATGCTGTCCCATACCATGTTATTCGGAGAAGCATTGGATGCTGAAATTGGAGGCTGCAATGAAAATAGCCAGCCCTCTGAGATACTGAATTTACCTCTAGCTGGGTCACACACAACCCCCAACATAGCCCTTGGAAGAGAACCTGGCAGCAGCCATTAGCTTCCATCTTCTTGCCCTTGACATCGGACCCAGACTCTGGAGGTGAGAGAATAAGAAGCCGGTTCTGCCAGACCTTCCGGCGTCTTCCAGTCTGTGGCTGCCCTCGACTGCTTCTGACCTTCTCAAGTCGGGTTATCCTTTCCTTGGCGATCACCACCAGGTAGCAGGGCCATAGAGGAGCCCCCTGGACTCGTCCTCCGGCCCAGGGGGCCATCTGCGTCTGCTGACCTGGGCAACCCCTCACAGCGGGCCCGGGTGACAGGAGCCCCTGTTGCTCTCAAACAGGGGCAGACTAAGGCCGGGATGTGCTCCGACTCCCTGTCGGAGCTCGTCTCGAAAGGAGCCTGCGTCTGGCTCTTCCCAGAGAGCGACCTTTGCCCCCTCTGGGGAAATTTTGTTTCATCTCAGAGCTAGATTTTTCTCCCGTCCACCCACCAGTCCCCAGAACTGCTTCAGACCACTGCTGAGCACAAAGCTGAGCTGTTTGAGCCAGAAAGGTGTTCAGTTCAGGGGCAGCAGGAGCTAATGAGTAGACCCGCCCTGCACCGAGGTTTGCAAGTGCAGGAATCCAGGGCACTGGCACCTCCTCCCAGGTGCTGGTTTCTGGTCCTGACAGTGGGTGGCTGGTGGAATGACACCTGGAGCGGATGGACGGAGACAAAGATGGGGGTGACTTACCACCCACCCGCTTTGTTCAAATTCAAACCGAGATTCTTAAGCATCATTATACGTTCTGTGTTCGGCACATTTGTCCATTTTCCCCACCAACCACGGGACATCCATTGTCCCGTGTCCCAAGCACCTCACAACACCTGGTGTATCATACATAACAAGCATGTTGTTGAATTCGGTGGATTAATTGTAAGAAGCGGTGGGCATTCAGAGTTTTGAAAAATAGATTAAAAATTTCACCACCGGTCATTTACCTTTAATCCTCGACAGCCTGGCTAAACCAAGATGAGCAGAACGCTCTGTCTTTATACACTTGCTGCGTCGTGCGTGGAGCGGCTCCGGGGCTTCGGGTGGTTTGGCTTCAGAAGCCCTTTCAGGCAGCTCTTCACCTCTCATTTGCACGTCACCTGGCTCAGCTCGCTGGTGGCGACTGCTCCACGGGCCGGCGGTCATACGGTGCCCTCCTGCTGGCGAGAGGGGAAGAACTTTTATCTTTACATACTTACTGGGTTTCTTTGTTGTTGTTTTTACTTTACACCTCCACCCCCAGCTGTTTAGAATTATTACCCGAGTTTTGATAGGAGCCAGCGCTAAGCTATGAGCCTTCCTTTTGCGGCAGCTCTAACTTGGGATCTGGTGTACACCTGTCTCTCAACAGGGCTGTTGGTTTGGACGTTGAAAGCGTATGCAGGTTGTACTGTAGCACGTCATTTTTAAAAGAATTAACCAAAATGTAACGTTTTTGAGTAGAGTTAAACCTAAGTTTCCTGGCTGGCATTCCTGACACTTGCCAAGTCGCCACCCCAACCCTGGTGTGAATTCAGAAGCACACTGTTGCCTGCTAAGGTCTCAAAATGCTGTTACATCAGTGACATGCATTGTTGAAGGGTTTAAAATAGTTACATACTTAGCGTGTTTTAAAATAATATTTGCATGTTCATATTCATAGCAGTGTTATTCATGATAGCCAAAGGCGGAAGCCACCCAAGTGTCCATGGATGGATGAGTGGATGAACAAAATGCGCACTCGATGGAATATTACTCAGCCCTAAAACGGGAAGAAATTCTGGCGCATGCTACAGCATGGACGAACCTTCTGTTCATTATGCTAGGTGTCATAAGCCAGTCACAAAAGGACAGATATTGTGTGATTCCCTCTTGTACAAGGTAGTTAGAGGAGTCAGATTCATTAAGACAGAAAAAGAAAGGTGGTTGGCAAGGGCCTGGGTCGAGGAGAATGAGGAGTTATTATTTAATGGATACCCCACGATGACCTGCCCGCCAAAAGGACCCACAGCTGGGGTGATGAGGGGGAGCTTCCTGTGAGACGTGGCATCCAAACTGGGCCCCGAGGGAAGTAGAATTGGCATCTCCCTTCTTGGTGCCTGGTAGACCCTTCATTCTGACACTTTACTGTCCGTGTGTGTTTATGGGTCTGCTTACCCCTAGCTGAGGGTGAGTTTCTTCAGGGCGCTCAGCTAGAGTTGGGCGTTATTCAGTGCCTCTGGTGCCGAGCACAGTGTTGGACTCACCGTAGGTCCTCAGGGGATACTGAATGAATGAATGAATGAATGAATGAGAAGACACTTTGTGAATGCCAAATGAACATACGTAGTGATTCATGAGACTGGAGAGGTGACCTGGACAGGCGATAAAGGCCGGAGCACCGTGCGGACCGAGCTCACTGGCAGTAGAGGACGGTTTCCTTCCAGGGTGGAAGCCTGTGGCCTGCAGTCTGCTCCAAGCAGAGGGCAGGCGCAGAGGCAGTTGACACCGCCTCACCACGAGCCTCCACATTGCGGGGATAGGCACCAAACTCAGCATATGCCATGTGCCGTCCCAGAGGTGGCAAATTAAAGGAAGGAACCAGACCTGAAGGATCAGTTGTGATTCTTGGGCTTGAAAGAGCAGAACCGACTTGGGCCAAACCACTGTGGTCTGGGGAAACTCCAGGTCCAGAGACAGACTGTGCTGGAAGCAGGGCCCTGGGTCACTGGCCGAAAAACACCGGGAGGTTCTGCTCACCGGGCCTTTTGCTCCGAGCAGCAGCGGTTGCTGTTCTCGCAGCCGAGTGGCCCCTTCCCAGCCAGTGGCCAGTGCTGGCTGCATGCTGAGACTTTCCTTAAAGAGAGAGCACCTCTCTCCCTGGAGGACCGGACTTGCCATGGGAGGGTCTTTGAACGTGCTCCCTGCTGGTAGCCTCAGCATCGTTAATTCTCATGTAAAACAAGCTTAATTCGGAGTCACAGAAAATGAGACTCTTCTTACATGGTGTCTAGCAACCCTGGGAGGTCATTTCTCATGGTCACCTCCTGACTGTCCACACTAATGGGGCGGTGGGGGAGGGTGGATGGGGCTCGGTGTGCAAACGGCAGGGAATCCAGAAATCTTTTGGCTGTGGGAGTGGACTTGTGCTTCTGTTTATAGGAAGACGTGTCTGGCATTCTGAAAATTAACCGCAAAATTTCGAAATCAGCTTTTAATAATGACGCCTCAGGAGGACCTGAAAGGCAGGGTGGCTTGCTCCCCCCACCCCCCCACTCACCCCTGTCCTGTCGTCCTGTCCCAGTCCTCACCAGTGTAGCGGCACCCTTCCATCATCAGAGCCAGCCGGGGAGGGGAGGGTTCAGAGCCAAGCCAGGGCAAGCTTCGCCAGTTCAGAGTTCCAGTTGGTTGTATGCTGTGGCAGTTAAGACATTGGCCCAATTGAAACTTCTAGACCCCACCAGAGAGCCGCTTTTACTGGCCTCTCCTGCACGTTTATATTAGGAAAGGTGTGTTACCAGCGCCCCCAAAGTGCAAAGTCTGCCCAAAATAGAGAATGAGGACAGGCTTTATCATGCAGTGACTCAGTGCCACTTTATCTTACACAGTGACTCAGTGCCGCTTTTCACGGAGTGAGTAAACCACAGCGCACAGGAAGGGTCAGCGCGGCATTGTGGTGTTCTCCACGGGAAAGTCATGGGCAGGCACCCCGGGGTGAGGTCTTGGGCCCTGGCACGGACTGGAGACACAGCGAGGAGACAGGCTTAAAAGGGCATGCCAGGGCCACCTCAGGCTAGTTCATCGGGGGCCAGGTGAGCCCTTCTCGTCCTGGTGGGGAAGTTCAGGAAGCTCATTTACGCAGACACGTGCCCATGGGCGTGAAAACGACTCTGCCTTCCGAGGACCCTCGGTCGACCCGAACACGGAGGTAAAAACCACTCGCCAGGTTGGAGGCGTTTCTTCCGGCCGGCTCTGGGCCCGTTCTGCGATCGTCCTGCTCCCAGGGGCACTCAGGACCCCTGTCGGAAACAGTCTGTACCTTTCAAAACATCCCTTCCCCCCCCTAAGCCCCCCTAAAACCACATCCCCTCAAAGCTCAAGGTGCCAGTGAGGCGGGACTTTTCGGTCCCGTCCTCAATGTAACGGTAGGTCCCTAAGCCCGAGTTGGTGAGACCTCTTCAGAGTGCCTCTGCCCGGGGGAGGGCCCCTTTCTCCAAGGGCCCGGCTAAACTGTTCTGCCGTCCATCAGGACTGCCCATGGGGTGGAGCGGTGGAGCCTGTGGTTTGGAAGTGCTAAAGGGATGCTAAATTCTGCTTAGAAGCCGGGGGCATTCCTTGGAGCTCCTTCTACCCTGAGGAAGGTCTGTGTTCCCCCTCCGCCCCCCTGCCTGCTCCTGCCCCATACGCACTCTGCCTCTGCCTCGCCACTGTCTGCAGAAAGCTTGGCTCCCCGGGACTCTGGCTTTGGAGACGCAGAAAATCTAATGCCCGCGTCAAAATGATTCTTGATGAAGGCGTCCTAGGTGTGAAGTATTTATTTTAAGCTGAATGTTCTACTTCTGAGAGGTTAAAAAACAAATGGATTTTCATGCCCAGCCTTTCCCTTGTCTGTGTGGGGGGTGAGGTGGGGTGGCTGGGGCATCTTGATTTGGCTCTGCAGCAGCCAGCTATCCAAATGCGTCCCTGAGATGAGCTGACAGGGTGCAGAAATGAAGAAATAAACAAAAAGCCACGTTAATTTCAAGCTTCAGTAGGAAAACAAAAGGAAATATTAACATGCGCAGAACGGCAAATAATGAAATGGCTAGGAATCTGAGTGCTTCTAACAGGGTTTTGTGAGCTCGCGTGGAATTCTCACCCAGCAGGTGCGGCGACTTTGTGACGAGCAGGACCCATGAAGGTGGTTCGATGGGTGGTTTACCTTAGAGATCGGTACCTCCGAGCACATGGCGCTCTTCGCCGGTTCCATAGCCTCGTTTACCTTTCTCTGATCTACTCCGAGCAGCCCAGCTCCTGCCCCGCAGTGCGATCTTCACACTTGCTTGTGCTCTGCATCTAAAAGGCACTTCACCTGGCCAGAGGATGGTCAGAGTTGTTGAGTTGTTGTTTAGTTTATGGGGGAGCCCTGGTCAGCTGGCCCCATTGATTGGAGCGCCGTTCCATACACCAGAAAGGTTTCGGGCTCAATTCCCCCGTCAGGACACATACCTAGGTTGCAGGTTTGATCCCCAGTCAGGGCGTGTGCCAAAGGCAACCAATCAACGTTGCTCTCTTTCTCAAAAAAAATTATGTATGTGTGAAAAATAGACCTGCATGCCAGCCTCTAGCTCATATTTATTTGCTGTTTCCTTTGCCATCACATTCTGTAGAGAGATCACTCCCCTCACCTTAACGTACACGGCGTTTTACACACCGAGACATTTGAGGGTTCTAAAATTTGCATTCATGTGTCAGGCAGACATCAGGCACTGTTCGTGTCAATTTGCTTTAATTCTGTCTGGTGAATGTTCCGGAGTACCCACCGTGCTCCAGGAGCGGCGTGAGTGCGGTGCGGAGTGCACACGGAAGCATGTGAGTTTCCTCACGGAGGAAGGGGCTGCAGCGAGTCCGAGGGAGGGGGCTGTCCTCCGGCTCCTTCGCCCTCGAAGTTCTCTTCCCACCTGCCTGTCGCCCCTGCTGCACTGACATGCTCCCACTCGGGAGCCTGCCTTCCGCCTCGTGTGCCCGGTGCTTGGCAGGGGCAGGGCCCCAGCACACGGCGGGGACAGGCCTGCAGCAGGGGCTGGCTGGGAGAGCAGGAAAGGTGTGGGGGCAGAGGATGCCTGCGAGGTGGGCAGAAGCAAGGGCAGGGCTTCGGCTGCCAACAACGGGAGTGAGCACACTGGTCCCTGGCTGGGAGGCCTGGCGGGGGACAGCCCAGCCGAGGGAGCGTCTCGGGGTTCCCGGGACAGGGTCAGCTCCGTCCTCTCATTTACCAGGTGTCAGTGGCCACTTCTGTCGTATCTCCACAGGGGTGAGTAGTTGCGACATATAGCCTGCTGAGCCAGGAATATTTATTATCTGTTTCTTTATTTTAAAAAAAGAGCTTGCTGACCTCTGCTTTAGAGGACTATAAGAGGCTGAGTGCTGCCACCTCCGGACCGTCATGGCAGGTGGAGGTGCGCCCGTGGCCCTCCGGCCCGGGAGGCTGGCCTGAGCGAAGGTGGGGTGGGGAAAGGGGGCTGGGTGTTGGAAAACCAGCGGGGAGCTTGCCACAGCCTCCTGGCCAGGCATCCCCAAGGACAGCGCATCACGCTGGGTCTCACCTGAGGGTCGCCTTAGCACACTTTGCCCCCTGGACTAGACACCCTCGCCCTCTCCTGGTTCATATCGCCAGCTTGGGTGTCCACCTCAAAGTCCCTTCCAGAAAACTCAAGTCAGCCTCGCCCCCTGGTCACAGCCTTGCTTCTAGAGTTTTCTGTGTGTAGATGAGTGTTCTGTCTCGCAACGGGTCAGAACCCCGAGGCCAGGGACGCCAGCCACACCTCTGTCAGTGGCTCGAGTAATATCTTGAACAGAACCAGTTTTTTCTAAATGTTTGGTGAGGATACTATCTTGTTCCACAATTAGTCAGACTACAGCAGGCTACTAACTATAAGAGCAGCATCCATCCGATGCACAACATCCCTCAGACAAAGCAGTTAATAACCCCGCATCAGTCATTTCAGTACAATGAAACTAAAATTAGACACAGCACACAGTCAAGGCGAAAGCATCCATCCCGGGGTTAGTTTTAAGACTGACAGAGGCAGATGCTGAAGCATCTGGACCCTGAGGACAGTTCACTTGGACGGCCCTTCCAGACAGAGACTGGATACAGGGCCGGGGGGGCAGGCAGGTCATGGCTGGGGCTGGAGCTTCAAGTTCATGTCCAGCACCTCGTTCTCATCTTAGAAACAAAGATCTGGTTTTACTTAGTAATATCCATTAATGACCTAAATCAAGAGAGAATCTCCTACTTAATGAAGTAATTAATTTGCTCTGGGAATTGACATTGAAACAGAAGACTAATTGATTAATATGATTACTGTGTTCATTTGTCTTCTTTGAAAAGAGCCATAGTTGGGTCTGTTGCAGGTTTGATGCTTGGGGCCGGACTAGATCATTCCGCCCGGGGTCCATCTTCACCCTTCACACAGTTCATGGGACCCCTGTCTCCGTGCTTTTTCTTCCTGCTCTGTCCACAAGCAGAGCCCCTGTTGTTGGCACTTTCCCTCTAGAACCTTGTTTGTTCAGGCTCAGCTCACACCTCGCCCTCTACCAGGGGTGTCCAACCTTTTGGCATCTCCAGGCCTCACTGGAAGAAGAAGAGAGTTGTCTTGGGCCACACAGTAAATACATTGCGACACATAATCACAAAAAATCTCTAATGTTTCCAGTAAATTTGCGATTTTGAGCTGGGCCACGTTCACAGCCATCCTGGGCCAAGTGTGGCTGCGGGCCGCCGGTTGGACACCCTGCGTGGATCGGGGCTGTCTGCCCTCACTGATGTCCATTTTCTTTCTGTCGTCACTTTACCTGATCAATACCGTATCGTTTACCCTTTAATTTTTCATATTGCTCTGTGTAGGGGATAGTGGAGAAGGATTAAAAGATCAAAAATGAAAATCACTCCTCATTTTGCAAAGTGGAATTTGACCTCGGTGAGCTGGTTGATAGGCAGACTCCCCGCACGGCACTGAGGACCAGCTGAGACAGCGTCGGGAGGACTCTATAAACCGTGGTGTGCCCCATGACGTTCAGTTATTGACATCACTATTAGTGTTGGCTCTCTGTAGCTTGGTTTCTCTGTGACATTTATAGTTAATATCTCCAAACCAAAAGTCAACAAGTTTTTGAACATCCTATGCTAATGGGCTTTACCCTGTGCCAGACAGTTTGCTGGAAATAAAAGATTTTAAAACAAACTACTTCAGCCCTGGCCAGGCGACTCGGTCAGTTGGAGCAGCGTCCTATACTCCAGAGGGCTGTGGGTTCAGCTCCCGGTGAGGGCACATAGCAAGGTTGCAGGTTCGATCCCGGCGGGGTACGTTCAGGAGGCAACCCACTGATGTTCCTCTCTGTGTCTCTCTCTTCCTTCCTCTCTCTCTGAAATCAATAAACATATCCTCAGGTGAGGATTCTAAAACATAAAATAGAACAGACTCCACCCTGGCTGGTGTGGCTCAGCGGACTGAGCGCCGACCTGTGAACCAGGTGGCTTGCTGGTTGGATTCCCAGTCAGGGCACGTGCCTGGGTTGTGGGCCAGGCCCCCAGTAGGGGGGATGTGAGAGGTAGCTGACACTGATGTTCCTCTCCCTCTTTCTCTGTCCCTTCCCTTCCACTCTCTCTAAATGTAAATAAAGTCTTTAAAAAAAATGAAATAAACTCCTCAAGTTACCTATTTCTATTGTAGCTGGCAGGATAGAAAAGACCCACTTGAAACAGTGTGAGAATTCAGGGCCCAGCTCAGCCTGTGTCTCTCCCTCCCCTGGAGGCCAAGAAGGGGCCTCCCGGCCCCTAAGGCCCCACACGGATGGCCGGACTGACGCTCTGGCCCCAGAGACTCCCCTGTCCCTCATCCTTCTTACAAAAAGAAGGGGCAGATGTCAGGGCTGCTGCTCAGAGAGGGGCCATGCGGCAGGGTGTCCAGAAGCACTTTTCCTCTACGTGGGAGAGAGAGAACTGACAGAATATGAAAGAGAACGAGACTGCATCACTGTCAAGGTCAGAAGCCTGCCACCGCTGTCTTCGTTTGTTGCCAGCCAGCGCTCCTCCTGATGGTTTCCACCTCACAGCCTTCGGTCTCCGGCATCCCCAGAGCAGGCGGGGTGGCTGCAGGTTTTTAATATAATTTAGTCGCCATCCTCATCCCCAGCCCCTCCCACTTTTATGTCATTTTTTTTTTTTTTAAAGAAGGCTCTAACCACTGCTTTTCTCATCACCACTGTGCTAACCACTGGGACTTTCTGTTGTAGGCAGATTTATTGCTATTAAACTATTTGTCTTTATTGTTGCAGGTGATAAATTTTGCTTTATGGGCTTTGTTCCAACTAGCATTATTTTTTGCAAGGATACCAAGTTATGAAATATTAAATCATACCACGACTGAGAATAGTGAAAGTGTAAATTCTTTATAAATATAATAGGAGCTAAAGATGAGGTAGACATGTGGAAGACAGCCCCCGGTGATTAAATAGATTGTGATTCTGACTTAATGAGCTTAATTAGTCCCCAGGATTGATAAAAATGTTACTTTTAGCTCTTGTTTTGCAGTCCTCATGTTCTGAAGCTTCAGACCTTGAATGGCTCTTTTTACAGTAAGTTAATGGTTAGCTGATATGACATAATTAGAAATTCCCCAGATCTTATAAACTTGAATGGTCTCCCCTATTAGAGATAGTTTATCATGTCATGCCAGCTGAAATAATTGCAACATGTCAGGCCTTACGAGATAGAATATAAATTCCGTGAAGGCAGGAATATTTACAGGGGATCGCTTTGTAAATTACGTAATTGTCTAACCACCCTGCTGTCTACCTGAAACGGAGATAAAATAATACTGAAAGTCAACCGTAGTCGGAAAAAAAGACACCCATCCCTAAGACATCTGAAATGCATTAGCTTCTTACTGCTGCTATAACAAATCACCACAAACTCGGGGGCTTTAACAAAAAAGAAAATAAAAAATAAAACGATGCCCAGCATACATTGTGGTCACTCGATAAATATTCAGTGAATGAATGAATGAACTATAGACAAGCTATAAGAAATCAATAAAAATCTTCCTTTCAAAATCTAGAACAAGATATTGGAATGTTAAAATCCAAATGTGTCACTGTAAGCTAGTACTATAAATAGTGAACAAATGGGAGCAATTAAAAATATCGCATTGCCCATTTGAACTATGGCATTCAATGCCTAGGAGTCTGGTAACGCCCATTTCTGATAAATGCATCGAAGTCCGGTGACCTCATTAAAACTTAATCCTCAGCTGGAAGGTCTATGGGAGAGTAAGCCCTGTGGGCACGCCGATCGTGTACAGAGTCCTGAGTCGGCTTTTGTTTCTGGTCTGCCCTCCGTGGACACAGCATGAAGACGGGCGCCAAGCAATCGCAATATTAGAGAAAAGTGTCCGTTAGCAGCTCTTTTCAAGTACGGCTATAAACACAAAGTTTTGCCATTGTTGTTTTCCCTAAACCTGGCTTTGGTATAATTACTATTTCTTCTCATTATTCTACCTTTTACTTTTATAATCTGCTATTATTGTTTGACGGGCCAATTTTCACTTCCCTGAATTCCAGCCGTAATACTTTGTTTTCAAGTATTATAAAACCACCTTGCTGTTCTGTTGCAAGTCACTCTTTTGGCTCCCCGTTTCAAACGGCGGGTTTTAGGAGTGTTGTTTTGCAAGTTGGAATCAAAACTAGAAGATATTTAAACTTGGCTGGGAGAAAAACATCCATTTGAACACGAGGACTCGGAGGTACAGCCAGACCCTCTCCTCCTTTCTTGCAGTCAATAGGAATGACCGACAGTTACACGATGAGGCTCTTGCCCCAGAAAGAGCCAGGCAGAGGGCACCCTGAACCTTAGCTGAGGGCACAGACCCAGGGCGGGGCCGCCCCGCCGTGCGGTGGAAGTGCCCACTTGTGGAGGGACAGCCTTCCCGTCCGCCTTCCGAACCGTCTCCGGCCAGCCTCTCGGCCCCGTTGTGAGAGTTGGAAACGTTCAGCTCTCACTGCATCACTTCTCACTTGCCAAATGTCTGAAAGCAATTTCAGAGTAATTTGAACCAAACTTTTTAGTAGATCTAGTGAAAAATAAATTTAACCTGTTAATTGCGCTACGCTTCGCTCTGCCTTGGCCTCTCCCTACACGCAAGGTAAAAATGACGGTGCCACCGAAGGAAATAAAGCTTAATTATTGAATATCCCAGTTTAAAATTCAGCCCTGGGTGCGCCTGGGCCCGGCTGCGGTGCTGGCCTCACTGCCACGTGACCGACCTCAGCAGCCCTGTATCTTCGATCCGTGACCTCTAAAAGCCATACTAACATACATGTTTATGTTTGTGGTCTTCTTTTTGCCCATCGTAATTAACGTGGCTCAGCGTGATTGAAGTTTTTTTGTGTGAGATATATAATCTGTTTCATTATGCTAGGTTTCACCTCTTCTTAGTTTTGTTTTGTTTTGTTTTGTTTTGTTTTGCTGCTCCTGAAACAGTTCAGTGAGACCCAGGAATGTGCCACTGTGCTTACGCCGTCTCGTGATTGTCCTTCCATCTGCCAAACTTCTCCCGCGTATGAACCATACTCAACAGATAATTTTTGGAAATCCTGTTAGTCTTATGTTTTTTTGGTCACAAAGGAATCTTGAAAGGCTGGATTTAAGAAGACCACGTTTAAGATCTTTCCCTCTCTGTGTACAAAAGAAAAACTGGCTTATTGATGTCACCTCTGTCTTTAATTATGTGGAATCCCAGCACGACTATCTCCCTTCTTGGGTTTAATCTTCCCTGCCAGACCCCCACCTTCTCAAAGTGAGAGATCACGGCTTCTGTTTATGCTTCATCCTTTTAAATGTCTTAAAAGCAGGCTGAGCACACGCTGGCCCCCTGGTCTGGAGAGTAGCCTGTGGCCCCCTGGGTGGGAGATGGGCTCTGGGATTCTTCTGGAAAGGTCATCCCTACCCAGAACGATAAGCTCTCCATTTGTGAGTGTCCTTGTTAGCTAAAGGGATTAACTCAAAGGAAAGGATTTTAAGGCCCGTCCTTGGGTTTGTTGCTTTTGACAAGAAAATTGAATTGGCCCTTCTGTAAATTCACTACCTTACAGAGGAAGGAACAGGTTAAAGGGATCCTGCTGCTTGCATCCTTTGGGGTTATTTGATTATTTTTAAAATATCCTGACATTTGAAAGGCATATAGATAGAAACCAATCACTGTAAACAGTTACATTCAGAGGAAGGAAAGACAATGGTCAGCCCTTTTGACTTTGCTGCATTCAACCACGTGAATTCAAAGCTGGATTTTTGTCTCTGCTCAATAGAACAGCTGATACCCAATCTAATGTGCAATTTTAGCATTGACCTGACTGTCCCAGAAAATCTGAGAAACACTGGTAACTTTTAATCACCAAATGCATGGCATTAAGCTCTAATTTGTTAATATCCTCTAGTCAGTCAAGAAGAAATAAAGGCGATAAAACACATTTATCAGTGCTTCCAGTGAAAGATGTCTCACCAGACACCTAGGTACATAAAAAGTAAATCACATCTGTCTTCCGTGACATTGAACATTAACCAGACTTAGTTGGTTAATACTGAGGTCACCTGGCTATTGTTGCACAAGATACTGTTGATTTTTATTAATGTGTATTACCTGCAAATAAATGCTCTCTTCCTTCTTACCTGAAAGGTACCCCGAAATAAAATAGAATGTTTTTACTTGCAGGGAGAAATTATTACATGTGAAACCAGATTGTTTTATTGTGTAAAGGAAATTAACCATTTTGTACATATTTTTCCCTGAGACGCAATTTTTTTAAAGAACTCATTCTTTGTTGGTATTATTATTATTATTATTGCCAATAAGTGAATGCCACTTCTGAAATGGTAGTCACTAATTGAGGATCATGAAGCAGAGACTGAGCACAGAGGTAATAGATCAAAAATGATAAAATTCAATTTAAAATTATATATTTATATTTGTGCGGTCCTTCTAAAGGTCAGTTTAGAAGGACTGCACAATCTTACCAGCAGCCATAAATATTCTTACATCCTTTTACTTGACAATCTCATTGCTTAAAATTGCAAGTAATTAATTTTTTAAAAGCTGTCTATATATCTATGGTTATCCAACTATTGCTTCTAAATATTGAATATTAGACACAACGAAAATCAACAAATGAGCAATGAAGAATAAAAGTTTGAAAAACAGAATTGTAATAGTTGGTAGACTCTGGGTTATAACTATAGAAATAAGGGGTTTTTTAAAGATTTTATTTATTTTTAGAATGAGGGGAAGAGAGGGAGAGAAACACCAATGTGTGGTTGCCTCTTGCACACCCCCAACTGGGGACCTGGCTGGCACTCAATCCTCTGATTGAGGACAGGGGTCTGGAGTTTTTTATTTGGGTTTTTTTAGTTTGTTGCAAAGCAGTCTAATATATTTCTGGTTTTGTTACACAGCACTGTCAGGAGGAATAGAAGGGATCGGTCAATAGCCGCATGTCATGTCACCAAAAATAAGGTGTCCCGTGGTATTTTGGTGCGTTTAACAAAGAACAGCATTCATTTGTGGTATCCTGAGAGAATGACTGCATTTTCAAAAGTCCCTTACCAACCCCCAGAAAGTCATTTACACAGTGAGACAATTCATTCTGTAGTGTCTTATCTGTCTAGTTAAAACCTCAAGGAAGAAGATGATATTTGCCAGGACATAAACTGACATTTGGCCACCTGACCTTTGACTTTTCAGAAGTGCCAGAGGGCCTTAATGGTTCCAGGGAGTCCTGGGTTTTTTCTGCATTGTCACGGGGACAGCCACTCCTGCAAGAGCCGGCCCCCCCTTCTCCTCGACTCGGGGGCCTGAACCCACGGTCACGGGGGTGCAGAGGAAGCAATAGCTTGGCCTCCCCACCCCGTTGAAAACTCAGATTTAACTAATACTCTTCCTGACTCTTTTGTTAGAGGAGAAAGGGCCCAAACAGGTAAAATATTTGCTCTTCATGTCCTCTCTCTCCTTTTCCTGGTATATTTTGGACCAGGCGTTATTGCGAGCCCTTGTAGAGACTGCCTTCTGCCTCCTGACAGTGCCCATCAGCACAGCCAGCCTATTGAGTGATTGCAATTTTGAAAGAACCATCTGGGCATCTCCGTGTTTAAAAAAAAATCTGCTTACTGATTTTAAAGAGCTTACAGTCTAGTTGGAAGCAACCACTGAAGAACAGTCTCAGAGCTAAGGAAGAACAGGCCGCATCCTAAGTAAGCACTTGCGTGGAACTGAGTGCAGAGCGCTCTTGAACCAGTGAGCGTCAGGGTCAGGTTCACGAAGCAGATGGCGCTGGGCCTCCCAGGTGGAGTGACTGTGCATGTAGGAGAAAGTTAAGTGCCAGGTGCTAATTTAAAGGGGATGAGCTTGGTAATGTGAGGAGAATAAAGAGCAGCTGTGGATTTGGGTAAGTGGGTGATAGAATAAAAACTGTGACTAAGCTGAGGGTTGATTGATTCACGTGGCCGGGGGCGGGGGGGGGAGGGGGGCTGGAGACGGGAGAACTGGGTCAGTGCCTGCAGAGCTAGGGCGTCTGCTGAGAAAACGGGCAAGGCACCTCAAAGTCGGAGCTGCAGAAGAGGAATCTTCTGGGCTTTACAAAGTCCTGGAGGTGAGAAAAGCAGGAAGGGCAGCTGAGGGAAAGAGCCGGGAGGAATGAGAAGCCTTTGGGAACCATGGTTACAGCGGTGTTGGCGATAGACTGAGGACGCGGATCGAGAAGGGATTCTCATCCGCCTGGGTTGTCAGTACCCCGTGTCAGCAGGTTGTTCCTGTGGACAATGAAAGGCTAGAATTCGGGAGCAGTTAGGACCAGAGATTAGATTTGCCAGGGTTGTGGGCTTCGGAGGAGATAATATGCAGAAGGAAGAGAGCTGAAGGCCAAGGGCAGGATAAGTTGATGGTGGAGAGGGGAAGGGGGCCGCAGAGAAATCTAAGGCGGCAGCAGCATAGTCGCAGACCCCCTTCCCAACCAGCAGGCGTGACTCGCAGCGTCCTCCAGAAGGGACGTTCTAACACAGCCGTGAGGACAGAGGCCACTGGTGAGCACAGAGGGGAGAGTGTGCAGGAAAAGAGCTTATGGGAGGAGTTGAGAAAGGACAGAAAATAGCAGGTGACGAGGGGAAAACAGCAGAGGAAAACGGGGAGGGGATTTTTCCGTTCAGGAGAGGCCTGCGCGTGGGGTGAGGGGTGAGGGGTGAGGGAGAGCGGCACCCAGGCAAGTGACCACGTAGGAGGAGAGAGGGTCCTTGTGTGGGCAAGGCCTCTTGGAGTCCCCGGCACCTCTGCAGCCTGCTTGTGACAAACGCTTGACGAAAGAGGGTGAAAAGAGAAAGTTCTCAGCGCTCCTGAAATGAAGGTCGTGCAGCGGCTCCTGGGGGCTGGAGAGAAACCAGGAGACCGAATTTAGGTTTCTAGGCGTGCGGCTTCTGATCGATGGCATTGTTGCTAGGCCTCCTCAGGGGCGAATGAATGCGGGAAGTGCTCACGACCTCTTACATGTTACCCCCAGTCTAATTAAATTGGACCGTAACAGGTTGTTAGTTTGTTCTGAATGTCTCGGGATTCCGGTTTTACCTGAGGCCATCATTTAAAGTTTGTGGGGTCCCTAATGCATATAAGTAGCATTAAGATCCGCCCTGAGATCCGCCAGCAGCCTCTCTTCACCCACCGGTTAGTTTGTGAGGTACATACCCTTCGGCGTACACTAGTAATAATAATGCCAACAGACTACAGCCGTGGAGAGCTTTTCGGTTTCTCAAGAACTTTCAATCTAGTCTCCTGTCTGAACCTCAGGAGGCTGAGGGGCCCATGAGGTCATCTGTCTCCTAAGTGACAGAAAGACCCAGGTCCCATGGCCCTGCAGTGATGCTGTTGTTGCCACGGCAGTGAGTGTAAACTCCCTTCAAGCTTTAAAAAAAAAAAAGCTCAGCTTGGCGATCTCCAGTTCAGCCTCCCAGGTCATAAAGACCATTAGTCTTGAATCCACAGCTGGGGAACATCTCGATGAATTCTCTCTAAAGGAGGCAAAGGTCAGCGGGGACCGGAATTGAGAGGAAATGCTTCCTACTTGAGCTGCACCTGGAATGTCAGGTAGGCATTAGCAAGAAAGCAGGGAGAGATTTTATGGGCCAATGGAGGCGTGAGCAGGAATTAGCGAAACTGGTGTAGCGGGTGGAGGCTTCCAGAAACAGAGCAGAAGGGGTGTGGCGGCCAGATGCCAGAGGGCAGCCGGAAATCAGGGGAAAGATTCAGGATATTTTGTGTATCGGGGAGAGCCAGGGAAAGCTGTGCCAGGAGCCCTGGTGGGACCCCGAGTGGGAAACATCCTCATTTCCAGGAAGGTTCTAATCGGGGGTGTTTGTCCAGCGGTTCATAGGAAACTCCGGAACAGTCACAAGGTGCCCGTGTGACCCGACTGCGGAGAAGCGTGCCAGCTGGGTCCCGTGTATCTTCTTCCTAACACTCTTGGAAGGGACAGATCTGCAGGGGGAGGTAATAGGCACATCCTTGGCTTTGTGTAGCGTTTTCCTGCTAAAAGCGTGTTCTAAATTTCAGACTTTGACACATGTTTGACATTCCAGGAGCAAGATGGAGAAACACAGACCAGACAGTGGTAAGGGTGAGTCGCCGGCCGTTTGCTGGTGGGAAGACGGCACCCAAGGAGTGTGAGGTTAAAGACTTGCTCCCCCTGGAGGGAAGCCTCCTCCAGCACGTGGCGCAGGGGGCCGTCAGCAGGAGTGAGTTCAGTGGAGACATAAAGGGCTTGTTTCCCAAGCTGGTGGGTGACACGAACTTTGGGAGAATAACTAAGTTCTCCCAAATGATAGAACCGGCGTTGAAAAAGATCACAACGAGGCAGAGGCATGAGCCAAGCTAACCTCAGAACAGTTGGCGAGAATAATAGAGTCTCAGCATGGATTTTCCTGTTTTAAATCAGTTGGTGGGAGAAACATGAATTAATTGTAGAGCCTATTATGAGGTCTTGGGGTTGGTGGAAAGGTGTGGGGGGAGATCATTACATCACGACGAGTGGTCAGACGGCAGTGCCATCTAGGAGCGAGTGAGAAGAACATTGTGTTTGGAACGAGGGAGGTGATGGTCTCATTTTATCATATTCTGGTCGTGTTACTCATGGGACACGTTACGTTCGCTTTATTGGGGGGAGCAGTTTTACTTTTGATGTGAACGTCGGTGGTCGAAGAACCTGGGGCTGTTTGTTTAGCATGGAGAAGCAGCGCCTCGTGGTTCAGGCTAACGTCTTCAAACGTGTTGAGGGTTGCCACGTTGAAGACGCCACAGACAGAGAGATTTGTCGTGCACCCTCCCAGCGGACACACAGAGGGACTTCGAGGGTGAGCAGATTTGGGTGAGGAACTCATCGGCAGAGGATTAAGCAGAGGTTCAGTGCACAGCTGTCAGGGATTCTGAAGAATCTGAAGAAGAGCCTCTTACGTTGGGTCTAGGCTTGTACTTCATGGTTTCTAAGTGTGTGTCATCCAGCTCTCAGGAGCCGTAGGTTAAATAATCAAGAATTTTGAGAGCTAGTCATTCAACTGTGGGTGGCTTGAAATTGGCCACAGGGTAGTACTTACACCACAAAAGTCCCCAAAAGTTCTGGCGTCAGCCCAGCCCCACTCCGGCCGGCATCAGCGCACCAGCACACAGCCGGTCTGGTCTGGCAGAAGCCGTGGTCCTCAGAATGCGAAAGAACGGATCCGGGAAGGACACAGCCATGTTTGTGTCCCTGCATTGTACGCAGCTCCCCTTGGTACGCAAACCACTGTCTGTCGCCTGCCAAGATCTGGGGCCTGTCACCAGATCCGCCAGGGAAACGGCTATCTTCTGTTCCTGGGAATAATTCTTTCCTTGTTATGCATCCAAACTGGCTAGCCCTATGCAAGAGGTGGCTCCTGGTCCATTCTCGGGGGCTAGCTGAAAGAACCGTGAATCACAAATGAAGTCAACCATTGAAATGGGATTTGGAAGCACCTGGGCTGTTGAGAACAGGTGAGTGCAGGTGCAGGGTCCCACTTCTGCGTAAGCAAAGCCCTGCAGGCCCCGTGGCAATAGCAGCCCAAACTAGGGGGCTGTGTCTGCTGACCTCAGTCGGCCTCTGGCCCAGCGCCTGTGGGCATGGAGCAAACAATGATTTTAATTCTACTGTGTATCTCTCATTTCTTTTTAAAGAGAGGATTTGACCAAAGTCTGAATCGCAACCTGTGAGGGAAAAGCTGATGTCCTGGGGCAGGCAGATAGGAAATTCAGCTGGGTCATGCGAATCCTGTTTGAGTTTGTTCTGAGGCTCTAAGTCCAAACAGTCATTCCCCTTCGAAGCCCCAAAAGCTTTTCGGTTTTCCCCAGCCTTGTCCCCACTCCCTCCCCTCATTGGTTTCTCAGGAGTCGGATGTAGCACCCATGAATGGGGAGGCCACATCCAGATAGGAGCCTCCGGTAAAGTGCGCGTTGCCAGCCGGGGAGCCCTTAGTATTTGATGAAAAGTTTGCGTGTCAAAATAACCCATCCAAAGGTGGTTTTTCAACTCTGAATCTCAGTCTTCAAATTGCAAATGGTGGGGGTGGGGGCGGAAGCCTAGGTGTTGGTTCTTGATTCTTACCATACAGTAACATGTCTCATGAAGCTGTAAGCAGGTCTGTTGTAGGGGAGACTGAACAAAGTAAAGATGAGCTAGCTGTGTGCCTGTACGATGATGGAGTGTGAAGAGGGGTCAGAAAGAATTGAATAAAGGTTTCCAGGCAACACAGGAAAGAAGGGCAGAGAAGAGACAGAATTCATCTCTAGCCAACCCAAAGTTCCCAGGCTAGAGAGACACCCTTTGAAGGCAGGCCCGTGCTATAAGCCAAGGACAGGGAATAAGAAGAGAATGGGATTCCTCCTGCAGAAGCTGTAAGTAGGATGACAGGAGGTGACACGCTGGTTGTTTTAACCAGAGAGCTGACTTGGGCCACTAAGAGCCTGGGGAATAGTCGCACTGTAGACTTACAAAAGCTACAGCCGCAGCCTAAGGGGCGGAGCTGGGTTCACCAACCAGAGCTTTGACTTCTGGGCTCAGGGCCTGGAGAACTTTGGCAAAAGGAAGGACTTGAAGAAGATCCGTTACGACTGGAACAAGTACAGAAAGAACCGACTCCCGTGCCCGTTAAATCCTCAGCTGCATGAAATGCGTTCCTGAGCATGCTTGTTGAGCGGAGTTCGGTTTGGACGGCCTGACCGTGGTGCATGCGAGGGAAGGTGGTTAGGAAAAGGGCCACTCCTTGGAAAGAAGTAGGCCAGTGAGGGAAATGTGGGCTCAAGGGACAGAGAAAAGCAACTGAGCTTATTAAGGTAGTGCCCTTCAACAAAGACAGCCCCTCCCGGCCCCCTTGCCCTGGTGGCAGCAAAGGAACGGTCCCAGTTGTTTTGGTCAGCTGCATGCTCTTGACCTCAGTGAGAAATATGGCTATTGGTCAACACCCAGCCTGGGTTCCCGGGGACATTTAGCCCTCCTGCTCTTAGGGAGTCACTGTGGGTACCGAATCAGCTTCTTTCCTGGCCGCCTGGGGTGCCGCTGTCTAGCGGGATCATTTGCTGTGTTCTGTGGTTCGAGGGAGAGCCCTCCTCAGGAAAGACTGGCAGTACCACGACAGACAAGCTTCCCAAAGTAACATCAGCAAGCATTTCAGCAGCGTGCGGGGGTTCTGCAGAAAGACGCGGGAATCGCCGACAGTCGGAATTAGGAGTAGACAAAGCAAGATCTCCTTCCGCCATTTTTGCTCTAGCGTCAAAACTCTGGTCGTCTCCTTTATTAATAAGCCTTGTTGATGCTTCCAAAGCCCCTCCCCTGTCAAATCTCCCAGTTCTGATTTTATAAAATAAATATGTTCCCGAAGTGTTAGCATGAAATTAGCTTCTGTGAGGGAAAGTTTGTTTTTGCTTTTTCCATTTCTCGTGGAAATCAATCCGTGAAAATAACTCAGTGGAATTGAAAACTCTTGGTTCATCATCACTTAATCGCCTGATCATTTGCAGAGCATACATTGAATGGCTGAGTGAGTGAGTGAGATGAACAGTCTTTCACACAGATGGACACTCGGCTGATCTTTTGCCCCAACGTACAAGGTGACCAGGTGGGAATTGTTCTTACCAGCTTTACAATGGAGAAAACCTGGGTGCATAACACTGAAGTGCTTCAGCCAGAAAGTGGGTGAGTGGCCTTGTCAGGTGTGGAACCCGAGTCTCCTGGGTCACTACGCCAGAACTCGTAAAGAGCATCTGGAGGAAGAGTGGCCATGTGCATGGCGCAAGACAAAACAAGTCAGCCAGCTGTGTTCGGGCCAGGACTGACTATACGGTGACACTGTGCTCGGTGGTGTGGGAGTCCTGGAAAGAAGATGCCCTACTTTTTCATCAAGGAGCTTGCAGCTTAATTGGAGAGATCAAACTGCTACACGTTTAATGGAAAGTGAATGAAGGAAGAGAAGAGAGTTCTGGAATGCACCAAAGAAGTTCCTGGGGTGGGGGGTGGGGACTGAAACTGAATCTTGGGCAGAGACAGGACTGGATAACCAGGGGCCAACGAGGGTGAGAAGCTAGCAAGCAGGAGATTGTGCCCAGGGATCATTTGGTTGGAGGCAGGATGTACGGGTCCTGGCTCCATCTAGAGATGAGGAAGCTGAAGGTAAGGTCTGAATGCTCAGCGTTGCTGAGGCCTGGGGTTTGGACCAGGAAAATGGAAAACCCAATGGACATGGTCTGAGGGACATGCGGGTGAACCCGAGTGTGACCACGACCTTCGATGCTGAGGCAGACGTGTCTGACGGAAGACCCTCTCCGCGGAGCGTCAGCAGGCGAGGCAGGCAGAGCACAGCGTGGGGCTCGTGGCTGCGCAGAAGCCTGGGGGAGGCGTGGAGGCACTGCTTGCTGCCCAAGCAGCGCGCAGAACCGAACTCGGAGGATGATGGGGATTGGAACAGAAAAGATGGAGAAGGCGTTTCAGATGGAGGAAGCAACACACACAGAAGTATGGAGTAGGAAGTGAAGATGCTGGCCCGAAAGAAGAGGAAGTTACGAAGTGCACCGAGAGAAACACAGTGGGGTACAGAGACAGGGATGGCTGCCCAGGGGCCAGGGACTCAATTAGAACTTGGATTTCATGCAATAAGCAAATTGCTTCTGAAGAAAGGAAGTGGTGCGTTGAGAGCCGTTTTGGAAGCCAAGTCTGGCAGCAGTGTATGGATGGGAAAGGGGGAACGATTAGAGGCAGAGAACCCAGCCCCCGAGACTGTGTCGGTAATCCGGGCGAGGCCACGGGAGGAGTGACCTTGAGACTGAAGAGGACCAGGGAAGGGAGGACGTGGTGGGCACAGGGCCCTCATCGTGGGGATGAAGAAATAAATGGCTCTACTGGGGTAACTGGGGTGGTTTGGAAGGGAGCCCCATTTTGGAGGGGGAGAGCTCGAGACAAGTGCTGAAATCGACAAGTGCCCAACAATGAAGCACTTTCTCTCACAAGGTGGTGCCGTGACTCATGCAAGTTTAGTGAGTGCTACGAGTCCCGAGCAAGCGCCGAGTGCTGAAACGCTTTTTTCTCATCAAAATGCAATTAGTACAGGGTTTGACGTGTTCTGAAACTGATGAGTACCAAGGTATGACTGTACTTCATCAGCCTGCAGGATATGGACCTAGAACCCAAGGGAAGTAGGGGCAGGAGATGCAGCTGGCTCACGGTTGATACCTGACGGCGAAGGAGTCCCCCAGGATGGCTGGTGGCAGGGGGCGAGGTGGGCGGGGAGGACTCCTTGTTCAGAGTAAGGAAGTGAGAGAAGACAGAAGAGCCAGCGAAGGAAAGAGAGTGAAGGGGAAAATCAGTAGAAAGCCAGCAAAACACACCACAGACCCAAGGGGGTTTTCAAAGTGAGTCAGACGTCAACAGAGGGTTTGCTGTCAAAGGGAGAGGGAGCTAAGGATGGAAACTGAGGCGCAGGCCAGTGATCCCCAAAGAAGGAAGCCGATCCTTGGTGGTGTGTAAGAGCAGTGTCTCCGGTCTCCCTAGGGTGGGCTCCGCGTCCAGCATTAAATCGTCCTGCAGGCCTGGGGCCCGTCTCCCTGCCCCCAGCCTTCGCAGCGCCTCTCGGTTCTCCAGGGGCCCGTCTGGAGAGCGCTCTTGCTTCAAAATTATAATCCATGGGTAGCGATGTTTCTAAAGTACAACTGTAATCATAGGTTCTAAATTGGATCTGTGAATTACTTTGGAAATGAAGGAAGGCTGTGTAGACTCTCCGTGAGAGCAGTCTGTCAATGGAGGGAATGAGAGAGCGCATTAATGAAGGGAGGGCTAGGACCAGTGGGGGATGGGGGGGGAGCAAAAGCAAAGACCTTGCAGCGAGGGATAAGGTGAAGCCACTGCAGAGGAGGGCAGGCCTCCGGGCAGGCGCCCCCTTCCCCAGCAGAAAGGCCCCCCTGAACTCTCCACTAACCATCTTTGCACGGGAACTTGCAACTTAACTTATGATAAATCTTTCCTTTGTTCCAAAGGGAAGATTAATATTTGCTTATTTATCATAAGTTGCTTCATTTGCTCTCGATTTGTTTGCCTTTTCCAGCACTTCCCTCCACTCTTGCCCTGCTTTGCATTTATTGCAGCCTGTGCGTGGCTGTTGCCATTAACTCTTTACCTCCTGGGCACCTCGAGTTCAGTAACTTGCTCATGGGCATGTCAGCCCCAGGCTTGGGACTCTCATCCCCAGAGACAGTTCCTTCTCCAGGTGAGTTCCTGCACCGTGGAAACCGCCCCTCGTGCAGGCGGGCTCCCTCCCGTTGCTCCTCGCCTGTAAGTCTGTGCGTGTGATCAGGAGGGAAGCATTAATAGAATCCTAGAATCACGGCGTTGGCAAGAACTCTAGAAATCACCCTACTCAGCCTCCCACTCACAGGGAATCCCTTCAGCAGCTTTTGTTTAACTCATTTTGATAGCTTTTCTCTTGACTTTAACTGCTCCCAAAATAAATATTGGGTGGGTGATGCAGGGCATGGTTCGGGAGTTGCTATCAGCAGGAATATCAAGATGAGCAAAATTTTTAAAAATACCAGAATTTTGTTGGACTTATAAGAAGCCACAACTCCCTTGTCCTCCCTATTGAGTTTTCAGTGTCTCTCACTAATCGCTGCACCCACTCCATGGGGACCTCACGGGGTGCCTTTGAAGGGAAGCCCCAGGGGGACCATATGACAGGCTCCGTAAAGCCTTGGCCGTGACTGAGCCCACTGCAGGGGGTCCACTCCTTTCTAAACGCATTCAGCAGCTCCAGAGATGCGTTTTTAATGATTTTGTTTTTGAGAGAGAGCAAAACATGGATTCGTTGTTCTACTTATTTATGCATTCAGTAATTGCTTCTTGTATGTGCCCTGACCGGGGATCAAACCCACAACCTTGGCATATCGAGGTGATGCTCTTACCAACCGAGCTACCTGGCCAGGGCTAATGATATTTAACTTATAGAGTCTCATTTGTGAAGCAGCAACTTGGACGTGGATCGCATGCCATTAAACCGACAAACCCACATGGGCCCATCAGGTCCCTGCCCGTCCTGCTTCTTTATCACTTATGCACATGCGTGAACGGTCGCTGCGTTATTACAGATGCCGTCTCGAGGGCCAAAGGAGTGCAGTTCGCTTTCCACCAACCTTTCGGAAGCAACAGGCATTGTCCAGGTGGAAACGCTTTGCCAGTGCCACACAACACTTGGAGACCTCTGTCACTCCGGGTCGGGTCGTCCCAGGCTGTGCTTCTTGAAGCTGTGGTAGCTCGTTTCCTTCGCTCGCGTCTCACCTCTCCTCGGCCGTCTCTCGTGAGTCTGTGTGTCAGGCTCTCACAGTGTGCGGCGGCAGCGTGAGAGGTGTGACTTGTCTTGTCCCATAAAATCTCCAAACCCGCTGTCCATCTCACAATGTTCAACGATCCTCGGTACCGTCTTTTCCAGTTACTCATGTTTAGAGACAGATGCCCTTGGTTCCTGGGGAAGGAATCAAAGAATGGCTTGTTGTCTCCCCCGGGGCTGGGGCGCAGGAGGTGCAGACCCAGGGTTGGCTGCCCTGGTCTCATCACCCCTCACTCAGACCGCCCCAACCCTCGATGCCCTTCCCTGTTCTCCTGCTCCTTCCTGCATCTGCTGATGCACCTCCGCTTGTTCTGTGTTCTGGCCTGCAGTCCGTCTTCCTCCTCCAGACTCCCTGAAACGTCTCCATCTCTTATGGTCGTGTTAAATCCCACCTTTTTGAATCCTCCCCCTTTCTTCCCAGTTTGGAGTGAGTCAACTGAAGTCCACCACTAGAGTTTAATCTCCGTGAGGGCAGGCAGGGACTGTCCTTCCTGTTCATTGCCAGGTACTCAGTGCCCAGCACATAGTAGATGCTCAATAAACATTGGCTGACTGGAAGACAGTGATTGTTCTCTGTAAACTTAGCTGGCCTCTGACATATGTGACCTCTGTCTGTATTCATCTTCCTGTACACGTACACCAGATGCTGAGCTTCTTTTTATTATTGATTTTTTTTTTTAGAGAGAGAGAGAGAGATCAATTTGTTATTTCACTTACTGATGCATTCATTAGTTGATTCTCGTATGTGCCCTGACTGGGGATTGAACCCACAACCCTAGGGTATCAGGAGGATGCTCTAGCCAGCTGAGCTACCCAGCCAGGACAATGCTAAGCTTCTTGAGAATAGAAACCAGGGCTTTGTATTGCCGTCCAGCTGAGTCTTGAACACACAACAAGCTCAGTAATACCGGTGATGGAGTTTGCCACACAATCACTCAGTCATGTTCCCCAAGTGTGGGGCAGGGTAGGGTGGGGTGGGGAGGCCAGAGAGTCTCTTTCTCCTGCTCTCTTAACATGAAAGCACCTCAGGCAGCATTTTAAGCATACCAGGCCCCCCTCCTCCCACCCAGCCCTTGACTGTTTAGAAAGAATATTTTTAAGAGCACAATGCTTGTTAACCTTACATTTCTCTCCTAAAAATTTGCAAAGACTGCATAGAACTGCCCCAGCATCAGTTACCCCGTGGTCGGCTGGTTAATTCCTGAGTAAGCCACTCTGAAAACTGATTATAATCCTGTTTCAAACGGAGAGTTGGGAGAAGGCCAAAAAAGGGCATATTATTGTATCTTGTAGGAGGGAAGGATCCAGCAGATACTCCCTGAGTTACGGCGCCAGAGCCTTCCTTTCCTCTGTTATTGTAAATTATTGTTATGGGGAAAAGCCAGATCAGCAGCGCGGGCCTCCAGCACCGCACTTCCTCCCAGCCGAGGCCTTGTCTAATGAAGACCTTCATGCACAAGCGTGGCGTGAACCTAATGCAGCAGCTCGCCGATGAAAGTTCGTGCTGTTTAATGTAAAGTGGAATTATTGTTTTATCTTCCTCATTAGTTCTAAGGTGTCCCTTGCTTCCGGGGCAACTGTTGGTGAAATCTTTCTTATTTAATAAAAGGAAGCTAGTTTTGCACCCCTCAGACCACCCCCCCCCCCAGCCCAACACACACAGCTGAAAACAGTGATTGCGTCTAGGCGCTCCACTTGTCTTTCGGCCTCCGGCCCCTCTCCCAGGGGTGGCAGACCCCAGCGAGGGAGGGCCAGGCGGGCAGGGCCGGTGAGCGGGTAACACGGAGCAGGTGGCGCCCAGGTGCGGCACTGAAGCGGGCAGGGACTCAGCCCAGTTGCTGCCAAGAAACAAACGTGTGGTTGCCAGAGTTTTAGCGTTTCAAGAGAAGCTGGAAATCCACTTTGAGGAAATAGTGCTTAATTTTTTGATGTTAATAAGTAATTTTTTTAAATGTTACATCCTCTATAGGCCACTTCATTGTCTCTGCGTCGGATGCTTCCTGTGAGGTGCAGCTGGGACCCCCTGCTCCATCCCTTCAGCCCTTCCTGCCTTCAGATGCTTGCAAGTCCCCTTCAGGCATCATTGTCCTCGCAACACCTGCCTTTTCAAGGGGGAGTTTCATGGATTCCCCTCCTGAGCATCTGCCCCTGCAGGGAAGGGACCCGATGGAGGGTCCGGCACAGTGCAGGGCCCCAGGCGGAGGCTGGACTAAGGCTTGTCGAAAGAGCCGGCTGCTTTTGCATGATCCTTTCTCTCTCAGACGTGTGGCCACACATGAGCATTAGTTCTCAGTCGCTGTGTAACCAGTGGCCTTGAAACCCAGTGGCTTCACCCACGACAGGCATGTATTAGCTCACAGTTCTGCAGACTAGGAACTTGGGGGCAGCATGGCTGGACGGTTCTGCTCGCGGTCCCTCCTGAGGGTGCTAGGCCAGCTCTCAGCAAGACAGTGGTCATCCGAGGGCCGGGCAGGGCGAGGGGATCTTTCCATGTGGCTCGTTTTGTGGCTAGCAAGCCAGTGTTGGTGCCTAGCAGGAGTCCTCCGCTCCTTGTCCTGTGGGCCCCTCCCCCGGGGCTGCTTGAGCATCCTCACAACATGGCCGCTGGCTTCCCCCAGAGCGAGGGATCCAACAGAGGGGCAGACACAGCCGCCGTGCCTTACAACCGACTCCAGGAGTCCTGTGGCGTCGTTTCTGCAGTGTCCTCTTGGTGACACAGGCTTGCCCCACTCATCGGGGGCGGGGCCCATGTGGAGGCTGCCGTCACAGCTGTGCTCCCAATGGACCCTCCGCCAGTCCTGTTTAAAAAACGACCCAACACCGAGAGTAGTTTTCCAGAACACCCAAGGGAATAGCGTTCAGGCCACAGCAATTCAGACCCAGTACTGACGCCATTTGCCATTGTGTTCTTGAGCTCAGCTTCAGAAATTAAATATCCAGGTTTTTATAGCCTATCTCGCAACTGTCTTCCCTAAATGGGTCTCAATCATTTTCTAAAAAATAAACTTAAAATTTTTGCCTGTATCACCTCTTAGAGTGTTCCCTCTGGTCTTTGAGGAGCCTCCCCTCCCGGCTCACCTCTGCCCGCTTCGAGGTATTCCTTGCGCTCAGGTGCTCACAGTTGCCCTGCGTGACACCTCTCCACAGAACCTAGTGCCTTTTACAGCTTTGAAAGGAAAATCCCCAAGCCATAGCACCCTGGACAAACAGGAGTGTCCCCTTTGATGTATTAATAGCACTTGCACACACAGCCCCCAGCCCCGCCGCAGCAATTCCCTGGGGCTCTCTGGCCTGGTGGGAGGGGGGTGCCAGTTAATCCACTTGGGGAGAAGGGCCGCTCCAGTTCCTGCCATGGCATCCATTTCTGGTACCCCTTTTCCCGCCTGCCACCCCAACTCAGACAGGAGGACAGAGTGGGCACTATTGGTGCTTCTGCTTCTAAACACACACACACACACACACACACACACACACACACACCCTGCATGTTGCCTTTGCCTCCTCCGAGACCGCTCTGAATACTCATTTCAACCAGATTTCGCCTGAATAAAAATGTTAAGGGGAAGGAGAGGTGCCCCAGTGTGATTTCCCTTAGGGAAATTTCCACTGGTAGCTAGTTCTTATTTGTTCGATAAACAAAACCTTCGACTGGGAATTGAAGGTCAAACAAGCAGAACCCACGTGGAACATTTGCCTGTGCACCTGGGGGAGGGGGCCAGCCTCAGCCCAGCCCCCACCCCACCAGGGCGGTGGTCACCATGTCCCGGTGTCGGCAAATGGAAATGAAATGTATAATTCATAAGGCTGCGGTGGTGTGCAGGCTGTGTGTGTGTGGGTGGGGGGGCGGCTGGATTACAGAATTGAGAAATGCGGCCGCGGTGCGTAAGTAACCTTTCTAGGTTAGAGGCTGCTGTGATAGACGGCCTGCATTGTTCTCTTTCTGACCTTTTTCTGAACTTCCCCTTAGAAGAACAGAGGAAATACAGTTCTGCCTTTTCCCATATTGTTTTTGAATAATACCTTTAGATGCCAGCTTTTCGCATCTCTGCTCTTCCGTTTGGGGGGTTGCTTCTCCCCTACCCCACCCCCAACTCCCCTGAGCTTTGCCGCTTCCCCTCGAAAAATCTCGTCGCTAATTACCTTGTCCCGGTGTTAATGGGAAATACAGAGGCTTCACAAATATTTGTCCATATTGAGCACAGGATGCGCAGGGAAAGAAGATGCCCTGCAGCAGCCTTCCCCTCCCCCAGCCCAGCAAGCCGGTCCCGAGAATGGTCCCGGGCACGGAGGCAGCAGGCGATGAGAAGTGCACGGGCTGAGGCTGCTCAGTGGGCAGGATGAGGGAACCAGCGACGGGCCCTGAGCTCTGGCTTGCAGATCACAGGCATTTAACCAGATGCTGAGGTGCATGCAGGATGATGCTCACTCACGGCTAAGCTGTGATGCAGTTCTAGGGGGGGAGCAAGGCTGCAGGGAGCGGGGTGCCATCTTTCATCATCAGCCTTTCCTCTCTGCAGCCTGGAACACTCAGCCCTGTATCCTCCTCCGTACCTCCCCCCACCACGTCAGTTTCCTGGTCTGAACTTGAGTCCCCCGTGCAGGCCCGAAACCGTGGGCTCTGTGAGGCGTGTGTCCGCCCCTGGCAAGTCGGGGAACCCGAGAAGAGAGAAGGCTTCCTTCCGCTCGGTTTCCGCACGAGTAAGCATCGCTAAAAAGTCAGGCAGCGAGTCGTTTGAGCAAGCCTCAAAACTGAATCTGGAGTTGAATCTTTGGGGTTATTTAGGGTTGTTTTGTTTCTTGAAAAACAACCCTTTTTTTTCTTTTCTTTTTTTTTTTTGAGGCCGAATGAAAAGGAACTCGGCAGCTGCGTGTCGGAGCCTCGCAGGCCGGGCTGGTCTGGGTTCCCTCCATTCAGCTGGCTGGGCTGGCGGAGCCCCCGCAGAGCGGCCCCCGCGGGCTGCACGCAGGCAGCTGAGTGCTTCCTCGGGGAGCACACGTCGGTGCTCGCTCCTCGAGGACCGGCCGATCTCCCGGGGAGCCCAGGGAGGGCCGAGGTACATGCACGCAGAGACCGAATGACCGCATGATGCCGCCAGCTCTCCACAGAGGCAAACCCAGGGAGCAGCCACTCGGCTTCATTAAATGATATTTAAATGATATTTCAAAACTTTTATTCTTTGGCAGAAAAGAAACAGCTCTTCACACCAGTCATCACCGCCATTCTTTCAAACATCCGTTTAATTGCTAGTAGGGGGTTTTTTTGTGGATTTTTTTTTAATCTCCCTAGCTGCCTCCTCATTCCACTTGTTACTTCTTTCTTCATCTCAGACAGTCTCTTCCCGTTCACCCACCACTCCTAGCTGAAATATTTTTTAAAGAGACAAATCCTGTGTCAAGCTTCTCCCATTAAAAATAAATAGAGCTTTATCGGTTTCTATTCAGATGTCTCCATGGAAATCCTCCTTATCAGAGAAGAACTAGAAGGAGCTTGTTTGCTTCCTACCCTTTGTCTCTCCTTAAAAATAAATATATACGTACGTAAATAAACAAGTGGTAAGAAATCCCCGTTTTTGCCTCTTCCTCCGATAATCGCGTGAGTTCAGCGAACATCTGGGTGTTGAGCGTCGCCTAGTGCTGCCGGTGCTTGGTGGTGGGAAAAAGATAATGAGCCCTTCCACCTCAACCGTGACGCCCGGGGTCTGTGGAGGGCGCCCCCACCCCGACCCCCGTGCGCAGGGCCGGGTGCCGCGAGGTGCGTGGAGAGAAGTAACGCGCAGTCCGCTGCCTCGACATGCTTCCAGTCCTGGTGAGAAGCTGATTGTACGTCATTCTCATTTTTTAGAAATAGTAACTATCAGCGCAAGGATGCATGCAAGGGATGAATCAGCCGCAGGTGAAGTTGCAGGGAGGTAGGGAAACAGAGAGTCAGGGAAGAGTTCCGGAAGAGGCGAGATTAGAGGTGAGGCCCTCGAAGGCCTTGGTCCTCGGTAGCCAGAGAGGTGCTTCCCGTGGAGGAAACGGGTGGGGGATGGAGGGGACGCCTTGGGGTGTCGGGGCCCCATCCCCGCCGCACACCCCCTCACCCCGTTCCTTTCTTGCTCCCACCACGTAAGCCCCTTCCTCCCGCTCTCCCTTCCTCCTTTCTGCCTTTCCTTTTATTTTCTCTCTTAAACTCCAGCTGACATGTGGCAGCTCCGCGCTTCCACACACTGGCTGGCCCCCTTGGCCAGTGTCGTGGTCAGTGCACAAGAGAACAGAATGGACTTTTAATCTCTTTTGCTGAAGCCCGCTCTGTTCCAAAGGCATGTGCAAGCGTCCCAGCCTCTGGCTTATAAAGAGGCCCCATTGTTGGGATGAGAAAAGCAGATTATGGGGAGAAGAGGCAGAGGGATCCTCGGCTAGGGCCAGCTGGCTGTCCTGCCACGGACGAAAACATCCCCCGGCTCTGCGCCACAGTTGGTGTGGATTTCGCACTGTGAGGGTCAGCCGCTGTCCCCAGCGGGGGCCACCCCTCTGTCCCGTGGGAGTGGGGGTTCAGCTGCTTCTCAGAGCGTGTCTGCTGCCCTTCAGCTCCCCCTAGTGGGAGCTGCGAAGAGCCAGCTGAACTTTTCTTCCCTCCGTGACCCAAACATAAGGCAGCAAACTTGGGTTTCGTGGTTGTTTTTCAGCTTCTTTAGGAAAAGTTGAATGGTGGAAGGTTTTCCCCAAATAAGCCACCCTTGGCAGAAGAGCTGGAAGGTATGCCCGCTTTGTTTGGCAAAACTCTCATTCCTAGCTCCTGCCGGAACACACAGCCGCTGCCGTGGCAGGTCCCCGAGGGCCGTGGTCGAGTCCACTCTGCCATGCTTCCTGCTGTAGCATCGGGTGAAGCATGCGTGCTCGGGCCCCTCCTGCAGGTCTGGTCCCCGGGGAGAAGCACTCCCCCAGAGAGCAAGGCCAGCCTCATCTGCCTGGCTCCCCGACCCCGCTCATACCTGCCCACTGGGAATGGGGCCCGTCCTGCCCTCCTAGGTCAGAGCCAGCCACGGCAGCCAGCGGCGGGGCTCCAGGCTTTCGTTGAAAACTGGAGTTTTCGTTGAAAACTTAGGCAGAGTAGTAGTGAGCTTCAGACCTTCTTTCTCAGTAATTCTCCATCAGCAGCGCCGTCCACGGAGAGAAGCCCCTGAGGACCTGGAGACATCCTGGTGGCTGCAGCGGAAATGCAGCCTCCGATGTGTGTTTGGCATCTTCATTCGGGGGTTCTCTTTCACAGCTCAGGTTTCTGGCTTCTGCTGTCTCAATTGCGTGTCTCCAGTCAGTGACACCAAGTGCAATCTCCCTCTTGAAGGAGAAGCCGGGTCCCCATCTGCAGCCCCAGGCCATCAGCCCTCCAGACCACCCCACAGCCACATGATGAGGCAGCGCTGTCAGGACAGGAAGTTCCGCCGAGGACGAGGCTTGTTTCTGTTACTGTGCACGTGCTGGGAGCTGGCAACTCTGGGCGCCCCTCCCCGACCCCAGTTCATGCCCGAGGACCCCCGGCAGGAAGCCTCATGGTGCTTCAGCCTTGTGTTGGTTCTATTCACTCATCCCACAGACACTCTTCAGTACTTGCTGCGAGCCGGTCAAAGCTAAATGTTCACTAATGAGAAGTTTTGCGTTTGCATTGTTGAATGTAAGTGATGCATATAAGTGATGTTACCTTCTTAGTGCGCTTTTCTCTGGAGTGGTGAGTGAGCCTTGAATCGACCGATTGGCGTGGGAGAGGCCAGGCTGCACTCTGTGTGTGGGTCACACATCGCCACTGGGAATAAAGCGAAGGTGCCGCATTTCCAGGTGGCCCACGGCGACTGCAATGCCAAACTCCCTCCCGGGGCGGAGGAAAGAGGAGTGGGCTTGGGAAGCTGCACAGTGACAGCAGGGGACAGGGCGACTTGGGTCAGGCCTTCCTGGTATCGCCAGGCTCCCCGGGGAAGCTCTCAATGCACAGTTTCAACCCTCAGTGGCAGCCAACAGGCTTACAACGAAGCAGAAGGGGGACGGTCGACCAGAGGACCTGAAAAGAGTGTCCGAGGTTTGCCCTCTGTCTTGCTCAGCCAGCCGGGGCGCTTTCCCAGCCCCGGGCCTCGGAGCCGAGCCCCTCGGTGTCAGGCGGAGGGCCCCTCCAGTCCACATGTTCAGGCACCCCGCATCCCAGAGCGGCAGGGCCTGCCTGCTGGCAGGGGGCACCGCGCAGGGCGGGGACACAGGAGCATGTGTGTGTGAACAGAGTCGCTGTGCGCAGACACACGCAGAGAGCTGTGATTTTGTTTCCCGGGGTGACAGGTGCTCTTGCAGTCATTGACTGAGCACGTAGTTTGGCGAAAAGTGGGAGCCCAGCACCTGGTGATGCTGCTGTCCTGTGGGGCGGCGGCGGTGAGCAGGACCAGGCTTTTCTCAGCAACGCTGGGCTGCGTGGTAAAGGCACCGGAGACCAGACTGGGAGGTACCAGGCTGGGGACAGGCACAGGGCGCAGCACACTTCCTGAGGGTCGGGAGTGACAGGACAGTGTGAGTATCTTCAGAATGACCCATTGTGGGGTCCAAGCCAGTTCTTCCTAGGACATTTCTCATTAAGATTTTCTAGGAGTTCAGTGGCTAACATCAGGATACGCTCCGGACATCCTAGAACTGGTTTTCAGTTTACACCAATATCATCAGAAGCCTTTGGAGATTTTAGGGAGGTACATTTAAGATCCAGCCTTTTTTTCTGGCCTGTAAATAAGAAAGCTAGACTTTGACACCGCTCTGTGCAGAGTCAAAGCAGCGCTGGCAACCAAGGATCAGCATGGGGTGGCTAAATAAAGTTATGTTTGTACATATGCGTAAGTAGATGTATGTGCGTACCAGGAATGTCTGCAGAGCCAAGATACTCACTGGCGATACAGATCACAAAGAACATGCCTCTCAGTGTTAACGTTACTCTGCAGATGGTCCGTTGAGTCAAGGCAGCCGGCTTCCTGTGGGGGACTGTCCCAAGTGTGGCTTGAGAGTGATGTCAGCATCTAGGCCAAACTGCGATTCTGTGCGACCCATGTGGATGCGACGTGCGGCGACTCATTCTAACGTTCTGAGCATTTCTCTGGGTGATAATCTGGAGGCACTCAGTTACGACCCAATGGTTGGTGATGTCTTGAATGATCCTCCGCAGCACACAGTTCTATGGCCATCGGCAATGGCCCTGACTCAGAACTTCCAGGACATCCCTGCAGCGACTTTGCTGCATGTGCGACATCACGCCAGGACCACCCACAGGCCCGAGTGGGGTGTCTTTCCTCGCCCCCCCCCCTTTGAGTTCAGGGCCTCGCTCCTTGGACGTAGCTCTCCACCTCGAGGCTGTCTTCTGCTCACGACCAGGCAAGAGTACTCTCTGGGAGGGTGTCTAGAGACCGTAGGGTCCACAGTGTCCGGTTGGGCCACTACGAGGACAGTGTCCTTGTCACCTCAGCCCAGTGCAGACTAACAGTTCGTGGGCTCCCGGCCAGCCTCACCCTGCGCTTCCTTCCAGGAGCTCCAGCCCTGGGGCCCTTTGTCCTTCTCACGGACCTGGAGCCCCAGTCAGGGTCAAAGCCATTTCTCTTCTATCTCCTGTTCAGCGAGGAAGTCGTGTCTTTCAAAACCAAACCTCAGGCTGGCCTTGGATTCCCCAGGCCCCCATCAACGTTAGATCCCCACTTGGACCCTCCTGGGGTCCCGGACATGGAATGACTCCTCCTCCTAGGGGTGCTGCTCCCCTTTTCCCCGGCAGCCTGCCACTGGGCACAGGGCACGTCCCCTGTCCTGCTGGCCGCCCGAGGTGTTCTCCAGCACTCTCCCTTCAGGCTGACTCCGTCCAGGTCCTGGACAGAGGCATGGGGGCCAGTTTCTCTGAAGTCGCCTCCTCCCTGTCCTCAGTCCTCAGGTCCCTGCTGTTCCTTCGGTCCTGTGTTGCTTTGATGTAACCCCTCGCCCCCCATTCTGGGTCATCAGCTCCAATGGCTGCAATAGTGGCTCAGAGTTCATGTCAGCACTTCCAAATCTGCTGTTTTTGCAGTGGAACCAAGCCTAAGATTTAACAACCCCTCCGAAATACAATTCACATTTCAATTGCTTCTGCCCCAGCCATACTGAGGTTACCTTCAATCTACATATATTTGTGGGCATGGGCTTTTCCACTGCAGTTCAATTCAAGTACACCTTCTAACATCAGTGATTATAAAATACCGTGGGCTAATAGAATGTCTTGCTTCCAAGGAGTTCAAACTGCTTTATAATTCCACTGACCATAATTTATCTTCATAAGCTGCTCTAGAGACAAGGAAAAAAGCAAGATTAATAATCACATTTCATAGATGGCGAAATAAAAACTCAGAGAAATTGAGTAACATTTCTCTAGAAATGCGCAGTCCTTCCTGTGCTCTCTGATTAGTATTGCAGATTTATTGCCCAAGTTGGGAGTGGCTGCGAACCTTGCACTTGTTTTATTGGCGTGTCGTGCAGATGGTCGAGACAGTGACTTTGGTCTTATGCTTGGCCGGGGCGCTGGTGAGCGAGGGGAGGCACTGTGAAAGGGGCTTCAGAGTGAGGGTCGCACTTCCCCGGGCAAGGACAGCGTGGGCGGCTGTGGACAGGCAGCTTTCTCTCTAAAGCTGGGTGGTGGGTACTTGGTGCTTGGTTGTTGGTTATTAGCTTTTGTACTTCTCTAGGAACATAAATGAAAACAAAAGGTGTTCCATTTGTATGCTTTAATATATTTACACAGAGATGTCCTAATGTTTCAACATGCACGGCAGACAGTGGGCTTTTAAAAGGATGCTCTTTATGCAGTGTTGTGACAGGACCTGGCCACAGTACAGGTGGGTGGCACGGTGTTTGTTGATTGCCTGCCGCATGCCGGCCCTGTGCTCGGTGCTCCCGACAGCGCTGGCGTCTCCCCAGGAGCCCGGGCCCCCCAAGTGTGCGTGTTCCTGCTCGATGTGGATGGTCCCCCGCTCAGCGTCCGTTGGGTCACAGTCCCGCAGGGTCACGTGACCGGGGCGTGCTCCTGGAACGCCCGGTTGGCTCTGCGCACCCTCTGGAGAGCTGGTGGAGCGAAATATCGAAGCTTCAATAATTGAGGTGTCAGAAATGGCAATTGTTTATTCTCTTTCTCTAGAAAAACAAGAATTTTCAGCGTCCTGCGATGTGAAGGTTAGAAAGGAACAGTTCCTCTCCCCCTCAGGTGCAGATTTTGTCTGACACCTTATGTACATTTAGAGCACTTTTCATGTTCGAAAACAGTGATGAGGAGACTGCAAGACGATTCCGACTCCGTGGGGTGGCGAGTCCTTACAGGGACGGGTGGTTCCGAGCCCAACGGGAAAGGTGGTTTCTCAAGCCAGCAGTTCCACCTGCTGCGGAACCGAACTGCGAACAGAAATGGCCTCCATGGAAGAAACTAGAATGTGATTAAAAAAAAAAAAAAACAGACAAACTTTGAAACAGAAAGGCCAAGTCGTCTGCCTCTGGTCCTCGGAAGTGTTGCCAAGGAGATAGTGCGGCTTCGGGGTTGAAAGAGGAAGGTCCGTTCCTCGTAGAAATGTGTGGAGCGTACCTAGCATGCCCCAGGTGCGCGGGAGACGCAGTGGCGACCCTGCTCTGCGCCTGGGGGCCACCCCTTCCTGTCCACTCACCAAGACTCAACTCAGAACTGCCCCCGGGAAGCCCTCCCTGCTTTGTCTCGCTGCCCCAAGCAGTCCCTCGCGCGTGTACCAGGCCCACGCTTGGCACGTCGCCTGTGGGCTGTTGGCATGCTGCTGCCTCCGACCAGACAGCGGACTCCTGGAGGTGCCGTAGCGCCTGGTTGAGTTGTCCTCCTTCAGCGCCCAGCACAGTGCGTGGCGCGTTGGTAGGTGCTCAGGGAGTGGAGGTTGAGCATTCGAGCATGTGAGTAAACCAGTGGAGCTTGAACCAAAATCCGGCGTAAGAATAACCATTGGTAACGCTGGTGTCTTTGTCCCTGCAGCGGAAGCAGCCCTAGCCGCCGTACAGAGCAGGTGCTTCAGGTGTGCCGAACAAAAGGAAACAGATTCTAGACTGGACTTTGAGCTTCCAGGAGCTCAGAGCCTTCTGGACGAGCAGAGGAGGGGACCCGGCATCTGCCGGATCACAGCAGAATGGCCCGCAGTCCCCTGAGGATTCCTGGGGGCCAGGTAGAGAAGTGCCTTCCTCACCCAAGGGCTCCCGGCCTGGGGGCTGAGCCGACATTTGCACAGCATCTGCTGGGTGCGCTTCAGAAGGGTTAGCGACACGTATTCAGAGCAGCGGTGGGCGCTTGATTCTTCTCTGTCGGGCTGGTCTGGTGATTTGTGTTCGTGTCTTCATCGCCGGTTGTCCCAGCGCAGAGAAGGTGGGCGGTGCAGGTTTGAGTCAGAAAGGGGGCAGCGGGGGCAAGCTATAGGAGTGTATCGAGGGTACGGAGGAAAGGACGCATCCTTGTGGACGAGGAGGAGTCTTGGGGTGGATCGGAAAAGGCTGAAACCAAAGACAAGCGACCAGCAGGGGTTACAGGAGGGCCTGGACTGGCCAGGGCTCGGTCACGCCCCGTGGCAGCGGCAGCAGAGCCGCGAGCTGGGCTGGCGAGAGGGTGAGGCAGAGAGCGGCTGTGGGGGACTGGCTCCCGGAGACCTTCTCTGCCCCCTGCTACTCTCTTTGGCTTCGCTGCTGTAATTTTGGGGGAGCCGCCTGCAGGTGCTGTGCCGCGCCCCTCCGAGCTGGCCCTACGCAGGGGAGCCTGGGCTGCAGGCGCATGCCGGTCTCCGGGCCCACGCGCCTGGAGCGGCCACCCGCACGGAGGCCTGCCCCTCCTCGGGCTGAACCCTGCCCTCTCGGGCCCAAGCTTCCCTCCCTTCACGGAGACCGAGCCCCTCTGCTCTCCTTTGTTTGTGCTCCCTTAGAACTTCCCGTCTGAATCACACGTCTTAGCACTTCCTTATATTCCATAGAGGGTTGTTCCACCAGCAAATCCTTACTGACTGAGTGGCTGCCAAACGCCAGGCGCTCTGCTGCCTCGTGGACTGAGTGGCGGGAAGAGGCGGTCGGCAGGTTGCTGGGCAGGTGCTGTCCAGCGACCTGTGTGGCACTGTGGATGGAAGCTGACTGGTGTCGAGGGAGGCCTGTCTGTGGCGGCGACAGTGACGCAGAGTCTGAAGGGTGAGGAGGAGCCCTGGCTGGTGTAGCTCAGTGGATTGAGCGCGGGCCTGCGAACCGAAGGGTCGCGGTTCGATTCCCAGTCAGGGCACATGCCTGGGTTGCCGGGCCAGTTCCCGGCAGGGGACATGCAGGAGGCAACCGCACATTGATGTTTCTCTCCCTCTCTCCTTCCCTTCCCCTCTGAAGATAAATAATAAAATAAAAAATCTAAAAGATGAAGGGTGAGGAGGAGGCAGCCGTCTGAGAGCCAGCGGAGAGGGCAGGTGAGGCCGAAGCAGCAATGGTGCACGAAAGCTCCAGGCCCAGAAGCCGCTTCGGTATTTGAGAAATTGAAAGGAAGCCAGTCGGACTGGAGCGTCGTGAGCTAGGAGAGTGGACTGACCCTGGAGGGCCCTGTGGGCCGTGGAGGGATTAGGTTTCGTTCTGAGTGGGGAGGCTTGGAAGGGCTTCAAGCCAAGGGAGGTGTGGCGCGGTCGCCCGGCGTCTGCGCAGAGCACGGATCGGAGGAAGGACACACCGAGCAGGGAGCTCCGGGTGAGATGGGGCGGCCAGCGCCTGCGTGGTGGCGGCAGAGGTGGAGAATCCAGGCCCAGTCTGAGACATGCTTCGGAGCTGGTCTTGCTGGTGGGTTGGGTGGTGAGGACGAAGAGGGGACAGAGGAACCAGAGGTCATTCCCACGGGCAGCAGGGTGGTGATGGCCGGGACAAGTTCCCTCTTAAACACTGTGCGGATTGTGAAACATTCCGGTGGAGATGTCAGGCCGTCAGAACGTGAAGCCGGAGCTGAGAAAGGTTCCAGCTGGAGGCAGACATTTGGGAATAGGAATGGAATTTAAACCTGCGGGTGTGGATACAATTGTGGGTAACTTAGAACAACAGACACTTATTTTCTGGAAGCGGAAGTCCAAAATCAAGGTGTCGGCTGGAGCATGCTCCCGCTGGAGCCTCTAGGGGAGGGAGGATCCTTCCCGGCCTTTGCTAGCTTCTGGTGGCCCTGGACCGTCTTTGCCTGTGACAGCATCGCTCCAGTCTCTGCAGCCACCTTCACACGGCCAGCTTCCCTCGGCGCCTGTGTCCAGGCTGCAGACTCTTCTGACAAGGACACCAGTGACATTGGACTGAGGGCCCACCTGACTCCCGTGTGCCCTCATCTTAACTCATCACACCCTCAGCGACCCGTTCCTGAACAAGGTCACATTCTGAGGGACCGGGGATTCGGACTTCACCGTGTCTTTTGCGGGGGACACAGTTTAACCCAGGACAGTGACCTGGAACAAGGTGGAAAAGAGAAAAGAAGGGTCCTGGGGCTTTGCCATCATGTAGCATTTGGATAGCGGATGGGCCAGCAAAGAAGGTGGACGAGCCCCATGCAGAGAGGCAGGACACCCGGGGTGTGGGTGTCAGGACAGGAGGATGGTCACGGGGCTGAGAGGTGGATCAGCGGCTGGGCCAGCGTGGTCACTGCCGATCTGGGGCGGAGCGGGGGGGGGGGGAGGTGCGCAGGCGGTGGGAGCAGAGAGCAGCAGGAGACCGCTCCTCGGGGATTTGGCTTTGGGGGGAGACGGAGGCAGGGCAGCGGCTGCGGAACAAGAAGGGGTTAAGGGAGGCTTGCTTTCGTCGTGGTGTGCTTTGTTCTTGCGCTTGGCTATATATTTTTGTTAACGGGCCGTGTTAGAGCACGTTTATGTGCTTGAATCAGCTCTGCTTTTGTGTCTGCGTGTTTATAGTGTGTGTTTTGTGTTCAGCATGAGTCGTCACATGTGTTTCTGCATGGCCTTCCCAGCACCAGGGCCCCTGGGGACAGGACTGCGCCTTCCACTTCTTCTGTCCCCCCTCCATCTAGCCTGACATTTGTTCATTCCGGTCACAGCAAGAAAAACACTCCACCGCACTTACCTCGGCACCATGAATGGCTGGGATCTTGTTTTCTGATGGAGAAAGGACGCTCCGTGATTTTCGCAGACCCTGCTCAGGAGCATCGACCGACTCAGGAGGCCCCTGTCCGGTGTTCCGGCCAAAGAGCATTGCCGAGGCGCCCTTTGCGTGACAGGCTTATTTGTCAGTCTGCCCGGCACACTGTCAGGGAGCAGAAGCTGGGAAATGGGTTTCCAGAGGTTCTGAACGGCCCACTTCGGGGCATGAGGACCCCGAGAACAGGGGGTTAACCTAATAGGAAGGGCAGCCCCGTGGCCACGTCCAGAGACGTCCCCACGGAACCAGACCAGCCTGCTCCTAAGACCCGCCTGGAAACTGGAGTGCCCAGGCTGCCAAGGGGGCCAAGGTGCAGGTGACAGGAACGGGGCCGAGGTGGAGAGACGCGTAATCTGGAGCCAGCAGCCTGCCAAGGAGGCGCTCGCTCCCGGAACCAGCACCAGGGCCCTTCTCCCAGGGAGAGGCCCGCGTCGGCGCCGGAGGGAACACAGGCGGGCACGCCTGACTCTGGAACAGCAAGGGTGGGAAGAAACGCAGCTTCTGACCCGTGTCGCAGAACGCGTTGTCTTCTCTAGAATGTTCTTTTCAGATATTGCTTCTTCCCTACGGGATGTGGTTTGTTTGTTGGGGTTTTTTGGTAAATAAACCAATACCATCTCTGAAGAGATTGCACTGCTAGAGGCAGCCTGCGGTAACCTCATCGGTCACGCACAGTGGTCGGCTGAGTCCAGAAGCCCTGGTGTGTCCTAGCTCGCTGGACACAGTGACCTCGTGACGCAGGGCAGTCCAGCAGTGACATAAAACTGCCCCAGGCACCCAGGGCACCAGGGCTAGAGAGCAGACTGCGCGCTGGCAGGGCACTCACTGGCAGCTGAAGATGCCGGGCAGGGAGGGGACAGGGACAGGACGGGCCGTTAAGGAACCCGGAGGCACTTGCCCCCCACCCTCCTGGGAGGACACAGGCTTGGCTTGGAGGAGAATCGTGTCTCGCTGCCCGGGCTTTGGCCCTCTACAAGCTCCCAGCACGGCGCTGATCTCCAGCTCGAAGGACTCGCAGAAACTCCTTTTCACGTACGAAAAATCAAGACTTTGTAACAAGACCTTTTGGGTTTGGTTCTGTTTGTTCAATACCGTTATGGAGAAGAAGAAAAAATAGCAATGAGAGCAAATTTGTAGGAGCAAGGTGGGGAGATGCTTCTTCAGTGGGGAATAGTCCAGCTCAAAGCCCAAGGCAGGTGGCGGTGTTTCTGATCACACCCTTCCTCCCGGCCGGCCCTCGAGCAAGACGGGTGGAGTTCCCCCAGGGAACGGAGGCCCCCAGCTCCCTCACGCCCGCCCCCGCCCCTCGGGCTGCTGACAGGGTGGACAGCGGCGCCTTCGCTGCATCATCAGGCAGGGAGTGTTTCGAGGAAACGGAGGGCGGGCTGATGTGTGTCCTGCCCGGCAGCACCTGGAGCCACATTTTCAAAGCCGCAAGCTGTGTTCAGCCCTCGTACTCGGAGCTTGGTTTTCTCCCAAACACACCCCTACCTGATGATGCCAGATTCTTAGACAACAAGACGCGCTCCGGTCTCTCTGGGTAGGATTACCGACTACAGGGGAAACGTTTGGAGTTTAGGTGGGTCCCCTTCGGCAGCCCCAGCAGGGAACCTTGTCTGTCGCGAGAAGGGCCACCGCTCCTGCAGTGGGGAACGAACGGGTTTAGGGTGGAATTCTGGCTGATAGCCGGCCTGTGTGTTCATGAACACGGTTCTGTAATCGCAATGTTAGAGAACTTTTGAGAAGCTAGTGACTAAAAAAGGTACTTCGTAGGGAGAGTGGGATACAAACTCCTGAGAAAGGGATCGGCGGCATGGACGGATACTGGATTTCATCCCAGTATTCTGGGCGGGGGCAACTTGTTTTATGTAGTACATTATTAAAGATAGGATACCTGTACTTGAGAATTCCTTTGTAAAACCTGGGCATTGAAAACATGGTTTCCCGAGTTTTCAGCTACAGAAGAGAGCTGCTGGACGCCTCCACAGTGGCTCTTAGCTCATCTGGTTGGGGTGTAACAGTGATGGAGTCAACAGGTGAGGGCTGCTGCAGAGCCACAGACCAGCCATCTGGCCGGGCCTCCTGCTGGTGGGGAGGACCAAGCCCAGGACTGGAGGGGTCACTGCCACACAGTGAGAGAACCACAGGCCCTTTGGAGGGGCTGCGTCCATGATGGCCCTGGTATGGCAGACAGACTTCAGTGTCGAATTCCCAGCGAAATGGCTGCCCGCATTTCTGAGCTGCTAATCCTTTCATCCATTCTTTTTCAGGGCCCCTGAGATCATCCTCGGTTTACCGTTTTGTGAGGCCATTGACATGTGGTCCCTGGGCTGCGTCATTGCGGAGCTGTTCCTGGGCTGGCCGCTGTATCCAGGCGCTTCAGAGTACGACCAGGTAGGTCCAGGTAGCACAGGTATCTGTGACGGTCGCTCAGGTCTCCTCTGGATCAGCAGTT
Organism: Glossophaga mutica; assembly: GCA_039655065.1. NCBI lineage: Eukaryota > Metazoa > Chordata > Mammalia > Chiroptera > Phyllostomidae > Glossophaga > Glossophaga mutica. The sequence continues at coordinate 10,691,483 of CM077313.1, forward strand.
CGCTTATAACACGGCCTGGGGGTGAGGTCACAGGGTGCCTTGTCATCTCTCAAACCTCGTGTCCCTTCAGCTTGCTTTCCTCTCTTTATTCCCCTTTCTTTTCCCTTTTCTTGTTTTTTACTCCCCCCTTTCCCTATAACATTGTATTTCTCTCAAAGGCACCAGAGCCGTTAATATGCCATATGTATGGTGACAGGAGACACCCTGACCTCCTTCTCATCTTTCCTTGCAGATTCGGTATATCTCACAGACACAGGGTTTGCCAGCTGAATATTTATTGAGCGCAGGGACAAAGACAACTAGGTTTTTCAACCGTGACACGGACTCGCCGTACCCTTTGTGGAGGCTGAAGGTAGGAAGAGCACGCCCTCCCTCCATTCTCACCAACACCCCGCACTCGGGGAACGAGGGCTCGGACCGCCTGGTAGGGAGCTGTGGGCAGCCGCCGGCGTCATGGAGGAGGGGCGCTGTGGGGATAACGAGGATGGATTTGAATGTTCAAAAGCACCACCTCTGATTGCTAACCTCCCAGAATTTAACCAGGGAAACCAAAACAGCCTGTCTGGTTTGCATGGAGAGAGAAATCCACCAGGCCCTGTCCTCAAGGGGCTCCCGGTCCGGAGGGAGAGCAAACCCGTGGCCCCCATAATGAGGACCCCGTTCCCGCTGGGAGTGGAGGGCGGGAGCCTCGGACTTGGCCTGCGGCAGAGGGCCCCGGAGGAGCATTTGAGGCAGGCCCTGCAGGATGAGGAGGGCCTTCCAGGCAAAGGAAACGCCCAGACACCCACGGCACTCTGGGGCCCCGGGGGCGGGGGCAGGTGGTGCGGCGCACGGCTACACACCACGAACTCTGGTGGTTTTACTTCAACGGAAACATATTTTACTTTCACTTTTATCTACACCTAGTAATTAAAATTCATGTATTTTCCTGGAAAATAATGCTAGTCTTCAGCATGTCTTACGTTCATTTTAGGTGCTACTTTTTTTTGCAAGAGAGTGGGTGGGTGGTGGTTGGTGGTGGTTTCTTTTTTTGTTTTTGTTTTTTTGACAGAAACTACAGCCAAATTCTGATACAATTTAAAGATAATGTGTGGAACCTAATGAACAAAATGAACAAACAAAATAGAAACAGACTCATAGTTACAGAAAACAGACTGACAGCTGTCAGAGGGAGCGGGGCTTAGGGGCTGGGTGAACAAAGTGGAGGCGTTAAACCAAAAAAGCACAGTGTGGGGATGACCGGAGGGAAAGCGGGGTGGGGGGAGGTGGCACAGGGGGGAGGGGGCTAAATGGTGATGGAAGGAGACTTGACTCTGGATGGTGAACACGCAATACAACATACACGTGACATATTATAGAACTGTACGCTTGAAACCTATGCAATTTTATTAACCAGTGTCACCCCAATAGATGCACTGAAAATTTTTTGAAAAACGAAAGAAAGATAATGGGAGGCCAAGAGCCACAAAAGATTTGGAAGCTAAGCGAGCACTCTCGGGCCATTGGCGGGAGGCTCAAGGTCAGGGCCAGGGGAAAAGAGGAGGAGGAGGAGGGCGAGGCCAGGCAGGGTCCACTTCCATGTCTCAGCTGGGCGCCCAGTCCTACTTGCCCAGCTGTCCGCGGGGTCGAAGCCTAGATCTTAGCAGCCCCACAGGTGCTGTTCTTGAGGGAGATTTTGAGGGCTAATGACCCGTGGTCCGTGGATGCATCCTAAAACCCGTAGTAATCGGAAACAGCAGCTTCCCAGACCAAGGCCAGTGGGGGAACTGGACGCGTGTGCCCCGATCCCAGGTGGAAGGGCGGCGCAGAACACGGACTCCGGAGCCGGCTGCCGCTTACCGGCCATTGAACCTTGGCAAGCTCCTTAAGCTTTCCATTCCTGTTTCTTCCTCTGGAAGTGGGTTGGTAATCATCCTACCTGAAATGGCTATAGAGGGTCGTAAGTGAGTTTACGTGCTTTAAAATAGCGTCTGGCACATAGTGAGAGCTACGTGTATAAGCCTTTGATAAAAAAATTAAATTAAAATTTTAAATCCCGTGGAGGAGGGCTTCTGCTTTTCCACATGGGGAATCTTACCCCTTAAATCAGGGAGGAGTGTGGGGTTATCACAGGTATCTGGCTCACCTTGAACCCTCCAGACCTGATGCCGACAGGCGTCTGTGGGAAGGAAGGGAGAGGACTGGGGCAGTGTGAAGGATGGAGAGAGGAAGTAACTAGTGCGCAGGCCACTTGAAGAGGAATCAAAGTCTCCTGCCCTGAAAGGCGGGGAAAAGAACCTCTGCGAGACGCAGAAGCTCTAGGCTGTAAGTTACAGCGACCAGGAAACGATTCAGATTCCCAATCGGCTTTCGCCTCTCTTGACCAGACGCCAGATGACCATGAAGCAGAGACGGGGATTAAGTCGAAAGAAGCAAGGAAGTACATCTTCAACTGTCTGGATGACATGGCCCAGGTAAGCTCCGCGGGTGAGCACGCGGCATCGGCCCTTTCAGAACCAAGCACAGCAAGGCTTCTGCCAGAGCATCGCAGGGCCGACTCAGCTGCCGTGGTTGACCTTGACCCTGAACAATGAATGACGTGCCAGCCGGAGTAAGAGTACCGCAGGGTTTGAGGAATGTTTTTAAAACCCAACACCAGCTCTTTAGAGATAGCGTCGGTTTATTGGTTCCCATTCGTGGAGAAGTGCTGGCCCGTCCTACTGACGTTTCCACGAGAAGAACTTAAGCCCGTCGGTACGTTCGGGTTTACCGCCCTTGGTTCGGTGTTAGTTCCCGGGGCCACCGTAACAAGGTACCTCGCACTGGGCGGCTTGAGATGACGGGCGTTTTTCTTCTCTCACGGTTCTGGAGGCTCGAAGTGCAAGGTCAGAGCACCAACGGGGCGTGTTTCCCCTGAAGACTCTAGCGAGAAAGTGTCCCTTGCCTCCCTGCTAGCTTCTGGTGGCCCCTGGGTGCCCTCGGTGTCGCTAAATCCCCCCAGTCTCTGCCGCCTCCTTCATGTGGCTTCCCCCAGGGTTTCCTCTCGTCTCTGCATCTGCATCTCCCTCTTCTTTGTCTTACAAAGATGCTAGTCATCGGATGTAAGGCCCCCCGATTCCAGTGCGCCCTCATTGTGACTGGGCACAGCTGCAGGGACCCTGTCTCCAAGGGAGGGCGCATTCACAAGTACCTGAGGTTAGGGCTCACCCTCCTCCGTCGTGGGGACACAATTCCGTGCGTCACACTCGGGCTCTCTCGGCTCCCTGCAGGGACCACGGGCTCTCACCTTTGTGCCCAGAGAAGGTGCTAGAGCTGCAGCCCTTTTTCGTGTAAGGACAAGACTAAAGTAAAGCTAGAGACCGATAAGCACTCAGCACTCCTCTTACTGAAGGTGCGGGTAACCAAATATCATGACGCTGAGTAACGTATACTTGTCGGTTGACCAGAAGCTTCGATTGTCCTAGAAAGCTGAAATTGCTTTCCAGGGCATGTCATGGAAAACACAGAAAGCACCACGAGTCTCCTAAAGGCTGTCCTAGGCTATAGGCTTGATCTGGGGAGAAGAGTCCCGTGTTCAGATGCCCTGCCCGTCCGGGCCAGAGCTGGCCCCAGTGAGCACAGGGACTGGAGTGTGGTGGCCACCACCCCGGGCGCTGCCAGAGGCCCGACAGCCTGCAGGTGTAGGGGAGGTCACTGAGCCCCCGACATTGCCCTCGCAGGTTAAATAAGTAAACCTTCTGCATTTTGTTGTGTGCTGCTCGGTTGCAGTTACTGTTTTTAATTGTGTAAAATACATGTAGCCTACAAGTCACCATTTCACCGTCTTTAACTGTACCTTCAGGAGTATTAAGTACCTTCACGCTGTTCTGCAGCCGGTCCGCAGAGCCCTGTTCATCTGCAGCTCTTGTCCACGCGGTGTGGTGTGGGAGCATTGCAGTTTGACTGATTAGGCAGGAGGGGGTGCATCCTGCCACTCCCACAGACCGGCAGCGACCTCTCCCATCCCCGTGCGGGGGCTGCCTCTGCCTTTCCTGCAGAGAGCACCGCCACCTCCTGTGGACAGCAGCGACCTGTGACAGCGCCTTCAACAGGGCCAACCCCGCCCACAGCGATCGGGAAGGGGTGGCTGAGAGACTGGGGTGGAGCAGCAGAGAAGAAGGGCGGTCTCGGGGAGGCACAGGGAGTCTGGGTGACCTGCGGCTGCTTGCTCCCAGGTGAACATGGCCACAGACTTGGAGGGGAGCGACATGCTGGTGGAGAAGGCCGACCGGCGGGAGTTCATCGACCTGCTGAAGAAGATGCTGACCATCGATGCTGACAAGAGGATCACTCCGATCGAAACCCTGAACCACCCCTTCGTCACCATGACTCACCTCCTCGACTTCCCCCACAGCACACAGTAGGTCCCTGCGCGGCGCCCTGCGGTAGGGCTCGGCTACTTCTTCTTTAAACCCCAGGGAGGAAATGTTTCAGGCTTTGCGGCCACGCGGCCTCTGTCGCGGTCACTCAGCTCTGCCATTCTAGCTGAAAGCAGCTGCAGACAGGACATAACAAATGAGCGAGGCTGCGTCCCAATAAAGCATTATTTATAAATACAGGTGGCGGCCACATGGGGACCCTGAGCCACAGGTTGCTTCACGCCAGAAAGGAGGAAACGGTGGAGTGTGGGAGAGTTCAAGGCCGGGTGGCCCGGACTCGGGGTATCTGTGCATGAAGGGGGTGCTCAGAACGGCGGGGTCCATGAAGCAGAGCCCCTCTGGGTACCAAAGGTCACTCCCAGAGCCCCTCCAGAGAGGACTCTGCCTGGTTGGGGTTGGGTTCACTCATTCAGTGGGCCGGGTGCGGGAGGGCCGTGGGGGACAAAGCAGATGGGGCCGCTGCCCACGGCAGCTTATAGTCCAGAGGCAAGAAAGGTCCAGACAACGAGGCTCTTCCCAGGGCAGGTAGAGGGTGTGATGGGAGCAGGTAATGAGGAAGTTGGGTCGAGGGGTTGGGCAGAGCCGGTTTTTCGAGGCCTCTCTCCTTAGCATGTCTGTGGCCGTCTCCTCCCAGTGCCCTTACATGGTCTTCCTTCCGCACAATGAAGTGGATTGGGGCCCACACTAGTGACCCCATTTTACCTCTGTAGAGATCTCCAAATTCAGTCACATTGTGACGTATGAGGGGTTAGAATTTGAACATATGAATCTGTCGGGGGCGGGGGGGTTGCAAAAATCAACCCATAACAGAGAGTAACGAGGGATCTCACTTCAGCCAGGAGGCCCTCGGGGTGAAAGTCACACCCCTGGGTGTCTGCAGGGAGGAGCAGGGTGCTCAGGGGTGCCGGCTGTTAGTTGGGGTCAGGAGGAAAAGGGGACAACGTGAGAAGAGGCTGGGCAAGAGAGACCGTCGCAGATCGCGGCTGACCCTGCCATGACCAGACTCAGACGGGACTAGTCTCAAGGCTAAACTTGACCTTAACCAACCTGCAAGAAATAAGTGGGTGGCACCTGCCACAGCTGGCACTTCCTCCAATTTCACTTCTGTTCTTTGTGAGTTGATGTTAAGCAAGTCAAATCACATTGCAGCAAACAGCGAGTCTTTAATTTAGAACCGTGTTTGAGACAACCAACTCGAGTACAGAGAAGGGACCTGGACCCTTGCAAACTCCTGTTACAGGATTTGTCCCATTTCTGAGTGTGGCTGGGGCACCGCAAGTGGGCATGAGTCTATACCACAGAAGGAAGGTGGGCTTGGTGATTCCTGGATAGGCCCCCAAAAGATCGGTCTTATATTCAGGGGCGGAGTGGGACGGCTGAGAAGCAGCTATGGTTGGGAGATGGAGGGGGTGCCTCATTAGCCACCTGCACTAGGTCAGAGAGCCGCCCACGGAAAGGGGGGTCATGGCCGGCTGCCCCCGGTCCTGTGCATCCAGGCTCCGTGAGGAAGCGGCAGCGGATGCTTCACTGTGCGGGTGAGCACCACGCAGGGAGGCCGTGAGCACCAGCTTTGCGTTCAGAACGTGGTTTGGGTCCCGGGAGGACAACTGACAACTCAGAACTCGGAAAAAGGGCCTCAGAAGGCAAGATGGGTCTCTGAGCACACCTAGGCTTACCTGAAAGCAGGCCCAGTCCCCAAGGGTCCCTCGAACTTACCGGGAAGACCACGAGATCTCCAGGGCAAGGAGAAACTGCGGAGCCGCCTGCTGTAGCCCCTGCCCTTGGAAAGGAGCTGACCATTTCTCTGTCCAGGACTCCAGTGCACGCGTGCCTTAAAAACCATCCCCACAGACGTAACCCAGAGTGCAGGTGCCAGGCCTTTCCAGGTAGAAAATTCTGAGTCTAAAAGCTTTTGGTTGAACTGTCACAAAACCACTGAATGCTTTCGTTACATTTCCAAGAGGAATTACTGCCTTATTCCTTCAGCTGCCATGGGGAAGCACTCAGCGGTGTGCTTAGTGCTTAGTGATGCTCAGAGTGCGCTGGCTTTACCAGCCAGGAGGTGTTTCCAGCCTTTGGTTGCGGTAGGGCACACATTCCTCTCCCCAGGGTCCACAGTCAGCAAATGCTGACTTTGAGTGCATCGTGCGGCCAGGGTGAGCAGTCGTTACCTGGGGGCGGGGGGCGGAGGGGGCATCTCTGAGCCTGTCCGGGGCGCATTTTAATTTCTTTTAATTCCTTAAAAGAAGATTATTTTATTTATATTTAGTCATTACATTATAGTTAAAATAAGTCTTTAAAATTCAACTTTATATACTGTTTTAGCATCTTGAATATTAGCATCTAAGGAGAAGTTTACTTACAAGACACAGAAGTGAGTGAGAAGCAACAAATAAATTCTGAATACTCTATGGAGGATTTTGCATTTCCTTTCATAACTAGGGTTTTGTTTTGAATGCATAAATGCAATGAAGAAAAAGGGAGAGAATTTTTGTATTTTAGTCATTGAGCAAGAACTAGAAAAGAAAAAGGACAGAAGAAGTTGAAGAAGTGTGTGTGTGTGTGTGTGTGTGTGAGAGAGAGAGAGAGAGAGAGAGAGAGAGAGAGAGAGAGAGAGAGAAAATTGCCTGTAATTAGCTCCTGACCTTGGCAGACTCCCTGTCCTCTCTAAACTTCACCCTCGTGCCTAAAACAGGGGCATCACTCAACCCTCCCTCTCGTGGTTGCTGTAGGATGGAGTGCAGAGTCTTGCACACAACTACCGCAGCTCTCAATCACTGTCGGCCACTATATTAATTATTAATGTTATTACTGTTCTCATTACATGCGTAGTTCCGGTGGGGAGAAAGTGGGCAGTAGTAGGGTCATGATACTGGGCTGGCTAGTTCCCCAGCTGGCCCCTAGATGGCGCCAGTGCCCCAGAGTAGCTGGGAAGGGAGTTGTCTTTGGGGAAGGTGGGGAGGCGTGTTGTGAGCGGCCGTTTAATGCTCCCAACCAGAGAATTTACACGTTTGTTTATGGGCCAGAAACCATACTGAAAGCTGAGAATGAGCAGTGACGTTGGAGACAGATCGGCAATAGGAGGAAAAGTCAGTGAGAGCCATCGGGTGGGTCTGTCGGGCTGTGGAGAAAGCCCACCTGTCCAGGGTGGGGCAGGATTTATCTAAGAAGCTCTGGCTGTTGCAAACGCAGGCTGTTGCAAACGCAGACTTTCATGAGAAACCCGGGAGACCAGACCCAGAAGTCCCCCTAGTTGTCTCCTTCACCGCACTAACTGTTCTTTCCTTTTCTCTCGCCGTTTCCTCCCCTTTGTCCCTCTTCTCCCTCCCTTACACCTCTGTCTCTGCCTTTTGCATGGACAGCGTCAAATCATGTTTCCAGAACATGGAGATCTGCAAGCGTCGGGTGAACATGTATGATACCGTGAACCAGAGCAAAACCCCTTTCATCACGCACGTGGCCCCCAGCACATCCACCAACCTGACCATGACCTTCAACAACCAGCTGAACACTGTCCACAACCAGGTGAGCGGGGGGCAGGGAAGACAGTGGGGCTGACCGTGGGCGTCAGAACACAGAATTGCTCTGCTGTGTATCCAACTCTGTGAGAAGCGGTTTGCTTGGAGGCTGTTTCCTGTGACAGTCGCAGGGACTCAGTGTGAGTGGGGACCCCTCCGAGCAAGTTGTGTGCGCGCCCCTCCATGGGAGCTGTCTCTGAGACGGCTCCTCTCACCGCCTCTGTCCGCTCGGATGCACGAGTAAGATGCAGGAGATGCTATGATCCTTGTATTTCAGCACCTGTCTGCTGAAGAATTCCAGAACCGGGACGCTAGCAGTCGTCTAGTGTGGGCCCCTCTCCCTTGTCCCCGGACTGCGGGGTCCATGCAGCCTCCTTTCAAGACAGAAACACCTGTCCTTCCTCCAGGTCATGGGGAACATCAATTCATCAGTCTGTCGCCAGAATCCCAGCCCCTGGAACTGACAGGAACCAAGAAACTAAGGTTTCCTTTCCACAGATTTCCAGCCTCTTGCAGAAAATGTTAGCAGGGTCTAGCAACTAACATGCAAGAAATGGTTACCGGCTGACTGATCTCCGGCCCTGGCTTGGGCGAGCTCTGCTGGCCCAGAGCCTTTTCTTTCCATCTTCCAGTTCCCCCAACGGTGTCCCCCCCAGACTCGTTCAGTCTTAACATCAGTGCAGTGAGAACACGCCTGTGCGCGTACACACGCATGCACACACACACGCCTTCAGAAGGGAGGAGTGCGTGTGTTCTGATCCTGAGGGGTGCATGAACACCTCCGCCTGGCCATCCCCTGCCTTTCGACAAGCCCCCTCCTGGCACTGGGAGTCACGAAGCCTGCCTTCCCCGGCCACTCCCGGAGCACACTGGGTCGCGCAGGCCTGGCTGTGCTTCCCAGCCTCCTCTCGCCCTCTGCCTCAACTCCAGGGGAGGACCCCTGGCATCTGCTGTCCCCTGGGGGCCACTGGCCTTCTGACAGCTCTCTGAGGGGGAGAGCCAGTGCCCCTGAGGCCTCACCGGCAAAGCAACAGGTATCCCTCCCAGCACCTAGCCCAGCCCTTGGGCCACAGCGTCTGTGGCCAGACCACCTCGCACCACGGTTCTGTTCCTCGTCACCGGAACCCCCACCCCAGTGAGCAGGCTGATATGGTGCTGCCAAGGGCGTGGAGGGAAGGCGGAGCCGTTCAGAAGGGAAGGCTGGCCAAATCGTGAGGAGGGCGGAGCGCCAGGCCCAAGTACGTGGACACTGTCCATCAGGCAGTCACCAGAGACTTGTGAGCAGGGGCAGTGACATGCACAGTCGTCTTTTGGAGAGAATGTTCTAGCTTCTGTGCCCAAGAAGAACTAGAAGAGAAAAGGCGGAGGCCAGAACCCGTCTGGTCAGGGCCTCCACTGGGGAAGGGGCGACTGACAAGAGCCCATGGGTGTCAGGGCTGCTTCGAAGGAAGGAGCAGCAGGCCCAGTGGCTGACCAGAAGGTGGGACAGTTGAGGACACTGGTGCCCCGAAGAGGAAAACCCCAGGCCCCAGGCCTGCAGAGAGTCTGGACTTCGGTCTGTGGAGCAGAGCAGACAGTGGGGACTACGTACGTGGGAAGCCCCAGGGGCAATGGGGACACGGGGAGAACCGAGAGGAAGTACAAGGCGTGGCATCGGGCAGAAGCGCGGACGCCAGCCCACACGTGCTGCACACGCTCCCCTCACACTCACCGCCTGGAGGCCAGCTACGTGACGCTCGCTGCACAGACACACGCTTAGCGGCAGAGCCCAGATCTTAACTTGCAGGCGCGCATGCCACACCATGTAGTACTCACCCTCAAACAAATTAACTTGCTTTGCACTGAAATGCAGCGTAAATCTAGGTATACAAAAACATGTAAAACGAGCCTGTCCTTTTTTGTGTGTCAAATTTGACACAAATACATACCCTTCTTGTAGTTCTGCTTCTGTGTGTGTCCAAAGGTCCTTGTGGTTCTTTCCTTCTTATTCCTTAGTCCTTGCAACCCCGTGCGGCCAACCCTCCTGTAAACCGTGGTGACTTTGAAGCCACTGGTCCCCTCCACCTACCATGCTGATGGATCGGTGTGAAAAAAGCCAAGATGGACAATTCCCAATGTAGAAGTCACTTTCCCTCCACCGCCTGGCTTCACACAATGGAAGTCCAGTCTCCAGGGGCGCTGCTCTCTGAGAGAAAGGAGAAAGGACACGACTTCACTATGTGTCTAACCCCTCTCCACTTTGATTCTCTTGACCCGCCAGGATCTTTCCTGTCTGCCTTCCAGGCTTGGCAGCTGGACACCAGTGCACGAATCCACACATTCACAGGGGAAACCCGGGGCCCGGCGCGCCCCCCTCCCTCCTTCCCTCCCTGATTCTGCGGCATAGTCCTTTGCAGCAGCTGCTGTGCGCCCAGCTAAGGGCATCTATGAACAGTGCTGCCCTTGGACCTGAACGGGAGGGCCCCTTCGAGCCCCCACCCGGGACACGTGCTTCCACGCCACGCTCCGGGTACCTGGGACCCTGGCCCTCTGGGGCCTCTTCCTGGATTCATCCTCTCAAGTGGGGGCTGCGCCCTCAGGTCCATGTTTGTGCGCCCACAGCCCCTCGGGTTGTGGGGGCAGAGCTGGGACAGGAAGAGAAGGAAGACAGGGGTTCAGCTTGCCCCTGTCGCCATGTTCCAGGACAGAACCCAGGAATCCAGGAGTCCTGGACTCAAACCGAGCTTTCCCTATTGTGATGAAGGTGTATTTGTCAAATCTGAAGGGCACAACATAAATCATTTTTAGCCTAATTTTTAATTTTTACTTATTGATTGTAGAGAGGAAGGGAGAGAGAGAGAAACATCGAGTTGTTACTCCACCACGCATGCACTCAGTGGTTGATTCTTGCATGTGCCCTGACCGGTGATCGAACCCACAGCCTTGGCACGTTGGGACGACGCTCTAACCTAACCAGCTGAGCTGCCCGGCCAGGGCTCTAGCCTGACTTCTAACTTTGTAGCGTTTAGCCGTCTGGTCAGTGAGCACCCCCCGGCATCTGGTCTGGGCCCCCCAGATGGCAGGCACAGGCCTGCACGTCAGCACCAGAGGTGACTGTCACAGGAGGCTGCAGGCCCCGGCGTCTCCTTGAGACTTGTCACCTGCGCGCCCCACTCCCCCGCCCTTCCGTTTCTGCCTCTTTGCCCTTGGATTTTGTTTGTTCGTTCTTCTTTGAGTTCATTTATTTGATTTAGGTTCGCGTCTCCCAACATGCCACGGCCCTCATCTTTTATTTTTGTTTATTTTTGTTTAACCCCCGTCACTCCTTCAGGCTCCCACCTCCACCAGTGCCACTGTTTCCTTAGCCAACCCCGAAGTCTCCATACTAAACTACCAATCTGCACTCTACCAGCCCTCAGCGGCCTCCATGGCTGCGGTGGCCCAGCGGAGCCTGCCCCTGCAGACGGGAACAGCCCAGATTTGCGCCCGGCCCGACCCCTTCCAGCAAGCTCTCATCGTGTGTCCGCCCGGCTTCCAAGGTAAGGAGGAGCAGGCCCGACCTCTCACCTGCTGCCGGCCAGACAAACCCCCGCACTGTTCTGTCGGGCGGGCTTCCCTGGGGTAAAGCCCTCGGCCTTTCTTCCCGTCGGCATCACTGGATGTGAGGGCCTGGCCCACTGTGACCAGCCCAGAAACAGCGGGACCTAGTTATTCTCACCACCTGCCGGCGATGCCGGCCACGGCCTGCTGTCTGTGAATAAGCACTTCGCTCATGGTCCCATTGTTATGCTATAGCAGTTCTCGGGCTTCTCACAGGAAATGTCCTCTGTGTAGCTCATCTGTAGAGAAGTGCCCTCCACCGCCAGCATAGCCCCGGGTCTCAGGAAGAATATACGTCGGTCAGGAAAGTACCTCCCAGGCCACCCCCCAGTGAGTCTTCGGCCATGCACCCGCACACTCTGCCCCTGAAACCGCTAAGAAGCTGGAGTTGACCATGTACTTGGTTACAGTTCACACAGAAAGCTCGAGAATTTGATTTTGCGAACCCCACGGGGGAAGCCTGTGCGTGGCCGGCCGCCCAGTTTCAGAGGCAGAGCCACTGCAGACGGACCCCTGTGTCCTGTCCCCACAACCTGCTGTGGCGCAGTGACATGTGTGGTGCATCTTCCTGTCACAGCCCTCAGGCTCCTGTCGCGATCTGTCAGCATCGCTGTTCCGCTTTGGCTTCACGAGCTCCTTGACTCCACCTTCTAGCCTTTGAACACATTAGTGGTTGTTTTTGTGGGGTTGTCTTTTTTCTTAAGTTGAAAACTAAAGGAGAGACGGCCGAAGGAGCAGGCACTACCCGGAGGGGACCGGTGGGGAGGGGAGGGGGGCACTCTCTCCATCGGGCTGGCTCCGTCACTCAGCCCTCTCTCCCCCGCCCGCTGTGCGGAGCAGGGCTGCAGGCCTCTCCCTCCAAGCATGCTGGCTATTCCGTGCGAATGGAAAATGCTGTTCCCATCGTCACTCAAGCCCCGGGAGCTCAGCCTCTCCAGATCCAACCAGGTCTGCTTGCCCAGGTAATTCTTTATTATTCCTCTCTCCCATTGCCATTGTCCACATTAACGCTCTTCACAGAGGAGATGTTTCTCCGCTAAATCCCTCCCTGGCAGTGAGTTTGGTGCTTCGAGTCATTAGAATCTCTCTCTAATATTCTGGATGACCCTCGAGTGAATTACCCTTTCAAGTGCCTAGCTTACATTTTCAAGAAGAAATTCAGACACGGGGAGGGTCTGGGGAGGAGAGGAGAGGATGATGATGATGATGATGATGATGATGATGGTATCTTTGTAATGCAAATTAGTATAGGAGGCCTAGGTTTTAATCCCAACTCTACTAATAATTCTCTGTGACCTAAGGCATGTCAGTTAACATTCCTTTACCGCCAAAAGAAATATCTTTTATCATAAAATAGAAATTATTTTTTAGAGCCAAAAGAAGCCTTAGAGATGATTTCTTCACTTTATACTTGAAAAGGCAGAGTCACAGAGGCTGGGAGCTGGCGCCTTCCGTATCTGTTCACGTGGGTACTGCTGGCAGCACGAGACCACGCAGGTGAAAGTGATGAAAAATTCGCAAAGTGCTGTGGGAGTTTAAGGTGACGCGTGATGCAGCGCTAAGAGTGAGGACGCAGACTTGAACATCAGACACATCGTCGCTGTGCCCGGCACCTTACAGTTCTCTTTGATTCAATCCCCACAACACCGTAAAGTACTGGTCACCTTTTGACAACAAGGGACAGTGAGGCACAACCACGGCCTGCATTGTCACAACCACACTGCATCTGGAGGCCAGAGGGGACAGCAGCGTTCAGGCCGCATCAAACAGCGTTGCTAGGGCACTACGAGAGCTCGCTCCACGGCCCTGAAATGCGATGGTGTGATCGCACCCTCTCCTTCCCAGCTCACCTCCTCCGGGAGGCACGCCCCCTTCTGAAGGGCCTGTGCGGCTACTGGGAGGGGCTGCTTGTGGTAGGAGAGGGCGAAGCGGACACAGCTAATGCGAATGGGGTCGGAAGAGTGCTTTTACCTGAAACCTAAACATTTGCCCAGAGAAGAATGAAGGCATCCGTTTAAATGTCTAATTATTGCTTTTTCGTACAGTTACCCTACTCATTTTTATAAGTTAGCTCATTTTTGTCCTTTGTAGGGACCAATTTAAAGTACCCAGGGGGAGCGCTCCCTCATAGCAGGCTGACACAGGCGTAGGTTAAGCGACAAGCAGAGACAAAGAGAAGCCAGCAAACAGGAGGCCCAACACGACCCTGGACAGGACAGGGGTTTCTCACTCAGTCGCTCTTGGAAACCTGTGCCCGGGAAGACACACTGGCCTCCCAGGTCCTTTTTAATGGCTGTGTGGAGTTTCACTGTAGCACACATCGGTTTATTTAACAAATCTCCCACGCACGAACATTCACCTTGCTTCCAGCAGTTCTCTCTTCTAAACACTGCAGCAATTAAAATCCTGTTCACAGATTGTTGGGCTCCACTTTCCCAGTACAGCTTCGTTAAAGCCCCTTGGAGGTTTACAGTACCCTAGGGACACTCGTCCAAGTGAGCAGAGGGCAGAGCTCTTCTCTGCTGTGAGTGAAGGACTGATACGAAGTCGGAAATGCCGGGCCCGATGGTTTCCACCAAACCAAACAATGAAGAATGTCTGTTTTAGCCAGGAAGAGGCTAATTACCTCTTCTTTCAGAGCTAGAGCTGGGCTCACTCGGGCTGCATGTGCAAACACGATGAAGGATTTAAACGTTCCCTGCGAAGTGCACGGGAATCCGTAGATTTGGGCTCCCGAGGGGGAGCACGGGGAGACTGGCCGGGGTCCCTGCCGCTCCGACAGAGGACGAACCAGCGGCCGTGCTCTGGAACCAGCTGCAGTTCCTGCTCTCGATCTGGTTCGGTGGTTTCTAAACAACCTGGCACCAAACTGTGCCGATGACAGGAAGCCAGGAGGACTAGTGCAGGAGGCAGGGGCGGAAGGAAGGCCTGCTTTACGTCAGGAGGGTCCCGTTCACAAAACTGGGTGCCACCAGAAGCTGGTGTTCTCGGGCACGTGCAGTTAATTTGGAAGTAAAAAAAAAAAAAAAAAAAGACGAATAATGGTTAATATCAATCTGAAACAAGCTGTTCCAGGAAACAGAAGAGGTGATAAAATTCAACATATTTTATGAAACTGGTGTACCCTTGATGCCCAAATCCGATAAGGATTCTATAAGACAAAGAAACGACGTGCCATTTCTTGCAAATGAACACAGATGCGAAAGTACTACCTACCGTATTTACAGACGGTGCAGTGTTGAAAAGCGTACAAACGTGTCCAGCACACCATGAGCCAAGAAGATTATCTGGGAAATACAAGGATAGTTTAACACAGCAAAGTCTGTTAAGTAACTTGCTACATTAACAGGTTAAGGAGCTAAAACATCTATTTCAATAGATGCAGGAAGAACATCTGATATAATATTCATTATCTTTACCAATATGAATATTAAACAAAACACCAACTGGCAAACAGCTAGAAGAACCTCCTTTAAAGTCAGGTCCAAGCCAAGGGTGCCCAATGTCAACAGTGTTACTAAATGTTGTTTTGGAGGTGCCATCAGCACGGCGGTAGAACAGAAAATGCAAGGTATAAGTTTTGGAAAGGAAGAAACAAAACTCTATCATTTGCAAAAAACAAACATAGTCCACATAGAAAATATCCATGGGGATTCAGAGAAACAATCAGAACTAAACAGAGTGTAGAAGGACTGATAGATACACTCAAGAGACCAAAATCAGTATATTTCTATAAAGCAAAGACAACTAATTAAAAGATACAATTGATAGAATTAATAACAAAAACTATAAAATACTTAGGAATTATTCCAACAGAAGAAAACTTGAAAGGACTAAAGGTAACATACCCAGTTGTACCTTGTTCGGGGATGAAATGACTTCATATTATTAAAATGTCAGTTCCTAAAATGAATATAAATTTTAGGCAAGTTCAATAAATACAAGCAAGCAATTTTTTTTTGAAACTACAATGCTTACGTTAGAGTAATGTTTAAAGTCACATGGGAAGGTGAAGGGACAAGAACAGACAAAGAAACTAAAGAATGGTGCCCCTACCAGATACCAAGGCGTATTAAAATTATAATAGTCCAGACAGTAGTATATTGGAGAGGCCAACGGAATGGAATAGAGAGCGCAAAACAGAGCTGTACAATTTGACTGCAGTTTAATTTACATTAAAATTAAAACCCCGAACTTCTATTCAACAAAGGCCGCCGTAAATAAAGTGTCTTTGGAAACACTGTGAGGGAACTGGCCCAGTTAGAAAATGGAGGTGCTTCTGACCTGTCAGCCTTGCGGCCAAGCCATCCTCGGCCCTGATGACCATAGCGGTCATACGGGAGCAGTCTGGCATGGCGTTCAAGTCCAGGTGCTGGCGTCAGACCAGCCGGGTCTGCCACCCCAAGCCCTGACCCAGAGCCAGCATCCCGACCGCCATCAGCAACGGTGAGCGAGCAGGCCAGGGCGGCGAGAGGGGAAGTGCGGTTCCTGGTCGAGGCGGTACTGGACCGCTCTCACTCTGCAATGGCAGGCTCCAAACCCCACTCCCACTGGCAGGGCTGGCACAGAAACGCAGAGCCCCCAAGATGTGGAGGGGACCGCTCGTCCAATCCTTGTAGACTCTGCCCTTCCATGAAGAGGTTTCCTGCGTTCTCCCAGCTGATCAAAGGCCAGGTCTCCACTCCCCGCCCCCCCGCCCATCACAGGGTCTAGCATAGCTAAGTGCGTGGCTCACGCAAGTTGCCTATGTGACTAACACGGTGACTGCAGACACACTCTGCTCTACAGCAGGCCTGGCCCAGCGGGACCCAGCAGATCCTGCTTCCCCCAGCGTGGCAGCAGCTGACCGGAGTGGCCACCCACACGTCGGTGCAGCATGCGACGGTGATCCCCGAGACCATGGCAGGCACCCAGCAGCTGGCCGACTGGAGGTAAGCGGCAGAGCTGGTGCGTCGGGGCTGGGAGGCAGGCCCACCGTGGACCCAGAGGTCTGCTGGCCCGGCCCAGGCTGGCCTGGCCTTGAAATCCTGCCTAGCAGAAAGCTTTCCAAATTAAAAAGATTATGTGGACTATGACTGAGGTGTAACGAGATGTAACTTTTAAATAAGTGTTCTAGCAAACAAGAAAATCAGCTCCACTACTTTATGGTCAGTTGTCACTTTTGAAAAATTCAGCTACACCATTTACAGTGTAATTCACAGGACTCCGCTCTAGAGGATTTTTAATCATTTCTCAGATGAAATTCTACTCCTCAAAAACAAAGATTTATCACCAGTGAAAGACTGCAGAAGAGAGTCCCCGAGGTTCCTCAGCAATTCTAGAAAGTGTTCTCCAAGTGTTTTGAGACATGGACGCATTGGAGTCACCTCGACTCCCCCGGGGGAAGGCCTGACCGAACAGGCTTTACTCAAAGTCCGAGGTTACATCTCACAGCTCCAAGTCTGCCCCCCACGTGTCCCAGAGGCCTCCGCCGCCAGCCGCCAGCACACCATACCCCCTGCTTCCGCTTCCAGACCCACCCCTCCCGCTCGCTGGCCTCCTCTCCCACGTGCTCCTCCGCTGCTTCTCTGGCCACTTCCCACTCTTCCTCAGACCTCACACCCACTCTGTTCCCACGCCACCACAGCGCCCCCTTCACCAGTGCAGAGTCACATGGCACCCCAGTTGTCCCCAGCTTCCCATGCCCCATGAGAGAGGGTTTGAGCAACTGTCTCAGACTCTCGGGGCAGGTCGGACCCCCACCCGCTGACAGGCTCCATACCAGCCAGCAGCCGCCCCCATGGGTCCTTTTCTGACCTAAAAGACTGTTGTGAGTGAAGAGCTCTCAGTAAAACACAGAGGCAGAGGTGTAAGCCCCCTGTCAAGCCTCAACTGCAGCTTCCTCTGTTCCTCCACTTCATTTTCTGACTAGTTAGGGAGTACACAGGCTCTCTCCTGCAGCCCGACTCACTTCTCACTGATCACAGCCCCCTGTGAGCACCCCCTACTCCCTGGAAGCACTTTCAGACCATGTAAAACTAGGTTCAGTTCTGGTTCTCCGTGACCCGGGCAAGTAACGTAACCTCTATGAACCTCAGTTTCTCCTTCAGTAGAATGGAGGTAACAATCCTCGTAGGACTGCTGGGAGGCTAAACTGATAAAATACGAAGCACTCGGCCTGTATTTAACACGTACCTGGTGCACGGCAAGCACCTGGTACACAGCAAGCAATAAATAAACCCATCTTCCCCCACTGGCTTCGGTTCCTGCTCAGCAAGACCACCTGCCCTCTCCAGCTCATGAGGAACAGCCGCCAAATGGAAAGCTGTTCAACCAAGTGTCTTCTCTCCTCACCCCTCTTCCTCCTAAAAGGACCACACATATGTTCTACTCTTTTTTTTTTTCCCTGTGTCCATCAACATCCCCAGCTCATGAGGTTTCAGCAGTACCCACCGGTTCATGCATGTTTTCTCATTCCGCATCCCTCCTCCTGCCTGGCTACGGCGGAACTCACTCACAGCCTGCACACTCTCTTTTCTCCAGCTCCTGCGTGGACCTTAATCACGGCTAAAAAACAATAGACAAGTGCCAGTGCTAGACCTGTATCAAAGGGAAAGAGTGAGCCATGTCTATAGAAAGAACAACAACAGAATAAAGAAGCTATAACATCAGTTTCTAAAATCCATGTAAATATCCAAAAGACTCTGTGAAATTGTCACAATCTCTCCAAAAGTGCCCCCTCCTTTTATCCTACTCATTTCCCCCAAGTTGCAAAGATAAGTTTTATAATATTTTAAAAATTCAAATGAACTCTATAGCTTTTCACTTTTTTTAATGCATTAAGTGAGCTTTTACGGGCAAGTCTCTGCATTAATCACCCCTTCTAATATTGCCGTGGGAAAACCTGCCCATGCACTCCCCACGACCAGGATCGAGGAGCTTTTGAAACATAACCCCTTTCCGGATAATGCGGCCCGTATTTTTATCGTGCCTGCCTGTTATTAATTTTAATACCAAGCTCTAACCAAGTCTAGGCAACCTTCAGTTAATTCAATTGTTCATTCAGCAAGCGTGTAATTAATTGATCAGCTGCTACGTGCCTGCGCACTGAGCTAGCCACTGAAGGAATTGAAGAGAATGTTAACACTCCTGACACCGAAAACGAAAGGCTCCCAGTCTTCAGCGTTTGTTTTTTCACGTGCACGGCAGTTCCCTCGTTTGTAAAGTGGTGTTACTGTTGTATTCAAGTAGCGAGTGAAAAGAATCTCCGAACACTGAGAGCAGTTTGGTGATAAATTTATTGGCCAAGTTTAACCTGCGCAGGGGCGTACTTCCCAAATGAGACCGTAGTCTCGCAGCTACGCAGAGCTGCCAAATGGAAGTCGCGCCCGGCTTACAGACTACAGGGGTCTTTATAGAGCGCAGCAAGCAAGCAGGGGATACAGAAGCAGATGCAGCAGTTAGCTATTGGCTCGATCAAACAAAGCAGAAGTTCCTGATTGGTGGGGGCTTTTACATTCCCTCCTTCTCTTTCTCATTAGTCAAACCTTTGACTCATGTTCCTCTTGGGGAAGAATTGTATAGGGCTGAGACAAAACCATGAGTTTTACCGTCTCTACTCTATCTTTGATAAAAGTTAGAAGCTTGTTTAGAATTATTGGTCCTATGGCTAGAGCTAAGAGGAGGAGAATTAGAGGTCCAGCTAAGGCGGATATCAGCGTAGTTAGCCAAGGGGAAGTCTTATATAGGGAAGAATACCAGGAGGACGACTCTGTCTCCTGCTCTCTGTCTTTAAGGCGTTTGGTGAGCTCTTTTATACTTTCCCTAATTATTCCTGAGTGGTTGGCATAGAAGCAACAATCTTCCCCTAAAGCTGCGCATACTCCTCCTTGTTGTAGGAAAACTAGGTCTATCCCCCTTCGATTCTGGAGCGCCACTTCTGCTAGAGAATCTACTTGACGTTCTAAATATTCTACTTGCTCTTGCAGCAAGGAGAGGTCCTTAGAGAAGGTTTGTGATAAAGCTTTGAGACTATTTTCTCCATGGATTAATGCTCCCGCCCCTACCGCAGCTGACCCTATGATACCGATAGAGGCGAGGATAGGAATTAGCAATGGGTCTCTCTTAACTCGGTTAGGGACTTGCATCAGAAAATCTGGGTTTCCTCCATATAGATATACCTGGGGAATGATATAAGCACTAATACAAAGCTCGGGGTTAATTGGTACTAGACATTTAAAGATACCTTGAGTACAAATAAACCATAATCCTTCTGGAGCTATTGTAACAGTCAAGTTTCTAGGATCTCTTGGCACATATTTATGGTTAAGACAATAATCACTATAATTTGAGGTGGCAAGGGTGTAGTTCGCCAGCAAATAACAAGTTCCTTGTCCATGGAATTCTGCTAATGTAAGGGTACTTCCAAATGCACACTGTTGCAGGCCTCCTGCTTGGCTATCTGTGGGAAGGGGTTTTGTTTCTGGCATGTCCTCTCCAGTGGTATTGGCCCCTAAACCTACATAAAATGGGGGTCTAGGGCTGAGGCATAGCCAGCAGGACTCAGTTATGTTAGGCTGGGTGCTATTGAAGTATGGAAACACTTGTTCTAACAAACTTAATATTGATTCTCCTCGGTGGTGTGGTTTCCCTATCAAGGGCTCGGGATCTCCAAGGGGAGGCCTTAATTGGCTCTCGACCTCCAATTGTGGAGGTCCTATGGTCTCACTTTGGTTGGTGCTTATTCCTGTAGGTGCTATAGGCGTTGGGGAAGTCCTATCCTGACTTGCTGGTCTAGTGGTAGGTTTAGGTGGGCGTGGTGGTAGCTTTCCCGTTCCCCCTCTTAATAATGGCCTTCCCTGAGTGGGCAACCTTCTTACTGTGAAGAAGGTCCCCGGGTCTGTGCCACTGATATAGAGTCTGAGACCCCACGTGCGACCCTTCAGCCACCCTGGGTCTCCCGGGTTCAAGACCGTCACGGAGGCAGGGTTACACCTGTCCGCTGCACAGTCTGCATCCCATCCGTTACTTGGTTCCTCGCGTCTATCCCGGGTGAGGAGAATGTGTTTGTCAGTTCCCCCTCCGGGGCTCCAACCACCATTAGTTAAGGTCTCACAGCCCCAACTTTTACAATAAAAATCATTGTGTGATCCACATGTATATCGCCGTCCTGGAGGGGGCTCTGGACACCCATAATGGGGTGCACTCCTAAGAGCATAATTTTTGGGTGCACTGCCACATTGGTCACCCCATGAGGGTCGGTAAGCATAGCCCCCTAGAGTTAGAGAATTCAAAGCCGGGATCGCCGCCGCAGAGGCGCAGTACGGATCATCAAAAAATTTAGAAAAGTCTGTCTTTAGCATGACGGAGCTCGCTCCGCCCCAAGTATAGTTAGTGGCAATTACTGTCCCATCAGCAGTTCTTATAAGCACCCACTCTTGCTGTTCTAGGTTCTGGCTTTGGGCTCTACCGAGGATTAGGAGCCCTAAGTATGCGAAAAAGTAAGCTTCAAGGGTTTGTCTGGATCTTGGCGGACCCGCCATGCTCGTGGTTCCTCCTCTGGTGGTTGGGCCGCCTTAATGTGGGACAGGTGGATCCAGTAGGGCTTCTCCGCTACCCGTATAGCGGAGGGTGTGCTTAACAATACCTGGTATGGTCCCGTCCAACGTGGTTCCAAGTTTCCCTTCCGATGGTTAAGGATCCATACCCACTGTCCAGGCTCCAGCTGTTCAGGCTTTTCTTCTTTTCTTTGTTCAAGTCCCTGATGTCGGGTCTGCTGGAAAGCGCGCACTTCACTCCGGATTTCTTGCAGCGCCTGTAAGGACTTGAGGAAGTTACAGTTAGATGTCTCTATTTCCTCGGTGGACAACTTGGGAATTAAGGGTACCGGTTGTCCATATAATATTTCAAAAGGTGCCCAACCTTTAATGTATGGGGTGCACCTTACCCGGAAGAGGGCGAAAGGGAGCAGCTCTACCCAATTTTCGCCGGTCTCCTCTTTTAATTTTATTAAAGTTTCTTTCAGTGTTCTATTCATTCTCTCTACTTGTCCTGAACTCTGCGGTCTATAAATACAGTGTAGCTTCCAATTAATACCTAATTTATTTGCCAATTCCTGTGAGATTTTGGAAATGAATGCTGGTCCATTGTCAGAACCTATAGCTATGGGTATCCCATATCTAGGTATAACTTCTCTTATTAAGGTCTTACAAACTGTGGAAGCGGTCTCTCCCCTTGTGGGAAAGGCCTCTACCCACCCAGAGTAAGTATCCACTAGGACTAGCAGGTACCTGTATCCTGATTTCCCTTTAGGCATTTCAGTAAAATCAATTTCCCATAGTTCTCCCGGGGCATTGCCTCGATGCCTCACGAAGCGAGGTAATTTCTGATTCTGGGCGTTCACTTTCGCGCAAGTCTTGCATCGCGAGGTGATGGAGTGAATTATTTCCCTTAGGTGTGGTCCCAGGTAATGTTTCCTGATTAACAGTTCTAGTTTGTTCTGTCCCAAATGGGTGCTAGTATGAATGTCCTGGACAATTTTTGTTAGTACCCCTTCTGGCAAGTATAGCTTGGCGTTTGGAAGTACTATCCATCTATTTTCATTCTTTGTTCCCCCTAGCCTTGCTCCCTCTTGCTCTTCTTCTTTAGAATACGTGGGGTTTGGGGGCAACTCCGGCTGGGGTACTAGGGGGAGCAGGTTACTCTCTGTCCTCATAGCGGCTTCCTTGGCGGCAGCATCGGCCAGACTATTCCCTCTTATGACAGGAGTATCTCCCTTCTGGTGGCCCTTACAATGGATAATGGCAACTTTCTTGGGTAACCATATAGCCTTTAGGAGAGAGAGAATCTCTTCACGGTTTTTAATGTCTTTTCCTCCTGCAGTTAGGAGACCTCTCTCTCTGTATATGGCTCCATGAATATGGGCGGTAGCAAAAGCATAGCGGCTGTCAGTGTAGATATTGGCAATCTTTCCTTCAGCTATCTCTAGGGCCCTGGTCAGCCCTATCAGTTCCGCCCTCTGTGCAGAGGTTCCTGCAGGCAATGCCCTTTGCCACAGGACCCTATCTTCTGAGGTCACTGCTGCCCCTGCGTACCGCTGTCCGTCCTTGATAAAACTGCTCCCATCAGTAAAGAGGGTCAGGTCTACTTTCTCATATGCCTGATCTTTTAAGTCCGGGCGGGAGCCAGTCACTGTGTCAAGGATCTGCTTGCAACTGTGGATCACAGTGGAGTCTGGTACTGGCAGCAGAGTGGCTGGATTCAGGGCAGTGCTCTTAAGGAACTGCACCGCTGGAGGGTTCAGCAGCTGTGCCTGGTACTGCGTCAGCCGCGCATTAGACAGCCATCGGTCTGGGGGGGACCGTAGGACCTGTTCGATATAGTGCTCTCCTATGACCTGTATGTCCTGCCCCAGGGTCAACTTGCCTGCTTCTTTAACTAGTAGTGACGTGGCTGCGATAGCCCTTAAACAGGCCGGCCATCCCGATGCCACAGGATCGAGTTTCTTTGACAAGTAGGCCACAGGCCTCTTCCACGGGCCGAGGGTCTGGCTCAGAACACCTAGGGCCGTACCCTCCTTTTCAGCAACATATAGCTGGAAGGGTTTGGTCAAATCAGGTAGGGCTAGGGCTGGGGCTGAGACTAAGGCTTCCTTCAAAGCCAGGAATGCTTGCTTCCCTTCCTCAGTCCACGTAAAGGAGTCCTCCTTGCCTCTGGTGAGATCATGCAGGGGTTTTGCTATGCTTGCAAAACCTAATATCCACAGTCTGCAGTAGCCTACGGCCCCTAGGAACTCCCGTACCTGTCTCTTGGTAGTTGGCTCTGGAATCTGTAGGACTGCCTGGATCCGCTGGTTTGACAAAGCCCTCAGCCCTCCTTTCAGGTCGTACCCCAGGTAACTTACAGTTTGCGTCGCAATCTGAGCTTTCTTGGCTGACACTCGGTAGCCCATCCTCTCAAGGTCCCGGAGCAGGTCTAGTGTGGCAGATTCACATTCCTCCTGTGTCCGGGCCGCTACCAGGATGTCATCTACGTATTGGAGGAGAACTATTGATGGATGGGTTCTCCTGAACTCCTGGAGATCCTTACTCAAGGCCTCATTGAATATAGTTGGTGAATTCTTGAAACCCTGGGGCAGTCTGGTCCATGTAAACTGCCCTACTAGTCCATTTTCGGGGTCACTCCACTCAAAGGCAAACATTTCCTGACTTTGGGGAGCCAGGGGTATACAAAAGAAGGCATCTTTTAAATCCAAAACAGAATAATAGGTATGAGTTGGTGGCAGCGAACTCAAGAGGGTATACGGGTTTGGTACCGTGGGGTGTATGGTTTCAACTCGGGCGTTTACTTCCCGCAAGTCCTGCACTGGCCGGTAATCCTGGGTCCCAGGTTTTTGGACAGGGAGAAGGGGGGTGTTCCATGCAGACTGGCATTTTCTCAGAATGCCCGCCTCTAATAGGCGTTTCAAGTGCCCCGCAATCCCCTGTCTGGCCCGTGCTGGGACAGGGTACTGCCTGATCCGGACCGGCCGGGCCGTGCTGGCCAGCTGGACCAGCACCGGCGGTTGGTGAACGGCCAACCCTGGCGGGTTTGCCTCTGCCCACACCCCTGGTACTTGCGTTTGCAGTTCTTCTAGGACTGTATCCTCCTTTTTCTCACCGTCTGGGAGTATCGCCAGCAAGTATTCTTCCGACAGGGGGACCGTCACCTCCAAACTGGTCCCTTCAGGTGCTTCTGCTGATTTGAAGCTTATGGTAGCATGGAGCTTCTGTAACAAATCTCTCCCGAGTAACGGGTATGGACAGTCTGGAATGACTAGAAAGGAGTGAGTAATAGTCCCTTTTCCTAAGTTGGTAACTCTGGCCGCTGTCCAGGGATACGCTTCGGCCTTACCCGTTGCTCCTATAATTTTGGTGGTTGCTTTTTGGAGTTGTCCCTGAGGTTGCTTTAGAACAGAAAATGTGGCTCCCGTGTCGACCAGGAAGTCTACTGGTTTCCCTTCGACATTCAAGGTGACCATGGGCTCCTGGGAGCCAACAGGTATGGAGCCCTGGCCCCGTCAATCTAAGGTTTGAAGCAGCACCGCAGGACGAGCCTCCTTTGCCTGTAATTTGGGGCAGTCCTTCTTCCAGTGTCCCCTTTCTTTGCAGAATGCACATTGGTCCTTGTCTACCCTGGGCCACTGGCCTCTTGGCTTCCCTTTCTTCCCTTCTTTCTTCGGGCCTGCCTGGGCTGCAATTAGGATTTTTGCTACCTCTTTTGCCCTTCCTACTTCTGGGTCATCTCTGTTCACATATACTTTCTGAGCAATTTCTACAAGCTTGCTGATATTTTCTCCTTCAAATCCTTCAATTTTTGTAACTTCTTTCTAACATCAGGAGCTGCCTGGGTCACAAAGGCTATGTTCAAAAGCCGCCTGTTCTCAGGAGCCTGAGGGTCTAATGGGGTGTACACTCGGTAGGCTTCTATCAGTCTTTCTAGAAAACTAGCAGGGGACTCTTCTCTCCCCTGTACTACCTCACTGACCTTACTAAAATTTGTTGGCTTCTTAGCTGCTATCTTCAACCCTCTTAACAGAGCCCGGCGGTATTGGAGGAGCGCATCCCTTCCCCCACTCGTATTGGGGTCCCAATTAGGGGGTTGTTCTGGTAGTATATCTTGTACCTCCCTCCTCCCCACTGCGGTTTCTCCTTCCTCTCCCATAACCGCTTTGACGGCTTCTCTCATTATTCTATCTCTTTCCTCTGAGGTGAACAATGTTTGCAATATCTGCTGACAATCATCCCACGTGGGCTGGTGGGTTCTAAATATAGTCTCTAACAGGGAGATTAATCCCTGCGGCTTTTCAGAAAACGGAGGATTTTGCAATTTCCAATTATATAGATCACTAGTTGAGAAGGGGACATAGATTAGCCGCGGCGGTGCATGTAATGGGGCGTCTGGAGCCGGTGGCACCTCCCTGAGTGGCAAAATGGCGGCGCCACCTGAGTGTGGTGCCGAACTTAAAATGGCGGCGCCATCCTGTTTTGGCGCCAAACCTTCCCCATATTGAGTACCGCTGCGGGTATGAGGAGGACTCTGGATCCTCTCCGCCCTCCCACTAGAGGAATCAGGCAAGGGTTGATGATACGGGGGAGGAACGGAGGGAGCCAACAGCGGGTCCTCGGGTACTTCGGGCAAAACAGGGTATAACCTCCTCCCTCCCTCGTTCTCCTGGCTCTGCTGAGGTCGGCGCCCTTTGTCTGCCTGTAAGCGGGGAGTCTGCCTTGGCGCCGTCGCCACGCAGAGGGCCCTTCCCTTCCTCTGACCATTCGACTGGCATCGGCGTATGTACCCGGGGCGATCAGTGGCTATGTCTACCCACACATCTATATAGACCATCTGATCTGGATGGGGGGTCTCATAAACAATCCGCCGAACCGCGAAAAGGAGGGACAAGTCGAAAGTTCCCTCCGTGGGCCATCCTACGCCAAAGGTCGGCCACTCAAGCTCACTGAAAGTTCGCAGGACCTCCGGGTCGGGCGGCGGTCCCCCATAGCCCCGAGCGCGATTCTGAAAGTCAGAAAAATTGTTTAATAAACATTCTAGGGCAGTGCTCGAGGTGGAGCCTCCTTGTCCCATCGCGGATGCCTTTTGCCCGATTTCCACGGCACCTAGGATTAGGAATATGAGGGACACTAAAATTCCACACAAAAAACACACAACTAGCTCCTCTCCACTCAGTTCATTCACGCACAAACAGGCCGCGGCGCACTTCAGCCTCTCCACACATTCAAACTTCGCTAGCGCGTTTGGTCGCGGCGCAAAACGAAACTAAATACCAAATGCGACCTAGTCGCAATCACTGTGCACAACGAAACCAAATTTCAAATGCGGGAGCAGAAGCTCCGGTTCTCGAGAGCGTCCTCTCCTTGAGAACCCCGCGGGCGGGCTACCGGCAACGTCTCGCCTACCGCCTCGCGGCTCCAATGAGTCTAGACTCCCAAACCAAATTCCGCGGCAAACTTACCCGGGTTCCACTTTCTCAGTCTCCGAAGACTTCCCTTGATCTCGCTGGGGCCTCCAAATGTTGTATTCAAGTAGCGAGTGAAAAGAATCTCCGAACACTGAGAGCAGTTTGGTGATAAATTTATTGGCCAAGTTTAACCTGCGCAGGGGCGTACTTCCCAAATGAGACCGTAGTCTCGCAGCTACGCAGAGCTGCCAAATGGAAGTCGCGCCCGGCTTACAGACTACAGGGGTCTTTATAGAGCGCAGCAAGCAAGCAGGGGATACAGAAGCAGATGCAGCAGTTAGCTATTGGCTCGATCAAACAAAGCAGAAGTTCCTGATTGGTGGGGGCTTTTACATTACTAACGTATATTCTGCCTATCTCACAGAGTGGGGTAACGCATCCAAGGCACTCTGTAAATGCTCTAAAAGCTGGAGGGATTGTTTACCTGCCCTCCCGGGAACTTGAGCTGAGCCTGCGCGCTTGGCCTTCCTCCCACTTGAAATACCCTCTGTCTTACCTACCAACTGTGTTCCTGCCACTGCTTCAGAACAGTGCTTAAACGTCACTGCGCCTGGGGTGTGCTCACCTGGCTAGGCTCATCTCTTCACTAATCCCACAAGCTAGCAGCATAACCAATCTGGGGGTTTGACTTGGCATTTAACTGGAGAGGAACCTTTAGCTTATAGAGGAGCTCCGTGTTTATAAACCCAATAAACAGCCTCGTTTTCCCGCCTCCCTTGCAGGAACACGCACGCTCACGGCAGCCATTACAATCCCATCATGCAGCAGCCTGCGCTCTTAACTGGTCATGTGACCCTCCCAGCCGCCCAGCCTTTAAATGTGGGCGTGGCCCACGTGATGCGGCAGCAGCCAACCAGCACCACCTCCTCTCGGAAGACCAAGCAGCACCAGTCCTCTGCAAGGTAGGTGGTGTCACCTAGAGGTGAGAGACCTTAGGGGATCGGAAGTTAGAGACGCCTCTTAGCGGTCGGGGGTAGCAGCCTGTGCTCTGGACCCATGGCCTGGCACGAGGAGCGGCCCGCGGAGCGCAGGGTGCCACAGGACAGCGCCAGGGTTTGAGGGAGGCGCTTGCTCTGGAGTCTGTGCAGGTGTCGGCCCTGCCTCTGGGGCCCGTGCTCAGCGCCAGGGCGGTGAGCGGTTCTGTCCCCTCTCACTTCTCTAGGAAACACTCAGACTCACCTCTGAAGTTGCATTTGGAAGCCATAACTTTTCTTAAAAATTTGGTTTTTTGGTTTTTTTAAACCTAAGGCTAGAAATTTAACCTCTTTAACTGCTTAAGTATAAGCTATAACTTGGTTAATCCTAGACATTAACCAGCAGAACAATCACAACCTTGCCCGTGCCCTTTAAATCGAGTCTCATCTCAGTGAGCTCTTTAAAGTCAAGGTCGACAAAAGGCCCAGGCTCTGGGATTCCACATATGTGGCATTTGGAAAAGGCAAAGCTGTGGAGACAGAGGTCAGCTCAGGAGGTGCCAGGGACTAGGGTAGGAGAGGAGGGGATTGACAGATGGGTGTGGAAAGTTCTGTGCTGGAATTGTGGGGTGGGCTTACGGAGCCGTGCATTTGTCAGAACTCATCAAGTATTTCAAAAAGGAGACTTTTACTGGACACGTACCTCAATAAACCTGGCTTTAAAAAAAAAAAAGATCTTCAAACAAAAAAAAATTGAAATCAAGATTGTGCAGCTGCAGAACTACCCTACATTTCTTTCCAGTGGCAATAACGTGGAGGTACCCAGTTGCTTATCTAGGATAGAATAATTAAGAGAAGTCCAGGATATAAAATGTCTAGCAGTTCGGTTTTCTACCTCCTCATATAGTCAGGCTTCAGAAATTAGGCCTGCCTTTTTACACTCTCATCCGGAAATTAATCCAAGAACGGACTCCCAATCACTATCCTTCCAGATTCCTTAGTTGGGTGTCGCTGACAACTCAGGGAAACTCACCTCAGATCCGTGGCAGCCATCCAAAAGGCTTGTGTTTGGCAGCCCTGTGACAGCACCCCCATGTCACTGTTAGATCAGGCAGCAGTAACTGCCACCATCTCAGTCCTCGCTCGCTATCAGGCGCAGCTGGCGGGCCATCACGGAATTCTGGTCTGATGCAGAGCTGACCTTGGAATCATTGACTAAGCACCCTTTGCCTCCCAGATTTGACAAGGTGCCCCCCCACCCCGCCCCCCGGTTTCCTGCTCACAGCCCAGCTGGTGTTACAAGACTCCTTGCTAGTACATTTGAAGATCTATGTTGTTATAGTGGAAGTTATGTATTTGCCTATTTTTAAGACCAGTAATGTGGTAAAACAGCCTGAAAGACCGGTATGCAGCCAGGCATACTTTCTTTAACATTGCTGAGTTGGAGGTATTTTAACGTAGTGAAAACATAATCTCAAAATTGTAACATATTACCACTAACAAATACTATGATGAGTACAAACAATGAAACAATCTTATCAGTAAAACATATTATTACCAGCCTGGAAAAAGGAACAAGCATCATATCTGATAGCAACTAAATAGAAAATTAAATAGATCCACCCTTACAGAATTTTCATCTTTCTGCCTTCCCTTTAGCCAGAAGGTGCTAGAATCTCTAAGGACAGATCAGAGTCTTCAGTTTCGTTATAGGTTGGCTTTAATATCAAGGGTCGATGGGGAAAGGGAAAAGTAAGGTATTTTTTTTCCCTAAAGTTGCCAGAAATTGCATTGGCTAATCTGATAAGGAATTTCAAATAAATCAAAATTAAGGCTAAAAGATCCCTTTTTAAACACACCTTTTCCTCTTGCACTTTTCTCAATTTTTCATTATAATTGAAACAGACTGGTAAGCTTCCTGTGAGGCTCAGGTGTCTACATCCAGAAGAATTTTTTTAAAAAATGAAAACTACACACACACAGATATTTGCCTGGTTATGCCCCTTTCCCAGAGGTTGGAGGAAGGAAAGCTAACCACCAATTTTAGCTCCTTTAGATTCAGAAACTCCCAAGAATTGAGTGCTTTCATTTATTAAATGGTAAACCAGCCTTTAGCAAGGAAACCAAAGCTTTATGTGGCAAACACCGTTTCCTCCACCTCTCTCCCAAACAAGACCTGTGTGCGTTTGGGAGGATGACAAGACAGAGCTCAGGAAGTCAGGCCTTGACCCTGAAGACAGGGCTGTGTCGGGGCAGACACCACTTAAATCCTGGGCATTGCATGTGACTCCACCATGCCAGCTCAGTCCTTGGGCACAGTCCCTCCCGTCCTTACAGCCCTGGCTGTCCCCTGTGCCCTGCTGGGAGCAGGCCCATGGAGTCAGACCAGAGCCCGGCGAAGGCCAGGCTGCCGTCCCGTCTGTGCAGCGACTCCCTGAAAGGAAGCACTCAGGGGCGGCCGGTTACAGATTAAATCTGAGCACCCCAGCCTCTGCCTTTCCTATGGAGGTTTGCAAAGCTGGGATTTCTAGGCAGTTTGTTCCTTGGAAGATGCTGCCGGGCTGACCTTCCTCCGTGAGTGTGTGTGGCTTTCTCATTGCAGAAATGTCTCCACCTGTGAGGTGTCCTCCTCTCAGGCCATCAGCTCCCCTCAGCGGTCCAAGCGCGTCAAGGAGAACACACCGCCCCGCTGTGCCCTGGTGCACAGCAGCCCGGCCTGCAGCTCCGCTGTCACCTGCGGCTGGGGCGACGGGGCCTCCAGCACCACCAGGGAGAGGCAGCGGCAGACCATCGTCATTCCCGACACCCCCAGCCCCACGGTCAGCGTCATCACCATCAGCAGCGACACGGATGAGGAGGAGGAACAGAAGCACGCCCCCACCAGGTGAGACCTTGTCACCTGCAGGCTCCCAGAAGGTACCAGGACAGAGGTGCGCCGTGTGCTGCCGGCTCGCACAGGGGGATCCGGGCTGCTTTCCGTCATCAAACCCAGCAGCGCCGCTCTCCCGGCCCCCAGCTGCGGTTTCCCTGGGTCCTAGAGTCCTGAAGTGATTCCAAGGGACTGGCAAACAGATTTTCCATAGTTGTTTAAAGCCAAAATAACTTTGCATAATTTGGGTCTTAAAAAATAGTTAGAGGCCCTGCACGTTTGGGAGACTGGAGACCGTAAAAATCACACATGCGATATCAGTGTGTTTCACCCCCTTAAGCTTAAAAAGCTCTGCCTCGGGCTATTGAACTTACTCCCAGTTGGTCGGAATATTTCTCTGATATCGCCTTGGCTCTCTCAGAATTGGAAATAATTGTCCTATTAATCAGAAATGTTCCTGTGTCCAATTAACCCAATCTTTCAGGCTGCCGGGGGGGCCCCTCTCACCCGGAGAGCCTTACTGTGCGCGCTCACTTTACTCTCTGCGTGCTTCCCGGGAAGAGGGAAGAACTATTTAACACAGGATTTGCAAGACCAGCAACCCTGGCGCCAGGGCCCCGTTTCCTGCCCTTCCCAGCCAGGCTTGGGCAGAGAGCGGCTTGCGCTCGGGCTGCCTGACAAGCCCCTGCAACGTGGCCCTCTGCACCCTCAGTGGCCTCAGGGCCTTGGAGATCCAAAGCCCCTTGACCCCACCCTGCTGGCCCCTCCCATTAGGACTGTGGGCCGGGGAGGGAGACGGGCCACCCCGCCCCCCCGGTCAGCACGTGTCCCGTGACTGGCTGCTAAGCTTCACGATGGCTGTTAGGCCTGAATTATTAATTTCTGGTTGGATACAATGCCAATAATTAATTAGCCCTCACAGATCCTTTTGATTAGATAATAGATTCCCACCCTGGAAATCATTGTGAAATGTACAAGTGATTAAAGCATTCTCCCTGCAGCTCTTCCTGTCCCGCATCCCCTCCCCTCTTTGTGAGGACCTCAGTGCTGCGTTTTTCCTGGCGGGCCAGTGTCTGTCTCGTCCGAGTGTCCTCTTTTCCCACTTAATGGCTCAGCCCGACGCCCGACCTTGGGTGTCTCGGGGAAGCAATGGAGCACTCTGTGGCGCTCTCTGGTCCTAGCATCTTGCCGGTGGCCAGAGGGCCCGTGGGGTTGGGGACACCAGCACAGCACCTCACTCCCCACCTGCGTCTGCCAGGACCGGCCTGTGTCCTTCGTGGTAAGAGCGCCGAGTTGTGTCCCCCGCCCCGCCAGTGCCTCGTGGCCTGCAGCCCAGGGGCACCCCAGGCTCAGACAGTCCCTTCATAAAAAGAAAGGCTCTTCCCAGCCCCCGGCTGGCCCCGACCTGCAGCAACCTGCCCACACATTCGTACGTAGCGCTGGGCGTCAGACGGGCCCGCCACCCCGCACAGCCCTTTGCCACAGCTGGAAACGAAGCAGAAGCAGTTTTGAAACCTGGCGGTTGGCAAGATGGAGAGGTCATATCTGAAGTCGGAGATTCGAGTTGACACAGACTTGGGACACGTGTGCTCCTGCAGAGCGCGTCTGAGGAAAGGGGGAGGGCACGGGCTCCGGCAGCCAGAGCTGCAGGGCTGGGAGCACCAAGCAAAGCCGGCGGCCAGCCTGTGCGGCCCGTGATGGGGAGGGCTCAGGATTTGGGGGGCAGGGAGGGAAGCAGCTGATGGGCAGGTGCGCGTGTGAGGAACAACCTCCAGCAGTGACAATGGGCCAGGCAGTGAGTCGCAGAGCGTCATTTTTAAAATGCAGGGGACCGCCCGCCTGCCCGGGATAATGAAGTGTACCAGAGACATAACCGAAGTGGGGGAGCCACAGGGTGAGACCAGGGAGTGAGCGGGAAGGGTTCAGCTGCCCACAGGTGTGACAGGATGCTCCCAGAATGACGTGCTCGTGGTCTCTGGAAAAATCGAATGACTGTTCCCTCTAAAAAGCATTACGGGAAACAAGAAGCCAGGAAAGTGCATTTGAGTCTGAGTAGGATGAAACGGAAACCGGCAGCTGTTTTATTTGTAGAGATGTGATGGTGTAATGTGAGCACATCATTATAACTACATTTTGGAATAAGAGAAGAATGCGGGGGGAACATGATTATTCTCTCTTAGAAATCAGAACATCATAAAATGTAACGCCGGGCACGTCCATCGGGCCCACCGGCGCCAGGCAGCAAGCGAGGAACTGCAGGTGCTCCGTAAGTAACGTGGGCAGCCTCTATCCTCCCACACGTACAAATCATCGTAACACAAAACAGAGGGTCAGTCCCGTAAAAACTAGCAGAGGAATGTGGAGAGGGAAAGGGGAAATAGCGCGAGGTGATAGCAGGGGAGAGGGGGCTTTTTAAGGCCAGAGGATTGGGGGGCGGGGAGAAACAGGAGGTGAGATTGCACATCCCAGGGAGGTGTGTTTAGGGGGAGGGCCGGTAGAGACTCCCGGGTGAGAGAGGAACAAGAGCACCACGTGCGGCAGCTGATCGCAGAGACATTGGGGGCCCGAGAAGGAAGGGACTTCAGAACAGAAAGGCGGCTTTGAGGGCGTCCCCATGGGCAGGTGGTCAGCTTCAGCACGAGATTCTCAGGAGCGCCCAGGAAAGCATGAGTCCTGTCCCCGCCAAATGCAGCCCAGTAGGGAGTGGCTCAGCCACTCTCCGGAAACTTCTCTCGCCCCTCAGTGTTCAGTTTGAACAGGGGAGGCTTCCCTCCTTGCCTCTGGTCACCCTTGACCCCAAACCTGACTTCTCCTGGGCCCTGAGCCCCGGGATTCTGATCTGCCGAGTCCCTGACCTACCTCGGTTCCTCTTTGCTACTCACCCAAGTCCAGCCCTTGAAATCCCCCCGGAATGCTGATGACTGCTCCCCTGTGGGTCTCAGCCTCAGCTCAGCAGGACCGTCAGGGCCGCGGTGCCCATGGGGATAGTGAGCTCAGCATCGATGGCAAGGCCTCCGCCAGCTAAGTGTCTCTTAGAGCCAAAATGGGACAAGTAATGGTCAGTTCACATTTTTATCCATTGGTTGTCTGTTGCACACCCTGAACCAGGGACCTGGCCTGCAACCCAGGCATGTGCCCTAACCTGGAATCGAATTGGCAACCTTTCTGTTCACAGAACAGCACCCAGCCCACTGAGCCACACCAGTCAGGGCTGGTCGGTGCACCTTTTTAGACCTAATTACCGGTGTCACTGAATCTCCAGGACCACGTTGCCCAGAATTTTGAGAGGAATGCCAGGTCACTGTGGTCATTCCTGACCCCTGGTGTGTGGCACTGTCGGTGGTCCGCAGAGATGATGGTCAGCAGCTCCCACTTGGAAGGAGGACCCCAGATCACGGGGCAGGTCTGGTCCCTCAATCGTAACACACCTTCACCAGGGGTTTCCACCTGCATCATTGGGTGGGGTACACGAACCCTGTGGTTCTAATCTCATCTCACAGATGAAGACGCTGAGGCCCGGGAGAGGTACACAGCTCACCCAAATTGATAAAAGTTCTGAGTAGCAGAATTGGCAGCAGTCCTAATTACTGGCAGAAATAACTGATTTCAGTCGTCAATCCAGCAAACAGAAGGTCTGCCCTGCCCCTGCTCTGACCACTACCATGCCCACCCGCATCTGCACTCTGGTGCCGGGCCCCCCCTGCCCAGGCCGGGGCTGTGGGGCATTGGGCTGTCTGTCCCTGAGCC
Organism: Glossophaga mutica; assembly: GCA_039655065.1. Taxonomy (NCBI): domain Eukaryota; kingdom Metazoa; phylum Chordata; class Mammalia; order Chiroptera; family Phyllostomidae; genus Glossophaga; species Glossophaga mutica. The sequence goes on from CM077313.1 coordinate 10,725,499, forward strand.
CCGGCGGGTGCAAAGCAAACTAAACTAACAGATGGAAAGCAAACTAAATGTGTTTGGGTCCCCTGGGACTGAGTAGTAGAAGCAGTTATGTTTTCAGTAATTATGACTGGTTTGGATTAGAGGAGCATTTCACTGTGCTGAATAAGCTATCCTTTCCCCGTGGAAATCTCTTCAAAGTTTATAGGTGGCGTCTTATTATTCAGAATCTTCTGGTAACCTTGCCTTGTGCGGAAACTGCCCTTTGAGGCCATGAGTCCACATCGTAGGACTTTTGGTCACAAGGGTAATTTTTAAAGCGTGTGACCAAAAAAGGGCTTATTGCAACTGATTCAGCTAGGGACCATTTTGTCCAGTCTCCATCACTCACGTATTCGCTCGCTCCGTTACCTGGTGTTTCTGATGGGCGGGGTTTGCTTTGTCTTGGCCACCGGGGCACTGCTGCATTCCGCATCACTTTGCATGTGTCATGGATAACGCTACCAAAAGGGAAACCTCGAGAAAATTGGTTCATGAACATCACTCACTGTTTTAGATTAGAAAACAGTAACCTGGATCACTCTGAAAATCGTTTGACCCAACATGTTCTTTATGCTAAATTGCAAAGCCAGAGAAATTATGATAGAAAAGACACAGGAAACTGATGAACTGCTGCTCAAAAGACTTGGGCCTAAAAAAAAAAAAAAAAAAAAAAAAAACAATTAGCATCCAGTTCGCAGAGGGGAATAAACAGACACGATCGTTTATTATTGCACGGGCAAAATGAACCCAAAGGGGACTCCATCCCTGCTGCCACCTGCCACCGTATTGCGCACCTCCTTCCTGCTGGTGGTCGACAGGCCAGGGACAGCCGAGGGGTGCGTGCCGTGGAGGCGGCCAGTTCGAGCCTGAGCAAAGGGACAGAGGGCCCACGCACGCAGAGCCCTTGGTGCTGTTGCCATTTGAACACAGCCCACAGCTGAACGAGGTTTCAGTCATAGGCCTGGTTTGAGGAGCTAGAAGGATGTGCCGTCGGGCCAGCCTCACTGCACCCTCCATTCAGAGCACCCCAGTGGGTTGGGGGGCGCATTTCACAAAAGGCCTGCGTTTCGAAGAAGAGACCCTGCACCAAACCGTCCCCAGCAGCACGTCCTGACACTTCAGCACGTCGCAAAGCTGTCACGGACGTCCTCCAGGTTTCTCAGTGCCGTCCACAGGGCCGAGGCGGGAGGAAGTGGGAGAGGGTCGGGTACCACAGGGTGGCGCTGTGCTCGGTGGGGGGCCTTTGCAGAAGGTGGGAGAAAGAGCATGCACTTCTGCCGTGGGTGATGGGGGGACTCGCAGTTCCTCCGAGGCCCTGTTTCTGGTTTCTTAGAAGGGAGTCGTGTAGAAAAAATGACTTCAGTGGTGGTATGGGTGTGTGTGCACACACATATGTGAGTGTGTGACTCACATCCTCTCAACGGAACGTGTATCAAATTTAAAATGCACATTTTTGGATCTCACTGATGACTTTAAGTTGGGAGCTGCCTGCTACACCTGAAGGAGCACGTTGGCCCGGCGGCCTCAGCTCCTGGCCCCTCCCCTCGCAGGAAGGGCTGGTGAAAAGCAATCAGCGTGCATTTCCAGTTGGAGCGGGGGACTGGGAAGAGCTCGGTGGGCAGCACACACCGCGGCGAAGGAGGCAGGGCCAGCGGCTCTCATCTCCGTGAGCTGGGGCAGCGGTCAGCGTGAGCAGCCCTGTGCTAGGGAAGGCCGCTGTCACTGAATCCGCCGGAGGAAGAAGAACTTCCGTTGGTTTACATCCTCGGTGCTTGTGGGTAGGAGGGGCGGGCAGAAGAGATGGTGGCACATCGTCTTTAAGGGTAAGGGCCGACTCCAGATGACTCAGTCGCAAAAAAAATCTAATGCCCTGATTTAAAAATGGGCTAAGGACTCGAGAGACGTTTCTTTCTTTCTTCGTTCCTTCCTTTCTTTTTCTTTTTTGAATAGACATTTCTTAAAAGAAGATATATAAGTGGCCAGAAGCTACATGAGAAAATGTTCAGTGTCACCAATGATCAGGAAAATACAAATCAAAACCACAGTGAGCTAGGCTGTTGCAGCTGTCAGGATAGTGGTTATCAAAGAAAGAAATGGTGAGTGTCGTGAGGGTGTGGGGACGATGGAGCCCTTGCACATGGCTGGCGGGAGTGCCGGCTGGTGCAGCCACTGTGGGAAATAACATGGAAGCTTCTCAAAAAATTGAAAACAGAACTGCCCTAGCCCCCCACTCCTGAGTATCTATCCCAAAGATTAAAATCGGGGCCTCACAGAGGTGCCAGCACCTCATGCATGCTGCAGCGTCCGCGCCGTAGCCGAGAGTGGAGGCACTCGGAGCGTCCATCGGATGGACCGGTGCGGAAAAGGTGGCACGTGCATGCAATAGAATACTGTTCAGCCAAAAAAGAGAGAGAGAGTGCTAGCTCCTGGTTCAGCCCGCCTCTGCCCCTCACCAGCTGTGTGACCTTGGACAAGCAAGTGGGCTGAGTTCCCCGCATCCGAAGTTCATTGTTCTCAGAAGAATCCGAAAGTCAGAGTTGCGATGTTCTTTCCCGCGCGGTCTGGCTGTGAGATTGAAAGAGATCACACAGGCAGAGCGCTTCGGACGGTTGCTGTGCGTCCAGCAGACGTGGCCTGGATTTTGTAATCGGTGTCGTGGTCATGGAAGAGCGGTGTTCTTCACAGAGAGCACGGACCACAGAAGCAAAGGAGCGAAGTCAGTCATGGAAAGTTCATGGGTGCAGAGGAGTTTTGATCCTGGCCTGGAAGGATGGAGTGGACTGAGAGGAGCGAATAGAGAGCAAAAACACATTCCAGATAGCGCTCGGGCGGGGGCGGGGGGAGGGTCACAGGTTGGTATCTTATCCTGCGGCAGTGTTTTCTCCGCTGGGGCTGATTTCTTTACTTCTTATCTCCTTATTTCTTCTCATCATGTTAAAATGATGAAAACCATCTATTGCCATGACAACACAATGCAATTGTGAACTCTGGCGGCTTTGTTCTTTACTCAGAAATGATGTTCTGTCAAGGCCATTAAGCAAATATTTCTCATTCTACTCCTCTCTCTCTCTCTCTCCCTCTCCCATTAACCAATTCATAATGGGATTGATTAGCACTCAGTAATAATTAGACACTGTAGTGGAATGAATCCCAGCAGAATCGATACATATGAGCCTAAAGAATCCCTGGTAATAACGTTAAACGTGTGCTCGTTTTTAAAGTGCCTCATTTAGCAACTTCCCATTTGTTTGCTAGTCTGCATAGTATATTCGGGTGGAGCAAAGAGATTCCTGACAATAGAAGGGATCGAAACCAGAGCTGTCGAATCCATTCGCCGGTTCCAGAGCTGGGGGCTGCACGACCACCGCCTGCCCATCTCCCCCGTCCTGGGAGCCCTGTGTTGCAGCGTGGGGGAAGGGCCAGGGTTCCCTTCGTTAGCATCTTCCTACTCGCGCGTAACCCTACGCACAGACTGGCGGTGGGCGTCCCTTCCCCCAGCCCCACCCACCACAGAACACAGCTGCCGGCCCCCTTTTCAAGGCAGCTCACCCTCCTCCCAGGCTCCCTCCTCCTCTTACCCCAGCTCTCCCCGGTGCCTGCTGATCGTGGATCCCTTCTCCCGACTCTGAGCCTCCGGGGTCTTTGCTGGTGCCCCACTTACTAGTTCCCATGCCAGGTCTCAGGGCTGCGCCCACCCCTGCCAGCCCCGTGTGCTCTTTTGTTTCCGAATAAGCGTATGGACCTTTGCAAAATCGAGCTGTGATTCACATGCCATACAAATCACTCATTGAAAGTAATTCATATAATTCAATGGTTTTGGTATTTTACATTAAGGTTTAAAATTGTGGTAACAAATACACAACACAAAATTTGCCACTTAATTATTTTGAAGCATACACTTCAGTGACATTAAGTACGTTCCTTGTTTCCAGAACTCTTCCATCACCCCAGGCAGACCCTGTACCCACTGAGCAATACTAACCCCACATCCCTCCCTCCCCCAGCCCCTGGCCACCTCTAACCTACTCTCTGTCTGTGACTTTGCTTATTCTGGGTACCTCGTGGGACTGGCATAATGCACTCTCTGACCCTTTACGCCTGGCTTATTTCTCTTAGCACAGTACTTCAAGGTTAATCCATACTGTAGGGTGTATCCGCACGTACTTCCTTCACGTTCACGGCTGAATAAGTGTCCCGTTGTACCGAATCTTGCTTACTCAGCTGTTGATGAACTCTTTGGTTTCTCACCTGTAGCTTAGTCGCCCATCTTGGCTGTTGGCAATAATGCTGCCGGAACGGTAGCACCCAGGTGTCCGTGTGAGCCCCTGCTTTCGGTTCCTTGGGGCATATGCCTAAGAGCGGGACTACCGGGTCACGGGGTCAAGCTCTAGCTTTTTGAGGAACAAGCGTATGGATTTTTTTTTATTTATTTACACTGTTATAAATGGCCTGGCTGGTGTGGCTCAGTGGATCGAGCGCTGGCCTGCAAAGCACACAGTCTCATGTTTGGTTCCCCATCAGGGCACCTGCCTGGGTTGCGGGCCAGGTCCCCAGTGGGGGGCGCATGAGAGGCAACCACACATGGATGTTGCTCCCCCCTTTTCCTCCCTCCCTTCCCTTCTGTCTAAAAATAAATAAAATCTAAAAAAGTAAATAAACTGTTATAAATAGGAGGGGTAGGTTTATATTAATTAAAATTGATCCTTTTATCAGAGTTAATGTGAAGAGCCGTGAAATACATGCTGATTTGTCACCTTCTTTTGCGTTCTGAGCAGTTGTCATCTGTACGGCCCATTTGGCAGCCCGCCCCGGGAGGCTCTGTGACGTCCCTTGTCCTCCCTGACAGGCTGTCTTAAAGCGCTTACTGTTAACGTGCCGCGTCTCCCCGCAGCCCCGCACTGAGACCCCGGTGCCCGTCTGGCCCAGGCGCGCACTGTAGTCCCCTGTACAGGAGTTCCCTGCGGCAGCTGGCAGAAACCTTCAGGATGTGTAACTGATAAGCTTTAGTTTCCTTCGTGTCAATCCTCTGACTTATTTGCATCCTGGAAACTTTCCCAGCAAGTCTGCACCTCGATAGGCTTCACTTTGCCCGAGGACGTTTTTTGCACACCTGTTTTCACGTGCCCGACGCGGCGACACGGCGCGCAGCGATCCCAGCAGCCGACTCGGACGGCGCGCCGCCGTAGCACCGTGCACGGTCCGCGGTGCGTGTCCTGTGCTCCCCCTCTGAACTCTCGGGGACACCTGTGATGCACAGCTCCTGTTATTGGCCACGTTTCGCTGATAAGGAGACAGACAGTCACTCAGAGGTTGAAGAGCTGCCCAAGGCCACACCCCCCGCAAGTACTGCTGGGAGACAGCGGGCTGCAGGGCCCTGTTCCTGCCCGTAGACAGTTAGGCAGGGACCCCCTCGCTCCCCAAACCGGGGAGGGCGGAATGTGCAGCCGCTGGAGGAATTATCGGCCCAGGAGTCAGCAGCGAGGGCCACACCGGGCCCCAAGGCCAGTCACCGCCCAGCCCCCACCCCACCCCCAGCCTTTTGTAGGTGAACGGCCTTCCACACACCTCTGCTGGCTGCCACCTCTCCTACTGCCCGTAGGAGGCAGAGCTTGACCTTAGAAAGGGGCTAGCTTGTGACTGGCCTCCTGACCTTGGCCAAGACACCTTGGTGATTGCCGTGTCCCCATTAGGTGTCTATAAATACCAGCTTCTCTTAGCAAATTAGGTGGAAACTGACCATCTTACTTAGGCAACCAGAATGTCTTAAAATTAGATGATCGATACACAAAAATAGTTGAAAATCCATTATTTTCAAAACCTTCACAATAAACAACAGATTTTATTTCCATCATCCCGCTGGTCTCTGTCTGAGCTTGGAGGCAGACGGAATTGGTCCCCAAAGTAACCTCACCAACGTAAATATCTCGGAAGAAAGGGGCTGGCCCAGAGCCCCCAAAGCCAGTCCCTACCGTCAGCACTTTAAGTTTCAGGGTGGAGAGCAGGGGTCCAGAGCGGCTCCTGGAGGGCCCTCCCCACCGCAGGAGCCCCTCCCACCTCACCTAGACCCAGTGCTGTGCCCTCCCTGCCCCGAGGGTTGGACCCCGCCCCCACCCCCGTGTAGCACCCTCTCGGCACAGAGACTCCGGGTGGTGCCCAGTCCGGCTCCAAGCTCGCACTCTCCACCCAGTGGAGCTGTGTTGTGGGGCCCGCCTCCCCAGAACCTCACTGTTCGTCCATCCCCCTCTCTCTCTCTCTCTCTCTCTGCATCCGGGTTCCTCCTGGGTGTCCTAGTCCCCCCTGCCCAGGTTGGCTGCAGTTCCAGACTCTGAGTCGAAGCTATGCTCTCCCCTCTTCCCGAGTGTCCTCCTGTAACAGGGCCTCTGGTGGCCTGGGTGTTTCTGGACTCTCCCTTTGCTGAGAGGTCCCCTTCCGGTGGCTCAGGGTGCACTGCCACCCAGGGAGAGCCCAGCCCCACGCAAAGCTTCTCCCCAGTTTCCAGAAGCACCTATGGGCCCACCTGCAGCCCTTTCTCGAATTCGTATGTCCCCCTCTGCCAATTAGACGGGTGACCCTTGGGCGCCCTGCCTGCCCGTGAGGGGTCTGGAGAGCGAAAGTCGCATCTCCTGCCCTGTCTCCCGCCCTGCCTCCGTCCGCTCCCCCAGGGCACAGCGTGGGGCTCTGCCCACAGCCCGTCCCCAGCTGCTGCTTCGACGTGTCACTCCTCACACTCCTGACTTGTCCCTGCCCCTCTCCAGCACTGTCTCCAAGCAGAGGAAGAACGTCATCAGCTGCGTCACGGTGCACGACTCCCCGTACTCCGACTCCTCCAGCAACACCAGCCCCTACGCCGTGCAGCACCGCGCCGGGCACAACGCCAACGCCTTCGACACCAAGGGGGGTCTGGAGAACCACTGCACGGGGAACCCCCGGACCATCATCGTGCCACCCCTGAAAACCCAGGCCAGCGAAGTGTTGGTGGAGTGTGACAGCCTGGTGCCAGGTAACGTGGGGACCCCGCAGGGCAGGGTCTCTCTGGAGACTGGTCTTCTCGTTTTCTGCTCTCGCGGTTTGGTTGCGTGACAAGTGCCAGGTTATTGCAGATTTTGTCCCAGTAGCGAAGAGAGGAATCCGCTGAACGTCACTTCGTATAAACAGCATTTTCATCATTAAATTCTGTAGCTAATACCTCGCTGCCTTTACAGCGGCTCTCCCTCTGATGTGGTTGGTAAATGAAAATAAGAGCCACCAGTTCCTTGTCCGCCGGTCTGATTGACACGGGGTGTGGGCAGCCCCTGACCGAGTTCTGGCATGGGTCCCTCCAGGGGCCAGGGCTGCTTGTGCGGACAGAACCTTCTCCGAGTCCTGCTCAGGTTCTTCCTGAGCCTCCTCGGAAGTCACCGCTGGGAGGAGAGGGCATGGCGAGCGTGTTCCTCCCTCACACATTGCTTGATTAAAAGGATTCCTTCTATCCCCTGAAGGCTCGTCCTGAAAACGGGGCCCTAGAAGGAGGGCTGAGAACATAGCCTTCTAGGTACGCTTAGCATACCTTTCCCAGATCTGGTAGCATCTATTCAGAGTCTCCCTGGCTCAGTCTCGCCAGGGGAAGAATTTGGGGAATAAAGCAGAAGAAACATGCATGTTGGTTTTTCTGCCACAGACCGCCACCAGCCCAGCCAGGCCATTTAGGAGGAAAGGGATGCGAACTGCCAGAAAGGTTTTGTTTGGATGTGAGCAGCTGTTATTCATTCCTCCAGTGTCACCTGAGGCTGTCCCAGGAGACCTGGGAACCTTCTTGGTGCGGTTGCCACCTGTAGGGCCCACTAGGCCTAGGCGGTTCAGGTACTGCCCCCAGGGCAACCTCAGGGCCAAGAGCAGCTTTCGGGTCGGGGTGTTCGTCCAGCCCAGTGCCCTGGGTCATTCTGCACAGTGTGAGACAGAGGACGTCTCCCTCCCCAAGCCCTCTCACTCTGTGTTGGCAAGTGTTTCCGTGGAGACCTGGGCAGGAGGCAGCACCGGGCAGCAGTGACCAAAGGACCCGGTGGGCCAGCAGCTCCCCCCGGAGACACCTCCTGGGGCAATGCTGCTCCTACCTCTGCGCCCCCGTATTTATCAAGCGGTGGTTCGTGACTCTGCCCATTGTGCATTTTGCAGTTTAAGTGTTTGCAAAGGAGTATCATTTCTGTCATGTTGCATGTTGCATCATTATTTAAGTGCACTAAATACCTTTGTCAAAACCTGAGGCTGCAGACTTGGCTCATCTACCACGTGGAAATGCAGCCAGGTCGTCAGCCCAGGCGGCCAAGGCTGACCTTGCCTCTGTCGGGAAGAGTCTTCCCTGTAATGACCGGCTCGCCGCTGAGTGTTGTCTCATGAGCAGATGGATGCAGTGGGGAGCTGGCACAGAGTCAGTGGCCTGAATAAAATAATCCCAGACAGTTGCCCATGTTTCTTACTGAAAAGATGGCTTTGGCCCTTGCCAATGTGGCTCAGTGGGCTGGGCGTCATCCCACAGACCGAAAGGCTGCATGTTCAGTTCCTGCTCAGGGCACGTGCTGAGATTCTGGGTTCGATCCCCGGTCAGGGTGCACGCGAAAGGCAACCAACTGATGTTTCTCCCCGCCTCTTTCTCTCTCCCTCCACCTCTCTCTCTCAAAAAAAAAAAAATTAAAAGATGGGTTGGTTTTGTTCTCAAGGGGCTCGCCCTCAAGAGCTCTCCATTCCAGAATTATCCTACTTGGGGGTCCCTAAGGGTCCTCACACCGGGGGTCAGTCAGCACGCCGTATTGACATCCAGGAGCGTGCGAGGGAAGCCTTTCCGTTGTGGAGTGGGAGAAGCGTGAATGTGGGCCAGAACTTGGCAAAGGGAACCAGCGCTGGCGGTGCCTCAGTTCAGGAAAAGAAGCACTTAAAAGCTGAGAATGTGGACGTTGACCTCTGTCCTCGCCCCCTCCCCCGCCCAGGCCTAAGGAGCCCTGCATGTTTACACACTGCGGCCTTAAGTGTCCCCGGCCTGGTGCAAGGGGCCCTCCTGCTCCCTTAACACCAGGTCCTGAGACTGCGGGGTTGAAATCCCTCAGGAAGGCTGGCCCATTTGTTGAGCCAGAAGAGAAATACTCCCCCCTCATCTGCAATCCCAAATCCAAAAAAGCTCTGAAAACCGAATTTTAAGTTTGCGGCAAACGCAGTTGGTCATAAAACCCTGGCCTGACCCAGCAAGGGGCTACTCATCGTGTCTCTGCCACAACCGCACGTGTGCCGTGCTCGTGTTTGTACGCCGCTTCGGGGAATGGCCCTGTGCCGGGTCTGATGGCAGGGCGGAGTCCCAGCTCCCCTGGGGGCACCTAGTCCACTGAATGTGGGCCACGTCCCTTTTCCCGACATCTGAATCTGAAACCTGCCTGGCCCCAGGGACTTCCGATTCGGGGTCGCAGACCTGCGGGATGAGAGCAGGCGTCGAAAATCAAAAGCGCATGTGTGTGTTCCCAGACACCCGAGGGGGACTCGGTAGCAACCCTGACTCCGTAAAAATACGTGACATTGTGTCTAAGAATGGGCTCAACAGAGACCTTATGCAGATCATGTAGGAATTGATTCTTTTTTTAAGTGGCCGATGCTGAATTTCTCTTGGCCTTATAAAACAGAAAAGACAGAGGGTGCATAGGCGGCCAGATTCCCCAGTCGGGATCATCCCGCCCGGAGCTCTGGGACAAAACGGTGGCGAGAGTTACTGAAGCTGTACGACCACCTCGGCCCACCCCCAGCAAAGGCCAGCCAGGAAGCTGAGGGCCAGCCCCGCCCTGCACGCCTGTTACGCAGACTGTTTCCATGATCAGCCTGTCTCCAAGCACCTGTCCACAGGACACACCTGCCCAAATAGCTGAGCCTCTCTGAGGGACGTTTCCAACAAAAAAGAGAAAAATGGAAGGTCCTTCTCAGGGAGGCTAGTGGATCCAAAGCAACCAGGGCCGCTGTCTCTGGGAAACCCGGGGCTTCGTCGTTTTCTCTGTAAAGAGACCCATTTTCCCCGTGAGGACAGCGTTTCTAGTAACAGGAGGGGCGGGACAGGCTGCGTCCTGCTGCCTGCCTGTCCCCAGGCCGAGGCCTTTCTCACCCTAACACGCACCCTTAGCTGCCAAACCCCCCAGGCTCGGGACAGTCGGGACAGCCGCCTTCCTCCTCTCCCTGGTGCCCGTCGGCCCGTACGAGCCTCCCGGCCGGAGCTGCCAGCACGCGCCCAGCAGGACGGACACTCTGCAGGTGGCCGTCCACTTCCCAAGGGACGTCCCCCCTCCCGTGGTGCACAGCCCAGGAAGGATTCCGGAGGATTTCTCATGTAGTGAAATGTCAAGTCTCTTGGGTTAGCGAAGGTTCTTTTGGGAAACAACAGAATGAGCTCTGCGAGAATTTAGTGGGGCTAAGGGAAAATTCAGCAGCTGGGCATGGGTTGGGGCCCAAGCCAGAGCTCCCAGGACCTGGGCCGAGCCCTGCTGGGGTCTGGGGCTCCGAGGCCGGTCTGGGATCGGCCAGCCTCAGAAATGGGCTCCTTCCTGGAAGAGCACGGCTGGCCCCAGAGAGGTGGCAGCTACTGACCTGGGCCCTGCTTCCCTCCCGGCACAGTCAGCACCAGCCACCACTCGTCCTCCTACAAGTCCAAGTCCTCCAGCAACGTGACCTCCACCAGCGGTCATTCTTCAGGGAGCTCGTCCGGAGCCGTCGCCTACCGGCAGCACCGGCCAGCACCGCACTTCCAGCAGCAGCAGCCTCTCAACCTCAGCCAGGTAAGTCCCCCTGGGCCATCTCACCCTCCCTCCACCCTTGCACTGCGGAGAGGGTGGTGGTGGTGGACCCCGGCCCACCTCACAGAGCTGCAGCGCTTCTGGCGGTGGCAGGAAGTGCCCTACGTGACCTCTGGGGTTTTCTTTCCTCCATGGTCACCCTTGGGGAAGTCCGTGTCCTTGCTTCACGGAGAGCCGGCTCAATGCGGAGGGACTTGTCTGAAGTCACGCAGCCCTGAGCCCACAGTCTGCCAGTTCAGCCCAGCACTGGGTGAAACACTGCGTCCTGGCCCAGCGAGGCCAGGACACCAGGGACAGATCTGCAGCTTGACAGAGTCGGCTTCACTGATGCCTTACTGTGCAGGAAGCCACCCCCCAAAGCCACAGACCAAGGGAAGGAGTCGAGGTGCTGGGGAAGGACGTGTAGATACAGCAGGGTCCCTGAAGACAGGGCCGGCCTGTGTCAGTGCGGGGTCAGTGCAGGTCTGCAGTTTCCTCGGAAGCCACAGAGGTGGGAGAAGTGCGTGGGCTGTGCTCAGAAGCCCCTTGTGTGAAGGACCGCCCCTGGGTTGTAAACCACAACTGCGCCTCCGTTCCCGGGACTCGGGTTGCGCAGGAGAGAAAAGAGAGGCCTGGTCCGCGTGTACCGACGCAGCTTCAAACACAGAGCTTCCAAGGGCCTTGATTTCAGAGACACGGTTTCACAGTGAGAGAAAAGCCAGTGTCACTCCCAGAGGGGCTCCTCTGCCACCTCCCAGCTGCGGCACGTCCTTGGGAAGAGGCACTGTCTCCTGCTCACTGTGGTGGCTTTGCTGTGTGTCATCCACTGGGGGCCGCTGGGCCTGGCCGTCCTTCCTCGGTCCAGGCTGATTTTACTTCCCAGCGCACCCGGAGACCTCTGTCAGTCCCTTAGCTTCGGGCCTCCTCCACCTTCCCTCCCTCCACCCGCTTCTCCCTTCTCTCCGCTCTCTCCTTCCTCCCTTCTCCTCCCCCTCCTCCCCATCCTCACTCCCCCCTCCTTCCCCCCACCCCTCCTCCCCTGAGGGCCCAGCCCCCCGGTACATCCCTCTCCTGGTGCTTCTCTTGTCCAGGCTCAACAGCACATCAGCACGGACCGCACCGGGAGCCACCGACGGCAGCAGGCCTACATCACTCCCACGATGGCCCAGGCCCCGTACTCCTTCCCGCACAACAGCCCCAGCCACGGCACTGTGCATCCCCACCTGGCCGCCGCCGCCCACCTCCCCACCCAGCCCCACCTCTACACCTACACGGCGCCCGCAGCCCTGGGCTCCACCGGCACCGTGGCCCACCTGGTGGCCTCCCAAGGCTCAGCGCGTCACACGGTGCAGCACACTGCCTACCCGGCCAGCATTGTCCACCAGGTGCCCGTGAGCATGGGCCCCCGGGTCCTGCCCTCACCCACCATCCACCCGAGTCAGTACCCAGCCCAGTTCGCCCACCAGACCTACATCAGCGCCTCTCCAGCCTCCACCGTCTACACTGGATACCCACTGAGCCCCGCCAAGGTCAACCAGTACCCTTACATATAAACACTGGAAGGGGAGGGGAGGGGGCGTGGCCAAGGGGAGGAGGGCGAGGAGGAGGGACCTCGTGGGAGCTGGGATTTTTATACTGAAGATGCCGCACAGAAACAATGCAAACGGGGCCGGGGAGGGGGCCGGGGGCAGGGGCCGGACACCGGTGAAACTTGAACTAGGAAGTGGGAGGACTCAGAGCAGAGAAGAGAACGTTTTAAAAAATGAAGGGATTCAGGACGGGGGGATCAAGGCTTTTTATTTTAAAAAAAGAAAAAGAAAAAAAAAGAAACAAAATGTCAGTAACAGAAATACAGCTCACAAACCATTCTGCACCAAACTGGAAAGGAGGAGGAGAGAGCGATGGAAGATTCCAGAAGTGGAGGGGCCCCAGTTTCTGAAGAACTTTCTCTATGAACTTTTCAAAGATTATTTTCATATGGCAGCAAGTGACGTTTGGGAGTTTGCTGTCCGGGGACGCCTGATACGGAAATCCAATAGATTTTTAATTATTGAACATAAGAATTAGGGATTTTTCCAGAACTCTAAAGGGTCAACAGCCCTCAAAGTTCAGGCCACGGCCTGAGGAGGCTGGTCTCTGGGGGTCCGGTCCGGGGTCGGCAAAGCCTAGTTCTGGCTGGGGCACCAGGGCTGATGGGGGGTTGGGGGGCCGGTGGGAGGGAGCCGCCTCCGGGAGGGGCGCGTTCTCTCTTTCTGAGCACTCTGGATAAATCCCTAAGCAATGTTACTCCTCAGCTGTCATCAACGATGTGTGTTGCGAACTTCAGTTCTTTTTCTTTTGCGAAGATTTGTTTTCTCTTTGAATCCGCCCCTAGTCACTTAGCGTAGGGCTCGTGGTCGGCGCCGACCCCCTAGAGGAATGGAGCGCTCCGCGCCCTCCCCCCCACCCACCCCCGTTTTCTGCTTTGTGTTCAGCTCCAGTGATACCAATAGACTATTCCTCAGTGTGATTGCACAAAAAGAAATAATGATATAACACAGGCATGCGAGCAAGGTGGTGGTCCAGGCGTGCGAGCGTGCGCAAGCGTGCAGGGGCGTGTGCGGCCGTGACCTCCCTGCGTGCGCGGGCTTGCTGCCGGCGCAGCTCCCGCGGCCTCGACTTGACATCATTCCCTCCTAGTGCCTTACCGACTGCGGACGCGTGCGAGGGTTGGCTTCCATGGTACTCCGAGAAGCTGGCGGAGGCGAGTCAGAGCATCTCAGCTCTTCTTTCGTGCTGTTGAAACGTGTGACTCTGGTCTTTCCTTTTTTTAAAAAAAAAGGTTTTAATTTAATTTTTATACTGGTCTTTCTAGGCTGTCTGCTGGCAGGGAGCTGGCACGGGTGTTGAGAGAGGCGTGGCAGGGAGGGCGGGCGTGGACCTGGTGGTGGTGATGGGTTTGGTCGGCTTTTATTTGGAGACGGAGCGAGAGAGACCCCCCACCCCGCACCCTCACCTCGTGCCGCCCCCAGTTCTACCTGTGTGGCCGGCTGTGGCGTCTGGGGGACCCGAGGTCCCCTCTGTGATTTAGGAATGCCGGCCTTGCCAGGTGCCTGCCTCCTTCCTGGTGGGGAAGGGCCGGCCGAGAGGGGTCCCGCCGCCGTCCTCAGCTGCACCCAGCACCCAGCACCCTGCGCTCACTCAGCACGGCCCTTCCTTGGCTCCCTGTCTGCGCTCGCTCTCGCGCCTTGCCAGATCCTTCCCTCCGCAGAGAGCCGTGCACCTGTGTCCCCCGAAGCCTTGTCCTCACGTCACCCGGGCCTCACCCGGGCCTCCCCACGACTCGCTTTGTTTTGATTTTCGAGGATCCGGTGGGCAGAAGGCGGGAAGGATGTCTCCAAGGGTGACCAAGGGTTCTCACACTGCACCTTGGAAAACACTCCCACTGCCGGTTAGGTTTCCAAAGAAATGTGCCCTTTGCCCTCTGTGCACCTGTGACACGTTCTGGAAGTTTTCTCAGGCTTTGAACCTGCTGCTCGTGGGGTGGGGGTCTCTCCGTTCACAGCAGCTCACTCACATGAAGGCTGGAAGACGTGGCTTTAAAGGGGGTCCACCTTGTTCAGTTCCCTGCGCTGAGTCCTTAGGTGACCCCAAAGCCAGATTTCCAAGGTGCAGGTGGCTCCCGATGTCGGTGGTGCGTCCTGGTCTTCCCCGCCCCCTCCCTCACCCTACAGCACCCCCCTTAACGATCTACTGTGAAAGGTGAGGAGGCCAAACTGTTACCTTAGCTCTTAGCTGTGAATTGTGAAATAACTCTGGACGTCTCCCCTCCCTGACCACACATGCTACTTACCTTACAAAGGACTAGGTCCCCGAACTGGAACCAGTTTAGTCCAGGCCTTAGGCTGGAAGGAAGGACGCCACGACCCTCTCGGGCCAGGACAGCCCCCCAGGTGGCCAGCAGGACGGGATGCTCCATCCGCAGCCTCTATCCGGGGGCGGGGGGGGGGGGGGCGGGGGGAGTGCGGTCATTCCAGGACAAGAGGAAGTCGGCCAGTCCCGAGAGGGTGGGGTTGGGGGCGGAGTCCGGAGGACACGGGAGCCAGTGCCCTCCCAGGGGGCGCCAGCCTGGAAGACCCGATCTCTGCAGCCAGGAGGCAGCAGTGTCCCCACCAGGTCCCGAGCCCGGTGACACGAGCCTCCCTTTGCCTTACTGGTGGCGTCCTGGGGCCCCTCACACAGTGTACTTCCAACCCTTTCTCCATCCGGCCTTTCACGGGAAAGACAACAGCCTTCCAAGTTCAAGCGCATGATTTTGTCTACTAAGTTGGGAGTCTCTGACTCTCGCACCTGACATTTCCTTTCCTTTTCTTCCAGACCAGGAATGAAAGTTCCATGCTGCTCATAAAGATAATATTATTGTACTAATTATTTTGATTATTATTAGCATTGTAATTATCATGATTATCATTGTGTTGATATTTTAGTTGGGGTTTAAAATGCACATTTATTCCACGTATCTTTGTGTTTTCTCTTTAATATTTAAACTTATTTTATTGTATCTGTGAGTGTGTGCGTAGACAGGAGGGACAAACAGATGTCCAGTTTTGCCAGACAAAAAGACAAAGGAAGAACCGGGAATCAGGAAACCCATTTCCGTGGTCTCTGCCCCACAGCGAGCTGTCGGGGAGGGTCGACCACGGAGCTCGAGTTGGAAGAATCGTGTTCCTTTGCTCTGCACGGGCCAGGGGGGGCGTAGACAGCAAGGCCACCGTCATGCTGTGTCTCGCCGGGTTCCCGGTGGCCTGGGACAGACGGAGCAGGCGTCTCCCGGGCTGCAGCCAGAGCCAGGGCCCTCCGCCCATTCCCTGTCCTTCTGGAATCTCCCTCGAGCTAGGCCTGCCTCATGCCCGCTCTTCACCTGGCCAGCCGCCGACCCAGCCCCTCTCCCGCATGTCCTCCCGTTTCCCACCAGGGCACCAGGAGTGTGGCCCATGTCCTCCAGTGCAGAGACCGTGGTCCCTTCCCAGATGACGAGGCAGGACTGCTAGGCAGGCAGTACCTCCCCTGGGAAATTTCAGCCTCACTTCACCCCCTCCCACTCACTAACCACTTCTTCAGTCTCCCCCTCCCCGCCCAGTTCATCTTCACAGCTAGTGAGCCCAAAAAAGGCGGGGGGAGGGAGTAGGAGGCCAGCGGACCCTCACACAGCCCAGCAGCTGCCCAGACCTGGGGAGCCCCGGATGGAGAAAGGGCTGAAATGGCCAGCTTCGTGGAAGGGAGGTGGCAGCTGGGAGAGGCTGAGCAGGGCCCAGTCCCGCAGACACTCAGCAGACATCAGTGTGCACCCCCTAGCCCCCGCCTGCCTTCCTCGTTCTGTCCCCAGTTGGGAGCTGTGGGGTCAGAGCCCATCCCCCCCACCCCCCGCCCCAGCCTCTGCACGGGCTGTTAACACTGCCCCACTTCCCATCCCGCCCCCCCCGACTCTGAGTCACCCTGGGAAATAGGGCAAACGCAAGGCTGCCCGTCCCTAGGGCCCAGCTCTCAAGCAGAGGGGTGCCAGCCTAGTCCTGTTTAGACCTTGGGTGCCCTAGAGCGTCATCTGCTCCACAGTTGGCTTCATCCCTGTTTGCTGAAGAAATGACGTTGGAGTGAGGGGGAAGTCAAAAGGACAGGCCCGGGAGCCGGAGCCTGAGGAGCCACACGCTTCCGCTGCGAGGGTCCCCGCTGGCCCACCTGCGTGGGTGCGCCCGCGTCTCTGCACTTGGAGCCTCTCTCGCGAGGATTTGGCTGTTTCCAAGGGAAGGGGTGAGCAGGCCGATGGGTGGGAGAGTCTGAGGCTCGAGGCCAATTACTTTTGTGGAAGAGCATGTGGTTGATCGAATTCAGAGGGAAGAGAAGGGTTGGGGCAAAGCGGCAGCCGTCTCCCGGGCTGGGCTGGGCTGGGCCTGCGCTCTGGCGGGGAGGGGCCTGCGGCTGCGGGAGCCGGCAGGCCTGTCCCCTCCACCCCGGGAGATGCCCTGCCCGGCCTCCAGGCTGCTTGCTGGGTGTGAGGAGGGAAGGCAGGCTCAGCCCTGCGGCTCCCAGGCTGCCTTCCCTCCACCAGACCTTTAGAATTGCAAACGCTCATTTTTGAACAAGCTTGTGGTGGAGGATTTGGGGTGTGTGAGCGTGAGTGAGTGAGTGGAGCAGACTTTTCTTGGAAACTGGAGGAAGGAGACGAGGAGGCTTAAGGAGCTATTATTACGGATGGGCTGCGGTGGATGAGATGCAGTGAGTCCTCACTGGCCCTGGCTCTCACCCGGATTCTCTGTCTGATGCTGGGGGCAGGGAGGCATGTGAGGCTCTCGCTGCCTGCCCGGTGGCCGCCAGGACAGAAAACAGAAGAAAACAACCAGGTGTCCCGAGTAGCAGAGAAGATTCAACAGAGAGGCAAGGTTTCCTTCTGCAGGTCTAGCCTGGGACTTCACAGCACGAGCATAAGAGATTTCGCCATGAAAGCATCCCAGCCCTGGGGACGTAGCGTGCTTCTCGCCCGCTCTGTCTTTTCTTCCTGGTGCATCTGACAGGTTGCAGATGGGGAACCCTCAAAATTGAGCAGGCCAGAGATGTCCTTACCAAATGGGAAAGGAAGGTGAAACTGTTCCTTTCTTTAGCCAAAGAACCCTTCTGAAAGACACCTCCGAATACAGACGAAGTGGCATTTCTGTCTTTCCCTTCTGGGCAATAATGACATCGTTAGTGATGCAACTGCATTTGTCTTTCTCTTTCCTCTTCCCCTTTTATGTTTTAATTACATTTATCTCGAAACTGTGCTCATCTTTTAAGAGAAGTAGAGATTAGGAACCCTAATGCTGCTGCTACTCGGGGACCGGAGACACCGCACACATACGTCAGCGGGACCAATGCCACCACCGCGGGGTCTGTCGGAGACACTCCGGTCTCCCGGCAGGCCTGCCGGACGTTCAGCTGCGTCTGCCGGGGTTTCGATGCGCGCTGGAGCGGGACTCTGGGAATCAGTGCTTTTCCGCTCTGATGCCTTTGGATTCTCCCTTCTAATCTCCACAGACCAGTCCGTAAAATCTCGGTTGAGCTACCAGAGAATCGAAGATGGTAAAGTGACATTTAAACACAACAGAAACTTTCCAAGGCCATTGGCGCACAGCCCAACCTCGTCAAGGCTTCTCGCAGCTTCCTGGCAGCTTCTAGAAGCTGCAGAGAGCCAGCTCCAAACCATCTCCTCCCTTGCGGCCCAGTGAGTTTCCACAGAGGGGGCTTCCTGAGCCCGCCCAACGCCACTCCCCTAAGCCTTCGACAGCCCCCGATCTCAGGCCCTGCATTAGAGCATTATGGTGACTATCTCATTTCTGAAAACTTGCAATATCCCTCGAGTAAGTGACAGGCAACATCGGTTGAAGGCTTACCATAAGCCAGGTCCCGGGCCACGCCACGAGCTCATGGCCCTCCTAGCCACCCTGTGCACACCACCACCACCCACTCCCCCGTCTACCGATGACAAAGCTGACATTCCAAGGGGGGAAGCACCATGTGCTAACGGAGAGGAAATGTAATGGTCTGAAATCTCCACATTTCTAGTGAAATTTTCTGTTGAGGAGGGCTTGACTGAGATAGGGCTTTGTTCTGCTTTTTTAATTAACAGCTACGAATGGCCTCCCATTCTGACAGGCCATTTCGTGACACTCCCATTGACTGAGTGCCAAACAATGGGCTGGACATTGCTCATCGGTGAGCTTGTTTGATTTCATCTTCGTAGTCACCTGTGAAATCAGCGCTATTAGTCCCTTCACAGATGAGGCCGCTGGCTGGGAGAGCTGGTAGCACGCCTGGGGTCACCAATCTAATAGGGAGCCCGACCTTGAACCGGTGTCTGCCCGCCTCCAGAACAGAGCTCACAGCCACTAACCTCGGTGTCTCCGGTGTATAAGTGCAAAGAAAGGCCTTGGAGGAATGGCCCCCACACCGTCCCTGCCCGTGCGTGGAGGGGGCATCCCAAATTGAATGCAAGCAGAGGGGCGAGAGTTAGTTTGACTTCTAGAGGAAATGGTAGGGGTGTCTCTTTTGAGTCATAGTAGAATTCATTTCAGGTTCCTTTCTAGTGTACCAACTATTTCTGTACTGCTGCTACCAGAAACTCTTACAGGAGTGAAGAGGGGGAAAAGTGTTCTTTTCTTCTTTAAAAAAATAAGTTTTTCTTGCTTATAGTTAATTCTAGAAAGGCAATACTAAAGGTATATATTTTTTCCAAATGCTATTTTTGACTGCACCGATGGCGACCCTGGTCTCTGTCATTAATCCGCTCTTCAGTAGAACCAGGTGCGGATCTACGGCAAATCTGTAAACACCGCGTGTGGGTCTGACGTCCAGCACACTGTTTCTTTGTGTTAAAAAAAAAAAAAAAGGGAGAAAAACAAACTGATTTTTAGAAAGAAGAGCAAAATCTAGTTTTCTTTTGGGATAGCCTTCTCAAAGACGTGGAAATCAAGGGAAACCAGCCAGCTTTTTGGCCATGAGGAAGGAGAGAGAGTTTCTCGCCGAAGTCTGAGGTGGGTAGAAATACAGAGTGCTTTGATCTTGGTTGAAAGATGACAAGAAGGTCTAGGACTAGATTTTTATTTATTTATTTTTTTTTTGGAAAACTCATCACTTGTTAAATGAAACATCTTGGTGGTTTTGGGTGGGGTTTTCTGGTTTCTTTTTTATTTTAAAAACGTCTTTCTTGACTGACTCTGGGCTTGTTGGCCTAAATTCTTAGGTAGTTTACACAAGTGTTAGAGTCACCTAGAACTTGAACTCCATTGGAAGCAAACCCAGCTGATCGGAATTGGAGATCCCCGGCGGATTCGACAGGCGGATTTCTGGCAGCGCGCCTGACGATTTTTGTAAAGAAGGTTTTAGATGCATTATCTTACTCAAACTGTGATCTAATGGCAATAATTACCTCAAATGTGGGCATTCATCCTGGTTTTAGCCTTTTCTGAAATCATGTAGCCAGCTTGATCTTGGGATTTAAAAGACCATGAACTCTGTGGGAGCTGAAAACGATTAACGCACACCCTGGTCCTTGTTGCGTAAGTGAATTCTGAAAATAGCTCATCTTGACAACAAAAAGTCAAACCAAGGAAGAGAGGATCCTTTGTGTGTTGCAATCAAATGCGACCCTCAAATGCACATGTTAAGAATATATGTTTTTAGCTGCTGTAAAATGCTGTCAGCCTTCTAAGACATCAGGAGAGTCACGTGTTCAATGCGTAAGCCACATAATCGACTGTGGATCCTTCCGCATACGTCTGGCTACCTTTTATAGTTAAAGTGTTTTAGAGTTTACATTTAAACTGGTACTTTTTAAAGAGAACTTCTGTTGCTAACTGACACCTTCAAGCCCCAGTGGTTGTCTCTTCGGTTGGGAGCCGCGTCCCCCAAGGCAGGTCTGTTCTACGCCCCCCGTTGCGTTGTGGGGCCCAGCGCGGCGTTCCCTCCGTGTTCCCGGTTCCCGCGAGACCTCGAGAGAACGTGGAAGGGTTTCTGGGTCAAGTCCACAGCCCGCGCCAGGCGCAAAGACCTCCCGCCAGGCTAGGCAGCCCTTGCCTTCGAGGCCTTCCCTTTGACATCTTGGAAGAGGCAGAGAGAACAGACACCTGGTTCGTTGACTTCGTCTTGATTTGAATGTTTAACTTATTAATGATCCGCTGACTTCCAGTCGCTAGGCAGTAGGAGACACTGGGATTCAGCTGGCCCCGAAGGTGCAGCTGCTGTTTCTGGGCCCCCTGGCGACGTGGTGGTGGACGTTTTGCAGGGGCGACTGGTCCGTCCCAGTACCCATCCTCGTTGGCTAGGTTTTCCGTATCTGCTGTCTTTGGATCCTTTTCTCCTTTAAAATGAGATAAATGCAAAAGGATGTGTTTACCTTCCACCCTGTGCATCTTCCATCTTGCATGTGAAGCCTAGTCCAGTGGGAGGTGGGACCTGGATTCCTTCCTGGAGACTGTGGGTGCTGCTGAGCTGGAGGAGGGGCTGGGGAACTGAGGGTCAGCGGGGGGCCGCTGAGACCCACTGAAAAGGCAAGAGAGGCTGCAGAGCCAGGGCCCCGATCCCGCGGGAACCGATGGGGACATTCGGGCTCCCCTAAGAATTTTGGTTTGTTTTTTGGGTTTTTTGTTGTTGTTGTTGTTGTGTTTTGTTTTGTTTGTGAGGAGGACCTGCTGTGAACTAAAGGGCATTCCTTTAGCCGATAAGACCGTGAAAACTGCAAGCACCTGGGACCAGGGAACTGTCTGTCGTGTGTGGTGGGTTTTTTTCCAGAACGCGTTTGTTTTTTCCCTGTGAGCGCCGTCGACAGTGCGTTCGTAGTACAGCTTTCTGTTAGAAATGTTGTTGTAGAGTATTTTTCATCTTGCCCCTCCTGATTACGCTCCTGCTTCCCTCCGATTGGTCTTCTCCTGTGCTTTAATTAACCAAATGAATTCTATGGCTTTGTCTTGGGGGCTTAACCATATGTTTAAAAACTAGAGGTACAGAAATTGGCTTTTTACGCAAAAGTAACTCTACTGGATCTGCAGAAGGGCCCTGTCTTTGCTCGCTGGTTTCCACCCGTGTCCGCACTAGTCTCCCCTTCCCCGTGTTGGGCGGTCGCTACAACCCCCCTCCCCCTGCCAGGCACCCAGGCCTCCCCGGAAGCTCTCCAGACCCAGAAAGAAGGGCCCACTTCACCTCGTGAGGGGTGGTCTTGCCTCCCTGTCAGACAGTCGTCTGCTTGGTTGAAGGGGCAGTGGACTTATTGTTATTGTTATTGTTATTATTATTATTTTAATAGTTTGGCTCAGGTTATAAGGGAGAACTTGGGAAGTGAAAAGTGACTCGATCACACCCACTCTTTGTAGCTTTCTGTGACTTCTGAATGGAACCTGAAGCGTCCCCCAGCCCACCCCACCCCTTCCCAGCAGGCGTTCCTGTCCGCCAGGCCTCCTCCTTCCTCACCGGTGTGACCCCTCCTTCTGGACTTTCTTTGTGGCTTTCCCGGGGCACAATCACGTCTGGCCCCCAAAGCAACTCCTCATCCCCCGTGTGTACATCTTTTTAACCAAATGAAGTAGACCAGGATGTGGTACTGTGGGGCAGCAGAGGTTCTAGTTTAGTAGGGAATTACTGTACAGAGAGAGATGTTGATATATATGTTTGTGTATATATATATCAAGCCAAATTGCAGATAGGAGAAGTATAGCTTTACGGATGAGGAGGCGGGGGAGCTTGCAGAAGTCCGAGTCAGCGTACTAGCTGGCACCCCCCGGGCCTGGGGGGTGACGCTGGCCCCATCACCCAGCTCACCACAGCGGGGGCTGGTGGCCCTGCAGGGCGCCACTGCTCCCTCTGGGCCCCCAGTGCCAAGGGCACAGATGAGTGGGGAGGCGACAAATCCGAATGACTGGAATTTTCCACCCCGGTTCTCTTTGACCACATGTATTGAGCTGCCGCCTCTGACACTCTAGTTTCCAAAAATGGTATCCATTAGGATGGCAAGAGAGCGGATATGTAGGAATGTTTACCTGCCAGCAGCCCGCGAGCTTAGGACACCCTGGACGGAAGGACTCACCCCCCAGAACCAGAAGCGGGAAGAGGCCCGGCGACGCTCCTCCGTCACCAGCCCAAGGGACGCGGCCCCCTCCCCGAGGTCATCTCGTCTGGATCTCTCTCTGCCCGGCCATCTCAGCCCGGTGACCCACCCAGCGGAAGCCCTGGTCTGTCGTGTTCCCTCACTGTACGGTTTCTGTAATAAAAAGTGTTAATCCACGTTACTCCTTGTGAAAATGGTTGCGTGCAACAGTATTTTCTCGTGTAAACCCCTTTTTCCTATGTGAATGGTCCCTCTCTTCTTTTTTATTTATAAATGTCTACTTTTTTAAAAGACAAACCAATGTGTCGTAGACTTCCATGTAACCTACTCCTTAGTCTCATATTATAGGTATGTTAGAAGAATGGGTATTTTACTTGGCTCTAGAATGTTTTTCAAGGAAAATGATTCTTAACCGACCCAGTCCTTGCTCCTGAACTGCTTGTGTTCCTCCATCATGGCGTCGTGTGCTTCTAAATTAATAATCATTTTCGTTGTAGAAAAATGGAGTGAATTTATATTAGTCTTGGAAACTAATAATAGCATTGTAAATTTATGAGATGATTTTAACAGAAAAATTATAGAAGAATATAGTTATTTTAACTGTAATATTACTAACTGTAGGGTGAGAAGGGGGGTCCCGTGTGATGAACTATGTCATAGCTTGTTACTCGGTTTCTTTTCGGTCATTTTTTCGGTCTCTGAGGCGAAATGAGTTACTAATGAAAACTTGTGAACTCACATATGCACACTGTATATGTGTAGCGATGTGATCACGCTCTGTCTTGGAATTCCATTAAACTGTTTGGAGTCACTGCGCCCTCGGCCTGGCACACTTATTCACTCTAGAACCGGACCAGTTCCAAGGCGAAAGAGGTTATTGTTACGAGTCACATCTTTGGGGGGTTATTTAGCCCTTCCGAAAGTATTTAACGCTTGTGTGCATAACCCACCACTGCGTTTAGGATTTGCCAAGGGGACAGCATGTGGCCGTAGAGGGGACTGGGAGGGGGTCGTGGAGCAGGCGGTCCCCTACCTCCCTGTCCCTCCTCCGAGCTGTGGCAAGCCCGTCTGCTTCCAGATGCCACCCCTGAGGCTGTCGTCTGACCTACCAAGAGCTTTCCAATATTCCTCCCGGTCTGGGCGCAGGGCTGTGGCCTTTCTCTGCACCCAAGGCCCACCCTCTCACCAGACCAGTGTCCGGCGACCCATCACTTACCGGTCAGCCCCTTCACCGGGGCCCTCCCCACACTCTCCGCCTGGGCCACGAGCTCCCCGGCCTGGCTCGGGCCCTGACACCGCGGCTGCCCTCCTCAGGAGCCTGAGCCGCTCCACAGCCTCGCCCCCTGCGGCTCCCCATCATCCCAGCATTTTTGTGGGAAAATACACATAACGTAGCATTTGTCTTTTCACCATTTTAAAGTGTGCAGTTGGTGGCGTGAATACATTCGCATTGGAGTGCGACCCGCACCACCATCTTTTTCTAGAACGTTTCATCATCTCGGACACTCTGTACCCATCAAACAAGAACTCCCCGTTCCAAACCATGGCAAACAGCTCTCGAACTCTCTGCCTCTGAGTTTGCCTATTCCGGCTCCCTCCTGTGAGAGGAACCGTACACTGTTCGCCCTTGTTTGGCTTACGTCACCTAAAAATGTTTTCAGCGTCCATGCATGGTGCAGCACGTGTGAGGACGCCCTCCGTGGGACTGAAGAACAGCCCCTTGTCCGCGTGGACCACGTGCTGCTCATCCGGGCCTCCTTGATGGGTGAGGGAGCTCTTCCCGCCTCCTGGCTTGTGTGAACAGCACCGCTAACGTTCAAGTATCCCAGTCCTTCCTTTTTATTTTTATTTTTTGGATATATACCAAGGAGTGGAACTGCTGCATCCTATGGTAATTCTTAACTTTCCGAGAAGCCACCAAATTTCCTGCAGTGGCCGCACCATTTGACAGTCCCACCAGCAACCACTCAGGCTCCTCCCCCACCCCTCGCCCTGGTTTCCATTGCCCACCACCCCGGGGACCTGAGGCCCCCAGGCTCCAGGCCCTCCTTTCTCCAGGCCTCCCCGTTTCACATGCTTCCCAGCCGGCCTAAAGCCCACCCCCCCCGCCGACCTTCTCACCTGTACCCTCAGCTCCCTGCTGTACCCATTTGCTGTGGATGGATCATCCCCCCGAGTCTCTGCACCCTCACCCACGCTCCCAGAGCTCTGGAGCCTCCCCACCCGAGGACCTGGGCGCACTGCCGTGCCTCTCCACCCGGCCTGTGGCCTGTGGCTCGCTGCAAACCTCGACTCTCTCTGCAGCCCCCACGCCCTCACGTGCCCTGGAGCAATCAGGAGAATCAGCGGCTGCAGGGCTCCATGAGTCCCACCTGCTCCCACAGGCCGGTCTGCCTCGCACGTGTCTCTCTCTCCAGCCTCAGGAAAGACCCTGCCTGCGCCCACCTGTTCCTTCCTCACTCCCCGCGGAGCTCTTCCCGGTCAAGCCGCCTCTCCCTGCTCCGCACCCTCAGGCTTACGTTCTTCAAGAATCCGCCCAGTTGTCCCTCCAGGAACCCTCCCCTCTGATTCCCGTTGAGGCAGATGTCCTTTGTCTGGGTTCCCAACTCCTCGGGCGTAATTGTCATTATGCCGCACTGTCGAATTTCTCTTCTAATTTTCCTTCCCCACAAAAACCACAAAATCCTGGCAGGTAAGGATTTCTCTTCATCTCTGTTTCTAGGGCATCTATCATAAGGTCAGGCAGAGAGTGGGTGGTCGGGACATTTTTGGATCGGTGAAGAACCTACTCAGCCCATTTTCATCACGGGGTCAGCCCCAGAATTCAGGTAACACCAGGGAAATCCAAAAACACAGGCCCTACTTCAATTTGGGTTAAATTCATCTCAGCCAAAAATCAAGTTACATCAAAATCTGTGCACAAGATTTGGACAAAACTCTCCTGTCCTACTCATTTTTAAATTATAAGCGTTCTTCTGGGCATCCCAGGCCATGGAAACGGAGAGAGAAGAGGTCGGTATCTACACCAGTGAAGTAAGAGCCGGTCCACCGGGCAACGCGGGGCAGCTGCGCGTAAGGATCTCACCATCGGAGTCTTTGGAAACTTCTCTAAGTTTCAGTGAAAATGCAGACTCACTGCTGTCAACATGCTCCCTCAAGCATATGGATCCTGAGATAATACCAAATCTTAAGTTGTCTTAGCTGCTCTCTGGAACTAATGAGCAAGAAGCAGAATTCTACATACATCCCCGCGACAGTCCCATTTCCAGCTGAGGCAGGGCGCCCCTAGTGGAGGGCCGTCCCCCCCACCCCCCCACCCCGTGAGATGGCGCTCTCACCCTGGGCCAGCTCCCCTATGCCCGCTGGGGCTTGGGCTTTCCAGGGACACTTCCCGCATCGCCACGCCCCCTGGCTGCGGGGGCGTTTCTGGGTGGTGGAGGTCATGCCCAGGAGCCTGTTCCAAGCAGCCAGGCGTACGTACATTTGTGTGTGTGAGAGAGAGTCTGACTTACATATTTTCTAACTCTTCCCTAGAATAATAGCTAAGCTTAAGCAAATATTAAACACATTTAAAAGCAGAGGCAATGCTGAGAGCAAAGTGTAAATGAAACATGAATCTGGGTGGCCTAGCAACCTCTTCACGTAGAGGTTCGGTCTTTCTCTTTTGCCTTCACGCAGCTTTAAAGAAAGTGCCTTGGGCCCTGACCTGTGTGGCTCAGTTGGTGGGCGCACCATCAAGGTTGGGGGTTCCATTCCCCGTCAGGGCACATGCGTAGGTTTTCAAATTCAGTCCCTGGTCTCTACCATTAATGTCTCTCTTTCTCGCTGTCTCCCTCTGTCTCTGTCTCTGTCTCTGTCTCTGTCTGCCTCTCTCTCTCCCTCTCTCTCTCTCTCTCTTCCTCTCTAAAAGCAATTTAAAAAAATGTCCTGAGTTGAAGATTTTTTTTTAAAAAAGGCACTTCGGACCCTCCCACCCCAGCCTCGCACATCCGTGTCCTGCCTGGACCACACAAACTTTCTTTAGGAGATTTGCTTCCTCCTCAGCTCCCCTTACACTGCCTGGCTCCGCTGGAGGATGGAAAACCCAGTGTCCCCCAACACTCCTGCTCCTCACTCTCCCGGGAAGAAACAGACCCAGGAGCCAAACATTCCTCCGTTACTGTGAGGCCATCTAATTGCAGCCCTGGTTGGTGGGGCGGAGCGGATTGAGCGGCGGCCTGAGGGCTGGGTCCCCAGTAGGGGGCGCGCGAGAGGCAACCTATCCAGGTTTCTCCTCTTCCTTCCCTTCTCTCTAAAAGTAAATAAAATCTTTAAAAACACAAAAAGAGTATCTAATTCCCGTTGATAAATGCTGATCTGCAGGCAGTACACAGTCCCTTCTACTCAGACAATGCAGCGCACCGCTGAAATGACTGGACGACGGGTGCCCTTGTAAAGAAACCGCTGGACAGCAACTTTCATGTCTGTTTCTGCCCTGTTTCAATGTCTTCCTACATTTTATTGCATCGGCTCTCGCAGGATCTTTACCCATTGCAGACTAAGCCCGCGGATGGGGATGCCTGGAAGAGAATCAATGGCCCATTGGCAGATAAAAGGCCAGAACCAGAGGAAAGTGTGCAAGCCTGAAGGGAGGCCTTCTGAGGTGGAAGACCACTCCGGGCTAGCGGGCCAGCGAGGCACCAGGAGAGAAGGCAGTCTCAACCGCAGGGTAATTCAGAACAGGGCTTGGAAGTCAGCCATATTCCGGCTCAATCCTGGAAACCAAACCGTGAAAGCAGGGAAATCCCTTCACCGCTCAAGCCTCAGTTTTCTTATCTGTAAAATGGGGATAATTTTACATGTGGCAAAAACTAGCTGGGTATTCCCCACAGTCATTTCCTCTAGCACATGGCTACCTTATATTTCCTAGATTTCTTTGCAGATAAATATAGCCAGAGCCGACTCCTAAAAAAGCTCTCAGATATTTATCCACACTCTTGTCCCAATTTCCAGCCAGACGTGGAAGATCCGATGAAGGACCCTGAGGGCCTAGAGAACAATGAGGCCACCAGTTGGCAGAAACTCAGGTTGCTGAAGAAGACTCCCCATCTCCCAATGAAACCACACTGGACAAAACCACAAAAAAGCGAGAACTAAATCATTCTATTATATTTAAGCCACTAAAATGTTAGGGTTGTTTATGATAGCAATTAGCCTCTCCTATTATCATCTTCTTTAACTTTAACCCCAGTGTAGACTGAGTAGGGCATTAGAGTATGCTAGCTTCTGGAACAATGCCCACACTTCAGAGGTTTAGCAAAGGAGAGATCTCTTTCTGGCTCACAGCACTGACTAGTGCAGGTCAGCGATGGGAACAGCTTTGCTCCATCCAGGGCTTTGAATGTAGGGGTTTACATAGCATGTGCTTCAAGGGATATCGTAGCCAGGACTGCCATGCACCAGGACGTTTTTACTTTCTTTTCCTTCCGGCACGTGGAAGGCTTGCATTTCCTGGTCTTTTTGAGGTTAGGTGTTCAGTGACTTGCTTTAACCATGGAAAAATGACATGAGTCATTCCTCGGATGAAGCTTTTGAGAAGCAATGCATGCTTCTCCGTATTCTCCCCCGACCCCCAATCATGGCTGGTCAAGTTGGAGGAAAGCATCCTGCAACGCTAAGGAAATACATGGCAGACAGGTTTCCTGGAGCGTCATCTGAATCTTCAGCACGCTGCGTAAGTGAGAAATAAGGCCTCTGAGAACATGGTTTTTTATTAAGCACTTACAATGGACCAGGCACTGTGCAGAGTGAGCCCTTCGTGGGTGGAATGCATAGCACAGTGCCAGGCCCTAACAAGCTCTTAATTAGTGGTAATTGTTACTGTTATTCTGCTTTGTCTTAGAAGTGTATATATTTGCTCAAATGGGCCCGTGCTCTAGACTATGGACCTGAATGGATGTCACAAGGAGGGATGAGCATCTTGCTTATTTTTTGTCTCAAAAACATCCAAAAGAGCCCTGGCTGGTGTGGCTCAGTGGGTTGAGCGCCAGCCTGTGAACTAAAGGGTCGCTGATACGATTCCCAGTCAGGGCACATGCCTGGGTTCGGGCCAGGCCCCCAGTAGGGGGCACATGAGAGGCAACCACACACTGATGTTTCTCTCCCTCTTTCTCCCTCCCTTCTTCTAAAAATAAATAAATAAAATCTTTTTTAAAAAATCTGAAAGTTTTCATAGTTTGTGCGCAGCTGAACCGGAAATGCAGGTTTCCAGGACCAGAGAGAGCATGATGCAGAGGAAAGAGCACTTGAACTAGGAGCCGAGATCAGTTTAGTTCAACACACATTTATTGAGCACCTTCTGTATGTACCAGGCGCTAGAGAAACAAAAAAGTGTGCGAGGGGATCCCTGCCCTCGAGGAGCTTAAATTCCGCAGGGACAGCGAACAAGGAAACACATAAACAAAGCATGATATGTGCAGTAATAAGAGAACAAACAGGAAATAGAAGAGCCACAAGACCTGAGTTCTAGTTCTGCCACCAGCTGTGTGACCTTGGACATGTAACTTAACCTCTCTGGGCCTCATGGATAGTGAGAATGGAGTCGATCATTTCTAGCCCCTGAAATGCTAACAGCTGCAAGTCTCAAAACCCTGTTAGGTCAGCAGAGCAGGCGTGATTTCTTACTTTTTAGAGGTGAAGCCAGGTGTCAAGAGGTTTAGGACAGCAGCCTGAGCTACACCACTGCTTACTGGAAAAGCTAGCCCCCGACTCGACCAGGGCCGGCCTTCGGAGCCAGGCCGAGTGCATGTCCACCCCAGGCTGCATTAGGAGCAGAGGGATCCAGGCAGCTGTGGCAGGAGACTTCCCGGATGCCCCTGTTCCAGCCTCACACTGACTCCCGGTTTGGAGCTGGCTGCAGACCAGGGAGAGGAAAGAGACAGCTGCCTGCTTCACCTCTGCCCCTCTGCTGTCTTGGCTGTCACAGGACAACACCGCGGTGTTGGCTTGATGTCCCGGGGATCACGGGACCTTCAGCGGCCAGCGCCATTCACAGGTGGAAACCCTCTCTGAACCTGGCCCCCGCCCACAGCCCGTCTCCTCACCAGCTGGGCCGTGTGGAGGATGCAACGGACGTTTTGGAGACTGAGGCAGTGCCCCTCATCGCCCCTGTACTTCTGGGCCACCCCACTCAGGCCACCCAGGGTGTGCATGAGCTCATGGAATTGAAGCAGAACACATTAAAGAGTTCATCTTTGCTGCGCCTCTAAAAATTGGGCCATACCCATCAAGGCCAAAAAGACAAGTCTTCTGAGGATGGCAGCCGCCGCTCTCTCCCACCGAGGCAAACAGTTCCTGGGTACCATCTTGTCCTCACGCGTGACGACCTCGGAGTGCGCGCTATGTGCCCCTGAGAGGCCAACAACGAGCAGTCCCCGCTCCCTGGGGGTTTATAACCTGACGGCGGGGGCGGTCAGGTGACAGGAAGAGACGAGCCACAGACGACAAGACGACGGACCGGCCACTTAAGAGGCCCAGTGTTAAGTGCTGGAGGTGCTGCGGAAGGGGAGTGGTCACCGAGGGCCGCTGGTCTCCAGGGGGCGTCCCAGGGAAGCTGCAAGCTGGGCTCCGAAGGGAGAGAAAGACAGAGGTCATTAACAGCGACACCTACTGTACTCCCTGCGGGTCATTCACATGAAACCACATGAAGAGGATAAAAGTGCCCAGAAAAAGAATCGCCAGCAGGCGCGCTGACGTCTTCCCCAAGGCAGCCCCTTCTCCATCACCGGCACCCCGACTTCTGCAGAGCTGCTCAGAGGACACACTCACCACACAAGTGTCTTCCCGAGCCCTGTGGGAAGGGGCCTGGGTTCGAACCCTGCCTCCGCCCCCTCCACACTGTGCAATATAGCGCAGGGCCCTCAACCTCTCCGAGCCCGTTTCCTCCTGTGTAAGGAGGGGCGGATGGTGCCCACCTTGACGCTCCCACCCCAATGCGTACTCCTTGAAAAATCCTCCCTGTCACCTCCATCTTCACAAAGGAGGCCTGAGGGTGGCCTGGAGTGCATGCTCCATCCTTCCCCAGGCGCCCCTGCGGGCCCCAAGGGTTACACCTGGCGCAGGACTGGGCTTCAGGTTCAAGTGCACCCAGAGATGGAGCGGCAGCCAGGGCTCCAAGCTAAGGCTACTCAGTGCTTCCCCCCTGTGGCTGCTGAGAGCGCAGCACCGGGCTCCGCAGGCCGGCAAAGCCAGCGCTGGGCCCACCTGGGAAGGTGGGGGCACTTGGCTGGTTTATACCCTTTGGAAGGATTTTCTACGTTTCTGAAGACAGGCGTGCCAGTGTTTTCTGTCTCGAGTTTCCTGCCCCCTGGAGGACAGGTAGGAAAACTTTTAAAATACTGGCAGCCCTGAGTCAGGACTCCTTTACTGAACTGATTAGACCTGTCGTGTGGTCCCAGGACAAACTGATGGCCGGGAGAGCTTAAGTCACCCGTGGGCCTCAAAAGCTTCCAGCAGCAGGCCTTGGAGAGTCAAATACTGAATGGCATGGGTTCTTGGGTCCCTGTCACACTGCTTTCTTCCTGGTGGCTGGTCCCTCCCTCCTGTCTGAACCCTGAGGGCGGCACCAGAGCACAAGTCCAGGCCTTGGGACCCTGCCAAGGTCGAGTTTTGTCCCCGGTGGAGCTTCACCTGCCTCCGGACATTTATTTCAGAATTCAATGAGGTGTCACTCCTACAGCAAGTCACGCAGGCTGTCGGTGAGCGAAGTGACAGTGAGAACAACTGAGAACAGGTGTGAGCGAGAGGAACCCCGCCCCCCCCCCGCCCCCCACAACAGCAAGAGCGGCTGACCACTTCCCGAGTCTGCAGCCCCTCCCCGGGCTTCCCCGCCAGGTGCCGGGAGGGTGGTGGGCTTCCTGCCGCGCCCCCGCCCCGGCCCACCCCCACCACACTGAATTCCCCTAACTTCTCTATTATGCACCAGGTTCCCTTGGGCTCCCCAGCAAAGACAAACTAAGAAACCACAAAGTAAACGTATTTTACTCAAAATCTAGAAAGCATGCAAAAAGGCCAACAAAACCACGTTGACGGTTTTGTCTGAAACCCAAGAGTGAAGGACTGAGCAGAGCAGAGCTGGACCTAGTTTCCCTCTGAGCTATTTTCTGAAAACGGGCCAGGACCCAAATTCACACGGGCAGCTCCCAGCCAGGCCGCCCACGTGGCACCCCGCCAGGGGCCCCAAGAGGAGGCTGGGGAGGCCTGGTCCCCGCTGCCACCTGCTCCAGGTGTGTGAGGGTCGACAGGGGTGGTGCACAGGAGCCTCCGCAGGCCCAGGGGAACCGCCACCACCTTCACCTGCTCCCTTCTTCCGCAGGCAGACCAGGGGCCCAGGGAAGGGGCCACAGGACTGTACAAATTCAGACCCAGCATGAGCATCATCTCTTCCCCATGACTAATCCTCCCCTTCAGCAGAATGAACCATCCCAGGACTATGTTCCAGAACATTCTGGTACTTTCCAAGCTGTTTCCCCTGCTCCCTGTGCGCTCCTTGGGGGGATAAAGCTGTCGATCCCCACGCCTGGCGTGGCGTCTGGCACATGGCGGGTGCGAATAAACGTTTGCCAGGTTGAGTTGAATAGTAACGAAGGAACCAGACGGAGCCCGCCACCTAGACATCTAAGAATAACTCGGGCCTAGCGAAGTTATGGGCGCACCGAGGCCACAGAATGTGTTTTTGTCCCCAGTTCCCAAGCACTGTCTGTCACCTGCTGCCTCATTGGTGCCCCCAACAGGCGGGCACCTGGAGTAGCGCCCCTCTGCCCCTCCCCCAGCCATGGCCCAGGAACAAACCGCAGCCAACTTCTCTGGGTGCCGGTCATCTCTTTATTCCGTCAGTGACCATCACAACAGCACCTCAGACACAGCAGGGCCTGCCTGGGAACCCAAGGAGGGTGGATGTGGGGGTGCCAGGGGAGGGGAAGCCTTCCCTTCTGGCCTCCCCACGACCAGCAGAGAAATGACTCGGGGGGGGGGGGGCGGGGATGTGTATGCCAACAGTGATACAGTATGTATCAGTACCTTGGCTGTGTGAGGAAGGAATGTTCCAGAATGGGGCAGGGGGAGGGGGTACGGGACTTTTAGATGGCTAATCATGGACCCTGTGTGCATGTATGTCTTGAGGGGACAGGCACCTACCCTACTCAGCATGTGGAATTCGACTGCTGAGCCACAGGACCTGCCTGGGGCCGAGGAGACCAGGAACCCGAGCTCACGGGCCCCGGGAGAGGGGCCTGGGGCGGAGGCCACCCTCCTCACTGCTCGGCCATGGCAAGGAGCCCGGAGCCGGCAGGCCTGGCCTGGCTGGAGGGCTGCATCTGGCCAGACCCACCTCATGTGTAGGCCACCTTGCTGCAGACCCAGGGCCGGGTCATCAGGCACTCCGTCGACACCAGCCTGGTGGGCTCCACGAAGACGCACTCCCCCAGGCCCGAGATGTGAAATCTGTGGCCGGGAGAAAAGAGACCAGGCCCTCACAACCCGGAGCACAGCCCACCCCTGGGCAGCCAGAGGCCCCATGGCGTCAGCCGCCCCCTCCGGATCGCCTTCCAGGACGTTGGGCCCCAAGACCCTTGTAGCAGGGCTTCCCATCGCCTCCCCACTCTGTCCCCCCGGCCCCCGCCACCCTGCAGGTGCTGCTCCAGGCTGTTCCCCAGTCCCCAGGCGGCCAGCTCCTGAACACCGGGCACCCACGGCACGGTGTCCAGCACAGGGAAAGCTCAGAGGACCTGAGCTGAATTCAATGCCTCGTTGTGCAGGGGTGGGCCCCAATAACCCCAACGTTTACCGCCTGGGGCTGCGTGGCCCGGGAGATCATGGATGTCATTGGTGGACCCGTGGAGGGAGGATTTTCCAGGCCTAAAATGAGCCCTTTTTACCTTTTCCATCTCGAGGTTTCATCTGCTCACCCTGCTCTGAGCGCCCCCACCAAGGCCAGAGCTGGAGTCTCACAAGACTCAGCATCAGAATGACCCCAAGGGGGAGTGGGTGGGGGGCAGGGCCACTTCAGTGTCAGGGAAGCGCACCCTGAGGCTCTGGGTTGCCAGCTGGGCAGCACGGTGGGGACCCCAGTCTCTCCCTGGCTCTGGGAGCAGGAAGCTTCCAGAAGGGGGGATAAGGGGACAGAAAGTGCTTCCTTGGCAGCACTAAGAACTGACCTGAGATGGGGTGGGAATGGGAAAGAGAGAAAATGGAAGATGGCCAAAGATGGAGAGGAGATGGGCGAAGGGGAAGGAATTGTCAAGAGGGCCACTTGCCCCCTGGAGGCTACTGGGGACAGACCGGACGCTGAGTCAGCCTCCGTGGGAAGGTGGCTGCTCACCAGCTTCAGGCCGCCGTGGAGGGCTGTGGGGGGCACTGGGGACAGGTGTGTGCTCATCAGGTGGGCAGCGGTGCCCCGCCCACCTCCTCATGGCCAGGTCATCCAGCCACGGGGTCTGGACTGAAAGCCAAGGTTCTTACTCCCTTATTCCCTGCATTTCTCTAACGTGGACGCCACCCCCGCCCACCGCCAACACACACACACATCACCACCCCCCACCCCCCACCCCCCCCCCGTGACCACCGCCACCATCCCCCACACCGCAGCCCAGGCCCCAGCACCACCCTCCCGCCACCCCCATCACACACACACTTGCTTCTGCACCATTGCCCCACAGATGCTGCCACCAACTTCCCCAAAAGGCGTCTCCTCTAATGCTCACGGTGCCCAGAGTTCGGATCTCCTCCCCCCACCGCACAGTCTCCGTGTTTAGGTGGCACTTGGCTGCCCAGAGCTGAGGGCCCCTCTCCACACCCCCTGAGGCCAGGTGCTGTCACGTGGCTGCATTCTGGCCAACGCAGAGGGACATCCACGACAGGGACTCCCCCTCCTCTTCCCCCCGTGGCAGAGCCACACTGAGCCATGCAGACAGGCCCCTGCTCAGACAGGGGATGGAGCGAGCCCAGGACCCGGAAGCTTTGACAGCAGGGACCAGAGCCACCAAACCAGGCAGGACCTCCTGGGCCGGAGCGCGGGTCTGCCACCCCCGCTGAACTAGGGGCTGCGGCTCTGGCTAGGTGGTCCCCCGGGAGGTGTCGGGGGGCCGGGCCTTGCATGGTCTAAGCCCAGTGGCCAGAGGATGAAGCCTCAGCTCACGTGTCCGGGTCAAACGGCTCCCCGCTGACCCAGTGGAATTCGTCCCCCACTCTGCGCAGGCCAATCCAGGGCTCCCTCCGCGTGAACTTGTACATGAATTCCTGCGCCGGGGAGAGAGGGGAGGCTCAGAGTCAGGCGTGGCCTCCCGACCGCCCACAGTCCCCACAGCGGACCTCAGCCTGGGAGACTGCCTCCCCAGATAGACAGGCGCCGAGAGGGGCATGCCTCGCTGTCCCCCAACAGTGAGGTGCTGGGATCCTGCACTCACAGGGAAGGCCCAGCTGTCGCCTGCAACGGTCCCTGAGGGGCCGGGCTCCGGGAGCATGCCATCAGGCCAGGACACCGGGCACACGGTCTGGCCCAGGAGCCTCCCCGATTCACGGGACGCCTGGGCTTGCCCACCCGATGGGCTTCGAGGGACAAACCCCAACGTGCAAGTTGACTGTCCCTCCACCTGCGTACTCCTGCGCCCTTCTCTGAAGTAGGGGGCTACTGCACTGTGTACCAGAGGCAAACAGAAGTGATTCCGAGATTAGCGGCGATTCCGCCTTGCCTCGCCAACCGCACCCTCAAACTCCGAAACAGCCAACAGGCAGACTGTTTCTTTCGTATTTCTGTAGAGAAAACCGTTCCGGGTGGTAGGAACGCTCGTGTCCTGATTCCGGCCAGTGGACCGTGCCAATGTGATTTTCCGTTTCACAAGTGCGAACTCTTCCGTGCAACAGCACGGAGCCGAGCTCAGCAGACCAGCCTGGACCGGCCCAGTTGGCCTTGACACAGATCAGACTCCCAGCGGCCCACCCGCACACGCCAGGCTGTGCAGTGGCTGGGTGTCCCGGCGACACCGAGTCCTAGGGGTGCGGATCTCCCAGGGGTGGCCCGCCCCAGCGCTCACCAGCTCCTTCTCGCTCTGAATCACAGCCAGCACAGCCTCGTGGGTGTGGCAGAACTGCCTGCCCGTGTTCCAGTCTCGAGGTTCCTCGGAGAAGTAGTAGCATTTCCTCCCGTAGAGCAGCCAGTCCTCCGGGCAGGGCGCTTCACACTTGATACAGCCCTTGGAAGCTGCAGGGGAGAGGGGGCGCTCGGCGTCTTCGGGGGACATGCCTGGCCCATGAATAACCCCATCGGCCCCCCCACAGCTCCCTCCACCTGCCCCGACTCTGGTGCCCTTCACTGACATGGGTCCTGTGCTGTCTCCCCAGGTGAGTGCCCCTCACAGAGTCTGGCCGGGAGAAGGAAGGGGGGTGACTGAAGGCATCGGGGAGAGGAATGGGGGAGGCTTGTCGGGGCACCATGGCGGGGGGCATGACAGGTTAGCCCCTGGCTTAAGGCCTCCCCTCTCTCTCCGAACTCTTTGAGGCATGGAACCCCAGAAAGTCAGATTTGGAAGGGACTTAGAGGCCACGAGACTCGTCCTCTCTCTCCAGCCAGGGTGGGAACCGTGAGCAGGCTCTAAGGGCCCCTCTCACCTGCCGGGCCCCACCCCGCTGCTGCTAGCTAACAAGGCAGCCCATCTCACCGCTGAACTGCTGGAAGTTCCTTTTCGGTTCCGAGTCCCAGCCCACCTTCCTGTGACCTGGTCCTGCTGGGCCTCGGTCTGGCTCAGGGCAAACCCAGGCTGCCTTCCAGTGCCTGCTCAAAGAGGGACCCCAACCTCCCCTCACCCAGGCCTGCAGCCACGGTCTCTTCCACGATCGCCACCCGGGGTTGCCCCCTGGACCCCTCTCCACCCTGTCCGGGCCCCTGCAGGGTGCCACATCATCACCACAACACTGCTACCACGTCACACTGGAACGGCGGGTGGGGTCCCACCACCGGCCTCAGGGATCAGCACGCTGCCTCCCGGTGGTCACGGGCCCGCAGACCGCTTCCGAGAGAAGGGCCAGTGAGCGTGTGCCTCCGTGCCCTTTTCTGGGAAGGAAGCCCAGAGTGTCCATCAGCTCTCACAGGGCCCCCTTGCCGAGAGGAATTAAGCCACGCTCTTCCGTCATTTTCACGTGGTCTCTCTCCAAGCCAGGTCTCCCCAGTGGCCAGAACATGGATAAACCATTTTTCAAATCCGAAGGGCGGATCTTACGTCAATTCCCCCACATGTATCTCATTCGAGTTGGCTCATCTCTAAGGCACACTTTCACCTTGATTTCTTTTTCACCTGTCATAGTCAACATCCCTCTGCGGACTGTATCACCTACAAATTCCATAAGCGTGGTTTTGTTTGTTTCCGTACAAGTGACTGATTAAACGTGGACCAAAACGGAGCCAAGAACAGGCCCGTGGCGTTCCAGCCCTTAGGGATCGCCAGCACACGGACACCAATCAGTCAGATTTGACGCTCCGAGTATCTATTCGGGGAGCTTCAGCCCACGTGTGATGTGGCTACGCTTCAACCGCTTCTCCAGAAGGATCTCTGGGGAGACTGCTGTCCTTTCCCGAAACCCCAATCTGCTGCCTGTACACACTGCTCCGGCCGCCCCACCTGGCTACAGGCCCAAAGGAAACCGATGTAATTGGTAGTAAGTAGGCGCCGGTGGTCACCGGGCTCTTTCTGAACACCCACGAACTCCCTGCTTGTCACGCACGCCCTGCACTCGACGGTTTGGCGGGGACCCATGTTATCGGTGGACTTTTTGCCCATTTGGAGGTGCCCACCTCTGGGCTGAGGGGGCCTCTCAAAGATGAAAGACAGAGGCCCTGGAACCACCTTGCAAAGCCTTCAGATCCCACAACATACTTGGCCCTGAATCCATTTAAAAGCAGCCAAGTTCCCTGGTGACTGTCCTCAGTGACAGTCCCCCCCCCCCCCCCCCCGTCCCCTGCAGCACTGCTTGCTGCTCAGGCCCCACCCTCAGCCTGTTCTACTCCCGGGAAGCCCCCATTCCTTCTTCAGGGTCTGACCCCGGTGTTCCCCACCCCGGGAAGCCCTCTGGGCCTGTAACACCTCCATATCTACAGGAGGGAGCTACATACTCATTTTTTTTAACCCTTAGTTCTTAGCCCAGGGCCTAACACGCAACAGGCTCAGTAAATGTTTGCTCAGCAAATGAGTGTGATCTTTGAAGGCCCTCATCTCCCCCAAGAAGCATGGCCTGCCTAAGCCACCCCCAGTTTGTTCTCAGTTCTTGTGGCATCTACAGAAGAGGACCGAAGTCCCACCTCCACTTTCCCTGCGTGGCCTAGTAAACAGGGCTTGTGGAGTCGGTGTGGGAAAAGGTTATTTGAAGCTAAAATCTCCTCTAGAACTAACACTCAATTTTGCATGTACTTTTTCCCCCACAAAATTCTTGGTGCAGCTGGAACTTCTCTTGACCTAATCAGAAACGCTTCCGACCAGGTGGTACACAGGGACTCACGTACGGGCGCTGTCGCCCATGCTCACCCAAGATGCTCATCACCACCAGGATGGCGAACAGAAGCACGGCGATGGCCCCCAGCAGGAGACGGGTGGTGGTGTCTGAGGAGAAGAGAAAGGGTTCAGTTCGCAGCCTCCCACCCACCACCAATAGCCATAGCCAGCCCCCCCCCCCCGCCCCCTGCGACCCCGCCGCCACATCCCAACAGTGAGCCGCTCTGGGGGCGCGACCAGCCGGCTGCACCGCACCGAGCGCCCCAGGCGGTTCCCACGGAGGCCTGAGAGTAGCTGCTCCAGCGCAGGGCTCCGATTCCCAGATCCCGAGGTTCCCCTGCAGGATAACCCTCCCTCCGGGGACACGCCCTTGAACTCCTGTGGCCCCAGCCAGAGCTTTCCAGTCGCTAACCTCCCGCTGCTCCCCTGCCTGGTCCTGTTTCAGCCACACCGGCTCCAGGAAAGAGCCCGGCCCTGCCGCCGGGTCTCCGCTCCGAGAGCCAGGCCCCCTCCGCCACTACCGCTGCCAATCTGCCCCCCAGGCGCCCTCTTGACGGAGCCTTCCCGTATCCCCTGGCTTCTCCCTTCTTTACATTTTTAAATGTTTTTGCTACCACTTAAAGTTTTTATTTGATATCTAGTGAAAGAGCCATTTTAGACTTTAGACATAGGGTCATCTAAAGTCTTTTAACATAAAAGTTGCCATTCTAACCATTTTTAAATGTACAACTAGTGGCATTATACACACACACAATATCGTGGAACCACGCCGCCTGTCCATTCGCAAAACTTTTTCATCGCCCCACACGGAAACTCTGTGCCAATTAAGCATCAACTCCTCATCCCCGCCTCCTCCCTCCCAGCGCCCGGTAACCTCTAACCTATTTTCCATCTGTGTGAACTTGCCTGTTCCGGACATTTCATGTCAGTGGAAACATATAAATTTGTCCTTTTGTGTTGAACTCACCACATTTTTGGACCATAAGACGCACCTAGGTTTTAGAGGAAAATAGGGAAAAAATTTTGAAGCAAAAAATGTGGTAAAATACTTAATAACATAAATAACATAATATTTCACCAATGTAAATGTAAACAGAACTCAACGGCAGCATTAGCCACCATTATTCCTCCCAAATTGCGGGGGGACGGGGGCGGGGGCGGAGGGTGCGTTTTATAGTCCGAAAAATACTTATTTCACTTAATACGACGTTTTCCAGGTTCATCGGCCTGTGTCAGAATTTCATTTCCTTTTTCTGGCTGAAAAGCAGATACACTCTGTTTATCTATTCAGCTGCTGGGTGATGCTTGGGTGTTTCCACTTTTTGATATTATGAATAACGCTGCAGTGAACACTGGCACGCAAGCACCTGAGTCCCTGTTTTCAGGATGTTTTAAGAGACTATTTATCTTTGGAGAAAGAGAAAGAGAGAAACATCAAGAGGTAATTGAGGACCCAGGCATGTGCCCTGACTAGGAATTGAACCAGCGACCTTTTGGTTTGCACGACGATGCTCAACCCACTGGGCCACGCCAGCCAGGGCTGTTCCCAGCTCTTCCGGGTAAATACCTAGGGGTGGGCTTGCTGGGTCCCACGGTCATTCCACATTTCACTGCCCGAGGAGCCGCCGTACTGTCTCCACAGGGGCCGCACCATTCTACATTCCAGCAGCAACGCCAGTGCGAGGTGTTCTAACTTCTCCACCACCTCGCCGGCTTTGTTTAGGTTCCTTTTTTTATCATTATTATTATAGCTTTTTTTATTTTTACGGGTCTTTATTTTAACCAAAGTTATGCATGAAAATGGGTGGAAGCAGCGCCTGCACAGACCGGGGCTGGTCTGTGTACTCTCTCCCCTGCATGGTGAATGAGCGCCCAAACTGAGAGGACTCATCTAGAAACGCCCGCAGCAGTTCAACGTGCTGTGACATCCAAGTGCACGGTCACGGTTCTAGGGACTTATTTGTATTGCACTTGACAAAGGACAGGGGAGCGTGGGACCTCTTAGGCTGGCCCCCCAGTTTATTTTTCTGTTTTCTCCCTCCCTCCTTCTCCCTCCTCCAGTATCTCCTTGCCTTCTTGTTCTGTTTCCTGGAAGATCTTTTTCGACTTTATCTCCCTATCCTTCTGTTGAATTTTTCATTTCTACAATTATTTTTAATCTCCAAGGTTATTCTTGACTTTGTGGCTGCTGTTCTCTGAATATTCCCCCTGAAAGCATCCTGTTCTTATTTTTTTTAAGATTTTATTTATGCATTTATTTTTAGAAAGGGGAGGGAGAGAAACATCCATATGTAGGAGAAACAGTGATCAGTTGCCTCTCACTTGCCCCCAAACTGGAGACCTGGCCCACAACCCAGGCACGCGCCCTGACTGGGAATCCAACAGGCGACCCTTCAGTTCGCAGGCTGGCACTGAGTCCACTGAGCCACGCCAGCCAGGACCATCCGTATTTCGATGATGACATCCTTCCTCTCGTCTGTCTGAGGGTACTACTGATAGGGGTTTATGGAGCAGGGAGCAGGGCAGAAAGTTTATTTCTCCCTGTATAGTCTCTGTATCCTCCAACCTGCTTTTTCTCCGTATGGGAGGCTTCCCTGGGATGCGTGGGGAGCCTTGGTTATTTGCTCCTGATTAAGGCAGCAGGGCCACAGAGTTCACTGGTGTCTCTGAGACCACGAGTGGGGCTTACTAACTGTGTGGGGGGTTTTGGAGGGTCATGGCAGACTGATCCAGCTGGGCTGATCCTCAAGGCTCTCTGGCTGTCGACCTACTTGGGCCTTTTTCTCTTGGGGGGGGGGGGTGTCAGAGTCCCTGGAGAAGCCTCTTCTGTAAATGTCTCCTCAATGGCTTGCTCTCCAATGTGTTGGTGTCTGGAGACCCTGTCTGCGGAGACGAAGCCTCAGGCTCCTGCCAGGGCTGGGAAGAAGATATACAGAGAGAGGGACGAGGACCTGGGGGTCTAGATCTTCCTAAAGAAATGTTCCACCTGTCCTCCCGTGTTTCCACAGCCCTGATGACCTGGCGCCCCATCCTGGTGTCACTCAATTGCGCCCTCTGCTGGTGGAGTCGGCCCCCTCTCATTATTTGCTTTCTAGCTCCCAATTCTATTGCTGTTGTTGCCCCTCCTGTTCTTGTGGTCCTTGTGGCCTTTTAAAAATTCCTTTACGGATGTATTTGTGGGTTTCACAGGGAAAGAATAAACGCATGCGTTCGGCCTTCCACCTGCACCTGGAATCCTTCCTACGAACAAGGTTGACGCTGGCAGGTGACCAGGAGTCCAGAGACAGGTGGCCCCAGGTTCGGTGAGAGTGGAGGCTCTGTCCCCACCTGCAGTTTGCTGTGGGGCAGACCCCCCATGAGCTGCAGCAGGACGGCTGCCTGTAGCCAGCAGGCTGTGTGTGTATCCTGTCGTTCCTTCCCTTCCGCGCCTCCCCACCCCCCGCCCACCCCGTAACACCGACTCCGTCACCCTTTGCGCGTGGAGAATGAGAGAGCATGGTGCTTTAACCCGCCTCACCTGGGTTTGAATCCCAGCTCTGCCATTTTCTAGGTGACTTAGTAACTTGGCAAAGTAACCTACCTTCTATTTTATTTTCCTCATCTTTAAAATGAAGTAAAAGTAGCATCTGCCACTTAGGATTTTATGAAAATTCAATGTATGGTACTTAGTACAGTGTCTGATATGAAACCTCTACTTCAATACTAAGAGATATGATGATGATGATGATGATGATGATGATGATGGTGGTGGTGATGGTAATAAGCCCTCAGGTCCTTCAGGGGGACAGACAGCTGTGCTCTTCTCCTCTGTGGAGTCCCCGGACCAGGGCTATGCCACTCACTGCCTTGCATGTCACAAAACACCCAGCGGCACTAAAAACACAGGGGAACCTAGCAACCCTGAATGACAATGTCCTTGGCCAGCCTCAGACTCCACTAAGTTTGTAGGAAAGGGCAAGTGGGCACACCTGCTGTCCAGGGGAAGGAGCGTCTGTGCGTGGGTCTCCGATGTCACCAGAACCGAGGAGACTCTTCCTTCTCTCATGGGGATAACTGCTCTGGACACTGTACTGGGGACACAGAGAGGACATGCTATGGAGCCCATTGTTCACTTCCTGCCCTCACACAGGACAGCTGTGGGGCAAACGATCCAAATCCATGCTGTATTCATTCCCTAGTTGACGTGACTTGAAACACCAGAAACGTATTATCGCCTAGTCCTGGAGGCCAGAAGCCA
Source organism: Glossophaga mutica (assembly GCA_039655065.1). Taxonomy (NCBI): domain Eukaryota; kingdom Metazoa; phylum Chordata; class Mammalia; order Chiroptera; family Phyllostomidae; genus Glossophaga; species Glossophaga mutica. The sequence continues at coordinate 10,767,652 of CM077313.1, forward strand.
CAGTCAAGGTGTCAGTGGGGTCACGCTCCCTCCGAAACCTTCTGGTGGTTTGCAGGCAATCTTCAGTGCTCCTTGGCTTGCAGATGGTTCCCTCCGATCTCTGCCTTCATGGTCCCATGGCCCTTTTACCTTCCCGTGACCGTCTCCTTATAAGGACACCAGCCACATTGGAGGAGAAGACCACCCTACTCCAGCAAGCCCCCATCTTAACTGATGACACCTCCAGTGCCCGCCTTTCCAAACAAAGTCACATTCTGAGGTTTCTGGGGGGTTAGGAGTCTAGCACATCTCTTTGGGGAAGGGGCACAACTCTGCCATAAACATGAATGTCTAACTCAGCAACCCTTCCTTCTGCGCAACGGCCTTCATTAGGGGGCAGCGATTTAAGTTTATGAATGCGTATGACTTAGCCTCATGCTAGAAGGAGCAACTGAGGGAGAAGGGGCTCCCGGGCCCAGACAAGTCCCCGCCCCCGCCAGACCCACAGCTCCAAGGAGACTAGTGGCTGACGTCTCCCCGTTGTCAGGGCTGCCACCCAGCGAGCATGATCTTGGCTGTTTGAGACCATCCGACGCAGGGTTTGGTAATTTTTCAGTTTTTAAGAGACTTTGCTAAATGCATGCGTGTGGTTTGGATCAGGAACTTGTGGGTTTATGCCTAATCAAGGAACTTTCCACATTAAAAATTCAGAATTGGTGAGCACGGAAAAATCTATAGTCTGAGATATGCAGAATCATTCTGGCCCCTCCCATGTCCCCAGGCCACCTCCACAGTCCCCTCACGCCCCCCCCCCCACCAATGCCAGAAACATCTGCACCTCAGATCAGCGCCAGTGGTTCCAGAACTCAGGGCCACCTTTCCCAGCCTGTCCCCCGAGGCTGGGGATTAGGGGGAAGAAAGGTTAATACCCACAGGGAGAGAAGACCCGACCAAGGAGCAGCTCTGACTGGCTTCTTATTTATAAAGCTGTCGTCTCAGGGAAGTCTTCAGCACCTGGGCTGCGTTCCCAGCCGTCTGACGGAAGAGGGTCTCTGCTTCACTTGACCTGTCTGCGCGGGAGGTGGCAGCCTCGTCTGAGGAGCCCGAGGAGGAGCGTGACCTGTGTCCGAAGCAATCGGATTCCACCCCATCGGCCTCACCAGGCCCGGGGTCCTTGGTCCTCGGGGGACAGTGTGGGGACTTTCACTGTGTCAGAGGCCCAGGGACAAACCCAACAGGGGCTTTCACGCGTGTCCTTGGGGAAGACACTCGGCCTCTCTGAGTCTCAGTTTCCTCCTCTCTAAACTAGATAGAACACTCACCAGCTCCCTGCAAGAGGAGATGCGAGGAATAAATGAGACAGCCACCGTGAAAGCCCCCAGCATGGGGCCCGGCACTCAGCAGGTGCTCAATAAATGCTCCGCTCGTGGTAATAAAGGAGCACAGGCCCCCTGAGTGTACGGCCCGATCAGGTCAAGAAGTCTCTCAGTGCTCTCCGTTTCTCTCCAGGTGTGCGTGGCTAAGCGGAGGGGGCAAAACCCTCGGCCCCCAGCCGGGGCAGACCCCTCCTCCGCCATGGGTGTCCTCAGCGTCCATGGGCTGGGCCAGGTACACGGACTCCAGCTCGGGGGATGGGGAGTGGACTCAAGGTAGGCAGACCAGAGTCAAAGGATTTCAGCTGAGCTCCCCCACCGGGGCTGCAGGGGCCACGCCTAGGGGCCTGGGGAGGAGTCACCTGCACACAGCCCACACCCCGCACGGGGCTGTGTAGCCCTAAGAGGCAACCTTATTGCCCAACGTGGCAGATGAGGAAACTGAGGCTCAAACAAGTTCAAAAACCTGGCGACCCCTGGCTTGGGCTTTTACCCGACTCTGCACTCTGTGCTCCTCACCAGGCGGCCTCAGCCCCGGTCTGTGACTGTTCAAGGGCCGGGACATTCCTGATGCCCAGAGCCGCGTCTGGACAGTGGGGCCCCACCAACGTCTGCACAGGGAGAGGAAGGGTGACGGGGTGGGGCGGCTGCGCCACGGCTGGCCCTGGGCCCACACGGCAGCGCCCATCCTGGCCCATGAGCTCCCCTCTTCTGACAGCTGATGGGGGGGCCCCAGGGAGCTCCAAGAAGACCCTCACGCCCTGGCTGGTGTGGCGCAGTGGGCTGAGCATCATCCTGCAAACCAAAAGATCGTAGGTTTGATTCCCAGTCAGGGTACACGCCTGGGTTGCAGGCCAGATCCCTGGCCGTGGGTATGCGAGAGGCCACCTATAGAAGTTTCTCTAGCTCATCGATGTTTCTCTCCCTCTCTTTCTCCTTCCCTTCCTCTCTCTAAAAATAAATAAATAAAATCATAAATGTAAAAAAAGACCCTCAGGGGACTGGCAGAGGGGAAGCCCCTCACGGGGACTCAGACTGAAGACCCTAAAACACCTGTGGGTAAAGCCCGTAGCCCCAGACCCCGAGCCCCCAGGACCTCAGACCCCAAGGGTGGGGCTGGTGCCAGTGGACCCGCTGGAGGAGGCAGAGCCAGGGGGAGCCTGAGACTCAGAGACAGGCCGGGAGGGAGCCGAGCCTGGGCAGGGAGTGGGCCCCCCAGGGGCTGGAAGAACCCAGCATCCCAGAAGAAGCCCTGGGCCGTCTCCTGCCTCACTCGCAGGTGATGGGCAAAGCCCCAGACAGGGTTTGGAGGGGGAAGCAGAAGCCAGAGGCGTTGAAAGAGACCACACAGCCCTGAAGTGGCCCGAACCACGGGCGTCCACGGGCGTCAGAGTTAGCTCAGCGCAGACCCTGCAGGAACCTTACAGATGAATGAGTGAAGGACACAGGTGAGAGGAGCAAACAACTTTCTCGCCCGGATATGACACGGGTGGGAGGGAAACAGGGCCGCAGGCAAATCCAGCCGCGCCCCTGGTGGCCACGGCAGAGACAGGGGTTTGTCCGCCTGCCTTCCACTCAGCTCCTCTCAGCCTGAGGCCGGTCTGCAGCGGCTCTCCGCCCCGAAATCCCACATCTTTGCCTCTTTTGTCCCAAATCACCGCCCAGACGTCCAACCTCCCCTCCAGAGTCCGCAGAGTCCTCTTCAGGCAGCTCGCACCCCTGGCCCACCAGCCTTCGGGCCAAATCCTGACACGACCGTCCCCACCTCTGCCTTCTGGAAAGGCCGCTGCCCTGCCCGGTGCTGGTTACGACCCCCCCCCACCGCTGCCCCACCTTCCTCACTGACCTGGCCTCGGCCTGACCCCTCCGGGACACCACCACTTTCTCAAGGACAAACCCCCGGCCCCATCCCAAGCTTTAAATCTCTCAGTGAGTCCTTCAAAGTCTCTGGCAAGGCCTGGGTGGCGGCCATTCTTGGCCTGGGCCCCCCAGACTCGTCTCCTCTGCCCCCTCCCCCCGTCCTGGTACTCTGGAGTTCCGTTCCGCATGAGGGACAGGCTGGCCACTTGGCCCCTGACCGTGTCACTCCTTGAGTCTGATGCACCCTGCCCTCTCTGCTCTTCCCCAGGTGCCCTAAGAGGTCACTTACTGCAGGAAGCCTCTTTTTCTGACACGCCCTCCCTAAGGGTTGGGTGACGAAAAGTCTGGGCTTCCCTTTGTAACGCTGCCCACATCCTCGGCCTTTGGACGGGGGTGTCAGGAGTAGGGAGAAGCCTCCAGAGGGCTGGCTCTCTGGCCTGCCGACTCGGGCACCTCCGACACCATGCACCAGGCACCACCAGTGGCCAACACAAGTTTCCTGAAACAACTCTTGGACTTGAAATCTATTTTACACTTTGTTCACTGCCCCCTTGGCCAGCCAGAGGTCAGTGCCGTGCCTGGAAGGGGCAGGGGGAACCTATGACGTTGCAAAGGAGAGCCTCCCGCTATTTTCCACTCTCCCCCATCCCTAAGGGGCCCCTCCCCAGCCCGTGCCCCCACCCCCTTGTCACCGGACACTGGACCCATCTCTGGGGCTTCCCGCTTCTGTCACTTTGCCCAAAGCATTTCCACCCCCTCAACATGCCCATCGGGTGAGTGGCTGACACTAACTGTCCCCTTCACTCACGAGGAAACTGAGGCTCAGAGTACAGAACCTGCTCCCAAGGTCAAAGAGTGAATTAGCTGCGGAGACAGGGTCAAGGCTGTGACTAACCTTAGCTGGTCCCCAGCTGCATCCCTCTCCTCTCCAAGGTGTCATCTAATTGCTCTGAAATCAATCCTCGGGATTCCAGTGTCGCGCTCCCCGCCCTCCCCCTCCGGGACGACCGGCCAAGGTGACTCTGACCCTCCCTCCCGGGTCCCAGGCCCAGAGGATGGAGGGCCGCTCCACCTCTCTACCCTCCAGGGCCGCCTTCCAGCTGGTGCTGCCCTCGTAGCCGGAGCCCGATCGCCGCAGCAGCCCCCTCCGCGCCGCGGGCCTCCGCCTCCGCCGGGGAGCGGGGCCTGGGCGCTGCGGGGCCCGGCGTGGGGCGGGCGGCTGGGGGCGGCGGAGGTCGGACCCGCGCTGGGGGCTCCCGGGCGGGCTCCATGCCCGGCGCTCCGCCGCGCCGCGCCCGCGCTCCTGCGCCGGGGTGCGGGGCCCAGCCCGACACGCACTCGGCGCTCCGCGTGCCCTGCGGGCCCCCCCAGGCCGGCCTCGGGGCGGGCGAGGGCCGGGGGGTCGCGCAGGGCCGGGGCTGCGCCCGGCTCCCCCGCGCCGGACCCCGCTGCGCCCGACCGCCGCCGCCGTGCGCGCACGCGCCTGCCCTGCCGCGGCCGCAGCCCAGCCGCACACCGGGGCCGGGAGGCGCGGGGGAGGAGCTGGGAGGCGCGTGGGAACGGGGGAGGGTGGGGCTGGGAGGGAGGGAGGAGGCGCGGTGGGAGCAGCGACACCACCCGCGCTGTCCCGGCCCCCGCCAGAGGCTGCAGGGCCAAGAGCCCGATCCTGACCCCGGGACTCCGGGCTTCTAAGCCAGCTGCGCCTCCCAGCCTCCTGCGCGTCTCGGTTAAGACGGAACGAAAGTTTACGGGGGGCCGACGCAGTGAGGTTCTGGAAGATGGGGGCGGGGGGGAGGGGGGGGGGGGGCCTTCCGCTGGGGCCGTCCCGGGAGCAGCGACTGGGCCCAGAGTTATGACAGAGGAGAGAAAAGGCAGAATCGGTGAGCGCCGAGAGCAGCGCAGGGGTCCGAGGGAACCTGGGGCGCAAACATTTCGGTTTTCAATTAACATTGTGCTTTTACTAACGCCAGGGAGTTTGGCAGGTTTGGTTTGGTTTGGTTTTGTCTTTTAAGAGCGAGCCCTGGCTGGGTGTGGCTCGGTGGATTGAGCATCACCCCCAAAGGGTCATGGGTTCGATTCCCAGTCAGGGCAGTCAGGGGCACAACGACCCTGGGTTGTAGACCAGGTCCCCGGGGCAGGGGCGTGCAGGAGGGCAACTACACACTGATGTTTCTCTCCCCTCTCTTTCTCCCGCCCCTTCCCCTCTCTAAAAATAAAACCTTAAGAGTGAGAGGGGGAAGGGAGGGGAAAACATCAATGGATTGCCTCTTGCACGCCCCCGGACGGGCCAAACCGGCAAACCCAGCCACGTGCCCTGACCAGGAATCAAACTGGCAACCTTTTGCATTGCAAAGGATGCCCAACCCCGCTGAGCCTCACCGGTCACAGTCAACGGTGGAACTTTTGTACACTAGCCTAACTACAGCCCCACTGGGTTGAGAATGAGAATTACAGAGGTCAAGGGCATTTCTGAAGGCGGCACCATCGGGTGTGTGGCTGGCTGCGTTCTGACCCGGGGGCCAGGGCTCCTCCAAGGGCCTGCGCTCTTCTCCCCGCTGAGCCGCGTCACCCCAGGCTCCCGCTCCCAGCCCTGAGCCTCTCACCTGTCCCCTGTCTCAGCTATGGCTCATCCTGCGCTCCTCCGCTCGCTCAGCTGCCCCCACATCCAATCACCCATCAACTCTTAGGAATTCTCCCTTTTCAAGTCTGGGGCCCCGCCCATCTTTCTCTGTTCCTACAGCCACCGCCCGGTACAAACCAATTTCATCTCTTGTCTGGCCACAGTGGCAGCCTCAAAACGTTCCCGTCAACGCTTCCTTACTCGCATCCAGCCCCTCTGTCTGGGCACCAGAGGGGTCTTCCTGAAGTGAAAACCTCACCATTTCGGGGCTCCCTCTGCCGGTGGGTGAAGTCCAGCGTTTTTTCCTGCAGGCCTTTGAACATTCTCTTCCCTCCAGGAGAAACACATTTCTTCCTTGGCGTTTTAAACCCCCCGCCCTGCAGCACCCCCCCCCCCCCCAATACTCATTTGCCTAACTTCTGCTAATGCTTCAGACACTGCATTCATTCAGATTAGGTTCAGCAAATGAGAGGAGAAAACTCCAGTAACAGCGCTTAAAGCAGAAAGACACTTACTTGTTCTCTCATAAAAGAAGTCGACAGGCAGTCAGTCCAGGGCTAGATTGAGAGCTCCGAGGTCTTCAGAGACCCAGCCTCCTTCTCTCTTTCTGTTCATCATCCCAGCATGTACATCCACCCTCGAGATTCCCTCATAGTCACAATATGGCCACTATAGTTCCAGCCATCGCATCTGGTACCAGAGTGCTGGGAGAGAAAGAAAGAAAGAAAGAAAGAAAGAAAGAAAGAAAGAAAGAAAGAAAGAAAGAAAGAAAGAAAGAAGAAAGAAAGAAAGAAAGAAAGAAAGAAAGAAAGAAAGAAAGAAAGAAAGAAAGAAAGAAGAAGAAAAGAGAAAGAGAGAAAGAAAGGAAGGAAAGAAGGAAGGAAGGAAGGAAGGAAGGAAGGAAGGAAGAAGGAAGGAAGGAAGGAAGGAAGGACAGGAAGAGAGAGAGAGAGAGAAAAGAGAGAGAGAAAGAGCATGTCTATTGTTGAATCAGGCTCCTTCAGAGAGCTTTTCTGGAAACGCACTGACTTCCCCTTATCTCTCACTGGTCATGTCTCTGCCAGGAAGTCCGGGGAGTGTGGTTGTGTTTCGCTGCAGCCATTGCCACTCCCCAAATGCAGGAGATCTGTTAGCAAAAGAAAGAGAGTGGGCCCACACTCATCCAACAGTTTCTGCATCTACAGCTTCCTGTGACTCAAGACTGTCTGGCACCTCTCCTTGGGGCTCCTAGGACACCCTGTCCCTTTCTGACCCCGTACACCACCCCTATGTCACTTCTTGTCTCCCCAGGCAGATGCAGTGCTGCAAGCTTCCGATGCAGTCACCCTGGCACGAGGAAAGCATCAAAGACGTTTAAGCATGGACACCCCATGATCGCAGCATGCTTCAGAAACAGCAGCTTGGGTATCAGGTGCCAGGCGGACTGGGAGCAGCGAGGAAGCTCTTGTAAATAAATGGCGGAGACCAACAGTAACGATGGCATAATGCCAAAGCACCGGCGGTGGCCCGACCTCGGCAGCATTCCAACGGCCAATTGACAGCCGTAGGGCCTGATCAGACGTGAGAACTAAGCCTCCCAGCCTCACCGGGCTGTCTAAGGCAGAGCCCTTTGAAGGAGCCCTTCAGGTTCACAGGGAGAGGTTCATGGTGATGGACTCTCTGCCTGAGATAAAAACCCACCCCGACCCCCTGCCCTGGCTCTGGGAGAGCACAGGGTTCTGGAGCTGGCCCTCCTCGGGGGCTGTGGGTGGCCAAGGCTGGGGCCGCTGCACCGCTAGGAACAGGCTGGGTGTGTGCTGCCCACCTCATGGGGTGCTCCATTTGGTCTAAAAGGGTGTGGCAGGAACTACACCCCTCTGCTATTAAATCCTTTTGGTTCTTACAGCAGACACCCCAAATTCCCCAGGGAACCCCCACATCCCTGTGAGCTCTCCCAGCTTCAGAAGCAGAGGTGTGGGAATGTCTGAGGACCTGCCTGGACAACACGGCCCTTCCCGTTGTCCCCTGGGCAGTGTTCTCACTGCCTTCTGACACACTGCCTGTCCCCTGCCCCTGGATGGCTCCGTCCCAGGTCAACCAGCATGTCCCTGGGTCTCAGGACATTGGCTTGGTCCTCTCTTTGCTAGTCAGGTAATAGAAATTCATTCATTCAAAAGGGAAAAAAAAAACATTTCTTTTTCTTCTTTTAAATCAACTTAATTTTAACTTTAGCTCACCATTCCCACTGGGGTGATAGAAAATTCCATCTCAGATTTTTAAAAATGTTTTCATGGAGATAAAAATTTCTATAACATGAAATTCACCATTTTAACTATTTTAAAGTCTATAATCCAGTATCTTTTCATATAGTTCACAATGTTGTGTGACCATCACCACTATCTAATTCCAGAATATGTTCACCACCCTAAAAAGAAACCCGGTAGCCCTAGCTGGTGTGGCTCAGTGCATTGGGCACCGGCCTATGAACCAAAGGGTCATGGGTTCGATTCCCAGTGAGGGCATGTGCCTGCGTTGCAGGCCGGGTGCATGTGAGAGGCAGCTGATTGCTGTTTCTCTCCTCTTTCTCCCTCCCTCCCTCCTCCTCTCTCTCTGAAAGTAAATAAATAAACAAATAAAATCTTTTAAAAAAAGGAAAGAGAAAGAAACCCGGTACCCATCAAGCAATCCCTCCCTGACCCTTCTCCTCCAGCCCCTGGCAACCGCCTGTGTCTGGATTTGCCTCTTCTGGAAGGTTCAGATACATGGAGTCGCACGACATGTGGTCTTCCGTGACCGGCATCGTTCACGTAGCGTGTTTTCAAGGGTCGTCCATGTCGTAGCGTGTGTCAGTCCTTCCTTCCTTTGCCTCTCGGCCCGTTTTGAGGGCTCCTACCCTTCCCAGGTTGTATGAGAGCCCCAAGGCTTAAGAGGGAAGCCATGACTAACGCCTGTTGTCCAGTCAGCATGTCCCTCGGGGGCCAGCAGGTCCTGCCTCCTGCCTGTGGTGGGATAAGTGGTGTCGTTGCTGGTGCTGAGGCTCTGGGCCCCAGTCCTGCCCTCCTGGCCTCTCCACCAGGTGACCCCTGCAAGAGGCGCTGGTGGAGAGGTGGGCCCTGCTGCCCTTGAGGAGACCCCAGACCTCTCTGCCCTTCCCAGGGGGGCTCACCCTCTCACCTCCCCACTCCCCCAGGGCCCCCTGCCATCTCCGTGGTGGCCTCACGTTTTTAGCACAGGTCAGCTTGCTCTTCTAGCGGCTTTGCTCTCTGCATGACCCCGGTCCTTCGGGGAGGAGACAGGAGGCCCGGTGAGCAGCTTACAGTGAGGAAATGCGTAGAGGGATGAGCACAGGCTGCACTACCATACGCTGTCCCGCCGCTGCCAACGCCCGGTGGGCTGACCCGAGTTCTTCACCTTCTCCCTGAGGGCACGGAGCAATGCTGGAAGGTCGCTGACGCTGACCCTGGAGGGCGCAGAGAGGCAGACTCCACTCTCCAGGGACCTGGACGGGACAGGAAAGAGCAAACCCCGTGAGTGGGGCTGTGGAGGACCCCCTCGCTGAGGCCAGCGGTCACTGCCAAGGGGACACGCTGCTCCACTCTCAGCGGCCCTCCCCAGTTTGCCAGAGGAGGTGGAACTCTGCGTTACATGGAACTCGAAGCTTCCAGTACTGGCAGATTATTCACATTTTTACTAGAAAACACCATCTAACACCAAAGGCAGAAAAACAACGGTACGTGCAAACGCCTGCAGGACCCGTTCAGTCTCTGAGCCACCTGCCAGCTGACCATACATTTGATGCCCAAGTGTCAGGGGCCCGGTACACAGCCTCCAGGCCTCAGACCAGGACCGGTCTGGGCCTGTTAGGAGCTGGGCCGTACAGCAGGAGGGGAGCTTGAACATAATTCGCTTGAATCATCCTGAAACCATGCCCTCCACACGAGTCTGTGGAAAAATTGTCCTTCACGAAACCTGTCCCTGGTGCCAAAAGGGTTGGGGACCACTGCAGTATAGCAGCAGATGTCACAAGCCCTTAGGGGAAAACGTCACAGGATGAGAACCCCCAAAGACAAAACCCTCCTAATTGGGCAAGGCCTTCTTTGCTGGCCCGTTTCTCCCACCTGGAAGGAGACTCCCTACTGCTCGTTAGGTGAGGGTAGGGTGTGGGTTGCTATGGTGATGGGCAGGCGCTTGAGCTGGTGCTTGAGCAGGCGCTGAGCTGGGAGGGTGTCAGGAAAGGTATTTCCACATGGATGAGGGCTTAACCGACATCCATACAGGTTAGAAGTTTCTCGGCTCATTCCTTAGGACCCGGTTTAGGAAGTCACAGTGCTGTCCTCAGTGTTCCACCCCTCAGCCTTTGCTCCCAGTAACTTTAGCTCATTGAAGATAATTCAGCTTTTCTGTTGTAGCCTGGCCACACTCTCAGCCACATAGGACTGCAGGCCAGGGCGGAAAGAAAGGACCGCTCCTCAAAAAGCCGTATTTTTGCCCTGGCTGGGTGGTTCAGTTGGTTGGAACGTTATCCCATACACCAAAAAGCTGTGGGTTCAATTCATGGCAGGGCACATACGTAGGCTACAGGTTCGATCCCCAATCGGGCACACACGGGAGACAACTCGATTGATGTCTCTCTCTCTCTCTAAAATCAATAAATACATCCTTAGGAGAAGATTTTTAAAAATACAGATAAATAAAGCTGCACTTCCTTCTGCACCTGTACTTTTTTAAAATATATTTTATTGATTATGATATTATGGTTGTCCTATTTCTCCCCATCATTCCCCTCCACACCCCTTCCCACCCACATTCCCCCCTTTAGTTCGTGTCCATGTGTCGTAAGTTCTTTAGCTTCTACTTTTCCCACACTATTCTTGCCCTTCCCCTGTCTATTTTCTACTCACCATCTATGCTACTTATTCTCTGTACCTTTTCCCTCTCTGTCCTTCCACTCCCCTGTTGCTAACCCTCCCTGTGATCTCCATTTCTGTGTTTCTCTTCCTGTTCTAGCTGTTTGCTTAGTTTGCTTTTGTTTTAGGTATGGTTGTTAATAGCTGTGAGTTTGCTGTCTTTTTACTGTCATATTTTTTATCTTCTTTTTCTTAGATAAGTCCCTTTAACATTTCATATAATAAGGGCTTGGTGATGATGAACTCCTTGAACTTGACCTCATCTAAGAAGCACTTTATCTTCCCTTCCATTCTAAATGACAGCTTTGCTGGATAGAGCAATCTTGGATGTAGGTCCTCGACTTTCATGACTTGGAATACTTCTTTCCAGCCCCTTCTTGCCTATAAGGTCTCTTTTGAGAAATCAGCTGACAGTCTCATGGGAACTCCTTTGTAGGTGACTGTGCCCTTATCCCTTGCTGCTTCTAGAATTCTCTCCTTCGTTTGAATCTTGGCTAATGGAATTATGATGTGCCTTGGTGTGTTCCTCCTTGGGTCCAACTTCTTTGAGACTCTCTGAGCTTCCTGGACTTCCTGAAAGTCTATTTCCTTTGCCAGATTGGGGAAATTCTCCTTTATTATTTGTTCAAATAAGTTTCCACTTGTTGCTTTTCCTCTTCCCCTTCTGGTACCCCTATAATTCAGATGTTGGGACATTTAAGGATGTCCTAGAGGTTCCTAAGCCTCTCCTCATTTTTTTTGAATTCTTGTTTCTTCCTTGTTTTCTGTTTGGTTGTTAGTTTCTTCCTTCTGGTCCACTCCATTGATTTGAGTCCCAGTTTTCCTCCCATCTCTATTGGTTCCCCATGCATCTTCCTTCATTTCACGTATTGTAGCCTTCATTTTTTCATCTAATTTGTGACCAAAATCAACCAGTTCTGTGAGCATCCTGATCACCAGCACTTTGAACTGTGCATCTGATAGGTTGGCTATTTCTTGGTTGCTTAGATGATTTGGCTCTGGGGCTTTGATCTGTTCTCCCATTTGAGCCATTTTGGGGTCTTTTTGTTTTTGTTTTTGTTTTTGGTCTGGTCGCAGCTATTACGTATGAGGGGTGGAGCCTTAGGTGTTCTCCGGGGTGGGGCAGCCCAGTCGCTGGGTTGTGACACTGTATGTGGGGGCGTGGTCCGAGAGGGAATAATGGTGCCCACTCTGCTCTCTCGGATTCCGGTCCCTTCCACTGCTTCCCCAAGCAAACTGGGCCCTTCTGGTGCTGATTCCTGTGTGGGTGGGCTTGTATACGTTCTAGGACCCTGTAGGTCTCTCTAACAAACTCTCCTGTGAGGCTGGGAGTCTCTCCTGGCCCCTCAACCACCACAAGTGTTTTCAATCGGTGTTTTTGGGTTTTATTTCCGAGCACTGGGGTCCTGGGTTTTGAGCTCTGTCTTGCTCCCCGTTTTCACCTGGATTATCTACGCATGAATGTGGGACTGCCTGGTCAGCCAGCCACCTTGCGAGGCCTCACTGGGTTTGCCCGTTGCCACCCCGAGCCCAGAGTCTGCTAGCCGCCGCCTGTAGGCCTCGGATCTGCCAGTCAATGCCTGCACCCCTGGTCTGCCAATCTCCACTTTTTCCTGCTGCAACTCCGCCCCTCTTACTGGTCTGGATGAATGGTTGTTGGACTTCCATACAGTTTAATTTTTCTATAAGTTCCGAATGTTTTCTTATTTCTAACCCTTTGTTGTCCTTAATTTTGGTTATGCGAGGAGGCACAGTGTGTCCATCTATGCCTCCATCTTGGCCAGAAGTCCTGCATGTACTTTTTAAATTGTGGGGAAATACACATAAAATTTACCACCTTAACCATTTTTTAGTGTACAGTTGAGTGGTGCTCGATACACTCACATCGTCGTACAGACATTGCAACCATCCATCTCCTGAACTGTCATCTAGTAAAACGGAAACTCTGTCCCCAGTAGACAACCGCTCCCTAGTCCCGTCTCCTGCAGCTCCTGGCAACCAATGCTCTCCTCTCTCTCCCTATGAACCTGCCTAGTCTGGGTACCACCTGTAAGTAGGATAATCCAGTATTTGTCTTCTTGGGACTGACTTATTTCACGCCATATAATGTCTTCAAGTTCCATGCATGTGTCAGGAGCTCCTGTAGGTTTGTCTCTTTCCTGTACGATCTTACTAAAAGTGGCAGCAAGAGCTCATCAGCTTTTACATAGCCCCTAATTCCCGGCATTTGGTAAATTCCTAGCGTGAGGAACCGCAATGTAAGTAGTCGCTTCAATACCGCAGAACAAGCAAGCCAAAAAGAGATGGGCCTCCACCTTGACTTGACTGACAGTTCTCTGGTCCATGGCCACTAGCAATCCTCCGTCCTTTTTCTTTTTTAAAGAGTTTATTTATTTATTTTTAGAGAGAGGGAAAGTCAGGGAGAAAGAGAGGGAGAGAAACATTAATGCAAGAGGGAAAGTTTGATCGGTTGCCTCTCACTCACCCCCAACCGGGGCCAGTCCGCACCCCAGGCAGGTGCCCTGACCGCGAATGAAACTGGTGACCCTTCGCTTTGCGGTGACGATGGCCAACCAGTGAAGCCTCGCCAGTCAAGGCGCAACGCCCCACCCCTCCTTCTTGATGCCAGTTTCTGCATCGGGACTTTTCCCAGGGCCCCTTCAGAAAGCCCCGCCCACACTGGCTTAGGCAAAGAAACCCATTGGCTACTATAACTGAAAATGCGGGGGTGCGGGGGTACAACCTGAAGCAGACTCTTCAACTCTGTCATCAAGACGGGCACCAGCTCGCCCCTACTTTTTCTCCGCTCTTCTCCACCTGGGCTGCGTTCTCAGCCTCCACAAAGGGAACTTGCCCCAGGTGCCAGCCCAACAGAGAAAAGAGGGCTTCTCTTCCCTCAAAAGTTCAGGTAGGTCCTGGCCCTGACTGGCATTGTCCCCACCCTGTTCACGTGTCCATCCCTGAACCAATGACTGTGGTACAGGTCTGGGTCATAAGTCCACACCCAGAACTGGGTCAAGGTCACCCCCTCCCAAATCACAGGACTGAGAGTGGGGAGAAGACAAAGGCAATGTAGGCTACTGTTTCAGATAGCAAGGGGACAGGCTGCTGGTCAGGAAAATACAGCAGATGCTTGCTGTAGACACAGTGGAATAGCAAGCAGCCGCTTAAAAAGAATGGTGTAAATCTGTATCTGCTGATTCGGAACGATCTCCGAGATAAATGAAGTGAGAAGAAAGCAAGGTGCAGATGAGTGTGCAGAGGGGGTGTCCATTTGTATCTACTAAAAGGTGTGGGTGGCGGCGGAGCCGCTTGCTGGTCTCTCTCTCTCTCTCCAGAATTTCCTAAGTGAGAGATCACCAGGCCCCGCTCACCTGGGTGCCGGCTCTGACACTGAAGGGGCAACCATAGTTAGCATTTCCTGATGGGACCCAAGTCTGCAGCCAACAAAAGCCGGTCCTGGACACAAGACAGACTTCTGGGTGAGTGTGATGTCTTAGTAACAACCCTGCCAAAACCACTGTCTCCTGCAGGAGCCCGCTGCCTGATGGGTAACAGGAACTGGCAGGCGACAGAAAAGTCAACTCACACCAACTCAGGAAAAAACCCAGAATGTAACTTTTATTTTTATTTTTTGCTAAATTGACAAAAATATACAGATTTTCTTATTACAAAACTAATAGACTGTTTTCGTGTGAACAATATATAAATTTTTTAAACAACTTGTCTTTTTAAAAATATTTTTAAAGATCTTATTTACTTTTTTGGAGAGAGGGAGAAAGAAAGGGAGAGCAACTTCCACGTGAAAGAGAAACATCAGTCTGTAGCCTCTCCTCCCCCAGCCGTGGGCAGGATCGGGAATTGAACCCGCAACCTTTGGCTTTTCAGGATGGCACCCAACCAACTGAGCCAGACCGGTCAGGGCAAAACAACTTTTCTTTAGAATTCGGTATACTATATGTGCTTCTAAGTACATTTTAAGTATATTGAAATTCCCATTAAACAAAAGTGGAGTTAGTGACACCAACTGAAACAGGTGTCCAATGTTGTAAGAATAAGCACTGTTTTCTGTAGGACGAAGACTATTTCCATTTTGAATGGAGTAACAATACAGCCTTTTAAACATCCTTCTGTCCCCTTGGCGCGTTTCTCTGATGCCCCGCCCCATCCCTCCTCCTTTCTCAGTTGATGACCTGCGGCGCCCCCACCCCGAAGTCTCCAGCGGCGCTAAGGCACCTGAGACCCGTATATTCACAGGACAGTGTGAATTGACATCAGTGTTGAGGTCTAAACGGGTCGCAGAAAATTCGCTCTCCGAGACGTGCTTGTGCTTGAACAGATTCGTCCGTATTCTAAACCTTGGATTTTGAAATTGTAACGTGGAGGACGGTGAAATAATTCCACGAGCCTCCAAACATATTGTGGAGCTGCTGCTGTTGTTTTGTACAAGCTGTGACCACACAGAGACGCTCTGGTTTTTCCGAGACACTGAACTGCGCCTCTAGCGCACAGCTCTCGGCGCACTGGTGCCCCCTTGGTGTCCCGAAGGCCGTGGCCTTGAGCCCCGGGGTCTGTACCTCTGACGCTCCAGACCCTGCCGCGCGTGTTCTCTCCTCCTCCCTTACAGCTCATGTCCTTGCCCTGGAATAGTGCTTCACCTAAAAACAGCATTTTGGAGACAAAACAGATTCCCAAACCTGTAGCGAAGTACCACCTGCAGTCTGAGCACAGCCTAGGGCCCCCTGGGGAGGAGCTGCCCGCGGGCAGGCTGCTGGGGCCCCTGGCCGGCCCTGCACTGAGCTAGCAGACGGGGAAGCAGCGCCTCCTTTATGCAGCCTCCTTTATTCCTTCGAGGGAAGGAATCCGGGGAAAGAAGGCCTGCGGTTTGCCTTTCGGCCCCAGGCGACCTGGCCTGAAGGGCTTCCAGTGGAAGTTGCTTTACCTTTGTCGCCATCTAGTGACAACAAGAAGAGACTACTGCTTTCTGACCTGACATCTAACGTTGCAACTTTGGACGGTTCTGGTTCCGGGTGTTGAGGGTGGGGAGATCTAGGGTGGGAGAGGACCCAATTCCAGACCCTGTTGCGGGAGGGGAATTGGTGGCACTCCACTTTCTTGGGGCCATCGCCACAGAAGGGCGTTCTGGTCCAAACATTGAGTCAGGCCTCTTGTTGACAGTAGCCTTGTTCTTTGAAAGGGGGAGACCTGTGGCCCCACTGAGGTTGGTTCTGGGCATAAGACCTGTCTGGAAGGAGTTCTGGCTTAGGAAGCCCCACTATTTGTTGGGAGTTGAAAGGTGTTCCGGGAGACAAGGATGCCAGACGGAGATCAGCCATGAGAGCCGTCCTGGGTGTGCCTGTTATACAGACCCTGCAGACAGGGGAGGGGGAGGGCAGAACCCCCAGGTTCCTGGAACGGTCTCCCCAAGAGCTACACCCCCCCCCACACACACACTCCCACTTGCTCCTGGCACAGACTCAAGCAGCAGGTATATATTCTGCAGCTCAGCAAACAGTCAGGTGGGGTGAGACTACACTTTCCTTTTTTTAGACACTCCTAATCTTTACTAGGGGTTTTCTTGCAACCCCCAGCTGGGCTTCATGGAGAGAAAGCACCCATCCCTTCGAAGGGGTGATGTGTCCCCACAAATGCTATGCTCCAAAGGTGGATGACCTCTTTTCCTCCTTGTGGTCTGATACTGAGGGTGCCGGGAAGGGGAAGAAAGTTCTTGAAGGGCACTACTCCACCAGCCCTGCGGATAGACTTGGCCTGCACGCTCAGCCTCCTTGCATTGAGAATGTGGGGCACTTAGCACCTCCCGTCCACAACTTGGGGCTCTCGCTGCCATGTGTGGGCACAGGACAAATGCCCCTCTGGTGTGGGGCATCAGTAGAGGCCGAAGCCGATGTGATCTGAGAACAGAGAAATCAGAGCTCCTGGGTATGTCTGTGCAAGTCACTCACTGCACAAGGGTGCCTAGCCCGGAGCCATCGGGATCTAAAATTCCACCCTTACCTGATCCCAGAGCCACACCACCCAGCAAGGGGCTGTGTCTGCCAGGGAGAAGGGGGCGTGTTTCAAAGTCACCTGCTCTCTATGAGCAGGGCCATGAGTCCTGCCTGCCCGGGACCCCTTGGCTTCTGTGGGCCTTAATCATTTCTGTATTCATTTTCTAGGGACGCTGTAACAAAGTACCACAAACCACGTGACTTAAACATCAGACATGTATTGCCCCACAGTTCTGGAGTCTGAAGTCCAAGATCAAGGCCTTAGCACAACTGGTTCCTTCTGAGGGCTGTGAGGGGGCATCTGCTCCGTGCCTCTCCTCGAGATTCTGGTGGTTTGGGGACCATTAGTGTTCCTCGGCTTGTAGACACATCACCCCAATCTGCCTTCATTCACATGGTGTTCTGCCTCTGTGTGTGTCCAAATTTCCCCTTTTTATACAGACCAAGTTATACTGGACTAGGGCCCACCCTCATGACCTTACCTTAACTAATTGCATCTGCACTGACTCTATCTCCAAATAAGGCCACATTCTGGGGGCTTGGGAGTAAGGACTTCAACACATGCATGCGGGGTATACACAATTCGGCCTGTACGAGAAGATCCCCAAATGAGATGGTACTAAAACCCGGACCTTCTGCCCACTGCCATGGTCACCGGGGAGACATGGAGGGACAGGGGGAGGTCACTTCACAAACACACACTGTTAGAAAGCTTTCCCTGCCGTGTCAGGCTGGTCTCAGTGTTGTGTCTGATCCCAGACACACAACAGACAACCAAGCCAGACAATTTCTAACTTATATGTCCCCAGACCACAAAGGACAGGGAGGTTTCAATGGTCCGAACAGACCCTGCAGGTGGGTAGAAGGCCTGGCCCACCTGGTCAGCATGAGCCGTCCATGGGGCTTGCAGGAGCTTGCCCTTTCAATTTTGAAATGATAAGCTTTTTTTTTTTTTTTTTTTTAATTCTTTTATTGATTCTAGAGAGTGGGGAATGGAGGGAGGAAAAGAGGGAGAGAAACATTGATGTGAAAGAGAAACATCAATCGGTTGCTTCTTGCACGCACCCTGACTGGGGACCGAACCTGCAACCCAGGCCTGTGCCCAACTGGGAATCAAACTCATTACCCTTCAGTTTGCAGGATGACTCCCAACCCACTGAGCCATACTGGCCAGGGCTCAGCTTTCTTAATCATCACAGTGAAGGTCTCCTTAAAATAACTTAAATGCCTGTTTTAGTCCATATATTTTGCTTGCAGGAATGTCATAGTTCTGGCTGAAAACCAGGGTTTAATTCTCAAGCAACATGGCCAGACTGGCTCTCACACTCTCTGAGCCATGGCGTTAAAGTCTGTTCAATACAAAACTCATCCATAATCCCAGCTGGGGAACCCGAGGAGACAGGCGGAAAACCTCCCTTGAACGGCCCATGGAAGCTTCATGGGCAAAACTGCAGTGGAACCAATAAGCCAGCCGGTTAGAGCTTCACCCTGGAGACTCGAAGTTCTTACGTCACTGCTCATGGGTGGGTTTCAGGGAATCTGTACCCCGCAAAAAAACCGAAAACTGCAAAATGTACGATCTTACTAGGGAGAGGGTTCCCAGATTCTCTTGGAGTCACAGAGGGATCTGCACACCAACCAGTTTGCCCCGAAAACTCCCATCCACTCACCCATCTTCGCAGTAAAACAGTCAACTCAATTTCTTCCCAAGTGTGGAAGTTCACCATGAAATTGAAAATTGTTAGCAATGGGACCAAGACCTTTCCACTTGACAATGGCTAATCTCCCCATCTGGACCTCGAATGTGAAGGCTAGGTTCTCGTGGTCCCAAAAGGGGATATGACGTGGTCTCTGGTGGCCTGGTGGACCCCCAGGAATAGAAGTGTCTATTCCTTAACGGAGAAAGGTAGACCTTGATGGAGTCCATGAACGTGGTCCAGGATTGTTAGAAATGTAAGACTCTTCCTCCAGAAGTTTGTCTTTGTGGGAGGTTTTTGTTTATGTTATCCAGAGCTGAGTGGCAGGCAACTTCTACTTGGCTAAATTCCCTCTCCCTCCCCCTCTCTCTCTCTCTCTCTCTCTCATTCTCTCACTTGTTTGACCCTCCTCCACCAGGGTGCAGCCAGGGGATCCTTGACCAGGGTACGCATTCGACAATGCAGGCCATGCACTGCCGCGCCCCAGGAGTGCCGCTCCCCTAGACTCTGAGGGCTGAGCATCCCTGGAGCTGAGTACCTCCCCATCCCTGCTCCTGACAGCAATACAGTAACAAACCTGTTGTACAGGATTAGTCTGAGTTCAAGTTAGCCATCTTTCTGACATGATACTATATACAGAGAGCCAAAAAATGCCACCAAAACCCACTACCAGTCAGTAGCAGGATACAAAATTAATATTCAGATTGATTGCATTTTAATACACCAATAATGAAGTATCAGAAAAAGAAATTAAAGCAATACCATTTACAATTGCCTCAAAAAATAAAATAAAATACCAAGAATGAATTTAACCGAGGAAGTAAAAGACATGTACTCAGAAAATTATAAAACACTGAAGAAGATACAAATAAATGGAAGTATATACTGTCCTCATGGATAGGAAGAATTAACATTGTTAAAATGTTCGTACTACTCAGAGCAATCTGTGGATTCAATGCAATCCCTGTCACAATACCAATGGCATTTTTTCACAAGACTAGAACAAATATTCCTGAAATGTATATGGAACCACAAAAGACCCTGAAAACACAAAGCAATCTTGAGAAAGAAAAGCAAAGCTGGAAATATTACACTACCTGATATCGAATTATACTACAAGGCTATAGTAATCAAAACGGCATGGTGCTGGCATAAAAACAGACACACAGATCAATGGAACACAACAGAGAGCACAGAAAAAGGAGGCAAGAATATACAATGGAATAAAGATAATTTATTTAATAAATGGTGTTGGGAAAATTGGACAGATACATGCAAAAAAAAAAAAATGACAGTACATCACCTTCTTACACCAGATACAATAATAACTCAAATAGGACTTCCGGCCAAGAGGGAGGTGTAGGTGGACACACTGTGCCTCCTCTCACAACCAAAATTAAGGACAACAAATATTTAGAAACAAGAAAACAATCATAACTGAGAGAAAATTGAACTGTACGGAAGTCCAACAACCATTCATCCAGACCAGTAAGAGGGGCGGAGTCGAGGCAGGAAAAAGTGGAGGTGAGGACCTGGGAATGCAGACAGCAGCAGCTGGCAGTTCCCAGGTGCACAGGCGGCGGCTGGCGGACCCTGGGGTCCACAGGCGGCAGCTGGCGGGTTCCGGGCACAGGGTGCCAACTATGCAGACCCAGTGAGGCCGCACAAGGCAGCTGGCTGACCAGGTGGTCCCACATTCACGCGCACAGACAATCCAGGTGAAGGGGAAGCGGCAGAAGGGACTGGAGTCCAGGAGAGAGCGGAGCAGGCGCCGTTGTTCGCTCTCGGACCCTGCCCCCACATACAGCGTCACAACTCAGCGAATGGGCTGCCTCACACTGGGGAACACCTAAGGCTCCACTCCTCACTATGTAACAGCCATGACCAGACCAAAAACAAAACAAAACAAAAAAATCCAACCAAAAATGGCTCAAACCGCAGAACAAATCAAAGCTGCAGAGCCAATTCCTCTAAGCCATGAAGAGAGATAGCCAACCTATCAGATGCACAGTTCAAAGCACTGGTCATCAAAATGCTCACAGAATTGGTTGATTTTGCTCACAAATTAGATGAAAAAAATGAAGGCTACAATACGTGAAATGAAGGAAGATGCATGGGGAACCAATAGAGATGGGAGGAAAACTGGGACTCAAATCAATGGAGTGGGCCAGAAGGAAGAAACTAACAACCAGACAGAAAATGAGGAAGAAACAAGAATTCAAAAAAATGAGGAGAGGCCTAGGAACCTCCGGGACATCATTAAATGTCCCAACATCCGAATTATAGGGGTACCAGAAGGGGAAGAAGAAGAGCAACAAGTGGAAAACTTATTTGAACAAATAATAAAGGAGAACTTCCCCAATCTGGCAAAGGAAATAGACTACCAGGACGTCCAGGAAGCTCAGAGAGTCCCAAAGAAGTTGGACCCAAGGAGGAACACACCAAGGCACATCATAATTACATTAGCCAAGATTAAAATGAAGCAGAGAATTCTAGAAGCAGCAAGGGATAAGGGGACAGTCACTTACAAAGGAGTTCCCATGAGACTGTCAGCTGATTTCTCAAAAGAGACCTTCCAGGCAAGAAGGGGCTGGAAAGAAATATTTGAAGTCTTGAAAGGCAGGGACCTACATTCAAAATTGCTCTATCCAGCAAAGCTGTCATTTAGAATGGAAGGGAAGATAAAGTGCTTCTCAGATAAGGTCAAGTTCAAGGAGTTCATCACCAAGCTCTTATTATATGAAATGTTAAAGGGACTTATCTACGAAAAAGAAGATTAAAAATACGACAGTGAAAAGACAGTAAACCCACAGCTATTAACAACCACACCTAAAACAAAAGCAAACTAAGCAAACAGCTAGAACAGGAACAGAACCACAGAAATGGAGATCACATGGAGGGTTAGCAACAGGGGCGTGGGAGGAGGAGAGAGGGGGAAAAAGGTACAGAGAATAAGTAGCATAAATAGTGGGTAGAAAATAGACAGGGGGAGGGCAAGAATAGTGTGGGAAATGTAGAAACTAAAGAACCTATGACACATGGACATGAACTAAAGGGGGGAATGTGGGTGGGAGGGGGTGTGCAGGGTGGAGTGGAATGATGGGGGAGAAATGGGACAACTGTAATAGCATAATCAATAAAATATATTTTTTTAAAAAGAATAACTCAAATGGATTAAAGACTTAAATGTTAGGCCCTAAACCATAAAACTGCTAGAGGAAAATATAGGCAGTAAACTCTCTGATATTGCTCTTACTAATATTTTTTTCTGATTTATCTTCTTAGGCAAGGGGAACAAAAAATTAATTAAACAAGTGGAACTACATCAAACTAAAAAGTTTTTGCACAGCAAAGAATGCCATCAACAAATTAAAAGACAGCCTACAGAATGGGAGAAGGTATATACCAATGATACATCCAACAAGGGCTTAATATCCAATTTTTTAGAGAACTCAACACCAAAAAAACCCAAACAATCCAATTAAAAAATGGACAGAGGACCTGAATAAACACTTCTCCAAAGAGGATATACAGATGGCCAACAGACATATGAAGAGATGCTCAACATCACTAATCACCAGAGAAATGCAAATGAAAACCAATCCATTGCCCTGGCTGGTGTAGCTCAGTGGATTGAGCGCGGGCCTGCGAACCGAAAGATCGCGGTTCGATTCCCAGTCAGGGCACATGCCTGGGTTGCCAGGCCAGTTCCCGTCAGGGGACATACAAGAGGCAACCGCACATTGATGTTTCTCTCCCTCTCTCCTTCCCTTCCCCTCTAAAGATAAATAAATAAAATCTCAAAGAAAAAAGTCTTTAAAACCAATCCATCATCACCTTACACCTGTGAGAATGGCTATCATCAACAAATCAACAAACAGCAAATGTTGGAGAGGATGTGGAGAAGGGGAGCCATTGTGCACTGCTGGTGGGAGTGCAGACTGGGATTGCGGACTGGGATTGCAGACTGGTGCAGCCACATAAAACTACCTTACGACTCAGCAAGTGCACTTCTGGGTATATGTCCACAGAAATCCAAATCATGTTTAAACTTCAGTCGCCTTCAAAGTACTCTCCATGTGATGCAATACACCTATGGAGACTTTTTTCCTTGCAGAAAACAGTTTATGGACTCATTGATTTTGATGCCTTTTGGTGCTTCTGCCGTTTTTTGTTTTACCTCTTCCATATTGGCAAAATGTCTCCCTTTGAGGACTTTTTTCATGTGGGGAAACAAAAAAAGGGTTGCTCAAGGCAAAATTGGGTGAAGCGGGAGGGTTGGACACAGGAGTCATACCATTTTTGGGCAAAAACTGCTGAACATTCAGCATGGTGTGGGCAGATGCACTCATAAATCATCCATCATGAAATGGGCAAACGTGTTAAAAGAGTCTTCAAAAAAAATTCACTGAAGCTGAATGCAGCCTCTCACAACAACACCATCTGGTACAGTGATACAGATGGGTTCCTAGAACACTCACCTAGCAGGGTAAGCGTGTACTACAAGGCCCTGCCCTCCAGAAGGTAATTCCATTTTGGGGGGTCCTCCCTTGTATATGCACCCCTATGTTCACTGCAGCATTATTTACAATGGCCAAGATATGGAACCAATCAAAGTGCCCATCAATAGACAACTGGACAAAGAAGATATGGTATATATATTGAATGGAATATTACTCAGCCATAAAAAAGAATGAAATCTTACCATATACAACGACATGAATGGGCCTGGAGAGTATTACGCTGAGTGAAATAAGTCACACAGAGAAACACAAATCTCATACAATTTCACTTATACGTGGAATCTAAATAACAAAATAACAGACTTCTAGTCAAGATAGCAGTGCGATACTCAAATCTTCCCACAACCACATCAACATGACAGCTAAACCACAGACCAACCATGATTCAGAACCACCTGAAATCTATCTGAATGGACATCCTACAACTAGGGATATAAAGAAGAAACCACAAGACCGGCAGGAGGGGGGGACACGAGGGACTGGCTGGTTCCACACCACATGTGGTGGCTTACAATCAGGAGGATACCTTGGCCATGGAGGTCCCTCCTGAGGTGTGAGGGGTCCCAGACCCACACCAGGCCCTCCATCCCGGGGTTGCAGAGCCAGGAAAAGAAGTCCCATAACTTTTGGCTATGAAAACGAGCAGGGATTGAGGCTGAGGCAGACAGAGGGCTCCTGGAGTCCCAGACAGTTCCTCTTAAAGGGTCTGCACACAGATTTAATCAGACTCACTCTCCCTGAGCTCCAGCACTGGGCCAGCAGCTTGAAAGGTACCAGGGATATATGGAGAGGAACTGAATTGTCTGACATCAGTACAAGAGCTCTAGGGGGCAGCTTTCTGCCAGATGAAAGTGCTGGCAGAGGCCATTGTGCCTTCTGAGACCCCCAGCCCCAGCCTGCACTCACAGAGTTGGCAGGCAGGTGCCATATCTGAGCTGCCATCAACCTGGCTCACACCGTTCTCTCCGTCCTGGTGACTCCCTGAGACCCCGCCCCACCCAACTTGCAGGCCCACCCACGCTCCCTCCAGTGGCTCTTCCATACAGATGGCCTCTCTTGCTCCATGTTTTGGACTTTCCTAAAATCCCTCAAACAAGCAGCATCTGGCTTCTGCATACCCCGTACCTCTTGCTAAGTGGCCCCAGGCCCGGCACTAGCAAGAGCCGGCCTGGATTCATGGCTTGGCCTCTCCTGGGCACTTCCAAGCCCAGCAATACAAGTAGCAGCCATCTGAAGACTGCTCTGTAGCTCCCAGGTGGCCCCAGGCAGGGCAGAGGTGGTGGCTGACTTTGAATCTCCTGGGAGGCCCTAAAGCCAGTGCATCCAGTGGACAGCTTCAGACCACACTGGATTACAACCCTACACCCTCCACAGGCAAGACACTCAAGGGGCGCACTTGGTGAGCACCACACCCCACTGAAGCAAGTCCTGCTCGGTAGGGTCAACTCCTGCACAGCAGCTCCTCCACTGCAGTGGAGTCAGTCCTCACAGCCCATCAGCCTGGGGGTCAATCCACCGCCCCCCCCCCCCCGCCCGCCCAGTGATGCTAACAG
Organism: Glossophaga mutica; assembly: GCA_039655065.1. Taxonomy (NCBI): domain Eukaryota; kingdom Metazoa; phylum Chordata; class Mammalia; order Chiroptera; family Phyllostomidae; genus Glossophaga; species Glossophaga mutica. The sequence continues at coordinate 10,792,151 of CM077313.1, forward strand.
CAATCAGTAACCACAACAGGACAGTGCTCACAGCCCACACAGAGGCGCACCTGGAGCATCCTGCCTGGGTGAGTGGGGAGGCTGCACCACTGGGCTCCATAAGACACCTACTACTCACGGCCACTCTGCCAAGTCTGGGAGATGTAGCAGCTCCACCTAATACACAGAAACAAACACAGGGAAGCAGCCAAATGAAAGAGCAGGAGAAATCTACAGAAAAAAACTAAGTGAAATTGAGGCAAGCAAGCTACCAGATACAGAGTTCAAAACAATGGTTATAAGGATGCTCGAGAAACTTAGTGAGAACTTCAAGGAACTTAGTGAGACCTTTAACAGCATGAAACCGGACATAAAAACCATGTAAAAGAATGCATCACAAGTGAAGACTACAGGAACTGAAATGAAGAATAGTTTACAGGGAATCACCAGTAGAGTAGATGAAGCCAAGAATCAAATCAGCTATTTGGAATATAAGAAAGCAAATAACACCCAATCAAAACAGTGAAAAGGAAAAAAAAATCCCCCAAAGTGAAGACAGTGTAAGGAGCCTCAGAAATAACTTCAAGCGTACCGACATTTGCATTATAGGGGTGCCAGAAGGAGAAAAGAGAGAGTGAGAAATTGAAAACCTTTTTGGAAAAATGATGACCCAGTGAAGGAAATAGACATGCAAGTCTAGGAAGCAGAGAGAGGCCCAAGCAAGAGGCCACCACCAATACACATCATGATTAAAATGCAAAGGGTTAAAGACAAAGAGAGATCTTAACAACAGCAAGAGAAAAGCAGTTAGTTACCTATAAAGGAGCTCCCATAAAACTGTTGCCTGATTTCTCAACAGAAACTTTGCAGGCCCTTAGAAGGGACTGATAAGAAATATTCAAAGTGATGAAAAGCAAGGACCTACAACCAAGATTACTCTACCCAGCAAAGCTTTCATTTAGAATCAAAGGACAGATAAAGAACTTCCCAGAGAAGAAAAAGCTAAAGGAGTTCATCATCATGGAACCAGTATTACATAAAATGTTAAAGGGTCTTCTTGAAAGAGGAGGAGGAGGGGGAGGGGGAGAAGAAGAGGGAGAAGGAGGAGAAGGAGGAGGAGGAGGAGAAGAAGAGACACAGCAGCAAGAATATGAACAATAAAATGGCAATAAATACATATCTATCAACAATCGAATCTAAAATAAAACAAAGTAAACAAACAAGCAGAACAGAAACAGACTCATACAGAGAGTATTTTGATGGTTGCCAGATGGGGGCGGGGTTGGCGGTTTGGGTAAAAAAGATGAAGGGATTAAGAAGTACACATTGGTAGCTACAAATAGTCACGGGGATGTAAAGTACAGTATGGGGAATATGGTCAATAATATTATAGTAACTACAAAAAAATAAACAAACAAACAGAAACAGACTCATAGAGACAGAAAACAAACTGAGGGGTTGTTCCCTCAGTTTGGAAGGGGGTTAGGGGAGCTGAGGGAAAAAGGTGAAAGGAATTAAGAAATACAAATTGGAAGTTACAAAACAGTCACAGGGCTGCAAAGTTCAGCCCAGGGGACAGAGTAATATCTTAGTAAGTGTGCCTGGGGCCGGGGCGGGGGGCACCAGGCTAACCAGGGGATCGCTTTGTAAATCAAAGATTTGTGTGCTGCGTTGTACAGCTGAAACCAATCCAAAATACTACTGAATGTCAACTGTAATTGAAAAAGAAAAAAAGAAAAACATAATTATAGAAACAAGTAAAAAAAATGGTCATGTTCTTTTCCTGTAAACTCAATATGAGAAAAAGAGGTATTTTCTGCTTCTTCCTCTTTAGATGAGAGTTGGACATTTTGCCCTGAACATTGAAGTGTTCCTAGCCCCAGGGGACAGTTGAGTATTTCATTTTTCAAAGCCCGGACTCACCAAATAATCACACACAGGAGGTTGGGCACAGCCCATGTGATACTGACTCAGTCAGGCTGCGTATTCACCAGCGTTAGTCACACCCACTGCAAATCACGCAGTGAATTCCAGGGGTGGAGCTCCCAGCCAGGGAGGGCCTGACCTCTGACCTGCAGAGGGCGAGCAGCCGATGACTCAGGGAGTTGTTTTCCTCCCCTGTCAGGGCTCTTCCTCAAGTCTCCCTGGGTGAGTGTGCACAGATCCAGCTGGAGTGCCTTCTCCTGTTGCAGCCCTGCCTCCACCCCTGGCCAAAAGCCACCTTCTGATCCTCTACTGAAGCTGTTCGTCCCCCCAAGCTGCAAGTGGGCCCTCCTGTAAGTAAGTGAGGCAGAAACAGGGTGCCCGGTCACTCCCAGTCACAGCTAGGTTTCAGAAAGCAGCAGAGATAAGGTCGGGAGTAAGGAGGAGGGGAGTGTGGCTAGAGGAACTTGAAAGTGAAGACTAGTTGGCTGGGTGACTGCGTTGACACTCCACCTTGGCCCAGCCCATGACTTGCATGGACCGGACTAGCCGGAGTCTGGGAACGAAATCCCCAGGAAACCGAGGTGCAGGGGAGCAGGACGCAGAAGCGGGGAGAAAAGACGTTATTTGGGATGCAGAGACACAGGATAGCATCTTGACTTTCCCACCTTGGAGTCACGTGATCAGGCAGGTTCCTCTACCTCCCTGACCCTCGCCTTCCTCATCTGTAAAGTAGGCATTTTAGTGCCTTCCTCACAGAGTTATTAGGAAGAAGAAATAAACATAACACCCAAAGGCGATGTCTGAGACTTGACTGGATCCTGGTCTGAAAAAGTTGGGTAAATTTAAACAGGACCTCTATACATCGCCTAGTATGGAGTAACTGTTCATTTCCGGGTGTGAGAGTGATCCTGGACTCAGGGCGAATCCAGGTATTCGCAGCAGACACACGCTGAGTAGTGAGGGGTGGCTTCGCCGGGTGTGCAGCCCACTCGGCTGTCTCACAGAGACAACCACGACAGTATGCTTGTGCGGAGGTAAAGACAAAGCAAATACGGTGCGATGCTAACTGTCGAATCTCGGCGGAGGGTATTCAAGTGTTCTCTATTTACTCCTTTTATTTTTCTTTTCCAGTTTTCTTGTATAGTTTTATTTTTAGTGTACTTTTTCCATTACCATTTAGTCCCCTTATACCCCTCCCTGCAATCGCCACACTTGTCCGTGCCCACGAGTCCTTTTTCCTTTTTGCTCCATCCCTCCACCCCCTCCTCTCCCCCCCCCTTAGCTATCATCCTGCTCTCCATGTACATAGAGTCTGCTTAAAATCTGTCTGTAAAAATTGAGGGAGAAAAATAATAAAGACAAGGTATGCCCAGCACCCACACAGGGCCTTGTTTGGCAGTAGGTATTTTTTATGAATACTCACTAAGCCGCTGGGGTGACATCAGCCAAGAACTGATCAGCTAAGGGGTGGGCAGGCCAGAGACCGTTCTGGGGCTACAGCAATGATTTCTAGAGGACCAGAGACAACCAGGAAACAACCAGACAAATGTGTGCACACGGTGGCGAAAACAGCGCCGAGTTCTATGACGACAGTCCACAGCTGAGGGACAGGGAGCTGGCGGGCGGGAATTGCTACCCTGGCTTGGGTGCCCCTGAGCCTCTGAGCTGGTGGAATGTGAGCTGAGGATGGACCGACCATGCCAGGGAGCTGGCTGTGCAGAAACCCCCCTCCTCCTTCATCGGTCTGACCAGGGGCCCTAGGAGAGCCCCAGATGTCAGAGGGGGTGACATCAGCCAGGAGCCAGGGTGAGGATGTTTGTTTCCTCTTTGGAGCAACCAGCCATGAATTAGTTTATGCTCTCGGAACTCTTCAGTCTGTTTAGACAGGCCAGATACCATCGGCCTCCCTGTGCCAGTGAACTTGGTTCCTACCGAACCACTTCCTGGAACCAGCTGGTGACCCAAGGCCTCAGAGGAAGTGGCAAATGGCCCTGAGAATGGCAAGACACTTCTCGTGACACAGTTAACAAACAAAAAGATGTTCAACCTCATTTATAACAACAAAAAAAAATAGTGCAAGTTGAAATTTTATGTTTTCACCCACCGGACTGGCAAAGACTAGAGACTGGTCGTTTCAAGTGCTGGTGAGGCTGGGGGCACAACCCTGTCTCATCCACTGTGTTCAGCCTCCTGGGAATTCTCGGGTCCCTGCAACATTGTCCATCAGAGCACCCTTTGGCTAAGCACTCCATTTTTTCCCTTTCTTTTTAAAATATTTTCTTTATTTACTTATTTGTTTTTTAGAGAGAAGAGAAGGGAAGGGGGAAAGAGAGAGAAACATTGATGTGAGAGAAAAACATCAATCAGTTGTTTCTTGCATGCGCCCTGACCAGGGACCAAACCCACACTCCAGGCATGTGCCCTGGAATTGAACCAGTAACCTTCCGCTTTGCAGGACGATGTCCAACCCACTGAGCCACACTGGTCAGGGCGAAGCAGTTCCGTTTTAATGAATCTACTCCGAAAATATCATCAGAGATGTGATTAAAAACACAAAAAACAATGTGCAAGGTGGTATTTGCAGCACCGCAGGAATTATGTCACCCAAATAAGAATGACACGAATGTGCACCAGAAGGAGACAGCCTAAATAAATGAGGGATAGATATAAGTTGAGTCATGAGTGAAGATTTGGAAATAAAAAATATATGTATATCATAGCAATACAGTTGACGGTGTGCATAGAAGAAAAGAGCCAGAAGACTGCGGCACCTCACCATTAATGGTGGAGATTCCTGGGGCAGGCAATACTGGGGACTTCCACTTTCTGCAGTGTGCATTTCCTGTAATATTTAAACGTCAGATCACAAGCATGTATTGCTGTTGTAAAATAGAAAAAGGATTTTAAAGTGAGAAAAGGATGGAAGAAAGGACAGCAGTAGATATTTGTTCTTTTTGGCTAGCCAGAAACTGAAGCCTCTTGAAACATTTGGGTAATTCACCTGCCTTAGGGTTTTCCACCACAGAAGTTGTAAATGACCTTCCCGTGCCAGGGCCACTGTGATTCTGCCGAGGAAGGAGGCACAATGGAGCCTGCTCTGAAGCCTGGTACTCATCCTGAGAGAGCCCCAGGCAGCCGGTGGTGGGACTTGGTCCCCTGCAATCAGAATGGTGACTGTTATGCCAACTTAAGGAAGAAGAAAAAAAAAAAAAAAAAAAAAAGAGGTAGAGAGGGCAGGGTCCCAGAAAACCACAGAATTGAACAAGGAAGCTTTAGGAAGGGCAGAAACTATCTCTTGTTTATCCAAAAGTTCAGATTTAACTGATTGACTTGTATTTTATCTGCTAATCCTATCCCGGGAACTTGATAAAAATAGCACTAGCCTCCGTCCCTTAGGGGATTCAGTAGGTCTGGGTGGGGCCCAGCCAGGAATCTGGTGGGGTTTTGGGGTTTTTTTGGCATTCAGCTCAGTGGCCAGGGTTGGGAAACCTGTACTCCAGCGCACCAGACTGCCCCGGGACCGGGTTCCTGTCACCAGGAAAACAGATAGTTTCATGCTTATTCATTCCTCAGTCTTCAAGGAGTTAGGCTAGTAGGAGTCAGGCCTCCAGAGCAGCTGTTGCAGGGACTTCTGCAGGAAGGGGGCGGGTTCCTCTCAGGTGTAGCGCCCCTTCCCACACCACACTGTCGGAACGACCAGCTGTTACTTTTCCGCAGGCCGCCCCGTTCCTTTTGGACCCACTGGTTTTCGCGAGGTCCCAGCGTCTCTACAGGACTTGGCCAACCGCTGTCCGCCCACGCCGTCACTCTCCAAATCAGCACAATAGCAGAGGCTGGGGGGACGGGGGGCGGGAGAGGGGAAGTGGGCGGGACCAAGGACAAAGAAGAGGAAAGAGTCCCGGTGCACAGCGACTCCGGGTTCTCCCTGAAGTGCCTGCTCCTAGATGTTTTCCGGGAAAACCACACAAGCCAGGCCCTAGGCCCTCCCCCTTGGCCCGCGCCAAGTGAAGGGGCGGGGCCTGAAGGGGCGGGGCCTGAAGGGCGGGGCCCAGGCTCCTGGGGGAGCGGCGTGGATCCGCAACTTCACCAACCCCGCGGGACTACGGCCGAAGCGAGAGGGGAAACCGACTTCCTACCTGGGCCCAGGTGAGCTCCACTGTGCATCTCTCGGTTGCTCCGCGTCCGGGATGGAGAGGGCCCGGGCGGCATCCGGAGAAGACCAAACCGGGGCCGAGTTGTCAATGGAGACCTTGGAAAACCAGGTCCCGGGGCTGCAGCAGCCGCAGGCCCCCGCGGAGGAGCGACCACAGAGTCCCGAGAACAGCCCGGCTCCGGCCGTGCACGAGGCGACCGGCGCCGGCCAGGACCTCTCGGGCGGGAAGAAGCTGCCCTCGCCGCACCCCGCGCGCCTGCGGGTGCTGCCACCTAGCCTGGGCTACGGTGCGTTCCGCCGCCAGGTGTCCGCCAGCCCCGAGCCGCCGTCACCGAGCCCCGCTGCGGCCGAGCAGCCCCGGGACCGCGAGGCGGAGCTGGTGCCCTGGGCCGCGCCGGGGGAGCCCGGCACCTGGGCGCCGGTGGAATTGCAGGTGGACGTGCGCGTGAAGCCCGTGGGCGCGGCCGGTGGCAGCCGCGCGCCCTCGCCTGCGCCCTCCACGCGCTTCATCACGGTGCCGGTACCCGAGTCCCCAGGCTTCTCCCGCCACGCCTCGCCTGTGTTCCCGATCCTGCCGCGGACTGCCTCCTTGGGCAGCACGTGGGGCCGGGGCTCACAGCTGGCCGCAGCCCGGGCGGAGCACGGCCTCGACGCCGAGGGCCGGGCCGACCCTGTGGAGGGGGGCGCGGAGTCCCCGGGCTCCCCTAAGTGCCGCTGCCGCTGCAAGGAGCAGGAGCTGGAGAAGGAGGACACCGTGCTGCTGCACCGCGCCCAGGTGGACGGCGACATGAAACTGCACCGGGCGATAAAACTCATCGGTAAGCGCGCGCCTGCGCCGGGAGCCCACGCCGCCGGGTCCGGGTCCAGGCAGCCCCGGGTCCCCCAACATCCACACCCCCCTGGGCCACTGCTCTGGAGGGACTAGGAGATCCAGACGACCCTCCCAATGTCCGGCCCTACCTGTCCTCTCTGGCTTGAAACCAGTGACATTCTGGTCTACGTAATTCTAATTCAGGTGGTTTGGGATAAAAGACTAAACCCACTATTCTTTCCCCTTACACTCTCCCGACAACTTTAACACGCCCTGTTAGTGTGCGCAGCCTCTTTGAGAGGTCGCGGTGGAAGGAATTCCAGGCGAGGGAAAGTTTTTCAGGATCACGTGAGGGTGGTGGGTCTTGGTGGTGGTGGCCCCGAGGGAAGAAGATTGCCTGAAAAAGATGTAAACAATTAAGCAATCCTGGACAAGGAACCGGGAGGGAGTGGCCGGTGAACTTGGGGGCAGGAAAACTTCCTGGAGCTCAGCCTTGAAAGATAAGTAGCAATTGGGGGGATTTAGCTTCATCTGTATGTTTTTCTTTTAACCAGGACAATGAATTTGTTACTTGTGTGAATAAGAATTGCTTTCTAAAGGGGCGAGGTGGGGTGCTTTTCTTTTTGGCCTGGAATTTCGGGAGACAGACGGCTGTGCGAGGGGCCATTTCCTGGTCCGCATTGTGGCCCTGAGTGTGAAAGTGGGTGAGACTTTTGTAGCTTAGTGTATTTTACTGCTTGGTTTTCTGAAAGGTCAGAGCGGAATTGACTGTTCTGCCAAACTAGTTGCAGTTACTGAGGTGATTGGTGGGTTTATTTTCCTTTTCTTCTCCAGGCTTTTTAGTTCTGCTTTTGTTATTTGAAGATTGTCAATTTGTGTACCTTTAAAAAGATGTATTAATTTTGGAGAGAGAAACAAATTTATGCATTCATTAGCTTATTCTTGTCTGTGCCCAGACCCGCACACCTTGATGTATCAGGGATTGAACCTGCAACCTTGGTGCATCAGGACGGCACTCTAACCAACCGAGCTACCCGGCCTAAGCTATATATCTTTTATTCCAAGCATTTTCAGTTTGCTTTTTTGGGGAACACCTTCACCGAGCTATAATTTACACACCACACAATTCACCCACTTAAAGCATACCATTCTATGGCCTCTAGTATCTTCACAGAGTTGTGTGACCATCACCAGCCAGTTTTAGAATATTTGCATTCACTCCGAAAAGAACTGCTCTGCCTTTTAGCTCTCACCGCCCAGCCCACAGCCCCAGCTAGCAGCCCGTCTACTTTCTGTCGCTATGGGTTTGCCTGTTCTGGATATTTCATTCAAACGGACTCATAATACACGTCCTTGGGTGTCTGGCTTCTTTCACTTAGCGTAGTGTTTCCAAGGTCATCCACGATGTAGCTAGCCTATGTCAGGACTTAATTCCCTGGGTCTCTTTTTCCCTCTGCAACCTCACTCCTGTCCAAGTGCTCTCCGCCTGGTGCTTCCTCTTTGACCTCCAGCGACCTGGGGAGGTAAAAGAGGCAGGCGTGATTCCAGTGTTAAAACTGGGAAAACACCAAGAACGTGTGAATCAGAACTTGAACCCAGGTCCGTTGAACTCCAGATCTAGCCCTCGTTCCTCTCTCGCCTGCAGTTTCGTCTCCTGGTACCTCTGCCCGGTCTCAGCTACTTGAGTGCAGCAGCCTCTCCCCGTCCTTGGCGTATTTACACCCCGTGTCTGAGGCGTGCTAGGCGCACAGTAAATGCTTGTTAGCCAATTATTCTTTCTTGAGTAGAATCTTAGGTCTTCTAGTTATTTAAGAAGAAAACATGTAGTATTTTTCTCCCGAATAGGAAGCTCTAAATCCAGGGGGTCATCCGGGTGTCTGGGCCGAGGCGGCGGGTGGGCACGTGGGTGTGAAGCTGATGTATGAGTCGGTGGCTCTAACCTGTCTCTCCTGGTTGTCCCCACCCCCACCTCCCCAGGGCTGCCGATGTACATGAAGTCCCTTCGCTGGGCCCTGGTAGTCATGGCCGTGCTCCTGGCGGTGTCCACGGTCGCCATTATAGTCCTGGCCTCTAGAACAGGTACGGCGCCTCCTCCTGGCTGTGCTCTGACAAGCAAGCGGTCGGCAGCCCGGACCAGGGGGGCTTTGTGCCCCGCACAAACTGCGCAGCCTTCCGCGGGCCCTGCCCACCCTGCTTGCCACCAAAAGTCTCGCCAGTTTCACGCCTGCAGAGTTGCCCCTCAGTGCAGGGGGCGGGCGGGAGTTGATGTTTTAATGTATGCGCGTTCAGCTTGTTACAGTTTACCCTGCGGCTCACCTGTGGTCTCGGCTTGCAGGGGCCAGGTGCCGGCCGTGTCCCCAGGACTGGCTGTGGTACGGGGAGCACTGTTACTACCTCTCTGCTGAAGCTCAGGCCTGGGAAGCCAGCCAGGTGTACTGCTCAGCCCACAATGCCACCCTCGCCCTGCTGAGCCACACCCAGGTGAGACGGGGGGAGGGGGCAGTGGAGGAGCGTGTATATCCTCACCAGTTACAGGATACTGGAACTGGTGAGGCAGTTTTGCTGAGCTGGCTGGCTGTGTGCTGGGCTGTCACGGTCCATGGTGAGTAAGACTGGCCCCCAGTCCTCCCCAAGTTCACGGCATCCCTACAGGAAAGGACCTTGAAGCTGAAGGACCTGAGGGATGAATGGGAGTGGCACCAAGGGACAGTTGTCACTCCAATGCTTATTTGCTAATTCCCAGGGTTAAATACCCAGGTTTCATCTTCGTCAATTTAAACCATTTTGGGGGCAAAAAACTGAATATAGCGTTACATTAATTTTTACTGTCCCGCTTCACTAACGTGAGTAAAGGCTTCTTGGCATCGTAAGCGAGGTGCCCGGGCTGGTGGGCGCTGCCGTGGCCACCGAGCCTGACTTCGTATTTACATTTTCCTGCATAACTACATTTTCAACGGGCTTGTCATCTTCCACACACACAGCTGCAGATTCCCATGAGTCTGCTATCCTACACTCGGCCGAATTAGTTCCCGACGGCTGGGCGTTTGGGTGGCTTCCACCTTTTCTTCATAAATGTCCCTGTGTTATCTTTGGGTAAATTCATTTTCTCCCCTTCATGCTCTTGGATTTTTCCCCAAAGTGGAATGGACGCCAGGAAGGGAAAAACTGGGCAGGTGCGGACTGGCCCCATTGCATCGGGAATTACAATGTTAACACCTTTTAAATACAGTTGAAGTGCAGGTTTGAAACGAGTTGAAAAATCTTAAATACCATGTCTTGGTTTATTGTTAACAAGATGACATCAAGCATAAAGAAATAATCACTGCTAACAGCTCTGCAACCTCCTTATTTTCATTCTGGCTGTTCCTCACATTTGTGTCCACGTACGGACAGACTTTTTCATTACTACAGTCTTGCCACAACCATCAGCTTTGTCATTCACTGTGACCCCGCACGTACTACAGCCTTCCGCCTGCTATGCTGCGCCCCCCCCCCCACACCCTGTCAATGGTGCTCATGGGCTTCTTACTTCTGTTTAAGGGCCTTAAGAATATTGCCCTGAACTGCTACAGTGTACCTGATGCTCTTGCGGGCAGCTGTGTTGTTGACCATCTGCTCCCAGGCGGTTGCACCCTAATCCACCCCATCACTGCCTCCCCCCCAGCTTTGCTCACCTTGCCCCCTCACCTTGGAGCCTCTTTGTTCAAACTCTGTTGCTCGGTGGGGACTGGCATTCAGATCCCCTCACCTTGAGGGCAGAGATGGGATCACCCCCATTTCTGGTTCCCCTCCTGAGCTCAGTGCCAGGGAACCCGTCAGCATCTGGGGCAACTTCCCAGCTCCCGGTGTTTGGGCAAGTTGGGTCGGGTGCAGCTGAGTTGCTTCTGGGCCTGGAAAGCTGGGAACTTGCAGGAGCCCCAGGTGAGGCGAGCTCATGTCCAGTAAGAGTGACCAGCTGCTTTTCTCCCGCAGGACTTCCTGAGCAGATGCCTAGCCATCAAGTACTCTTGGGTGGGGCTCCAGAGAGGCCCCCGTGGCTGGCACTGGATCGACAGCACCCCTCTGTTACCCCGGCTGTGAGTGACTGTGGGCCTGGGTGGGGGGGTCCCCCTCTGTCCCCAGCGCACTAGTGTGGCATCACAGCAGGTGCCAGAGAGGGGCTGGAAGCCTTCCCCTCCTCCCACACTGCTGTGCCGAGTCCGCCATCTCCCCAGATTCAGTCCCCCTGCTCCACCCCCTGGGCCGCCCCTCAGGAGGCTGACCCCACGCGCATGCTCAGGGCCTGGTTTTGTTTAGTCACCATCATCCCACCCCTTGTTTAAGACCTCAGCACACTGACCCAAGCAGGACTGTCACCCTGTTCTACGCACAGGTGTGTCACTCAGAGAGCTTTGGTGGTCCCACCCAGGGCCACACAGTTGATGAGCTAGAGATATCCTCGCGTGCCTTTCCCAGGGCCGAGTCAAACAGTCCCTGAGCCAGTGGGGCAGCAGGGTGGTGGGCCTACCACGCCCAGAAGCCCCGCCCCCCCAAGCACCCCTCCTCCCTCTCATCCTTCCCCAGAGTCCCGGAGGAAGTGGAGGGCCAGCCGGATCTCAGGTGCGGGGCCGTGGATGGAGGCAAGCTCGTGGCTGTGGACTGCTCCTCTCCAAGACCCTGGGTCTGCGCCAAGGGGGCCATGTGACGTGGGTTTCACCCATTCACCCCTGGGGGCGTGGAGCCTGCTCCCTGGAGCCAGGCTTCCAGGGCTCCCTGTCTCGTGCTCACGGGCCCTGCCCTGAGCGAACCCGGGAGCTGGACCTCTGTCGCAGGAAGACCTCCTCTGGGCAGAAGGCTTTCTTTCATCCTGGGGCCGAGTGCCCATTTCCATCTCCAGCTGCTGCAGAGGATCTGTTCAGAGACCTTCAGATGTTTTGCTTTTCAGCATTTTGAGCCTAGGTCTCTCCTTCGTTAAAATGGCCATTTCCCATGCTCTCCCTCACCTGCTTCCCCACGATGCACACCCTTTCAGTCCTAGAGGAACAAACACATCACAGATGAGCCCAACCTGGGTTCTCATCGAGCCCCCGAAAGATGTTTTGTGGCGAGAAGGGTTGTCGGCAGGGACGTCGTGGCTGTTGATGCCAGTTCCAGGCAGCTGGCACATGGCCAACCCAGCTGACCACCAGGGTCACAGCAAGTGAAAAGTTGCGGGCCCCTGGAGGAAGAGAGAGGTTGCGTACCCATGGCCAAGGCTGAGATGATGCAGGGGAGACAGCCACCTGGGCAGGAGGAACCCGGCCTTGGTAGGCAGAAGTTTCTGCAAACACTGGGTCCCAGTGAGAAAGGAAATCGGGAGAAATGTGGGTGAGTCCGAGGCAGCTCTTCCCACAGCTGTGGGGACGCCAGCCCGAAGGTGTCAGCGTGCTGGGGTTCGTGAAGGGTCCTCGGAGTGGCATCTCAGGGCAGGGGCCTGTGTGGTCTCCCCTGCCTGTAGAGAACTCTCCGACAGGAGACCGTACCTGCGTCCCATCTTGGTACTGCGCATTCATCACCACTGTCGTAAAAAACCAACCTTCTGGTCAGGTCGCACATCCACGTTCCCCTCGGAGACACCTGTGATGTCCACTAAACCAGCAGCTTGGACAGCATGTGCAGGCGTCTGGGAGAAAGATATGGCGAGTCCAAGAGAACAAGCAATAAAAGCCTTGGAAGCACTCTTTTTCGTGGCCTCCTCGTTCTGACTCCAAGCTAACTCCAGAGCAAGAAATCATGTCTGACCTCGACTCCCTTCAAAGCCCTTCTGAGCAGACGTCCTGGGTCTGGGGCGGCAGGGTGGTTCAACATCAGGAGCGCTTGCACGCCTCCCAGCTTCAGGGACAAGTACCATGTGGCTGGGGGATCCTGACCGGCTGCGGAGGTGCCCCGAGTGGTGCTGAGGGCTGAAGTCTGGGAGTTACTTAGCTTCCCTCCCTCGGTAAGCAGTGGTGTGCGAGGACTTACTGTCCAGAGTTGGCCAACCAACAAATCAAAGCGTGAGCTTATTTAGAGATTCGGAGACAAATACTAGAAGAAACAGCAAAAATAATGATAAATGGTTGCCTTAACACGAATCGATGACAGAGCAGTGGCCAGAGCTGGGAAGGGCCGGGCAACCTGTGCAGAGAGTCATCTCGCCGTTCTGCTGAAGATTAGAAGGTGAAGACTGTCTCCAAGAACTGGCATCAAGTTACCAGGGGACTTTTTTTTTCTTTTAATGAAAATTGAATAGTGGGCATGTAATAATCTAAGGAGCGAAGTAGCGACATGGGGACTACATTAGAAATTTAAATGCTGAAGTGCATGTTACAGATTATCACCATCTGATTCATCTTCCTGCAAAGATTCCTTAGCAGTTACTTCTCCGGCCCAGCTGAGCTCCAGTTAAAGCTTTATCCTGAACTTCGTCTAGGACTGATTTTTTTTTTAACAAACATACATTCTTTTGTATACTCAGTTAAATCCATGTTTACACTTTAAGAAAACAAAACACATTCATGCACTACTTTGGTAAAAAGAGAAATTAGCCTTTTTTAGGAGGTCCACAAGATTCTGACGTGAGGCATGGCTTGAGAACTACCAGCGTCAGAAACAATCCCCGCGGCTGCCTTTCTTCACAGCTTGTCGTCATCTGTCACAGATCTCCATCCTCGCTCCACGGGTCAGCCTCGACTTGTGAGCAGGTCGCCCCTTCACAGAAAGGGCGCTGGAAGGCACGCAGCAGGTTGGTCTGCACGGAACTCCTCCAAGTCATTTTTCTAGTGCCTTCCCACCGGCACCCCCAGCTGCCACTGTTTGAGATTCCCATCCAGGGATGTCGCCAGCACACTGGCTTGTTCCGAGGGGCTCTGGGGACCAGGCTCTGACATGGGCTGGCCCCGCCGCGGCTCACGGCAGCCTGCAAGGAGCAGCTCTGGACATCCGGTCCGTGTCAGACTTGACACTTGCCGTCCCCCAAGTCCTGTTTCTGATTCAGGCGGTCAGGGCCTCCAAGTGAGGTTTGTACCAGCTTTCTCAAGGATTCTGATGCTATGGGTCCAAGGACCCCATCTTGAGAAATGCTAACAGAGCCCACCTTGCTACCAGGAAAAAAAACCACTATTTTAAATGAACTTGGAGGTGTAATTTGCACCAAAGAAAACGTGTCCGGTTGAGGAGCACCTGTTGACAAGCATAGGTCCTTGTGAACCAGTGCCAGTCAAGATGGGAGTAGGGCCAACGCTCTAGAAAGTTCCCTCCTGTCCCTCTGCAGTCAATCCTCTCCTCCCGACCTCCTGCTCCAAGCTCATCTGCATTCTGTCTATAGGTTAAGTGTAGCTTGTTCTAGGATTTCATGTAAGAAATCCTGCACAGTGCGAAGTGTTTTGCATCTGCTTTTTAAGCTGGGTAGGAGATTTTAAAGACTTATTCACGTCAGCGCATGTTATTGGCAGGTCTTTGTTGGAATGCATCAGGATTTACCTTCTCCCCAGTGGGTGGTATTACGGTTGACTCCACACTTCGGGTGTTATGAATACAGCTGCTACGAACATTCGAACAAAAGTCCTCAAAAAAAAACAAAAGAAAAGTCCTTGTGTGGACATAGGTTGTCGTTTCTCTTAGGCACCTGGGGGCTGTATGGTCAAGATATGTTTCATTTGTAAGACACTGCCAAACTGTTTTCCAAAGGAGCTGTGCATTTTACACTCCCGCCAGAACACGAGTTCCAGGTGCTCCGCTTCCTCACCAGTCTCCCTACTCTCAGCCACCCCAGTGGGTGTGTAGCGGACCCTCAGTGTGCTTTTCATTGGCATCTTCCTGATGACTGATCGGTAATATTGAGCTTCTTTCATGAGCTCAAAGGCCATTTGTATGTATTTTTTGTGTGTGACTATTGATACACGGACCGTATTCAGAAAAACCCTGACTAAAACACCCATGTCCACAGGACAGACTATTTTTTAAGTGATGATTTAAATGGAAAATCTAAGATATCTCCCAACTTTGTGAGAGCATTTCAAAATAGAGAATTTAAAGTCACATAAACACGCATATGCTCACTACCTAGATCTAACAGTTAACGTTTATGTGAATGTATGAAATCCAACCATTTGAAGATGTTAGAGGTCAGGACACTTCACCTGAAAATACTTAAGCATCCCTCTCCTAAAAATAAGGGTAGTCTTCTATGTACTTACGATTCCACTATTAATTAGTAAAACTAGCATTACCTTCATACTCAATCCATGTTTCCATTTCCCCGGTTCCACTATTTTAAACAAAAATCAGGGCTGAAGCATTGTTATGGGTATTTCTTGAGTCTCTTTTAACACAGAACTTCTCTTCAGTAACATTTACTTTTTGAAGAGACTGGGCCAGCTGTGGAGTGACAACTGTACGCCCTGGCTGGTGAGGCTCGTGGACAGAGCGCTACTGGCCTGGAGACCGAGAGGTCACTAGTTCAATTTCTGGTCGCGACACGTGCCTGGGTTACAGGCCAGGTCCCCAGCTGGGGGCGTGTGAAAACGTTTCCCTTGCACATCGATGTTTCTCTCCCTCTCTCCCCTCTTCAAAAGTAAATAAATAAAATGTTTAAGTAAATAAACGGAGGGACAGCTCTGCGGCATTTGTCTCATTTCCGCAAACTGCAAGTTGGGCTTGATTCACTATGAACATTTTTGATGGAAGTACCTCGTGATCCTGGGTACTTCATATTTCATCACCTGATAGATTTTAACATTGATTACAAGTAAGTGGTACCGAACTTTCTAAAACAGAACCCCCCCAAATCGGAACTAAACCATGTAATCCATACATCCCAGTGTGGGTAAGGGCGGGCTTTTCATCTGCTACCCTCTGCTTCAGAGGCGGTGTAAAAGTGAGACCACATGGCCCAGAACCATATGGTGATTATCCCACCTTCATGTATTTGGGCCTTTTTGTCCCCTCTTGGGACATTCCTGTGGGTCCCTTCTTGCCTCTCCCAGCCCAGGACGCACCTGCTCTGCCACGAAGAGCCTCAGGCTCAGGATCAAAAAGGTGTTGGGCAGCTCTGCGGTGCGTTTGATCAGTCACTTTGGCACCGCTCCTGCCACCCACGATGTATGAATCAGAGATGACGTGGGCTGAGGCTTGTGGAAACGATGCACTTCGATGATCATCTCGCGTACTCGATGAACACCGGCTATGCCTCCACTCCCAGCTCGTAGGAGGGTGCGGGAAACAAGGCCCATCAACTGCCCCAGCACTTGGTCAGGCTGCCAACGTTCAAGCGTGTCCACGGAAAGGAATCCCTGGGGACACAGGTCCTTTCCCTCATCTGCCCAACCCTTCGATGTCCAATCGTGGAGCAGCCCTGTGGTCTGGCGGTGACCCCCGTTTGGGGCTGTGGGTGAGCACCTGACGACCCACCCAAGCCCATCACGCCAACCTGCAATCCCAGACTGCTGGTCAGTGTTTGCTTCAGGGCCCCCGGCCCAAGCCAGTCAGGAATGCCATTACTCTGCTGCAGCTTTGGTTGGTTCCCAAGTGGGAGCATGACCCAGTACAGGTCACAGAAATGTGAGAGGTTGCCCCAGGCTTTTCTCCGGAAGTTGCCTTGCTGTTCAGGGACACAAAGGAATGGTTTCACCTGGATATGAGACTCAGAATGGAGCTGCCATGTGGGACTCAGCCACTGGGCTAAGGGCCCCTGCATGTTCAAGCCTATGTATGCTGGGGCTGGGACCTTGACAGAGCCCAGTTTGGAGTCCGAATGCGGCATTCAGCCTCAACCCTACTGTGCTGGCCATCAGTCTGGTCTGATCCCCAGATGTGCTTGTAGACCCAGAACCTCTGACATGCTAGTGTCTGCCGGAACGTGAAAACCAGGCAGACACACCAAATGGGACCAGTCTGCTGAAAGACTTGGCCTTTGCCATCAAAGCCCTGTTCTCCCAGCCCTCCCCAGTCCCTCCTGACTCCCCTGGCGCTGGGATTACTTCTGCCCATTAGCAGAGGCAATGGAAAGAAAAACAGAGCACAACTTTGCATTGCTTTATTTATACCCTGGGAAAATCTATTAAGTCAGGGTATCACACAACCATGGTGTAAACAGCTCCACGCGAGTATACAGCACGTGATGGCGGACTGAGGGGCTCTGAAAGCTCTCGGCTGCACAGATGCTCACGTGGAAGGTGCCCAAGGATAAGGCAGGTGTGCACAGCTGATAGAAGGGGCATGGGTCAATGGCTCACTGATTCAAATGGCTGCTACACCTGAGCACACCAGCTGCGTGTCCACCTTGGACATTTTAAAGTTATGTAATATTTACTTGGATTTTTAATGTTGAAAATCCTATAAACATTTCTGATTTTTAAAACTGGTTTATAAAAACCATTTTGAAAGGTACCACAATGAATGGAAAATCACCACAACGTATGGCAAGTATTTAGATTATAATGCAGGTATGGCTCTGGCTCCAAGGGCCAGGCTTGATAGCTATAACTAGTTATGGAAATGGGCTCTTAGAATGAAACGTGGAGGGAAAAAAACTTGGAAAAGATGAAGAAAAGTTAAAACATTAGTGTCAGGATAATTATCAGAGAGGTAAAGTCTTTCTTTTTGAAGTCTACTTAGAACGGAGGGATTTTTCCTTCAGTTTCAGTGGCTGCCACTAATCCATCTCAGCCAAAATGGCTCTGGGGGGCTGCCCGATGACAGCAAACAAAGGCCTTACTGACGGTCACCACACATGACATCACAGAGGATCCAACAGTTCTGCAAATATGGGACTAAACTTACACTTTCTATTATGGTCACCAGATACAAAAAAGTGCCCAAAACAGGGTATGAGGAACAGAAATACTGAGATTTTAGGGTTATTCTGAGTGGTTGCCCTGGCTCAAGCATCATTATTGAAAATGTAGATCATTTACCCCAAGTCTAAATACTAGAGGCATCTAAGCAACAGAATCGTCCTAGGGTTTTTAAATCAGGATCATTCACCAAAAGGCACCCACAGCCGGAGTGACCCCCTGACGGAGCCAGCCCGGCGCGATGCAGTCCTTCACCGGCTGCCATGGACCTGCTCGGTCAGGGGCCCACGCTGCCTGCAAATCACAACTGCAGCAACAGCTAATAATACAGATACCTGTATGATTAGGCGGAAAACACGGATTAGATTCCAATTATACAAACATAACGCTAAACCGTATTTTTCAATCATGTTCTGGAGTTCGGTATCCCAGCCTAGATGTATCACCAACTGTCATGGGCCAGGTCCCAGACAGTCTTCCCGAACCCACCACCCTAACCTTCTCCATCTCACTCGACAACCCAGGTACTAAACCCAAAGTGCCGTAGGGATTTAAGGGAGGAGTGCAGACCACTAGGGACAGCACGGACACAAAACACTTCCTCAGCAACCGGTGATGCAGGCGGGCCTCAGACTCACACCCTGTAAATCCTATATGAGGCCCACATTCCCGTGACCTCGAGTTTGCCACTTAGGGGAACAGATCAAAACTAGTTCTTAAAAGGTGATCGTAGTTAACTGTACTCATTTCAGTCCTTAATGTATTTTTGTTACTCAGATTTTCTAGAATCACAAGTGACACTTGTTTAAATCACAGTGGGTAATTAAAACTTTCAATGCAGAAATTGCTAGTCTCATTACATTGCTTATACCATGTTTTTATTTCAGTTTGCCGAATAAGAAGAAATACAAAAACAAAAGCAAATGAAAAACCCAGTTTCTTCTGTAGGTCCAGTCCTTCGCAGAAGCGGATGCACAGACAGCCCTGAAGTGTGTCGGCCAGGGACCCAGGTGGAACAGCAGTTTGGCTGGAATCTTCGTGAGTGTGTGTGTATCTCCTTTGGTGCCTTGCACAGTAAGGCACTAGTAATGATATAAAAGAATAAAAGAAATGCCCACAGCAAGTAGTTCTAGTGACAATTTACTAGACAGGTTACAGTTTAATAGTAATGGTGGTGGTGACTGTTTCATTTAATTATTATTGTTTTTTTTTTTACAATAAGGGTATAGCTTTTATATTCTGCACACACAAAATAAAACAGAAGTGCTTATGAAAAAGCCCGTTCCCACCCCCTTTTCAAAACACCCTGAACGTAGTAATTCAATACAACAGAAAAATCAAGTCTTATGTGATTTCCAATTGTCAATAAAAAAAGCAAAGTATATGTAATGCAAGAGCTGTTCAACTTCCAACCCTAAAGAAACTAAAAAAACCTCCCAATATTTAAATTTCTCCAGCACACATTCCAGTATAAATGCTCTGAACTGTAATCAGCTAGTTATTAATGGGAACAGAACCTTAGAACAGAAGCTATATTGCTTCCCTGACCCCCTTTCCCTTAAAATTAGAGGGTGGGTAGGGGATACAAAAGTCAGAGGAAGGATTAAAAAGCAAAATCCCCAAAGCTGCACTGTGTGGACTAGAAAGGAAGACAGCATTTTTACAAATGTTCAAAAACCCCAAGGCAAGTAACACAATTCGCTTGTTCTCACTTCTACGAGAAAGAACAAAGACATCTGCGTCTTTCTTGTATATAAAACTGTGTTGAACGCTTTCAGAACTGTATTACAGGTTCACCAGGAACACTATGGGTGCGGTGTGAGGCTTCATCAAGGAAAACACGCTCAGTTCAGATTGAGTTGGAAACTGTACATCTAGCCTAGCTGGACCGGTGTGTGGAACTGCTCACTGTGTCCCCCCGAACAGCTGTAAACTAAACAATAGTATGTAACTCCAGAGGAAGCTTAAGGATTGAGGCCATGTACACAGCTAATTATATCTCCCCTGCTTCGCGCTCTTCAGAGCTCCTCCTGTCTTCTGATCTGCCATTAGCGCTCTCATAGGACCGCTTCTTATCTTTTCGATCTCTGTCACGAGGTGATCTGTCTCTTGAATTCCTGTCTCTGTCACGTGATGCTAAGTCTTGGTCTCTGAATCTTTCTTTTGAGGATCTGAAAAATATTAATTTGAGGAGCAAAATGTGTTGGGAAACCCAAAATCCAAATGAAAGAATCGGATAAATATTAAGGTACTGATAGCTGAAGATATACAGAATACATCCAAAAAGACAGGAGTCAGTTTTCTGACAGAAAAGCGGACCACCATATTTGATAAGGGTCTAAAACAAGGACACGAGCGAACACAAATAGCTAAAGTAGAAAACCACATGCTAAAATGATGATTTACAGTATATTCTCATTGTCTCGAAGGCAATCAAAAAGATTCTCTGATTCTTAGCAAATATATTCAGTATAAGAATTACAGACAATACCTTTCAAAAGCAAAAGGTATTATCCAATTAAAAAACATGTAACAGAATCTAGATCCCAAACTGGATGGAGATCAGTGTCTTACACAGGGGGTCTGCAAACCTCTTTGCTGTCTGGCCAGAGAGTAAATGTTTTAGGTGTTGTGGTCACATACTGTCTCTGTGGTACATTCTTCTCCCTCTTCTTTTTTTTAATCAACCTTTTAAAAAATGTAAAAACCATCCAGAGCTGGCTGCCTATGCAAAAACAAGCTAGAGGGCCAGATTTGACCTGCGGGCAACTTAGGTAAGAGAACTACTCAATTAATGACATGGTAAACATTTATTATTTTTAAAATGTGCTTTACTCCTCCTGAGTTAGCTCATTCAAACAAAGAAAAATATCAGAATGGCAGACAGAGGAAGATGATCACACTACAATCAATCTTGATTAACCATAACTATTTCTTAATACCACCTCTCCGCCACCACACCCAACAACTCCAGTAAGGTAAATAACAAAACAAGGTTATATCAGAGATTCAGTCAGAAGAACAACCAAAGGACACCACAGGATCAGAATTAATATGAAATCTTCTATACTTCAATATCTAGAATGAATCAGAAACACGTACTATGTTTATTTCTTTCTTTACAGGTGACATGATTCTTCTACATAATCATCTCACTTAACCCACGTTCAGAATTTAGATCTGAGGTCTGATTAAGTAATACTTTCAACTTCTAAGGCAGGAAAGAATTACTACTATACTCAGTTTTAAAAATATAATTAAGGATTAAATCAAAAAGGCTGAAAGATAAAGTAATGTCAACTAGAAGCATTCTACTTATTAAGGTTTTAATAAGCTTAATTTTAAAATGATGTGTAAAAAAGAATCACACAGTGCACGTGTCTGGTTACACGCATCCTACCTATAATCTTTGTAAGAATGGAATATGAAGACTAAGAAGTCAGTGAGAACAACTGAAAATCAACAATGAGATGAGCATCAACTACTGCTTCGTGAGCGATTACAATGTCTATACACACAAGTAGTTTCCATTCCCTATCCCACTCGGACTGCCAATAACCCTAACAAAGCAGGTACTCTTACTAGCTCTACTTATAGTAGATGGGAAAAGAAAGGTGGGATCATTAGAGGATGTGGCCAAGGCCACCGAAACCAAAAAGCCCGACTCTAGAGTCTACACTGGATGTTTGAACAGAGCAGGAAGCAGAAAAATGCAAATGGCCCTCCTTTGCCAAGGGCAACTGTTGCCAGGGAAAGGTCACAAACAGACTCTACTTACATCAGAGACCACTTCTTTGGTTGGGGCAGGAAAACAGCACATCATAAAAGACTCTTAACTGAGATTTTTACCTTGAAAATTAGAATCAAGTATGTAGCAAATAACTTTATGCTTGTGTATGTATAACATATAGGTTTTAATAGCAACTGTCTGATAATTTTTGGTAAAAAATGTTGCTCTGAAAGACAGTAATGTAAATATCAAGATTAGAAGTGCTCTAGAGAAAGCAAACCTTTAAATAGTTTTACAAAAATAGTCCTCTGTAGGAACATGCTAGAAATTTAGCAAAGGTGTCATGTGTCCAGTGGGAAACGTTCCTACACAACTTCATGAATTCAGGAGGTGTCAGAGACCAAACACAACCTCAGGTGAACATCCCTTCCACGCCCAACGCTGGGAAAGATATTTAGGAGGTTACAGGCACCAGAAACAATGGAAGGTAAGTAGGCTCTCAAAGGAAACTGTCTAGAGCCAAGAGTGTCCAACCCACGGCCCAGGATGGCTGTGAATGTGGCTCAACACAAAATCAAAAATCTACTTACTTAAAACGTTATGAGACTTTTTTTTGTTTTCCTTAAGTGTCTGTGTATTTAACTTGTGGACCAAGACAACTCTTCTTCTTCCAGTGTGGCCCAGAGATGCCAAAAGGCTGGACACTCCTGGGCCTAAACTTTCCATCAACTGGCGGAACGACTACCAAAATTTACAGTGCAGTTAAGACTCACGGAGAATGTTTTTTAAAATGCGTTTTGCTGGGCATTGCATTCTGCCCACAGTTTTAAGGATATGAGATTAAGTGGCCTACAAATCATACTATCAGGAATTGTCCCTTATAAATTCCCTGCTCATTATCTGCATTTGCCTGACATTCACTCTATCTGTAGTCTCTTTCTCCTACCTGGTTTTACCTATTCAAATTATACCCACTTCATTTGAGTTTTATCCATTATCTGAAGCCATTTTTTATTACTCTGGTATTTCCCTCATCCAAATGCCTCTACCATGTACTCCATGATACACAGTTCAGCACTTTATAATATAATGTAAAAACTCGGTTTTACATCAGTCTGATTATTGTCAAAGATGTTAGTCCTGTGTTCTCACTCAACTGAATAAAGTGGCTCAGCTATGTTATTTTGTTATCGTTTGCTAGACCTACAGTACAAAGTATACAATTCTTCCTAATTGAAGTCACCTTGAGAACTGCTTGGTTCGCTAAGAGAAGAGAACTTAAGTGTTCTTACCAAAGAGGTGATAGATGTGTGCGCTAACCGGTGGTGAGAAACCTTCCATAATGTCCATGTACATCAAATCACCACAGTGTACATTTTAAATATCTTAGAAGTTTATTTGCCAACTTTATAAAAAGCTGGGGAAAAAGAGCTGGTTGGAACAAGGCAAGAGTACAATAAATATTGATTGACAGCCTATTAACTAACTCAGCTTGTGAGTGGATTCAGGAAATGGCTGGTTGGGAGTTAACAAGAACAAAACAAAACCCAGAAAGTTGAAATAGTTTTCTGTGGATTCTGTCATGGGCTTTATATGGAGTAATCCATAAAAAATATGACTAGTATATACTAGGCACTCAAAAAATCTTATGTTTGAGAAGAGTTGTCAAGAAAAATGAAATTTTAAGTGTGGTTTATGTTCAACGGAAATAAACTGGCTTAAGGGCCATCATGTGACCTGAGGAGTTTTGGAAGTGTCTGCTATAGAGAGGGTGAGTGCTGCGGCTCTGCCACATTCTAACCCATTGTCCCAGTTAGATATCCAAGTCCTTGAACTTCCCCTGGCCCTCCTTGTAGATTTTGAATTTTCATGCCTAGAAAGTCTAACTTCCTTAAGATTCTGAATCTGCCCTGTCAAGCCAACTGTACATAACAATGTATACCCATCGTGAGGATTAAAAAAGAAGATACTAGACGTGTCTGCTCTGAAAAAGTGCACCAGCTCAAAGAAGTATGGAAAACAATGTCTAACAAAGCTAAACAATCTTAATGAAAGGACTTCTCAGAGCCCGTAATTCATCAACACATACAGAAAAAACTTGAAGACTATTGGTACCTAAAATTATTTGCCCATAAAGTACTTTCCCCCCACCAAGACACACTATGCAGAGAAAAGCAGTAACCTCTGCAAATATTTGTTCCAATTTCTTACTCTGGCTCATAAGTGTATTCTTTCTGAACTACCCATACAATCAGGGAAAACACTGTTATACACCCACACAAATGTGTACATATTACCGGATGCAAGTTTCAAACCAATAGTATTCCAATTCAAAACCATAAGGTAGTTCCATGTCCTCTTACGGACACCTCAGTACCTCCTCCTGGATCGCTCTCTGCTCCTGTCTCTAGAACTGTGCCCACTTCTCTGGTGGCTGCGGCTGCGGCTTCGGCTGCTAGAGCGAGATCTGTGGCGATGGCGTTTCTCCCGAGATTTGGATCGAGTTCTCCTCTTCCGTTCCCGTGACATGGAGCGAGACCGATGTCGGCGGTGCTCTCTGGACCTGGATCTACAAAAAATATTTCACTTAGTTACAATGTTCATTCACTAAAGCCTCTTCTTTAAACACAAACTATCCCTTAGTAGCTTTGCTTAATGATAATACTGTTTCAAGTCAGCTACATCTACACTAAAATAAATTGATGGTGTTTTAAATAACTACATACTAGAATTTTAAGACAAAAACTAATGCCAGCTCTCAGAGGTCAATCAATATTGTATAAATTTGCATCAGAAATATAAAAGGGGAAGGAAATGATCTACACCACTACTACTCCCCAGAGATTGTATTATCTAGATGCTTTACGGAATTAATTTTCTTTAAACTTCTGAGACTTTTAGTATGATTTAGACATAGTGTGTACCTGATGGACATGGATAGAAGGAAGGAGAGGCATGAAAAAGAATATTGTTAAAACTCTCTGATTAGCCCTGACCATTGTGGCTCAGCTGGGTGGAGCGTCATCCCGGTGAACCAAACGTCACGGGCTCAATATCCAGGCAGGGCGCATGCCAAGGTTGCAGGTTTGGTCTCTGGAGAGGGCTTGTAGGAGAGGCAAACGATCAATGTCTCTCTCTCTTTCCCTCCCTTCCACTCTCTCTAGAGTCAATAGGTATGTCCTCGAGTAAGGATTAAAATTAAAAAATAAAGTAACTCTCTGAATTAGAGACGTTTTATATGACCACTGAAGTACGTTTGTCCACAATATACTCATAGTATAATCAAGACATGTAGTGCATTATTTAATTGGAAGAAAAAAAACTAACATGCATAAATCGTTTTAGACAATTTTACTTAAAGCTGCAAAAAAAAAAAACCCCATATTCACAAGTATATGAATACAGAGAGAAAACATTTTGAAGAAGCTGGGTAGGAAAAACCAAGTAGTTTTCTGTAGTCTGCATTGGGTCACAGAACTGACTGGTGCACCAAGCATGGGGAGGGTGGGGACAGCACCGTTTGGTTCGTAGGCTGGTGCTCAAACCACTAAACCACACCAGCCAGGCTATAAAACATCTTTTTAAAAAAATATTTTATTTATTTATTTTTAGAGAGAAGTGAAAGGAGGGAGAAAGAGAGGGAGAGACACATGGATGTGTGAGAGAAACATCAACTGGTTGCCTCCAACTGGGTCGCACGCCTCCAACTGGAGACCTGAGCAATCCAGGCACATGCTCTGGGGATCAAACCTGCGACCTCTCAGTCCGCAGGCCAGCGCTCAATCCACTGAGCCCCACCAGCGAGGGCCTGAGTTTATATTCCAATGATTATTTTGTTAGGTGAAGTTTAAAAGCATTCAGTGTATGTCAACACTACAGTCAAAGAAAGGCACACACTGTACACATAACATCAACCGCAGCTGAACAGATTATTTCCACAACTGAGTATTTCTTATAAGCAGCAGGAGGACAAGAACATAAAATTCATTCAATATAAGTTTTACCAAATGATATGTTGTTTAATGACTCATTTTGAGCTATTATAACATCTATTTCTTCCAATCTGTAATTTCATTCATTTTTAAAGTTATCCATCCATTCAAAAATATTTACTGGATGCCCACTGCACTCCTCTGGGTACCATGGAGATTGAGTGGCAATTAAAGTCCTAACCCTCATGGAGCATCCAGGGGTGGGCAGGAGTAGGTTTCCAGTTGTGAGTATGCGAAACACAGAGTCTAGCCTTGTGTGATTATTTATTAATTACTTTACTTCCCACGCAAACAACTGTAACCTATCTTCGCCCACCATGTATACTCCAGAATGATGTCTACACAGACACGTGGGCACCAGATAAGTACAAGGGAAATGGAGTGCCTTTGGAGGACTTGAACGGAGTTCAGGAGGAATACTTGAACGGAGCTGACATGATTTATTTCTCTATTTAGAAAGCTCATTGTGGCTGATGTGTGAGAAATACTGAGAGAAGGGGAGTGGTCAAGTATAGAAATTAGAGACCAGGTAAGATGGTGTCAGACTATACAGAGGTAAGAAGTAGCTTGGACTAGAGTGGTTGCAATTAAATTTCTGGTCTGATTACCTAAAGATGTTCTATGTACAGATAGTTTAAATATATTTTTCAACAAACAACCAGCTTGTATTCATCAATCACTGAACAGAATAGAACCATCATTTAATGTTTATACTTCCCATCCCGGATTTAAGAAACTTCACAGCAACATAAATTAGCTAACCCAACTGGTCTTGGTTATTAATATCTTAGTTTCTTTTAGATTTTAGAAAAACAATGGGAAGACTCTAAAAAGCATGAAGGGGCCCTGACAGAGTCTAAAAAGCCCGGTGTGGTTCAGGCGGGCGATGTCCTGCAAAGCAGAAAGTCAACAGTCTGACTCTCTGTCAGAGCACGTGCCTGAGTTGCGGCCCAGTCCCCAGGTGGGGAATGAGCAAGAGGCAACCGACTGAGGTTTCTCTCCCTCTTTTTCTCCCACCCTTCCCCTCTCTCTGAAAGTAAGTAGATGAGTAAATAAGTATTTCTTTCATAATGACAAATGCTCTAGTGTACAGAGGAAAGCTCTTGGGAAACAGTTATTCTTTAGAGTTAAGAGTTTTCAGAACATTTCAAAAAGATGTGATCCAAACGAGAGGAATAATAGTATTTGAAAAAGAACATGAAAGGCCATTCTAGGTAGGAATAAATTCATGAGAAAGGTTCAAGGATAAGAATGAGAATGGCAAGTGAAAAATTAAGAATGATGAAGTATGCCATGTTTTCCTACTGCTCTCAGATAGGAAAAAAAAAATAACCAGTAACTAGTAAAAACTATAAAGAAAGGTTTCAAAAAGACTTCAAATATTAAACCCAAAAGTCAAAGAAAGTGTTACTGAGTTGCCTTCCTCTCTGAGGCTCAAGTGCCCTTTAAAGATTTTGTGATCAGTCACAAACAGTAAGTTGTAAGTTCATATAATGATGGAGGCATAACCTGAACATTTTAGTTCTCCTCATAACCTACCACGAACCCCTCATTCAAAAAGGTATCCAACTAATTACCCAACCTACATTTTCAACAGGCACAACCCCTCAGAATGTGTTTCTTAGACACGCCACCCAAACTGATTTTTAAAAAAGATTTTATTTATTTATTTTTAGCGAGAGGGGAAGGAAGGAGAAAACGGGAGAGAAACATCAATGCGTGGTTGCCTCTCGTGTGCCCCCCACTGTGGGGTGTGCCCTGACTGGGAATCGAACCGGCCCAAATTGATTTTTTAAAAATAAATCCTGTCACATATTTACTCTGAGCTTCTAAAGAAGATTTTAAAGACATGTTCTCCCCTGGTGGGTATGGCTCAGCTTTCCCGCTAACTCTAGGGCATTGGATATCTGGTGCCCACGTGTCAGTGTAGACATCATTCTGGAGTGAAGGTAGGTTACAGTTGTTCACGTGGGAAGTACAGTAATAAATAACTGGACAAGGCTAGACTCTGTGTTTCGCATACTCACAACTGTAAACCTACTCCTGCCCACCCCTGGATGCTCCATGAGGGTTAGGACTTTAATTGTCATTCAAAATATTAAAAGAAATATGTATTTATTTATCTACTTACTTACTTTTAGAGAGAGGGGAAGGGTGGGAGAAAAAGAGGAAGAGAAACCTCAATCGGTTGCCTCTTGCACATGTTCTTCCCTGGCTAGTATGTTCTTCCCTGGCTGGTCTGCACACCAAAAGGTCACTGGTTAAATTTCTGGTCAGGGCATATGCCCAGGTTGTGGGCTAGGTCCCTGGTTGGGGGTGTGTGAGAGGCAACTGATCAATGTTTCTTTTGCACATTGATGGTTCTCTCCCTCTCTTCCTCTTTCCCTTCCCCTCTCTCTAAAAATAAGCAAATAAAATCTAAAAAATAAAAAAATAATTTAAAAAAAAATCTGAAATGTTTTTAGCTTTCCCTCTAACTCCAGGGCATTGTACGTAATTTTACTCTGACACACCTAAACTGTAGTACATGAGTATCTTCTGACCAGTTTCTTCTCAAAAAATATTGCTCAAACTTGAACTATAAAAGAATAAATGGACTAATCTATTTAAATGTACTCTTGTTCACTTATAAAAAATATTTAACCTATACCAACTATCTCTGAAAAACACAGCTTCACTGCTTATACTTAACTTGCATTACACCTACCTTTTTGGATTCTTGCTATGTGATCGAGACCTTAAAAAAAAAAAAAAAGTCTATTTTTAGAAAAATAACTATAAATGAGAATAAGGACAATGTGTTCTTAAAATAACATTTTTCCTGACTTTAATTTTTGTATTTTATAAATATAAGGCATGTGTGCATGCACATAACATTTTTCAAGATGCACCACAAACTCTATAGACGGGCCCATTTTTGCATACGAGCTCTCTTAACTGGGATGCCTGGCTCGTCAGAAAGCCCCTGCTCCTAGGAGACTGAAACGCAGCGCACCACAACCCATTCATTCTCCAGAAACCACCTTCAAACTCTGAAAACATTGTTACTTATCTCTCTGTCATCGACCCCCACCCCAGGAACAGAGTAACATTTCTATGATCTGCAGTACACACACTTTGGATCTGCAACCTCAGACTACAATCCCTGGAACACCCAAATTGATCTTACAACGTTTCTTAACCTGACACTTGACACGCTTACACAACACAATCTTACATTTCCTGGCACACAGTTAACAGTCAATAAATAGTAATCGCTGGTATCATGGCTACTAGGGTCCCAGGGATGTTTCTGTGGAGAGCGTACAGTGGGCTGGAGCATGGCTTTGGACTCAGCCTGATGAAGGTCAACTCTGGCTCCACCACCCACCATCTGTGCGACGTTGGCAGATGATATACATTCCCCCTCAGCTTAGTCTGATATTTGTAAAAGAGGGGTAAATACAGAAATATGTACCCCTCACAGCAGGGTTGTAAGGATCAGATGAACTACTAGAAGCAAATCCTTAGCACAGTGCCTGGGAAACACCACTTGGTAAGAGAGAGTGATTTTTATCACTACCCTCTTCGATAACCATAGCTGGAATTCTATCTCGTGCAATTTTGAACTCACTTGCAATTTTCTCATCTTCCATACTTAGTTACAATATGTCCTTAAGTTCATAGACATTTAAAACTTTAAAACTTTTTAAAGACATTACTGAAATACTTTACATTTTATAATCACTGTTAAAAGAAATTTGCCAGGTGGCAACAAATGAAAAAGCACAGTCCTACGAAGAACTTTTCCCACCTTACTCACCTCAGTTCAATTATTTAGGTGAATGGCACTACATTCAGTTGAATTTTAACTTAAACTGAGATTGCTAATGCCATTCACATTGTTTTAAATATTACAGCGTTGGGCAGTATAATAATCAGAGTGCACAGAAAGAGAACAGAGATGAAGCTCTGAGGTGAAACTTAGAGTAAACGAAGAACGTGTCCATCAACGGAGGAACAACAACACGTCCCCAAAAAGTTAGTCCTCCCTAGGCAGCTGTGTCTCATCCTATCATTTCAGCACTATAAGCCGAATTTCGTGGTGCTGTAAAAGTTCAAGTTTCAAGATGTCTGAACTGATAAATGAAGTCAGTGCTCAAAGCACAGAGAAAGCTGATGTGACTCCGCACATATTACAGAGGGTTTCGATGACCTGAGGCATAACTGCTGAAGAAAGGTACTTAAACTTCAGAGATGTGTATATACAGTTAAGGGAGCACCATAAATGAGAACTACAGGTAAATCTTCTGTGGTATGCCTGCCCGTTCCAAAGGAGTCGTGAGCGCCAGGCACAAAAGAACATTGCCAGCACGGTGCGACACAATCTGTCACCAGTGTTGACCCACAACATTTAAACATTGTAAATATGAAGAGTTACGTGATTCTATCAACTAATGGATGCCAATATATATTTATATTATATTAATAAAAATTTAATCATTTATAGCTCCTAGAATTGAAGAAATATAGAATAAAATATAAAACAATAAAACGAAGAAACCAAACCTTTTATTAAGTATAAAATATATCATAAAAATAACAATAGTTCTGTGACAACCTGGTACAAATCTAGACCATTATGAAAATCAGAGGGCTAGAAGGATTTTTTTCTTATGTCTTACAAAACAGTAACATGTAAGGCACTCTTTATTACCTCTTCCACACATCTGGAAGGAAAACACCTTGCCTTGAATGGCCATAAGTTAACATCCTTGCATAAACACTGTTTTTGCATGGTAACATTTTAAAGAGCAAACAGAAATTTCCCGGGTCCACATTTATTGCCGCCTGAAACCCTGTACCAATCACGTCTCTTTTTAGAACCGGGTTGTTTGGTTGTTTGACTTCAGACACTTGGACTACTCAATCATTAATTACTCCATACCTCCGCAACTTCTCCCTTTCTTCTCTCTCCCTTTCTTCTCTTCGCTTCAGACGTTCCTGGTTTCTTTTCTCCTGCTTCTCAGCTACAACTCTCTTTAAAAAATAATGACAGTTTAAATAGTAATAAATGAGGAGCATTATTTATTGGGTCCATTTTTAATGAGCATTATCCTATACTTCAGCATATCTGGTTTCCAATATTGCACAGGCACCATCAAAATCTGCTTAGGAACAGTTAAATCTTGACAGGTACCATCATTAGGCTTACAAGTCCAGTTTCCAAAAGCTTTTGTTTTGGGGAACATCTGTAAAATTTCATAGTTCTCCATAACTTCTTAATGGTATTTTAAAATCAGTTCTATAAAATTTTTCTCCCCTAAATGTTTTCTAGCATTATATTTTTTAAAAGAAATCAAGCATTATAAATCACTATGCTGTATGATTCCCAATATAGAAACATCTTCTGCCCCTTCCAATTACTATCCTGATGCTGTGGCTTTTAAAAACACCAGTAAAATGCTAATCAGTTCTGTTGCTAGGTATCTACAAAGAATCCCAAGTATGTAACATTTTGGAGTTTTAACTTAAGAGTCCAATAACCATTTGCTATAGTGAAACTCACTGTCATTTAAAAAAACTTAGCAGAGTAAGATCATCCTAGCTACTCAGAATACCAAGAACTCTGCTTGTGTTTACTTCATCAGAAATATGGTTTGCTTTTTGGTTTGCTTATCTTCTTAAAAGAACTCAGCAGATGAGTAAGAACTGTTGCCTTTCTTACAACAACTTACATATTTGACAGTGATTATCCTTTAAAAAAAATAGGTTTCATTCATGTGTTGTAGAATTGTGCACCTGAAACCTGTATATTTTGCTAACCAGTGTCACTCCAATAAATTCAGTAAAAAAGAATAATAAGTAAATAAATAAATGATTTAATTCCAACTCCTTTCTGAAACGGGCAGGAATGTAAAATAAGAGTAGGTCCTACAGGTTTTCTACTCAGTGAAGAACTGCAAAGTAGTTCAAATAAACATCGGACTCACTTTCTCAATCTTCTTTTAAAGTAAATATTACAATATTAATTTTTAAAAAATAAATTTAAAGAACTTTGTACAAAAGAATTAGTTTAGAACCTGTTTGAAGATTCCTACTTCCAGGTCATATCCAACTCCTACCTCCAAAAGAATAAGGGGACAGTATTTAAAGGTCTGTTTCTCAAGCATCATTCATCAAACCAGCTGATATCTCAATTTAAAATCTACACTGTTTGGTATGAATTGTTAAAAAAAAAAGTCAAGAACACTTTACAAAAATACAATACAGATCGAAAAAATGAGGGGGGCTAAACTGGATAAAGTGAGAGATATAATTTACCAATATACCTTTAATTCTTCAAGCTTCTCTCTTATTTCAATGAATCCCAGGTGCAGTTTACCCCCGAAGTGATCCGCCAGCCTCCTGTCATTATCATGAAGACCTAAATAGGCAGAGCAGACTTCACAGACGCGAAGCTTCTGCTGTTGAAAACTGGAAGCTGGCATAGAATTCCGATACACTTCCTAAACAAAAGAAAAACGATGTTCATGTAAACCTCACTGAAAGTCACACAATTAAAAAACAGACTTTTCCAATGGACAGAATGTTTTCTAATGAATACACAAAAGCATGGCTATTTTGTCACTGAATATTATAGATTCCCCATCACCTGCCATTCTGTCTCAGGACCTCTCCCCTGGAGATAAATGAGAGCATCAAATACTTTTTGCCAAGAACTACCCTGTATCTACCATGATACAGAACACGACTTTCCAAAATGGTTTTTCTCAATATTCTGCAGTATTCCGTTTTCTATCATTTTTGTTAAAAATGAGCCCTGGCTGGTGTGGCTCAATGGGTTGGGCATGAACCTGTAAGGCAAAAGGCTGCCAGTTTGATTTCTGGTCACAGTGCATGCCTGGGTTACGGGTCAGTTCCCCAGTTACAGGTCAGTTCCCCAGTTACAGGCATGCAAGAGGCAACTGATGGATGTTTCTCTCCCTGCTTTCTATCTCCCTTCCCTCTTCTCTAAAAATAAATAAATAAGTAAAATCTTTTTCTTTCTAAAGAAAAAGAGAAGGAGCAATCCCAAAACTATGTGTCACTCAAGGATCTGCTCGCAGAGAAGGAATGCACATCCTCTATATTGTTACAGCTTTCTTCCAGTGCCTTCGTTCCTAGGCATTTCCCCCGCTTTGGAAATATGGGTGGGGCATACAAAGAATAGACTTACTACTGAAAGCAGTAGTTCTATGTTCCACAAAATAAAAGATGAAAGATGCCTCATTGAGATTCAGATGTCTTGTACTCAACCATTTTACTTACGTTAATTAAGTTCATTAATGAAACACAGTAATTAATATTAGCAGCTTTGTGTATCCACTGTACACTTTTTCCCTTACTGACAGAATTCTGATGTTTGTTTGAGGCAGCAGCATACACAGCTAAAAACATTACATTTCAAAGCTTCCGTGTAGCTTTGGCTAAGGAGATGGAGGTGGACATTGCTGGATAGAATCTATAGGAAAGTTCTTTAAAAGGGAGTCAATAAATTCAAACAAAAATCAATAATAACCTGTGAATCAAAAAATGATGGGACAAAGAATATTTACAGTTTCAGAAGTGTCGATACCAAACACTTATCAACACAGTGGAGAAACAGGCATCAGAGACGGGCCAGACCACCGACACGCGCCTTCTGGCAGGGTGTGACATTACTTCAGTGGTATTCATGTCAAAAACCTCACCAGGAACAAAAACCAGACAAACCCAAACTGAAGGACATTTCACAAAACAAATGTGTGAACAGTTCATCTCTCCAGTAAACTGCAGATCACAGTAAAAAGTGATCTCTCGAGGTCCTTGCATATTTTCATCACATTTAGTGCAATTCTCTAAACCCCCATCCACTAACACCGTGGGGCCCACAGGACGTGCTGTGATGCTGGGAGCGTGCCCAAGAGGCAGAGAGAAGTCTGCAGCTGCGATTGCCCACCATTTTGAGATAAATAAATCCAGTGTAAGAACGAGTGTTTAAAAAGAAAACAAAACAAAATAAAAGGAACGGCATGAAGCTATCACTGTAGCTACACCAGCAGGCGCAAAAACCTTGAGTTTTTTAATGAAATACCCTTTTATCCTGTATTGAAAATGCAAATTTTATGCGGGTACAGGGTTGCTATTAGGCATACCCACAGACTCTAATATGGTTTGAGAAAAAGCAAAGTCATTATAAGACAACTTAAAGCAAAAGGAAGGTGAAGGATGTAAAGCTGAAGAATTTAATGCCAGCAAAGGATGGATGGTTTGACAATTTTAAAAAGAGGTTTGGCTTTTAAAAAAATGCAAGATAATAGAAGAAGCAGCTTCTGCTGACCAAGAGGCAGCAGACAAGTTCCCAGACGCCATTAAGAAAATCATTGACAAAGAGATTCTGTTTAAAACAGGTTTTTAATGCACATGAAAATTCCCTATTCTGGGGTAAAAAATGTCACAAAGGACATTTGTAAGGTAGAGGAGTGAGCACCAGGACTTAAGATAGGAAGTGAGAGGCTAACTACAGTATCATATAAATGCAGTTGGATAAAAACTGCTAAGCCCCAAGCCTTAAAGCAAAAAGATAAACACCTGCTGCCAGTCATTCAGTTGTACAAGTACAGCAAGAAGGCCTGGGCAATGACAACACTTTTTCTGGATTGGTTCCATTGATGTTTTGTTCCCAAAGTGAGGAAGTACCTTGCCAGTAAGGGACTGCCTTCTAAAG
Organism: Glossophaga mutica; assembly: GCA_039655065.1. Taxonomy (NCBI): domain Eukaryota; kingdom Metazoa; phylum Chordata; class Mammalia; order Chiroptera; family Phyllostomidae; genus Glossophaga; species Glossophaga mutica. Next base: position 10,826,263 of record CM077313.1, read on the forward strand.
TTCTTTTGAGATTGGACAATGCTCCTGGCCACTCAGAACCCCACTAAGTCAGCTTGCAGATATTGCAGTGGTCTACTTTCCCCCAACCACGTTTTAACTCAGCCTCTAGGTCAGGCAACACAAGGATCTTTAAGGTTCATCACACTGGGCTTGCTGGAAAGGACCGCCAACATTGTGGAAGGGGACCCTGACAGAACATCACGAGAGTCTGGAAGGGTCACACCACTGAAGATGCATCACTGTTGCAGAAAAAGCTGTGGAAGGCAACAAGCCCAAAACAATCAATTCCTGCTGGAGAAAACGGTCCAGAGGTCATGCATGCATGACTTCACAGGGTTTACAAGAACTGGATCATGAAATAGACTGTATGTCAAAAAGGTACGGGACCAAAGGTTTTCAAGATAGGGATCTTGAAGAACTTAAGAGCTAACAGATATTTTGTCACCATCCCTGTAGGCTCCCACAGCTGTCAAAACTTTTGTACTTCCTTTCCATTTCAGTTACAGGAAAAATTCAGAAGAAGAAAGAGGGCCAAAATAACAAAAACCAACCAGAGTGGGCCTGAACCAAGACACCCTGAACCTCGTTCGTTACACCCTGATTATACTACGTTAGCATGCTAGCTGACACAGCACTGGGGCCATGTAAAAGAAGAGGGATGGCGCCCCAGTTCTGGGAGGAGACTAGCCCATTCCCTGAAAACTAATGCACCCACAGTGATCTCCCCCAGACTTCTCCAAAACGAAGAGTTCATCTGTGAGTTTGACTCTGCTGCTCCATTCTCTGGACACTGAGTAAAGTTTGTGCTGCTGAATGCTCAGCTTCAGTTTCGTAGAGGAGGAATGCCTGAAAGGACAGAGGGCACTTTCCAGGGAGCAGGTCCCCACGGTGACAGCCTGGACAGTCCAAATCAGCAACAGATACACCAGAGGAATGAAGAGAGTGCTTCCAAACCAGAACCAAACAATGAGGAAGAAAAGGTAGAAGCAGCACCAGAAATCTAATTGACGTTAGATAATTTGGCAGAAGTATTCTGATTGTTCAAGACCACATTTGACTTCTTTTATGACATGGACCCTTCTATGACATGGCCACTGAAACTAAATCAGTCGAATAGGACTGATACCATATAGAAACATTTTTAGAGAAATAAAAAAGCCAGACAGAAATTACAATTTATTTCCATACAGCCACACTGAGTGTGCCTACCTCTCCTGCCTCCGCTTCCACCTCTTCTACCTCTGCACCCCGGAGAAAGCAAGACCAACCCCCGCCTTCCTCCTCCTCCTCAGTCTACTCAGTGTGAAGGTAGTGAGGATGAAGACCTTTATGATAATCCATTTCCACTTAATGAATAGTAAGTAATCTTCATGCTAACAGTTACTAAACTTCTCTGCTGTACATGCTTTCATGTGAAAACTCTGGTAAGCGTACTGCAAATGTGACAGCATGTAAAAACGTTGGTCATGGTCATCGTCAAGGTCTAAGGGGTCATCATGTAGAACATCGTGCACAAGACTGGTACGCAAGTGGAGAGCCTATCCTTCCACAGGCATTGAGTGAGTGATATTTAACATAAAATATAACAACATGTTAGTTGCTTTCCTGTTTTATAAGCTTGCTTTCAAGGAATTACATTACTATACAGTTTGCCTCTCTTATAATTGGAGAAACTGCACATCAGCCTATCATTACAGGTTAAGTAGTTTTTTTAAGGGACTTATCTAAGAAAAAGAAGATCAAAACTATGAACAGTAAAATGACAACAAACTCACAACTATGAATAACCAAACCTAAAAACAAACAAACAAAAAAACAAGCCAAGCAAACAAGAACAGGAACATAATCACAGAAATGGAGATCACATGGAGGGTTATCAGCAGGGGAGTTGGAGGGGGAAATGGGGGGAAAAGGTACAGTCAATAAGTAGCATAAATGGTAGGTAGGAAATAGACAGGAGCAGGTTAGGAATAGCGTAGGAAATACAGAAGCCAAGGAACCTATATGTATGACCCATGGACATGAACTAAAGGGGGGGAATGTGGGTGGGAGGGGGTGTGCAGGGTGGAGGGGAATGATGGGGAGAAATGGGACAACCGTAATAACATAATCAACAAAATATGTTAAAAAAAACTTGCTAATTTTTTTTTTTTACTGTGGGAGGCTGGGAGGGCACCCCTGCACTGTTTGGAAGTCAGCTACAAATCATCAAGTACCTACTTGTGAAGTTTTACGAAAAGCACAAAACATGGGGGTACTCCAAGACACTCTGATCAGTGACGGACTGCATGTACAACAGTGGTCCCATAAACTTACAATGGAACGGAAAAACGTCTATTGCCTAACGGTGTCTACAGCCATCCTAACACATTACACAAATACCTACCCCCGTTTACAGTACTCAGTACAGTAACATATGCTGTACAGGTTTGTAGCCTAGGAGATGTAAAGGAATACAATGTTGCCCCAATATACGTGTATCTGGCGTAAGGATTATTTTAGGTTGGCTAACTTTAAGGAAGTGCAGACGTGGGAGTTCTAAAAACCAATTATAAGTTATCCTTCATAAAAGACCTATTTGTAAGGGAAATCTCCACTTACAAGGGTATACAGATACCAGGGAAGGGAATGACCTTACTGACCTTTTATCTAGAACTCAATGTAAAAGAGGACTTCAATCTGCATGACAGCCTAACCCTGGTTTTACTGTGCTTTTCCAGGAAACCTCCCATAACTGACCCCCCTAACCCCAACATCTCCTTTTGTTTTCAGCTGAAGATGGTACTTAAGGCAGCAGCAGCAGCCATTTTGAGTTACTCAGTTTTCCTGGGTCTCTCCCTCGTATAAAGGAGGTAGACATGTTACTAAATTTTTGTTTGTTTTTCTCTGGTTGATCTGTCTTTTATTACAGGATGTCTCAGTCCAGAACCCAGTAGGGTAGAGGGAAAACTATTTTTCCTTCTTCACAGAGCAACAGGCTACATCATAGAGCTTGGTGTGTCACCTCGGTTTGTTTCGGTGCACTCTATGGTATTTGCACAACGATTAAACTGCCTAACAGAAAATTTCTCAGAAAGCATCCCCGTAGTTAAGCAACTGCATGTGAAGCAAAGTAACAATGCTTGCTGGCTTCATTACCTAGGAGTCTTCTGGGGAAATAAACTAGCTATAAAATACTTTGCATTTTAAAACTCATGATGTTTCATGTCTGGATTGATAAATTACATTTTAAAAACCCTAAATATTAAGACATTAAAATTATCAACAATGGCTACCTGGTGTACCTTTTTCTATCCTAGTACCTTTAATCTGTGTCTTTATATTTAAAGTGTATTTCTTGTAGCTAACATATAACTAAATCCTGCTTTTTAAAAAAATTCAGTCTCACAATCTCTGCCTTTTAAGTGGAATGTTTAGACCATTTATATTTAATGTAATTATTTGTTCACTGGGTTTAAATTTACCATCCTTATATTTATTTTCTATATCTCCGATCTGTTGTTTGTGCCTTTTCTCCTGCCTTCTTTTTGATTAAGTATTTTATAGGATTCCATTTTATTTCCACTCTGAGTTACACCTCTTTTTTCCCCCTAGGAGTTTCTCTAGAGTTTATAGTATACAACTTTAACTGAGAAAGCTAGAGAGGCTTTATTAACATAGGACAGTGAAGATTTCAGAACAAGGGATATTACCATGGATATGAAAGAACATCTCAAAAATATAAAGGGTTCAATGACTCAAAAAGATATAACAGTCCTAAATATATTTTAAGCTAATATCAACTTCAAAATACATGAAACGGAAAATGACAAAATGGAAAGCATAAATAGACAAATCCACAATTATGGTTGGGAAACTTCAATACTCCTTTCAGTAAACAGAACAAGTAGACAGAAAATCAACAGGATATAGAATATTTGAACAAATCAACTATGTTGACTCAACTAACATCATACACATATAGTAAGGCAGAACATCATTCTTTTGAAGTGCAGATAAAACATTCACAAGAGACCTGGCTGAATAGATCAGTTGGTTAGGGCACGATCCTGATACCCCGAGGTGTGGGTTCGATCCCTGGTCAGTGCACATGTAAGAATCAACCAATGAATGCATAAATAAGTGGAACAACAAATCAATGTTTCTCACTCTAAAATAAATTTTAAGAAAATTCACCAGACAGACCATATACAGGACTACAAAACAAGTTTTGACATATTGAAGGTGACATATTTTAGAGAAAAGAAATCACACTAATGTTGTCTAACCATAACAGAATTAAATTAAAATCAGTAAAAAACAAACAAAAAAAAAAAAAAAAAAAAAAAAAGGGAAAATCACCAAGTATTTAAAAACTGAACACATTCCTAGAAAACCCATAGAGTCAAAGAAGAAATTACAAGGAGTACTAGTAAATATGCAATATTTTGAACTGAATTAAAATGAAAACACAACACGATCATCTGTGAGATGCAACTATAGTTGTGCTTAGAAGAAAACTTACAGCATTAAATGGTCTAAAATCAATGACCTAAACTTCTGCCTTCAGGCTGTAATAACAAATTAACCCCAGCTGGAAGGCAGCTAGAAGCAACAGACTACTACGAAAGTGGAGAATATAATCCCAAATGTAGGTATTCAATTTTCTAAACATCAAAACAGAATTTTGTGCCAAACAAAATAGAGCTTTACCTGCAGGATGTCAAATTTTAACCTGCGCTGTGAGGGAAGATGAGAGGAGGCTCTCAAGGTGCTAGCAGATTGTCTTTAAGGTGGGAAGAAATGGGAGGGTGCTGGAGTTGCATGGGAACAGAATGGGGGACAGGGTATCTTGGTGACCAGACACATGCCGTGGCTGTGTGCATCAGCTGTATGTAACTAGCTAGTTTAGTTAATTTTATTTACCAGTTATAAATTCCATAGTAACAGCTCTAAATTCCAAAACCCACATTTTGATACATACCCCACTAGTTATATGACATGAACTAATTAAATATCTTTAAATTGGTTTAACTTCTTAATAGTACTAACTTTTCAATATTCCCCCTCAAATATATGTTCTGTAAGTACAGATACGAAGGCTCTGCATACCAACATTAAGAATTTTGTTACCTCTGCTTCTCTTTTCTTTGCCCGTGCTTTCTCTACTTCATCCATTACTTTCTGGGACTCTTCCACATTCCCTTCAGCTCCAAGTTGTTCCACCTTGGCCAACAATTTACCAATTTCTTCATTTAACTCATGAACACGTTCTGCCTAGAAAGAAAAAGAAAAGAAAATCATAAATAAAAAGCAGAGAAAAGTATCAAAGTTTGAAATATTTCAGAAATGCTCAGAAAAGACTGAAGTTATCTAAGGCAATATGAATATAAATAATGCTTTCTGAGCACATCATAAATGAATCCATGAACCATTAGGAATGTTTTCAGCCTGCCATCACTTTGGTGAGGTCAGAAATACATCTGATCTCTATATAACTATCACTTTCCAACCTCTGCTTTGGCAATGTATTCCAAGTATAAAATACCTTTTCTTCCGTAATCGTCACCTTTCTAAACCATGGCTTGCCGTTTCCCCAGTTAACAACAAAATCTATAGTTTCCCAAACTTGCCATGTTGCTCTTTGCCTCTGTGACTTTGCACATCCTGTTCCCCGCTCCTGAGATGTCTCCCTTTACCTCCCCTTGCCTGCCTAGACGAATCTACTTATTCATCAGGGTCCAACTTGAGTCTATTCTGTGAAGTGTTCTTGATCAAGGACCACATCTCACCTTCACTTAAACACAGAAGCAGAGAGCCATACCCTCTTTTGTGCTACCTCTGTCTTTTATGACAATTCTTATATGTATCACACTGCTTTACAGATAACTATTCATATTTTCCATCTTTGTACTTCCAATGCCAAACAAGCAGCATAAGCTCAAATATGAATTAAAGAAATAAACTGGTGAATATTCTTTCAAGCCAAGGTAAGGCTTTAGAGCCCAAAAAATCTGGCTTATGGCCAAATTAGTTACCAGGTGTGCAATTTTGGCCATATTGTTGCTTCACCTGAATCTGTGTCCTCATCCGAGAAGTTGGGATTAGTATCTGTTCACAAAGCGGGGAGACATGAGAAAATGTGCCTTGTACATACACTGCGCACCACATTACTGACTTCAGTATATCAGCAGGGCACCTCTGCTCCCTTAGTCCATGTCTTTCCACTGAGATTAAGTCTTGCCTTGGAATTCGATATGCTTTCTCCTCCTCCTCCTCATCAGCACCACCATAATCCTGAGAATCTAGTTCATTTCTTTTAATGGCCCTTGACACATATATAGAGTCTTCACTTTGGACACAAATAAGTATTTATCCTGTGTGACCAATTATATTAGCCAAGAAGGTTCTAATTTGACATGAATATCCAATCCCAACAAACTAGTGTGCTGATCTTTGCTTCTCAAATTTCCTTCAAACCAAGATATTTGCTCCTCAAAGAAATTCCCAACTCAACTGTCATTACCTCTTTAACAAAGTGGTACTTTTCTATAAATATCTGTCACGGAATGACTGCATTAATGCCCTAAACTCTTCATCCTTCCCTGTTTCCACACTCCTGGCTATTTTACCAAGTTATCACCATACTCTGAATCTGAACTTGAACACATAACTAACGGGCTTTGGTTAACATGATGGCGGCAAGCATAATGCAAGGGATGGCCTGAAAAGCACTTATTTCACTGGGCTTGATGCTTCTTCACCTCTGCTCTGACTGGAAGACGTGGGAGTAAGCCCATGCAATAACTGCCCAGTCAAGTTCAGCCTCAATCATTGACTATAGACTCATAAGCTAAAAAAATACTTACTGTTTTCAGGTAGTTTGTTACACAGCATTTTTGTAGTGATGGATAACCATTATCACTTGGGGTCTAGCCACCACCCGTGGATCCCTCTCAACCATGAGACAGTAGACACCTTGTACTTTAGGATGCCCATCTTTATAGTCCCCATCTTCAGAGAACTTGTCAGAAAAAGCTGATTGAAAGTAATCCTTTTCTCAAATAAGGGCATTCATTTTCCTTTGTACACAGATATCTAAGCACAACAGTTAATGCTATTATATGAACTCTAGCTGGGTAACTCTGGTTCCATTTTGCATTTTCATAAAATGTACCAGACTATGTTAAATAATGAAACAACAGAAAGCTCACAGCTTTGAATTCACTGGGATTCACTGTACTCTTCTCTCTACTTCTGGTATAGAAGTTCACAACAAACATTTTTTTAAAGTGGTGAATTAAATAGACAACTCAACAGTTAAAAAATGAACATTCCATTTGGAAAATGGGCAACAGACATACAGACATTTCACTGAAGAGGATATACAGATAGCATATAAGCACATGGAAAAAATGTTCAAAGTCATCAGTCACTAGGAAAAAGCAAATTGAAACCAAAACGAGATTAACACGACACACCTTTCAGAATGAATAAAAATAAAAGTGACACCATCACATGCCACACAAATGTGGAGAAAGGGGATTATTAACACACCGCTGGTAGGAGTGTAAAATGGTACAGCCACTTCAGAAAAGTTTATTAGCACTTGCTTTCCAAACTAAAAATGACCTTATCATACAACCTGTCAACTGCAAATGAAAACTTACGTCCACAAAAACCTGTACCTGGATATCTACCGCAGCTTTACTGGTATTAGCCAAGAAACTGAAAACAACTCAAACACCCCCTTCAATATGGGAATGATTAAACTGCAGCATATCCGTATCACAGAATACTTCTCAGAAATAAAAAGGGATGAACTACTGATACAACACCTTGTATGAATCCCAAGTTGTGTTGAGTAAAAATAGCCAATCTTAAAAGGGTACATAATGCATGATTCCATTTATGTAGTATTAGGTGAAATAATTATAAAGATGAAGAACAGCCAGGGACTGGGGGGAGGAGGGTGTGTGGCTATAAAGTCATCAACATGAGGGAATCCTGTAATGATGCTACAGTTAATGTAATTATGGTAGTGGTTATCCAAGTCACACATATAATAAAGCTGAAGAGAGCTACACAAACCCCTCCCAAGTGCATGCATAAACTGTGAAATCTGAATAAAATGCAAAGGTGGGAGAAGTATTAATTTCTTGGCTTTGACACTGTACTTTAGTTGTGTAAGGTATGTTAAAGGAAGGGTATGTAAGGGAAAGTTAGAGGAAGGGTACATAGAATTCCCTGCATGTCTCTGCAAGCTGCTGTGAATGCAGTTCTTAAAAAAAAAATAAAAAAATAAAAAAAAAATTCAAGGTTGAAACTATGTTTTGTATTATTGGAAAAGACTAAAATTCTTACCTTTGCTGCCACTTCAGCACTAATCTCTTCTTGAGTTTCTGCTAATCTTTTCTTAGCCACTTCTGTTCTTCGATCGCAGTCTGCAATGAATGACTGCAGATGATCCATAGCCTACAAAGTTTAATTAAAAGACCATTACTGCCAAAAAAAAAAAAAAAAAAAAAATCAAGTTTCTTCAGAAATACCTTTACTCAAAAACTACACTTTTAAAAATGCTACTATGGAAGTAAAAATATAACAAAAGGAGGTGCAATTATGACTCAAAAATACTATTCTTCATCTATCAAACTGTGAAAGAGTAAATGGAAACAATACTTGCTGAAGGAAACAAACCAGTGCAGCCTTTATAAAAAGGCAATACAGTAACTGGTATCAAATGCCTTAAAAATGTCCCCCATCTTATCAATTTTACTTTCAGAAATGTCTTAAGAAAGTAATCAGATATATGGAAAAATTAATATTCAAATATATTCTTCACAGTGTTATTTTTTAATGGTGAAAAATAGTAAATATCTATTATATGCAGGCACGTAAAAATTTTGTTTAGCCATTAAAAAAGTTTTGAATAGAACACTTTAGGACACAAGAAAATGTTCATAATTCACTTATAATGTTACAAAATGTTATATGCAGTGAGATCCCAACTTTGTAAACTAAAGAAGCAAAAAAAAAAAAAAAAAGTTCATTATTTCTGAATATACGGCTATGTAATAGTTTTTCAAATTATCCAAAATGAAAATGTTACAGGAAAACTTGAAAATTTTCTCCGTGTTTTATCGCAATAATCTACTTCAATATTTATATAAAATATATTTGTCAGGTATGTCTGTTATTAAATAATAGCTCACTTAAAAGTAAACAAGATTTAATCCCAGATTAAGCAATTCGGACTTTCACCTTATACTGTACAAAAATACAGCTAATTTAAAACATAAGGTTATAATTAAAAATACAAATTTATTCAGCACATATTGAATTCTAAAAACAGTTAGTTAACCCAAGAATTTCTTGAAAGTAAAAAGCATGAAAGCTTACCTAAAGGTTTTTTCTGTGATTTAAAAAACAAAACAAAACAACTTAGCTCTTCTAATTTAAAATTTTATTCTTAAATTACAACAGAAACCTATTAAAATTATCTCATGGGAAGAGAAAAGTGGCATCTCAAATCACGGAGAGAGAAAAGGTGGACTAATCAATAAATAGTACTGGGTCACATAAGCAGCTATCTGTAAAAGAAAGTCAGATCTGTACCTCAATTCCTTAGACCAGAATAAACTGAAGTTGGAGCAAAGATTTAAGTGAATAAAATGAAGCCATAAAAATACCAGAAAAGCCCTGGCTGTTGTAGCTCAGTGGACTGAGCATGGGCTGTGAACCAAAGGGTTGTCGGTTCAATTCCCAGTCAGGGCATATGCCTGGGTTGTGGGCCAGGTCCCCAGTGGAGGCCACATGAGAGGCAACCACACATTGATGTTTCTCTCCCTCTTTCTCCCTCCCCTACCCCCTCTCTAAAAATAAATAAATAAAATCTAAAAAAAATTAAAATCCAGAAAAAACAACAGGAAAGAATTCATCACCTCAGAATAGGGAAGGCCTTTTGAATTGATCCAATAGAGATTTTTAAAAGATTAATAAATTAGACAACAAAAATATTTTGCAAGGCCCATAGCCACAAAAAGAAAAGTAGGAAAAAAACTGCAAAATATTACTTGAGGGAAGGGACTAATTTTCAGTATGCAAAACGTTAGTACAATTCAACTAGAAAAATGTTAACATCTAAGATTAGCCAATATCCAAAATATAATTGTACACCACAAAGTTCACTAAAAAGGAATTAAATACATTCAAACTCACTCATAAGAGAAATGTAAATTAAAACTACAGTTATATACCACATTTCATCTACCAAAGTTGCAAAGAAACCTTGACAACACACTATGTGACCATACGGTTAATAGACGATCTCATACAAGATCTGTCCTGAAAATGTCCAGCCATTGTTTTAGTATGAGAGTGGTTTTTGGTGACAGATGTAACGTGGCAGCTGGAAGGGGATGGAAAAGGGTGGACTGGAATGAGCCTGAGTGAAAACTGATAACTTCACTGTACTGGTCAGTGTGGGCAATAGATGCCATTAACTAAGCATGAATAATGTGTGGCCATCTCATTCAAAATGACTGAGCAAATAGAGTAACGAATATACATTAAATTTTGCGTTAAACCTAGTAATCCCGGATGTAGGTCCTTTGCCTTTCACAACTTTGAATACTTCTCTCCAGCCCCTTCCTGCCTGTAAGGTCTCTTGAGAAATCAGCTTGACAGTCTTATGGGAACTCCTTTGGAAGTAACTGTCTCCTTTCCTCTTGCTGCTTTTAAGATTCTCTCCTTATCTTTAATCTTGGCTAATGTAATTAGGATGTGCCTTGGTGTATTCTTCCTTGGGTCCAACTTCTTTCAGATTCTCTGAGCTTTCTGGACTTCCTGGAAGTCTATTTCCTTTGCCAGACTGGGGAAGTTATTACTTTTTCAAATAAGTTTTCAATTTCTTGCTCTTCCTCTTCTCCTGGGACCCCTATGATTCAGATGTTGGAATGCTTCAAGTTGTTCTGGAGTTTCCTAAACCTCTCATTTTTTCAAATTCTTGTTTCTTCATTCTGTTCTGGTTGAATGTTTATTTCTTCGTTCTGCTCCAAACCGTTGATTTGAGTCCTGGTTCCCTTCCCATCACTGCTGGTTCCCTGTACATTTTCCTTTATTTCACTTTTCATAGCCTTTACTTCATCCTCTATATTGCGACTATACTCAACCATATCTGTGAGCATCCTGATTACCAGTGTTTTGAACTGTACATCTGATAGGTTGGCTATCTCTTCATCGCTTAGCTGTATTTTTCCTGAAGCTTTGATCTATTCTTTCATTTGGGCCCTTTTTTTGTCTCAGCGTACCTGTTACATAGTAAGGGGTGGAGCCTTAGGTACTCACCAGGGCAGGGCAACCCACACAGCTGCAGTGTAGCACTGTATGTAGGGGACGTGTCCAAGAGGGAACAATGCTGCTTGCTTGGGCCTCAGCCAGCTTTCAGTCACTTCCCCCACTACCCACAAAAAATTGGGCCCTTTGGGTGCTGATTCCCAGTTGAGTGGTCTTGTGTACATTCTAGGACCCTGTGGGTCTCTCAACAGATTCTCCTATAAGACTGGGAGTTACTCCCACCACCACAACCCCCAATTTTTACAGCCAGAGATTCGAGGCTTTTTCTCCCTGTGCTGGAACACTGGGTTGTGCAGTCTGTCTCCTTTCCCAGTTGTTCCCCCTGGTTTATCTACATGCAAAGTATGGGACCACCTGGTCCGCCAGCCGCTGCCCTGGCTGCCTGTCTCTGGCCCTCCTACCAGTCTGAATGAGTGCCCCTTCTTTAACTACCTGGTTATCAAGCTTCCGTACAGTCAGATTTTCTGGCAGTTCTGATTGTTTTTTGGTTTTAATTTTTTTTGGTCCTTCTTTTGGTTGTGTGAGGAGGCAAAGTATACCTACCTATGACTCCATCTTGGCCAGAAGTTTGTATTATGTTTCCATATCATAGATGGTTTTCATTTCCATTAACGGAAATTCTTGGAAATTCAGAGAAGTAGATGGGGAGGCCTACTTATTGCTTTATCTCTCAAACCAAATAAAACACTTATTTCCTCACTGATGACAACTTTCATAAGATTTATGCTTACCAGTATATTTTATGTAATGCTGATTGGTAATATTTTATGTAAATACAAAAGAAAGTTTCGCTATTTTTTATACAATTCTCATGTTTGCAAAGAAAAAGAAAATAAGAGTAGTGCTCCCTTTGGCAGCACTTATACTAAAACTGGAACAACACTGAGAAGGGTAGCATGGCCCCTGCACAGGAATCATGCACAGATTCGTGAAGCATTCCGTATTTTTTAAAAAGGAAAGATTAAAAAAAAAAACCCCAATATATTCAGATTTTGAGCCCCTCAGATACCTAAGTGGTATCTCCTCTAGTATTTCTTGTTAGTCTTACATAAAAAACATTGTCCTTAATATCCTCTCTCTGTATGTATATAAAAAATATATAAAAAAATATAAATGTAAAAATTCAGTAGATTATTAAAAAGCCTTACATGCATTAGAAATCGGTTGTTTATATTTACTTGAATGGACACTTCCTTAATCATCACTACTTTACTGGGAAGAATATGCTTAATTTTCAAAAGACTACAAAGATATAAATTGAATTACTTTTACATATTTTCTTAAAATACCCAATTTCACCTTGAACTTTCTAAAAATGTTGTTAGGCCCTGGCTGATGTGGCTCAGTGGACTGAGCACCAGCCCGTGAGTCAAAAGGTTGACAGTTCGATTCCCAGGATACATGCCTGGGATGCAGACCAGGTCCCCAGCTGGGGCGTGTGAGAGGCAACCAATTGATGTCTCTCTCATGCATTGATGTTTCTATCTTTTTTCCTCCCTTCCCCTCTCTCTAAAAGTAAATAAATAAACTCTCTAAAAATGTTGTTAGTCAGGAAGTTCATGATGTTTCTTAACTTAGTATTGCTCTTCATAAAACCACAAAAATATTTTGCTAAGAGCCTTTTCCTGTTACGAAAAATTAACCCATATTCAAAATGTTTTACTGTTTGCCCATTAAAGCAAAATCACCTACATCAAGTTCAAAGAAAAAATCTTGTTCTTTGGATGCAATTTCATAATCCGCTCGTAAAGCCAGGTCATGGACTTTCAGACATTCTCCAAGATCCATTCTCTAAGAGGGAAAAAAGAAAGGGCACATATTATTTAAACAGAAAAGACATTTTTCAAAAATTCATTGATAACCATAGTACTCTCCAGAATATATATTAAGTCATACAGATGCTTCTTTGTTTATGGACTTTCAAATTACAAAATTCCATAGATAAAGTATTAAAATTTGGTGCCAGATCAAAAGGTGTCAATTCTACCCACCAACAGATGGGAACAGTGGCCATTTTTGTACTTAAGAACAGACAGACAAGGAAAAGCCTGTCAGAATCTGAACAAAGCTGGGAAAAAAGCTCTTAGCAACAACATGGATATACATATAACAAAGGATATGATAACCAATTCTGTACACTCTCTCGCATTAAAAAGGATAGTGAATTCACTGGATTTAAGATTCACAAAGACTGACGGGCCAGATAAAATTTAAAAGAAATACTAAGTCCCCTAGTTATATCTAAGATGACAAATTTATAAATAAGTATGAGCAAAAAATTAGACAAATTAAAAAATTTACTTATCAAGAGTAAGGCTTACAGCCCTGGTTGATGTGGCTCACTGGACTGAGTGCTGGCCTGTGAACCAAAGGGTCACCGGTTCAATTACCAGTCAAGACACATGCCTGGGTAGCAGTCCGGGTCCCCAGTGGGGGGCACGCAAGAGACAACCACACATTGATGTTCCCCTCCCTCTCTTCCCCTCTCTCTAAAAATGGATGGATAAAATCTTAAAAAAAAAAAAGAAAAAGAAAAAGAAAAGAGTAAGGTGTACAGTGCAGCATGACTAAGGTAAATTAACTTTTAAGATATGGTATGAGCAAAGTGACAAATCTTACTGAAAGGCTGGTTTTAAAAGCAAACCCTTTCTCCTCCCCTCCAAAAGATGCATTCTGTGTGCTAGCACATTTCAAAGGGATATAAATAAATTAGACAAACTATCTCAAAACCAAGCTATACAAAAAAGCCAGAAAACAAATAATTAGCTAGAGAAGAATCAAAATGTGAAAACCTTTTCAGTATGCAATACAGTTGAATTATATGGCCCCCAGGGACTCTACAGAGTCAGATTTTAACTTTCTCGATGTAAGAAAATACTTTCTAATGAATGATCAGAACTTTCTGAAGATGGAATAAGCTTCCTCAGGAGTTACTAAATTACCAGATAAATGAGAGATTCAAATGCAACTTAGACAACCATTTTTCTAGGATATTGAGGAAAGAATTCAACCATCAGGTAGCTTTCATTCTTCCAACTCTGAGGTTTCATGACCATATAAATAAAACATAAATAGAAATGACCAAAAGGGAAAACATAAGTAAACAGCACTCTCAAAATCATCCTTTGAGACATTACAAGGAATATTCACCACTGTTAAAGAAGTCCTCATCACAGTAACGGCTCTAAAGTGTCGCTCACTGTGTTGCTGAGCATGCGGTGTTGTTCCGAGCCATATGGTTTACTCTCATTCATTAGTCTGGGGGTTAAGAAATCAATGAGTTTTCCAGTAACAAGGAACAGCAACTGAAACTTTCTATAAATGTGTGGAAAGTCAAAGCTTCTTATTAAGCAACACTTACTGAGAAAAGGCTATAGGAAAAAAACTTTAATATTCTTTTAAAAATGCAGGAAAATAAGACTGGAATGGAAAAAGTTAACTGCAAAAGACCGTTGTTAATGTCTTTGCTACAACAACCAATTGGGTTTTTAATTTATATCTTAGCATTAATCACTCCAACAACTCCCTAAGCATTTGTATGCAGCATTTCCATATAGTTGTTGTTTGCTGATGGGAGGTGATACTTATTTGATAAAAGGTTACAATGTCACAGTTGGAAATACCTTTGATCCAGTACAGTGATTCTCAACCTGGATCCAGGGACCTTTTAGGTAATATTGATGAAAGCTTTTAAAAAAAGGCCCAAGCCCTAACATCCCCAAAGACTTAATTATAAAAGGTTCCCAGGGTTTTTTAGTGTACTGTGTACTTATTAGAAAATCTGGTAGACTGATTTCTAATCTAACAAATACCTCTTCCACTGTATCATGCTAACTCCAATTTATTTCATTGCTAACTTATCTTTTAAGATTTTTAGATAACAATCACCCCTCCAAGGTCTAAAAGAGCTCTGCACACTGATCTCCCTTCTCTTTATTTTCTGATTAACTTTATTTCCAATCTGTTCTCATCAAAAACTTCAAAATAACATATGTATATCTTGCTTCACTGGGTATAATCTAAAAATCCAGTCCCTACTCATACTACCCTTTGGCAGGAATTCTAGGTTTCTACCCACACTCTCTTTAAAGTTACATCACAGAACCAACCAAAGGAAGAAAAGCAACTATGTTGGTCAAGAACAAAATGAACACCAAAAAGGCACAAAGTTACACCACTGTAGTATGGGTAAAGTTTAGGTGGGAGGAGTAGAGTTAAAGGGAATGTATGCCTTGGGAGGGTAAAGATTTATATAGAAGGGGAAAAGATTATTAGCTCACTAGAATGTGAGCTCCACAAGGACAAGAATTTTTTTGTTTTATGTGTTATATACCTGTGCCTATTATATAGGAATATTTAATATTTGTTGAATGAACCAATCTGGAAAAAGAGGGCAGAGATGAACATGTGGCTCTGGGCTTAACAAGCAAGGGTAGTCAGGATGCACCCCAGGACAAGTGGATTACTCTGCACCTTAAGTGTTTCCAGCTACTCCTCTCTCTTGTTTCCTAAGTGTTCCTTCCCTCCAGGAAGCAGACTACTTGGGCTTTTCACTATTCTGGGCCATGAGCACCTATAACTTTACTGCCTAGCCTAGAGTCACCATAGGTTTTGGGGCCAAAGCCCTAGAAGAAAGGGCCTAGCTAATACTTACGTTACCCTGCCCATTCAATGGCGACTAAGCATCTACTGTGGCATTGTGGCATGCACAGAAGTATTTAAAATAAAAAACAAACAAGCAAGCCAAGATAAAACCCAACAATTACATACCATTCATCATACAAGTGAGTAAAGGGAGAGTATGCCTATGTTACCGGTCTCTGAAACCAGTCATCTTATTAAAAGCCAACTGACTTCCTCTTGTGCGGTAGCACTTTGAACACTAAGGGCACATATGTTTGCTGCTGCAGCTTCTCTTTTGAAATGAGTGAGCCTCAAACTAATCAAATAAAATGCTTAGTTATTTCCACTTAAAATGACTTTGTGACAAAAGCCACATGAAGAGTTTTGTATTTTTAAATTTAACAAATTTATTTTATAATTATGTTTTTCTATAAGTTTGTTCTTGATATTTTAATTAACAAACATTCAAATTTTTAGACTGTAAATGGGAAAAAATGCTTCCAGTAAAGCCTTGGTTCTCAAACTACTTTGTCCCAGAGGCTGTTTTGAGAAACCAAATCACTTTCTTCCCTTTAGAAATACAGGTATCGGCATGAAAGGGTTGTCAGGTTGAGTACAGAGTTTTGGTCAAAACCAAGACTTTTTTTTTGTGAATAACTTGGTCGAGGACTGAACTGTTTGTGAACCAAGATGATCAAGAAGCAAGGTTTCACTGTTTTTAATTGGATAAATTCAGTTCTGTACTGAACTCTTAAGCATTTTAAGAGTCTAGCAATAGGGGTTTGACTAACTGAATTATAAAACAGCCATATGACACATTACAGAGCCATTAGAAAAATGTTCTTGATGCTAAGTGGAGAAAAAATGGCAAAGACAGACATAATAAAAATGCCTTAAAAAAATTCCTCACCAGACAGTATGTTCATTGATTTTAGAGAGAGGGAATAATGGAAGGAGAAACACAGGGAGGGAGGAAAAAGGAGGGTGAGAGAGGGAGAGGGGAGGGAGAGACAGGCGGAGAGAGAGAGAGACAAAGAGATACAGAGAGAGACAGAGAGAGAGGTGAGAGAAACACATAAATCGGCTGCCTCTAGTATTCGCCCCAAATGGGGATTGAACCCACAACCTAGATACGTGCCCTGATGGGGAATCAAGCCCGCAGGCCTTTGGTATACAGGACAGTACTCCAAGCAACTGAGCCACCTGGCCAGGGAAAAATGCCATTTTTGTAAATTCGGATACAGACATTGCTGTGATATTTGTTTGTATAAACTTTTTGATACTGGTTAAATTAAATGCACTGAGCATGTATTATTCTTATAATCAGGAAGGCAATAAAGCCACTTGATTTTGGAGGAAAATACTGAAGTAACAGGAACAGAGGCATGTGAAAATTATACATCGAAATCAACAAGTAATATTTCAACAGAGCGAATCAAAAGGTTGACTTGCATGTTTGAGTGTACTGCCAGGTATTAACCAATGGTGGTAATGTTAATGAATATACCAGTGGTAGAAACCAGACGTACTAACAGCTCCAACGATTTGCAAATATTCTTGTTTCATGTTACTACATGTGCTCAGTTCTATAAGCTAAATCCTAAAGGGAATTATAAAACAGTATGAGAATACAATTCTTATATCAAGGAATTTATATTACCAATTAAAAAAAGACATTAAACCTAATTAACAGTTACAAATGTACAAACAAGGATCTCATTACCACACTGTACAACAAAAACAAACACAAAAAAATGACATTAATAGTCACTGGATAAACAATTTAGGAAACAACCATACTATGAAATATTATACAGGCATTTAAAAAATAGACAAACAATACACAAACTTCTCTAAGACAAATGAAAAAGTTCAAACAATGCAATGCCATTTGTTTCAACACACAATGCACACCTGCAATTGCACACAAGAGCGAAACAGACACAGTTTAGGCCCAGAAAGGGGCTATATTAATGGGAAACACTCATGGTTTATGCTTTATCCTCTTATACTTGAAGAAGACTATACTGCCTAATAAACAGACTGGGAGCTGACCAACTCAGAAGACCTCCCTTTACCTCTAATCTTTTAAATATTAAATTAGGGTGACACTGGTTTCTAACATTACATAAATTTTGGGTGTACAATTTTATAATACGACATCTGGACACTATTGTGTGCTCACCACCCAAAGTCCATTCTCCTTCGGTCACCTTGTATTTGACCCCCTTTACCCTCCTTGTCCTCCCCCTGCATCCCTTCCCCTCTGGCAACCATCATTCTGTTGTCTTTATGAGGGTTTTTTTGTTTGTTCATCTGTTGCTTTTATCCTTTTCCATCTGACTTATTTCACTTCAAAAAAATAAAAAATAAATGCATAGGACTACATCAAACTAATAAGCCTGTACACAGAAAAAGAAACCATCAACAAAATAAAAAGGCAACCAACCAAATGAGAGAAGACACTTGGAAACAATACATCCGACAGGGAGTTAATATCCAAAATACATAAAGAACTCATACAACTCAACAATAAACAAACATTCTGATTAAAAAATGGGCAAAGAGCCTGAATAGATAATTTTTCCAAAGACACAGAAATGATCAACAGATATATGAAAAGATGCTCAACATAACTAATTATAGGGGAAATGCAAACCCAAACCACACTGAGACACTAATACCTGTTAGAATGGCTATTAAGACAAGATATAAGTGTTGGAGAGGATGTGAAAAATAACAGAACCCTCATACACTGCTGGTGGGAATGTAGATTGGCGCAGCCACTATGAAAAACAGTATGGAGGTGCCTCAAAAAATTAAGAGTAGAACTACCATATGACCCAGCAATACTTCTTCTGGGTACCTACTTGAAAAATTTCAAAACACTTATTTATAAATATATATGTATCCCCATGTTCACTGCAGCATTATTCATGGTGGCCAAGTCATGGAAAAACCTAAGTGCCCTTCAATGACTGAATAAAAAAGACTGAATAAATATAGGTGGGGGTGGGGAGGGTGGGGCAGAGTAGTGGGGAGAAAATGGGGACAACTATAATTACGCAACAATAAAAATAAATAAATAAATATGTATCTTAAAAAGATGTGGTACATAAATACAATGAAATACTGTACTACTCAGTCGTATAACATGAAATACTACCATTTGCAACATGGATGGAGTATTATGTTAAATGAAGTAAGTCAGAGGGAAAAGAACCTTTACTTATTATCAGCTCAACTCGGAACCACTAATCCCTCTCAACATCTCTTCTCAGGCACTGCAGGACTGCTGCATGGATTACATTACAGACTCGGACTAGATTGTGGAAGACCTGGAATTTGAGTCAACGTGCGCAGAATGCTTGCCTATTCTAACAAAAATGACATAAACTTTATGACATGATATAATCCGTGTTTTAGAAGCATTAACATCACACTACTGGATGGACTGACAAGAAGAAAGACAGCAAGGGCAGGAGAGGTTATTATAACAAACCAGAAATAAAGTCACAGGGTCAAATAGAAAAGGAAAGAGAACGAAGGTGATGGAAGTAAAGGAGAATGCTAAAAGCATGTTACGGATGGAAAGGACCTCTAAAATCATGAATTCATCAGCACCTTTATACAAATACGGAAATCAAGTCTAGAGAACTCACAAGATCCCACACTAGTAAGAGCAGTGAAAAACTTGTACCCACTCTTTCACACAGCTCAACTCTTTCCATAACACAATGACTCTCACTCAACAGGTTTTAATGAAATGGAAATTAAGTGTGGAAGAAAAGGTCAAGAGTCTTTATCAAGGCTTCAAGTATTTCAAACACGACCAAACAACTATGCCACTAAGAGAACTGATTAAATCAAATGGGAGAGTTGGCCTATGAAGTAAAATGTTTTGTTTCCAAACAAGCTCTCAACATGTTGAATTTGATTTTACATATTCCTCCTTGGAGTTACAGCTCAAGTATTTTTCTAGGAGACCCTCACTAAAAAATCACATAGTAGCCCCCAACTCTGACCTCCATGGGTCAATCTATTAATTGATAAAGGAGATACTGAAGACTATTTCTAAAACACACCATCACCTGAAATATCACAGGGCACCACCCAAGAAAAATTTACCACATTTCGCTGTGTGTAACATGCTGCTGTGCATAAGGTGCACCCACACTTTAGCACTAACTCCCATGTATAATGAGGGTTAGTACTGACCCACATCTAATGCGCATCCTTATTTCCCCTCAAAAATTGGAGCAAAAAAGTGCACATTACACATGGCAAGATGCAGTAATGCGGGAGAAAGTAAAGAATGAAATTTCTATGACATCTCTTAAAGATGTAAATAATAACTCATCATTCTTAAGATTTTAAAACAAACCCCATGCTCCTTGGTAATTTTATTTAACATTTTTTAAACCATCTTCATCAGAGCAATAGTTCTTTTTTCATCTAACCTGGCTTTAATTCTTCCACTTATTTATTTATACTCCCTAGTTGTTTAAAATAACAATTCTTCCCATTTGTCTTTTTATAACATTTTCTTTCATTATTTTAAGAGCCTCAAGTAAAAGAGAAAGGTGAAAGACATCAAAATATGATAATTAATAATCTAGAACAGCATAAAGAGCAAGAAATATAAAAAGATAGTAATATTAGTGAAGTACTACAAGGAATACACACCAGCTGGTGGAAAAACCATGATGGCATTAAAGAGAGGACAAGAAATACCAACCCCTGGCCCAGCATCTAAATGCATCCATAAACCATTCCAATGCCAATGCTAGTCTCCAAATCACAAATCATCTCTACACTCTGATCTTCATTTCTTGAACTTTCACTTTCTTCTTCCTGATATTTATAAAATCTCTCTTCCATCCAGGTTCAGTGCCTGCTTCAAAACCTAGTACAAGAGAAAGCTTACTACAGTATGAAAAAAGCCTTGAAATAACAAAACCTGGGTATAAGTTTCAGTTATGCCACTACTGTCTAAATAAAATAAAATAAAAATTAAATGATGGGTGAAGACTGGGCAGACTATGCATGCAGAGAATAATTCCTGCTTTTCTACCACTTTCCAAATTTTTAACTCCCCATTTCCAGGAGTATGTTCCAACCCCATCTCCATTCTTCCCTGGGTGGAAAAAGAAAAATAAAGTTGTTCTACAGTTTATTAATACTTTTTAAATATAGCCCTGACTGGTATGGCTCAGTGGATTGAGTGCCAACCTGTGAACTGAAAGGTTGCTGGTTCAATTCCCAGTCAGGGCACAAGCCTGGGTTGTGTGGGCCAGGTCCCCGGTTGGGGGCGTGTAAGAGGCAACCAACTGATGTATATTTCATACACTGATGTTTCTCTCCCTCCTTCTCTCTTTTCCCCTCTCTCATAAAGTAAATAAAATCTTGCCCTGGCTAGTGTGGCTCAGTGGATTGAGTGCTGGCCTGCAAACCAAAGGATCGCCAGTTCCATTCCCAGTCAGGACACATGCCTGGGTTGTGGGCCAGGTCCCCAGTAGGGGGCACGCGAGAGGCAACCACATACTGATGTTTCTCCCCCTCTCTTTCTCCTTCCTTACCCTCTCTCTAAAAATAAATAAAATCTTTAAAATAAAAAGAAACTTCCTTTAAAATATATATACATATATACATATACGCATATATTTTAAATACAGCAGGAAACCTCGTGCACTGTTGGTGGAATGCAGATTTGTGCAGCCACTGTGGAAAACAGTATGGAGTTTCCTCAAAAAATTAGAAATGGATGTGCCTTTTGAATCTAGTGATTCCACTTCTCGGAATATATCTCAAGAAATCAGAAAACACTATTTTGAAAGAATATACACACACCCCTATATTCATTGCAGCGTTATTTACAATAGCCAAGATCTGGAAGCAGCCCAAGTGTCCATCAGTAGACATGTGGACAGAAATGCTGTGGTACATTTATACAGTGGAATACTACTCGGCTATAAAAAAAAGAAGGAAATCTTACCTTTTGTGACAGCATGGATGTACTTAGAGATTATTATGCTAAGTGAAATAAGTCAGTGTGAGAGAAAGACAAGTACCATATGATTTATTTCACTTATATGTGGAATCTAGTGAATAAAATAGAACAAAATAGAAGAAAAGAATATGGCAGGGAATACTTTTATGATTCATTTCAAACCCTAGATATGCAAAGATATCTACATAAAATTAAAAAAAAAGGCCTCACCTCATTAAGATCATACCATCTAACTAAGGGGCAGGGGAGACAGGGAGGGAGGGGGGAAGAGAGAGAGGCGGGGGAAATGCATAAACAAGATAAAGTAACAAGTGCCTATTCACTAGTATGAAGAACAGATGCTACACTGGGATTCAGAGGCTAAACTGCTAAAGGCTCAGGCAATTATGCATAGTAAGCCAGGCAGAATTTAAATCTGTAGAGGAGAAAGGGGGCAGAGGTAAAAAGGTAGGGAAAAATGCGAAGCATGCTGGAAAGGGAAGTAGTGAAACAACAAGGAATAAATCAGTCTGGTTGAAAGAGAGGACCAAACTGATTTATTCACTCAAGGGAGATGTAGACTAGGTTTTAGACTTTTGATCATATATATGATAGGAAACCACCATTCTGTGTGGAAGCAACATATGGTAGTTCATTCCCACTCAGGAATGACTGGTTTCTTTTCTTAACGTTTAAATCTCTCTAAATATCGTTTCATCACAATGTTCTCCAGCCACTGTGCCAAAGCAGCTGCTTGCCCAGTGCCCCAGACTATATACATTACCCAGCCGTGCTTTTCTGTCGTAACTAAAATCACATTATTTCCTTTCACACTTCGTCGCTTATCTCCCACATTAGCATGTATGCTCCCACCACTAAAGCAGAAACCTGTGTCCATTTCTGTATCCCCAGCACAGCAAGCGGCACACAGGTCCTCAGTGAATGAATGAAAGGATGCATGCTGATGGCAGCAATCAGCATCACTCCCAGAGAGATGGAAAAAAAATCACTAAAATAAAAAATTTATTGATTGATTTGAGAGACAGAGACAGAGAAAGACCTCGATTTGTTGTTCCACTTATTTATGCATTCATTGGTTGATTTCTGTATGCGCTCTGACTGGGGATTGAACTTGCAACCGTGGCATATCAGGACAACACTCTAACCAACTGAGCTACCTTGCCAGGGCTAAATCAGTTCTTGAAGGGCAATTTTTTGTTAATTTTAACTGTGAATTCACTTTACTTTCTCCATTCAACCCTCATTAAACTAACATATCTCGCCCCCCCTTTTCTATTTCTTCCTGTGCTTACCGTATTTTGCCATGTATAATGATTACATACTATGGGCATAATAATCCCATGTATAATGCGCACAAAAACCATGGGTGTGCATTATGCACAGAAATGCACTATGCATGGCAAAATACAAGTAATTCCAGTATGTTTAAATATCACTAACTACAAGCATTATTAACCTAAATATGAAAAAGGAGAAAGGCAAAAACCTATCTAAATTTGGAAAATTTACAAATTATATTATCCAAGTGTGTGTGTGTATAATTTTCATCCTAGAGTCCTAAAAAAGTCTATGGATGATATATATTCAAGATGTATTATTCTATACAGGTCAGAGACCAAATGCTTTTAAAAGTTCCCTTAATGAGTAAGAATCATCAAACTAGAGAGGACTGTACGAGGTCATTTGGTCTCGCCACTTGCACATCAGGGTAGAACTCTCATTTCCAGTTACAGAGAATCTGTGATTTTCCTTGATGTCTGTGGTAAAATTTTTTTTTTCAATAAAAATTTTTTTCCCAAGTGTTCATTCCATGTGTTTGCTCTTCTCTGTGGTCAATGTCTACATCCTCCAAATGATGCATTTATAACTCCACCCTCTCTTTTTCAATGAATAGCCTCAGAGTACATACTAGTTTCCTCAGACTTGTTAAAATGCAGTTTACAAAACTGTACATATCTCTAAAAAAATATCTGAAGAGCTCAGGGACTACTAAGATGATTCCTGGCTCTCAGGTAATAAGCACTTACTGAGAGTCATAAAAACTAATGTGACAGTGAAATATATTATTAACCAAGCTTCAACAATGACTTCCAGAGAGCTCACTGTATTTGCTTTAGAGTAACTGGTCTTTGCTACTTTTTATTATTTCAAACATCATCCAAAATAATAGATCCAAGGTTTAAGATCTGTTTCTAAAACCTAACAAAAGGATGAAAAGGACACTAAATAATTATGAATGAAATGAGGTAGCTCTGTGTAAAATATTTACTGAACTTGGTGTGTGGGTACATGAAGTTCGTTATACAATTCTACTTTTACTCATAGATGCTGACCAACCTCAACTGGAGACATACAAGATTCTAGAACATACAGTATCTGGGTAATTTTTAAAATAATCACCACCCTAACTGGTATGACTCAGTGAATGGGGTGCTGTCCCACAAACCAAAAGGTTGCCAGTTCCATTCCTGCTCAGGGCACATGCCTGGGTTGCCAGCCAGGTCCCCAGTTGGGGGCATGAGAGACAACTGATTAAAGCACATCGATGTTTCTCTCCCTCTCTTTCTCCCTCCTTTCCCCTCTAACAATAAATAAAATCTTTTAAAAAACAGACTATTCAGGACAACAGAAAAAGGTTATTTCACCAGAGCATTGTACCTCAAACTGAACAGTTCAGGGCATTAATGTACCAATTTGCCAAGAATGCTCCAAGTTACATCCAAGACTTGGTTTTTCAAGTTTAACAGTAGTTTTAATTATTCACTAGGAAACCTTTAACGTGCCTCTGACTTCCTAGGCCCCAAATATGATTTGGGTTTAGGAAGTCTCTAGAAATGCTTGTTAAATAAATACTTATTTTTGTAATAGACTGAGAAGAATAAAATGTAAATCTGCTTAATTAAAAGAACATAATATACTTCAAAACCCAAATCTTATAAAACCTATGTTAACTGGCATTTTCCTAATTGAGAAACTCTACAAATTGACTGTGATATAAATCTTAAAAATGCCAGCAATCTGGGCTAATGCTCTAAAAACACTTGTTAAAAAAGAGCCCACAACAGTCCTGGCTAGTGTGGCTCAGTGAACTGAGTGCGAACCCAAAGATGACCAATTCAATTCCCAGTCAGGGCACATGCCTGGATTGTGGACCAAGTTCCCTGTTAGGGGCATGCAAGAGGCAACGACTAATGGATGTACTTCTAGCACATCAATATTTCTCTCCCTCTCTTTCTCCCTCCCCTACCCTCTCTTAAAAGGTAAATAGAATCTTTTTTAAAAGTAGCTCAAAACAAACCATTTCTGAGGAAGAGATAAAAGTTTAAAACATCTACGGCAGGGGTGTCAAACTTTCATGGGGGGAGGGGCACATCAGCCTAGCAGTTGTCTTCAAAGGGCCGAATGTAATTTGAGGACTATATAAATGTAACTCTCCTTAACAAGGGGCAAGGAGCTCTACATTCCGCCCTTTTGAAGGCAACCTTGAGGCTGATGTGGCCCCCTGGTGGAAATGGGTCTGACACCCCTGATCTACAGACTAGTTTCTTTGTATCTGTACATGAAACCACTGCTGTCATATATTGATAAGCAACTCAATAAAACCAAGGCACTCTCCAGCTCCTTATCTGTTAAAAGGCAACACACTTCCCACTAACAATTGCTAATTTTTTAAAACCAAAGTTAGTTTTGAAACAGGTTTATTTATTTAGCATTCTACTTTTGGGTAGATCAATTATTCATTCACACAACACAGGGAACACTGTTCTAGATGCTGGGGATACAGCACTGGGGAACAAAACAGTGTCCCTGCCCTTATAAGGAAACTTACATTCTAGTGGTTGGTTGAGAAAATTTGGTGCAGGTTTACTTCTTATCATTTACTCTGCTTCTCCATACTTTCATGGCTCTTTTACATATGTACTATCAAAGAGGCTTCAGCAGTTTTAAAGTTCAGGTTTGTATGGACCCAAGTAACTGATTCTAGACCAGGCCTTAAAAGAGAGAGTTAGAGAAGCAATAAAGGAGTTTCAATTAGTAAAAATTGCAGTTCGGATAAAACCTAGAACCTATTGGGGCACCATAAAATCAACTCAGTCAGAATTTTTGACAGTAACATCTCAGCCAATCACTTCAAAAAGGCAAATAAAATTTTTACTTTGGCCCTGTCCCTAAATATTTCTCAGTACGAGTTCTTTAATTTAAATTCTATCCTTAAGCAGAATCTCTTTATTAAAACAAAATTTCACAGAAATTTTCTATATTTAAAATGTGCAAAATTCTAGTTGAAATAGAAAAACTGTCATATCCCCATGTCCTTAATATATGCAATGCCTCCAAGACATTTCAGAAACATTTAAAAGTCACTACACTAGGTAACTGTGTTATCTAAAAAAAAACCCAAAAAACATTTTTAAAAGTATTTAGATTTAAATTACTCTGAGATTCCTCTGTAGTATAATATACTGTGACTCTTTAACTATGAGACATGTGGCCAACATAATCTCTCCAAGCCTTAAATTTTCCCATCTACGAAATGATGATGACCTCACAGGTCAGCAAGAAGACATGTTGACCTGTCGACGCTCGAATTATACTCCGATGGTGGCTATGATAAAATTAGCGGTGGCCATTTCTGAACTTAGGACAGGCACTTTATGAGAGCATACGCTTCCGTCTCTGCAGATCTTAATTTCAAGATTTTGTTTCTCTCTCTGCTTTAAAGCCTTCTATAAATTATTTACTATTACATATCTTTTCCCTAGATCACTAGGAACCAGATGGAAAGATTTTTAAGCACTTTATTATACTTATCTTTCCTCAGGGAAGATATGTGCCAGAAATAGTGTGTTAGAGGAGAGGAGGAGGACAACTCTGCTTTAGGCAAAACACAAACAAGAGTTCTTTTTGTTTTGCCTCAATCTGAAAGGGGATGAATAGAACAGGAAGAAACCAAGTGTGACAAGGGGAAGAAAGTGTAACTAAAGAGAATATTCTGGATGAACAGGGAAACAACTCAAACCTTTGAAAAACAGTAACTTCGTAAGTTACAAAAAAAAAAAAAAATTCATGCTTATAAAAATCATAATCCAAAAAAAATAATAACCCAAAGATACATATTTACATAGATACTTATTTTGATCCTTTCAGCTACATTTTTCTTCCTCTGAATAATTTATTAGCTAAAGAATTAGTTATAACAGAGTACCAGATTAATAAAAGGTAAAATGTTATATGGGCATTTTCCTCAAACTTAATTCCAAAAATATTCCATACTAAATGTCAGTGAGTACATTTTTAGAAACCACACTCTCCATCTCCAACTGCTTGATATAAAGTTCAACCACGTATAATGAATAAAGCCAGAGAATACATTTCTATGTATTGTGCTAAATAATATAGAATATTGGTCAATCATATTCTGCTGGAAATGACAGATTTAAGGAACAAAGTCACGAAAACTAAAGGGCAACCTTTAGTTATACAATAAAGAAAACACATTATAAAATCAACAGTTATATTTCAGTTCTTTTCATCCTTTAATATGTAAAAGAAAAAAAATAGACATCTTCAAGACAAACAGATACTAATTGTGCCAAAAAAAGCGTTTGTTCTACAGAGACTGACTGTTAAAGAAGGCATAGCTTTATAATTACAAGCCATTTACACATAAGATAAATAGCCCCCTTCAGTAATAAGTGTCATAAGAAAGTCACGCTATGGATGGTTTTAAGTTCTCAAGGACACTAATCTACGGCAACCCTGGAATTTCACAAAGTCCTATATAGCCAGTCATAAAAATGTTTAAATTCTGAAAGAGCTTCACAACTTCTAAGCTGCATCCTTACATATAACAATCTCTTCTCTATTAGACTGATGAAAGGAACGTATTTCTCGCCCAAAGTTTCCCTGGCAAGTGCCTTTAGAAGGGTTCTCCTTAATCACTGGTTTTCCTATAATCCACGGGATCAATCTTAAGCCTCATCATGAAATTCTCCATCATGAGGAAAATGTTGTCAATTAAGATAGTATTTTTCTATCAACAATATAAGATGTATATTTCATTGATGCTAAAATTTTAAAACTGTGAATCTTATAAATCCAACAGCAAAAATTTTACGAGGAACGTCCAAGATCAACCATCCACCATTTTTATTTAACAGGATGAAGAATATTCCCTGTAAGTCAGAAAATATGTTGAATACTACTACACCTCAGAAAATTCAGGCTTGGTCCCAGTTTTACTGTAAATCAACAGAACTGAATGATTTTGCATAAGTCACCACCATTAAGGCTAATTATGGATCATATACCTTACAGAATTGTTTTAAGAAATACATGAGCATTACTACATTACACGTACCATGAAAATGTAAAGCACAACTGTGATGTCACGTTTCTATTAATGTCATACCTGATTAATATAGTATGTTCAAATCTTCCTAGGGTTGGTTTTAAGTATTTTTTTTTTAAACAAAAACCTAAATTATGCTACTGTTAATTCTGCTCTCAAAATTTAGTTGAAAAGATAATTTAGCCAGTAAATAAAATGACTGTAACTGTTAAACTTAACAGAAAATAGGGAGAACCAAAGTATATTAGAAATTATAGATTTTACAGGTTTCAATTTATATAGTAGAAAATACTTCAATTATGGAAACTAAAGAGTGGAGAGAAGGGTTAATTATCTTTCATAGTACCAATTCAAGTGCTCAGAAACTGGATTTCTTTCCTTCTGGTAATACACTTTTAAAAAATTACACACAGCCCTGGCCAGTGTGGCTCAGTTGGTTAGAGTGTCATTCCATAAACTGAAAGGTCACAGGTTCAATTCCTGGTCAGGGCACATGCCTAGGTTGCAGGTTCCATCCCCAGTAGGGGTACATAAAAGAGGAAACCAATCGCCCTGGCTGGTATGGCTCAGTGGATTGAGTGCTGGCCTAAGAACCAAAGCATCGCCAGTTCAATTCCCAGCCAGGGCACATGCCTGGGTTGCAGGCCAGACCCCCAGTAAGGGGAATATGTGAAAGGCAACCACACACTGACGTTTCTCCCCCTCTCTTTCTCCCTTTCTCTTCCTCTCTTTCTCCCGTACCTTCTCCCCTTCTCTAAAAATAAATAAATAAAATCTTAAAAAAAAAAAAGGCAACTAATTGATGTTTCTTTCCTCCTCTCTCTAAAAATATGAAAGGAAAAATTTTCAAGAAAATGTAGTATTATATATGTGTGTGTATTTTAATGTAGACATTTTTCATTTTAACATAATATAGTTTCAATAGTCTGTCCTACTAGAAAAAGAGGTGTTTTCTATTTTATATGTCTTGACACCTATCTGTTTGAGAATTTAACTCTTCCTGTCAAGAAGAAACCACTCTAAGGGGACTAAATGGTAATGGAAAAAAACACAATGGAGATTAAATTTTAAAAAAAGAAGAAGAAGAAGAAACCACTCATTCAGATATCTGCAAGTAAGGGAACACATTACCTCTGAAAATCAAAGTCAGAAATCAAGTAAATGTTTAGCCCCCACTAGTCCTCCTCCACCATCAGATGCAGCCAGTTAACGGAACCTCTTGCAGTATGTGATCATTTCAAACAAATCCAAACCAAAGAGAACTGAATCCTTTGTTCCATTTAAACAGGTCCATCATCATGTGGATTATCTTCCAAAGTAAAATGATAACACTCTAAGATTACCCAACATCATTTAGACATAGAATCTAAGTTAAGTGAGTTTTGCATTAGGAGTCAGTAATATAAATGGATTTTAAAAGTGACAACAGTACTTGCAAAATGAGTTGTGTGAATTTAAGTATTTACTAATATATTTTCCCCACAATGATTTCCGCACTATAAATGTGCACAAATTTTAAGAAAAATGTATGGTGTTTTGTATAAAAGTCTGTTCTGCTCAACAGTAAAGAAAACTTATTTATGTCATTTGTATTATTTTTGAGCTAAAAGTGCAACTGCTATTTAATAACTGTCTATATTCCAAGTAAGAAATGCTTGTTTAAAAACTGCTCTGAGGAATGGAAAAAAAATTATTAAGCAAAGCACAGCAATTAATTTTATGAGGAATCCCATTATTGCAGATCGAAATCACATAAATAAATGAATGAATAAATTAATAAAACAAATCTCTTCTCTAACAACAGTGTTTAAGAAAAATCATTGCATAATTATTTGACAGGGAATTAAGACTTTTTACCAAGTAGTTCATTTTTATAGCATGCCAATAATCAAATAATAGATTTAATAAATACGTACAGTCCCAGAGAGGACATCATGGGGACAACAGTTGAGAAGGTGACTCTTGCACACTCTGTCATCACTGAATTTGATTCGTTGACGAGTAGTATCTCCTGTAATATAGGAAAATTAGTAACATTCAAGGTTAGACAACTGAATAATGTTTATTTTCTGAAAGCCCTACTATCACTAGCTTTTAATGTGTGGCTATACACACACATTTATAAATCAGTTCAAGAGGGATTAGTTCTTTATGTGATATCTTATAGAAAAACTATTTTAGACAACATGCAGTTGCAGTAGGTGTACTGCACATGTAATTCAAATAGTCAAAGTGGGAAAGCAATGCATTCATTCTGTTAAACAAAGTAATTCAGAAAAGCATAGGACTTAAGAGCAGGAATGGACCTTAATGATTACTGAGTCCAACTCCTTCACACTGCAGATGAGGAAACTGTGGCCTGGAGAGGTTAAGCGGCTTGCAGCAGACCCACTAGGAGAGCTCTACTGGTACACGTTCCCTACTTGACACTAAGCATTGATTTATTTACTTACATTAATTAAAAAACATAAAAAGTAATCTTGCAAACATTGCATACACACTGCGAATCCCCACTGAACCCCAGACGACATTTCTTCCACTATTTTGTTCCAGCTGAAGTGTCTCCCTTTTGCTGCTGGGAGGAGTTAGAGAGGGTAGAATAAACGTGTTTAAGAGCGTACAAACCTGGAAGAAGGACTTACACACCAGTCAAACAAAGGCACATTGCCTAAATGAAAAGTTAACTGTAATGCCTCCAGAGGGCCCACATCTCCAAGTTTTATGTAGCCTGTGCTATATATGGCCTAACTGGACACATTTAAATTCATTCTGTCTTCATATAACACAACACAACTCCTAAGCAATAGGAGCATCCAACCTGGTAATGAAGCCTATCTACTAAAAAATTTACAGATTCCAAGGGGAAAAAAATCTAACTAATAATAAAATATAGATGATAGTTTTGATTTTTTTTTTTTTTTGCTTAGAATCTCTTTGGGGGGGGGGACACAAAACTCTTAACAATGTTATGTAGAGTGAAAGCCGTAAAAAATGTAGGTGTTTTATTTTAGCCTTAAATTGATGCCATCACTGAATG
This sequence comes from Glossophaga mutica, assembly GCA_039655065.1. Lineage (NCBI taxonomy): Eukaryota > Metazoa > Chordata > Mammalia > Chiroptera > Phyllostomidae > Glossophaga > Glossophaga mutica. The sequence continues at coordinate 10,857,619 of CM077313.1, forward strand.
AAAACCTACTGTGAATCACTGAAGCGAGAACTACTGGTACCAAAATAGACTGTTAATACTGCTGTCCTTCACAGGATGCCTGGAGCACCAAAAGCTTTCCTCTAGAAGGTGATTCAATTACTTGAATTGATTTTGGTTTTTCACATGTGAATTACAAAAAAGGTTAAAACTTTACCCCCTTTACCATCCTCTTATTTTGAAGAGTTTAACTCAAAGTCAACTAAATACTATCATTTTTAGGTGGGGTAAGATTTTGTTCAAATTGTTTTAACTTGGTTAAGAGACTTAAAGAACATTCTGATTTGTAACCAGGAAATATATATTTTTAAGAACAGTAATTCACAGCTAAAATGGTAGCTTCAGAGCAGTTCAACAATAGGTTTTCTAGAGGCTATTTTCTAGTTTAAAGTAGGTTATTTTTGACACCACAATTTGGAATAATTCATTTAGTGTTAACGCCTGCTACTATAATGAAGGTTATTTTGAGGATCCTCTTTTCTTTAAACACAACTGCTTTTGTTCCACATTCATTAACACATCTGAAAAGTTAGCAATAACTCACGGCTCGGCGAATGCGGGGCCTTTCTGACACTCCCTTGCAGATTGAAGTAGGCAGGCATAGATACATTGAACCTTTACAAATAAAACAAGGGGCCAGATTGTTCAGTTTGTATAGAAAAGACTCTGCCAGCAATTTCAATACAGCATGTAGAAGTACATGTTGACTGTAAAGATTCTTGTATATGAAAACAAAGGTGAACAAAATCAGGGTGTTTCATTTTTTTAAACATTGACTTAGTAAGTGTGTAATCCTAAAGAAGAATACGACCAACCATAGGTGAAAATTCAAGGCTGGAGTTCTGGAAAGTTGTGTTCCTTGGGCCAACTAAGGTTTTACAAAATGATTTTTTATAAACATATTATTTCCTTCAGACTTCGGTGAGGGCCTTAAGCTCATGTCAGAATGATACAATGATAAGCTGACACGAGAATGGCAATAACGTATTACAAGCTATTTGCCTCCTGGCTTATAAGAAAAATATTTTATTTAAAATCTGTACCCAAATTATGCTGAGAAATTTAAAGATGAAATAAATTTTTTTTTAGTAGAGAAAAAAAATACCTTCCATAGCTAGGAGTCTCCCTACTAGAAGTTTCTAAGCTTTTCAGTAGCACAGCAGCAGAATCGTTTCGGTGCTCTGTCAAACTAATGGCTCACGATTATAAGCCAGGCCTTAGAATAAAATCAAGAATTACAGAAGTTTTACCAAACATTTCATTAAGTAGGGTAACTGTTTTTACTTCAGAAATCACATTAAATCTAGTATTAAGACAGATGTGCCCTGAAGACACAGCTGTCAGCTAAAATATGAACAATTCCAAATATAAATTTAGCAAACATCCCTGATGAGCTTTAAAAGAAATCAGTTTCTATAAATGTTGAAGAGTATTTAAAATGCCTTCTCACTGCACATAAGTGGTTGTTCTATATACATTTGATAACTGTAATAAACACAATAAACACAGCTATCAAAAATCAGCCTATACATTATAGAAACTTTTAAAACAATGAAATAATAAAACTAACACTTTGAAATACAGAAATATCCTGAGAGGAACTAGCAACTGAGTATCTGTTCATTGGTATTACATTACCATGTCTATGTAGTATTTAATAAATTTGGGCTTATGCCATGAAAGCATAATTTAGCTAAACCAACGAAAAAAGTTTTAAATATCGGTAATTTTGGTTTCTGTGAACATTCTGGCCCAAACCATGTTTTTCAAAACTAGGTAAAACAGTGCCCATTAAAGAAAAAAGAAAAAGTGTGGTAGGAAAGGAAGGACTACAATCAACAGGGAACAAATAAGAACCAAATCTTATAATAGAAGGTACTGTTTTATTCATTCAATCTGTTTTTTATCTTTGGGTTTTCTGGGCATACGTTCATATAAAAATAACCTAAGTTAAGAAAAAACAATTGCACTGTTACACTAAATGGGATCAAAATGAGAATCAAGCCTATTTGTGAACACATCCTCTGTGGTAGACGATGGGTTACAAAGAAGCAGAGAAGACAAGCTCTCTACTCTCAAGGAGCCCATCATTTTGCTAGAGAAATAGGACAATCAAGTGAAGTAGGAAGTAATAACACAATGTAGCATGATCCAAGTGCCAAGTGGATATTTCCAATAGTAGTACTTAGGAATTCTAAGACTATAATGACCACCAAGGACTTGAGAGGTTAGAAAAGGCTTCAGTTAGAAACCAAAATTTGCAGGAAAGATAGGACTTAGACCGTAGGAACAAAAAGAAAAGAGTAATCCAGACTGGAGTAATATCTTTGACAAAGCTTACAGAGGCAGAAAGATTTGGGGAATAGTAAGTATATCCTATTTGGCTTTGACAGATGGTTTCATGTAGTGGAATAGGAAAGTTGGGGCAAGAACATTTGGGGGGGTAAAACCTGATTTCTTAAGTGGTTTTTCCTTTCATCCAGATTTTTAGTGTGTAAACTAAGTTAAAAAAAAAAAAAGAAAGAAAGAAAGAAAAGAAAAGAAAGAAAAAAAGTTAAAAAATAGCCATGGCCGGGTAGCTCAGTCAGGTAGAGCACTATCCTGATACATCAAGGTTGTGGGTTCAATCCCTGGTTAGGGCACATATAAGAATCAACCATGAATGCGTAAATAAGTGGAACAACAAATTGATGCCAATTTCTTTCTCTCCCCCCCTCCTTTCTCTCTCTAAAGATTAATTACAATGAAATTTTTTTTTTAAGTTTTAAAATAATGGGCAGAGATTACATCAAGTTATTTGCATTAACAACAAAATGTCCTACCCATAAACACATGGATGTCTCTCTGCCCTATAACCTCCACAATAATTCACTAGACTTTGTATATAACTACAATGCTAACTTTTTAGAATTAGAAACTTGATTTAGAACTGTAGCAGGCAGTGTTCCTCATTTAAAGCAACTCACGTTAGAGTAACAACTCCCTTAACCTCTCATCTTTTTGTTCAACCCCTTCCTAGGTTTCATGAATTATAACCTGTGTTTGGGAACACTTGAGTCACAGGTATACAGTAAAAACTGGAATACATATTTTTCCTCTAGAGGTCTTTCGGCAATGTTCCACTCAGGGAATACGGACACTCTAAAAAGAAGGCTCCTGTCCAAACAGTACTCAAATACTGCTATTCTCCAAATCCCCTTCAATCTATCGGGAGGGGAAAATAGGCACCACTGGAAATCCCAGCACTGCCATTTTATGGGCCTGCCTTTTCTGGAACTTGACTTAGACTTAAATTGTAGTAGTGACACTTAAAACCTTAGCCCAGATGCTATCTGTCATCATTTCACATGGTGCATGCTACTTTCCCAATACCCACCCCCACCCCTCCAGTGCCACCCACCTGATCCCTCCCATACAAACAATCATTCAAATCAACTTTCACAGATCAGGTGCTATTTTAAAAACATCAAAATTTTACTTTACCCATTCTCTCCGATGCTCCCTGTATTTTTTTAAGCTGTGAGTGGATGACCATGCTATGTGATCAACAACTGTGAAGGCTAAGCAAAAGTGAACTGAGTTTAGTATTATAATTTCAAAAGAACCTTAAAGTTTGTAATATTTGACATACATAATGGTATGCAGAATCCTTATTTTACTCCATATTATCAGGCATTAATGGCAAGCAATTTATAAAAACAACTAAATAGTATTTTTTTTTTTTTTTGGTACAGAATTAGCTTAGGGAAAACAGAGAAAGCCCAAAGCACACAAAGCAAACAGAAGCAACCCCTAGTTTATAAGTGGAGGACAGCCCTGACATAGCCTCCAGCGTGACAACCAAAGCTCTCTCTGCAGGTACGCTAGTTAGGGACCACGTATCACTGCTGGCTTGAGACAGGACAAGTACATTCCCTCTAAAATAAAATCCATACCCCTTCAGTGAAAGGAAAGCCAGAGCTAGAGAGGTAAATAACTGAAAGCTTCAAGCTTCTCCTTGCCCTTGAGTCCACAAATGCAGAGCAATGTTCTACCTTCTTATTACCATTTCTTGCAATATAAGCTACTGAGTCCACATAATATGGTGGGAACTATGTAAAGACCCATGACCAATCTCTAGCCTGGTAAAGGGCAGGGCACTAGTAAACCCTTATGTCTTCATGTGGAACCAAGGTAAAAGCCAGTGACTACCGCTGCACAGTGACTATTACACTGAAGAACCAACTCGATCACTTTTACCCCCTCCTCCAATTTTCTCACTAACTCTATCAACTTAGCCCACCTACCTTTGCTGTTCCTTTAGAATTCAGCCTAAAAGTCACCTATAAGAACCCACTTGTAATTAACTTTTAAAAAAAAACGGCCCATGTTCCCTTATTAATAAATATACTTGGTTTAATTCACTGCACATTTATATGATTCAAAGCACACAATTCATTCATAAAAGGACTCACTACCATGTCTTAAAAAGATTATCAATGCTTTGGAAACATTTAATATAACTTGATACATGTCAAACTTTTCAGGAATATATTTATTACATAAGGAAAGGAAAGAAAAAGAGTACTCAGCCGAAGATGGCATTGGGAAAAATCCGTTACGGCCTTTTCCCTTCCAAATGTAATAGCAAGACACTTCTTTCTAACAGAACTTATAAGCATACTGAGTAGTAGTAGCAGCTTTTCCTTTCTCCAAAAAATGCAAAAATAAGGGAACTATACAGTTCAGAAAGGCTATCCCTCTTAATACCTTTATGTGGTCCGATAAGTTTAAAATTACAAGCAGTACAAATAGCACCCCCACCACAATCCCTATGACAAGCCCAACATTTTAAAAATGCAATACCCACTGCAGAAGAAATTTCCAAAACAAGTTCTGGAAATATGGCCAGTGATTAATAATGCTAAAATAACTGTTTAAATCTACCAGCCTACTTGTCTATGAAAATCCAAACAATAAAATTGTAAGGAATGAGACTGGTTAACAGCCTTGGTAGGAGGAAAAAGAGCTTGTAGGGTCTTTCAGAGCTAGCAGAATGGCAATGGAAATACGAGGAGAGAAATACTGAAATAGCTATGTTCCAAGGACTCTATTCCATCGCTTGCCACAACCACATCTTCTCTCATTATACAAGCACAGAGTCTTGGCCACTGGCAGGGGTTAATGCCATCACATTTCTGGAAGGATACATGCTTTAGGAAATCTATCTACACATTTCTCCTCTTAGATTTAAGAAATATATTAGAAAAGCGTGAGTAAATAGTTTCCTAGAAGTTAAGTTCTAGAAGTGGATTATACAGAATGTGTTTTATGGACATATGCCATAAAGTGAGTCCATCAAAAGCTGCAGCCTGCCCTGGCCAGTGTGGCTCAGATGGCTGGAGCATTGTCCCATAACCTAAAAGTTGCAGGTTCAGTTTCCAGTCAAGGCACATACCTGGGCTGTGGTCAGATCCCCAGTCTGGGTGCATATAGGAGGTAACCAATCACTGTTTCTCTCTCACATCATTGTTTCTCTCTCTCCCTTCCATTCTCTCAAAGAGCAATGAAAAAAAAAAAAAGCCCTCAGGTGAGGATTTAAAAAAACCAAAGCTGCAGCCTGCTAAGTTTATATTTTGATACTTACTTGCAGAGCTGCAATTCTGATTTAGCAACACTCCTACTCTGGATACTTGGTGGTTTCTATCACGCAGAATTTTTCTCTACACAAAATTAGAAGTAGTGAAAGCTATCTCTGGCTATGAAGAAATAGCTGAAAAGAACCAAAGAAAAAGCAATTGGCTGATATATCTGTTGAAAAGATAAGTTCTCATTGGCTGATGATAGCTATAAAAGCTAAGCAGAGCCTCCCCTAATCTAAAACCAATGACGAAAAGAAATAAAAAGGGAAAAGAAATGAAAATATTAAAAGACAGGCAACTCAATGATAAAGTTAAAATGAAAAAGATTACCATGAAGGAGACTGAGCCTTACAACTACTGAAACAACATAGCAGAAGCAATGTGTTGAATACACACCAAGTATGTTTCTCAAATTAAGTATTACAGATGGCCCCTTATGTTCCCCTACACAGTGTAGGGGAAAATACACAAAATAACATTTAATTTTTATAGGTATCTGATTGTCCTTGTATTTTTTAAAATACTTCCCCCCACTAAAATTGGACACCTACACTCAGTATCACAGAATTCATAGCTTCCTGAGTAAATTTTTCACTCCCCGCTAGACTTTCAGTCCCTCTAGGATTAGAGACCTATGTCACTACTTTATTGCAGAGTCAAAAGACAACAGAAACAAGTATGTCCATAAGCTCTCAGGAAAGAAAAGGAAGAAATAACTAAAGCAACTCAGCAAGATGGGAATGTTCCTGAAAGTAAGATTCTATTCCTGAGCAATTACAATACCCTACAGCACGTCAGCCAATAGACAGAAGACCATGTCTGGGGAAGTATTCACTCTAATACTAAGAGGCAAATTAAACTCTAACACAGGAACCTCTCAAAATACATGTTTCCTAGAATCTGAGGTGGACCAGCTGTTCTCCTAGTAAGCATGTATTCCCTGTCCATGATGTCAAATCTCAACCACTCCCCCACCCCCACCCCAGCCTCTAGTCCAGTTGTTATTTTTGTTAAGCATCTTTTCCCATAACCAGGCACATTTTCACAGTCCTGCTATTCGAGGTTGGTGAAATCCTCCAGAACTGCTGACCACCACACCAAAAGACTACTGGAGAGGTAAGGAATCAGTTGAGGAGCAAACTTCTCTGGAGAAGTCCAGATGGACCCATAGGGCCTCCTCATCTTCTCCGTCTCACACACCGTGTGTGCTGCTGGCCAGTCATTTCCACTTAGGGGCTTTGGTGTATACAGTTCAAGCAGCTTTCCTTTCACATGAATGACCAGACAGTGTTTTTCAAGTGTGAGATTTGTCCACAGGATGATCTTAGGTGTTACTTGATTTCACCAACACGATGTTTTAAACACCACTCAGTCACTTAGTGGTGATTATTTATTATGAATAAATCAAGGGAAAAAACCTCCATTGGCACTCAATATGTATTTAATGCAGCAAACAAGTTCTAATTTTTAGCACAGGGTAAGTGACAATAGAGTCTAGTTATCTCTTATAACACCATGTAGTTTTCATTGTATTCATTTTTCTGAGGACATAAACTTTAAAGTTATCTTAATTTTTTTTAGAAAGTGAGGTGGAAAAACAGGGTTAAAAAATAGTAAAGCTATTATGTAAACATTTGAGAAACATTATTCTAGAACAAGGTTTCTCAAAATTTTTAAAAGGTTTTTTTAAAATTTACTTTTAGAGAGAGAGGAAGGGAGAAGAAAGAGGAAGAGAAACATCATCAGTGTGGGAGAGAGACATTGGTCCAGTGCTTCTTACACGCTCCCCAATGGGGACCTGGCCAGCAATCCTGGCATGAGCCCTGACTGGGAATTGAACCGGCAAACTTTTGGCTCCAGGCCAGCACTCAACACACTGAGCCACACCAGCTCAAACTTTTAATGTGAATCAGTCATGTAAAAGGCTTCTTAAACACAGAGTGCTGGCCCCACCCCCAGAATTTCTGTAGGCCTGGGGCAGGTACAAGAACTTAAGTTTTTTTAACAAGTTCCTGGGTAATGCTAAGGTTGCTGGTCTGATGATCACACTGAGAACTACTGATTGGAACAGTAATCAACAAAGTTTTTCTTAAAGAGCCAAGTAACAAAAATTTTAAGCTTGCCAGGTACCATGTCTGTTGCAACTTCTCAACTCTGCTGGTCCAAGGCAAAGCAGCCGTAGACACTATATACATAAATAGGCATGGTTGTATTCCAGTAAAATTTTATTTACAAAAAACAGGTGGGCCATAGTGCTATCCCTGATCTGAAACATACCCTCAAGTATAAACTAATAGTTGGACAGAATACAGAAGCAGCTGAACAGCTAGATATAGTATAGATAGCCAACGTGTTCTATCAAAAGGCAAAGCTTTGGAAAATTTAACTCTGAAAGAGAAAACAGGTCTGCAGAAACCTGAGGTCTCAAGAAGATAAAAACAAAAAAACAATTTACCATGCATTCAGGAGTCATGATAAAAGATTCAGCAAGGGCAGCTGGTTAAATTCTTTTCATGTCGAATCACATTAAGTCAAACATCATTGCAGATGGTTCACAACTTAATTAGAATTAGACTGTATGGATCGTTATCTAGAGAGTGGGAGGTTTTTTTTTTGTTTTTTGTTTTTGGAAAAAATATATAGATCCTCTTTTCTATTTCTAGCCCATGTTAAACAGCAAAATATGACATTTAGTTGACTGAGCTACATGTTATGTTCTGATGGCTTTGACTTTTCAAAGTCGTAAGTTACTCAGTTAAAACAAAAACACTGAAGCTGGAGCCAATTTCAGAGTTTTTACAAACTACTTTTCTCTACAGCCTCAGTAACCATACAAACTTGAGGCCTTGTCTTCCAACTTCTACCCAACTGCTGCTGGTGCCTGAGACTTTAAACCAAAAAAGAACAGAGTGACTTTTCTGCAGGGAACAAATCCATAAGACTCCTCTCAGAAACTTACCCTCTCTCTCGATCCCTTATTCTTTTTCCAGCAAATCATCCCAACTTTTTCCATCTTCTCAGTCTACAGTTTCTTAGTAGACTAAGTTGGGTAGTAGAATCGCTTATGCTTCTTCTATACTAACAGCAGCTAGTACATAGCAGCCCTGGGCTTTTAGGATTCAATCCACTTCAAGCACTTTTCTGGAATTCCATTCTTGAGGAGTATCTGCCTATCTCTGCAACCCCACTGACTGACTGCGTGAACCCTTAGCCACTTCAAGCTCTAATGCTTGTACGAAACATCTGGCGCTGAACGCTGTCTGACTCGACCCTGAGCCATGATGCCTGCTTGCCCCTGAATTCCTGTTAGCCATTTTGCACATGCAGCTCACCACCATTCGTACTTACATGACATTTCACCCAACCCAAATCAAAGCATCTACTTGCTGCTTATAGAGATTATGCACTGATAAACAAAATGATTTTTTCCTAGTTTTAATTTTTTTTAACTGAAGTAAAAGGATGGCTCAAAATTATAAGGCTTTTTTTGAGGGGAGCTCAACAACTGTAAAGAATCCAACAACAATGGAGGGTTGTATGAGGTGATACTACTGTTTTCTGGGCTGTTCTGTAGATAGAAATATCATTCAGAGTTCAAAAGGCAAAATGAGTTAATAGTTTTTTTAATGGATAAAATATGTGGGTGTCAACAAAGCTTTCAGTATTTTGATATGCCTGGACCTCTGATTAATTCAAATATTTATTAAAACTGTTTAACCTTTTTATGTTTAGCTACTGTTCAACCTTATGTTTGCTAAAATTTCTTACACTATTAATGAGTTTATAAGCTCTAGAGTAAGACATACCTTTTTTTTTTTTTAAAGTGTGCTTGTATATTAAAGGCTATGCCTCCTTCACTTAAAATGAATAATTCAAGTGGAATAACAGAATGGCTTACAACTGACCAAAAAATAAATATGGCTCATTATGTTAATGAAAAAAATTAAAAGGAAATGCTGTCAATGTTGATGACAATTCAAGGAACACAGATTACAGTAAAGATAATTTTATGAAGAAAAACCACTGAAGATACTACTTCAATTTTTGATTAAATAATTCATTTTGCAGAAAGGCATCGATGTCATAGTGCCCTGCAGGTTCAACAGTTATGTATCACTGACTTACATTAGAGACAAGTAAATGATTTTCTGAACTGTATTGTCCTTGGTAGCTCCCAGGACGAGTATCCTTTTAAGTTTACATCCCATAAACTACAACTACTGAACTATATAACCAATCAACAAAAAATATTAAATTCTGATTAAGGTATTCTATTATTAACTGAGGAAGTATAACATCATGTTTAGGAAGATGACTATCAAAAATAGCTAAAATTATCTATAAGCTTTATCTTGCCCCAAACATTACCTAACCATAGGGGACAACTAATAATGCTATAAAATTATATTCTATATGCTACATTTTATTAGTCTACTGGTTATTTTTGAGGGCCAATTTTCATTCCTGGGCTATTTTAACTTTTCAGAGATGGTCTCTGAACTCATTTAAAGATTATAGCAACTAATAAGTATGGAATCCTCAAAACTACCTTCTGTAACTCCCTTAGTTTCTAAACAAAGAACGTAATTTAAATTCACACCCTCGATTTTGTTTAATTTCCTATCCCTGCATCCTGCCAGGCCTATCTGGGCTCAATACCAGAGACTTAATCATAACCAACAAATTGTTATTTGTTGGCAAAGGGGCTTTAGCGAAGGGACATTCTCACAATGAACCCAACTCGGCGCAAATGGCCATGGTCTGTGCGAAGGCACTGGGTTCCTCCCAGTGTCACACAGACAAGCCCCAACTGCTGCCTGCGTTTTCCTGGGCTGCCTTCCTGCTCCCTGCTTTCATATGGAATAGTTCAGGGAGAACAAATTACCCCTCTCTCTTCTTTTAATTCTAACTAAAACAAAGATATCTATAAAATTTAACATATCTTACACTTCAGATAAAATGATACTGATTTGTATCTACTATGGTTCCTCCCTTCTAAAAATTGTATTATTTTTCCAAGATTTTTGGACTGCAACATAGGAACTTGTTTGGTTTCTCCCATTTAACAAATTACAGATTTAACTTGAGGCAAAAAAGGTTAAGTGACTTACCCAAGGTTACAATTAGAGGTACAGCTGGGGCTAGAAACCAGGTCTCCTGAGTCTCAGCCCAGTGTTCTTTTCCTTAGCCCATGATGCCTTATCAGAAAAATCCAAATACAGTCAGACCCCCAGTTACATGGGTATGAGTTACACTGATTCACATATACAAACTTTATATAGTGTGACCAATGTTTCAACTCACGCGGTACCCTGCTTCCATTTATGCAGTATGCCAGGCATCGGCACGATTTTCAGTGGCACACAGGCGGTTGCCACCACCAGGGCCCTAGGCAAAATTGCAAAGAAGGCAAAGTTTGTCTTTGGCCCTCCCACCTCCCTTACACATTCCTCTCCCACCTCATGGTCATCCCCCTGCCCAGCCTCCCAGCGCCATCATGCTGCCCTCTGGTTGTCCAAAGCCCCCCACACTGTCACCACTCACCCAGGACTGTCCTTTCTGGAAGTGCCCAGTGAAAAAAAAATTACCTCTCCAAGAGGGGGCAAAGGGGTGTGGGGAGAATGGGGACAACTGCAATAGTCTCAGTTTAAAAAAAAAAAACAAAACAAAAAAAAAACCCTCTCCATTTGCCTGCCACTAGAACTCCTATTCCTGAGAATTTCAGTGGTTTAGATGATCTAAATGGTTAACTGATTTAAGTAATTCAAAATAAAGTACATTTAACAGACTTAAATCTCCAAGGAGTTTAAAAGGTAAGTAATTAAAATCTCTGATTTTGGGGAGTGGGAGGTGCCAGGTTTTCCCATTGCCCTGGGCCTCCTGTGCCATTTTAGGTCCCCTCAAAGATAGGACACTAAGGGTTGAGGGGTTACTGCCACCTTGAGCCCACTACCAGAAGACAGTGGTTGCTTTATAGTTAGTCTCCCAGAATTAACGTTTTGTTTTTTTCTAAATTGGACAAAGCTGCCTTAAATACCTCCTACCTACCTTTTCCATCTCCCTCACCCCTCTCGATTCCCCAATTCCACCTTAGTGCCAAACACAACCAACAGCAGTCCCTGTAAGCTGTTTCTGTGTCCAATACAAAGCTTCCCACTATATGGTTTCAAATTACATGGTGTTATTGAGGAAGTATCCATGTTCCCCTATCCCTGAGTAACTTGAAGTTGACTGTATGCTAATAAAGAACAATCCTAATTACGTAAAGTCCTCAATCATAAAATGAAATACGTAAACTCATTTAACTATCTGGTATCTGGTAAGAAGGAAAAGAATGTTCTGATTATTATCTTGTACACATAAAAGAAGTTATGTATCTAAAAAACATTCAATTCTTTTCCTTGAAAGTAGTATGTTTCTTCTAGCCCAACACAGCAGTGAAAATCCAGTCATTTCGACTAAATAATATTGTGGACTCTTAAATATGAATTCACTGGTAAATCCTCTTAGTCTGGAGGCAAAATAAATAAATACATAAATAATCCAGTAACACACAAAAAAACATGAATTTATTTGTATATAGAACAGAATGGATTTTAAGAAATCCATGTTTCTGCTGACTACATACACAGGAATATATATCTATATATTTGGTTTAGCTTTGCAATACTAGATTAGATACCTAGTTCAGAAATTTTTCAGGTGATTCTAGTGTACTTTGATCCAACTACCCTCCTTGTAAAATCAGGAAATTCAATCCACACAGAAGGCACCAAAAATGGTATCTAGCTAGGATTTAAATACATGAATTTTAAATGATTTCTATAATTTTATTAGCTAAAATCCTAGACTAAACCCCTTCACAATTGTGTCTTCGTAATGAAAAAGGAGCACTGTTAAGACATGCTGCAGATGTATAATGACCATTCTTATCTAAAAGTGAAAAATAATAATGGGTAAGTTTCTCTAGTGGCATTTTAAACTGTTACCTTTCAAGGATTTACTACGCAAATAAAATTCATTTCCTTTTCAATGTTCCCCTCCTGTCTATACAACCACAAGTAGACTCGCCATCTACACCTACTTGTCTGTGTTGTACAAGGAAAAGTTCCCAATATGGGTTTTTATTAAAACTGAACTGTGAACACTGAAAAGCCCTTCTAAATATGCATTGCCAAAAAATATTTGGATTCAATAAATTTTTAAAAATCTATTCACATATTTTGCTGCAAAACATTCAAGAAAATATAAAAGCGACTTAAAAATTTAAGGCTGTGTCTTTTCTCTTATGTCAAGCAATTTAAATAACTTGTTAAGAAAAAAACAATTTTCCAATGGCTAAGAAACTATTCGCCTATACAAGCAACATACAAAAATAAACAAGTGTTTTATTTTAGTTTTTTAAGTATTGAACTAGACCTTTCCTCCAAAGTAGCATGGACTTGAGCTGAATTTCAAAGAGTACATTACTAATTACCATCAACAAAAAAGCAACAGCATTTCATCTTTTATTTAAAAATTCTCTTTATAACAAAAAAGATATCCAGCAATTAGTGGTTTTCTATACAAATTCTAACCTAAGTGCCTAAAAGAATCGTTTCCCTCAATTCTACTTCACTGGGCACCAATTTTCAAAATGGCTCTATTTGGGGCACATGCAAGATTTGTCAATATTTACTGAACAAAGCCTCTATTAAATTGTCTAACAAAATGGAGGTCTCGGAAAAAACAGGACATAACATCCCCCCCCCCCAAAATGGGGCCAAACACACCCACTCACGAAACCATGGTTTGGGTCAGATTTTTTCTTAATAGTTGTTTCTGTGGGGGTCGAGGGTGCACTTCAGGGACTGGGTTGATAGTAAAAGGTCTTCTCCAGACCCAGGCAAAGGGGATGGGTGGGGGCAGTTCTCTCTGGATGCTCCGGAGGGCGGCGTCGAGGAATGATCCCAAAGCTCTGGGTTAGGGAGCAGATCAGGGGGGCGGAGGCTCTAGCGGTCCGCAGGTACCTAATCAGACCACAAAACTGGCCGCCGGACTACGCAAGAGAGAGACGTGGGCTCTCCCGCCCCAGCCAAGTCAACACTGAATGCTCAAACTCTCCTTTCGGCTTCCAGGCCCCGCCTAACACCATTGGCAGCAGTTCCCGCCAATCCGCTCGGACACCGCCCCCCCAGCCCGTCTGCCCAGCCCTGATTGGATGGGACCAGAGCCGGGACCTCGTGTTACCAATCTGGGAGCCCCTTACTCAGTCACACACGCAAGCCCAGGTGCGCCCGCAGAGCCCCTTCTCCATCCCCTCCCCCACCCCCAGGGCACTGGCAGAGACTTACCGTCCCGGGAGGTGCCCATCAACTGGTCCAACATCGCGCGCATCTGGGCCTGCGCCGACATGGCTGCGGCGTAGCGGGCGGGCGGGCGGACAGGCGGGGGTGGGGCGCAGACCAGGCCCTTTTGGGCAGTGGGGGACAAGGGAAAGGGCTGGGGGAAGGTGAGACGCTGTCTCGGTTGCCGCTGCCGCCGCCGCCGCCTGAAGGCGTGCGGAAAAGGAGCCGGAGGGTTTACAGAAGAGTCCGGGCTGCGCTCCTGACGACGACGCGTACCCGGAAGGCAGCAGCCCCCGAAAACGACCCTCGCTCCCTCAAGCTCTGTCGGATTCCTGGGACAGAAGCGATATTAGTCACCCGCCAGCAGCCGTCAACCCCCCCCTTCAGGCTCTGACGCCGCTCGCCACCGCCGTCGCTGCGACGTGAGCGCGCACGCTGCTCGCGCTTAGTCGTTTTCTGAGTGGGCTCCACCAACTGCCGACCAACCGTACTTGCTCCGCCCGCTCGGTCCGCCCCGCCCAGGAAGGGTTCCACCCTAACGGCTCTCGTGCGCGTGCACGCGAGCTCTCCTGCCCCCCCCCCAGATATCGCGAGACTTTGGTGCTTCCACGAACCCTAGAGCTGCATCCGCCTTAGGCGCCAAACCTCACGCTCCAGGCTAACAAGTCGGATAGGGGTGCGCGGCACCCTGGGCTGGTGACCCAGGCCCAAATTAGCAAATGTACCAAAAGGTTAGCCCGAGTCTAAAGTGAGTAGAGACCTTGCGGGCTGGTTCGACTGTCAGCAGACATAATAGTTATGAGCGTATTCCTAACCAATACTTACCGACCAATTAACTCGTTCCCAGGGACCCACCATGATTTGTGCAGACACAACCCTTTTCTTACTGCTGCCCGACCCTTTACGAAAGGAGCCTGGAGATCCGACATCTACCTGGTTCGTTTTCCTTCGTGTACATACAGGCATTAAGCTCCCCGAACGAGGATAAATAAAATTCAGAAAATAACACCTGGAATTGATAACAGGAGATATAAAGGAAACAGGAGATATAACCCATTTCGGATCAATATCATTATTACTTGTAATAACAGCAGGAAGCTGTTGGTCTAAACTAGGAACTGCGGAGGTTAAGCAGTATTCTAAGAAAGGAGAGGTAGTGATCTTGCAGAGAATTTTTTCCTGCTTAAAAGAGAAATTTAAAGGATAAGGCCTTTCTTTTCATTGAATCAGCAGCAACGGAAAAATGCCTGCGTTCATAGCTGGCCGTCGCCCTGGATTCAAAACCCATGGTGGGACCTTGAGCAATTTATTTCTCAACCTCATGTTTAATGCAAATAGGAACCATGTAGCACTGTTGTGAGGCCTAATTGACCTAACAGAAAATGCCTAGCCCGAAGCCTTGCCCCAGCGCTTTAACCGCTTTTTATAAACTATTAATTCCTCAAGATGAGACATAGGTACTTCTAGATACTTTGAAAGGAAATAATGGTAAAATTTTTTGTTTCATTAAAATTTTATATACATCGCCTTGGAACTTAAACTTTATTAGCACGATCAACACAAAATTAGCATGAACTAGCAATCATTGACCCTGGATCCTTAAATGCATATTGAGCCAAAAAAAAAAAAAGGGGGGGGGATTACCTTTGGTAACTGACAAGATAGCTTTTCCATTCAGTTATTCAGTTAACTTAAAATTCAAACTCCAAACACTAGGAATGTCATCCTTTGAAAGTTATGTACAATAAAAGAAAAATGTTCAAATTAATGTATCCCAAAGGGATGTACTATTATATATGTACATAATATCCATAAGAAGAAGAAAACCCTAAAGTGTTGAAAAATTATGTTAGTGAAGAGATTTTAGTCTTAACCTTGTCGTTTACCTTTCTGGTTGCTTACATCTCTTATAAACAGCATTTAGATTTTGTTTTTTAAATAGTCTGATATTCACTGTTTTTTTTTTTTTTTTTTTTTTGACCAATACAAAAATTTATTTAACAAAAGTTCAATGTGAAAAGGTACAAGACTCAAATTTTATATTGTAATAAAACAGGAGATGTGGCGAGGGGATGTGGAAGCAGTTGATTTCTCTGGTGAACACGGCCATTCTTTATACTCGTTCCAAGGCTTCTAACATGATGATACTATTGCCTCGTATTACCACCATTCCAATATTGTTCTGTTGCCCACTAGTTGCCATCTCCACACATTCATCTATGACAAGATTCATAAACGGATCAAATCCCCGCAAGATTCCTTGGACATGTCTACCACCATTTAATTTCAACGATAACTTCTTGTCCATAAATTTTTTTAGCTCGGGGGGGTGAGCTTTGCTCATGGTGCCTATTCAGCGAGCTCAAAGATGCCTCCAAAAAGAATGATATTCACTGTTTTTTAGTTGAAATATTTAATCTTTTATATTCATGTCATTGGTCATATGTTTGGGTTTAAAGTTTTTATTTTGTCTATTTGTGTCAAATGTTTTATGTTTAATATTTCTGTCCTTTCTTGCTTGCCTTTTGATCATTCCATTGTTTACCCTCCTGGTAGTTTGGAAGTTTTATCCCATTTTTATTCTTTAATGGTTAGCCTAGAAGTTATAACAGGCATCTTTAATGTATCAAAGTCTAATTTCATCAATACCTTTACATGTCCTCCCAAGAAATAACACAGGGAACCTAGGAAACCAACTCCAACTTCTTGTTATATGCTCTCATTGTGTGTTTTAGTTCTAGGATTTTTTTAAAAACTAAGTTTCACGCCCTGGCTGGCGTAGCTCAGTGGATTGAGCGCGGGCTGCGAACCAAAGGGTTGCAGGTTCGATTCCCAGTCAGGGCACATGCCTGGGTTGCAGGCCAGGCCCCTAGTGGGGGCCACGTGAGAGGCAACCACACATTGATGTTTCTCTCCCTCTCTTTCTCCCTCCCTTCCCCTCTCTAAAAATAAATAAATAAATAAATAAATCTTAAAAAAAAAAAAAAAAACAAAAACCAAGTTTCATATAATCAATGTTTATTTACCACTTTCTTTGCTCTTCATTCCTTCTGGAATCTCTGCCTTTCCATCTGGGATCATTTCCCTTCTGTCCAAAGTTTAAACTTTAGGACAGGAGTCAGCAATCTGCAGTCCACAGGCCAAATCTAGCCTACTACCTATTTTTGTGAATAGTTTCATTGGAATACTGCCAGGCTCATTCACTTGCTATTGTCTGTGGTTTCTTTTGCACTACAACGGCAAAGTGGTTGTGACAGATATCGCACCATATGGCCTGCAAGACTAAAATATTTACTATCTGGCTCTTTATAGAAGTTTGCCTACCCTGCTTGTTTGCTTTTGTGCTTGCCTGTTAGTGAGGAACTCTCGCATTTTATATTTATTGATTTTAGAGAGAGAGGAAGAGACAGAAAGAAACATCGATCTGTTGTTCCACTTATTCATGCATTCACTGGTTGATTCTTGTATGTGCCCTGACCAGGGACCGAACCTGCAATTTTGGCATATTGGGACGATGCTCTAACCAACTGAGCTACCTGACCAAGGCCTCTCACATTTTTGTTGATGTGAAAAGATCTTTATTTTGGCTTTCTTAATTCCAAATGAATATTTTTATTGGATATAGAATTCTCAACTGGAAGTTACTTTCTTTTGGCACATGGATTGTATCTTTCCTGCCGCCTTTTACCTTCCATTGCCCTAAGAAGTCAGTTTGCAGTCTGTCATTCCTTTGAAGATATTGGCTGCTTTCCAATTTTGTTCTTTTTGCCTTTGATTTCTGAAATTTACTATGATGGATCTGGGTGCGGTTTCTTTTATTCTTATTTTTTTAAAGACTTTATTTTTAGAGGGAGGGAGAGAGAGAAACATCGATCGGTTGCCTCTTGAATGTGTCCCAACTGGGGACCAAACCCACCACCCAGGCTTGTGCCCCTACAGGTAATCCAACCAGCAACCTTTCACTTTGTGGAAGGACGCCTAACCAAGCCACACTGGTCCAAGCTGGATTTATTTTTATTTATTGCGCTTGGAAGAGTCTTGAATTATGCTAAATTCTAATAGAATTCAGTGAAAGGAAGCAGTTGAAAATAAAGGAGAAAAGGTAGGAGAGAGCAAAGTCAAAGAATGTGATAAAGCAGGTACCATATAAAAAAGCAGAGTAGTAAGTAACACAGTGCCAAAATGGCAGGATTCCCTAATTCTGGGAACTTCCTAGCATAGAAAGATTATTACTAATACAGTACATGTACCAGAAACAATTCTTTCTCTTTCTAACACTGAGTTCAGCTAATTCTTGATAAAAGGTACAGATTGATTACCTCAGAGGGATAAAAATGGTCTAAGCAGATTTGTTAAACCATAAGAACTGGTTTATATTCCAAGAAGACTAGTGGTAATAGGGCTTAGAGGAAGGCTCAATGATAAAAGAATGAGTGTAGTAAAAGATGAAAATAAGGTTTTCTTTGTGTCAGGCATTTATTATGTACTGTGCAAATGTTTTAGGTAAACATTATTCTCATTTATTACAACCACCTTGTTGGCATTTCCGTTGTACGGAAGACAGAACACACTCCAGTCAACTCACCTGCCCACGGTTACACAGCTGGTAAATTATAAGGTGGGGTGAAAACCTAGGTCTGTGTGAGTTCAAACCCGTAATATATTTTTTTTCAGGTTTTATTTATTTCCTTTCAGAGAGAGGGGAAGGGAGAAAAAGAGGAAGAGAAATATCAACATGGGAGAGATACATGGATCAGTGCCTCTCGCCCCCAACTGGGGACCTGACCCACAACCCAGGGACATTCCTGACTGGGAATCAAACTGGCGACCTCTTGGTTCACAGGCCAGCGCTCAGTCCACTGAGCAACACCAGCCAGCACCACAATGAATATTTCTTAACTTGTTAGGCAGTTCTGCCTCCATTTGCTTTCTATAAAATGTATTTATTGCGTATATAATATTATAACAACAAAAAAATGAAAATATCAACCTATCCTAATCCTTTTGCTTCCTTCTTTTTAGCAAAATGTGTTTGAGTAATATATTGGGTTGGCCAAAGAGTCCATTGTTTTTTTTGCAATGGCTCTAGTAACACTTAGTTGCCTGTAACTTCATTCAAAACAGTTTTTCGTTAGATTCTATTATGATAGCTGTCATATATCAATGTGAATTTTTAAAAAACATCAAAATGGGTGAAATTTTGTGTAGCCATTTTAATATTGAAGATGGAAGAAAATATGCAACATTTTTGACATATTATGTTTTATTATTTCAGGAAAGGTAAAAAGGCAACTGAAACAAAAAAGATTTGTGCAGTATATGGAGGTGCTGTGACTGATCAAACCTGTCAGAAGTGGTTTGTGAAGTTTCTGGGTACTATTGACATTTTAGCCAAATAATTCTTTGCTATAGGACTGCCTTATGCATTGGAAGGTGTTGAGCGGCACCCCTGGCTTCTACCCACTAGAAGCCAATAGCAGGAGATAGCCAACATACTTAAAATATCCAAATCAATAAAGTTGTTTGTGAAAATGGAAAATGTGTCTTTTATTTTACAGAAAAAACTTAACAGATTTTTTGGCCAACCCAAAACCATGTCAATGAAACAAAATGGGGAAGAGAAGTATGTTAAACATTTATACTTTCGCCTTGGCATTGATTGGAGCCTTGTCCCATACACCAAAAGAAGGTTGTGGGTTCAATTCCCAGTAAGGGCACATACCTAGGTTGTGGGGTCAATCCCCCATGGGAACACATTTGAAAGGCAACTTATCAGTTTCTATCTTACAATGATGTTTCTCCCCCTCCCCCAACTTCCTTCCTCTCTCTAAAATCTATAGACATATCCTTGAGTGAGGATTAAAAAGAAAGCATTTCTAGTTTTTGATCTGTTTAACTGAATAAATGCTGTTTGACCTCTTAATTCTATTATTTTGATGTTAATTTAGAAGAGATGGTGCAATGCTTTATAAATAGTTCCGTTCAGATTGTACTGCTTCTAATGAGCAGAGCTAACTGAGCCAGGCATTCGAAACAATGATTGAATAATGCTACGTTTAAGTCACTGTATCAGGTGCTTTCCAGACAACAAAAATGAATGACATGTGATCCTTACTCTTAAGAACCATATGGTCCAGGAAAAAGAACTTACGTAAGACATGCCTACAATTATAATACCAGAAGACATATACCGCAAAGGACACAGATAAAGAACTGTTGGCATTTTACAGAAAAATTTTTATTTGAGGAATTCAGGATGTTAGAAACAAGGGGGCCATTTAGGAGACTAGCTTAATACTCCAAAAGATTATCAGTGTCTGAACTGGAACAGAGGCAGTGAAGACTGAGCAGGGAGGATGTTAGAGCTACTGCAAAAGAACTGCCGGCTACTTGGATGTGGAGAAAGAAGAGGGGAATACAGAATGAAGCCCCAGTTTTTCACTTGGTTGGCCAAGTTCATGGTAGAGCCCTTCACTCTGATAGAAAACTCAAGACACGGAGAAATCTGACATGAAGATTAAAAGGCAGAAGGACAGAGGTCAGTTCATTCCTCCTCCCTCTTCCTGGTCTACCTCCCTGAGGCCTGAAGTTGAGTGGTGTCCATGGTCTTAGGTAGAACAGTCATCTCTGTCAGGCCAAGGAAGGTAATACAGGGGCAGGCAAAAGTGGGTTTACAGCTGTGAGTACGTGGAAGTTTATTTTTGTTTTATTTATTATTGTACTATATATTATTAACATACTTTTGCCCACCCCACAATAGCACCCCACGGTTAGCCCATCCCATTGACCTGAATTCAGGCGACATCTTTGTGCATCTCATTAACTCTCCTCAGTAACCCTATTTGAGGGCGCCACCTGCTTCCTACCAGGATATTAGTGTACTTCTAATAAAGTATATATGTATAATTGTGCGTCTGTATATATATAGGAAATATTTGGAAAGATGTACACCAAACTATTAGTACTAGGTACCACCTGGGAATGGGAATGTGGGGGAGGGAGACAAAGGGAAGGAAAAGTGGGCTTTGCCCTGACCGGTGGTGGCTCAGTTGGTTGGACGTCATCCAGCTTTCAATTCCCGGTCAGGGCACTTGCCTGGGTTGCGGGTTAGGCATGTACAAGAGGCAACCAATCGATGTTTCTCTCCCACATCGATGATTCTCTCCCTCTTTCTCCCTCCCTTCTACTCTCTCTAAAAATAAATAAAATCTTTAAAAAAGAAGAGGGCTTTTATGTCTATACCATTTGAATTCCTTACCAATAGGCTTGTGTTACTTTAAAATAAAAATACTAATAAAGAGTTTTAAAAGTAAATCCAGAACATCAATCAGCCTACTGTAAGAAGTTTGATCAATTAATTCACTGAGAGGAAAGATGAAATCTCCTTAAGAAACACTTGGCCAACAAAATGACAGAGAAAATCCCTAAACTTTAAAAAAAATTTAATGATAAATACATAATGATAGAAATAATTAAATTCTTGTGTGAAGGCAGCATCCGAGGAACTTCTCCATTTTCATGGCTCCCAGCCCTTCCCTCCGGGCTGCTGGGGCAACTTGAGACCCACCAAGCCAGCTGACTCCTCCACCGAGCGCTCACCCTTGCCATGAAATTCCTGATGAAGGGCCACATGTTCACGGACGCTGCGCAGGAGGCAGAGGTAGGTGGCAGCTTGGAAATGAAGCTCGTGTTGGGCCCTGCACAGCTTCTCACTGGTGACCTAGAGAAGTAGCAAAGTCGGGTACTCTATCAACAGCCCAGCAAAAGGCCACAAAGTAAGATTTAATAAATATTCTAGAGAAATAAAACTGAAAAGGAAGTAGAAACTTGTATATGTGTACACTTAATACATATCTAGAGGAACTCTGTAATTGGTGGTGATTCGGAAAGCTGACCTCCAGTTAACTGAAGAGTTTTACAAAGTTTCACTGAGGTGTTTCGTTGAATGAGCACACATTTTAATACTGGAAGGAAGTCATCTAGTTCCAACTCTCTCATCTCACAAATGAGGAAACTAAGGCCCAGAGAGGCTGGGTGGTTGTTTAATGACAGAGGTGGGATCATTAATGTCACCTCAGAAATATAATGTAGAATTTTCTCCCCTTCAAATAAAGGACTGCTTCTTGTATGACTGTGGACTTTGCTTCATGTGGCACATGCCTTTCATGTCAATGAAAATTTAAAACATATTCTAAAACAAGAGCTTTGTCCTCAATAATAACAAAATGAAGTTTTTACATCTAAAAGTAATATGCATATATTCATGTCACTCTTACTCTCACAGTGTACTTATCCATCTGAAAAATCTGGATTCTGATGACCCTCAGAAGATGGACACTTCAGAGCAATTCTGAAGTCCTCAGTGACTTTAAAGTCGGTTTTGTTGTCTTCATAATTAATTTCCAGATGGAGGAAGTTAGCCCACTGCCCTTCACTTGACCAGTTTTGTGCTCTGTGGCTGTGAGAAAGGGGTGGGAAGGCTGAGATGGAGATGTGTGCACAGCCTCGGTGACTTAAGGGGCCTGTCCAGTGTGGATTCATCTGACACTATTGCCTACAGAATCCCCTTTCTTTATTTAAATACCTAGGGTTAGAATCTGAAAATCAGAAAGTGTGATTTAAGATCTGCAGATCACATATGTGCAAATGCCACTCATATGCTGCTCAAAAGTAGAATTCATCTGCCTTAATCAATTTAACTTTTTATAATTAAACATTTATGGGGTTGACATTGGTCAACACCAATGTCAAGCATCAACAAAGGGTAATATCCACTTGGTATAGAAACCTAAATTGATAGGATCTGAAATAGGAATTCTGCGTTAGTACAGCACAGGAGAATACTATTCTTGCTTTAGCTGGGCCTGAATCATGAGGAGTTTGAAGAGAAGGGTCAATCAAGAATATAACACAGTACAGGAATCAAAAGAGATAAAAAGAAGTAGAAAACTGTATTTTCCCTAAGGGGAAATGGGAGGTTTCTCCCCGGTGGAACTCCTTCAGCCTAGGGAAAGGATAGACAAAATGGACATAGATGTCCATTGCGTTAGCTCTGAGCCAGCAGGAAATAGAGACCATTCCCCATATCCTTATGTGCATTCCACAGAGCAATGTTTTTGGAATTTATAGCACAAAATTCTGATTTATTGCCAGGGAATTTTACAGCCATTACCAAGCCTCTCTAAAGGATGGTAATAATGCTTCCACAGGGAACAACTATAAACATGTCACCTTCTTAAAAACCTTAGAATGATCTATCTACCATCTACCTCATCTGTCTCCACTTCACCAATTACACCCTGAGCTTTAGCCATTCTCATTTGTCAGTTCTCACCTCCAGACTTTAAGTTGTGCAGCTTCTTTATTTACTTACACCTCATTTTCGCAGTCCCCATTTGCTTGCTAACTCCAATTTATCCTTAAGTGCCTGCTTAATGAATTACTTTCTGAAGCCTACTCCTTCTGTATACTAGGAATCCCTGTTGTATACTGCCTGAGCACTTATTCTAAGTGCTTGGTCAGAAGGATGATCTTCAGGCAGACTGTAAACTTCCTATTAGACAGGGCCCTTGTGCACGTACTTCGTTTTTAGCCAAGTTCCTAGAAGTTCCTAACATTGTGGCCTTCTAACACTTCGCTGAATTTTAGTTCTAATATTTTGTATTCTAACTTCCATGGCTCAGGAATTCGACATTTAGGTTGATAGTTCTCCCTTTTCCTACATTGTTCAAAGGATCGTGTTTCCTTCTGCAGAGTCCAAGATGACTGACTGTCCAGTGTAGTATTTCTGAAATATGTTGCAAACTCTCTCAAGTTAGACACCTAACTTCAAAGGCAGTCATTGACGGAAGACTCATATGGGAAACCAGGCAACCTCGTTTTGAGTTGTTCTTATACATGTCGCTTAAAGGGTCGCTGTTCCTGTTTCAGTTGCCCATTAAAAAATGAAACTATCTTCTACTGCTCTTGCCTAAGGGGGATATGGCATGTGGATTTCACAAAGGAATTTCTCATGGATGTCTTCCCATATGTTTCTATCAGCTACATAAGTAAAAATGTAATGTTGTATATCAAGTTAATGTCGTAACTGACAATACAATCTCATTACAAGTTTCTAGTTCCGCTCTACAAAGCACCATTTTTTAAAGTGATGTAGGAGGTAGAATGTAAGTAAAACAGTTTCTGCTCTTCAGGAAGCTCCCTATACTCCACACATTATCAGTTTTTCTCTGTCTCAAAAATTGCTTCTAGGAATAACTTTACTAAGGAAGGGGCGGGTAGAGTAGATAGATCCCGTGGGTGGTGGCCCTACACTTGTCCACCACATACATACACCTTTTCCACCTGTATTTCCTCATTCCCCTCTTCGACTTTTCCCTCCGGTTTGTGCAAAAGACAGCCAATGAAATCCTCGGACACGGCTCCACCCCCGGCGACAGCACGGTTCCGCGCGTCCTGGATCGGCCCCTGGGCTAAGGCTGTGGACCATAACCTACGGAGGGCCTGGGAGTTTTTTGCCCGAATCGGACCGGGTGGGAGGGTCGGCGCCAGACGTGCAGGCGTTCTGGCCCGGCGCTGTCTTCGCCCGCCCAGGCCCTACTCTCCCTCCCATCCCGGACGGAGGGTCCCGTACCCGATGTGCACGGAAAGCCTTCACGAGATACCGATAGGCCGCGGTGTCGCGATAGGGTCGACCAGTGGCTGCGTTCAGGTAGCGCAACTCCCGTAAAAGGCCTCGCCAAGTGCGTACCGGAGACCCGAGGGCCGCCATTTTGCGGCGCTCCCAGCCAGGTGCCCCACGGCGCCCTACGCCCCTCTAACTCCCTCACCCCCGAGCCCAGCCGCTCAATGGTACGTTCGGACCCGCACTAACGGCTCCCCTCCTCGATTGCGAAACAGTGGAAAGTCTCACTTCCCTTCTCTGCGGAGCCTTATTAATCAAACGCCGAGCAGATCCCTAAGGAGTTAAGGGAAAAGCAAAGGGAAGCCGAGGGTTATTGACGAGCTGGAAAAAAAAGCCAGGCGAGGGAAAATGAAGTCCTTTCCGGATTGCATTTAAGATGCTATTAGCCGATGACCTCTTGAGCCTCGAGTAATGAAGGGCTGGCGGGAATCGATCTGAAACAACACAACGGAACTATATTATTTTTAGAGGGGATAACAATTCAACGTATTGACTTCCAAAAATCAGAGAGAATGGAGTGTGCTGATGCTCGTAAATTGTAACCTAACACCGGAAAATCCACACGTACACTTAGCATTTTTTAAAAGTAAAATTAAGCTGGTACGTATTTACAATTATTTTTTGAAAGGAAAAACAATAAAAAAGAGATCACCCCAGATGGGACTCGAACCCACAATCCCTGGCTTAGGAGGCCAATGCCTTATCCATTAGGCCACTGGGGCTTCTGTGAACGATGTCCTTAGGTAACGTATTCAACTTTTTCCTCTTTCGTACGTCATTTTAACCAAGACTTCTTAACCTATCCTGGGACACCACACCTAGTACCAATATGAAAGACGAAGCATGCTGGGAATTGTAGTTAAGAGAACAAAAGGCTGCGTTACAACTCCAAACGGTTTACCCTGGAACAGCACCGTGGCTCCGAACGGAGAACGGGGGCGCGCACGCTTTTGCATACGTATTTGCCTGCGTGCTTATCCCCGCGCCTGCGCAGAAGCAGGCTTGCGACGTCGCGGAGCCGAGCACGCTGGGTACGCTGGCCGAATCTCCGACCCTTCTAGGACTTTGCTCCGTCGGGTTTTTCACCGGAAACAGCCGGCCCCTTCCGGTGTTGCGGCCTTTCGGACTTACTTTGCTTCTAGCCCACCGTTAGGTGGCGATCGCCCCGGTCATTTTCTGTTTCCGGTTGAAGGGCTGAGGCCATTTCCGCAGAGCCAGTGGAGAGGTAGAAACGCGTACTTCGTCTTCTGAATCGGCGGTTCAGTAATAAACTTGAGGCAACGGGGAATTAGTGCATTAGGGATTAGCTAGTTGGAAATAATTAGGAGTTATTTTCTGGTTCTGTACCTAAATGTATAACTTGGATAAGTTACTTCTTTGAGATTCAGCCAGCTTAACCCCTGATGAGTCTCGTAGGTGCTCCCCAGTGCCCGTAATATAAAGCTCAGACTATTGGACCCTGCCTGAGTTGACCCTTATTTCAACCTTCAACGCTCAATGTTCTGTTTCCTCTCACCCTGTCCTTCAGCTGCCTGAACTCTCGTTGTTTTCCCACACTTGTTAACCGTTTCTGCCTGAAAACCGTTTGTATTAATATTTCTATTTACCTTTTGGGCTTCAAGTTTCCTTGAGAGGTCTAGGTCAGACATTTCTCTAGGCCGTTGTGGTTGAGTTAAAGTGATTCACTTCATCTCCTCTGGGTTTCTCTAGATAATTACGTGTGTAATTTTACCTTTTGCAGCTATGTTACCTATGTCTCAACTGCATCATCTTCCACAAGAGCCAAGATGCAACGGGAATTCCCCCTCTAACAGCTCATTCCTAGGTCCCCTATCAGGGCCCACGAGCTCTAGCTGTGGCCAGCTTTATGTAACCTTTCATAGTTTGGCTGGAATCCTGACACTTCGAGAATCAGAAGAGGAAACTAGTATGACTTACTGTGAATGAATCTCTTCCTGTTACTCATTTTGTCAAACTGTAATTTCTAAGTATCTGATTTTAATTTTTTAAAATATTTTTACAAGTATCTGATTTTAAAGGCAAATATGCAGAAGTAACCCCTTATAGGGATTATAAATGATTATAAAATATAAATTATTATTATTCTTTGATAGAATGCTTTCAGTTTTTCTTCTAGATAAAAATTTGTTAGAAATAAGATGTGGTAAATTTAAACCAGCTCTGAGTAAGTAGGAGAATTTATAGGCAGCAGGTCTTCAATTACTGTTGACGTGTTGTGGGAAGAGGCAATAAGAAGTAATTTGAATTTCTTTTTTTTTACTGAGCTGCCAAGAGGCTTTTCTTCCACCCTAAGCCTTTCTTACATCAAGGTAAATAGATAATCATAAAATACTGACTCTGTGTAGCCACTAATCTCCACAGATATGCTGCCCCCCCAGCAGTCTTCTCCTGTTATATATAATATGTATACCTGTATGTAGCTCCTTATGTTAAGAGGAGACACTTATTTTCCTTCCCACTCACCCCTCCCCATTTTGAATCTCATCCAGCCTTGTTACTGGCTTTGACCAAAAGAATGTAGCAGTAGTGACATTCTGAGACTCTTGTATGGAATGCCAGGACTTAGATTGGCAGATTTTGCTTCCTGCGTCTTATCTAGCTACTGTACTGTCAAAGGCACTTATCTCAAGGCACTTGGAGGACTACTGAGAAGGCCCAACTGAGCCCTCAGCTGACAGCACCAACTACCCTCCCCAAGAGTGAACCATCTTGTTTTGTTTTTTAAAGATTTTATTTACCTTAGGGAAAAGGGAAGGGAGGGAGAAAGAAGAGAGAAACATCAATGTGCTAGATAGAGATACATCGATAGGTTGCCTCTTGCATGCCCCCAACTGGGGACCTGGCCCTCAACCCATGGAATGTGCCCTGGATTGGGAATTGAACTGGTGACCTTTCAGTTTGCAGATTGGCCCTCAATCCATTGAGCCACACCAGCGAGGGCGGAGTGAACCATCTTGAATGTCCCAATCCACTGGCACCCCCAGATAACTGCAGTCTTAGCCATCATCACGTGGAGTGGAGAATAGCTCAGCTAAACCCAATCGAAAAAAAACATTAAAGGTAATAAAAGGACTGTTGTTTAGGAATAATTTAACTATGTTTTGGAATTACTATGCAGCAATCAAAAACCAAATCAGTTTGAAGTTTCTTAGAGACAGTTTAGCTAAATTTAAATTTTGCAGCTTTAGGGAATCTAAATTCCTAGTGCAGGGCTACAAACTCAAACCCTATAGTGGAGACCAGGCAGGTAACACACAAATGAATCAGGCCAGGTGGGTTCCTCCTTCCGCTAAAGGAGCTATCTCATTGTTGCAAAGCAGGAGTGTAGTCCCAGAGCTCTGGATTTTTTCAAAGATTTTATTTATTTATTTTCAGATAAAGAGATGAGGGAGAGAGGAAGGGAAACGCTGATTGGTTGCCTCTCACATTCTCCCAACTGGGGACCTGGTCTGCAACCCAGGCATGTGCCCTGACCGGGAACTGAACCAGAGACCTTTTCATTTTTCCGGGCCGGTGCTCAATCCACTGAACCACGCTGGCCAGGGCGAGCTTTTGATTTTTTGAGAGAAGTTGTAAATCCAGAATGCTTTTTGAAATGCCGTAAGTTTTCAATGTTAGCAGCCAGGCAGAAATAACACTTTGTCAAAAACACTTCTGTTGGCCTTATATAAAACCAAGGTTTGCAAGTGTGCGAGCCATGTCCCAGGATATTTTACAGGTAGTGTTTCATTTGATCTTGACCACAATCCTAAGAGGTAGCACTCTGATTTTACCACTTACAAAAGTGGGGGTGGTGCACATACAGGGCAGTGCACAAATGATGTGTTGTAGAACTGAGCACCTGAAAACTAGTTTTGTCAACCAGTGCCACCCCAATAAACTGAAAAGTAAAACAAATGTGGGAGCGCTCTCCGAGTAGTTTCATGGTTCAGCCAGCTGCTCAGTGGAGAGCTGCTCTTTGACCCCATGCAATTTGGCTCAAAGCTTTTTTTTTTTTCCTTTTTCAAATTATAAGAGAAAGTTTATTTAGAAAGTCCCAGAGGTAGAAAAGGTGAGCCAGCTGGGCTGCATGGGCTCAGGGAATGAGTTACAGAGGCAAAAGAAGGGCCCTTGGAGCTTAGGAAAAAGAAAGGGGGTAAGGTGTGGGTGTATTCCAGGGAGAAAGAATGTGCTCAAAGCCTATTTAGAGAAAAAAAAAGGTTTATAGCAGTAAAGGAATTTTTAAAAAGATTTATTTACTTTTAGAGAAAGGGGAATGGAGGGAGGAAGAGGGAGAGAAACATAGATGTGTGAGAGATGCATGTATTGATTAGTTGCCTCTCACACGCCCTCAACTGGGAACCTGGCCCGCAACCCAAACACATGCCCTGACCGCAAACCAAACCAGCAACCTTTCGTCTCGCAGGCTGGCACTCAATCCACTGAGCCACACCAGCCAGGGCCAGAAAAGGCATTTTAATTTAAAAAATGCTGGGTGATACTCAGAATTCCCTAGTAAGGCTAGAGATCCAGCTTGGAAACTACATAGCCAAGAACCTCACCCAAATCCTGCCCCAGATATGCTCCAGTGAAAGCGTCACCAGGCACAGTCACTACAGCTTGCAAGGTTGACACAGTGACACTGGACAAGGCCTGGACACCAACACCAAGGCTGCTGTTCCAGGACACTGCCTAGAGCTGGCTTCTCCTTCCAGTTGTGCCAGAATGGATTAAGTCATTACCTAAGAGTCACGTTCTGCAGCAAGTACTTATAATTAGCATGGGCAGGGTCATGTTCCCATGTAATAGTCAAGGGAGGCTGGCAAAGCAAATATTTTATTGTTCAGTGAATTTTAATTGATCTCCTGCTATGAGTCAGGCACTTTTCAAGATGCCAGGAACACAAAAATAGTAAAACTTCCTACACTCATGAAGCTTCCATTCTAGAAGGTGGACAATCAAACAAGTAAAACAAAATTTGTCAAATGGCGATTAAGTGCTATGGAGAAAAATAAAGCTGGGGGCAGGGAATTGGGACCTGCTGCTTTATCATGTCTTCAGGGAGGTCCTTACCAATGACGCGACATTTGAGCAGAGACCCAACTGATGTGAGGGCATCTTCACCAGATGCATGATCAAGTGCTGGCTGGGGCAGTGTCCATCCACACTGTTAGGCAGGGAGGCCCCCCCCCGCAACTCCCCAGCCGTTGTGAGGCCACCGTCATTTTGTCCTTCAGGCACTCTGAAGGTAAAAGAGTTGTTTGGGGACAAGCTCTCTATACCCAGTGAAATGTGGGAACAGACCCCATGGTGTCCAGTCTTAACTCTGCAACTACAGCAGTGACTGGCCGCCTGGCCGTGCACGGGGGACTTCCAGGTAAATTTTGGTGGGAAAGAGCCAGAGCTAGTCAAAGAGGGTGAGAGAGAGTATACATCTGTAGGCACTCCTTACCGTCAGCCAGGATGCTACGGATGCATGTCCTAAAGCAGTGATGTCTAACCTTGTCTGACTGTGTGCATTCATAGCAGGACACATGTTGTGCCTTGGCCACAGTCTTTGTGTTTACTTTTATTTTATTTAAAAAGATTTTATTTATTTTTAGAGAGAGGAGAAGGGAAGGAGAAAGAGGGAGAGAAACATCACTGTATGGTTGCCTCTCATGCATCTCCCATTGGGCCTGCAACCCAGACATATGCCCTGACTGGAAATCGAACCAGCGATCCTTTGGTTCGCAGCCTGAGCTCAACCCACTGAGCTACACCAGCCAGGCTGTGTTTATCTTTAAATCACGTACATGTACTACTGAATTAATACAATATGTACATTTAAAACATACACAAAATAGAAATAAAAATGCTTTAAAAATGACATACATAATATTTTGAAAATATTTTTATTTATTAACAGTAAAAAAAATCCTAATTTCTCTCAGTAAAGAAAGGTTATTACTGTTTATTTTATTGAAAACAATGTAATTCAGTGTTTCATTATTTTGAAAATCTCAGTTTAACACATTATTTTGGGCAACAAAACCACAAAGTAATAAATATTTTTAAACATCCATTTTCAATTTTATTCATCATGAGTCTCTTTTAAAAAGGCAGTTAATGCCTTACTTACAGATTTTAAAAATTACTCTTAACTTAAAGGGACCCAGTAAGTATGTCCATTTCTTTCAAAGTATCAGCTGGGCAGCTGTATCCATCAGGGCTCAGTCGGAAAGAGAAACCCCTGTAGGCCTTTCCAGCAGAAGGGAATCACGTGCAGGGCCTGGAGGTGCTCGTGGCACTAGTAGAAGGACTGCAGGAGTTAGGGGACGTTGCCGTTAACGTTTGGAAGTTCAGAGTATTAGCAGGCTGCTGCTGTTACCCAGATCGGAAAAATGCAAGGAACCTCCGTTGCTGATCAGAGCTGCCCTGTCGGGGCACCAAAATGGGGGCTGATAGGAGGTCACTTGCTAGGAGGCTAAAGCAGAATTTTAAGTCCACCTTGGCCTACCCCTTTTGCTCGGTGCTGCCAGAGAAAAAGTAACACCACTTTTTCTTCCCACCTGCAAAATCTCGCATGAATACACTGGCAGAAAGAAATCACCTTGAAGGCAAAGGCATTTGGGAAATGTAGTTTCCACAATTCTAGCTCCTGTAACACAGAAGGATGTGGGAACGAATGCTGGCTGCTAAAAAGCAGACTTTAGATTGCACAGCCGCATACTCCCAATAGCCTCACCATGAAATGAGAAACTTGCCTGCTTTGTATAAGAAACACAGGTAATTAATTTTTAAGTTTGACAACTCCTGTAAATACTTTGCAGCAAAATTCTCTCAACCTGTGTGGTTTACAGCATTTTCATGGATACTTCCCATTACATAGTAGTTTCCGCTACTTAGGTCTTTCAATCAAATTAACCTTGTTGGTGACATCCTGTAGCATATAAACTGCAGTGCATTAAAAGACTTGGAGTAAATGTGACCATTAACAAGCAGGCGGGACTTGCTGGATGCAAGCAGAGGGCACTTGATTCCTCTCACCACGGCTGTTTGCAAACCTCCCGGGGCTCTTTCTCTCCCGCATGAAAGCGTGGGTGGTTCACGCAGCTTTTCCAGGAAATAACAGGACAATTAGCCTTTTTTCTTTGGTTTTAAAACAATTCCAGTCTGTATCACATTACACTTCTCCCTGTTGTCACCAAGGCTGGCCACCAGGGGATGAAGGGGATGAAGGGCAGTGAGGGCTGCGGGGCATAGCCAAACTCTCCACCTCCCCGCTCTGTGCTTCCGCTCCTCACGTGCAGCCTGCTCGTGGAACAAGCCACGCACAGAGAGCAACTTCGTTTTCTTGTGTGGTCCCCACAAACCTGGTGTCACGATTTGTTCTTATGCCTGGGTGAAACTGATAGCTTTTCCAGCCTCTCTTAGTTAACAAAGGGTTACCATCATCATCATCATTTTTAAAATAGTCTTTTTCTAGGTGTTAGCAAGTCCCATCCAGTATCCTATCAAAACTGTGTCAGTTAATTCAAAGTCAGGGGAGTGACTTCTCCCCTCCTCCAGCCTGGAAATCTAAGAGAGAATAGGGTTCATGGTCAGTGTCAGTTTTATGCCTCTCACACTGCCTCCTCCCCACTTGCTCGCTGCTGTCCTGGTACAGCGCAGGAAGGAATACGGAAGGTCTCACTTGATCCTTAGCGTTGCAAACTGCGTTTGTGTCCTTTGGGAGGAGCACATTCCCACGCTGCTGCTTTGCTCGTAGGCGCTTTCTCGTGAGTTCTCGGGAGTGTCTCCATCTCTGGGGATGGCTCACCCGTTGTTCTCTTGTAGGCCATGCCTTCTCTAGTTACTTAGGATTCCTGCCCCAGCCCCTTAGTGTCCAGCAGCCTCCCCTCCACTGAGGTCATTTCTCTCCTCTAGGTGTCCCCTCAGCTGCTGGATTCCTTCTTAGACTGGCCAAGTCTGGCTCCCTTTCTGGAAAGCACATGAGGCCCACAGGAACTTGGGAACATTGAGAATGCAAGGTGGTGTCGATGCAGCCTTCTCTCTTCTGTCTCCTCAAGGAGCTAGCCACCTACAGTCCATCTTTAGACTTCAAGGAGTGAGTCAGACACCACCAGTCCCCGTGTCCCTGAAACTCCACAGATGTGGCAAGCTCTCCAAATGGTCCTCTGGAAGTGCCCTCCTCATTGGGCATGAGGTGAACAGGGAGCACCCCCACCCTCTCCTCCTGGGCGAGAAGGAAAACGTCCAGCATACTCTTGTAGAGCCTGCAGGTGGCGGCCGAGCTAATCCTCCCCAGTAGGGAGCTAGTGCTTCCCAGTTTCACCATCTCTTAGGGTGTGGTGCAAAGGTGCTCTAGCTCCTCCTCCCTTTAGAATGTGGACGGGCAGGGCACCTATTGTTTTGTTCTCAGCCTTTGGGGTTTCTGGTGAAACTGACACAGAAAGAGTCCGGTTTTAGTAAACGAATTCCTGTTGCCAGCCCCTACTCCTTATGGAACTCCTGTTCTTCACCAGGACACCCGATGCACTGGGGGTGACACGGGACAGTGACTTCTGAACTGGGCAGTGCAAATATACAGCTAACACAGAACTATTGAATATTTATATATTAATGATCAAGTCTAGTTTTATATTAATCACATTAATACTTACATATCATCTATTTATAGATGTAATTATTTTTGTACAAAATATATGCAGGACTTCTGTTTTTAACATTATGGGAGATTAAATGGACAGAGAAATCTCTCTCAATATATAAAATGCCTTAGAGTGCTGAGTGAAATTTTAGCAAATATACAAAAATAGTTTTTCAAAGTATGATTGAGCTGAGAGTGAAGTAAAGGGAGCCAAAATAACAGGAGGTCAGAGGAGGAGGAGGAATGGGTAAGAGCACTAAAACCATTTGCTTTGAGGGTATCTTCTGATTTCGGGTGGCCTTGAGTCTGGATTTTAATTTGCAGTCATAAGGAAAACAAGCCACAGATTAGCATGGTGGGAGGTCAGATCATAAACTCTTGCAAAATGTTGGAACGCCCAATGATTGACCTCGTTGCTGGGAATGAAAAAATATATATATATCACTGTCCTCACCCAGAGACTTTTCTGAATCAGCCTCAGCTCAGGATGGGTGGCAGGTGGGGAACCTTCTCCAAGAGTTCTTAACCACCGGCAGTAACCACTCACATGCATTTGTGGCTGAAATGCTTCCTATCCCTATGGCCCTGAAATCCTTAAGCTGAACATTTAGTTTGAAGTGGTCCTGGACTGGAAATGTTCCTGGACCCTGGAAGATGCAAACTCAGATATTCTTTAGAGGAAAACTCTTTAAATCTAGGTCTCAAAGAATGCCCACAGCTAAAGTTCCAAAGTGAAGGGATATGAAAATCACCAAACACAGAGAAACAAGCCACTGTGAGAATGTCAGTAGAAAACAAAGTGCAGGATTGGATACACAGTTTGGTTCAAGGTCTGATTTTGGTGCCTAGCACCTCACTGTGGGAAATGCACCCATGCTAGAGACCTCCGTCTCTCCCCTTAGTACACATCACCAGCTAAGAAAGCTGATAACGCTAAGAAAAAACAAGCTCACAGGTGAAAATAATCAGATACTTGAGCAGTGGAATCACAATAAAAGACAATAAATGGAACAAACTGTACTAGACAAACCAGAATGGAACAAGACAGATCAAGAAGTTAAGCATAATAAAGATCCGCACAGAGATACGAGGAGAATAATAGAGAACAAGCAGTCGTACAGAACCAAGTGGAAATGCTGGGAATGAAATGTATACTAGCTGAACAAAACCAGTAATGGACTGAATAAACACAAGAATGGCTCCACAGCTGAGAGACGAAAAATGACTCAGATCCGTTCAAGGAATTTTCCCAGGAGGTACTGGGAAGAGATAGAATATATGAACATACAACAAATAATAATAATATCAATACCTATAAATATGATTCCCAAGTAAAGAGAAAATGGGTTTAGAGAAGAGAATTTTTAAAGAAATAAGGAACTTTAAAAAGTTAAACATATAAGAACTCCAATTCAAAGGCCTCGTGGAGAACCAAACAGAATATAGTAAGTGCAAAACTTTGACACGTTATAGTGAAATTGAAGAACATTAAAAATAAAACAAAATTCTAAAAGCTTCTAGAGAGAAGGAGAGAATCCACAAAAGAATAAGAACTAGACTGACATTTGTTTTTCTAGCAGAAACACTGTTGACAAAAAAAAAGTTTATTTTCTAATTTTGAAGAAAAATAATTTAGATTCTATCCAGAAAGTTATTATTTAAATATGAGGAATCAAAGATGATACGTTCAGATATTCAAGGCCTTAGAAAGTTTACAGCACAGTCTTTTTGAAAATTCTCCTGACAGAAGTAATTTTATACTTATGTAAGTCAATTATACTTAATATACTAAGTATTTAACATGCACAGGGACAGATGGCTCAATACCATTAGTCATTAGGGAAATTCAAATTAAAGGAATGAGATGTCACTTAACATTTACCAGGACAGCTGTAATTAAAGTAGTAAGGGCCAATGAGGATGTGCAAAAATTTAAACTCTTGCATCCTGGTAGGAATGCAAAATGCTTCAGTTACTGTGGGAAAGTTTGATAGTTCCTCAAAAAATTAAACAGAGTTACCATGGAGATCCAGCAATTTCACTCCTAGGTACACACCCAAGAGAACTGAAACACACATTCACACAAAAACTTGTACACAAAAGGCAAAAAACTGTACTTGAACAACAATTAAAAAAAAAAAGAACTTGTACACAAATGTTCCTAGCAGCATTATCCATTATACAGGGAGGGCAAAAGTAGGCTTACAGTTGTAATACAAAGAAATAATACAATTAATTAATAAATAACAATGCAAGAAAAAACTGTTCACGTACTCCTAACTGTAAACCTACTTTTTCACACCCCTGTATTCAAAAAGTGGAAACAGCCCAAGTGTCTATCAGCTGAAAAATGGGGTAAATAAAAATGTGATATATTCATATTAGGGCAAAAATATCATAAATTGTGAGGCATTATATAATGGTTAAAAAATGGATCAAAATATATAACCACAATGAACATATATTCACCCAATAAAATTCATGGCTCCTTGAAAAATTAAGAACAAACCCGTGGCAAGACTGATGAAGGGAAAAGATGTATGTAAACAAAACGGCGTGAAAACAAATACAGATACCACAGAGATTGTAAGAATAAAAATGATGTGTTAGGAATACATTTCTAAGAAATTTTCTGCAAGTGTTGATCACACATAGGTGTTACGGGAAAGTACCTGATATAATTCAATTCAACTCACACTTATGATTAATATTCCCAGAAAATTAGGAATAGAAAACTATCTTAATTTCATAAAAATTATGTACCAAAAATCTAGTATAAACACCATACTTAGTGGAGAAAATTTAAATATTTTGCCATTAAAACAAGGAACCACAAATGTCTGACATAGTAGGGGCCAGTCTAATGCTCTAGAGCCTAAGCTAAAACATAAGAAGTGAAAGAATTGGGAAAGGAGATTACATTGAATTATTTGTAGGTATGATCATCTCCATTGAAAAGTTAACAAAATAATCAGACTAGTTATTAGAATAAGAGTTTGTCAAAGTTGCTGAATACAAACTCAATTTCCCAAACCAAGAGCATTCTTTGGTATCAGCAAAAATCATGAGAAAATATAACAAACCATTCTTAGAATGGTGTATTAGAAGACATAAGAGGATTTGAACATACCACAAATGGGGTAATTTAACAGAGTATAGATTATATTCTTCTTCCTAAATTACTCTACAAATAAAATTCAATCCCAATAAACATTTTGGCTTGATTTTTTAAAAACTTATCACTCAGGGACATGTTTATTGATTTTAGACACAGAGGAGGGGTGGGTAGGGTGGAGAGAGAGAAACACTGAGGTGAGAGAAATATCCATTGGTTGCCTCCTGAACTACAACCAGGGATCAAACCTGTAACCTAGGTGTGTACCCTGACCAGGAATCGAACCTACAACCTTTTGTTGTATGGGATGATGCTCCAACCAAGCCACTGGCCAGGGCCAGCTTGTTCTGTTTTGTTAAATAAAATTTGAAGCCTTTATTCTATGATGTATAAAAGGGTAAAAATCCCAAATTAGCAGAGTCAACATAGAAGAGCAGAGAGAGACTCTCACTACGGTCTCCCATTTTCCAAAGGGGATTAGTTTCGAGACCCACAGTGGATGCCTCAAACCCAGGGGGTGGTACTGAAGCCAGTATACACTGTTTTTTCCCTAGACATGCATATGTGTCGTTTCACTTAAAGGAAGCACTTTAAGCACATCGGCAGACCTGAATGGCCAGCGTCACTACTCTTCAGCTTGGGGGCCATTATTAAGTAAAATAGTGTGACTAGAACACAAGCACTACCACTAATGACAGTCTGATAACTGAGACAGCTAAGTGACTAACGGGCAGGTACTGGACACAGCACTGGACAAAGGGATGAATCACATCCCTGGTGGGGACAGAGCAGGACAGTGCAAGATTCTATCATGTAACTCAGAAAGGCGTGCAGTTTAAAACTTACACATTTTCTTTTTCTGGATTTTTCCGTCTAATAAGTTTGGACTGCGGTTGACCACAAGTAACCAAAACTGCAGAAAGCAAAGCCACAGATGGGGGAACTACTGCATTAAAGCGCACTGTAAGTCCACAGTGTTGAAACCTATCATGATATGGGCATGGCAACAACCAAACAACGATGGAACGGAATAAAGCTCGAAATAGACCCCTGCATATAGGAAATGCTGACTTATGATGACAATGGAGCCAAAAATTAATGGGACAAGTATTGACTTACTAGATGGTGCTGGAAAAATTGCCTAACTGCAGAAAAATAAAGCTGGATTCCTATGCTACCCAACATTACAAAGGTGGACAAGAGCTGGGTCGTAAGTGAAGAAGTGAGAGGCGAGACTATAAAGGCGGTAGAAGAAAATGTAGGGGTATATCTTTGTGACCTAGGGCTAGGGAAATATTTCATAACAAATCCTTCAAAACGTAAATGTAGACAAAAAGTAGATTGATTTGACCATTAAAAAGGTAAGGTTTCCTGTTCAATAAAAGATGTCACAGACAAAGTTAAAAGACAGGTAACAGTCTAAAATATCTGGCACATCTAAAACTGATGAGAGATCACTATCTGTAACAAAAAGACGACAACAAAATTGAATAAGGACCAGAGATGAACAGGTAATTCACAAACTAGAGCCTTCCTAGCAGTAATAAGGAATGGGAGGCAACCTAGGTACACACCTCTGGGGAGTGGCCACGTAAAATGCAGTGGATGCTCAGTGTGGAACACTAGGCAGAGAGAAGCAGCACACAGGACGTACATACAGCATCATGGATAAATTTAAGCAAAGTGAGAAAAGCAGGAAAGAGCCAAATTTACAGCACAGGACCATGTGTATAAATTTAAATCACACACAAGTAAAATAACACTCATTTTAGAAGGATGCATGCATAACAAGGGGCACACATCAAAAAAGTAAGAGTGGGGGCCTGTGGGCCTGAGAGGAGTGGGGACTATGGAAGGAGAAACTAATGTATAACAAAAAGAGGGAATGCGATCTTGTACTGAGCGACGATGACCATGTCCTATGCATTGAGACATCGTTCACGCACTGCTTTGCATCTGAGGTGCAAGGACGCAAAAATAAACTAGACAGAACACCTACAAACTGTATAACTAGAGCAGCCTTTTGGCTCTGAAGGAGGCGCCGGAGGTTGTCAGAGGGCTACCTGTGAAACCTGACGCTCGGAATGCCAGAGCAGAGACACAGCAGGGTCTTGGTGACATTAAATCACCGGATAGAGCTTCACCTGAACTAGGCAGTCCTCTAGACTCTACTCAGTTATATGAACTAAAAGATCCCCTTTACTGTTGTGTTTATTTTAATAAACTATTTTTTTTGGGGCAGTTTCCTTTTACTTGGTAAGCCAGGGGTTTGATACCTGCAATGAATGGATTTTCACTGGTGTTTATTTGTGCCTGTACTGTAACTAGTAAGAGTTTTTAAAAACACTGTGGCTTCTCTTAGATATGTTGGGAAATTAGGAGAGCAAGAGGAAGCATGAATTTAAGAAGGAAAAAAGGCAGAAGAGAGACAGAATAGTTGCCACCATTTATTAGCTGTGTGCTAGGCACTACGCTAGGTGCTTTCCATCCTTCGTGCAATTCAACAGCAAACCCCGCCATCGGGTATTATCACCGTAGAAATGAGGGAACAGGCTGACCTCCTGCCTAAAGGGCCACAGCACCGTATGAGGACTTGGGAACTCAAGGCTGTCTAATGTCCGTCTGTTCTCCTTCACACTATGCCACGCTGCTAGAAAAGCTAGGGGGGAAACGGTGGAGGGACAGACACAGGGACACAGAGGAGGTAAATATACAGACACAGAAAAAGCAAGCCACGTCAAGGCACACACAGATGGGGAAGAGCGATCGTTCTTGAGATAAGGACACCCGTGACATACCACAGCATACCAGCCTCAGAGGGGGTTGTCACTGTCCTTTGAGAATCTCACGATCTCACTCGCAATGTAACTCAGCTCCTAGTGCACCCGGGGCATCTCTTGTGCTTTTATGTCCAACTTTCAAGTCTTTTAAATGAAAGATTTAGTTTCTCATGTATTTCTCAAAGTTTACCGGGGATATGAAGCAGTAACAGATTCTAGACAGGCTTTCAGATCGATGGTGTTAGGTCATTATTATCCAATCACAATGAATTTCTGACTGTCCATTTGATACACAGACACAGACTGTGGATACATAAAGGCTGCCGCAGTGTGACCTGTGATAGTAATCTAGACGCACATCAGTAACGAACGAATACAGTAAGTCGTCACAATACCTCAACTGTAGAATTCCACAAGGTATAAAAAGAAAGCTGGGAAAAATGCTAGGTATAGTACAGCGGATATGTATGCTAAACTTATGTTAAAAGTCACATACATATTTATACTTAGAACTGGAGAAACCAGTAATAGCGGTTGCTCTGGAGGAAGAAAATGGGGACACCATGGGCAGGAACAAGATGCTCTGCACTCACTGTCTGCCCATGTACTTCCTATTTTTTTAAAACCACGTGTGAGAATCATCTTTCCCCAAAATCCTTTATTTTATACCAAGCTGTTCATTGTGTCTTCCCTTTAAGCCAGGTCCACTTTTCGGATCTAGTAGGGTCTGAGTGAATGAAATGCATTCTTTTTTGTTTTTTAAAAGACTTTATTTATTTTTAGAGAGAGGGGAAGGGAGGGAGGAGGGAAGGGTGAGAAACATCAATGAGGGAGGTTGCCTCTCGCACGCCCCCTACTGGGGACCTGGCCCACAACCCAGGCTTTCGCCCTGACTGGGAATTGAACCAGCGACCCACTGGTTCGCAAGCCGGCACTCAATCCACTGAACCACACCAGCCAGGGCTGAAATAAAATCTTTGCCCTTCTCCCAGTGATGAGACAAGAGTCTCCTTTCCATTTCTTTCTCCCTTTGTTCAGCCAAGCTCACCTGTTTCTTTTTTAAAAATTAAAAAACAAAACAAACAAAACACACACACAAAAGACCCTTACTCCTGTTATCCACATTCACTGAAAATACTCTTAAGTTAGAAGATAAAGAAAAAGCACTTCTAACACAACTCTTTATATTTTGGAGTGTATGCCCTAAGTATTTTCCTGTGTCTAGGTACACTTATACTTCTAATTGCTCTTTCATTTAATACATGCACATCTTGGTCATATCTTATTTTTTAAATTTATTTAATATTACTTTTATTTACTTAACCAGTCCCCTCTAACAGGCACTATATTGTTTCAAACTTGTACTGTTAAGAGCAACATTGAGATGAATATCCTTGTACAGAAGCCTTTGGACATAATTATTTCCTCCTTAGAATAAATTTGTAAAAGCTCCGTCACAAGTTTGTTAATGTTGCCTCCTCTCCATCTCCAGTTGCCACTCCAGTCACCCTCTGCGTAACCAGCCACAGACACTTCTCTGTGCCAAAGCTCAGGTCTGAGACGGCTCCTTGCCTACACAGTCAAGTGTGAAACGCACTAACGTGTCATGTATTTTTTTTTAATATTCTATTTATTTATTTTTGGAGAAAGGGAAGGAGAAAGAGAGGGAGAGAAACATCAATGTGTGGTTGACTCTTACACACTCCCCCAGCTGGGGACCTGGCCAGCAACCCAGGCGTGTGCCCTGACTGGGAATCGAACCAGTGACCCTTTGGTTTGCAGGCTGGTGCTCAAGTGCACTGAGCTGTATCAGCCAGGGTTGCTTCATGTATTTTTCTATACTCTCTTGAATCACCTCATATTTTCGACAATTTGACTTTCATTCAACTGTATGTAATTGGTTGCATTTCTCTACCTGCTTCCTCCTTGAACTCCATTAACTCCTTGGGCCATAGTTTTTCTCTCAAAAACTTCTTTTAAAATAAATATAATAAAACAGAACTAGTATGAGTGATAATACAAAAGCATCCCAGGGTCAAAGAAAGGGTAATTATGGGTTTAAAAAAAACTTCGTTCAACAATGGCACCTTTAAAATGTTAATATACAAAAAAGCAAAAAAAAGTGAATATACATGTACAAGATGGTGACAGCAGAGATAAGTGTAGTCTAATTATTCAAGCATAGGATTCTTAAGGGGCTACTACTCCCGAGAACACATTTTCGCAGCACTGTCCTCAAATGTTACCCGTTTCTCTAAAAAAGGCGTTTGCAGCCTACCCCTTGCCCCGGCGCAGGAGGACCATGCCTTTCCGAAACTCTCCACATTGGTGACAATGCACTGACCGTACACCCCGTGAGAGGAAGAACAAACACGGCTCACACCGCCACGCTTTCTAATTGGGGGCGCGTCCTTTTTTCTGCTTACACTTACAAATGACACGCTGTTCCATTTCTGACAAGCTGTTTTCCAGCTCTTCGTGCTTTTCCCATTCCCTATGTAGATTTCTAAGGTTGAGTTAATTCTTTTCTACTCTGAATAATACTTTTCCAAAAGAAGTGCTCTACAAGTGGGGCTTTTGCAGATAATTCCCATTCCAGGACTTGACCCCGTGAGCATCCTGAATACACGCCCACCCCGCAGGCCAAAGGAAGGGTGTGGTGACCACGTTTTTCCGGCCTCCCTGACGCTGGCTCCCACCAGCCCCGACGGGCCACCCGCACTCACGCGGGCCTGGGCTCCTTCCGGCGTCCTCCTGCCCACTCCGGACTGGCCCTTAACCTTCCTCCTGGCCAAATCTCACCTATCTTTGGAGGCCCAGCTCAACTGCCATCCACTTGGCAGTCTCCCCGGACCTCTCCAGTCCAACTTCTCCCTCGTTCTGAACTAAATGTCAGGTGGCCGTGGACCACACCTTCGTGACCAATTTTGAACCCGTCTTCTAACCCGTCATGTGACCGCAAACTGTGTGTCAACACACCGCTGGGAGGGGCCGGGCCCCTTCCTTCCGCGTCCCATGGTGCCTGGCACAGTGCGATACAGACGACAGACACGCAACCCCTGCGGAGAGAATGAGATATTAAAATCCAAGGCGGCCCAATAATAAGCACACACAAGAAGAGTATGTACATTCCTCTTTATTTAATACAACAAACACGTAACACGTACAAAAAGAAAAAACACTCATGTAAAAGGCCCTGTCACGACGGACAGACAGGAGACATCTACACTAAATCATATAAGGCTCCTGCTTTAAAACAGGGGTTTGCTAGCTACAACTGGAATATGAGCAAGGCTGTTGCAAAAATAGAAAAAAAAGAAAAGAAAAAAATTCCCTGCACTGAAGGAGTACATCCATGGGTTCATTCACTAAATTCACAGATCTATATTTAGGAATGTTTAAGCCCTCTCACAAACCCAAAATTCATCAGGATTTTATGAAATGTGTGACTTTGGTTAAAAGGAATTTCACCTGTCCTCCTTTTTTCTTAGAAAATAGTGACAATAAGTCTCCAAAAACTAGAGACCAGTGAACCACCCCAAGTTTGAAAAGCTTTACCGTGAATTTTCAGAGGGTGTGCAGAACTCAGAATACAAATGCAAGATGGCAGTGGGAAGGATCTAAGTTCTCAGCCATTTCCTGGCAGCACGTTTAATCGACCACTGGGAACGACGAAATGGAAACACCCAGGCTCAGTGCAGGGCACGGTAGCAGCAGTTTGTCCATATTCCTGCTCTGATCAGAGCCGGAAATTCAACGAGCACCAGAGTTCATCTCCAGAGAGCCTTATACAAACGCACGCACATACACACCCACACCCATTCACATGTCATCACCACCCCCTTTTATTTAAATTTATTATTATTTTTTACTAAAATAATACAAAAAAGGGAGACAGGTATATTTACAAAAATCCATGGCTGGTACAGTACATAATTTTTAAGACACACTAATGCTACAATCTTTCAGGTCCTGAGATTATTACAAATAGCAACTCAAAGCTGTGTTCAGGTCCAGTTTTAAAGGAAGAAAGAAAATCCCAAAATATTAAGTCACACGCTTATTCAGAATACAGTGTATCCCTTCAAGTTAGCGTAAACGCACCTCCCTATAAATAAATGCAATACAGTAACCAGTGCCTTTCGCCCGGAGGAGCAGCAGCGCCGAGGCTCCTCCCTCCTGGGCTGGCTGTGAAACGTGCTGGCATCTATTCCAAGCTGGAGGTGGCTACCGGCGGAGGAGGCTGTGCAACTGGAGGGAAGCTCCTCTACAGGGTGAACGTTCACTGTGTACATGAGTCCTGTTTTTCCTTCTGTTACCAGACAAAATTCTGTCCCTTATCAAAATTTGTATCGTAAAGGCTGGAGATATGTGCTTAGCCAGACTAAAAATCAGAATCCTCATTTCCAATCAGCTATAGCAAATAGGTCTGCGGTCCCACAATAATTTTGACGACTGCAAATAAACTTTCTTGCCAGTATAAAAGGGAGAAAACACCCATCACTTAGCTACCTTGGTAAACTCTGATTAACACGTTATTTGGGACACAACATTTTTGCCAGCCAGAGATTTCTTTGCCTCTTCTTTTACACTTGACACTGTGTGTAGCAAGCAAAACTCAATGGCAATCCTCAGATTTGCCTACTCTTAAGAACAGTTTGTATTTTTGGTACTTTCAATTACAATACAATATAATTTTAATATTATAATAAACTATAATTTTTCAGTGACAGCCGGCAAGGAACAGTACAAAGCTTGAATCCTTTCTCGGGAGGCTGGCCGTGGATCAGAGGAAATTCTTTGTAGGTTGGGAACCGACCTCTACTAGGGGAAGGGCCCCTCGTTTATCTAAAGGTCTCAGAAGGCGTATGTAATGAATTCTTCAGGCAGGGCCAGGACTTTAAAAGTTGGCCAGCTTTCTGACTAACTATAGAAAACAGCAATACCTGTGTTAACTGAGACTAACTTCTCTATTAATGCCTCTAGCCCACAGTGGGGTAACGAACCCCCAGTGATTTTGCAGGTACGGGAATGGAAACCCGAGGTGCTGGAACAGAGCACACTCCCCGTGCCAGCAGCAGAGAGAAGCGAAAACCGAGGGCAGGTCACGGCTGCAGGGGCAGAAAACACAAGACAGCCGCGGTCGGAGGGATTAAGGGCAGGCCGCCGCACCGCAGCCGCACCGCAAAACGTGCCCTGCTGGCCGGAGCTCCCCAACGTGCTGAGAGGCTGGATGCAGCCGCTGACTTCGAAAACAGAAGCATTTTCAAGTTATCTCGGGTAATACTCATCTTGTTTGAATTTAGTTAGGTTTCCATTAGTGCTCCACTATAAAATGTTTTAAAACTAGATTTAAGATAAAATAGAGAATTATATTATTATTAGCAAAACGGGAGCAAGTAATGTACAGTTTTCTGAGGAACATAAAATTGATACTAAGGATGCATTCACATGGCCTGTTTGACTTCGACCTTCGCACATGAAGTTTATTCCAGAGAAGTACAAAACAACAAGCAAGGCAGAGAACTGAGAGAAGCAGAGCCCCTCCCCAAGGCCTGCAAAAAGTACCAAGAGGAAGCCGTGAAATGCAGCTACTATGCTCTATAGTAGAGGAATCTACCTTTTAATATAAAGGAGAAGAGAAAAACTTCTGGTTGTCAGTGATGACTCTAAGTCCTGGAAACACGGACCCCTTTAACTACACTACTGGGATTTCTGAAAGTATCCTTGACCTGTTTGGTTAACAGTTCGGAAAAGTGTCAGAAACTTAAGAATTAGCC
The DNA here is from genome assembly GCA_039655065.1 of Glossophaga mutica. Taxonomy (NCBI): domain Eukaryota; kingdom Metazoa; phylum Chordata; class Mammalia; order Chiroptera; family Phyllostomidae; genus Glossophaga; species Glossophaga mutica. The sequence continues at coordinate 10,902,576 of CM077313.1, forward strand.
AGCTGTAAATTTAAAATATGTAAGAAAGACTAAGAGAAGTATTATAGTATAGAGAAAGTAAATAAAGATCACGAATAGCTACCTTCAAGCAAATGGTACTTTGGGAGTACCTGAGAAAAAAGTACTCTCGTATCAAGTTCTTGAGATCCCAGAGCCCCTCCCTGGACCTGCGGTGGGATGCCAACGGCCGCGGGGCACACAGCTGCAGTCTCCCCTCCGACCTCGGTGGGACACAGGACGGGGCCCCAGTGCGTGAGAGGAGGAAAGACAGCCGAACCGCCGCTCCCCGGGCCAGGACAACACGCGGCTCGCGTTCCAGGGCAGCAACTGGCTGATGAAATGGTTAACTGAAGAGCACAAACAAAAGGAAAGAAGAACGAAATCCAAAGGAAATGAAGAAAACTTCAACATTAATCTTCAAAGCTATTTTTAATTAGAGTCTGACAATCCGTTCAGCTCTACAAACCTCAACGCCTGCCGCAGAATCTCAAACTGTCTCAGAACTGAGCTCGGGGGTGAGCGCTCTCGACCACCCGCCGGTGTGGCAGGGTGCGGGCTCCAGTTCTGCTCCAGGCGCAGGGTCTGCACGGAGCTTTTTAAATATCAGGCTCACATTTTAAGATGGAAGAACACATAAAGTATCACTATGTTATGCTTCTGTTCATTTCTTTAGAGGAACAAACACGCATCCAACAAAACCCTTACGCCTTCTTTCTTTGGGTAGAAAAGTCTTAACATCTGTTATTTAAAGAATGAAAAATGTGGAAAATAAGGAGTACATTTATCTGCATAGTTGATACTTAGAGGCTACTAACTAAGGCCTTGGCTGGAAAAAGCATAAAAAAAACAAAAAGTGATTTCTAAGAAAAAATGTCCCATCACTGGAGAGTAGATGAGCCTCGGCCAGGTCTGGGAGTTTGCCACAAGGCTTTGCCTGCTTGGGCCTGCTGCCTTCTCCTGGCTCGCCCGCACCGGGCACGCTGTTCTCCACCCCCTCCGTGTTCTTTCCTGATCCGGAGTATGTGCTACGACACTGATCTATACTCAACCCCCAACAACTGTTGCTCAGCATTGAACCCTAGCTAGAAATGCAGCATCCACTTTTTCCTGTTGTTTCAAATGACAAAAGGAAAACGCTCTGTATTCCTACCCACTGTGCTGGGGTGGGAGGGGGAAGAAAACGATCTTCCTCTCCTCCTGGGAGTGGGCGAACCTTGCTTCCTCCCCCCCAGCCTCCCCACCCCTGCCCCGGCTAGGAAGTGGGTCTGGCCTCCCCTCTCCTGTTTTCCTACAACCTGAGCAGTTGATGGCTTCCACTCTTTCATGGGTAGAAGAAGCATAAATTACAAAGGTAGACTGGCTAGAAGGGCACCCTGCAGACATGGATATACCTACAGTTACAGGAATAGTACACAATCTCCAATTTACAAGAACGAGGAGACTCCCATTCATTCTTAGAAAGTTAAAAGCTTAATTATCAATCACCGAACAACTAATATAAGGAAATCACATGGAGAAGATGGAAAAGTGAGACAGATAAAACTTTCGGGATCATTTATAAACTCCAATGTCCAATCACTCAAACTTTACCTAGCATCAGTTGCGCAACCTTGGCAAAAAATCACACGTAATAACAACATAAAAGGCTAAAAAAAAAAAAAAAAAATCTATGTGATTAAGAAACGTAGTGCTATTCCCCCTTCCCATATTTTAACCTCAAAGTAACATTTTACCCCCCACGAATATAATATGCTTAAATAACAAATATGTATCTCAATTAGAATTCCAGTGATTTTTTTTTAAACTTAAAAATCATATGGTGTTTCTCTACCCATTTTTTAGCCTCTGCAGGACGATGATAATACTTTTTTTAATTATATAGGACATTTTAGAAAAACTCAAAGTATTTTTCAAATAGCAAAGTCTCTGATCTCCCCGGGAGGTAGGTGAGTACTTAATTATACCCAACATCCTAGTGGGTAATCTGAGGCACGAAGGTTAAATGACGTCCCCCCAGCAGAGCCACCCAAGAGGAACCTGAATGAGCAGAGGCTGCCTCCTAGCAGTCTGGCTATATCAGGTGACACTACCAGGAGCCTCTGCCTTCTCCTTTTAGCCACCACTCTCCTCTTCCGATTCAAATGTACTTAAAAGGGGGTACTTATTAGACACTTGTCCTGGGTTTTGAAGACTGGTTTGACTTAGTCCCCCTTAACATGACTCACATGTTTTCAACAATAAAAGGATGAATCTTAGATACCAAAGATTATGTTGTTTTTTGCTCAAGGGGGGATTTAAATAACCATAAAAGTGGATCAAGCCAAATGTAACTATCTGGCAAACAAAAAGAAAACTGAAGATCTCTCAATAATGTTCTAGGTTATATAAGCGCTTTCCCAAGTATCTGAAGTCTTTCTACTTCTAAATTTATTAACCTTTGACGGCTATGCAATGCAGCTATACGAATTTCTCAAAACTCCTTTCCCAGAAGAAAACATGATGCATTTTTAATGCTGACAAAGTTGCTAACTACCTTGCAAACGCATTCAGATACAATACCACGATTCCCAACGCGTCCATTCGCACCAACTGGAAGCAGTGGAATACGCAAGGCCGAAGTCTTGCAAACACTGAAAGGAGACTGTTCAGAAACGATGCAACGGTACAGCAGCTACTGGTTTCTCCTATATATTACATATGTGTACAGATATATGTACGTATATATGCACGTATCTTACGCATATCTCTCATAGACACGTAAAGAAAAGGAAGAGCATTACAGCATGGCGTGATGTTGGCAAGTCTGAGATTCTTCCTTCTGAATCCCCTGACTTGTCAGCCTACACTTTAGGGTATCTGAGAACAGTTTCAAAAGGGGGGGGGGGGAACAAAGAAAAAAAGGCACTTAAAAAAGACAAAGGCCAGAACCGAGCATGTGTTAGAGGAGCAATGTAAGCGTTTTACCAGAGCTAAGAAGTGATTTACAGAGAGTTAAACTTTTCCCCTCAGATTTTATAAAGTAAAATTGCATAACATGTTCACAATCAGTCATTTACTCACTACTGCATTTTTCTTCAGTTTCATTATTACAAAAACAAAAGCCCCCAAAAGCAAAAACAAAACAAAACAAACACCGTCACGCATGCACAACAGAAAGTGGAAGTGCCGCTCGGAGAACCCAGGTCAGCAGAAACCAGTGCTGACGCGCGGGGAGTTCTCGAGTCTGGCCTGACTACAGGTTTTCGTGCAATTCTATTTCTAACTTAAAACAAAACGAAGCAAAACAAATACCAACAAACAAAACAAGCGAACACAAATTCAGAATCTAAATGATGATACAAAGAATACAGGGACCAGTGTGCTTTTTTATGGTACACTCCTAAAATAAAGCATCCTATTCTATACATGGGTCAAATGATATGACAAAACCTTTGAGAAACAAAGAACTGTGAATTAGGTCCAAGTCGATCAATACAGGCAGAGTTCATTGTACAAATGTAGCAGCAAATATGATAGGTAACTGGAGTTCTAAGAGATGATCCCAAGGGACATAGAGTTCTCATGATCAATGGCAGTTTGAAAACCAGGAGAATTTCCATCTCAGAAAATGTCTTGAGCCAAGTAGAGGTGAAAAGGGGGGTGGCAGAGAGCAACCAGAGGGGAAAGACCAGAGGTGCCTGCCCTTCCCAACCCTGGGTAGTAAACAATTTAGATCTGCTTTGGGAAAAAAAAAATTCTGCGTTAAAAATCTTTTCCAATCAGTTGTTTTCAAACAGGTGTCAAACCCACAGCCATCAAACACGCGCATGCCCAGCTCCTCCTCCTGCCGCGGTGATCCAATCACCCTATCCAACCTCTACGGCAGAAAACGTTCCCTGGGCTGACAGCATCCATCGCGGGGTGGCAGGTGTGAAAGAACGCACCACCAGCACAATCCTCTGATTCCTCAGTGTCAGACTTTGTGAATTCAGATTAACCTCACTTCTTTTCCCAAAATCTTTTTCTTCGGGCTGTTTTGAAACCATAATTCCTTTTCCTCTCTGATCTGAGAAGCACAGGTGACAGAATGCTCATTGGCTTAGAGTGGAATTATTGCTTGCATTGACTTTGGAGGCTCGGAATGAGCTTGACACTTCGCTCCCACACAGTCTCCAGCTGGGGCTCGCTCAGCACGGCTGTCTTGGGAGACAGCCCTGCTGACCATTATTGCTTGTGAATACTGAGGATCACCTTGTAAGTACAGTAACAGCTTATCTATCGGTGAAGGCAATTTAAAATACAAGACAGTTGAAAACAAACAGCTTCATTTTCCTGAATCAAGGATCCCACTGAATGGGACGTAATGAAGTGTGCTGATTATTTTTGCATTGGGGTGTTGCTAATGCTCTTCAGAAATACACATTGCTCTATATCCTTTTCAGTTACTCACCACTTTAAAAAATAAGTGCAAAAAAATACAGTATGAGTCACAAGTCTCTGTGCTAAAAAATAACCAATTTATATGTTTGTTTTTAAGTAAGAAAAACTGTAAAGAGAGGTGACATCATTTTCAATGTTATGGTCTAGAAAAGAAATAGTTTTGTATTTACATGTAGGAAGTTGCTAATCATACTTATCTATTAAGAAATATAAGGATGTCTGTTTCATTTGTACAACCTAAACAAGGGCAGTCTTGGTTGACATGGGTGTAAGTTAGTGAAGATGTGGTGGGGGGTGAGGTAGGGATCTGGCAGCAAGTCCCAAGGTATCAAGACCGAAGAGAACGGAACATAATCTCCATATATATGGACTTCTCAGAGCCAAAGACCTTCAGATTATTTTTAATGGTTAGTTATAAAATGATACTGGGGGAAGAAGTGATAATCCTGTTCTTCTCTAACGATGACAGAAGCATTAGGGATCTTCACATGGCATGAATCAGAACTGATGGATTTATTAAGAAACTGAAATGATTATTTCTTGACTTAAACTAGTAATGAAGTTATATATGAACAACAGTATGTATAGACACACGCGAATGAATACATGCACAGTTATCAGCAGGAAGGGATTAACATGCACTCCGGCTTCTCTCCTGATACGAAGTAAAACAAAGGCCACCTTCCCGCAGGAAAACGCCCTACACAGTATTAGAGGAAACTATTCTTTTTTTCCAAATTAGATAAAAACGAGGCATGCCACATATTGGAATAATTCAAGAACTGGGTAAGCTTGCCTAATTAAAAAAAACAAATTTTAATCAAACATACTCAATTCAAGTCAAACCTCTCTGCAACATCCTAATATTCTCCCAATATATCCACCAGGGCTGACATAATATTCGTATTTGTTTTACTGGTACCTGTAATCTAAATTCTTAGAGGCAAGTAACTATATCAATGATACCTTTGCAGTAATCTTTTGCCCTTATTGTAACAAGTTCCTGGAACTAATATTTTAAATTATTTATTAACATTTTGCTATGAAGCAAGCCAATGTGACTTTGAAGTCAAAATATAGGTACACAGCACTGGACAGATCTGTGGGTACAGTCCCACAGGCAATTTGGGACTACTTCTTAGAGAAGGAGAAAGGGGCCTGGTTAATACTCTTACTGGAATCAACTTAACAGTTATGGCGGGATTCACAGTGAAAACATACCGAAGAAATATTTTTACTATCAATCTGACACTGTTTTTAAGGTTAGTCTGTCATTCTGAATGGACCAAGCTTACACCATTCTTGGATGCAGTCTGAAAACATTTAGAAGCCTAAACAGGAAGGGGAAGAAAAGACATAGAAAGAAGGGAAAGACTAGACTGATGAGGTGTATAAAAAAAAAAAAAAATCCAATAAAATGTATCTAAACAAAAACCATAAATTTCTCCCTTAACATCCTTTGCTGAGTATGTTATTTGCATAAGGAAGCCATAACTAGGAGTCTCTTTATCTGCAGGTTTACTCACATATCAATATTCGGAGTAAATATTAGTAAATGCTCCCAGTCAACTTCATTACATTGGACAGAGGGAGTAAAAATACACTGTGATTGTTATAAAAAATAATCCCTTGCACACACCATGATTCTAATGCAATTTCTCCCTTTAAAATACTATCTTAAAAATTCCAAAAATATATATATATATATGCTATTTGAATGGCCAGTGAAGAAGCACATGGAGTGCACACTGACCCCTGTTAACATCAGCGTGTAACAGTCACCTGGAGTACCGCTAGCTAAAAGAACAGAAGCGGGGGGAGGCTGGGTCCGCAGTGGTAGACCTGCAAGGGCTAAGAGCACCAAAGCCGCAGCCCTACATCAGAGATCCCCATTTCCCAAGAGAAAAATGTGAACACAGTCACAGTTCAGCATCGAGAGTGGAAATAAGAATTAACCAGTCAATACCAGATGCACAAATCACCTGAAGAAGAGAGTTAAGTATCTGCTTCTGAATGGAAGATGAAATGGACCCTTTTACAAAAAGGGGGTATCTACATTTCGTCTATGAAGAGCAACAGGCTCCACTTCTTGACTTTTAAAAATCTCGATGATTTAATAATATATATCACTGTGCTAAAATAACTTTCCTGAAGCATCTTAGTCCACTGACTTACATGGCGAGTCGCTACACACTGGAGAAGATTCAAGTTTGTTCAGGATTTCTGAGGGTGCAGTATTTCTCAGCTACGGTCTGCATCAGACACAGAGTCGTTAATTGTTTGTGTGGCCAGTCTGCTCCACGGTCCACTCAAATAGACATGATCCTTACTCCTGACAAACTGGCCTGGTTCCAGACACACTGCCTTTTAATACCCATTATGTCTACGAGTGTTCAGATTCAACCCCCAGGATGGATGGAGTTTACCCATATCCTCAATCTCTTTCTTCCTCCCCCGGGGAAAAACCAAATTTGTACTTCTGTGGGTTTGACAACCGAGTCTCTTCCAAGACAAGTAACACGGTAACTTTGTCTTTCGTTAGAAGAGACCAAAGGTCGCTAACTTTGCAAGAAATCATTTCTTCCTCCTGCACCTGGCTTTAACTCAAGTAATGTTCTCTTTTCTTTTTCCTCCTCACCACAGTGCTCGGGACGAGAGAATGTAAACATCGACAGAACAGCAGCCCTACGACCACACGAGTACTTTCCCATCAGGTAGATTCCATCAGCCAGCTGAGTGTCTCATCTCCTTTGCGTGTTGGGAAGTCACTGAGATTTCCGTGGTAATTTAGAGTCCCCTTTACTTTGGCCTCCATCTAAGAAAAGAGATGTTTAATTGGTATGGGTAGGTATGAGATTAAAAATAGATTAAAAAAGCACAAAGCAAAAAGAATAATTAATTTCTAATGTTCATACGGATGACATTGCTAAAAAGATAACCATTAATATCTAACAAGCTGTATAGAGTGCTGTAGAGGTTGAGGGAACATAAAGGAAATAAAAACTCAACAAGAACAACCCTCTTATCTCAAATTCCTACGGTATGACTGGTCTTCAGTGTTCCGCAAATACTACTTCAACAAGTTATGTATTATATCTACCTCACAGCCAATTATGCGAGGGCTATGCAGGAACACAAAAGACACAATCCCCACCTTCAAGGGACATACCCCATCTTTTGATTCCTTTAGAAGACAAGGTCAATTTCATTCTTTTGCCAACCTATATTAAGTAAAATTAAATTTCTTGCCAACACATAGCATTTGATAATTAATTCTCAATTATTTATGTTAATGAAGGGGCACACTGGTAATGAAAAATCCAGCTGAGTGTTTGTCTTGGTCCTCACCTGTGAAAGTTTCAGTGACGGGAAACCCTGCTACAGGAACAAGGGTTTCTAGCTCTATCTACGACCATCTAACTTCTACTATGAAAATGCTGCTTGCACTATTGAAACTGGGCAAGAGCAGGACCCGGTGACTTTGAAAGCCAAAATTATACACAGAGAGAGAAGTCTCTAACAGGTCATTGCCTGAACAAGGAACATGAGACCCCACCCCACCCCTGCCATGTCTAACAGAGAAAGACGGAAGGCATGGAGGAAACAGACAGGTGGGAAGAGCAGAATACTGTGCTACGGAAACAATCTTAAGCCTGAAGGACAGCACAGAAGTCACGTTGCTAGGTCCACTCATGTGATATCTAAATTAACCTGGTAAAACATAAACAAAACAAAAAACTGCCTCTATTCAGGAAAACACATAGCAACAAAACAGGATGATTATTTCAAAAGCTGTATAAGCGGAATACTATTAAAATAACTTTGGATTGTAATGTAAACTATTACAATTCCTGGACATGACTTTTGCACACTGACAACATCTAAGGATTGCCTTTTCCACTGATATCATACACTTCCATTTGTAGAGACAAGTGATTTAACTTGAGGCACATTTAAATTTATAAATTGGCAAGGTAGAATATTGCTCAAAGAAGCTCTGGCTAATTAGCAAAATAAAATACTCCTATTAACTGGACCATGAGTCTTCAGACCAAGGTTTGCCCCAAGGGCCAAATATGGCCCACCGCCTCTTTTTATAAATAAAGTTTTATTGAAACCCAGCCACACCCATATTACATGTCTATGGCTGTTTTCACTGCACTACAGAGACAGAGTTGAGTAGTTGTGATAGAGACTAAATGGCCCGCAAAGCCTAAAATATTTACTATTTGGGCCTTTATAAAAAAAAGTTTACTGACCTCTGTCTTTAGATAAAGTCAGACAATTAACATTAACTGAACTCTTACTATGTATAAAGGTACCGTGAGAGAAGTTTTAAATAAATCATTTTTATTAAATTCTCATAAGAAGCCCATTACAAACATTTTTTTTTAATTTTTTTTTTCTTTTAGATTTTATTTATTTATCTTCAGAGGGGAAGGGAAGGAGAGAGGGAGAGAAATATCAATGTGCGGTTGCCTCTTGTATGTCCCCTGCCGGGAACTGGCCTGGCAACCCAGGCATGTGCCCTGACTGGGAATCGAACCTCGATCCTTCGGTTCGCAAGCCCGCGCTCAATCCACTGAGCTACACCAGCCAGGGCATCCATTACAAACATTTTGTTGTCCCCAGTTTACAAACAAGGAAAAGTGATAGTGAAACAAGTTAAGACACTTGCTCCGGGTGGCAGTCCTGGAATTTGAAAATCCAGGCCTAATTCTCAAATTCAGTGTCTTACACTTTTAAGTGCCTTTAACATAAAAAGTGGCAAACTTTTCCTTACGCTTACTTGGAAAACACTGAGAGTCCTATTTCCTTCTCCCTTGGAGCTGCCCAGAGCGCAAGAGAATTCATATAAAGGCTGGAACACTGGGTCATGCTGACCCCTAAGATTCCTTTCCGTCTCGTGCCGTACTGGTACACACCAGTCCGCCCTCGAACACAAAGCCCTAAGCCGGACTCACTATACCGACAACTGCCTTAGCCACAGGGCGGTTTTCCTCAAGCAGTGACACCTGGCTCAGGAGACCGGGACTGCGGACACTTGCGCCCACCTCACGCCCCGATCTGCACAGCCGTGGTTTTACGTGCACTCTCACCACTCAGGTCTGCTACAGGACTCACTGCAGCCTGCTGCCTTGAGACTGCCACCTTTTCCCATTGCCCCATGGTGGCCAAAAAGACTAGTGCGGCCCCCAGCAACTCCCAAAGTTAAGAGGGCAGATAAGCAGTTATTTCTGCTCAAAGATGCTGAAAATGGCCTCCAGAACACTCTTCAGCAGTCCACTGAGGTTCACTGCTGAGGGGAGCCCGCCCGAAACCTGGGGGCCGCCAGGTTGCGTCCAGAGTCTAATTTCAGGAAGATCCGCCTGGGCTGCAAGTATGCCACGTACGGAGTTTGGATCGTACTGACGGAACGACCGCGGACTGTGATGGTTAAGAAGGCAACTGCGGGGTCGGACTTCCCGAGTCTGCATCTCAGACTGAGCACTGTCGTGCATCCTCTTGGGCAAGCTGCTCATCTCTGGTTCGGTCTCCTGATTGGTAAGATGGGGATTGTTCTCACGGCCACAGGCTTCTCGTAAAGACTGAATTAGCTAATACACATGTCCGCAGTCACCGGACTATCTGGCACTTAGGAAGCTTTCCATAAACGCAAACTATCACAATTCCTGGACGTGGCTTTCGCACGCTGCCTTATACATCCACTTCTCTGTCACCACTTCTGTGTAACTCCTTCAACACTGCTCTCTTCACAGGTATCACGAGATCTCATTTACTTATTTCCTTTCTCTTAAAAGGAGTTTGTTGCTCGTGAGGACCCAGCTACATGAGAATCTGTTTTGCCCAAACTTTGTCATTCCATTCAAATTGTTTTCAGAAAATAGTTCCAGCCCAATCTCTACAGCTACATAAACAACAAAGAGAGGAAGAAATAGGCGGCTTTCTTACCATTAAATGTTTGCTGTAAATGTGTAGGCAGAGGTGAGTGGGAAAGTGTTGCTGCATGCTGAGCTCCTGGCTGTAAACCCTTTAGTAAATCTGAGAGGAAAACAGACTTGTCAGTGATCTTCTTCAATCTGGTTTGACTCCTCTTAGGTCAAAAGGAAAATAGTTTAACTCATCTAACGCAAGCACAGCCTGACTTCATAGGCCTTCTTAAACCGGAGTATACACATGTTTAAAAATTACATATATAAATGTTATGTGTATGCAAATACCAAGCAAATTTGACTTCCTCTGATAAATTTCATTACAATATAAATGTGGTATAGTGGCTCATTTAAAAATTATAAATAAAAGCTCAAAGTCCAGTAATCTGACTTATACATAAGTAAAATAAATTGCATTTCTTCTTTAAAAAATTCTATGATCTTCACTAACTCCAACTGGACTACTGGCAATAGTACAGAGTTTGTTCCCTGTCAAGCTAGGTAGCCAAGCAAACGAAGGGGCCCCACTTACTCTGAGTTAGGCTATGGTGGAAAGCGGCTGAGGTAGATCCCGAGGTGCTTGTCACTCCAGCTGTGTCCGTTCCAAAGCCAAGTAGCTCCAAGGGCAACTGGAAGGGCATGGTCACTGGAACAAGGCCACCCAGCATCCCAAAAGGAGTCACATTTTGATTTGTTACAGACAAAGGTGATGTCATGAGAGTCAGAGGTGAGGCATTAGCCAATAATGATGCTCCTGCTGTGGACTGCAGAAACCAGGGGTCAAAATACATAAGAAATCAAATCTTTAACCTGAATTGATTTATTTAATATCCTCATGGGCACAAGACTGTGTTTTATATTAGCTCTAACAGAAACTCTGAGATAGAAATGAAGATTGCGGTGAACAATACATTTCAAAGAGCTACCAATATTGGTTTTGGAAATAATTCTGTACTCGGTTCTTCACCATCCGTTTAGACTCTTCCTGAACTTATGTTAAGGCCTATATCAACTCTCATTCGCCCCCTTACCCCTCCTGTTTCTAACCTCAGGCTCCCACTCCGGCTCCCAGCTCCAGCTCTGAACCACCAGTAAGCAACCCCATACAACGCAGTGTGGTCTCTGAACCTGCTTGGTCACTTTACCGCCTTGCCCTCTTTGTGGGCACAGTCCCTGCAGCTGCCGCTCCCGACTAGCACTCTCTCGGCACCCCAACTCATGTCCTTTGCTTTCATCGTGACACCTTCAAGAGGTGAGGCCGTCCCAGCCACATTCTTCCTCATCATCAGCCTTCCCTTCCCCTTCCCCGAGAGCGATGACTATGCCCCAGCTTACGGCAAGGATCCCATGTACGCAGAACTTCCTGGTACAGATAATCTGGTCTTACCCCTTTTCCATGTTTCCTCTGCCTTCCTCTGCACAGAAAACTCTTATCTTCCTTTTTTTTTATAACCAGTTGTTCCTGGCTCTTCCTCAACCTCTAGAAACCACAGGAATTACTTTTATTTCTCTTGGTCTCAAATTAACTGAACGACATATTTTCCACACTACTCAGTCTCTCCTTAACCCCTGAAAGCCGGGTTCCATTTCTACTACTTTTCTGAACTTAGACTCCCTAAAGTCAAGGTGAACTAGAGGGTGTTTTGACACTCCCCTACCTGGGTTTTAATGTTATGTTTATGAATAAAAACACAGAAATGGGAATATGCTAACACCGATGAACTTTCATTGATAAGTTATTTACATATACATTTTTCCCATTTTGACTTATTTCTTCTCCATGTGCACTGATCAACGAAGATTACAATATCCTTCCCTCAGTATTAGACAGGATCTATTAAAGTTTCTGCAGTCAGGAATTTTCTTTTGTAGTCTTATTTTACCAACTCTGAACTCCGCTGGCCAAAAATTTTACGTTAGCTACAGTCAGGCTTACGTGTTGATTATTCTTCCAGTCAACATCATTAATTAATAAAGGGCTGAGCATTTTACTTAGTTAACACGTGAAAAAAATGAAGGTGCTCTTCCCCGACACGCAAGCCGCCTTACATACTATATACAGCCGTCCGTGCCGCTGCTGAACGAAAACTGAAGCGCACGCTCCAGGGGCTCTCCACGCTGGTTTTCCCGCTCTCTCCCCAATAGCCTCCACTTCCATTATCTCCTTCATTTACTCTACTTTTAAATTATTTTTTCTTTTCTCCTCACCCAAGGACATGTTTCCGTTGCTTTCAGAAAGAGAGGAAGGGAAGAGAAAAACATCCCCTAACTGGTTGCCTCCCACACATGCCCAGACTGGGGAATCATACACGCCCAGACTCGGGGTGGAACCGGCAACACGGGCATGTGCCCTGATCAGAAATCGAACCCACGACCTTTCAGTACAGGATGGCGCTCCAACCGACTGAGCTGCACTGGCCAGGGCTCCTTTATTTTTAACCTCTCAAATATATAACCACACTCCTGACCTCTCACCTCAGTTTCAATCTTATATACCTAGAAGTTCAGTGAAGAACTTCACTTGGACACCTATCCAGCGTGTTCACGAAGGAACTCACCGCCTCCTGAGATGTTAACTGCCATCGTCGACGGTCTCACTCTTACCTGCCACTCAGGCTCAACGCCTTAGTTTTCAGGCATCAAAACAGAGGGACAAAGTGAGCTCGTGGGCAACACACCCATTCTTTTTTTTTTTTTTAACCACAACTTCCTTCAACATTTCAGTATAAATCTTTATCACTTTCTGCTTGAACTTGACTATTTTTCTTATTTTCCAGTCTTTCTCTCTATTGTGCCAATCATAGCACACACAATGGGCGCATTAAAGAAAGAATGACTAAGTTACAAATAAAAATACTTTGAAGCAATTTGGATAGAAAGGACACTGCATCAATTTAGGAATTACAATACCTTTCTTTTTAGTCATAATTCTGGAGTCTCAGGTTAATATAGGCACATACTTCAAGGCAGTGCACCCCAAATAGAGCCCCCTAGTGAGAAATAATAAATACTGCTAATAAGGAGAACTCTTTAAGCTTTTCTGGAGGATAATTGAAGCATTAATAGATGGGAAATATAAATTAAGGCAACTTCTGAAATTAAGTAACTGAGCACAAGCAGTAAAAAATGGTGCCATGCCACAACGAACATTTCTGTACTGTCAAATTTTGATATCAATTTTGTTTATCACACTACAATGAAGTACCAGATTACCTAAGTGTTACATGGGTATAGACTTCTCTCTGCTAGAAGATGTAGACCTTTCAAAACATCACCCAGGAGCACCCAGGAGAAGTTGTCAACAGGGAGTAGGCGAATAGCTTAGAATAATGCCCGGTAATCAAAGCTACTTTCTGTGATGTCCACACTTCATTCCTAGGGGAAAATATGAAGGAATCCTTGCTCTCTCTTCCTGTGGTTGGCATGACATCTTCTTCAGCACGTATTTTATTTTGGTGAGTGCACCTGCCCCCACCCCACTCTCTACAAGACTCAGAGCGATCGTATGAAATATCTATCAGATCACAACACTCCCCTGTACAGTAAGACCCTCTGATAGCTCCCCACTGTGCACAGAAAGAATTCCCAAGTCCTCATCGTGGCCCACAGGTCCTCCATCACAGGGTTCTGGTGGAACTCCCACCTCATCACCTACCCACCTGTCCCGAGTCTCACCATGCAGGTCTACACGTCAGGCCCTTTCCTGCCTTCACACCTACCACCCACTTCACCTGGACTCTCTGTTCCCTCTTATTCCCAAATGGCTGGGTTCTGCTCATTCCACTCACAGCTCAGATGCTGCCTCCTCGAAAGAGGCTTTCCCCAACTCCCTTGCCTACGTGAGCAACAATCACGCTTCATCATATCATTCCGTTTTACTTTCTCGAAGCACCTTTTTGTGTTCTCCGTATCCTCCTACCTAGAATATGCACTCCATGTGACCAGGGAGCCTGAATACGGTGCTCACCCTATTTCCCCAGCACCTAGGGCAGTGCCTGGCACATATTAAACACTTAATAAACATTTGCTTGTTAAATGCATTATTTGGGGAATAATAAAGTGGCAAAGACAGGATTCACAGAAAATCAGTAAGTTGAAGGGCAAGAAAGAAGAGGAATGCCTTGGGTGAAAAATTATTACGCAGAAAGCGGTAGAGGTAATAATCTGAACCCAGAAAGATTTTAATTTCTGTTAAACTCAAGACCTGTCACTTTCACTCTGCAAATAAGTAGACAGCTGAAAACGCATTTCAGAAAGAAGTTAAATGCTTTGCAGGCACGGATAGGAAATCTGTTTTTAGTATTCAAGAGAGAGGATTTAGAGGCCACAAGGTATCTGGTAAGACTTTGATGAGATGCTATGTTAAAAAAAACAAAAGAACCTTAGGTTCACCAAAAGTTAGACACAACCTTATGCAATCATTATTGACCTTTTCTTCAAACCAATAAGACAGAACAGAAAGAATCAGATATAAAGGTAGGAACACTGAGGTCTCCAAATCATAAAGCCATTTTGGAGAGAAAGAAAACCAGGAAGGAGCACGTTTTAGAAACACAAATTTTGTAGGTAGGTTCATGTTGACAAACTAACAGATAAACAACTGGTATACCAAGTATTTGCATTCTCTTGGCATAAATTATCAAATCCAGGAAGGTTTCCTAGAAAAAAAAATGAAACTGCTAGATTCTAGAGATGGCAAACAATAAATAAAGATTTAATGTTAAATTCAAAGAAAACAAAGCAAGTGAAAAAACTTTTAAACTCCAAGAAAAAAGCCAAAATTTTATAATAAGCAAACAACACCATAGTGTACGATATTTAGCTCAATAGAGACAGTATTTTACAGTCATGGATTCAACCAAAAGTTATTATTTTACTCTTTTAGGAGAATGGGAAAAATATAAGGGAGCTAAAAGCCTCATTTATCATAATGAGAAGTCAAAGATGATACCAAAATAAATAAATTGAGAGTATTCCATTCATTCTTATTTAAAAGCACAGAGAAAAAGCTAAGAGTTAAAAGCAGGAGGCATTAAGAAGGAGAATATGGGGTAGAAAACTGCCATTTCTGTTGTAATACTCTCAAATATTCCTTTGATCAAATTTAAGGTTAATTTGAAAAAAAAAATCAACATTTTACCTAAAAAATTTTTTAAAGATTTTATTTACTTATTTTTAGAGATAGTAAGGGGGTAAGAAAAATCAGTGTGTGGTTGCCTCTCTTGCACCCCCTACTGAGACCTGGCCTGAAACCCATGCACATGCCCTGACTGGGAATCAAACCTACAACCCTATGATTCACAGGTGAGCATTCTATCCACTGAGCGACACTAGCCAGGGTGGAAAAAAAACAACATTTTAATTAAGGTAATACAAACAGGAATGTGGACTAACTTCTAGACCTTAGTTATAACTTACATTTTAACATACAATTCCTAATCAGTTTGTTATTTTTGTATTTCTGGTAAGAGTAAAATCATGTAGATAAAGCATCAATTAATCCTAGATTCCAATTAATAAAGTATCAGCTATTGAATTCTGTTCCATATTAGAAATCTGGAATAAATTCATTTCTAAGCCTACAGTGATGGCAGAGTGATAATTTGGGTTTTAAGTCCCCTTGACTACTCAATGCTTAGCTTGTTCTGAAGAGTACAGAACCTCTCTGAACACCACGGGGGAAATTCTTTCATTAAATGTTCATATTCCACATAAACAGGACACAGTACAATGTCAGAACACTTTGTTAGAGAACAGAATTCCATAAATCAATAAAAGTCATGTTTTCAAACAATATTTAAGAACCTAAGAACACATCATAAAAATGTTTTATTTTTTTAAAACCTTGTTATGAAACAGATTATCATGTAAAACTCACTTTCTTGTAAAAAGTATAAAAAAGTACCAGGAAAATATAAACAGTGGTAGAATGGGTGACTTTTATTTTCTTTTTATGAATTTGCCTACAGTAAACATGTATTTCTTCATGGGGCCGGGAGAGGGGCAGGGGGTGGGAAACGTTGAAGAAACCAAATCAGTAATGTGGAAGTCTCAGAATACAAAGAAGTGGGAGAAGGACGAAAACAGAGCAGATGGTATGGAAGGCAGAGAGATGAAGTACATGAGTAATAAAGAGTTCTCAAAACTCCTCGGCCAAAGGGATCGGAAGTAATTAATAAATAATAATAAACAAATGAACTCTGTGTTTCACATACTTAACATACATCTCCTTTTGCCCGCCCTTGGTCTGTATTCTTGAGCTGAAGAAACCTAGCCAGGTCTGAGATCGACAGTTACCACGTTCTAGGTACAGAATTACTGAAAACCAAGTCAAACCCTGGAAACACTTGAATTTCAACAAAAAAGAGAAAACCTTACTAGCATGTAGGTAGAGGAAACACATTACTGATAAATAAAGGGAACGAAAAATCGCAACGACCCGAGACTCCTCCACAACCCTAAACACAAGCGGTCAGTGGAGGAGCGCTCGCAGAACCTGGGGGGAGACAATTCGTGACTACCCCGCGGTGGCAGCCCTACACTGAAGCTGGGGCAAAAGAGCTTCCACGGCAGCCTTTCTGAAAAGATCCCTTGTGTGAGGTACGCCTGTTAACTGAGAGAGGAATTCAAATTAAAATCTCAAACACGGAGAAACTCGGG
Source organism: Glossophaga mutica (assembly GCA_039655065.1). NCBI lineage: Eukaryota > Metazoa > Chordata > Mammalia > Chiroptera > Phyllostomidae > Glossophaga > Glossophaga mutica. Next base: position 10,919,588 of record CM077313.1, read on the forward strand.
TATATGGATTACTGATACTAATTTGACAAAGAGAATTATACATGAATAATTGCAAAATTCATGCAAAATAAAAATTTTACTTGAAATGACAAATGGTTAAAGGAAAAAATAACATGAATGTAAAAATTTGACTAAGAAAGTTGGGACTAGGGTAGGAAAGACAGAAGATAAGTGAAGGTATGTTAAATTCGTAAGTTATTACTTTGTTCTAAACTTTTAATGAGACAGTGTTTTCAACACGCATTTTAGTTATGTCTTTCAAAAGTTTTAAAAGCAAGCATGTGGTACTGTACTAAAAAAAAAAACCAAACAACCCACATCCCCCAAAGAACCCCATCCTCCAGTATCTCCATCACTGCGACATGAGCATCAGGAACATTCCTCGCCCGTAAGCGCTCAGCTATTGCAAACGACCTGCGTCTTATCCAAAGGAAAGAAAGGTCACGCGATCTTACAGCTCACCCCACGAACGTGTGTAACATACATACCTGCACGCTGGCTGTCACCACTGAAGACCCTGAGGCAGAGGATGGTCTATGTGGAGTAGACAACGGTTTAGAAGCACCCTGTGTTCCGCTTCCTGTTCCCCCAGACAGACTCGTCCTATTGGCTCCGCTCGAGTTAAGGTTGCTACCTCTGCTGGCAGGTACATTCATCGCAATCCCACTCAAGCTGTTCTTCCCGACAGTTCCAGTGGATGATGAATTTGGTAGCTTTGAAGAGGCCTGAAGGTTTTTTGTAGATGGAAGGCCTGAAGTGCGATTAGAGGGCAATAAATTCAAAGTAGGAGACTGTCTGCTGATGTTGACTCCACTGGGCTGTTTATGGACTGGGTTGTTACTGCTGGCGTGGCTACTCTGGGCGACTAGTACACTTGGACTGGAAGAACTTGAGGATACAGTAGGCTTGGGAGTTGGGGTGGATTTAGAAATAAGTTTAGTTGATACTGAAGGCTTAGCTGACAGAGGGGGCTTGGCGGAGGCAGAAGGCTTAGATGAGGGCAAGGGTTTAGGGGAGGTGGCAGGGTTAGGAGATGCGGCAAGTTTTGGGGAGGCAGCCATTGAAAAGGGAGACTTGAAACCCTGCGTGGAGATTTGTGACACCATCGCCTTGGCTAAATAGTTACTAGAGGTAGTGGTGCTAGGTACTGTCCTAGAAACCAGGGAGTGGGACCCTTGAGAACCATTACCAGGTGAGGGAGTAGGTAAGGGAAAGCGGTACATAAGTGGCTTATCTGAAGTCTTAAGAAGTGGGGATGAACAGGAAAGCTGAGGATTATTACTTAATTTCACCACTGGGTTGGTTTGTGATTTACTAATGGTTGCTTGTAATGGAGACACATAATTTTGTTGGACAGCTGAATGCTGGTGCACCTTTGTTACTTGTGTTAACGAAGAAGCATCTTGGGCCTCTGATGCTCCCAGAGCGTGAGAGGAGGCAGCGACCTGGGCTTGGGAAGAAGAGGAGACGTGGGTCTGGGAAGAGGAAGAAGCGTGAATCTGGCTTGACCTCTGTAGTCCTTGTTGAAGTAGCCTGGCTGGCAAAGGTTCTAGGGAAACTTTAGGGTTCTGAATTGAAGAACCAGCAATAAGGCCTGAAGAGATGCCAGTATGAGCTAAATCCTGGGGTTTCTTTGGTACTGGCCCTGTGTGACCAGCAATAAGACTTGATGAATGTGCAGTCTGAGCAGAATCTAGTTTTTTGGGCGTAGCCAGTGGCAGCTTGCTCATAATACTTGCTAACTTCTCTTCCCTCAGTCCTGGACGAGGTTTTGCAGTTGGCATGCTTATCCTTGAGCCAGCCGGAGGGCCCTTGTTTCCACTGTTGATAACAGCTAGAGCTTCCGAAACGAGATCCAGTGCAGGGGGGTGGAAAGAAAGGTCTTCGTCTAGTGAGTCATCAAGGCAGATGGTCTCCTGGGCTGGAGTGGAGCTAGAGCTGGTGGAGGCCACAGCAGACGTGCTAGAGCTTGTTGAAGGACCACCAACCGAAGCCGCCAAGGATGCAGGAGTTTTCTGGTCCTTTTTCGGACTACACTCCTAGCATAAACAGCAGTGTATTAGAAAAAAATAAAATGATGAATGAAAAAATTAGAGAGTACTGGTTGTTAAAAGACTACGAAGTTCTCATGATGCTTAACATTGTACTGGAACCCTTCTGCAGAGACTGTAGGAACCAAGGAACTTTTTAGAGGACAGAGCTCCTGGCTGAACTGTCCTCATAAGCCTTACAACCTGACATACTGCACACAACCACCACACCTCAGTAAGCCGTTCCAAGAAGGCTTAACGCCAAGCTGAAGAAACACTGACATGCTACTAGTCACAGTGCTGATAAAACACCCCTGCCCCCACCCACCTGGGTCAGATCCTCAGGTGCTAGTACAAATCTGCCCGACTCTCCTTGCGTCTAGAAGTTCTGCCTTTACCCTAAGACTCCACCCACCTTGGGGACTACGTCTTGCTAGGACATGGCCGCTCACATCCTGCTTCCTTGCACGCCCTATCCTGCAGCCACCCATGGCCAATGTAGAGAGCAAATGGCACGTCAAAACGAACACACTTAAAGTGTGGTTTCTATTCTCTCTCCAGAAGAAGTCATCTGCCATTTTCTAACATATATTTACTAAGTGTCCGCCACACTAAGGGTCCACTGTGCTAAGCAAAGAAGGGAAGTAGGAATTAAAACTATGAATACCTAACACAATACTGTTTGTTTTTTTTTTAATGTCACTTTCTTAAAATTAAGAGATAAGAGAATTAGAGTACAGTTCAAAATATTCAAAAAGCAAAAGAACTGAAAAGTAACTTTCTTTAAAAAAAAAGTGTTTACTTGTATCATTTTGAAGATTAAGAATAAAACTATTACACAAAAATAATTTCAAAGTTTCAATAAGTTTCTTCAAACAAACCCAAATAAATCCAAAGCTGAAGTCTGGCCTTACACATCGATTATACAACCACAGTGCTTACCGTGACTACAGAGGGAAAGAATGGGGAGGAAGGGTCTGTACCACCACCTCCCAAGGTACTACAGTCAACGAGCTATTAGGAATGCCGCCACACTCTCACGCCCGAGGCCATTTTTCTAAGCTTCTGTTCTAAAGGCCTTGCCTGAAAACTGCACTGTCTCTCAGAAGTCTGTAGTGTAACTGCACTAAGGTCAAAATTCTCTACTAGCGTGCATGGTTAATGCAGAAGAGACACATTTGCTTTGAGGTGCCATGCAATTACATGATCAGCAAAAATTCCACTTACAAAAAGCACAGAAACTGAGGATGGGGGAGTGTGCCAGAACAGTACTGCATGTTACCAGTACAAAATTGCTGTTGTAAGTAACTTTTTAATTAATATTTTTCTCTTTGTAAAAATAACATTAAATCTACTGTACTATGTAGACTTACTTGGCAGAAAGAACTGCTCAGGATATATATTTGAGGCAAAAAAGGCAGGTTTCTTCACTTACATAAAATGTTACCTCAATCTGGATAAATGAATGGTTAGACGATGGATGAAAGGAGATACAGGGGCAAAGACCCAGAAGGGAGGGCAAATGTGTACCGGAAAGTTAAGAGCTTTTTTCCTCTGAGCAAGCAGAAATTTCTAGATACTTTTACTTTTCTCCTTCTTACTTTTTTGTTGTGTCTACTGTAAGCATTTCCTTACATTCTAACTAAAATAGGTATCTAAGGGATGTCAGGATGAAAAAAAAAGTCTGCACATGGGGGGGGGGTAATTTAACCACAAAACCCAAACAACACGGTGACTTCCCTACAGTAACCTAACAGTTCCATTATTAGAATTATGACAAATCAATCACGTTTGAATAGACGTATCAAAATTTAACCCTCAGAGGAGGGTATTAGGAGTTTAAAAATAAGATTTCAAAACAAAGCATGAACTCAACAGATTTAATAAAATATTGGTTCAATATTAGATTAGAAGACAAAGCATGTGACTAAGAAAAAGAGGATAGTTTCACTCTGTATTCAAAGAGCCTTTAAACTTAAGGCCACAGAGTAATAAATATTCTGACTTTCTGCCATAATCTTGACATAAAGAAACTCATCTGTTCAAAGAGATGAAGGCTATGGGAAAGTCTAAAATATAAAGGAGGTGGGCTTTCATCATAATTTCAATTTCAAATGATTATAGTTTTCACTTCCAGACTTTATACTTGGTTCTTTTTCTATTTTGCTCTCCCGCTGTTTTTTTTTTTTTTTTTTTAAAGATTTTATTTAGTTATCTTTTAGAGAAGGGAAGGGAGGGAGAAAGAGAGGGAAAGAAACATCAATGTGTGGTTGCCTGTCACACGCCCCCTACTGGGGACCTGGCCTGCAACCCAGGCATGAACCCTAGACTGGGAATCGAATCAGCAACCCTTTGGTTCGCAGGCCGGCACTCAACCACTGAGCCACACCAGCCAGGGCTCTTTTCTCTTTTTTAATCCTCACCAGAGGATATGCGTAATTCTAGAGAGAGAGCTGGGGGGAAGAGAGAAAAACATCGATGTGAGAGAATAACATCAACCAGTTGCCTCCTGTATGCACCCCAACTGGGGATGGAACCCACAACCGAGGTGTGTGCCTTGACCAGGAATCAAACCCTCAGTACAGTATGACGATCCAGCCAACAGAGCCACCCAGCCAGGGCCGCTCTATTTTAATAGGGTGTTTTTTATTTCCTCTTCTACTTCTTTAAATATTTAAAAATTTTAAGTTAAATTACTTTATATTCTAAGCCCAATAAAGGCATCACTTTGTAGGGATCTGATTCTGTTGGCTGTCATCTGCTGACTCACTCACAGCGACTGAGTTCCTCACATTCTCTCTATTTTTAGATAGTGAGCTCAGACCTGACACAGTGTATGTGTGGTAGACCTTGGAGGTCTGAGATGAAGGTATACTCTTCTGGAGAGAACTGGATTTGCCAGTTGCCCTAGATTAACATTAATCTAATAACTTCAGATTATTTTTCAGATTATTTCCAAGAACACACAGGTAGTGTAAATTAAACTCTTAACTCAAGAGAAATTCTCAAGGAGAACTATCTTCCCCTAATCCAAAACCCAGACTAAGATACAGAAGTGTCTTAACCTTTCTGCCGGTGAGTGGATTTCTTTCCTAGTCCTTCCTTTTACTAAAGATGTTATCCTTTGAGGGTTTCAGGTTTATGCAGAATTTCATTCCAATTCTCAACCTGTATTAGTCCGAGAGAATCCAGTGCTGCTGCACTTGGAGAAGAAATTCAAAAATAAAACCTAAAGTAATGGATGAAAATCAGCAAATGCCCCTAAAGGCAAGAAAAGCTTCAGAAGCACACTAACTGCTACGGTGGCTTCCTCGTTTGGGGCCTTATGGATTTCTCGTATGTATTCGCAACCTCGGCTACGCTTTTAAAGGTTGTTATATTTTATCTAGCATTTCTGAGTATTAAGCCTTACAACTTATTAATATATTCAAACTTCCCACTGCTAAATGGTCATCTATGTTCCCAAATACAATGGTTCTAGAATTTTTTACAAGGTTTGAAAACATCCGTCTTAAGAGAGGGATGACACCTGTTGATCTATGCTCAACACCACACGCCCTGCCCGTTTCAGGAACGCGTTTCAACCTTCACTGTCACGACCACTATGGGGTCTGGTTTAATGCTTACCTTTGCTTTGGGTTTAGGCGCAGGAATCACCTTTTTCTTTGCCCTGCAGACCAAAGATTAAAAAGGAGGGCATTTCAGTGGCAGGCCACATATTAGAAAATTATAACATCATCTTGTAATTGTATTGGTAAATAATTTCTTCTGCTATTTGGAAAATTCTTTGAGGAAAGAAACTACGTGTAAATGCTCAATTTATATGTGAATAAACAGTGACATTTCCCCCAATTTTTATTAATTAGAAGGCTGAACCAAAATACGAAATATAAATGATAAAGTGCTCTTAAAAGTTAAATGTAAATATTCAAAATAAAGTAAAAATAACTCAAAATAGGCTAACAAAACTGACTAAGAATTCTCGCTTCAAAGAAGTGGTAAGAATTTGTAATTTTTTTTTAAAAATAAAGAAATTTCTATTGTTTAAGCTTGGAAAGTTTTATTGTTTTTTTTTAAAACTTTTTTTAAAATTTATTTATTTATCTTTAGAGGGGAAGGGTAGGAGAGAAGGAGAGGGAGAGAAATATCAATGTATGGTTGCCTCTTGTGTGTCCCATGCTGGGAACTGGCCTGCAACCCAGGCATGTGTCCTGACTGGGAATCGAACCGCGATCCTTTGATTCGCAGGCCCGCGCTCAATCCACTGAGCTACACCAGCCAGGGCAGAATCTGTAATTTTTTAAAGAAAACAGAGCTTCAAGAAACTTCTACCTCAAATTAAATCATGCCAAGAAGTTGTAAATAAGACAATATTTATAAGAACAAAACAAAACAAAACATCCTCAAGATTTTAAACAAAAAAATTTTTTTGCAGAAAATTTTCCTTTTCAGTTACAGTTGAGATACAATATTATTTTAGTTTTTTTCAAAAAATTTTAAAGAAAATTAGTTTTAACTTAAATATTCAAATAAAAATTTCAAAATGACAGGAAAAAAAGGCAGAAAAAATACAATGGAACCTTTGGGAACCACTGTGCAAGAGCTGCAAGATTAAAAACCTCTTACGAGTCCCACAGTAGGAGAAAGTGCTCAAATGTCTGTTGAATAATTAAAGGATTGACAGGTGACAGGTTTTTAAAATTTTTTTTAAACCCCACATTTTCTGAATATTTGTATTTCACTAGTTAAATATCATTATTTAAATTAACAAATACCTTAAAAATGCCAATCTATGGCTTCATTAGACAATTTTCAAAGTTTTTTGTTTGTTTAAAATAAAAAACACTTGGAACAGGCTGACAGTGACCAGAGGGGAGAGGGGAGGGAATTTCAGGGGAAAAGGGGAAGGGTTTACAGGAACAAGTATAAAGGACACATGGACAAAAACTAGGGGGGGTGGAAACGGGGGGGAGGGCTGGGGTGGTGCGTTGGGATGGGAGTAAAATACAGGAAACTGTACATGAACAACAATTAAAATAAAATAATAGATTGAAATCCAAAAAAAAGTAATAAAATTTGCATTAGAAATCAACTGGAATCCATATGTGGGCTCGAATGTTATATTCAAAAAATAAAATAAGATAAAATATAAAATAAAATAAAAAACACTTGGGCAAAAAGTCTTCCAGGCCCACCTGCCCCACAGATTTCTACTTTCTGGTACAAAACACAAAATTAATCATATATTCTCCCATCACAGGATAAGTAAACCACTTGTACAAAGTACGCACCTCTAATACATGAAACCAAACTACCCCAAATTTATACTAAAAAAATAGTAAGAACTGAAAACCACAAGTATTTCAATACGTCTCCAACGGTGCACTAACAAAGTGTTGTTCCTAACAGCTCTAAAAAAAAATCCCATCTGTTATCCCAATAACTTATACAAGGAGAGGGGGATTCTATGATGTTACCCAGAGGGTGCTAACCAGGCCTCCTCCCAGGATACTGAATTAGAGTGCTCAGTAAATTGTCAGCAACTTACTAATTGTTATACTTTATTAACTCTGTAATACTGCACTTTCAGGGTACAGGGAATCAGTCCTAAGTTGTAGGTAAAAATAAAATTCTTGTGGAGTTAACCAGTATTCGCTCAAAAATAAAACCACAGAAAAAACTTGCCTTTTGATTACTGCCTGTCAAGAGGGTAAGAGACCTTTCTTTAGTAAACACAGCACTAAGGAGAGATCTGGTTTTGAGCAGAAGGAAAGACATGAAGAATAGGTTAAGTGTGTGGAATAGAACACTCTGCAAGGCAAGGAAGTGCAGGTATGTACACGGCACCGTCTTAGCACAAGGCTACAGGTTACCTACAGAGGAGGTCATTAAAGGGGAACAGAGAAGGCACAAAAGAATGGAAGGACAGAAGGCCCGAGAACAAAGTGGACCACCAGAGCCTTGCTGTCCACACGGCCCCTGACTGGCAGAGCTCAGGCCAACACACGGTGCACTATGGATTCGGGTTTCTGGAGACAAGCCTGGGAACTGCTTAATAAGTAAGTGTATTCTAAGGTCTATGTAGTCAACAATAAAAATGACTTTTTAAAAAAGGGCTGTGTTAACATGGAATTGTCTAAATGTACATTTAAATCGGATTTCAACTAGCATTTAATAAATGGTATTTCTGTTTACTAAAGCACATAATGTGACTAAAATTAAATGAAGAAATGTGGAGTCTGAATTTACTCACGGGGCGGAAGTAAGATGATTATGTACACTCCGGCTTTCCTTAAAAAGCATTCTGAAAAAATGAAAAAGACATAATTAACTTTTCATAGTAGATAAATAATATGATAACTGCTTTATCATTTTAATCATATGATTTTCAACAGGCTATTATTGCTAATTTACCAAGTAAAAGTTGTAATAATACAGTAACTTCGATAATCTATCTTACAGGGAGTTTTGTATCAACTCTACTGAATCTTGAACAGCTTGACAGATGTTTTCTGTTGGTTTAAACGGAACACGTTAAGATGACAGGTTGAGATAGCTAAGCCTATTACTTAACTCTTTAAACTTTAAATTGGACTTTTAAACTTTAAATTAGCTTCTTTTTTGAGATACCAATCTAGAATGACTACTTCCGACAGAACCTAAGGTTGTGTCTCTTTTTCTACACTCTCAATCTTCTGTGTAGTCCTTATCTTCAGAATACCCACATTGAGTACCCCTCCCAAAGTTCATAACCAGCATTCCCCTCACTTTTCCTCAACCAGCAAATTCAGTTACAAAAAGAAAAAAGTGGTCAGTTAGGAAAACACCCTTATGTATATTTCTATATCTCTACAGCCATGTGATCCATTGTTTAGTCTTTCCAGTGCTTGAAGTTTTCAAAGCAGAGATCGTCCAAGATGACTATACAGAATTTTAGACACATTAGGTTCTAAGCAAAATGAATGTCGTGTGTGTGTGTATCTTTAATAATAGCAATAAGAAAGTAAATAAAGGAAATCTAGGATGTTGTATTTCTTACCTTGCCTGCATCCAGCCCTTAGGCCACAATGGCTTCACCTCTGTCTCCATGAAGGATTTAAGATAATCCTCAGCAGACTGGCTTTTATTTGGCTCTAACTCATAGCATCCCAATTTGATCTCAACAAGGTTACATAACAAAGTTCTAAACAGATTAAAAATATATATTTATATATAAATCTGACGGCAAAATCATAGAAAATTAAGCCTGAAACAGATTTTTTTAAAAGCACGTAAATCTGACAGCAATAATAAAGAATACTATCTGAAAAATTCAGAAACTGACACGAAGATACATAATGTCTAACATGTATCATCCATTGCACTACAGCCAAATCCCCACACGAAACAATTTCCTGTGATACCTTTAATCTAGGTACCCAAGACTGAAAAGGGTAGTCCTACAACCAATCCCTTACTTGGGACACTGAGTTACTGCTAAGAAAGGCGACTGACTATACAAGTATATCGAGTCCTTCACCTTCGGAAACCAGTACATGACTTACTCAATAAATAAACAATTAGCTTAAAAAGTCAATATAAAAATAAGTGATAGTACTCTAAAATATTAGGACCATATTAATCTTCTCTTGAATACGTTTTTCCTACGTACAAATCTTTAGTTACTCCCAATCCAGTCTTCGACTTACTGGAGATTCTTTTTTTATGAAAAACTTTACTTCTCCACTACTATTTAGTTAAAAGTGAAGGCTCTGGTTAATTCTTACCTAATGGTGTCATCCCAGTGGAATTTTTTTCTTGGTCCTATGACACGTTTTCCCGGTTTCTCATCATCATCTTCCTCGGATCCATTTTTTTCACGTTCTTCATCTGTTTGCAACCTGAAAATAAAAAAAAACATTTTATAAAGCAAAGTTTTAACTCAACGTTGCCTATAATACACTCCCAAGAAACTTGTTGAATTGCTTAATTGGATGCTAACTCAAAAGACAAGGTAAATAGGGAATCTACCTTTCCACGTAATACTGTGAATTTCAAGTGTGTTATGGAGCCATTTGGTAAAGAAGGTCTTCAAACTGTAATGTAAAGGCATGAATACTCATCTTCTAGTTCAGAATGTGTTTGCGTCCAACCGCAGACAGTGAAGCTGGCCAACGTGTGAAGCATCGGGGCAGGGTCACACCCACACACAAAATCAGCAGCCTTTCTGCCTTTCACATCAAAGCATTTGAGTGGGAAGCAACATCGTTCAGAAAACACTCAATAGGTAAGTTTCAAATATTTTGATAAAGACTCACCTACTGGTTTAACACCTACATATGGTATGATGAACCACATATACCATTTCAGTGGTAAATGAGGATTTCTACTTGGTGATGAAGTCCCCTTAAGACCAACCCCTAAGTCTAAAAATACTTCTCAAAAGCAAAAGCCAGTTCAAATACAAGAAGTACATACTTGGCACACTTAGCTTGACTCCGAGCCTGGCAGTCCTCCTGGTATTTAAACAGCTGTTCAGGCATGACATTGCTGACAGCCAGTTTCAGTTTTTGCAGAGGTTCTCTTAAACGATCATCCTGAGGAAAAAAACAAACTACAAGTTTTTTCAAACATATTTAACAAAACTTATTTCGCAAGCAGATCTTCAAATGATGAAATTCCTGTTGCAGACACTGACTCTAGACATGAAATGCTAATATGTTTAAACGCAGACATCTCTTCCGCAACACTGACTTTTCCTAGTGCACACTGGGTATGAAATTAGCATGACATACTTCCCAGAGAGCCAAGGGAGTCTCAACTTTTCCTGTTGCCTCAGCATAATTATCCATAGTGCTCCTTTACATTCTCAGAAATGCCTCGTGTTTGGTCTATACATTGTAAGGACACTTTACCAGTAACACAAGTGATTACACAGAGAACCAGATGTACAGCGAGCAGGCCAACACTAGCTAACCCCCATTATGATGGGGGACCAGTACCACAAGGAGAAACACTGCTACGGAACACGGCCACACACGCTCTGGTCTGGAAGACTATCAACAGGATGTTGGCTGGCACCCTGTTCTCTCCTTTACTGCTGGTAATTGTTACTTACGTTGCAAGCGAAAATACGAGGTGAGGTCAAAATGAAGAAAGAAACTGGGAGACTCTTCCTCATATGAGTTCAGGGCAAAAAGAAAAGCAAGTAAATCTGTATCTCATAGCTTTAATTAACTAATATACTATTTTCATCTTGCAAGTAACAATATATGTAACTATTTAAAACACACTTTTCTTCAAGTCATAGGTGCAGAAATATTGTAAGACTTTGCTTTTCTTCCCTGTCACAACTATTCTGAAAATGTGATTTCTGGCCCTGACTGGTGTGGCTCAGTTGGTTGGGCACAGCCCTGCAAAGGGAAAGGTCCCCGCTTCATTCCCCGATCAGGGCACATGCTTGGGTTGCAAGTTCAGTCACCAGTCAGGGTGGGTACAAGAGGCAACCTGATCAATGTTTCTCTCTCACATCGATGTTTCTCTCCCTTTCTTCCCCTCTGTCTAAAAATAAATAAATAAATAAAGTCTTTTTGTTTAAAAAAAAAAAAGTGATTTCCAGCCCCAGCTGATGTGGCTCGGTGGGTTGAGTGCAGGCCTGCAAAGCAAAGGGTCATGGGTTCGGTTCCCGGTTGGGGCACATGCCTGGGTTGCGGGCCGGGTCCCCAGTGGGGGGCATGCAAGAGGCAGCCACACATTGATGTTTCTCTCCCTCTTTCTCCCTTCCTGTCTTTCTAAAAATAAATAAAATCCTTTAAAAAGATAAAAAATTAAAAATACATAAAACAAGTGATTTCCAGTAAGAGGACTTTTAGGAATACAATTACCATGCTATAGCAGGTATATTTTACAAATTAAAACATTCTATTTTATTAATAACATTTACCTTATTAATAAAAACAAATATTATTACTAATAAATATCTACCACTTTCAGGCACACCAATTAGTAAACATCTCTGCAATATGACAATGTCTGCTATAAGATCCCATGTTTCAAAATGTGAACATCCATCATGGGTGATCACTTTCTGAGAATTACACAGCAGAGATTATCTTCCTGGGTGCAACCTAAATACCCATTAACAATAAAAATGAATAAATTAATTGGGATATACTCATACAATGCAGCACTAAACCTGTATGGAGTACCACCACATGTAAAGGCAGATAAATTGGAGGTGCATAATGTTGAGTGTAGAAAAGCAAGCTGCAGAAAAAAAGACAGTATGACTCAATTTTTATGAAGCTAAAAAACATGCAAAACCAAATAATACAATGTTCATGTTTACAAATGTGTGATAAGACCATGTAAAGAAAAGCAAGGGTAAGACAGGTGCCTTTCTTTCACAGCCAACGCAGACAGTAAGTAACTTCAAATATCGAACCTGACATGTTCCTCAGGCAACGTTTTACCCTGTGCTAAAAGCTGTTCGTCTACTTCCAGTTCACTTTGTACCGGCACTAGTCTGTGTCATCTGAACTCATGGCGGTAAGCTCCCACTGCCCATGCCCGAAGGAGTCAGGTACAGGCGTAAAATCCGAGACCTTGGATGAATTTCACTTGTTCAGTACCCTGCTTTGAATTGAGAAAGAGCTAAAGTCTCTCAAGTACGTTATTAACATAAGTATTGGACCTAAAGAATTCTGTGTTAGATCGCAGCCAGTACAGTGATTCTGGACGTAGCACGGACGCCCCCACTCATACCATGGTAGAGCCTGGACAGCCACGTTATACTGTGTGACTCTTGCCTTCCCCCACCCCCAGCCAGAAAGGTTTAGGTTGGCCCAAGATATTATAATCTGACTTTTTTGGTCCCAGGAATTTGGATTGGAGTGAGAGAGCTGAGTCAGTCTCTGTGTGTGGCTTTTCTGGAATGCAAAACCTTGAGAATCAAGTAATCTTATCTGCAGATGTGCATAAAAAAACAATGAGATGTGGGGAGAGAGGCAGAAATGAAGTTAATAGAAATGATCAGTTTCCATCCTTCTTGGCTGCGTTCTTGCCCTTAATTTCATGAAACACCTTTATTCATAGGAAAAAAATTGTCCTTTTTTCTTGTCTTAAACCTCATTAAGGTTATTTTCTATTACTTGCAGATTATTAATATTTTTTAACAATACGGCCAAACAAATCATTAAAGGAAAAGTAATCAGGATAATGAAGGTATGGGAAATTGTTTTATATGAAGTGAAAAAGGGGACATAAGAAATGCTTTATAAAAGCGATGAAGTGGACAAGTGATTAGGTTTGTGAATGAATTTAAAGGCAGAATTAGGACCAACACGGTAGAAAACTCCCGGATTTGGCTTCAAGTATGGAAGAACTTTCTGATATAACAAAATAAGTTTCTGACCACTGGAAGAATTCAACTTGGTCAATCATTTAGTGGGGTAGTATGAGAGGAGAATCTAGCAAAACATGAATTACACTAAGTAATTTTTAAATTTACATGCATCCATGTGATTCCTTGCACTGGTCTGCATAATGTCTGTACAGATACATTTTAGGAATAAGAAAACTGATTTATAAATATGTCAGATTAGCCCTGGCTGGTATGGCTCAGTGGGTTGAGTGCCAGCCTACAAACCAAAGGGTTGCTGGTTCAATTCCCAGTCAGGGCACATGCCTGGGTTAAGTCCCCAGTTGGGGGCTCCCAGGAGGCAGCCACACACTGATGCTTCTCTCCTTTTCTCCTTCCCTTCCTCTCACATTAAGAATAAATAAATAAACATTTAAAAAATATATGTCAGATTATTGTTGAAGGCACAATGTGATAGCTGTGAAACAGGCTAATTTATTGCCTCAAGAATCTATGCCTTAGAAAACATTATTTCTCAACTAAACTTATCAATTATAGAAAACTAACTTTTTTCATGGGATCCAACATGACGTTAATATACACATAACACGACTATAAATCAATTAATACGCAAAAGGCCCCCGAAGAATCCAGCCTCTCTGCGGGCTATAAAACCACCAATACAGCTACTGTTTCTCCCTTACCTGGACGTTGAGGTGTAACTTCCTCAGACGTTTGACCAGTGTTTCCTTATTGCATGGCACAAAAGCTTCGAGATGGGCGTACACACCACTGCGGACGACGGGGCCTAGTTCCTGCAGCTGTAACTCAATGCTGACCAAAAACAACAACAACAAATCAATAGGGCAGTGCTCCTTTCTATAGCACCTACAAGCAAGGAGGCAAAGGAAGTGATTCTTTTCTCATTTTGCATTTCCACGATTTCCTAGACAGTATTTTTCATGGAAAAAATAATTAATAAATAGAGATGATACAGAAAATTTCAATGAGCACAGTTTAAGAGGAGAATTTATATAATCCCAAACAAGCTGACAAGCAATTTTCTTCATCACAGTGGCAGAGCCTACATTTTTGGATAAAGCACGGGAACTCCATTATTAACCAAAAGCTCATTTCCTCAAAGAGACAGCATACTCCACACGCAACCCTTACAATTACAACACTACTGAATGACCCAGTTTCGGTGAGTTCTTAAGAGTGCTTTTTCCTTGGAGGTGTTTGAAAATTTCGGAGTCAGAGAAGGTTGAACGTCTCTGGCTGCCCACGCAGCCTGTTTCGTCCATCTCCGTCTCCCTCGTTGTGCTGCACTGCAGACCAGACAGGTAAGTTTGTTCGCACACAAGGAAATCATTCAACAACCTAGTTCTCAGAATGTATGTACCCCCACTGGTAAGCAGTGCATGACTGTCTTCAGCACGCATCCTTCGCCCATCTACCTTAATATTCTTTCCCTAAGAATTCTAATCTTCTAAGGTCTAGGAAGTATCTGGAAACAACTAAAAACACATGGCAATAAAAATGTGAATTTCAGATATTTTCACATTTATTTCACAGAGAAACAAAGGTTCTCTTGAAGTGGGGAACATTCTTGAGCCCTGCCTCCTTCTTTCCAGCAGGTTCCTTTTCCTTTTACGAGAAATCTATCTAAAAGCAGATTTCTATGCATAAAAGTTACTGTGAATGGGCCTCAAACCTCTGAACAATACATTATGAGCATGAAATCACTACAGGTTCTAAATGAATGAAAATATACTCGGACCATCTGCTGTTAATACAGAGAGAACAAACGCCGGGTTTTGTTGAGTAAATAGGCTGGGAATTCACTATTACATCCTTCACTTTTCTATCTACATAAGGCTCTCCTCTGCCTCTGGAGCAGTGTCAAAGAAACCTAATATGGGGACACCACAGTGGAAGCAAGAGCCACCTTTGTAAGCAAACCTGACTCTCTACTGAGGAATATTTAGTCATAACTACTATGGTACTGTCTTTTCATCACCAGGATTCTAGAAATACAGTCACTTCCCCATCGGTGATATATGACATATCTTCTTACCCCATCAACTCCCTCTTTTTAAAAAATGAAATATTTTTCTTAATCAGTTTAAAACACTAATAAAAGAAAAACTCTAAGTCTAAATGAAGTCTGGAATCTACTGAATTTCCTAGATTCTTCCTCAAGTATTCCAGATATCCTACCAATATTGTCCAAATCAACCACTGAAAACTACTAAATGAAGAAGGAATTAGGGAGCAATAACCCAAACTCAAAATCCCAAATAGCTCTTTATCTTATAGCAAGAATTCAGAGCCTGCTGACACTAGACAAGAGGTGTGTTCGTCCCTCTTGTCTCTGAATAACTGCTTTATTCAGATGGGCTGGTTCTAATGTCACCTGAAGAAGACTTGATGTGGAACAGGTTAGAAATGTGGTTGACAAATTGTTTGGGACTCCTCCAGTTGCAAAGTAACCCCTCAAGAGAGTAAGGAAAGCTCTGACTTACAATCAACCCTTTCACTTCATTAGCCTTTATTTCAAAGAGAGAAACTGACAAAGACCAATGATAAGTTTATTCACTGAGACTCAAGCACCACTCAGTCACAAGCTCCTTAAAGAGGCATCCGATACTGCGACAGCAGACAGGTCTGATGCAAGTGCGTCGGGTTGGTAGTGCCTGCTTGGAGCACTTGTTGAGCAGAACTGTCAGGCTGAATTGGAATAACAGGCCAAGTGTCAAGATTGTATTACCAATGTTTGCTTGAGTTAAAGGAGGAAACAGGGAATGAAATCAAGCCAGCATGCTGTATATTTGTTGATTCAGGTAAAATTCAGTTAGGCAAAACATAAAAGGATGCTCTATTCCAACGAAGTCATCTCCTCTTCTCCCCAGGGTAAGGAAGCAATACAGGGGTAACTTCATGGGAATAACTACCCCAAATAATCTACCACATGCCCCTAACAAGATCAACTCAGGCCAGAGATATAAGGAATGCTGGTTTAGGGAAGTGAAAAGAGAGGCCAGAAGGCATAAGAAAAGGACTAAAAGAGAAAAAAATTAACTAAACACTAAGGCGCACACTATGAAATAAAATTTAGATGGGCCACAAAAAACTAGAAGATTTGCTGTAGGATAGACATGAGAGGAATTAATGGAGAAGCCTGTTAATGGAATGTTAATATTCTGCTTATTTGAGATGTTATTTCCCAGGGATGGTCTTTTAATTCTCCCAGGGGAAAAATAGTTGTTCCCTCTGACAGAAGAGTAAAATTTAAAAAAAAAAAGAACTGTCTCAGTCTCACAAAAAGGATCTGATCTGGTAAACTTAGGAAGTTCACGTGGGAAGAAAAAGAAGAGCTGGTCAGATCCCCGATTATGGAATCTGGGGCAGCTCTGAGGAGTGATGTTTACACCGTTCACTGAATCTAGGGTTTGCAGGGAGCTAGGAAAAAGGACAGGAATCATTTGCCTAACTTCCAGGCAGACAGAATCAATTTGACAAAATCTCTGGCTAAAATAAAGAAGAATGGAACCAAGACATTCGCCATACTACTAGTAGCTCACTGGGTTATATGTTTCATGAAGTCCGTGGGACTTAACACATTTTAGGTAATCCAGCATGAGAGACTGTAATTAATTAAGATAGTTTTCAGAATCAGCAACTCATCCTTTATATCTTATGACCAACTACCTCCTTTATATATTTAAAAGACAGAAATCACAGCATGAGAAACATGACATTTTTGTTTCTATAAGATGTTATTTTCATCAGAGTAGTAAATTTTGCTGCTTTACCTAGAATCACTTCTGTTTTTCCCAGTTCTGCTTGTAGCCAACTATATACTCAATTTCTATAACCAACGGTCAAAATTTATGAGACAATAGGTTTGTAAATACATCTTATGAGATCACAATCTTAGCATCTACAGCTTTGTTAGTATCGAACTCTAACGAAGAGTGAAAACTACCCCTACATTAGCTATAACCTGTATCACAAATCAGCCTTCACACCCTCTCCTCCTTAACCTAACTTCTGCCATTCCCACACTGGACTCTAACCTAACCCACAACCACAATTTCTTCTTTAAACCCTGCTGTCCATGTGGCTTTAAGCGTTCATATGCATTTTTCTCAAGTCTACAAAATAGATAGAAAATTACACCAAATTTAATATAAACAGAGCTATCCCAGAAGGATATTTTCATATAAGTTAATAAAAAAATACATATAAATGTAGAATACTGTTCAACCTATACAGCAGTCACTTGCTCTGGCAGTTATAATGCTGGAAGCTTTGCTTACCATAAGGGGTTCTGGAGAACCAATAATATAGAAGCATCATTTTCCTGAGAAATGAAGCTTATCACACATGCTGGGAGGCTGAAAGGGAAGAGCTAATGCACAAGACTGGCCAGCCCCTCAGTATTTGTATCTCAAAGGCCTACTGTATTTTTAAATAAATTCTTAAGGTTCAAATAATTTTTAAGGTTTAACCAAACAAGAAAATTACTTACTCCAGAAGAATATTATTCATATCCTGTGTAAAGAATTTTTTCCTTCCCTCTTCATCAAAAAGTTTGGCAGCCTAGAGAAACATAAGATTAACAATATAACTGTTAATAAACACATTATTTGTTTCCATATTTATTTACTAAAGAATAAATAAATATTCTTTGTTTTGCCCTGGCTGGTGTGGCTCAGTGGATTGAGTGCCGACCTGTGAACCAAAGGGATGCTGGGCACATGAGAGGCAACCACATTGATGTCTCTCTCCCTCTTTCTTCCTCCTTCCCCCCTCCTCTAAATTAATTAATTAATTAATTAAAAAAAAAAAAAAAAAAAGAACCAGCTTTTTGAGGGTGGGATTACAATTTCCTTCCCTTTGTATCCTCCGTACCCAATTCAGTACCTAGCAATTACAGAACACTGAAACAAAATTAGCATATCCACCATTCCCATTATGTCTGTATTGATTTTTTCTCAATCTCCTTAAATTCACAAAATTATAAACACAAGATATTTCAGTGTTTTGGATGTCTTGTGTATTTTATTAATTCTTGTTGTGGTCTCCAAAATAACAGAGAGCAGCTCTCTCACTTTCTACAGACATTATTGTCTACACTTTATACCTGTCACCAGGTTAAATACTTGTAGCAGCTGATGACACTGGTATTGTACCCCCACTCTACAAACCAGACACCTAAACCTTGCAGGGGGGTTACATGATATTCCCAAAATCACACTGCCCAAGTGGTAGACCCCAGACTCAAACCCAGAGGCTTTCTGACCTCAACTGTGCTACAATGGCCCCCTGTGCGAACACCCTAGGCTTGCTGCAGCCAGTCTGGGTTCCACCTAATTACTCACCAACAACGAAAACATTAGCCGAGGTTATTTTCAAGGTACAAGCAAAAATTAATTTAATGAGCTCAAGGATATTTTCATTATTATGTTTGTCACTTTAACCACCTGACCAGAAACAAATTTTCCTGGGGGAATCACAAAGGATAGTTTATCTTGACTTCCACAAGATGTAAAACATCAAGCCTGATCCAATAATCTGAGCACATCATGCGCTGACTCTGGCCGTTTGACAATTTTATGTGCTGTTAAACAGAAGAGGAAACTTTCTGAGATGTACCTCAGAGACTCCTAGAAAGGATAAAGATGGGTGTGTGTAGGAAGCAGAAATATAAGA
Organism: Glossophaga mutica; assembly: GCA_039655065.1. Classification (NCBI taxonomy): domain Eukaryota; kingdom Metazoa; phylum Chordata; class Mammalia; order Chiroptera; family Phyllostomidae; genus Glossophaga; species Glossophaga mutica. The sequence continues at coordinate 10,938,674 of CM077313.1, forward strand.
AGAAAGCCAGAAGGAAAACTAAACCCTGAGAAAGGGAATCAAAACAGTCAAGAGGCTGGCCACTGGGAGAATGTTATGAAGTAATAAAAGGACATGCACAAACCCCTATCAGACAGACACCAGCATTTTAGCGAAGTGAATTCTCATCTCCTGAAGAAAAAAACACCATGTCGTATTTCAAGGAAAAAATATGGAGAATTCATAGACATCAGTAAGCGAAACGAATCTTTTTTATTGATAATGTCCTACTAAGGGGTTAGGAAGCAACTGTGTTTCTTAATCCTGGCATAACTACTACAGAGACAGATGACAGTGTTTGGTATTTGAAATATAACAGAGCTTTACAAGACTGAAACACTCATTACTAACCAGTTTAGTTTATTAAATGAGAACGAACGGCATACAACAGAGCAACAGTACACAAACTATGGAGCTTGATGGTCCTGCCTTTGTGTACCTTTCATTCTGAGGTGGGTCTCTTATAGACAGCTTATATATGGGTGTCATTTTCCTACTGATAAGTATTAACTGCCATTTTAACTATTTGCCTGGTTTTTTTTTTTTTCTTTTTCTTCCTATTAAAGCATGCCCTTTAACATTTTTTTTGTAATACTGGTTTGGTGGTAACAAACTCCTTTAGCTTTTTCTTGTCTGGGAAGCTCTGTATTTCTCCTTCAATTTTAAATGATAGCCCTGCTGGGTAGAATAGCCGTGGTTGTAGGTCCTTGCTTTTCATCACCTGAAAGATTTCATGCCAATCCCCACTGGCCTGAAATGTTTCTGCTGAGAAATCAGATGACAGTCTAATAGAAGCTCCCTTGTAAGTAACTAACTGCTTTTCTCTTGTGGCTTTTAAGATTCTCTCCTTGTCTTTTAGCCTTGTCATTTTAATTGTGACGTGTCTTGGTGTAGACCCCTTTGGATCCATCTCGTTTGGGACTCTATGCGCTTCTTAGACTTGTGTGTCTTTTTCCTTCACCAGGTTAGGGAAATTTTTGATCATTATTTCCTCAAATAGGTTCTTGATTCCTGGCTCACTCTCTTCCCCTCTGGCATCTCTACGATGTGGATGTTGTTACACTTCATGTTGTCCTAAAGGTTTTTTAAACTCTCATTTTTAAAATTCTCTTTTCTTTTTGCTGCTCTAGTTGGGTGTTATTTTCTAGGTTGCCTTCCAAATCATTGATTTGACCCTCAGCTTCATCTAACTTACTGTTTATTCCTTCCAGTATATTATTTATCTCAGATATACTGTATTCTTTATTTCTGACTGGTCCTTTTTAATGGTTTCTACATCTTTTTTCATGCTGTTGAGCATCCTTATAATCATTACTCTAAACTCTGTATCCGATAAATTGCTTGCCTCCATTTCAGTTAGTTCTTCTAGAGAATTCTTTTGTTCTTTCATTCGGGGCCTGGTTCTTTGTCTACGCATTTTGGCTGCCTCTTTGTGTTTGTTTCTACGTGTTAGGTAGATCTGCAACAACTCTGGTGCAAACCTATGTCAGACACTGCCTGTGACTGGCCCCGGCCAACTGGTTTGGAGCTGTCAGCCATCACAGCTATGGCTCCCTCTGTTGAGCCTGTGGGTGTGCAAAAAGAACCAAATTTCAAACCAAGCCTGTTTTTTTATCAGCAGTGGGGCTGGGGGAGGGCTGGCTAAGTCTCAGAGCTCCCAGAGATCTGCCTTAGCCTGCAGGCTTCCCATTAGGCTTAATCTTTGAAAGTGCTTCCAGTTGTACTCCTCAGCAGCCTGGCTTAAGCTCCACAGGGTGGAGCAGAGTTAATTCCTGCGGGTGGTGCTATTGCTTCTTCCCATTCTGATGCCACTTTGGAAGGGAGAGCTCTGCCTGAAAGAGATGGCTGCTGCAGTATGAGGAATGACAGCTGAGGGATCATGGCAGCTGACCCTTCAGCTCTCTCCCCAGAGCCACCAATCCCGGACATAGCAGCAGTGCACCGAGTACACACCTCAGACATTTGTGAAATACACAACAGCTATTACTATCAATTACATGTTAAATGACCTGGATCACATCACCAGCACTTTTTAAACCTAGAAAGATTTGAGGGATGGAGCAACTTGGAATAGCAAAAAGCACATACTTTGAAGTCAGGTAAGCCCTGGTTCTTTAAGTTCTGCCTCCACCAACATACTAGTTGGACTTCACCAAGCTATTTAACCTACCACTTAAGTTTCTCAGCCATAAAAAGAAAAGTAATACCTATACTTAATAGTTGGAGTAGTTGAGAAAATTGAACTAAAAAACTTTCTGATTAGCAAAACTGTAGATTATACACTCTCTTTGCTTATATGGTTAATTTCCTCAATGTTAACCAATATGCCGCATGATAGGACAAATTCAGTATTTGTGTAGACAATTTAGTGCTATTTTTTGTTTTGTTTTTAGAACTTTTGCATTGGATTAAGAGTGTAGTCCTGGAACAATTTTACTTACAAAGCTCTTTCCTTACACCTCTTGGCTACGAGGTGGCCCAGATTATATATTTTTTCATTTAATTCACATGCCATTTGGTTGATCATCTTAAGATGGTGGCGCTGCTCATGGTGCTTCTTCATCTGTGTACAAAAGGACCAATGCCCGTCTGTACTGGCAGCAAAACAGTCATTGTACAAACGTGTATAACATGTGTATTATGTATACATCCAACAGGTCCGAGGGCAGGTATATATTTTTAGATGAGATCGGGAGCATTCAGGGTGGTATGGCTGGAGACGCAGGCGTATATTTTTATTTAGAGGTGTTTCACTTTTCCAAGTTTTCTTTATACTATTGCGGTTATTTTCTGGGGTTTTTTTCCCCTCTCCTGATTCTGTTTGACACTTCGAATTGTAGTGTCTTCATTGTTAATTAAAGAAAACTCTGATTTTTTTTTTTTAAACTGAAGAATGAAAACAAAGGAGGAAGAGGGGGCAAGAAAACAGAATAAAAACAAAATGACAGAAATAAAAATCAGAACAACTGTGAGAAAAAGTATTTGCTGAAAGAAAAAAGACTCAGATGAAGTCAATAAACACATTTCCATTTATATGCTATCTGCAAGAAAAAGAACTAAAATAGAGAAACTGAAAAAGGTTCAAAGTAAATGATGAGAAATGCTTCACCATGCAAAAATAATGAGAAAGAAGTCAACAACAAAATCAGTCAAAACCAAATTCAAGGTGAAATGCACTAACAAGTCGCCTTCAAACTGTAAGCATCAACACAAAGCTCTAGCCATCAAGAATCTTATCAGCCAAACAACTTGGCACACAAATAAACAAAGCAAAAACGATGGTAAACACGAGTTATAAACTAAGAAACATTGGGAATGAGATGTTTTAATGCACTTCTCTTAAGTCCTAACAAAGCACCTTAAAATAAAATAAGGAAAGGTACAGGGGAACTAATTAGTAAGTTGTGACCTCAGGAAAAAACATTTAAGAAGAAAAAAATGGAAAAATAAATGGAATTGAGAAATAAAACCCACAGGCCAGTTGTTGGAAAAATTAGATAAATTTTGCACTCCCCTAATCAGATATTTAAATTTAGAAATAGTTAAGACAAATAAATATGACAAAGATAGTTAATAAATTTTAAAATGTTATTTAAATGGATTACTGTAATCTTAGGAGAAAGAAACTGGAGAATAGTACATACATTACAATTCCATTAACAATTATTTTAAATAATAATAGAACACTTACAAATGCATGCATGGATTAAAATCCAGAAAAATAAATAGCAGTTTAATAGTGGTCTTCTCCACAGGAGATGGGGAATATCAGTTTATGGGAGAATCTTTTCCTAAGTATGAAATACATTTTGTGCCCAGGCTGGTGTCACTCAGTGGATTGCGCACCAGACTGTAAAGCAAAGGGTCTCCAGTTTGATTCCCAGTCAGGGCATATGCCTGGGTTGCAGGCCAGGTCCCCAACAGGGGGGCGTGTGGGAGGCAACCACGCAGTTAATTTCCCTTTCCTTCTCCGTCCCTTCCCCTCTCTCTAAAAAAAATAAATAAAACTTAAAAAAAAAAAAAAAAAAAAAAAAAAGAAATACATTTTGTATTGTGAGTCATACTTTTATAATCAGGAAAAAAAGACTAAAATATGGCAAGAATTCAGATAAACATGCTAATTGGCACTATTTTAAGTCAAAAGAATCTCTCCCTGAGATTAAATGGAGAAATATGACAATAAACTGAATTTGCACTAAACGAAAGAAAATTATGAATCTAATTCAATCTGAAGAAGGACCAACTGTGACGTGGCAAAACCTCAACTCTTAAGGCTGTCCTAGTAGGAACATAATGCATGCTTACTAAAGCAGCTGATTGGCTGGAAAGGATTAGCTGGTAAAAACAAGCAGGTACACTTGTGCAATGTTACTAACTACTCCCATCTTCCCACTTTTTTTTTTAAAATCCTCACCCAAGGGACATGCTTATTGATTTTGGAGAGAAGGGAAGGAAGGGAGAGAGAGAGGGAGAGAAACATCAACATGAGAGAGAAACATCAATTGGTTGCCCCTTGAACCCATGACCTTTCAGTCCACAGGACAATGCTCCAACCAACTGAGCCTCACCAGCCAGGGTCCACTATTTTCTTTACACAACTATATAATAGGCCAGTGAATACTGTATTTATAAAACCTATGCAGAGAAATATTTATAAGATGAAGTGACACAATAAGACAATCAATTGTATCCATGTTGTAAGTATAATTATATATATATTTCTGTTTAAAAGCAAAGGCTATGCTATCAGCTGATTGCTCAGCAGAAAATTTATAGGCCAGAAGGTACTGGCAAGAAATATTTAAGTGCTGAAAGAAAGAAACCTACAGCCCTGATTGGTGGGTTGGGCATCATCCGCAAACTAAAAGGTCGCTGCTTGGGTTCCTGGTTGCAGGCCAGGCCCCCGTGCTGGGGGCTTGCAAGAGGCAACAGATAGATGTTTCTCTCCCATTCTTTGTCCGTCCCTTACCCTCCCTCTAAAAACAAATTAATTAAATCTTTAAAAAGAAAAAGATAAGAAAGGAAATAGAGTATTATATATACCCTGCATGGTTATCATTCAGAATTGAAGGAAGGATAAAGAGTTTCTGAGAGAAGCAAAGACTAACAGAGTTCATCACCACTGAACTAGATTTATAAGAAATGTAAAAGGGATGGTCTGTTAGGGTATGAACCCACCATCTTCTCCGATCGCTGGCCATCTGAATAAAGCGCCAAGCAAGCAAGCAAGAAAGAAAGCAAGCAGGGAGGGAGGGAAGGAAGGAAGGAAGGAAGGATGGAAGGAAGGAAGGAAGGAAGGAAGGAAGGAAGGAAGGGAGGGAGGGAGGGAGGGAGGGAGGAAGGGAAAGAGAAGAGAAGAGAAGAGAAGAGAAGAGAAGAGAAGAGAAGAGAAAGGGTCTTCTTCACGTATAAAAGAAAAGGTCAAAATCAGAAATAAGAAAATAGAAGGAAAAAAATTTCACAGGTAAAGGTAAATACAGAATTAACACAGCCACTTAAAAAGCTAATATGGAGGTTAAAAAACAAAAGTAGTAAAATTAACTATAACTTTAATAGTAAGAAATGGACAAAACAAAAAGATATAAAATATGACATCAAAAACAAAGTATGGAATGGGGTATGAAAATGTAGTGCTTTTAGAAGGTGTGTGAACCTGAATGCCAACCAGGGTAAAATAGACTGCTATAGATATAGATGGGTATGTATAACCTTCGTGGTAACTACAAACCAAAACCAAAACCGAAACCAAAACCAAAACCAAAACCAAACCCCCCCCAAAAATAATGAGAAAAGAACCCAAACAAAACACTAAAGAAACACAGCAAAACAAAAGGAAAGAAATCAAGAAAGTAACAAAAAAGAACTACAAAAACCACAACAAAAACCAATTCATAATGGCAATAAGTACATGACTATCATTAATTACTTTAAATGTAAATAGACTAAATGCTCCAATCAAAAGACACAGGGCAAGCCCTAGCTGGTGTGGTTCAGTGGCTTGAGTGCTGGCCTGCAAACCAAACCAAAAGACACAGGGTAGCTGAATGAGTAAGAAACAAGATCCATCTATACTCTGCTCACAAGACACTCTCTTCAGATCAAAAGACCTACGCAGACGGCAAGTAAAGGAATAGAAAAAGATATTGCATGCAAACAGAAACAAAAACAAAGCTGCGGGGCAATATTTACAAATGACAAAACAGACATTAAAATGAGGACTGTGAAAAGAGACATGATAATGGACCAATCCAAGAAGATACAACACCTAACCATACAAAGCAATGTTAATGGGCATAGAGGGAGAAATAAACAGCAGTGCAGGATTAGTGGACTTTGTACTCCTCTAACATCATTGGGCAGACCACAGGGACAGGAAACTAATAGAAAATAATGACATTAAATGTTCCATTACACCAGATCGACTTAACAGACATTCCTAGAACATTTCATCTAAAAACTGCAGAGTACACATTTTTTTCAAGTGCACATGGAATATTCTCCAAAACTGATTACATATTAAGCCACAAAACAAATCTCAATAAATTCAAGAAGACTTAAATCATATCAAACATTCTTTTTTCTGACCACAATAGTTTGCAACTAGAATTCAACTCAAGAAGAAAACTGGAGCCAGGGCTGGTGTGGGCGTTGTCCTGCAAACTGAAAGGTAGTGGGTTCATTCCCACTCAGGGAACATGCCTAGGTTGTGGGTTCAATCAGTGGGGTGCATTCGATCAGGGTACATATGAGAGGCGACCAATCCATGCTTCTCTTTCTCTCTCTCTCTCTCTCTCTCTCTCAATGTTTCTCTCCCTCTTTTTCTCCATCCCGCCTCCATTCTCTCTAAAAAAATCAAGAAGCATGTCCTCAGGTAGGGATTCTAAAAATCGGTTTCTTTAAAAAAAGAACACTGGAAAAAACATAAACACATGGAGACTAAACAACCAATAGATTAAAGAGAAAATTCAAAAATAGTTTGAGATAAGTAAAAATAAAAACACAACTCCCCCAAATTTATGGGATGTAGTAAAAGCAGTTCTAAGATGGAATAGCTATACAGGCCTACCTCAAGAAACAAGAAAGATCCCAAATAAACAACTTAACTTTACACTTGAAGTAACTAGAAAACAAACAAACAAACAAACAAAACCCAAACTAAGTAGAAAAAAAGAAATGATAAAGATTATAGCAGAAAGAAATGATTTAGAGACTTAAAAATAGATAAGATCAATAAAACTAAGAGCTGGCTCTTCGAAAGTGTCAACAATATCAACAAACCTATCGCCAGACCAATTCATCAAGAAAAAATTAAAATCAGAAATGAAAGATGAGCACTTACAACTGACACCACAAAAATACAAAGGACCATTAAAAAATACTATGAACAATGATATGCCAACAAATTGGATAATCTGGAAGAAACAGATTCTTAGAAACATACAAACTTTCAAGACTGACCCAAGAGGAAACAGAAAATCTAGACAGACTGATCACTACTAATAAAATTGAATCAGTAATCAAACATCTCCCAACAAACAACTGTCCAAGACCAGACAGCTTCACAGATGAATTTTAGCAAACATTTAAAGAACAATTAATACCTATCCTTCTCAAACTAATCCAAAAAATTGAAGAGGAAGGGACACTTTCAAACTATTTGTACACAGCCAGCATTCTCTTAATACCAAAGTCAGACAGATACTACAAGAACAAAAATTGGAGGCTGATATCTTTGATGAACATAAATGTAAAAACTATCAACAAAATACTAACATACCAAATTCAACAATACATTAAAAATATTATCTACTATAGTAAGTGAGATACATACAGTGCAACCTCTGTTCTCCAACTTAATTTGTTCCAGAAGGCTGTTTGATCTAGAATTGTTCAAGATGGGAAATGTTCAAAACTGAGGTTTTATTCAACAACCAAGACATTTTTCCTGTGAACAACTTGGTTGAGAACAGAATTGTTCAAGGAGGGATGCATTTGAGAACTGAGGTTTGAATGTACCAGAGATGCAAGGATGGTTCAACATCCACAAATGTATTAACATGATGCACCACATCGACAAAACCAAGGCTAAAAATCACATGATCAACTCAACAGATGCAGAAAAAGCATATGACAAAATTCAACATCCAGTAACAATAAAAATTCTCAAAAAGTAAGTATAGAGGGAACTTACCACATCATAATATAAGTTATATATGACAAACCCATAGCTAATACCTTACTCAATGGTGAAAAGCTGAAAGCTTTTTCTCTGAAATCAGGAGCAAGACAAAGATGCCCACTCTCACCACTATTATTCAATACAGTACTGGAAGTCCTAGCCACAGTAATCAGACAAGAGCAAGAAATATAAAGTATCCAAACTATAATGACAGCACTAAAACTGTCACTATATGCAGATGACATAATACTATATATAGAAAACCCTAAAGATTCCACCAAAAACTTAGAATAAATTAATTCAGTAAAATAGCAGGATACAAAATTAATATACAAAAATATGTTGCATTTCTATACACTAATAATGAATGGCCAAAAGGAGAAATTAAGAAAACAGTCCCATTCACAACTGCATCAAAAACAATAAAATAGCCCTGGCTGGCGTAGCTCAGTGGATTGAGCGCAGGCTGTGAACTAAAGGATTGCGGTTCGATTCCCCGTCAGGGCACATGCCTGGGTTGCAGGCCAGGTCCCCAGTGGGGGCTTTGTGAGAGGTAACCACATGTTGATGTTTCTCTCCCTCTCTTTCTCCTTCCCTTCCCCTCTCTCTAAAAATAAAGAAATAAAATATTAAAAAAAAAAACCCAATAAAATACTCAGGAATAAATTTAAATGAAGGATGTAAAAGATCCATACTCTGAAAACTGTATCACACTGGAGAAAGAAATTAAAGAGGACCAAATAAATGAAAGGCTATATTATGCTCCTGAATTGGAAGGATTAATAACATTAAAATGTACATACCGGCCCTGACTGGAGTGGCTCAGTAGATTGAGCGCCGGCCTGAGAATCAAAGGGTTGCTGGTTGGATTCCCAGTCAGGGCACATGCCTGGGTTCCACAGTCGGGGGGCGGGGTGTGAGACGCAACTACACACTGATGTTTCTCTTCCTCTCTTTCTCCCTCCCTTCCTCTCTCTAAAAATAAATAAAATCTTAAAAAAAAAAAAGGTACACACTAATCAAAGCAATCTACCAATTCCATGTAATCCGTATCAAAATATCAATGATATTTTTCTCAGAACTAGGAAAAATAATCCTAAAATTTATATGGAACCACAGAAGACCATGAATAACCAAAGCAATCTTAAAAGGCACAATGCTGGAGGTAACACATCCCCAGATTTCGAACAATATTTCAAAGCTATATCGTAACCCAACAGTATGGTATTAGCACAAAAACAGATACAAAGATCAATGGAACAGATGACAGAACCCAAAGATAAACCCTCACTTACGTGGCCAATTAATCTATAACAAAAAAGGCAAGAATGCACAATGAAGAAACAATAGTCCTTCAACAAATGGTGCTGGGAAAACTCACAGATATGTGCAAAAAAAGGGAAAAGAAACTGAACCACCCCCTCACATCACATACAAAAATAAACTCAAAATGAATTAAAGATTTAAGTGTAAGAACTGAAACCATAAAATTCCTAGGAAAAAAAAAGATAGTAAACTCACCCAGGATGTATTTACTGATTTTAGAGAAGAGGAAAGGAGGAAGGGAGAGAGAGAAAAACATCTATGTGAGAAACACTGATCGCTTCCCTCACATACACGTTCCAAGCGGGGATCAAACCTGCAACCTAGGTACTTGCCCTAACTGGGAATCAAACCCATGACCTTTTGGTGTCCAGGATGCCTCTCCAATTGAGCCAACTAGCCAGGGCCAACATCTTTTTGGCTATGTCCTCTTGAGCAAGGAAAACAAAAGAAAAAAAAGAAACAAAAGGGCCTGCATCAAACTAAGCTGCACAATGAAGGGTACCATCAACAAAACGAAAACACAACCTACTAGATGGCAGAATAGACTCGCAAATGATATATCCAACATGCAATATGTATGAAACATTCATACAACTCAATAGCAGAAAAAGAAACAATCTGATCAGAAAGTGGGCAAAGGACATGAATAGGCAGTTCTCCAGGGAAGGTATACAGAAGGCCAACAGACATATGTAAAGATGTGCAGCATCGCTAATCATCAGGGAAGTGCAAATCAAAACCACAACGAGACACCACTGCACACCAGTCTGAATGGCTCTTGTCAAAATGTTAACAGATAACGTGTTGGACATTGAGATAAGGAAACCCTTGTGCACTGCTGGTGGGAGCATAACCCAGTGCAATCCCTACATAAAAGAGCATGAAGATTCCTCAAAAAACTAAAAATAGAACTACTGTATCACCCAGTAATTCCACTTCTGGGTATTTATCTAAAGAAATTGAAAACGCTAATTTAAAAACATAAATGCATCCTTATGTTCATCGCAGCATTATTTACAATCACTAAAATTCAAAAAAGCAACCTCGGTGTCCATGGAAAAGATAAAAGAGATGAGATGTACATATATACAGGAATACTACTGAGCAATAAAAAAGAATAAAATCTTGCCATCTGCAACAAAATGGATGGGCCTAGAGGAAATTATGCTAAGTGAAGAAAGTCAGGGAGAGTCAAATACTATATGATTTCACTTATATTGAGAATCTTTAAAAAAATAAAACAAATGAGCAAACACCAAAAACAGAGTCAGAAATAGAGATCAAACTGAGGGTTGCCAGCAGGGAGGGAGGTGGGGGAGTAAGTGAAGAGGAACAGAATCAATTTGTATTACAACTTGCACAGTGATGGATGATTCCTAGACTTAGTGTGATAATCATGTTGTAAGGTATATAAATGTTGAATCATTATACTGTAGACCTGAAACTAATATATTCGATAATACTGTATACTTTAAATATAATAAATAAAGCCAAAGTCCTATGCACATACCCAAAGACTAAAAGGAAATTAAAAGTTTGTTGTTCACGTGGGTATTGGGATTGCTGGTTATTATTTTTGCCTTAAAAATACACTGACTGTTGTATTTGTGCAGCAAAAAAAAAGACACAAGAGCAACTCCACTTACCGCACGGAGATCTTCAATGCGCTTCTCGAGAAGGACAGGCAAACCCTCCGGGAGTGTAGGGACCACCTTGGGCAGAACCTGAGAGGCGTGGGCTGGCTGGGTGGTGCTTCCATTCTCTCCCCCTGACTCAGAAAGGGGGCTGCCGTCGGAAGTAGCATCCAGTAATCTGTCAAAGTCGATATCATCTAGAATCTTTAGGGCGCTCTCCGCTTCCTGAAACAGTTCGTGTTCATTTGTGCTAACAAAGATGGGGAGGTCCGGGTCGGCATTGTTCATATTCAAGTCCGAGACGTCATTTCCCAGCGCTACAGCAGTGGAGGGCGGCTTATTCAGAGAGGCGGTCAGTAAGTTCCCTGGGACTTTGGGGTTAGAGTCCTTCTCTAATGCTTCCTTCTCTTTTTGAAATTTTCGTATCATGGCAGCTAGAGAAAGAGAATCTTTATACCGTTTCTTCTTTTTTTCAGACTTGTGTGAATTTAGAGCCACAACTCTGTAAAGATAAAAGGAATCAGTTAGGCTATGTTAATGTTAATTAGGCTATGTTAAATCGGTTAGTGACTTAAACATTAAAGCCTCGTGTAAATAAAAAGGCAGAGATTATCACTTGACAGGCAGAAGAGGAAGTTTCTTATTAAATTATACTTTTACAATAGCATCTTCATCGTCTTTTGGATTGTTGCTTATGAAAGATAGGTAAAAGCACACCTGAGTGAGGAAAATGAGTCAGGTCAATAGGGAAACAAACCTAATGTCCCTCAGGTTTACTAAAGTATACTAAGTTTCACTTACTACTCTTGGAACATTCACATTCTTTAGCACATCTGCAAAGTACTAACCTGAATTAACCAAGTAAAAAAATGTGCTTTTACTGAGAACAGAGCTGCCTTACAACCAGAGAAGCCCACACAGTACACCTTCAAATTTGTAACCCAGGTGGCTCATGCTATAAACTGCCAAAAAATACAAAATCCTCTTTATCAATCTGCGAGGCTTCACCCATCACCACGTTGTCCATCTAGACCCTACTGAACCTGCTGCTCCCCACTGATCATTTTTCACTTTCCAGGAACAGCTGTGTGAGGCCATGAGATGGATAAGAAACCTTTTCTGAATTCTACGGCTGATGTGCTCCTGCGTGCACTACAGTCAGTACCTTGGAGGCAGGCCCACGTTTCATCTACTGTTACACCTTACATCTACAACCAGACCAGTGCTGGTGCACAACAGGTACTTAGGAAAACATCTGCTGAATGAACAGGTTATAAATTTGAGAAAATGATAAATTCAATAAAAGGCAGTGTATGTAGTTTTTATTTCCAAAGAAAATAAACGTCCTTACTTATAAATAATGAATATTTAGAACAACCATTAGTTATGTATGTATTTTGTCTTAACAATTTCTTAATGACTAAGGTGTCACTATAATCTCATACTCAGGAGGGAATAAATACCTCCCCAGAAATTTCTGGACACTGACAGCCCAAAATGCAGATGCACCTCCCCTGCTAAGGAGAGGAGGAATACCCAGCCTCCCACCAGTTTCTGTACCTTGGTTCTTTTAAAAAGCCACAGAGATGTAGGGGCAATTGGTATGATTACATGGTACAAACATTTGATCCTGATGACATAAGGTTTTTGAGAAGTTCTACTTGGTTTTTAGAGGCCATATCAGTAGCTAAAGTCACAAGTGATAAGGAGAGCTAAATAAAATAAATGACCTTTTAAATATTAAAACAACCATAAGTCATTTGACACAGACTAGTGCCAATCCTCAATCCCCAGGCATCTAAGTTTAGTTTTAGTACAAAAAGATTAAAATAATTTGTTCAGTGCTTATGCCATCCTTTCAAACTGGTTCTTGTGGGTAAAAAGTTGTAATAAGCAAAAGAGTTAATGAACCAATTTCTAAACCTGATCTAATACAGAGTGAGAGTCTCTCAGATAACAAAATCTTCTAATTACTAATTAATACAATATTATCAAAATAAAAGTTAATACGTCATTGATATTTATAAACACTCTATTAAATTAGACCCAGCTAAGCTACATTATTTAATACTAAATATATCTTTCTAAAAAGAGAGCTAATCACACTATGACACTGGTTCTCTTATGTCTAATTCACATACCCCAGTTGTTTGGGTACTTTTTTCCTTGGCTTCTTCTCCTTTTCCCCTTCCTCTTTCCGCTTCCGCTTCTTAATCTCAATATCATCTTCTTTTATTTTGGGAATCTGCAAAATGATAAAAAGAATGCATCACTTATCTAAGTCTCAATGCTCTTCTCTGATGCTGGCAAGTCCAGCTTCTGGGGCAGTATTTTTCTCAAACTGCAGTCTGCATTAGAATTGCTTGTTAAAAATGCAAATTCTTGGGGGTCCACGAACACTCCCATTCCTGGTCTGGATTCAGTTATATGGGGTACAGCCTTATAATCCATATTTTTAACAAACATTTTGGTGATTGTGGTACAAGTAAGTCTTTGAACTACACTTCAAAGAACACTTCTCTAAGGACACTCTCTCCATTACCCAAATACAATGTATATATTCTATAGAATTTGTTTTACAAATTACATCTTAGGAGAAGTAATGGCTACTAAAAGTCACTTCTATACCAAATCTTAACATGTCCTAGAAATTTAACTGTATGCCAGAAACAGAAGATTGTTAGACCACATATGAAGCAAGAAATTTTAAAACTATAATTCTTTGACGTAAATAGCACGTCCCCTTAACTACATAATTTCACTTTAAAGCATGCAATGAACTACAAATCGAGTGAACAACGGTTAGCACTCTACTTTTCCTCACATTCACAGTGTAAAGCACAAGTGAAACTCAAAAAGTGTCTCCTACTGACCGAGTGCTCTCGTTACTGCTGCAATTTTGAATAAACTCACTTTGGGTGGTTTGTGCTTTTGGTTGTCTGCAGCATCTTCTTCTTCAGTATCTGAGGCTTGGCGAAACTGGAGAGTGCCCGTGTTGATGTAAAAGCCTCCGTACTTCGTTGTTAGAGAAGCAGGAACTAATTCATCGTACTAGATTCGAGAAAAAGTTTCAGATACATTTTACTATCTTTAATTCTATAAATATGTCAAAGAAACTCAATCAACCACGTCAGCATCTTCCTCAAATCCTAACTGCACAACTGACAGCAACGAGGATGTTTGTGAAGTAAGTTTGGAAAAAGTTAATTCTGGAATAAAAATGAGTTCTATCCATTCAGTATTTATTAGAAAGGCGCTTTTGAAATAATGGAATAAATTCTCATTCAAATTTTTCTCTGCTGAGAAAAGTTTAAGGATCACTGCTATAATTCTTAATGGCAATGATTCTGATGAGAATTGAAACAAGGTAAAACAGATGACTAAAAGTCCAGACAGATAACATATTTCATTTCCTATCAGTATATAATTTTATTCATAAGACTATAAAAAATTAACAAAGGTAAAAAGAAATCCCTCTGTGACATAACGTGTTTAAGAAAAAAAACTAACAAAGTTATTTCTTTTGTTTTAGCCCTAACTTTTAAGTGGAGAAAAATTTTTAAGCATTTAGAAGAAAAATAGCATGTGCAGTTTTAAAGGGAAGCAGAAAAAGAACTGCCCGCTTGAGCAAGCACAGAGCGGGGCGTAACGCGCCAGGCACTGTGCTCGGAGCGAGAGGCTCGAATTGCCCAAATCTCACTGAACGTCTGAGGGAAATGTCCTTAAAGCGGACGTCCTCTGGGCCTGGAGTTTAAAGTTCATCATTATCTCACTCACTTGCTGAAGATGGACAAAATGCAACCATTAAATGCAGGTCAATCTTAACCAAATGAAGGTTTTTATAGTGGGAGAGCAAAAGGGAACCATTTATCTAATAGAAACAATACATCTGCTACCTGTTTCGTCTTCTTATGAAGAACTCTACTTAAGGGTTCTTCGTATTATATATAACTAGTCTTTAAGAAAGTCAGATGTTTTTCTTTTTTAATCATCACCCGAGGACATGCTCATTGATTTGAGAGAGAGAGAGAGAGAGAGAGAGAGAGAGAGAGAGAGAGAGAGGAGCAGCGATGTGAGAAACACCAACGGGCCACCCCCCAGGCTGCCCCACCCGAGAGCCCAACCCACAACTTTCCAGCAAATGGGATGATGCTCCAACCAACTGAGCCACCCAGCCAGGGCAGAAAGTCAGATTTTTAAAGAAAATTCTTTGCCATGGGTAAGAAATATACGTAACTTACTAGTTACTATAAGAATATTACGGCTAAGCATTGCACAAAAGTTGTGATTTTAACTTTTAAATGATATGGAAATGGAAACAAGAAAAAAATGTGTTTAATCACACAGAATCAGTAAGAAATGAAGTGAGAAAAGGAAAAGAAAAAAAGGCATGAACTCCTTTCTTGCTGCTCCACTTCATGGGCTGCTATGAAAATCTAAAGGTAAAATCTTCAGAAGGGTCCAATACAAGTAAAGGAGTGATAGGAGAAGTAAAGGATTAAAAGTGAAAAGACTCTTATTTTGTATTATTTTGAAAATGTGTAATTGTGATAGGATAAGCACGCCTCTACTTTTTGCTTGCATATACTTGTACACTGCTTTAGAATGTTCAATGTTTCCTCATTAACATTATTTCACTTGGTCTTCCTGGCACTCTTGTGAGGCAAGGAAGGCAAATATTTTCCCATTTTATAAGCGAAAATCAGATTCGGTGAGGTCCAGAATCTTGCCAGAGTGACTTCACTGGTTCACGGCAGTGTCCCTGGCTGACTCCCCCGCCACCCACAATACCAAGCAGCTTCCCACACGGGGAGCACCTACATCGCCAGGTTATTGGGAAGTGAAGACGTGCCCAACGAGTGTCTTCCGCAGAATTCTGCTGAGCTTTCCCTCCCTACCAGAGCACTCTTCAGAAGAACAAACTACGCTAACCTAATTATCCTTTCAGGTAGAATGTGTTAAGAGGCAATAGAGCACTAAACTTGAGAATCAGAAGGCTTGGATTTAGATCCTTTGCCAATGGCTAGCTATTGTGACCCAGAGCAAATCACTTCGCATCAATATTCTGGGACTGTAAAACAGCAGAGAGTTCTAGTGAAATTTAAGAGACAACCTAAATAAGAGTGTTACTTGTCCCTGGTATAATGTTATTTATTAATATTAAAGAATATTTTCTTTCAGTCTTTTCAAAATTCGGCAGCATCTAAGTGTGAGTCTAAAAGTAATCTTGTAAATCATTTATTTTCAGGTATTTATAGCAGTAAATAGTACAAGATTCTGGAAATTAATTATATCCAGATTATTCTCACTCTCTACCAAATAATGTAAGAATAGTAAACATTTATTGGCAATATAATCAAGAAAAGAACAGAAATCATTTGGTTGGATCATAATTTTGTTTTATGTCTGAATTATCTCATAAAAAACCCCCAAATAATCTGTTAAAGATGATAATACACCATTACTTTGCAAGTCAATAAACAACCTGAATTTTAAGTTCAATTTCCTGTCATTAAACAGTGGTATACCTTGTCCTATAAGGTAACTTGTGTAACTTTTACACAACTTACACCTACAAAATTTATCCTTATTTATGAAAGCAGTGGCTTTCGAATTTCCTTCACCATTACCCAGGTGGAAAACACATTACACATCAAAACCCAGCGCACACGCACACACATGTGCACACAAGCAAAACCGCAGGACCTCGCGGAGGTTTACTGTGATGGCCCGTGTTCTATTCTACTTCGCTTTCTTTAAAAATGCCGGTCGCTTTCTCTACATTGGTATGTAATCCAATTATGGCCTGCAAAAGTCACTTTGAGAAACACTTTTTTTAAAATTCTGAATATTACAAAAGAAGATATTTAAAATGCTTATGAAAAACAAAACTATGGAGATGGTAAAAAGGTTAGTGGTTGCCAGGACACAGGGAGGGACAAACAGGGCAGACACTATTTTAGGGCAGTGACACTGTTCTGTTGGCCCCGTAATGGTAGGTACATGTCATTATATGTTTATGAAAACCCACAGAATGTGCAACCCCAAGTGTGAACTCTGCGGTAAACTACGGACTTTCACTGGTGATGTCCTCAATGTAGGCTCCTCGAGTGGAACTAATGTACCACTCTGGTGGGGGAATGCTGATAATGGGGCGGGCTGTGCATGCATAAGGACAGAAAATAAACCTTTTGCTCAATTTTGCTGTGACCCTAAAACTGCTCTTTAATTAAGTTTATTAATTTAAAAAATACTGTCTATGTAGGTCTCAGCGCACGAAATGTCCATTTTTATACGGCTAAGTTCTCTCTGGAGTTATTTAGAATTCAAAACCTACTTTACGTATATGATGTTAACTTTAATACTAATGCTTTATACATATACATGCTTTATGCTTTTCAGCATGTCATTAGCTTCTTTGAATCTCAGAGCAATTCTGTTGGGCAAGCCAATCATAGAGAAGAACAGTGGGTGATGCTAAAAGACCTGCCCCTGGCCTATGGTGCCCGCGCTCACCCACGGGCAGCCTCTACTCTAAAGGTGCTGTCAGCGTTTTACTTCCACAGACCAGGCTGCCTGGCCTGGTGAACCAGTTCACGCCAGGACACCAAAGTAACTCAGAAGCGTGGCAGGGTATCCAGTACGCCTCAGGCTCAAAGTCCTCCCTGTCACTCTCCTCCCACCACACGCTCTGTCATCTTCTATGCAACCGAGCACGGTAGTAACAGGAAAGAGACGTACTGATGTGTGGGGAGCATAATCATCACCTCAGTGTCGCTGTCTCTACATCCTACGTAATACTGCACGCAGAGGAGAAGGACGGGATCTCAGCATGTAGACTACGCTAGCCCGCTGAGAGGAATGTAAGGGCCTTACCTACCAAAACACGGCATGCCCTCCATTTGCTGTGTGATCAATGGACGGCCACGGTCCGTAAATTCTACTCTTTCACTTTCCTCTCCCTTCAATTCCTCTTCCTTTTATAAAAGAAAGAGGATTCCAGGGGGAAAGCCACGGGGCTTGATCAAAACAGGCTGGTGATAAAGGCTGGTGTTGAATTACCACAACTGTAGTTAAGTTTTGCCATCAGTAAAAAAATCAAGTGCATTTTAAAGATGTCTGCCAGATTAACTTTAACCCAGTAGCTCCAGTCTTCAAGATCACATGGTTCTTATATGAAAGTCATTTCAAAATACACCGGCCCAAGTTTGGGAATATCAATAAAAATTCAAAATGTAAATACCCTTTGATCAATAAATCCCACTGCCAAAAATTCATCCTATGCATATATTTGCACTCTGCAATTATCTTAACACAGTTACTCAAGTACACAAAGATAAGCATACACAGGTGCTTGATTATTTGTAAGCACATAAAACTGGAAACAATTTAGATTACATCCATAGGAGATTAGTTTGTAAAAACATTCAATGAACTATTTTACTTACTTTACTCTACCCTTGACTTCTACTATCCCAAACAAACAAAGAATTACCGCTATATTAAAGATACATTACTCACAGCCTCTGAGTTATCAATAAATGGATCTGTCTCATCATAGCCAAAGCCTATATCAATTAAATCTTGTAGCCGATCCTTCCGGTGTTTACGGGGTTTCCCACCCTGCAAAGAACAAACACGTTAGACTGATTCAGTACCCATGCTACGTCCATCAAGTTAAAATACACCTGCTGGAAGAATCCCAAGCAGTTTCTGTAGATAATGTCCCCTCCAGGAGGTTGAACTTAAATCCCTGACACCTTAAAACTACGCTGTGCTTAAGGACTTGCTCCCAAAGAGCACAGTAGGAAAAAGAGGAGCTAAAGTAACCTTACAGTAAATAACCTGGCCAACATTACCTCTGCCACCTGATCAAGTTCAACATCAACAGTGACAGTATGTGCCCTCCGTATCCTGTGATCAAAATGGCGCTTTACCTTTGTGCTCCTCCTCTCCAAAGCCTACGATCCCAGTTAGGTTAACAATGAGAAAAACGTCATGACAAACTCAACCACGAGGAAAACATCAGACACACCAATTTACGGGACATTCTGTAAGTAACTGACCAGTATTCCTCAAAGCTGTCAAGACTGTCAAAAACAAGGAAAGTATAAAAAACTGTCACAGTCTGGATCTGACGACTAAGTGTGATGTTGTACCATGGATGGTATGCAGGAATTAAAAAAGAACATTAGGAGAAAACTAGTAAAATTTGAAGAAAGCATAAAGTTTAATGAATATTAATGTAACAACGTCAATATGTTAGATGTAACGAATATACTATACAAACGTAAGATGTCCTAGGGGAGAGTAGGTGAAGACCATATAGGAACTCTATTATCTTTGCTACTTTCCCATTAATCCAAACTATCATTATTTTTAAAAATGCTATAGAATTATACGCACAGACATACAAGAAAATGAAAAAATGAGTGCATGCAAACACTAGTATCTAAATAAGGTCCGTAGTCGTTAGTTCTTTTGTGCCAAGGTCAATTTCCTAGTTTTGATAACTGTACTTATAAAAAAGATATTACCATTGGGAAAAACCGAGTGAGAATCAGAAGTCAGAGGAAGGAAAAAGCTATTTCTAGGATAGGAATTATTTTGTTGAAAAAGTCACATACAAGCAGTTAAATACATGAGAAACTGTTTCACCCCCAAAATAGAAAAGAAAAAGCTCTAGGAAGAATATAAAAACCCACAGACAAAAACTAATGAAGAGGACTAGTTCTGTCACATGTTAAATGTATTTAAAGTTATATGAGTTTAAACAGATATGGCAGGAATGTAAGAATAAACAGATAAATGGACAGTAATGTTAAGTAACTGAACCTAGTATATAAGAATTTAACATGAAGAAAACAGCATTATTACTTGATGGAGTACAATTAATAAATCAAATAAATGGAATTAAGATACCAATTTCACCTATCAAATCACAAACTCTGAACATTCTGACAAAATGGAGAAGAAATAGGACTGCTCAAACTGCTGCTGAGAGTATACCAGTAAAAACTCTTTTGGAGCCCTGGCTGGTGTGGCTCAGTGGATTGAGTGCTAGCCTGAGAACCAAAAGGTTGACAGTTCGATTCCCAGTCAGGGCACATGCCTGGGGTGCAGGCCAGGTCCCCAGTGGGGGCTTGTGAGAAGCGTCCATGTATCTCTCACACACTGATGTTTCTTTTCCTCCTTTCCCCTCTATAAACAAGTAAATAAATAAAATCTTTAAAAAAAAAAAAAAAACCCACCAAATGGGACATTAAACAAAAAAGAACTTTTGGAAAGCAACCTAAAAGCATCTGCCAAGAAATTTTGCTACGTTCTCACATTTTCTTCATTTGCCTCTCCCATGTTTCCTAAATGTTCTGTGAAGTATTAATGTCGTAATGGACATATACTAATTTTTAAAGCCATATTTAATATGATATTATACTTAGTCATACAGCTTATTTTGAATCAATGCTTACATGCAGAAGTATGTTAACTTACACTATAGAAAGCAACACGTTAAATGTCAGAAGGAATTTAAATTTAAGTGCGAAGCCTTATCCTCAAGCAATTTAAAACAACACAATCTACTTAAGAAATTTACTGAGAACCTATCAAGTCCCAGCCTTCATGGATTTTATAGTATTGTGGAGAGGAGAAAATTTGTTTAAATAATTACAGTTGTGATAAATGGCAGAAAGAAAAATGTAAGTGGTGCTGAGACTTTTTAAACAGAGGACCTAATCAGGGCTTTCCTGAAATATTTATGTTCAGACAAGGGCGAGTGGAACTAACCACCTGCAGGGACTCCAACGGGTTAGAACAGAAAAGCAACCTGACAAGATCAGTGCTTAAGAAAATCACTCTAGCGACAGTGGTGGGGAATGAACGCAGCTGGGGGAGCGACCGGTTATGAAGGAAACACGTGCAGATATTTACAAGAAAGTCACAAGTTATGGGGGCATAAACTTATATTTAAGCACCAGTCATGATGAGGATGACAGTTACCATTCACTGAATGCTAACTCTGCATCAGGACCTATACTACGTACAACGACCCGTTATTTCACATTTGGCAAACGGGGAAAAACTAAAGCTTGGAACAGACAATGAACTTGTCTAGGCTCACACAGAAAGTAACAGGGTCAATCTTCAGGCTCAGGACTGTCTGACTCCAAGGGCCATTCAAGTTCTATCAGAGGTGGTGCGGATCCTCCGGGTCATTTTTCCCCCCGGAGACCCCTGCTCCTTGATACCCAAACTGCAAGTTGTCCCCACTGCCACTTGTCTACAGATTAACTTCTGATGCACATCCTCATGTTATTCATTCTATTTATCTGCCTTAAAACTGTATTATTTGCTAAAATTTAAAAAGCTGATGATAAGAATAAATAAAGGCTGGTGACACCAAGTGTTAATAAGAAAGGGAAGGAACTGAAACTATCCTACATGGCTGGTACAAAATGATAAAGCCACTTTGAGTCTGTTTCTGTTTTGTTAGTTCATTTATTCTGTTCATTAGATTCCACATGTAAGTGAAATCACAAGGTATTTGTCTTTCTCTGCCTGACTTATCTCACTTAGCATAAATACACTCTAGGTCCATACACGTTGTCCCAAATGCTAAGATTTCATTCTTTTTTATGCTTGAGTAATATTCCATTGTATGTGTGTACCCAAAGCACCTTTATTCATAGCAGCCCCAAACTGAAGACAACTCGATGCCCATCGTCGGGTAGATAACTACGCAATAACAAAGAGGAAGGAACTGCTGATATATGCAACACATGGATGAATTTCAAAAGCATTAAGCTAAGTGAAAGAAGACAGACACAAAAGACTATAAGAATCCATTTATAGGAAACTCTAGAAAAGGCAAAAAAAAAAAAAAATCCATAAAACCTACAGTGCCTGATCATAAGTTGCCAGAGGTCAGGGCTAGAAGGAGCAGTTTATCTGCAGAGAAACAAAGAGGAACTTTCTAGGGCGATGAAATTGTCCTATAACATGATTGTGGTAGGTGGTTACAGGACTGTGTGCATTTGTCAAAACTCACTAAACTGCACTTTAAAAAAATATTATTTTTTTTATTTATTTTTAGACAGAGAAGGGAAGGAGAGAAACATCAATGTGTGGCTGCCTCTCATGCACCCCCCACTGGGGACCTGGCCTGCAACCCAGGCAGGTGCCCTCACTGGGAATTAAACCAGCGACTCTTTGGTTCGCAGGCCAGCACTCAATCCACTGAGCCACACCAGCCAGGGCTCAAACTGCACACTTAACATGGATGGATTGTATTTACTTTAATTATATTTCAATAATGCTGATTTTTAAAACCGCTTGTGACAATTTCTACTTCAAAACTCTCCCTCCACAAACTTTTGTTCATATAATTATTTATACCTACAGCTTTCTTCCCATTAGGCGATGGCTGTCATGCTGGCTGTTGTTTTTCACTTCAATGTAGTAATGTCTTAGTTAGCCTCTCCTCTGTCATGTTTATCCTCAATTTATCCTACTTAGTATCACCTAATTAATATGCCTAAAATACCATTTCCTGTCATTCCTCTGCTCAAAATGCCTTGGAAACATCCTGCCTATTATAAGACAAATCCGAAACCCTTACTACGGCATTAGTAAAATGCTCTCTATGGGTTGACTCCAACTACCTTTCCAACTTTTTTCTTAGTTTTCCATCTTTGATCCCTTCAGTCTATCTATTCACCGTCCCTACACACATTGCTTATCTTTCTTTATCCCTTCCCCCTTATTTGGAATAATCTCTTAATCCTCTCTGAATTCTTCCACCTTCACAACTCAGCCAAGTTTTAAATCTTTCCTCCTTGATGCTTTCTACTTAAAAATCAAAATGGTCTTTTTCTGCTGTCCTAACATATTTCTTTATCTAGGCACACCTAGCTGCCTATAAGATTTACCTAGGGAAAACTAAAAAAACTGAATAGGTTCTGTTGTAATGGGCAGAATCAGACATATGCAGAAGTACAAGTGATTTGCGTATAGTTACAGATTTAGGAACATTTACCGTATTTTGCCATGTATATAATGTGCACTTTTTGCTCAAATTTTTGAGGGAAAAATAAGGATGTGTATTATACATGGGTATAATGATTACATATCATGGGCATAATAATCCCATGTATAATGCACACAAAAACAGTGGATCGCATGATACACGGCAAAATACAGTAAGTCTTCAAGGTTGACCAGTAGTTAACACAGGGAACTATAGCTGTTGTTAACAGTTCTGAGTCCATAATCTAATATACACAGTATGTTTTTTAAAAAAGTAAATGTGAATCTTTTCAATGATTGTAAACAAAGTTAAATTGCTTTACTTAATTATAATTGTATTAATCTGACCAAAATGCTTCTCAAACAAGATCATGCAAATTTAAGATCTTTACCACATGTATCAATTATAGTATCATAACAATGATAAAGGTATAAACTGTATATACTATGACACATCCGTTCAATGTTAATAGTCATTTTAAAACAACATGGTCAAGAAATATGTCATATTATAGAAGGCAACGTAAGCGGTTTACCAAATATATGTCATGCAGAGTTCAGACTATTCACTGAAAAGGTGATTTTAAAGTCCTCTAAGCATCTGAAAGTGTTCAACCTAAACGTTAATATTGGTGACAACATCAGAATAACAAGATATTGGTTTTTCAACTATCATACAACGGTGGGAACTCATTTATGAAAAACAACACATCGGTACATGCCAACACACACACAAAAATTGCTCAAAAAATCACAACAAGCAGATAATAATTATGGTTATCGCCAATGGACAAAGGACATGACTGGAGACAGGTGGAAAACCCAGGCTGAACACGTGTACTCGAATTTGTTTCTGACAACAGGGCTGTATTCCTGTATTACTCAGGCGATCAGACAATGGTTAAAACTTTCAGTGCAAGAGCATACACGTAAGCACACACGTTATTAAAGGCTCTGTAAGGGCAATGATCTGACTGTTAACAGTGGTTATGCCTGGCAGGGGGCTTAGAGATGATTAGGGGATTTTTATTCTCTTCTCTTTGCTTATCTGTATTTCCACATTCTTCACAGTGAACAAAATCTTTGACACATGTGAGTGTTTACATATATATAGATCTATGGGACAAAAAGCTCAAACTCGAACGATTGCCTCTGGGAGAAAATCAGTTAGCTGAGAGGCGGGCAGGAAGATGTCCTTTTCATCATGTTACCTTTTGTACCTTCTCAATTTTTATCAAGTGCATGTATTACCCATTCAAGATCCTTCATTTTCTTAGGTCCAGTCCACCACGTGTTCAGCAGCATTCAGTTACTGACTCCCATCCCACTGTGGGAAGAGGGCTTTGGACAACACCGATCTGACACACCCACGCCCGAGCAGCCTTCTTGGATCCCTCTCCAGCAGCTGGGCTGCGCAGTCTTTGGCTACCTATAGTAATGGCTTTCAGCCAAAGCACTTACTGTCAGGCACACCCAGTGACTTCGTCACAGAGGCCACCAGTTTTCTGGCCTTAGTTTACTTTTTTCACCTCTGGCCTTATCTGGGACACTTCCCTAACGTTTCCTTCCCTCCCTCCCCTTTTATAGTCTCCAACCTCAGTTCTCTAATTCCCCAATTATGCAAAATGTCAGTGCCATGCAAATGGTATAAAGTGGAACCAAACTTCTGGCAGTTGCCAAAAAGCACAAACCAGTTAATTCACAAGTATTAAAATTTCACCTAAAGGAACTCAAACTAGATTGGCAAAGGATTATTTTGCAGTGTTTCCCCAATAGGCTTATTGTGAAGTACTTTTTCAGCATCCTTAGCAAGAATACTCCTTGCAGCAGAATTGAAGTCTTGATAAAGTCTCTGGATCTCTGCGGTTGATGTTAACAGTTTACACAATAAATACATCTTGTAAAAACATAAAATGTATTTCCCAAATTAAAAAAAAAACTTGAATTTTTGCTACATCTAAAATCAAGAAACCCCTTTAAACCTATTCCCCTAAGACTATGACTCAGAAGAAAATTACTGAGTCATTAGTACCTGCTTAACTTGATATTCAGTGTTTCAAGCCAATGCAGTCTGATCACACTGATCACACCGCAAACGTTAAGCTGGAAAACATAAAATAAACAAGATGTTCTTGGTACAGGACCACCTCTTGCCTCCAGGACATGAAGAAATCTAACTAATAACAAACATTCACTGATGACCTGTGGGAGACAGAGCAAGGAGGACACTAATTGCTAAGACTCCAGTCTTATAATTGAGAAGAAAATAGCCCCTGGTCACCAAGATTCCCTATTTGTCCCAGTCCTGTCACAACCTAACCTTTCTCCACCTCCGCTGATTTTCTTAGCCTGCCAATAGGAAAGGGTAGAGATTTAAGTCAGTGGAAAGACAGCCAAGAACTGATTTCACAGCACAGAAATAGTATACCTAGATTTCTATAATCACCACTTATGGAAATAGGGCTCTCCCCACAAATACCCTACAAAGTGCTGATTCTCATTTGTTCCTAAGCGATTTAACGAGGTTGAAGAGTTATTCAGCTCAAAGAGGCCAAGGAATTCAAAGGGCATGTCATGGCAAGTGATCACAATCAGTAACTGCAATAAAAAAACTATTATTTGGGTTGAGAATTCCTCCTTGCTTTAACACCCCCCATCAGTTTATTTCAAAATGTTATTTTATGTTTTTTCTGTATATGTAATATCACATTGTTGTTGGTCTACGGAAACTAAATACATAGTTACTTGCGCTTTACAAGTAGGATTTATTTTGTGGTAGTGGTAACAAGTCTGTCCAAACCGCTTCACCCAAAGCCCTACCAAGTTGATCCTTAGTGACCAGACACAACATTAAGGCCAAAACAGGAAAATGAGCCAAGGAGTTCCTCAAAAAGCTGTAACCCCTTGGCAAGCATGGATGATCAACTAACAATATGAGTAACTGACAGAATTCTTAAAACTCCTGGGAAGAGTACATAAATGCTTTTTAACATCCACTTGTGCCAGTCCCGTATTTGAGGACACTTTTTAAGCAATCCGTAATTAGCTTAAGTATAAAAATATAAATCCTTTCCACTCAATTGAGTAGTACTTACCATGAAGTCACTCATGGGAAATAATATAGTCATTCTAAGATATTGCCATTCTTTAAAACCTATCTGGACAAAATCAGTTTTAAAAGCCACACCAAAAGAAAATCAAGACTTTTTATGAATATGTTAATTCCATTCGATCAACTGTTTTACTTATAAGATTTCTCAGAAGTTGGTTTCATACCATCAAATACCCTTATCCTTCCCGTTAAAATAAATACGAAGCTACCAGGCTCCGAGAGTTCAAAATCACACTGAATTAATTATCAAAGGTAATATTCAAAGTCTACACAGTACAGTAAATGGATTTTTAAAGTCATAATGTGATTTCATAAATGCTAATAAAGGCCTGGCACAATACATGTCTTCCTATTCAGCGGGTCACTCCGATCCAAAGAGTCTTACTGAGCCCCTCTAGGTACAAAGTACCATGCCAAGTGCTTTCATTTATGACTGAATTTCTGTCTAATTCTAGGACAGCATGATCTTTCAAGATGGCTGGGTTAATAGAGGAAAAAAATCCTCTAAAATCTTCCAACCATCTGACCTATCTGACCTATAAGGCTTAGAGAACAAATCTATACCCATCAAACCCAACCTCATTCCCTGTTCTAGAATATATATGACCTCAGAATAAACATTCTCAACCTAGAAAACATCTAAAAACTAAATTGGAAATTAGGATATTTAGCCTAAATATTTGGAGCCTTAAAACTAGGAATAAGGGCCGTGGCTGGTATGGCTCAGTGGATTGAGTGCTGGCCTATGAACCACAGGGTTGCTGGTTCAATTCCCAATCAGGGCACATGCCTGGGTTACAGGCCAGGTCCCCAGTAGGGGGTGCACTTGAGACAACCACACATTTATGTTCCTCTCCCTCTGGTCTCCCTCCCTTCCCCTCTATACAATAAATAGATAAAAATCTTTTTTTTTTTTTTTTAAAAGAAAGCAATTATAAAAAAACTCCAGGAGTAAGGAAAGGCAGGGAGCCTACTTAAACTGTATCCTGCTTTCCTCCTAATAGAGGAATAGCAATATCAAAACTTGGACTTAGCTATTTAGTAGGATTTATATTTAACAACCAATTTAGTAAATGTCACGTCATAATGCCCCGTTCCCCCCAAAAAATATTTAGCAACTGATGTTGAATATGCACTGTGATATCACCGAAGGAGCAAGACGACAGGAAATAGGACATAAGCAATAAAAGTAGGACAGAAGAGGGAAAGATAACCAGTGACCATGCAATGCAGGGTGCTCCTTCTACAAGTTTACACTCCCTGTAATTTCTGTTATCACTGCTTTTCAGCTACCAGATCCGCCTCAATCCTTTTACCCAGAGCAACCGCTTCAAGAGAAAGGACACATCCTACACTCTAGGCCATCCTTCCCTTCTCCCTAACGGGGCAGCCTACTCCACTTCATGCGATTCCTCTCCAGCACAAGCATCAGCTACACATGCAAAAGACCACAAAAAGCCCATAAACTTGCCACTCGGGCCTTCCATCAACCACAGAATTCATCATCACCATCACCCACTATCTCTGCCCAGATCTGGAAAACCCCAGTTGAAATTAACTTGCTCAGTTCTTCGAAACTTCTTAAAAACACGTTTTTCTCCACAATGGAAATGGCATACCCTCCTACATACACCACCAACCACTCCGCTCGCAGCAGGGAAAGGGCAAACTGTAAAAGTAGATGTAACGACAAGTTACATATATCAGAAAAAAATAGAAAAGCAAGTACACCCAGGTTCCGTACGAAACCTTGAAAATGTGGCCCACAGATGCATTTCATTTGGCCCACTAGGTGTTCTAATTAAAAACAAACATTTAAAAGCAAGAGATGTTAAGGAGACTTGACCTGGGTTGGTGAATACACAGTACAATAGACGGATTACATATTTAGAATTGTACACCTAAAATCTATATAATTAATCAATGTCACCCCAATAAAAATCAACGAAAAGGTTAAAAACTAAAAAACAAAATAAAATAAGAAAA
This sequence comes from Glossophaga mutica, assembly GCA_039655065.1. Taxonomy (NCBI): domain Eukaryota; kingdom Metazoa; phylum Chordata; class Mammalia; order Chiroptera; family Phyllostomidae; genus Glossophaga; species Glossophaga mutica. The sequence continues at coordinate 10,966,953 of CM077313.1, forward strand.
GAGATGTTAGAGGAACCCAAGCCCGAGTCCCTGGGAGGTCACCAGGGGATGGCGCTGAGTAGCTGGGGGCACTCCGCGGACCGGGCACGCACTCCCCGCTGTCTGGGACAGCCGCCTACACGCACTGTCTACCTGGCCTGCTGCCCTGACTGAGCAGCAAAACTCCTGGGGACATCTGAATTTGCTACTGATGAACTACAGGACAGATAATTACAGGTCAATAAAGACCTTCGTTTGTAGTTTCAGAGTGATCTTTTGTGAAAGCCTACACTGGATACTACCTTCTCCCAGGTCGTTTCTGCCCTGATGATATTCTTAAAAGGTTCCAAATAATTTGTTGTAGTCTTTAAGAAGGCCACAATAGTTAAGAATCAGTTAAAAGTGACTGAAGGGCGAAAGATAAAGGCCATTTGAAATAGAATACCTGAACTAAAAGATCAAAATCAGTGGAGTATTCCTTTAATAGAGGCTAAAATCCCACAGATGTTAAAAAAAGCCCTGACTGGTGTGGCTCAGTGGATTGAGCCCCAGCCTGGAAACCAAACGGTCGCCAGTTCCATTCCCAGTCAGGGCACATGCCTGGGTTGTGAGTCAGGTCACCAGCAGGGGGCGCATGAGAGGCAACCACACATTGATGTTTCTCTCCCTCTCTTTCCCCTTCCCTTTCCCTCTGTCTAAAAATAAATAAAATTTAAAAAAAAAAAAAAAAAAAAAAAAAAAAAACCACCTCATGACATGTGCAGAATAAGAGTAGTTCTCCAAAAGAGTGATGTGTTTTGGTGACAAAACAGTATTTCACAATTAGATAGCCCTTTCAATATTTCAAACACTAATATTCTATTTTTTCCCTCTGATGTTAATAAAACCCTCGTGCTGTGAGATTGACTAGGCAGATCTTATTGCCTCTCACAGGTACCAACACATAAAAAAGCCCACAGTCCTCACTAAGGTCACCTGAGTTGATGTGGCAAAGACAGGATCAGAGTCCAGTTGTGTTAGCTCCTACGTCCTCAGCTCCTTCCACTATAATACATGCTTCTCATCCACCACTACACTCCAAAGGGTAGAAAAGCTATTTCAGGAATTAGAGAGAAATCTGGTTCCATGGGGGATTTTAAGTATCCATTTAATTATAGCACCAAAGTCTCCAAAATTCACTCTGATTTCAAGAACAGAAATGGCCCTTCACTCACTTTCAAATCCCAAAGAAGCAAAGAAGAGTCATTCATTTCTACAGGAACTGCTTGGCCCTGCATGTGTATATTATACATACATGTCTTGTCTTGCCAACTCTTCTGAAAGTTTTTCCAGGAGAGGGCAATTGTCATGCCCCTTTGTGTGTCCTGTGTAAATGCTGGAGTACTTTATTATGCATACACAAAATTTAACAAATAATTGCATCTCTCATTCCAAGAAACAAAGGGCTAGAAGCAACCTTCAGCAATTTTCAGAAATGATGACAAAGACATCCAAATTATAACATGAAGGAAACAAAGTAACATGAAGGGATACGCGTTTTGTGTTTCCTGAGCCTTGAAGAATTAAGTCCTCTTTTTCCCCAACAGAAAAATAAAAATTAGAAAAACAAAATCCAATTTGGGTGGGGTGACATACTGTTAAGATTTTACACACAATATTTAAAAGATCTTTTACTTCAAAATAGGAATACGCACAGATGTGTATACACAGCATGTGCAGAAATACACAGACATCTGAAGCACTACCCCTGAGCCACACTACGAAGTTTTGTTGTTTGAGGGTGATCTTCTGGGACAGCCCAGAGCTAGATGCGGTACCTCTGCCAGGTCTTTCTCAGCCTAACAATTTTCTTAGAAGTTTCCAAATGATTTGTTATAATATATATATTTTACACTCATAATATTCATGGCATGCTTTCAGGTTTATGCACATAAAGCCTTCACGAGGAAAGGCATTTTAAATCTTAAATGAGAATGGAAATAAGAGAGTGAGTAGCTAAAATAAAAACCTAGAGAAGAAATACAGCCCCTTAATTTGGATTAGAGCGAGAGTACCACTTTACCCCCGCACATGGTGGTGCCTGGATACACGTTAATTATTTGGAACTCAATTTCACACACCAACCAATTTCAGAACACTGGCTTTTCTACGTCAAGCACTACCCACGGACTCCCCAGCAAGATTTAATGCCATGCTACTGATAACTTACTATAACACTATTCACAATAGCAAATTTTTGGAAACAATCTAAATTATTTGGGGACTGGTTAAATAAATTGTGATACGCCCATACAATGGAATACCATGCAGCCTTAAAAAAATAAAGTTCTCTTTGTATGTTGCATTCGTTTTTAATCCTTGATTTTTAAAAAGTATTGATTTTTAACTTGCTTAGCTTCCGTTTGAAGTACACCTTCCACTAATAAATATAACGAAAAGAAAAGCTATGTTCCAAAACAAACACACAAACATACAAAAAAAAGCACCAATCTACTGTGGCACAGAATATTAAAAGTACATAAATTTTTAAGGTAAACGAAACACTTTCAAAGAAATTTCAGGCTGCTTCTGGCTAATTCTGATCGCAATGGCCTTAGAAGTACACACATTCACTCTCTTAACTCTTAAGGGGCAGGAAGGGTTGAGAACTACTCCACCCAGGGCACTAAACTAGCATTCTCAATGGCAGGGGAAGGGCAAAGGATTAGAGCTGGACAGACCTGAACATGCAGCCTAGCTCTTGCCACGGTGTGACCTCAGATCAGTTCCTTAACCTTGGTCAACAGTGCTTACCTTGTAGTCATAAGGACTGAAAATAATATATGCTAAGCAAACTGCTTGACTCTAGAAAGAATAAAATAATTATGGCTGCTATTACAACCATTACAAATCTATAACCATTTACCGTATCTGGATCCAGTTTGTGAGAACAGATAAGGTAAGGTGCTCAATAGACATTATAAGCCCTCTCAACCAATCACAGAAAAGAAAATAGGCCCATAGGATAAAATTACCTAGATAAAATTACCTATAAAATTACACTTTATTATACTTACATATTTCATTTCAAACTTCTTAGCCAACATTTCCACTTCTTGCCTCTCTTGATGCTCATCATTAAATGGGTCTTCTGTGTGAATGGGCTTCTTCTGATTCAAAGTGAATGAGAAAAGAAATAGAAGTATTAGTATTAATTCAGAGTCAAATATGTTCTTAAATTTAATGAGTCACTTTTTCCAAATATTAGTAAGTCAGAAGCACTAAAAGTACCTAGAAAGAAATGCTGGTTTGTAGTTAAAAAATATTTCGTTTTAACGGATTCTTGCACATTCTATAGTGATTTAGAACTTAACAATTCAAGCTGCCTCTACCTGGAAAGTCATTGTGTGGTCATCCCATCCAAAATATGGCAAAAGATCCCCAAGAAATTAGGTTTAAAAAAATCCCACTTATAGTTTGAGATCCTCCCAACAAAAGTAACTGCTTTGGCCCAGAAATGTTTCCAAAGGGATCTCTAGGTTATTAATTTAAGAGTCAGCGTTTAATCATCTGCCCTGAGTTATCACAGATCATCTATAGCTGCTTTGGCTTTCTGCTGAGGCCCAGTATCAACCTCTCCATCAGTTACATCCTGTCAATGGATAACCATTCAGGGAATATGTCCCACTTTTACACAAAGGGAGAAAAGTGAAGTCGCTGCAAACAGAAAACACTACATGGTTTACCGAGTAGGGGAGAGTGAAAGTTTATTGTAATACACGTTTAAAAAAAAAAAAAGCAAACAAACAAAAAAAAAAAAACACCACACAGCTAGGATCCCACATTTTCCATTTTAACCAAAACAAACAAGATTTTTAAAAAAGATAAATCACATCCTTTACTCCTTTACTCAAGTTTACTATTTTAGCAGACACATTCCATTTATATGATTTTTCAAGATACAAAGAAAAGCCAAAACAAGGAGCCACAACTGACTAGAAAGTTAATTTTTTTTTTTAAAGGGAGGCTAGATGTTTATACTGAGGTAGCATCTTCAAGGAACTAAAAATGAAAGTATGTGCCAAGCTGAAATACTGGATGCAGATTTGGCTGACCCTGAAGGGCAAGAAAAAAATGCAGAAGGGGACAAATATTTGCACACTTTGGAACTGGGGCACTTCATTCTGCATACAAAGGCTGAGATATGATCAGTCTAAAAAATATACCAGGAAAAAATGGACAGAATAAAGGGCTATACCGTAAAGCTTAAAAGAAATAATTTTAGAATCAGTTTTTTAAATTACTGTAACAAGTAATACATTTACTGAATCCTTTATTCCAACAGGAGTTACCAATGGAAAATATAAACATGATCTGAAAGGAAGTAAACTAGCCAGAACAGACTGATAACGAAATAAGAAATCCAAGGCATGCTCAGGGCACAGCCTTACGTGGAGACTGCAGCTAAGGCCAGTGAGCAACCACCATGCCTTGCCTTTACAAACTGTTCTTTGATGCCAGTGTGAAGTCCCAATACCAGGCCTTACTACGGGCCTGACCCATTTTACATGTGCACACATAAATACATGAATATATCATTTTTAACAGGAATTATCTTACGTGTCACTCTAAGATATTTTAGGTAGGTATCAAAAGTAAATCTCATATTTACTTGACTGTGTACAAATATAAAATTACAAAAACTGGCTCACTTTTCTTTCACAGTTAAGAAATAATTCCCTACCCACAATCAAGGCTGTAAGTAAATGGTTTGCTTTTCAGGTGAAAAGATGTGAAAATTATAAATATCAAAATAACCAACTGCCACCAGGCAAAACTGAGGCAACAATTTGTCCTCTGACCGTAACTTGACATCCTTTTCAGAAAATCTTTCATATAAGTTACCCAAAATATGCAGTGTAAAAAGCAAAGGAATACTACAGAAGTGTGTGATAGTACAATCGTGTCTTTTTCCTACAACAGTAAATGTTCAGTTATCATTCTGGAGATACAAAAAAATGAAAAAAGGCCAAACAAATGTATGTTCTGGTTACCCCCCCCTTTTTTTTTGGTTTACTAAGAATTTTAAAAAATTTCTTGTGTATCAATTACTGCCAAAATGTATTTCTTTAAGTTGTACTATTTCCCTTTAGACAGGAAAAGTGAACAAATTAATCTTGCAGGACAGAGATGACTGCCATGCCTCAGTCATCAACCTGAACCACCCCAGTCAGGACTCAATACACCACAGAGGTGACAAAGGTTAAGGGTTTAGCTAACCTATGTCCTGACAACCTGGAAGGGGGTTTTGATTTTCATATTTTGCCAACATAGGCTCATTTAATTGTGCTTTTCCTCATTAATAAAATAAAGAGTATAGAAAAGACTCTGATTGCATTCAGTTAATCTGGGTGTTATAGTTCATTATGTATTTATGAAGGAGGATGATTTAAATACACCCCGAAATAGATGGTATTCACAGGTAACACATTTTTTATTCCTACACCTATCAACTCAAGGATCTGAAGCTAAAATCTTACTCAACAATAGGTGGCTATTTCAAAATTTTAGAATCTTTTTTCTCTTTTACACGATCTTTATAAGAATTTTACAAGATCTCTTTTTCTCCCCTTTCTGCTCTTACCCTGCTATATGTATAGTACATTGTTCAATGACAATAACTCAAAGTTAAAGCTACTTGGAAAATATTACAACATCCCTAAAAATGGTTGGGCTCGCCCTGAGGGGAAGAAAAACCGTCTTTGGGGATTGTCGCTTTCCAGACCAATTCATTAGAATTGCTTTTGGACGGTCTCTCTCCCTGGGATTTCCTTTCATGGGTTTAGGACAACTTTATTTTAGAAAGGTGTTTTCTGCAGTCATGTAATGAATATGTTCATTGGGAGCAATCATAGGAAAACCTGACAGAGCTTTGTCGCAAAGACGTGTCAGCCTCCTCCTTTGTAAAGTGGACCGATCCTGGTGCCTACCTCAATGGTGCCTACCTCCGGGTGCTCTGCTGCACAAAACTGGATAAACTAGGCACCAGACTTAAAACTGTGCCCAGCACACTGAAGAACTCAGTAAACATTAGCCATTCTTACATATTTTAACCCAAATACAATGCTTTTCACTTGCAACTTATAAAACAGATTGAGGAGTAAAACTGCTAAGACTTGGATTACTAGATGAAATACAATTATCTGGAAAATGCTCTAATCTAGTATTTTCAAAAATTTGGGGATGGGGGAATGACATGAGATTTATAAGTAACAGGGGTGCTAAAATGAGTTGAAAGGGCAAAATATGATGATGAAGTGACCAAAATGATCTCTCCCCTTAATTCATTTTGGTTGAAAACATTTAGTAATGATTTGACCACAAAACAATATTTGTAAATAATAATCGAAAGATTAACTGGCCACGGAAAAAATCTAGTGACATGGTTTAAAATATTTTTAAACTAAGAAGTCATTCATTTCATCTACAAAGACAGTTGAGGATAAAAACTAAACAGGCGACCTCTGGAGTCCACTAGACAGACCTGTGCTAAAGCAGAACCTAATAAAGAACACAATTTCTAAACAGAGGAAAATGTTCTCTAATTACTGTTACTGTTATTTCCCTACTTAGTTTACTTCTAAAATCACAAATAGACAATAAAAATTACAATTACCAACAAACCTCTCTCCTATCTCCATTGTTCACCGGTTCCATCAAAGGCATAGCTACATATTTTCAATGAAGTTTTTAAAAATTCAAAGCTAAGATTTTTTTTCATCATTCTCCGAAAATTACAATAGCCAAGTGCAATATCCTCCAACTCGGACCTATAAACTAATGACATGAATTCAAATAAGAAAATGGTAATAGGCGCCGTATAAAACAGGAGAGTCACCTCATTCAATTACAGTATGAACCGACTCGGGAGGAAAATAAAGATGGTTTTACCAAAACCAACACGAGGATGAAAAAATAAAGAACCAGATAACTAACACTTCTCCTTCATCCTTAAAGTGGAATTCTTAGTCTGGAAATGTTTAGATTACTTTTAAATCTCCTTCAATTAAGAAAAATCCTCCACGGTCGCAAGTGCATCTCAGCAGCCACAGCGCCAAGCATAACAAATAAGAGATGAAGATGAGGGTAATACTGGAGGGGGTTACACAATTTCCCTGCTTGATCGGGGGGGGGGGGGCGTGTCCCCCAAGGTTTTCTCCTCCTTTCTACTGGAAAGGACAGCTGGAGCTTCACACAGAAATCCTAACCACGCAACTTGCAGGGATCTCAGATTTTAATCTGAGGTTTCGAAAGATGCAGAAGAAAACCGGCTCCGAGCGGCTTTGGGCGCACGAGGCGGGGGGTGGGGTGGATCGGTGGAAGCCTCGGCCAACCCTGGGGAGCAGACGAAGGCAGCACCAACCACTCGTCCATCCGCTCAGCCTCTGCCCCCTCAAGCCCACCCTGCCCGGCGACCCAAGGCGCGCAGGGTGGGCATCAGAAGGTGCAAACCACTGAGGGAGACGGTCAGGTCCTGAGGCTCCCGGGGTCTGGGGAATGAGGGAGGAACCTTCTGTACCCGTTGTTCTCCGCACAAGAGCAGCTCCGGGTAACTGAACTCCACGCAGCTCTCGTCGGTGGGATCCTTGAGCACCAGTTCCAAGCGCACAGTCTCCCTCGGCGGCCTCTGCTGCGGCTCGGCCCGGGAAGCCGACTCGCGCGGCGGGGGCGGCTGCAAGTGCAGCTGCGGGAGCGGCGGCGGCGGCGGCTCGGGCCGCGGGGGCTCGCGCTGCAGCGACATGGGCGGCTCGGCGCGGCTGACCTCGCGCTGGGGGAGCGGCTTCTCCCGCGGCGGGAGCTGCGCGTCCGAACGGGGGGCAGCCTCCCGGGGGACCGGCTGCTCCGCCCGGACCGGTTCGCGGTGCGGCTGCGGCTCCAGCCGGGGAGGCTCGCGAGGGTACTCCGGCTCGCGTTCGACCCCCGGGTATTCGGCCTCGCGCCTTCTCACCGGTGACAGGCTAATAAACGCTACTCTGCGAGGCTCCGCCATCCCTACTGTTCTGGCCCTCTGCCCTCGCTTGCCCCGGCGCTCGGTTCTACGCCGAGTGTTTTGCCTGCCCGCCCTTCCTTTTGCTCTCCGTCGCTTTTCTTCCCTCCACCACCCTCAGCCGTCTCCGCCGACGCCACCGTGAGTGCGGACCGTGCCCCCTTCCCCGCCACTATGTTCTGATGGGCTTCACAGCCAACGCCAGGATCGCCGTAGCCGCCATGTTGGATCCCCCACATAAATAGAAGCAGGCCACTGAGCGGGCGCATGCGCAGACTGGAGACGCTCGCGTCCACCGTCGTGGCTGTGGCTCAGTTTTCCTCTTTTCCTCCCAACAGTCTGGGAGTCCAGACAGGTCAGCGGAAGTGACGTCATTGGGGACCCGTTTCCGTGGAAACGGGAGACGCCGTCTGCGCCTTTCCTAAAAGGGAGGGGTCTGGGGGTTCCAGAGAAGCTTCGCGTTCACGTCCGGAAATCAGAGGCACTTGCCCAGGGCCAGCGTCTGGGTGTTCCGGGGACCGAACTATTAATGGCGGTGGGACCCGCCCGGCAAGTGCTTTCCGCTCTCGGCTCTAGAGAGTTGGGGTTGTCAGCTGGTGACTCAAGGCGGATTCGAAGAAAGGTTAGAGGGACGCGAGGACCAGCGGGTGTACCTGCCCTCCCAGCATCCCCTCAGCCCTAAGTTATCGAGGGGAGAAAGGAAATGGCTAACTCCAGCCGGACTCGCCCTTCGGCTTCCTTCCGCAAAGCGCCACGCTGACTCCCACAGGCCTCCCTTTCCTAGACCGAGTCCTATTTTTCTCTCCTGGCCGCGGAGGGCATTGTGTGTGGCACCGTCGTAAAATGCTCAACAGGGGTTTTACAATTGGGAAATTGAACAAGCAAGGAAACAGTTCTGAGCTCCTTCATAAAGCCTGAACTGTTGATAATCGCAAACTTCTTAAAAGGGTTTGGTGGTATTTTAGAGAACGTACTCTGTGGAAGTAGATGCTAACTGATCCATTTCAGGGTGAGGAGAAACCTGGATTGGGCATGCCTTTTAGGTACATCTTGATAAACTAATTGGAATTCATTCGTACTAAGTGAATGACGATTACTATCCGTTTTAATCCATTCAATAGAAAGCGAATTTCACGGCTTGTCCTCCCCATCCTAAAAGGAATCCTGTTAAGTCCATTGACCGGATAAAAACAAGGTCACCTATTGACGACTCGAGTCAGTGTGACGTCACAGACCATTTCTGAGCAGGTTTTTTGTTTTCCTATTACTTTCCTAATTTGTATGAAGATGGTGATGGAATAAATGTTTCCAGAGGTCCCTCCAGTTCTAAAATGCTGTCTTTTTTTTTTTTTTTTTTTTTGCACTCTGTTTTACCTACTGTATCCTCTCTCCATTGTTCCTTTTCTGAATCTGCAATAGGGTCTCATTTCGGGATTGTCTTTTTAGCACTGTATTCACCTCTCTGTTTTCAGGCACTTTTCCTGCAGGTCTTGTAAAGGGGCTGTATTCATGCTTCTAAAACACTGTCATTTTGTACAGGGGTGGACAAAAGTAGGCTTATAGTTGTGAGTTGTATTATTAATTTATTAATTATTGTATTATTTATTTGTATTATTTGTCCGTAAAATAATACAACTGTAAATCTACCTTTGCCCACTCCTGTATTATATCATTCTCTGTCCTAGCTGCAGCTTACCTGCAAAGTAACGTGGTTTCCCTCTGGAATTAAACAATAGGGAAAACTTAATTGACAATAGTAGAGACAAACAGAATCAACACAGATAGGTAGGATGGATCACAGTTCATGACTTCTTGTGTCAGTCTTCTCTGAGGAAGACACATTTAAGTTAAGACCGGAATGTTTTGAGAAGATCATAAGGAAAGGTTATCATGGAGAAAGAAAGCAAGAGTAAAGTCTGCATAGGGAGTGAGCTTGGAGGGTTGGAAGAAAATTCAGAATGGCTGGAGCACAGGGAGCAAGAAGGGGAGAGATACAGGAGACAAACTCAGCAGGAGGTAGGGGCCAGGTCACAGAATGGGGAAAGGAGTTTGGATTTTATTAATAAAGGCCAGAGCCACTGAAGCACTTTAAAGAAATAACGTGATTTTTGAAAGAAAGCATTTCAAAAAAGTAGGAAGAGTCGACTGTGTTCAGTACTACCAAGTCTGGTAAGATGAAGACAGGGAGATGATTGGTGACTTTGAGGAGCTTCCTCTTTCTTTTAAATGTTCATTTCAGGCAAAGAAGGTTGAATTAATCACACTTTGATTTGTGGTGCATTACCATCATTGATCTATGCAAGACCCTTCTCAATATCCTTTTCTCTCTCTGAAATTTCTCTTACCATCCCATATCTCGAACAAAAATTGTGAAGTCTAACATTTTGTTCGTGTATTATTTTATATGCATATATTATTACTTTGTAAATTTTTATATTTCTCATTCTGTTTCCTATTTTACTCAACACCATATTTTTAAGATCCATCCATGTTTCTGTTTATAATACATTTGGTTTATGACTTTTGAGTAGTAACCTGCAATAGCATATTTTGCCTATTAACTTAGTGATGGCCACTCAAATTGCCTCCTGCTCCCCTCACCGCCACAGTGCAGCTGTGAACGCACTCACTCATGTGCTCTTTAGATCTCTGTGAAAATGTGTTTGGGAAAAACACTCAGGTGAGAACTGTTGGGTCCTAGGACACACATGCAGAGTGAGGGGCTGCTCTGCATAACAGCGGCATCCTACGTGCCTGTGATTTCCTGTGTCACTTCCTGCCCTCCACTGCACTGCCACCATCTAATCCAGTTTAATTTTTGCAAGTCATTATTTTAATTTGCATTCCTCTGGTGACTAAGGTATTCGAACATCTCTTTCATATACCTGTTAGTCTTTTAAGTTTCCTCTTTGTAAATTCCTTGTTTATAATTATTGTTCATTTTTCCGACTGTCCATCTTCCATTTCTTGTCTTTCTCTTGTTAAATATACAATTAATTTCAAATCAGTGAGGAAAAAATGAATTATTCAATAAATGGTTTAAGATAACTAGGCATCTGGGCAAGAATAAAATTAGATCACACCTTGTGAAAAGATAAATTTCTAGTGAACCAAAGTTTTACATGTAAAAAATGAAACCATGAAAACTAGAAAAAAATCAGCCGAGATTTGATTTTATTTTTGTTTGTTTGTTTGTTTTTAGAAAGGGGATGGGAGGGAGAAAGAAAGGGAGAGAAACATCGATACTCAAGAGAAACAATCAGTTGCCTCTTGCGCCCCCCACAACAGGCCCAACCCAGGCACGTGCCCTGACCAGGGAACAAACCAGGGACCTCTCAGTTCACAGGCCAGCACTCCATCCACTGAGCCCCACCACCCATGGCTTTTTCATTTTTTTTCTTTTTGATTTTATTTATTTTTAGAAAGAGGGGAAGGAAGGGAGAAAGCAGGAGAGAAAAATCAGAAAAGATTTTAAATAATCTCACGCTAGGGAAGGCATTTACAAGTACTATTGATAACTTCAACTATTTAAAATAAACTTCTGGTGACAGGAAAACAGCCTTCTGACTAATTAGATGTATGGGAAACTTAAAAAATTTTGCAACACATTTCACAAAGGGTAAAGTTCCCTAATCTATAAAGAATTCCTATAGATCAAGCAAAAACAACAATAATAACCTTATAGAAAAATGGAAAAAGACATGAACAAATAGTTCACAGAAAAGGAAATAAAACAGCTCTTAAGCAAATGAAATACTTTCAACTTGGCTCAATTGCTGTATCAAAAACTATGTGCATTTCTGCCCTGGCTGGTGTAGCTCAGTGGATTGAGCGCGGGCCTGCGAACCAGAGGATCGCGGTTCGATTCCCAGTCAGGGCACATGCCTGGGTTGCCAGGCCAGTTCCCAGCAGGGGACATACAAGAGGCAACCGCACATTGATGTTTCTCTCCCTCTCTCCTTCCCTTCCCCTCTAAAGGTAAAATAAATTAAAAAAATATATATTTTAAAAAAAAAAAAAAACTATGTGCATTTCTAACTTTGATAAATTGGCCTCCGTAGAAAGTATCGATTTAAATTCCATCTATAATGTGTGAGGTTCTCTATATCTCTATACCATGGCAACATGTCAAGATTTTTTATCTGTGCCAAGTTGATATATTTTATGTAAATGATTTTGGTGTACATCTCATGAAGAACCAATCCATACAATGGAATTCTATGCAATGTTTTAAAAATCTCATCACAAAGCTCTATCCTGAAGTGAAAAAAAGCAATATGCAAAACAATATTTATTATACTACCATTTATGCAAAAAGAGGAAGAACACTTAAAAGGGAGAAATAATATATTGTTTATATACACAAATTATCTCAATGTATGTTCACAGACTCAAAAGCGATCTGGGGAGGGACACTGAGTAGACGGTTTTAGGGGCAGGAGAGGTTTAGCTGCCAGCTGGAGACAATCTAGCTGTGCTTGTTTTGATTTAAAGCCACTGTCATAGCTAAATATTTGCATCTTTTTAAATGTTTACATTAAGTAATCCTTAACATACAGGAAACTGCATACAACAATGAATTTTTCTTTTTGTACATATACTCCTTTAACAATTCTCACTTGAAGATACAGATTTTCTTCACCCCGGAAAGGTCCTTCCTGTCCCTTTCCACTCAGTACCCCCAGAGAAGTATTCCCCAGTCTGATTTCTATCACCATAGATTACTTTTGCCTGTTCTTGAATGCTAGTATACAACCTAGGCATGTGCCCTGACTGGGAATTGAACCCAGGACCTTCTGGTTTATAGAGACGCTCCAACCAACTGAGCCACACTGGCCTGAATGCCGTGAATACAGAATGATACAAAGCTTGTATTCGTATATGTATTATGCTGGCTTCTTTCAATCAACACAATGCTTTTGAAATTCATTCACAATATGCAATACTGTACTAGTATGCATAATGATACATACATGTTATTGCATAATAATACTAGTATGCAATAGTATTGTGTACTATCAGTAGTTTATTTTTTCTTGCTGTGTAGCACTCCATTTATGAATATACCACAAATTTATTTATCCAGTGACCTTATTAATGATTATTCTACATAGTCTTCAACTTCTAAGCTTCTAAGTGTGATAATTTTATGCTTTCCAATTTTAAGGAATTCACGTTGAACGGTTCCCTTGAGCAGAGCCCGTTTGTCGTAAATTGTACTCCAAATAATGAAGTACTAAACTAACGGTCGACTTGATGTTAAAAACAGATTCGTGAGACTGTAACCACAGTGCAAGGCTATGGGATTTTCACACTGCAGAAGCAGGGAGACTCAAAGATTCTGTGTGAAAGTCAGGTGCTTGAGATTTGAGGGTTATTTGGAAGAGCGGACAAACAACTTTCAGCTCTTCCCCCCAATATACAGATGTTAGATGGACATTTAGAAAAAGAAGAAATCAAAGAAGTATGGAATAGTTAGGAAACTTTTATGAAGGAAACAAGGACTTCAGTTTTAAGAGCCATGAGGATATGCATAAATAGAACAAGGAAGGGTGTGACCATAGATTAGAGATGGGCTGTGATGGCCTTGGAGGATGGGTGGGCTGCCTTGCCCCAATAGGTCTGAGAGAAGGGCAGTAGGAATTAGAACTGAATAATATTGGGACTTCTGGTTTCAAGTACCATAAAAGAAATCATCATAAGCTAGTTGAATATATAGAAAAGTTTATAAAGCAGATGTCAAAGTACTTCCCAGAACCCAGGGGAAGGAATGTGATCAGGCCGCAAGAAGATGGAACCAGAATCAGGAACTAGAAACCTACAGTGTTGTCTCTGTCTCATTTCTGCTTCTCTGATGTTTCACTTTGCTCCCTTCTCCCTGTGAACTTTCTCTACTCCCCATGTTACATCATTAAAACTATGGCCTTTCAGACGAGTACTTCCTCTTTTTTTAAACATTTTTGTGGGAGAGACTATCCTAGACAGGAAAGAAACTTTTACACCCAATTCCAAAATCACAGAGAAGCTTTTCTGATTGGTCCAGTTCAGATCAGGTGCTCACCCCCAGGGAAGACAACGTGAAGAAGGTATGGCTCCGGGAGCTTGGGATGAGGTGGATGGGGTTGGGGCTGGGGGAGGACACAGTTCCAAGGAAAGGGTAAGGGGTGTGCCTGTCAGGCAATCCACCTGATGTCCACTTCATAGGATGGCAGAACAAAATCATGGGTGACACTTCGTGCTAAAATAACTGAGAATCAAGGTGTTGGCTTATCCTAAGGGAAAATATAATGAGTATAATAAAACTGATTTCAGAAACAACAGAAAAATCCAGACTAAGTAGTACAGAAGAAATCAAGAACTTCACCGACAAAGAGCAAACCCCCACTTTTTAAAAAAAGATTTATTTTTAAAAAGATTTTATTTATTCATTTTTAGAGAGAGGGGAAGGGAAGGAGAAAGAGAGGGAGAGAAACATCAACATGTGGTTGCCTCTTGCACACACCCCCACTGGGGACCCAGCTGCAACCCAGGCATGCGCCCTGACTAGGAATGGAACTGGCGACCCTTTGGTTTGCAGGCCGTCTCTCAATCCACTGAGCCACACCAGCCAGGGCTACAAACCCCCACTTAAAAAAAAAAAAAAAAAAAAAGACTGGGTCCAGACAGTTCCACAGGCAAATTCTACCAAGCATTTATTGAACAGTTGGTTTAAAATTATTTAAAGTAACCCACCATAGTAGAGTATACAGTTGTCTAAGCACTATGTTGTACCCCTGAAACTAATACAAAATAATATTAAAGGTAAGTTGTAATTGAAAAATAAAATTTAAATTAAAAAGAAAATAAAGTGGCCCATCGTATATAATAGCTTCTAATAAAAACAAAGCCTCATGACTCAAGCAAAACACTGATTCCACTTCCACAGAACAAAATGAAATATAGACATAGAAACCCATACAGGGATGTGATTTTTCATCTATCAGCCTGGCAAATACAAAAAAGAAATTGGTAACACTGCTGCTGAGGAATGGAGAACACAGTTTCATTCATTGCTGGTGGAGACAGGAGCTAGAACAACCTCCATAGACAGCAAGTCAGGAATATCTGTCAAAATACAAATGCGCATGCTCTTTAACCCAGTACTTTCACTCCTATGAATTTATCAAAGATGTATAATATTTTGTACATATGTGTTCTCTCCCCCCACCTTGATTCATTAGACAATTTTTTTAAAGAACCAACTCCTTCATTGACTTACTAGTTATATCGATTTTTCTAGTTTTAAATTTAATTTCAGTGTCTATTGATTTTTCTTTGTGGAGTCTTTATGTTTATTTCAATATTCTTTTTATTCTTGATAAGATACTTAAGTCACTCACTTTTACTTTTTATTTATTTAATTTCCTTTGTTGATTTTAGAGAAAGGGGAAGAGAGGGAGAAAAAGGGAAGAGTCACTGATGTGAGAGAGAAACGTCGGTCGATTTACCTCTTGCACAAGCCCTGACTGGGGACCGAACCCACAGCCCAGCTCTGTGCCCTGACCAGGAATTGAACCTGCGACCTTCTGGTTTGCAGGAGGATGCCCAACAAACTAAGCCACACCAGCCAAGGCTACTTTTTCTGTTTACTAATGTAAGGATTCAAAACCTCAACTTGTCCTTCGATCTTCATCTCTAATCCCGTTCACTTACAGCTTGGATTTCCCCTTTACCCAAAACCTAAGAGAAGATTTTCGTCTAGGTGTTGGTTGACTACTTGGGCTTTTGGATGGTTGGTTAATTGCTTTTCTTTTCTTTTTTTCTTAAATGTTTAGGTGGCAGAGTTCTTAGTTTTCTAGTTTCATTAACTACTACTTTTATGACTTGACATTGATTCTGTATTTGAGATTCCTGCTCAATAACTTGACTCTGCTCAGTGCAAGCACTTTCAAGCATTCTGTGACTCAGTTTGAAAAACGGGAATAATAATAAACATACTTTTTAAACCTGTTGGGATGAAGTGAGTATGTGCAGTGCTTTGACGTGTGGCTGGTGCATTGTTTGGCAGTATTTTCTTGGTGGCCTAATGTCCCATCAGCTTTAGTGAATGAATGTCCTATGAGTCCTTGAAAAGAAAGTCTGTTCTCTGTTTTTAAGGTATAAGCTATATTGACAGCATATTCCTTAGTTGTCATGATATTTATCTATTTGCTTTAGTTACATTTTTTTCATTTCGACTGCCATGAACTGTAATCTACCACTGTCTTCATAACTCTTATCTTTTTTGAATACTGATGCTATTTCCTTTGCTGTTATATTCGTAACTGTTATATCTTCATTGAGAAATGGGCCCTTTGTCATTCAAAGTGTGTTTCTTTGACTTGCTTAATGATTTTGACCTGGAGTCAACCCTGTTTGATTGTGACACCTGCTCTCTTTTTATTTGCGTTTGCCTGATTCTACTGTTGCACAGCTTTTATTGTCGGCGTTTATGTGTAAACAGCAGAGTTAGGTTTTGCTGTGGGATCCAATCTGCCTATCTTTTTTACTTAATAGGCGAGCTCAGCCCATTTACATTTTCGAGGTGAGATGTGTGTCTGAGCACAGATATGCCACATTATCTGATGTCACATTTTGTCCTTTCAACCTTGTAAAACAACCCTCCGTGAACTGACGTTTGCTTTGTTTTATGTATGTTACTTCTGTGAATTTGGAAGGTTTATATTTTTGCTCTACTAGGATGATTTTATAATGCACTTAATCCTCAGTTTCTTTGGACATTGTCTATAAGTCTATACTATGACCAGTGATAACAGTTTATGTATTTTCTCTTTCTACACTTTAACTCTGTATTGTAAAATATACTCATATACTTACTACTTGATTTATCACCCTTAATGATACCTTAAAGATAAAATAGCAATTAAGTACCTCTTTTCTACCTTCCTGTCAGAGTTTTCCTATTTCATATTGGGATACAGCTTTCATATACACGCCACCAATTTTCTAGTGATATTTTTCTCCACCATTTGCCTGCCTGCCTTCCTTGCTTCCTTCTTTCCTTCTTTTTCTCTTGTATTAATTTTCTGTAGACCCTTATCTGTGTTGTCCGTTTTGGTCGCTCATCTTTGAGGAAGAGGAGTTTTCCTGGACCAGTTCTGTTGGTGACTCTGCATGCCAGGGGACCCCAGGGCCGTGGGCCCGCCTGGCAGGTGTTTGCCTTGGACTCAGGCTTTGCAGTACTCTTCCCGCCTCCTGTGGTTAGCAATCCCAAGCTGTTCGCCACGACCTCTCCTGTGCCACAGGGCACAGTGCCCCCTGCAAATACGGCTTGCCTCTGTGATGCTTTGGTTTACCCAGCCTCTTCCGGTTCTCAGACCTAAAATGTAGGCTTTTTTTTTTTTTTTTTTAATTTATCAGAGGGCAATGAAATATGAAGATTGAGCTTTTTCCTCACCCTGCCCCCTCAACAGGAACACTCTCCAGCCCCCCTCCCCCACCCACCGCATCCTCCCACTGCTGTTGGACCGACTTTTGGTGGAGTCCGTGTTGTCTCCCCCAGCCCAGCCCCTTCCTACCCCACTCCCGGTAACCATCATCCCGATCTCTTTGTTCATCATTATCCTGCCTCACTGCTGATTGTGTATTTATGTTTGAGCTGTCTTCAACTTATAAAAAGGTATTGTTGTAAGTAATCCATGGCTGAGTTTCATTCCAGCTGTGGCAAGTGTAAGTCATTCATTTTGTATAGTATTCCATTATGACTTCACCGCAGTTCATTTATCCACTCTCCTGCCAGTAGGTTTGGGGGTCATACTCAGGTTTTCCTGGGGGAGTGCTGTGAGGATCCTTCTTGTACCTCTCCCCTGGGAGAGGTCCCTACATGTACAGGGAGTCTCTTGGATATATACCCAGGAGTGAGATTTCTGGGTCGTAGTTTGAACTACAAGTTTACAAATAAGGCCATACTGGTTTTCAAAGAAAAAATTAACTTCTATATGAAAGTAAAGAATAAGAGCAATTAAAGTTAAGGTTGAATGTGTATAATGTTATTTATGGCATCGTTTATGCTGCCCTCATCATGTGACCCCTGCTTGTCCCCTACCTCATTAAATTCTACATGTCCCGTTTCAGTTTTCAATTCACTTCCCCCTTCAGCCTCTTCCATTTAACCCTGGCCATCTTGGTGGCTGCTCTTGGTTGGGGACCATTCCGTACTTAAGTCAGGAGGACGGTGGCCTCAAAGAAGGAAAAAGTCACTGGAGTCTATCAACTCGAGGCTCCAACTCGTTACGAAAAGTGGGAAGTACGTGCTGGGGCACACGCAGACCCTGAAGGTGGTCAGACGAGGCAAAGCGAAAGTGGTCACCCTCGCTACCAGTGTCCCGCCTTGAGGAAATCTGGAGTAGTGTATTGTGTAATGGTGGGCAGACTGGGGTCCACCACCATGACCGACATCATTAGAAACATGCTGGAACAGAGACGGGTGAAAAGTAAATCATGCAAAATTGTTCTGTGATGAAACTGGCCAGAGCTTGGTTTAAAAAAAAAATGTATAAGCTATACCAGTCCATCATTGCATTGCTTCTACAGTACTTTGCAATTATTCTTTAGGCCACTATTACCTGTGTCTTCATCCTAACATGTACTTGTAATTTTTAAACCTTGAATGACTTGTCTCAGCTCCGCCACATTAATAGCTACTCTGCAGCCTTGGCTGGTGTGGCTCAGTGGATTGAGTGCTGGCTCACAAACCAAAAGGTCGCTGGTTCAATTCCCAGTCAGGGCACATGCCTGGGTTGTGGGCCAGGTCCCCAGGAGTGGGGCTCTTGAGAGGCAACTACACATTGATGTTTCTCTCCCTTTCTTTTCCCTCCTTTCCCCTCTCTTTAAAAATAAATGAAAGCTTTTAAAAAATAACTACTTTTTAGTCAAAAACGGGTGAAGCAGAGTTTAAACTATATGTTTATAGAAGAAATTAGAAATAGATGGACATGTCTAATTATTTAACTGTGCATAGTAGGAAAGACCTGTACTTGTTTAGAGGGCAGTTTTTTGTTAAACTTATAGTTACATCTTAGCTATAATGCATAAAATCCAACTTGGAAGCCCATGAATAATCAGAGATCACTGAGAATCCAGGGTTTTCTTTCCTTTAGGGCCCTCATTCACATACGTAGGCTGTGAATTTTCCGTCTGGTTGTGTTTCACACTCTGGTTGGTATGAAGGTTGAAGGTGAATTTCTGGTCCAACTTCAGTAATTCTGGTGTGAACGTTTATGTGTGAACTTCACTCTTGGCATCCCTTACTCTTAAAAGCATTTTGACTGTTCGTATTTTAGAAAATTATCTCAAATGTCTTCTGGAACACAGTGGGATGTAAGTAGCTCACCCCAAAAATACATGAGTACAGGAATGAGTACACAAAAAATATGATCTATCAGCTTAGATAAATGCATGCAGTTGGTGCTATGCATGCTCAAACCAGGCCCATCGTCCTCTGACCCAAGGTTCACCCAGCAGGTACTTATTCCCTGTATCTGAGGTTTGTGAACTGTATTGCCCTATCAAGGGCAGCCTGGGTGGCATCTGTCTCCTTCCCTCCCCTTTGCCCTGCCCAACAGGGCAGGGCCTAGTGGTATTTGGCATTTAGATTTTATTTAAAGAAAGGGTTTTATTGCAAAAAAGTGGTTTTATTGCAACCAGCAGATTAATTCATCCAGCGTTTCAGTGTGCTGTCTTTTTTTTTAAATTTTTTTTTCCTTTTAGATTTTATTTATTTATCTTCAGAGGGGAAGGGAAGGAGAGAGGGAGAGAAACATCAATGTGCGGTTGCCTCTTGTATGTCCCCTGCCGGGAACTGGCCTGGCAACCCAGGCATGTGCCCTGACTGGGAATCGAACCGCGATCCTTCGGTTCGCAGGCCCGTGCTCAATCCACTGAGCTACACCAGCCAGGGCTCAGTGTGCTGTCTTATAGTCTCATATTCCTGTGGTCCAGAGTTAGGGTGGGATATAGGCCCATCACCAGGTTTCTAGCTCTGCTCTCTGAAAGCATCCCTAAAGAGGCCGAATATGGTTTGAGCATAATCACAAAATATGTGTAAGCCTTAGAAGTGTTTTATAGTATGAAGAAGAGAAAGAGGACTATTCATCCAAGTCAGACTGAGACCTAATTTTAGGAACTAGTTAACTAATTCATTTTCGCTGTTAGAAAGTAGATAAAACTAATGTGATATACCACCCACCTGCTTGCAACTTTTGCAATGTGTCAAGCTGTAAGAGGAAAGCAGTCTTTCTATGTACTTGGATGGACGGCGCGTGTGTTGTCCGCATGGCAGAAGCCTGGGCATCTTGCTGGCTGTTGTTTCAGGATCCATGCTGACTGCTTCTCCTAAATGAGGCAGGAGGGGCCCCATTTCCATGGATGCAATCACCCCGCTGCCTTCTCTTACCTTTCAAGACTTTGTTCTTACTGACGACAGCAACCACATCTTACTCTGTTTATTTGTGTAGACTTCTATTAGACTGAGCTGCTTTTTAAAAAAATGGAATGGGGTGGGACTGGTTAATAGAATGGTACAGGTGTCAAGTGTACAATTCTACGACTCATCATCTGCACCTTGCACTGTGTGCCCATAGACTGAGCTCCTGAAGGGTCAGACTGTGCGTCACCTTTGCACCCCAAGCACCCAGTACTGGTATACACCCAGCACGTGATCAAATGGCAATTAGATGGGGACCAGAATACACGAGGTCAGGTCTCGCAAGTCCCCTGCGCACCACTGTGTGCTCCACTGTTCATTCAACAGGTGTCTGGGAAATTTCTCCGTGAGAGGTGCTGGAGTGTGCACTGGTCTTACAGCTTCTAGGGTGGGGCCGTGACTCAGCAAAGAGCCGAACCTCATACGCTTTAGCAGGAACCGTGAGCCTTAATGGACAGGGATTCTTAGGGACGTTCTACTTCCCTCTCTCTTAGAGTAATCTGTGGAGCCCCAAACTTTGTTGACTTTTCCCCTTCACTCTGGGGTCAGGAAAGAAAGAGAAGGGGGCATACGACATTCCCAGGGTTCGCACTCACCACACCCATGGAATAGCATAGTAAGAACCAGATAATAAACTTTAATTTGAATACATTACAGTAGAATAGTTATTCTGAAGTACAAAAATAACCATAAGAGTTTTCTCTCATTTGCAAGTGGTGTTTGCTGCAGACTGTACATAGTACGTCGATGACATGAACTGTACGCATCACATACCTTCCCAGACCTGGACCTTCCTGTCCCCGGACCATCGCGAGAGGAAGAGCAGCTGTGCGAACTACTCCCCCATCCTGAGACCCTGCCAAGACGTCTCCGAAGTGGCTACTGCGAACAGCAGAGCTAGACGGTATCTTTTCTAAACTAGTCTTTAGGGTATTTTTTGTTTGTTTGTTTGTTTGTTTGAGTGGGAGGTTCAATTCTATAGATTAAAAACTTTAAAAAAAATTAGTCTAAAATTCTGAGAATTGCTATTTTTGGAATATCAGATTTTTTCCAAAAGACAGGAAAATGTAGGGAGTGCTAAATTCAACAAAAGCTCACTTAAATCACAATTGGTGGAAAAGCTTTTCAAGTACAGGAACTTTGAAAATAACGGCAATCAACTGAAAGACAAATTTCATTGCCAAGAGCCACTGAGGAGTTCCATCTGTTCTTTTCCCCTTACTGTGTTTCCTAATATTTTAAGTGAGGTAAGTAAGAATCACAAGATGGATTCTAACAATTGTAGAACTGTTCTGCCCAGCTCTGACCCACCTAACACTTTAGATGCTGAGAACCAATTATTGAAAAAGCAGGAACAACATGTTAAGGAAACAGAAAAGCTTTGGCATGTGAAAAAGGATGTAACTTTGTTTTTTCTAAAATTCAGTCATTCCAGCCAGTTTATTTTGATTTGTGCCTTGAACTGACTGGATCTGGGTCTAACATAAAAGACAATGAACACCTTCCTGAGTAGAGCTGAAAGAGCCTCTTGCAACTGCCCAGAAGGCGAAGGCTACCTGAGGTCTGTGGTCCTTTGTCCTCAGCTGCCTTTGACCCCTGCCATGTCCCCATCTCCGTTCTACGCACCTCCTGCATCCAGAGGAATGGCTCTGCACATTCCACACCTATAGTACACGGTACCTTAAACTCATAGTGAAAAAATATGGTGTAGCAACAATGGTAATCTGGTACATAATAACACATAGGTCTATTTTCTGAAAATAGCTCATGAGCCTAAGAATGCTCGGTCCTGTAATAGGTTTATGTTGTGAAAGCTCAGAAGTCTGGGGCTGGAATATGCCTTAGGCTGGAGCCCAGCCATTAGGAAATCCCTCAAAGGGCTCCCCACAACCCATGTTCTGTATCATTACATCAATAAATGGCCGTAATGCCTA
Organism: Glossophaga mutica; assembly: GCA_039655065.1. NCBI lineage: Eukaryota > Metazoa > Chordata > Mammalia > Chiroptera > Phyllostomidae > Glossophaga > Glossophaga mutica. Next base: position 10,989,355 of record CM077313.1, read on the forward strand.
CATACAGCCTTTGCAGCCCTGCTTTCAAAATTGATGTTTATTCAGCAAGATACACGAAGAAAAACACCTAACTTGTTTGTTACCTAAAATATAATGAAGAAATGACAAATGAAATTTGTATACTTTGTTTCCTAAAAAATCTTAAATGTGCCACACAGCTTTTTTTCAGTTCTCACCTTTTCAAAAGATCCAGTGTTCCTGTTACTCCACTGTAAGGTGTTACTGTCATCAAGAATTCAATTACTGAAGGATTAACCTTTAAGCCTATTATCTTTTAGTGACCTGACAGTTTGATAAAGGCTCTTACTGCCATTCTTAGAATCATATAGCTATTTATAACTTCTGTTCTCCCAAGAGTCAGAGGCGCATCATAAAACTCTTTCTGGGATCCCTCGGGAAAAGGGGACAGTGTGCAGAGATGGCTAACAGTAAGATGCCGGAATGATGGTGACTCTTGTGCATTAATGGCATCTGTTATTGCAGCTTGGAGAAAATGCCATGGAATGTTAATATAAAAAAAAGTGATGCTGTTTTCTTTAAAGTCAGTAAATGACATCACAGTACTGAGTCTTTTTGGAAGAAAGGCACCAGAGAAGTCCCAAGTCTCGTGGCTGGTCAGACCCCACAGGGGCCATGGCAGAGACGATGGCACAGTCCCGCCGAGAGGCAAGGTGTCAGCACTCACTGGGCTTGTGGCTGGAAGAGCAAGGAAGGGAAACGTCACTAAAAGAGAGGCCTGCATCTCACGTGGAACTGGGGGAAAGTGGTGTCCAGTCTGATGTCAAAGCAGTGGCTGGCCCTCAGCGTCCGGGCGGGCTCAGACAGGCACCCTGTTTTCCTTGGCCCACTTCTTCATGATGCGGACAATGTACTCCACCTGGGTGTTGCCTGTGCTTCTCAGCAGGTGGAGCACTTCTCGAAGGGTCTCTCTAAGGAAAAGATTTGAGAGGACAAAGTGCTTCAGTAGAGAATGACAATTAACAGGTCAAATGAACTCCTAACTGGGCTCCATACACTTCTGGCAGGGCCTTTTGGTAACAGGCTCTTTTCCTGTGTATGCACAAACCAGTTGCAAACTTCCCAGCTTTCTATCCATGGTGGCATGGTAAGATGAAAATTCTGTGCTAGCCTTCTCACCAACTCAAGTTTTCCTTGTTTACTTATACTACCTACACATATGTTGTTATTCACTTTGTCGTAATAGACACAAATATTTCCAATTCTGTGCTTGTGCTGCCTGACAGAGTAGAAAGAGGGTTACATCAACAAGCTGGGTTCAGACTTGGGTTCGACTTCTAACTCAGAACTAACAAGGCACTTGTCTGAGTGCCAGATATCTCCTTTGTTTAAGGAGAAATAAACTGGGTATCACTGCCGTGTTTGTGAAACTTTACAAAGCTAGAGGAATGGGAGATTTCTTCAAGAAAAATAATATATTAATCAAAATGGAAAAGAGGAAAGTTAAGGACCAAGATTTGGCAAATGCCCAGTATTTATGTTTTAAGTAACCTAAATTTAATTACAATTAAAATTTATGTTGTAAGTAAAGCATACTAAAACTTCCCTATTACCTTATCAAACCTACAGGTAACTACGTATTAGTCCTTTTCCATGAGAGTTCTCTCATATTTCCATCATTTTTCCCATCAAGCAACCTCTTTTACTTAACCAAATTCTTTTAAACTTTTATTTAGGACTAGAAGTAGATACAAGGCAGGAGGCAATTTTTGATAGATTATTTGCTTATAAAATAATCACATCCCCTATCTATACATTAGTAACAAATACATTCCATGAAGTTATTTTTAGCACACTGAATTTAGTTTTAAGCACTTCAACTTTTGTTGCCATGGAGCTACAAGCCACTTAATTGTATGGAATCTAGTGTCTCAGTAATGAAAATTATCAACCACATCTACTCCATTCCTAGTTCTTTGAGGCCTAAACTAAAAGACAAAAGAAAAAGCCGAAGGCAAAGGAAAAAGTAGATGAGATTGAGAAAAGAGAAAAAAAAAAGCTTTGTTTATGAAAAGGCAATTCATTTGGAGCTCTCATATTTGAGAGCTGCAGTATATCTATGCTCCCAGGATTTAGAATGATCTGATTCTATAAAATAAAAAATTTCTGGAGGAAAAGGTCAAATAGAAACGTGTAACATCCTAACATTTGATTCATCATTCTAAAACATCTTATAATTTTCAGAAGAGGATGTCATCCAGGAAAACCCTCCTTTTTCCTTCTAAACCAGCCAATGAGTAGAGGCAGTGTCCCTCGCCCGGGCACTTACTTGGGCTCTCTCCCAGCCAAGATCATCTGGAAAATGCCCACGCAGGCACCTCTCTTGCCTTCCCAATACTCAGGGTTAGGGTCCAGCCTCTCAAGGACGTCAAAGGCTTTGGCCGAGTAGTAGAACTGGCCCATCTGGATAAAACAAAGAACGGTGGTGATGCTTGTGGTCACGAGATTACACAGGTGACACTAACAGACGGAAACCATGCAACAGAACCGCATGAAATGAAATGAGTACTCGGGTAATGCCAGCATTTTCAGTCAGCCACTTAGATACATTTCCTATCCGAACAAGGAAAAGGAGTAGCACAGTTTGGATACCTGGGTTCAATTTGAATCAGCTTACCTTCATTCAGCTTTGAACATGTAACATTTTTTCTGTATATAGTCAAGTTATTCTAAAATCAATACATATGGACGTCATTTCTTCTAATTACAGTCTACTCTTGAGCATAAACTCTGGTGACTGTGATTTGAACTGAGTATTTTTCGTCTTCTCAATACAGTCTGTAGAGGATTACCATCATTCATTTCATGCTCAATTTGATCATATTCAGTCCAAGAGAATGATCTTTCCCTGACCTTGTCTAAATTCTCATAAGCCTACATGTATGCACACCATGTCCATAACATCTTTAAAACGTTTAATTTATTCTGACAGATAACACTACAAGTTTCCGTGGCCTTTAGATCATGCTGAATACCGCTACATGTTGCTCAGATGCGTTTTCCTGACTGGCAATCATCAACGTACAGTGTTACTGATTTCACTGAAGGCTTCCAATTGCTGAGCAATCCCCCACTCGCTGCGGTTTAGTTACTTCTCCATTCCTGTAAACTGTTGTCACACGTGTTTAAGAATTTCCTTAAGATCTCTATTGCGTTATCGGCACACCTTTCTTCTCTATTTCACAGGGAAAACGCAACTTTCCTCCCTTCAGTTCAAATTCTGCCTTCGTTCACCCTTCCCTTTTTGGCCTGTTGCACAACAAGCAGTGTTCATACTCCTTTTCGAGGTTAACCCTTTTTCCTATGTTCTCTGCAGCATTTTTTTTTGGGGGGGGGTGAAATGACACTTACAGAGAATGGTGCGTGCAATGTCAATGCAAGGTTTAGCGTCTGATTCTAAGGAGAACACAAGTGCAACCACCACCCAGGTCAAGACAGGACACACTCACAGCAGAACAGAGGCCCTGCGGCACTTCCAGGCCACAACCCTCTCCTGCCCTCCAGAAATAACTACCGTTCCAACTCCTACGGCCGTCAGTTCTTTGACTCGCTTTATAATCACCAATGTACATAGCTTTAGACAGTTTTGAGTTTTGCCTCTCAGAATTTTATCTACATGAAATAATACTGTGAATATTCTTTTGTGTCTTACATTTGTTTGTAAGAGTCATCTATATTGCTGGATATAGATCTAGTTGGTTTAATTTTTAAAAACTTTTAGCTTTGGCCCTGGCTGGTGTAGCTCAGTGGACTGAGTACCAAAAGGTCATCAGTTCATTCCCAGTCAGGGCACAGGCCTGGGTTGCGGGCCAGGTCCCCCAGTTGGGGGTGTTCAAGAGGCAACCAACCAATGTATCTCTCACATGCTGATCTTTCCCTCTCTTTCTCCCTCCCTTCCCCTCTAAGAAGTAAATAAATAAAATCTTTTTTTTTTTTTTAAGAAAAAGATGTTTTAACTTTGAATTACAGATTTACAGGAAGTTACAGAGATAGTATAGGGAGGTCTCATGTACCTTTCACCCCCTTACAGCTTACACAACAGTACCACCTCACAACCTCAAACCCAGGAAATGCACATTGCTACAACTCTGTCATCTTCACCAATGTGTAGATTCATACACAACTGTTCCACCACCACAAACATCTCCCTGGGCTACCCCTCTGCAGTCACACGCATTCCCCTCCCTGCTTCCCATCCTCAGCCCTGGCCATCACTCATTTGTTCTGTCTTTCTATAACTTTCAAGAATATTATATATATGAAACAGCAGTGTGGGGGCCCTTTGGGATTGGCTTTTCTCATCCAGCATAATGTCCTTGTTTTTCCAAGGGGCGGCATGTATCACTAGTTTGTTCCTATTATATAACGTGCAAGAGCAGGAGGGACCTCCACGCGCAGTCGGGTGTGGATGTCGAGCGTGATGATGCCACATCACACCAAAAGCGGAGGCAAGGTGCTCTACTCATGCAGTTGAGGTCTCCGAGGGCAGTCTGGCAGGTCCGGCAGGCAGGTCCGCAACGGCCTGGGGAGCGAGCGTTTGCGAACGGGCATTTACTGAACGATGGTTTTCATTGCCTGGGGTTAAAAACACTGCCTGACTACAGTGTGGTACATTTTTTTCCCATGCTTTAATTTTCAACCCACCCATATTATAATATTTGCAGTGAGTTCCTTGTAGAGAGTTTGATCATCTTTTTTTTTTTAATCTACTCTGTGGAATCGGTCTTTTAATTGTTGTATTTAGACCACTGACATTTAATGCAATTATCGGTATGTTAGGACTCAGTTCTGCCTCTTCTTTCCTGTTTGTCCTCTGGTTTTCATGGACAAGGACGTCTCGGATATGTCTCTGCAGTTTGCAGCTGGAGAGAAACACAACTGTTGCGTCCGCACAGAGGGAGGACCAGACAACCTGTGCTTGGCCTTCCTGGTCTTCAGCTCTGCGTGCACTTCTGCTGCCGCCCCTGGACTGTAAGACATCTCAGCTGTAAGTGCGACTTCATGCTGAGTCATGCGAGTCCTTCCAATGAAGCTCAGGACTAGTGGGTAGTCGTGGGACCACCGAGGCACTAGGTAATGCCAAAATGGTTGTTTTTTTTTTTTTTTTAAGAGATTTTAAACAGTGTGGTGATGGCTGGGGGGAGGGAGGTATAAGGGGACTAAATGGTAATAAAAAAATAAAGATTAAATCTAAAAACATAAATATTTTAATTATTTTCAGAGAGAGGGGAAGGGAAGGAGAGAGGGAGAGAAACATTGATCAGCTGCCTCTCGCATGCCCCCAAAGGGGGACCTGGCCTACAACCCAGGCATGTGCCCTGACCAGGAATCAAACCATCAACCTTTCGGTTGGCAGGATAACACCGGACCCACTGAGCCACCCCAGTCAGGACCCAAATTGTTTTTCAAAGTCGTTATCTTCCTTTGATCTTAACCCGATCCCCCTTTCATCTTTCTTATTCTATCAGGAATGCTCCCACTCTTGGCCCTGACTGCGGGGCTCAGTTGGTTAGAGCATCCCTGCTATGTACCAAAGGTTGTGGGTTTAATCCCTGGTCAGGGCACATACAAGAATCAACCAGTGAAAGCATAAATAAGTGGAACAACAAATCTGTTTCTCTCTGTCTCCCCCTTTCTCTCTCTAAAATAAATTTAAAAGCTTTTTTAAGTTAAAAAAAAAGCCCCCCCTCTCTCTTGAATTCTTAATCTCCCCATTCAAAGGCTCCTCTACCTAGGATATACTCTTACTCCTTACTCTAAAACAAAAAATAACACTCTATCCACCAGCAAACATTAATCTCCCCCCCAAATCCCTAACCCTGTTTCCCCTCTTCACTCAGCGTCACGTTTTTCTCCTTATCCTCAGCATCAACTTCTTAAAGACTGGTCGACAGTACACTCACTGCATCTGCTGTCTAGTCGGATTCTCTTCTCTACCTACTACTGTTTTCTCAGGCCTCATGGACCACCACCTACATGCAGATTTGACATTCTCCTGCCTTGGCTTTCGATAAAACAGCCTCAGAAAAAATAAGTAATGCAAAGCACTTCTGCTCTCTCCTGGTTGTTCCCTTTCTGTTCATCTCCATCCTGTCTCGCTCACTGGCTCTTCTTTCTGTTTCTGTCCCATGAGCACTTGGTGCCTCCCCGACTCCCTGGTGCATCTTTCCCTGCCACGCCCTGCTGCTGCTCCTGAGGACGCTGCTGCTGCCCCTGTCACCACCGGCACGACTGCTGTGCATTTCTAGAACTACGTCTCTCCTCTTGACCTCTCGCCTGAACCCTAGGCTCCTCCTGACAATCTCCCACGTGTAAAACCTCTGCCTGGGAGCCCCCCAGACACTTCCCATTTATTATATCTAAAATTGAACCACAGTCCTATTTTGTGATGGTTTCTTTCCCTCTGTCTCCCGTAACTCACTTAATACCAATACCGTCCACCAAGTCATGTTAAAGAATTTCAAGTTTCCTGTTTTAAAACCTTCTCCACTGATGGTAACTCACTCTATTTTGGTAAATGATTCACTTTGCAATGAGATTTTACTGATTAACACTGGACTCTCTTTACCTTTACCAGATATTTTCCTGTCTTTCAGATAGGAAGAAATATTCCCAAAATAGGAATTTCTGGAATTTGAGGTTAGTTTTTTAAAAAGCTTTTACTTTTTAAAAAGCTCCTTCATGCCTTTCCAACTCCCTCCACACACCCAGAATCAGACCTTTACTAGATGACTGCTTTTTCATTTTCGTTTTCTGGTCCCTCTGTCTTTCCTGTCTGCTATTTTCATACAAGTGTTCCCCACGGTTTGATCTGCGGCCACCTGCCGTTTTTCCCTGGGCAGTCTCACTGTTTCTCAGGGTTTCAATCACTACTGAAGTGTTGCTGATTTCTCCAAGCCTACGTCGCTGGATGTCAGAAGACATCTTTCCTAGGCTTCAAAACCAAATTTCCAACTACAGATGAGTATCTGCACTGGGTGCTATCTAAAGATTCACAGCCTTTAGCAGCTCAGTTCATTGATAACAGAAATGATGTTTCTGACATCACTACGTAAATCCTCTCACCGATAGCCATTTAGTCTCCAGGACACTTTCCCCTAAAATTTAGCCCATATGGCTGTATGATACTGACTTTCAATTTCCCTTTACCCTCAGTGAGACTCACCTTGTAGCAATCATTAGCAATGAGCTGTAAGAGGCTGAAGGATTCAGCAGAGGTTTCCATCTTGAGATAAAGTTCCCAGGCTAGTCTTGGTTTCTTATTCATTATATCTACAAAAAGGAACAAAGGTTTATGCTGTGTTTTTTTTTTTAAGATTTTATTTATTTATTTTTAGAGAGAGGGGAAGGGAGGGAGAAAGAGAGAGAAACACCTATCAGCTGCCTCCTACACAACCCCACTGGGGACCTGGCCTGCAACCCAGGCACATGCCCTGACCAGGAATCGAACCCATAACTTTCCAGTTCGCAGGCCAGCATTCAATCCACTGAGCCACACCAGCCAGGGCGAATATTTATGCTTTTTATTTTTTTTTTTTTTTTTTTTTTTATATTTTATTTATTTATTTTTATTATTTATTTATTTATCTTCAGAGGGGAAGGGAAGGAGAGAGGGAGAGAAACATCCATGTGCGGTTGCCTCTTGTATGTCCCCTGCCGGGAACTGGCCTGGCAACCCAGGCATGTGCCCTGACTGGGAATCGAACCGCGATCCTCTGGTTCGCAGGCCCGCGCTCAATCCACTGAGCTACACCAGCCAGGGCTATTTATGCTTTTTAAATGTGCAAGAAATACACTTCTGCATCTTGCTATTCTAGGGACTTGGTTCTAGGTTTCAAACACACAAAGCACTGGTAAAGAGCTCCTGCATGGAAAGCTTGCAGTGTTGGCATTAAGCTGGTTCCCCGTCTGAGTCCTACCATACCAAACATTCTTATTTAAGTTAGGATTCAGACAATACGTCTTCTGAGACTGGGCTGATTTCTGCTGGTTCCCACTTAGGTCATCTGCTTTGAAGGGGACACCTATCCTTCACTCAGTTCTACTCATATACTTTCAGCCCCATTTAGGATTTCTGACTGCTAAAGTGTTCCTTGCAACTTTAAATAAAACTCAGGGAACATTTTAAAACCCAAGGTGCAATAAAAGTTAGTGAAAAGAGAGAGAACGATAGACTATAAGCAATATAATATTTTATAAATTATGGGTTTTGACATTTTCCCCTTTTAAGGTCTGCATCACAGTGAAAAGGTAAAATTAGCATGACAGTATCAGCACACACACGCGCGCGCGCACACACACACACACACACACACAGAGTAAAATGAGACTCTGGGCACTTTAATGGGAAGGACCTGGCATCTCTCAGGACTGCACGTGCTAGGTCAGTGCTCTGTGGTAGAACTAATCACAGGGTAAACATGTACGTACACAGCCACCCTAACTGACCAACATTAATAACAGTGTTCGCTTATTCCATAGAGCAAAATACAAAACAAAATTAAAAAATGCTCAGTAGTTTCCATCCAGAAGATTATACAGCAGAGATAAGAAAAGGATTCCTCTGTAACATTTACAAGAAGACTCACGAAATAGTCACAGGGATGTCAAGTACAGCCTAGGGAATACAGTCAATAATACTGTAATAACTATGCATGGCCAGGTGGGTACTAGATTTATCATGGTGATAACTTAGTCACACAATTTCTAATCACTGGGTTGTACACCTGTGTGCATTAGTATATTAAACTAATATTATATTGGATGTTGACTGCAATTGAAAAAATATATATATTTATAGTAAAAGAAAGAGAGAGAGACTCACAGCACCGAGCTAACCAACTGAGGTAAATGTAATCATTTTTCAACTTCTCATTTTGGATTAAAAGGAAAACCTGCAAGAGGAGGAAAGAAAGGGAATAAACATGAAGATGGTTTTGGAGTAAAAACATCCATATCAGCTGATCCTACATTAACGATTAACACAGCCTTACAGATGACCGAACTCTACACGGGCTGCTGAGGAAGCGCAGGACAAACCTGTGGGGACTCTGCATGCTTGTCTCAGTTACTGATTTCACAAGCTGCAAAAGGTGGGTAGGGATACAGAAGACTTCAACCGGATGATTAACATCTGCTCGATACATACTGTTTTCAAGAACATGTGACCCTGTTACTGGGCAATTTTAAAGGACTGGGCTGACATAGACAACACTGTTGATCCCAATACAATTAAGTTAGAAATCGAAATAAAGTAAGCTTAAAGGGATAGTGCATGTTTGAAAATGATGAAACACATTTTAAAAGAGCTCACAGTCAAAAAAGAAACCCTAATGGAAATTAGTTCGATAATTTGTTGAATAACAAAATTCAGCTGAATAATTCAACTGAATAATTTAGACAAATCACTCTATGAAGTTAGAGGTCAAGACCACGGTTAGCCTTGGTGGAAAGAGATGGACGCAAAAAGGGTTGAGGGGGCTTCTAGGATTATGATAATATTCTGTTTCATGATTTGGATTCTGATCTGTTCACCTTAAAAAATCCATCAAGCTATATACTTCGATTTGTATACTTGTCTCTGTGTACATTATGCTTTTATAAATTGATCAAGAAAAAGGAAAACATTAACATGGTTATAAAATCCGTATGTCTATTCATGTTGTACTTTTTAATGTAACCTAAGAACAAAGAAACTTTCAAACTCTCTTACCCTTGAACATTTTATTTTCGTGAGAAAAAGATAACACTGTCTTTAGACAGCATCATTCAAACGCCTTGCAGGCAGGTACCCACCTCTTCACCCTCACTGGTGTTGCCTGTTGCGGCTTTGGCTTGGGCATAATTGAAGTTAAAGGTGTCGTCATTATAGAAGTAACTCTGAAAAACATCCCAAGAACAGGTCGCATTGAGCCTTAACACATAAAAACATCAGTTATACCAGGTAAACACAAAAATAAGCTTAAGGAGCACGCTGATGCCACCAATGCCACCATAGTAAAAGGGCCATCTCTAAGAGTACCTTAGCTCTGACACATTAGCAAAAGTACTCTGTATACGAAGTCATCTGGGAGATTCTATACTGACCTTAAACGAGTTGAGGTAAATCAAGACATCATCGAATTGCTTAAGCAGGAAGAAACAGGAAGCCATGCACTGCCTCCCCGGTATTGTATCTGAAACGGAGTGGGAACAACACCATGTGTAGTCATGCAACTAAAAGGCATCTTTAGCTCTGAAATTTCAGTTGTTTTATAATTTGGAGACAAGAATGTATTCCAAGACAGCTTTCCAGACTCTGAAATTATAGATTCTGTTCAGCAGACAGAAAGAACTTCAGCGTAACAGAGATCACAGTACTTGAGAGTGACCCATGATATCTCTTGGTGTGAGTCCAGAACAGACACGTGCTCTGAGGGCTTCAGTATTTTCCAGATCTTTTCTGGGCTTTTTCCAGCACATGCAACTCACGTGGCTCCATCATTACCTAAGACAACCTAGCTCTTTCAGTCTCACACGGAGAAATAATCTGCCATCTGATCCTGACCCACTTTTTGCCGGATGTCATGTTCCTATCTGAGGTGGCGGATGGTTAGCATAAGCCTCACACCCCCCTGGCACTTTCAATCCTCCTTATTCTCTTCCTGCTCAATTTCTTCCTACAGCAACTCATCACAGTCACATATACTATATAACCCATTTACTTTTTTATATTTATAGTTTGTCCCACTAGACTGTACGCTCCACAAGGAAAGGGGACTTCTTAGTTTTGTTTACAGCTTATATCCCCAACACCTCAATACATTTTTGTTGTATGAATGAATGAAATGGGGAAAGGAGATATTATTCAATAAATGGTTTTGGTAAAATATCTGAAAAAAATATCCCAGGGTGAAAAAATATTTAACAACTGATTTAGCACAAACATGTCATCAGAATGCATGCTGGCCATAGATGACTGGTACAGAGAGCCATATGGGTTCATACTGGCTGTCAGCCCCTTTCACTTATTTTATTTTTTAAAAATGTTTTATTTATTTATTTTTTAGAGAGAGGAGAAGGGAGGGAGAAAGAGAGGGGGAGAAACATCAATGTGAGAGAGAAACATTAATTGGTTACCTCTTTCACTCCCCAACCAAGGACCCAGCCCGCAACTGGGAATCAAACCAGTGACCTTTCATTTGTGGGATGACCCCCAACCCACGGAGCCACACCAGTTAGAGCTATCAGCCCTTTTTATAGCTCTTTCTCAAACCTTACACTGAATCTTGACTGGTGGAATCAATATTTTCATAATAGAAACAGAGCCACAAAACTACTTGTAGGAAATATAGGTAAATATTATATAACTGCTAGGGTAAGAAAGCACTGTCGAAGCTTGAAACCCATGTAAGAAATCATCATGGAAAAGAGAAACTTAATTAGGTAAAATTTAAATATTTTTATATAAGGAAAAATATGATAAGCAAAGTTAAAGATCAGATGACCCACTAGGAAAAATACCTACAGCATGACAAAAGTTTAATACATAAAGAGCTCTTGAGCCCTGGCTGGTGTAGCTCAATGGATTGAGCACGGGCCTGCGAACCAGAGGATCGCGGTTCGATTCCCAGTCAGGGCACATGCCTGGGTTGCCAGGCCAGTTCCCGGCAGGGGACACACGAGAGGCAACCGTACATTGATATTTCTCTCCCTCTCCCTCTCTCCTACCCTTCCCCTCTAAAAGATAAATAAATAAATAAATCTTTAAAAAAAAAAAAATAAAGAGCTCTTGAAAAATCAATACAGGTTAATGTTTCAAATAAAAAAATAGAATCAAAATTTAAAACGTTCATGAACTGAAGAGTACACTTATTCTCCTCTATTTCTATATCCTCTCATCCCATTTCAGCGGAGAGGTTGAGAAGGGCTAATTCCAATCTTCTTTGCTGTGTCTGACTTCCCACTCTGTGATGGGAAACCTAACAGATGTACCCTGCACAGAGTACATTGCCAGTCAGCATAGGCCAACCTTGCCAGTCAGCATAGGGCAGGCTCCAGTGATGACTCACGCTCGTAAGGCAGGTTTGAGACGTACCGCATTCACTCGCAGAGCCTCCCACCAGCTGAAAGAACTGCTGGGCGATTTTCATGTGATCCCTCTGAAAAGCAAAGCAGAGCTGATATAGAGGAATAAGCTGAAAAAATTTTAGTTGCATTAGACTTTATGGTTTTAACATATCTGTCAGGATTTAACACATACCCCTGTTTTAAATATTCCCCAAAACAAAACTAATTTTATTAGCATAAGCAACTAGAAAGTGATAACCTCAAAGTGAATTCAAACCACCACTGGGTCAGATAGAAAAAAAAATCCATCTACAAGTTCTATCCTAAAAGTGACTTCATTAAGTGAACTCATTCATTTACTCATTCATTCAACACATATTTATTGCTTTTTCACCACATCAGAACTTGTAGTGGGACTGTGGTTATAACAAGGAGTATTTATTAGATGAACTCATTCATCTATTCAATAACTACTTACTGCCTGTCTGTTAAAGGAGGCACTGTGAAGTGAGCTGAAGATAAGATTTATTTATATCCCACTTTGTTCCAAGAAGAACTTACTATTCTTATTTAGAATATTAGAATGCTAAAGAATAAAAGAATTATTATTTTTAGACTACTAGATGAATAACAGATGAATAAGAGCTTAATTTTAGGCAAAGCTTTCATGTTTATAAAAGCTCTCCCTTAGAAACAATTATTTCCATTTTACAGGTGCCAAAATTATAGCTCAGAGGTGTGCAATATATTTTCTTAAAAGTCACTAAAAATAAGAATGAAGCTGTGCAATGATTTGTTATTAGATATACACACTGTTTATAAAAATCAGGCTCTTGCCCTGGCTGGTGTGGCTCAGTGGACTGAGGGCCAGCCTGCGAACTGAAAGGTGGCCAGTTCGATTCCCAGTCAGGGCAGATGCCTGGGTTGTGGGCCAGGTCCCTGGCTGGGGGCATGCAAGAGGCAACCAATCAATATATCTCCTGCACATTGATGTTTCCTCCCTCTGTTTCACCCTCCCTTCCCTTCTCTCTAAAATTTTAGGCAAAATCTTAGCATTAAAACCCCCTCTTTTGTCTTTAACACAGAGTCTTTTCACAGTGGAGTCAGACTGGGGGATATGGACAAATGGAGGAAGCGCAGAAGAGCCTATTTGAAAGCTTATTGCTTGGTTGAACCCCGACACTTATTTTGATTGTTTTTCCATGCACTGCATAACTTTGCAAACTATAGATGAGCAGCGTTATACTCACCGAGCCCATTTCCTGGCCAAGGGCTGCATTGACCACTCCTTTGAGGATATACTCCTGAAAACATGGAATAACACATGGAGTGATCGTAAAGGAATGTGGAGCTGAGACAGCTTTCAAATTAATTATTTCTATCAACTCAATCCTTTATATATATTATCAAAAGCTACCCAGAGTCACTTTTCTCTGTTCTGTCCCTAGTCTTAATGAAATAATTACAAGCTTTTTATTTGGTTTCCAGCAGGCAAGGGTCCATGTAACAGAACTCAACATATTTGTAAATTCTCAATCTCCAGCAGAAATAACTCAATGGCAACTTCTGGGAGTTAAGTTTTGTTTCCTTTCAATGCAATGGAAACACATTAACAGTAAAATGTTTACATAATAATTTTTATCGCCTTGTCAGCCTGCCATTCTCTGTGACCGTATCATACTTTCCCCTTTCCAATGACATAATAATCTTCCTTTGCTAGTGATCCTTTCCTTAAAAAAAGTGTCTCTGGCTTTTATCTGTAAGGTAGTCTCCTTTGGGGTCCTGGGGCCTCACTTATTTCCTTTCCAGATTCTATTCTATTCTTCAGCACGTGCGCTTCTTAGCAGTTTTATCAATTTCTATGTAGGTACTCTTTTTATTTAAGAAGTTTCATCAAAAGAATCATAGAGAAGATGCTGAAGGTTTTAATGCATGTGAGAAATATACCCGTTCAGACTACATGGGGTCTGGAAACATTTTTCAATCAGTCTTTTATTCAGTAAGTAGAATGACTGCCATGCGCTTAGTCTCATAGTGTTGGACGCACAATACAGACACGACCCTGACCGCCAGGGGCTGCCATGACAATCATGCGGGGGAAGAAGGGCAAGTTCCAGGCAATTATACTAGCAATTTAAGTCATTGCTCTCATCAGAATTCTAGGTTTCAGTATTTTCAAACCTCAGCCCTTTTGAGGAAATGACCACATATAAGGGAGTTTAGAAATATCAGAAAACCCCAGAACATTCACTCTTATATCAAAAGTCTCACAAAACATTCCTAGATCAATATACATGGACTTTCCAGGGATTTTATATGCAGGGATCTTCTTTAATACGCCTTCCAGCTGCTGTTCCAAAGTTCTTTTAAACAGAACTTGGTTAGTAAAAATATGACACATTCTCAATTACCTGAGGAGTAGTAGGTTCCAGATCCTTAATTAAGTTATAAGCTTCTTGTACATCATCTGAAATACAAAATAATAATAGTAAGAAGTAGTAGCTACACTCGTCTCTATTTCAGCAAACTCTTCTGAAACAGTCCCCAAAAGTAAGTTTCTTCTTTAGTGCTCAAACATCCATGAGAAATACGATCTATTTTATCTGTCTTCTAATTCTCTATCAAGTTCGATGTTGAGTAGTTATCCTAAAGATAGCCAAATATCACCCTCACCGGTTATCCAGCAAAGCAAAAGGGCACCAGTTCAATTCCCGTTTGGGGCTCACGTTGGTCCCAGGTCAGGGCGTGTATGAGAGGCATCTTATTGCTGTTTCTCTCCCGCATTAATTATTTTTTCCCTCTCTTTCTCCCTCCCTTTCCCTGTCTCTATAACTAACTAACTAACTAACTAACTAACTAAATAAATAAATAAATAAAGACAACCAGATGTCCTTCGGAAAACCACATTAAGCTATGAAGCACCTAAAAATATTCAAGCTAAAAAATATGAACTGGGTATTACATATCAAAGATGTTATAGTTATCTAAGAAAAGCAACCATTAAAAAACATTTTTTCAACAACAACAAATAAGAGATAGATACAGTGGTGGGCAAAAGTAGGTAAAATTACCCGCCATCATTACCTAAAGATAAATAATAAGTAAGGATATAAAAACAGCAATAACAACAACAAGATGACCAATAATACAAATAACACGGTAACCAGGAAATAAATAATAAACAAGAATAAGCAAGATAAAAATAAACAAGAATGAACTGTCTTGCGCACTCACAGCTGCAAACCAACGTTTGTGCCCCCCCTTCTAACAAGGCAGCTACAGCAAAAGGGAGTGGGGGACAGGTGAACAAACATCCTCAGTTCCTTGAGAGCTGCTGAGTCTGGGATGAATATCTGGGTGTCCATTCCAGTTATGTTTGTTTATATTTGAAAATTTGTATAATACAAATTGACTTATAAAATACATAAGGTGTTTCTTTAGTTCTTGAGCAAAAGTATATTTCTTTGTGCTTATATATCACAGAGAGAGAAGTGTTTGCAAGCTCATGTTTTTATGTGATGAACACAGTCTCCTCAGTGAGGAACACGTTGTCGGGCTGGTTTTTGCCAGGCCCCCAGAAGGCCCACACTGCTAGTCAGCGCGAGGTCAGTGACACGGTGCCACTGCCAGGGCGTGGCAGCTGCCGCCCAGTGCTTGTAACGATGTATTAGGTCAAAGACTGCTTTCGGCACGTGTCTAACAATTTCAACCTCACTTAGGGGAGATAAAAAAATCATGTTCTCTTTAACTCATAGCATTTCTCCTAAGACACCAGGGGTACAAAGAAAGAGAAAGGCAGACAATTAGAGCAAATAAAAAAAAGTTAATGATTTTAAAAGACTCAAGAAGGTGTGGATGTGCATGAAACATAGGAGAACCGTAAAAAAAAGAAAGAACTGCCAGGGAGGGGAACAAAAAACAGTGGGAAAACTAAAACAGAACGTGTGGAGGACAAAGGAGAGGGAAACAGAAACAGGGATGGGGGAGAAGGTGGAAGCAGCAGCGGAGGACAGAGAGGCTGAGTGAGGAGGGAAGGCACAGCCAAGAGGCACCGCGCAATGAGCCCCGCCCTGGGGACCGGCTGCAAGTACAGTTTTGGAAGTGTTGTGGATTTTAAAAGCTAAGCAACAGTTCAATTAGAGACTAAGTGTCCAGGACTATATCTGTATAAGCGAGACCAAGACAAATTGTTCTCACCTTGGCGAAGGTAGTAAATCACTAAGTTTAGCCTAGCCTCAGGAATGACATCGACCAGGGGAGGCAAAACCTGCAAAGCCCCTTCACCTCCTCGGAAAACCACCTAGAGACAGAGACGCTGTGTTATCATGGCAGTAAGTACAAACATTTATCAATGGAAATGTTTCAGGAGCTGCCACTTACAACTGGGCACGTGACAGCCAACCAAAACAGCTCCGGGCGTCAGTTAATATCCTCGGAAGTTTCATCATTCAATGAATGTATCATTGCCTACTAACTACTACCTGTGCATCTTCCCCTCCCCTCTAAATTTGATCCTTGTATTTAAATGTTTCATTTTTTACCCTCTCTAAAACCTATCTCCATTATCAGTCTTTATACCCTTACCGTCCTTTCTAACTTCATTTCACATCTTTTTTTATGTTTTTCTGTCACACCCACCAGCGTAGAAGCTCCACATGACAAGGAACTCGCATTCGCTGTGTACTTCCGGTCCCCAGAACTGTAACTAGCGTAGTCAGTACTCAGTTATTCTTCAAAAAGATGAATGCACGTTTGAAGCTTTCTACATACACCTGACCTCTGCCTCACTGAAAAAAAGCCATTATCTGAATTAGACTAAGTCTAAAAAACAGAAAAAAATGCATACATTCCCTTTTCTCTCCATAAAAACATCAGAAAACTCTTCAAGTACCCAATAATTAGTGAAACTTTCTAGGCAGATATGCTACATCAAGAATCCCACGAAGGGATACGTATGACCTTTTCTGAGCCCGTTTCCTCATCTCCACATGTGCCCCTAAATTAGCAACGTGTGTGCTTTTCGGGGTCGTCACTACCACAGACTCAATGAGTTAAAGCGGCTCCCTGGGTGGCCCGAGCAGGCAACACTGCATTTCATTCATCAGTGAGTACCCATCGGCCCCCACTGCAGGCCTGCTACTGTGATAGGCACAAGGGTTACAGCGGGAACACGTCACTCCCCTGCCACACACAGTACACAGGCTATACTCAAGTGAGGAGTGACCTTCCCGAAGCAAACACGTGAGTGTGCTGTCACATGATAATAAAGGTCACGGAGAACAGCGGAAACAAAAACGCCCCCGGGAAAGGACAGTTGTGCTCACTGCCGTGTGCCCGG
Organism: Glossophaga mutica; assembly: GCA_039655065.1. Lineage (NCBI taxonomy): Eukaryota > Metazoa > Chordata > Mammalia > Chiroptera > Phyllostomidae > Glossophaga > Glossophaga mutica. The sequence goes on from CM077313.1 coordinate 11,006,759, forward strand.
GGCCGGCACAGGGTCCGGCACTAACGAGTTGCCTCCCAAGTAAGTATGCGGAAGTTAAGACCGTCCACTTCAAAGTATCTATTCAGTCATCTTTTCTGGGTCCTTCTTACCCAAGTTGTTCACTTCTTTTACCAGGATTAATTCCTTCACCTGTCTTCCTGATCGCATGACTTCTAACTAACTCCATCCAGACCTTGTTTCTCCAGTGATTAATCATACTGTCTTCATTAGCCAAGGTCCTACTTCTCAACTTTAAACATGTACAAGGGTTTTTGCATAAAATGTTGCACTGGATGCCACTGTCCCCTCTGGACAGCACCCTAGTTTTCTCCTTTCCTTCCATGCTGCCTTCAAAAGTACGTGGCTTCCTGCCTCAACTTTCTTCTCCTCCCCTCCCTCGCGAACCTCCCGGAAAAGCGGCCTCTGCTCTCAGCACACTAGTAAATTTACCCTCGTAATCACGGATTAACCAAACTCAGTGGCCTTTGCGGTCCCCTCTTACTCCATGATGGGTCTGTGGTTTTGACCCTGACGGCCGTCTTTGCTAAATGCTTACAAGTAGAAATTAGAGGACCTCTTTCAGCCAGGGCAACTTTCCCCTCATCTCTTTAGTTCTGGCTGGTCAAATAATTCAACTGGCATCCAGTAGATTAAAAGGAGAAAATCAAATTTAATGTGTGTGTATGGAGAATTCACATAAGCATTCTAAAGACAGCAAGGCAAAATGAGGTAGATGGCAGTTTTGGACAAAGAAAGGGGAGGTGGGCCATTCACAGGTAGTTGAGAAAGAGCAAACAGTCCATTAACAAACGTTTGCAGGGCCACCCAGAAACAAAGGGGAATCCAGGGAACAGACTCTTGCTTGGATCCCCCATCTGCCTCACTTAATTCACATGTGCGAAGGTGAGTATGCTAAAGTTCTCTTCCTGAAGCAGATTCTTCTATCTGGATCTCTTCAGGCAGGTGAGGGGGAGGTAAAAGCTCTTACAAAGCTAGCACATGGTGCGGTTTTGATCTCAAGTCTGATGGCTAAAGTCGGTGCTCATAACAACCATGTATATTGTTCAGTGTTGTTCAAGTTTTGTTTTCAACTTTAAAAGTAGTATGTGTTCATTGGGGAAAAGAAAACTTTGTGAAAGAAAAAAAGGAAAAAATTTCCATACTGTCACTTCTTTCTTTAATCTCACTGTCCAAGAATAATCCCAGTTTACGTACTAGCTGATGTACTCCTTCCATATATACACGGTGGGGTGTTCTAACACACAGAGTGGTGTTTTGCTCCAGCGGTCTATTATCTCCACCCGGGAAGCTTCTCAGAAAAATACTGACAACTGGGCCCCAGCCCAACCATTAAATGAGAATCTCTGTGGGGTACGGCCCATGCATCGTAATTTTTAAAAACCTCCCACTTGATTAAAATGTGGAGTTGTACATGACATTACATTATCTAGGTGCTCTTTCTTGCCTGCTTTTTCTTGTCTTATTTGCTCCTTCCTCCAGTCCCTTAAACACAGACGCTCTCCTGGAACCGTATTTTTCTGTTTTTAACCGGTCTGCCACATTTAGCTGTCAGGACTTGGGCAATCACTCCCTTCATGAAAACTCCTACTCCTGTTCTCCAGTCTCGATCTCGCTCCAAGCTTAATATCCAAACTAGTATCTGTAACAGATCATTCTCCACAAAAATTAACCTGGCTTTATTTATAAACTAGTTTAGAAGTGAAAAGATTAGAGGCAGAAGCTCATAGTAGAAAAAATTATCCAACAGAGACTGTGTTTGTGACGCAGACCTGACTTACAGAAATAACACAACAAATACAAGACATTGTTGGGGGAGGCCGGATACAATAAGTGACTGAGGAGAAATCAGAAATCAAGGGGGAAGAGAGTCTAAAACGACTATGGTTTTCAGCATGTATGCTGGGAAAATTGGTGCTAAAGGGAGAGAGAGATCAGAAGGAAAGGTATAGTTATTACTGCCATTTTTAGATGAGGAATCTGAGACTAAGCAATATTAAATAATTTGCTCAGTGCCCCCAGAAGTCTGAGTAGAAGGCAGCCAGCCCCTCCGCACCCGCAATATCGCACGGCAGGAGAATCAGACTTCATCCGCCTGAACTTTCAGCAATGGCCCTTGTAACCGGCCCTCACCCTACTCGCCCCTTTACTTTCCTGCTAAGCACAACTCGACAACTTTCCACCATGCCCGCCGCAAACTTTCTGCTCTAGTGATCTCAGTCTGCTCACGGCCTTTCGCCCATGTCATCCTAGTTCTGAGTCTCAGCCATCCTACAAAGAGGAGCTCAACTTTGACTTTCACAGAAAACCTTCCCCATGCACTCCACCCTTCAAGGACAGGCTCCTCTGTCTTTGCCAACAGACGGCACCGTGGATCTACCCTGCCTCGCACGTATTTGTGGGGGAGCAGTCTCCACTCCAAAATGTGCCTTTTGGGGTACTGATTGCTTTAAGCTGCTTACTTTTAAGAAACAAAAGATTCAAGAAGAGCCCTATACCTCCCCCTTACCGCATAAAGGAATTTAGGTAGAAAAACCTGCACCAGGAAGGGAGCTATCATGGAGCGCTGTATTTTCATGCGATCTGAATGTGGCAGACCGGGAGGAACCCACAATGCCTGTGTGTGAGAGTCCTCCTTCAGTCCCCTGGTTTCTGGGTGGCCCAACGACAATTTGCCAAATGTTTGCTTCTTAGCATCTGCTTTTGAATTGCTTACTCTCCCTTTGAAGTCCAAACCACTACCCCACCTCTCCTTAGCTCAAGAGAGCTTACAAGCCTCAACTGCCTGATTTGTCCTCAGGACCATATTCTTATGAAGCCTTTACATGTACACACATAACACATTTGGTTATTTCGCTTGTTAATCTGTCTCGTGTCAGTTTGATTATTAGACCAGTCATAAGAACTTATAAGAGTGAAATAAAAATTACTTTTCCTCCTCTATATATAGACAAAGTGGGCAAAATAAGGTTACAGTTGTGAGTACATGAAATAGTTTATTTTTGTATTATTATTAATTATTGTTATTTGTATTACAGTGTAAACCTACTTTTGTCCACCTTGTATATTACTACCTTCCCAAGAAGGATCTCCTTGATGAAAAGGCCCAGTATTTTAAACACGTTTTCCCTCCTGGACAGCAAGGACGAGTTCACTTGGAGTAGAAGAATATTTGCTGAGATAGCTCTCTGCATTCGTCTTACTAACTGCTGAGATGTGCTAAATGGGGTAGGACTCAAGTCAGTCAAGAGGGGAAACAATTACCAGATTGTGCCTGATGAGTTCTTTAGCAAATTCAAAGGAAGAAGAAGCGTTGTCCATCAAGCTTTTGAGTTCTGTCTGAAATTGAAAAAGGAAAGACTTATGAAAATGACAAGTGTGCAGTTCTAACACCACATATTTCAACAATGTTTAATAGTGACAAAGAACTTAACATGCTATTTCATTTGTTCCTCGGAACGCTAAGGAATAAGGTAATTATCGTTATTCGCATTTTACATTGAGGACACTGAGGCTTATAAAAGTTAAGTGACTTGAACCTTACACTAAGCAGCAAGTTTGAAATCGGTGAAACCAAGTCTGAAGACTCCTAAAGTTAGCCTTTTCTTTCAGGGTCAAAGGTAATAAAGGAGCTAAACTTTTAGCAACTGAGGTTGATTCTTCAATCTGACCTCTCCGCCTATACCCTGAGTTCTCACCTCCTTCCCGCAATTCTTCCCTCTATGTTATCATTTATGAGACCTGTCAGATCTCTTCTGCATTCTCTTGCCCCTCAACACCCCTTCGGAGAAATGGTCAACCATCAACAGTGTCTTCACTAAGATGCTAGAATCATCCCTTCCTCAGCTTGCTGCTATTCCTACCTTGCCAATCTACAATTTTGAGTAATTCTCCCTTCCTTCTTTTCCTACTTTCATCAGTGGGTAGGTAGCTAAGCTCTCCTGGATAAAATTATTAAATTCTGTCCTGGCTGGTGTGGCTCAGTGGATTGAGCGCCGGCTTGAGAACCAAAGGGTCTTTGGTTCTATTCCTACTCAGGGCACATCCTGGGTTATGGGCCAGGTTCCCAGTGTGGGGAGCGTGAGAGGCAACTACATGTTGATGTTTCTCTTCTTCTCTTCCTCCCTCCCTTCCCCTCTCTAAAAATAAATAAATGAAATATTTTTAAAAATTATTAAATTCTTGATTGTCCTCACTAACCATGGCAAGTTTGTTCTACCTGATCGCTGATGGAAGTGCTTGTCTACTCAGCAACCCTTTTATTAATCTCTTGATCAGAGCAGCAGTTGCCAAGTGTGGGGTAATATTAGGCTGGATCGGCAGTTTTCAAGCTTTCAAGTCTCAAAAATCCCTTTTGTAACCTTAAATACTATTAAGGACCCCAAAGAGCTTTTGTTTATGTGGGTTATATTAATTGATATTTATTGCATTACAAATTAAGACAAAAAATTTTAAGGATTCAATTAATGAGGATATATAAACCTACTATACATTAACCTAAATAATATTTTTCATTTAAAGAAACTATATTTTCCAAGACAAAAATTTTGCAAGCAGGGTGGTACTGTTCTACAGTTTTGCAAATCCCTGGCTTAACGGAGGACAGCTACACCGGCATTTCTGTAACTGCGTTTGAACTGTTTTGAAATCACACTTAACACCTGAGAGAATAAAAGTGAAAAGACACAATCTTTTTGTATTCTGAGGATAGTTTTAATCTCAGGCAGGAACTCCAGTCGGAACTAAGGGCGAGGCAAGTGAGGTGCCCAGGCGCAGGTGCAAAGCGGCACCCCTCACATTTGCGCGGTGGGTGGTTGCTGAACTCTCCACCGCCCACCTGGGCAGCTTGCCCGTCTCACCCAAGCCCAGGCCCCGCCTCACAGACCCCAGGAAACGGAGACCCAGATCACAATCTGAGAGCCACGGGCTAGATTCAATGCTCTCGTTGTAAACAACCAAATAAAAACAGATGTTTTAAAACATTTTCTTAAGAATACCAGAGAGAATAAGGAGTTACCAGACCAAAAGAGAAGGGGAAAATACAACCTAGAGAAGTAGGCAAGCAAGGAAACCATTTTTGCCCTGAAGGCTATACTGATTGTACAAAATTAAAACTTCTGGTCGACAGTCTTGCCAGGCAGCAAGAAAAAAAACAAAGCCCTGGACCCACACAGGGCGTCTGGCAGGAGACCCTTCCCCACCATCCACCAGGACTCCCCGGAGCTGTGCTGGCAAAAGAAGGGTGAGCAGAACTCGTCCATCTCTAGTGCAGAAGGGCCGCCCGGCTAGGGTTCCGTGGGCAGTGACGGGGATCTCAAGCCTTGAATTTGGTTCAAGGGGGTCCCAAACGGACAGTTCTCCAGATATCTCACAGAGTAAATGCATGTCACTTAGGGAGAAAAGTGCCTTTACTGTATGTAAGCTTGAAGTTACTCCCGTAAGTGATTTTTCAAATACTGTGTCGCGCACACAGTCAAAGATAAGCTGCCATTCAAAGAAACTAGACTCCTCCAAGGAGAACCAGGAGAAATGAGAAAAAACCAGAACGAAACCCACAAAAATTTCAGAAATTCAAGTAATCAAACTCACATCACGGAACAAGTATGCTGACAATGCTGAAGAAAAGATAAACGTGGAAGTATAAAAGTAGAAACAGCAAGAAGTGAAGATTTTTAAGAAAGAAAGAACTTCTGGAAACATAAAATATTGTAAAGAAAATTCATGACTGCAGGGCCAGGTGTCACATAAATGGGCGGAAAACGCCCACTGGGTATGTTGGCTCCCAGCTCATGTACATTTGCACAGAGGCTGCGACCCATTAGCCCAAAAGCTTTCTGGCACCAAACTCCAAGTTTACACATCCAATTGTTTTATGCATGTATTTTTAATTAAACTTTTTGTCATGTACTGACGTGAGAGAGAGAAACACCAATTTGTCGCTCCACTTACTTATTTATACATTGGTTGCTCCTTTCTCCGGCGCGCCCTGACCGGGAAGGGGACAGCGCTCCGACAGCTGGGCTCTCCCCCTGCCCCGGGGCACGTCCCTTTGTTCTCAGCACAGCCCAGGCCAACATACCGGAGACCCTGCCTGTTCTTCACACCCGCAAGTCCCTGAACACCTGCCAGCCGCGGGTGGGACAAACCCCGGGGCTGGACGTCGGACCTCCAGCGGCCTCTGATGTGGACACCCGCCCCTCAGCTGCTGAGAGACGGAGCCCCGACCCGCACCCCTCCGCCGCCTCCCACTCGGGAAGGTCCCTGGGCCATCGCGGCCCCTGGACGGCCACGTTCTATGAGAAACCCCACCCCCCTCCGGGGTAAAAACCTTTCAGAGAGTCACCCGAATAAAGTCTGTGGGTGCTGCCGTGGCCTCGTGGTCATATCTGTTTCCTGGACCAGCCGTGAAGTCCACGGAGCCCCCACGCCGGTTTCCACCGCGGGTCAGACGCACCCGGAAAAGAACTCGGGGCGGGAGGAGGGGCGGAGGGACGCCGCCACGCCACATGCGTGCAGTGGGAGGCGTGGGGACGCAAAGGCAGGAAAACGGAAGAAAGGGTGGGGGCGGACCCAGCGGGGAAGGGGGGGTCACTCCCGCGTGATTGAAGTTCCTGGGGTAAATAGCAGCCACGAAGTGTGGAAGGAAAACCGGGAAGAAAATGGGTGAGGATTTGTCAGTTAGATTAGCATCATTAAGCCACCGACTCAGTAAGTCCCATGAAGGCAAATGTTTTACAAAAGTTCACATCTGTTAATTTATAATGAAACTGAAGAAAATAAAAAATGAAAAAAGTTAAATAAAATTTTTTATTAAAAATGATAGATCACTTTCAAATAAAGTTAGATTGATGGCTGGCTTCTCAACATAAAAATGGACCTAGTCCAGCCAAGATGGAGGTGTAGGTAGCTACACTGTGCCTCCTCTCACAACCAAAATTAAGAACAACAAAGATTTAGAAACAAGAAAACAGCCGGAACTGATAGAAAATTGAACTGTACGGAAGTCCAACACCATTCATCCAGATCTGTAAGAGGGGCAGGGTTACGGCAGGAAAAAGTGGAGGTAAAGACCTGGGCACACTGGCAGTTCACAGGCATACAGGCAGTGGCTAGCAGACCCCAGGCACATGGGCAGCGGCTAGCGGACGCTGGGCACGGGGTGGCAACTGTGCAGACCCAGTGAGGCTGCGCAAGGTGGCTGGCTGACCAGGTGGTCCCACATTTGCGCACAGATAGTCCAGGTGAAGGGGAAGCGGCAGAAGGGACTGGAATCCGAGAGAGAACGGAGCAAGCACCATTGCTCCCTCTCGGACCCTGCCCCCACATACAGCATCACAACTCAGTGACTGGGCTGCCCCGCACTTGGGAACACCTAAGGTTCCACCCCTAACTACGTAACAGCTGTGACCAGACCAAAAAACAAAACAAAGCAAAACAGGCTCAAACCGTAGAACAAATGAAAGCCCCAGAGCCAATTCCCCTAAGCGACAAAGAGATAGCCAACCTATCAGATGCACAGTTCAAAGCCCTGGTGATCAGGATGCTCACAGAACTGGTTGATTTTCCTCACAAATTAGATAAAAAATGAAGGCTACAATAAGTGAACTGAAGGAAAATGCACAGGGAACCAATAGAGATGGGAGGAAAACTGGGACTCAAATCAATGGAGTGGACCAGAAGGAAGAAATAAACAACCAAACAGAAAACAAGGAAGAAACAAGAATTCAAAAAAATGAGGAGAGGCTTAGAAACCTCCAGGACATCTTTAAATGTCCCAACATCCGAATTATAGGGGTACCAGAAGGGGAACAAGAAGAGCAACAAGTGGAAAACTTATTTAAACAAATAATAAAGGAGAATTTCCCCAATTTGGCAAAGGAAATAGACTTCTAGGAAGTCCAGGAAGCTCAGAGAGTCCCAAAGAAGTTGGACCCAAAGAGGAACACACCAAGGCACATCATAATTCCATCAGCCAAGATTAAAATGAAGGAGAGAATTCTAGAAGCAGCAAGGGATAAGGGGACAGTTACCTACTAAGGAGTTCCCGTCAGAGTGTCAACTGATTTCTCAAAAGAGACCTTCCAGGCAAGAAGGGGCTGGAAAGAAGTATTCCAAGTCATGAAAGGCAAGAACCTACATCCAAGATTGCTCTATCCAGCAAAGCTTTCAGTTAGAATGGAAGGTAAGATAAAGCGTTTCTCAGATAAGGTTAAGTTCAAGGAGTTCATCATCACCAAGCCCTTACTATATGAAATGGTAAAGGGACTTATCTAAGAAAAGGAAGATTAAAAATATGACAGTAAAAAGACAGCAAACTCACAGCTATTAACAACCACACCTAAAACAAAAGCAAACTAAGCAAACAACTAGAACAGGAACAGGAACAGAAACACAGAAATGGAGATCATAGGGAGGGTTAGCAACAGGGGAGTGGGAGGAGGAGAGAGGGGGAAAAGGTACAGAGAATAAGTAGCATAGACGGTGGGTAGAAAATAGACAGGGGGAGGGCAAGAATAGTGTGGGAAATGTAGAAGCTAAAGAACTTATGACAGACATGAACTAAAGGGGGGGCATGTGGGTGGGAGGGAGCGTGCAGGGTGGAGGGGAATGATGGGGGAGAAATGGGACAACTGTAATAGCATAATCAATAAACTATATTTTAAAAAAATGGACCTAGAAGATAATGGAAAATATCTTCAATGTGCCAATAAGGTGTTCTATACTTAATGAAAATACTCTGCCTTGGCTGGTGTAGCTCAGTGGATTAAGCAATGGCCTGCAAACCAAAAGGTCGCAGGTTCAATCCCTAGTCAGGGCACATGCCTGGTTTGCAGGCCAGGTCCCCAGTAGGGGGCGTGTGAGCAGCAACCACACATAGATGTTTCTCTCCCTCTTTCTTCCTCCCTTCCCCTCTGTCTAAAAATAAATAAATAAAATATATTTTTAAAATGCCCTATAATATATAAAGGCAAAATAAGGACATTTTCAGACAAACAGAAACAGAGTTTGCCACCAGAATCTCACTAAAGAGATTCTGAAGCATAAACTCGACTTCAATCAATAGGAAAAAGATCCCAGATGGAAGGTTTCAGTTACAATTAAGAATAAAGAGGAAAGAATACAATTTAAATGTTGTAACATGAAATAAGTGATTAGATTTAGCGGCAATAATTTTTAAAAAATATAATAGTAAAGGACAAGACAACAATAGCATGTGAGTTAGGAAGGTGGCAAATGAAGCGAAATTATTGTTAAGTCTTTGAATTGCTGAGGAGAAGAGTAAAGACTAACATTAAACTTGGTTCCATGCCATGATGCTCTGTGGCTTAGTGGGTTGGGCATCGTCCCACTCAGGGCGCATGACTGGGCTGTGGGTTCAGTCCTGGTCATGGCATGTAGGAGAGGTAACCGATCACGTTTCTGTCTCACATAGATGTTTCTCTTCCCCTCTTTCTCCCCCTCTTCCCCTCTCTCTAAAAATAAATAAATAAAATCTTTAAAAAACATTGATTACATGAAGGATGCCTGTGGTAATTTTTATGGTAACCACTAAAGTATGAAAACTGAGCAGATAACTTCTGAAACTAGCATAGTAAAAAAATAAAAATAAAATATAGCCAATCAAAACCATCCAAAAAAATGACCAAAAAAGGAGAGAGAAAGAAATAGAAGAGGTGAGACAAATAGAAACAGAAAACAAGATGGTAGATTTATACCTAAATAATTAGTATTATAATATAAACTGTAATTAAATCTAATTGGATTAAATACTCCAATTAAAAGATAAAATTTTAGACAAGATAAACAAAATTTAACTATATTTTTACAAGAGACGTACTTAAAATATAAAGTTATAAAGGGGTTAAAAGGAGCCCTGGCCAGGTGGCTCACTTCGGTGGAGCATCATCACGTACACCAAAAAGATTGTGGGTTCCATTCTGAGTCAGGGCACATACCTAGGTTTTGGGTTTGATCCCCAGTTGGGGAGCTGTTTCCTCTCTCACACTGATGTTTTTCTCTCTCTCTGTCTGCCCACCTCTACCCCTTTCTCCCTCTCTAAAATAAACAAACATATCCTCAGGTCAGGATTTAAAAAAAAATTAAAAGGAAAAGGATGGTAAAAATATGCCCTAGGAATACAAACCAAAAGAAAAACTACACTAATAATAGCACACAGAATGGTCTTTAAGGCAAAAAGCATAATTAGAGGAAAGGGAGTCACTTTATACTGATAAAAGCTTCCATTCACCAGAAAGAGGTAACCATTTAAACTTTGTACACTCCTTAAAAAATGATCTCAAAATATATAAAGTGAAAATGGAAAAGAAGCAGAAGAGACAAATTCACAATGACAGCAAGAGAGTTTAACACAGCTCTCTCTGTAATCAACAGTAAGCAAATGATAAAATTAGTAAAGTGATAGAAGCTTTGATAAAAACGTAAAAAAACTAATTGACGTAATGGACATGTATGGCGTCTTGTACCCAATACCTTCAGAGTCTACACTCCATTCAAGCTCACATGGAAAGCTCAGAAACACTAGCCACATACTGGAGCCATGAAACAAGTTTCAAGAAATGAATGCCAAGAGAGTCAAATCATACAGAATATATTCTCAGACTACAACATAATTTTACTAGTAATCCTAATAAAATTATAACTGGAAATTTGTCATGTATTGGGAAATGAAGAATTCTTCTAATTAATCTGAAATAACTCATACTAAAAATCAGAAGTTATATTGATACTCAAACTTGGAATGCAGCTAAAACAATACTTACAAATTTATCACCTCAACTGAATATTTTAGAAAAGAAGCCTGAAAATTAACAAGCTAAACATCCATTTCAATAATGTTTGAAAGTACAGCAAACCCATGGAAAGAAAACAATAGGAAGGAAACGATGAAAGTACAGAAATTAATAAAGTAGAAAACAGTGACATAATAGAGAAGATGAATAAAACCAGAAGTTGGATTTTTTGAAAAACTAAAAAAAAAAAATTGAAAATGTAAATGAAATAGTCAAACTTGTAGAAAAGTACAACCTATCAAAAACAACACAAGGAACAGAAAACACGAGTCGCCCTACAACAACTAAAGAAATTGAGTTAGTGATTTAAAACCTCCCAAGCCTAGAGATGACTTCATCAAGAAGTTCTAGCAAACATTTAAGAGAGAAATCATGACAATCTTGTATAGGCATACCTTAATTGCTCTGTTTTATTGTGTTTTGCAGGGATTCAGCTGGTTGGGTTTTTTTTTTTTTTTTTTTAAGATTTTATTTATTTACTTTTAGAAAGAGAAGGGAAGGAGAAAAAGGAGAGATACATCAATGTGTGGTTGCCTCCCGTGCGCCCTCTACTGGGAACCTGGCTTGAAACCCAGGCATGTGCCACGGACTGGAAATTGAACCAGCGACCCTTTAGTTCACAGGCCGGCACTCAATCCACTGAGCCACACCAACCAGGGCAGGTATTGCACTGTCTTAAAAATTAAAGGTTTGTGGCAACCCTGCATTGAACAAGTCTATTAGCACAATTTTTCCAACAGCATTTGCTCACTTCATGTCTCTGTGTCACATTTTATAAATTCTAGCAATATTTCACACTTTTTCATTATTATTATATTTGTATGGTGATCTGTGATCAATGATCTTTGATGTTACTCTTTTCATTGTTTTGGGGGTGCCATGAACCGTGTGCCCATATAAGATAGCAAACTTAATGTGTATGTTCTAACTGACTAGGCATTCTCCTGTCTCTGTCCCTCTCCTCAGGCCTCCCTATTTCCTGAGACACAAAAACACTGGAATTAGACAAATGAATAACCCTACAAAGGCCTCTAAGTGCTCAAGTGAAAGGAAGAATTTATATGTCTCTCATTTTAAATCAAAAGCTAGAAATGATTAAGCTCAGTAAGGAAGGCACGTTGAAGTCAAGATAGGAAAAGCTCGGCCTCTTGTGTCAGCTATCCGAGAAAGTGCGACAGCCACCCCAGCCTTCGGCAGCCATCACACCGGTTGGTCACTAGCCATCAGCAACAAGGCGAGACCCTCCACCAGCAGAGTTGATGACTTGCTGATGGCTCAGATGATGGTTAGCACTTTTTAGGAATAATGTTTTTTTTTTTTTTTTTTTTTTTTTTTTTTTTTTATATTTTTCCTTTTTTTAGATTTTATTTATTTATCTTTAGAGGGGAAGGGAAGGAGAGAGGGAGAGAAACATCAATGTGCGGTTGCCTCTTGTACGTCCCCTGCCGGGAACTGGCCTGGCAACCCAGGCATGTGCCCTGACTGGGAATCGAACCGCGATCCTTCGGTTCGCAGGCCCGCGCTCAATCCACTGAGCTACACCAGCCAGGGCAAGGAATAATGTTTTTAATGAAGGTATGTACATTGTCCTTTTAGATACAATGCCATTGTATACTCAATAAACTACAGTACAGTATAAACATAACTTTTATATGCACTGGGAAACCAAAAATGTATGACTCACTCTATTGTGATACGTGCTTTATTGTGGTGGTTTGGAACCAAGCCCACAATATCTCCAAGTTATGTCTGTATAAACTTTTCCAGGAAACAGCAGCATATGATACCCTCTCCATTCATTTAATGAAGCAAGTATAATCTCTGGACCAAAGCCTGACATGATCTGTTCCGACAGAAAATGAAATTCTAGTCTAATCAAATTGATAAGCATTGATGCAAAAGTCTTAAATGGAATATCAGCTAGCTGAATCCTGCGAAAATTAATTGCAAAGTCATCATAATTAAGGCAGCATGGTATTGTGAGCAGGAACAGCCAGCAGGATCAACAGAACAGAAGGCTTCAGCGCCAGGCAGCCTAGGGTTTGAGACCTAAATTTGCCACTAGTAAAACCTTAAGCAAGTTATTCAAAGTACATTAAGAGTTCAGTCAATCATTACGAATTACTCCGTAATTGCTAGAGAAGAGCAGGATGCTATTGGGTGTTTGCGCAGGGAAGGAACCACACAATACAGAGCCCATTACACAAGTTACTAGAGGAATGCCTGACAGTAAATGTTTTAATGAAATTATCTTAAGTAAACACAAAATAGATCCTCTTGCTACCAAGCAAAAGAGTTTTCTGCGGCACATCTGACAGTCCTCTACTGCCGGAGCACGTTATAAAGTCCTCGTGTAATCTGCACTGACACGATTTCAAATGAAAAGGCATGCCTTCTGGGGACGGGAGGTGCACTTTGTGACCCGAGTTGGATAGAACTCGACCTACGGAATATTGATTACCCACGCTACTCACACCAGACTACAGAAAGAATGTGTGCAGATAAAACGTAAACATTCAATAGACTGGATCTTATACCAAGATTGGCAAGGTCCCCAAGAATGACTCAAGGTAGAAAAGCAAGAATATGTATTTTTTATTTCTTCTTACCAAAGATGAAAACCCTAAAGAGATCAAATTGTAAACCCAGGTTACTATTAAACTGCTGATTCTGGAAACTAGCCAATTAGGTAGACTCAAGAGACTCTTTAGTTGAAATGAGTGTACCCAAGAATGTATTTCATACGACACACAAATGGACTGTTTGACTGTATGCTAAGCAATGTAATTGATGGGCATTTCTTTTACCACAGTGGACCACCTTCATCAACATGAGCCACGAAGAGTGTGCCTGGGCTTATGCTAAGCACACGAGCCCTCCACCCTGCCTCCACCCCCAACAACCCTACACACACTGCTTCCCCGGGCCAATCCAGCAGGTTCACAGTGCTCCTTGCTATTCCATGTTCACAAATTTTACTCGGATATAGTTAATTTGCTCGTTCAGTTTCTTTCTTCCCTCCTCCTCCTCTGGGTGGCATGATGCCAGCTGGAACTGCTTTTGGACAAGGATGGAATTTTTGGACGAGGATTAAATGTTGACACGTGCAGAAAGTTTACAGTGAAACCTCGGTAGCTTCTGACATCAACTAAAGTAATGCCCAAGAAAATAATTTCCAAACATGGCCCCCTCACAGGGTTAACTTAAAAATATCTGTACAAGGTGGGGCGAAAGTAGGTTTACAGTTGTTTGTATGGCAAATAATACAATAATTAATAAATAATAATACAAGAATGAACTCTGTTTCACATCCTCATAACTGTAAACCTACTGTTTCCTCACCCTATATAAAACCGAATCCGTATACAGGTATAGAACATGCTCTCTATCTATATGTCCATTAATATCTACATGTACAAGTATGTGTGTACGTGTATGCATAAAATGTTCAATAAAATAAAGGTGGAGTCGTAATGTATGGCCTCCTCTGCACTCCGCTTCCTATAAAAAGAGAGCTCTAGCCCTGGCTGGTGTAGCTCAGTGGATTGAGCACATGCCTGGGAACCGAAGGATAGCGGTTCGATTCCCAGTCAGGGCACATGCCTGGGTTGCCAGGCCAGTTCCCGTCAGGGGACATACAAGAGGCAACCGCACATTGATGTTTCTCTCCCTCTCTCCTTCCCTTCCCCTCTAAAGATAAATAAATAAAATCTAAAAGGGAAAAAAAAATCTTAAAAAAAAAATGCTACAAAGAAGATTTCTTTTAAAAAATAAATAAATAAATAAAAATTTAAAAAAAAAAAAAGAGAGAGAGCTCTAAGAGAATTTACCCACAGGCTTGTCAGGGAAACTAAACAGCGGGTATAAAGTGTTCTGCACGGTATTTATAAGGTAGCTGTGTTCCAGGTCTTTATAAAACATCTACCACTATTGATTCTTGTGGTGATCTTGAAGGAGACACGGACGTGTACCAAGCACAGGAAGACAGTCCGGGAAAGACAATGGTGCACGCAAAGCTACCGCAGCCGGAGAATGTGGTGTAGGGAGCAGACTCAGCGGCTGGCCTGGAGAGGACAAGCCGAGAGGCAGGGAAATGCCCGAAATAAGAGACGAGGGCTGGAGCAGTGGCGAAGGGGACGGGGGATGGATACAAGACCTATCCAGAACGCAGAACTGCTAAGAACTGGTGAGTGATTAGACAGATGGGGGATGAAGAAGAAAGTGATGGATAGCCTAAGATTTGATGTGATTTACATATTACTGACATCAGATCACAAAGCCTCAAACGTATTTTAGAGGAAAAAGTGAAAATATTTGATTTTCACATACTTGAATTATTTTTTTAAGGATTTTATTTAATTATTTTTAGAGAGAGAGGAAGGGAGTGAGAAAGAGGGAGAGAAACATCAATGTGTGGTTGCCTGTCATATGTCCCCTACTGGGGACCTGGCCCACACCCCATGCATGTACCCTGACTGGGAATCAAACCAGCGACCCTTTGGTTCACAGGCTGGCACTCAATCCACTGAGCCACACCAGCCAGGGCACGTATTTGAGTTGTTGTAAGGCATCCAGGTAAAGATCATCTACAATACACTAGGCAGACACAGAGAATTTAGAACTCACATTCTTTTTAGGATATCTGATAAATATACATATTGATGTAATTAGGTTCTTATATAATCACACTGGCAATAATAAAGGATATGCATCAAGACTTACAGATAATAGTTTCATGAATAACCCAGGAAGTATAGGGAAATAGAAATGGGAATTAAGTGAGAAACAAATCCCCATCACTACCTCAGCTGCTTTGCCATTGTAAAGGCGAAAGTGATTGCAGGCCTTAAGGTTGAGTGCGATGGTACTGTCGGGAATTTGCTGAAGGTAAACCGCCAGAACTTCTTGAGACACATCGTAGTAATCCAGCTTGTAGTAACATAAAGCCACGTTCACATTGAGGGCAAGGTACTCCCTGTTAGATAAAAGAATTAAAGGTGAGCAGTTTAGTCTGCATCACAGAAATGTGGGCAACCTACAAAGACTTCTAATGGCTAAAAAATCAGCAAGGCAAAGAGGATATGAATTTGCCTTTTAAAGAAAGAAGGCAAGATATAATCAGTGCACTGTTCTTCCTTTTGTAGTATTTGGGCGTTTTGAGAAATAGAATAAAAGATGACAACTAGAGAAGAAAATGGGAAGTTCAATGCTTACCTGTTCATGTTAAAAAAACCCTAACATACACCATAATTATAAATGCAAATAAGCACACACCCTGTGGAGGACGGACAGACCAGGCAAACAGGCCTGATGACTGAAAATGGGAATGGGTAGGGACTATAAAGGCAGAGCGAGAGAAGGGAGAGAGGAGGTGGATGGAATTAGTTGGGGGATGTGGGAGAGAGGCCAAGTGGTCCGTGATAAAGTTGCAATGTTAATTTTTCAGAAGGTTTGTTTCTAATTTCTTCAGCGATTTACCTGAAGTGTACAGCAATGTTGAAATTGATATGGATGCATTTTCAACAGGGGCAGCACCACCCTAACTGGGGCAAACATTGGTTCTTACAAAGGGGTGGGAAGTTTTATGTATGAAGCATAGACATACACACGGTACATAAACACATAAACAGTATACGTGTGGCATTAAAATTTCACGGGAGGGCAACTAGGGGAAAAAAGAGCTAAAGAGACCCCTTGGAAGGGTGAGAGTGAAATAAAGGTGGAGAAACCTTGATGCAGACATAAGGAGTTCTTACTCTCACCAGATCATTAGCTAACAGATCCGAACACACGGTGACACTGGATCCAGAGGACACTGGGTCCTCGTCCAAACCACTTACAGAAGAAACTAACACCACGAGATTTCAAGGAGACGTAAAAGGGCACAGACCTGTTATCTAGCAGGATCCGCTTATAAATATCAATAGCTTCTTGATAGTGAGATCGCATATAGTGGATCGAGGCCAAACTGAGCTGATCTTCCGTGATATCCTGAAGATTCTGATGGAAGTTCATCAACTTCTTCTCGTCGTTAAACTTAAATTGTGGAGAGAAAAGGCGTGTAACGCTTCCCACGCTTCACATCCGAGTGCAGAGCTATCAACACCTAATGTTACTGAGACTCTAACACCTGCCCCTCCTTCAGCCACTCTGTCTCTGTGTTCTCCCTAGTTCCCTCCAGTTCTTCTCTTTGTCTCTCCTTCAGGAAAAGGAGGGGGGGAACCTCTAAAGACAATGAAAAGTCTTTAAGTTATAGCTATATTAATTACTTGACCCCCTCTTTCTTTCCCATTTCTCTCTTTTTATCTTCTCCCTTTCCTTATTTTCTTTATTTCTTTACCTTTTTTAGTTGTTGTTTACAAGAGAGACATTCAGAATATAAGGACACAAAAAAGTAAAAAGTAGCCCTGGCTGGTATGGCTCAGTAGACTGAGTGCTGGCCTGTGAACCGAAAGGTCACTAGTTCGATTCCCAATCAGGGCACAGGCCTGCGCCGCGGGCCGGGTCCCCACTTGGGAGTGTGCAAGAGGCAACTGATCTCCCTCTCTCACACACACACATTGATATTTCTCTCCCTATCTTTGTCCTTCCTCTCTCTCTAAAGATGAATAAATAAAATCTTTTTTAGAAAGTAAGAAGATGTAAGGAGATATAGGCCAACAGTGATAAAAGAGAGCTGGTGTAGACTCTTTAATCTCTCTTAAATATGACAAAGTAGACTTTACATGAAAAAGAATTTCTACAGATAAAGAGAGACATTTTATAATGATCTGTGTTTCACACTACTAGGATGGACATAACAAGAATTTCTAGTTAATTATTTTTTATTGTTGTTGGTAACAAGAAAAAATATATTTTTAAATCAAAAATGTGAAATCAGAATATGAATACCTTGTGAGCCAAATGAAAGAGGAGGCGATTTTGCAGTCGGCTTTTTGGAGCTGAAAAAAAAAAAATCCCAAGCTGCTTTTTACAGGTCTCAGTGGCCTGCGGCACTTGGTCCCATGCGGGAGTGACATCAGACTCAGATAAACCTTCCCAAACCTTAGCTCTCTGCTGCCGATAGATCTCTGCTCCGTAACAACACGCATTACTTTATTCTGGTCTCCACCTACAACAGCATCGAGAACCAGAAGAAAAATGTCCCAAGACGCTGCTCTTCACCCCCTTGTTCTCCCTGTTACGTGGACCCCCGCACAGCACTCTGCACGCACAGCCCACCACTGTGCTGTTCACCGAAGCAGACACTGGAGGAAAGTCGCGGCCATTTCAGCGTGGGTAGGAGTCCCCTCTCACTCAACTGCTCCTCCCGGTATTCTCTGTCAATTCCTTCAGAAAGCTCCTCTTCCGTAGTTATACTGCCGAATTTTCTTAAATGCTAGTCCAGGCTCTACTCCAGAGACCTTCTAGCATGAGAATCTTCCACAAGAAACAGGCAGCCAAGCAAAACGGTTAACACCTTTCAAGTTTGAAATCCCCTTTGCACTCCTGGAGAATTTCCCTAATTCTGGACACTCAATACTATATTTCTTTATGGCAAAAAGGCATATTTCAATGTATAGAAAAGAAAAAATATACACAAAACGAGATATAGCTACTTGATCACCTTTTGTGTGCCTAACACTGTTGTAGGCACAGATAAAGCAAGTACCTTAAAGGCCCTTAAAATTAAATTAGGAAAAGCTGTATTAGTACATATTATACAATTTGGGTACAAACCAACAAAGGCTTTGAGTTCCACATTTTCCATGCATTTGAGCTGAAATTCTTTCTAAATGTGTATGCAGTTAATTCACTAATAATTCTAACCTGAAATACATTCTTCCCTAACAAATTTCTTAAAATACTTCCCCTCGCTCACTTTCTCTACATTTCTTTCAATTTAATTTGATTCATACTCTAATTCTTCCTAATCTTCCCTCCCATATTTCCTTCTGCCCTATTCTCTTTTGCAAATTTGGGCCTAATTCACATTAGATGACTTTCACGACAAGTGAAGCAAAAATAAAGAAGGAGGGAGTCTTCGGATTGAAATTAGTTCGCTTTTCACTCAGAAGCAGAAAAAGCAGCTATAAAAGCCACATCCATAAGAGTCCGAACAATGACACAAACTCCTACCAGGGGCATGAACAGGCTACCTTCACGGGGTCCAGAAAAGACAGCGTGCCCTTTTTCTTCTCTCATTCTTTTGCCAGTAGCTGTACCTTCTGGGCAGTAGGGGACAGCACACAAGAGTAAATCTTTCTTTAAATAAATTAGCTCAAATCTAATATTCTTTGAAGAGGAAAGCTATGTTTTAGCCTTCTAATGTCTCTTGATCTTTTTTGTCAATGGAAAAGGGATTAAATAAGTTTTGAAATCTCCAAAATGACTCTTGCTATTAGTGATGAATACCACACCTTAAAGGGGCCCATTTTACCTTTAAATCCAGCAGCTTCAGCTTGTTTATACATTCCAAGAAAAAAGTAGGTACAGGCTAGATTCACCCAGACTTCAGGATTGCAATTTTCCTCTTTTGTTGCATTTTCATATTCCTGAAATATATATTAAGCAGTGATCTCATTTCAGCAGTAACGTAACAGATCGGCCATCCTACTGGAATAGGACCTCTTACTGAGATTGGACAACTTCACACACAGGGAATGCTCAACTACATGCTCAACTATTCTCCACCTGTAAGGTTAAATACTGCAGCTAAAGCTCAGTCTCAACCACACAGGGCTGTGGTCCATAGAGTTTTTCCCCCTTTTAACACAAATACGAGCCAACAAACTGCAGAAATGAAAAGTAACTAAAATATTTTATTTTTACTAAGTTAAAAAACATACAAAGATAAAGTACACAAATACATACGTTCAGGTAACTTAAAACCTGAAATAGCCTTACTACAAATTTAATTTCATTCTGATTGTTTCTAGCTTTATTTGGCTTTACGTTTTTTAAAAGCATTATTTTTCCTGCCAAGGCCCCCATTTTAAAAAAGATTTTATTTATTTATTTTTAGAGAAAAGGGAAGGGAGAGCGAAAGAGAGAGAAACCTCAACGCGGGGGCTGCCACCACTGGGGACCTGGCCCACAACCCAGGCCGGTGCCCTGACTGGGAATCAAACCGGCAACCCTTTGACCCACAGGCCGGCACGCAGTCCACTGAGCCACACCAGCCGGGGCTCCCTTTCTGAGAGTCACTCTGTCAGCTACACTTTCCGTGTACTCTTACTATTTATCAGTCCACACCAGACGCCTTTGTTTCTCTCTCCTACCTTTGCGTTCCTCTCATCGTTCACAAACGCTACCAGCCTCCATACCGTCCTTTTCACATCTTCCCTTTTCCTTCACCGGCTTTGTCGCTTCCGTTCTTCATCTCACCTCATGCTCTCGGATATTTTCATTTTAGTCATGCAGGTTCTTTAACTATCCTTAGATTACATCTCGGGAGTAGGAACATGTGGCAAATGTTTTAAAAGTTTCATTTGTAAGCTGAAAATTGCTTGACATAAGGCCTCTATGTCTTTACGTAGACCCATAGTCCCGTAGACTGTTCATTAGATAGGGAGGGTTTACAATGACCAAGAAAAACAACTTCCAAAACTATACTTGCAAAAATATAAAGATAATGGAATCTTTCCTACGTCTAAAAGTAACCAAACAAGCCCTGGCTGGCATGGCTCAGTTGGTTGGCCGTCGTCATGCAATCCGAGTTAGAGGGTTCAATTCCTGTCAGGGCACGTCCTGGGTTTCAGGCCAGGTTCCTGGCTGGGGGGTGTGGGAGACACAGCCAAGTGTTGTTTCTCTGACACATTGATGTTTCTTTCCCTCCCTTCCCCTCTCTCTAAAAATAAATAAATGAAATCTTTAAAAATAAATTAAATGAATACATAAAAATAACCAAACCAAACAAAATAAAAAAGAACTTCTCTTGAGAAGACTCATGAAAACTTTTCTATTAAAATTGTTTATTTTTCCTCTTCTGAAGACTTACTTAAGAAATACTAATGTTAATATATTGTACAAGCTCATTCATTTACATCTAAAAGCAAAAAGTAAATACGATATATATACATATTTGAACATATAAAGAAGATTTCTGAAGCAATACATCAAAAAAAGCCAATGGTTGCTTCCATTAACTAAGTAGAATTGGGGAACTTCCGGCCAAGATGGAGACATAGGTAGAAACAAAGTGCCTCCTTGCACAACCAAAAGAAGGGCAACAACAAATTTAAAAACAAAAAACAACCAGATATCCCAGAAAACTGAACTTATGGAAGTCGGACAACCAAGGAGTTAAAGAAACATTCATCCAGACCAATAGGAGGGGCAGAGATGAGCAACCAGGCAGAGAGGACTCGAGACAAGGCGGGCCAGGCAGTCCCACATTCGAATGCAGATAAACCAGGAAGAAGAACTGGGGAGCAAGACAGATCGAACAACCCAGGGTTCCAGTGGGGAAATAAAGCCTCAAAACTTCTGATTGAAAACACCTGTGGGGGTTGAAGCGGCAGCAGGAGAGACTCCCAGCCTCACAGGAGAGTTCATTGGAGAGACCCACTGGGTCCTAGAACATACACAAGCCCACCCAGCCGGGAATCAGCACCAGAAGGGCCCAATTTGCTTGTGGGTAGCAGGGGAAGTGACTGAAAACCCAACAGAGAGTGGAGCAAGCAGCACTGTCCCCTCCCCTACGGACAGCATCACAACCCAGTGACAGGGTTTATCTTGCTTTGGTGAACACCTAAGGCTCTGCCCCTTACTACGTAACAGGCAAGCCGAGACAAAAAAAAAAAAAAAAAAAAGCCCAAATGAAAGAACAGCTCCAGAAAAAAATACAACTAAATGACGAAGAGATAGCCAACCTATCAGATGCACAGTTCAAAACATTGGTAATCAGGATGCTCACAGAACTGGTTGAATTTGGTTGCAAATTAGATGAAAAAATGAAGGCTATGCTAAGTGAAATAAAAGAAAATGCACAGGGAACCAACAGTGACAGAAGGAAACCAGGACTCAAATCAATGGTGTGGACCAGAAGGAAGAAATAAACATTCAACCAGAACAGAATGAAGAAACAAGAATTCGAAAAAATGAGGAGAGGCTTAGGAACCTCCAGGACAGCTTTAAACGTTCCAACATCCAAATCCAAGGGGTGCCAGAAGGAGAAGAGGAAGAGCAAGAAATTGAAAACTTATTTGAACAAATAATGAAGGAGAACTTCCCCAATCTGGCAAAGGAAATAGACTTCCAGGAAGCTCAGAGAGTCCCAAAGAACTTGGACCCAAGGAGGAACACATCAAGGCACATCATAATTACATTAGGCAAGATTAAAATTAAGGACAGAATCCTAGAAGCAGCAAGAGAAAAGGAGAGAGTTACCTACAAAAGAGTTCCTGTAAGACTATCAGCTGATTCTCAAAAACAAACAAACAAACAAACAAACAAAAAAAACAACCCTTACAGGCAAGAAGGGGCTGGAAAGCAGTATTCCAAGTCATAAAAGGCAAGGACCTACATCCAAGATTATTCTATCTAGCAGAACTTTCATTTAAATTGGAAGGGCCAATAAAGTGCTTCCCAGATAAGGTCAAGTTAAAGGAGTTCATCATCACCAAGCAATTATTATTGGAAATGTTAAAGGGACTTATCTAAGAAATAGATCAGAAAATGTGAACAGTAAAATGACAACAAACTCACAGCTATCAACGACTGAACCTAAAAAAACAAAAACGAAAACAAACTAAGCAAACAATAGAACAGGAATAGAATCACAGAAATGGAGATCAGGTGGAGGGTTATCAGTGGGGAGGGAGAGCAGGGAGAATGTGAGGAAAGGTACAGAGAATAAGTAGCATAGACGGTGGGTAGAAAATAGACAGGGGGAGGTTAAGAATAGTGTGGGAAATGTAGAAGTCAAAGAACTTATTTATACAACACATGGACATGAACTAAAGGGGGGGAATGCGGGTGGGAGGGGATGTTCAGGGAGGAGGGGAATAAAGGGGGGGACATGGGACAATTGTAATAGCATATATATTTAATCAATAAAATATATATAACTAAAATAAAATATTTTATTAATAAAAAAACAACAACAGCAAAGTAGAAATGGGGACAGCAGGCAGGGTGTTTTTTTTCATTTTACATTGTCCCCTTCTATATCTTTTGAATTTTATCATAAGCATGTATTGTTATAATACAAAGCTTAATAACATTTTCAAAGACCTTCAGTTATAAATTGTCTTTCTTTTTTCACTAACCTCCAAAGCTCTCTTGTAGTCCCCCAGGTGGAAAGCGCAGTATCCAATCCACAGGTTAGTATCCTCTTCTTGTTCCCCAACATGGCGTTTGAACTTATGGTTAAAATTTCATTTAAAAAAAATCATGAAAAAGTTTTAAAAGTAAGCCCTCCGTTTGAAAGAATGCTATATTAAGTTACTGACAAATAATTTAAAAATCACACACAAGTAATAGGAGCAAGTCAATATCCAGTTTAATTACACTGATACAGAACCCAGCACAACTCCCTTCTGATTGTCACAGAAATTTGTAGTTTCAAATATTTCGTATTTATTTTCTGTAGTTACTGACACCTCACCCCAGAAGGTATTTAAGCACTCTCCTTATAATCATTCTGGGTGATACATAAAAACGTAAGAATTATGTGCAATATTTTCTAGTCCCAATTACCTGAAGATAGAGAGATGAAGCAATAAATTCCAGGCCAGTAAGTGCGGTGGCAGGGACTTAGTGTCTGGCCCCACATCCCACGCTGTCACCCTCCATGCACTTAATGGCACACTCCGAACCGGCCCCACTAGTACACACACATACATGCCTTTCTACTCATCGATTATAACTGTTTACTGAGGACAAGCCGCTAAGTCACTCTCCGACCCTTGACCAGGCTTCCTGGAACCTGTTAAGGAAGTTCAGAAGACTAGCATCATATGTCAACTATGAACAAATATTGATGGATGCCTCAATTAACAAAAGAAAACTGTTTGGAGGAAAAGCCTGAACCCTGAAGGAGTCCTCTGAACTACTTCGGTAAGGTGAGAGTTTTTCCCTCTACAGGGCAATAAATAAAAAACATGGGTGAAAAGTTGAATAGTGAAACACATATTTACAGATCATTGCTACAGAACTTTGGGTGCCTTAGTTATAATGAGATGAAGGCATTCTTTCAGACTTTCTTGTCTGGGCTAAGAACTTACACCTGTAGCTAAATTAGAACTCCTCCTCTCACCAAATGTTGTGAATCTAAGTTCCGTGTCTTACGTCTGAAGAAACTCTTATTTGAGGTCTCCCTGCATATGTCCCAGCAAATAAGGAGAGTTCATGACACTTCCTCACCCCCACCGTGGAAGTTCCCATTCCCATACATCATGGCACTTCTTAAAGGCAGTGTGGGATTACGTGGTAAGGAAAATGTGGCATGCGCCTTGAAGAGAAGAAAGAAGAGAAACAGAGACTGACGAAAATCAGACCTATACCCACCACTCAGCCCACTAATTTACAGAGCAAGACGGCCCTTCTACGCATCAGCTCCCCCACTTTGAAGATGAGAGGGCTGATGCAAAAAGGATAAACAATGTGCTCAACACCAGATCACTAGGGAATAACGTAGGACTCTCCATGGAAGACTGAGAAAGACATACAAAGCTAATTAAAACAATGACCGTGGATAGATGATGAGCAAGAAGAAGCGTGGAGTCACGCTGTGGAGAAATGACCGTGGGGCAGCATGACCAGGCCCGCTGTCAGTCATCATCTCTACAGCGTGGTGCTGCCTTCATCCTTCTACAGCACGTGCTTCCCACACAGCAGTGTCTCCAAGTGCACTGTCCTCGGACCGTCTACATCAGAAGCACGCAGGACACGTGCCTAAAATGCAGGGTCCTGATCCTGTAAAGAATTAGGATCCCTAAGACAGGAGCCCAGGAATACATTTTAATAAGCACCCTAGGTGATTCTGATGCATGCTAAATTTGAGAACTACAACAATAGAGATGGAAATATTTTCTGAAGATTTAGTATTTTAGACAATAAGCATGAAGCATAGATTTAAATTTAATTTAAAAAATCTTAACATATAATAGGTATAAATCATAGAGTGGCCAGGGGTTGGGATAAACAATGTGTGAACTGACACTGTATTTATTAAATGACCCTCCATATTTTCTAGGCTGGATTTGCCATCAGTGGGACTAAACAGAAAAAAAAGTGTCCCTCAAAAAATATATTTAGTCCTGATCCATGTGGCTCAGTTGGTTGGGCGTTGTCCTGCCACATGAAAGGTCACTGGTTCGATCCCTGGTCAGGGAACATGCCTGCGTTTCGGGTTTGGTCCTGAGTCAGAGCCTGTACAAGAGGCAAAGGATCGATGTTTTTCTCACATTGATATTTCTCTCCCTCTTTCTCCCTCCCTTCCCCTCTCTCTAAAAATAAATAAATAAAACCCTTAAAAAAAAAAAAAGAAAAAGAAAGAAATATGTCTCTTGGCTGGTGTAGCTCAGTGGATTGAGTGCGGGCCTGCAAACCAAAAGGTTGCTGGTTTGATTCCCAGTCAGGGCACATGCCTGGGTTGCCAGCCAAGTCCCCAGTGGGGGGCAGGTGGGAGCCACACATTGATGTTTCTCTCCCTCTCTTTCTCCTCCTCTTCCCCTCTCTCTAAAAAAAAAAAAATAATAATAATTTTTAAAAATCTTTTAAAAAGGAAATATGCCTATCTTGTTAGTTCATCTTGAATCAGATTTATAACTACCTTGGGAGCTGGACTCTGTGCCTGACTAGATTGACAGGAAGCCGCAGAATGCACCCGCTTGCTCCAGCAGCACTGCGACCAGCATTCACCCAAGCACTCACTCATCCATAGTTCTGCTTTTCACCTCCTAAGGAGCAACTTTCTTTGGACATTACCTCCAATAGGGTAATAGCTCCAGTGAAATCTCTTTGTGAAAGTAGCTCCTCTAGCTTTGGCATCTTCCTGCCTTTCTTCTTTCTTTTGTCAGCGTGCGGTAGGTCCCCGCCTACGGCAGGTTTGGCCCTCGATAGCATCTGTGGAAGAAACAACAAAGACAGCAGTACGATCCAGTTATGATGGTCAGTTTTAAGCAGAGTGACAGCTCCCCCAGGGCAGCCTATGAAACTCTTGGTAACAAGCATTATTACTAAAAGAGCTGAACCAAATAGCTACTCCCAACTTCTTTATCTTCTCCACTTAGAGTGAAGTGAGAGATGCTTTCTGCAGCTCCGGTCATCTTAGCCGTCCTCCCCTAGGTCTGCTCTCCATCCCACGCACAGCTCGGGTGCGGGGAAATAAAGAAGCAAGAGGGAAGAAATCACCAAGGCATTTACGGTTGCATTCCTGTCCCCCGTGTTCCCATGGGGAGGGCAGGGAGCGCATCCTCCGTTGACTCTCCTAGACTATACCTAGCAGTGTGCTGGGGGCCTCTAACCTCCAGTCCCGAGACATACTCATAGTTCTCCCTCACTGTTCGGAACCACTGACCATATTGGCGACTGTCCTGTGAGTCCCCTCCGCAGACAGACAGCAAAGGCCAGGCCTCGGAGCTTGTCCTCAACCACAGCTCGCTCTGTTTCCACGGCAACCTCGAGGGAGTCGGGGGCGGGGCTGGGGGGGCTAGTCCGTCCGGATAAGCGCTCGCCGGAAAACCAGTGCGTTTGGCGTCTTGGTTCCGCTGCGCTTCCGCCGCTCAGGATTGGAAGTTTCTGAAGAAGAGTGTCGTTTTCTTTTTTTCTTTCTTTTTCTTTTTCATTGAATTGATTGGGGTGACAGCGGTTAACAGGTTTCAGGTGCACAGTTCCACAACACATCATCTGTACACTGTATTGTGTGTTCACCACCCCAAGTCAAGTCTCGGTCCATCATTTATCACCCCAGCGCCCCTCTGCACCCACGCCCCATCCCCAGCGATCATCACAGTTTTCCGTGCTCATGAGTTTTTTTCTCTCATTTTTCTTTTTCCGCTCAACCTTCCACTCCCCTAGTCCCCCAACACCCGCCCCCAACAGCTGTCAGCCTGCTCTTTATCTATGAGCCTATCTCTATTTTGCTTGCTAGTTCATTTTGTTCATTAGGGAGCGTTGTTTTCAGTGCTGAGAGCGAGAGTTGGACTCTATCTTTATTTACGAGTTGAGGAAAAAGCAAATTAGAATGGTATTGTTTTTCAAATACAAGTTTCCTGGGAAAGTGATTTTCAAGGACCGTTTCCGATTTCCACCGCGTTGGACTCCATAGCAACCCCCCGCCCCTCCCCAGGTGCTGCGGGGCGAGTCCTCTGGATCTTGGGTGGCTGCCGAAGATCAGAAAAAAATTTTCTGCTGAACCTAGAAAGCTGACGTTTTGAGGAGGAAGTTCATCAAAAGACAGTTTCTTATTTCCATAGACACACCCTAGTATAATAAGGCCCTGTAATAAATGCGTTTTGGACGACTTACCTTACTCCTGAATCCAGTTAACACGGCCGCAAGGGTAGTCTACAATCACCGACTTGCGTAATGTTAGCGCTGGAAGGGACCTTTAAAAACGGACATCTAGTTCAACCCTCAGGATTAACAGACTAAGGAACTAACATCTGGAGAAGTGAAGCAATTCTCCCAAATGTATAGCTAATTGTGGCATCGTTGAATTACGTTACATACCGCTCTGAATGAATAGCCCTACACCCTAAGCTCCTAGAAGGTACGTATGATTTCTTAGACTTTTTTTGCATCCTCCTTGCACTCCAGCCCCTACCTACCCACGACACCACCCCTGCCCTGCAATCACTTGGAGAGTAAATAACTACTTTTCTTAATTCATTGATATACCCTTATGTGTACACACAATCATCTATATACAGACGCATACAGACAGGCAAGGCATAAGACCTCAGAGATGCACAAATTCACCAGCACTATACTCCTCCCTCCTCTCCCCCCAGCCTCTAGCAACCACGAATCTATTTTCTGTCTCTATGGATTTACCTATTCTGGACATTCCATATAAATGAAATATTACAAAGAGACGTCCACACCCATATGTCTAAATATTGAAAATCTTTTAGTATACCAGACTGTTAAGTGTGTTATCCTCCTGCTTCATCATGAAGGTCAGGCTCCGATTCAGAATTCTCAGACTTCTCAGAATTCCGTGCTGCTGGTGACGAAGCAGGGGGAGGCAAACCCAGCCCTTAGCCCAGGCCCTTCTCTTCTCAGCCCAGGCTCCATCCTGCACAATGGGGGGCTTTGTGAATGTGTGGGTACCCAGGCCACAAATGCAAGTTGTAGTCACCCAGTCACCTGTGAGCTGTCATCCCCCGGAAAGGAGGTGAGACTTAAGGTAGAGACCCACTCAAGGGTGGAAACAGGCAGGACATTCAGAGTCTTTGGTGCCATAGCATGGTGAGGAGGGTTGCAAGAACCCTGGCAATAAAAAAATAGAGATATTTCAAATTAAAAGTACAGCAGGCTGAGTGTGGGAAAAGGAAACAAACCATCCTGTTAATAGCTATGGGCCAGTTCTGACAAGAGTCTGCTTACATTCCTGTATATCTGTTGGCATTTAAGATTAATTTCCAGGTGGCTATTTCTCTGATTATCTCAAAGAGACAATAACCAGGTCCCATGGACTCTTAGGAGACTCCACTTATTTGCATATGAACTTTCCAATCTGCTGTCCACAGCTAATCCACAGAAGCAGACACTTCACCCTTGCAATTAGCCCTGCTTCACCTTCTCCCATCCCCATTGTCTATAGTTAATGTGAATCCTTTTAGAACAGCTTACATCTTACTGCCTCCCACTTGATGTATACAAACGCTTGCAAAACTCCAGGATGATGGACTTATTTTCATTCTTACCTAACCACACTGTTGTTGGTTTAGACTCCACGCCCCAAGACCAATCTCCCTGTCTCTGTCTCTCTCTCTGTCTCTCTCTCTCTCTTTGCTAGTGATTGCCTAACAAATCCTTTCTCTTAAAAGACTTTCAGCCATGGAAGTTATTTATTTTTTAGTTAACAACCCCTTGGCTCCGCACCCCTGGTGTAGGGTGTGGTCAGTGCCCAGGGCCCAGAACAGAATCCCTTCATACCAGTGTCTCAGGGAAGTATTGCTGATAATGCTGTAAACAACCCTGTTGAACTTGCTAAATCTATTGAAATGACATCTGATTTTCAGCAGTTCGAGATACAGCTTTAAGCCTCTAGATCCCTGTAGAGGCCGTTTGAACTGTGGCTGTAATTACGAAAGGCAGAATATGGCATTCATTGAGTGCACTTGAGAAAAAGCAGTTACTCGAGACTTGTCTAAGACTCACCAGGTGTTACGAAACACACAAAAACACATACACATCAGTAAAGTAAGAGGCATAGTTGGAGCTAGCCACTTCATTGCCATTGCAATAGAAGAGCAGTGTCTGAGTGATTGTAAAAACTAATCCAGGTTGTGATGATGGGTTCTTGGACTCATGTCCCTGTTATTCATCAGGACCGTGAGATGCTGAAGGAATGTGAAAGACAGTAAGAAGTTTTGGTATTTCTGGCTAAGGTGGATTTTCCTTAGGTAAAATGTCTCATGAAAGGAAGGAGCCTCAGCATTTTCATGACAGAACCACAGTAACTTTGCTTATCAGCTCTACAGAGTGCTGTTAGTTTTTTCATTTTTTCATTCACTAGTTTCCTAAATATTCTACCTTACCATCAAAAAATATATATTTTAGCCCTGGCTGGTGTGGCTCAGTAGATTGAGCGTGGGCCTGAAAACCAAAGGGTCACTGGTTCGATTCCCAGTCAAGGCACATGCCTGGGTTGCAGGCCAGGTCCTTGACAAGGGGCATGTGAGAGGCAACCATACATTGATGTTTCTCTCCCTCCAAAAATAAATAAAATCTAAAAAAAAGAATATTTTAAAAACCTAATTTTATTCCACTGCCTCCCCGTGAGTTATATGGGCTCATAGGGAGAGGACCCCATTTTTGACAGTTCTAAGAAAGAGTGAGAATGACTCCAGGATTAAACATTTGAAAATATAGTCCTTCAAGAAATATGTTTTTCCATCATTTCAAAATGACTTATTCTTAAATTAAGAAAGTACTACATAGTCACCATGAGAATTTTGGAAGATACTGATAATTAAAATGAATACTGATAATTTACATAGATAATGTAAATTATCTATAAGTTTATGAGCAAGAAACAACACCTATTAACATTTTGCTTTTTATGTTTTTATTTTTATTTTTAAATATTTTATTTATTTATTTTTAGAGCAAGGGGAAGGGAGGAGGAAAGAGAAATATCAATGTGTGGTTGCCTCTCGCATGCCCCCCACTGGGGACCTGGCCTGCAATCCAGGTATGTGCCCTGACTGGGAATCAAACCAGCGATCCTTTGGTTCGCAGGCCAGTGCTCAATTCACTGAGCCACACCAGCCAGGGCAACATTTTGCTTTTTGTGATTGAACCTGTACTAAAGGATACTATAGTCATGGCTGAACTACTACTAAGAGACCTAGCTAAGAGATCTGTAGATTATAATTGTTGAAGCTGGGCGATGAACACCTGTGTGTTTGTTTTACTTTTGTATCAAAATTTCCCGCAATCCCAGGTAAAAATGGGACATCTATTTAAAAACACCTTGATTTTACTCTGGCTGGCGTGGCTTGGTTGGTTGGGCATTGTCCCGCAAAGCAAAAGGTCTCCGGTTTCTTTCCTGGTGAGGGCACGTGCCTAGATTTTGGGTTTGGTCTCCATCTCTCATGAGAGAGAGGCAACCAATCGATGTTTTTGTCCCTCTCCTCCCATTTCTCTAAAAACAGAAACAAAAACAAAAACCCACAAAAACAAAAAACCCTCCCAAATTCTTTATGGCTTAATTTTTCACTGAAATGAGCCACGGGTATGGGGGTGAATATTTATTTAAATATAAAAAGTAACTTTCATACATACCAGTTAAAATTAAGTGGATTTGTCTATGTGAAGATACTGAGAAAAAGAATTTGCAACTTCTGGTTGCTTATGTAATTATTTCTTTGGTGGAAAAATCATTGGAGAATCAGAAAGCAATATAACCACGATAGAATGTAAACAGGAAAAATACCCAGCATTGTAATCTATGTGCTCTGAGAGGAGGAACTTCCTGTATCAACCAGCTGCTGAGATGTAGGATCCTGGGGAGGCCTAATTCAGCCCATCCCCTCGCCTCTAGCAAGAGCTGAAGGTGACGGTAGGGTTGAGTGCTTTAGAGTCAGTAAGACCTGGATTAGAACCCTGCCTCCCCCCAGCCCCCAGACTTCCCCCGCCCCGCCATGCTTCCTACCTCTGTGACCTTGAGCAGGTTACCTAACCCCTCTGAAGTTTTGTTTTCCGAGGGAAGAGCACCCATCTAACCGATACGCTTATGACTCATCTGAGATCACTGCCAAGGGAGAGGCAGCATCAAACGGTGGTTTAGTGTGCAGCCTCTGCGGACAGATTGCCTGGGCTCGGTTCTTGGCTCTGCTACTTGCTTTAGCTGTGTGACCTGGGCAAGTCACTTAACCTCTCTGGGTCTCAGTTTTCTCACCTGATAATGGTAATAATTGTACCTACCTCCTAAGTGCATTGGTCATGAAAGTGTAAGGGAGGAAAAATTCTTCTTCTACCCAAGTTCTTCTGGCTGGTGTAACAAAAATTGGCATGAGGCAGATTAACAGGAGAAAATAACCAAATTTATTACATTTGCACACATGGGGGTTCCAGAAGAATGCTGGACCCAAGAACGAATCAGACAGTCAAGGTATAGTTGCTGTCTTGAACCATAGAGAAAGGGGGGTTGTGACTTGGGACCTTAAAGGAGAGGGAAGCAATTCACATGCACACGGAAAACCGAATGTTTAGTAGACGAATGTTCATTGGGCTGTCTTCAACAATGGGCCCAGAGAGAGGACTTTGATCAAACAGGCTTTGCAAGGTTCCTCCCTGTCTGTAACGCTTAGTTCATGCTAAACTGCAGTTATCTGTGATCTGTAGTTATCTCCCTTCCTGGAGCAGGTCCTCTATCTCATTTATTTTAGGCAGTTGGGGGAGGGCAACGCTTTTCCATCAGTCTTTTTAAAAAAAAAATCATTTTATGTATGTACGTACGTACGTATGTATGTACTGATTTCAGAGAGAAAGAGAAACAGAGAGAAAAACATCAGTGTATCAGACAACACTGTAACCAACAGAGCTACCCAGTCAGGGCCTGCGTCTTTTGTTTCTTAAAAATAACCAGCTTAGCCCTGGCCAGTGTGGCTCAGTGGATTGAGAGCTGGCCTGTGAACCAAAGGGTCACCATTTCAATTCCCAGTCAGGGGCACATGTCCAGGTTGCCAATCAGGTCTCCAGCTGGGGGTGAATGAGAGGCAACCATATATTGATGTTTCTCTCCCTTTCTTTCTCCCTCCCTTCCCCTCTCTCTAAAAATAAATACCTAAAATCTTTAAAATAATAATAATTAAAAAAAAATAACCTTAGCCCTGGCCAGGTGGCTCAGTTGGTTGGGCTTTGTCCCGCAAAGCGAAAGGTCACCGGTTTGATTCCAATACCTTCGGATTCTTTCTGAGTACATTCAACATAGTAAATGCCCAGGGCCTGGTGGTCTTGTCAGTATCTGACCCGGTGCCTTGGCATTCAGAGCACAGTCTTAATTCTATCCCATCCCCGGTGGTACAGTAGTCAAGGAAGGAGCCCAAACTGTGAACTACCACCCAGATGCAGCCTGCTGCTAAGCCTCTCCTTGCCTGCCAAGCCCAGTCCTGCCTTCACCGTCCCTGCACGGGTCTCGGATATCTCCCATTTCCTGGGATCCTTCTCCAGCCACACACAACCTGGAAACCTGTTGTGGTCCCACTCCCTCTCATCTGCTCCCTTCCCTTAATCCATTCTTTCTGTCCTCCTCGGGGCCTGATTCCACACCCAGTTTCCTTCAAGAGTCCACATTACTTTATGCGTGGGAACTTGTGTGACTTTGAGAGTTTGGACAGGCTTTATTAACTCCTCATTGCTGCATCACAATTTACCACAAAACTTAATAGCTTCAAGCAATCAGTATTCTTTTTTTTGTTAATTTTTTTATTTTAATTGTTGTTCTTGTACAGTTTTCTGTCTTTTACTCGCATCCCGGCCCCCCGCCCCAGCCCTCCCCACCACAATCAGTATTCTTATCTCCCTTAGTGTCTGCTGTGCAGCTCAGCTGCGTGGTTCCGGCTCAGAGTCAAAGTCTCCCCTGATGTTGTCAGGTGGGGCTGCGGTCACCTGATGGCTTGGGTAGAGCGCCTTTAGCCCCAGCCACTGCAGATGGCTCACCCGCACACACACCAGGCAGGCTCCTGTTTGTTGTTGGCAGTAGGTCTTTGTTACCTGCCACGTGGACCTCTCTGTGGGCTGCTCTAATGTCCACACAACACAACAACTGGCTTCCCCAGAGCACGTGTTGAGAGAGTGAACGAGGTGACAGTCACCGTAGTTTTTATGACCTAGTCTTGGAACTCACACTGCTGTTTCTGTGATGTTCTACGGAGCACGCAGGTCCATCCTGCTCAGAGTGGGAAGGGCCTGCCTGAGGGTGCCCAATATCAGGAGATAAGACGAGCTGGGGGCTAACTGACTACCGCATGAGACCCTCTCCCCAACGAGTTGCGACCTGCTCATTGTCTCTCCTTTCAGACAAGGGTTTCGAGAAGAAGGTTTGCAGCCTGAAGTTCCTCATTTTAACACCACCTAAGCAAAGTCTAAATGTGTTCTCAAAGCGGGGAACTACCCTTCTCTCTCTAAATGTAACCCCTCCACTACACCTAGGGCTCCTTCTCTTCCCAGTTCAGTGCTTCTGAGGGGGCCTCCCTGCTAGGCAGGTTCGACCCAGGGAAAACCCCTCCTAGTCCTCCCTCTTCCCTCCTGTCTGGCTAGTTACCGCCTCCCTGACTCCCTTATCTCCTGGCGAACATCTGTTTACCGTGGACTTCAGACATTACATTTGACTCAGCCCTCTGACGTTTATGTACTTCTAATTTCTAAAACTTAGTGTAGCTGACTCATCAGCTGTGCATAAGTTTTGCTTCATTTTTAAAAAAATATATTTTTATTGATTAATTTTAGAGCGAGAGGAAGTGGGGGAGAGAGAAAAAAGAGGAAGAGAGAAACATCAACTTGTTTTTCCACCCATTTATGCACTCATTGGTTGACTCTTATATGCGTCCTGACTGGGGATCAAACCCACAAGCTTGGTGTCAACCAACAGAACTACCCAGGCCAGGGCTTGCTTCCCTTTTTGATGGCTGGTGGTTCAACAGACTCATGTGGCCTGATATCATACTAATGTGCCCTAGAAACTGCAGCTTTGCCTTCTCCCCAGACTTAGCTCTTTGAAGTTTTTCACACATGCCCAGATGTTCCATGAAAACAATAATGCACAAGCAAATAAACAAATACAAAAATCTCCCTCTAGCTACCTGAATAATTCCTCTCCTTTCCTCTTCTCTCCTCTCCTCTGCTTTCCTTGTCAATCTTCTAAAGTGAGTGGTCCATTTCAACTTCCAACCTTACCATTCCGAACAAGCTGCTCTGCCAAAGGAACTGGAATACGAGACTTTACACAGAAGAATTTATTGACGTAGAAGCACTCTTGCAGGACACAAGCTTTAGCACCCTGGCAAGGATCAGGGGAATGGCACAAAATTACTGCCAGTAATTACTGCTCCTGGCAGCCTGGAAAATTGATGGCCCATGAAGAATGAGACTGAAATGCTTAAATTTCTGGGGAAGACAGTAGAAGACAGAATTAAAAGACTCAGAAATGTGAGCATGGTGGAATAAGTATATGAGGTTAAGGCCAGAAGACCCGCCAGAGGATTAGGCTCCATAGGATGGCTCAGAAGGGTCCCCTTCATTGAAGCTGTTGGGAACACAGAGGTGAGAAGGACAGCAATGTCACTGGGAAGCTCAGAGATGCTTTCCCTGTAGGACATAACTGACCTCAGAAGGGCTGTTTTGGAACTTGGCTCACTGACAGCTATAGGGGTGATAGGACCCTGATGCAATAGTCACCAGGTAATGGTGCTTCACCGCAGAAGCCAGGCGTTTGTAACATCCAAGTGGCAGTGGCAGCCAGGGGACCCGACCAGAAGGGAGCTTCAGAAATTGGGATCAGAACTGAGTTTTCCTTGGAGGAAAATGGATGGGTAGCTGATCACGTACTGCTTCACAGGTGTAATCTAAAAAGAATGAGATTTAGGAAGCAGGAGACTGAGAAAGATGGTCTCCCCAATTAAAGGTCACAGTTCCTTACCTGGTTTCCATTCCTGAATCAGTGTTCGGAAGCAAAACCCAGTGGCTGAGAAGTGGCCAGGTTCCCAGGGAGAAGGACCTACAGCACTACGCAAGAATGAGCTGTTATAGTTCCTCCTCGCCTTCCCCGCAGAGATCTCGCAATGCAACATTTACTTGGACGACAGAACACTGGGACATTTTGATGACTTTTGGGCACAAGGTCAGAGGTCGACTAATACTCTGAGACCTGAAGCCTCTTCATGGACTCCCCCTTCCCCCGTTAGAGTGGGAACAACTGGAACCCTAAGGTCCAGCTTCCAATGGGTCCCTTCGGTCCATCGACTCACTGGTTGTCATCCTCCTAATCCGCAAATGCGCAGGTGGGACTTGCCAGCTGGGCTAACCCTCATGTGGCGTCCTTGGGCCCCTTCCCTGTGGTAGCTCTCACCTGCCCAAGAGGAGCCGTTGCAGCATGGGAGGCACATGGAAGCATTTTAAACTGCACCTGCCTCCTCCCCTCCAGGCCAATGGGAAGGGGGACCCAAAAAACCTGGAATTTATTTATTAAAAATTGTGTATTTGCCCTGGCTGCTGTGGCTCAGTGGATTGAGCACTGGCCTGCGAACCCAAGGGTCACTGGTTTGATACCTGGTCATGGTATGTGCCTGGGTTGTGGGCCAGGTGCCCAGTTGGGAGTATGTGAGAGGCAACCACACATTGATGTCTTTTTCCCTCTCTTTCCTCCTCTCTAAAAATGAATAAATAAAATCTTTTAAAAAATTAAATAAATAAAAATTTGCATATTTATTCTTACACATTTAAACTTCACTCATCTTCAAAGTACTCTCCATTTAATGCAATGCACCTATTGAGAATTTTTTCCACACTGCTCAACAGTTTTTGAACTCATCAATTTTGATGCTTTTTAGTGCTTCTGCCACTTTTTGTTTCACCTCTTCCACATCAGCAAAATATTTCCCCTTGAGGACTTTTTTCACCTGGGGAAACAGCAAAAAAAAGTCGCTTGGGGCAAGATTGGGTGAACAGGGAAGGTAGGGCATGGCAGTCATGCCGTTTTGGTCAAAAACTGCTGAACCCTCTGCACGGTGTGGGCAGGTGTGCTTGTAAATCATCCATCATGAAATGGGCAAACGCATTGAGTCTTCCAGAAAAATTCGCTGAAGCCAAATGCAGCCTCTCACGACAATACCAGCTAGTACACTGATACAGATGGGTTCCTAGAACACTCACCTAGCAGAGGAAGCCCATACTACAAGGAGCCTGCCCTCCAGAAGATAATTCCAATGTTTCTTTGGATTCTCCCTCATATAGTAACCACAAAATATCATTACATCCCAGGTAAAGGAGGATGGTGGCTGTTAGTGCCACTCTTAACTATCAAAAAGATAGTGGTCCCTACCTTATGTCCATTTAATTTGCCAGTGTTGACCCAGTAGCAGTTGGGTGGATCCTAGAGAAGGATGGCAGACTGTTGCAAGGAAGTGGAACTCCTTGACACCAGCTGTGTCCGACAGAGTGGCTTGGCTCAAGTGGAGTTACGCAGCCTCAGGTACATGATTGTTTGTGGGAAACTTGGTTTTTCTTTCTGATGCAGTAAAGAATTAAAGATCAGCAAATGCTTTGGTATGCAAGCAGAGTTTATTAGTGATACGTTCTCAGGGAAGAGAGTGGGCCTTGCTGAGGTGAATGAAAGGCAGGAGGCAAGGCAGGGCAAAGCAGCGGGTCCTTTGTCCTGAGAACTTATATAGTTAGTGGGATGGGGCGAGGGAGTTACATATTAATTTGGTGGGCAGAGGTTGTGAATGCTTTCCCCTGGGAAGACGTGACCACCTAAACGTAGGTATGTGTGGAGGTCTATTAACCCAGGTCTTTATCTTGTTCTAGACTGCCTCTTGTCATCCTTTGTAGAAAAGATACATGACCAGAGGCAGTTAATCAAAGTGAAGGCAGGTACCCAAAGTTATTCATGGGCTTTTTCTTTAAGCCCTGTGGACCCCCTTCCACCCCTCCTTCTTCTACATATGTAATTTCTAGCTCACCGTTGCAGCCATCCATTTGGCAAATACATTCCTCTCTAACCCAGTCAGGGAAGAGGCTCAGAAATAGTTCGTATTCACACAGCATGGATACCAACCAGCATTTGCAATTTTGCCACAGTTTTGTGTTCACTCTGCAGTCCTCTGTTTTAACATAGTCCGAAGACAACCATAACATCACTTCGATCCATTCCACAACCGTGTCATGCTGCTCAGGCAGAAGAAGAAGGTGGAGCACACACTAGCGGCTTGAAATGCCACAAGCGCTCCAGAAAGCGGGAGGTAACTCCTATAGTTGTTATGACCTGCCGCTTCACTAAAGGATATTAGAGGCCTGATGGTGAGCAGCATCCTGGTACATTTCCTCCTAAGTAAAAGACAAATTGCTGTATCTTGGATCCCTTGCTAGAAAGAAGGAAAGGCAGAGCCTGTTAGGAGTCTCTGGGTTTTTGAGGAAACACACTCTACACCTAAGAATACTACTGCTGCCCACGTACCAGGTGACCCGGGAGCTGGCCAGCTTTGAGTGGGGCTCAGAGCAGGGAAGAGCTCTGCAGCAGGTCCAGGCTGCTACGCAAACAGCCCTTCTGCTTGGACCACACTATCTGGCAGAGCCTGGCATGTTGGAGGTGTCAGCCACGGGAGAAGATGTAGTGTGACAAATACGGGAAGTTCCAGCGGCAGAATCACAATGCCACCCTCAAAATTATGCCATGTGTGGTGAAGAATTACACTCCTTTGGCAAAACAGCTCCTACCTTGCGGCTGGGCACTGGTACAGATCATGATTCACCCTGGGTCCAGAACTGGCCATCACGAGCTGGGTCCTAGCAGACACAGAAAGTCATAAGCTAGGCAGACCCAGCATCAAAGCCAACATAAGAGGAAACTGGTACGCCTAGGGCTGACACCATCAGGACTAAAAAGAGCTGACTAGCCCAGCTTCCCACATCACTCATTACAGTTGCACTGGCACCCCTCCCCTAGCTCACACCCTAAGGCTGCATGAGGTGTCCCAAAGAAACAGCTAAGCAAAGGAAAGAAAACCAAGCTCAGGGTATTGATGAGTCATCTCACTATGTGGATTCAAGCTAAAAATGGATGGTGACCTGTGTGCAGACTCTGGTCACGTATTGGGGTGTCAACCGGTGACCGAATGAACAAGATACAAGCAGCAACCCTAATCTGACAAGGCGCTTAGATCAGTTAGAAATGAGGATTTGGGCTTCACACCCAGGGAAGCTACTGAGAGCGCTGAGGCGGTAGCTGAGGGGGAGGGGAATTAGGGGAGCGGTGGAGGTATATCGTGAGGCCCAGTCTCGGCCTTGCAACCAATTGCCGCGACACGGGTTATAGTTAATTACGTGAACTTTCTTCTCCTGAGTTTCCTTTCAGGAAGAGCAGCCCGTCCGTCGGACCCCTGAAGACGTGTTCGGAATACAGATGGAGAAATAAATACTGGTGGTGCAACGTGTCACTCTTACCCCCATTCAGCTAGGCAGTGTTGCTCAACTCAGGGAGTGTTGTAGGTGATAGCCTCCAGCGTAAGCTCCTTCAGGATCCGCCCTAGTGGTTGGACTAAAGTCACGTACTTCTCCCTGATGCCCTCCCCACCAAGAGGAAGCAAGGCAGTGGCCCAAGGCTAGGCGCCTGTTCCCAGCCAGGCTGGCAGACTTGAGAGGTATGCCTGGCAGTCTGACAGCCCCCACGGACCAATCAGTTTCTTCCCTTAACTTTTTCTGGTGTGACACCACAGGAAACCTGCTGCGCTCCTAACTCCGTGTCTGTCTGCTTCCTGGAGAACCCAATCTGTAATGGCACAAATTTCAGTATTTCCCCAAATAGCTGCCTTTCCCCTTCCCACAATCCCTTAAATCGTTTTGCATGGCTTCAAATTGAAGGGGATTTTGTGTCTCTATTCCTAGTGTCTCTAGTCGAACTGTACTTTACCTTCTCTAATGTCTTACGTACCAATCACAGCATTTAACCTGTTAATAAACAAAATTCAACCAAGTAAAATTGAAGGTCTAATTGGCTCTATTAAGCAATTCGTAAATCTGGCAAGATCCCATCTAGCAACTAGAAGGGCCTCCAAGGGGTTATATAAAATGGAAGGTTTTTATAGGCAGAAGGGTGAATTATTAGCAAAAGAAATGACTATTTTTACGCCAGAACATCATCTTTCGGGGGAAGAAGAAAAGGGCAGGATTTTATCGTGCAGACTGCCTCTTCTTCCTGGGGATTGAGGGAGAGATGGAGAAGGCCCCCATAACAAGCCCTGGCTGGGTATCTCAGTTGGTTAGAGCACTAACCCAAAGCACCAAGGTTGTGGGTTCAATTCTTGGTCAAGGCACATACAAGAATCAAACAATGAATGCATGAGAAGTGGAACAACAAAGCAATGTTTCTCTCTCTCAAATCAATCAATAAATTATTTAAACCCCCCCCTCCAGATTTTACCTTACAGATTTTTTACCAAATTCTAGACTGGTCAATTAAGATTATATTTCTGGGAGAGGGTGAAAGTACAGTTAAATCAGGTATTAAATCTAGATTTGGTTTCATAGGTTTTAGCACGAGTGATGCTATTTGAGACCTGATTCCCTTACAATTAAATGTTTTTTCCTGTCTTCCCAAACACAAGCTCTTCGAAGGCAGGGACTATGTCTTAAACTTCTGCATGTTCAGAGTGACTGACTAATGTAAGGACTTACTTATTTTTATTTTTTATCCTCACCCAAGGACATGCTTATTGATTTTAGACACAGGGAAAGAAAAGGGAGAGAAAGAGAGCCTCTCATACAGTCCTAACTGGGGACAGAATCGCAGCCTAGGCATGTGCCTTGACTGGGAATTGAAACTTTGACCTTTTGCTTCACAGGATGACATTCCAACCAAGTGAGCCACCCTGGCCAGGGCAAGATGCTATGCTGAATTTAATGGATTTGATCACGAAAGCCCTTTCTTGGGAGCCTATCAGACCACAGTTAAGGCCAAGTGGACCAAAGGCAACTATAGAATAGCTGGAGGGAACATGTCAGACGATCTTGTGCAGGCCTCAAGTTTGGCTGGTTTTCATACCAAAGTATTCTATTCCCGAGAGACAAAGTTCACCCACCACGAATCACTGACCTAAGGAGAATTCACAATCATCATTTTGTAGAATTTCTAATTTGACAACTGAGTTCTACCAATCTAAAAAAAAAGTTCATTTCTTTGGATCATATGATCCAATGACCCATTTGTGTCACTTGGAGTGTTGGGGGGTGGGCGGGAAGCTTTCTCCTCTTCCAACCTGGGTCCAGCGCTTCGGGGCCTGCAAGTTAACTGACAAATAGGTGAATAGGAGAAAAAACAAGATTTATTTACACCTGGGTAAGGGTGGGGAGCTCCCAGTAATGGAAAACTGGAATAGCCAGAGGACTGTATCTCTCAATTTAACAAAGGGGGGGGGGCAGGTTTCAGGCTTAGATGGGACAGTATGGAAGGTGCTACTGGGCTTTTTGATACTAATGGCAATGGCCGTGTGTCTCCACCTGGCAACTGAATTAGCGGTGAACTCCCTGGGAAGAGAGTCAAAGGTAGTTGTATTTTCAGGAGGCTCTGCTTTAGTCAGATCAAGCGAATTTCAGATAACATTTCTTTTGTATCTTTTGTAGCGCAAATGTTTTCACTTAATCTTTATACCAACTCCGGGGGACCCAGTGGGTTCCCACAGGGAAAAAAGGTCTTGTCCAGAGATCTGATGAGAGAAGCCTCTCCGGAATCTCGGGATATGTCCAAACACGCCGTTTTGTGGCTGCTTGCTGTAGAGAATTCAGGGATGCCTGGGGCACTGCGGTCAGCAATTGCAGGTAGGCTGGCCGGCAAAGGTCAGGAAGAGGTTCTTTCAAAAGTTCGAGAGAAGGCAAAAGAGAGGGAGAGGAATAACCGCCTTTTTTTTTTTTTTTTTTTTTTTTTAAGGGCATGGTGGTGTGGGAAAAAGAGCACACGGGTCCTGGCTAGGCGGTCCACGGTCTGGTGGTGCCTATGAGCCGGATTTGGGGAACCTCGGGTAGCATCCGGGATCCAGCCCGGTGGCTGTGCGTGCTTGCTCAAGTTACTTCCTCCAACATGGAGTGAAGTTAATGATATTCAACTTAAGGCGGCTCCCAAACTCGCGTCATTAGCCACCCCGGCCGCCTTATAAAAACTGCTCCAGCGCCCCGGGATCATTTTTAGTTTCTCTTCTTTCCGAAGAAGCCTCGCTCTGCCCCGCTGGGGACCTCACTCTCGCGGAGCCTAGAACCCAGAGGGAGCCCATAGGGCGGCGGCCGCCGTCGCGGTCGTCTGCCGATCCGCCCGCGGGGTTCGCCTTTTTTCCTTTCGGTTGCTGTCGCGGTTGACTTCAGACCCGACACTAGATCAGGTCGGTGGTATCAGCCCTCTCGACCCACAGCCGAGGGGGAAACCGAAACTGCTGGGCTCCGCTGACCGCGGCGGGGAGCGCGCGCTCGCGAACCCCGGGCGCGCCCAGCCGGAGCACCGCCCGCGCCCGCCTCCGCCCCCGGGGCTCTCGTAAGTTTCGATTCTTCCCGGAGCCGAGACGCGCGTCGCGGCCAGACCAGCGCAGCGCCATGGCGGACCCGTCGGTGTGCTCCTTCATCACCAAAATCCTGTGCGCCCACGGGGGCCGCATGGCCCTGGCCGCGCTGCTCGAGGAGATTAAGCTCTCCGAGGCGCAGCTCTGCGAGGTGCTGGAGGCGGCCGGGCCCAACCACTTCTTGGTGTTGGAGACCGGCGACAGGGCCGGGGTCACCCAGTCCGTGGTGGCCACTACCTTAGCCCGTGTCTGCCGTCGCAAGTACTGCCCGAAAGGCTGCGAAAACCTGCACCTCTGCAAACTCAATCTGCTGGGCCGGTGCCACTATTCGCAGTCGGAGCGGTAAGTGCGCTGCGAGGGAGGGGCGGCTTCCCGGGTCCCGGGCTGGGAAGACTGTCGGGGCTGCTATCCGCGAGGGGCGCGCCCTCGGGGGAGGAGGGCCCTTGCACCCCACAGCCTCTTCCTTCAGCCCCTTACTTGTCTGCGGAGAGCCCTTCCTCCAGCGCCTCTAGACTTTTTCTCAAATACAGCTCATGTGATGCTGCCTCGGGGAAGACTACCCTTAACTCCCCGCCCTCTTAATGAGGTACTTTGGGGCCCG
Organism: Glossophaga mutica; assembly: GCA_039655065.1. Lineage (NCBI taxonomy): Eukaryota > Metazoa > Chordata > Mammalia > Chiroptera > Phyllostomidae > Glossophaga > Glossophaga mutica. Next base: position 11,049,109 of record CM077313.1, read on the forward strand.
CCAGGGCCTAGAGAATTTGGAGGCACGTTTGGGAACGAAGGAGAATGCCTTCACTCTCTGGGATCTTGAGTGTTTACCTCTTGGCTACCTCCGTTGCTAGGCGCGTTCCCACACCCCCACAGCGCTGCGCACCTAGATCCGTCTCCATTTCCCTCATTGTCCCTTTTCCGATACCTGATGCTGATCCGCACCCTCCGTTCAGGGTTATTACCAACGATGTGTTTTCTCCCAGCATTCTTTCCTGGTGGCCTCTCCGCGGTGTCCCAAGCCACCGACCACCCACTCTTGGGACCACTTTGCAATAGTGTGGCTTACCTCTCAGGCAGCTATTTCTGGGTTTCCACTTGGTCTTTATTGCCTCCTCAATATAGATGTGCCTTCACGTTGGGGTTGCGCTCTTTGGCCTGTCTACCAAGTCTCTCCCTAAGAGAGCTCGCATCTTGGGGTGAAGGGGTCACATCTACAGAGATGCCTGCCTTGTGTACTTCCGTTGCCCAGGCCTTTGGCTGAATCTGGGTTCTCCGTCTTCCGCTGTCTGAGGAGCATCTGTACCTGAATATGAGTCAAACTCATCATCTTTCCACCGGGGCAGGGTCTCTGACACCCCCCGCCAACCCCTTCATCATCCTTCACAATACCTTAATCACCAAGTCCTTTTATTGAAGTCCCCCATCCTCTTCCTGCTTGGGTCCTGCTGCCCATCTCACTTCTGAAGGAATGCCTTGTCGAGTTAGTATATGACTGTCTCTGACCATAGTCTTTCTCCCATCTTTTCTCTCCCTGGTTAGTTCTGCTGAATTATTTTTCTTAATATAGGACTTTTCACATTTTGCCCTCCTCAAAAACTTTTAAGTGGCATCCTACTGTCCAAAACGATGGTCATCAAACTTCTGATCATGCACTTGTTGGTGGAATACTTTAGATTACTCACCCCCCAACTAATGTGTAATAGAATATATAAAAGTCATGTTTTAAATAGATAATGAATTATTTTAAAAATTACTTGTTTAGGGCAAACCTAAAACATTTTAAAGTGCTTGAATATGCTTCGTGATTGAAAAATATTTCTTGAATATGTTGTGAGGCACCAGTTTGGAAGTATGTCTGTCTGGCTTTTGGGAAGTTACGGTTACAGAGGGAGGGAGACAGCTAAGTCACAGCAACGGATGACATCAGGAAGGAAGACAGGAGGGAAGGGGGGAGGATAGAGAGAAAAGGAAGGAACATTCTAGCACTATACCGAGCGAGGGTTGGAAGGCTTTACCTCTTTTTCTGTTCTGTTGTGAAATTGTTTTCACCAACTAGCTTTGGCTTTTAACCTAATTAAGTTTTAAATACAGATGCTACTTTTAATTTTTTTTTTACTATGGCTATTTTTAAAATACATTAAAGTAGCGAAACGAGAATGATAGACCCCATCAAAACATCACTTTGTTTCAACGGTTTTCAAAATATGGACAATTTTGTTTCATTTATTCCCCCCTCTCCATCTTTGTCCCCATCTCCAATGTTTCTTTGCTTCATAAATACTTTAGTGTCTCTAAAGCATAAGGACTCTGTTTTATTAACATAATCATGGTACAGTGATTTTTTACAATTTCAGTTTCATTGAATTGCCAGTTGGTTTGAATTTTCCCGATTGTTTTATAAGCTGACTTGCCTTTTCAGGAAAAAACCTATACAGACATAATCCATAATTGTTTCAATATATTACATATCCAATATATTTAGAAACTTTGTTTCAACTTCTTATACATGAACTTCTAAAAACTTTAGTTTTATGTCTTATGAATTTTAGAAACTTTAGTTTTTTGTTTTGTGAACTTTATTTGTTTTTTTGGGCTGGTTTGTAACTTCAAAACCATTTTAAGCTTATAATTTAGGTTGCTAACCTACACTTTTCTATATTTTAAAAGAATGTATGTAGTATAGGGGTAATTTGGTCAGTGGAAGTTTGGATGGATCCTTTGGGGAATTCATTCAAGTCTGCTTTTATTTTAGTGAAGTGATACATTTTTATTCCTTACATTTATTGGTTGCCATATTTTTTATTAACTTTTATTTACTTTGCATCATGTTTGAATTTGAGAATTACGGATTTTTAATCCACTAATGTACATTGTGTCCTCAAAATAATGAAGAATTTTTTTTTTGGCTCAAAGCCTGGAAAATAATGTGTTTTTTTCCCCCAACTATGTTTTAAAAATGTTCTCCCCTTCTTAGAAACTTGTAAAACCTTATAATCTAAAACTTGTAAAGTGTGGGAGTCTAAGAACTTTCTTTGTGGATTACAGGTTAGTGGGATCTGTTGACCAATTGGTACCCACCTTGAGATTACCATTCAGTTGGTACACTGTCCTGTTTGAGGACAGTTTGCACTTTGCTGGATTTATAAAATTGCCTTTGTGGTGCTGTCATGCATAAATGGGATCTTTCAGATTCTGTAGTTCTCATCTTTTCTCTTGCATTGCTTCTAGCCACACCTTTTAGTCAACACCAGGGCTTGCTTTGTTATTGGATAATTACTTGTTTTGGTGCCTCAGTTTGGTTGTTTCTGATCGCTTTGCTGAAATAGAGGCCCACTGGTGGAGTTCTAATCCCAGTTCTGACACACACAACACCCATTCACTGAGCCAATAACCGTGTACCAAGCACTCTGATCAGCACTTTAGTTAGAGAAGGGATCCGAGTTAGTCTTGACCATGATTCTTGAGGTGCAGGTGTGGTAAGCCCCATCTTAATGGGGCCAGAGCTCAGGCCCAGAGCTGTTGAGAAATTTACTGAAGGCCACATCGCAGATAACTGGCAGAGCTGGTGTTGAACCTAGATCTGCGTAACTTCTTAACGAGCTACTTATGTGGTCAAATGGCTGTGTGAAGTGTAATCTTTCATGAACTCAGGTTATTTTTTTTTTTTGCAAGCGTGATCTTTGCTTAAAGCAGGTTGCCTGTGTGTCTTCAACCAGCCTTGTGGTTTCTGCTAACACGGCTGTTTCCTCTGCGCTCTTTCCTGTTTGCGTGCCTTTCCCCTGTGGTTCACCGAAGCTTTGGGTGGGGGTGGGGAGGTGGGGAGGGGATCAGTTGACTGTTTCATAAATTGACTCCCCCAACCCCTCCCCCACCCCCCGCCAAAGTGCAAAGAATAATATAACAAGCACTGGAGTATATCTATTCTGAGTACATAATGCAGCAAGTTATATTAATGAAATAAGCTCATAACTCCCCTTCCAGAAATAAGCAGTGTTTACATTTTTCATTTCTGCTTCTTATTTTCTAAAATAAAGTAGAAAGCCATAATGGGCCTGAGGTTATTATTTTTTTCTCTTCTCTAATCTTCCTCCCCTTTCTTCCCAGAAGCAACGTCAGTCATGATTTGGGTGTGTATCCTGCCTTTCTGTAATTTTATAATTTCCTCACTTACATGCTTATTATACCCATACGTAAAATGCAGTATTGTTTTACATGTTTTAGAATTTTCACTCAGTGTTAGGTTTTGGACATCTTATTCATGTTATCACCAGAGTCTAATTATTAACTTTTAACAGCTGTGTAATATTTCATCATATGATTTTTACCACGATTCAGTACCTGTTCCTGCAATAACGAGCATTTGGGGTATTTCCAAGTTTTTGCTCCAACCGACCATGCTGCCAAGAGTACACCCATCACTTGGTGCTCCTGGCAAGAACTTCTCGGGGTATGCCATTAGCAAATGAAATCGCTGGGTCGAATGGTTGCACAGCTTCAACCTTTTCCAGATTAGAACCAATTGCTATGAAAGGTGCCAATTTCTACTTTCATGTTTAAGAGCCACAGGGTCTCCCATTTTATGGCCAACAAGACTTTTCTGATTTATGCCAATCTGAAGGGTATAAAATGGTATCTTTTTTGTTTTGAAGACTTTATTTATTTATTTTTAGAGAGGGGAAGAGGGAGGGAGAAAGACAGGGAGAGAACCATCAGTGTGCCAGAGAAACATCAGTTGGTTGCCTCTCTCACTCCCTGAGCTGGGGACCTGGCCCGCAACCCAGGCATGTGCCCTGACCGGGAATCGAACCGGTGACTTTTTGGTTCTCAGGTCGGCATTCAATCCACTGAGCCACACCAGCCAGAGCAACATCTTCTGTTTCAATTTTAAAAGAATTTTCTCATTAAAATTTTTATTATGTGATATTCAGTCTTATGAAACTATATAAAGCATACAGTAAATAGCTGTGTACCCACAAATCAGCTTCAGAAATAAAATATTACACAATTAAACCCCCCGTGATAGAGGTAATCAGTAGAGATAAACACTGTTCTTTTCTTTTTTCTTCAGTTTTATTGAGAGATTGACTACTAAACATTGTATGTATTTACGGTATACAATGTGATATTTTGATATATGCCTATGCATTGTGAAATTATTCCCCCAACCAAGCTAATTAAACTATCCATCACCTCATCTATTTACGCCTCCTCCCTTTTAAAAAAGACTTTATTTATTTATTTTTAGAGAGGGGTGGGGGGAGAAAGAGAGAGAGAGCAACATGGGTGTGTGCTTGCCTCTTGCACGCATGCACCCAAGGGGGTACCTGGCCTCGGCATGTGCCCTGACTGGGAGTCAAACCAGCGACCCTTTGGTTCCTGGGCCAACGCTCAATCCACTGAGCTGCACCAGCCAGGGCCCTCCCCGCTTTTTTATGGTGAGAACACTTAAGATCAATTCTCTCATCCAATTTGAAGTGTACATCATTATTAACTATAGTCATCATCCTGCACCTTAGATCTTCAAAACGCATGCACTCGTAGCTGAGAGCTTGTACCCTTTCACCAACATCCCTCCTCCCACCCCTGGCAATTCTCCTCTCTGCGTCTGTGAGTTTGGCTTTTTGTTAGGCTCCATGTTTAAGGGAGATGATGCAGTATTTGTCTTTCTGTAACTGGCTTATTTCACTTAGCATAGTGTCTTTAGGTTCATACACGTTGTCACAGATGGCGGCATTTTCTTCTTTCTGTGGCTGCATACTGTTCCGTTGAATACATACACACCACGTTATCTTTATCCTTTCGGCTGTCGATGGGCACTTCGGCAGTTTCCACGCGCTGGTTACTGTGTATACTGCAGCAGTGAGCACAGGACTGCAGACGACACCTCTTGGAGACAATGATGTTGTTTTCTGTAGGTATATACCCAGGAGTGGGATTGCGGATCATAGGGCGTTTCATGTTTTAATTTTCTTACCCTTGCCTGAAGACGTGCCTACTGATTTTAGAGAAAGGGGAAGGGAGTGAGAGAGAGAAGGAGGGAATCATCGATGTGAGAGAGAAACATTTGATCAGCTGCCTCTCGTACATGCCCCTGCCAGGGATTGCAACATAAGCATGTGCCCTGACTGGGAATTGAGCTCGTGACCTTGGAATTCCCAAGGCTACTTCTGGAGCCTCTGTGAACTTCTTCCCCAGGTCTTAGTACATGTGGAAGGAATTTGGCTGGCGTGCCCATTGCCTCTGTGTGGTGACGTGAGCGGTGCGTCACCGAGCCTGGGCTGGGGAGAGAAGCGGAGGCTGGAGCTGGGGGCCTGGGCGGAATGTTCTTCATTCCGTGTCCTACCGTAGAACTCCGAGGAGTCTGAGAGTTCTGAATTCCAACTTGGCCTTCCAGGTCCTTATGAAAGTCCGTTGGTCAAGATAGGAGGAGAGACCCCTGAGCGGTGCGGCTCAGTTGGTTGGGTGTAGTCTGGCGAAGCCAGAGGTTGCCAGTTCTCTCCCCGGTCAGGGCACATTTGGGTTAGGTCCCCGGTCAGGGCATGTGTGAGAGGCAACCGATGGATGTTTCTCTTTGACATCGATATTTCTCTTCCCCCTTTCTCCCTCCCTTCCCCTCTCTCTAAAAAATAAATGAAATCTTTTAATAAAAAAAAGATAGGAGGAGAGAACTTACGTTATTGAACCATTTCTTAGCTTGATTAATTCAAGTATTTAGATACTGGGCGCATGGATCTCTATTTTATCTTGCCCCAGCCCCGCAGTCTTTGGGAGAGGGACTGCTGTGGTTCATTCCCATGTGTGGCTTTCCTTTGTGTGAATACACACAATTTACATATCAATTTTCACATTATTAAAATATAGATCATTTTCTATTGTTTTACTGTAACAAACCATGATACATCGAACATTCAAGTCATAATGCTTGTTTTTAAAGTTTGTCTTGCTTGGTGTCCAATTTTTGGTTGTTGCTTATTTGCATTCGGCTTTTTTTTGCCATCTTAGTGCTCTGTTTGTCTTTGTAATCGCTTTTACTTATTTTTATTTCTTACCATTGTAAAGTGTGTGCAGTTCAGTGGCACTAAGTACATTCACGGTGCTGTGCAACCCTCACCATTGCCTCGTGGCAGAACATTTCCCTCTCTGCTGAAAGAAGGCCCTGCCCATCAGCGATTCCCCCTCCCCAGCCCATGGTAATCTCTGATTACCATCTGCCTGTGGTTGGCCTGTTCTGGATGTTTCCTGTAAATGGAATCATACAAGGTGTAGTGCATTGTGTCTGGCTTCTTTCACTCAGCGTAGTGTTTTCAGGGTTTGCCTTTTGGTTTGCCTTTTACTTTTGCATGTCATGCATCGTTTATGTGGGTGTATTTACCCAGAAGGTGTCTGTCTTCCTGGGAGTGCCTTCTGTTACTAACTGTGCTCTGTCCGTGGGGTGGTGTTGTCAGGCCGATGGCCTTGGAGACAGGCTATTTTCTGCGACATCAAAGCACAAACAGGTGTGTACCCCATAAGAACCATTTGGAACTTTTTGTTCTCTTTTTAGATTTGCTTTCACTTTTATTTTGATTTGATCGAATTTGACTCATTTTTCTGCAGACATTAATCTTAAGAAACCAGGACATTAGGAGAGATAACTGTGAATCATGATAAAATCTTAGTGACAAATAAGCATCTGATAACAAAATATTTCCTTTTTTACATACTATAGAGACAGCAAGATTAAATATTTAAAATAAGGGTAGATTTGTTTTCCTTCCATAAAAGGGTTCCAATTTGCTTACTGCTTCTGACTACATTTCTGTCCGGATAGGTATCTGTGACCTTTCCCTATAGGCTACTTTGAAGTTGGCACAGCCCCAGGATGAGGATGGAAAAGGAGTAAAAGAATCTGGAAGGACCTAGGATTTCAGGCTCAGTGAGAAATCAGTTTAACCAAGTTGGAGCAGGGTTGGAGCAGGGTGGGGGTGGGGGGAGCTGAACTCTGGGGAGGATAGAGTAGAGACCCATTTTAGGATGTTTTAACACTTACCCACTGAGGAGAGATTTCAGTACATTTCACACCAACTGGGAGGTCATTTAGGCAAGTAGTTTCCAAACATTTTGATTCCTTGCCTGTCAGTAGAGGAAATTTTCTTTTAAAGATTTTATTTTTGTTTATTTTTAGAGAGAGGGGGAAGGGAGGGCAAAAGAGAGGGAGAGAAACAGTTATCGGTTGCCTCTTGTACACACCGCCACCAGCGATCAAATCCACAACCCAGGCATGTGCCCTGACCAGGAATTGAACTGGTGACCTTTCGGTGTACGGGATGGTGCCCAACCAACTGAGCTATACTGGTCAGGACTAATAGAGGAAATTTTGGTCGTATACTCTGATTATTAAATACTTATTTAATAATATAATGTATATAACTTTTAATTTGTGTATTAAATATTTGATAATGTTTTTATCTTTAAAAATAACTTTAAAATCAACCTTACTGAGGTATGATTTACGCACAATAAAATGTGCCCACGTACAGTTGAAGAGTCTCGACACATGGTGGTTACACCATGTAAGGACCACCATCAAGATAAAGAAAACTTCTATCCATCCTACAGGTTCTCTTGGGCCTCTTCTAAATTAACCAGCTAATTCCCTCTACTGCTGTCAATCCAGGCAACGACTTTTGTACTCTTTTAGATAGAAAATAAATATAAAGAGTTGCAACATTTTCTCCCACATGCTGGTGGAGCAATCTTGGGTGGCCCCCAGCGCTGAAGTGGTACTTCCTGGAATGGCTGTATGTCGGCATCACCTGGGGGAAACTTAGGAAAATGTGGATTCCCAAGTCACAGGTCAGACCTGGTGCAGCAGGAGCTGGATGGGGCCCGGAATCTGCATTTTAACTATCCGCCTAAGGATTCCTGCGCAGAGGTTCAGGAACCACACTTTTAGAACCAGTATGTGAGGAGCAGCACCCCCTGGCAGAGGGCAGAGGCAAGGTTTTCTGTGGCTTCATGGCTTGGAGGGATAAGAGAGAAATGGATTCTTTAGTGCAGAGTGAACAGAGATGAAGAAAACTGTTTTCCCCAAGGTTAGGGTGACCTATTTGTTACTTATATGTAATAGAATCACGAGATACACAGAAAACTGTGGACATACCAGTCACCCCATCAAGAAATATTTCTAGTGTGGCCCACGGGCCCTGGATTGCAGCCTGCTCATGAGCTCCATCTCTAGAGGGTCTTCCTGGACCCAGGAGCAGACCCTGGTGGCCCTGGAGGCTTGTTGGGGAGGTGATTCGCGTTTTGAGAGGAGGGGCTTCAGGCTGGAGGGGATGAAGTTGCTTCAGGTCTGGGAAGGCCCCCAATATGGTCTGTACCTCAAGAGCCCTGATAAGACACCGTGACTCAGCTGTGACTGCCCCTGGCAACACTAGAGGAGACTTCAGCTTCCACAGCAGCAGGAATGTCATCCCCTCTGGGGCCTGGAGGGAGATCCGGCTGTGATTGCAGAGCAGTGAGCTGTGCACTGGGCAGATGTAGGCCACCGCAGTGGCCTCTACCCGGCCTGAGCCTCAAGCTGCCCTTGGCTGCCCCAGCATTCACCTGGGACCAACCGCCTCTGTGCACAAGACCTTGAGCCCACCCTGCGGCTGCCCTCCTTTCCCAGACCACCTCCCTGCTCACCTTCCACCCCAGCCCAGAGCAGCTGAGCCAACTTTACGCGCCTTTTGGTGTCCTAAGCCAGAGAGATGTTGGACCAAATCTTTCGTACCGAAATGCCAGACCACCTTTGGGGTGTCTCCAAAAGTGGGTGATTTTACCTCCCTTAGCCCTACACCAAAGGGGGAGACATTAAAATTTGTTGTGCTGTGCCAAAAAAAGAGAGAGAAATATTTCTTGAGTACAAACAGTAAACTATTCTAAAAGCTTTTGCCCCTTCCTGTCTCACTAAAGGAATCCTCAAACACCGTTATTTTAATGTTCTTCTTAACTCCCAAGGGGATTTACGTTGGGAAGTTTGGCAGGGGGCGAAGGGGCCTGTGTGAGGAGGGGAGCCCTGTCTGTCCTACTGTGTCTAATCCTCAAGCAGCGCCGCCGCCACCCCCTGCTCTTCACTCTTCTCACTGCCTACATTTTTTCTCCGTCCTGATGCGGATAGCTCCAAAACTTTTGTGCTCGTTGGAGTCCCTTGCAAAATCTTTGGAAAACACTCAGGTGCGCACCCCCCCTCCCCCGCTCCCTCGACATTTTGATCAAATGGGTAAGAGGTATGATTTGGGCCTTGGGATTTCCCTTAAGTCCCTAGGTGGTTCCAGTGGGCAGCAGAGTTAGGGAACCACTCATTTAGGGGACTGGAGAAACAAGTGAAGACTGAGGAGATTGTCCGCTGTGACGGACGATTATTGGGTGGCATCAGCGCTGCCACCTTGGTGCCACATGAGAGTGTGCAGTTCCTGGAGAAGGCACTCACCTCTCCCATCCTCAGCGGACCCGTCCCCCTGCCCCCACCCGTCCCCCTCCCCTCTGCTGCCCGGAGCCTTGCAGTCTCCCAGCTGCATTCCTGTGTCCAGGTGGCCTCCAGCTGCCAGCAGCCCCAGCAGGTCTGCACCCTGCGCTCTCTGTGTTGCTGCAGTCAGCTGCGTTCTCTGCACCTGCTGCTTTCCTGGTGCTACAGTTGTGGTTACGGCAGGCCCAGCCCTTCACCTCCACCCTTTCTCCCCCGACCCCGTTGTTCTTGCTCCTGTGCTCTCCACGGGCCTGCTCCGGTCTGCCGTCTTACTGCGGGTTCCAGATTCATTGAACCAGCCCTGCCTCTAGTAACGTGGCAATTTAATTTTGAACATCAGAAGTACAGACACGGAGGACAGGAACGTCACGGCTTTAAAAGAAGTACTTCATCAGGATTTTTCACTGATGACATTTGATTTTTTAGGCCAGTGGTTTCTCGATTTCATTTTTCACACATCCTGGTTCCTTTTTCACCTGACTTACGTCAGGGTGAGCTATTTCCTGTTTTCTGTACAAATTAGGTGCCTCTTTGTTTTTATCTCCCCCCCACCCGCCCATGTGGTCCTGGGAAGCAGAGTGGGGAGAGAGAGAAGGGAGGGGGTATTTTGACACAAATTACTGTAAAAAACCAAGGCTTTCCCTTCTGTTATTGTCTTTTTCCTGTTTCCTGTTGGTCTGGTTGGGCAGACAGTGGGTGCTGTGTTTACTCGCTGTGTTGACGACCTGCGACCTGCGAAGTGCAGCAGCTCAGAGGTGACGTCTGGTTCAGGAACCCAACCTAGAGTCTAATCTGACAAGTGCAGCCAACGATTCTCAGCCCTGACTGCACAGCAGAGTCACCTTGGGTCCCCCTCTGGTCGAGCTAAGCCAGTTTCTGTGGGTGTGGCCCAGGTTTAGGTAGTTCTAAATACTCCTGTCAGTAGAAGAAACATTGAAACCTGTGGAAATTTTTTGAATTTATTTGAGCCAAACTGATGACAGTTGCTGGGAAGCAAATCTCAAGAGACTGAGAAAAAGGCTCCAGAGAATGGCAGTTTTGCGACTGATTTCATACATTACAATCAAAAGAGGAGGCATAAGGGGTTACGTGAAACCCATTGGTGATAGATTAGGGAGGGGAGTGCAAGCAAAGTGGGGAACTCTCTGGGATTGGAGGAAAAGTCAAACAGACACGTTTTTGCGGAGGTGGGTGCAGTAGAATTAACAGTTAACAATTCCCACGATAATAATAACAGTGAGAGGAGGATTTGTGTCTCAGCCCTGGTGTGGTGGTTGTACTTTGAGGGACCCGGAAAAAGGAAATTTACTTTGATATTGCAAAGGTATGTTACCAGGCGTTGTAGTGAAAAAAGAAAAAAAAAAAAAGAAAAGACCGCAGACAGGCTCAGTTAAGGTCAAGATTGACCTTTGTTAGGGGAAAAAAAACCAGCGGAGGACATGACCACCCACCATGACTCATCTTTTGTTAGGAAGTTTTAACTTCAGACTGGCCGCTGTGGTTACTTTAGGTCTGAGTCTGTGAGGCTGCCACGCAGGCATCCTGGAACTCCTCAGTTTCAGCACGTGGCCAGCCTTTGGTCCCCACTCCCCCGTTGATTACTAGATGTAACCAGGGATGACAACCATCCCCAGCCTAGGCCCCATCCCAGGTGGGGGAGGATGTACTGCCAGAGTTAAAATAACATTTTGTTCTGTGGCTGGAAGAGCTAAGGGAAAAGGTCATTGGTATTTAAGCTTCTGGCCTGAGATTCCTGAGAGAGAGACACGTCTGCCTCTTCCAAGGCCATCTTTGCTGTTTTTAAAAGCTATCTTTTATCCCAACTCCGGCTGTTCGGACTGGAGTTTATCTGCTCCAAGTGCAGGCAGCATTCTGCAAACACTTCTTTTTCCCTGAACAGTTAGTTCCAGGGGCTTGTAGGCGAGCTCTTGACTGTTGCAGAAGGTGGGGAGTCCCGTGGCCACAAACCAACCTGAGGTGCTGTCCCCCTTTGTTGGAAGAAGGAACCTAATGGACCAGCAGCCTCAGCATGTCCCAGGACCTGGTTTGAAATGCAAATTCTCAGCCCCCCCACCCCCCACACTGACTGATCAGAAACTGGAGGGGGGCCCAGCAATCTGTGTTCTGACAAACCCTCTAGACAAACCCTCTGACAAATCCTCTGGAGGATTCTGATGTGGACAGAAGTTTGAGACGCACCTGCCCGGTCTGGGGTGGGGCCTGGGAATTTGCTTTTCCGACGGCCTCCCAAGTGATGTCTGCCCGCCCAGGTTCCTCAGTTTGAGAGCCGGTGGCTTAGAGAAGCCCAAGTCGCCCTGGGAGAATGTCACACCATTTCTTGGCTTAAGCCTCCTAGCCAGTATTAGGGAGCTGGAGCTGGGACAAAGCGATCAGAAGAAAGTGGAAAGGAAGCTTCCGCCACCTTAAACCCAAACATGGAGGCGTCAGCCCCTAACCGTGCGGGTGCTGCTGAGCTTCTCTCCTCAACTCCAGTCACAAGAAAGAGTTTCCGTCATGTCACGGTCACGTACGGTGTCCCTGCAACACTGTTTACACAGTTTGCACGCATTCTCTCTCCTTGGACTCTGCTCTCAATTTTCCCTTTAGTCCAGGGGAACAATGGTTTAAATAATCCAGAATGTCTTTTTTTTTTTCTTTCTGATTTGGAAAAGTTTCAGATGTCTGTTTTTGTTTTCCCAGATTCGTTTTTTGTTTGCGTTTTGAGACCTGGATTCAGTTATCAGATCTTCCTTTTGTTTGAGTCATCTTTGAATTCTCGTTTTCTCCAGCCTCGGTTTCCCAAAGTAAAAAGTGAACTGTTACCTCATGAGATTATTGTGAGGACGAAACTGAATGGCAGACGCAGAGTTCCTGTCCGTTAGTAAATGTGTAATAAACGTTAGTTTCTGTACTTCTGGTCTTCTCCCAAATGGGTGAGCACAAACTGCCCCCACCCCCGGCTGATCGATATGCTGAAATTAGGGCAAAGATAAAGCTGCTGAGAAGTTGGGAGAAGTCTAAGGCCCCCCACGGAGGGGGGCTGCAGGTCGGAAGCCGCGGGTGGCCACAGATATTGCAGACTGAAGCGGGGTTCAAGGTCTGAGTGTTGCAGAATCTAGAGGAGCCAGCAGCTTGGAGGAGGGAAATGAGAAGTGAAACTGGGCCCTCAGCTGGGCAGCAGCGAGGCCCCAGCCAGTGCAGGGAGTTCCCGGGGGGTGGGGAGGGGGAGCCTCCTCCTTTGCGTTCAGGCAGAGGGACCCTGCTTAGGCTGCCTGGCTGCCTTTGGTTATTTAGAGGAAATGTTGACTTCAGGGACCTTGGAAATGCCCCACTCCTCAGTTGGGACAGGACAGACACAGGTATGACCAGAGCGGCATCTCTCTGGATCCTGGAGAGGGCTGGGTCCGCTTCTGTGAACCACAGGAGAGGTGCCATAGCCTTGGCTCAGTGTTCAGGATGTCTGGATAGGAGCTAAAGGAAAAGCAAAGATTCTTAATTCCCTCTGATTAACACTTGACAAGTTATCTCGGAGCCGGAGGGCAGATCCTGTCTGGCTAGTGGTGGGGTGTTTGGCCCAGGTCATTTTCAGCCCTGGATCCAGGGGATCATTCATGACCATAGCCAGAGGCTGAGATAGATGCCTTACGAGGTAATGGGGCTCACACACACACCTGGTGAGGCTGCCTGGAGGGGCTTTCTGTTTGGGGCTGGAGACTCGACTCAACCAGCAGAGCCCAGCTCCCATGGGGTTGGGGGAGCGATAAGGTGGAGTCTTAGCTTAGCTGCCTAGGGCTCTGGGAGGTGAGGACAGCTGAGGGGAGCAGTTATCTGGAAGCGCAGAACCCAAAAGCCAGCAGAGACGGAGGTCAGCCTTATCAGGGAGTGCCAGGAACACGAAAAGCTGGGGCCGCGGGAGAAAACGCTGGGATAGAGCCATCCCAGCCGTTGCCAGAGCCTGACCAGCCGCCCTTGACCCTGCGGGAAGCACAGTGTGTGGGAGGGCTGGTCGGGTTTCAAGGTGGCCGATTGATTCTGTGATTTTGCTCCGGAGGCTCCACAGCTGGATCTGAAGGCAATTCCGGGGGCAGGGCTTCAGAAGTGCCTTCCACACAGCCAGCAGCATGTGAATAAATGACTTTCAGGAGGTTAATATTTGGATGTTTACATTTAAAAACAAGTGATCAGTTTCAATGAGATAATTTCGCAAAGTCAGTTGCATTTCCGTTTACCAGTAACAATGAACTATTAAAAATTATTAAAAAATAATACTGGCAACACATAAAGGTTTGATATTTAGGAAATGAAAGAACTATGAAAAGAAAGATTTTAATTCTCAATAACGAAAATGGAACAAGATAAATAAAGGGAGAGATTTACTTATTAAGTGCAAATTAAAAATACAAGTATTTCATACCTACTGAAGAAGCAAAATAATGAAACTCAATGTTAATGTGCTTGGTAGGGAAGTATTCGTACTCTCACATGGGTATGTTTTCTGGGGAAACACAGGCTGCCAAGAAAATAATTGTGTCATTTGGGGAGCACTCGCAGGAAAAGAGAAAGTTATTTGTACAAAGGTAGTTGTAGCCACACCGTTTGTATAGTGCAAATCTGGCCATCACCTGACCATCTGACAATTTGATAGTGGTTGTGCAAGTAGAAAATATGAATATTCCATCATATGAATGACTTAAAGTCATAAATCTGAGGACTTTGGCCATACTTTAGATGGCGTATGTCTGTTAAAACGTGGAATGTGGAATGAGTGTGTTATGTGGACACTGACAACTATCAAACGACTATTTGTCTGATGTAGAAGACATCAGTGCTCTCTGGACTTCTCAGTGGTCTAAATCAGTGCCTCTTGGCCCTGGCCGGTGTGGCTCAGTGGACGGAGTGCTGGCCTGTGAACCAAGGGTCACCGGTTCGATTCCCAGTCAGGGCACATGCCTGGGTTGTGGATCCGGTCCCCAGTAGGGGGCATGTGAGACACAACCACACACTGATGTTTCTCTCCCTCTCTCCTTCCTTTCCCCTCTCTCTAAAAATAAATAAATAAAATATTTAAAAAATAAGTAAAATATTTTAAATCAGTGCGTCTTGGACTTCAATGTGATTACATCATTTGGGTGTTTTCTTAAAAGGTGGGTTTTGATTCAGCAGGAGTGGGGTAGGGTCAGAGATTCTAAATTTCTTTTCTTTTTTTAAGATTCTGTTTATTTATTTTGAGACTGAAGGGAAGGGAGGGAGAAAGAGAGGGACAGAAACACCAACACGTGGCTGCCTCTCATGCGCCCGCTACTAGGGACCTGGTCTGCAACCCAGGCATGTGCCCCGACTGGGAATCGAACCAGCAGCCTCTTGGTTCACAGGCCAGGCGCTCAGTCCAGTGAGCCACACCAGCCAGGGCAGGAGATTCTAAATTTCTGACAAGTTCTCAGGTAATGATGGTGCTGCTGGTTCTCCCACCACACTTTGGAGAGCCAAGACCTAACGTCCTGTATGGTAGCCACAAGTCATGTGGCTCCACAAATTCAAATTAATTAAAGGAAAAGAGAAAATTCAGTTCTCAAGCCTTCCTAGCTCTATTTCAAGTGTTCCGTAGCCATTTGGACTTCTATCTTAGAGAGTTCTGATGAGACATCGAAAGTTCTATTGGGGACAGTGTTGACTTAAGTCATCAAAGCTTTAATGCGAAGGGGATTTTTATCTCTTTCTATGGAGCTGTTTGAAGTAGATAGTGAAGAGCTTGCTCTATCCCTTTGCAGTCACAGGTCACACAGGTACACATCGGTGTATAAGACGTAGATGAGATAAAGCAGTGAACAACTTCCCGTGATTAGAATCTTTGATAAGTGGATTTCAGGTTTCTCATTGACTTGATTGTCAGTCCATAGATGTGTTGTTGTCCTAATTATTCTTTGGCTGTCGATGGGCAATGATTCTAATAAATCGGTTTGAGTTTCTTTGCTAATTTTTCCTCTTCTCACATATTAATGTGTACTAGAGGAGATACGGTTCAAAGAAGTATTGCAGTAATGTAAAGTATAGATGTGTATAGTTTGTGAAAAAAAATACAGCTCTCCCTCCCCCATCTAGGTGTCTAATCAGTTTATATTTTTAAAGTATATCTTTTAAGCAGGATCAATCTGTATTGGTAATCAAAGGATATATGGTCTTGATCTTCGATGACTAAAAGTTTGCTGGATGATTTCTTTTTTCTTTTCTTTTCCTTTCTCTATTTTTCTTTCTTTCATTTCTTCCTTTCAGTTGGAAATACTGACGATTGCCATTTTCTTTCAGGAATTTATGCAAATATTCTCATGAAGTTCTCTCAGAAGAGAACTTTAGAGTTCTGGAACAACATCAGATCTCGGGACTAAACCAAGAAGAATTAGCAGTGCTTCTCATCCAGAATGACCCCTTTTTTATGCCTGAGGTAAGTTAGGACTGCTCAGTTTACGAGTCAGGAAGAATACGTAATTGGGAGTGTTGTGTCATGGATACGCTGGAGGGAAAAACTCGAAGTTAGCACCAGGGCTCTGCACCAACAAGTGGGTGTTGTCGAGTGACCTAGAAGATTCCAGCAGTTTCCTTCCTGTTTGAAGTTGATAAGAATTGGAGTCTGGAGTGCCTCCTCTCCTAGGCTGCTAGGGAGCCCTGTCGGAGCAAGTGTGATCTGAAGATGCAGTAGGACTAATTGATACTTTCCATCCTGGTGGCCTCCTGGAAGAGGTGAGCTTTGAAGGAAGGTTTTGGAAAAATGACAGGGTATATTGGTTGAGGTTATAGGCTAAGCTGTTGTAACAAGGGGACCCCAAAATGTAGTGATTCAAATAAAATATAATTTTATTTCGCTGTCACTTGATGGTCTAGGTCAAGGGTCATCAAATGTCAGCCCGTGAACCAAATTGGCCCGCCATCTGTTTTTATAAATAAAGTTTTATTGAAACACAGTCACACTCATTCATTTACATATGACCTACGGTTGCTTTCTTGATATAAATATGAGTTGAGTAGTTGCTACAGAGGCTGAATGGTCTGTAAAGCCTAAAATGTTTACTTGCTATCTGGTCCATTACAGAAAAAGTTTGCCAACTTTTGGTCTTGCCTAGATGTAGGCAGGCAGGTTGCCCAGTGGTCAGTAAGCAGAAGTAAACGGAAGGGAGGCAGTTTCCTTTTTAAAAGATGCGGCCTGTACATTGTATTCAGCACACCTGCTCGCATCTCACTGGTCAGAGCTTATCACGTGGTCACACTTAGCTGCAAGGGAGGCTGGGACGTGTAGTTTCTGTCTGGGTAATCATGTACCCAGCCGAAACTTGGGAGCTGCTATTACTGGAAGAAAGATGGGGACAATGGCACATAATGAACATTCTCATCCAGAAGAAATACTAACTTGAAACTCAGAGGATGCTGTTTAAAGAATGGTATCTGACCCAAGAAAAACCTTTGAGTAGAGACCTTAGCCTCACACAGAGAGGCACGAACACATGAAGGAGGGGGTAGAAGGGACGGAGGTAAATAAGCAAGGTTGAAATCCAGATGTGCCATTGTATTTGACAAGAGACCTATGAGGGACCTCCGGCAGGTTAAATACTTTTTGACTCTAAGCCCAGTGTGTTTCTCTGAAGATTTTAAAAACTTACGACTTGAAGGGTGTTTTGAGCTGACCGCTGAGCTCAGGAGAGAGAGGGGGGGGAGAGAGAGAGAGAGAGAGAGACAGACAGACATTCAAGGCACTCTATAAAAATGTGTTTGGGGAGGAAGAAGAGGGAAAGAAAATACATCCCATTTCCTCCCCCTGTGCATTCTTTCATCCAGCATTTGGATTTGCCTCCGTTCCCAGGAGCCCAAGGTTTAGAGGTTTTGTTCTGGGGTATCTGTGGCCCTTGGCCTGTGTGCAGCCCCATCCCCGATGGCTGCCAGCACAGGGGAGATGCCGTACACATCAGTCCCGTTCAAGGTCGTCCCGTTGACAAACAGGCATCCTCTCCTTTCCCTTTCACGTGAAGGAACGATGCGAGGAGGACTGGTTGTGACACTGAGAAGAACGTTGACTTGTGGTCCACCCTTAGCCTAGTGTCAAACTCGGAGGTTTGGAAAGGTCCCCTCATCAAGGTCTGACCTCTGCTTCTGTTCTCCAGAATCACCAAGAACTTCTTATTTCAAGTCCCTGTAGAAGAAGGGGAGTGGCCACTCTTCCTTCTCTGGGGAAGAGGTCAGCAATTAAGAACCTACCAAAAGGTTCTGTTGAGGGGACCTGGAAAAGCCCACGGACAAAAGACCCTCTCAGGGAGATGCTCTTATCATCCTTCCGTCACGGAGAGTCCGAGAAGGAGGCAGTGCCATATGACCCTCTATTTCCCCTTTTAAGAATTTAGAACTCCTGGTTAGTGGGTGGGGTGAGGAGGTTCATGCCTGAAGTTGATTTTTAGCTGGTAACTAAATTGCCATTTACCACTGGTCAGGGTTAAGGTCACAGACTGGAGACTGCACCGTTTCCTGAACTCTAGGAGTGTGAGGTTCCTTTAGTGTTCAATTGACCGGAGCATCGTTAGCATGTGTCTCTTTAAAAATGCTGGGGGAGGAGAACAAAAAACAATTTTTTAAAGATTTTTAAAATTTATTTTAGAGAGAAGGGAAGAGAGGGAGAAACATTGATGTGAAAGAGAGACGTCAAAGGTTGCCTCTTGTATGTGCTCTGACCGGGGATTGAACCCGTAACCCAGGCTTGTGCCCTGACCCAGAATTAACCAGCGACCCCCTGCTCCTCCGGAGGATGCCCAACCAACTGCGCCACGTTGGTCAGGGCGAGCAGGATATTTCTGTGGGGTTTTAGCAGGATGGGTCAGCCAGGTTCAGCTCCTCTCACGGAAACTTGGTCAAGGGTAGTCCTTCCATGGCTCAAAGTCCTGACTTAGCCACTACCTACCAGTGTGGTCTGGGACAAGGCATTTGATTTGTCTGCATGTCACTTCATTTGTTGTTCATTTTGCATTTGTTCAACTGCACTTAGGAAGGCCGGCAGGTGGTGGGCACTCAGACCTTGGAGGTGGCAGTGGACACCACGCGCTCCCTGCCCTAAAAAACTCAGAATGTTCACACTTTTTTAGAATGTTCAAGTGTTAGACAAGCCTGACTTCCTGGCATATAAACTTGTGAAATTGAAATGTACTCATGAAAGGAAATAATGTTTTCCTTTGTTCTGGTCTACCTAAGGCCAGGAGCATTCAAACTGAAATATCAGTGTGGTAATAGGAATGTTAAAAGTATCATTTGTGGAGTTGCTAATCTTTCTTTTTTTGCTAGAGCCTCTGGGACACTAGTGCTATAGCTTTAGTGTGAATTACCTGGAGGGTTTGTTAAAACACAGATTGTTGGTCCCCTGGCTGGTATGGCTCAGTGGCTCAGTGGATTGAGCACTGGCCTGCGATCCAAAGGGTTGCCAGTTTGATTCCCAGCCAGGGTACAGGCTTGGGTTGCAGGCCAGGTCCCCAGTAGGGGCCATGTGAGAGACAACCACACATTGATGTTTCTCTCCCTCTCTCTCTCCTTCCCCTAAAAATAAATAAAATCTTTAAGATGTTGGTTCCCACCTCTGATGGTTCTGACTCCAGGGTTTTGCATTTCTCCTAAGTTTCTGGTGGAGCTGATGCTGCTGGTCAAGGGACCACTTGGGACCACTTTGAGAACTGCAGATCTAGAATCAGAGCCTGGATCATAGGCCCTATAACAATATTGGTTCGAATCCGGCTTTAGAGGCTGTCTGTGTGATGGACTCGTGGTGGCTAGAGTCTGAATCCCTGTCTTTGCCACCTAGATAAGTTGATCTGGTTCGCTCAGAGTCTGTTGAAGCAACTTACAAATGTTTTGATCTTTAAGATTCTTCAGGTGATGATTCAAACATTTCCATTACTTTTTATATTTTGCACAAGACAGTCACATGTTTTATTATTGAATCTGCCTAACAATGAGGTTTAAGTGCACAGAGCAAATGTTTTCCTCTTTTACAGCAAAGGAAATGAAGGCTGGGAGTCAGTAATTCAAGTGAGGTGGTTCTAGGTTTGCAGACTTTGATCTTTTATTTATTTTTATTTAATTTTTTTAGTCCTCACCTGAGGATATGTTCATTGATTTTAGGGGGGTGGAGAGAGAGGGAAAAACAGAGAAACATCCATCAGTTGCTGCAGGGGCCCCTGTCCTGGGCGCCAGATGTGGGGGGGCTCCGCCCGCAGAGCCCCATCCCTCCGTCATGGATGAAAATAAAAACTACCAAGACATGACTGCTTGGGGAGGAAAGGTGGTCAAACTCTCAGAGGAGAATGACCCAGAGCCCCTTCCTCACTAGGCTTTTATTGGGCTCAAGAACATGGGAATACAGGTATGTCAGGAGGCAAGGATCAAACAATGGTTAACATTTCAAAGAAATCTGAGAGCTTAATCTGAGTCAGTGTCTGTCCGGAAAGGGGGTTGCCAAACTTTGGGAGACAATCTCATTTCCTCCTGGGACACTTATCATTTAAGTGAGTGCACTCTTATCAAAGCAGGTTTCACAGGACTTTAGGAATTCTTTCTTATGCCTGATCACCCAGGGAACCGTCCTGGCCAGCACAGGGCTGCACCATTTGCCCTCATAGTTTCAGGCTTTAAGGCGATTAGGAAGCAGGAGACATCTCCCAGACAGAAATGAGGACTCCAGCTATGTCAGAATAGCCGGGGGGGCGAGGGTCCATCACATCTTCTTTGCTGCAGCCCCCCGACCCCAGTCCTTCCATGAGGGCCTCCCAAGTGGTTGTGTCTGGTTTAGGTTGCCCCTCCCATGAGGAGTCTTACCTGTCATTGACTAACCAACCAAGCATTGGGGCCAGAGATAGATGAGGCAGAAGTAGTGCTCCTTCCAGGGAGATAAGCTTTGTCTCCTTAGTAGGTCACGTCCTCTTGACAGAACAGACCCAGATGAAGTGGGTCCCTTGGCTCTTACACAGCCCACCATAGGGTGAGGGTTACAACTCCTGAAACCAGGCTGAATGGTCTGCAACAAGTTGCCTCCTGTACACTCCCTGACTGGCACTGAACCCACATCCTAGGTATGTGCCCTGATTGGGAATCGAACCTGCAGCCTTTTGGTGTGTGGGATGACGCTCCAACCAAGTGATCTTTCCGGCCAGGGCTAGCTTGCAGACTTTTAAACTAATATCTTCCAGTCCTGCATTACATGGTCTGGCTTCAGGCATAACAATATTTATTCTGCCCTCCTTTCAGTAAGAACTACATCTCCATAGATAAAGAGCTACATCTTCATAAATACATAGATATGTATATTTACGTAGATATATAAGAATTCTCTGTCTTGGCTGATCTTTTGAGAAACATTGCCACATTCTGCCTAGCAGAGACTGGGGTCTGAGTTTTCAATAGTTGCAGGTAAGACCAACCTGTCTTTTAATTGCTGAATGAGTTGATATCCAAAAGTGGGCCTTCCTCTTTGGGGTGCCCTTACAATGTAGGGCTCACGTTTGGGTCCTGTTGTATCCCATCTGTAGCTTGCCAACCTTACTTTGATTCTTCCAAAGCATTATCGAATTCACGTTTCTTTTAGAGAATCCTCAGGCCTCTTCTGCCCCCAATGAACGATCCGTTGACTATAATTCCTGAAAGACTGTGGAATTTGCCCACGTTTTTTTCCCCTTTGGTGTATCGCTGCTTGCTTCTGAAAGGTTTGTGTGGTTGAACCTCCCTTAATGAACGTGTGGCCGATAGAGAAAAGGGTTTTGTCTCTGGCTGTTCTCGTTTCTGTAGATCTGCAAAAGTTACAAGGGAGAAGGTCGAGGACAGATTTGCGACAAGCAGCCACCGTGCGAAAGGCTCCACATCTGCGAACACTTCACCCGAGGGAATTGCAGTTACGCCAACTGCCTCAGGTCCCATAACCTGATGGACAGGAAGGTGCTGGCGGTCATGAGGGAGCATGGCCTGAGCGGGGACGTGGTGCAAAACATCCAGGACATCTGCAACCACAAGCACAGCCGGAAGAAGCACGGGCTGCGAGGTGAACACTGCGTACATGTTGATGAGCAGGGTGGTCAGAAGGAAAGGGGCGTCGCAAGGGAGGAGGAGCTACCTGCGGTCACTCTACTTCACCACAGAAAACTCACCTCATTTCCCCTCTCAGACCTTGTCCATGTTTTTTACACAATTGTTACGTAATTACAGGGTGGGCAAAAGTAGGCTTACAGTTGATTGGAAAAATAATAAATAATAACACAAGAATGAACTGTTGCATGTTCTCACAACTGTAAACCTACTTTGCCCACCGCTGTATAATCGTAGTGTACATGCGATTTTGCAGTTTGGTTTTTTCACGCTAAGCACTCTTCCCCCCACCCCAACCAGGTTTTAAAAAATGTTTAGCATTTTTCTAAAAGCTACTTGATAAAGCTTTTTTGTTTAATGAAAAAATATTTTTTTTAGACTCACCAGTTCACCTTCCGTCACAATTATTTTATCACTTTCTCTGTATATGTCTGTATAGATACTCACACACACACACAACATTTCTGTGTTTAAAGCGTCTGAGGTGTGGCGTCCTCGGGAGAGTCCTAAATCTATCAGGATGGGCCTCCGGAATACGAGGCCATTCTCTTACATAAATCACAATACAGTTACTACAGGAAACTTAGCATTAACATATACAATTTAATTGATTGTCCTCAGCACTGTTCTTTAAAAATTAGCTTGTTTTCATTTTTAAACTGGTAAAATAGAAGAGATGGTCGACGGTTTTAACCATTCTTAAGACAGTGCAGTGGCGTTAAGTACATTTGCGTTATCGTGCGAGCATCATCATCATCTGTCTCCCAGACTTTTCCATCTTCCCAAACAAATTCAAATCCTCTCTTCCCCCTGCCCGCTCTACCCCCTGTCCTCGCCCCTGGCAAGCATTTACTTCCTGTCTCTACGAATATGATTACTCTGGGAATCTCATAGAAGTGGAGTCGTAGGGTATTTGTCTTTTTTTGTGACTGGCTTATTTCACTCAGCGTAATGTCTTCAAGGTTCATCCAGTCCTGTGATAGCATGTCAGAATTACCTTCCTTTTAAAAGAATTTTATTAAACAGTTTTTGTATATGTTAAATTAAAAATTATTTATTGATTTTTTTTTTTGAGAGAGAGAGAGAGAGACATTGATTTGTTGTTCCACTTACTTATCCATTCATTGGTCGCTTCTCGCGTGTGCCTACGTGCCCGGACCAGGGAGCAAACCCACAACCTCGGCATGTTGGGTGACGCTTCCAGCTGACTGAGCTCCCCAGCCAGGGCTAACGTTTTAAAATTTTGTGTAAAAATACACTTAACGTATAATTCAGTACATTCAGGTTGTTGTGCAACCACTCTCCAAACTCTTTTCATCTTGAAAAAGCAAAACCCATTAAACAGTCACTTTCCACTTCCTCCTCTCCCCAGTTCCCGTTAACCACCATTCTAGTTTGCTTCTGTGAATTTGACTACTTTATTTTTTTAAAAGATTTATTTATTTATTTTTAGACAGAAGGGAAAGAGAGGGAGAGAAATGTCAATGTGTGGTTGCCTCTTGTGCGGCCCCCACTGGGGTACCTGGCCTACAACTCAGGCATGTGCCCTGACTGGGAATCGAACCAGTGACCCTTTGGCTCGAAGGTTGGCACCCAATCCACTGAGCCACACCAGCCAGGGCTTGACTACTCTAGGTAATTCACATGAGTGGAACCACACAGGATTTGTCTTTTTGTGATGGTCTTATTTTTACTTTGCATAATGTTTTCCAACTTCATTCTCATTGTAGCCTGAGATTCCCTTCCTTGTTAAGGCTGAATAATATTCCATTGTGTGTATACTCATCCACCGATGGATACTTGGGGTGCTTCTACCCTTTGGCTATTGTAAATAATGCCATTTTGAATATGGGTGTACAAATATCTCTTTGGGACCCTGCTTTCAATTCTTCTGTGTATATACTCAGTGGAATTGCTGGGTCACATGGAAATTCTGTGCTTAATTTTTTTTAGGAACTTCCATACCATTTTTTGTAGTGGCTGTACTATTTTACGCTGCACCAGCGATGCTCCAGGGTCCTGGTACCTCTACCTCCTCGCCAACACTTATAAGTTTCTGTTTTATTTTGCTTTTTGAATAACAGCCATCATAAAGGGTGTAGAGTGAAGAGTACTGTTTCTTAAGCCCTTTTATATTGTTGAATGGCATGAACGCATGCAGTTTTTAATGTCTTTATGAGGTGGATGTTGAAGAGATGTATTTCGTGAACCATAGAGAAGACATCACTCTAAGGTTCTGTAAGAGGAAATAAACAGCTAAAGCTCCTTGCATTTGAGAAATGCTTCATAGTTTACACGGCAGGGACGTTTACCTACAATACGTCCTCGTCATCCCTCACGGCCGTGTCATGAAGAAAGGCCTCGTTTAATGGGTGGGGAAGCCGAGTCTTGGAAATTTTAAGTGATTTTTACTCCAAGCAGCCTTAAATCATTTTTAGAAGAGTGCGGGGTCATTCTGTGAATAAACAAACATAATGTTTTCAAGGCCTCACACCGCTGGACAGCTGCAGAGAGGTTTTCAGCGCCCTCTGCGCTTTCTCAGCAGGGGGCCTTCTGGGGGAATGGGTTTTAGGAGGGTTTCCCAATATGAATTTTATTCATTTATTTTTTAAAATATTATTTTGTATTAGTTCCAGGTGTACAGCATAGTAGTTAGACAATCTCGCACTTTACCAGGTGATCCCCCTGGTATTTCTGGGACCCACCTGGCACTGTATAGAGTTATGACAATAGTATTGATTATGTTCCTTCCCTCCGCTGGACTTTACATCCCCGTGACTGTTTATACTCTCAGTCTGTACTTCTCAATCCCTTCACCCTTTTCTTTTCTTTCCTCTTTTTTCATTTAATCTTTATTGTATTTTTTCTATTACCA
Organism: Glossophaga mutica; assembly: GCA_039655065.1. NCBI lineage: Eukaryota > Metazoa > Chordata > Mammalia > Chiroptera > Phyllostomidae > Glossophaga > Glossophaga mutica. Next base: position 11,073,821 of record CM077313.1, read on the forward strand.
TTTAGTTCCCTCATACCCCCTGCACCCAGCAAAATCCACACCGTTGTCTGTGTCCATAAGTCCTTTCTCCTTTTGCTCAATCCCTCCACCTCCTCACCAGCCCCCCAAACTAGCTGTCATCCTTCCCCCTCTTCACCCAGTTCCCCAACCCTTCCGGCTCTCTGGCAACCATCAGTCTGTTCTCTGGCTCTATGCCAATACGAATTTATTGTATGTGAGCGAGATCTTTATTATCACTGTAGTTAATCTGCTTAATTAACTGTTTTGTTGACAGGAGGAGGATGTTTGCTTTTACCATGTTTCTGCTGCCCTCTGGGTTTGGAAGAGAAAGGACCTCCCTTCCCCCCCTTTCCCCACACACACCAACGCAACTTGTACACCCCACACAGACACACGGCGCGCACAGCACTCACCACACGTGCACATCTCACACCAACTCTATAGCACACGTGCACACCACATGCGCACACCTCACGCACACTCACCAACTCTTATGCGTGTCGCACAATCCCTCCTGACTCAGATGTCTAGAGAGAGGCCAATTCTTTTTTTGCTGCTCACTTACATTTCAGCGTGTGGGTAGGGGCGGCAAGGGCTACTTGAAGAGCTCAGGGAAATTTTCTGGTCGAAGTGAGGTTCGACCTTGAGCCTGTCATTTCATTGCTTTTGTTTTAAGTTTTGTGAATCTGTAACTTGTTAGCTACACCAGTCCCGCAGTAGGGGCAAAGTGTAGATGATTTTTGGGAAATCCTGCTTCATTTGCACTGGTCTGTCTCTCCATTCACTGCAGCCGTGGTGGGCAGTCCCATCTAAGAGTTTGGGGGGTTCGGGGCTTCATATGAGTCCCAGGAGAGAGGCTGACAAGAGCCAGCCAGGGCCAGCTGTGTCCTGCTGTGCTGACATTCAGGATTTTCACACACCATGTGTAGCGGGACTAGCCATTTAATAGCAAGCCTGGAAAGGCCAAGGAGGGACCGGTGGTCAGAACTCAGTCAGGGTAACACCCGTTTTCCTTGTTCTTATCTCTCGCTAGCTCCTCCCGCCCATCGTCGGGACGCGGCTCGCAGGGGGAGAGGCAACGCGGCATACAGAGGTAGAAGCAAGAGTAGAGATCGGTTCTTTCAGGGCAACCATGAATTCCTTCCACCCGTCTCAGCTCCAACGGAGAGAGGTGGCACACCCAGTCCAGATCAAATCAGCCGCAGGTCCCCCCTGGACAACGGGCCTGTCGAGGATCTCACCTTCAAGTTCACGCATCTGGGAAGTCATGATGGCTCTCAGCCTTCCTCTGCCTCTTCTAAGGCCGCCAACCTTGGAGGACCCGGGCACGGGGGAGGAAGCCAGAGGTTTTCGGAGAATGGCAGTCTAGAGGGCCTCTTATACGGCAACCACGGCGGTGCTCAGCCGGCTTCTGAGTTCACATCACCTCCCAGCTGGAAGGGCGCCACATCCTGGCCGAACGACCGAGACGCCAGTGGTGAAACCGTAACCACTGGTAAGAGTGTGGGCACGCATTCCTCGGGCCACACGAATATCGAGGGCAGAAGTGGGAATGCAGATGTCCAGCATTTCCACCTTTTTAACAATCATTTTGATGGAATGGCCGCAGATACCACTTCCACGGGTTCTTTAAGTTACAGAACCCCAACCCTCAGACAGAGAGAAAAATGGTTACGTTGGAATCAGGAAAGTGGAACCGCTCACCCTAATCTCAACACCCTCGTGCCAGATGACGATACACACAGAGAGAAGGTGTTTCGGGCTGGTGAACCGGGCCACGTCGCACCGAACAGCCCGAGTAAAATTGCCTGCGAGACTACCGGTGCCACTGGTTTAGGCTTAACACCGGCCGCCAGGATGGATAACGATGTGCTGCGCTCCGCAAGCCAGAGTCTGAGAACCCAGGTCCTGCCCACCCTTGGGGAGACCACCGGCCCCACAAAAGTCAGCACTCTGCCCAAGGTCCCGCCTTTGTCCCCATCCTCAAGCAATGGAGCTACAGCGTCTGATGCCTATGGCCAGAACTCTGCTAAAATCTCTGTCACCTCTGCCAGTAAGCTCACGGGGAGGACCCCAGATGGTGTTCTGAGTAAGTTGCTGAAGGACAGAGGGGACCCCATGTCTTGTGTGTGCAGTGGGACAGCTGTGGCTGGTGGTTTCTCTCTGGATGTCCCCCAGCAGTTATTAAAGTGCATCAAGTTTTAGAGGGTTTGGGGTGAGGGGTGGTACTGATGAGGAGACTGACGTAGAAGATGGAGAGACCAACCGGTACAGGAGTGTAGAATAAACTGCTACCTGTATTGAGAACAGCAGTAGTTTGACCGTGGTTTAAGAAATCAACGTAACTCCCGTATACCCTGATGTTCGTGTTTGCTTTTCTGGAAGGCTTGTCATGAGCGACCCATCCATCAGTCAGGGATTTTTCTTGACCATGGCCCGGTTTCAGATATTCTTTCCCACTGTGAGATCAGGTACCTTGGGTTTTGGTTTAAACATTCAAATCAGCATACATACATCCTCTTCTGTCTTACAGATTCCCTGCGTGACATCGAGCGTGACTTGGATAATCTCAGCTCCAAGGAAATTTGTCTTGACCATCTGAATAAGCACTGTCAACGTAGTGAGTAAATTAAGGTCTTTCTTGACGCAGAAACTATTAACAGTAATAGGGCCAACATTTACTGAGCCTTTGCTATAGGTCAGGCACGATGCTAAGAACCTTACACGCAGCTTCAAACTTTACATCAACCTGAGAAGTAGGTTCTGTCGTTAACCCATTTTACAGATGTGGAAACTGGAGGCATGGAGATATTAAGACCTTACATACACAAGTAGCCAGTTTGGGATATTTGACCCTAAACTGTCCAGCTTGCCTGTGTTCTTCACCAATGCATGATACTATTTTTTGTTCTTTCGCAATTAAGTTTTAGCTGAACTATTATACTTAATCAGGGACCCATCTTTCATGTGCTAAAAGCAAGCAAACCAACAACAAATTACAAAAACAAAGGGATCCTAGCAGACACATTTGCAAGTTCATTTCCTGTCATTATTTAGGCGTCTCCTGGGCCACGTGTACTGAAGAGACTTGTGCTCCACACGACCAATGATCTGTTTGTCATTCTAGTTGAAGAGCCACACATGGTCACTGTCCCCTCCCACCGGGCTCCCTATAGAAATGATTCCCATGGGACGGTGCTTGGGACAAATTCCTGTCTTCTTGCTTTTATGTCACTGCCTTGCCTTTCTACCTCTGTCCCAGGCTTGGGCGTTCTGTCTGATTTCACTTGCCCGATCACTTACTTAGTGGTTTTAGACTCATTTGCCTTGTGTCTGAAAAGGAGGGTTCTGCCCCATATTTTTTCTGCCCTCTCTCTCTTTTTTCTTTTTCTATTGTTTTTGCTGTTACAGTTGTCCCAATTTCCCCCCCTTTACCCACCTCCACCCAGCACCCACCACTCCCTCTGGCAATCCCCCCTCCTTTGTTCATGTCCATGGGTCATGCATATAAGTTCGTTGGCTACTCCATTTAACACCCTTGCTCTTAACAGCCCCCTGTCTATCCTGTTCCTACCAGTTTGTACTTCTTAATCCCTTCACATTGCCCCCTTTCCCCCAGACCACCTTCCCCATGGGCCACCATCCAAATGATCTCCATATCTATGATTCTGTTTGTGTTCTGCCTGTTTGCTTAGTTTGTTTTTTAGATTCAGTTGTTGATAGTTATGTATTTATGCCATTTTAATGTCCATAGTTTTGATCTTCCTTTTCTTAAATAAGTTTCTTTAACATTTCATATACTAATGGTTTGGTGATGATGAACTCTTTTAGCTTTACATTGTTTGTGAAGCACTTTATCTGCCCTTTGATTCTAAATGATAGCTTTGCTGGGTAGGGTAATCTTGGATATAGGTCATTTCATTTCATCACTTGGAAGACTTCTTTCCAGCCCCTTCTTGCTTGCATAGTTTCCTTTGAGAAATCAGCTGACAGTCTTATGGGAACTCTTGTAGGTAACTGTCTCCTTTTCTCTTGCTGCTTTTAAGATTCTCTCTTTATCTTTAACTTTCATAAAGATAAAGCCCAGCCCTTCGTATGGAAAAGCCACTGTTACCTCGGTGGATGGGAGGGTTGCTTGGGTGGGCCTATAAGTTGGATGGGGCGCCTCTGCCCCTCTACCCCTCTGCCCTTCCATCCCTCCCACCTGTCTGGATGAATGTGGCTTCTTTAATTCCTTAGTTGTCAGACTTCCATACAGTTTGATTTTTCTGACAGTTCTGAGTGATGGTTATTCTGTATTTTAGTTGTAATTTTGCTGTGGTTTTGCAAGGAGGTGAGCCGCTTTTATCCACGCCTCCATCTTCCCCCAGGTTCTTTGTAGCTAGAAAATTTCTTAATGCCAGGGAGCGTGGTGGCTTTTGTTTTGTTTTTGTGTTTGATGAGGGGGTTCTGAAGTTTGCTCAGCAGCAGCAGGTCCTGCTCAGGCCCCCATGCCACAGGGAGTCGGCTGTCACATTCCAGTCCCGTCATGAGAACAGTGCCCTGTGTTCCCGAAGTCAAAAGCCTTTCACTTAAAATTTTGTTTTTCTTCTTAGTTGTGGTAAAATACGTATAACATAGCTTTTCCCCACCTTACTCGTTGTTAAGTGTACAGTTCAACAGTGTGAACTGCGTTCACATTGTTGTGTGACCGCTCTCCGGCAGCCCTCATCGTGGGCAAAACCGAAATTCGGTACCCATTAGACAAGAGCTCCCCATTTCCCCCTCTCCTGTGCCTGGCAGCTGTCGTTCTAGTTTCTGTTTCTCTGAATGTGGCTAGTCTATGTCCCTCATGAGTGGGATCGCACAGTCTTTGTCTTTTTGTGACACTGAGTTACCTCACCTAGCGTAATGTTCTCGAGAGTCATCCATGTTGTAGCATGGGTCACTGTTTCTCTTTAAGGCTGAGTAATATTCTGTTGTCTGTAAATATCACGTTGTGTTTACCCATCCATTGATGGACACTTGGGGTGCTGCCACCTTTTGGCCATTGTGAATAATGCTGTTACGAACACGGGTGTGCAAGTATCTGTTTGGGACCCGGTTTTTCATTCTTTTGGATATGTACCCAGAGGTGGGAATGCTGGGTCACATGGGAATTCTATGTTTAATTTTTTTGAGGCGCTACCACGCCATTTTCCACAGCAGCCACGGCATTTTATATTTTTACCCATAGTGCACAAGGGTTCCAGTGTCTCCACATCCTCAGCAATGCTTGTTTCTGTTTCTCTTTTTCTTTTTAATAGCAGCCACTCTGGTATGAAATATAATGAGTGAATGGGTATATGCTTTTGAATCAGCAAATCTCAGCCATTGCCACTCTGCGGGTTTCCCTTTGATGTCTTCTACACTTGTCTCTTCTTGTTTTAAAGTAGTCACATACCTTTTGGACATTTCATAATGTCCAAACGTAGTATACATAATGAACATTGTGCAAAATGGAACTATTTTATGTATCCCTGTATTACAGCCCTATAACATTAGTTCATTATTCAGTAAGCGCTGATTGAAGGCCCATCTTTTGCCTGCCCAGCTGGGCGCTGGTCACACAAGGGAGATGCAAACTGAGTGGTGACATAAACGGTCCTTCAATGAGTTCGTAACTACAGTAGGACATCAGAAACATCCCCACGCGAGAAAACTGTATAAAATAAGTAAACCCACAAATACAAGTGCACAAACTGGGTGCTGAGTGCTGAATAAGGGAAGGCGAAACGCAAATCCGATCAGAGGAAAGAGAGACGTGTGAGGGAATCTTTCTGGACGAGACACATTGGAGGCCAGGGTTTCAAGGAAGGGCAAGCGGTGGCCTGCATTGGGGAGCATTTTGTTCCCTTACGCCCACTCAGGAGGTGCAGGGAGGGTACCTGTAAATTTAATGCAACATCAGATTTTCATGTGAGTAAAGTGACTTTTTGGGGAGTGGGGAGTCTTTGCTTCCTGATGAGTCTCTGTGGGTAATAAAGGCACCTGGAAATGTGGGTGTGGGGCAACGCGGGCGGCAGCCAGCATGAGCGAAGGTGTTGGCGGAACGTGCCCTGCATGCAGGTCTGGCCGGGTGGGAAAGGCAGGCCTCGATGGGAAAGTCGGTAATGAACTTGGTCGAAGTGGTTCGAACCCCCTCTCAGCCCACCCTCAGACCGCCTCTTTGTCTTTGTAGAAGACTGCAGCAAAGTTCACTTCCACCTGCCCTACCGGTGGCAGATGTCAATTACAAACACCTGGATGGACCTCCAGCCCATGGAGAGTATTGAGAAGGCCTACTGTGACCCCAAAATCAACGTGTAAGTTGGTGGCAGGACTGTGGCTTGTGAGAGCCACACCATCATCAAAGGAAAGCATAGCGCTGGGCTTCTGGGAAGAAGAAAAACATTTTCCTTCAGAATCTTGTTCAAGTTGTTGAAGTTTGAGATAAAAACAGCAAACACCTACTGAGTTAATGGGAAAAAAAAAGCTGGGTGGATTGGAAGTCAGGCAGAGCCTGGATAATACTAGGGATTCTGAGAATATTTGCTGATGCATGCAAAGTAAACAGTGACACAATGATTTGTTTAGTTAGTATTTGTGTTTATCTGCACGACATAACGACAAATAATGCAGAGGTCGGTTTATATTCCTGTCAGCTCATGATACGACTATTCAAGGTACAAAACGACTACCTCAAAGGAGCCTTTGGCTTGATGCTGTAGTTTTAGAACATGATTCGAACAATTTCGTAGAGTTGTAGTGCAGAATTTTGTTGGATGCTTTAGGGTTTTGTCACGCCCTTTATGTTTGCTGTTTTCTCGTTCGTAGAGGCATCTAGAGGCTACCTGATATTTCTGTTTCTGTCAGGACCAAAATGGGTGATACCTCATACGATGGTAGTTACACGATATTTCCTAGTTGAATAAGGAAAATTACATATGTTTCATCATCTGCAAGTTCAGGGAATCTGTGGTGGAGATTCTATTGCTGCATTTTGCCACCAGAGGGTGGCATCGGCTATTTTCTTGTTTGCGGTGTTTTTTGTCCCCCCTAGGTAAATCCGAAGCAGACTTCTTAACCTAAGCACTGTTTACTTCAGGGGAGATAATTATTTGATTTTTTGGAGGGGGTGGTTTAGCAGCACTCCTGGCCTTTACTTACTAGATGTCAGTTTCGATAACCAAAATGTGTTTAGACGTTGCCAATATATCCCCAGGGGACAAAAATCATTGTTCCTGGTTGAGAACCACTGATCATGGAGTGCTTCATGGAGCAATAATTCTCAAGCTTTTTGGTCTCAGGGCCCCTGTACAGTTTGAAAATGTATTGAGGATCCCAAGGAGCTTCTGTTTATGTGGATTATAGCTATCTATTTATCATAAAACAAATTAAAGCTGAGAAAAATGAAATAACAATTCATTTAAAAGTACAATCCATTCCATGTTAATATAATATTTTATATAACTATATTTGTATAATCATAGAGTTATATGTATATAGGTATACCTGTAGATATGTATAACTAAAAAATAACTTTCCCAAAACAAAACAGAAAATTCATTGAGAAGTATGACATAGTTTTATATTTTATATTTAATTTATATTCATCTATATAAATGTAATTAACAATACAAACATGGAAATAGAAATATATTTACATTATATATTTATGTTGCATTATAAATATATATTTCTATTTCTTTTATATTTTGTATTTAACTTACATTTATATTTTTGGAAATCTGTTGTACAATCCTGTAGGATGTCACCTCTTGGAAACTGCAAGAGTGTGCCAGTGGAAAAGGCACATAACGTCTTAACGTCGTGAAAATAGCTTTGACCTTGTTGGCTCCCCGAAAAGGTCTTTTGATAACTATGTAAATTATTACAATCGAAGAAAACTCACCTACGGTGAGTTTCTAACTCACTTTCTAACACCGAGCCGGATTTTTTGTGGGCACAGTTTTATTTGGGTTAGCTTTTGAGGAACGAATACGTTTTGTGATACCAGTAAATATGTTGGGTAGGCAAGTGATGTGACCTCGGTGTATTTCAGTTTTTTCTTTTATGTGTCAGACTGGCAGCCGTAGCAAGAAAGTCTGAAGATCTCTTCCAGCTCTAAAATTTTAATTCTGTGCTTTTGTTAGGGACTCCTGGGCTGTAGAACACAGAGGTCGGTGAAGCATTTTGGTTAACTGTACACTTTTCCTCCTCAGCCTTTCTATCGGAAGTTTACAACTGAATTTCCAGAAAATGACTTGTAACCGTAACCCCATCCGGCGGATCTCCACGCCATCATCTGTCACGATGCCGAACAGCGCCTTCGCCACAAAGTGGATTTGGTACTGGAGGAGTAGCTACGACACCTGGGTTCAGTATGGGGAGAAGGTGCGTTCCATTGCTCCTGTGTCCTTACTGAAATGTCTGGCGTCGCCCTGGGTACCCATGGAGAGTGGGCAGTGGTCGGAGAAGTGGTGCTTTTTACATGATACACAGTTGTATTTACATTGTTCTTGCAAGCATGTACTCTGATTGCAACCATAAACAAAAACATATTATTATTATTATTTATTACTACTATTATTATTATTACAGGTGGCTGCGTCCTTTTTCATACTTTTCTGTATCTCACATGGTCTACAATGTGCATTTAATTTAATAATTTATCATGTCCCCCTGGTTGTGTCCCATTAAGATAAAACATACATTGGTTGCTAAAAATTTTGGACAATACAGCCCTGGCTGGTGTGGCTCAGTGGATTGAGCACTGGCCTGAAAACCAAAAGGTCATAGGTTTGATTCCCAATCAGGGCACATGCCTGGGGTGGGGGCCAGGTGCCTGGTTGGGGGTGAGTTGGGGGTGTGAGAGAGGCAACCAATTGATGTTTTTCCCACACATTGATGTTTCCCTCTCTTTCTCCCTCCCCCTCTCTCTAAAAATAAATAAAACATTTTTGAAAAATAGTGGGAGCGCTTGCTAATAGGGGCTTCCATCCAGTCTGCCCCTGAGCTGCCACCCCTCCTGTAGGTGGGGGTGGTGGGACCACGGCCTGGCCCTCCCCCATGCCGGAATCAACGTACTTCCTTTCACCTACCCATTCTGATGTTCAGACTCTTCATAAATGTCTTGAGACCAGAGATTATGCCTTTATATTTTGGGGGTGTTCTTCATGTCTTTTACAGGTCATTTACACTGGGACAGCAGTATACCTGCTGGAACCTCACCTGCCTTCACTACAGCTCTCACTGTTTCCTCGTTGTGGGAGGGGCTCACATAGCCACCAGGGTCTCCTTCATGCCAGTGTTGGATTCTGGTAGCCAGTGCAGACTCGATGTCCACTCTGTGGGCCTTGAGTTGCTCAGTAGTACGTTTGGGTCATGTTTTATGGAAGGTATAAAAAGATCATTGCAAAGAGCTGTATTTGTCAGGCATCCACCAAGCGTGTGGTTTCTACAGGGTGGGCTATTCTCTCCTAGTCCCAGGATGGAGAAAATCCCAAAGGGAAGCCTTTACAATCTGGTTTGGGAGGCAAGATTCATTCTTCTATAAATCCCTGGCTACAAGAAAATTACATGAGGTAGAAAATTACAATGGTAGAGCCCTGGCTGGTGTGGTTCAGTGCACTGAGTGCCAGCCTGCGAACCAAAGGATCACCGGTTCGATTCCCAGTCTAGGGCACATGCCTAGGTTGCAGGCCAGGTCCCCAGTAGGGGGTGCATGAGCAGCAACCACACATTGATGTTTGTCTCTCTTTCTCCTTCCCTTTCCCTCTCTAAAAATAAATAAAATATTTTTTTAAAAAAAGATAAAATTGTAGAGATTTCTTAAAAGCCTACCACGAAATGGTTACTTTTTTTTTTTTTTCTTAATTAGGGAGGCAGTCAGCAAATTTCGAGCATCGACTCTTCGTACCTGGAATCTTTATTCCTGTGCTCTCCGAGGAGCATTGTGCCATTTCAGGCAGGCTCCCAGAACTACGAGCTGAGTTTCCAAGGTAAGACTTTGCATTTGGCAGGATGGGACATGCATGCTTATCCCCGGGTTCTTGTGAGCAAAACCGGCCATGTGGGGCTTGGGAGCCGGTGGCCGTCAGAAGTCCGTGCTCTCGAGCCCTGGCTCTGGCACTCGGGACCCACGGCACGCTGGGAGCAGCACCTGTCCTCCGTTTCCTCGTCTGTAAAATGGGGGCATTGGGCTAAGTGGTCTCTGCCTCACCATGCTGAGGTTCAGTTTCAGAGTGTGCTGCTTCGTAGGCGGAGGCAGAATTTTCAGGTGCTGGCGAATACGGTAGAGCCCCCGGGCCCGTGGGTCCCTTCAGGGCATGAGAACCTTTCCGATCCTTCCAGGCACTGTAATCGAGCTCAGTGGTGTGTTTCATGCACCACGTTTTCTAAACACACTGCCTTCTGCTGCGCTGGTCTGAGTCCCCATGCAAAGGTCTTCTGGTCAGCCTCTGCCAGTCTGTCCGTCATGTTGTGTGAGAAATCTGGGAAGCAGCTGCCCTCCCTGGGAACGTGCTTGCTGTCCCATAGGCGGCACCCCTGGGACACTCCCTGCGGAGGGTACCATGCCTGATCTTTCAGGACCGGCCCTGTAGGTGCTTGGAAAGAAGTAAAAGGGACTTTCTCAAGTCCTTGAAATAATACCTCCTGCAATGGGGCCCTGTTCCAATTACTACAGTGCAATATACTGACTTTTCTGGAAAGCAGCCTGGCAGTACATAGCAAAAGATATTGAAATATGCTTGTTTTTTTCATCCTCTCAGGAACATCTTTTCTTTCTTTTTTTTTTTTCTATGAAGCAGCTTCACAAATTTCTGGGTCGCCCTTGCTATGCTCATCTTTTCTGTATTGTTCCAACGTTAGTTAGTCTACATGCTGCCGAAGTGAGCACTCAGGAATCTTTCTAAGGAAACAATTAAGCAGAAGAAAAAGAAAAAGCCACAGGCACACAGACCTTTATGGAAGCCTTATCGGAAGTACTAAATCAGTCTGTGTCCCAGTACGGTCGTGCCTAAGCAGATTGGGTTCTTGAATTTCAGTGGAGTATTTGGGTGGTTGTTGAAATTCGGGTTAGGAAAACTGTGCAGTAAAAGCTATGTAGCAATATCTAAATCTGATATTGTTAAATGGAAAAGGCAGGACCCCTAGTGTCTGTTTCTGTACGTTTCTGTTTGTATGTTGTAGTATTTCAAGTGGAAAAGATTTTTAAAGATATTTAATGTGCATGTGGAATGTAGCAGTTTATGCATGTGGACCAAGACTGGAAGGCAGTAGAGAAAAAGAAAAATCTCTTGGATGGTGAAATGAAAAATGCCTTCAATTAACCATTCTTATTGATTTATTTTTTAGAGAGAGGGGGAGGAGAGGGAGAGAAACATCAACATGGGAGAGAGACATCAATTGGTTGCCTCTCGCATGCCCCCAACCAGGGACCCAGGCATGTGCTCTGACTGGGAATCAAACTGGCGACCTTTCTTGGTTCACAGGCCGGTGCTCCATCCATTGAGCCACACCAGCCAGGGCTAGACGTCCTTTTTCCTTTGCTGGTAGTCTATCATTTTGACAGTGTAGAAGGGTGGTGGAGAGTTGAAAACCAATGTTCCGTGTTCCTGAGTCGAGAGCACTTTAGCCAGTAATTTTGTTCTCTTGCTTCAGATAAAGCAGTTCAGAGCAGTTTGCAGGGTTTTACTCTTTTTTCCCCCTTACAGTCTCTAATTCATTAAACTAGTGTTGGAGCGTCCGCTGTGTGCCAGGCACTGTTCTAGACGCGGGCAAACCAGGCAATTCCAGGAAGCACTCACTGCTGTGGAGAGAAGAAGCAAACACAAAGAGAATGAAGGAGGCTTGGGAGAGCACCTCCTCTTACGGGAGCAGGCAATTCTGGAAGGGAGGGCCTCCTTCCAGGAGAGGGAAGACCAGCCCTTAAGCTGTAGATTGCCGACAACCCCAGGGTTTCAGAGAACAGCAAGTGGGTCTGCAAGAGATGAGAGCAGACGTAGAAACTTGGAAAATCAGGGGAAGCTTGGGACATGATCAAATTTGCTCTTGTTATTGTCGTGTATGCTTGTTTTCATTTTACACCAGTTACACTGAGTCAAGATTGCTACAGTGAAATGTGTGCGTGTGTTTTAAGTGTGCCGTTGGATGAATGTTGCACCTGCCATGGACGCATGCAACTTCTATCCTAATCACGATAGAGACCTGCCCCAATAATCCGTTTCCTTGTGTTCTTTTGCTAGGAGTCTTCCCCCCAAGCTCCCGCCCCGCTAACTGATTTGCTTTCTGTCACTATAGATTTGTTTGATCTACTCTAGAACTTCATACAAATAGAATCTTATAGTGTGTACTCTGCGCACAGCCGGCTTCTTTCACTCAGTATAATGCTTTCTTTTTTTAGATTCAGCTGTGCTGCTGTATGTACAGTAGCTCCTCCCTTTTTGTTGCTGAGTAATATTCCATCATTAGGATATATCATGTTTTGTTTATCCATTTGCCTCTCAATGTGTGTTTTGGGTTGCTCCTAGGAACTGCAGGTCTTCGTGTGGATATAGGTCGTCAGTTCTCCTGGGTAAATACCCAGGAGTGGGATTGCTGGGTCACACTGGTGGTGTACGTTCACAGGACACTGTCAGGCTGTTTTCCAAAGTGGTCACTAGCAATATATGATGACTGCCTTTTTCAAGCAATTGCTCTGGCTATAGCTTGGACTTTGGCGTACAGCATGCATGAATTGAAAATGACGTTTCACACTGGATGTAGAAAGAAATCTTCAAGACGTACGATTATGTCATATAATGATATATCCTGTGCTCATTAATGCCTGGTTTAGGCAGCTTCTGTGGATGATGTCTTGCTAGCCTAGCTCTCTTCTTTTCCATCTGACTTTGACTTAAAGATTCAATTAACTGCTAAATGCTCATTTACCTCTTTGTTTCCTGGGTCTTATCAAAGGGGGCAGTGAGGAATCCAAGTTCTTGTCATGAGGAATTTCCGTCCAAAAGGCTTTTCTCTGTTCATACATATACGGGTCAGACATGGGTAGTTACTGTGTTACTAGCCTCTGAAAAGTAACGATAAATCATTTTCTAGAGCTAATCCTTTATTTTTACTTGTTTTCTCTTTCCTATCTAAAGGGATGATTCAGACAAACATAGCCTCCAAGACCCAAAAGGATGTCCTCAGAAGGCCAGCCTTTGTGACTCCCTGGGACAGGATGCTGAGGAAAACTGGGCCAGAGTAAGTGTTCTGTGGCACTGCATGCTGACAGATGTCTGAGAGGGTGGTGCGCCCACCTCACCGAGCCACTCCCGCATCCGGAGCCCCTGTTCTCGAAATGTCCCTGCTTGCGCTGCATGGCGCTTTCCTTTGGCCTTGCCTAGGAGTAGGGTGCTCGTTAAGCAGCATGGTGTGATGGAAAGAACACTTGAGCAGAAAATCTGTCTTTTCCTCTAACTCACGGGGGACTTCAGACAAGTCTCAGCTACTCTGGAGCTCAGCTTTTGTAGCTGTGAATGGCGGGTTAATGGGGTGTGTCTAGGCCACAATCGGATGCGCTGGGTTTTGTTTTGCTGTGGGTTCTTGTGTGTATCCTTGGTTTTGTTGAGGGAATTTACAGAGGGTGGGAGGCTGAGAAGGAAATGCAAGGAAAAAAGGGTTGAGGTAGCCACCTGAGCAAGGGGATTTGGGGAAAGATAAAGTTGACCCAGGGGATTTTTAGAGGGGATTGTGCTGTGGGGGACTCATTGTAACTCTCCTTTGTGTGCTGGTGAAACTCAGTAAAATCTATGTTATTCATGAACATTTTTGGAGTTGGATTTTTTTTTCCTGGGTGATGTGTGATGATATAAAACCGATTTTAAGGCAGGTGCCAAATCAAAGTGTTTTAATTTGGTCCTTTTGGTTGTAGGAATTAAGGTATTTCATGAAAGAGGGAATTACTAAAAGGATAAATGTGGCGTCATGAGGAAAACATTTCACAAGAATCCAAGGATGGGAAGAACTGAGCTGTGTCAGGGCCTCAGGAGTGGGAGTCAGTTCCAATTCTGCTCTAGAACCTGAGGGGTGGCGGCGGGGGAGGTGTGTGCGGGTCCTTGCCTCCTGCATGTGCTCCAACCGGGAACAGAACTTGCAACCCAGGCATGTGCCCTGGGTGGGAATCGAACTGGCAACCTTTTGGTTCTCAGGCCAACATTCAATCCACTGAGCCATACCAGCCAGGGCTGACTTTTTAACAAGTCTTATACTCCCCTTCGGTCTTGACTAGAGAGACCGACCATACACTGTTCTTTATCTGGATAGCAGAAACTGCCTAGACTGAGTTCCTTCTTCACTTCAAGTTGGGTGGTTCTTTCTGTGTACATACATTTCCGAGGGAAGGAATTGGTCTGTGACATTTCCAGATATTTCATGAAGTCAGCCCATCGTCTGTCTCAGTAGTTTACATTGCCACATTTGCCTCACGCTTTTCCATTTGCTCTTCCCCTTCTCTGGGAACATCACCCCGTTGGTCATATGACTCTAGCATCTTTCGTGGCCCAGCTCGAATGCCACTTTTCCCATGCAAACCTTACTTGGGACTGTCCCCCAACGCTCTCCTTCATCCTCCAGTACCACTTAGTAAGTCTCCAAAGTACTTATCCAATCTACCTTACAATGTAGTTGTTTGTGTAACCATCTTCCCCAGCAGAACTCACCCTTCCACTTCCTTCCCCGCCACAGTCTTCAGCTCCTCAAGGCCCTTGAACTACTTTGCACAATGAACAGTATATAGTGATGCTACGTGGACAGCTAAGTGAGGGAATGAAAAGGAGTTGCACAAACCCTGTTAGTGGGGGGTCACGGAGAGAACCAGCTTTAATCCTGCCACCACCCACCCAGAGGGGACACGTTTCCTTAAGGATGAGATCGGGCTGAGTGTGTCATCCTGAAGAGTCCGGAGAGAAGTGACCCATCTGTAGCACGCTTCGTTGTCGATGGCACTTCAACACCATTCGATCCCTCTGCGCTGTGCAAACTCAGTGTGGAAATCTTGAGTTTAAAGCACACGTAAGTTGGGGTTCATCTCATTCCAAAGGAATCTTCATTTTACAGAAGGAGATCGGTAAAGAGGGTTTTTTCCCCTGAAAGCATTTTTTAATTTAATGATTTTATTATGGAGAATTTCACAGTGAAAGCAGAGAGCAATTGCATAATAAATCCCTATGTGTTACTGGGGGGCTATCTGGAGAAGCCCAACCTCAGTGAGCCGAAATATTTGACCATTCTTGTTTTGTCTGTCTCCACCCTCGTCTTGAAGTTTTTTCTTTTGCTTAAATAGTTTCATGTATAAATTTCACACATCATATCATTTCACTGCAAATACTTCAGGTGTGTCTAACAGTTTTTAAAAATAATATTAATACCACTAACCCACCTAACAAAATTAAGAATGATTCCTTAATATCTAATATTCAGTTCACGTTCTGTTTTTTCCTAGTCTCAAAAACTACTTTTAATTAGTTGATTTATTCTAATTTGTATCAAAATAGGACATGAATATTTGCTAGATTTGTCTCTTAAGCTTCTTTTAATTTATTACAGTTTCCCCTCCTCCACTTTTTTTTTCAAGAAACAAGGTGATTTGTCCTATAGAATCTCCCAAATTCAAAATATAGCAACTTGTATATTCAAATACCCCTCTTGGGGTTATTTGAATGTAATTCTGTGAATTGATGGTTAGATTTAGAGGACTGATTGGATTCGGTTCCCTTTTTGATCAAAAATAACATACTGGGTCTGGCACAAATAACACCTCTTTTTTTTTTTTTATCACATAAACATCTTTTATTACAAAATCAGAAGCATGTGATTCTGTAACATAACAATATCAGTCACACTCAAGCACACCACATTGTTTCAGGTGAAACGTTCAAATTGCTGTCCATCTCGTGTGAGACATTCACGTACCCTACCAACCACATTCAAACAGGCGTTACTTCTGCCGGACCCTGTACGTGGTGTTTTCGACTTCCTGTCACGTGTTATGGCGAGAGGTCTATAAAGATGGGAGTGTGGGTTCAAGTCATTGCAGTCTGATCTCTCCGGTATCACAGTCTCCTTGTGGAATTCTACGTAATGGTTTTAACGGCTATTGATGATCATTGTTTAGATCCGCTATTTCACAAGAGGTAACAACAGGGTGTTTTTCTAATTCTGTCAGTTCTTCTGCAATTAATCGCTGTGATTTGTCTATAAAGAAGAGTTATGGTTACCTTGAAATAAAATTGTAGGCAGTAGGATTTTTCCCCCTGTACTTTTAATATGGTTAAATGTTTATTGTTTGACAAAGAAGTTGAAGGACACACTTACTTAATGTTAACATGTTAGGACTTTTGAAGGTTGAGCAGAAATATAAAAAAGAATCGATGCTTTTCCATTTTAAATGAAGGAGAAAATAACGTTTAATTAATTCACCGAAGTTTGAATAATTTCTGCATTTTCAAAAAGCGTGATTTGCCCTGGCCGAGTGGCTCAGTTGGTTGGAGCATCATCCTGTGCACTGAAAGTTGGCAGGTTTGATTCCTGGTCAGGGCACACACCCAGGTTGCGGGTTCAATCTCTGGTCGGGATGTGTACAAGAGGCAACTGATCGATGTTTCTCACATTGATGTTTCTCTTCCTCCGTCCCTCCCACTCTCCCTTCCTCTCTCCTTAAAATCAACGAACATATTCTTGGATGAGGATTAAAAACATAAATAAAAATAAATCAATAAAAAGCACGATTACTGGGTATGTCTACAGGAGAGATATGCAGGGAGCCCTGGCTGGTGTTGCTCAGTGGATTGAGCACCAGCCTTCGAACCAAAATGTCACAGGTTCAATCCACATGCCTGGGTTGTGGGCTAGGTCCCCAGTTGGGGGGCATTCGGGAGGCAACCAATTGTTGTATCTCTTGCACATCGGTATTTCTCTCCATCTCTTTCTTCCTCCACTCCCTTTTAAATAAATAAATAAATAAATAAATGAAAGAAATACGCAGGGCTATAGTCCCAAGAAAAACACAACAAAAAAGTTATCTGAGAAAGCTTTACTTAGAAGCAGGAAGTTAGGACTGGAAGTACTTGGGCATCTGGGACAGGGCCAAGTGCATTCTGACTCTCTCTCATTTGTAGCCATCAGTCGGCGCAGACCCAGCCGGAGATGTCAGCCTCCGAGTTTCTTTCTCAGTGGAAGTCATCCTTCACCTCATCGAATGGATACGAGGTACTTGGTTTTTACCTTTTGGGGGGTGAGTTGTTGGAAGGTGGGGAAAGGCACTTTGTTACAAACAGGCATTTGTTTGCATGAAAGAACAAGTTGCTTCATCTGTGAAACTCTGGGATCAAGATGCAAAGGCAGGCGGCTAAGTGGTGATTGCGTCCCTTTCCCCGGGGAGCCCCGTTGTTTCCGGGGTCCCGCCACACGGGTTCTCCCTGGGGCAGACCCTCGTGAAAACTCCGTGAGATAGATACTAGCAGCTTTCTTTATGGGCGAGAAGACCAGAACTTGGAGAGTAAAACCGACTTGTCCATTCGTTGGCGTTATCAAGCTGGTTTCAAGGGGAGTCACACAAACTGTGCCTCACCTGGTCACCTAGCCTGGTTGGGACAAGACTTCCTAGATGGTTCAACCTCCACGTGATGCTTCAGCTTGGGGTCCAGGCTGCTTTGCGTGAGCTGCAGGGACACCTTTGATGTTTCTGCCCCACGCTGGCTTTAGGCAAGGGACTTGCTGGTCACTGGACTACATCAGACAACCTGGGGCATAATGCCTCGTTAGCTGTGGCAGCCTGAACAGACAGACAGGCCTGGTGTCACCTTGGCCGTTACTGGAGTCAACCAGCAAAGCCGGCGTACCTGCTGTCATGGGCTGTGGCAGGGGGGGCCACATGCGTGGAAGTAGTGTGCCTTAAATGTTTCCTGTTCCACGTTTTTATGTCTAAATGTTTTTTTAGTTGTTAGAGATCAGTAACCATGACCCAGAATATACCGGAATAAGTGAGCATTTTAAAGCGACGATGAAAACGGTCAGGATTGAAAAGATCAGGAAGCTCGTGAATGCACAGCTCCTGGCTGCTTTTAAAAGGTAGGTGGCCATGTTTGTGCACACAGTTCAAAAGAGTTGGTTCAAGTCTACCCTTGCAGGCTTATATTCACTGCTTTCCGTCGGTGGTCAGCAGTTTCTTCGGTCTCTGGTTTTCACTGTGTCAACGTGAGTTTCTCTCTTTCAGCTTTGGCTTTATAATTCAGTCATTTCCTGTGTCTGTCATTTAAAAGTTTTCATCCATGCACACATATTTTTACAGCTCTTGTCTTCAAGTAAGTAGCTCCATTCTGAATGCCGGTGAAATGAATGTTTAGTTAGGACAGTGAGACCATAGTTACCATTCATGCTATGAACCGGAGCGGGAGAGGAATGTTCTCGGTGCTCAGTTTCACATTTCCTCTCTTAGGAAAAAAGAGAAGATGAAGAATAACAAGGAAAAAATCCTATTTTGTGCCACGAGCCGCGCCCACGTAGATTCTATCTGTGCGGATAACTTTGACTGGACCAGGCACGGGACTTCTGATACCAGATACGGAAAAGGTTTGTGCTGGGAGGGAGAAGCCTGGCTTGTGTAGTGTAACTCAACCTCCGCTTCTGCTTCTCTTATGAGGTGTATGTGATTATTTTGTATTAACGGGAATGTCCAGGTGTTCGCCAGGGTGGAGAGAAAATAAGCCCCCCTTCGCCGTGAGTGCCCAGATTAGAGTGGTGAATGGGTTTGGGATTTGATTGCTGCCCCCTTAGTCCTGCTCCGCCTTCCGTTTTTGGTGGAGAAAACTTCCCCTTTTCTTGAATACCTTAATTCTCTGAGACTCTTTGATCTCACACACGCTTGGCAAGTTTACGCCCCCTGTTGGCCACTCGTCCACCATCGTTCCTCAGGGCCGGCTGTGGCTCTTCCTGACCTGTAGCTGTCCCGTGGAAGCCACTTGAAGTAGCTTTCTGCTGTCACGGATGGGTTCTAGTCAGAGATGGGAGAAGAGGCTTCCCCCTCTCAGGCCGAGCTGCGTCCCCTGGGGACTGAGGTCACACAGGTCTGCCCACCCGCAAAGTCTTTTCAGCTCTTTCTGTTTGCTCCTCAACTTCGTGCAACTCTTAGAAGCAAACCAACGAATACCAAAGAATTGGTCACCTTAAAGGAATAAGTAGTAGTTTAACAAGTTTCAAAGTGGGCTTAGCTCACACAACTGAGATAAAATTCATGCCCCAACCCCTGCAAAAAAAAAAAATTAAAAAGGCAAGGAGCCAATCAGTCCGTTGACAGATATTTTTGAGAGCCTGCTATGTGCTAGCTAATGGGGGCACACAGTGGTGGACAAGTTAGACTCCCCCCTTTCCTGGTTATTTCACATAATGAGTTAAATGATCTCCCGTGCAGCTGCGGCGAGGAAAGGAATAGGCCCTGTGGACCCCTAATGCAGCCTGAGAGGTGTTCCCAAGGAAAGGCGTGTAGGGTGCTTGTCAGCCTCATAGAGTCAGCACGTAGAGCAAGGGACAAGCAGAGCAAAGTATGGCCACATGGTGGAGTTTAGATTTGCCCCAAAGGGTGTCGGAAGCTAATGAAAGGTTTTAACCCAGGGAGTGGCCTGATGAGAGTTTCATAAGTTTATTAAATTTAAATGCATCACTGAGATTTACCTAGAAATGTTGGCAGGAAGTGGGTAACCATCTTGAGTGAGATGTAACATGTGTGACGTTTAAATCCATCAGCTTCTGAAAGTCTGTCTGTCAGAGCTCAGATACTTGTCTTAGAAAATGGAAATGCAGTCTGCAACTGTCTCTGATAGTGACTGACATGGGTGCTTAGTCTGTTTCTCCTCTCGTATAAACAGAAGAGGGCTTGAACCCTCTGAAATACATATTTAGAGAGTGGGAAAGGTGGGAGAAAGGGAGAGAAACATCAATGTGTGGTTGCCTCTCATGCACCCCCTACTGGGGACCTGGCCTACAACACAGGCATGTGTCCTGGCTGGGAAATAGAACCAGCAACCCTTTGGTTCACAGGCCAGCACTTAACCCACTGAGCCACACTAGCCAGGGCTATATTTAATGGTTTGATGGTATTTGCTACTGTTTTTCCTTCAACTTGGTAAAAGGGGAGAGTTGTTGACAGCCAAGGAAACACCCGGTGCGGCAAGGATGTGGTCTGCAGTTCTCACGGAGACTGGTGTTTCTTAAGGAATTTGGCCTTTTTCCCATGCCTCCCTCTCTTGTGGAGGTCAGGGAGTGAGCCTCTACTTGGCTTGTCTCCTATCACACAGAATTAGGAGGTGTTTCTGTTTTGTTTGTATTCCTTTTTCATGTGAGCTCTCTGTTCTCATCACCCATGGTACTGTTAGTCCTGGCTACACAGACTGGTGCGAATTACTGGGTCCACTATCTTTTTTTTTTTAAATTGTTGATCTTGTACAGTTTTCTGTCTTTTATTCTCACCCGAACCCACCATCCCAGCCCTCCCCTCCTCCCTCCCATTTCCACCCTTCCATAGTTTTTGTCCATGTGTCCTTTATACTTGTTCCTGTAAATCCTTCCCCTTTTCCCCTGAAATTCCCTCCCCTGTCCCCTCTGGTGACTTTCAGCCTGTTCTCAATTTCCGTGTCTTTGGTTATACTATGCTTGTTTGTTTGTTTTGTTGATTAGCTTCCTGTTAAAGGTGAGATCTTATGGTATTTGTCTTTCACTGCCTGGCTTACTTCGCTTAGCATGATGCTCTCAAGTTCCATCCATGCAGTTGCAAAGGGTATGAGCTCCTTCTTTCTTTCTGCTGCATAGAATTCCATTGTGTGAATGTACTACAGTTTTTTGATCCATTCATTTACTGATGGGCATCTAGGCCGCTTCCAACACTTGGCTATTGTAAATTGTGCTGCTATAAACATAGGGGTGCATAGGTTCTTTTGGATTGGTGTTTCAGGGTTCTGGGTCCACTATCTTAAGAAGGTCAGGCAGTTATCCTAAAAGAAGCCAAGTGGTCGATCACAAAGATACTGCTACTCTCTGGGGGGGAAACAGAGCTTCCTGGTGCATGTGTGAAACCACTCTGGTGGGGCTACTAGCTGCATGAATTTCGTACATGACTGTGTTTAAGGGGTATTGAGCAATAAGACATTTCTGGAAAAATGGAAGGGCTCAGGACCATGCCTTTATAATTGGAGGTGGAAAGCAGGTTTGTACTGGGAGATGGAGGGTCACAATGGAAAACAGGTTAGTAAGAGTGTTCATAAGAGCTAGAAAGTTAGGCTGCAATTGCTGATGAGTCTGGACCAAGGAAAAGAACCTCAGCATTTGGGTAAAAGCCACTCAAGTCCATTGCCAGAGGAGGTTTTAACAACTCAGATTTGGATAAAAAGTAGGAGCAAGGTGAAATTAGGAAAAGAAGCACCTTTGGGGGATAACACCTTAAAAAGGATGGCTTTTTCCTGCGGGTGGCCACCGACAGCGATGGCTTTAGGAAGGAGTGATGTGCTGACCCTGGCCGTGCTGTGAAGGAAGGCTGGTTGAGACCAAGCTGGGAGGTAGAGAGAATGTGAGGAGGTTGTTTCTGGGGTCGGGGCCAGATGTAGGGTGGCCTAGGTCCAGGTGCTGGCAGAGAGATGGGCAGGCCGTTGGGTTTCAGGGGGTCTGTTCCCGGTAAGTATTTACAACAAAACAGAGTTCAGGTCTGAGGGGAGTGGGCTCTGAAGTTGGGTTTTAGGGTTGGATCAGTTGAGCAAACGCAGAGTCCAGATTATAGAAGCACAATTTAGGAACAACTGATGCTGCTTCTTTTTTTTTAAGATTTTATTTATTTATTTAGAGAAAAAGGAAGGAAAGGAGAAAGAGAGGGAGAGAAACATCAGTGTGTGGTTTCCTCTCACATGGCCCCTACTGGGGACCTGGCCTGCAACCCAGGCATGTGCCCTGACTGGGAATCGAACTGGCAACCCTTTGGTTCGCAGCCTGCGCTCAATCCACTGAGCTACACCAGCCAGGGCTGATACTTCATTTTAAAAATCAGTCATTTAGGGTAATAGCTACTCCTTTGAATGGAGAATGATAAAAATGCCTTCCAAAGATCTAGAATACCTGTATAAAGAATCCTTTTTCATTGACTTCACAAGGCTTTCATTCAGCTATCATGGAGAGAGAAAAATAATCAAAGATTATCAAATCAGCACTCAGGCTTTCTTACAAAATAGAAAAAATATTGATTGAAGTATAAAAGTAGCTCAGTGCCATTAAAACACATACAACTATCTCTGAATGTTGAAAATAGATTTTATGGCTTTATCAAGCAATTAAAGTGCACACTCAAGAAAAATGTGGATGGAATTCCTGTCTATTGATTTAATTCCATTGTCTTTTTTGTTTTTTTAATATATTTTATTGATTATGCTATTACAGTTGTCCCATTTCTCCCCCATCATTCCCCTCCACCCTGCACACTCCCTCCCACCCACATTCCCCCCTTTAGTTCATGTCCATGTGTCATAAGTTCTTTAGCTTCTACATTTCCCACATTATTCTTGCCCTCCCCTTGTCTATTTTCTACCCACCATCTATGCTACTTACACTCTGTACCTTTTCCCCCACTCTTCTCCTCCCACTCCCCTGTTGCTCACCCTCCCTATGATCTCCATTTCTGTGTTTCTGTTCCTGTTCCTGTTCAAGTTATTTGCTTAGTTTGCTTTTGTTTTGGGTGTGGTTGTTAATGTCTGTGAGTTTGCTATGTTTTTACTGTCATATTTTTCATCTTCTTTTTCTTAGGTAAGTCCCTTTAACATTTCATAGAATAAGGGCTTGGTGATGATGAACTCCTTGAACTTGACTTTATCTGAGAAGCACTTCATGTTCCCTTCCATTCTAAATGACAGCTTTGCTGGATAGAGCAATCTTGGGTGTAGGTCCTTGCCTTTCATGACTTCAAATACTTCTTTCCAGCCCCTTCTTTACTGGAAGGTCTCTTTTGAGAAATCAGCTGACAGTCTGATGGGAACTCCTTTGTAGGTGACTGTGCCCTTATCCCTTGCTGCTTCTAGAATTCTCTCCTTCATTTTAATCTTGGCTAATGTAATTACAATTTGCCTTGGCGTGTTCCTCCTTGGGTCCAACTCCTTTGGGACTCTCTGAGCTTCCTGGACTTCCTGGAAGTCTATTTCCTTTGCCAAACTGGGGAAGTTTTCCTTTATTATTTGTTCAAATAAGTTTTCCACTTGTTGCTCTTCTTCTTCCCCTTCTGGTACCCCTATAATTTGGATGTTGGGACGTTTAAAGATGTCCTGGAGGTTCCTAAGCCTCTTCTCCTTTTGTTGAATTCTTGTTTCTTCCTTGTTTTCTGTTTGGTTGTTTGTTTCTTCCTTCTGGTGCACTCCATTGATTTGAGTCCCAGTTTTCCTCCCATCTCTATTGGTTCCCCATGTGTTTTCCTTCATTTCACATATTGTAGCCTTCATTTGTTCATCTAATTTGTGAGCAAAATCAACCAATTCTGTGAGCATCCTGATCACCAGGGCTTTGAACTGTGCATCTGATAGGTTGGCTATCTCTTTGTCGCTTAGGTGAATTGGCTCTGAGGTTTTGATTTGTTCTCCCATTTGAGCCCTTTTTTTGGGGGGGGGGGTCTGGTCGCAGCTGTTATGTAGTGAGGGGTGGAGCCTTAGGTGTTCACCAGGGTGGGGCAGCCCAGTCACTGGGCTGTGACATTGTATGTGGGGGCGGAGTCCAAGAGGGAACAATGGCGCTTGCTCCTCTCTCTCTTGGATTCCAGTCCCTTCTGCTGCTTCCCCTTCGCCTGGATTATCTGTGTGCAAATGTGGGACCACCTGGTCAGCCAGCTGCCTTGTGTGGCCTCACTGGGTCTGCACAGTTGCCACTCTGTGTCTGGGGTCCGCTAGCCGCCGCCTGTGTGTCTGGGGTCTGCTAGCCGCTGCCTGCACACCTGGGATATGCCAGCTGCTGCTGCCTGTGTGCCCGGGTCCGCACCTCCACTTTTTCCTTCCTCGACTCTGCTCCTCTTACCGGTCTGGATGAGTGGTTGTTGGACTTCCGTACAGTTCAATTTTCTATCAGTTCTGATTGTTTTCTTGTTTCTAAATCTTTGTTGTCCTTAATTTTGGTTGTGAGAGGAGGCACAGTGTGTCCACCTACGCCTCCATCTTGGCTGGAAGTCCTGATTCCATCTTCTTGAAGCCAAAACTATTTTCACCTGTCACTCCATACTGTTTATTTTACACCTTTTACATGCATAATTGGAATCCCCTTATCTGGAAATGATAGCTTTCTGGAATGTAACTCAGAACCCGAAAGAGCGAACAATTCTGCTGTGGTGGCCAGAACTGTCATACAATTCCAAACTGAGGATCCTGTGTGTTTATCTTGGGGAGCGCCTCGGAATCTACTTAGTCTTACTTCAGAAACATTGGTTTTGTTTATTATTTCACCGAGCAAGTGTGGAGTGTGGCAGAAAAGAGATGCTAGAGGCAGGCAGCAGGGAGAGAGCACCCAGCTTTTGAGTGGGGAGTGAGGAGAAGTGATCTGCCCAGCATTTTTTTCTCACGCTGTGGCCATTCCAATGGGAATAAAAGGCTCTGTCCACCTTAGTGACTGCACGTCGGGGCAGCCCATGTGGTAACACCATTTGTCAGAATTACATCTACTTCTGACGTGTCAGTAAAAGAAGGGATCAACTGAGTTCGTTCTACTTTCGAAATCACACAAGTGTATATGCTGGAGACAGACTTCTTTCCAAGTAGCTTAAATTGATTACAGGTCCTGGAAATTGACGTAAGAGGAATAGTTCTTTGCAGACACTTAAGAAATGGGGCACGGACCGCATGATGATGTAGAGATGGGTAGCGTCCTCCAGAATAGGTAGTGGGTGCCTGTCACAGGGCGAAGCAGCTCGAACAACGCCAACCTTCAATGGCTCGTGCGGGCTGCAGTGAGTAGTACAGAGTGTGGGTGCAATTGCTTATCCGTTAATGGGAGGGGCTGCAGCCAGCTGCAGGGGGATAGGGGGTTGTTGGCCATGACAGAGGTGGGCAGAGTGGGGGGCCCAACAGAAATGTGGTAGGATGATGATTTTTTTTTGTGTATCTTGGTCATTTTCCACTTACCTACTGGCCCACTTTATAAGGTCGTGAAAAGGTCCTAAGGGACTTGCCGTCTCCACCCCCAGAGGCTTGTTTTGGTCTCATATCAATAAGAAAAAGACATAGAATACAGTGGGCACAGGGAGTGAAAAAGCAGTTCAGAGAAAAAAGCATATGAAATAATGCCAGGAAGCACATGAAAAGATGCTCAATGTCACTAATGTTCAGGGAAACATTAAAATCAGATTTTTTTTTTTTTTTGCCCAATATATTGACAAAAATTTAAAGGACAGGTAATATCCCATGTTGGCAAGGAAGTCGGGGGACAGGACTTTCTTCATTGTTGACGGTAAAGTTTTCAGACCATTTTGGAGGACGATTTGCAATGTCTGTCAAAATTTAATGTACTCACGTCCTTTGACTCAGCCATGATAAGGTTGCAGTCTGCCCTACAGAACTTTGCACAGGTTCTCAAAGGTGTATTTACTAGGATATTTCTAAGCATTCGTTTAGAAGTGTTTTTGGTAATGGCAAAAAAGTGAAATCAACCCATGTTTTCATCAGTCTAGGAGTAGTTAAATGATATATGCCTACAGTGGAATCTTATACAGCCATGAAAAAGAACGAGGTGGGGTTAGATGTGCTGACTGACACAGCAAGACTTCTAGGACTAAAGTGGAAACAAAAACAGTTGTAGAACAGTTCTACAACTGTTTGCTACTTATGAACAAATAAAAATAAAACCTTTCGAGTGTATATATGTAAAACACCTAGGAACAGGTTGTGGGGGAAATGCCCATCAAGTCGTCAACTGTGTTGGGGAAGGACAGCGGGACTGGAAGGGGCAGCTCCGTACAGTTGGACCTTAATTTTTTATGCTAAATATTATTCAGCATCACTAACCCAGAATGTCAAGTCGCTGACCTATTCGGGATAAACAGTATTTCAGGAAAATTCAAACAGCTGAATTATAATAATAATAATAATAAAAAAAACAAAAACAAAATAAATGGAAAAAGTATGAAATATGTGTTACTGTAAATATAACGAATTCATTTTAATTCTTACTTTTTGCATAGAAGATTGGAGTTTTCCACGTAGACTCATTTCCTTTAATGAGAGCAGAAAAGCATCTGGCAAGGCTAAAAATAAAAATAGGCAATTTTAAAATGTCAGGAAACCATCGTCAATCTGCAGAGTATGGGCATCCCCATGATTACCCGAGGTTTTAGATTTGAGGGTGAGGGACCCGTTGTCTTTGAAAAGCTCTGCCGGGGCCACTTGCGTGGCCACACTAGACCTCTTCCTTCCACATTTTTTATGACCTTCCCATCCGAAGTACGTGACCTTTGTCCCTTATGATATTAAATGGCCCGTGCTGCAGTGTCTTTGGTTCAGTTGTAATTCAGCTCCCCCTGCATGGTCCGCACGAATTGGATCACGGTGACATCACCACTTGGTCTTTGTCCCCCGTGGCTCTCATGTCACAGGGAGCCCCGCACAGTAGCCACTGTCTCTTTTAGTCCAGTGGGGTTTGGGCACTGTGTACGAGTTGACTTGTAGAGTAAACATTTTGTAAGGACAAAGGAATGGTTATGAGTGTCAGGAAGGTGTTGTTGACATCTGCTGAGTCCAGCGATTCGCCCCTATTCCTCTCACAGCGCACATAGACTGATCACTGAAATTCTGCAGCACACCAAAAACACATTTTTTGCAGATCTGACAAAGAAGATAGGTATAATTTTCATTCATTCACACCGGATAGCTCTTTTTCTTTATTGTTCAAGTACAGTTTTCTGCTCCCCCCCACCTCCCTCCCCTGTTTCCACGCCCCCCACTTGTTATTGTCCATGTGTCCTTTATAATTGTTCCTGCAAATCCTTCACCCTTTTCCCCCATCATCCCCTCCCCTGTCCCCTCCAGTCACTGTCAGCTTGTTCTCAGTTTCACGGATGGCTCTTTGCTCATTCTTGCAGCACACCGGTTGAAAATCGCTGGCTTAGTCAGTGCTCATCATTTCATGTTGTGTAAATGATCTTATAAACTACGCACCCTCTTTTATACTGATTCTTACCCTTTTTTCTTATTTCTAGGAAATTACTTTATGAGAGATGCCGTCTCTGCCCACAGGAATTGCCAGTACGATCCCAAAAACACCGTTATGTTTGCCGCCCGGGTTCTGGTCGGGGATCCCATTGAAGGGAATCGGGGCTACACGAGCTCCACTTCACTGTACGACAGCTACGTGGATTCAAGGTTGAACCCGTCCGTCTTTGTCATCTTTCGGAAAGATCAGATTTACCCGGAATACGTGATTGAATATACCGAAGCAGATAAAGATAAAGCCTGCGTGATCAGTTAGAAATGACGAAGATGCTGTCTTAAAGGATGCCGTAACCATTCCGTTCACTAAAAGAAGTAGATGGCCACAGAAAAATAGTGCAACTTTTTTTTTTTTTACATTTCCTCGCCTCATTATCAAATGCCTTGGATCAGTGGTTCCCAGACTTTGCTGCACGTTTTAAATCAGCTGGAAGCTGTAAAAACCCCCAACGTCCAGAATGCACCTTGTTCCGACCGAATCACTGTTCTCGAGGGTGACAGACAGGCACAGAGGGCGGGGGCCTTCGATGTGACTGGGAAAGACTGATTTCTACAGCTTCTGTGACGAAGCAACCTCCCTCCCCCAACCCCGCTTACAGTTTACTGGATGGTCTGGTTTTGTTTCGGTTAAACGGAAAAAGAATGAATTTGGGAACTTTGAGAGAAATCTACAAATGCCTGTTGAAATAAGGACATAAGTCAGAGATTCCACCTGTGGATAGAAAATTGAAAAGTTGGGGCAGAGAATGCTTAGGACTATGCAGGGGCGGGGAAGTAAAGGTAATTTAAGTGCCATTACAGACACAGCTATGTAAGTGCTGTGCCTTTGTAGTGAAACTGATTTGAGGCATACATTTCGTTATCTCTACGTTTATTTAGGGGGGCTCCAGTCAGGTTGACTCTGGAATTCAATGAAAAGAGTTGTCAAGTGTGGCTCGGAAAGAAGCGCCAACTTGAATCGATGGCCCATTTGGGGTCTTTATATACTTCTATAGCCAAGTGGACCTTTCTATTCTAACCAGTATGATTCCAAGGCAGGCTTCTTTCAGGTCGGCTTTCATGGAGCGCGTGTCTTTTCGGAGTACTGGGTTGTAGTAACCAGAGTCACACAGTCATGACTGACGAACCCAAGTGCCCCTGTAGTCGTTCGCCATGGCGGGTCGGGCTCCCCTGGGAATTAGGAGCAGGGCCCTCCTGTGGAAGGCTGGGCCCCCTAAGGAGGCGAGATTTGTTCCTGGTGAGCGCAGAACCGGAACAAAGAGAACAGTGGCTCCAAGGGGCCTCACCCCTGCAAGGGGTTGCTTTTTCTAAGTGGAACGTATTGCACAGAAGTGCAGCGCTGTCAGTTTTTAGAGCGGCTGTGGTGTGCGTCCAAGTTCCTTACTACGAATCAGGTTTTTCCTTTCCATTTCCCTTTTCAGACATTCCACCCCCATCTCCAAAATGGCCTGTTTTAGTTCCAGCAGACATGTAACGGAAATTAATGCGCATTCCAGGTTTTACAGTTAGTCAGGGTTTTGATTGGTGCAAAGCATGCCACAACTCCTTGGCTTAGAGGGCTGCACCAGTAACAAATGTATGGAGATGTTTTAGTGTAGGGTGATTTTCTGGGAGGCTCGCCACAAGCAGTTACTCTCAGTCACTTTTTTTTTTTCATGGTAGCTTCTGTTTTGGAGTTTTCATTTCCCGATCTTTGCCCTCATCTTGCAGAGATGCAATCTATCCAGCTCTCTCTGACTGCTCTCTCTGCGCATCTCTAATGGGATATTTCACAGGCATCTCTCCGTCCGCAAGTCTGTCCAAAACGGAATTCCCGTTCCGCCTCCCTCAGACGAACCGGTTCCTCCCCGTATCCTGTCTGTAAGTCCATGGCATCGCCCTCCACACCTCTGCTCAAGCAGAAATCCATCCGGAAGTCATCCTGACCCCTCCCTCTGCCTTCCCCAAGCCTCCTAAGCTGTTCCCAAGTTGTCTTCCTTCTTAAATATCTCTTTGCCCCCTTCTAGGTTCTTCTTTACTTAGCCAGAATGGCCATATTTTTTAAATTTTTTACTTAGTAATCTTTCAAAACACAAATCTAATCGTGCCTAAAGCTCCAAATCGTGATCATGGCCCCATGTGATCGCTGCCCCCCGCCCCCTCCCCCATCGTTTATCTTCTGCACACAAGCTGCTCAGGTTTTCTGTCAGGCCTCTGCTACCCTTTCCACGCAGCTCAGTGGTTCTCAGCTCGCACTCCTGCCTTTTTTTTTTTTTTAATGACAAATACTTTGTAGCATCCTCTTTATCATCCTCAAAATGCAATTCAGTGGTAACATACTCTGCCTACACACAATTTTAGAAATAAGTTTACAAGTAAGTAACATGAACATAAAAGGGAAATAAAAAGTACACAACTCGGGCACGACTATACCAGAAGACCTAATTAAGTAGTCAGATGTTTACACCTACTTACAACGAATAATTTGAACTTAAAAGAAGGCAGGAGATCAGAAGCTAATTGGTACAAAGAAGTGTGGGAAAGTACAACAGCAGGGATATAAGTGGACATTAGACTAGAAAGCAGTGATACAGTAACTTATTTGCTTATGGTAATACGTATTTCTACAAGAACACCTTCATTGAAAGAAAGATCCTATGCAAGACAATCTGCAGATTGTCGAAATGGAGAAAAGGAGGACATATATTTTTTGCAGACGTGCCGTAGGTGATATGCGAATGTCTGGTGAGACATTCAGAATTCGTGTAGAAGAATTCCTTACCGTGAGGAAGTGTCCAACGTATTGCACACTGTTCAGCATACTTGGCTCTCACATACTAAGTGGCAGTAAAGCCCTTCCCGCCCCCGGTTAGGGTGACAGCCACACACCCTATCAGATCTCGTCACCTTTTTCACAGCAGACATTTTGTAATATCCCTTTCGATGTCCTGAGATGACTCATGGATAATGCAGTCTATTTACACACACGCATTTCTTTAAAAATCAATTGATTGCCTAACTCTCATAAGGGAGAAACAGGAGGAAAGCAACTGGTGATAAAAAATAAGCTGAATTTCAATGTGGAAATGCTCAGGCGTGACTATGCTATGCAACATCACGAGGTAGATGTTTATTTCTACTTGGAGCGAATAGGGTTGGATTTGAGAGTCGATCAGAGGCTACTTCCTGTACAGAAGTATAGGCAAATGAAAGCAGTATAGGTGACGCTAGAAGGAAGACCAGTATTGGGGTTAAGTCGTAACAGACCGTACACCTTATCTGGAAGGGAAGGGAAGGGAAAGAGCGAAATTACCTTACTTTAAACAATGATAACAGAACAAGACAAATTACAGGTTGTCTAAGAGGAAAACATTTCTTGTGTTCTCTTCGGGCAAGCTGTAGGTCCTCCATACATGTCCAGTAGGACATTAGAAAGTCGTATAGGTACAGAATAATTCTTCGTTGTGTGGGGCTGGCCCATACACTGCAGGACATCTGTTAATCCCTGGCTGCATCCACTGAGTGGCAGTAATAGCCCCCAGTTATTATGACACCAGCACCCCATCCATTTCTAAACTATCGCTGCTGAGAACCACTGACTCAGTTCATTTCCAGCATCCTCAGATCAGCTCGTTTACCTCCATCAGGAGTCCTGTAGATGAGATTGGATGTTTGCCTCCCAAGTGTCCAGTTTTTAAAATACGGTGTGCCTTGCCTCGTTCATTTTTAGCATCTATCCACCTAGAAGGTGTCTGCTTTCTGCTCTAGAATGTAAGCTCCTCGAGGGCCGAGTCAAGCTGTCTCGTTCACTGTGCCATACCTCATAGTTGGCTGAGTGCTTCCTATGCTGATAACATGAATTTTGTTGAATAAGCTCCAGCAATTTACATTTGAGTAGTTGTGTTGTACTTCTTGTTCTTCAAGCGCATTTTGAGACTCATTAAAACAAAGTACATATTAATTTTGCTCTCCTGCCTGTCTTTGCTTGATTTCTAGGTATCTCCAAAAAATTGGTGTCAACTACAGACACCGATTTATTCACTGAGGGGTACAGGATGTGTTTTTTCCTTTCCAGCTTTATCATCCCAGGACTCAACAACCATGACACCGCCTGGGAAAGGCGAGGTGTGGTGGTGGAGAAGCCCTCTAGCCAGTTGTCATCGTCTTTTGTTTAGGGGCTTAGAGACGGAGGCACCTTTCTTGTGGTCAGGGGTGGGGCCAGGGCCAGGCTGAGGCAGAAAAGGTAAACATGCAAATGTAAACGGTCATCAGAATTGTCCTAACAGGTCATCAGAATTGTCCTAACAGCCACTCCGTTAAAAGCCCTTCTCATTGTTTAACCTCAGAATGGGCGGAGAGAGAGAGCAGCAAAATCCCTATGTGGCCGTGCAGCTTCCATTAAAGTGAAGGCAAAATTGCCACTTGCACCTCGGTGAAGGACAAGAATGGACAGCGAACCGGGTGCTGCCAGACAGCCCGCATTTAGATGCGCGCAAATGCCGTCAGATCAAGCACAAGCAGACGTGTGCATCTTCCCCATTAGTTTTGTCCTATTTGCTTGTTTATAGCAGGCTCTCAAGTGTTCAGACATGTTTAACGTTGCTGTTCCCCAAGGTTTTATCCTCCCTCCTCGGCTTTTCACTCTTCGTTTTTGCTGAGTGATCTTAACAACTCTCACAGTGTGCATTTAGAAAACTTATCAAAGTGGTGAATTTGTGTGTAGCAACTTTCATATTGAAGATGGAAGAAGATGCACAACATTTTCAGTATATTATGCTTTATTATTTCAAGAAAGGTAAAAATGCAACCGAAACTCGAAAAAAGATGTGTGCAGTGTACAGAGAAGGTGCTGTGACTGAGCGAACGTGTCAAAAGTGGTTTGTGAAGTTTCTTGGTACTATTGATATTTTGGCCAAATAATTCTTTGCTGAGGGGCTGTCTTATGCATTGGAAGATGTTTAGCAGCACCCCTGGCCTCTCCCCACTAGAGGCCAATAGTGGGAGATAGCTGACATTCTCAAAATATCCAAATCAAGAAAGTTATTGGTGAAAATGAAAACTGTGTCTTTTATTTTACAGAAAAAAAGTAATGAATTTTTGGTCAGCACAATAGAACTCACTGCCTACCCTGGGCATCTCATCTTGGATTGTCCATTGCAATCTCAACACAATAAACACTGAGATTATAACCCCCCCATCCTGTTTTCTCCTCTGTTATTCTTTGTCTCGTCTTGCTTTCCTAGAAATACATTCCCATCGTTGGCAGGGATCTTTCTAAAACACCTATCCATCCTACAGTATGGCCGGGCACTGATTTAAGTTTAGGGCTACAGCAATGAACTGAGATTCCTGCTTTCACACACTTGAATTCCAGAAATGCATAAATAAACAAGAAGAAAAATCATCAGTAGTAAGTTCCATATGGAGACTGGGGAGCTACTTTAGCTTGGGAGGCCAGAAAAGGCCTTGCTGGAGAGAAGCCTTGAACTTCTAAGCTCAGAGTTTCATGGCAAACAGGAGTTCTCTAGATCAGGGGGAAAGTGCTCTAGGCAGGGGATCATGTCACTTTGCAACTGAAATTCCTGAAGTGGCTTCCCAAGTGGTCAGTACCTAAGTCCAAACCTCTTAGCACTGCAGAGAAGGTTTTCTGGCATCTGGCCAGTTACCTTCCTCTAGACATCACAGAACATGAACTCACTGGGTCCTCAGAACACCGACTAGGCTGCTGGAATTCCTGGGTTATGTCTTGCTCGTCTTTGAACTAGGTCACTTCATTAGCTCAATAAATGTTCAGTAAATGGGCAGGGTGTGGGGCCAAAAGGATCGCTGCTTCTGCTTAGTCAATGTACAGGTCTAGACCTGTGTTGTCCACAGAAATAGCAAGTGAGCCGCATGGGGTATGAATGAGATACTTTGCATTTTCTTCATTCTAAATCTTCGCATTCCAGCGTAATACGTGTCACGCAGCACATCTCAGTTGAGACTGGTCACATTTCAAGTGCTCAGCAGCCACGTGTGGCTGGCTAGTGTCCGCCTCCTCAGAGAGCTTTCTCATACTAATTACCTGAGGCCACCTGGCCCCTTCTACCACTTGACCAAAAAAAAAAAAAAAAAAAAAAAATCAAAGGTGTTCTAAATCAAGATTGCAGCAGGGGGAGAGTGAGACAGAACAGTTAGCCTGCTAGTAGCTGAGGACCAGCTCTGACACCAGACTGCTCACATTCCTGCGTATCTGTTGGAATTTAGGATTAATTGCCAGGTGGCGGTCGGATTATCCCAGAGGCAGCAAACAGGCGCCATCCAACCCTAGGAGCCTTGGCTTTGCATTTGCACATGAATTTTTCCAATCTGCTGCCCACAGCTAGTCCACGGGAGGGGGCCCTCCTTCCTCTTCTTTATTATTTTATTTTATTTTATTTTTACAAAAGTTCATTCTTAAATGTACAACGGACTCCAGAACAATACTTCATTCTAGCCATCGGTGGCAGGAATGTTAGGACTGAGACCCGGATGCTAAAACAGGGATGGAATTTAGGGTCACCACTGCCCCAGGCTCCAGGAACAGCTATCTTTTTGCCAGATTTCTTACATCCACTTTGTGGCCAGGGGGCCCTGCCCACCCCAGACCTGCGATTTTAGCTCCTCGAGTTTCTTCTCTTTTCGCTTCTGCTTGAAAGCCTTATCTCGTCCATCTCCTTGGCCTGCTTCTTGGGCTGTTTCAGGGGCTTTTCTTGCCACCTTCCACAGCGGACTCGGCGTGGTGCCTGCCGCCCCTTCGCCAGGAGCTGACACTTCTTCCTCGCAATCAAACCTGCTTCACCTCCCATCCCATTGTCTGTAGCTGATGTAAATCCTTTCAGACCCGTTTACTGCCCCCCGCCCCCGCCCCCCAACCCACTTGCTGTATAAAAACGCTTGCAAACCCCCAGGACAATGGACATGCTGTCTTTCTTACCTAACACGCTTCTGGTGGTTTAGACTGGATGCCCCAAGGCTGGTCTTACTTTTTTTGCTAACAAGGGACCAATAAACCCTTTCTTTTAAAAAGACTTCAGCCGTGATAGTTACAATTCTTTAATTCACACTACCTATGTCATCTTTGCATTCCTTACCAGCGTCTCGAATTCTCTCATTTGTTTGCGTGTTGTG
Source organism: Glossophaga mutica (assembly GCA_039655065.1). NCBI lineage: Eukaryota > Metazoa > Chordata > Mammalia > Chiroptera > Phyllostomidae > Glossophaga > Glossophaga mutica. The sequence goes on from CM077313.1 coordinate 11,108,194, forward strand.
ACTCCCCCACCACCACACAAGTCCCTCAGACACGGATTCACCTTGACCCGCGCCTGGCACAAAGTGGGCGCTCAGTTAAGTACTGTCCCTGCCATGTCCGCGTCCAGGGGGCCCCACTGGGCCCACGGCCGCCGCCGCCCCCCTCCCCCGCCAGCGCTTCCCCAGACTGTCTCAGGATCTTGGTTTGGAATCCGGGACGTGACTGGGAGGAGTCTGCCCGCAGCGGATTTCCGTGCTGGGCCGCGCAGGGAGCGGCGCCGAGAGCATGGCGGAGCCCACCGTCTGCTCCTTCCTCACCAAGGTGCTGTGCGCCAACGGCGGCCGCATGTTCCTGCAGGACCTGCGCGCCCACGTGGAGCTCTCGGAGGCCAGGCTCCGGGACGTGCTGCGCCAGGCCGGGCCCGACCGCTTCCTGCTGCAGGAGGTGGAGGTGAAGGAGGGCCTCTGGGACGCCGAGGCCGAAGTGGCGGCCGGCGCTGTGGGCGCGGGCGGTGGCGGCGCTCCCGTGGCCTGCAGGGTGGTGGCGGTGTCCTCCGCGCGCCTGTGCGCCCGCTACCAGCGCGGCGAGTGCCAGGGCTGCGACCAGCTGCACTTCTGCCGCCGTCACATGCTGGGCAAGTGCCCGAACCGCGACTGCTGGTGAGGCGCCGCGGGGAGGGGCGGGGTGGGGACCCAGGCCCGCGGCGGTGCGATCTCCGCACGCGGGCCCCTGGAAGCGGGACGCAAAAGAGTTGAAAAAGGGGGCCGTGTGCCCGGGGGCCGGCGACCTCCTCAGGAAGGGCGGAAGAGAAGTCTCTGGAAGGGGCCCCTCAGGGTCCTCCGAGGGAGGCCCCCCCTGCACTTGCAGCTCCGGTGGGGAATGAGGAGGGAGGCCACCTCAGCTGGGATTTCTTAGACATCCCTGCCCGCGGACCCTGCACAACGCGGCTGGGAAAAATCAGGGTTGGGGCTCTGGAGTTCGTTTACTGAAGTGGTGTTTTGCGGGGTATTTGCGGATCCCATCAGATCCTTGGGGCCTTTTATGCAGAGATTGCCTCTTCCCACATAAACACAAAGTTTTGCAGAAGCCAGTCTGAACTCTGTAGGTTTAGACAGACCGGTCTAGTCTGACCCTCGGGAACTGGAGGGGGCGGATGATTTGGGAGAGGTCGTCTGGGGCTGCCTTGGTTTACTCAGGCTCCCCAAAGCAGGGGTGCGGGCACGTTGGTGGCCCACGGGGGTGGGCAGCTGCTTGGGGTGGAGAAGGCAACTGCAATCCCTGTAAAACGGGTGGGCACTCTCTGTCAAGGCAAGTGACTGGGCGGGGGGTGGGCTTGGCTTTAAAGCATCCTCATTGAAATCAAACAAACAAACAAAAGAAAACTCAAAAGCCCCAGCCCTGCCCAGTTGGTTGGAGCGTCATCCCATAAACCTTGGTCAGGGCACATGCCTGGGTTGCGGGTTTGGTCCCCTGTTAGGGCGCCTACAAGAGGCAACCTGGGCCTCTGATCCAGAGCTTTGTGTTCTAGGTCTACCTGTACCCTTTCCCATGATATCCACACACCTGTCAACATCCAGGTCCTGAAAAACCACGGGCTTTTTGGCCTCAATGAGGCCCAGCTTCGGATTCTGCTTTTACAGAACGACCCCTGCCTTTTACCGGAGGTGAGTCAACCAGGAGTCACCGTCACGTGGTCTGCGGGGGGCTGGTGGGGAAGAAGTCCTGGGAGAGACAGACAGCATGAGGTGTATGGGGGTGGGGGGGTGGTTATGGTACAGGGCTGACCTTTCTGGAGTCTCTATGGTTTTACTGGACTTCAATACATGGGGAATGACGGATTCCTGTGATATAGACGTAATAATAATAGCTACTTTTTTTTCCCAGTATATGCAAAATGCTAAGCGGTTTATATACTGTAGCTCATTAATAACCTGCCCCCATTTTACAAGTGTGGAAACTGAGTTTCAGCTAGATCATATAACTTACCTAAGGTCACACAGTAAATGGCAGACTTGAATTTAGGTCTGTCTGTGAAGCCTGTGTTTTGTGAATTGCCTGTTTATGCTTTTGCCTTTTTTTTTTTTTTTAATGGAGGCATATGTCTTTTCCTGGTAATTGATAAGATGTCTTTAGTGATAAAAAACTATTTCCTGCTCATATTTGTTATAAGTATTTCCCACCATTTACTTATTTGGGGGCCTTAGATATCGATTTTAATTGCTTTCAGACATGATTTCGTTTCAAATGCTTAAAAAGTACCCACCATCTCTACTATAATGGCGAAATTAGTATATTTGTGTTAGTTTAGCTAGACACAAATGATTTTTTAAAAATTAAATAGCCCTGGCTTGTGTGGCTCACTTGGTTGGAACATTGTCCCCTTACCGAAGGGTTCAATCCCTGGTCCGGGCATGTATGGGACGCAACCAATTGATGCTTCTTTCTCTCTTCCTGTGTGTCTGAAGAGCAATGAAAAAATGTCCTCAGGTGGGGATAAAAAAAGAAATAAATAAAAATAAAATAGTTGGAATCCCAAAGGAAAATTTTACAAGAGACCACCAATTCAAAGTAAAGTTTTCCAAACATCGATGTTTTTTTCCCTCTCGCTCTCTCTCTGCCTCTCTCGAAAAATCAATAAGCATACCCTCCGGTGAGGATTTAAAAAGAAAAATTGGTCTTGCCTTGAGTTGAGAGGGCCAGCTTTTAATACCTGCGCAGAATTCCCTCATTGGTTACAGGTTTTGGGAAAGGTGGGCGGGTCAGCTGAGTGTTAGCACAGCTGGGGGAGACTGAGAGGGAGCGTGGTAACCCCACCCATCCGCCTTTCACCAAGTGATTTTAACAGCTATTGGCTTACAAGCCTTTCACTCAGTGATTTTTAATAGCCATTGGCTAAAAAGCCACAGTGAAAACCACTGTTTTCAGTGTTGCCTCATTTCTGTCCCAGGTCTGTTTGTGCTACAACAAAGGCGAAGCCCTGTACGGCTACTGCAACCTCAAGGACAAGTGCAACAAGTTTCACGTATGCAAGTCCTTTGTCAGGGGAGAGTGCAAGCTGCAGAAGTGCAAACGATCCCATCAGCTCATTCACGCGGCGTCCCTGAAGCTGCTGCAGGACCAAGGGCTGAATATCCCCAGTGTTGTTAATTTCCAGATCATCTCTACCTACAGGCACGAGAAGCTGCACAAGATGCTCGAAAATAAAGGTGAGACTGTCAGAGGTAGACAGAGCTCCATTCCTGATGTCGTTTTGACCTGAAAGCACTTCGTGGGTTAAGTAAGTGCTCTGTCCTAGGGAGAGCTTAGGATACTCAGCATTTATGAGACGGAACTGTGATTGTAACCAAGGAGGGAAGGGCTCCAGTTTATTTTCAGGGCTGCCAGCTAATAACACCTGCCCAAGTATTTGAACAGTTCGGCTCCTTGGTAAGTTGGGGGTTGTGAAGTAGGTAGACCAGTCTTCACCGCTTCACTAGGAAAGAAGAGGAGGGAGGTGGGCCAGTGACTAGAGAGGTAAGGATGATGTAGGATGGCTTTCTTTATTAAATTGAATTAAAGTTTCTTTTCTTTTCTTTTCTTTTTTTTTTTTTAAAGAGAGAGAAAGAAACATCAGTGTGTGGCTGCCTCTCAAGCGCCCCTACTGGGAACCTGGCCTGTAACCCAGGCATGTGCCCTGACTGGGAATTGAACCAGCGACCCTTTGGTTTGCAGGCCAGCACTCAATCCACTGAGCCATACCAGCCAGGGCTAAATTTTTTTTTTTTTAATGGTTAGGAAATTTTAACCACATTATGGAAAAATTTGGATAATAGAGTAGAAATAAAAATCGTACATGGCTCCACTTACTCTGATGCACAGTAATTGTTACCTTTTACTTGCAAGCCCTTCAGTTTTGTTACTGTACAAAGACTGGTCCAGTTGTGGTCAAAGTAGGTACTGGTGTAGTGTCTTAAATTGTCACTTTACACAACTTCATGACCGTCTTCCCATATCGCTGCTCAGTCTGTCACTTTTTAGGCCTACGCAGTATGATTTGGTGTTCTTTCATTATAATGCATTCAGGTAACTTATTCTATTAGATTTGCCTATAGCTGAAAATCAGTTTTACTGGGTGGTCGGCTCAGGAGAGCTGTTGGTGGGAAAATGGTATCATCAAAGCAGAGTCTCTAAGCTTTTACCACGGAGCTTTCTTACGCTGAGATGATAGTGGCCGACTTCGTGGGCAGGTGGCGTGAAGGTAGGGAGGCCTCTGCGTGTACCAGTGTTGGAGGCTATCTGGGGCACCGTGAATGGTGGCGGGGCCTTCTTCTCTGTATGACGTATGGGGTCTGTCATGATCTTCATCTGGTCTTATTTAGTGGGTCCCTCCTACCATGAAATAGCTTCTTTCTGCTTGTTCTTTGTGCACATGTTTGTGTGTTTAACATATTTTAAATCCGAAGACCCAAACTCTCCAAATCCAGAGTTTTGTCTGAGATCTGATTTGCTGGGCTGATGTTCCCATTAGAACATGAAACTTAGAAATGATAAAAGGAGTGTCTTAGGAAGCCTCATGTCTTTCTTCTTTCTAGATAATTCAGCTGCTTCTGCTGAGCGTGCACAGGGCCCTGAGAAACAAGGAGGACCCATTGCTGGGGCTGCAGAAGCCCGTCCCCCGGTTTCTGTCCCTGCCCAGTCGGCCAAGAAGCCAGGCAAACCATAAAGGACGTCAGTGAAGTTAGAAGAAGCTTCTCCAATTGGAAGGTCTGAAAACAAAGCTTCTGTTGAACTTCGATTTGTAACTATTCACTCACTGAATGATCTCTTTAAAATACCTACCTCGCAGGGTGTTGTGAAAATTAAAGACCATGGAAAAGGAGACATTGTTCAATTTGGAGGGTAAGGTTGGGGACGAGGTTGGACACGGAGCAGGCAAAGCCAGGGTAAATCCTGAGCGCAGGTGGGGCTAGTGCAGGGCGAGCCCTGGACGTGGCAGCTTCTGCCTGCAGTTCCTGAGAGCTCTTCCCAGGCTGGCGGGACGCTCCCGCACACGCAGCTTCCCACCGACCTGCTCGGTGGCCCAGCCACGTGTTTTCTGTATGCCCATGTAGGCCGTGGCAGTACGTCAACGTCATGTCCTTTTCCACTTAATGTGCCATAAGCATCCTCCCGTATGGGTTCACGTTTATCATGCACAATCATTTTTACACACGGAAACACGAATATATCATAGTTTACTTGTTTCCCTTATCCTGGGATATTTTGATTCCAACCAATTTTGAATGTAACTCTTAAAATCCACACAATATTGAATTTTTAAAGTTAGTCTTTTGCTTAGCTTGTAGTTGCCAAATGAGAGTGCCTTTGCATTTCTTTAAATTGAGGTGCAGGTGAATATTTTTCTGTGTGTGCTTTCTGTAGGTCTTTCTTTTGTGCATTTTGTACATGCCCTTTAATTACTGGGGCATGCGATTACCTCCTCTGTGCTGATGTGGGATAGCCTTTCATTAGGTGCCTTAATTTTTATGAAAGGATGCCAACCGTACTGTGCTCATGTTACCATTCAGCTCTTGTGGCTGCACCCTCAGGCAGGACCGAGAGTATGTAACTTTTGGGTGCTGACCACCAGTTTCTACCTCACTCTGTCTGCTCTTATTAAACTATGACCAAAGCCCACTTGCTGTGGTTTGAAGGGTGTGTAGTGCATCCATTCCTCAAAATTGTATCCATTCTTCTCCAGATCAGGGCGGACCATCAGAAATCTACATACCTCGCCCATTGCATGCTGCCTTTCCCCTTGCTCCCCTCAGTGTTCCCCCACCCAGATGTCTTCGTTGAGTGATACTTAGATGTTTGGTTCTTTGCTTTTATCCTGTGACTGGGAATTGAACCAGCAACCTCTTGGTTCACAGGCTGGCACTCAGTCCACGAAACCATACCAGCCAGCTTTGTTTTTATCAAAAGGTACCACAGAAAAGCAGCTTTATGAAATCCTCCCCTGTGTTTGCCGTAGTAATATCCCAAATGTCAATGTGTAAGGTGTTTTTAGAAATACCGAACTGTCCTGCAATAACATTTGAGAAAAAGGGACAAGGCAGTAAGTTTTCTATAAAGCTAAGTGTATTTAATTGAGAAAAATGTTTGTCATGCAGTTCTGTCTTTTGTATTGGGGTGGGTGTGCGAAAAGTGTCCTTTGTGAAGGGAGGGATTGCTGTGTTCTCGCCTAACGGGAGGTAAGAGTCACGTGACTTATGTCCATCTTTCCGCTTTGGTCATCAACGGTGGTGTTTCTGAAAGCCCTGATCTCTGCATACCTCGTTTCTTTTTTTCTGGTTCTGATTTCTCCTGGTGCTATTTTTTTCTAAAAAATATTTTTATGTTTTATTATCATCATTATTTACATTTTACCCTTTGATCATATGTATTTTTGTTGTAAGCCATCTTCAATCCGTAATGGACACACTATAGTATGTAAGCGCATATTCTTTGCATTAAGAGACTTGGTAGGCTTTTATAGTGTTTTTTTTTATATGTCTTATAATTATGCTTTTATATGTGAAGTTAGTGACCCTATGTAATCCTTGTTGCAATATTTTATCCACGTCTGTAATATTCCATTTTGATCTTACTTTTTCGGTATTCGTGCTATCTTATTTTCATCTGACGATCAGCTGTTAGAGAGTTATCACATGAGTCTTGGAGAGAAGTTTCTTTTGGCAGTTCACTGGGACTTTTAGATGAAGCCACACATCTCTAGCCTCCCCAGATTCAACATATCCTAAACTGAATGATCATCTTTTCTCCAGACTTGTTCCTCCTTTTGTTTTTTATTTTGGAGTGTCACCACCTAAGGACTTAAGCCAGAAACCTGCAAATTGTCCTAAACTTTCTTTCTCTTTGTTCCCAGTGTCAAATTGGTTACGTAGTGTGGGAGACATTTTCCCCTCAAAAAGCTTTCAAATTTTTATCCTTCTCTGTCCATTTTTATCCCATTCTCTACATGCCACCTTGTCTCAAACCCTCGTCACCTCTTATAGAACTCAGTGATTTTCAGGCCATGACTCAGAAGTTTTTTGTGGGAGTTGCTAGGTGACTCCCCTTCAACAATGGTAGCCCCATTTTAATTTTAATTTAATTTTTTATCCTCACTCAAGGACATGCTTATTGATTTTAGAGAGAGAGGAAAGGAGGGAGATAGAGAGGGAAAGAAACGTCCATCAGTTGCCTCTTGTACAGGTCCCGACTGGGGACCAAACCCACAACCCAGGCATGTGCCTGAACTGGGAATCGAACCCATGACCTTTTAGTTTGTGGAAAGATGCCTAACCAACACACTAGGCAGGGTGCCTTTTTAATTTTTAATTAATAGAGGATTTCATTGATTTCCTTACCACCCTTCTCTCCTTCTGTCTTCCCTTCTGTTGCCTGCTTGATCTTTTGAGACTCAGACCCAATCATACCACTTTTTCCTGCCATGAAGTTTATCGGTCCCTGTCACTGGGGTGGGAGTCCTAAACTCGCGTGGCTCCAGGGACCAGAACTGTGAGTGAGTGGAAGCGGTGAGCTGGACGTAAGAGAGCTGGGGGACGTGCCATGGCCAATCGTCCCGTCTGCAAGGGGCACCCGCCTCTCGTCTCCATGTGGGAATGCGGCCCCGTTTGTCATATTGTCCAATTTGACAAAAGGAGCCAGAATCCAAATTTTTAGAAGATATTTTCTGATTTTCAATATCAAGTTTTTAAAATGCAGACCAATGCCGTGGGTAGGCTCCTACCTGCAGTTTTTTGGAACGGGCCCTTTGATCTTGCGCTCCGCTCCGTGTCTGTGAGTGATGCTCCCCTCAGGGCACTCTTTCCCCGCCCGGCCACCTGCCCCCAAAACCTGCTAAATTGGATGCTTTAAATGCCCAGTTAACCTCTCCGGACCCCAGGAGAGTTCTCAGATCTCTAGCGTAGCACTTACTTCCTTACATGGCAGCGCCCTCTGTTTTTATTCCTTAGCTTTGAGCAAAACCATTATTTATTCTTCTTGGTAATTCTCACAGTTGGTAGGTAGATGTTTTCTGGCCTAACGATGAGTTAAACTCTGCATTTGAATCCGTTCAGTCAGTGTCCTACTGCTCTGCGTTGTCTTTTCTTCCCACGTGTGTGTTTTTAATATTCAAAAACACTCCCCCCCCCGAAGAAATGTGTTATATGAAGTAAACATCCTTTCCGTGCTTCAGTTTGAATTGTCTAGGTCTAAAACGAACACTATAAGAAAATATTTGTCTTTTAGTGACTCGCCTTTGTTCTAACAGTGTTTAGGAGGCCTATTTTTTCTAAACTCATAGCTGCAAAAATATGTGTCTTTTCTTACATATCTCTATTTTGTATTAAATGAAATTGGGATGAAAAGATTTTTAAATTTCTTATTAAATATGAAGTTAGTTGTTGGTTTTAAACAAATGTTATCTACTTAAAGGGAATAACATCTATTGTTTGTTAGAAGCTTTTAGTAGAAATTGGTATCTTTTGTTATCACAAGTTTTATCATTTAAATCACTCAATATGATTATATTAATGGTTTTCACTATATTGAAACATCCTTAAATTCTTAGTAAGCTCTCCTTGATTATGGCTTTATATTCTTTTACTGTGTTGTCCCTCTAATTGGTAACTTTTATTTTAAGTGTATACATTTATACATTTATAAATAAAATACATTTACATTTTCTGTGTGTATATGGTAATTTCTTTTTGTTCGTATCATGATATACCGAAAGTAAATTTTTTCTTGAGTGCTGTTTTGAGTTTTTGGCCAGTGATATGTGATGTCATTATTTTTGTTTTTTTCCGGCTTTATTGAGACATAGTTGCTGCTATCGCTGTGGGAGTGTAAGGTGTGCAAGGTGATGCGGTGCACACACGCGTGCCGAAGGGTCACCACCGCAAGATTGGTCAGCTCACTGAGTACCTCACGCTCATCGCCGTGTTATGGTGACGTATTGCTGGATCAATGGATCAGGCTCTGTAGTATCGTTTAGGAATACTTTTCCAAAACATTTTTTTTTTGGAAAATATAATAATATGGCATTGTAAAAATTTGGGGGACTATAGGAATGTATTAAGAAATAAGTAATGATTACCCATAATATTAGTGTGTAGAGGTAATCACTGTTAATACTTTAGGATATCCTTTTTAGTCATTTTTTCATGCATATACTTTTTTTTTTTTTTTTAAGATTGTATTTATTTTTAGAAAGAGGGGAAGGGAAAGAGAAAGAGAGGGAGAGAAACATCAGTGTGTGGTTGCCTCTTGCATGCCCCCCCTACCGGGGACCTGGCCTGCAACCCAGGCATGTGCCCTGACTGGGAATTGAACTGTTGACACTTTGGTTCTCAGGCTGGCGCTCAATCCACTGAGCCACACCAGCCAGGGCTCGTGCATGTATTCTTAAATATTGAGGATATACCATGTATACAATTTCGTATGCTGTTTTGGATTGATACTGTTTTTTAAGCATTTTCCTACATCGTTGAAAGCATTCATAATTATATTTGATGGTTGAATTCTATTTCCTCTCTATCATTTATTTCGTTATAGTCCTGTTGGTAGATATTTGGTTTTTACTGCATTTGGCACATAAATCTTTGCCAACATTTCTGATTATTAGAATAGATTTCTAGATGTGATTACTCTTCCCGAGATACTAATATTTTGAAACTTATTTTTGCTCCACTTTTTCTGTATGTATTTTATTTTGTTTTATTTTTTATTGATTTTAGAGAGGAAGGGGGGAAGAGAGAGAGAAAGAGAGAAACATTGATTTGTTGTTCCACTTGCTTATGGTTTCATTGGTTGATTCCTGTAGGTGCCCTGACTGGGGATCAAACCCACAACCTTGGTGCATTGGAACAATGCTCTAACCAACTGAGCTACCTGCCCGGGGCCTGAAATGTTCATATTTTGATCATCGAAAAGTACTTCAAAGTTGTCTACCAGAGTGGCCGCACCACTTACACTCTCGGCTGCGTGGGGCCTGCTCGTCCTCAGCAGCATGTGTTGCAGGCCCGTTCTGAAGGAAGAGGCAGGGTACCTATTGTGTGCTAAGGACTTCTTCCGGGCAGATATTTAGAAAGATACATTGGTACCAATTGCTACTATTTTAATCGATTATTATGCAAGAACATGATTATGTTACGTGCAATTTCTGATGTTTCATCTTTACTGAGATTTCCTTTTTGCTTGACGTTTACCTGTGTTCTTTGTTTGTTTTTGTGAACTGATCATGCATTTATCTTATAAGGGTAAAAGTTTATTTCCATGGGGCCTCTGAGGTGCTCGCTCTCAGATGTTTATGTCCCAGGTAAATTTTTGTTTTATTTGGAAAGTGAAACCGCCTCCCTCTGATGCACACAGCAGGCTCTCGGCTCAGTGAAGCATCTGTCGCTTACCTGCGTGGACTGTATCTGCTTTCAAGTTCCGGAGGGGCTACTCCGGCCGAGGCACACTTGGAAAGGCCTCAGACAGAGCTTCCTTTGGCCCCTGCTCTTCCCCAGCCTTATCCATCCACACCAGAAAACAGGTGATCCAGAAAAAGCATTTTCCTTGTTTGTTCTCTTGGCTCCGTATGTTCATGCTGCCCGTGCTTGTCTCCAGGTGCTGGGGCTCCTGACATCTGAATCTTGCTTTCTGAAACCGTGTCTAGCTTGGCTTCCCTTAGTCCCTGCATCTCTAGCCGTAAGCCCTTGTATCCACTTGAACCCCATTCCTCACACCTAGCCTGTCAGGTGGAATAGGAAGGAACTTTCCAAGTGGCTGCATTCCTGGGCTCCCCATCACTCACCTCGCTGGCTGAGATAGTTCCTCAGGAGCACCAGGCACAGGGCCCGGAGACGGCTGGCTCCGTGGGCAGCTTGCTCTGTGTTAGTTATCTGGGTGACGGAGACTAGCATAGAGCCCCCACCACACGACTACCCTGGTTTTACATAGCCCACCATCCTCTTTCTCCCTCCAGGACAATCTGTAGAGAATCCAGTGAGTGCCCAGACCGCTCCCAGTCAAAGACACAGCAACCCTCGGGCTCACACTCGACATCAAGAAACCTCATCGCGATGGGTTAGGTTGCGCTGCAGCAGCAAATGACCACCCAATCTCGTGACACAGTAACAAAGGTTTATTTTCCACATGTGTTCATCGTGGTCAGGTTCAATTCTGTTCCATGTCCTTTTCACTTTGGGACCTAGTTTGACACAGCACTGGTCCAGATAGGACCAGTCCTGGCAAGAAGGAACCCCAACTTATTTCTTACAGGGTCTACTCTCATTGCGTTGGTCAAAGCAAATCATGTGGGCACCCTGCGTGGAACATATAATCCTGTGTGGAGGGGTTTGGCAGGTCGCATGGCCCAGCCTAGTGCCAGTGGGCAAGGACGATAATACGCCCTGAAGAGGGAGCAGTAAATATTGTTAACCAGAAAGTAGTCACCCACAGGATGCAGCTCAGATGGGGGGCCTTCCTTGGCTGCCGTGGAAGGAGAGGCGGTGTGCATTTCCCTTTAAGGATGCTGTAGAATTCCTGACGTTGCCATACTTTCCCTGCTTCCACCGAGATGCGCTAAGCCTTGCTGACAGTGGAGTTCAAACCAAGGCACTGACTGCAGAGTTCCGGTTCTGTCTTACAGCTGGAGGGACCCAGACTCAGGAAAGGCTCGCATGTGGGGCAGAGTGGCTAAACCCTTCAGGCTGAGGTGTGGCTTAGGCCAGGTGACCGACTGTCCCTGTTTGCCCAGGACCGAGAGGTTTCCTGGAACAATGTCAGGCATATCGGGACTACTGGTCACCCTGCCTTAGGTGCTCTCCGTGTTGCCTCTTTTTTCCGGCAACGTCTTCTTGTGCAGCTGGGCCGAGGAGGTAGGCGGATGCTTTGTGTAGCATTTATAATCCCCGATTGGATCAGCCAGGCCTGGGAAGTTGTGTGTGTGTGTGTGTGTGTGCGTGTGCCTTTATTCAGGAAGGAAAAGCTCATCCCGAGGAAGCGGGTATTGCTTATGATTCATCCAATGAGGCAGTAGATGCTGCTTGTAAATTACCACAGGCAGTCCCAGCTGAAACAGACCTCATGAAAAACCGCCACGTGGGTGGTGGTGGCTGCCATCCCATGCCTCTGGGCCTCATTTTGCTTCTAAGATAACAGGGCAGGGACAGCTGGCAGGTGGCAGGCCAAGATCTTGAGACGCCACTCATTTGTAACCACTGGTTGTCAGAGGTTTACCAGTAAAAGGACTTCATCACAGACTTGTACACTGTCCCCTCCCTGAGTCCCTCCCACAATCATCAGCTTGGCGATAAATGTTCTCATCCACCCTCTGCCCTGAATCTCCAAGTGCATCAGGCACCACCATTCAGTTTACAGAGGAAGGTTTCCATGTCCATGAACTTCCAACCACCTTGTCCCTGACTGTTCGTACTCTGGTCCACGTGGCCCTGCCCATGGTCTACGGCAAGAAGGAGAATATTGGCTGCGTTTCAGAGGTGTGCTTCTGCTGCTATGAGTTCTCCAGATAGGACAGTGGGTCTGTCCATCTCTCCCTGCTCCTTCCACTTGGGGGCTGGTGAATAACAAAACCTTGCGCTTCTCCGACTGAGAATGTACTCGCCACTGCCTTCCTGTCTGCTGGTGTGAGGACTGCTCTTCCAGCCCTAGGAGCTGTGTTAAGTTAGGTCATTCCTCATGAGGGGGCGGATTCCAACCTCTGTGACTTACACTCCAGCCTCCCGCAGGTGTGGCTGGGAGGAGGCGAACCTAGGACATCAGTGGACTTGTAGGCACTGTTCCCTTTTCTGTCTCTAAAAAGAGGTTTGCATTTGCCTTATAAAATCTGTACCTTTTTTTAGAAAAGATTTTTATTTTATTTATTTATTTATTTTTAGACAGAGGGAAGGGAGGGAGAAAGAGAAGGACAGAAACATCAATGTGTGGTTGCCTCTCGCACCCCCGCTATGGGGGACAGGCGGGCAACCCAGGCCTGTGCCCTGACTGGGAATTGAACCAGCAACCCTTTGGTTCACAGGCTGGAGCTCAATCCACTGAGCCACACGAGCCAGGGCACATCTGTACTTTTGACAGATGAAAGGCTTGTGTCAGCTACCCAAACTTCTGCAAGTGAGGAGAGGACAAAACCGAGATGTGTCTTACAGGCACATGGGTATTTGGCTCACACAGAGGTAAGAGCCTCTCTCTCCAGCCCCCATAACTGGACATCAAAACTGACCGTGTAGTTGGAGATTAGGACCATCAAAGTGTGTGTCCCCATGTTCAGACATTTCCATATTTTTACCTGATCTTGGGGGATTGGTATGTATTGAACACATTACGTTTTCTTTTTTCTGTCCTGTGGTCTCCCTGTCGAGCTGCTATTGATTGGCATACAAATATGTAAATGCATTAAAGGTGTTCGTCGTTGGTAGAACCATGTCCTGAATGATTTTTTCTGTAATTTGAATAGTTACCATGTCAATGATCTGTTTTGGGAGTTTGGAATATCTGAATATATATCATATTAAACATACATATAACATGTTTTATATGACATGTAAACTAATATGTATAGACATATCTCTGTACATATAATGTATTATAGAGAGAGTTGAGCATCTATATCCCTCCCTCTTTATCCCTTATCTCTGGGTTATCTTCGATTCTCATTCCCAATAGGTGAAAAAAACTGTTCACAGCTTTGCTCACCTGTAAATGCCTTCATTTTTTGGCTCGATGTTTTTTATCGAATTTTATTTATTCATTCATTCATTTATTTATTTATTTATTTATTTATTTTTAACCAGCATAAAGAATAAGAATGTTTACTAGAAGGATACAGCAGTACACTCATAAATGAAGGCTTCTTCCCCTTTAAGTTGGATCTCATTTATGTATTAATACTTACATTTTAATTTATTAAAATTGAATTTACTGGGGTGACATTGGCTAATAAACTTATATAGGTTTTAGGTGCACCGTTCTATAATACATCATCTGTATATGGCAGCAATTTTTCAACTGGTGTGCCGCAAGAATTTTTAAAACATGCAATACCTGACTATTTAGTCAGGGGCACTGAGCTCTTTTTCCTTAGATTGTCAAGTAAAAAAATGATAACAGCCAATATAACTATAGCTGTCCAATGTGAATGAATCAAAATTATACCTTTTTTTTGGTCAGATGGGCAAAAATATATATTTTGGGCGTGCTGCAGAATTTTAGTCATTAGCGTACGTGTGCCCTGAGATGAAGAGGGTTGGAAACCTCTGGTGTATTGCATTGTGTGTTCCCCACCTCAACTCAAGTCTCTTTCCCATTTTTGGCTCTAGGTTGACCAGATGTCTGCATACCCAATTTTCAGTTCAGGTGAGAAGAAAGCAGCTAGCCAGAAGAAGTTCAACTGTCTGTCTACTAACTCCACCTTCCTTTCTCCTAAGGCTGGTGCAGTGTAACACTCTGATTCTGGATCCTAGGTTTCTTTCCTGACCTTTGGCTTTTGATGACTTTTATTTGAAGTAGTTGGCACTGGTTAATTTCTGTCAATGGTTTTTCCTGTCAGTCTTGACTCTGCCCGTGGGTCATACAGCTATGCTGCAGGTTCTGCATCCAAGGCAAGCAATATTTGTTTTAAAATGTAGACTTTGGCCCTGGCTGGTGTGGCTCAGTGGATTGAGCTCTGGCCTGTGAACCAGAGGGTCGCTGCTTCAATTCCCAGTCACATGCCTGGGTTGTGGGCCAGGTCCCCAAGAAGGGACGCATGAGAGGCAACCACACATTGATGTTTATCTCCCTCTCTTCCTCCTTCCCTTCCCCTCTAAAATAAATAAATAAAATCTTAAAAAACATAAAATGAAATGTAGACTTTGCCTTCATTCAGGTATGTTGAAGCCAACAGATCAAGAGAAGAGACCGTATGTGACTCACAGGTCTCAAGAGGAGGGGCCAAGATACACAACGTAGACCCACAGAGAGGACACCAAGGTCAGTCACAGGCAGAGGCAGAGAAAAGGAGAGAGAGGGAGAGTCAGGGGGTCTGGGGATGCAAGCTCTGGACCTGTGAGCTTGCAAGGGGAGGGGAGTGGGGATGGGAGGGGGAGGAGGTTGTTTTCTACCCTCAGGGTCCTAGGAACCCCCTAACCCAGCGAGAGCCAAGCCCTCCTTCATTTGCAAGGCTCTAGATGACAAAAGTTCAGGTGCAGAAACTAAAAAACGTGGATAGCACAATGTTTAAAACACATTCAGTCCTTCATGGGCAGGACTTAGCATTAGTTGCCCACCCAAATCCAGGACTAGGTGATACCCTGGTGGTCACTTGGCACTAGATTTGTTGCTTGGTCATTGATAATAATAACAACAATGGTAGTAACTACACTTACTGGGCCAGCACTGCATATGGCACTTACTATGGTAGATTGGTTGTAAAAATGGCCCTGTAGTCTACTCCCCGCTACACCCTGTCCTTTGCCCTGTGACTTTGTAGCTCCTCCCACCAGGAGGGAGTTTCTCTCCCCATCCCTTGAGTCTGGGCAGGCCATGTGACTTGGTTTGATAAACAGAAAGCAGAGGAAGGGACAGTTCCACGTCTAGAATCCCAGAGGCCCTGGACACTTCCATTCATGCTCTTGGAACCCCATAGGAAGGGGCCCAGGCTGGCCTGTGGTAGGATGAGATGACAGGCAGGAGGGTCCAGCTGTCCCCGCTGAGGCTGTGCTAGACCAGCCTCTCGCCTGCTGTCCCCTGGCCTTGCCTTTGACTGTCAGTGCATGAGCGAGTCCATCTGAGACCAGAAGAACTGCCCAGTTGACCTGTAGATGTGTGAGCACTGATAGATGCTCTGTTGTAGACTTCCTGAGGGGTGTTTGTTTCTCTAAATGAAGAGATAATACTTTATTTATTTATTTTTAGAGAGGGGGAGGAAGGGAGAAAGAGGGAAAAAAACAATGTGTGATAGATACATTGATTAGTTGTCTCCTACACATCCCCAACTGGGCACTGACTCGAAACCCAGGCATGCGCCCTGACTGGGAATCAAACCGGTGACCTTTTGGTTTGCAGGCCAGCACTCAATCCACTGAGCTATACTTTATATATGCTTTTTGTTATACAATTTGTTTATTAAAAGTGACAAGGAGAAAATTCTGAGGTGTTCTAAATTACAGCAGGCCAGAGGTGGAAGGAAGAGACAGAAAACAGGGTTATTCAGTTAATAACCGCAGTGCAAAACCAATGAGGGACTGCTGCTACTCCTCAGCGTATGTTGGAATTATTAAATTAACTTCCAGGTTATTTCCGAGATTGTTCGAAAAGAAAGACTAGCCAGGCTCCCACTGAACCCCAGGGCCTGCATTGCATGTCTCCTAACTCTGCGGCACCCCTCCCAGAACCGGCCCCACTTCACCTCCTCCCACCCCTTTATCTGAAACTAATGTGAATCCTTTCAGACCGGCTACCTCTCTCTCCCAACTACGTGATGTCCAAAAACTCTTGTAAAATGCCAGCACTACGCATGCCTGTGGTTTCTATTAGCCTTGCTGTAGGTGATTTAGACTCCATGCCCGAAGACCCATCTTCTTTTTGCTCACAAAGGGCCAGTAAACCCTTTCTTTCAAAAAGACTTCACCCTGGCTGGGTAACTCAGTTGGTTAGAGCATCATGCCAATATACAAAGATAATGGGTTCAATTTGCATGTACAAAAATCAACCTATGCATGCATAAGTAAGTGGAACAGCAAACGATGTCTGTCTCTCTCCCTTCCTCTCAGTTTCTCTAAATCAATAAATTCCAATCTAGCACTTAAAAAAAAAATAAAAAGACTTCAGCTGTAGAAGTTAAACTTGTTTAACAAAAATAGGTAGAACTCTAATTTAGAAAGACTTTATTTTTTTTAGAGTAGGAATTTCTGAGGAAGTGCTGGACTGGTGGCTTAATCAGGGTTGTAATAGAAGAGCATTTGCTAGAACTGGAAGCAAAAGAGAAGGAAGGCCTGAAATGCAAAAGCACTGTCCAGGTGGACGGGAGGCCAGAGGCTGACCCTCCTGTCCTGCTGGAGGAAGGCAAGAGCGGAAGACGAGCTGGCAATGTTATACAAGGTCTTCGAAACGCACAGGCTCTTTGATCCGATAATTCCAGTTTCAGGAATTTATCATGTAAAGATAAAAGACGTGTAGAGGAATTCACCTGCAAAGTTGTTCTTATTTGTTAGGGTCCTGGTGAGAAGCAGACGGTACGCTTACACAGGGTAAGTGTGGGAGTTTAACAGAGGACCATTTCTAAAGGCCTGGGAAGGGTCAGGGGAAGCCAAAGAGCAGCAGAGTGCTTGGACTGGCAGTGATGGGGACACCATGTCACCCTAAGCATGAAGGAACAAGTGCAGAGAGCTATTATGGGAATCCAGCGAGAGTAGCCGTAGGAGAGAACCTCCTACCAGATGTGCTCAAGGTCCGATGTTCAAGGACACCGCCGAGTAGTAGTGCTTCGGGGAGGGGGCATGGGGAATACATACTCTTGTGCCCTTCCTTTCCCATGATCAGATTGCTTGCTGCTGCCTCCCCCACTGGCCAGATGGGTGGAAGCCCAAAGATTCATTCCTGCGAAGGGCAGCTCCCTGGAGCAAACAGCACGGTGGATAAAGGTAATACATGGACCAAGGGCTGATGCACACATACCCCACAGTGTGTGAGGCAGTGTTGCTTATACAGGGAGATGCTGGGAACCACCGAGGTGTCCTGCCGTAGGGAACTTGCTGAACAACTTAGGGTAGGTTAGTATCTTGGAATACAATGCCACCATTACAAATTAAAGTGAAAAGATGTTTATAATATGTTGTTGAATGGAACAGAAATTTTATGTACACTCAGTTCCCAATTTCTACCAGTGTTGTGTGTGTTTATGCTTTTAAAGTATCCGGAAGAACATATGGCCTAATGCAGTGATTTTCAGCCAGTGTGCCCCGCCAGTAGTCTTGCGGTGCAAATCAATCAAAATTATACCTATTGTTTTTTGTCCGATGGCAAAAAGTATTTGGTGTGCTGCAGAATTTTAGTAATTATCTCATGCGTGCCATGAGATAAAAAAGGTTGAAAATTGCTGAAATATTAAAAGTGCTTCATTTGTTGTGGTGAGATTGCAGGTAATTTTAATATTCATAATGTTGCTTCTCTTTATATTTTGCTTTTCTTTAAGAAGTATAATAAAAAATTAAAGCTCTTTTTAGGGAAACGAGAAATGCGGCATGATCCCAAATTAATTCCTTGAGTTAAATAAGTGCTAATTTTAACACCAAGAAGAAAAATGCCTTTAAAAATTCTATGAGAAGCAGATTTCATTTTTGAGTGTAATTCCAAAATTCTGAAATAAAATTCTTTCAAAGACTTGAGCAGCAGTAATAATCAGCGTGTAGAACTAGATGGAGGTTAGTTACACTGCTGACTTACTTGGTTCAATTGTTTTCGTACAACTTTATGAGGCAGGTATTCACATTTCCATTTTTGGGTGAGGAAACCCAGGTTCAAAAAATCATGCCTAGAATCTCACGGTTATCAAATGGCAAAACAATATTCAAAAACAAGTCTGTCTTCCTCTGAACCCAGTGTTCTCAACCACACCGTGACTTAGTAGAACTTATCTCCAAACCTAAGACTAGCGGATGACAAAGAGAATTCTGAATGGATTACATTATGTCAACAAAAGCAGTAGTGAACCTCAGAAGGTCATAGACACAGCAAAGGCATTGCTTAATATTTAAAAGGTGCTCATAAGAAGCATCAACGTGGTGTCTTTAAAAACAACAGGCAACGTCACATTATCAGTTCCCTAACTGGGTGCTATCATAATCATATAGAATACTTTTAGAGATTATCGTCATCACTTCAAGATGGCAAAAAGTGGATGGAAAGAAAAAGATCTGAACATTACTATAGTAAGCTGATGGAAATTTAGTCATTTGTTCAGTATTGACTGAGAACCTACTATGTGCCAGGCACTATACCAGGCACTGACCACCTAGTGGCAAAGGATAATAATAGCTAACAGATAATAGCTAAGAAATATGGAGGTTGCTGTGAGCTCAGCTCTTTTCTGCGTGCTTTATGTTTACCAACTCATTTCATCTTTTTAAAAAAAGATTTTATTTATTTATTTTCAGAGAGGGGAAGGGAGGGAGAAAGAGAGGGAGAGAAGCGTCTATGTAGGGTTGCCTCTCACACATCCCCCACCGGGGACCTGGCCCGCAACCCAGGCCTGTGCCCCGACTGGGAATTGAACCTGCAACCCTTTGGTTCGCAGGCCGGCGCTCAATCTACGGAGCCACACCAGCCAGGGCTCATTTAATCTTTATAAAACTCTATGAGGCAGTTACGATGACTGTTGTTCCATTTTATAAATGAGGACCCTGAGGCTCCGAGGGGCTAATGTGTCGTAGCTAATCTGTGGTGGAGCTGTGACAAAAATACAGATGGTCTTGGCCCAAGAGTCTGAGCAATTAACCGTTGCGTAAACTCACCTCTTCAAACAAGGAGTAACAGTCTCTGTCCTCATGGCAAACAGACATGCCACCAAACCCGAAGTTAAATATACAGGAAGTGCTAAGGAAGAAGGGCCTGACAGGGGAGACTGACCTCGATGGGGACCGGGCAGTCAGGGAAGGCTGGGGTGAGGGGGAGCCCCTCAGAGGCAGGGTGGGCAAAGCAAGGGGCAGTGGGAGGGCCACCGAGGAGGCACGTGGTCCCAGCGGCTGAACTTCCCTGCAGGAAGCTTGCCAAGCAATGGATTTTACTTGAAGGATGTTGGGGAGCTTTTGAAGTTCTGTTTATGTAATGTTTCACTATAGATGTTTTATCTGCAGATATCTTCTTTTAACAAAAATAATGTACTAGCGAATCTTACGGCACATGGGACTTCCGCAGACGTCTGTGGTCACAGGTGACGGTGGCCGAGTTCGATTCTGGCCTGAGTCTCAGGCAGACAACCCCTCAACACCCTCACCTGGAATTTCAGGTTGATTATCCAAAGGTTACAGGGACACAGTGACGAGGATGGTGAGGAAACTCAGGTACAGAAAGTTGTTTTTGCCATAGACATCGCTGCGTGTCATGGACCATGCCCAGAACTTACGATTGGATCTAATAGTGTGGTGTAAATGGGCAGTTTCTATACTTAGTTTTAACACATAGCAGCCATGACATTTTTTTCCGTGGTCTAGGACTGTACTGTCCAGTATGGCAGCCACTAGCCACAGGTGGGTATTTAACTTTAAATTAATTAAAATTTAGTATCACTAAAAACTCAGCTCATCAGTCACAGTAGCCACACTTGGAATGCTGGTAGCCATGAGTGGCTCACGGCTACTTCACTGGACAAAACATGTTGATAGAACAGTTCCATCACTGCAGTAAGTTCTGGACAGCGCTGGCCTGGAAATGTCTTAATTTGTCCTTTTAAATGGTGGATGAGTTCCACGCAGAGCTGTTTGTGGGCAGATCATTTTATCACATTGCTCCCCACAGTTTTCACCCACAGCCTCTAACATTTCGATTCTGTAAGCATCTTTGATTGTTTGGAGATTGGCATTTCCTAAAGGGCAGAGACTGTGTTCTTCCTCTGTTTCTGTAACGGCCTTCGGTCAGTAAATTGAATAAACGACTGGGTGGTGCCAGTCACCACGGCCTGCCAAACGCTGTGCAAGGCCAAATCAGCGCCAGGTCTGCCGTGACCTTGCACGTTTTAAGCCGTCTGCAGCTGGTGTTTCATCGCGTACAGGGGAGGGATCCAGCATTCTGGGCATAACAGTGAAGTCTAAGAAGCTACTCTGTCAGTAAAAGGGTGGGTAAGTAGATGCTACCTCTCTTCTGGCTCTGGTGTCAAATACATATGGACAAACTCGTGCTCCCCTGGTTAATTAGTTAGGTTAATTATTGCTTGGGGACCAGGGAGGGGATGAAGTGAGGGAAGAGGCTGGCTTAGAGCTTCACTCTTGCATTTCCATTTATTCATTCAACAGGCGTACGTTGAGCCCTACACCCTGCCGAACACCACCCTAGGCACCGGGGAACAAACCGATGGTAACAAGAAGGTTTCTGGCCTCGAAGAACTTACAGACACCTGGAGGTTTATTCCACGTCGTCAGTGCAGGGACAGAAGTGTCACAGGGACTTACGGGGGCACAAAGGGAGGGTAACACACTCGGCTCAGGGAGATCAAGGAAGGCTTCCTGGAGAAGCGGTGCCCTGCCCACAATGACGGGAGCCTTGAGAGCAGCGATCTGTCCCAGAAGGGTGTCTGTCTAGGAATGCGAGTGACATGGAGTTTTCTGGAGAAGCAAGGAAATGAGGACGGCTGTGTAGTTCACGTGGGTTCGGCTGTATTGATTCATGTATCGGATCCAAACTCGTGGCAGGGAGTTAGACGACTGCCATCATTCCCATCCTGAGTCAGAGCCAGACGCGCTGCGTTTCAGAATGCTGTCATGTGTGAGTTGGAGTGAGTCGAATGCCAGAGAACGAGGGAGTTTCTAAAAACAGCTTCCGCCAACTGTTGCCGTGATTCTCCCAGGGATTGTTGGCATGCCTCGGGAGAGCCGCCGCGGCTGTGGGGCTCTAGCTGGAAACGCCCATGGGCGGTGTGGGCAGAAGACTGAGCCAGCTGATCCGTGGCAGCTTGTCGGTCAGGGGTGGGAGTTTGCGGGGAAGGAGTGAGGAAAAGTACAAAAGACAGAAAGGCGAGGCCTGGAACCCGCCTCGGGAACATTCTTCCTTGCCGTTCTTCTTACCAAACCGTGCAGGAGGGACGGACATTTCCAGCCTGTTCCATTCAAGACAAGGATCCTGGCTTCATTTATTTATTTTTAAAGATGCTATTTATTGTTTAGAGAGAGGAGAGGGGGGGAAGGAGACAGAGAGGAACATCGATGTGCAAGAGAAACATCAATCACCTCTCCCATGCCCCCAACTGGGGACCTGGCCTGCTACCCAGGCGTGAGCTCCTACCAGAATGGAACTCGGCCAGCTTCTTGGTTTGCAGGCTGGCGCTCAACTCACCGAGCCACCCCAGTCAGGGCAGGATCCCGGGCACTTGGAGGATCTCCCCCTTCACCGGCTTCACCTTTGATATGCAAGACGCCTTCCCTAGGATGGAGTTAAGCTGAGTTAGCAGCTTACACCTTGGCAGGTCTACACTCTTTGCTTGCTACGCTCTGACCGTAACCTACCCACTTGGTCTTTTGTTCCCCAGTTCGTTCTAAATAGCGCTTCCTCCAGATAGGCAGGGGGTCTGTCCTGTGCCATGTTCTGCTCCTTTTCACCTTCCTGCTTTTTCAGTTCCTGACTTGCCTCCCTGCCTTCCGTTTCTCTGCATTACCCTCTCTCGGCACTCCCTCCCTTTCACGAGTGTGCCCACTGTCCCTGTTGTTCAAAGCCCAGCGGAGGCCCCACGCAGCCCGTGAAACCTTCCTACCAACAGCAGCTCCCTCTGACTTTGTCCTTTTTTTGGATTTTCATATTTATAGTCCAAATCCTGCTGCTTAACACCGTGCTGAGGGAGAAATCACTTCAGAGGCCACCCAAGGCCTCCAGACTCGGCCCATCATCCTCTGTCCTTTCTCTCTTCTCCTGGAGGAAGACACTGCCTTCTGAACGTTTGTTTAATTGAAAAGGCAAGCAGGAGAGCAACATTAAAGGGCAGAATGCTCTTTTAATCATCCTAATACAACAACTTGAAGTACTGCACTGCTCCTCTCCTGTCATACGTATTGTGTTATAGCAGCTCATAAAGCATTTTACGTTCGGGTTTTATTCCCCATTTAACATTATAACCCAAACGTGTCCGGTGTTTTTCTCAGTTTTTGTAACAGAAGCCGCACGCTCTGTCCTGTGGCTGTGCTGTCGTTTTGTCAGGCCCCTCCCGCTCCCCATACTGTACTGCGCGTTGCTGGCTCTGCCTTTTCAAAGAATTACGTGTTACTCTCAATTCCATCTCCTTGCAGCTCTGAGCATGTATTCTAACAATTATCCCTCCCTTGCATTTGATTCTCTCATTGTCTTCAGACACCTTCTCTTCAGTCTGCAGGGATTTTCACTGTTGCCTCTCCTAAAATATATCTCAGTCCCTCCCTCTGCCATTCTCCGCAGCCTCCATTGCTTCCCGGCCAGCTCCCACATCCATCGGTTGCCTCTCACGCACACTCCCAGCTGGGGACCTGGCTGGCAACCCAGGCGTGTGCCCTGACTGGGGAATTGACCCAGTGACCTTTTGGTTTGCAGGATGACGCCCAACTGAGCCACACCAGTCAGGGCAGAAAGTCTTTTTTAATGACTACACATCAAGTCCAAAGAGATTTCTTCAGTCCTTACTCTTTCTGACATGGACCATGCCCTCCAGAAACTTCCCTCCCGGGCCTTTGGTGACCTCACATTGACTTGTTCTCTTCCGCTTTCCCTGCCTGTGTCATCGACTCCTTCTCAGCTTTTCTGAGATGAAGGTCTTTCTTCAGGACCTGTTCTTGGCCGCCTTTTCCTTCTTTCCTCTCTTCCCAGGCACAGTCAATTACTCTCATGGCTTCAGCTAATAACTCTGTGCAAATGATTTCCACGCCTGTATCTTTAGCCCTACGTACCTCGCCTCCACCGCCCACCACTTGCGTTCACTTTGCTCCCTGGTGCTGGCCCCGCTCCTCCTCACAGCCAACACATTCCGTACCCGGCACTTCTTTCCCCCCTAATCCAGCCTCTCTGATGGACTGGGTTCTATCTGGGCTTGTGTATGTGGCCTCAAAACCTCTGAATTGCCTTGTATCCTTTTCTCTCTGCATATTTCACCAGTTGATCTGCAATGTATTTAGTCCATTTTCTAATTTCCATTCAAACCCACAGTTTCTATTTAAAAATTTTTTAAAGACAAAGTGTGTATGCATTTGTATTAAAATTTTAAATTACATCATCAGTATTACTCAGATGTAATAATATTATAATCAGATGTGTTTATAGAGCAAAAAGTGAACATTCCTCTTTATAAAAGTGAACTTTTCTCTTAATGTATTTATTCTCCGACTCTCTCCACGTACTATTTTGTTTCCCAGTGGATAAACAGATGGTGGTATGTCCATTCAGTGGAATACTAGTTAGCTAATAGAAAGGGACAAGTTACTGATACATGTAATAGCTTGGATGAACCTCAAAGACATTAGGCTAAGTAAAATAAACCAGATACAAAGAGCTACATACTATATGATTCCATTTATATGAAATTCTAGGAAAAACAAAGCTATAGAAACAGAAATCAGATAAATGGTGGCCAGAGATGGGTCAGGGGATAGACTGCAAGCTGTCACAAGGGAATTTTTTATGGCAAAAAAAAAAAAAAAGTTCTATGTCTTGAATATGGTGGTGGTTACAGGACATCAAACATTTATCAAAATTCATTGAACTGTACACTTTTAGAAAGGTACATTTTTTTCTGGTTGAATTCCTGACTGAATCTACCTACCTGCATTAAGCCTGACTTAAAAAAAAAAGTGGGGGAGAAAGAAGGGAAGAAAGAAAGAGAGAAAGAAAGAACATATATTTTTTTAAAGTGGAACTTTCTGCACCAGATAGTGAGCTGATTTTAAATTTTAATAGAAAAGGCCAAACTGTCCTCCAAAATGGCTATACCAATGCACACCCCCACCAGTAGAATCAGAGAATGCCTATTTCTCCATACTCCGGCACAAATGGATGTTATCAATTTTTAAAAGTTCTGCCTGTTTGATGATGAAAAATGTCACAGTTCTCGATACTTCAGGCACACAGCATTAAGATCCTGCCCTAACCGGTCCCTCCTCTTGCAGTCTTTTTTCTCTCCAAATCACCGTGTACATTGTTAATGGAGCAATCCTTCTTGTGCGTAGTTCTAATAATATCTCGAAAGTTGTTAATGGTACCCCGCTGCCGGCAGAATGCAGTCCGGACCTTCAGCTGAGCCCTCCTGCTGTCCTAGCTTGCCTCATCGCTTGTGCCTACCACCGCCTTCCCATTTCTAGTCACACCCTCGGCTCAGACTGCCAGCTTGCTGGTTCTTACCCTTTTTCTAGCTTTACTGAGCTGGAATCGACACAGAACATTGTGTAAGCTTAAGGTGTCCAGTGTTATGATTGGATGATACATGCGTGTGTACTGGGAAATGTTTACCTTAATAAGGTTAGTTGACACCTCCTTCCACTCATATAATTACCATCTGGATGTCGTGGCAAGAACATGAAAGCTCTCCTCTCTTAGCAACTTTCGAGTATGCAATACAGCATTGTTAACGACAGTCACCACTGCTGTACGTTAGATCCTCGGAACTCATTTATCCTATAACTGAAAGTGTGTGCCCTTTTACCAATGTCTCCCCATGCCCCCCACTCCTTAGCTGCTGCTGACCACCACTCTGCTCTCTGTTCCCGTGAGTTGGATGCTTTTAGATTCACATGTAAGTGAGAGCTTACAGTATTCGTTTTTCTCTGGTTTATTTCAAGTAGCCTAATGCCTGTAAAGTCAATCCATGTTGTCAGAATTGGCATGATCTCCTTCTTTTTCATAGCTGAGTAATATTCCGTTGTATATATACACACATCACAATTTCTTTATCTACTCATCCATCAGTGGGCAGTTCGGCTGTGTCCATGTCTTGGCTACTGGGAATACTGCTGCAGTGAGCATCAGGGATGCGGGCATTTCTTCATAACAGTATGTCCTTTGGATGTATACCCAGATATGGGGTTTTACATGGTAGTTCTAGTTTTAATATTTTGTAGATCCTCCATACTGTTTTCCATGGTTCTTGCTCCTAAGTGTACATCAGAATCCTGGGGAACTTTAAAAAAATTTTTAAAATGTTGACTGATTTTAGAGATATGGAAAGGGAGAGAGAGAAACATTGATGTGAGAAACATCAATCATTTGCCTCTCATACCTCCCTGACTGGGGACTGATCTCGCAACCTAAGTATGTGCCCTGACTGGGAACCGTACCCCCAACCTTTTGGTGTGTAGGATGATGCTCTCACCCACTGAGACACACAGGCCAGGACAGTGGGGAGCTTTTTAAAGACATGATTGCCAAGCCTTCTCTGCAGAGATTTGGATTTGCTTGGTCTGAGATATGGCCAGGGTGCTTTTTGTTGTTGTTGTTTAGTTTTTTGGAGTCCAGATGATTTTCTTACGCAGCCAGAGCTGCGGACTACTGTTCCCACTGATCTCTAGCACACTAGCTAGATAGGTCCCGTGCTTTCCTCCCCTGATGTCCTTGCACACCATCCCCTCCACCTGGCACACCCATCCTGTCCTCCTCCTAAGCTGTCAAAGCCTCCTCATCCTTTAAGAATCCCGTAAGGCGCAACTCATCCGCAACTCCACCACGAAGCTCCCTGATTCCCCCGTCAAATATGACTTCTCCCTTCTTCAGACTTTCTGTACTTCCTTCCGACACTTACCACAGTCTATTTTGTATCACTGTTATTTTTTAAATTTATTTTTTTCTATGAGATGGTCAGCTCTTTGAGAAAACTGTAGCGAGTTCATCTTGCTCATCACTCAGTGGTACACTTCCTCAGTAGCGGCTCGGTAGATACTTTGTAAATGTTTATTGTTCTAGCTTCTTCTCCACTTTGCACCCTTGCTGCCTCTGCCTGGAGCCCGCTGCCCCAGATATCCCCATGGCTCACTGTCACTTGTTAGAGTGACATTTATAGTCACTTACCTATTTATTGCACGTCTCTTCTCACCGGAATGTGCACCCCACGAGGAGAGGCCTTTGTTTGCTGTTGTGTCCACAGTGCCCAAGGCAGTGCCTGGCATATAGTAAGTGCCCAGGAAAGATTTCTTGAGTTTAATGGATGAACTTCATGGACATTCATCCTATTTTGTGTAAGCCTCGTAACGGCCCCCAGCAGGCAAGGTGGGCGTGATGAAGCCCACCTTGGACTCTTCTTGGACTCTTCGTGTTCTGAGCAGGAATGGGGCAGCTCAGTTGCCACAGGAATGCGGGGCTTGTTTCTCCTCCTTTTCTCACGCCTCCTTCTTTGCTTCACTCCTGTAGGCTTCATGGGCTGATCTCACCCTCCCTGCATGTGTGAGGTCCACCACTTCCCTGCACACGGCTCCTCCTTGGCCACCCCTCGGGACCAGAGCACCAGCTGTTGGCCCACCCTTGGGGGAGGCAGTGAGCCTGGGGCGGGGTGGGTAGGGGGTTCCGGGCCCCTGGTGGGGTGTCCCCTTGGCCTCTCAGACTTCTTCCATGGTGGGGAGGGTGCAGTTGGAGGAGGCCTGGATGGGACCCTCGCAAGCTGAGACTGGTTTTGTGTCAGTCTACAGGGGATGGACCCTCTCTCTCCTCCCCAAACCAGACTGTAAGCCTTTTGAGGACCTATGCTATTTCTCCCCTTCTCCCAGCGGCTGTGTGGTTTAACTGGAAAATGGAAGATGGGGGCTGAGCCTGAGGCGAATAAACTAATCTCTGGCTTGTTTCTTTATCTATAAAATAAGAAGTGGATGCGAAAACCTCTAAAACGGCTTCTTTTACAACCCCCTCCCCCCGACAAGTAACAGGTTACGGGAGGGACTCAGAAGTGTTCCCTAGCATGAATGCCCCGAGGCCTTGGCTGCATCCCTCTTCATGTCAGGTGACATGTGTGTGGGCATCTATGTGGGGGCATGTGTGTGCACACAGCACACACACTCCCTACCTTCTACCACTCATTCCGCCTTGGACTCCCGAGTCACCAAACGCACCGGCTGAACTGTTGGAGCCCGGGGACACCTTTTTCTAAACACTGACGGGGAATGCTCTAGATCCTGAGAAGTCATATCAGTTTTACGCCTTCGAAGCTCAGAGACTATGGGACCCTAGGGATCTCGCTTTCCTGGGAAAGCTGGTGACCTTCAGTCATGTCTAGTATCTCGAAATTGTGACTTTTATTCCCAACGGATGTCAATCCCTTCTTCATGTCTGCGTCAACATTTCGTCTCCTTGCATTAACTGAGAATCGAGAGGTAGCCTCCTTTCCCTGACACCCTGGGTTCTGGTGTAGGTCAGTGCTTCCTGGAGGCCGGGGCCACATTTGAAAGGTTAAACCTTTTCCCTGGGCAGGTGGATGCTCTGGGTGAAATCAGCAAATGTGTAATGAGGGTTTCCCTCCTCCCCCTCATGCTGTGGGAAGCCCTAAGCAGGATGACACCGACTTCAAACTTCCTATTAATTTGGTTGGAGAGGCCCAGCCTAATTTCATAAAAGATAAAATAACAGAACAAGACAATTTAAGAATCGCCCCAAGGTGGCCCAATGAGGTTTTCCCACAGTGAGTTCAGAGAATGAAGCCAAGTGTGAACGAGAGGTCCCAGATCTAGGGCCATTGCATCCAGGGAGCAGACAGGCCGGACCGGCGTTGCCTCCACACAGTAACTCACCCGCAGTTGGCGAGCCAGAGGGCAGGGTCCGCAGCGCTTTCTGTTCGTGGGGGAGCAGAACTGTTTATAATGATGTGGAGGCGTAAAAGCGTACCAGTTAGAAACATCAACAAAAGCTATCTTTAACCTTCATTCTCGATTATCTTCCTTGAAACGAGCGGGGAGGTGCTCACCCAAGGACGTCTGAGAAGGAGGGGTCGAGCTTCCAGGATGGGCCCCGCAGGGGAAAGGGCCTGAAGCACAGCCGGGGCCCTTCTCCCGTCTGTCGGCGTGGGCCATTCGCATTTCTTACCGTCCCCCATCGTTTCCCAGGCTAGTGCGACAGTGTCTGCAACTCAGACCTCTAGTGCCCCGTCTAGTGCACTGTAGCAGGATGCAAAGGTGCACAATCGCCAACGCCACGCTGCAAGACCTTTAAACTGCAGAGCGGCTTCGGAGTTACACCGCTGGCAGGCAGCAGGTCCTGGACAAACATTAACTCCCAGATTCTGCGCTTTCCTCACTCCCCGCGCCCCCCCCCCCAACTCTAGCCCCCAAACGCTAATCCTCTGATATTCTCTCCACCTCCCCAAAGCGCTGCTTCCTCTAAAAGGGCCTGGACAAACGCGGTTCCTCCCGGCACCACTTCAGTTCGGTTCAACAGGCGCCTTCTGGAGGCCTGCTCCGTGGGGAGAGTGTGCGGGCCTCCCAGGTCGGGAGCGCCCCGTCCCAGGGACCCGGACGGGAGGGGAAGCAGAGCCTGTAGACGGGAGAAAGGATGGGCAGGGCTGCACGGGCGCTTCTCTCACCCCCTCCACTGCCAGTCAGGCTCCTGGGAAGCGAGCCGACCTTTCCTCGGCTTTGTCCTCTCCGCGGCCCCGAAGACTGTCCTACAAACGCAGGCGTCCCGCTCCCACCTGCTGCCCCGCACACAATCCGGCAGAGCGCAGCCGGGCGCCGGAGGAGGAGCGAGGGGCCCGCCGCGCTCCGGGCCGGCCAGGTTTCCGGCTCTGACCCCGCTGGCGGGCCTCCTTCCTTCTCTCCAGGCGCCCCCCGGGACGGAACGCGCGGGGCCCCCGGGCGGCGGGACGCGGTGTGGGGTACGGGCCCGCGCAGCGCCGGCTCCCAGCCGGGCCCGGGCCTCCCGCGTCCGCCCGCGCCCCCTCCCGGGAGGCGGGTCCTGGGGGAGGACCCGGGCCGGCCCCGCGCGGCGCAGCCCCAGCGCCTCCGAGCCCCGCGTCCGCCGTCCGGCCACCGCGCAGGCAGGCACCCGGCCGGCCGGGAGGTGGTGCTCGCCCGCCCGCGCCCGGGCCCGCGCGTTGCCGGGCAGCGGCTCGGAGGCTCCGAAGGGGGCGGAGCGGCGAGGCCGGCGTGCGGCTGGCGGCCCCTGTCCGCGGTTCCGGCCCCCGGCCCGCCCCCGCCTCGCCGGCCTCCCTCCGCGCCGGTGCGCGGCGCCCCGTCCCAGCCGCAGCCGCCGCGGCCGCCTCTCCGGAGTCTGAGAGCGCCGAGCCGCGAGGCCCGGCCGGGACTGCCGGGGGCGCGGCGCCGACGCCGAGGCGCGGCCATGGACGGGAAGACCCGCGCCGGGGTCGCGCTGGTCCCGGGGCCGAGCGGCCGCGGGCCTTCCGCCCGCCGCTGCCGCCGCCGCCGCCCGGGGCTGCTGCTGCCCGGCCTCTGGCTGCTGCTGCTGGCCCGGCCGGCCTCGTGCGCCCCAGGTAAGCTCCGCGGAGACCCTCGGGCCGCCGCCGCGACCCTGCCTTCCTTTATTGCTGCTGTTTTCAAAATCCGGCTTTCCCCGCCCAGACTCTTTTATTCTCCACCGCTCCCTCGCCCTGCTTTCTTGAGATGCTTTTCCATTCTTCTTGGGCCCAGCAAATAAAGGTACGGAGAAGATAAAAGCAGAGAG
Organism: Glossophaga mutica; assembly: GCA_039655065.1. NCBI lineage: Eukaryota > Metazoa > Chordata > Mammalia > Chiroptera > Phyllostomidae > Glossophaga > Glossophaga mutica. The sequence continues at coordinate 11,138,477 of CM077313.1, forward strand.
CTAGCGGATTGTGGCCAATCTTGCTAATCATCTGCAAAGCTGTCCTGTTATCCTCGGAGCCCGAGGCGGGTCTGGTGCCTTCGTCTCCGAATGTGCCTTTATTTTCCCTGCAAAATGCAGGCAGTGGAATTGTATTTGTGCATGGCTGTATCATGGTATAAAAATGTTTGGGAATAATACTTTATGTTAGGCGGAAGGGGGGACATTCGGGGTGTGTATATGTGTGTGTGTGCTTTAAAGCGGTGTTGCATTACTCTGAGTATCCCTGCGTCCCCCAGATGCGGGAAGGCTGGCGGTGTCCCCCAGTACACCAGGACACAAAGAACATTCAAAGAATCTCTCTTGGAAAGCGCCCTGGCCATGGGTCTTTCCAGGGAACTAGCTTATTGCTTTTACTTCTGCAAAGGCATTAGTACAATAGAGTGTGCAAATATTATGATTCTTAAGTGTCAAGGCATGAAAGGAGTCGGGGTTGTTTTTATAATAGATGCAGTTTACTGACGGGTCGTCAGCCTGGAATTAAGAGCATGATTTATGAAGAAGCACATAGCCGGGTTTTGTTGTTCAGGAAATGATTTAATTCGTATTCCTTCTCTGAAATGTTTATTTGTCCACCCTGAGCATACACACAGGATGGTCTGGAAACCATCTCTGAGCTGACAGGCTGTAAGCCAGTGGTGGCCTCCGGCGTGCGCACACTTGACCACTTTGGGGGCAGAAAAGGAAAGGTGGAGTGAGCAGCTGCGGGTGGACACAGAGCAAAGACAGAAAGCCATGGACGCTACTCCAAATCCTCCCTTCTCTGGGGAGCAGGGCCAGAGGACTGCCAAGTGGCTTTGGAAGGAAGCGGAGCACATTTGAAGGTGTCCCTGGGACCTCCCTGTTGGAATCATAACCAGCGCCGTTGAAGGGGGCGGGCGGCTGGTCCAGTGGAAGCCTGGGAGGAGACTCCAGGGATGGTAGAATGGAACCACTCCTTTTACTGAAGAGGAAACTGACTTGCTCAAGGTCACAGGCTGGTTTGTGCAGAGTCATCACTTTTCAGCTCACCCTGCTGCCCTGACCGGTAGGCTGACACACACCCAGGCCCTCCGCCGAGCTTTCCCGAGGCTGGTGGAGGAGCCCTGCCTCAGGACGCCGCTCTGAGCTGCCGCTGCAAGACGGGCCTCTTCCCCGGAGTCTGTCGAGGCTGCGAACAACTTTGCCTCAATGTAGCACCTCGGGGCTCAGTTCTTCTCCCTGCGTGTTCAGAGAAGAGAGGAGACCCTGGGCTTTCTGTGAGAAGAGATGATCGTGAAGACTGCCCTGGGCTTTTAGTCAACAAAGAAAGCCCATCTAGTACTGCTGGGGTCATCAGCTTCGGGACAGGCAAACCAATCATTTCCGTTTACTGAGGGCTGCCTGTGTGCCGAGTGCTGCATTCTGTACACAAGACCCAGTCTCCTTGCGGGGGCATCACTGTCCCCATTTTGCAGATGAGGAACCTAAGGCTGCAGGAGTTTAGGTTAGTTTGACTCCAAACTCTATGCACTTAACCTCTGTACAGCTTCCCCGTGACAATGTGGCCGTCTTGCATATACAGCAGAGATAGCGGATCTAAGTGATTGTTTTGATAATTCTGATATCAATAGTGGAGTGGTTTGCTCTGTCCCTCCATAACCTTCTCTTCTTTAGAAGTCCGTTCCCGTTTCCCCTCAACCCAGGATACCAATACAGGCAGACCCCTGTTTTATTGCACGCGGGTTCACTGCGCTTCCCAGGTGTTGCGTTGTTTTGAAATTGAAGGCAACACCCTTCACCAGCAAAAAGATCATGACTCGCTTTATTAGGGCGGCCTGGGAGCGAGCCAAGCTGCAGCGTCCCTGAGGTGTACCTGTGAGATGTGAAACGAGTTCTGTGTCCACTCATGAGCCGGCATTGCGGAAGCAGAGTCCTCACCCTCTTGCTAATTTGCACATCAGGCCCCTCCAGTGTGCGCAGCTGCTTATAGGCTGGGTATATAGACGAGGAGGCGGCTGTCCTCGAGGCCCTAACTTGGAAACACGAAGCCGTGCACAAGCCACCACCGACCCTCGCGTGGCCCGTTCGCGTTCACCGGTGAGAAAGGCAGTGAGCCGAAAGCATTCCAGGGCAGGCCTGTCGAAGGTGGCCCCTGATCCACTTCTTGAGGGCTGTGAGGACTGATACCTGTGCAGGGTGCTTCGTAAGGCGTGGTGAGTGGCGGTCGATCCTGGGAAGAGGTTGCGTTTCGGTCGTTTGGCCCTGGTCTGCTGTCTGTGCCCCCAGGACCCTCTGGCTCCCAGCCCTGAGTGTTGCGTTTTCACCGTCACAGTGGGGGTGGCGGAGGCTTTGCTGGACTCGGACCCCGTGGTCCCTCTAAAGTGTAAGCGGTGACCGTCAGAACGGGGTACATCTTAAACCCGTTTTGGGTTTCTTAAGTGAGACTCCAGTCGCTTCTGTGGTGGTGGGAAAACGCCCTGCTCCTTCAGGGGGCTTCTCTTTCCTCAACTTTTGTTACATGGACTGCGCTTTCAGGCTTTGTTTAAATGTCTGTGTTTTATCGATTTCTTGTCTATTTCCATTTCCTTCAGCATTTTGAACGTGCCCGTTTTTGTTTGTGTCAACATTTGCTAAGTTTGGTCTCGACTGTCCACCGTTGTGGAAGCAATTTGTGAGACTTGGAATCCGCTTTGGAAGGCTGTGCTTTTAGGAGGCCCCACGCGCACGACGTCAAAGGGGAAGGGGTGCGCCCATTTGTTCACGGTCTTCTTCAGGGATAAGTATTTCTCGACATACTAGTTCTGATGAAGCCGAGAACTTTGCACATAACTTGAAAAGTACAGAAAAACGGGAAATCCTCCCACAACCTGCAGCAGACACTGCGAGTAGTTTTGTCTTTTCTTTGTTAACATTGAAAAAGAAGAAAATTGAATTACTTGCACAATTGTGTTTACTTTTTCCACTCAATATTTAACTTCAGTATTTCCCTATTAATTGTTTGAAAATACAATTTTTCATCCTAATAATTATTTAACAGTTCCTTTATTATTTCCAGTATTTTTTTTTTTTTTGGCTGTTATAAGCAGTGCTATGATAATAGCTATATAAGGCTTTGTCTAAATTTCTTTGTGTGTGGGCTTTTTTTTTTTTTTTTTTTTTTTTTTTAAGGATACATTTCTAGAAGGGAAATTAGAATATAACTTAAATCTGAGGCCCACAGGCTGGATCTTTGCCTGTTTTGGACAGTATGGTGGGTGCCTAGCAGTGGTTGTTGATTGAATCCACTTTTTATATAAAATTGTAATGCTGACATAAACCCTAGCAGTTTATGTGGTAGCCTGATTCACATCAATATTACTAGCATTGAATATTATTAATAGTTTTAAAATCTGTGTTAAATAAACTTGTAATACATTGCTTTACTTTTGAGTTGAGTATTTTTTGTTCAGTTTGTATGTGTAGTACATGAATTTTCTCTGTATTTTTGCTCATGTATCTGTTGAGATATGTATATTTAAATCTTTCTTTTTATTTATTTAATTTTTAAAATTTTATTTATTTTTACACAGAGGGGAAGGGAGGGAGAAAGAGAGGGAGAGAAGCATCAGTGTGTGGCTGCCTCCCACATGCTCCCCACTGGGGACCTGGCTGGCCACCCAGGCATGTGCTCTGACTGGGAATCCAACCAGCGACCCTTTGGTTCACAGGCGGGTGCTTGGTCCACTGAGCCACACCAGCCAGGGCTGAGTCTTTCTATTTATATCATGGGTAGCAAACATCTTCTTTCTCCTACGTGTTACATTGTCCCCTTCCAATGGGGTTGTGGAAAATTTTACATAATTTTGAAATTCAGAAGTTTTTGATTATTTCGATTAGCAAGATCAGCTGTTTTGTTTTTGTATTGTTTTTCATTGCATTTATACTTACGGCAGGTTAAATTTTTATCTTGGTGTGCTGTTTTATTCTTAGCCATTTTGAGGTGAATATTTGTTATACTTTTTAAGTGGTTTAGTATCCTATAAACAAAGACTAAGATAGATGTTTAAAAGTGTGAGCCCTCGACCTCCTGCATCATCACTTTGAGGGTGGCGGGGCAGGGGGGATGTGGCTTGTTCAGACTGTAGATTTGTGGGGCTCACCCTTGACCTGCATTAGAATTTTTGGTGGGGGTTCCTGGGAATTCTTCATTTTTAACAAGTTTACAGCTGGTTTTAAGGCACTTCAAACTTCAGAAACACTGATCCAGACACTATAAATCCAGTAACGAGAAATTTAATAGCATTGGGGGAGGTTATGCCACTTAATATCTTGCAATTCTCTTTCCATTGTTAGAACAGTTGATTTGAAGCCCCGACATCGAAACAGTTATTTTCCGTCCATCTCATTTGCTTGGCTTTCCTTGGGTTGGGAGTCAAAGGGCCTGCCTGGGGGACTCCATTTGAAATTCTCACTCCTGTTCCCTGGGGAACAGCTGTCGCAGCCTTTGTCAGGAAATGCCTCCCTTAATCCCGAAAACAGAGCCCAGCCAGGGCGTTGCTAAAAGTCGCCAGGGACCTGGAGCCACAGGTTTTCCCTCAGTGCCCTGGGTGCTTGAGGCAGCTAATTACTGTAATTATACTCACACTAGCCTGATTTTCCCAGATAGGAAGATGCTGTTCTAACTGATCTAATTTGTTGCCAAGTTGTGACCACCCACCTTCCAGCTGCAGCTCCCAGGGACAGGGTTCCTCTTTCATGTGATCGGTGGGAAAGTGTGTTGGACTGTGAGCTAGCAAACCTGTGTGGGCTCTTTGCTGCTGCTGGCTGGCTTGGTGACTGTGGACCAGTCACCTTGTCTTGGGTTTCTTCATCACCGTAGGAAGGGGACTCTGGGATGGCCACTGAGTTCTCTGCCAGCCCTTGCCTTTCAAGTCCGCATGTGGGCTGCCTTGGAATGTGCTTGTCACAGATAGCGACTGTCCTGTGTCCACTGAATGTTTGTGAGTGTTGCCATCTCACTATCCTGTGGACGCTGTAGCCCGGGGACCTGCAGAAGGTGGTTCACGCTCACCGCTACATTCAGTTCGTCTTTTGCGTAAATCCTCCCTTACTCTTCCCTCCTGCATTCGCACCCCCAGGACACCTGCGTGGCTCTCTGCTCATCTTTCTCTTTGTCTCTCCCTTTCCCCCATCCTGCTTGGTAATGCTTTAGGTCCCTAGTGCTATCTGTCGCCTACAGCTTCAGGCACTGCTTCTCCTGTTAGGGAAAATCTCACCTTTGCTACTGAAAGTGTGGCCCACAGACCTGCAGCGTCCTGGCTATCTGGGAGCTTGCTAGACATGTGCAGAACCCCAGGCCCCACCCCAGACCTTCTGAATCTGCATCTCACAAGGCCCTGGGGTGATTTCACTTGGACACTTGAAGTTTGAGAAGCACTGTGCTGAGAAGTAATGCTTCCTCTTTGCAACCTTCTGGGATGGATCTCTGGGGCCTGAGCCAGCCCAGACGACTCTGCAGCCCATCCAGATCTTCAGCGACCTTGAGATACACCCACCTTTGGGACGGACCGAATCTGTGCGAGTGGTGTGCGAGAGCCCCATTCCGCTTGATCAGGCAACTTCAGAACAGAATGGCTTTCTGGACCTGCCCTGATTCATAATGCACTCATTCATTACGGACGTGTGGCTGGCTGTTAAAATACTGACATACAACCGTGCAGCTGGTAAGTAGCTGCTACACTGAGCATCCTCATCTGCCTAAATTCCTTGGGCCTTCATGTTGTCCCTCAGGATTCTTCTCCTGGGACCCCCCCTGCCCCAACCTTCCCAAGATCCAGCAACTGCAGGGTCAATGCTTAGCGAGCAGGAGCCTCAGGGCGCTGCTTTAGAACAGCACTTCCTGTTGGTTGGGGCACGTGCCCCCCTGTCGTGTACTGTATGGAGTATCACCAGTACCTGTATCTGTGCATCCGTCCATCTCAGATCCAGCACTTTTCAAAAAGTGTGTTAAATGGACACGTTTGATGATAGCAACAGTCGTAGACCTGGAAGACCCGACCGAGGGAGCGCTTGTAGTTGGAAGAGAAGGTGGCCAAGGACAGAGGCCAGGGAAACTAACCTTCAGGACCGGGGAAGAGAGGGAAGAGCCCACAGGGGAAACTGAGGGACCGTCCCAACAAAGTTGTCTCATGAAACCCAGGGGAGGGGACAGTTTTTATGTGGGTGGTTGTTGTATCCTGTCCTCTGTGGCTGCATGAAGCTGTTTCTCAAAGGATGGTGTGAGGGCTACTCCAGCAGAATCACCTGGGGTTCTCGGTCAAGGTCAAACTAGACCTACTGCATCAAGGACTGCTGGAGGTTTTATGGTGGTGAAGTGCTCAGTAAACCAGTGATCCTTGTGCCTGGTGAGGTTTTGGTTACCCCTGCAACTAAAAGGTGGAATAGGGTTGATGGAGGTTTTGGAAACGTATTATAGACTTGATCACATTTATAGGCTTCCAGGAAGAATCAGTAAAGAGAGAGTGGTTGGACATTTTTTAAAAAAGATTTTATGTATTTATTTTTAGAGAGGAGAAGGGAGGGAGAAACAGGGAGAGACATCAATGTATGGTTGCCTCTGGAGCGCCCCCTCCTGGGGACCTGGCCTGCAACCCAGGTATGTGCCTAGACTGGGAATCGAACCAGTGACCCTTTGTTTGCAGGCGGGCACTCAGTCCACTGAGCCCACCAGCCAGGTTGGAAATGGTTGAAAATTTAAGAGCAGAGATAATTGAAGGATAAGTCACCCAACGTGAGGATGTTCACGTGGGCAGACAGGCGCACCGTAAGCAGGGTTGGGGAGAGATGGTGTCAGGAGAAGGAACTGGAGGGGACTGGTGGAAGGTTGGGAGTGAAGTCTAAGGTGATGGGAGAAGTTTCTGGTGCTGCCTGTGTATCCGCATTGTGATTTGTGTCCTGCAGCATCTGACATTCTGAGCGTGGCCAGGAAAGCAGGCGATTGGCTGAGTCAGGGTTGGGACTCCTAGGGCAGATGTGGTGAAGAGCCGGGGGGAGCTGAGGGCAAGACATGGTCTGGATGCTGCGGTCTGGAATCGAGGCTGGATGAGGAAGGGCCCGAAGCTGTGGGTGAGCAGTGAGGTGGGGCGAGGGCTGAGGGATTGGTGGTGCTGGCATTTAAGGCTTCAGAATGGACCAACTCTGGGGTTGGTCCGGGTGAATGACCCGGGGCAGGGTGTAGCCTTGGCAGTCCATTGTGGCGGTGGAACGTGGGTGAACGATTTTGGGTGAATAACCTGTGGATGTTGGGTTTGCCAAGAAGAGGTAGAAAGGCCCGCACGTGGGATGGCAAGTCCTCAGTGAATGAAGGGACGTGACCCAAAGACTGCTCACGGCAGGGGAGGCAGTCTCTTTGTTCTGTCCACTTTTCTCTCGCATGCCCGCGGCCCCCATCCTCACGCAGGCCCCTACTGTCGTCCTTGCCAGCTGCAACACGGCCCCGTTTCTGTGCCTCCTCCAGCCGCTTCCTCCTCCACCTTCAGCTGGAGGCTCCTGGTGGACACGCGTCTGCTCCCGTCGCCTCCTTCTTGCTTAGACATCTGTGCTGGCTGCCCAGGGTTTCCAAGATGCTCCAAGCCTGAGTCCGCAGCCTCAGCTGCTAGGTTGATGGGACCGGGCGGGGAGTGCAGATCTGGGTGTAGGGGCCTGTGAGAAAGTTGCCCATAGTGGGTGCAGGTGATTCAGAGTGTTGGTGCCGAAAGGGACCAGCGAGAGAGGGGAAGTGATGTGATGGGAAGATGGAGTTTTGCTGTCCTCCGATCCAGGGCCAGCAACAGAGACAGATGTCGTTTCTCAACCCCAGAGTGTGCTTCACGATGACAGACCAGCCGCTGTCGGAGGGCCACCTGCTGCTGTGTGTTTGTCCCAGCAGTGAACTAAGGCAGTAAGGTAGGGGCTGGAAAAAGGGGGTGTGGTGAGCTAGGGCTACCTGTGCAGGCGAGGAAGCAGAGAGGCATAAGGCAATACGGCGTGGGGCTGGAGCAGACAGCCGTTGCTGGAGAGGGAGGCATTGAGGGCGGGGTGCAGTCTCAGGGATTCGGAGGCGATGGGGCCAGGGCAAAAGTGGAGGGGTTCCTTTGGCAGAGGAGCAAGACAGAAGGAGACTTAGCCTAGATCTGGAGAGGGGGGCCGGGAGGAGCAGGTGACTTCGTGGAGAGGGGTAGATGACACCGTCTTTTGAAAGGAGGACAACTGTGGGGGGGACTTGGGAGTCTGAGAAAAGTGCAGCTGGTTTCCAGAGGAAGTGGAGAAGCAGCATCTGAATGAATGGGAAGGCCGTGGCAAGGCCCGGCTGAAGTTGGGAGGCCTGACCGCTGCTCTCTGCTCATCTCCCCGGCAGCCCTGGGTGGCCTGAGCCTTGGCGGAAGGTGAGCAGGAGACAGTGGCCCTGGGTCCCCGCTGGGATGGGCTTGTCGAGGCAGCAGGTCAGGGGCTCTTCCCCCTGGAGTTTGGCAGGCAGTTCGCAGGCCTGCGGAGTCACTTGGAAACTCTCCTTGCTTCGCTCTTTGTTCCCTTGTGTCCTGTGTGGGCCTGTGGAAGGAAGCCCCCAGCGCTACTGTTTTGGGTGCTAGGATTCAGCGTGGAGCCAGACAGCCTGCAGGGCCGCTCGAAAGCCCTGGGTAAATACTGCTGGGAAGCTTTCAAAGGGGGAAGCCTCAAACATCCAAAACAAGCCATCTTCTGAAGCCAGCTTCTAGGGGAACTTGGGCAGAGCCCAGGAGACAGGTGGGAACTGGTGAGAAGTCGCTGGGACCGGCAGGCAGCTCAGCGCCACCCGGGAGCCTGTTACAAAGGCAGACTCTGAGGTTCCGCCCCAGAATCTTCCTTTTAAGAGCATCTCCCCGTGATTTGTATGCACACTGAGGTTTAAGGAGCTCTGGCAGGCCTAGGCAGTCTCTCAATTGAGGTTCGGTGCATTTCAAAGATCTTTGGTTGTTCCCTAATCACTGGGGAGAAAAATTCAGCCCAGGTTTCCGAGGTGAGTGGGAAGGCAGAGGCGGAGCCGCCGCCGTGGGTTCAGAGCTGGGCTGGCGTCTGGCTGGATGTGCAGGCTGGGCGTCTCCGGAAGGCCTTGTCCGGTCCTCGGTTTCCCCGCCCGGATCTCGGCAGGGGTCAGGGTCGGGGAATGCCAGGGATTTCCGAAGCATCTGGAGATAGCCGGAACAATCAGGTGTCAAAACCGCGGTGGAGGAGGAAGGGGCCCGCGCGTCCAGCAGCCGATGCGTGGACGAACAGCATGTGGTGCGCATGCGCAACGGACTTTTTCTGCCTCCTTGGGAAAGAGGGAAATTCTCACACGTGCTGCAACACGGGTGAACCTTGGTTGTGCTAAGTGAAATAAGCCAGGCCCAAAAAGACACATACTGCGTGATTCCACTGATGGGCGGTGCCCAGAGTCTCAGAATCACGGAGAAAGTAGAAGGGTGGTTGCCAGGGGCTGCAGGGGAGGGGCGGGAATGGGTGTGGGTGTTCATGGGTGCTGGGTGTCAGCTTTGCAAGACGAGAAGAGTTGATTGCACAATGTGAATGGACTTAATGCTTCTTCGCTGTAAACTTAGAAATGGTTAATATGGTATGTTTATGTCATTTTTTTAAAAAACCACAATTACTAAGAAAAAGACAAAGTGAGGCTAAGTAGGAACTAAGCCGGCCGGTTAGCAGGAGTGAACGTTGGTTGAGAGCCGGGACCAGGCTGGGAGCACATGACAGACATCGGTGCGGGAACAGGCCGGCTGCAGCAGGTTGTCACCTGCTGTTGTCAACAGGCTGGGAGGGCAGGGTGGTGGGCGCAGGCCACATCAGGTGGGGGTGGTCATGGCGGGTTGAAGGGAGCAGGTCAGCGGCTGGTGGCGAGGACAGAGTTGCTTGCCTCTGTGGCACCCACAAAGTTCTCCGGGACTCTCTGCCTCAGGACCGCGTCCCGGTCACTTGACCTCTCCCGTCGCCGCCCATGCATGGTTAGGTGCTTTCGCCTGGACAGTCACTCGATGGAGGGTGGGATGGGGGACAGGACTGGGGGAGGGGCTGCTCGGAAGGGGTTGGAATTTTTGACCGGGGTCTGAATAGAGTCTCAGGAATTAAAAAAATCAAATTCTTCTTCCTAGACCTTTGAATTCGCTCTTAAATATTTTTATGTATTTTCAGGATCACAATAGTTTTATTGTTTTTTTTTTTTTCCTGAATATAAAAGTGATATATGCTCATTGTAATACTTTGTACTTACTGTTCCTTCAGCCTGGAACATTCTCAGACAGCTACATGGTTACAGTGTCCTTTCCTTCAGGGCTCCGCTTAAATCTCACAAAATCAGAGAGGCCTTCCCTACCCCTGTTTTTTTTTTTTTTTTTTTTAAACCCTCCTCCATACTCTTAGCTCCTGAACCTGTTTCTTCTTCTCCATGGCATTTACCAGCATCTCATATATGTCTTTGTTCTCTCTCTCCCTCCCCTGGGGCAGAATTTATGTTTTGTTCTGTGTTTTTTTCCTTTGCCCAGCAGATCTTTCTTTTTTCTTTTTCTTTTATTTTAAAGAGAGGGGAAGGGAGGGGGAAAGAGGGAGAAGAACATTGATGTGAGAGAGAAACACTGACTGGTTGCCTTCTTTAAGCGCCTCGACAGGGGACAGAATGCAGAGCCTGCAACCCAGGCATGTGCCCTGGCCAGGAATTGAACTGGAGACCTTTCCATTTGCCGGACGGTGCCCAACCCCCTGAGCCAGGCCAACTGGGGCCCAGTAGGTCTTTCTTGAGTGCCTGCTCTATGCTGGGCCCCCGGGGTGTGTCAGTGAACAGAATTAATTACATGGTGTGTTTTTAGGTGTCAGATTCCATGAAGCAATGGAGCAGACAGAGGCTCGGGAGTGAGGACCTGCAGTTTTAATCAGGGTGGCTAGGGAGGCCTCATCGACAAGGCGACTGTGTTAGTTTGCTGGGGCTGCCATAACAAAGGGCCACAAACCCAATGGCTTGAACAAGAGAAGTTTATTGTCGCGCCGTTCTGGAGGCTGGGAGTTCCCGATCAAGGCCAGGCATTCACGCTCCCTCTGAAGGTGTCAGGGAAGGCTCTCTTCCAGGCTTGTCTCTGAGCTTCTGGCCGTCCTTGGCTTGTGGCCCCATAACTGCCGTCTTCCTGTGACATTCTCCCTGTGTGCGTGTCTGTGTTCACATTTCCCCTTTTTCTAAGGAGAGTCCCATCGGAGCAGGGGCCACCCTGCCCCACTATGACCTCATCTAAACTACTTCTATCTATAGCGACCCTATTTCCAGACAGGGCCACGCTCTGAGGTACTGCGGATTAGGACTTCAACCGAGGGATTTGGGGGTGGGGCATGGTTTAACCCATATTAGTGATGTTTCATCTAAAATTTGGAGGAGGCCAAGGGGCAAAGCCATGTGGGGTTTGGGGGGACAGTGTTCCCAGCAGGTGAACTAGTCAGTGTAGAGGCGGAAGTGTGCCTGGGGTTGGGAGTGGGGTGGGGAGGGGGCCAGTGCCCAGCGAAGACAGGGTGGGGGAGTAGGGGCAACCGGAGCTGAGGTGTGGGCCCCCGGAAGGACCTTGGCGTTACTCCGGCAGAGGTGGCACGCAGTTGGAGGGTTTAGAGCGGGAGAGAGATGTGGCAAGTCTTGAAATGTAAAATTTATTGCATGTGAAATTAATTCGCATGGTACAAAAGCAAGTCAGGGAGAACGTGGGCATCCAGCCCTGGCTGGTGTGGTTCAGTGGGTTGAGCGTCGTCCTGCAGACTGAAAGGTCGCCGGTTTGATTCCAGGTCAGAGCACATGCCTGGGTTGCAGGCCAGGTCCTCAGCGGAGGGCGTGCGAAAGAACCAGCTGGTTGATGATTCCCTCCCTCCCTTCCCCTCTCCCTAAAAATAAATAAAATCTTTAGAAAAACTGGACATCCCACCACTCAGAGAGAAACACTGCGCCATTTTGGTGTTTCTCCTTTCAGACCGCACAGGTGAGCACACGCACACACACGCACACACACGCAAAGGGACGGTCCGCAGCTGCGCATGTTTGCCGACCTGCGTTTTTTAACTTCACACTTCATCATGGAAGCTTTGCATTGCCGGGAAGTTAGGTCCCCTCCATGGTTTTACTCGATGCTGTGGATGTTCCAAACTTTGTTTAACCCGTTCCCTGCTGTTGGAGAACTACATGTATTGCGTTCAGTTTTTGCTGTGGTACATCTGTCTTCACACACCTTTCTAATTATTTCCTCAGGATAACTTCCAAGAAATAGAATTGCTGGACGAGGCAGCATTCATGTATTCAATTTTGGTGTATACTGCCAAATTGCTCTCTAGAAAGTCTGAAGCAATTGCCATTCTCTCCAGCCATGAATCAGTGCCATTTGCTTCTGCCTTCCATAATACAGGCTGTTACCAACCATTACTATCTTGGCCAAACTCATAGGTAAAAAGAAAAAAATACCCCCTGTAAAGTTGTGCTGCTTTGCTTGTTAATTGGCATTGGGGTCCCCTTTGCATTCCTTCCCTGGTTCTCTCCGGAAATCTCAGGGCTGACCTGGGAATAATTATCTGGCGATTGCAGAGTGCTCGTTATGTGCCAAACATCGTGCTGGGCACAGTGTATCTTGTTTAATCTACCCAACAACTCTGCTAGGTAGGCACTGTCATTACCCCCATTGTCTAGAAGAGGAAAGGAGAGATTAGGGAGGTTCGCTAACTTGCCCAAGGTCACACAACTAGTAGGAGTCCTCCTAATCCTAGGGGTCAGGCAGGTGTGCCTCTCAGCCGGGGTTTCCTTTGCTCTGGGTCCATGTTTAAGAATGACTCTGTGAGCCCTGGCTGGTGTGGCTCAGTGGATTGAGCTCTGGCCTGTGACCCAAAAGGTCGAAAGTTCGATTCCCAGTCTGTGGCACATGCCTGGGTAGCAGGCCAGGTCCCCAGTAGGGGGCGTGCAAAAGGCAACCACACACTGATGTTTCTCTCCCTCTCTTCCTCCCTCCCTTCCCCTCTCTGAGAAATAAATAAATAAAATCTTTTTAAAAATTAAAAAAAAAAAGACTCTCTGAGCTCCACCATTGGAGTGCCCACTCACAGGCCTTGCTTGCTTGCTAGAGCAAGAGCCCTGGGGACAGAGAGCTGCTGTCAATTTGTCTTCGACCCTTGGCCCATGACCCCTGGCCCACCCCCGCCTGTGTCAGAAGCCCTTGTGTGAAAGCACACGCGAGGCCCAGCACACAGCAGGTGCTCACCAAGGAGTGGTTAAAAGAAATGAAAGCAGCAAGCTTTTCAAAGCTGAAGTATTGTGTGGCGGTGCCATTTTGTTTTATTCCAGCCGATGAAAAGTAACGTTTTAAAAATAAAAAATTTCAGGAAGTGAAAATTCACCTTAGGGACCCCTGTTCCATGTCCCCCAGCACAGAGGAAAATATTTTTCTTTATACCAAGTTTTCTTACTGCGTTTCCCCTCTTAACATGTCCTGGACCATATCTGTGTGGATTTGGTAATATTTTTACTTTGTTTTGACCGTATTATTTGCCCACGGTTTGTTTCTGACAGCAAAGTGTGTGGTTGTAATACATCCCCTTTGTTAATCAATTGGTGTGTTCCACTGGTTTCAAATCAATTTCTTGTTAACTTTGAAATTTTGGGCAGAGGAAGTTAATGCTTAAAATAAATGCCTTGTTCAGACCCGACCCGCGCTCCAAGCCGTCCTCCTTCCAGTTTTATGCACCCCCTGAGCCCTCTCCCTCTTTGCAAAACAAGGGGTATTAACGCCTGGAGCTCTTGCCTGGATCTGGTGCTAAAATTGAACCTTGCGCCTAATTTCCAGAAATCTCAGACCGGAAACGGCTCTATTTTTTCCATCACAGTTAATATTGACTTTTCTCACTGACAGCCTTCAACTTCGCTTTCTCCCTCTTCCAATTGAGGGTTCAGCTCTCCAGGAGAGGAACTCAACATATCTGTAGAATATGTACTTTATCAGTCACAATAAACCAGTTATATTGCCGAAATGACCTCCAGATCTCAGCGGCTTTCAGCTGTGACGTCCGACTCCACCCTGCGGATCTTTCCCTTTCCCTCCTTCCTGCACCATTAGAATTTTGTCTGGTTCTGGAACTTCTGCTTACCCGGACCCTGTGTTCTCTCCTTCCATCTTTGTCTTGGGTTTTCCAGTGCCGGCATGCCTGCCTGCAGGTAGACCAGTTGTACGGAGGCTCCACTCATTCGTGCGTGCATGCACCGCTCAGCTGACGTGGTGTGTGCGTTCATGTGCCGAGCACCCTGCTCGGTGTCCAGTTACTGAGACATATTACAGTCAGCCATGGCCCTCAGGGAACTCGGTCTAGCAGGAGAGGCCGTCCTCCACATACACAGCGATCCAACCGTGTGCCAAGGGCCGTGGAGGAGGACTGCAGTGTTGGTACATGGAAGGCAGGCACTGGTGGTAGATGCAGGATGGAAGAACTGTAGGGGAGATTGTGTTTCAAGATAAGATGCAGCGTGGAGCATTCTTCTGGTGCTGAAGAGGAACATTGCTTCAGTTACCTACGGCTGCATAACACATCAGCCTCACATGGAGTGGCTTAAAGCAATAACAATGTATTACTTCTTGTGGTTCTTTGGGTGAGGGATTTGGGCAGGGCTCAGATGGGAGGTTCTTCTGCTCAACATAGCCTCAGCAGAGGTCACTCACTTGGCTGCATGCGGTTGGCGTGAGGATCGGGCTGGAAGGTCCAAGAGGGTTTCACTCAAGTGTCCGGTACCTTGGTGCTCTTCCATGTACTCTCCCTCTCTCCTTCTCAAAGCATAGTGGCCTCAGGGGAGGAGGATTTCGTATTTGGCTGCCGGCTTCTGAGAGGGATGATGCAGAAGCCGCCAGTTCTCTTAAGAGGCTCGGCCCAGAAGTTCCCCGAAGAGGCAGCCAGAATATTGCCTCTGCTGCACTGTGTTGGCTCATACAGCTCAGATTCAGGGTTGGGAGGGACTAGGAATTCCCTCATTGATGGATGGACCAGCATACGCTTATGAATTGATAGTGGTCATCTTTGGAAGGTTAGCTACCGCAAGCACAAAATGATTGAAGATAATGGACGAAGAGGTACAATTACCAAAGCCAGGTCTCAGAGGAGACAGGAATAGATGTTAATAACAACAGGCATTATCATAGCTAAGTACCATTTAATATGCACTTACCGTCTGCCAGGCATTCTTCTAGGCCCTTGGCATGTATTAATTGCACTAACTTGTTTAATTCTGATAACAACCCTGTGAGGTACTGTTAACCCCATTTTACAGATGGGGCACACAGCTAGAAAGCGAGGGGGCGTTCGAACTCCAGGGCACTCTTGCACGGGAAGAATGGTGCCTCTTCCACTGAGACACAGGGAGCGAGGGAGTGGCGGGTGCAGGTGAGGGTGGGTGCAGGTGAGGTCTGGGAGGCTCATGGCCGTGGAGGAAGCTGATGTCCGATCGCCTCTTTTTTCTTCTTGATGGTGGTACGGCCGTCACTTAAGGGCGATGGGGCGGGGCAGGCTGGGCTCTGTGAAAACGACAAGTGGTTTATAACTGTGGCGTCTGTGGATCATGGCAGAAGGGCAGAGCAGGGAGCGGGATGAGGGTTGTTGAGGGGCCCTGGGCCCTCGGAGGTGAGGACCACGGGCCCTGGGTGTGCAGCAGCGTCCC
The DNA here is from genome assembly GCA_039655065.1 of Glossophaga mutica. Taxonomy (NCBI): domain Eukaryota; kingdom Metazoa; phylum Chordata; class Mammalia; order Chiroptera; family Phyllostomidae; genus Glossophaga; species Glossophaga mutica. The sequence goes on from CM077313.1 coordinate 11,154,171, forward strand.
CCAGGGGCCTGTGGGGGTTCTGCCGCAGGTTCGCCAGGAGGAGTAGGTGTGAGGTATGTCACGGGGCTGGTCCCAAGGCGGCTCTTTCAGGGCAAGGTCAGGATCTAGTCCATCTGTGTGCTGTCCCGCTGCTGCTGTCACCTCAGCCTCAGGGGCTTTCCCCGCTGCCTCTCGAACAGCAGCATCTCCGCCCTGCATGTGAGAAGAGGAGCGCCAGCCACCCCCCGGCCTGGACCCTCCAAATGTTTTTTGACCTTTCAGTGGGGTCCTTTTCGAGGGACCCTTCAATTGCCAAACATCAGTCCTAGGGGCCACTTAGAGTGGGGTTTTGTCCACCTGCTGTGCCCCCAGAGGAGACTCTACTCTTGTGGGAGAGAGGATGTGGGCAGGGACTGTCCCCGGCTCCAAGCGAGGGGTGCATGCCCCTGCTCTTCAGGCAGCGCCGATGGGCTGGCCTCTCCATCCACAGAGCCGCACAGGGAGAGGCTGTGAGGGCGCTGAGGGAGAGGGAGACTGCGTGCTGTGTCTCGTTCGCCCCCGTGAATCGCCCGTGTTGGGTGGGGACCGCACTCTTCTCTACCTACCGTCTTGGAGACTTTGAGTCACGGGAGGAGGTCTTCCTAACTGTTGATCTCTTCGGAAGCCCCATGTCTTTCTCGTGCTACATGGAGCACCGAGGAAGCATTTCCTGAGAAAGCACATCCACCACCGAAGGCTCTGGACGCAGCGCTGGGAGGGCCCGCCGTGGCAGCTGGGGCTGCAGCCTGGCACGTGGGAGAGGCTCAGCCTTTGGCTGGCGTTGGACGCATTGTAGTTTGTGTTTTCTGACACATCCTGGGCACTATCTCTTAAGCCACAGAGCTCCGGGGCTGAATTCTGTTTCTCCTGGACCCCGGTGGCCCAGTCAGCCTCTGACCAGTTGAGGTTGCGACACCGGTGTAGTCTCTGCTTTGACTCGCCTGATCTTGGGTTGACTTTGGTGGTGTCAGCTGCAGCCTCTGACCAGACCGGGTCTCACCCATGTCAAGGGACGACTGTCTCCTGTCTTTGTCCTCTCGTCCTGAGATCTGACTGGATACCACATGGCCCTGACAGTTGGTGTTGGAAATTGTTCATCCTTGAGATGGGTGTTTGAAGAAGGGTCCTAGCTGACCCATGGCCTCAGTTTCCCAAACATTTGTTCTGTGATTATCACCAGTGGGGCTGGCCTCACAGCCTTTGACCCATTGGTTCAGCTCTTAGGAATTTACCAAGGTACAATTCTTTAACAGTAAAATTTACGTATATTGGGTTGGCCAAAAAGTCCACTTAGTTTTCTCCATAAAAATAAAAGACACATTTTTCATTTTCACTAATATTGGTATATTTTGAGGACATCAGCTATCTCCCACTATTGGCTTTTAGTGGGTGGAGGCTAAGGGTGCTGTTAAACACCTTCCAATGCTTAAGACAGCCCACTGCAAAGGGTCATTTGGCCAAAATGTCAATAGTACCAAGAAACTTTGCAAACCACTTCTGATATGTCTGATCAGTCACTGCACCTTCTCCGTACACTGCACAAATCTTTCTTTGTGTTCCAGTTGCATTTTTACCTTTCTTGAAATAAAAAAGCACAGTATGCTGAAAATGTTGCGTATTTTCCTCCATCTTCAATATTAAAATGGCTGCACAAAAACTCACCAGTTTTGGCAAATTTTTTTAAAAAATGCACACTGATATGACAGGTTTCACAATACAATCTAACAAAAATTGTTTCAAATGAAGTTAAAGACAACTAAGCTCTACTAGAGCCATTGTACAGAAAAAAAACTAAAAAAGCTTTTTGGCCAACCCAGTACTTATACAAAGATTTCTTTTTTTTTAAAAATATATTTTATTGATTATGCTATTACAGTTGTCCCATTTCTCCCCCATCATTCCCCCCACCCTGCACACCCTCTCCACCCACATTCCCCCCTTTAGTTCATGTCCATGTGTCATAAGTTCTTTAGCTTCTTCATTTTCCACACTATTCTTGTCCTCCCCCTGTCTATTTTCTACCCACTATCTATGCTACTCATTCTCTGTACCTTTTCCCCCTCTCTCCTCCTCCCACTCCCCTGTTGCTAACCCTCCATGTGATCTCCATTTCTGTGGTTTTGTTCCTGTTCTAGCTGTTTGTTTTGTTTGCTTTTGTTTTAGGTGTGGTTCTTAATAGCTGTGAGTTTGCTGTCTTTTCACTGTCATATTTTTGATCTTCTTTTTCTTAGATAAGTCCCTTTAACATTTCATATAATAAAGGCTTGATGATGATGAACTCCTTGAACTTGACCTTATCTGAGAAGCGCTTTATCTGTCCTTCCATTCTAAGTGACAGCTTTGCTGGATAGAGCAATTTTGGATGTAGGTCCCTGCTTTTCAAGATTTCAAATATTTCTTTCCAGCCCCTTCTTGCCTGGAAGGTCTCTTTTGAGAAATCAGCTGACACTCTGATGGGAACTCCTTTGTAGGTGACTGTCCCCTTATCCCTTGCTGCTTCTAGAATTCTCTCCTTCATTTTAATCTTGGCTAATGTAGTTACGATGTGCCTTGGTGTGTTCCTCCTTGGGTCCAAGTTCTTTGGGACTCTCTGAGCTTCTTGGACGTCCTGGTAGTTTATTTCCTTTGCCAGATTGGGGAAGTTCTCCTTGATTATTTGTTCAAATAAGTTTTCCACTTGTTGCTCTTCTTCTTCCCCTTCTGGGACCCCTATAATTCAGATGTTGGGACGTTTAACGATGTCCCGGAGGTTCCTAAGCCTCTCCTCATTTTTTTGAATTCTTGTTTCTTCCTCGTTTTCTGTTTGGTTGTTAGTTTCTTCCTTCTGGTCCACTCCATTGATTTGAGTCCCAGTTTTCCTTCCATCTCTATTGGTTCCCCATGCGCCTTCCTTCATTTCACGTATCGTAGCCTGCATTTTTTCATCTAATTTGTGAGCAAAATCAATTCTGTGAGCATTTTGATGACTAGTGCTTTGAACTGTGCATCTGATAGGTTGGCTGTCTCTTCACGGCTTAGAGGAATTGGCTCTGGGGCTTTTATTTGTTCTCCGGTTTGAGCCATTTTTGGTGTTTTTTTTTTGTTTTGGTTTGGTTTTAGTCTGGTCGCAGCTATTACGTATGAGGGGTGGAGCCTTAGGTGTTCCTCAGGGCGGGGCAGCCCAGTCGCTGGGTTGTGACGCTGTAGGTGGGGGCGGGGTCTGAGAGGGAACAATGGCGCCTGCTCCGCTCTCTCCTGGATTCAGTCCCTTCCGCCACTTCCCCTCTGCCTGGACTGTCTGCGTGCGCGAATGTGGGACCACCTGGTCAGTCAGCCGCCTTGTGCGGCCTCATTGGGTCTGCACAGTTGCCCCCTTGTGCCTGGGGTCTGCCAGCTGCTGCCTGTGCACCTGGGAACTGCCAGCCGCTGCTGCTTGTGTTCCCGGGTCCGCACCTCTACTTTTTCCTGCCGTGACTCCGCCCCTCTTACCGGTCTGGATGAATGGTGATTGGACTTCCGTACAGTTCAGTTTTCTGTAAGTTATGGTTGTTTTCTTGTTTCTAAATATTCGTTGTCCTTAATTTTGGTTGTAAGAGGAGGCACAGTGTGTCCGCCTATGCCTCCATCTTGGTCAGAAGTCCTAAGTTTGTTTTCCAAAGATTTCTTAATAGATGCTCTGATCAAGAAAAAATAGTGTCTCTAGTTTAACTTTAAATAAATCCTTAAAAAAATTTTTTTTCCGTTGCAGTTGGCATTTGATAGTGTATGAGTTTCAGGAGTACAGCATAGTGGTTAGACGTTTTTATAATCTCTTTTCGAAGAGATTCCCTTTGATAGATCTAGTATCCACTGACCCCATACCTAATTGTTACAGCATTATGGACCATATTTCCTGGGCTGTACTTTACACCCCTGGAATATTCTGTAAGTAGCAATTTGTACTACTTAATCCCCTCACCTCTTCAAGCTGCTCCCATCTTAAATAAATCTTATTTTTCAACCAAACTTCTAAGACATATTTTGTGCTAAAATTATCGATAATCAATATCAAGGTCAGGAATGACCTCACTGTGATTACACTTTCTCCATTTGTGAAGTCTGGGTTCTACTTTCAGGCTTTTCAGGGGAAATAAATATAAAGACCCTTTGCCCTGTGCAGTTGGGCCTCCCCACGGTTAGCCCGCACCCCTTTTGCCCACGGTGGGCACCCTGTGGGAGTCATCTTCTTATTCCACAGTGCCCAACACTGGGTGTTGTACCAGTACACGAGCGAGTGAGTGAATGGTGAGTGGTTCTTTTTCCAGTTGTTTACAGTCACGATCTGTAGTCGTCTTTTAGCTTGGATGGTTGGCAAACTGCCAAGAGGGAAAGGGTTAATATACACCAGGTTTTTACAGTGCTCTTAAGACTGTTTGTTTAAACAGTTACGCTGGAACTTTTGGCCGTAGTGCAGAAACAGATCTGCATTTCTCTGACAGTGTCCCGTGCACACCTTCCTGGACAGGGACAGTTTCTGAGCCACACGGCACTGTTTAGGTTGTATCGCATCATTGCGGGGCGATCCAGCAGTGTCTGCGGTCCACGCTGGTTGGGAGGTGCTAGGCAGGTGGTGGTCTTCTCTGAACCAGGAGGACCAGAGGGTCCTCTCTGGGCCCTCTCTGTGGGGCAGTGGGCAGCGGCAAACCGAACTGAGGGGAGAGAGAGAGACAGTTTTAAAGATAATCCCAGGTAAAGCCATTGTTTTGGGAAGTATGTGGCAGATTGTAAAATAGTCCCTGAGCTATAGAACTCTACAGCTAGAAAGTAATATAAATATACATGTGTCGGTTTCTGCTTCTGAAACCCTAACAAGGTGGCCCCGGGGCCTGCACCTTTAGGATCCAGTGTAGGAGTCGAAGACTCTTCCTTTGGGGGTGTAGCCAACAGGATGAATTTCAGCCTTTTTTATTCTGTCAAGATTCACTTTCTGTGGTGAGAGCCTGGGGCTTGGCTTAGGTGCGCATTCCGTGGCCAGGAGAGAATGGGCATCTTGGTACCCAGGTCATGTATCATGGTGGTGGAGTGAGTGTTCCTCAAAGTGAGCCTGGGGTGCCGGTGCAGGCAGACCGAAACCCCAGATGTCCACCCCCTGGCCCGCGAGTGTGATTTACGTGCCTGCATTGCACAGCACATCTTTCCACCTGTAGACACACACATGTGCACACCTCATCATAAAGAAACATGCACGTATATCTAGGGAGAGACACTCGTGCAAAGATGAGGAAAGGCAGAAACGGGCATTCTCAGACATTTTCACGGACAAGTGCAAAGTATGCAAAGCCACACGAGCACATCCAGCAGCAGCGCTGTGCACAGGGGACAGGGGATAGTCTGTACGGAGATGCACACATGGATCTGTACCTGGCAGCACGTGCACAGATGCAGACTCATGAGCCCGTGCCCGCAGCCAGGGGCACGGTGCTTGGAGAGAACGAGCAGAGGAGGGAAGGCTGCGTGGTACGGGAAGGAGAGTGGATAGAGGGCCGGTGGAGATAAGGAGCGACAGCACGCGGCCTGGGACAGGGGTCCAGAGTTGCATGCTTTGGCGGAGTAGTTGGTTAAGGTTCACAGTTTGACTTCGGGTTCCTGCTTGTGGTGTTCCTCACAGGCCACTAAGTTCGTTTGATCCGAAGGGCAAAGTGATGCCACAGGTACCACAGATGGCAACGTCCCTGGTTTGTTCGGCCTTCGTTTCCCTTCACCTGCCACTTACCCGTGCTGTGTTAGGGGAACAGCCTCTTCTCCCCTTTCCTGCCTCATTTCCTGCCTCTCCTGCCACCGCACTGCCCGGGCCATATGGTCGTTTCCCACAGAGGGAACCGTGTCGAGTTCGTTTCTGCCTGTGCCTTTGCACGTGCTGTTTCTAGATGGTTCCTTCCGCTTGGAATGCCCTTTCTCTTCCTCGTTTGCCTGGCTCTCCTTGTCCTTCAGAAATCTCTGCCCAGACATCATCTCCTCCAGGAATCGTTCCAGAAATCCAAGAATGGTCTGGGTGCCGTTCGTCCCTGTGCATCCCCCTTTACGGCCTGGACCCCTCTGTGCTGAACTTGTCTTTAATCAGATCAGAAGCTTCTCGAGGGTAGGGATGATGTGTTATTCCACCCCCTGGCATCGTGCATGGCCTTCAGTAAACATTTGTTGAATTGTTAAGTGGATGATTAAAAGAAGGAAGGAAGGATCCAATAAATGAATAAATCATTGTGTGACTCATTGAATGCACCAGAATAGATAATGATTCTCCAAGCTCAGTACCCTGGACCTGTAAGCTGCTTCATGAAGCTGGGCTTCCTTTTGTCTTTCATGGCCCCTTGCCTGAATCATAGCTCAGAACTCCTTTTTATATCCTTGCTTCTTTCTTGAAGGTCTTAATCCATCATCTCCACGTGGTCGAACCTCAAATGTGTGTCTTCCTCGCTTAACCCCCATAGATGATTAGCTGTCATTTATTTTCAGCTCAGTACTGTCCGAGTCCCTTGCACATCAATTCCTTCTCTGTTGGGGTAAGAAAGGCTTATTTGTCTCTAATGACAAATAATACCCATGCATAGAGACTTTGGAAAATACAGAAATACGTGTAGAAGAAAACAAACATCTTTATTTCTACCACCTAACAATGACTAGTTTGAAAACAGTTTGATAAGCATCTTTCTGGTCTTTTAAAAATGTACCTATATGTGACAACTTTTTCATAAAGTGGGATCATACTGTCTATGTAATTTTACATCTTGGAATTTTCGTTTTCTTGCAGATGTTTTCCATGCTATGATAGTCTTTAGAATACATTTTTTGGTGGATGGACAGTGTTCCTTTGTGGAGCAGAGCTGATCAAGCCATTCTTTAATTGCTGGGCATCTTCAGTGATGCTCGTTCTCACCATTGCATACAAAGCTGTGACGGACCTCTCTGCATGGAGATCTAGGAGTTGCTGGATATTTTCTTTAGGATGGGTTTCTAGAACGAGAATAGCTGGGTCAAAAAGGATAGACTTTAAAAGAAAAAAAAACAGAACAGAAAACCTGTGTGTGTGTGTGCGTGTGTGTGTGCGAACCAGAATGTGTTCCGGAATAACTACTTCAAAGTATGCCCTCTGTGCTGGGCTTTTAGAAATACATTTATAGTTTGTATAGTTCAGCAATTCTGCAGAGAGAGCGTGCCTGGCGGGGAGTGTGGTTTTCCAGGGGGACTGTTGTTGTCTGGTTACGTTGTCCCACCTCCTTGCAAACTGGCATTTACCCGCAGCGGGGTCGCTACTCAAGGCGCCTGGAAAGGGCCGAGCCCAGCAGTCAGAGAGGGGCGGGCGCTGGGAACCCGGGCCACACCAGGTGTGTGAACAGGCCAGCACTGCTCTTTCCTGGGGGGCTGACGGCACGACCCTCGGTGCCACGTGCACTGTCCCCCAGCCGAAGCTGTCTGTCCGCTGTGGGGCGCCTCTTCCTTGACTCTCCTCTGTGTCTCAGCTGTAGTCCTTGTCTCCATTTTGACTGTTCTGCTGTGTGTTACCGTGATGGGGTGATTGGTTGGTTATTGTGGTACATACCCATCGCACAGGGCTTACCCTTTAACCTTTTTTAAAAAAGATTTTATTTATTTACTTTTAGAGAGAGGGGAAGGGAAGGGGGAAGGGGGAAGAGGGAGAGAAACATCAGTGTGTGGTTGCCTCTCGTGTGCCCCTACTGGGGACCTGGCCTACACTCCAGGCATGTGCCCTGACTGGGAATCGAACCGGTGACACTTTGCTTCACAGGCTGGTGCTCAATCCCCTGAGCCACACCAGCCAAGACGCCTTTAAACATTTTTAAGTGTACAGTTCAGTGGTGGCCATCGCCACTGTCTGTCTCCAGAACTTCTCATTGTCTCATACCGCACCTCTCACAGCGACTTATTTTCCGTTGTTTTTACTACCAGACCAGGAGCACCTCGGGGTCAGGGACAGTGTGTCTCCAGATCCCAGAAATCTGGTGCCATCTCTGGCACATAGTTGGAGCTCATCAGTGTTGGAACGAAGAGATGGCAGGGCCGCTGGAGGGTCCTTCAGAGGAGGGCCGTGTGCGTGGTGGCAGCCTGGGTCCCGGCTGTACTGAGTGTCGGGGGGGGGGTCTTTCCTGCCACCACTAGCCTCTCGGGCATCACGGCTCGAACACGCCATCACGGCTATGATGGCATTAAATTGCCTGAATGTTCTCGGCTTCATATCCTTCTAGCAGTTCCTACTACGTTCATTGGCTCTTATTAGGAGCTGATTTTTTTATTGTTAATCTGAAGTTTTTAGGCACACATCCTGACCCCTTGTTTGGAGGATTAGCTCCTTGCCAGCAGAAAGCGTTGCGCACTGTGCTATTACCGCTGATAACTAACGTTCTATCACATCAATGCTGAGACGCCACTGGCAGGTGCTGGGCGGTTGTCTGCGCCTCGGGGACAGAGAAAACACGAAGGAAGGCTCTGCTACCTACCCCGCGGCACACCCGTGGTTGTAAGTGCATCCTAATTTCACGTCTCTTAGAATGTGAAAGAAGTCTTCGAACGGATGACTCACGATAGGGATGAAGTCAGCGCTTGTTCGGGTTATTCTGTTACATCCTGTGCATGTTCGTGTTATGTGGAACATCAATAAGAAAGTTTGTAAACATTACAGGAAATGCCTTAAAATTGCATATCATGAAAATTCCGAATTAAATTCCCATTGATTTTCGTCCTGGCACTGTGACTCACTCCACTTTTCCTTTCGAATTTAGCACTATGTTCTTCTCTAAGGTGACTTTCCTCCTTTTATCTCACTCATGTTTTTTTCTTATTTTTGTTTTTCATTATAGATTTTTCAGTTTGTTTGTTGTGAGTTTTTCTTTGGTGGGGGAGGACAGTGTTTCATGTCCTCCGTGGAAAGGGTGACCCTTATTTTAAAGACCTCACCTCATGGAATCTTCTAGATCACGTCCTTAGGATCCAAACATCTCAAGATCATCACGAAGCGATAAGAGCAAGAGTTAGTGTCTCTAACGCCAAGCGCACACTTCCAGGAATGAAAATGCATTTTTAGACCACAGTAAGATGTGTTGCAGAAGTGGCGCGCGAGCAGGTTATTGGAGCAGCTGGTTAGAGTGTCCGGTCCTGGGGCTGCTCACCCACAGCTCACCGTTTTCCTCGCCTGGCTGTGTGCGACCTTCCTGAGCATCACTGGGTACTCCGAGTCTTTCGTCTGCCCTGGGGAACTACATTTCTCTGAGTTTTCCAGCGGGGAAGAGCAGGGACAAGAAAGCATGTTTGGTTTTAGTCGCCCTCACACTGATTTTCCACGTACGCTCCCCGATTGTCCAAATACTCCTTTGCCGCCCTGACTGGTGGGGCTCAGTTGGTTGGAGCAAGGACAGGAGAGCAACCAATGTATGTTTCTCTTCCACAGCGATGTTTCTTTCTCTCTCAGAAAGCAATGAAAAAAGTAAAAAATAGAATACTCACTTGCCTTAGCCTGGTCTTTTTCCGTGCCTAATCCTGTTTAGACCTAGAACCCTGAATTCTTACCTTTCCAGGCCATGTGATTAATCATTACACTAATCGTTGGCATTCTTTGAAAGCACGCCATGCGTTTGTTCATGCCTCTTGACCTTGTGCTCGTTAGAATCACCTGGGAAGTTTTAACATTCCGGCTGTACCCAGACTCACTGTGTCAGCCTCTCCCGGGGTGGGAGCCAAGCTTCCGCGGCCTGGATCCTGATGTGCAGCCCGGATTAGCCCTCTCCACGCAGTCCTTCATTGACTGTATTTTGCCGTGTGTAACGTGCCCAAATTTTTGAGGGGAAAATAAGGATGCGCATTATACACGGGCAGCCCTGGAACATGGGTGCGCATTACACACGGCAAAATACGGTAACCCAGCAACCTGTGAGGCGGGTGCCCTTTTCCTTGTTCTACAGACAAGCACTGAGGCAGGACTGACTAGCCCAGGTCGTCCGATTCCAGAGACGTTCTTTTCATACGTATTAGTTCGGCTCGGGGCCAGCCGGCTTGATGAAAGCGAAGCAGGCACGTTCTGCAATATTTATAAAGGTAACTCTCTCACATGCGTTCAGGAAGCACTTTCAGAGTCCTGGCTATCGTGCAGACGCCTGTATGGTGTCCTTTCCTCTTGTAATTGGCCCATCAGGATGTGCAGACTTTCCTTGCGTGTAGGAATATTTGCCAAATTGGCCTTCCATTCACTCAGATGGTCCCTGAGTGATAATTTGTTAAGTTTTGGGCGCGTTCTTCACATCTGTAGTTAGGTTCAGGCAGTTATTTTGTGGAGAAAGCAGGTGTTGTCACCGATCGAACAAGTGGGTCTGTGGCTTCAGCCTGTGCAGCTGTCCATCTGGGAGCTGTTCGCAGGGCTGCGGAGGCAGCCGCAGACAGTCCCCGAGGCCAGCCCGGTGAGTACAGGCCCACCGAGGAGAAAAGGCGGAGGAGGAATGCCAACTGTGAGTCCCTGGAAAGGTGTGGGAAGGAAAGGGGCGGGGAAAAAGAGGGACCGAGCTGGGGCAGGTCCCTCTTTTTCTCCCCATAGGGTCGGGGCACAAGAAGAGACGAAGGTGCGGGAGGAGGAAGTCCGGGAGGATGCCAGGTTTGGGATTCAGGATACTCAGGAAGATGTGTAGGTGGGGGAGGGGAGAGGCACACCTGACCTTGAGGATGAAGGAATGATACGGCACTGTGGTGACAGAGGTGGGCTGAGGTGAGGGTGGAGGGGGACCTCATCCCAGACGGTGCTGAGCATTTCAGCAAAGTGGGAGAGATGGTCTGACGAGACGGGGAGGGTTCCGCCCCCGGGAGGGGCAGGAGTGGAGGCTGAGCTGGCGGCCGGGTCCGTCTGCCTTCAGCCGAGCATCCGGATGGGCGGGAGCCACGCTGGACGGTAAAGTGGGAATGATTATTCCTGTACTGTAGGTCCTTAAATGTCAAGTCCCTGTTAGATGGTAGTCACACAGAATTCCAGAGGTGGTTCCCATTCAGCGTGTGAAGAATTCATCTCATCACCCGAATTCAGGCTCACACAGCATCCTCTCTCTTCTCAAAGACCCATAGGCTGGGAGGCAGGTGATAGGTAGCCTTTCCTTTTGTGAACAGCTCCGTTGAGTGGCTTAACTGAGCGATGGGCTTAGTTTGAGTGTTTGGTGGATCTGTTAGAAGTGTTTCAAGGGTTTTGCGAGTTTAATAGAAAATTCGTTGTTGTTTTTTTTTTGAATTTATTTTTTAGAGAGAGGGGAAGGGAGGGAGAAAGAAAGAAAGAAAAGGAGAGAAACGTCGATGTGAGAGAGAAACAGCAATCGGTTGCCTCTTGTACCCGCTACGCAGGCATGTGCCCTGACTGGGGATTGAACCCTCGACCTTTTGCTTTGTGGGACGATGCCCAGTCAACTGAGCCACACCGGGCAGGGCAGAAATTGAGTTTTTAAAATTTTACATATCTCTATCTACCTACACTTTTTACTTGTAACATAAAGTACCATATATGTACAGAAAAATGCTGTTATGTGCCTCGTTGGATGAGTTTGCACAGACTGAGTACAGCTGTGTGAACCACCGAGAGAAAGAAGTGGGGCATTACCTGCCCCCTTCAGAAGCCCCCTTCAGAAGCCCCCTGACGTCTCCTTCCACTCTCGAGCCCCTCCCCGCAAGGCCATCCTTGTCCTGATTTCAAGCCGAAATATTAAGTTAGGGTATGTGATCATGTCATCCACAAGCCTGAACACCGTGGAGGCCACCCTAGTGTTAGCTCCTGTTGCCGGGTAACTTGTTTTTGTGCAGATCTTGCAATGAGATGGGCTCAGCCATTGTCCTGAAAATGTGGCCTTAATTAGGAGGGCTGCGGCTTGGCACCGTCTCTCGGCCCCAGCTCCGTTCGCTGCTCTCGGGAACTCGCACACGCCGCCCCCACCGCTGCTGGGGCGGGCTTGGGTGGATTTGCTCAATCTCTGTGACGCCCCCGTGAGTCTCCGGGAGCCTGGTGCGCCGCAGGCAGCTCTGGAATCTGTCCCAGGTCCTCGGCGCCTCCGGGCGTCTGCATTCACCCCCGGGAACACAACGTGATCGTTAGGTAACCTGAGGACCTCATAGTGTGGAGGCGCACGTTTCCTGGTACTCGTCCTCCCACCTCGAACCTGAAGAAGAGGTTTCACTGTCCTGCAGATATATTTATTTATTTTTAAACGTTGAACGAATTGCTGGCATTGAGAAAAGCGCGAGGTTCTGCATCAAAATGAGGATTTCCGTTCTCTTGTGGAATGGCGGGAGACCCACTTTCCTGTGCTGGGTGTTGACTACAGCAGTCTCTGAGACCCCCTTTTCTGGGCCATGCGCCCCTTATTTTGTAAGGTTCCCTCCTGGGCCTCTTTCCCCCCTTGGCTTCAGCGGAATTTCCTGAGGTTGCTAAAGTGAGGACTTTAAGCAGATCCGCAACTTTTTGTAAGTTTGACTCAGTACCAAGCAACTTACCTAATTTCCAGCAAATGCATTGTCTAATTGTGGACCATGAGCGTCCAGCCAGAACCAGCAGGCGTGGTGTTGTATGTGTAATTTAGGCACTTTTTCTCAGTCTAACTTTTGTTGGATAGGTCACACTGTCACTGGTTCAAAATTTATGGGTGGAGTGTGTGACCTGGTCAGTTTGGAGACCCCAGCCTGGACTGTCGGACCAGTGGGGCCAAGTGCACGGGACCCGAGGCCGGCACACCCACGTGTGAGTCCCAGTGCCACATCTCACTGACAAGTGGCCTTTGCAGGTTCTGTGGTCTCGAGGTTCAACGTCCTCATTTGCAGAAGGGGTTGTTGGGGAAGTCAAGCGCCATAGTGCCCGAACAATGCTTGGTACAGAACTTGGCATGGAGTGGGCAGTCAATAAATATTAGTGCCCACGGATGTTAATATGAATGTTGTTGTCTTCCATGGAAGCTTATTTTATTTACTACTTCGTTAGGTAGGTAACCTGAGGTCAACATGGGGGCCACAAGTTACCCAAGAAATTCAGCGGGGCGGACAGTGATTCTACAGTGAAGGACTTAAGACCAGCGAGATGGGCTGTGGAGAGGGCAAGTTCACTGCTGCTTTGTCCCACTTGGTGCAAATACGTTGATAAATAAAATCGCAGCGCGGCCCCACCACGGTTTCCCCACACCAGCCGCCAGCGGGGCTGCGGCAGGCGGATGGGGGTGGGCCGGGGGTGGTTACCTGTCCTCATCCGCCGCTCTCCCTGGGCCACCCCATGAAGATGCAGGACGTGTCACTGCTTCTCAGCTGGGCACCACCACCTGCGAGGACGTTTGGTGCCATTGTCACAACACAGGGGACCCTCTAGACTGTGGGTGGGGTCAGGGATTGCAGAGAATGGGGACCTCTAGATGCCTGCCTTTGGGCTGTTGTAAGGCCTTTATTATGTTTTTAAGTTGAAGTTCTGTTTTAGAATATCTTTGGTCCGGGAGAGACTTCCCTCCCTGCCCCTGACAGAAGGAGCGATTGTGTCACGACAGAGAGTGTCTAAGATCCTCACTGAGGGCTCCCTGTGTTCCTGGTATAAATGGTGTTACTGATCCGGAGCCTCGCTCTCCGAGAGGCCACTGGTTCCGCTGGAGCAGTCAGCCAGGGCTTCCATGCAGGCAGAAGAAAAAAGATATTTTTTAAAGAACAAATTCTAACCGGTGTTTAAAAGCAGAGAATAAAAAAACCTCACTCCGTAAATGTAACAATGAATAGAATTTGTTATTTGGTTTCATGTTCTTATGTGAAACCTGTTGAGGAAGGGAGAAGATGAGAGAAAAGATTTTATTTATTTATTTTTAGAGAGAGGATGGAGGGAGAGAGAGAGGGGGAGAAAAAGAGGGAGAGAAACATCAACTAGTTGCCTCTCACGTGCCCCGCCTACTGGGGACTTGGCCCGCAACCCCAGGCATGTGCCCTGACTGGGAATCGAACTAGCGACCCTGTGGTTTTCAGGCTGGCGCTCAGTCCACTGAGCCACACCAGCCAGGGCTAACTTTTTTTTTTTTTTGGTTATAAAAATATACGTAACAGAAAATTTACCATTTCAGTAATTTTTAAGTACGGCTCAGTGGCATTCATTGCAACATTTTTAACTTTTCCTGGTTTCTCTTTGGGGAGCTCAGGCTCCCTGAGCACTTCCCCCCTCACCACTTGCCCCAGGCCGTGCTCAGTGAGCTGCAGGCCAGAGAGGCCTGGGAGGCGTGGCTATTAGTAGAGGCTTTCTCAGGGTCTGTAAAGGATTCTGCAGAAGGTGTAGTAACTAGTCTCCGCTTTTGGAGGCAGTCAGAGGGTTCTTCTGTTCTCACAAGGATTACACTCTTCATTCACACTTCTCTGAGTATGGGATGGGGAAGAAAAAGGTGTTTTGTTTTGTTTTGTTTTTTTTTGCTGTTTTGTAGAAACTCAAATGGAAGTGTTTGGGAAGAAGTAGACATGGAAACTATTTAACCATCATGCTTTACGGTTGTTGCATCAGTACTTCATCAATTTTTGGAAAGGGACCAGAACGAATGCGCTGCTGTGGAGGTGATACTCTGACACTTCTGTCTCCTCCTCCCCTCCTTCCTGACTGTCATGAGGTCCAGGATTTCCTTTATTTTTATTCCCCATCTTAGCTTTTTGGAACTTTGAATGAGAGGCAGGGTGGGGGGGGAGAAAGAGAGAGAGGTGTTGAGGTTCACTTTAACACGTGCAGAGTCAGTAATGTATCTAATGTTTCGAAAGAACGGTGCAGAAATCAGTCTGTTTATTGAATGCCTAATCAGGTGACTTAAGAAAGATTCTCAAACCCACCCACACACATTATTGCTTCAGATACCAAATAATTATTATTCTTTCTATAATTATTTCTCTGAGTGGTAAGAATATCTTTAACTCGGGCTTTGAAAACCCAGCCTCTCTAATGAAGTAAGGGATGTAAGCAAGGATCAGCTTGTCTGCTTAGTCTTAGGCGAAGAGCTGATGAGGAGTCTTACAGTGGACAGAGCAGGGTGTCACCGCCGCAAGCCCCTGGTACATTTGAGTGTCACTCAGTGTGGGACAGCCAGGTGGTAGGCACCTTCTGATGTGATGTCGTAGGAATACAGAGGACCACCTTGAAAGTATTCTTGCCCAAAATATTGACCCAGAATCTCATGCAGGCTCTCGATCTAATGATCAGTTTATAGATTTGAGGGTTAGAAGAACATGTTAAATGACCCCAGGAGAATGTATTCAGGCAAATACAGATTATGGGCTGTCTACAAGGACAGATGACCTTTTTCTTTAACAAGTAAATAGTGAGAACTTAAACACAGAAAGAAAAAAAAAGAGGGAGAACTGTTCTAGAGTAAGAGACTTGGGTGGTGGGGGCGGGGGATCAGCCAAAGCCGTGTGTGCCCCTGGGGTGGGTCCTGATGTGAAAACAGCAATTGTGCAAAAATATTTTGAGGCCATGGAGGAAAGCTGAGTATGGAATGGATAATGAGATGATGTGAGGAATTATTTTTTAATTTTGTTGGCTGGGGTAATGATTGTGGTTAGAGTTTTAGAAGTCCTTCTCAGCTGCTGCAGTGTTTATTAGTGAAAGGAGCGGTGTGTGGGGTTGGCTTTAGTTTGGTTAACCACGATGATGTTGTGGGGGATGGGGGAAGTGAGCAGGGCAGGAAGTCCGTGTGGAACCTGGGCGATGGATGCTGGTCTTTTCCGCCCATGTGGGGGTTTGAAAATTTCATAATGAAACGTTAACAGTGCTGGAATTGGTTCCTTGGCGGCATTTAAACACTTTAAACGGGAAAAACAAATACAGGACTCTTTATACTGTTAGAGCCTCTGTTTCGGGAAAATTGCCTTTTGGCTTATCTACGTATTTTGGTCTGGTGAATTTCTTGGCAAATTAGTGTTTACGTTAACTTCTTGTCATCCCTCATCCCAAGGCAGCCCCAAATAAACCAACAGAAATCATAATTACAGAGACTTAGAGAGTTAACACGATGGGTAATTGCTAATCAGTAGGCTCTTCATACCAATAAGCAGACAGAAGAGGGGGTTTGGGAAAGATTGGCAGTGAATGGAAGTTAATAAAGGATGAGAATAATTTGTGTGCTTGACTGAATTGGGTGGCAGAAAAAGTATACGTAAATACGCACTGTGTTTGCTATAGGCCCCTTCTGACTGCCGCAGATTGCTGGGCTGTCCTGCCGTCCCTTAAATGAACGCAGCTCTCCGGGGGCTGGGAGTCAAACTTTTCTGTCTCTCTCTTCCTTGGTGGGCTCATTCGACTTCAGCGATTGTCTTTCTGCACATAGTCACCCAATCTGCATCCTCGGCCCAAATTGCTCTCTTGAGAACTAGAATCGCATCTCCGCCCGCCCACCTGGAATCGGCTCCCGCCTCCCACGCCGGCCTCCCCCGAGCCACGCTCCCCTGGCTGGCTCTGCACTGTGCACACCAGCTCTTTTCACACCTGTCAAGATCTTCCCCAGTGCAGGCCTTGCACACGCACCATCCCCTCTGCCTGGAGCAGTCTCCCACTCTCTTTTTTTTCCTGGCTCCTCATCCTTCAGGTCTCGACTCAGACATCCCTTCCACCTTCCTTGACCTTCTCGGTCCCTCCTGCTTGGCCACAGCACCTTGCTCATTTCCTTAGCGATCTTCTCAGTCCATGATTACTGCCTGTCTCCTCCACGGTAAGGTCTCTGAGCAGAGGGCCTTTCTGTCTTGGTTGACACTTCATACTCTGCCCTTAGCTTCTGTGACCAGAAGGTGTTTGTTGGATTGATGAGTGATTGATTGAATGAATGAGTGAGTGAGTGAACAACATGTTAGGCACTGAGCTAGACATGGGAGACAGACTCATAAAGGAGACAGTCTTTTCCTTCAAGCAGCTCATACATAATCTACTAGGGAGGCAGATGGACAAGCCAGAAATTACAACTGAGGTTTTATGAGAAAAGCACACACAGAATTCTGGGGAGGGTGGAAAATGGGTAGTCTGGGGGCATGACAGAAGTCAGGGAAGGAAGGGACAGGTATTCCCAGGAGAGGGAACAGCCTTTGCAAAGGCGTGGTGGTCAGAGAGAACACTGAATGGCTGCGGCGGGGGGGGGGGGGGTTGGTTGTGGGGGAGGTAACAGAAGCAAGACCAGCAGTGACCTGGAGAGGAGGGCTGTCACAGGACAGTGGAGCACTTTCAATTTCTGAAGGCTGTTATGAACCATTGGAGGACCTTAAGATGTATCTTAGGGACCTTAAGGAGGACCTTAAGGTGTATCACGGGGGTGATACACCTCGATAAACTTCAGACAGATGTGGATTGATCAGGCCTGCATGTTAGAAAACTCCAGATGGGTGGGAGGGGCTAGAGGCAGCTTCAGGGTCATGGCAGGTGGGGAGAGACCACGGCCCGGTCCGATTTCTGTGTCCGGGGACACACTTCTGATCAGGGCAGGGGCAGTTCCAGCCTTCCCCAGCACAGCCTTCCCTGACTCTAGAGCCCGGGGCTGGGGTCCACGGGAGGTGGTGTCACACAGCTGGAGTGTCACCATGCACCAGTGGAGCCTTGTCAAGTTGGAGGTGCTCAGTGCTTGCCGGGCTCCTGCCCTTTGTATTTGGGGCATCTGGCATCACTCAGGAAGCACGGTGGAAGCGATGTCTCATTTGTCATGTGGAGGAGTGTTCATGGATGCTCTGGGCTCTCCCGGTACTTGAACCAAAGTCAGGGCGAGTAAGGAAGCAGGATCCGTGTCCAGGGTCTCAGAACGTTTGTCTCCTGCACCCTGAAAGCCCCTCTCTTCATGGAGGCCGGGCCAGGTCCAGCCCTGAGCAGGGAATGGTAATGGCCCAGCCTGAGTGGTGGTCATCAGGGAAGGGACTTGAGAGTTAACTGGAAGAACCTGACAGTGCGAGTGAGTTATTAACTGGAATATGAGGGGGAATCAGGGTTTTCTTTTTAATCCCCATCCAAGGATATTTTTATTGATTTTAGAGAGAGGAAGGGGGCAGGCGGAGAGAAAGAGAAGCACCGATGTGAGAAAGAAACATCGATTGATTGCCTCCTGGACCAACTATTGGACCTGCAACCTAAGCATGTGCCCTGGCGTGAATCAAACCAGCAACCCCCTGGTGTACGGAAATGATGCTCCAATCATTTGAGCCCCCTGGCCAGGGCAGGATCCCGGCTTTTTAAGGGCAGGTTGGATACTTAAGTGGAGTTGTCTATAGTGGGCAGTTGAGTCTGTGACTCAAAATCACCCTGGACTTTTTCTTCTCTCTTGGCCCCATCTGTACCATCAGCTGCTAAGGTTTACCCAGTGTCTGACCTTTGTGTGGTCGCTTTGGCTTCTAACTTCTCCATTCCTGACTGATCATCGTCTCCTTACCCCTGGCCCCCTCCACTGCGTCCCCGAGCATGAGGCAGGTCCCCGTTTTGTGCTTCACTCTGCCAGGCTGATTCTTCCGCATTTAACTTTGATAAAAGGGCCACTTTGCCCAGAATATCCAGTGGCTTCTCATTGTCTACCGCCATTCTCACACCCCTCGCCAACTTTCCTGGTTTTCTCCGTAACCCGTGGGACCACTGCTGTCTGTGACACAGGCACATCCCGCATTGTCTAGACTCGGAGCCTTTGTCCTCGCAGCCGCTTCTAGCCGAAACGGCCCCCTCCTCTCTCGTTACGCCTCCTACTCCCTGGATGTAACATAAAAGCTCCAGTTGGAGCTGAATGGAGGGACTGAGACTCCAGCACAAGCCATGCACTGTTTGTTGGAATTAGTCCCGCCCATCGAGACAGCAGTGTCTCCCGGTCACTTTGTTCTGGGCTTGGACATTTGTGTGGAAAGCGGCGGCTGCCGGCCCCTGGGCTTGGGAGGGAAAGTGCCTCTTCATGCTTAGTCAGAGAATGTCGCGTGCCACTGTGCGTAATCGGAGACGACAGATTATCTTGAGGCCGGTGGTGTCCTTTTCCCTGTTAGGGGGGCTGTGTTTTGAATTAAATTATTTTAGAAACAGATGGCTGACTGAGAATTTTTTTCTCCTTTGTTCTTAGTGAGTCGAGTCTTTCGTTTGTTTTGGTTGCTGAAAGTGCTGACAGGCTTGCTCTCCAGGTTGTAAAGAGGATTGCATTTTCTTTAGGAGAGAATAAAACAGAACAAAGTGAAACGCAACGTCTGCCAATAAATAGTCTGTATCATGCTTTGAATTACACTGACAGTTTGATATCGTTATCTCCTTACATGAGAAAGTCATGCAAACAACCCGGGGAGCCCCTGCATTCCACCACGAATCCAGTGCTGATGTTCAAAGTACAATAGTGTGCATTTTTAGAAGGCTTTGTAGCACCGTTATTTCGGTTTTGTGGGATTGCAGTTTGTTTGTTTGTTTGTTTTTCCTGAAGTTAGCCATTAGTTCTCTTCTCGTTTCAGTGAAGTCACTAATTGTCATCTCTGTCCCCATCTCTCGCCAAGGAAAGGGAAGGTGTGACTAATTGTTAGGGATTTCTCCTGGGAAACTGTGCAAGTCCGAGATAGAACAGGACCTAATTCTGTTCTCTGTGGAATGTTCTGGAGCTTTTGGCCCTGTTGCTGAAGACTTGTACATTTTTGTAGCTAAAACTGAAGCCCTCCACTACCGATGCAGTGGCTGTTGGTCCTTTGGGGGATGGCCCTTCCCCTTTCTGGAGAAGCCTTCTTCATGGGAAGGTCCGCGGGCCGCAGGGTGGACGGGGCAACGTGGCATGTGACCTAGGTGGGACCAGGGGGACACTCCCCGCTGGACTTTGAATTTTGAGGGCGTGCGCCACGAAGCAGGGCCCTTGGAGCTCTGCCAGTGGCAGTCCCAGCCGGCGTCATTGGCAGACAGTCCCCGCAGTGAGACCCCAGAGGGCTTCTCCGCTGCCTTGGTTCTTGACGGCGCTCTGAACTGGAGCTGCCCTGTCTGTGCTGTGGGCCCTCCGGGGTCCGTCCGTTGACTCCGTCTCCTGCTTCTGTAGCCAGGTTGTTCCCATTGCAGACAACGGGGCACCCTGAGAGAGAACACCTTACAACACTAGCATAGGGTCACAGTTCACACCTAGACTTAGAAAGTCGATGCTCCAGCACCCATTCTTCTGGGGGTGATTCTCAGGAACGCTGCATCTTATTAGCAGAAGAGGGAACTGAGACCCGGGAGTGTGACGTGAGTTGCACAAGGTTAGCAGTTAGGCCGCGTGGGGTGGACCCGGTGAGAGCCGAGGCCTGCAGGTCTTGCTTGGGATACTCTCTGCTCCGCACGGCTGCTTCTTGGTGTCAGGAAAGACAGATGTCGTCGTAGTCCCTAGGGCTGCCGTAACACAGTGCCACCGACGGTGCAGCTTCAGCACCTGGGATCTATTTTCCCACAGGTCTGGAGGCTGGGAGTCCAAGATCGAGGTGCCAGCAGGGTTGGTTTCTGAGGAGGCCGCTCTCTGCTTCTCGGCGGTGTCTTCTGGCTGCGTCCTCCCGTGGCCTCTGCTCTGTGAGAGTGGCTGAGGGAGGCTGCTCTGCCGCCTGTCTTCTTACGCACAGGCCAGTTCGTGGGAACCCGGGCCCACCCCCTGGGCCTCATTTAGCATTAACTACCTCTACCGTAAAGGCCCCGTCCCCAAATACGGTCCTGTCGGAGGATAGATCTGCAAGGTAGGGATTGGCGGGGTGGGGCGGGGTGGGGGAAGGATGCAATTCGGTCCCTACCCGCAGTGAAATACAGGAGTCCAGACATTGTAATACGGTCTGCGACTTAATGAAAGTCAAGAAACAAAGGATGTCAAAGGAAGGTTTCTAAAAGAAATTCTGACATGGAGTTGAGATCTTAAGATATTGGGGACTGGCAGCCTGTCCCGTATCATTCACCCTGAAGCTGGTGCGATTCCGTGCACAGAGCTCATGGGCGATTGGTCTTCGGGTGAGTCCCCAGAGCCAGCTGTAGCCTGGGAAGCTGATTTCGGGTCTGAGACTCTGGCTCCAGTAACCAGTCTCCTGTCCCCGTTCTCATGGGTGTTTCACGTGCCCGCTGCTGTCGTGGTGCGCTCTTCCCGGAGCCCCCATCTCTGACCAGAATTCCCTTTTCACCAGCAGATCTGTGCAACTTACTGGTTTCTTTATAATTTTTAAGTTTCTTTTTATCCTTACCTGAGGACTGTTTTTTTTTTTTTTTCATTGCTTTTAGAGAGAGGAAGAGAGAGAAAAACATTGATGCAAGGGAGAAGCACTGATTGATTGCTTTCCATATGTGCCCAGATTGGGGACTGGGGATCGAGTATCAAATCTGAAACCTAGGTATATGCCCTGACCAGGAATCGAACCTGCAACCTTTCAGTCATAGGACAATGCTCCAACCAACTGAGCCACACTGGCCAGTGCTAAGTTTTTTTTATTGATTGATTTTAGAGAGAGAGAGAGAGAGGAAGGGGCAGGGGAGAGAAATATTGATTTGTTGTTTCACTTATTTATGCATTCATTGGTTGATTCTGTATGCTCCCTGACTAGGGATTGAACCCACAACCTTGGCATGTTGGGACGATGCTCTAACCAACTAAGTTACCTGGCCAGAGCACTGACCAGTTTCTGCTCTCACCCTCTCAGTCTCTCCTCCAACAGAGGATCAAAGGCCAGTTCCCCTCTGTATTCATGTCCTTCTTTCTTCTCAGCCACCTGGACTCATCACTTTTCCTTTGCATCTTCTGTTCCATCAGCATTGCTCTCGTCCAGCACTTTTCAGAGACGGTCCCTATAGCAAAATGGAACCAGAAACGTGGAAATGAAGAACAAACTGACAGTAACCAGAGGGGAGTGGGGGTGCAATGGGGGAAAGAAGGGGAAGGGTCATCAAAGAACATGTATAAGGACCCATGGACAAAGACAGTAGGGCAGGGAGGATTGACTGTGGGAGGTGGGGGTGGGTAGGGTGGGGGAGAGTAATGCGGGGAAAACGGGGACAACTGTAATTGAACAATAATTTAAAAAAAAAAGAAAGGTCCCTGTACGTGCATTAGAATTATCATTGACATTGGTTCAAAGCATGGATTCCAAGACAACAAGATCAGCCCCAAACACAAATACACTCACCAGTTCCTGAGCCCCAGGCCCAGCCAGCTGGATGAGAACCTGTTCTCAGATTTTATTTTGAAAGAATTTTAGACCTATAGCAAAGTCGTGAAGTTAACACAGATTCCCCTTATACCATTTGCTCTGCTTTCCCTATTATTAATGATATAATCATAGTCGAGTCACCAAACTCCGAAGTTAGCATTGGTCCAATTCCATTAACTAGACTGCAGACCTTATAGGGTTTCACCCCTTTTCCCACATTTCCTCTCTGTTCTGGAATCCAGTCCAGCCTCCCACACCGTCTGGTCGTCACATCTCCTTAGTCTTCCTTCTCTGGGACAGTCCCTCAGCCTTTCCTTGTCTTTTATGCCCTTGAGAATCTGAAGAGTCAGGACTTTAAGAGGCTGCCTCGGGGTTTGTCTGA
Source organism: Glossophaga mutica (assembly GCA_039655065.1). Taxonomy (NCBI): domain Eukaryota; kingdom Metazoa; phylum Chordata; class Mammalia; order Chiroptera; family Phyllostomidae; genus Glossophaga; species Glossophaga mutica. The sequence goes on from CM077313.1 coordinate 11,176,678, forward strand.
TGTTTTCCCTTAATTAGAGTGATGTTTTGCATTTTTGGAAGCCTGCATCTGTAACAAGCTCCTCGGAGATTTTTGTCCATTGTCTGAGGACCAGACCACCTGACATGGACCCTTCCAGTTGCCATCTTCTCCTTCCCTGCCCTACACAGCTGACCCTCTTGAAAAAGCTGTGTGTACGTAGTTCCCACGGTACCACCTGTCATTCACTCTTCAACCCCTGGCACCCTGGCTCCTGCCACCACAAGACCAAAGAAACCGTCTAGGAGGTGCTTCTCGGTCTTCCCTTTCTTGACCTCCCCGGGGTCATGCCACACAGGTGAGCCCTGCCGAGTCCTAAACACCTTTGCTGTTTTCTTGTCATCTCATGTTCCTGGTTTTCCCCTGCTTCTCTGACCTCGCCTTCTTACTTTTGCAGGTTGATTTATCCCCAGGCTCAGATATCCGCTTGCAAACTTGATATCTCCATGCAGACTTTTTTGGAAATTAAAAAAATCTCAGGCTAGTGCTTCTCAAACTGTAACAGGCACACGAATCTCCTGCAGATCTCGATGAAAGCAGTTTCTGACGAGCAGTTTCTGATGCAGTCGGGCCTCCATGGGCCTAAGAGGCTGCATTTCTGAAAAAGTCCCAGGTGACATGGCTGCTCTGCAGGCCACACTCTGAGAAACAAAGTTCTGAAAATTCCACTCTAATCTGCGCCACCGTCATCTCAAGCCTCAACTGCTGCGACCACATAACTGATCTCTTCATGTCTCCTCTTGCCCCCCGTTGACCTGTCTCCACACTGTAGTTGGGGGCCTTTCAGAGCCGCTATTCTGATCACGCCACCCTCCCGCTGTTACAGGCATTTATGGTCTCCTTCGTTGTCCTCAGCATGGTGGATTCCAAGCCTGGCATGTTCTCATCCCTTCCCTCCCTTTAGCCCCATCTGGGAACTCTTTATCTTCCTTTCCCTTCCTTCCCAGCCACACTGGTCTTGTGTTTTCCAGTGGGCTGCGCTTCCAGGACGGCCTCCCTCCCACCACTGGGGCCTCGCACCCATCCCGCCTCCTCGGCCCACAGTGCTGCAGAGTGAGCTGCAGGCGGTTCTCCGCCCAAGACGAGACAAGGCGCTGAGACCGGAGTGTGATTCGAGCTCTTGTGGAGCCCGCTGCTGGTGCGGCTGACATATGTATTTTTATAGCACCACCTACTCTCTGCAGGCGCGGCGCATTGAGTTACATGCTGGCTGGAGCGCCTCGTCTCACTGCAGAGTAAGGACAGAGAGGTGACCCTGCTTCGAGTGGCACTTGTCTAGAACACTCTTGTTCGTGGCCACCTCCCATGGCTGTGGGCGTGTGCATACACGCACACCAGGTTCCCCCAGGCACTCTTGACTTTACGTGAGAAAGGCAAAACCTTAACACTTTTAGAAGACAGTAGAGAAGAATATGATTATGCTTCTTAGTGTTCGGAGGAATTTCTTAAACCATCCATCTTAAGACACGCACACGTGAATCTCAAACAGTGACAGAAAAGCTTCATAAATTTGACCATATTAAAACCAAGAACTTCTGTTCATCAAAAGACCAGGTAAAGAGAGCCAAACGAGAAGCCACAAACTGAGAGAAGTTATAACTGACGTAGGATGAGTACCCGAATTTATTGAGAATGTCTTTCAGTCAGAAAGAGAAAGGTGGGCCGTTGAGTAGGCAGAGGAACCGAGACGACAGCCGAAGAGGCCACACGAGTGGCCAGCAGGCAGGAGAAGGAGCTCAGTCTGTTACAATCAGGGAAATGCAAATTAAACCCGTAGGTTTTATACTGGGCAGGTTAGGGAAGGTGGGACAGGCTTTGGAGTATTAAGTAATGGTAAGGCCCTGGCCGATGTGGCTTGGTTGGGCGTTGTCCCACCAAGCCAAAGGTTTCCGGTTCAATTCCCAGTGAGGGCACATGCCTGGATTGTGGGTTTGTCCTCGGTTGAGGTGCACGAGAGGGGTAACTGATTGATGTTTCGCCCTCACATCAGTGTTTTTCTCCCTCTGCCCTCTCTCTAAGAATAGATAAAATCTTTTAAAAAAAGGATTGGTGAGGATTTATAGCAATCAAGAGTGGGAATATAAATCGATTCAACTACATTGAAAGAATACTTGGTATTACTTAGTAAATAAAGTTGCCTCTGACCTGGCAGTTCTGTTCCCAGGTGTTTGTGAATATGAACATATATGCTTCACATGTCAATACACACCAGACACATGTGCCAACAAACACACAGACATGTATGTATAACAAACATAATGTGCACATATGTGTACCAGGACATGGGTAAGAAGGTTCATATCAGAAATGTGTGTAAAATCAAAAATTGGCAGTGGTCCAATTGTCCATCAGCAGTAGCTAGACACACATTTTGGTGTATTCGCACAGTGGCATTCATATTGAAGGGAAAATAATTGCATTTGTATGCAAACAACACATGGATGAATCTGAAAAAATAACGAGTGAAAAAATAAGTTGCAGTAGAATGCATGCAGAATAATTTCATTTTGATAAAGTTTGAGAATATACAAAGTTGAAGAGCCTACTCTTTAAGGTTATAAACATGGGGTAAGATTACAAAGAAAAGGGTACGAGGAATACATAGCAAAAAATCGTGGTTCCCTCGGTGGGAAGGGAAGGCGAGGCGGCAGGGTGCGTGGGGGCTGTAGAAGGGATGCCAGAGGTAAGGTTCCCGTTCTTTTTTCTTAAACTGGGTGATGGGAACTTAGGTATTCTTTATATTATTATCTGCATACCTGGTACGTACATTTTTCTTCTTCTGTCCCCCTATACTCTCTTCTACCTCCTGCACCCCCTTTCTAATCACCATGCTGTTGTCTGTGTCTGTGAGGTTTATTTCTTGCTTAATCACCTCAAATTTTTACCCAGCCCCGCACCTCCCCTCCCCTCTGACACATGTCAGTCTGTTCTCTCTAATTTTATAGTTCTTCTTATCTATTTGCTGTTTGATAATAAAACCTGTACCGTTTGGAAGGAAGGGTAACCTGGTAGAAGGTATGAGTCAGTCTGTAGTTGGGGTGGGAGAAAGAAAGAGAAAAAAGACCCCATTTTCTAGACCAGGGAGAAAAGTGAAGAAAAGGGGAAGGGTGGTTTTAATAACGGCACTGAAATCCTCTCTTAGGGCAACCTGAGAACTAGAAGAAGAATGAAAGTTGCTAAAGATTTGCCGAAATGGGTAATGGTTTAAAAGCCCCTTGGGCTTTTACAATCGCCAGAATTCTAAGGACTCCAGTGTACAGTCAGCCCACTGTCCAGACACAGTGGGGATGGGTGACTCATCACGTTTTGGAAACTCCACAATTTCACAAAGAAGCAAAAATAATGGTTCTACTTGAATGAGAGCTCTTTAGAGGGTTTTGATGCTGCTGTCCCCTGAGTCTCGCAGGCCAGCCCTGGGAGGGGGTTTTGTTTCCCTTGTGCCTGTGGCCGCAGCTGCGAGCCGTCCCAGGTGGCCGCTGGGGCCTCCCGGGTCCAAATGCAGGCCTTCCCCAGGTTTCGGTAACAGGGACAGAAGGTAGCAGCGTGATAACAACACAGCATGCTTTTCAGTGTGAGTTCTTCGGGACCAGTTTGAGTGAAAGGGACTAATCTGACTAAACATGGTGTGGCGTGCACAGTGGTCAGCCCCTGAGCACCTACGAACCTGCCTGTCTGACCTGGCTCTGCTCTTGCTGCTATTTTAGGCCAGTCGGCTTAAACTCTTTGAGCCTCGTTTGCAGGGTGAAGGGATTGGCCACAGGCTTAAAGGGTCCATGACCATGATTGACTGTTATATTCAGCTTCAGAAGTCTGTGATTCCATGATTGACTCTTATATCTAGGGAAGAGTTTCAAATGGGAAAACACCAAATGACCTTGCATGTGTAAGACCAAGAAGTTCCTAGAGATAGTTAGGCATCTCTGTCTTTTTAAAAGCATTTTTAAAAAGCTTTATAATATATATTACAAAAAAGCTTTCTAATGTATATTGTATATAATATATAGCTTACATATAATAAAACTTTATAATATAATGTATACATATATGTAATATATAACATATATTTATATATTATAAAGCTTATATATAATAAGGCTTTTTAAAATGCTTAAAAAGACAGCAGTACTATTACAAAGCCTTTAAAAATGCTTTATATAGTCCTGACTGGTGTATCTCAGTGGATTGAGCATGGGCTGTGAATCAAAGGGTCACCAGTTCGATTCCTGGTCAGGGCACATGCCTGAGTTACAGGTCAGGTCCCCAGTGAGGGCCACGTAAGAGGCAACCACACATTGATGTTTCTCTTCCCTCTCTTTCTCCCTCCCTTCCTCTCTCTAAAAATGAATAAATTAATTTAAAAAATGCTTTATATATATTTTAAATAAAATTTATTTTTATTACAGCTACCATTCAATATTATATATTTAAAATATTTAAAAAATATATTTTGTTGATTATGCTATTACAGTTACCCCATTTCCCCCCTTTATTCCTCTCTACCCTGCACACCCCCTCCCACCTGCATTCCCCCCTTTAGTTCATGTCATGGGTCATACATATAAGTTCTTTTGCTTCTACATGTCCTATACTATTCTTAACCTCCCCCTGTCTATTTCCTACCTACCACTTATGCTGCTTATTCTCTGTACCTTTCCCCCCCTCTCTTCCTGTCCCACTCCCCTGCTTTTAACCCTCCATATGATCTCCATTTCTGTGATTCTGTTCCTGTTCTAGTTGTTTGCTTAGTTTGTTTTTTTCTAGGGGGGGGGGTCGGTTGTTAATAGCTGTGAGTTTGTTGTCATTTTACTGTTCATATTTTTTATCTTCTTTTTCTTAGATAAATCCCTTTAACATTTCATAGAATAAGAGCTTGGTGATGATGAACTCCTTTAACTTGACCTTATCTGAGAAGCACTTTATCTGCCCTTCCATTCTAAATGACAGCTTTGCTGGATAGAGCAATCTTGGATGTAGGTCCTTGCCTTTCATGACTTGGAATACTTCTCTCCAGCCCCTTTTTGCCTGTAAGGTTTCTTTTGAGAAATCAGCTGACAGTCTGATGGGAACTCCTTTGTAAGTAACTGTCTCCTTTCCTCTTGCTGCTTTTAAGATTCTCTCCATATCTTTAATCTTGGCTAATGTAATTATGATGTGCCTTGGTGTGTTCCTCCTTGGGTCCAACTTCTTTGGGACTCTCTGAGCTTCCCGGACTTCCTGAAAGTCTATTTCCTTTGCCAGATTGGGGAAGTTCTCCTTCATTTATTTGTTCAAATAAGTTTTCAATTTCTCGCTCTTCATTTTCTCCTGGCACCCCTATGTTTCGGATGTTGGAACGTTTAAAGTTGTCCCAGAGGTTCCTAAGCCTCTCTTCATTTTTTTAAATTCTTGTTTCTTCATTCTGTTCTGATTGAATATTTCTTTCTTTCTTCTGGTCCACACCGTTGATTTGAGTCCTGGTTCCCTTCCCGTCACTGTGGTTCCCTGTACATTTTCCTTTATTTCACTTTTCATAGCCTTCATTTTATCCTCTAATTTGCGACCATATTCAACTAATTCTGTGAGCATCCTGATTACCAGTATTTTGAACTGTGTATCTGATAGGTTGACTATCTCTTCATCGCTTAGTTGTATTTTTTCTGGCACTTTGATCTGTTCTTTCATTTGGGCCATATATATTTTTTTTGTCTCAGCACACCTGTTACATAGTAAGGGGTGGAGCCTTAGGTGTTCACCAGCGTGGGGCAACCCACGTGGCTGTGTTGTGATGCTGTGTGTGGGGGTGAGGTCCGAGAGGGAACAGTGGTGCTTGCTCTGCTCTCTCTTGGGTTCCAGTCCCTTCCACCACTTTCCCTTCGCCTGGATTATCTGTGCACAAATGTGGGACCACCTGGTCAGCCAGCCACCTTGCTTGGCCTCACTGGGTCTACACAGTTGCCACCCCGTGCCCGGGGTCCACTAGCCGCTTCCTGTGCGTCTGGGGTCTGCTAGCCGCTGCTACCTGCGTGCCCAGTCTGCACCTCCACTTTCTCCTGCTGCAACTCCGCCCTTCTTACCGGTCTGGATGAATGGTTGTTGGACTTCCTTACAGTTCAATTTTCTATCAGTTCTGATTGTTTTCTTGTTTCTAAATATTTGTTGTCCTTAATTTTGGTTGTGAGAGGAGGCACAGTGTGTCCACCTATGCCTCCATCTTGGCCAGAAGTCTCATATTTAAAATATTTTTGAAGAGCAGTTTCAGGTTCATAGCAAAATTGACGGTCAGGTGCAGAGATTTCCCAGGTATCCCTTGCCCCCACACATGCTCAGCCCCTCCATTACCAGTATCCCCCCCCAATCTGAGTGGTGTGTGCATTACAATCCATGAGCTTGCATTGATGCAGTGCACCCTCAGTCTGCAGTGTAACTGGGGGTCACACTCGGTGTCGCACAGCTGTGGGTTTGCCTTGTGGGTTTTTAATCACCGTTACTCAGCATGGCGGGAGTGCTCTCTCTGCCCTGTCCCTGTGTTACAGCATGGCAGGAACCTAGCCCAGGCTGAGGTGTAAGGTGGGCACCCAGTAAGCATGTGCCGTGTGGTCTGTGTGGGAGCATCGCTTGCTGTTCAGAGTGTGGTTGCAGACCTGGCCCCCCCCGGGAGTGGCACGGAAGCTCAGCACCCACCGCAGCCCTGCTGGACTGCGCCTGCATTTGCAGGAGGTTCCCCACATGACCTGTGTGCAGGCGAAAGCCTGAGGAGCACTGGTGTCCCCAGTGCTGTTTCTTTCTCCCTGTCATCACAGAGAGAACCTTATGTGAGCGAATGCTTTGAGCTTGAAAATTGATCTCCAGGGCTTGAAATTAGAGTCCCCGAAGCCTTTTCTGTCGGGAGAGAAACTCACCTGGGCTTTCTAACCTCTTCCTGAATTAATTTCAGAAGTAATTCCCCGTGGCATTTCAGCTGCTGTCTCTTCAGCACTGGTGTCTCTCTTCTGGGGCTTGGCCAAAATTTAAAAAAAGTGTCACTGCTTGGCACACCTCACATTGCTTAATTGGAAGTTTCGGAATTTTTCATCCTTTTGACCACTTTGTCTTTCCTGTTCCTTATACTTTGAAGACAGAGTTTATTGCATTCTAATTTACATCAGTTACTTGGGCTCATAAATTAGTGACTAAATGGTGCTTTTCTTTGTTATTTTATCTTTTGCAGTCTCCCAGTGCACTTATAAAGATGTTTCTGATTCATGTGAAAAGAAATCACACTCTGTGTTTAGATCTTAGGTATCAAAATAAATTACATCATAGCAATGTTAATTTTTCCTTATTATTGATTCTTTTGGAGAGAGAGAGAGAAAGAGAAACATCAATTTGTTGTTCCACTTATTCATGCATTCCTTGGTTGATTTTTGTATGTGCCTTGTCCAGGGATCGAATCCACAACCTTGATGTATCAGGACAATGCTCTAACCCACTGAGCAAAATGCTCAGTACCATAGCAGTTTTAAAATAGACACATAACAAGAACAATAACTAAAATAAAATTTAAAAAATTAAATGAGAAAGTGAATATGATACATTCTATTAGAAAGCCAAGGAAAGATAATAAAATAAATTTTTCTCATCAAAAATAAATAAAGTTTAACCAATGATCCCAATTGAAAAAAAAACAAAAACAAAACAACAGACACATAAATGGTTTGTCCTTAGGAAAACATTCAAGTTTACCTGCTACATGGTTGGACAGAATGCTAATTTCATGACTCTTTAAATGTATGATGTTTAACCTTTCCTGTGGAAAAGCTGTTACTTTACCTTGTATAATAAGTATTGTGTTTGCTTTTACGCATGCTTGGAATGTGGCAGGTAAATGGTAAAAGCACGTAGACAAGAAATCCTACAGCCAGGTTGTCTAGAAGACAAGAGATGTTGAATAATATTGTCATGAAGCAACTTAAAATCTCTTAAGAAATGGTTTTCTTCTTTTACTGTTCATTTTTTTAGAGCTGGTATGTAGAAAGGAATATGACCCTTCAAAGTAAGCAGCTTTTGTCTGGTATAATTCTGTGATTTTCAGATGCTGATAGAATCAGCTTATATAGACACAGTAATGGTGTGTCTATATAAATATATGACTAAATGTTATTTACAAATTTTAATATAGGTATCAATACACAAACTCTGTTCACAGAATTTTGTCTTCACTCTTGATTTGCATCTCTGCTAGTGAATCATGAATACTTCTGAATATTCCCCTTCAGCTCCTATGTGATTGTAATAAACTATTTTAATTCTATATTATGATTTTTGTAACCTCACAAATTACGTAGCATTATTGTTCACTTATACCATCAGAATTTGTTTAGATTTAACCACATTACCTTTATTATTTATTCATTCTCTATTCTTCTCAGATTTTCCTTCTGGAATAATTACCTTTCCTCTTGAAGTCTAGCAGGTCCTCCATTATCATTGTTTTGTTCCATGTTGCTTTGTTATAATGTTGGTGAGATGCTGTAGGAACTTAACTCTTCTTTATATCAATCAGTCTGTGGTGAAATTGGTTCATTGTTTTTGCTTAAAGCCACGGAACCTGTCAACAAATTTGGGGACTACCCTTGTTTAGGGAGGCTTCTGTGCTGAGGTCATCTGTTGGTACAACCACTTTTTCTTATCTGAAAATGGCCTTCTTTTAAGAATAGAAAGTATTGCTGGTTATTTAAATCTAGGATGTCGGGTATTTTTTCTTAGCACCTTGGAGATTTTATTTCACTGTCACTTGGCTCCCACTCCGGTGAAGTAGGTATCTGGTGGTGTGATTGCCATTCCCGTTCTCGGACTGCGTTTCCAGTGTCTCTTTGTCTTCAGTGCTCTGTGCTGTTATTGTGTGTGCAGGCACGGGGTTTGAAAACGTTCACCGTGCTTGAGATTTCATGGTCTTCCTGAATTGAAGGATTCATGTCTCTTACCAGTTTTGGACAATTTTTTTGGGTTATCTCTTTGAATATTGTCTCTCCCCAATTCCCTCCTTCTTTTTAAAACTTTGACCAGCCCTGGCTAGTGTGGCTCTGTGGATTGAATGCCAGCCTGTGAACCAAAAGGTCACTGGTTGGATTCCCAGTCAGGGCACATGCCTGGGTTGCTGGCCAGGTCCCCAGTAGGGGGCGTGTGAGAGGCAACCAATTAATGTACCTCTCACACATTGATGTTTCTCTATCTCTAAATAAATAAATAAATAAAAATCTGTAAAAAAACAAACCAAAAAACTTCGATTAAATGTATGTTGGGCTATCTCATCTATCTTCCATGTGTCTTAATGTATCTTTTTAATATTTCTTATCCTTTTGTTTTCTCTGTGCTCCATTCTTAGCTATATCCTCCAGTTTAGGAAATCTCTCTTCAGCTATGTCTAAATTGATGTTTATTGTTTATTATATATTATATATTTAGTTTTAAAATGTAAATTAATATTTTTTTATTTCTAAATGTTCTTTTTTCAAGTCTTTTTAGCCACTTAGCCACTTACATAGACTCTTGTTCCTTACTCATGTTTTCTGTCCCTTCTTTTAAATGAATTAACACACTTTAAAAAATATATTCCATAATTCCAGTGTCTGAAGTCTTTACAGATTTGATACTGCTTGTGTGTTTTTTTCTCTTTTGGTTAGTTTCTCAGCTTTTTTTTTTTCCTCATAGTACCTTACATCCTTATGTGCTTTGTACTTTTAAGTTTTGCAGTCATTTGTTGGAATTCTAGCTGCAGAATACCTGATGGCCTGGTTTGAGAGTGAGTTTTTATGGAGATGATTTACGTTAGCCTCTGGTAGGCATTGGAGACCTGGTCTACTTTAAATTGCGGTTCTCAGCATGTACATTTTCAGGCCATACCAACAGTGTAAGTTCCAAACTTGGGGAGACTTTTTGCAAAATAGCGGCATAAAGTCGGACTTGCAACAGATACCTTTTCTTGCTGTCCTCGGAGCGGTGGATCGGTTTCGTCCTTATTCATGCCTGCGCTGAGACTGGCACCTCTGGGGTCTCCGCTCTTGGGAGACGGCTCTTAATTTGGTTCTTTCCTTGCCCCGACCCAGCACTTGTGCCTCACTCCCCCGTGTCCCAGCATTGGGCTGCCTGGTCTCCTATCCCTCTTGCCTCTCTGGTGACTTCAGTGTTTGGTGACCCCTGTAGTCAACTCCTGCTTTGCCGCTGCACTCAGTACATGCCCCCCGTTGTCTGGGAGGCTCAGTCACACAGGAGGATGTTTTTGGAGATTTATCAAGCATGATTAAGTGTTATGAAGTGGGAAGGCCTTGAGGTCTCTAGTCTGCCACGTTGCCAGGAATAGAATAGAAGTAATTTACTTTTGAAAAATAAGAAGAGTGCGTTCAGGATCATCCCTGTGCTAACCCACACGTGTGTTCTGACAGATTGTCTGGATGAGTGGGAGGAGGATGTTGTTACGCGTCATGATAGTGACTCAGTCCCCAGCCTGGGTCACCGCGGACAGCACCCCGTGCCCTGGTCTTCACTGGGGGCTGTGGCCCCCACAGACCCTGCTTCTCTGTGCAGCAACGTATCTGAATCCGAGGTGGGGTCACTGAAACCACTTAAATGCTAATGGAAGCTGCCACAAGGAGAGGGAACGCACAAGTCTGAGAAGATGGTAGGATGCCTTTGGCACGCATCGGAGCTTGGTCCTCAGATGACCCTCATTCACTCATTCAACAGATGCTCATTGAGCTCTTACTTTACGTAAGGGACACAGATCAACCGTCCTGGTCCTCATGAAGCTCTCCGTTGATCTCAGTGGAATGTGATGAGGGATATGGCAGTAGGAGCTAGGGAGAGGTACTAGCCCAACTTGAGGAGGGAGGGGGTGTCTCTGCTGCATCTGCAGGACCAGTAGACATCATCCTGGGGTAGAGTTGGGGAAGGGCATTCCAGGCAGAGGGACAAGAGTGTGCAAACTACCAAGCCAGAGAGAACTTGGGTGCAGGGAGCTGCAGGGAATTGCTCATTGGGGCAGAGCACAGTCGGGAAGGTGCGAGACTGCACTGGGGTGATGAGAGTTGAGCCCGGAGGCAGCCTGGGGCTGGCATGCGGAAGGCCGTCGGACCAGGGAGCTGTGGGACCCTCTCCCCTGGGGAGCGAGTGACGCTGTCCCAGTTGCCGTGTTCATTTCTCTCGGGAGCCAGCTCTTATGGAAGAGAAGGAACACGGGCTGGGGAGGTAAGGCTGGCTTGCCTTCACGTTCCAGCTCCACTGCTACCCGTGTGGTCACGTAATTGGTTTCCTTACCTTCTCTGAGCATCTCCGTCGCATGTGATAAACGAGAGAGAACAGACTAGACAACTTCCCAGGGCCTCCCCTGTTTGCAGTGTTCTGTGGTGACGGGAGAGAGAAAGCGAAAAAATGCCCTTGTGTACACACACCCGAGCTTCAGGAAAGCTGGAGCTCCAATGTGTGACTGTTGGCAGATGTTCCCCCGGCAGCGATGCTGGCAATTTCTGGCTTCCAATCAGCTTTTAACTTCAGTGAATCGTGACTGTTCCCAGTGAGTGGGTCTTTGTTGAAAGACTAAATTTTTATATTTGAGTCCAAGGCCGAGCGGTGTGACTTGCCTGGCCTTGCAACTGACCCAGCTTTTATTGGCTTTGTAGACGAGCGTTCTCCGGAACAGCGTGGCCTTTCTTCGCCCTCCGTGGAGCTCCCGCTGCAGAAGAGCACCGTGCAGAGCCCAGCACACGCGGCCTTAGCAGAAACCTCCCCGGGGCCCCAGCCCAGCCGTTCCCTCCACGTGACACCATCCCCACCTGCCACTGCTTTTGATGCAGCCTTTTCGAACCCGGGATGGCTGACCCAAAGCGCAGCAGATCACAGCACCTTTGTGGCGAACTCTGCGTCAGTGACGAGCAATGAGGTGGTCCTCGATGACGAAGAGATGGAGAACTTCTTGCCGGAAACTCAGTGGCCCACCTCCCGCCCGGTTTCCGCGGGGCAGGATGGCACAGCCAGCCCACCAGGCCTGCCGGAAGAAGCACGGGACTCCCTGCTGACTCCGTCATTGCCCACAGTTTCTTTACAGGACGAAGAAGTGGCGTCAGCCTGGGAAGACACGGCGCGACAGCCAACGATGCGTGCCGATTCCCCGAGTCACGTCGGCGCTTTCCCGTGGACTTCCCTCCCCGCCGAAGGCGTCATTCCAACCCCCAGTAGGAATTTGGTGCTTTATCCTCCTGAGCCTCACGGGCACTTACCAAGCAGGACTTCGCTGGAGACTGAGGCCTCAGGAACAGAGGGTGCTGCAAGCCGCCTTTTCAGCCCAGCGTCTTCTGTGTCTCAGCCGGTAGGCGCTGGCGTCACCCATCAGCCATTTCCCCCGTCGGGGGAGGTCTCAGCACCTCCAGAGGATGTTCTGGCCGCGGGTACGGACAGCTACCCTGAAGGGACCACTGCTTGGAGTCAGAGGCTAATAAGCAAAACCATCTCTGCAGGAACATCTGCCACTGCCACCGTATCCCAGACAGCCCTTGCTTTCGGAAGTGGTGGCAGCGGCAGCAGCAGCAGCATAAATTCAGGTTTGTCTCCAGTTCTCCCTGCGCCTGTGTCCTTTTCCACTCAGTCAGCTGATGTCTCCCAGAACCCCGTTCTTCCCGGCAACTCCCGGGACGCACTGGGAGTGCCTGGCAGTTCAGTGGTCCCGGGGCAGGCGGGCAACGCCCCCGTCTGGAGCCCCGCGTCCCCCCTCCGACCGTACACGTGGTGCGCGTCCTGCACCATGGCGTCCCCACGGCACGTTCTGTCACCGAGCCTTGTGGACAGAGACCTGGGGTCGGGGGACGGAGCGGAGACCATGACCCGGTGGGAAGTGAGCAGCGTCTCTCCGCTGAGCAGCACCGCGGCGGACTTCTCCGAATTGGAGGAAGAGCCCCAAGACTATAATACACTCTTCCCCTCAAGACCTGTAGTCCCACTGTCCTCTCCACGGGTGGAAATCTCCAGAACAAGCATCCGTCTTGCAGCCGAGGGGTCCAGGAGCAGCGTCATGTCCGCCCCGGTGTCTCCTTCCCCTGGCCGCCTCTCCCTGCCAGTGTCACTCGGCACGGCTTCCTTTGGCTCCTTCTCTGTCGTCGAAACTCAAGGAACGCCGCCCGGTGTGACAGCTGTGTCTCCCTCGCTCACTACTGGTGCTCTCCTCGACTCGTCTTTCTCCATCACAGCAAATGCCCCCACGCCCTCGCTTGCTCCCAGAGACCCAGCTCCCTTTTCGTCTTACGGGTTGGATCCCTCAGGAGTGGCTTCACTCTCCCCGGACCGAGAGCCTGCCAGCGTTTCCCACCATGGAACTGGAAGTACGCTGGAGCTGGCCTCGGGCTTTTTCTCAACGCCGCCTCTGGAGTTCAGCCGCGCGGAGCCTTCATCTTCAGGGGTCCTTGCACCTGCGTCTCCATCTCCGAGGTCCAGCCGTCTGTCAGCCTTCACCCCTCAGGACTTTTCTACCCTGGTGGAGGCATTTACATTGTCCGACTCAATCAGTTTGCAGCCACCTCAGCTTCCTGTCCCTAATGCCACAAACCTGGAATTTTCTCAGCTCTGGCCAAGTTCAGACCTTCTTTTAAATGCATCCACTTTTCTACCTGGAGACTCGGAAGTGTCGCTTCTGTCAGGCTCCCCCTCTGAGTCTCTCAAGTTCTCTGGAGCATCAGCAGTTTCGCCGACAGATTCTAAAGCGCATTTTACCTCGGCCGGCACCGCACCTACCTCCAACTTCGAGTTTCCACTCGGGTCCCGTGAACCTGCAGCCCCAACCTCGGTGCCCTCCAGTTCGGAGCCTGCCCTTGACCTTTGGACTCCGGGACCTCACCTAACGTCACGTTTGACTGCTTTTCATGCAACACCCCCTCTCACGGAATCATCTCTCTTTTCGACTCTGTCACCTTCTGATGCTGACCTCCGTGCTATGGATGATCCCCTGTCTGTCTTGCCTTCTTTCTCCAGACTCATTCCCACCAGCACGGTGTTGGTCATGGCCACGTCCCCGTCGTCAGCATCCTCACTGGTTTCTGAAGCGACCCCCTTCCCCGCACCTACAGAGCCTCGGTTCGTGGGCCCATCCTTCTCCCCGACGGAGGCGGCGATGAATACCACCGTTGTTCCGGGCACATCTGGTACCAGTGCTGCCCCCGAAGGCACTGTTGACACCATCCTGACTGGCAGCCCTGAGAGCCAGGGTCCCCCCGAGAGCAGCGCGGCTCTTCCCTCGCCGTCCCTCCACCCGGTGTCCACCCCCACGCCTGAAGCCATGGCCACTATTCCAGCAGCGCTTACCACCAAGCAGCCATACGTGTGTGATGTCTCAGTTCCTGATGCCTACTTGATCACGACTGGTAAGGCACTGCTTGGTCATCTCTCGTGGTTGGGGCGATCTCCCTAAGGCGCTGTATGAAATGCTTATGTGATGTGCAGCGTTGTGGCACAGAATGTAAGCTTGAGAGCCAGAGGTCTGTTGGGTTAGTGACCCTCACTCTGCTGATCACCTGTGCGTTCTTCAGACAGGCGTTCAGCCTCTCGGAGCCTCGGTCTCCTCCGTGATTAAACAGGGATGATAGTGGCACCCACCTCGATGGGTTGTTGTAAAGATTTAAATGCATCAGTGCATGGAAAATACTTAACACAGTGCCTCGCATAGAAGGAGCACCCACTAATGTTGCATAGCAGTTAGTAGTAGCAGTAAGAACAGATAAAAGATTTAAACAAACCGTAGAAGCTTTTGCTAGGATATGTACCTGTGGAACTGGTCACCCAGCGGATAGTTGGAGGGCACGGTTGAGAGGAACCTGAGTGATTAGCCAACAAGCAGCATCGCCCCTTGCCGCTGCCCGTCCCATGGAGCCGGAGCGCATTTGCTGTTAATGTCGGTGACAGGGCCCGCTTGATCAGCCTGTTCTTCATGCTAAATGACAGGGCCGCATGAAGTCTGGTGACCGGTGCATGTGCATGTACTTACATGCCACACACGGTGGTTGCACAGCCTGGGTCTGCGTGTTGATTTTGAGGGGGCGGAGGGGGAGACATGAACAAAGGGGGAGACGATGGCAGGAGAGGCAGAGGAGGAGTGGCGTGGACAAGGAAGGGAGGACAAGGGGAGGTGGGGGTGGGGGAGGAGAAGGAGCGCCTGCTTGGTCTTCCTGCTCCATGCCGAGTGGCGTGGGCTGTGCGTCCCCTGCTCACTACGGGGGTGCTGCCACCCTCCCCGAGGGCTGGGAGCAGCTGAAGCCTTTTCTCTCTCACGTCCGCCCTCCCCAAATGGAACGACCATTTGTTAACTCATGGGACCGGTAATTACGGAGCACTGAGTTTGCGTGAAGTGCTTTAGGAAGCTTTATGGGATATAGAGAGTCCTGCAAGGTGCATGCGTTCCAGCAGGGCGGATGCTCAGCCGTGTTTTCTAGCAGCTGTGTGGAGAATGGCTGAGGCAGAGTTCCGTAAGAGTGACTGTTTGGGAGGATCAGGGACGGGTTTGGAAGGGTGTGCATTGGAGGTCAGGTCTAACGAGGCTGTCGTCTGAACATGGAGGGAAGTGTCCTCCAGACCGAGGGTGGAGGGGTGGCACAGCCCAAGGGCATTCGGCTTGGCCGGTAGTTAGATTGTATAATGGGAGGAGGTAATTAGCAGGGAAGCAGGTTGGACCAAAGTGGTGAACTTTCAACTTTGGGATTCGAGTAGTCCAGAGGAGAGCTCAGAATTCTAATAGACATGACACTTCTCTTCCTTGCTACAGAACCGTTACCCAGTAGCTACAAAGTGGTCAGTTACAAGAAGCTCATTAAAAAAAACTGCTGAAAGCTTCTTTATCTCTGGGATTCTATGATATTTATGATACTTCTAGCTATAGTGTATCTTTTAGAATTTATTCTACAAATAATTAGAAATCATTTAATAGTATCTCTAAGAATGTCAAATATGTGTAGCTTGAGTTAACTTTCATATATGATATACATTTAATGAACTTGGTGTCCTTTGTCAGGGATCCATGTACTTTAAGTAATACTTTGAGGTAAAATTCACGCACTCCCACTATACACGTACACTTCCTCAGTGTTAGTGAGTGTGCAGAGTTGGGCAGAAGCAGCCAGACCGGTACGTGGTCTCTGTAAGCAGAGAGGGGTGCCATCTTCTGCTCTCAGTGACAGTTTTGACCCACAGGAAGTATCATCTTATTTAGAATCTTCATTTAGATTTTGACTCTGGGTGGGTTTTTTGTTTTTTTAGTTATACATCAGAGAAGGAGAGGGTTGGGGTGATTCTTTATCCTCTGAAAGGGTGTTGTGTGGTTGTTGGTTTTGTTTTTAGCTCTGTGATAAAAGTAAGGGCACACTGTTGACCCCTGATGCACTGTATCCAGTATGGGGTGAGGCCGCCCTTCCCACCCTTCCCACCCTGGGCCGGCCTGACCCTGACCTTCCTCAGGAGCTCTTTCTCACCTCTCTTGCCTCTGGGGAAACCAGAGATATTTGGAGAAATCATGAGATATTTGTTTGTTGATGATTCTTCTTCCCAAACACTCTTAGACCCATTTCCCAGTGTTGCAGTTTTAGATCTCACTCTGAGTAATTCGAGAAGGTGGAAATTATGGTGGTGGGCCGTAGGAACGATTTGCAGTAATACAGCAGGTCCTCTAACGACGTCATCTCGTTAGGACGTTTATGAGATGCTGAAGGAACTTGCGTCTTGTGGAAAATGAGAACTCCGTGCTCTCTGTCCCCTGGCTGGGCCAGGACAGAGTCTGATTCCCGGTCTCACCCACCGGGGCAAAGAGTCGAGGGTTTTCGTAACGTGCTGAGCCGATGCTGAGCATGGTTGACCTGGTGTCTTCAGAGATCCACTGTGTTCCTTCCTTGCTGGGGCCTTAGGTACAGAACGATTTTGGGAGCTGCCCCCACACCGGCACGGCCGGGCTCTGCCCTGGGGCCCGGGAGTGTGGCGCCCGCGTGATTCGCGGTGACACTAACCTGCGTTGCTTTGCAGTGCTGGCCCGGAGAGCCGTGCAGGAGTACATCATCACGTCCATCAAGGAGGTGCTGAGGGTCCACTTCAACCGCGCCGTGGAGCTCAAGGTGGGTCCCCAGGGCGGGGTGGGGTCTGAGGCGGGCACCCAGGGGAAGCACGTGACAGTGGTCACAAAACGCTCTCCCTCCCTCCCTCCCCACCCCCGGTGAGTGCCCGCTCATCCTTTGGGTCTCTACTCAAATGTCCTTGGAGACATTTGAGTGTCTCAAAAGGGAAGCCCTTCCTGACCCCAGGCTGGGCCAGGGTTAGTCCGTCCCAGGGGTGTGTTGTCAGAGTCGGGATGAAGGGGCCGCAAGGCCGGAGTTTGGGGTGACAGCCCTAAGGGTGCTTCTCTTGATTTACGCGAAAGGACTTGGATTTGAGCTTAAATTAGATTTTAGAGAGAGTGCGTGTTTCTGTACATTCAGCGAGTCGGAGACACATTTCCAGATGTTTCTGGCGGACACCGTGCTAAGGCCTCCCCTGCCCCTGATAAGCTCAGCAGCCACGCTGGGGACCCCGCCCTTCCCAATGGGAGCCACGAGCCACGGGAAGCTGCTGAACGTGCGAAGTGGGGCTCATTTGAATTGAGAGGGGCTGTCAGTGCCAAACACATGCTGGGTTTTAAAGACTTTGCGGGAAAAGGGGTGTCAGGTGATTTGCATTGAAATGATATGTCACATATATTGGGTTCAGTAAAATGGCCTTCAAGTTAATTTCACCTGTTTCTTTTTATTATTTTTTTTTTAAACGTGGCTGCTAGAAATTTTACAATTGCATGTGTGGCTCACCTATTTCTTTTGGAAAACATTGCTCAGTAGAAGAACTATTTTTTATATGTGGGTTAAATACAGCAAATATTGAATTCTCCATAACGCCTTATTTAGTTCATGCCGTTGGCTATTCTTTCTCGCTGTCCTCACTCTGGTGATTTTGTGCCGTTTCAGGGAAGGATGGCAGATGTGTAAAAGTAATGACTCGAATAAACCGTTGACTGTCTGCGAAGCCCTCCCCCTTCATTTAAAACTAGCTTTCTATTTTTTCACTTTATTATGTTTCTACTCAACACAGCTTCCTGTCATTGGGTTGATGGTCATTTTATTCGGTAACTATTATCTCCTGTCTTTTTTGTTTTCATAGGTTTATGAACTATTCGCTGACTTCACTTTCCTGGTGACGTCTGGCCCCTTCGTCTACACAGCGATATCCGTCATCAACGTGCTCGTCAACAGCAAACTCGTGCGCGACCAGACGCCTTTAATCCTGGCCGTGCGGCCGTTCCTCCTCGTGCCGGAGTCCAGGTTCCAAGTTCAGACAGGTGAGAACACCCACCGTGGCCGTTTAGACTTGCAAACAGAATCTCACTTTACTTTTTTAAAAAAGATTTAAAAAAATTGGTGAGGATTTAAAAAACCTCATTTAAATTTTCAAAAACAGGCTAACTGTGAAAAATTGCCAGCATAGACAAAAGTACACAGGACAGTTTAATGAACCCCCGGTACCCTATCATACGGTTTCAACAATTTTTAACTCCCTGTTACATCCACACCCCCATCTACAGTCCCTCTTCTCACATTATTTTGGGTGTTTTTTTTTTGGTTTGTTTCTTCATTAAATGTGTTGGGGTGACATTGGTCAATAAGCTCATATAGGTTTCAAGTGTCCATTTCTACACTCCATCTCCTGTACATTGTATTGTGTGCCCACCACCGAGAGTCAGATCATCTTCCGTGACCATGGATTTGACCCCTTTCCCTGTTACTGCTCTGCCTCCCCCGCCGACCCCCCCCCCCCCGCCCTCTGCTAACCACCACACTGCTGTCTGTGAGTTTGTTTGTTCTTGTTCATTCATTGGTTGCTTTCAGCTTTATATCCATATGAATGAAATCGTGGTTCCTGAGTTTTTCTGTCGGACTTATTTCTGAAACACTGCCATTTGCCACAACATGGATCGATGTTGAGAGTGTCTCATGTTGTTTTGAGATGACATTGGCTCATTCATAAATATTTCAGCCTGTGTCTCTGAAAGAGAAGGATTATTAAACATAAACACACAGATACGTGTACACACACACATGCACATGTATCTGTACATATATGCACACGTACATATGTATCTGTCAGTAGTATCATTATCACAGCGCCTGAAATTCACAGCTATTCTTTATATCATATTTAACTTTTTAGTGTGACATTTTTCAAACCTACAA
Source organism: Glossophaga mutica (assembly GCA_039655065.1). Classification (NCBI taxonomy): domain Eukaryota; kingdom Metazoa; phylum Chordata; class Mammalia; order Chiroptera; family Phyllostomidae; genus Glossophaga; species Glossophaga mutica. The sequence goes on from CM077313.1 coordinate 11,195,928, forward strand.
AAGTAGAGAGACTAACGTATTCAGCCCACATATGCCCATCACTAAGCTTAAAAAATTAACATTTTCCCAATTTTGCTTCATCTCTTGCCTGCGTATTTTTTTTGAGGAAGCTAGAGTGTTTTAAAGAAATGCCAGATATCATGTCATTTCACCCATAAATACTTCAGAATTCATCTCTAATTAGTTATATATCTTTGAAATGTTTCAGTCAGGTAAGTATTTTCCCATTTAAAAATGATAACGTTGCCTTCACCTTGCATGTCTTCATTTGGTGCAGAGATGGCTCTCTACATTTTCATGATAGATGCATAAAAAATAGCACATCCTAGAACTTAACCCTGCTTATGGATGAACTCATTGGTTTTGAGGCTCTGTCTGCCTCTCCCGGTTCCTTGGCACGGGAGGAACGCCCGGCTGGCGGGCCTGTGATTGCCGTCTCTCTTGCAGTCCTGCAGTTCGTGCCTCCGAGCGTGGACACCGGCTTCTGCAACTTCACGCAGCGCATCGAGAAAGGCCTGCTGATCGCGCTCTCCGAAGTGAGAAAACACCACCTGGGCACGTACAACTTCACGGTGCAGGTGAGGAGGGCACTGGAGGCGGGACAGGACGCTGTAGCCTGTAGGGGGGAACTCGTTTCATTACGTTTCGTCGAAGACGCACTTAACTCATGCTAATTCCCTCCAGTGGAGCCTGTTCTGTCCGCAGGGGTCAGGGTTGCCCTCCTTCCACCGCCTCGGAGCAGATAAGCAGGGAGCTCAGCTAGGGTGCTCTGAGGCGGGGAGGTGAGCGTATGCAGGAAGCTCAGGAAGGTGCTGAAAAAGAATCGGGTCAACTTGTAGATATCCAGCAGGGGAAATGCTGACGTACACCGGTTTGCAGGTTGTAGAATACCGTGCAAGGCAGTGCTTCACTCTAAAAACAGGGCCTGTAGCTACTCATCAGGGAACAGGCTTTGTATTGCATGGAAACCGGTGATGTTTTTCTATTTCTTTGATATCTTTTCCTCCATATTCTTTGCTTTCTTTTTCTGGAATTTGTATTAAATAGGCTTCGGTGCTCTTGGATTCACTTACAGCTCTTATTTTTCTTGTATATTTTTAAATCTCTTTTATAATTCCCTGCTTTTACAGATTTTCTAAACTTTGTCTTCCAAGTCATTAACTTACTCTTCAATTGTGTTTATTGTGTTACTCAATCCCTCTATTGAATTTTGTTTTAGCCATCTCTTTTTCACTATTCTTTGCTCCTTTTTATTGTAGCCTCTCCTGCAACGATGCAGGATTATCTTGCATGAGAATATGATAGCACCTGGAAAGTCTCTGGGGACATTAGGGCTTTAAAAAGTTGTCTCTCTTCCCTAAGTTATCTCTCTTTTCTCTACAGCCATTGTACTGTGTTGATCTTGGTCCTTTTATTTATTTTTAAGAAAAATACATTATTCAAAGAACATTATTTTATTTTTTTAAACCTCACTGAAGGATATGTTTATGATTTTAGGGAGAGGGAAAAAGGGAGGGAGCTAGGAAGGGAAAGAAAGGGGGAGAGAGAGAAATATTGATCGGTTGCCTCCTGTACGCACCTTGACTGGGGGCCAGACCCACAACCTAGGTGTACGCCCTGACCCGGAATTGAACCATCATCCGTTTGGTGCACAGGATGATGCTCCAACCAGCTGAGCCACCTGGTGTTAGTGTCTGCAAGTGCCTGGAGACCCATGGTTGGCTGATGTTAGGAATGAAGGAGTAAGTGGTTAATTCGGCAGCTCTTTCGGCTTTCCCCTTCAGCTGTCCAGTCTGTTCCCACGTCAGCCCTGTGTCCTGATGGGAGATCCAGTGGGGCACGGGACACAGGGCACGGGGCAGCCTGAATCGGTGGCGGGGCTCTGGCTGGTCGGGGACAGACAGACCGGGACCCCTGCCCCCAGTGCAAGATCGGGAGGTCACATGCCCTGGGATGGAGCATAGGAGTGTGTTTTTCGTGGCAGAGCTGCCTTTTGTTTCATTTTCCCTTTTTTGTTTCTTGCGAGCAGTCCCCACCCACCTCCTTGCTTAGGGGCCTACCCTGGGGTGCGTCTCTTGGTCCTAGGCAAGGAGCTCATTGTCCTCAGGGAGCAGTGCCTCGGCTGTTCCGGGCGGAGACGTGGCCGCTGCTGGCGCCGTCTGCGTGGGCCTGGGTGTGGCAGTCAGAGAGGAAAGAGGAGGGAGGAGGTGGACTCGGCTCCTTGGCACGCAGCCTTTAATTCATCGTGGCAGCCACACTCGGTTCCCGTGGGTCTCCCTGTGGAGCCCGTCCTGGCCCCGCGGCCCCTCGGGGAGAACGGCTCTCAGCTCCACTGGCATCTGTGCCTGCGTGTTCTGGGCTTGCCCCTCTGTTCTGGTTTATATCAACATGATTCCAGCCTCTCTCCATTTTCCAGAAATTTGGCAGCATCTCAGGTTTTCTTCCATTCTCGGTGCTGCTGTGGACTTACTCCTCTCTGTTCAAGCTTATTGTTATTTCTGCGGCATTTGGGACAAAAGGGGGAGGGACGGTGGGCACACATGCTCAGTTCATCACTTAATGGGCAAACATATTCATTCACCACGAGGATTGAAAGTATTGCAACAGGGAACCCAGGCCGTCGAAGCCCATTATCCTTCCTTTAAAAATGTTCCCCCAGCGAGAGAAGTTGTGAGAGAGAAATCAGCATCAAGCTTAGTGGGACATTTTCGTGCACTTTAGAAGCTGACTGCGACTTCCCCCTTTCAGATCTTGAATGTCACTGTGGGCTCTTCGAGGGTGGCTCCCCGCAGGGGCCCGGTGAACATCGTCTTTGCTGTTAAGAGCGCGCAGGGGTTTTGGAACGGGACCCAAGTGAGTGAGCTGCTCAGGAACCTGAGTGTGGTGGAGTTCAGCTTCTACCTGGGGTACCCGGTGCTCCAGATCGCCGAGCGTGAGTACCACTGTCCTGGGCGGCGCCAGGAATGCGGTCCTGAGTGTTTTTGTTGGTGGCCCTCTTTTTCTCAAGTGACAGATTTAGCTGAAATCAGAATGTAAGTCAGATAAAATCGGAGCTTCTCAGATGTAAGCCAGGGTTGGGCCTTCAGAGCCCTCCTCACCCACGGCGCCCCTCTTTATTATCCTCTGTTCCTAGGGAAGGGGTGCTAGGGGTCCGTCCTTCCTTCCTTTCCCCTTCCTTTCTTTCCCCTTCCTTCCTTTCCCCCTTCCTTCCTTCCTTCCCCCTACCTTCCCCCTTCCTTCCTTTCTTTCTCCTCCCTCCTTCCTTCCTTTCCCCTCCCTCCTTCCTTCCTTTCCCCTCCATCCTTCCTTCCTTCCTTCCCCCTACCTTCCCCCTTCCTTCCTTCCTTCCTTTCCCCTCCCTCCTTCCTTCCTTTCCCCTCCCTCCTTCCTTCCTTTCCCCTCCCTCCTTCCTTCCTTTCCCCTCCCTCCTTCCTTCCTTTCCCCTCCATCCTTCCTTCCTTCCTTCCCCCTACCTTCCCCCTTCCTTCCTTCCTTTCTCCTCCCTCCTTCCTTCCTTTCCCCTCCCTCCTTCCTTCCTTCCTTTCCCCTTCCTTCCTTCCTTCCTTTCCCCTTCCTTCCTCCCCTTTCCTTCCTTCCCCTTTCCTTCCTTCCCCTTTCCTTCCTTTCCCCTTCCTTCCTCCCCTTTCCTTCCTTCCCCTTTCCTTTCTTTCTCCTTCCTTCCTCCCTTCCTTCCTTCCCTTGAGACTCTTATGCTCAGAGACTGCTCACTGTTCATACCTTCACCCTGATCAGGCATTTTCTTCTTCTGTGTTTAGTGCTGAGTCACACAGAAGAGGCAGTGTCTTGTGACTTACCCACTGTTTCCTAGAACTCTTTCCTCCTGAGTGTGACAAACATGTTTTTTACCGACATGTTCTCCTCCCCTAACCCTTTCCTTTCTACAGCCTTCCAGTACCCGCAGCTCAACCTGTCCCAGCTGCTGAAGTCGTCCTGGGTAAGAACAGGTGCGTGGAACTCGCATCATGTTTCGGGAACAGTGGGAATAAGGAGTCTGTGGGTGTGGCTGAGAACGAGTCCGCCTTTCCTGTTTCTCAGTCCTGAATTCAGGACAGAGTGCACCTTAGAGTCCTGGCAAAGGATGAATGAGAAAGGGACTCCAACTTGGCTGTGGGGGTCCGTCCCACTGAGCTGTGGCACGAGAAGTGTTGGCTTTCTCTCAGATTCATACCTCACGTCCAGGGCAGTCCGATGGGAACTGACCGTGTCCCGAGCTAGAATGGCACAAGGCTCTGAAGCAAGGCTCTTACTTTCTCTCTTTCTCTCTCTTTTTCTAAAAGGCTTATTTGTTTGCTTTTATATAAAGACAAAAAAGGTAACATGGTGAGCAAATAAGAAGCTATTTTTAAAGTTTCATCCGCCTAGGTCAGATATGTACAGCTATGGCATTCATGGCCCAATCAGACTCTCTCGCCCGGTGCACGCAAGTGTGAGAGGCGGTAACGTGCTCCCCTGTGCCCAGCATGTGAGCAGCGCAGTGGAGCCGGTCACGGGGCGGAAGAACTCAAAGTGGTGACAGTCCCCATTCCTGAGTTCCCGCACCCTGCGAGACCCCCTTTGCTTCCCATACGGCCTCCCATGTAAAGGCCCCACCCCTTTGCGAGGTGCCGTGGCCTCATTCTCCAGATAGTTTTCATAGCCGTCAAGTGACTTGCCCGTGGCCTTGTCTCAGAGCCAGTGCTGGCTGGAAAGGCAGTCTGGCAGATGGTCTGCTGAGATAATCTTGTTTACAGCAGACGTCTGAAGACAGGCACCTTATCTGGACTCAGTTTATGAATCGAGATAAGATACGAACTTAAACCGGTTCCAGAAATTTTGAACTGAAGTGCAGACCCAACGTTTGATCCTGTTTGGGCCCTCTCAGCCCAAAAGCGCTGGCCTTGCTGAGTTTCTGGGACTTCTGGCCACCAGTCTTTGCGACACGTGGGACTTGGGACTGTAGATAAGACTCCTGAGCAGCCCTTCCTGGTCCTCTCCCTCGCCTCCCTCCCTCTTCCACCTCTCCTCCCCAGGGCAGTGATTTCCAGCCTGTGTTCTACAAGAATTTGTAGGACATGGACCACCTGACTATTTAGTCAGGGGTGCTGACCTCTTTTCCCTTAGACTGTCAAATAAAAAAAAGGCAAAAGCCAATACAACAGTAGCCATCCAGTGTGAATGAATCAAAATCATACCTATTTTCTTTGTCATATCGGCAAAAAATAGAAGCCATTTTTTTTTTTGGTGTGCCACAGGATTTTAGTAATTAGTGTATGTGTGCCAAGAGATAAAAAGGGTTGAAAATCGCCGCTCTGGAGATTGGCATTTTGTGGTAACCGTGTGTTAATTGCTCTCCTACACCCATCCTTTTTTTTTCCTCCACCGCTAACTCATTTGGGGCCCTTTGTGTGTTTCACTTGAAATGCAGTCCTCCTGGGCGTCGTTGAGAAGCAGCTTCAGAATGAAGTGTTTCAAGCCGAGATGGAGCGCAAACTGGCCCAGCTGCTGGGCGAGGTTTCCACCAGAAGGCGGATGTGGAGAAGGGCCACCGTGGCTGCGGGCAACAGCGTGGTGCAGGTGGGTACCCGAGGAGGCCAAAGCGGGAGGGAAGGAGACAGAGCATCCTCAAGTCATGCCACATTCTCATGCCAATGGAAAGGCAACAAGAACCTTCGGATTCAGATGGGTTGCTATCTTAGGTGGCGACCCAATGTGGCAGCATTTCAGTTCGACTAGAATCTAGACAAATATTCCCCGAGTCCTTGGTAAGTGGTCAGTGCGGGAATGGATCTTGCAGGGAGCACAGCGAACGGATTGTGTCAGCGGGTTGCCAAGCCATGGGATGGCCTCATTTTTTCAAAAAGTAATTTTTTAAAACGCAAAATGCAGTCGATGATGGAGTAGTAATGTTCCTGAGAGTATCATAGGGGTGGGTCGTTCAGCTGGAAGAGACCTTAAGAAATCAGAAAGAGGAAGATGTCCTGCCCTCTGTTCGAGTGGCTCGTCCTGCACCCTCCCGCCACCCCTGCCTGTCTCATGTTACCCAGAACATCCTTCCCTCCTGTAAATTAGCAGAAAAGTTACAAGTGACAGATTCATTTCAGTCGGAAAGTGACGCATTTTAAGTGCAGAGGCTCACGGCGGAGCTGCAGGTTGGGCTGTGATTTTTTCCCATCTCAGTGTGCATTAATGTGATTCTGGGGTTTTCCCTTCACCAACTGCTGGCTCGTAGAGCTAGGAGAATGGGACAGTATTGCCGTGGCGTTCCAGAGACAGGAGACTCCGGGTGAAATCGGAAGTCCAGGGGCGGACGGTTGGGGGTCCGGGGGCATTGGAGAGAAGAATGCAGAACTGCCCCTGGGGAGGGGCAGGGTGGCAGTGGGCCCAGGGCTGGTGTCAGCGTCCCCAACTCTCTGACCAGGTTTCCCCTGTGAGTACTGCTCTCTCTCTCCCCTCCCGCAGAGCTGGCGGTGAGGTTTCTGAAGTGGTTTCTTTGCCAGATGCAACAGAATATAGAGACATTAAAAAACTTAATAGAAGGTTGGGAGTAATATTAACATAAACAGAAAACAAATATATATATATATACACACACAGTCATATAAATATAAAACAAAGAAGAACAATGAAGATAAATTGCAAAAGCTTGGCCGTATTCAGTAACCCTGACTTCATAGAGCTCAAGGTCTGGGTGGAGGTTAATAAACGCACATAAAACAGTTATAAAGCATCGTAAGGTGACGGAGGAGGTGCTAGATTAGATAGGAAAGCTCCCTAAGGTGGGCAGATTGGATCTGTGAAAGCTAACCAAGCCACCCCTCGGTAACAGTGCCGTCTCATGGGTTGCTTAGTAACCATGCCCTGCTTCTCATGTGCACGGGAGTGGCCAGATGTGAGGATGGAGACAAGAAATCACGTACAGGGCACAGGACTCATTAGCAACATAAGCTGTAAAAATGAAAGTATTCAAACAACCTAAATGTCCAGCAGTAGGGGGGATAGGTACAAAAATTGTCGTGAATCCTTACATGTGGGAGTACTGGGCCGCCATTATCATTGTTTGAATTAGTGAGTGAGGGAAAATCTTAACTGAGGAGAGACTGTCTAAGAACACACACAAAATAATCCAACCATTCATATAAAACTCACAAAAAGATTAATGGGAGGAAAATATGCCACAATATTTACAAGGATTATCTTCGGCTGGTTGGATTTGAGGTGATTTTCATTTTATTCTTCCTACATTCTTCTTCGTGCTTTTCAAAATTTCCCCAGTGAATGTACAGTTTCTTTAGCAAACATGTGATTTTAATCAGAAAATAATGTTTAAAGTGAAATTGAAAGCGTTGCCCAGGACGATGGCTCCCTCCCACCGGGGTTGTGTGGATTCCAGATACGAGTCTGGGAAGAAGTCCCCGAGAAGGGAGGCTGGCATTAGGTGTGACTGCTGTTTTCAGGTTGGACAATCTCATAGAATCTTCAGTGGAGGTGGGTGTCACTGGAAATTGGAAGTATGGCTCCTACAAGGGGAAACCATTTCTAAAATTCACTAGAACATTTCAACAGGCATACAGGTAGAGGGACAGGTGGGTGTAATCTACTTGCTTTTTGGGAGCCCTTTGTTAGTGTTAATTCTAAAGGCTAATAAAAAATTAGTACAGCGCAGTTTGCGGGGGAGGGAGTAGGTGGTTAGGGAACAGAAGTGGTCAGGAAACTGGCCTAGAGACACCAGACAAAGGGCAGGCCAAATAGGAGCCCACTGCAGGATGGAGAGGTATAAAGAGCAGTTTCTCCAGGGATGAGGGTTTGGACTTGTGTTGTTAAGGCTCTTTATATGTGGTCTGGAAAAAGGTGTTCACAGTGAAGTCTTGAAATTGTTGGTTTGCCAGAAGTTTCCAGTGGTGACAGAGTCTGGCAGCTGTGTCTGGAGTGCAGAGCAGTGTTACAATTCCGTACAGGTGGCTAGACACGTGGCAGCTCTTTTGCTAATGGTGAGTGTAGGGACCAAAGATTCAAACTGTGTGTATGAAGCAGAGACCTCAAGAGTGATTGTCGATCATGTACTCAGAACGTCAGGCAACATTCTGCTGGAGTCTGCAGGGGCAGCAAAACTGTTGCATGTTAATAAGAGAAATAGCAACATAATAAAAAAGGTCTGTGTATGGGAAACTGTGATGTATCACATGCACCAGATTCTGAAGCACTGATATAAAGGGCTACCCTGAACACCAGAGAGAGATAAATTTTGGAACAAATCAAAGTACTATTTGATCCAATGGATTGAATTTATGAGAATTTTTTCCAGCTTCATTGAGATATAATTGACGGATGACAATGTGTAAGTTTAAGGTGTACAGTGTGATGACTTGATGTAAGTGTACAAGGTCTGTCCGGAACAAGTGTAACCTTTGTTAATGTAACGAGAACGGTTTTCAGATATCAGTGTAACCTGGCAGCCAAGGAGAGTGGACTGGAATGCTCGTGTGTGAACAGTGACCACTTCACTGTACTAGTCAGTGGGCACGGTAGATGCCCTTGAGTGAATATGTGTACTGTGTGGCCTTTACATTCAAAATGACTGAGCGAGTGGAGCAACAGTTCTGTGTCAAATTCTGCATTAACCTTGAACATTCCTCCATGGAAACTATTCAGATGACTCAAAAGGCCGCAGCTATAGGCAGCTGGCAGTTGGCAGCTTCATCACCACAATGCATCTGCTCACGCATCACATCTCATGCAGAGTTTTTGCAAACCCTCAAATCACCCAGGTGACTCAGCCCAGATTTGGTGTCCTGTGACTTCTGGCTTTCCCCAAACTAAAGTCACCTTTGAAAGGGAAGAGATTTCAGACCATTGATGAGACTCAGGAAAATACAGCAGGGTAGCTGACGGAGAACTGTGTGAGGTGCCACGGTGCCTACTTTGAAAGGGGACTGAGACGTCATTGTCCTGTGTACGGTGTTTCTTGTCCCTTGTATCTTCTTCAGTGAATGTCTCTATTTTTCATATCACATGGCTGGATACCTTCCGGGCAGACCTTGTAGATTGTGACATGGTTACCACAGCAAGGTTAGTTAACACACCATTGCTCACGGTTAGTTTTGCGTGTGTGCGTGCGTGTGTGCGCGCGTGTGTGCGGTGGACACTGTGAAGATCTGTTCTCTCAGCGTCTTTCAGGTGGGCAGCGTGGTGTCATTGACTGCGTTCACTGTGCCGTGTGTGAGATCCCTGGGTTTACGCCTGGAAGCTTCCGCCCTCGGACAGCCTCTGCCCATTTCCCCTTCACCCGCCTTTGGCAACCATCAGTCTGCTTTCCGTTTCTATGAGGTTTTTGGTTATTTTTTTTTTTAAGATTCCACATGTAGGCGAGACCATACAGTATGATCTCTGACTTCTTTCGCTTCGTAGAATGCCCTCGTGCTCCATCGTGTTGTTACAAATGGCAGGATTTTCCTCTTCATTTTCGTTGGTGACCGTCGCTCCGTTGTGTGTATACAGCTACATGTTCTTCGTCCACCCGCCCACAGGTGGACATGCAGGTTGGCGCCCCGTCTTGGCTGTTGTACACCGCGCTGCAGTGGACACGCGAGTGCAGGTCTCTTCTCTGAGACAGGGAGTTCCTTTCCTTGGAATACGTACCCAGGAGTGTAATTGTTGCCTCGGATGGTAGTTCTATTTTTAGCTTTTGGAGGAAGCTTCGCGCTGTTTTCCGTAGCGGCTGTACCGATTTATATTCCCACCAATAGTGCGCAAGGATTCCATTTTTCCCACATCCTCTCCAGCACTTACCTCTTATTTTTTGATATTAGCTATTGTAACAGGTATGAGGTGGTGTGTCATTGTGATTTTGATTCGCATTTTCTTGATGATTAAGATGTTGAGTACTGTCTTGTCGTATGCCTGTTGGCATTCGTATATCGTCTTTGGAAAAATGTCTATATATTTTTTGCTGTTGAGATGCATGAGCTCCTTGTGTATTTTGGATGTTAAACTCTTATCAGATATATGATTTGCAAAGATTTTCTCACATTCCATAGCTTGCCTTTTCATTTTTGTTGATTCTTTTGCTGTGCAGAAACTTTTTAGTTTTATGTAGTTCCACTTGTTTATTTTTGCTTTTGTTGCTTGTGATTTGGGTCTCCTCCCTAAAAAATCTGTACTAGGACCAGTGTCAAGGAGCTTTTTTCCCTGTGTCTTCTTCTGGGAGTTTTATGGTTTTAGGTCTTACATTTAAGTCTTTCTATTTGCAACTAACTTTGTGAGTGGTCCAGTTTTAGTCTTTTGCATGTGACTGTCCAGTTTTCCCAACACCATTAACAAAGAGACTGTCCCTCCCACATTGAGTATTCTTGGCCCTCTTGTCAGCAGGGTCTTTTGTAGTTCCTTATTAATTTTAGGATTTTTTTTTTTTTTTGCTATTTCTGTAAAAAAAATCCCATTGGAATTTTGGTAGGGATTGCATTGAATGTATAGGTGGCTTTGGATAATATGGGCATTTTAACAATATTAATTCTTCCATACTGTGAACATGGGATATATTTCCATTTATTTGTGTCTTCTGCAATTATCAATGTCTTACAATTTTTAGTGTACAGATTTTTCACTTTCTTGGTTAAATTTATTCCTAAGTATCTTATTGTTTTTGATGCTATTGTGAATGGCACTATTTTCTTTATTTCTTTCTGGATAATTCATGTTCGTTTATAGAAACACAACTGATTTTATTGTGTTAATTTTGTGTCCTGCAAATTAAAAAATTCACTTATTCTAATAGTTTTTTTGGTAGAGTCTGTAGGGATTTATATATATAAGATCATGTCATCTGCAAGCAAAGACAATTTTACTTCTTCCTTTCCGATTTGGGTGCCTTTTATTTCTTTTTCTTGATTGATTGCTGTGGCTAGGATTTCCAGTACTGTGTTGAATGGGAACCAGTACTGTGTTGAACAATACCATGTCTTGTTCCTGATCCTAGTGGAAAAGTTTTCAACCTTTTATTGTTGAGTATGATGTTAGCTGTGGGTTTGTCATATATGGCCTTTACTACCTTGAGGTATCATTCTTCTGTACTCAGTTTGTTGAGGGTCTTTATTATGAATGAATGGTGAATTTTGTCACATGCTTTTTCTGCATCTATTGAATGGTCTCATGATTCTTTTAGTAATGTGATATATCTTACTTATTGATTTGCATATATGGACCCATCCTTGCATCCAGGGATGAATCCCACTTAATCATGGTGTATGATCCATTAAACGTGCTATCAAATTGGTTTGCTAGTATTTTGTTGAGAAATGTTGCATCTATATTCATCAGAGATAATCTGTACTTTACTTTTTTTATAGTGTCCTTTCCAGGCTTTGGTACAGGATAATGCTGGTCTTACAAAATGAGTTTGGGAGCATTCCTTCCTCAGTTGTTGGGAAAATTTTGAGAACAATTGGCATTAACTCTTTTTCAGAAATTTGGTAGAATTCGTCAGTGAAACCATCTGGGCCTGGGCTTTTCTTTTGGGGGAATTTTTTTTATTACTGATTTAATCTTCGTACTCATTACTGGTCTGTTCAGATTTTCTATTTCTTCATGATTCAGTTTCAGTGGGTTGTGTGGTTCTAGGAATTAACCCATTTCTTCTAGGTTGTCTAATTTGTTGGTGAGTAATTATTTATAGTAGTCTCTTTTGATCTTTTCTTTTTCTGTGATATCTTTTATAATGTCTCCTCTGTCATTTACAATTTTTGAGAACTCTCTCTTTTTCATGGGTAATGTAGGTACAGGTTTGTTCATTTTGTTTATCTTTTCAAAGAATCAGCACTTATTTTGTTAATCTCTTCTGTTGTTTTCCTAGTCTCTATTTCACTTATTTCTGCTCTAATCTTTATTATTTCCTCCTTTCTATTAATTTTGTGCTTAGTTTTTTCTTTTTCTAGTTCCTTGAGGTGTCAATTAGATTGTTTGAGATCTTTCTTTTTTCTTGATGTATGCATTTGTAGCTATGAACTTTCTGCTTATAACTGTTTTTCCTTTATCTCATAAGTTTTGATATCTTGTGTATCCATTTTCATTTAAGATTTTTAAAATTCTTCTTCTGATTTCTTCTTTGGTGCATTGGTTGTTTCAGGAGTGCATTGTTTAATTTCCACATATTTTTTAATTCTCCAGCTTTCCTTTTATTGTTGATTCTAGTTTCACACCACTGTGGCTGGAAAGGTTACTTGATAAAATGTCTGTTCTTGAATATGTTGAGACCATTTCTGTGGCCTCACATACGGTCTCTCCTAGAAAAGGAACTGTGTGCACTTAAGAAGAATGTGTATTCTGCTATTGGATGGAATGTTTTGCATGTGTCTTTTGGGTCTATTTGATCTATAGTGTTGTTCAAATCTGCTATTTCCTTATTGATTATTTCTCTGAATGATCGGTCCATTATTGGGGGGGTATTAAAGAATTTATGAGATTTATTATGCCAAGAGCAGTGGTTCTCAACTAGGGATGATTTTGTGTCCCCAGGGTACATTTTGTCACTGTCTGGAGACATTCTGCTTGCCACAGTTGGTGGCAGGGGCGGGGACACGGCTGTTGCTAGTGGCATCTGGCAAGTAGAGGGCAGGATGCTTTTAAATATCTTACAATGCTTATTACAGGCCCCCACGTCTAATAACTGTCTGGACCAAAACGGCAATAGTCCCACTACTGGGAAACCCTGCCCCAGGCGAACAGGGAGAGAGTGCTGATAGATTTGGGAAGGGGTTGGATAGAACCGTTAGTAGTTTCAGATGACCGGGGGTGCACCTCACCTTTGTGGTGGATGTTATGAGGACAGCAGCCTCCCCCCATGACATACTGGGGCCTCTCGGTGGCAAGTCTAGATTCCTGGACGTGGCAACCCTGTGGTCTGTGTATCCTAAGGGCCCTTGGCTTCATAGAAGACTTTGAGCAAGACGAAGTTCATTCGTTGTTCTGCACGGAGGAACTTTCATTATGACTGTCCCTTTTCCCGTCAAGAGAGCATCAGGGGGATTCTGGACCCTGGAATCGTGTAAGGAGTTTATTAGGAGAAATGGAATAAATCCGGAATAATACAGTCAAGGCTGAGTGCCCGGAGAGAGGGCATCTGGAAACACAAGCTTCTAAAACGCTAATGGTTTCTGTTATCTTCCAGGTGGTGAATGTGTCGAGGCTGGAGGGAGATGACAATCCTGTGCAGCTCATCTACTTTGTGGAAGATCAAGATGGAGAAAGACTCAGTGCGGTCAGGTCTTCAGATCTGATTAACAAGATAGATATCCAGAGAGCGGCCATTATCTTGGGTTACCGAATTCAAGGCGCTGTGGCCCAACGTAAGTGCCTGAGGCTTGGCCCCGGGGCGAGGGCGGGGGGGGGGTCACCTGTGCTGTGCTGGGGTCAGCCACCAGTCTTTTTTTGGTTTTTTGGACACTGAACTCTGAATTGAAAGTATTCTTATGTGGGTATAGTAGGCGTATGTCTTAAGCCCATATTATTAAGTGGTATTTATATAAGATGTCAGTTGTTAAAAGTTATTGGAAAAGACCTTTATTTCAATTGCTTGTGGTTATAGGCTTTACTGCTGTTTTTCCTACCTGGTATTTTGTATTCATAGCGTTCTAGTGAGTTACAGTAGCTTCAGTTAACAGTAATATTTTTTCCCCTGTTCCTGTCCTGTCTTAGGTAAAATACTGTGTTTTCTCTGTATTTCTTCCAAAATCTTACATGTCATATTTTGAACATTGGTGGGGACAGTGAGTCACACAGGAAGCGGGGAGGTGCCCTCTCATTTATTGGCTTCCTTCTGGGTCTTTTAGCACAAAGAAGTCCTTGATCCTTACCCTTTGCAATCCTGTTTCTCTCCCACCCAAACCTCAGCCACTCCACAATTCAGAAAGAGGTGTTTGGGTATTTCTTTATTATTTTTGGAAGATACTAGGCCCCTGCCCACCCGGGCACTGGCTGATCTCAGTGCCTTTTTTTCCAGCTCACAGATTTCGGGTGTTTAAAATTAAGAAAAGGAGAGGCGTGGAGGAGTGTATTTCTCTAAATATACCTTTATGAATCAGACTGCTATTTTAATGTGACTGTTTTTCCTTTATGATTCTGAGAGCAACTCTTGTAAACGCCCAGTGATATTTGCTCCCAACGGTACAGGGTGAGTAAACATTCAGACGGAATTCAGCATCAGAGAATGTTGACAAGCTGTAGTGAATCTGTAAGGTGATGAAGGCCATTTTATAGAAGGACAGCTTCGAAATTGTCCTCGGCAGTGGGAGAGGTTTGTGAGATCTACACTCGTCCCTGCAAACTCACCAGGAGGAGGGCTGATGGGCACACTCTCTCCACTTGATAGAGACGATGGGAGACTTGAAGCAAATAAGCACTGATTCCATATTGGTGGGTCCGACTTCGAAGCAGAGAGAACAGAATAAAGTGCGCACCTGCCTTTTTCCTGTATGACATTCCTGGTCGCTGGGGAGGTGAGGCTCCACTCCAGCGAAGCACTTCACCTTTTCAAAAGGTGAATGGCTGCCAGGTACCGGCGCCTTCTACGCCCACTTCCGTCTGCTCCTTGACCCTCCCTTTCCTCCGTTTCCTGCTAAAAACCACAGGGGTAACAGTCCCAGGATGGGGGTAACAGTCCCAGGATGGGAGCCCCAGCCCAACGCCAGGAGCAGCCTGGGCACCTGCGGGTCCCGGTGCCAGGGCCTCGCTCTGATCCCTCTGTGCCTCTCCCGGGGTCTTCCTGGGTTAGAACTAAGAAGAGCATCCAGTTGTCCCCACCCCGCAGGGTGCTTCTGTCCCTCCCATGTTGTTAGTTGTCTCCGTGCAAAATGAACTACATTTAGGCCAGATTGAAAAATACAGATTTTATCACAGTCACCTTTCCCATTTCCTGTGTAGCCTCCGCTCTGTGATCCGCGTGTCTTTCACGGTGTGTGTGCCGGCCCCCCTCCCATGGCGCTCTCTCCAGGGCCTCAGCCCAGGCCCCGGAGCAGCACCTAGAATCGTTTTTGTTGTCACATCTCGGAGCAAAAGCATTTCGGTCCCACAGCACGTATTAACCTTAGGGTGTGAAAAGAGCGTAAAGCGTGGTCCCTGCCCCTGGAGACTGAGATGTATTTAGAAGACAGGACTTACAGCAGTGTCCGTAGTCATGCGCAAAGTAGCCCAGCACATCAGCACGATACACCAATATGATAAAATGCATCCTAAAAGAAATAGTAAGGTACCATCGGCAAGACCAAGCCAGCCAGAACAAAGACAAGGAGAGGCAAATGTCACGGAGCGATTGCTACGAATCAGCCCTGAGGAAGGTGGGCTGAGGGGAGGGGGCTTGTTGGTTTCCAGAGCCTGGTGGCTGGCCCCTGAGCGTTAAGGAGAGCTGAGTCCTCTGAGAGGATGAGTACGGGGTGAAGGGGGTGAGGGCCCAGCTCTGGGAGGCGGGGCTAGGGAAAGGAGCTGGTGGAGGAAGTTAAGGACAGAGTCATTGAGCCGTAATTGTCCAAGGCCATGGAAGGTGGGTGGCAGGAGAGAGGGGAGGGGCGGATGCAAAGTCAGTTTGATTTAATGTGATTTTATTTTACTTTATTATTACTGTTTCCAACACGCTCTGGCCAGTTTCATCACAGAACACTTCTGCACGATGTACTTTTCACCCGTCTGCTCTGGTGCGCCTCTGATGATGTCGGAGTCACCGGGCCCATGGCAGCCTTGTGCGCACTCCGCGGCATGTCCCACACGCTGTGCCCAGTTCGGCATCCTTGCCCCCCCCACCTCCCATGGTGGTGCACCCCAGTCTGCCCACCGTTACACGGCACTCTACTCCAGATTTCCCCAAGGCGGGACGGTGGTGGCGAGGGCGACCAGTTTGCCTCGTCTGACCACCTTCAGGGTCTGTGTGTGCCCGGCACGTACTTCCCACTCTTCACAAGGAGTTGGAGCCTCGAGTGGATCGAGTCCAGGGACTTTGGATGACCCCCACCAAGAGGAGCTGCCAAGCTGGCCGGGGACAGAGGAAGGAAGTGATTTAATGTGGTTTTAAAATCGACAGCTGGTACTTTAAGTAAAGCAATTTCGATGGCAAGCCATGTTTCACAGGTTTAGGGAGAGAGACAGCTGAGGAAATTGAGGCAGCGCTCAAACACGACCTTCCGCATTTCTGACTGTCGGTGCGGAGGTGTTCCTGCAGTGAGGACTGAGGGCGAGCTCGCAGACTGACAGTCAGGGGCCCCGGCTTTGTGAACCTGGCTTTGCCGCTGAGTCGGCCGTGTTCCTGTGGACACATCATCCGTGTCCCCATGACCCCTGCTGTGCTCTCCGTGTAACCTTCCGTGCGGCGTCTGTTCACGTGGTCGCATGTCCTGTCATCAGCTCACAGCCACTCGCTGGTTGTCGTGAGCGGAAATGCAGGACAGGTGCTGCCCAGGGGGGCTGTCCCGGGAGGGAGTCACTCAGCCACCTGTCTTCCTCGCCCGCAGCCGTGGACAAGGTGAAGGGGCCGTCACCGGAGTCCCAGAGCAGCAACCTCTGGGTCATCGTGGGCGTGGTCATCCCCGTGCTGGTGGCGATGGTGATTGTGGTCATCCTCTACTGGAAGCTCTGCCGCACGGACAAGCTGGACTTCCAGCCCGACGCCGTGGCCAACATTCAGCAGCGGCAGAAGGTGAGGGGCAAGCCCCCGGCGTGCGCAGACCCGACTCGCAGGCGGGGTGGGGGGGCTTGGGCTCCGGGGGCAGACGGAGGGCTAGTAGGGAAATCTTCTGGCTTCAGCGGCGGTGCCCCATTGCCTTCATGTTGGCGTCCTGAGACCCCAGTTCCTCCGTAGTGTTAGCTGTGTGCCAAGGAGACGAAGCTGTGCAGAGCTGAGTCGTGCCTTCGAGAGCCTTTGAGTCCGCTGTGATTCCGTTTGCGAGACCATCAGTTAGCAGATCACCTCTGTTCTGGGGACGAATTCCGATCTCTTTCAACCCCGGATCTCTTCGGAGAGGGGGAGCCAAGGGAGATTTTCTCCGATCTGTGCGTCTCTTTCTTTCATACGTAGCTTCACTGGATGGCCCTTTGTTTTCCATCCGCTGCAAGTGTATCCACCGTGATCAAGACCACTTAGTCATTCAAGAATGGTAGTACCTGCGGTAAACATCTCACCTTAAATGTATGCGTGGGTATTTACTTACCAATTTTTCAACACACCTGAAGGTTTTCTTTGTTTGTTTGTTTCTTTGTTTTTTGAGTGTTTGTCTACTGAGAGGAATTTCCTGGGGTCTTTTTTATAGTAAATACCCACAATGCACCAGTGCAGTTTCCAGTTTGAGTTTCTTCAGAGTAGAGCAAAGCAACTGGAGAGCGAAGTTCCCTAGATTACGCCTCACGAGTGTTACAATTCATCAGACGTCTCTCCGGTTACTTGGCTGACCTGTCCAGCAGGCCCCCCCCCCGACTTGTGGGTGACATATTCTACTAGGGCACTGACCCTAGGGCCTGTCCCTTTTGTGACATATTAAAGAAAGAAGGAACAAAAGAGCCATCCTTCCTCCACAGTAACCAGGTCCTAATAGGAATATTAAGGCACAATTAATCACGTGTCTTCTTTTACGAAATACTGACGTGAGTTTATTCTGCATGTGGAAGCTGAAGACACAATATAGCCAGACTTGACTGTAAATTAAAACAAAAAGAAAGAAAGAAAGAAAGAAAGAAAGAAAGAAAAAGAAAGAGAAAACTAGAAAAAGTATACCAGAAAGTAGGGATGAAACAAAAGTAGCTAATTCTGTGAGTGAGTGGTGGGGACTGGGGTGGGGCAGTGATTCCTTTAATGTTTTCCTTCTGCGTATTAATGGCTTTTGTTTGGTGCATAAGCACAGATTCGTTGCCAAATTTCTATTGTTGTAGAGGGTGGTGAGTCACCCAGCCTGTGAGATGTGTGAAAATCTAATATTTAGAGACGTTAGTTGGCATCAACAGTAAGCCTGCAGGACTTCACGGCTATTGTGCGTGTCTATTCCATTTATGACGTAGACCCTTTCCGTGGTTCCGCACAAAATCCAGTGAGTTCGATGCGTCAGCTGACCTTTTTGAAATTCATTCTGTCCTCAGCCGTTAATTGAGGGTCTGCCGTGTGTTACATCCTGTTGCTGAATGACAGAATTTTGTATCTGAATTTATATCGATCACTTAATCGGGTGCGTGCGAACCCCTAGCTGACTGTCTATTAACGATGCTTATCTACCGAGAGCGGTAATGATGCTGTTCGTCTCATTAATAAGGGGCTTTGGCGTTTGTGAAGCCTTTTGACCCATAGCGTGTATTTGTTAGTCCCACGAGCCCTGGCAGTGTGTTGGGGAAGGCCTCTAGTTCCCAGATCAGGGCACCATGGAGGCAGCGTGGTGGTTATCTTTACCGTTTTATTCTCTTTGGAGACCTTTGCTTCGAGGAGGTCTACAGTCTGTGGCTCCTCCTCCAGTTTTGACAGAGCAAACCATCCACCTCATAAAAGAGAGAGTTTCCCAGTTACGAGAGGCATTTACTGTCTTACCGGGAAATCCCCCACTCCCCCGTGAGGATTTTACCAGGGTCGATGTGGGGGTGATGTCGATGGTGATTATTCATTGACTGCCGATTATAACCGCTATTCTTTCATTTAGAGGCACCTGTAAAATGAGGTGCCGCTGGAATGAAGCAGCCCCACGGGTGAGAGGCACTTCTCTTCCCTGTAAAGTAGGAAGTCTCTTAGGAAAGGGGGGGGGAGATTGGGGGGCCATGGGGGGGTGCTGGAGAGGGGGCCGACCACTGCTACACTCCCAGGAACATCACTTTTAGGGGAGAACATGCACAGAGGTTTTCCATCTGGAATTGGGTTCTCTTCAGAGGGCTACATGCCCCCCCAGGAGAGGGTGCACCCCCAGCTGAAGGTCTCTGTGCTAATTCAGTCTCAGGGATGGGGAAATAAGTAAGTTTATCCTGGGTGGCTGCGAGTGGGGGCGGGAATTGGGCGGAGCCGTGGAGCAGCAGGTTTGGGTGTGTTGTGTTCCAAACAACATTCCTGCTGGTGTGGTGGAGTAGCCCACTCTGGAAACACCCTGTCATTAATTTAGGAAACACAGGCAGGCCCAGCCTCGCCTTTTGTTTCCAAGCAACAGCTTTGTAAACTGTTGTTACGGTAAGTATTGTCTCCCTCTGCTGGCGTAAGTGATGATTGCAGACTACTCTCCTACCCACGAATCCTAGACGTTTAGTGCCGAAGGCGTTGGAGGCCACTCATGTGAGCCCTGGGTGGTGTCACTCCTCCGTGCAGAGTTGGCACAAACACTGTGACAGAGCCTCTTGCTTCTACACAGAGTCCCTTGTCTGAAATAACTCCTCAGACGAGTTTCCCTGTGTCTTCCGATGGCTCTCACTGCCTGTAGGTGTGGGGCACAGCCTGGCCAGGGGGCTCGCGTTTGTCCACAGCGCCCCCGCTGAGGGTGAGGAGACCCTTGAGACTGCTGTGGCTACGCCGTTTATTTCTCTACGCTCTGCAAGCTGGGCTTGAGGAAACTGCGCGTGCCCACCCCTGGCACTTGGCACCCATCGAAAGGGGTGTCCCCCCTTCACTGTCCATGTAGCCATATACTTCGAGCACCTTTCCTGTCCTAGCAAAGGCCCAGAGGCGGAGGCCTGGACCCTGTGCTTGCAGGCTCTCGGGGTCTTGGTTGGGGGCTTGCAGTCGGTGCCTCGGAGCCCCACGTAGACCCCCGCACCTGCCCGTGTGACGGGCGCATGTTCCCAAGGCCCCGTTCTCCTTCCTCTTGGTGCCCCAGTCACTTCTGTTGGCCGCTCCTTTCTAGAAGTCCTTTATTCCCTTGCCTTCTAGTCCATTGAATGATCCAAATTCTTCCTTTTTTTTTGAAGTTGGCTCTTTTTTCTTAGCTTCCTTTTTTCCCCTCTGAGCACTGAACTGTAAGATGTCCTCCGACGTTTTATTCATGGACCGTTTTCATCTTTAAAAATGTCAGCTCCCCTCCCTGCCACCTTCTGGGCAGACGACGCTCTCAGAGCCGCGTCTCCAGCCCGAACGTCCCCCACGCCGTTGTCCTCTGACTGCAGCTCCTCGGAGCTGCTTTCCTTGGGAGCTTTCATGCCCTTTCAGCCCCAGCATGGCTAAAGCAAAACCTGTCTGTTCCCTCCACTCGTCGTCATGCCTTCGCGATGCACCTCCTTCCCTCAGTGTCGCTCCCACCGTTCCGTTGACCCTGGCGGTCACTCCCACTCACCGCTGCTGCTTCCTCCCCTTCGCCTCTCGCGTCTGTTGGGCATCCGGGCCCTGCCGTGGGGTGTCCAGCGCTGTTTATCCCCCCCACCATTCTCCTTGCTAAGGTTCCAGGCCCTGGCTTTTGTCATTCCATGCTTGTGGTCTCGCAGGGCGCTCCTGCAGGGCTCTGTTCCTGCTCCCTGTGTGTCCCGGCTGCTTGGGTCTTAGAAATCCGCCTCTTTAGAAATAGCAGGTTTCCACTCGGGTACTGGCACTTGGAGTCGTCCGCCCAGAGGCCAGCCTCCTCTCACTGCCTGTGTTCTGGCCCTTCTGGAGCAGCTCAGATAGATGATCTCTTCCCAGCCGCGTGTGCTCCGGTCCCTGGCAATCTGGGACATGCTCTGTGTCACCACCTCTCTTTATTTCTGAGTTCTGTCTGTCCTCCGAGTCCTGGCACAAGTCCCCATTTCTCTGTACAGAATATTGTGCCTGTGTCACTCTCCCTGGAACTGCATAGCACATGCTTACTCTACTGTGACTGCGGGTCAGGCATTGTCTCGTGGTGTCTTTTGTATTATGGTCTAGCTGTTTAATCCGTGTACTCTTCCTTGACTTTTTGCAAGCACCCGTCATTTCTGCAGACTCGAGGTATGAACGGCACTCGACACACACTTGACCTTTTGGAGATGCTTGGGGAGTTAGGTTGGTGGGATGGCGGGCGCAGTTTTGAGTCGGAAGTTGGTGCTCACAGTCTCCCAGCCCTCACAGTCTCTTTCCCAGTCATCAGGTTTCAGGGGGACGGTCCCTCCTGTTTGTGTAGTTGCAGATCCCCAGTGTGAAGGGCTTCGATTTTGCCAAGCAGCACCTGGGCCAGCACAACAAAGACGACATACTGATTATACATGAGCCAGCTCCGCTTCCGGGACCTGTGAAGGACCACACCACGCCCTCCGAAAATGGAGACGTCCCAAGCCCCAAGGCCAAGGTCCCCTCCAGGAACCTCCGTCACCGAGGAAGGTTCGTGTTGGGCTTTCTGCCTTGTACTCTGTCGCAGAGCATGATTCTGGTTTCAGTTTGTCAGTTTGTCGTAACAGAAGGGCTGACGGCACGTGTTGCCCGAGCGTCTGCAGCCCAGGAGACCGACCCCAGCTTGCCCAAAGTCAGCGCACCCGGGGGCTCTCACGCCACTCTGATGGACTGCCAAGGGAGGCCTTTAAGATTATGTGTCACAGTCCATCATGGTCCGGCAGTCCTCTTGTGACTTGGTTAGGGATTGGCCAGCTGGAGGACAATATTCTGGGGCGAGCATGCTTGGCCCTCTGGAGCTGGTATCAGAAATAATGCCTGGAAGGCGCAGAGTCCATGCTGCACCCCCAGCATCGGCTCTGTCCTGGCCCATCGGGCCAGCGGGTGGCTCTGACTTCACTGCTCCGTCTGCAGGTGACCTCAGCACCTTGTTCTGTCCCGGCTTGACTTTTCTCCGCTGTCCTTGTTGCCACCGCTGTTGGCGTGTTTGCGTGGACTCTGCGCCATCTCCTCCCTGCCCAGCCCCCCAGCCCCAGCGGGGGGGGGGGGGGGCATTGCCATCCCTCCTATCAGAATAAAGCACGTGGAGAACGGCTCGTTAAGCTTCGTTAAAGACCAGGTTCAGAATCAGGCTTTTTTACAGTTGCCTTTAGGTAATTGCACAGTCAGGCTCTGGCGATGAAAGCCTCAAATTATCAGTCTTCCTCTGAGTCTCGATATTCTCAATCCTGATTTTCCACTAAAAGGAAAAAGGTATGTGATCATACCAATAGTGGAAGCGATGTTGTAACATCTGACATCAGAAACCTACCCTGGGGTTCTGGCCTAATTTTAAGAATTTAATGGCTGTTAGAACATGATCTTTACAAAAGAAATCGCATTATGGAGAGAGATGTTATTTGCTTAATTATCTTGCAGGCTAAGCATACGCCAAATCATTAAGTGTTAATTACTTCATGTGCTGGTACAATTTTGCGAAGTCTTTTTTTTTTCTTCCCTGGTCATCTTATCGTAAACATTTAGTCCTGACCTCTCGGTGGCCTGTGTGGTTGCTCTGGTATTTTCGCCTCCTCCCTGGGCACCAGGATGCGTTGGCCTTTCATGCTGCCGTTTAGGCCGGCAGAAGGCACCAAGAGAAGGCGTGCTCACTGCGTCGGGGTGTTCCCTGGCCCGGCGGTGCCCTCTGGCTTCCACGCTCTTTGGATACGGAAACGAATGTCGGTGGTGATGGTTGCTTTTGTGTTGGAATGGTCTTCCGAAGACCTGGATGGAGTTCTGCGGGGTGGCTGCAGAACGCCCCCGGCTTCCTAGAGGTTCTGCACACCCAGGTAACCCTGAGCCAGGCCTGAACTGCAGACCCCGATGGCCAGGCCAGGGCCCTGGTAGCCGGGGGACTGTCCCCTATTCTGGCTCCCAGCGTCCTAGCATTGGTTGAAGTGCAGCCTGCGGAGCTATTTCCTAAATGGCTGCACTGTCTTCCAGAGGTGGTAACTAAGTGCTATTCATGTCCTCGAAGGTGGCATATCACGAAATCTTTTTGGGGATTGTCTAATTTCTACCGGTTACGCCTGGAAGCCTGACTTCCACATCCAGAGGAAAGTGACCTTCCCCGCCTTTTCTGTGTTCTTCCTGATGCTTACATTTGTCTTGTGTCTGCAGAATTTCACCCTCGGATGCCGACTCCACTGTAAGTGAAGAGTCCAGCGAGAGGGAAGCAGGAGAGAAGGCACCAGGCGCAGCGAATGATGGCAAGTCCCACAGAGCCCCGCCCAGCGGTCTGTGGCGAGGACAGCAGTCTCCTCGCTCCCCACGTGCAAAGGCGTAGTTACGAGGTTGCAGGAGGCGAGGGTTTTATATTCTTCAAATGCTGAACCTGAAAAAATAATCCGTGCAATGGAATATTCGTTACCCGTATGGTGAACGTCTCGGCATCGATGGTCGCCATCTGGCATAGTGCTGGTGTCTGGGTCGGGGAGGGCGGGGGGATCGGGGGCAGCCGGCAGGGGGCTGTGCTGAAGGTTAGCGATTCATGGGGGTGGGTTTTGAGGCTCTCAGCCCCCATGTTCCATTCTCCTTTTGAGTTCGAACAATTTTCCTTCCTGAGGGACAAGGAAGAACCGAGCTAAAACCAGAGTCTCAAAAACTGCCTCTAGGATTCCACAACCTTCTTAGCATCCACTTCAAGAATTTCACAGCTGCCAGAAAGCTGTGTGTTTGTCGTAGGCCCCAGTGTATTCTGTGTGGTCCCAGGTCTGTCTTCTGGTTCAGGACGATCACATGTTTTAGCGCATTTGTATCTGTAGTCAGATGCTGTAGCTTCTTGGGCCAGGTCCGAAGTGAACTTCACTCCCATTCTAAATGGCATTACTGTGACCTGGTTAAAAAAAAAAAAAAAAAAAAGGAGCTCACAGGTCTTGCTAGACTTGGGAACATTTTCTGGCATGGTGACCAGTAGTTGGGTTCCAGTTTAGTCGATTCAGTTAAACAGAAGTGCTGGGGTAGCTCTTGTGTTTGTTAGTGCACTGTTGGTGTTTCAGTAGTGCAAAGAAAATTGGGGTGCCTGGGGACGTTATTTTTGGTAGCGGTGTTCCTACTTCTATTTTTCACCATCACTTTCTCTGTATGAAAATGCAGTACAGAGTGCCCTATGTTGTGGAAATGAACAGATTCTGGACGGAGGCCAGACGGCCCCTTCTGACACCGTCCTGCTTGTGACCTTCCAAGTAGGTGCCGTGGCCCACGGCACCTGCGGGACTAGTCCAGCTGAGTTCTGAGATCCCTTCCAGCTCCTTTCAGGTGTTTTGTGCTGCTGCTAAAAAAAATACCCTCTTAGTGTAAAGGGAAGAGTTTTTTCCCTCTGGATCCCATTTCACAGAACGGTAAACATGACTCAGCACCATGGCAACCGGTGCGCAGTTTCAGATAGAGAGGATTAACATCTAGTTTTGATCCTGGGGAAGGAATATTTGAAAAAAAGAATCAGCTCTGGAGTTTCTCGGGTTCTTTGTTTACCTGAGAAAATCTTGCTTTTAGTTCCCCCATTTAACTCCTTACTGATAGAATTACAAGAAGGACATTCTCCATGGTGAACAAAAATCAAGTACCACTGTGACCATATATTCAGAATCCCAGGAGTGGGCCTGTCGGTTCTGGGACCAAGAGTGACGGGGAAAGGACACGGGTGGATTCAGTGTCCTTGTGAGGTGCTCACATGTCACTGCTGTGGTTTGAACACACGCCGGAACCTGTACATTATCGTCACCTTTTAGAAGGATGGTTTTCTCACTGCAAGTATCAGCTCACTTTTTAAAAAAATTCCTCACCCGAGGATATGTTTATTGATCTTAGAGAGAGGAAGAGAGAGAGACAGAGCTGCAGTGATGTGAGAGAGAAACATCGATCGTTTGCCTCCTGGAACCAGCGGCCTTGTGGTGCTTGGGCCACTGCTCCAGCCACCTGAGCCACTGGCCCCGGCTGTACCAATTCACTTTTAAAACTTTGTTTCCTTTCTCCAAGCTGTAATGCTGCCATACAGGTGTTTTATGACCTGCATAGAACTTTGTTAAATACCATATAAAATGATTCTGTTTTATAATCATAGCTTTTGAGTTACTTTCTACAATAATTTGCATGAAACTCCTCCTTCCGTTGTAAGTCATGATGAATTACAAATTAATGCTGGCAGGAGGTTGCTTGAGGTGTTCTGGGACCCTGTCACAACACCCTGGACCAGTGCCCACTGTCCTCACAGCGGGTGGCAAGGCTTCCGACGATTGTCACACTCACCTGGCGTTTTCAGGGTCCACCTTGCGTTGAGGACTTTTATTTCGGTTTCAGTCAGTTCGAGGCTGTGCTTTACTCCTTTCCCAGCTGACCGTGTTTGGAAGCTGGCTAGACCAGGATGCATATGCTCACGCTGTCCGCAGACCCTGTGAGAGAACTCACTCAGATGTCAGTGTGGTCACAGTCATTGCAGTTTTAGAACGAGTCCCATCGTGACCACTCACTCGCTGGGAAGAAAGGGAGGAGGGAGGAGGAACTTCCACCCTCCGCGCATGGAGGCTGTATCCACCTGCGGCTGCGGTGGCCGGGCCTGACGGTCCCTCTCTCCCCTGTGTCAGGCATTCGCCACGTAGGTAAAGACCTGTAGGTGTGGAGTTTTCTTCTTTTTGCTTTCCGTAGGGTGCACATGAGTAAGGGGGTGCTTTTTTAAAATACTTAGAATTTCATTACTACGAATTCCACAGATTGCAAATTCTAGGCTGTCATGTAGGAACCTAGCCG
Organism: Glossophaga mutica; assembly: GCA_039655065.1. Taxonomy (NCBI): domain Eukaryota; kingdom Metazoa; phylum Chordata; class Mammalia; order Chiroptera; family Phyllostomidae; genus Glossophaga; species Glossophaga mutica. The sequence continues at coordinate 11,221,474 of CM077313.1, forward strand.
CCACCTTCCTCGAAACGTGCTAAGAGCTTGCAAAGCAAATTAAGTCTTTAACACGATAGCAGGGTGACTCTTTTGACTACAGGTAACACCAAGGTTTTTCAAGTAATTGGGGAGCATCCGTTTATAAAATGATTGAGATCATAACTTGTAATTCTTATCTTTTTATTCAGGCAGATTCCCAGAGGACTCCTGGGGGTAAAATTTTATAAACTTAGTTGGAGTGACTGGTCATTTAGTCAGTCACCCTCTCAGCCCATGTTGACTAAGTGCCTGTGATGGGTTAGGTGCTGGGACAGGACGAAGACGGGACGCCTGTGACCCCCGCCCACAGGACATTAACTCGGGTCACAGCCATTAATAATTAATAATAAGGCAGTGTGACTGTGTTATTTACCTTAGATGGTGAAATAATATTTCTTTAAAAACGTTCTATTGCTCATGCATTTCGGTAATTCAGATTACCTTTTCCTCTGCCGTTCTCCTTTGTTGACAGTATCTTGTAATTTTTATCATATTCTTTGTTTTACTATATTTAAAGAGAAAGAGATTTTAATCCAAAGTCCCAGCTTGCCTTGAGGCAGGATTCACACAGCATTAACCTCTGTGTACCCATTGTATTTTCCATGGGCCAGTGTAGTGTTTTTTTTTAAAATGTGCAATGCATAGTAATAAAAATACATACATATATTATATATAAGCTGGGGTATGTGTATACATGTACACATACATCCGTATATATGACAAATTTATCAGTGTACGTACATATTTACCAAGTACACACGGTGTGTATTATATGTATAGGACAAATAACAAACCCCTCTTTTCAGCCCTGTATAGAAGGGCCGGGCTCTGGGCAGTGTTCTGTGCACGCCCGCCTTCTCCGGTTGCAGTTGGTGAATTATAGAGCGAGGATCGGTGACCACAGTTGGGGGGTGGGGTAGGACGTGGACAGGAGGCAGTCACAGCCCTGCAACTTCAGTCCCCAGGCAGACAGCACAGAGGGAGGGGCCTGCCTTCCATCCTTTGCCCCCTTTGCATTCCAGCCACGTGGAGCCCTCTGCCTCCCTTCTCTTTTTACCATCCTGGAGGGAAGGGACCTCACCTTTAGGTATCAGTTGCTGAGTGGGCCACCCTTTGTGACATTTGCTGGCGCTTTGTAAGTTTGGGTTATCGAGGCCAGCCTATCTGGTGAAGCTAATGATCTCCTTTTAGGCCTTGTGCCTGCAATTTGAGAAGCTGCCAGCAGATGCGCGGTCGGGCCTGCCCACTTGCATCGAACAGCCAGGCAGGGGTGGGAAGTTGAATGCAGACAGCTGCGCCTCCTCGCTGAGACAGACCGTGTTCATTCACAGCTATACACATTGTTTCCAGTTGCTCGGGGCAACAAATGAATGTAATTCAGGTGGAGAGGAAATACGAAGACTTACGTAGCATCAGTGTGCATTCCTTATGTCAAATATCAACCATTACTTCTTACCGCTTGGCTCAGTTCTGTTGTTTTTTTATGTTGAGGAGACACTTGCACAATTTTCAGTTATGCTTGAGGTTTCAAACCTCAGGCTTTTGTCTGAAAACAGTCTCTGCATGCTTTCTGTCCTTCTCTTGGCCTGTGATCCATTTAATTTAAAGCAGCGTCCAGAGTGCTCGGAGATGACTGTGGCTTCTCAGAGGGACGTCAGTGATCTCAGGCTGCCTAGCTGGCTCTGTAGGGGTCTGTCATCCCTTCACCCCCCCATCTCTCTCCCCCCCCACCTCTTTTTTGCCTCCTCAAAATGGAAGTTCATTAGGATTATTTCCACTTTAAAAGTGATACTCATTAGAGAAAATTCTTATTACCGAAAACATAAGAAATTGGAGAAAATCACCCCTTATACCGAGATTTAATCTGTTAACATTGTATTTGTTTATTTTAAAATTTATTGATTTTTTTTTTTTTTTTGCTAGAGAGAGAGGAAGGCAGGGAGGGGGAGGAGAGAGAGAAGCAGTCAGTTTGTTGTTCCATTTATCTACGTATTCACTGGTTGATTCTTGCATGTGCCCTGACCGGGGATCGAACCTGCAACCTTGGCATATAGGGATGATACTTCAGTCAGCTGAGCCACTCCCAGAGCTGTTGACATTTGAAACAGTTTCTTCTCTTTTTTCTATGCATTTAATTTTTTTCTCTTTTTTTGCACTTCTGATTGCTTTAAAAATTCATTGTGGTAAAAAATAAACATGCCATAGAGTTACCCTTTTAATCATTTAAAAAATTTATTTTAAAAAGTGTCCCTTTTTAACCATTTTTTTAGTATATTCCTCATCTCTCTTTAAAGTGGGAATGAATTCCCTCCAGGCCGCAGCTTTTTCTTCTCACGCCTCTTTGACTTCATTTTCTTTCTGCATCGGATGGGAAAACCCAGAAACGCCCATTGCTAATCAGCATACCCCCGCTGTCTGCAGTCCCCTCATCTCTAGTGTAATTGCCTCGGCGACTGAATTTATCTCATTCCAAACGGGAGTGGAGGAAGCTCAGAGCGGCTGTAGGTTCCATAAACTGCAGTGGACTGAGCGATTTCAGGTTCCTTCTGCCCTTTACCGTTTCTTACTGAAGACTTTGAAATCCCTTTTAGGCAAAACAGGGCAATTTTTGGCACAAAGTGTCCTCATGATTTTCATTTCTTTTCTAATGATAATTGTATCTTTTAGTGAGGCTGAAGGAGATGATATGGAACCTGGATCATTTAAGCTCCAGTGGGCACACTTTAAGTCCTCTGCCACAAAGTGGGGATTGTGTTTTTGTCAGGGGCCCATGTGTGGATTCTTTAAGAATTAATCCATATTTTTGATTATTAGTTATTTCTTTTTTTAAAAAAGATTTTATTTATTTTTAGAGAGAGGGGAAGAGAAGGAGAGGGAGAGAAACATTGATGTGCAAAAGAAACATAGATTGGTTGCTTCTTACACAGCCCCAACCCAGGCACGTGCCCTGACCAGGAATCGAACCGGTGACCTTTAGGTTTGTGGGATGACCCCCAACCTGCTGAGCCACACCCATCATGGCTCATCTGCTCTTTCTTTAGGATGATGTTATGATCTGTTTCCTGGCTTTTCCCTCTGTTCCAGGGCCGCCGCCACCCAGCTCCGGGAACGAGCAGCACTCTTCCGCCTCCATCTTCGAGCACGTGGACAGGATCTCCCGCTCCTCGGAGGCCAGTCGGCGGGTCCCCAGTAAGATCCAGCTGATCGCCATGCAGCCCATCCCCGCACCCCCAGTTCACTACCCCGTGCTGGCCGACCGAGTGGCAGAGACCAACAAAATCAACAAAGAGGTATTTGTTTTTATTAAAAAGCACATAAACACAAAAGTTCACATACTGTTTTGGCTAGTGCTTAAAAATGAGTGAAAGTTAACGTGTCAAAAAAGATTGCAAAAGGTATGAGCTGCTGACAGGTACTTTTAATTGTAAATTTATAATTATTCCCCCTCTCCTCCTTCTCCTCCTCCTCCTCCTCCTCCTTCTTCTTCTTCCTCCTCCTCTTCCTCCTCTTCCTCCTCTTCCCCCTCCTCCGATACTGTTCAGGGACACTGTTAGGTGCGCTGGCAGATGAGCAGAAAGGAGAGACTCGAGACTGCTATCCTTAGAAGTCCTGCTTTGCCCTGTGGCTGGGTTCGGGAACTTGCATTTTGAAAAGATTCCCATCATTTGATGAACAGAGTGATTCACTGTGCTGACAATATGATTTATGCCGAATATCTGCTTTCCTTCTGAGAGTTGGGAATTTTGATACAGGCCAGGCAGAAGGTGCCTTTGTGACCAGCCCCCATGAAAACCCTGGGCGTTGAGTCTCTGACGAGTTTCCCTGGTGGACGGCATTTCACACGTGTTGTCCCAGCTCGTTGCTGGAGGAGTTAAGCACATCCTGTGCCATCCCGCCGGGAGAGGGGAAGCTCACGCCTGCTTTCCCTTTGCTGATTCTGCTTTGCATGCTTTAGCTGTAATACCTGTGGCAAAAGGCTGAGTCCTGTGGGTTTTCCTAGTGAATCACTGACCTGGGGTGGGCTTGGAACCACAGTAGACTTTGCGATGCCTCAGAGATCCGCTCTGGCCCTGAAGACCCAGATAATTCCTAGTAAAACCCTCTTCCTGTGAATCCTGGAAGAGTGAGGTGGATCTGCTTCCCTCCTAAGATGTCGGGAACCAGAAGGCCAGGCCAGGTCACCGTTAATTTGAACTTGTGAGATTCGACCTGGGCTGGACAGCGAGTGGAGTGACTGCCATTTAGGAATGCTCATAAGGCAGCTTCGTGCCTGGCAGTGTCCTGCCTCTAAGAAACACCTGCTGCTATCCGAGTTCTGCCAGGTCCAAGTCATCAGAAACTGATGCAGTCGAGCCCCCAGCCCCACTTTGAAGGGATCTTGCCGAAGTCTCATCAAGAGTTGTTAGAGTTTCTCCTAGCCACACTGGCTCCTTGCCAAGGAAGTGACCACAGTCCATGTGCCATAGGTTCAGGGAGGTGAGTGCTGTCCCTTCTTGCCAGCGCTCAGCAGCCCCAGACCCGCGTGGCCCAGCCCTAGCCTGGACCTGTCTCCATCAGTCTCGCGTTGCGCATGCTCTGTGCCTGCCTTGTGTGAACACCCTGACTGGGTTCTGCATCTGGTGAAGGAAGGAAGCGAATGTGCTCACCAGGCCTGTGACAGCCTCCAAGTGGACAGCATGCATCTCCATTGTTTCTTCTACCTTTTCAAAGGTTGCATTTGATGCATATGTGTGCCTGTAGGTAATATAGATTAGTTATAAAGCATAAATAATGAACTCAAGGCCTAACTTAAAAACTAGAGCATTATTAGTACTGTTGCACCGACCTACATCTTTTATACATCTAAGTTGAAATTCAAAAATAAAGTAGAATTAACTCTTTAAAAAAAAGGATTTTATTTATTTTTAAAAAGAGGGGAAGGGAGGGAGAAAGAAGGAGAGAGAAACATTGATTGGTTGCATTTCGTATGTCTCCCGACTGGAATTGGAACCCACAACTCAGGCACGTGCCCTGACAGGAGTTGAACTGGCAACTTTTGCTTTGTGGGACGATGCCCAACCAACTGAGCCGCGCTGGTTGGGAATAAATTGAAATGTTTTCTTAGCAGGAGGTTCTGGTGCAAATCCCTAGCATATCTAGGTTCTCCCGTGAGAACTGCGTATATTTCAAAGGACAGTTAGATCCCGATGGAGTAAGAGGGGTTTTCTTAATTCTCCTGCTGCTAAGTTACCGAGAACCTCGTGCAACCGACCGTCCTTTTCAGTCTCCAAGAAATAGGTGGCTTTGGGTGCACCGTGGCACAGCCAGAACGTTCCATTACTTCTTGGCTGGCGGTCCTGCTCTCTCCTCCCAATCAGATTCCCAGTCTGCACTGCACCCCAGCACAGCGGACCGGCCACTGCACCGGTCACCTCACTGCCCCCAAGCATTCACCCGCTTTCCTGCTCCTGGCCCTGCGCCGGCTCGAGCCAGCATCGCACACCCTCTCCCCATTCCCTCCCCCTTTCGGATCCTGCACGCTCTTCAACACCTACCTCAGGCCCCACCGAGCCGGGGGTGACATGCTTCCCTATATGTGGGTCGGAGGACTTGTTTGCTGACACCAGATAATTATCAGTAAATGTGCATTCTGCTGTGTGATGCACATAACCTCTTTGAACCTGTCTTAATTTAAAAGCCTCTGAAGTGGTGATTATTGGGTGTGGAAAATACATATTCTTTTTCTCAGGGCATATTATATCTAGTCATTAGTGACCCTCAGTATCGTCCAAGTTGTCAGGCAGTCTCCCAGGTTTGAGTCATGTTTGCCAGCTTTGAGGGCGGGTACCACGGCTTCCCCGTCCCGCACAGCTGGCGAGTTTGGGGTTACAGCACCCATGGCAGGTCCCTTACACCCTGTGTGGATGGGCCTGCCCATGTCACCCCCTTTGGGGCCTCGTGGGAGCCTAGGGCAGCCATCCAGGGGGCAAGGAACATGGCAGGAAGGCCTTTCCAAAATGCTCTCTGAGCTTGGGTCCCCGAGACCTTCGGGAGCATCCCTTTGATCTGGGTCCTCCCATCTCGCCCTCTCAGATTCAGACGGCGCTGCGGCACAAGTCGGAGATCGAGCACCACCGCAACAAGATCCGGCTCCGTGCCAAGCGCCGCGGCCACTACGAGTTCCCGGTGGTGGACGACCTGTCATCGGGCGACACGCGGGAGCGACACCGGGTGTACCGCAGGGCGCAGATGCAGATCGACAAGATCCTGGACCCCACGGCCAGTGTGCCCTCGGTGTTCATAGAGCCCAGGAAGAGGTGGGGCCCCAGGGCGGAGCTGCGGTGGGAGGGCCCGCCCATTTTTAAGGGAAAAGTCTCTGAAAACGAGGCAAAGAGGTCTGTGCAGAGAAAGGCGGTGTAGAGTGGCGGGGTGACTTTGACCCTGCAGGGGCGGCCACCTGTGTGCGGAAGGGCCGCTTTCATTCCCCTGCCCGGACCTCCTGGCCTCAGAGTGTTTCCCTGGGTTCATGTCTCCTGGAAGTCAGCATCCTGAAATGCTGGCCACCCTTCCCCTCCCAGACCTGCCGCTCCCCAGCTTCTCCTCTCAGCCGCCCTCCCCCCCCCCAGTATCCTCACCTCCCAGGCTGGTCCCCCAGGTCGGCGTGGGTGCATGTCTCGTTTCCTGTCCCGCAGCCACCCTCGCAGCTTTGGGTCTCGCCGTCCCCTTTGCCTCTCCAGCTCCTGTCCTCTAACACGTGAATTTTCTTAACCGCTGCTCTCGGTTATGTTTTCTCTGCTCAAAACCCATGCTGGTGCGACCTTTCGCTCCGTTAGCCTGTGGCCTCCAAACCTTCTCCTGCATTTCTGGCCCTCGGCGTGGTCGTGCCGACACCTCGCACCCTCACCCCACATCCCTCCCCATCTGCAGACGCTGTTTGCTTGTCGACGCCCAGCTCAGGCCCCACGTGGCCAGCGATGCATCAGTCACTCACACTGACCGTGCCTGTGTCTGTGCGTCTGTGCGACTAAGCAACATCGTGAGCGTGTACTGCCTCGGCTTGTTCTCTCTTGTTCCTCCTGCGTTCCTATAGTTCGCGCAGGTAGACAGCGAGCTTCCTCTGTGCTGAGACTGTGCCTTGCACATTGTCTTCATCCCGTGGGCTGTTTCCTCCGGCGGCCAGCACGTTGTGGGCGCTCAGGAAATGCTTAGAGTGGAGTTGATAAGCCAGTGGCTGGAAGCGTTATTTCCTATGAAGGGAACCTCTTTGTTTCCCTCCGGCAGCTCTCGGATCAAACGTTCTCCCAAGCCTCGCCGGAAACAGCAGGTCAACGGCTGCCCGGGAGATGCTGAGAAGGACAGGCTTATCACCACAGACAGCGACGGCACTTACAAAAGGCCCCCCGGCGTCCACAACTCTGCCTACATTGGTTGCCCAGTGCGTAACGCTGCGGCTTCCCCCTGGAATGGGAGTGGGGCGGCTCTTTGGGAGGGAAGGGTGCTGCTCTGTGTGGTGCCCTGCCCCGGCTGGGTGGGGAGGCATGTGGGGCAGGGCAGGGAGCGGAAGGAGGGGGGACTTCAGTCATATAAGCCAGGGCTGCTGGGCAAGTCCTCGGGTGACATACCCCACGCTTTTCCTTTCTGTACCCGAGCCTTCTCCTAGGGTTCAGCATGGGCACTTCTCAAGGCTAATTAGAACACAGAGAAAACCACCAGGAAGGTGTTTTTTTTATCCCCCTGGTCAGAGCGTTGTGTGGGTTTCGTGGTGATCGGAGGCATAATTAGGGGTTTGTCCCTCCCTTCTGTTTCTGGAGTGCTAAGGAGGTATTGTGTTTGCTCGTACTATGTACATTTTATTTTACTGGGAGAAAGAGCTTACTGGAAGTTGAGAAACAGGGAATTTAACATTTCTTTCAAACAGAAAGGGCACAGACCCAGCTGCTTGAAGTGTAAAAGGCAGACACAGGCCCCATTGAGTAGGGAAGAAAGAGCCAGCCTCCCCGAGGGGCCGTGGGAAGTGCGGACACAAAGGCCCCGAGACGGGGAGCGCCAGATGTGGGCGCCTGCAGCCTGCGGCCGGGCGCTGGGGTGCGGCCCTGTCTCCTTGCAGCAGACAGGCACCCCTTCCTGCGCCGGAGGCCAGCTCCCACGGCCGTCCTCGTGTGGAGGGAACCGGGCAAAGGCGCCTCCTTAGAGAAGCGGGTAGGCGGTCCCTCCAGGCAGAGCTCATGCAGCCAGGCCTTTAGTTGCATTTTACACTTTGTCTCCTAGATGATACTAATAGCTCACAATACCAGGCGCTAAATATAAAGGTGCCGACATCCACTATGGTGGACACACGAGCATCTGAAAGAACTAGCCCTTTCCTTGGGAGGTTATGTATTTCTAGAGCCCTCAAGACTGACCAAGCCCCTCATCCCTGCTCCTGAGGATTGGAGCGAGTCCACGGAGCTGGCGGTCAACAGTCCCCTTTGCTCCTCAGGAGACCAATGGAGTCATTTCCTTGCCCTGGGAACGAATCCCTGAGGTTGGGGAGCCATTGCCAGCAGTTCTTACAGCAGATGGCGTCCTTGTGCCGCCGCGTTGGACAGGAGGTTGTCTGGGCATCTGCAGCGTTTGGTTTGATCTTGGGGAGGGCGTCCCCTTGGCTTCCCAGGAGAGTCCTGCCGTGAGACTAACAGACAGAGGAAGGGGGAGCATTCTCCCCACTATGCTTCCCAAACCAGCAGGGCTCATGCTCTCAAGGGAATTTGCAGGGGAGCATCTTCAGTCCCCGGGTTTTTTTGTTTTGTTTTGTTTTTGTTTTTAGTACCCTGAGTGCCTTCGCCCAGCGAGTGCCGTGGAGCACGTGCAGGGAATGGCCCGCCCTCCATCCCGTGTTCTTCCGTCCCGCTTGCCTTCATCCGGGCCTCTAACCAGGCCTCTTTCCTGGTGTCCTGGACCGTCCTTTTTCTCCTTGCCTTTTTTTTCCTTTCAGAAAGCGCAGAGGTTTATTCTCCAGCTGGTAGAAAGAAGCCCTTCCCTCGAGTTCACCACCTCATCTCCAACGGCTCTATTTTTTTCCCAAAGCTTTACTAAAAGGAAAATCTTCCTCAGTGGACTTAATTTCTCTCCCTGAAAATTCTGGAACACGTATGTTCGAAGATGGTGCCTTTCTCAGAACTCGCCTAGACATACGTGCTTTTTAATTATCTTAATTTTTTTCACATTTCCCCTCAAAATATCATCTCCTTGAAAACACTGTTCTCCTAAAGTGAAAAAAATATTCCCGGATTCCTTATAACTAAGTTTACTGTTATAACTCAAACCTAGGCAAATGATGGCCATCAGGCCAAGTCCAGCCAAGTCCAACCTCTTTTTGTAAATAAAGCTTTATTGGAACACAGCCATGCTCATTCATTTGCATGTCATCTATGGCTGCTCTTGCAATCAGGGCAGAGTTGAGTTAGTTGCAGCAGATACTACATGATTCAGAAAGCCTAAAATACTTGCTGTCTGACCCTTTCCGGAACAAGTTTGTCAACCTCCGATACAATTCATCATTCAAGCTGGACTCTCGTGAGAGTGAACGGAAACACTTAATTATTGTATGGGGACCACAGGCATAGACCGAGATTGTCCTGGGCCAACCAGCGTGTGTGATCACTCTCTTATAATACCCATGAAATAGGCCCCAGAATACATCGTCTCTGGGGACTGAAGGTAAAAAATAGCTCATATACGTTTCTGAAGAATGATAGATGAACATCTCTCTCACTCGAAGGAAACAGACTCAGTATAACAGAGTTATCAGACGGCGATGCAGGAGACCGGAATTGAAATTCCAGCTGGGCGCTCTTGGAGAGGTAGCTGCGTTCGTAGCTTGCCGCGTTTCATTTTTCAGAAAGCACCACCTGCATGCGGAGTGCTGGGGTGGGTGCTGAGATGAGGAACATGCAGAAAGCCTACCTTGGGCTGCAGGTTCTGAGAGTCTCGCGTGTGAAATGAGGAGGCAACAAGGAGAAAGGACCGGAGGCTCCAACATCGTGGCTGTGTGGCTCTGGGCCTTCTTGGCAAGATTCATGGGGCCGCTGGGCACCCACAGGAACTTTCCTTCCCACCTTCAGAACACGTCGCTTGTTAATAAGAGTTAAAGCTTTGCTAAAGTCAGGGCCCCTAAGGGTGAGATTGGCAATGGCTGTAGCTTTGGACTCTCCCCAGGCAGGTGTCAGATTCCCCCCCGAGCCCCCCCCCCCCCCGCCGTGGAATCCCGGTTTGGGCATGCGGCCGTGTATGTGGCCACAGGACCCGCTTCCTTGTAACGCAGCTACCTTGTCTGCTGCTGGAACCACCACCAGGAACATCACTTCTGTCCCGGGAGAGACCCTCTTACGTAGAAGCAGGATGAGTTTCCATTTCTCCCCCAGGAACTGTTGGCTGGTGGCATACTGCAGACCACACATTTCCATACCAGTTGCACCTCGAGGAAAACCAATAATGGGGGAAGGGCTCGCCTGTGGCCCTTCTGTCCGCTTCAAAAGAAAAGGAACACAGAGTTTATTCAGTGCTGTGTTCATCAACCAGGGATCCCCTTTGGGGCCCAGAATGCTTACTTGGATTTCCTAGATGACACATGTCACTTGGTAGAGCCTTTACCAGGATGTTGCTGTTGTGGCAAAACAGATGCACAGGACCAGGGCGGGGAAGCACCTGCCATATGTCAGGTGGCCAGCCAGAGCCTCAGATTCTGCCAGAAGAGTCCAGAAATCTGTGTTTTAATACAGCGTTTTCAGATTTTTACAGTTAGTGGCTAAGTATGTTTTTAAAAACTCGGTGTGGGCCAAGAAAAGCCGGCCTGTGGGCTGTTTGTGGGTTTGCCAGGTTGTAGAACGGTTTTCTCCCTGTTTGGCGCTCAGCAGCTGCTGCCCTGAAGCGTTTGGCGCTGGCGGGGGTCAGTCCTGATCATCTCCTGGGCGGGCCGTAGGCATTAGGAAGCGTTTTCCAGACCGTTGGCCGGGAGTCAGGATGTGCCTGTGGAGGATGGTTTTCTTGGTGAGAGACTCAGTGATCCAAGCAGATTCGGGAATGTCTCCCTTGGGCCCTTCAGCAGGGTGATCCAGCCAGCTGAGCTCAACCGTGGACCAGCAGGACGAGCAGAGCATTGCAGACAAAAGGCGTCCTCCCTCCCTCACAGATGGTCCAGGGGCCCCAGCCTGCCCTGGGGACCCTCTTCTTTCTTCATTGTCCGTGGGTGTAACCGGGACGTTTGGGCGTCCAGAGCTGCTGAGACCTGAAAGACTACTTTCTCCGTTGGTCCCCTGCTTTGTCTGTGACAGTTTATCTAACTGTGTACGATGACATTTTGCTCATAAGGAAGTATCAGAAGATTAAAAGAAAAAACAACCCTACTTACACCCTTGCCTCTTAGACAGTGGGTACGGAAGATAATTTAAACCTTTCTTGCTGAGTCATGTTATCCAGCCATACCTCCATTTTAAAGGCAGTTTCTGAATAAATAATTCCTATTTATTGTTGTAAACTGGTGCCGTAATAGGTATTAACATTATTTACACACATAGTTGAAATGAGGTGGCAACTTTGAACTCTCTTGGGGGTGTGTAGAGTTTTTTTTTCCTACTGTTAATAGTTGGCGGACTGCTTTAGTTTTTGGTTTCTGTAGCTGTGCAAAGTTGACCAGGTATTGTAGTAAGTAGACCCTTGAGACATCAGTTTTCATTACTTAAGGGCTTTGAACAAAAACGCATGCTTTCAGGTACTGAAATGCATTTCACAGAGTTGTATGAGTTTCGCCGGACAAATGATTGTTGACCGTTTTCCTTTTTTACCTTTATTCCTGATTCAGACTTTTTTTTTGCACCCTTGAGAGCTAACACGCTTTCCTTGGCTGTCATCTTACAAATTCTTATGGGAAATCTTTCTCTCCATGTCAGTGAAAATCGCTCAATTCCATTCTGGCCTAGGGAGAGCTTTGTTTTCAGGTTGCCACGATGCTTGTGTCTGATCCTCCCTTCCTTTGCTGTGTCACCCCTGTAGTCCGACCCTGACCTCCCGGCAGACGCGCAGACGCCGTCTTCTGCTGAGCTGGGCCGCTACCCGGGCCTGCCCTTCCCGGCCCCCCAGTACGTCCCGCCCCAGCCGTCCATTGAGGAGGCGCGCCAGACCATGCACTCCCTCCTGGATGATGCCTTTGCCCTGGTGGCCCCCAGCAGCCAGCCAGCCAGTGCTGCATCTGCAGGCTCCGGGGTCCCAGCCGGCCTGCCCGTGAACAGCACCCCTTCCCGGGAAGAGAGACGAGCCACGCAGTGGGGGTCCTTCTACAGCCCAGCTCAGACGGCCAACAACCCGTGCAGCGTAAGTATGGGCCTTCTGGTGTTCTCTAGCCTGGAGCTTTGTAGATTCTTCCCCTCCCAGTCTTTCCACTGTGTTAAACACCCGTGGGAGCTGTCGCTGTCTTGCACCAGGATTATGGGGAGAACTTCCGACTATTGTCTCTCTGCTCTGGTCTTGAATCTAGGATGTCGGGGCGGTGGCTGACGAGTGAAATGCTGTCTATTGGTGTTGACCGGGCCTACACGAGATGAGCCTCTGGGTGATGGGAGGTCTCGTATCGGTTACAGGTGTGCAACACGGTGGTTAGACAGTCATATACTGTACAAAGTGTTCCCTCTAATATTTTCCATACCCACCTGGTACCACACGCAGTTATTACAATATTGTTGATTGTAATCCCTGTGCCCTACGTCCCCAGGGCCGTTCTGTGACTACCAATCCGTACTTCTCAGTCCCTTCCCCTTTTTCGCCCAGTCGCCCAGCCTCCCTCCCCTCCAGCAACCATCAGTCTGTTCTCTGTATCTATGAGTTCATTTCTATTTTGTTGGTTTGTTTATATTGTTCATCAGATTCCACATGAAAGCTAGGTCATACGGTATTATTTGTCTTTCTCTGACTGGCTTATTTCACTGAGCATAATACCCTCTAGGTCCATCCATGCTGTGGGAAATGGTAGTATTTTGTTCTTTTTTATGGCCAAGTGATATTCCACTGTGCGTATGCTTCACGGCTTTTTTATCCACTCCTCTGCTGATGGGCACTTGGGTAGCTTCCATGTCTTGGTTATCGTAAGTAATGCTACGGTGAACGTAGGGATGCATGTCTTCTTTTGAATTAGTGCTTTGACTTCTCGCTTTCTGACTTGAACTTGTTTGCTGCTGGCCCCTACATGTCACCGCTCTCTGCTCCCAATGCTCCTTGCATTTTCCGTGAAGAAATCTGTGGCCATCTTCACGTCCTCCCTTTCTTAGAGGGGGGGCTGCACGCGCCTGATCTGCTAGGAAGCCTAAATAGTTCCTGTCACTTAATAAGTTTTCATTCCCCCCCTTCCCCCCGAGTAGCCAGTATTCAATTTATCTTCAGAGTCAACCATTTCATTCAGTTCAGGAAAACTTTATTTTAGTTCTGCAGTAATTTTCTTACTCTATTCCATTTATTGGAATCAAGGGTAGCATCTTTGTCGGTTTTCTCTATCTACCACTTTCTCTCTTAATTGCTTTTGCTTTTGTCCTTTTTTCTCTGCCTCTCTGCCTTCGTTGTGATTCTCAGGGGCCTTTTCTCTGTGACATTCATTTGATTTTAAGCCACGTCTATGCTTTCCCCTGCTAGTTGATTTCTTAGAGTCACAATGGCACGATTTTGGTCCTTAAATTATTTCCACCATCTACGGGCTCCCATTTCAGGTCATTTTGTTGTTTTATCATGTCATTGTTGAAGGTAAAAAAAAAAAAAAAAAAAAAGAATTGCTATAGAATTTTTATAGTTCAAAGTACTCATAGAGAATGGGACTGCTACTTGCATTTTCTCCCAGACTGGGTTGTCTTTTGTGGACGTTCGTTTTTGGAACTCGCGTTTGTTTGTTCGTTCATTCACTTACTTGGTGGCTGTAGCATGTTCTCAGAGCTGTCGTGCTATTGTCTTTGCCGTTAGGACAGGCAGGTCTTTCCTAACTTCACTGTCATTTGCTGGGATGTGGGCAGATTCACCTTTGTATTTTTCTTACTTTGTTTGGGACCTGTTTTGTGCTTGAGGATTGCTTTCCGTCCGTGTTCCTGGAGCCTGGTGTCATGGAGGATGGGGAAGGGCAGGGCCCGGTGGGGGCGGGGCCGGCCCTCCTTGGGACTTTGTGCCCTGCCGGCTCTTGGGTGGTCTTGTCGCACCGACCCTGTCCTGCCCTGCAGCCACGCCACGCACTCAGCGTGCACCCCAGTGAGCTTCCGTTCCTTCATCGTCAGACGCACCACTTGAAAGGTGGGGCAAGACTTGGTGGTCCTTCCTGCTTCTCCTGACGTCCTGTTGTCCTTTTAGGGATTTCTGATATCTGAGCTTTTCCTTAATTCCTCCCCTCCTTTGCTCTCCAGTACTGCCTTTGAACCCCTCAGTCACCGGCTTTCCAAATGGGAAGGTAATTCTGCATATTCCGGGGCTGGAATATGCAGAATTAGGAGCCACATTGTGCTGCCAGAATCTTTCGGTTTTTTTTCCCTTGGCCACCACTTTTTGCAGCTTATGATGTGATCCTACTCCGTTGACCTGTGTGGGTTCTGCTGATGAATTTCAGCAGCAGTCTCTGACAGGTTTGTAGGTGTTGGAGGTGAATGATTCTGCAATAATGCTTTAAAGTGTCACCTCAACTAAGAATTTAAACCCGGAGCACGATTTTTATAAATGTCCTTATTGAATGGTTTTTTTCATCGTGGATGTCACCCTTCTGTATTTTGATGAGAATGATAGTTTGATGTAGTAGAAAATGAGAATCGTTGGTTGTATCTGTGCATATCCAGCGTAATTTCGACATCTCTATGAGTTGGTTGTGAAGGTGCTGTTGGTTGCCAGGAGGAGCTCGGTCACCCTTTGTTTGCTTCTTCTGACCACACCCAAACTACAGGAGTGTGGGTGCCAAAGTGCCTTCCGTTACCTCGTGAACCTTGACTTGCTGTCTGGCGACATTTTTGCTCCTTTCTGCCGCTGTGAGCTTGTTAGTTATGCATTGGTGAGGCAGATTGCCGGTTAGGTAGTATTTCTGCTTCTCTGAGTAGAGCTGACCTCCCACTGAACTTGTCCGTTCGGTGGCAGGTGTGGGCACCCATGCTAAGACGTTTACAAGCAGGCTCATGCCAGACCCGTTAACCATTTGGTGCACCTCTCTTGATCTGTTGGACGGTTCTTCAAGAGAAGGGACATGTTAAATCGTGACTTGTATTGACCTAGCTGATCAAAACCTTCAAATTCTATTTTGTGCCTCAAACTTTTACACAGGCAGGACCCATTTGAAGTAAATGCCCACCATTCTGTCTACGGCAATTTTTTCTTACGAAAACCTTTTCGCTGGGGCACACAGTATCTAGAAAAATAACCTTTTCTGACTACAATAGAGTTGAAGTGTCCAGCGCTGCAATAATAAAACACAGAATGGACAGCTGTTCCTCACCGTTTTCCTTTTAGTTTATCTCATATTAGACCCCCCCCCCCAACATCCTGACAGATAATCTGCTAAGCCTGGATCTTTTTTTTGTTTTGCACGGGAATAGGTTTTAAAAATCCAAGCTGTACTGAATAGTCTCTTCCACTCTCACTCAAATTTCCCTTTAATTGTTATTTAGAAAGACAGTGTAAGCTTCTTTTCCTTGTATTCCTCCCTCCTTCCACCCCCTCCTTGGCCCATTTTATCTCGGCGGGGGAACTCTACAGTGTTGAGATCTCTCTCTCTGCCACGGAGACGGGAACCGGGAGGGTCAGAAGGCGAGGGAGCCGATCACTGCTCCATGTCTGATAATGCCTCTGGAGCTGGGTGAGGCATGGGGCCCGTTCTGTCTGTGGGGTAAGGAACCGGGCCGGGGAGGTCAGGCAGCTTGGCCAGTCGTCTGACTCCCGAGCCATCTACATTTTCGAGACAATAGAAATGGAACTAAGGACGAAAGTTCAGGGTTGGGAAGCATGGGCAGTGCGGTGCGGTTGGTAGTTAGGAACTTGGCCTTTGGAGTCAGAAAGATGAGTTTGGAGGAAATCGCTTCCCTTCTTTGTGAGTCGCTTTGGTCTGCAAAACAGCGGCAGTGAGCCCCGTTCTGGGGTTCCCGTGGGCCTAAGCTCGCGCTTACGTTGCGCCTACTACCGAATACTAATTCGGTGAATGGCAGCTTGTGAAAAGAAAAAAAGATCTAATGTTAGAGCAGGTCCGGAAACAAGGCTGACTTAGTAACTGAACTCGGAGCTCGATCCTGGACAAGCAAGGGGTTCAAACTGACTAGAGTTGGGGGCACTCTGTCCAGACTTGCTGTTCTGCTAAATGACTGGATTCCAAAATAATGATTCACAGTCGTTGAAATACTGAGATGGGAGTCTTGTGTGTGTTAGGGTTAGGGTATGTTGATCTCATGAGGAATGCAGCACAGGTATGTGTAGATGGATGCATGCTTCTTTAAAGCGGAGGCTGTATGGTGTTAGTCAGAGAGCACCTGGCGAGCTCACGTTAGCTCCAGGAAAGAGAGCTGATTGAAGGATATGGAGGCATCTTCCGGAACTTCAGAGCAAGGAGCAGGGCTGGGCCTCCTGGAAACCAGAAGACGGCCAGAAGCCGAAAGTGCTCACTTCACGTTTAAGAGCCTGATTTCTGGTTCCTTATATTCTTTCTCGTTTTACAACATGCTCCAGCATCCGAATTGTGGCGTTTCTTCAGTGTATTTGAATTGCTACTGGCCACCCGTAGAATCAGGTCCCTGTTGTGACTGAGGTTGATAGAGTCACTTGTCATAAAAGTGGGCCACTCCCGGTCTGCCTTTGTAGCAGAAGATCCTGATTTATTGAGAATGAGCCTGTAAGGAGGATCAGGCACAGAAATCCTATTATTTGTATTTTCACTAAAGAAAGAAAGGTCTAGAAATTAGGTGTGTGCTTTTTGAAGTCTGGGAGCCCAGTTTTCCAGATAAACTCCTGGCATGACCTGATGGCAGAGTGCCCCGAAAGCATGCCGACTTTTTATGAGAAAATAATTCTCGTGAAAGTTGATCCCGTAAACCTGAATTTGTAAGTTGGCTGTTGTCGCCTTCTAATAAGCACTGACTGTTAATCTTCATCTTCCTTTGGATTTCTTCCAGAGATATGAAGACTATGGGATGACGCCCCCAGCAGGCCCATTGCCAAGGTAAACTTTTCAGGAGAAAATGGATTAGGACTTCCTCATGTAGGCCGGTTTTTAAAAAATTCAATTCTCTAACTCATTTTCGTAGCTAATGTGAGCAGATGCAAAACTCTTGAGCTGCTTTTTCTCAGTCTAACCAGAAGAGGAGAAAAAAGTTAGAAGCGAAGTTCTGCAAACAGCGATGCCAGACCAAGTAATTCACAGAGGACAACTAGTGGGAAAAGTTAGACAAGATTTTAAAGTAAAAATACAAAACCCAGAGAGCTAACAGGACAGGGAAGTGGTATGGGGCCAAGATCTAGCAAATCCAGAGAGACGGCCCTGCCTTTGGGGCCGCTGCCTCCCAAGGGCACCTGCTGATGTTGGGGGAGGTGGCTGAGAAGCTGAGCAAAGCTTTTGACAGACTCATGGGGCTGGGAGGACTAGGAGGGCAGGTCCCTGTAAACCCCGAGGGTTTGGGTTCAGACCCTTAGGGGTTCTTCCTTGGAGTCAGGGTTAATGGAAAGTAGATGGGTCCTTACAAGAACTAAACCTCAGCTTCCTGTGATCTCAGGCCCTGATTGGTTGAGGGGACCAGACATTGCACATCCTTCCAGCTGCCTGGCTGAAACAAACGTGATTCTGCTTCACAGGAAGATGATACCATATTAGGCTTCCCATCACCCTTATTGTTTTGCAGGAGGTCGAACACACAGACAGACACAAACAGCCTGGCATAAGTGTCAAGATTGGATTTGAAAAACGACACTTGGCTTGTAAGAGACAGGAGAATACAGAAAGGATAGGAAATGCGGCCAACATTAATCAACTTGACCTACCTGACATGTATAGAACACAACCGAATAACCACAGAATACACATACTTTTAAAGCACAAGATTTAAAAAATTTTACCGCTTGCTGGGCCATAACAAATCTTAACAAATTTCAAAGAATTAAAATTACTCAGAGTGTATTTGCCGAGTACAGTAAAATTCATTAGAAATCAATAATAAAAGATAATTAGAAAATCCCTATATGTTTGCATATTAATCAGTACCCTTTCTAAGTAACTGTGGTATGCTGAAGAAATCACATTCTTGGAAATTAAAATGTATCTTGAAATGAATAATTAATGAAAATACAACATATCAAAAGTTGTGGGATGCATTGAAAGCCACGTTTAGGAGGAATTTGATGTCTTAAATGCATATATTTGAAAAGAAAAGAAAACAGCTGAAAATTAATCATTTAAGCCTCCGTTTCAAGATGTTAAAGAAAGATACAATTAGAACTAAAGGAAGGAGAAGGGAGGAATAATAAAAATAAGAATGGAAATCAGCAAAATGGAAAATCAGGGCCATAATAGAGAGGCTGAAAGAAACCGCAAGTTCTTGGAAAAAGCTAATAAAATTGATAAACCCTTGGAGAACTTGATCAAATCTTTAACATTATCAGCATGAGAAATTAAAAAGGACCCATCAGCCCAGATATTACAGAAATGAAAATGACCTTAACAGATTTTTACAGGATTTTCTGAACATATTTTTATTAACAAACTTGAAATGGAAAAATTCCTCAAAAGGGGAGACCTGAATGGTCAGACAACTATTAAAGAAACTAAAATCATCATGAAAATTCTTCTCACAAAGGAGACTCTGGGCCCAGGTGGCTTCAGCAGTGGATCCTGCTGAACGCCGAGGGAAGAAAAGATGCCGAGTCGCCGTGCAGAGTTTTCTGAACAGTAGAAAAGGAGACCGGCCTAACCTTCATGCCAAGGACGACACAAGGCCAAGGTCATTGCAGGAAAGGAAACATTAAAGGCCAGTTTTACTCATGCACACAGATGCAATGAACTCAAAGCTAAATATTAGCAAACGTATCCAGCAATATGTACAAGTGGATTTATTCCCGCGCTGCAAGGGCGAGTTAGTATTTAAAAAAAAATCAATCCATGCAGTTCGCTCCTTTGAGTAGAATAGAGGAGGAAACTCTTTTTGTTTCAATAGATGCAGCATTCGATAAAAACTTAACATCCATTTATGGTAACAATCTTGGCAAACAAAAACTAAATACAAACTAATCTAATAAAAGTTATTAGATGTAAAAATGTAAAAGATTATTAGATGTAAAAATGTAAAATGTAAAAAGTTCTTCCTCTAACATCAGGAGCAAGACAAAGATGTCTGCTGTGTTACTTTTATTAACTGCACTGGGGAACCTATCTAGTGTAAGTAATAAGGCAAGAAAAAGAAAGATGAAGGAATTCAAAGAAAGAAATAATACAGTACTATTCACAAGTGATACAACTTTGTAGTAGAAAAATCCCAAAATGTCAATATATAAATTGTTAGAATGACAGAAATTTAGCAAGATGGCTAAATAGCAAGCTAGTTAAATTATGGGGTGGCTGGATACAAGATCAGTTTATAAAAATCTGTTTTATTCATGTTTATGAGCAATAGGAAGAAAATAGCAAAATTTAAAGATACTATATAAAATACCATTAAAAAATATAACAGACCTGAGAATAAATATAACCAAACTTATTCAAGGTCTCTAAAGAAAGCTGCTCATTGATTGGACACTCAATATTTTTAAAATGTCAGTTCTCCTCAAGTGATTGATAGATTCATTGTAATCCTGTTCAGAATCTCAGTAGTTGTTGCTTTTTTAATTCGTGGAAACTGACAAGCCGATTCTAAAATTTATGTGGAAATGCAGAGGACCAAGAATATCCAAGACCTCTAAGAAAGAAGAATATGATGTTAGGACTATTCTAAATATTAGAAATTACTGTCAGGTAATTAAGACAGCGTGGTATTGCCGTGAAGCTAGACCAGCAGGATGACTGCAAAGTCTGTAAACAGACCTACACATGAGTGGACAGTTGATTTATTAAGAAGAAGGAATTGCAGAAAAACAATCTCAGAAATTGTAGTCAATTGTCCTTCACTGACCAGGGGTCACCCAGAAATAGGAATGCTCTGTCTGCTTCCTCTTTCTTTTTTCTATTAGTTTTCTGTGTGCTCCCTCATTTTCAGAGGGGTTTGTTTTATTTCTCAGCAACTGCACCGCCCCCCGCCCCCCCTGCCCAGGTGCTGCTTTGTGGTCCCAAAACAGCACAGGCAGAGGGACCACGTGGGGCTCAGGTGATCCAGGGGAGAGGGAATGACATCGGACCATGTGATCTGGTTCACACAGTTCAGTTCCAGCTTATACCTGTTGTCCAGCGTAATTATTAATAACTTCCACTCTCCAAAGTGTTCTGGTTTGGGTGATCAACTTCACGGTCACCCAGGTTAAAGGAGTCCAGAGTATTTGGATCACACTGACTGACCTGAGCGCACACTTCAGGATAAAAGGGCTGCAGAGGTAGGCAGGAGGGGGCTAACTGACTGGGGTCAGGTGGAAATCAGGAAGTAGAAGGTGAGAGCTCGTTCATGGGTGGACCATCCAGAGGATGTAGGGAGGTTAGGTGAGCCCCAGGGTGCAGACTTACCTTGCACTAAGCTTCACATCTGCCAGATGTCTCTCTCTGAGGTCCACCTGAAATGGCAGCAGTTATTCAAAGAAAGGAGTGCAGAGGGCCTGCCTGGGTTTTGGCTGCTGAGATACTCTCCAGGAATAACACTGAGCAGTAGGGGCGAGTCAGCCACTGTCTTACGGAACCGGCTGGAGCTGTTGAGTACTGGTTGACTGTTATTTGCAAAGAATTGCCCTTAGACTACCCTCTTTTTTTAATTCTTGAATTTCTTTGGAGGGGTGGTTCTCAAGCAGGATTCTGAGAGCCGTGGAGAGTCCTTGCAACCCTTTCAGGGGGCCCAGCCCATGAGGTCAAAACTATTTTCCTAATAATACTAAGATGTTATTTGATCTTTCTTGTTGTGGTGAGCGCAAATGCTGGTGCCTTCGTGTCAATCAGAACAGCACCAAGTGGTTCAAGTTACCGTATTCTCACCGCTGCACAATCACCATTTTCAAAAAAAATAAAAATAATAATGCCAGTTTGATGTTAGCATGTCCTTGATGGTGCAGTAAAAGGGATTAATTTTATTAAACCTAAACCCTTGAGTCTTTAATAGTCTGTGTGACAACAGAGGAAATACATACGAAGCACTTTGCTGAACGTGGAGTTTTGAAGGAAGCGCTGTGTTCTGGCGTGCGACTTGAGAACTGAACTAACTGCCGCCACCTTTTCGCCTGAACCAGCAACTGGCAGGCATCCTCGTTCAGTCGTGGGCGTCTGGCAGACACTGTCTTGGAAATGACTGAGGTGGGCCTGTCACTTCAAGAAAAACAATGACAGTATCTGTTGCCAGTGATAAAATTGAGCTGTCAAGTGAAAAATCAGAGTTTTGGAAACTTGCGTCCACCGCCGTGAACTTGACAGTGTCCTAGTCCTTCAAGACTCCACTGATGAGCTCGGTGGTGATGTTAATAAGTGTGATTTTTTTTAATACCAAAAAAATGTATCAATATCTAGAAAGTCTGTAGAACACAGTGAACTAATATTTTCCAAATGACCATGCCATAAAATCATGTGTGGGTCCATTCAAAGTGCAAGATAGACCAGTGGGTTTTAATCTGACAGACTACGGAAAGTTTTGTTGGTATTGTTTCATAGTCCACATTGCCACTAACCCTTAAAAAAACTTTGTGGAGTTTTGGCGTGGTATTGAAGAAGAATATTTATCTGAAATACATTTAATATTGTTACTTTAAATGTATTTTTAAAATAGTATTTAGCAATTTCTCAGTTTTAATTTCAAACACAGTATCTATAGATATAATACACATAAATAAAAGTGCTTGGGAATCCTCAGTATTTTGTGTGAATGTAAGGAGATTCTGAGGCCAAAAAGTTGAAGAACCACTGCTTTTGAGCACTGGTTTTCAGCCTCGATGAACTTCAGGCTCATCAGTGGTGCTTTAAAAACTACCGTGTCTGGGTCCCACCTCTGGAGATCCTGTTTGAACTTGTCTGGGGTACAGCCAGGGCATTGGGGCTTTTAAAAGCTCCCCCAGGTGATGCCAACGTGTCTCCAAGCTTGATAACTGCCGCTTTAGTCAGACACCGGAGGTGAGCCAGCCCTAGAACTTGAGTGCACCTTCTTTGGACCTGTAAATCATAGCATTTCTTCTTCCATCATCCTGCAGAGACTTTTCAGGCGTCAGCTAATACCGACCTGAGGCCAGGAGACTCAACAGTGAGCAGGTAGAAAATGGATAATGAGTCAGTAGACTGATAGGTCTTATTTTTCCAGGGGGCTGAGGGTGCACCTAATCAAATATGAGAGCCAGGTACAGTGTGGTCCTGATGCTTGGTGTGCTTTGCCTTCAGACCCGGTTTTAGCCCCGGTTTGCTGCAGTCTTCAGAGCTGGTGCCTCCTGAGCCCCAGCAGCCTCAGGCATCCGCTGAAGCCCCGTTTGCTGCCCGAGGGATCTACTCTGAGGACATGCCATCGGTGGCCCGGCCTCGGCCTGTCGGGGGTACCACAGGTATGTACCGTATTTAGCTTGCATTTCCGAACCGGAGGACGCCTGCTTTTTGGCTAAATTCTGGCGGAGTGCACTCTAGACTAGCCAGGGTATCAGCGTCCCAGGGTTCAGCCTCTTCCGTTGGTAGGAGCTGCTTTCCCCGTGATCCTGGTGAGATGCAGGGCAGGGGAGGTGGGAACACAGGGAGAAGCAGAGATCCCAGGGCTGATGCCCACTGATTCTTTCCTGAATCAGCATCTCAACAGCGTCCCTTGGCCTGGAATTCATAGCACACTTCTTCCAGGGAAAGCAGTTCTAAATTCTTAGAGTTAAACTGAACGATCTATTTCTGAGCACTTGTTCTGGCATTTAAACAGGTATTTGTTTTAAAGTGAGCACTTTTGCAGCTTGTAAGAAGCCACTCTAAAAGTTGCTGGACGGTGATTGGGAGGAAGTTTTTGTTTATTTGTGGGAGGGTACAACCACTGATTGCTTCCTGAGCCTCACCTCCCTCATTTTGCCCGCCTTTCTACCTTTGTTAATATGATCATCTTCCCTTTTAAAATTTTCTTGTCATTTTTCTTCATGCCTCTGTGCCTGAGTCCAGCTGTCTTCTGCCTGCTGCCACACACGAGGCCTGGGGGAAGCTCTGGCCATGTGGAACTGTTTTAGTTCCTTTCTGTCCTTCTTTCCAGCCCTCATTAAAAGAACAAGCTTAGTGTCATTTGTGGGTAACCAGTGCAGCCCTTTACTTACTACTTCAACAGTGAAAAGTCACTTTCTCCAAAGTGTTCTTCTAATTCATGGTCAGACCTTTAAGTATTTGCACACAGCTTTTCTTTACTTTTAGTATTTAGGTTTCCTTTAATTACCTGTTGAAATTCAAATAAAAATCAACACCATAATATCTCCATAAAGGAAATACAAACTCTCAGTGTATGTTTTTAAAAGAACATAGTTCAAAGTGTCTAATTTCTGGAAATTTTGAAGCCAGAGAGAAAAAAAGCTGTGTTAAATTTTTTTGTTTCAGAAAATTCTAATTGTAGCCCGACTGGTGTGGCTCAGTTGGTTGAGTGTCATCCCACAAAGCAAAAGGTCACTGGTTCAATTCCTGTTGGGGCACATGCCAAGGTTGCGGATTCAGTCCTGTTTGGGGAGTGTATGAGAGGCAACCAATCGATGTTTCTCTCCCTCCCTTCCCCTCTCTCTAAAAATATATATGTATATATTTTTTAAAATTCTAAAAATCAGAATCAGTTGATTTGAGAAAAATATGCATAATTTGGTTTACTAATAATAGTGTAATATTTAGTATATTTAATGTAAAAATACAGGATTTTTTAAAAAAGATTTTATTTGTTTATTTTTGGAGAGAGGGGATGGAAGGGAAAAAGACAGGGAGAGAAACATCAGTGTACAGTTGCCTCTCATGTGCCCTGTTGGGGACCTGGCCTGCATCCCAGACATGTGCCCTGACTGGGAATTGAACCAGCGACTCTTTGGTTCACAGGGTGGCACTCAGCCCACTGAGTCACACCAGCCAGGACCAGGATGTTTTTTTAGACCACAATTAAAATTTAGGGATTAAATCTCTTTTCATGTATTCATTTTTGTTTCTTTAGAAAAAGAGCTCAAACCACCTGTATTTTTGAGATGCATGTCACAATTTGAGATAATGAGGAGCCTCAGAATTTTGGTAAAGAGAAATAATGTTTCATGAACTGAGTGTCCTCAATAATGACATCTAGATAAGAAGCAAACGTATTTTCAGAAAATTAGTTGAGAAGAAAAGAAAAAAAAATACATTTGTCTTAAAGTCTCCTGGGAGTTTTGTATTAATATTTGAACCCAGAACAAATTCTCATCAGGTTGAGTAGATGCTTGATGTTTGAGGGATTTATCCTGAGATCTTATAAATCTTCAAATTTCAAATGCTGCTATACCTTACACTTGATTTCCCTACTTGGTCCAACAGAAGTGTAAGTGGACCAGCTACAGGACCCCCTGCAGACCCACAGGGAGAGACACTGCTGGCGGGTGACCAGCAGCACCCAGCATGCTGAGCCGATTCCTGCCTGGCAGTTGGCTAGTCTTCCTCACCTGTGTACTTGAGATGCTACTTTGTACCCCCAAATTACAGATTACTGTTTTATGTGTCACCAAACGTCATCTCATGAGTTGTTGATACCACGAAAGCTGTATTCGTGGATGTTGTTCAGCGTTCCTAAAGCCTGCGTGTAGTTGAAGATGCTGAGCTCTTGTAGAGCTCTGCGGGCTCTGAAAAATCCTCAGAGTCCTCACGCATCTAACTGTGTTTTATTACAAGGGCTCAAAGTCACTCTTATTCCCCCATTCATTCCTTCACCCTCCTTTTTGAAGACTGAGGCTTCAAGAAGAGGAGGGGCCATTGCATGTCAAATGATGTTTTTTGCTGTTTTCTGATTTCTGGAGAATATACACCTTTACAATGCCATCAAGAAACGAGATTAAGCCAATTGCAAATTTGCAATAATTGATGGGCAATTATCCATGGTCTCCTGGGCAGTTTTTGGATTTTGTATTGTCTGTCCGTCTACTAAACAAATAGCGCAGCCTGACACCCTACAGGGTTTTCCATGCCTTACAGGTGCTGTGCTTCGCAGTGAGTCTCATATCTTCTGTTAATTGCTGCCTAGCACATACTCCAAACAAAATTCAGACCCATTCACTTTTAATCTACGAGAATACAGAGATCACATGCATGAAACAATTACTGAGGACGTTATTTTCTAATACTTTCTAATGATGGGTTAAATTGTGTAAAAATTTGTAGTGGAAAAACATGAATATATATTAGAAGAGTTCCCTTTCTGACTATGTAAAATTATCAAATGTGTGTATATCTAAAAATTTACCAAAAACAAAAGGAAAATAGTACCTAGGGAAGATTTGCAGCAGGTATGACCTAGAGGTATTTTTATTACAGAGAATGGCTCATATAGATTGATAAATGGACAGACCTCAAAGGACAAGAAAGATAAATGCTCAAAATATAAGAAGAAAATGCCTAAAAAAATATGTGTGTACCATATGAAAGTACATAAAATGAAAACCACTCAGTTTTGAAAATGATTCCATTTGACATGCAAATTAAAACTGCGATGAGGCCCCATTTCGACCATGGGATGGTTTTCATAATCGATGAAATGGTGTGCTGAAACTAGCACCTGGTTTCGTTACCTGTACAATGGGGATAATACTAGTACTTACTTCCTATGGTTGTTTTGATGATTGAAGAAGATAACAGACATCAAGTCCTTCGAGCAGTGCCTGGCACATGAGGAACTTTTAATAAGTATGAGCCGCCATTATTATTATTATTACCATTATGTTATTTCTGGTGTTCGTGTAAATCATTAGACTTTTGGAAAGCAGCTTGGCATGGACATAAGGAGCTTTTGATTTGGCAATTTCACTTCTGGAAATCTGGGCGGCCACTCCCCAGAGAAATGCACCATATTGGAGAAAAACTACGTGTGCAAAGAAGTTTATCAGAGTATTATTCACCAACAATTGTGAGCTCCCTAAATACCCAGCAGGAAGGGCCTCAGTGAGGAAATCGTGTAGCGACATAAAATGAAGAGCTCAAAAGAGCCAGCGAAAGGGAATTTAGTTTTCCGGGTTGCCTCCTTTGTGTTTGCTGCTTGACCTACTTTATCTCTTTTAATCCTTGAAATAACACTATGAGGTAGATTTATTTTTGATCCCACTTGAGAAGTGAGGCATTGAGGCTCAGCGGGAGTGATAGCCGGTGCCCAAGGTCACGGGGCT
Organism: Glossophaga mutica; assembly: GCA_039655065.1. Lineage (NCBI taxonomy): Eukaryota > Metazoa > Chordata > Mammalia > Chiroptera > Phyllostomidae > Glossophaga > Glossophaga mutica. The sequence goes on from CM077313.1 coordinate 11,247,928, forward strand.
GGTCGCTGGTCGGTGGCTAGAATGCAAACCCGGCTTGTTGGGCGTGATGCCCACGTCGGATCATAGGGGATGCCTGTGTGTTGTGTCGTTAAGTGAACAAAGCAAGATACAAATATGTGTCTGAAATACAATTTCAACTACCATCCCCGTGTTAACAGGAAGGTGTTCTTTTCTCCCTGTGCTGTTGCCTGAATCTGTAAATGGTGGTGAACACTGTGCTGAATTTATGTTCTTTGCAAGATTCTCTTAAACCGTATCTGTTGGGCAAACAGAACCCGTAGCCCTGATCGCTGCAATCCTGTTATCAATCTTCACTGACTGGCAAGGTTGCCTGCAGACTGCACTGTTCCGACAAGAGCCCAGAAGGGTTTTTTTTCCTGACCTTTAGTTTTTAGTTTTTACTATATATCCAGATGAAACCGTGGAGGAGTTCTTTTTCAAAAAAATGTATTTGATTAAGGGAGGCTGTTAATCAGACAGCTGGAGGAGGAGGGGACTTGAAGCCAGAGAGGACCACCCGCTCTTACTGCTATGAAATCCTGGAACCCTTGGAGGGCCAGTTTGAACATCCCTGATGATCCTAGGGGCGTCTGGTAATAAGTACTTTTATTTCACAGTGCTTAAAGATCACTTTTTTGGTCCCCCTTAGTCTGCAGAATAGGGATATTGCCTCATGCCAAAAGTTGATGGGGAGAACAATACGTTGGCTAAAGCCCGCTCTTCCCAGCCACACGAGGCTACGGCATGTGCGAATGTAGGGGAAGGAGCTCGTAAGACGTCCCGACTTTGCCATCAGTACAGCTCTCCCGTGAGGTTGGGTGGGCGGCTTTCAAGTTTTGATTGTGATATAGCCGAGTTACGGAAACACTGTGAATATAGTGAAAATATACTTTCACATTCTGAATTCAAATAAATATGCATGCTGCCTTTAAAGCAAAAAAGCAGATTGTGTTTTGGGCTCCGTGTGAATCTTGAAGCCACAAGCAAGAAGGAGCCAGGTTTTAGCTTCTTTATGGCTCCAAAACCTTTCCCTCCTTTCTTCTTAGTGAATAAGAGTGTCTTTATTGGCAACCTCTGCAGAAATTAATGGAAGGGCCATCTATTTACACTGTTTACGCCCAGTCCTTTGGTGTCTAGCCAGGGAAATAAGACCACTGACATCAGCCGCTGTATTAAAAGGAAGTAAAAGCCTGCAAACCAAGAAGCTCACGGTCTGGTATCTCTGTCCCTAAGGGGGTGCGGTGGTCACAACCATAGGGCCTTACTGGGCAGCTTCATTTTCCGGCCTGTGTTGACCGGGTTGTTCTCTTGTCTTCCCTCAGGCTCCCAGATCCAGCACCTGACGCAGGTGGGCATTGCGAGCAGAATCGGAGCTCAGCCCGCGGAAATGCCACCAAGCAGAGGCGGCCAGTACGGGGCGCCAGGCTGGCCTTCGTACGGGGAGGATGAGGCAGGCCGGAGAGAGGCCGTGAGTATCTGGTGTTGGGCTCAGTGCTGAGAATTCAGACGTAATCACTTCGTTCCGCTGCTTCCGCTTTGGGGACCCCTTTTTGAAAAAGCTGCATGAATTGAAGTTGTAAGCTCCCTCGGTTTTTTTTCCCCTTGAGTGTATTTTTGCTTGTAGTTTTCAGATGGTGGATTTCCTCCGACCTGGGGCGGGGGAGTCCTGGCATTGAACTTTCAAAAAGAATATAGTTTTCCTTGAGGCAGGTTTTAGGCTTGAAGTCATGATTTAAAAAAAAATAACCTTTAAAAAATAATAAAGGCATATTCATTACAGAAGATCTGGACTGAGACCCAAATAACAGTTTAAAAAATCTTTTTTCCAATTACTTTTTATTGTGGTAAAATACACATCACAAAGTTTACCATATTAACAGTTTTTAAGTGCACAGTCCCTTGGTTTTCGGTCCATTCCTACCGGTCCGCGTCCATCACCACCACCCGTATGCACAGCTTTTTCATCCTGTAAAACCGAAACTCCGTCCTCATTACACGCCACCTTCCCCGTTCGTCCCTCTCCCCAGTTCCAGGCAGCCACCATTCACTTTCTGTCTCTGTGGTTTTGACTTTTACGTAGTGCATTTGAGCCTGGCGGTGACAGAGTCTGGACTTGGCCTTTGGTGTGAGCGCCATATAAATGTTCATGTGCGTACACGCCTCCTTGCTCACTGCGTGTGCCTTACTGTGCGTTTTCAGCATCACATCCACTATGAGCGCCCCAAGTGGGTGCTTTGGCCCTAAGCATGCCGTTCGGGGCATTTCAAGGCAGAGGGTTTGTTTTGAAGGTTTCGCATCATTCTGCTCACTCCTTTATAAAAACAGCATCAACATGGGCACAGGTAATTTCTACAAATCCTTTTCTTTGCCTTTTTTTTTTTTTTTTTTTTTTTTAGAATTTTATATCCATGGGGGATAAATACATGAATTTGAAAATCCAAACCAAAATAACACTTTTTGTTTTATCCTCATCATCATGCCACAACTTCCATTGCATGCACATGCCTTTTTAGCAAGTAATTAATGACTGGATGCTTTTACTTAATGAAAGGGAATTAACTATAGAATGTAGTGTTTTCCTGAAAGATACATTGTCTCAAATCTCGGGTGTTTGCTGACATTTTCCCTTTCCCGCCTTCTCTGTGCCACGTTGGTTTCACGAGGTGTTCCGGGTGATCCTGTCCCATCCAGGGGTCACTTCAGCGTGCCGCACGCCCTGTCACTCACTCTGGAAAAGTGACAAGTAGAAATGTTCTGGGGCCCGGACACCACGTTTGCCAGGCCAACCGCTTACTCTTAGCACGGGTGAAACCCCAGGTTTAGAACCCATGTACATATGCAAAGAGATTTTTCACTGGAAAAAAAATGAAAAAAGCCACTGAAGAGTATACTAGTAATTATTCTTGTCAAACAGGTGTCCAATTAGATTATGCAAATATAAGCAAAACTGTTGGTTTCAGTGCAGTAACTTTATAAGGAAAAGTCTCTGCAGAGCAGCCCGCAGACAGACAGACAAAATGGCAAGTGATGTGTGACCTTGTTCCTGTTCCGTGGCCCCTGGGCCCTAGTCCCTGGGCAGAGGGAGCTGTTCTCTTTGTCAGTCGCTCTGCCAGTAGCTGCTTATCTCTTCCAGCTCTCAGGTACCCCCATCTGACCTTTCACCTCCATGGGGCACTTCAGTCTCCCTTCCCTTCCAGCTCTCTTCCTGTTCGCCCAGCGGCCACTTACCTCCACACACACAGACTCGCAGACTTGGCTGACCGGATCATCCTTTCTGTCTGTCATTAAGCAAGTATTTATGAGGCACCCATTAAGTTCAAGTTCAAGGGTTTCTTTATTGCTCTGCTTTCCCTTGACCAACTTCTTCACCGTTATCACCTCCATTGCAGTCCAGGGGGTCCTAGCAGAGGGCTGCCTTGTTGGGTAGGAGGTGGTGGCAGGAGGAAGTCACCAGGGCATGCCCACCTCCAGTTTGAATTTGGTGGTTCCCTCCTGTTCTCGCATGGGAAGTACAGCACCTTGTGCCGTGTTTTTCAGACACACGTGCTCGGACATCAGGAGTATTCCTCTTCACCACTGTTCCAGGTGCCAAGGACTTCAGGTAGGGAGCCTTCGGCGCCCCCGGGGAACACCCCGCACAGGGGGCTGCAGGGCGCCGGGCTGGCCTACGCCGCCAGCTCCACGGAGGACCTGCAGCCCGGCCACTCCTCGGCCTCGCTCATCAAGGCGATCCGCGAGGAGCTCCTGCGGCTCTCCCAAAAACAGACCGCCGTGCACAGCTTCCACAGCTGATGGGCCCCGCCTTGGGCATTTGCCAAGTATCCGCTTCCCGTGGAAGCAAGACTCACAGGAAACCAGCCGCGGGGGCGCCTGCAAGAGGACCTGCACCTCCACGGCCCCGGCCCTCGGAAGGGAGCAAGTTGCAATTTGAGAAGATGCCATTAAGTCACATGGCAGCTCACGGAGCTTTTAATGAGTTGGCGTTGTGGCGACCACTTGGGGTCAGTCGAGATTTCCATACTTTTTGGCCAAAAGCCAGCAGCACTTCCCGGAAGACAAACCACAAACCTCAGCTACCAGAATTTCTAAGCTCGTCTCCTTTTTCAAGGCGGAAGATGGAAATGTACAGAATGTGTAGGGCTGATAGGAATCCAGCGTGTCCATGGGAAGACAAGTTCGAGGCTGGTTTGTACGATGCACCTGCTGCTTTGTTTTCTGAGAAGAGAGATTGGAAGACGTTTCATTAACAGCTTACTTCCCTCTTTTTCTCCATAGGAACTTATTTTACTAGTAATATTAACAGCAAGGACACTAAGACTGTTCGGGAACTTACAAAGCTACTAGTGAGAAACCAAATGATAGATTGTAGAGCCTGATGATTCCAATCGAAGCCATCGCCTGTGTTTCCCCTCCTACTTCTGGTGCTACAGCTCCGAGGCGCTCCAGCTTCCTGTCTGTGAAACCAACTTTGGCTTTTTCAGTGGAAGAATGTGTCGAAGGTTTCGTTTTGTTCTAGAAAGAAAAAAAAAAACCCAACAACAACCCTCCCAAGCGAGGGGAGAGGGAAGCTTACTATTTATTTGGTTATTCGAAATACATGTTGAAGTTTAGATTTACACGATTCATTGTATTTGCTGTTTTGTGATTGGGCACGCGGAACTGCCGAGAGCATCCCGCTTGCGGCACGCGTCACTGTGGAGGCCAGTTCTATAGAGGGAGGGTTTCCGGGGGCCTCCGGGGGTCCTTGCTCATCGCTGATGAGTTGCTCACAAATTGTGTTTGAATGAGAAATCTCACGTCAGCAAAAATTACATGTAAGCGTTCCTAGACCACCAAATGGTGATTCGTGAGTACGTTCCCAGTGATCATGTCTCTGTGTGTTCAAGACCCAGAAATGAAACTGAGTTCTCGCCTGCCTCTCTCTGATCAATCAAGAACCACAAAGGAGAGCGTGGGGAACAAGGGGAAGGTGGGGGCTGCTCCTAATAGCCGATTTCATTGCACTGGACTCTGCTGAGTGACCCCGGAAACCACCTGTGCGTTGTGGGCCTGACGGGGAGGGGGTGTCATCTCCGTTGAGGTTTACTTCTAAAGTCACGATTTCCCCACTTCCCCAGTTAGAGCAAGGAATGGAGCCGAGAGGGCCCTGAGTGCAGATCAGACGAAAAACAGACTTAGATCGCTACTCTGAATCCTCTTTATTCGATCAGCTAATGCTTTAAACAGCAGATACGCAGGCAGAACTGGGGGGCTCTGCTCAACATCGGTGTCCATGTGGAGAACGCTGGAACAGCCAGTGGGGTTTCCGCAGGGGAATCACTGTCCCCAAGCCCCATTTCAGCGCTGTGTTCATGGAGCCTGTCTGCAGCCTTACAGTGCAGGGCAAGGGGTTCTGGGAAGTGAAAATGCGGCCACTCTTCATCTGCACGCCCCTGAGAGAGGAGGGCTGCGGGAGGGTAAGTCTCCAAAGGATGTTAAATTAAGGAAAGGGACTCCTTTCCAGACAGCCCTCACAAGCTTCAGGGGCATGGGAGAGAAGGCCCCCTCCTGCGCTTGATTTCTGACCCTTGGTCTTGGTTTGATACCCAGAGTGGAGAATTCTCTTTGCTGGTCACTCAGAAATACCAGATTTCCTGAATGCGTTAAGAATTTCAGACATCCGAGCACAGTTGTGTTATGGACACCTGACAGTGAATTCAAATCGTGTGACAGCAGGTGGACTGAATAAATGCAGGCCCCGCTTACCCCCCTCCGCCCAGTGTGGCGTTTGCACCTAAAATCTGTCGCCTCCTTGGGACACCGAAGAAACAGGCCTCTGTCTTTACAGAGCTGCCGTGGCGACTGTGATGCCTTTCAAAGGGGCATAAAAGCGTTCAACCTGTGTTGTTCTTGGAATGGATACGCTTGTCAGTCGGTGTCAGGACCAGGGAGAGCCTGTAGTACCTGGTGGGGCGGGGTGTGGTGTGAGCGGGCCCGTGGCATCACCAGCACTCTTGTCTTGGTTGTAAAGCACACCCAGTTTGCCCTTGTTTTCTCGAGACTCGTGCCTCGGGGATTGTAGCCGTCACCACACTCAGCACGGACAAGCTGGCGCGGGGAGCACCGCACCCCCCGGGTCTGCAGACACATGGTGAAGGTGGTCTGTTACAAGGGGGTTCCTCACGCTTATCACGTGAGCTTTGGAGTTCCGTTCATTGGAGGCACTCCAGTACGCAAAGTTAAATTTTTGTGTGTCTCCTTTTTTCTGTTTTCGGAGTGCCAGTGGAAATGCCACCAGCTATGAATCTGAGTCAGTGTGTTAGAGAACACTGTTTGGAGAAACGATCGTTTCCAGAGTCGGCTTTGTCAGGCCCCTTCCTGAGCCTCCTTCTCCCTGTCAGCCAAACAAAGGACAGGCCTCCCTTGCCCGCCTCCGAGGATTTCTCATGGTGAGAGTCGATGCGATCGTGTGTGCAGATGTCCCCAGGGAAGGGAGCTCGAAGCACTGTGACAATGTAAAATGGAGTCCGTGTGGTTGTGCTGGGGTGGACGATCGATGTGCTGTGGCCTGCGGGTGACTGAGCTCACGTGCAGCTGCCCAGAGCGAAACGAAGGGCCTCCGGTGACTCTGCTTCCTGTCCCCTGCTTTGCTTTAACTTCGCTTCCTTCTCCATTAACCTGCGAGCAGCGTTTACTAAACATCTTTCATGCTTCTGATTTTCTGCCTCTCTGGCCCCAAATGTGTCAAACAGGAACTTTGCCTTCTGGGATCTTAGAATCTAAGATAATGCAGATGGGTGTAAGGTGGAAGATACACATAAATGACCTGGTTTAAACATCAGTGACGTTTGTCGGAAGTACACAAGTGTGTTAGGTACTCAGCAGGAAGAAGCGGAAGTTGTGTTTGGAAACAGGATCTTGGGGGGAAGTCAACTTCAGCAGCTACTTCAGTGAGGACAGGGGAGCTGCCCAGGAGAATGGCGAGGTGGTGTGGGGGAGCCGAGAGAGGGCCCCGGAAGGAAGGAGGGAGAACGTGGGAGGAGCTGTCATCGGAAGTGAACCGGATCCCGATCTGCCACAGCACGGGGACGGAATTCCTTTCCGCACTGTCCGGGGAGCTTTATCAGAGGAGGCGGCAGTGCCGCCAGTATCCGTGGGCGGTGATGCGACAGCAGAGGGACCGAGCCCGGGAAGAAGGTCCGCGGAGGAGGAGGTCCACTCCGGGGAGAGGCGGAGCCAGCCGAGCTCTGCCGAAGGCGCGGGGGAGGAGCAGGCGAGCGGTGTAAGAGCTCCACCATCGGCTCCGCTGCTTAGGGCAGACCTCGGTGGCCAGCCATCGGGCCACACTCAGTCCTCCGTGGAGCGTAGTGCGTTATAAATACATCTGTGTGAGTTCCTAATAGCCACCTACATTTTTTCTCCACGTTGTATTTAATTTCATAGTACGTTTTGGGTTTGGTGGCACGTGGCTTTTGAGCAGCGGACTAAGTGGGTTTTCTGCCAACCAGGCTTTTCGGGGTACAGGCCTATGACGCAAAGTCCAGGTGAGGCAGAGCAAAGGTCTGCCTGAAGGCTTTGGGCTGAAACAAGTAATTCTGTGTTTTCTGAGCCTCCATTGAACTGTGGACAGGGTCCGTGTTGACCTCACTTCTTAGTGCTCCAGTGGCCAAACCAGTCACTTGGACACTGATTGGCATGTGCAGTAACTCACGAGCTAATCATTAAATACGCTCCTCAATCCGTTCATGCTAGGCTCTGAGACGTGAATAAGTGTGTTGGTTGGAAGGGAAGCTGGTTAAGGCCCTGGGCAGGGGGGGAGGGGCCTTCGGTCTTCATGACCACCCTGACTCTAGCTCTAGTTAAGTTGTAGCCACTTAATTTTTACCTCCAGAGCAAGCCTCCAAAGCCGGCCTCCAGAGCCTGCTTGTCCACATTCGTCCCAGACAGGAGCCCCACAAAGTCCACTTCTGTACCTGCCAACAGCCCATTGACCACAAAGGCCGTTTTTATGGGATGGTAACTTGAACTTCGTCTTTACATTTCATCCAACACGTTAACAGATATTCCTGTAACATGTGAGAAGGGTCTCTATGAGCATCTGCTGTACCATACTCATAAAATGTAATAGGCTGACACGTAATACCGAAGAGGCAAGGAGTGTGCACATTTCAGGTTTCTTTGGCTATTTTTGGCTGCGATTTTCAGTGTTTAAGCGAGGACTCCTTTCTCTAACTCTAAAAAGATTTGAAAGCCGAAACCTCACGGTGTGATCCTAATTCCAGGCCCGAGTGTGTAATGGCACACTTGAGAATTCATCTTAAGAACACGCAGCAGCACTGAAATTTAGGGAAAGAACATCTAAATGCCTTTGGAAAACAAAAAGCAATGTTAGGAGCCAGTGAGTGAGTGAGAAGGAACGAATGTCCACATCTGAGGAACTCGAGTCCATATTAGCTTCCCACAAGGTAGATAATTGTGCAGGCGGCTTGCTTTTCCTCCTCCTCCCAGGTTTTTCTGTTTTGGGGCCACTTTGGATTTAAAGAAAGGGTGAAGGGACAGAGATAAAAATAGTGATTTGGGTCTTGCGGTCTCTGAATTCCATGGAACCATTCTGGACAACTTGGAGCATCATGCCTACCGGATTTCATGCATTTATAACTTGACTCCCTAGGTGTGCAAGTCAGGAATAGTACAGGGCCAGGTTCAAGCCAGATACCCTGTACTGCTCCTTCTGCAGACGTGGGGAAAGAAGGAGGTGCTGGAGGAACGGAAGCTCCACCAGTGAACTCAGTTGCTCTGTGCACCAGAGGGCTCATTTCAGAAAAGGGGAGTTGTCTCCAGAGCATCATCTAGGGAGCGTGGAGAGCGGGCTAGCCTTCCCCTTACAGGAGAGGTTGCCTAGCACAGCCGCTCTGGGATGCCCCCTTGTCTCCTCCTACTTTGTCAAGGTCCATATTCTTCTGACTCTCCCCGCACTCCCATTCCTAGATTATGGGTGTTAATGTACGAAAATGCGCAGAGTACATTGAGGCCACTTGTGGCATCGGTACTGCAACTTGAACTTGACAATCATGGTTTGCTGGTCTCACACGGGCACTTAAATTTTGGTATGGGTGTACGATTTAGTAACTGAATCTTCCCTTCTATTTGTCAGTTATGTTTCTACCCTTCAATTAGCTGCACTGTTTTCTAATGTGCTGTAGAGTTTTTTGAAATAATTTATGCAAGTGTTTGGTTTCCATGTTTACAATTTATACAGCTTTCCTAGCATTTTAAATGGAAATGTCAATAAATGCTACAAATTGGTGTCAAGCGGTATTTTCTGTTTATTTCCTTTGCGACAGGATAGTTTTCTCATTTGTAAAATGGGGAGTTGCATGAAATGGTTTTTTTTTTTTTCCATTTTCTATTTTTTCTGTCCCTGGTGCAAACAGTGCTTTCATTTTCCAAGGAATTAAGCTGAAAGTCCTCCATTCAGTGCGTGGAATTGGCAGAATCATTTTCAGTCACATTGGCTGGTGCTATTCCTTTCTACTGGCCACTGGTCAAGTCGATGCTTCCACTAAGAGCAGATTCATTTTGGAATTAAAAGATTAGGGAGTCTACAGTCTAGAGAGATAAATGAGAAGATCAAAGTCTACACAGTCTGGAAAGGGAATAGTGTAAACCTGGAGTTGATGAAACCCGAGAAAGTAAGAACCCCTCGAAACGGAGAAAAGCAAAAGGGACAGTGAAATGCAATGGAACATAATGAAATGAAATGCGGAAACGTGGCTAGGATGCTGAAACAGCCACCGAAAAGGTGATCAGTGGAAAAACGGGGAAATCCAAATAAAGTCTATAGCAGGGGTGTCAGACTCATGTTCACCGGGGGCCACATCAGCCTTGTGGTTGCCTTCAAAGGGTCGAATGTAATTTTAGGACTGCGTCAATGGAACGACTCCTTAACTAGGGGCAAGGAGCTCGGCGCTGCCGCCGGGTAGAAACCAGGTGCAGCCCGCAGGCCTTGTGTTTGCCGCCTGGGAGCTCTAGCATAGTTCACAGTTTATGCAGAGGTTAATGTATTGGTTTTGCTAACTTTGCTGTGGCTATCAAGGCTTTATTTAACATTAGGGGCAGCTAGGCAAGAGGCGGACAGAAACATTGCATTATTTTCGCGGCTTTTCTCTAAGTCTAATGAAAAATCAGAAAACAAATTAATCTGGTACAGATAAAGCCCATGGTGCCTTCCCCTCCCCTGCAGAGGCTAATAATGAGCCTGCCCTCAGCATCCGCAGCCTAGAACCTGCTGTACTCGGGGAAGCCAGCTTCTGCTGACGGTGAAACAGGTAACAGGTATACTAGTAACACTAGTGACAGATGTAAGTTACTAGTGTTTTCTCGGCAGGAAATAGACCTTCGTGAAGGAGAGTTCAGGGCCCAGGATCAACCAGAAGGATAATTTGAATCGAAACATTCAAGAAAATAGACAGCTATGAAAGGGTACTCAAAGAAAGTACATATCAAGTGTTGAAAGAGGTTAAAAAAAATCTAGAAAACCATAGAAGAATAGGCTGTTAGGAAATTAAGCACATTTGACAAAAGCAAAAATTAATCCTCGAAGGGAAAATTAAAGAATTTTAAAACATCACGTATACCCACATGGCTGAAGAAGTAATTGCGACAGATTTAATATATCTTTGCATCTTAATAAGTACACTTCAAATTAAAGACACAAAAACAACACATGTAGACTAACTGGTACAGCTCAGGCCTCTAAGTGATCTCATAGGCCTTGAATGTACATAGGCTCAAAATGATAGAAGAGCAAGGAGATACTAGACGCAGCTCAAGCTGGGAAGAAAGGCCGGTCAGGCTGGCCCCACGCCCAGAGCCTGGATATGGAATTGACATGAATGTGAGTTTAAACCGCAATTGGCATAATTGGAAATTCTCTTTCACCTCTTCCACATCGCACCTGCCAAGCGCAGCTTAAGGTAAGTAGAAAACAAGAAACAATGGCAAATACGAAGAGAGATGTTTTGCTCCATTGCTGGAATTAAATAGTGTAACTGATGACATGTTGTAATGGTTGTTGGATCGTGTACTATTTAATAACCTTTTTCCTCTGAAGGTCACGCACACGTCCCCTGCTACACCCTGCTGGGGAATCAACTGTGGGGGGAGTTTGTTTTCTCTGGCGTCAGGGGACTTGACAAATTACGGCCCCAAGTCTCAATAACCCGTGTTTATGTAATTAAACTATTATTCGTTGTACTTGTGCCAAAGGATAGCATTACAGAAGCGAAAACAACATACCAGGAAAACTCATATTATAAGATGGTTTTCAAGTGGCCGGGTCACGGGTGATGGGGCGAGACAAGTACCTTGAAAACACGAATTAGTGTTAAGTGCTTCGGTTCGGATTCTCTGGGGTGACGCTATACCTCCAATCGGTGACTTCCTTCAGCATTTTATTTCATTTCAGCATTTTAAAATTCCGAGATTGTTTCAAGGGAACATTCATGCAAAGAATTAAAGAAAAAGGAGAGTGGCTCAGAAGCCAACATGGGGTTGGTGCGTTTCAGCACAGAGGGCGTTAATGTTTCCCTTCCAGCTGCAGCTCCGCACTGCGGCCCCCTGTGCAGAGCAGCAGGGACAGAGGCAGAGCTCGGCATTCCCCTCAGACCCTCCGGAAGCTCCGAGTGAGAGGTGGGAGCAGCCCCCGCCTGACGTGGAGTCCACGGCCCAGTCCGTGTTTTGGTTGCTGTTTTGTAGTTCCCTGGTGCTGTTCTTTTGGGTTTCCTTGGGAGACACGCATGAGTCGAGTTTTTAAAAAAACAATCGAATTAGCCAAATTTAAGTCAGAACATCATATTACTCTAGGTAGCCCATTTACCCTAACATCTTTTGCTGTATTTTTTCCTGGTCAAAACGCAGATGAGCAAAATAGAAGGCCATGAAAACCGCTCTCCGCCATCAGAGATGCTGCAGTGAAATTTAGTAAGTTTTGCAACTTAATCTTGTTTGGTGATTGGGACCGGCCAGGATAATTTACTTTTTAATTAATCTCACAGTAAGCTATTGATTTGGATTCGAAGCAGGGAGAAGGCTGGGGAGAGGGCCAGAGACTTAGAACTGGTGCGGGGTATTCTGGGAGGAAGGATCAGCAGCATTTTCAAACTGCTGGAGGAGCATGGCACCTTGGCCTTTGTGCCTAGTCATGCACTTGCCCCCTTGACCTGACACTTTTCAGGGATGTCTGTAGGGGTTTCCTAGTGTTTGTAGCTGAGAGAGAGGACTTCATGGCGAGGTGGGCCTGGTGCAGAACACAGGGTTCTATTTCTAGCCGTTGGTTGGCTCTAACAACACTAGGTCGTTTAGGGGCTTTGGCCCACCAACTGCCCTGGAGGGACCCTTGAGACAGGTGCCTGCCTCAGTGTCTTTTCCTTGTCTGTGGGGCTCTCCTTCAGCGGCTTGCTAGACATACACATCATTGTCATAACGAATTTCCTGCCCAGGCTGGCCACCTTTCTTGTCCCCTACTGGTCACACAGACCATGAGCCAGGCAGGTGTAGCATCTCAATTGTTTCCACAGGGTCAAAGGTGTGCTTCCGCCTATGACAGAGTCCTCCATGCCTCACCCTCTCTCCAGATAATTAAGGTTTACCTTCTGAGGTCACCGGCCCCTGGACCTCAGAAATGAGGGTGTGTATGCTCTTCATAGCAGGGCGTGCGAGGTTACTTCCTGCATTTTCAGATCTCGCAGAATTTAGAAGGAGGGTGTTGTGATGTGACTATTGGGATTTAAAGCAGTTATGGATGGGCTAAGTCACAGGCCAAAAAGCAAAGCAAAACAAAATTTTATGTATTCCTACTAAATTTAAAGCCTTCTAGATTTAAAAAATTACGATGAGCTTATAGGATAAAGGGAATACGGTCTAACAGGACTTTATAGAGAGAGATTTGAGGTTGTTAACTGACATGTTAGGGATTATTGGGGACATTGGAGATACTGGAAAGATCAACACAGCCTTAGACAGTACAAAGACAGATACGTCACCCTCGTAGGGGATGTAAGACTTTCTATCTGCTGGTTACTTGGAGAATACAGGTGCCATATTTTTGGAAGGAACGTTCTGAATTGAATGGAGAAACTGGGAAAAGAGGAACCAGAATGGCAGGATGGAAACCTCGTTATTTGAGGAAGAAACCAAGCAACTAGGTGTTTGCCTGGAGGAGTGAAGGCTCATGGGTGAGCAAGCTGTTTTCAAATACCCCGAGTTGTCATGAGAAAGGGGAGTGACTTGCTTTGTGGTATTCCGGAAGACAGAACTAAGGTAGAAAGCAAGTCTTGGCCTCATTCAAAGAACAGTGATCTCAGGAGGTCAACACAGAAGAGCCGTTCTTTGGAAGTCCTTCCCATCGGCCTCTGGTGAGGACCTCCCTCCCACAGCACTAACCTTGGACCTCACATGTCCTCCAGTAGAGGGGATGCGTTCTGGGCCTCAGGCCTCCCGCCTACATTAGTCCTTTTCTGAGAGTCTCGTGAGCCTGCTCGGTGGAAGGTTAGGGCCCAGACACCTGTAGGGGGCACAGTGCTGTGGATGTGACTGACCAAAACCAGGTCAGGCTCTGCCATAAAATGAAGGGGGGAAAGGACGTTGTTTAGTATCTCTTAGAGAAGTAGTGACGAATGAAGTCGAATGGCTTATGTATGTACAGTTAGAACATGGTATATTGTACATAACTGCAAAGACTCTCAATCCCAATGCGGAGATCTCATGCAACAGCGAATAAACTCACTGCACGCAGACTGGATTGTGGGGTAGAACTGCTGATCCATGAATGCATTCATTAAACACATATTTATTCAGTGCAAGCTATGCGATAGATACTGTTGTAAGCACTGGGGATTTAGAATACTTTGGGGAATAAGAGAAAAAATCCCCACCTCCAACTGGGAGGCTATAGACAGACAGCGTGGAGGTCATCACGACCATGACAAAAGCTGTCTCAGTGGAGTGCAGGAGGAAGGAGCTAGCGTGGAGGGGGAGTGAAGGAGGACCAGGAGGTGGGAACGGAGAGAACAGTGAACTCAGCCAAGTCTTTTCAGACATTTTGCTGAGAAGGGAGCAGAGAAGGGGAAACTGGCAGGTGGGGTGTAGGATGCCAAATAAAGTATAGGGAACCCAAGTTGGGTGTCACATAAACCAGGAATAGGTGTTTTTAGTTTGTCTTAAATAGCACAGGAGACACAAAAACTAAAATATTTGCTGCTTATCTAACATTCAGATTTACCTAGGTATCTGTTCTCATTTGCTAACTGGGAGCTGTAGAATGACAGGTACCAGCTGTGTTGTGTGCGGATGGGGATAATCCACGAAGCGATGCATTATTATAATTGCTAATGCAGAAGACGGAGAAGCAGGAGAGGGGGCCTGGGGGGGAGCGGGATGGCATCCCCTTGTGCAGAGGAGGGCCAGCAGAACACAGCGCAGGTCCAGGTCAGTCTGCAGATACGCGAAGGCTGACAACCTTTTGATTCAGGGGGAAAATTTTTTTTTCAAGCAAACATGTTACCATTTCTTTCTCTTTATAAACTCAGGGATTTTTTTTTTTTTAAATAGGCAGCAAAACATTAACTCACAGTACATTCTCTAATTTTGTGCTTGTTTAAAGATGAACTCTGCTTCATTTTCCGTGGCTAGTCAGATACATTCAGATTTAGGTCAGTACATAATTCAGGTTAATAGTGTCTGTTACTGTACTTAAGTGACATAATGACTGAGTAACACACTGGTATTTACCCTTTTAAATTTGTTAAGGTGCATTTTATGGGCCAGAATGTGGTCTTTCTTGGTGAATGTTCCGTGTGAGCGTGAGAAGAATGTGTAATCTGCTATCGTTGGGTACCGGAGTCTGTAAATGTCAATTAGCTCAGGTTGATTGATGGTGCTGTTCAGTTCAACTACGTCTTACTGATTTTCTGCCTGCTGGGTCTGTCAGTTACTGATAGAGGGGTGTTGAAGTCTCCAACTGTGAGAGTAGACTCATCTGTCTCTCCTTGCAGGTTCCGTCAGTATTTGCCTCACATTTTTTGTTGCTCTGTTGTTAAGAGTATACACAGGGAGGGTTGTTATGTCGTCTTGGAAATCGGGCCCATTTATCATTTTGTAATGCTCCTCTTTGTCTCTGGTAGATCGCCTTGCTCTGAAATCTGCTCTGTCTAAAATTCACAGAGCTAGTCCACCTTTCTTTTTATTAGGGTCAGTGTGGTATATCTGTCACCATCCCTTTACCTTCAGTCTTTATATTTCAAGTGGGTTTCTTGGAGACAACATATAGTTGGGTTCTTGTCTTTTAATCCATTCTGATAGTCTCTGTCTTTTCATGAATGCATGCAGACCATTCCTATTTAAAGTGATTATTGACATGGTTGGATTTGTGTTTGGCATCATTGTTACTGTTTTCGTTCATGGACCTTTTCTTTGTTTATGGGTTTTTGGGTTTGTTTGGGGTTTTGTTTTGTTTTGTTTTGATCTTCCATTCTTTTTCTGTCTTCTATGATTTTGCAAGCATTTTATATCCTTCTGTTTTCTCCCTTCTTTTACTATTTCAATTTTGCTTCAAATTTTATTTTGTAAGCGGTTGCCCTGGAGTTTGCAATATGCATTTATGACTAACCCACGTCCGTCTGCAAACAGCACTGCACTGCTTCACAGGTGGTGCAAGTGCCCTGGAGGCCCAGGCTCTCTGCGTGCGGGACCGGGACACGAAGACACGGTGGTGTTTAATTCACAGTTAAACACACATACACATGTGCCACCCAGACATGCACAGTCCCTGACAGTGTCGCCCAAGGTTACTATGCCACTTACTCAGACAGCCCCCAACATGGTAGTATTCCTGCCAGGCATTTTCCTACGTACGTGTTTTCGTTTACCTTGTTGGGGGACCTACAGACAGTGTTCTGTCCTGACTTTACAGCATTATCATAGATATGTTTGTCATCTCATTAAAGACTCCTTTTTATCACAATTTTATATCTGTTATAAATTTTTCCCAAGTTCTTGTGTAATTTGTTATTATAGCTTCCATGTATCTGAACTGCTTCCTTTGCTAAAATCATTTTTTTCCTTTAGCAACTTGAGTATATTTGTTTCTCTTGCTGTGGTTGGCACTCCCAGTTCCTTTCACATTTCAACAAAGGGGCTGCTGATTCCTTCACCTTTCCTGTCTGAATGTGAAGAGCGTGATCAGTTCTGGGGGGTGGGGCGGAGATCAGGGTGACCGGTTGGTAGGATGAGAGCCATTTTCCGGGTTGCAGATTCCCCCATTGTATCCTCACATGGTGGGAGGGGCTGTATTTTTCTTCTGCGTAATCTAACTGTTTCCCTAATATTAAACATGGGTTGTTTCTAATGCGTTGCTGTTATGTAATAGTGTCTAAATATCCTTGTGTATAAATTATCTCATTTTCAGATTATTTCCTTAGAATAAGTTTTTAGAATTGAAGTTACTGAGGTAAATAGTCAGAAATCTGGGCTAATTTATATCCCCAGTGTTCATTTTACAATACATCTTCTTGTACCCTCACCAGCACTGAATCATAGAACTATATATTTTTAAATATTTTATAATTTGACCAAGAAAGTTTACACATAATTTTCACAGTTATCGCTTTACGCCTTCCCAATATCCCACAGTATTATCACCTTCCCTTGACCTTGTCCTTGATACTTAGGGTTCTTTCCCCAATATGTGACATTATCCAGAAAGCAAAGCATCATAAACAACTATTATTTTTCCAGACTATTTTCTGGTTCTTTTTCCTTTGAATTGTTTTTCTGTGAGGCAAATTATCAGCAATGGTTCATAAGATGCAGGTATTTTCAGTACTTACAAATTTTAAGGGGCTCTCTCATAGTGCGGTGAACATCATCTCCTGGAAGTCACCAAGCAAGGGCAGGTCACCATCTGCGAGGTGTGGTTGAGAGTGTGTGTGTGTGTGTGTGTGTGTGTGTGTGTGCGCGCGTGCCCGTATGTGTGAGAGAGAAAGAGAAAGAAAGAAGGGGATGGAGCCCATTGGCCTCTCGGGCCCCTTCCAACTCGGGTTCTGTGAGTCACTGTTGTCCCGGGAACCCAGGCAATCTTGCTGATAAGGATGTAAAGGGAATTCCAAGCTTGGGAGAATTATATATTTTTAATCCACGCTGAGCTGCTTAGACTGACATGACTGCCAGCTCACATGGTCTCCTTGGGTTTCTTTGAACCCTCCGGGTACATGTAAGAAGAGTTTATGTAAATCACATTAAATGCTAAGCTAAATATCTTGGGGTAAAAATCAATGAAATGTTACCACCCTTAGACCATCAGGGAGATCTGATTTGCCTTACACGCCAATTCCTCC
This sequence comes from Glossophaga mutica, assembly GCA_039655065.1. Classification (NCBI taxonomy): domain Eukaryota; kingdom Metazoa; phylum Chordata; class Mammalia; order Chiroptera; family Phyllostomidae; genus Glossophaga; species Glossophaga mutica. The sequence goes on from CM077313.1 coordinate 11,265,300, forward strand.
CATCCCACGGATCTTACCCACCTGAGGCCTTGCCACCAACCCCGAAAGGAGCTGCCCCTGGGAAGGTGGGAGGTAAGAGGTTTGTTTGCTCCTATTGGTGCAGAGATGAGGGGAAAGCTGCCAATCTGAATGCCCGTTGGAGAGGGTGGGAGACTACGAGAGGTTCCATCTGGCTCCTGGGAAGATGGAGCTCTTACAGTGATGTATGAAGTCTGTGAAAATTATTCTAAAACATTAAAAATAATTGGTGCAGGGAGTAAAGACCTGCTTCCCCGGTGCCTGCATTCCAGTGTTTGATGGAATAGCGGTGGTCTGAAAGGTCCTCCGTGCGAACCGTAGGCCAGGATGCCTGTGGTTTTCCCAGCATCTGAGCGCGGAACATGCCCTTCTCCACTGTGTGTCCTTGCTGCGAGGGCAGGCTTTCAGGAGGGACCCGCCGCATCCACATCGTGGTTCCTTCCTAGGAAAAACACGCCACGGTCTCACTAAAAAATGTCAGCGGCAGAGTTCATCTCTTGGACAAAAATAGTTTCTCCACATTTCTTCCAACCTGGCACGACTGTGGGCATATCTGAAGGAGAAAAACGTCCCCCGGAGCCGGGAATATCGTAACAGGGCAGTAAATTTTATTTTTTAATTCAGCTAAAATGCACACTTGCCAAGAATTTTATTTATAGCTGACCTTTCAGAAAAATCGCATGAGAAGAAAAACGCTAACTCTGATACAAATCAATAGCAATGCTGCCTTCAGATCCAAAATGAAATTGAGTTCAGTAAATCGAATTCAGTCTCTCACAGTGGGGTGCTGGGTGCGCTCTGCGTGGGTGAGGCATGGAAACAGTCGCCTGTCCTGGAACAGGAAGATAGAAACAATGAAAAGTCAGTTCCAATGTCTGGGACAACTGAGTGAAATCTCCAGGCTCTGATTTAAAAACCAGGTCATTCCATAATACTTCGTTTAATTAAGAGCGTGTTTCTTCAGTTTCCCAGCGTCGCTCCATCGGGCAGTCTTTCCCAGGGGACCATGTCCACAGGCCCACAAAGGGAGCAGGGGAGGGGTTTTGTGGCCACGTGGCGTGGGAGTGGGGCTCGGAGCCGGTCCAGGGCTGCATGTCCCGGACAGTGGAGAAGTGAACCATGGAGGCTCGCACAGTGGAGTTCTGTGCAGTGACTAGATGCTCTGGACACACGGACATAGCAGGAGAAGTAGATGTTAAAACAGTACTGTTGAATAAAGAAAGGAAGCGCCAGGCTGAGAGCTGGTTGATGTGAATTCAAAACGCCTGAACTTGTAAGAATTCTTCACTTACAAGAGCACATCCGGGGGCCGTGTGGCTGCCTGAGGGATGGGAACAGGAGAATGGGGGACAGGAATAGGGTCAAAAGTGAGTAAAGAGTGAAAGGGGGGGGCCTTGCCGCGGGCACTGATGACTGAGGGACAGGGGCTGAGAGCTGTGGGGGACTGCACCCTGTGCAGAAAAGTGGGGGAAAGTTCAGGCTGTGGTTTCTGACACCTGTCCAGTGAGTGAGTGACATGTGTCCCCCATCGTTGTATCACACGGAGTTTTGCTGCCCTGACAGTCCCCTGTGCCCCTGCCTGCCCAACCATGGATCTCTTCACTGTCTCCGTAGCTTTACCTTTTCCAGAATGTCATATGGTTGGAATCAGACAGGATGTCGTCTTTTAAGATTGGCTTCCTGTACTTAGTAAAATGCATTTAAGGGTCCTCCATGCCTTTTCATGGCTTGAGAGCTTGTAAACCAGTTTTCAAAAGAATATTTGATTCAAGCATTTCCAAAATACACTTCAATTATCCTCTGTACTTCATATATCACTTATATGCATATTGCTTTTGCGTAACAGTACAAAATTGGGGAGAGGAGGCTCGATCAATGACCGTAGATGTTTGCTTCTCTCCGCAGGAGCATTTTAACTCCCGTTCCTTGTCGACAGAAATGAACATGTCATACAAGAAATATGATAATTGTGTTTTGGGTCTCATCTCTTTCGTGGGGAAGAGGAATGGCTGCTTTGCACGTGGAAGTCACACACCCCCGCGGTTGCCATCTAGCAGGCGGTCCTGCCGTCACGCTGTGCCTGGTCATTGGTGGCACTTTATCAGTCTTGCCGTGATTGATTATTGTTTGTAATCAAGTGGTTTTTTTTTTTTTTAACTTTAGCCCTTTCTTTCCCATACAATTTATTTTTGTAAACAATGCATTCGCAAAGAAGTTACGTAGCAAGTGAGTTTTGTACCAGCCAAGCCTGCCATTGAAGCCGTGTTACATCATCTGTGGTGCTTCTTTTTTCCCAGGTTTTAGCAGCCCTTAGGACACCTCTGTGCAAAGTTTTACAGGGGCCCTTCCCTCAAGGAAAACTGAGTGAGTTATGAACAATCAAAACTGCTCTGGGAGGGCTTTCCCGCTCCCAGTGGGCGGCAGGCAGGCCCGGCCCCCATCCCTGGCCCACTGTCACGTGCACCCAGGGCCCCAGGGGACCCTACATTGGCCTCCGTCATCTCTCTGGCCACCAGAGCCAGGCAGGGACAGAATCCTCCTTGGCACTGTCAGGTGGTGGGGGGTGGGTGTGAGGGGAGCACGCTTAGGGACCTCAGAGCACGGTGGGGACAGGGTAGCAGTTTGTGTTCCCTGAGTGAACATTTTTTCTTTTTTATTTATTTATTTTTCTTGCGTTGATTCTAGAGAGGGGGTAAGGGAGAGGGAAAGAGAGGGAGAGAAACATGATTGGTTGCCTTTCCCACACACCCCCTGCTGGGGACCAAACCTGCATCCCAGGCATGCGCCCTGACTGGGAATCAAACTCGCGACCTTTTGGTTTGCAGGACGACACCCAGCCAACTGAGCCACACCACGTAGGGCCTGAGCGTGGGTTTTTTAGAGGGGTTGATTACAAGGGGGCTTCCTGCTGCCCAGGACTTGGCAGAAGAGGCCTGAATTGCCGCCTTCCCTGTCCCTGCTGCCACCAGCTCTCACCCAGGTGAGGACGGGAACCATGTCTTTGCATGGTGCACAGGGAGTGTGTGACCTTGGGGCTGGCACCTATCACCTCTAGTCACCTCTCCCAAGGCAGCCTCTCGCCCTCTGACCTGTCCTTGGGCAACTAGTGTGTGGCGTGCGAGAGGAGAGCTGTGATGGGCCCCCGGGAGGCGCGGGAAGGCTGCCTGGAATACCCTGTCCCCGAGGGCGAGTCACTCCACACGCTCTCGGCTGGACCTTCCACAGGGACCTGCCTTCTGCCTGTTTGCCTCGTTGCTTCCATGTCTGTGGTCCCTACATTGCCAGCTCTGGAGCACAAGGCTTACCCTTGGTTTCCAGTGGAGACTGCTGTTTTTTCAAAACACTCCTTGCCTTTGTTTGCTAGCGTTGCTGTAACAGTGTACCACCAATTGGGTGGCTAAGACCAATAGAAACGTGCTGTCTCTCAGTTGTGGAGGCTGGAAGTCTGAGATCAGGGTGTCTTCGGGGTTGGTTCTCTGGAAGGGCTGTGAGGGAGAAGCTGTCCCACGCCCGTCCCTGAGCCGCTAGGGGTTTGCTGGCCGTCTTCGGGCCTCCTTGGCTTGCAGGCACATCCCTTGCTCTGCCTTCACGTTCTCATGGTGTTCTCCCTGTGCGCTGTGTCCACACGTCCCCCTTATATAAGGACAGGTCAAGTCAGGGGCCACCCTCTTCTAGCGTGACCTTGTCTTAACTGTATCTGCAATGACCCTATGTCCAAATAACGTCACATTCTGAGGTGCTGGGGTGAGGGCTTCAACATAGAGATGTGGGCGGGGGTGGGGGTCACAGTTCAGCCCACAACACTCCCCTTTCAGCCGTTCCTCTCAGTTTGACCGGAAAGCAGGAATCTCCGAGGTTGAAAAAGAAAAGGTCTTTATCAAGGTACAAAGAACAGGAAACATGTTTTAACGAAGTGTTCAAGAAATTGTCTCAGTGGAAATAAACACAGCCCACCTAAATGAGGACAAGCGGAAGCTCAGTTTTCCGAGCTTGCTGTCGGAACAGAGTCAGCACCACCATTTCTGTTTGGCAGAGACTCCGAGGCGGGTGGGGGTGTGGGAAAGCTTTCCAGTGGAGCAGGGGTAGGCTTTAGGGCTTCAGGTGGGCCGTGGCTGGAGGCTGTTGGCAAGCAGCCGCTGCAGTGGGCACCAGGGAGTGGTTTAGGGTACATAGTTGGCTTTTCCCGGTTGGCCCTAAGTTGGGAGTGGGCACAGAAATTAATTAAGTGAACCGACGCTGTCAGTTATTCACCAAATCCTGGCTGTCTGGGCTGATTGCAGGGAGGCTGTAGCTGTGCTCCTGGCCTGGTTGCCGCAGAGAGTAGTTTGACATCCTAGACAAGTTGCCCTGGGTGGTGCGCTGGCCTCTGGAACTGGTTGCTACAGATAGTGGGTCAAAGTCCTGTTTTTAGATCTGGTCTGGCCCTTGTCCATTGGTATATTTAGTCTCTCATCGTAGAATTAACTCGTTGAGTAGATCTGCCAGTTACTGATTTCCACAAAGGTCTTAAATATGTATAATTATAAACTTACAGGAACAATAATTTAAAAAAATTTTTTTAGCCTCAAAACCCCAAGTTTTCCCAGGAGCCTCCATCCTTGTCTTCAGAGCTCTGTTGCTTCACTGTGGTGATTCGTGCAGACCCCATTCCTGGGTCTGCTCTGATCCACAGGTTCATTGAAAATTTACTGAGCTTTGCTGCATGCCGGGCACTGGAGGAAGGACCCGGAGGTTAAAGACACAGTCCCTTCCTTCAGAGAGATCAGTGAGAAAGACAGGCAGGGAAACACAGTAGTCCAGAGTGCTCAGTTGTCACAGATAGAACTGGACAGGAAGTTGGTAAGGACGGATTTTAATTGGTAATGTACTATGGTGATGGGAGGAGGGGCCAGTGTGAGCTGAACTCGACTGTGATGTGTATAGTGAAGACTGGGTGTTTTACAAGAGCAGCGAAGGAGTGGGGTGGGGCCGGGAGGGGCTCAGTAGAGTCAGGGAAGTGAGAGATCACAGCCTTGGTCAGTGTGAGTGCTGAGCGGGCCAGCTGGGCCCGCTTGCTGGCCGTGCGAGAAGCCGGATTCGGATCTCCCATGGCCGCTGGGAGACAGAGGCTCCTCTGTCTTCCTCACGGCAGTTTAAAGGAATGGCTTTCAGGTCCTGAGCTGTAGGATGCATGGATGGATGGATGGTTAGATAGATACAGACATCCCAAATGGATGGGGAGGGATTCGCAACCGCGAGCACTTCTGAGTTAATGCTTAAAGAAAGGGTGGTCAGGGGCCTATACTCAGATATTGATTAGAATGAACAATAAATGCTTTTGGCAGCCTTGAGCTGTCTCAGGCGGTTTCAGGGGAGGCTGGGGTTATTATCCTAGAGATATGGCCTCGAGTTGTTATAAACTATGTCAGTGTTTAAGTCTTTTAGTGTGTGGGGACAGGGTTCTCGGAATCATGTGTGTCGGGAGTCCGTAGTTTCATAGGCCAGAGTTGACAGCTGGTAGGAAAGTAGCTCAGAGGAGCCTGCCTAGAGTTTGCTCAAAACAGAGTGTGTCACAGTGCTGTTCTGGAGGTGGGCACATGTGCACATGTGTGTGTGACTGTCTGTCTGTCCAGGGAAGAGGGGACAGCTCGACTTGGAAGATCAAGCCCAGTAAACCAAATGAGTCCGACTGGGGGAGGCGGGTGGGTAAAACCAGGGGCAAGTCCAGGTTTATGGGGTCTAAAGTGCATACCAGTAGAGGGTCTGCCTTTAAAAGAAAGAATGACAAAATTAGGTAGAAGCAGGTGGGAGTGTTCGGGGCATGCAAGTCAGGGGACTCGTGGTTTAAACTCCTCTTGGTTGACAGAAAGTCTGCTTCATAGGAACGGTATGTTCCAGTCTGTGGAACAGCAGGAAGGAATGCATGGAGGATAGAGTTGGCCTGGCATGTTTAGGGAACCAAAATAACTCAAATCTGGGTTTGTTTGCAGGATACATGGGACATAAAGCTAGAGAAATGTTGGGGATCCCATTATAGAAGGTCTGTGGGCCATCCTAGTATAGATACTGCTAGTATGCATTTTACTCTGTCTGCTGCGAGGAGTCCCAGGGGGATTTTAGGTAGAGGAGTGACTTGATACCTGTAATACATAGGTCACGCTGGAAGGGCGTGTGAAGGTTGGACCGGAGCCCATTGAGGCTGGTTGTAGACATCAGGTACGACAGGGCACGCCTACCTGAGTCACAGGTATGAATCCATCCACAAAGACCATGGAATCACACCTATGACTTCAAAGCAGATGCCAGAGTTCAGACACAGAGAGCTGTTCTTCATCAAAAGCGTTTCCAGATTGGTATTTCTCTAAGTTCAAAAATATGCTCACATTTATTTTTGTTGAAAAGAGGCCCAAGCTAGCCTCAGACTTATTTTTGATTAATCTTGCATGGTACATATTATTCTTAGTAGAAAATTCTATATTTGGGTTATTTGTCCTTTGGGATCGTGCACTTAAAAAGGAATAGATTTAAAAAGGATGATTTTAAAATTGGGTAATTACGCCACACCTTAATGTTCACGGTTCTATTTCTGCGTAGGACATTTTGATACAGAAATGTCTGGAACAGTGTGAGCTCTGTGTCGTGTACTAGGAGGACAGCAGTGACCACTACAGGCCAAGTTTAAATGGGAAGTACATCTACCAGTAGACAGGTCCTGCGACTTCATACCCGGGAGCTCTTAGATGCCGGGAAGTTGATACTTGGTTTTGTTTTTCTTTTTAAATTTATTGACAAATCTTTGCTTTGCTAGACTAGATTCCATTTAAACATGCTGAGAACAAATCTGAGACACAGCATCTGGGAAGCATAGCTGTTGAATTACCCGTCTTTCTTTATTCAAAGAAAAGAGCGATCGTTTAGATTCGGTCTGCCTTCCTCTTAGGCAGATGAAAGCAAAGCAATTCACAGAATACCTGCATTTCAATGTGACGGTGGCAGCATCTGCCCAAAATTCACTTCCATGAAGTCTAAGAATTTAATTTAGCCCTGGCTGGGTAGCTCAGCTAGTTAAAGTATCATCCTGATCCGCCAAGGTTGCAGGTTTGATACAGGGCACATACAAGAATCAACCAATGAATGTGTAAGTAAGTGGAATAACAAATCAATGTTTCTCTCTCTCAAAAAAAATATAATAATATGCACGTTGCCCCAGACTGGGGGAGATCTCAGACACCAAGTGGTGCTCTGACTCTCTGCTTTTTAGAGCAGCAGATTCGGTCCTCCCGTGGGAGCCTGATACGTGAGGGAAATCAGAGCCCCGGATGGGCCTCATGCTCACCCCTCAACGCAGCACCTCCGACAGCTCCTCGAGTTTGTAACCACCGCTGTGGTCCAAGTCTTACATTTTTCACCTCGAGGACTGATGCTCAGCACGGCAGTGACGTGTTTCTGTTCTCATTGGCCAGAAATGGACCTTAATTTGCCTTCTTTCTTACTCTTTTTGGAGTTAGCGTTCTTCCCGCTGCGTCACACTGGTTTGTTTCAAAAATGTGTATCGACAGGAAATCAAGTGTGCTCATCCCCAGATCCTCTGATCGTGAAGGAATTCAGCAACCGCATATTGGGGAAGCTCCTTGAATCCCTAAAAAAGCGGGACGCAGGCTCACGTACATGCCCCCAGCACACACCAGGCATCGTGCAGACACTTCTGTTCACGTGATTACTTAACAGTCAGGCACGATCAGTCCGCCCCACTTTACTGGTTTGACAGCGGAGGTGCTGACACTGGCTGGCTCTTCAGAGTGAGCCAGGAGATCCCCTTCATTCCCATTGTCAGGGAAATTCATTTCAAATTTCCGCCAGAGCGCCGAGCAGCTTTGAGTCGTCTGCCACCTTTGCGGCACGCATCTTCCTGTTTCAGAGGCCTCCTGCTTTTTTGTGTTTGGATTAGAGTTGATCCGATCCGAATACACGATTCCCAACCAAGGGCCAGCGTCGCTTCGTAAAGAAAGAGGCCTGTTGTCCTTTGCTCCTTCTGATGAGCCCCCTCTCCCCGCTCCAGACCCATTGGCACACTTCCTGGTGCGCCGTGCGTGTCCTGGTGCTGAGTCACTGAGAGAACAGGAATCAAACCAACTGGCTTCTTTGGAAGTTTGGTTATTTTAACCATTTATAGAAAAACAGAGGTTCTGAATGCAGCATGATGGTCGTAAGTTCATCGGGGGCAAGGACTCATTTGTTCACTTGTTCACTGGACGGGCATCGTGAGGAGCTCGCTGCGCCCCAGAAGTATCTGTTCACTGATTGTGACAAGCAGTCTGTTCATGATGGCTGCACCTCAGGGCAGAGCAGCTAAGAACTCCAGCTCCGAGTCCCCGAGGGTCCAGAGGGCTCCAGGCAGAGCAAACCTTTGCACTGGATGTGGAGTAGTGGCCTTCATTCTGGAGGGGGGCGGGGCGGGGCGGAGCCATAGGATGCCCCCAGCCCTGGTGGGAGTTGGGTGGTTGGACGCATGTGCAGGACTTGGTGCCAGGCTGTGCGGCAGATGCCCCAGGGGAGTGGCGAGCTGGGGAGGGAGATCTTGAAGGCAGGATGAAAGGAAATACCCTGCAATAACTCGGGGGCAACGTAATGATGGCTGGAACCAGGCTGCCAGCAGGAAGGTATAGTTGAAGAAAGAACAGAGCTGGAGAAGCATCGGACATGGGGGTGTCAAAGGTGATCCTTATATTTTGAAATGACAGTGATGCCCTTGACTGAAATGAGGGACAGACAGATGACAACAGCCTGTGTTCGGTGAGAAGGTTACAAGTTTTATTTCAAACGTGTTGGCTGAAAGGCCAGGTCTCAGGGTTCCTGCGCAGCGCCCCCTGGAGCCCGGAGGGAAGCGATGGTTAAAACAGAAGCCAGTCCCACAGAGACTCTCTGGAGAAAGGAGATGACCGGGGCTCAGACGGGTCCACGTACCTTTGAAACTCACGCACTGGCCTTTCCTCGCATGGAACACCCTTTCTTCCCTCGGGAAAGTGACTGATGTTTAAAGGTGAAAATGACGTTACCGGAAACCGCATTGGCGCTGCTCCATTCCTGCCGTTAGCCACGGCTGGTGGTGGTTGGCCTTCTTGCGGCTGATTCTCCAGCTCATGCCGGCAAGTCCTTGGGCTCCTCTGGAGTTAGCTTCATCAGTTTGTCCACGCAGAGCAGGATGAGGGTGAGGAACCAGAGACTCCAGCCAACGGCAGCTGCGATCCAGCCGTACTCGTCCACGCCCATGTGGCAACAGCGGGAGGCTTGCTGGCAGAAGTCCACGTCTGGGGAACAATAATAATAATATAATAGTTTGGCTTTACTAAAGCATGCCCTGTGCTATGCTAAATGCTCTGCACACGCTACCTTATTTATTCCTCACAAAGCGGTAGGTACAGTTATGATTCCCATTTTATGTGAAGAATCTGAGGCTGTAACTTGCCCAGGATCATGGGATGGCAGAACTAGAACCCAGACCCAAGGGCACAGGACTCCAAAGCCATGTTCTTAGCCTCTGCACATTCTTGCCTATTATCTTGCTCCCTAAGTGGACACATTTGGCCATTCAATGAGGACAGAATCAAGGAAGCTAGGTGTAGAACACAGAAAAACTTTGTTAATTAGACACACGTGATAGTGGTTGCTGTGTGAAGCGCCAACCTCCTCGTGGCTGGAAGTACTCAAGTAGAGGAAGAACAGACGCGTGCAACAGGAATGACAATAAAGCTCCGGCCTCGGGCGGAAAGGGGACTAGCTGGGTTTTGTGGTCTTCCCACTGTCAAACTTCTGCAAGCGTTTGAGCTAAGGGCATCTTTGGCCTCTGTCATGGGGATGGGTCTTTAAAGCCATATGCACCAAAGGTGGTGGGGCTCAGTGTTGGTCAAGGTCAGGAAGGCTTTTGAGACACACTCCTCGAGCAGTCCTGGAGGCTGGAGCAAACGGCACCAGTGCACGGGAAGGCCAGGCCGGCGCTCAGCAACCCCGTGCGGTGGACCGAGAGTCGGTCAGTTTCCCTCCCAGCCCCAGACCAGCTCTGTGGGGAGGGCACTTGGCAGGAGCTTACTGTGGCACTGCTCCAGAGTCTCAGCATCTGGGTGGTGGTCGGTCCAGGTGGAGCTGTTGCCACTGCTTGCTTCTGGAAGAAAAGACAGAAGAGAGTCTCAGGTAGTAGGAAAAGCCCTTCCCAGGCATGGAGTTCGGAATCTTTTTTGTAAATCAGTAGTGAGTATTGTGAAAGTATTATAGACATTCCAGTCTAGGCTTCACATAGCAAAGCTCACCCCCTGTGATAGAAGGAATTGCGTCCCCGCCCCCCAAATTCAGATGTTGAAGTCCTAACCCCCAGTAACGACCATATGCGGAAAAAGATTTTTAAAGGGGAATTATAAAGTAAGATGGGGTCATATGTGCGGGCCCTGGCCCAATACGACTGGTGTCCTTCTCAGAAGAGGAAGACACCAGGGATGCACTCGCAGAGGAAAAGCCACGTGAGGACACAGGGAGAAGGCGGCCACCTGCAACTCCAGGAGAGAGGCTGCAGGAGAAGCCAGTCCTGCTGACAACCGGGCCTTCAGAACCGGGAGGAAATGGATCCCTGCTGTTCAGGCCACCCAGGGAGTGGTGTTCTGTTCCGGCAGCCTGAGCAGACTCTGCACTCCCTTTTCCTAGCATGGTCTGTTCCCATGCAGAGATGCTTTGTCTCTGTTTGGCACTGACCTGTAGTTACCAAGGGCCTGCTATATACAGCTTTCCAAACACTCTATTTTAGCTGCTTTCTGTGCAGGTAGATACATAGCAAATGGATTTTCTAGTATATAGGAACAGTCATTTAAAAATCTGGAATGCCTTTTCAGAACTATCTTCAGTTCCCTTCAAAACCTCGAACAAATAGACATTGAAATCTGACCTTGATTCTTCATTTCTGACAAAGATAATGGTATTACTCAGGAAAATGGTTATTAAAAAAATGACTGTATAAAGAAGTCAAGAGGTTGATAGAATATGCAGCACTTAGAATGTCCCTTTTAAATGGGAAAAAAAATACAATGAAGATTAAATCCAGAAAAAGAAAGAAGAATGTCCTGTGATTAAGAAGCACGGAGCCCAGTGATCGAGGAAACATCAGCAGTAATTCTGGAGGCCGTGTCAGGGTTCGGGAGGCTGGGTGGGTGATGGAGATGAACTTGGGATGAAAAGGATGAAGAGGGAGAAGAGGAAGAAGAAGAAGAAGAAGAAGAAGAAGAGCCCGTGCTCACACCCCCATCACAACCGAGCGAGTGGAGAGATGACCCGAGTCTGCTCTGCTTCATAGGACGGCCGGTGGTAGCTAAATTTACTAAAATAACTAAACTAAAGATCCGGTTTCTCGGTCGGATCAGCTACTTTTCTAGCGCTCACTCACTGTGCATGGCTGGTGGCTACCACATCGGAAGCCCGGCACAGACTCGGTTTCCACCAGCAGACAGTACTGCCAGTGCTGATCTAGGTGGAATAAGTGTCCTCCTTTCCATCAGCCGCCCCCCACCCCCTGCCTTACAGTAGTCTAAGTGGATGAAGACCAACAGACCAATTTTGAAGACTTTCTGGACACTGCATTGCGGTTCAGTCTGCTTGTTGGAAATGCCAAAAAAGAAACGGGTTTGGACATTCTCAAGGCCCACTACCTCTGGGTCAGCATGTCCTTCCAAGGAGCTTGGTGTCACAGAGCAGGACAAGTCAGGAGGAAACTGCTTAAATGGCCAAAGCCACAAAATTGCTGCTCAGGCTGATGGTTTGCCCCGCACCCCCAGCGAAAGTGTGGTCGTTACCTCGATGTAATCTGATGTGACTGTGAATTATTTACAGCTAAATGGCTTAGAGCTGGGTCTTTGTTTGTTTTGGAGAAATGGATTCCTCAACATTTTAATGGCCCTTGTAACCTAAATTACTTCTTGGCCCTGACTTTCACCTCCCCTCTCCCCTAGAATGGAACCGGTTCCCGTCTAGAGCAAGCAAGTGGAAAAAACCTAGTCAGTTGGGTGCTAGCATTAGGTGAAACCGTATGAAATTGCCATTTCCGTAGGTCAAAAATTGTTCGGCAATTTTATATGGTTCAAACTGATTCGCCTAGTTAGAAGTTCCTAAGAATTTAAATATCCTCCTCCTAAGCAGAGTCAGCCAGGGACTGATCCCATTTGGGGTCACTGCCAAAGTAAACACTGCTAGGAAGACCCAGCTATTCAGTTACACTTGTAATGTGTTTTGTTTTGGTTTTTTAACTTGTCACGATTTTTTGAGGCCATATCCTAAGCAAGGCACTGTAAGGGTAAACAGAGAGGCAGCCACAAAACACTCTTGTGTGGGAAGGAGTTATACTGGACAAATGAATATGTTAACATTTATCCAGTGTTTAACGTGAGCTAGTTTATCCAGAGGTATTTACCTGCAGTCATCTTATTTCAACAACCTTATGTACAAGCACGAGATTATCCCCATGTTATAAATAAGGAAACGGGGGCACAGAAACGGTCAGGAATTTGCTCAAGGCCATGCAGCCAGGAGGCGGTGGGAACCAGCGTTGAGGCTCCCTGGCTTCGAGAGCCCCCGCTCTCTGAACCTCCCCAGGAGAGACCACGAGGATGAGAGAGGCAGATACAGGTGGAAGGAGGGGGTGGTGAGCATTGGTTTTCAAGAGGCAGACAGAGATGAGCAGGGAGCAGGGCAGACCTTGTTCTCAGGGGAGTTGAGGAGCAAGATCAAAGCCAGTCAGGAGCTTGGGGGTGGGTAAGGGAGGTCTCTCTGCATGAGGTTCAGAGTCCAGCCTGGGAGAGCCTGATGGGGTGGCCTCAACATCTCCAGCCTCCGCAAGGCAGTAACCCCACACCTCCCATGTCCTGGGGGGACGGGAGAATGATGGACAGTGCATGGCAGCTTTCATGCGTTAAGGTTTTGCGAGAGTTGCAAAGAAAGCACAGCGTTCAAGGCGGGTCAGAGGACCCGAGAGGAGGGAAGGAGAAGCAATGGGAGCGTTGCGGAGCTCAGCAGCCCGGGAGCACCACTGAGAAACAGCACCCGAAAGTTGTCATTTTAGGCTGATTTGGTCCCCTGATGGGAGAGGCTCTGCACATTGCCCTTCTTTCTTCGTGGCAAAGGACAACAGAGGTGGCGGCTCCTGTCCTAGCTGAGGACAGCAGTAAAGATAAGATACCCCCACCCCCCTGCCCCCTGCCTAATCCTTCAGACGAGAAAGGATTGTTTCCTCCCTGTGCAGACCAACCCTAGCCAAGGAATCCTCCTCCTTCCCTTCCCCCTCCCCCGCCTTCCCCTTCCCAGCGTGGCCAAGAGTAAAGCTCACAGTTCCACCTGCCAAGCAAGCCGAGTGGAAGGAGACGAGGACCAGGCTGAGGACCAGGGCAGCGGGGGGCGCAGAGGTGAGGTGCTCCATGCTGGAGAGGGAGGCTTGTGTCTGCACCATCTCCGTGGAGGTGTGCTGAGTGCCGGGCGCCACGCGCCTGCGTGTGTCCTGTCCCGCAGGAGCTGGAAAACAACTCTGGCAGACAGAGGTGAATTTCTCCTCTGTCTGGGGGAAAAGGGAGGGGGTGGAGCAAAGGAAGGTCGGCTGTCACACCTTGCTCTTACCTCTTGAGAAGGACAGCCAAACTCTGCTGGCTGGGGGCGGGAAGGGAGGGGCGATTTGTGCAGTTTTCCCCTGAGCTCACCTTTTGCAGAACGGAGATAAAAGAGGAGAGGAGGTGCGTGCCCTGCGAGTGTGTTTGCAGCCTTGCCGCTGTGCGGGTGGGCTGCTGGATCCCCTATCCCGTGTAGCCCGTATTTACTGTGCACTTACTATGTGCACTGAACTGAAATCTGGGAGTCACTGCCCTCGAAACACTCTCACTGCAAACACACCATTCAAACGCAGAGCTCTGTTCCGGGGATGACTTGGGAAGGACAAAGTACACTCGATCTCAGCAGCAAGAGGCCACGTCGCGGGTGGGATGCTTCACAAAGATGGCGTTTGAGTTGGGTCTTGAAGGATGGGTAGAGTTTTGACAAGCAAAGGGGAGAAGACGGCATTGTAGGCAGAGGGACAGGGGAGTGAGGGCCCAGAGGAAAGAGATGCTCGGGGAAGTGTGGGCATCCGAGCAGGAGGAGGTGGGGAGGTGAATGGAGAGGCTGAGTATCTGGGGCACCAGGTTGGAGAGTTCGAACAGATCAGGAGGCAGATGGGAGGCTCTGCGAAGGTTGGGGACCGAGGGGCAGCTTGATTGGAGCTCTGCCTTCAGTCTAAAGTGTTTACTGAATATCCGCTGGGGGTGTGAAAGGCATGATCCTGGGCATCTGAGACTCAAAGACGGCTAAGACACGATCCCTACTTCCCCTACTCACAGTCCAGCAGTGACCGAGCAGTGAGGAGAGAATCAAGATATAATGTGGGCGTCACAGTTAGGGGGCAGCAAACGGGCTAAATCTGCCTGAGCCCCACCCCAGGGAAGCAAGCAAGCGCCACGGAGCAAGTGACATCCCCTGGGTACCCTAGGGAAGGCCCTTTTTTCTAATTTGCCCAAAGCTACAAATCAGTGGTGGCCCTATAATCCTAGGTTTGGGGGCTGGGGGCAGAAGTGCTGTAGGGAGGCTGGTTTCCTGGCAGTGTACAAAAGTCCAGTTTGGACCTGCCACTTGGGTGAACATCCAATAATTATTTGACAGCTGCTGTGTGCCGGGCCCTTGGGGTGCGGAACGGGGGTCCAAGGTAGGTAAGGCAACACAGTTCCTGTCCCCCAGAGGTTCCGGGTCCGTAAGGGACGTGGACAAATGAATAAGGATGCAAATAATAAATGGCGAGGAGGTCTCAACAAATGGGAGGTTCATGGACCAGGGCTGGAGACTAGGGGACTTGGGGACTGTTTGAGGGTGGAGATGGCATTTTGACCTGAAATGGGAGGGATGTGTCATTTACCCGGCGGGGAGCTGGAAACTGCGGCAAGGCCCCTTGAGGCCTGAACATGTGACCCTGGGGTGGGAACTAACGACCATCCTGGGAGCACGGGGTCGGCCACCGTGTGTCTGGTTAGACCCGCAGATTGTCATGTTCCTGCCTGGTGGACGGAGGATACTGGACTCTGTCTACGCTGGGGGCACCCTGTGCGGGACTTGTGGACACCTTCGTGTTTCAGGGGCTCAGAGGATCGATTCACAGGGGCCAGGCCTAGATTCAGAAGGATCCAAGAAGCTATTGCAAAAATCCCAGCATATCGGAAGGGCCCTGAAATAAGGGGAGGGACTGAGGATTGGGAAGAGGGGAGCAGAATCAAGAGGCACGTATGAGGCCAAAGCAACGGAAGGGAATCCAGGAAAAGGCCTTCGGGATGCAGGCAGGGGTTCTGGCTGCGGGGTGGCAGGGGTGGGATTCCAGCCCCGCCTCTGTGGCCCCAGCAAGTACTTTATACATCCAAGCCTCAGGGACTTTATCTGAAAAGGAATAGAACAGAAGCAGTCTCGGGATTCGAATGCTTTGCATGGTGTCACTGGTGGTAAGTGCTCAGTAAATGTTAACTCCCACTTTCACAGAAGGGTCATCACAAATAGAAAATAGGGGAGAAAGGTGCTTTGGGGAGAAAATGACGCTGTTTATGTATTGATGTGTTTATATCCTGTCTTGTCCGAAAAAAGGGTTTAGGGAACCACAGGTTATCGTGAATGAAGCTAGGTCAAATAAACTTAAATGAAAAGAAATGAAGCAAAGAGAAAGTCAGGGTAGGAAATCGGAGGAGGATCCAGGCGCTAGCGTAGGGCACGGAAAGGCAAGCCTGTTTTCTGAGCCTTCTGGTAGCCAGAGCGAAGAGGGTCACACAGCCACGCCTGTGGCTTGCGGGCTCACAGGACAAAAGCAGCAGAAGCAGCACACTGCCCTTGGCACCACAACCAGAGGGGAGTCTTCCCCGTGGGTCCCCACGGAGATGACATTACTTAACAGGGTGAACGTGGTTCTTGACATTTTCCTCCGAGGAAACCCTGTGGGAAGCTTCACAGACCAGGGCCGAGTTATCCAACAGGCGCCGGAGATCACAGTAGCGCCTGGGGTCTCCGAGGATGTTCAAGGGTCTCAAAGATGTTCGAGACCTGAAAGAAATGTTCTCGGATCCGCAACAGGAACAACAATGAAACTGCCATCAAAAGGACTAGCTTTTTTCCAAAGCAAGGCCATCCAGTTCATTTAAACAGAGGTGATGGGATGCAGGCTGTTGGGTGCGTCTGAGTGTGTTTGCGGGGAGCACAGCATGCCCCTCTGCGTGATCGGTGGGAGCCTGGGGTGCACACGGGTTTGAAACAGCCCTGCCACGGGGTGTTGTGAACAGCATCCGCCTCTCCAACGGACAGCACCACGTCAAATCGTGCCAGTGAGGAAAATCCCGGACCCTGTGGAAGGAGCGGGCAAAGATAATGATCTGTCTCCTTTTTAATGCATTGTTATTTGATGTGGACTGTTGTAGGTACAGTGTTTGCAAGTCAGTCCAAAACTACGCAAGCATACTCTCCACAGATCAGAGATTTTACTGTCCCAAAACAGGGTGGACTTGACCGGTCTCTTGTAACTCATGGATTGATTCCCAGAGAAAGGGTTGCATGGTGACTATTTTTACAAGTGTCACCATTATTCACTATTTTATTTTTAAAAAACAGGTCCCTCACCAAGGAACTTTCCATACGTTTTATATCAGGTTTGCTTTGGAAGGTGTACCAGGAAGTTGCCTTGCTCAAAGCCACACATTCTGCAGGAACTTTCTCAAGACTTTTTTTTTTTTCAATGGTCGAGACAGGTGTTTGGTTACACATACTTTTAAAAAGTCCAGGGTAAAATGTCTGTGGCCAGGCTCCTTGGAGGTGGCTGGGGTTGGCCGAGAGCGCAGGTCCCAGGGTCCTCACTGCCTCCAGTTTTATCTGTTTTGCCTGCTACGAGTTCGTTTGAAAAAGAAGAGGAGCAGGCAGTGGGTTTCCTGGACTGAAAGACTGAAAACCAGTAGTCTGTGGCCTGGAATGGCCTCTGACTATGGGGAAGCTCTTCCATTTCTTCTTTCTTAAGATTTTATTTATTTATTTATTTATTTATTTATTTTTAGAGAGAGAAGGGAAGGGAGGGAGAGAAACATGGATGTGTGAGAGATACATTAATCAGTTGCCTCTCATGCACCCCCAACTGGGTACCTGGCCCGCAGCCCAGGTATGTGTCCTGACTGGGAATCGAACCCGCAACCTTTTGGTTTGTAGGCCGGTGCTCAATCCACTGAGCCACACCAGCCAGGATGGGAAGGATGTTTCAAGTTGAGGAAACTTCCCTTGTGATCCCGATAGGCCCTTCTACTGCTTCTCCATCTCTGGGAGGAGACCACTGGCCTTGAAACTTGGGGCTTGCGTTTCCGGTTAAGCCACAGAGAGGAGAATCGTGGCCCTAACCACACGGTGGCTGCCATTTCCTAACTTTTGAGCTGCAGTGGGATCCATGGCTCCTCTTGCATGCGGCTTTTATTTCACAAAATAATGTCAGCTTTTCATTACTCACGGGACCCAAACATCTAGGCCTTCACCTGAGTAGCAGCTAGTTGGTGGAGGAGGTTAACCTCACTCACTATAGGTATGGGTCTATAATCTGGAGAGAATGAGGAGTATCCCTGTGAGAAAAATGGAGAGCTACACAGAGTTGAACTTGGAGACCGTGCCACAGTGTGGATGAAAGCAACACAGGGAAGAAGCTCGCAGCCCAGCCCTTGGAACCGTTTCTGAGCAGTTCCCAGGGTGATTCATTCAGTTTGCACTTAATCCACTGTTGCACTAGGGGCCGCTGGGGCCGCTGCCTGGATTGAGGTGGGTTAACAAGAAGAATAAGACTTCCTCCTGGCTAAAGCCGGTTTTCCTCTTGGGCTCTAAATCTCAACCCCTCCCATCTTCTCACAGGTGTACTTCTTAATTTCCAAACTCGGAAGTTTTCTAGTTGTTATTGATTTCTAGCTTAACTGCATTACCATCTGCAAACATATTTTAATGGTTCTATTTTTTGATATTCATTAAGAACCAACATATGGCCAATTTTTGTAAATGTTTGGTGGCACTTGAAAAGAGTGTCATCTAGTTCTGGGGTTCAGTATTCCATATAAGATAAGGGTGCAGATCTATATTTTTCCTGTGTTTTTTGAAAAAAATTGGTCCATTTAGTCTATTGAATAAAGACAGATAACTGGATTTTTTCCCTTTCCTTGTAGTTTTTTCTGTTTCTGCATTCCGTATTTGAGGCTGTAATTAGGCCTTATTCAAATATAGAATTATAACACCTTTGTGGTGCCCTGAACCTTCTTTAAAAAATTGTTTTGTAATATCCCCCTGAGCTGTTGGTTTATTTGGTCTTTGTCCAGTTTCTGGCGCAGAGCTCCTAAAACCCTTGGAATTTTCTAAGCGATGCTGATAAAGGTGTCTTTTGTTATGTTAATGGGGTGACTTGTGGACCGTGCCTAAGGATGGGGACTGGTTGCCCGGGAGACCAACCAGGCCATTGGAGAGTTAGAGCTTTCAGTCCCTTGCCCAGACCTTTGGGGAGAGGAGAGGAGAGGAGAGGAGAAGAGAGGGACTGGAGGTTGAATCAATCACCAACGGCCAATGATTTAATCAATGGTGCCCGTGTAGTGAGGCCTCCATGAAACCCCAGCCGCACGGGGTTCACAGAGCCCCTGAGCGGGCCAGCACGTGAAGGCGGAGGGAGACAGGCAAACCCGGGGAAGGCATGGAACCTGCGCGCCTCCTCCCCGCCCCTTGCCCGGGGCATCTCTTCCATCGTGCTGTTCCTGAGTCCTTTCCTCTTATAATACATTGGTACTCCGGTGAGTCACATGGGTTTTCCTGAGTTCTGTGAGCCTTTCCAGCAAATGAATCAAAGCCAAGGAAGGGGGACTTCTGATTTACAGCCAGTCGGTCAGACATGGGGGTCACAGCCTGGACTTGGGATTGGCATCCTGCGTTGGGGCGGGTCGTCGGAGCCTCCAGTTTGTAGGCGGTTGGTTAGAAGCACAGATAACAACCTGGGCTGGCGACTGGCATCTGAGGTGGAGGGCCGTCCCGTGGGACTGAGCGCTTTTCCTCTGGAATCTGATGCCGTTTCCGGGAATGTAGTGTCAGAATTGAGCTGAGTTCGCAGACGCCTGCTGGCATCCGAGCATCCCTTGCTGGCGAGAGGAAGCCCTCTCTCTCTCTCTCTCTCTCTCTCTCACACACACACACACGCACGCACGCACGCACACATGTTGCTGTACAGTTTACTTTGCCCGGTATCATCAGTCACTCTTCCGCCTTTCTTTGGCTTAGTTTTGCATGCTATCTCTCATCCCATCATTTCTCTCCAGTTTTCTAAATCTTTATATGTTTTAGATGTGTACCTTATGAAAACATAGTGTAGGATATTAAAAAAAAAAACCCAGGCTGACCATCCTTGCCTTTAATTTGGCCACTGAAACTGTTTCATGGGGAATGTTTACTGATCCAGGTGTGAATCTCCACCGAACTAAGTGCTCTCTGGTGTTCCAGTCTCTCTCTTGCTCCTTTGATTTCTTTCTCATTACTTTTGGATTGAGTTTTTTTATTAGTCTTTTTTTTTTTAGAGAGAGAGATTATATCATGCATTCTTATCAAAATCTAGTATTGATTGATACTCTTACTGTCTTCACAAATAATGTGAAGGTTTTGGAACTTGAACTCAACTTATCTACTCCTGATTTTTATACCATTAGAGTCATTCATATATTTTAACTATATTCTTACTTTTTAACTCAATAAGTTATTACTTTATGCAGTGAATGTTTAAATTTATCCAGACATACACCACTTTATTGTTTTTTCTTTCTTTTCTGCGTGTATGGCTTTCCATCTACAATCATTTCCTTTTCTCTCAGTGTTCCCTCAGTGAATGGTGAGGGCCCTCAGGCCTTGTCTGGGTGTATTTTTATTCTTCATTCTTGAAAAACATTTTCACTGGGTGTAGAACTCTAGGGTGACAGACATCTCCTTCCAGTGTCACAGACGTCATTCTGTTTCTTTTGACTCCCATCGTTCCTGTCCATCCGGTTGGTACTCTGTGCAGGTGATTTGCCTTTTTTTTTTTTTTTTCCTTTGGTTGTTTCTAAGGGTTTTGCTTTGGTTTTAGTGTTCAGCACTTTTATTCTGAAGTGCTCAGGTATGGATTTCTTTTTATTGGCCTTGCGTGGTATGTGTAGGCAATTAGATATGAAGTTTAATGCCTTTCATCAATTTTGAAAAGTTCTCAGCTGTCATGTACTACTTCTGTCCCATTCTTTCCTCTTTCTGAGACTCCAGTCACCCACTGTATGCTCTTACTCCCTGCTCTCTTCTTTATTTTCCATCTTTTCATTTTTATGTGCTTTATTTTGGATACTTTCTCCTGCCCTATTTTTTATTAAATCTCTTGACGTCCGTGCCTAATAAAGTGATTAAAGAAGACAATTTGGATGATGTCAACAAACTTTGACACTTCATGAAGTGGACAGTCTCATTTTGGAGAACCGTAAAAATAATAAAAAGAAGCTTTTGTAGGGTAAGAACGAGGAAGAGACAAATAGGAGATATCTGATTGGCTGGGGTGACATAGTCAACCTCGTTTGATGTGAGAAGGCCAGAGCTGGCTGGGCGTTTGGGGATTAGCTGACTGGATCCACTGCTTTTCTGGTCAAATGGACCATTTTACAGGGACACAAAAGCTCTCTGAATTATGGTGTGCATCTGGGCAGGGGTGGCTCCATCCTGGGCCTGAAACTGATTTCAACAGTAACTACCCATTGGGTTCTTTATTTCAGTTGTGTAACTTTAGTTCCAGAATTTTTATTTTGTTTTTTGTTAAATAGCTCTATGTTATTCAGTCTTGTTTTTCAACTTCATGCATAGAGTGAACATAATTATTTTAAAATCTGTGTCTGATAACTTTCGTGTCTGTCCCCATGAGTCTGTGTCTGTCGTCTATCATTTCTGCTGGTTTTCGTTCATGTCATTGTGTTTCTTCGTGTCCCTGGTTATGTTTGATTGTGTGCAAAATTGTAATCACACACAATGGTTCGTAGAAATAACGTGAGACCTAGGATGACGTTATCTTCCTTTAGACATGATTTTTTTTTTTTTTTTGGTTGTTTTAATCAGGAGCTTGGGGGCAAAAACAATTTGCCATCACGTCAGGGCAGCCTTCGTAATTGAGCTGATTTATAGCTGAGTTGTAGGCTTTGTAAAGGTCAGTTTCTTTTGGTTGCCTTCCCTTCTACGGTGCAACTCTTTTACAGAAATTTCCTTCCCCAAGGTGATAAGCAGATAAGCACAAAAATGTACATCCAGCATTCTCCATCTCAGTGTTCCAGTGTTTGTAAAAACGAAAACTTAGAAGCAGCTTCTAACAGAATAAAAGATAGCTATTAAGATGATGTTTTAGAATAACACTTAATTATTTAGAAAAACATTTGCCATATAACACAAACAAAAAAAGCAGGCTACGAAACTATATACCCAGGCCCTGGCTGGGAGGCTTGGTTGGTTGGAGCATCATCCCAAACATAAAAAATAGGTTGTGGGTTCAATCCCCATTCGGGGCACATGTAGGAGGCAGCCGATTGACGATTCTCTTTCACATTGATGTTTCTTTCTTTCTTTTTGTCTCTTTCAAATCAGTTAAAAAAACAACCACACCCTCGGGTGAGAATAAAAACAACCGTATGTACTCAGTGTGGTTCCTGTTCTGTAACACACACATATGCGAAGAAAACAGTTCGAAAAGCATCCTATCCAGATGTCAGCAGTGGTCACATCTACACTCTCCAATCTGGGCTGATTTTCATTTCCTTCTGTACATTTTTTATGTCTTTCAAATTCTCTACGATGAATGTGTGTTACTCCTACAATCAGGAAATAAAATCAAGTTAACACAGCTTATAAAAAAGAATATTCCACAGGAAAGCAATGCAGTCACAATGGAGCAGGTAGATTACATCTCACAGGGTCTGTTGGACGGCTTGGAGACAATTTTCGATGTCAGAGAATCTTCCTTTCCATTTTTAAAACAACCTTCATTCAGTTTAAGTTGCATGTAGTGCAGAGAACTGTTTGTTAACAACCTTTGCTCTTGGGGCACCCGAGGTGTACAACAGAATGGACAGACACTCCCAAGAAGGCTCAAGACATAGACCCGGCTGGAAATAAGACACAGAGAAAAACACAGAATCTCAGTGTCGGAAAGGGAGTGAGTGGCTGTCTGGCCCAGTCCTCACCCTGTTCCACGCAGAGTGTTAAATAGTTTGGTGCGCCTGCGCTTGACCTCTCCTGCCTCTCAAGGTTGTTACTTGGACTTCTGCTAAAATACCTCAAGTAACAGATGTCTTACTAACTTTTTTAAATCCTCATTCAAGGATATTTTTAAAAATTGATTTTAGAAAGAGAGAGAGACATTGATTGGTTGCCTCCCTTATGCACCCTGACTGGGGATAAAACGAGCAACCTACATGTGTGCCGTGACTGGGAATCGAACCTTCAGCCTCTTGATGTATGGGACAGTGCTCCAACCAACCAAGCCACCCAGCCAGGGCTGATGTCTGACTAATTTAAGGCAGCCAGTTCTGCTGTGGGATAACTCTAACAGTTAGAGAAGTTAGTGAGGTACCGGCATCGGACAGGTAAGGGCATTTTAAGGTGAAGTGAATGAACAGTGGAGGGGACGGTCTGTTCAGCTCCACGACTACGTGATTGGCGATTTCTGGCTCTCCTCGGTGTCCAGTCTTACCATTTGTACAAAATATTTCTGTTGGCACAACACGGCTTGTGGTCAGATTTATGTTTTGTTTAATAAACAGATGTGTGTATTCCCAAGAGTAATTTAAAGCTAAGGTTTGTGGAAAGTGAGCTGTATTCTTGTGGCAAACAGCCATTTTTTTTCTAGTTTTGACCACATGAAACTGAAAAGGACGAAGTGGCTGAGTCAGAGATTATAGGCCGCCCCTTCCCAGCACCCACTGTCCTCCGACTGCACCTTTCTGGCCTCTTCTGTAACTTCCCCGCCCCCTCCCTCTGTCCCTCTGTCCCTGTGTCCCTCTGTCCCTACTCTCTCCTCTCTCCTGTCCCGGCCCGTAGCCCCAGGGCGTCAACACAACCAGCCTGAGTCAGGAGTTCAGGATCCCAGCTTTCCCCTTGTGACTTCCTGTGCAACCTTGGGGAAGTCCCGTAACCTTGGTGATGATGCTGAGATGAGAGCACTGCAGGGGGCCTTGGGGAGGGGATAATCCAGGAGATGCTGCTTTCGACTCTGGGGAAGACCTTTGTCCAGGGTCCTCGGGACTCCCACCGAAAGGGAAGGGATGTTAAGTCCAGTGAGAAACTGTGAAAAGACCTGAGAGCCAGGAGCCCTGGGTCTGGTTCCAGCTCCGCCATGATTGGCTGCTGCGACCCTTCTCTCTGGTCAAGGGATTAGATTAGGTGACCTGGAAGTTTTCTTCTAGTGCTAGAATCCTGTGACTCCGTGCTCACTACATTATATTAAGTGGAGAAAGAAGAGAAACAAACTAATAAGCTCTTTTGCGTATATACAGAAAGTACTGGTGAAATCATGCTAAAAAGAAATTCCTGAGTAGAGTTTAGAGTAAACATTATGATAGAAAAGGCAATTAACATGAGATGCTCCCGAGTGAAAAACCATGACAAAGTTTGAGGCATTCTGTCCTCTTCTTGAGGACATTTTATTTTCCTCAGTCTCACTCCCAGTTTAGTCTGTGACTTGGCCAGTGACGAAAAGAGGACAGAGACGTCAGGTGGCTCTGCTCTGGGGAGAAGAGAAACAGGACCAAGCTGCATGGCGGTGCAGGAGAGGGAAGCTGCTGGGCTCTGTGTCAGAGGGTCACCCCTAAGGACCGAGGGGCCATGTGCTGAGGGGGAGACAGTGGGACGAGATGGGGACTGCGGGGGGGATGTGGCTGTCGGTGAGAGCCACGGGGAGGCTCCTTCTCTCGGCACAAGATCTAGAGGACAGAAAGCCATCGAGCAACAGTGCGGGCCAAAGGGATGTCAGATGGCACCCGTGTGCATGGAGTATGTCACTGGAGAAGGTCGGTGGCCAGGAGGGAGGGGGACGGGCAGGGGGTGATGCTGGTTACAGCAGGGTGTCATGGACCTCAGGGTGCTGATGACATGAACTCTTGGATGTTACCGTTGACCAATTGCCCCTAATTCTGTGTGTGCGAAGTTGAATATACAATTCCCCCTCTTCTGTAGCAACCTCAAGCCATTTTCTTTCTGTCCCTAGCACTTTATTAGTTGGGAAGGTGTGTGGATGGGGGCCTTGGTGCCTAGCCAGTGGTGGCGGGCTGCTAGGTAAGTGGATGATAAAATCAACTATTTGAATGAAGGTGATCTGGCCAGAATTCAGTTCAGAAAAACCAGACACTTCTATCAGGTTGTTACTTTTGCGGTTAGATTATTATTTGTGGATTAAATCCCTTGCAGGCATTTTGGCTTGCTCTCCACTTATCCTTTCATTTTTTTTTTTTTTTAAATCATGCTGATCTCTTGTAAATTGATCTTGTACAGCTGGACATTGTTTTGCACAGTATCGTCCTAACCCCAGGTACGGGCTGTGAGGACAGAGGAGGCCTTTTGTTCAAAGGAATGTCCTGTTGGAAGGGCCTCGAGGGCAGTGCTGGCCTCTTCGATGCACAAGAGCCATAGCATGGAAAGTTCCTGGGGCTCGACAGTGCCTCCTGGAGGTGTGCATGGTCCTGCGTGGGGGCTGCAGCTGGCACTGTGCCCCAGACTTGTCCGTAGCACGGGGATAGTGCTGTTAAACCCTTGATGTCAAAAACAGTCTTCTTTTGGAGAATGTAGAGACTGATTCCACTCTGTGCAGGTCATTTCTCTCAAGACCCAATGCCAAATCTAAGTGCTATTTATTTCCTTCAGCATGTTGAGTTGCGGGTTTGGATTTTGAGAGAGAGAATGAGAGAATGATGAATAGGAGAATTACTTGCTTTGAAAAAAGTCAGTGACACAAACGATTAAAGGTGAGCGTACTCTCTGGCTTTAAGACAAGACTGTAAGATGTTGCAAACAAAATATTGAGCTCCGTCAGGAAACTTCCAGAAAAATGGAGAAGATAGCTTTGCATGGTTCAAAGTGATTGACTCAAATGTACTTCACAGGCAGGAAACGTGGAAGTTGCCGTTCTCTAGATGAGCTCCGCAGCTGCCTCTGCATTTGAGAAAATCCATGAAACCCTCCCACGACCCCTCATTGCCTCCTCAGCTGCTGCCCTGCTCCCTCCTTCCCTGTCTTTTGACTTCCCAGTTCCAGGGTTTCCTTTGGATTCTGCCCCTTTCGTTCCTCTAAAGTAGGCCCTTGGGAGTCACCAGTAACCTCCAGATGCTTCTAGGGCTTATGCCTTTTGTTGTTGTTGTTGTTGTTGTTTTTGAGGGGGGGGGAGGGAAAAGGGGAGGGAGAAAAACATGGATGTGAGAGAGAGACATCAATCGGTTGCTTTCCACACACACCCCAACGGGAGACCAAACCCACATCCCAGGCATGTGCCCTGACCGGGAATTGAACCAGTGACTTTTTGGTTTGGAAATGATGCCCAACCAACCGAGCCACAGCAGCCAGGCCTAGGGCCTCTTCTTGCGTGACCACTCCACCATTCTTGAGGAGACACTTCCTCCTCTTGATGTCTCACTCTTCTGACTACCCGCCCCCTCCCCGTTTTTCGTTCACCGCCTCTCACCTTTGACCTCTCCCATGCTCAGGCCTGACTTTATTGCTTCCCCTCGTTACAGGCTGAACTGTGTCTCTCCTCTGGCCCCCAGATTCACATGTCGAAGTCCTAACCCCAGGACCTCAGAACAGGAAACGGTGTTTGGAAATAGGACTTCTGCAGAGGTAATTAGTTAAGATGCACTCACACTCGTACTAAAAGTAGGCTGCATCTCTAAGCCAGTTGGGGTGATGTCCCTATAAAAAGGGGAGATTGGACACAGACACACACATGAAAACATGATACTTCTGTAAGCCAAGGAACCCCCAAGACATCCAGCACACCACCAGAAGCTCAGGGAGAGGCGTGGGACCGATTCTCTCTCATGGCCCTTGGAAGGAACCACCTCTCCTGACACCTTAATCTTAGACTTGTAGCCTCCAGAAGTGTTAGACGGTGAATCCTGTTGTTTACACTGCCTGCTTTGTGGTGCTTTGTTAAGGCAGCCCCAGCAAGGGGTTTTGCTAAAGTCCTGCTTCTCAGGGTTCTGTTTTGATTAGCCGTCGTAAGCATCATCTGTGACTTCGCCGTTGCTGGTAGGAGTGGCGTTGCTGACGCCCGTGCTAGACTCACTCAGTGCGAACAGGAGCATTTGCTCACGCCTTACCCTGAGCACCTAACGCCTTGCCTGGCACATCGCGGTGGCTTAACAAGTATTTCTGAGATTATTTTCTTTTATTGTCACGGAAAATTCGTTTTCAATTATTAAATGTTTAACCTCTTCAAATTAATAAATGGACACAAATTTTAAAAATTGAGTAGTTTGAAGGGCATTTCCCTGGTGGTTAGTGGTGTTGAACATCTTTTCATGGGCTAATTTGCCATCTGTGATGCCTCTTTGGTGAAATGTCTCTTTGTGTCTTGGGCGCATTTTCTCTGATTGATTCTTTTTTTTTTAACTGTTGAAGTTGGAGAATTCTACAAATTGCAGATATTAGTCCTTTATCAGCTATGTGGCATACAGATATTTTCTTCCAGCCTTTAACTCATCAGTGCATTCTCATTACAGGGTCTTTTCACCTAGCAATTTTAAAAATCAATTTTATTTTTCTGTGGACTTTAGGTGTCCTATCTAAGAACTCCTCATCACGCCCTTGATTCTGAAAATGTTCTTCTATAAGATTTATAGTTTACATTTTCAATTTGTCTCTGATCCACTTTGAGTTCTTTTTTGTATAAGGTGTGAGGTTCAGACGGAGGTTTCAGTTCAGTTTCTGGCCTATGGAGGTCCGATGACCTCAGCACCATTCGTTGTAAAGATAACTGTTTCTCCCGTGAATTGCTTCCTCACCTTCACTAAAAATCATTTGCCGAGACTTGTGTGGGGCTATTTCTGGCTTCTCTGTTTTCTTACATCACGGTGCATGTGTATCTTATCACCAACGCCCCATCTTGATGACGTCCATTGTCTTGAAATCGACAAAGTAATTTCTCCCACTTCCTTCTTCTATTTGCTAGACCTCTGCTGACGCTCCTCACAGACCCTGGCTGGGAGGGGCGGGGGGCCTGGTTACTGCTCCCCACAAGACCTCTGCACCCCAATGAAGGGGCAGCCTCATTACCAATGGGCCATCCTGGAAGTTCTGATTCGGTCTCTTCTGACGCCAGCCCAGCACACGTTACTGCGGCTCCCACTTACCACAGGGCGGGGCTGGGAGTTCAGGGTCAGCACTTGGCCTTCTCTGACCCCACGCTGGTGGGGGGCGTCCCTCTGGAGCAGGTGGGTGAGGGGAGAAGCCTAGGCTCTCTGCTTGGGCTTTGCTGGCATCGGTGGTGTGGGCCCACAGATTTTTCCGAGATGTTTGGCTGTGTCAGAGTGCTCACGATCTGGAAGTCATCTTTTTTGCTAGGCTGCCCTTTCCTCGTCCTTTGGCTAGAGAGAGAGCAGGCTTTCTTTGGAACATTTCCTGTCTGCATGTCTTGCAGCTTCTGCAGCATCAGGTTGGGAATGTATGAGGCAACAACAAAAACAAACAGGAAACCCCCAGAGACATACCTCTGTGACATTTCCCCACCCTGAGGTCCTTAGAAGTTGTCTTCCCTCCACCTTCCAGACTCTTCTAATAATTGTTGTGCATACCTGGCTGGGTAGCTCAGTCGGTTAGAACATCATCCCGATATGCCGAGGTTGTGGGTTCGATCCCCGGTCAGGGCACATACAAGAACAATCAATGAATGCATAAATAAGTAGAAAAGCAAATTGATGTTTCTCCCTCTCTCTCCCTGCCCTTCCTCTCTCTCTCTGTCAAATCAGTAAGTTAAACATCATTGTATCTAGAATCTTCATTACTTCTACTTCTTATGTAAAGTCCTTAAATGTATTCTGAAGCCACTTCCTGTGCGGGACATTGTCCTAACACAAGGATAATGTCCTGCACAGGAAACAGTCAACGGATAATGAGCCAAAGCAAGGGTCTCCCTCCTCAGCTTTTGCTTTGCTGTTCCCACAGCTTCTTGTTCGCGAGACCGGCCCGTTTTAACCCTCGTGCCTCAGTTCAAACGCTGCCTCTGAGCCGGGCCTTCCCTGACCGCTTCCCTAAGGTAGCTTCCGTGGCTCCAAAGCCAATCTTTCTGCAGCCGCACCCATCAAACCTGCAGAATCTGGCTGACTATTCCCTGTTTACTGTTGTCGCCCGCCCTGTGGACAAACGCTTCGTGGAAGAAGGCCTCGTGGCTGTTTATGGCCCTGTCCCCAGAGCCCAGTGGCACCTAGACTCTCAGTAAATATCGAACAGATGAAAGACTTCAGGTTGTTTGCAATGACACACTTATTACAGATGGTGCTGCAATGCACATTATTGGAGTTAAATTTGGTTTACATTCTTAACATTTTTTCTTCAGGATACACTTCCTCAAGAGGGATGATCGGGTCCAAGGACGTGCAAATTGCCCTTCAGAGAGATAGTGCTCATTTATAGTCCTGCCAGGGTCCTGGGAGTGTGCTGGCCTCTGGCACCTTTGTCTTGGGGCTTCAGGAGAGGAAAAGGCAAACTTTGAAATAACCTCTCCCACATTCTAAACAAATATCTAAGATCCTATCATATTTTGCAGTTAAGGACACCCCCCCCCCCCCAGGTTACACGGCTTCCCCAAGGTCACATGTGGTAAACAGCAGAGCTGGGATCCTGACTCAGGCAGTTCTGCTCTGGACTCTGCTCTTGACCGTCAAGATGTACTTTTTTCTCTGTATGTTCCTCAGTGATTCCTGGGTGCCGGGACGCTGAGAATACGGCTCCGGCTCCACAGCTGAGGGAAGACACAGCACACCCCAGCGGGGGTGAAGAGGTGCAGGGCCCTGGGCAGGGGGAGGGGCAGGGGGAGGGCGGCACTCTCCTGGGCAGGGGCTCCTCCTGCCTCCGGACCTCATCTGACTCCGTGTGTCTCCTCCTGCAGGCCCCAGTTCTAACCCTGCGAATCCTGAGTTCAGCCTTTGGAACTTGGCCCGCGTGAGTCTGAACTTCCTTGCGGATCTGCCCTGTGGGGATGGGTGGGTGCAGGCGAACTCTGCTTCTTAAGAAACCCCAGCAAGCACCTTTCCTGCGGGGCCTGGTTACAGACCGCCTGCGCCCTCGGAGGCACGGCCTCCGCTGCCCCAGGTTCCGAACCCTGCGACTTAGGAGCCGATGGGTCCCCAATGCCTGCACCAGGCTCTTCCCTGCTGCCTCCAGGCTCAAGTTCAAGTTTTCACCCAGTTTTCTCAAAGAGATGCTTCTAATTTGATTGCATGAAAGGTTCGCCTCAGGGGCTCATTGAAAAGGCAGATCTCAGACAAGCTGGGAAATGCAAACACCGAAGGGCTATTTGATGTTAAGGATTTATTGTGGTATTTTAGACATGACCATGGTATTGTATACAGAGTTGACCCGTGAGCAATATGGGTCTGAATTATGTGGATCCGTTTGTAGGCAGTTATTTTTAAAGTAAATACATAGAGTGCTGGAAATGTATTTTCTTCATGATTTTCATAATAACACGTTTTCGTTTAACCAAAAGTACATTTTTTTCCTTTTCACATTCATTATTAATTTGTATTAGTTTCAGGTGTGTAGCATAGTAGTTAGACAAAACATTTTCTTTAGCTTATTTTATTGTAAGAACAGAGCGTATGATACACATAACATACAAAATATGTGTTAATCAGCTGTTTATGTTATTGGTAAGGCTTCATGTAACAGCAGGCTACTGGTAGTAATGTTCTGGGGGAGTCAAAAGTTATATGCAGCCCTGGCCAGGTAGCTCAGCTGCTTAGAGCATCATCCCAATACGCCAAGGTTTTGGGTTCGATCCCCAGTCAGGGCACGTACAAGAATCAACAAGTGAGTGCATAAATGAGTGGAACAACAAATCGATGTTTCTCTCTCTCTAGTTAATTAATTTTAAAAAGTTACATGCAGATTGTCAACTGCAGCGCGGGTGGCAGCAGAGAGAAGCAGATTGGGAAGGGGTCACTGTGGGCTGTTCAAGAGCCACCCGTGCGCGTGTGTGTACACATACGTATGTGGAGTGGTCCTTGTCTTTTAGGGATACGTACTAAAATATTTGCAAAGCAATAATATGATGTAAGGGGTTTGCTTCAAAATAACCCGGGCCAGCTAGAAGCAGCTAGATGATATAAAAATGAATAATTGTTGACGCTGAGTGGTCTGTACATCTCCCAGTCTGTACTGTTCCCTGTCCTTTTGCAGCCGCTTTAATTTTTCTGTAATAAAAAGTAAAAAGCAAACAAAAACCAGAACAGAAACCACCCCTCCGTCTGGGGTACGTTTTACAGGTACCCCAGAGTGTACCTGTCCGCCCCACCTGGAGAAGCTGCTCTGCAGGGCTGGGCCGGGTGAGTGCGGAGCCCTGCAGAGCACAGCACGGTGGAGGGGACCGCCTCCCACTGGCTCGGTCCCCTGCTCTGTGCCCCTCCTCCACAGAGCTGGGCAGACAGCACTAATCTTCGGTAAGATAAAGAGTTTTAGCCGTCGGGTATTTATAAGGTTTTATCTGTCTATTCTCCTTTCAAAGTAAAGTGTTTTTGAAAATATTTGTTGATAGGATGATGCGTGTGATTTTTTTTTTCTTTTCCAACACTACTTTTTAATGTGATTTCATCATTACCATGGAAAGGAGTGCTTTGCTGTGCTTAGTGGATACATCGGAAGGCCGTCTCTGGGCCCTTCTGAGGCCTCGAGAAACCTCTTCCCAAGCTCTGCCCTCCCGGTTGGGGAGGGGAGGGTAAGTCACTTTCCTTAGAAAAGACAGCCAGTGCTTCCTTGTCACCTGAGGGCACAGGTGGGGGCGGGGGTGCGGTTTGAGCAGGTGAGGGGCGGGTTTATCCTCACTGAGACCTGTGTTGATACAAGGAGAGCTGCTTCTCCTTCCCGGCTCTCTGGGCCTGGACGAGCCTGGGAAGGAGAAGCACCAGAGTGCTGCCTCACTGTCACCCCAGGGAGGCCACCTGTGGAATCCCCAGCCAGCCTGGCCCCACCCGGCCCAGCCCCAGCAGGCAGAGGCTCCTGGCTCAGGGGCGGGTGGAAGGACGTCCGTGGAGCTGCAGACCCACCAGCTGCAGCCCCCGGTCCAGGACCTGCTCAGAAGAAGTTGGGGTAGGAAGCTGTGCTTTTTGGTCTGCATGAAGCAATGTCTTCTGGCTCTTTCTGTGAAAACATTGCTTCATTCATCAGAGAGGGCAGTACGAAAAGGTGATTTATTTTGTTGTCAAAAGGCAAAAATAGGGACCAGACTATATATTCTGGAGGGAGAGGAGGCAGTTATCTTGTAGTCGGTAAACTGGGAAACATTTCTGGAGCACAAGCTTTATGGTTGAGCTAGACTAGTGATAGAGTGAAAAACATACCAGTTTTTAACCTCATGGCTTTTGCCGGCTAGTGGGCAATGCGAACAGTAAACAAGTAACTGTAGATGACTGATATTCTGGGGCGCTAGGGGAGGGCTTAGTTCACTGGGGCTGTTGGTGGGCGTCAGGAAAGGCTCATGGGAGAAGAGATTCCCAGGGAAAGACAGGATTACCTGGGAGGCAGGGGGCAGGGGCCGGGGAGGAAGGGGTTGAGGTTCTAAGTCTAGGGGGAAGCATGGACAAAGGTCCTGAGGCAGGAGGGGGCTGGAGCGGGGAAGTCGTGTGTCTGCAGAGCAGCGTGGGGAGCAATAAAGCCAGAGAGGGGGCTGAGGCCAGATTATGCCGCCCTTTGTGGGCCAGGTTCAGGGTTCCGCACTTTTTCCTGCGGGAGAATGGAACAGTGGAAGGATTGATACGGGAGGGGTGAACCCAGCGTCTGGCAAACAGTCGATATTCTGTATGTTATAAAATGACGTGGGGAGAAGGGGCCTGATCTGGAAGTGAGCTAGTTCCTCCAGAAGGTCGGACTTTGGGGAAAACCACTTGTTTGGCAGCAGTAGTGGTCTCTAGAGGGTCTTTGATGGAACTGGATTCTCGATAAATATCCTTATTCCATATAGAGGATGTACACATTTCTTTCTTTTTCACTGACTGCACAGGGTTCTGCTGTATCCGTTTAACCATTCCCCTGTTGATGGACATCTAGGTTAGATCCACGTGTTCTATACAATGTCATTGAAACTTCCTTGTCGAGATATTGGGTCATGAATGTAATATAAAATTTTTCATTGAATTTATTGCGGTGACATTGGTTAATAAAATTATACAGGTTTCAGGTGTACAATTCTATGATCCATCATCTGTATATTGTGTTGTGTGTTCACCACCCAAGTTCTACTTTTTAAATCGGGAGTGATTTCTGTTGGACTCTTTCTCCCCCTGTTTGATTTAATTTAACTCAACAAAGATGTTTTCATCCTGAGGTTTTCACACAGTGGCTGCCTCCGGCATCCTTGTCTCCTGCAGACCCAGGCTGGGGCAAGATGGCGTCCGTCTTCCGAAGTGAGGAGATGTGTCTGTCGCAGCTGTTTCTCCAGGTGGAGGCTGCGTACTGCTGTGTCGCTGCGCTTGGGGAGCTCGGGCTGGTTCAGTTCAAAGATGTAAGTACTGCATTCTTCAGAGGCCGGAGGAAGGCGGAGTGGGTGTGGACAGCCCTTTCATTACCACTTCTCGGTAGTGAAGAGATTGTGGGAAGAAGAGCCTGAAGCTGGAATAGGGGTGACGTTGTGGTTCTGGTCCTCTCACTAGGGGTCACGGTATCATTGGGCAGGTGACTTGCAAACATGTCCTCCCTTCTTCCACATTTCACCTACAGGAATGTTTGGAAGCTCTACGGTAATCACTACCCAGTAGATGCATCATATTCTGTTTCCTGTCTAGCAACTTCAAAGCATTGGGTATATCCACTTGCACGTGGATTGCCACACCTTGTTCCCAGGAGAATGCTTCCTGACTTGTGTGTTCGAGGACGAAGTATCCTGGAGTCTGCAGTCTCTAGCGTGACATCCTGGGACTACTGCCTTGAGTGGGCTGTTGGGGTGTTATTCCCCAGGGGCACCTTAGGTCCTCATCAAGCTGTTTGGAATCCAATTTAGAAAATTGGTCTCTACTTCCTCACCAAGTTCAAGGTCCAAGCTAAGCTCCTGTCTGGAAGGATCATGTCTTGTTCTTCGTGTCCCTAGTTCCTAGCACAGGACCTGACACGAGGCACTCACGCACTCACATTCATTGGGCTGAGCTCAGGGGTCTCTAGCCCAAGGACGCCGAATTTTTGTTAATGACCATGATACACTGCATGGAACGGTGCGGTTTTCAAGGTCCCGTTATATTGGTGACTCCATTGAGGATTTTAAGGCTCATGTGCATAATACATGCAGCTAAAGTGAGGGAACCTTAACTGTGGGAGGGCTGTTTCCCTTAGAAGGTGAGCTAGGAAGGCCAGAGCACAGGCATTTGGAAGGTCGAGCATAAGAACATCAAGGTGTGTTTTGCCTGTGACATCTGTCTCTACAGAAACAGCAGTCTCTAGGACGATTTCAGTGACATTCTCCAGCGTTAGAAACTATAATACAACAACCAGAATGACAGCATCTGCTGCTACTAATGTGTGCCGTGTGTTTTCCCACCTCTAGTTAAATGTGAATGTGAACAGCTTCCAAAGGAAATTCGTGAATGAAGTCAGGAGGTGTGAGTCCATGGAGAGGATTCTCCGTAAGCCAGACCTACAGCCTCACTGGGAACTGGCGGGAGGGAGCCGGCGTGCAGGTCCTGACTAACCAGCCTGTTCCTCTGGCGACACTTTCCAAGTGATCCTGGAGGCAGGGTGGGGGAGGTTAGAGATTGGATCTGGGAGCTGCATGGGGCGGTCCCCGGGGCAATTCAGGCAGCTGAGTGGTCTGAAAGCCACTGTCCTGCCTGACCCCCTTTCTTAGATATGAGGATATATAATCACCTTGGGTTCTCTGGTGGCGTTTCTTCACTCAGGTTTCCTGGAAGATGAGATAAAAAATGAGGTTGAGGTTCAGCTGCTGGAGAAGTCCCCACCGACGCCCCTCCCACGGGAAATGATTGCCCTGGAGGTAGGTTCTTCCCCAGGAGACAGCTCTGTTCTCTCTCTGAATGAAGCTCATCCTGCTTTGGAGGATGGATTCCTTTGTGGGCAAAAGATTCTTTTCTTTTAAAGATTTTTATTTATTTTCAGAGAGAAGGGAGGGAGGGAGGGAGAAAGAGAGGGAGAGAAACATCTATTGGTTGCCTCTTGCACATGTCTCACTGGGGACCTGCCTGCAACCCAGGCATGTGCCCTGACTAGGAATCGAACCAGCGACCTTTTAGTTTGCAGGCCAGCACTCAATCCACTGAGCCCCACCAGGGGGGTAAGATTCTTATAGGCAGCAAAGTCTTATCTATATGGTGCCAGTGAACAGGTCTGGTGCTCCCATCGCTGTGCGGCACATGATGCCCCCAGGACTTTGTCATCTTGTAACTGGAAGTTTGTACCTTTTGACCACCTCCACCCATGATGCCCTCCCTCCTCATCGTCAGCCTCTGACAATCACCAGTCTGTTCTCTGTTTGGTTTCCTTACTTCAGAGTCCACGGCTAAGTGAGATCATAGAGATTCTGTCTTTCTCCACCTGACACATCTCACTCAGCATGATGCCTTTGCGGTCCATCCGTGTTGTCGCAAATAGCAGGGCTTCCTTCTTTTTGGTGGCCGACTGATACTCCTTTGTATTCAGACACACCACCCCTTCTTTCTCCATTCATCTGTTGTTTCCATATCTTGGCCATTGTAAATAATTCTGCAGTGGCTGAGGGAATGCAGATATTCTTTTTTTTTTTGAGATAGTGATTTCATTTCCTTTAGATAAATACCCAGAAGTGGAATTCCTGGATCCAGCGGGATGTTTCCTAGTTATCCGGTGGCAAATAGCTGATGAGCTCAGTCGAGGCCAAGATCTCAGACAGGCTTCTAAGATCAAGTGTGAGAAGCTAGCAGTTTCCTTCAGCCAAGGGCATGATGGTTGGTGGGGCCCTCCCTCTTTTCTTTTCCCTCTCTATCTACTTTCCTTTATAAACCACTGAGTTCCCACCATGCCCAAGGTGCCTTAGAAACGAGACTTGGCGTGTCCTTTAGCAGCTTCTGGTGCAGATGGCGAAGGGAGGGGGAGGGGGAGGCAGTGGGAGAAGATGTCAGAAAAAGATGGCATGGCCAGACTGTGGAGGGCCCTGTTGATCCTATCTTGATTTTTTTTTTTAAGGGAGGTCTTTAATTTTTTTAACCCTCACCCAAGGACATTTTTTCATTGCCTAGTTTTAGAAAGAGAGAAAGGGAGAGAGGGAAACGTCAGTGTGAGAAAGAAACATAGATTGGTTGCCTCCCATACGTGCCTCGACCGGGATCAAATCCGTAACCTGGGTGCCCTGACCGGGAATGGAACCCACGACCTTTCGCTGTACGGAGCAATGCTCCAACCCACTGAGCCACCCGGCCAGGGCAAAACTGGAGTTTTTAATCCTCAGAGGAGCAAGGGTTCACTAAGGGAGGCTGGCAGGTAGAGAGAAGCCTCACTCAGCCTAGCCTTTTCTCTGGCTCAGTCTGTCTTTATTTTCTTTTAAGATAACTTAAAAGTCTTGTAATTTTGTAATCATCGGTAGTCTATACCTAGGTACTCTAACAGAGATATGAGACTGGCAACTCCTGTAGAAAAAAACATCTTTGGATCTTTCTTGTCATATTAAAATCTGAATATTTTGGGAGAAAGCTTTTAACCGAAAAGCAGTGACTAGAATCTCCATAGAATGATCTCCAATTCCAGTCTCATCACTGGTCTCCTAACACCAGTCCTGCTGATTGACAGCTCACCTGCCACCCTCATCTTCTTCACCCCCTGTCCCACCCAGACCTGCGTCGGGCACTGGGAGACATCACTCTGGCTGACGCTTTCACCCTCATCTACTC
Source organism: Glossophaga mutica (assembly GCA_039655065.1). NCBI lineage: Eukaryota > Metazoa > Chordata > Mammalia > Chiroptera > Phyllostomidae > Glossophaga > Glossophaga mutica. The sequence continues at coordinate 11,301,488 of CM077313.1, forward strand.
TGAGTCTGTGCAGAAGTTCGCTGGGTTTCCCAGCTTTCTTCTCACCGTCCCTGTCTCGCCTGCCTCCTGCCACCGGCCTCATGCCCGTCACAGGATTGCCACTGCCTTGCTCAAGGGCGTGGGACGGTTCCCTCCTCCCCTGTCAGGTCCCACTCGGCCTCAGAGCCCGCTCTCCCCAGCTCTGTTCTACCACTCAAATCCTGCACTCGGCTCGGGCTGGTGTTTCTTGATTTCTTGATTCATTTCTCAGCTCCAAGCTGGTGTTCAGGCTGGACCTCATGCCCAGAGGCTAAGAGAACCCCCTCCCTCAAACCTGACCACCCTCCAGGCTCAGCTTAGCTCCTACCTGCTCTCTGAAGCCTTCTCCAGCTGTGCCACGGCACGTGAATTCCAACTTACTCGGAGCTCCTGAGCTCCAGTCAGCGTTACATTTTCGTAATTTATCATCCGCCTTAGTGGTTCTCCAGCTTCCTGATCTCGGGTCCCTTTAGACTCTTGAACATTACTGAGGATCCCAAAAGGCTTTATTTATGGGGGTTATATTTATCAACATTGACTGCATTAACAACTAAAACTAAAAAAAGCAAAGTATTAATTCATTGAAAAATAGCTCTCATTACGTGTTCACACTTTAAACGTGAAAAATAATTATTTCTGAGACTAAAACTTCAGTGAGAAGCACTAAACGCATGACTTGATGGAAGGCTGGCCTCTTGCGTCTACTCTGCTTTGAATCTGTTGAGATATGTTGTTCTTATTGATGTGTATAAAGATAACCCAGTCTTACACAGATGTGTAGTTAAAAAAGGGAGGAACATTTAATAGCCTTTCCAGATAATTGTGGCTGGTCTTCTTTGATATTACCTTGACACCTGAGAAGCACAGAGACTTTCTTGCTTTTGGCAACCAGGTAACACACGTTATTGTTTCCAAATTGAGTTTCAGATAGTGCCTTAAAAAGTCGGTTCCTCCAGATGAGTTTGGAGTTGGCTGCCCGATGGGTTTCGAAGGGCTGCTGTCACATACGTTTGTAGTGATGACCACATACGTTTGTAGTGATGACCAGTTAGGCCGGGGGATCGGGTGTGTACCAGCCATCTGTGCTCAGTATTTTCCTGCTGGACATTGTTTATTGTAAAGATGAAATGAAAACAACATGAGCTGATGAGAGTGTGGATTGATTGATCGATTGATTCCACTGATCCGACCGTTCCTCCAACACTCTTAGAAAGGAGAAAGCCGGCAAGATTGCACCAGAAGCTTTTGGCCTTTGTCCCATAGAGTTTCTGAAGAGGCTTCCTGACGGTCCCAGAGGAAGTGTTAATTCAGAAAACAAATCTGTCCACCAATCCATCATCTCAGCAAAAACTGCCCTTACTGTTCTCTTTTCAGCTGCATTTCTATGTAACTAGGTATCCATACTACACCTTATAGTTTTCTACTTTTTGCATTCGCTCTCCTATCACTTACCACTTCTTAGACAGCGCAGAGTTCTCCAGAATATTTTGAAGGGCAGCATTGTTTTTAATGGGATCATTGAGCGGACAGAGCAGAAATGGTAAGAAGTGAGGATCTGGTTTTCCCCCAAAGTTGTGCCGCTGTGGTCAGCGCTCAGAACTCAGGGGAGCGCGGATCGCTGAGCGGGAGGGGGCGGGTGCAGCGGAGGCTGCGTGATGAGCCTGCGGGTTCGTTATGCCGTTCTCTCCACTTATGTTCGAGATTTCGCAAAATACTCGTCAAATATTCAGATTTGTCTGATATTAATATGCTTTTGGGGGAAGTGTACTAACATTGCATGGATATATTTTATTGTTTATTTTGTTTTAAATCTCTTTGGTAAGGTTGTCTTTTAGATAGATTAAAGAAAAAGTCTAGCATGATAATCTCTGTCTTTGAATAGGTGACCTCCATCCATTTTCATTTATTGGGATTACTGATTTGCTGGCTTTCTGATAAACCATCACTTTTGTTTCATTTTTCCCTCTCCTCTTCTGCCTTTCTGTAATACCTTTCAACACTTCCCCCTCCCCTTGGTTTAAAAGCTATAGATTGCCCTGGCTGCTGTGGCTCAGTGGATTAAGCGCCAGCCTGTGAACTGAAAGGTCACTCACTGGTTTGATTCCTGGACAGGGCCCATGCCTGGGTTGCAGGCTGGGTCCCCGGTTGGGGCGTGCGAGAGGCAACCGATTGATGTGTCTCTTGTACACTGATGTTTCTCCCCCTCTTTTTCTCTCTCCCTTCCCCTCTCTCCGAAAGTAAATAAATAAAATCTTAAAAAAAAAAGAAAAAAAGTGAAAAACACTATAGATTAGAGTTACGTTTAACATCTCAAGATACATTCTGAATAAATTTTTCCTGTAAGATCTGCTGCTGGTTCAATGACCATTCCTTTGTGGATAGCCTGTAAGGTTTTGTCTTGGTTCTGTAGTTTCACTGTAAAGTGTTTAACTATGGGTTGATTCATAGTTGTTGTCCTTGCGTATTGAATTGATAAAGTAGAATTTTTAGAAAAAAGTGTTTAAGGGATAGGATAACGATCCAGCAAACTCCACCTGTGTAAGAGGAAGGTGAACACGGTGGTATCTGAACGTCCTGTGTGTGCCCCCTTTTCCCTCCCTCCCCTCCCCTCCCCCTCCTCGTCCTTCCCCTCCCCCCTTGCAGATCATTACTACCCTGAATCTATTGTCTTCTAAATAGCTCATGGGTTAGCTTTGCACCTTTTTAAATTTTACGTAAATGGAGCCCTATGGTTTGTGCAACTTGCTGTTTTCTTTCACCATTTTACTTTTTAAGACATCATATCGTTTCATATTTCTGAAATTAATCCATTTCCACTGCTTGGTAGTGTTCCTTTGGTTGAATGTACCACACTTCATTCATTCTATTGTTGCTGGACATTGGATAAATGAGAGACGAGCTTTCATATTTTAAAATTAGCCCTGGCTGGTGTAGCTCAGTGGATTGAGCGTGGGCCTGTGAACCAAAGGATCGCAGTTCGATTCCCAGTCAGGGCACATGCCTGGGTTGCAGGCCAGTTCCCAGCATGGGACACATGAGAGGCAACCATACATTGATATTTCTCTCCCTCTCCCTCTCTCCTACCCTTCCCCTCTAAAGATAAATAAATAAAAATCTTAAAAAAAATCTTTAAAATTATTTACTGTACCTCAGTATTGCATTTACCAGTCTCACCTGTGGAATTTTGAATTTCAATAGCTAATTTCATATTGCCAAGATTTCTAAGTAATTCTTTTTTTAATCTACCTGTTCTTGTATTTTAGAACATATTCATTAATGATTTCTTATTTTTCCTTTTAGTGGAAACAATACCTTCATTTATCTCCTTCAACATTTTTTAAAAACTTGAAACTCTTGCAAACTATTTTATAAAAATCATTCCATCTAATGTGATTTTGTGTTCTAATCGTTGATTTTGTTGGTAATTTTTATCATTACATTTTTTCACTTTTTCCATTCACATTAGTCAAATGGCACAAGACAACTATCATTCTTCAAACACCCCAGCACGCTGCTGGTCCTCTCGCTTCTGAAGTCCCGCCCTCCTTGGCCTGTCCCTCACCCTGTTTCCCTCTTCCCGTGCCCTTGTCCAGGGCGCAGTCGCAGTCCTGGGGCCGACCTGGAGTCCGCAGGGAGAGCACCGGACAGGCGGCCCGAATGCAGTGGAGATTAGGAGGAGGAGGTTCTTAGAGACCTTGTTGAACACTGAACACCCAGCCCTGTTCCCAGCCACTTTCGAGTGATTCCCCGTAGCCCAGCTCCTCTCTGCCTGTACCCACTGCCAAACCACGTGTCCCTTACCCCACCCTTACCCCCCCCCACGTCCACCTCTGCCCCAGCCTGCCCTCTGGGCCCCCCTCAGTGGGGATTCCTGGACCCATGAGTTCAGTTCCCAGGGATGAAGTACAGAGACTCCAGCCAGGGCTGTCAGGAACCTGAACCTCACAGAGGTGACGCAGTGTGGGGGTGGGGAAGACAGGAGTCTCATTTCCAGGCCCGCAGTCTCTGAGGTCTCCTTTCCCCAGCACCCCTCCCCCCCCCCGAGAATCCCAGGGGATGGTTCTCAGCTCCCCAGATGGGGCTCCCCTGCTTTACACCCCTGGCTGCTTCTCCAGTCAGCTCCCAAAACCCCTGAACTCCAGTTCAGGGTCATTGCAGCTGCCCGGGCTGGCGATTCCCTCTTCCAGGCGGCAGTTGATGGGCCTGGGTGACGCAGCTGCTGGGTCACCAGGTCCCTCAGCTCGGAGTAGGCCAGCATCTCCTTTGTCCCTCCACTGAGTACTGGTGGAGGCTCTTGATGTGGTCTCAGTGGCTCTGTCCATGTCACTGATTCCTGGGCCCCCTCAGCACTGGCTGACAGACACCGTGCCACGGTGCCTGCTCCTTCTGTGAGAGTTTGGGGAGAGTTGTGTCGTTTTGTGACCGGCCCTGGAGGAGCCGATGGTTCGTGGTCTGCCCGCTGACACCTGCTGAGACTGGACAGGCCCTGGGTTTCTCCATGAGCCTCCTTCTCTGCGTGTGCTCACTGTGGAAGGGAGACTGTTCTGTTCTTTGTTTTCGTCTTCTTGCCTTCTGTGCCTCCCTACCCTTCTCTGTCCCCCTTTTTCACTCGCTTGTACCTGGCACTCCAGACCCCAGGGTGGTTGTGGAGGGAGGGGGGTGACATGTTGAGTTTCTCTGTTTATATTTTATTTCATTATTACAACGTGTTCGCACAGAAGGAATCCTCAGCATAGTAATTCACTTCAGCTTCCCCTTCTAGTGTTTTAAACGGGGAAGAGGCAGGCAGTTTGCCAACACACCTCGCTGCCTTTTCCGTTCCCCCAGGGTGTTTTCTCATCCTCCCCAGGATGACTGACTCGAGAGTGTCACTGGCGCGGTCACACCGAGCTGATGACCGAACAGGCCGCTCGGCGTCAGGCTGTGTTCCGACACACTGAGTGTTTCCTTGCTCTTTCCTTCTCTGCTGTGGTTAACGTGCAGTCCGTGTCACGGTATTCTCTGCTGCATTAACTTCTTTTCTCTCGCCTTATAGACTGTTCTAGAAAAACTGGAAGGAGAGCTACAGGAAGCCAACCAGAATCACCAGGCATTGAAGAGAAGCTTCCTGGAACTAACTGAACTCAAATATCTCCTGAAGAAAACCCAGGACTTTTTTGAGGTCATTATTTGGGTCATTGAGGTCACTTAGAAAAGGGCCCTTGCCCCCACACCCAAAGCGTCAGATTTCGATTTTGAAACTGGCTGGTTTGGAATGTGAACCAATCGCCGTTTCTGCCCCAGGGCCAGGCCGCTGGCGAGCGGGAGGGTGTTCTGGGCGCACTAACTGCGGTGCTGCTGAGTTAAATGCAGACATAATACCGGACGTACTGGCCTGGACGGAGGTGGAAATCAGAACGAAAGCGGAACAGTTAGTGTGAGCTGATTTGGGATTTTGGAAGAAAGAGATCGGGGAAGCTTTTTGATCTGGCAAGGAGCACTCTGCTTTTCAAATTCTATTAATTATTTGTGGAAGATTAAAGCTTCCTTAAAACCAGAAAAACAAGTGGAAGAGTAAAGCTTCCTTAAAACCAGAAAGAAAAAACAAAACAAAACCCTTGAGGTGTTGGGGTGCTTTTAAGGTGGTTTAAATACATTTACTAAATGCAAATATTGGTTGTTTAACTTTCAGACGGAGACCAACCTACCGGATGATTTCTTCACCGAGGACACGTCCGGTCTCCTGGAGTTGAGAGCGCTGCCCGCGTACATGAGCGGGAAGCTGGGGTAGCGTGTCTCTGCTCTGGAAGGGAGGCGGGAGTGGGTCCTGGGCTGGTGGCCCAGTGCCCGGCGTGTTGGTAGATTTCCCGGAGTGTTTGAATGCATGAGTGAATGAGTGAGTGAGTGAATGAATGAACAAATAGCCACTGGAATGAGAACAGTTTCACGTGAATTGCTCCACACAGTAGTAAACCCACGTGTAACCTTACTAGGTTGTTGGGGTCGCAGGTCCTGTTACCTGGTTCGTGGTGGCACTAGCATCCTTGAGGCAGGACAGTGCAATTCTTGTACTTGTCCATGCGGGCGAGGTGTGGGGGTAATCACTTTGAGATATATATATATTTTTTAAACCGTTCTCTGGCTTTGGAACAAGGCCTATGGTTCTATGTTTTTTCTTTAACTTTGAAACATGGACTTGATAATAAAATAGATTTCGACCCTGAAGTTGAAGTGCAGTGAGAAATGGGATAGTGATGCCATCAATTCGTTCACAAGTAGTGTTGACACAATATGACTCTACTGTCGAAATGTGTGGTGATTCAAAAAGGTGGGATTTCATACCGTGTGCAAGGAAGATCGATGAAGTGATCAAACTGCCGAGTTTTGCAATTCCAGCATTTTATTCGATAGATGCTGGATGGCCTGCTCTTTGGCGACTAGGCATTGAATTGAATTCGAAATAGAAAGAAAAAACTATTGAAGATATTTGACCGCAAAGTAATAATATAGAATCCACAGACATTTAAAATAATAGACCAGTGAAAGCTACCATCTTTAAGGTTAATGTGTCGGGTTTGGGTCAGAAATTATCTAGATACCTGGGAGATGACAAAGGAAAGACGTACACAAATCCATGGGTGTGTTTCACTCTCAGTACATTATTTGTAAAAATACACAGAGACCATGGCTGAGCACTTTGAACATCTATTTCCTTTCACTACAAAGCTATCATGAAAAGCCCATCACATTTGTACTTGCAAACAATGGAATACAAAGTTTTGGGACGGTAAGGAAACCTCACCATGGCGGAGAACACAGGAGGTCACAAGGGACTTGGGACAGATTAGGGCTGGCAGGCAGAGTGACCTTGCGACCCCTGCTCAGAAGGAAGTGGACCTTCGGCGGCTTCACCTCTTTACGTCTTCCAGCACCTTCTCCCTGCACCCCACTGCCTGTACCTCCATAACGTCTCCTCTTCTGCCTGTCGACCCCAGGTTCACGGCTGGCGTGATAAACAGGGAGCGGATGGCTTCCTTCGAGAGGCTGCTGTGGCGCGTTTGCCGGGGGAACATCTACTTGAAGTTCAGTGAGATGGACGTGGTTCTGGAGGACCCCGTCACAGTGGGTGTCTCGGCGGCGGCTGGCTTTCCCTCAGCTTCCCGGGGCCCTCCCCAGAGGGGCTTCGCTCCTGCAGATAGCGAGTCTTCAGTTCCGTGAAATCTGTATCTATTTCCTTCCTTTCTCTTTTTTCCTTTTTTTTAAATCCCTTTCAAAGAGGTTGTTATTAATACCTCATTCCTTCAGGAAACTTAGCTAAACTCCTTCCACACTAGGCAGTGACTGTGTCTTTATCTCAAGGAACTTAACTACTTAGGCCAGTGTGCCTCAGCCTGCAGCATGCACATAAGCGTGAGAATGACCTGGGGACCCTGGCTGGTGTGGCTCAGTGGGTTGGGCATCTTCCCATAAAGCAAAAGGTCACCGGTTCAATTCCCGGTCAGAGCACATGCCTGGGTTGTGGGCCAGGTCCCCGGTTGGACAACTGATTGATGTTTCTCTCTCTTTCTTCCTCCCTTACCCTCTCTCTAAAAATAAATAAAATCTTAAAGGAAAAAAAAAAAAGAGTGATCTGGGGATCTATTTAAATGCATATTCTGCCTCAGTGGGTCTGTGGTAGGTGGGGCGAGAGCCCCATTTTTAACACACTTACTGCTGGTGGTAGTCAGCAAACCACACACTTCCAACGGGGATGCCAAGGGCGGGCTTCACGGAGTGACACTCATTCATTGTGATTCATTGCGTAGGGCCTCTAGCCTTCCAGTTGGTATTTAAATCCACTTCTACTTCGATTCTGAGAAGCCAGGCTTATTTCTAAAAGTCATCATGTTTTCCAGAGCAGAGGCTGTTAAGTTTTATTTTATAGAAAACACCATAGTTGAAATAAATACAATTGAAAATAAGATGAAAACTTATTAGAACCCCCCCCCCCACAAACCCTCACTACTTTATTTTATTTGAGAGAGACAGAAAGAAACATCGATTTGCTGTTCCACTTATTGATGCATTCACTGTTTGATTCTTGTACGTGCCCTGACCGGGGATGGAACCCACAACCTTGGCGTATCAGGACAATGCTCTAACCAGCTGAGCTACCCAGCCAGGGCCAACCTTCACCACTTTATCTTTATCTTTACTTTAATTTTATCTTTATTTTCCTCTAGTGCTGTCTTTCTTTATCCATAGCCATAGATAGGCAGGTATAATTTAATGTGGCTGCAGTAATAACATGGAATCATTTCCCGCCCTCCCTTCATTGCAGGCAGTGGACGTGTTCCTCTGTCTGACTACCGTCCTTTACGTGCATTAGAATGTGACATGGAGCCACCACTGTCCATCATCCAGTTGTGACATGTCACACTCACGGTGGCTGGGAGGGTATTTCTAAAGTGCGCATCTGAATGAGATGGCTTTAGCCCGGTGCCGTTGAAGGCCCACCGATCGGATCAGAACAGATCCCGCATGTTGGTGGGTCCAGGAACAAAAGAACCTACGAGATGCAGGAAGGCCCAGGGGTGGACCTTGGGGTGAGGGAGCCTTGGGAAATGATGTAAAGCAGGCAGCTCCCCAATTCCTGAAACACCTCTTTCCCTGCTCCAATGAGCAACTGCCAGGGAGGTGATTGATTTCGATATCATTTTCAATTGATGCTTAAAATGTCCATTGAGTGGACGTGACCCGAGCTATCTATTTTTGCACAGTTTGTTTCCAGTTTTTCTCCAGAATATAGCCACAAGCAGTGTCCTGCGTGCGGATTTTTATTTTGTTTTGAATTACCTCCATGACAGGAATTCTAGGAAATAGGATTGCTGGCCTCAAGGGTATGGGCATTTTTGTGGCACTTGCTGGGTCCTGGCTGGTGCCACACCCAGGTGGCTGGTCCCACCTATTCTAGGGGCCCGAGTGGAATGTGATGAGGTCGTTGGATTTATTGTAATATTTTCCCGTCCTTGTGAATTGTCAAGCTTGAACTTTAAAGATGCAGCTTAATCAGTGTTCAGATGGATGTGAGTAGCTGTGTGAGTCAAATGTTAGACACGGCTTTACCTTTGTTAAACATCAAACACTTACTCACCCCTGAAATGTCTCTGTGTGTAAGTTAACCCCGGGGAGCTAGGTCAGCTGTTTTCACTTTAAGAGCTGCAGCATCCTGGTGACCCTCTTCTGGACGTCTGCTTGTTTGTTCTTACATCTCTGAATGCAGGGGCCACTGGGATCAGACTTGTGATGCCAATGGTGGTGTTGCCCCTTTGGGGCTTCGTTGGCCTCACTGCTGGCCCCACACAGACTGCCTCCGTGGCCTTGACCTCAGCCACCATGAATTTTGAACTTGGATCAACTGGGAGAAGTTGACATTTTCCAGTTTTAAATTTATATATCTATTTTAATACTAGCCCTGGCTGGTGTGGCTCAGTGGATTGAGTGCCTGCCTGAGAACCAAAGGGTCATCAGTTCGATTCCCAGTCAGGGCACATGCCTGGGCTGCAGGCCAGGTCCCCAGTTGGGGGGCATGCGGGAGGCAACCACCTACTGATGTTTCTCTCTCTCTCTTTCTCCCTCCCATCCCCTCTCTCTAAAATAAATAAATAAAACCTTTAAAAATAATCAAATTAAACCTAGAAACAGAATTTCACATTTGAGTGTAGTCTAACTAGAAAGAAAAATCGATTTTTTTTTTTTACTTGTTCTGATTTTCCAGAAAGAAGAAATGAAGAAGCACATGTTCATCATATTTTATCAAGGAGAGCAGCTCAGGCAGAAGATCAAGAAGATCTGCGAGGGGTAAGCGAGCCTCAGGGGCTCTTCCGCCAGGGACGCAGGTCGGGCGGGGCCCACAGCTGTGCAGTGACTGGGGCTGCTTGGAGTTCTGGAGGGATTTGGATTAACTTTCCCACCCCTGACAAGAGAGTGCGAAACACGCCCCTGACCTTTTGAAATTTATGTTTTATTGTATTTTCCCCCATTGCCCTTCATCTCCCTTCTACCCTCTCGCACCTCCACCCACCTCCTCCCCCGCTGTAATCGCCCCCGCTGTTGTCCGGTCCGTGAGTCCTTTCTCCTTTCTGCAACCAACTTTGAATAGCGGTAGGAGTAGGAACTGGAAGGACCTAAATAGGCAACACTTAAAGGTAACTAAAAATGGACATTTTAACCATTTCAGTTCGTCTCTGCTCACGGGCAAACCACATGCTAGGCAGGCTGTTTCTAATGTTAACAGACTCATCGTATATCCAGCCCCTTAGAGGCAGAAATTACTCCGTAAAGAAGGGCATTAGTGCATTAATGAATGTGGCGTGGGGAGGGGGAGGGACAAGTTAAGCTTGTGGACTTGTTTACACACAGCTCACAGCCTTGACTGTTTGCACGAGGCTTTCCCATAACAGACCCCCGGCTTTAACTCAGACTGTGCGAGCTCTGGGGCAGGGGGGGGGGACCCTTTAAATGGGCTCGTTTATTGTCGGCCACACAGAGGGCTTTCTAGGAAGAGGTGGCCACCTCGCCAAAGCCAGCAGACGGTGATCTAGCAGAAGAGGACACGCAGGGTGCTTTTGAGCGATAACCGCATGTCGCTTTGCAATGCGTTAAACACAGGTTTCGAGCCACCATATACCCCTGCCCAGAGCCTGCGGCGGAGCGCAGAGAGATGCTGGCTGGCGTCAACGTGAGGCTGGAAGATTTGGTCACCGTGAGTGCGGGGTTTAAGCACCTGATCGGGGAGGTGCTGCCGTGGGGGCTACCTCTGCCTTGCCCAATGAGTCCCAGCCTCTGGGGTGCTTGCTGGAAACCAGCTGGGATGCTAGCCTGGCCCTTCCAGCTCAAGGTGCAGAAGATTTCATAATTAAGAAACTGTCCCAGAGGCAGGAGGCGGTGATTCTTCACATCAGTGATGCTTTGGCTGGGGTTAGAGCTGACCACAGCCCGAGGCCACTGCGATCTGGTAAAAGGAGTCCTTCCTTGCTGGCCTGGCCTTATCTGTGATACAACTAAGTAGGCAATTAAATGGAACGACCGGTCTGACTGATTCTTTTCCCAATGAATTGCCCAGTTGCTTGAATTGACCAATTAATTCTGTAAAAACAGTCAGTCTGGTTTTGCCACATGAACACGCCCCAGATTCGGATCTTCTCATCGAGTCTGTCGTCGCGCTGGGCGGCGCTCTACTCGCACAATGAGAGCACTCTCTTTACTAAGCTGCCAACGGAATCACGGAGAGCGGCTGGTCCCTCTCGCACTGCGAATCCTGCGTTGGCGCCGTGCAGGACTCTCTGTGGTGGTGGGGATGCCATGTAAGCTGTGTGCCCGTGTGCCACATGTGACCTTGGAACATGGCTTGTGCAACTGAGAGACCAAATGTTAATTTTTATTTAACTGTTTTAAATCCTTACCTGAGGATATATTTATTGATGCTACAGAGAGGAAGGGAGGGAGAGAGTGAGCAAAACATTAATTTGTTGCCTCAAGAATGCACCCCAACTAGGAATCAAACTCACAACCTAGGTATGTGCCCTGACCAGGAATCGAACTCAAAACCTTGTGGTGTATGGGATGATGCTTCAACCCATTGAGCCACTGGCCAGGGTTATTTTTTGTTTCATTTTAATTAAATTAAAATTCTAAGATCTCCACGTGGCTGGTGATCGATCGGCACAGTCTAGATCCTCAATGACCGACCGCCTTTAGCAATTACGTGTGTGCTTCAGAACTCTTAGGCTCACAGACATCCTAAGTGCCCCCAGAAAAATCTGCGTTTGATTTCTTTAATCCTTTTTCTCCCCCCTTGGTCACTTGTCAGCTGTATTTCCCTGTAGCCGTTTCCGTGAGGCTCTTTCCCCCAAATGCCTCCTGTGGAGAGTGGAACAGAAGCCAGGCGTTTCCGCGAGCGCGCCTTGTTTTTCCGCCCAGGTCATAACACAGACCGAGTGTCACCGGCAGAGACTCCTGCAAGAGGCAGCCGCCAGCTGGCACTCCTGGGTCATCAGGGTGCAGAAGATGAAGGCCATCTACCACGTCCTGAACATGTGCAACATCGACGTCACCCAGCAGTGCATCATTGCCGAGATCTGGTTCCCCGCGGCGGACGCCGGGCGCATCAAGAAGGCGCTGGAGCAAGGCATGGTGAGTGGCGGGCACGGCCGGGAAGGGGAAAGGCTCGTCCCGTCCAACCTCGGCAGCTGCCGCCCAAGTCACCAGAACTTCCCAAGTGACTTGCTGGGAGGATTGTCGCCTTCGTCTCTGGATCTTCAGTTGGTGACCCGGTGGTCGGGCGCATGTCGGGAACTCCTTTTCTGCTCAGCGCTTGGTAGTTACTTACTCCCCTTTCCTCTCTTCTTCAGCGAGTGTATAGGGGGCACTGATGCGCCAGTCGCCCTGCTCGTTCTGACTGTGACCCCACAGTTCGGTGTGACTGTAGGTTCCAGTCTCTGCCTCACGGATTCATAGGGCGGCTGGAAAGAAATGTGACCGGGCACCCGTAGTAACACAGCCACAAGGGGCGGAGGGCTCCCCGTGCGCTGCTTCTCACGGCGCTGGCCGTTCACCAGTCCCCATGTTCACGTGCGCCAGGAGCGGATCGAGGGCTCTGCCGGCCTTTCTGGAAAGGGAGACAGACAGACAGACAGACAGCACGCCCATCCCTACCGCGATTTCAGCCTGCGCCCTAAATAGCACAGGGCCGCTGAACACACAACACCTGACCCTGGACAGAGGAGACTGGCAGCAGTTTGCTAGTCCCAGATGCCGGGGGGGGGGGGGCGGGGAGGGGGGAGGACACGGCATGCCACACAGGGCCACGTGGAGGCTGCACCCGGGGCCCGTCCTGGGAAGCAGAGTGAACCGGCAGCGGCTGAGGGGGTGACAGGCGTGGGGCGGGGCGACGCCTGGTTGCCACGGGAGGATGTGATGAGCTTGTCTGAATAATCTCCTGGGAGGCGAAACCCCTTAGGTTGAAGACTAGATGGTGTGCAAGTGGTCCGGCTGGCAGGGGAATGAGCTGGGCGGGGAGCCTGGCCTGCTTGGTGGGTGGCATATCTGGTGAGACCAGAGGGACCTGTGGCTTGGCCTTTGGGGCCCTGTGAGACTCAATGATGTCAAAGCAGCACTTGAACTTGTAGGTCTTGTAAGACTGGTATAGAGCCGTTGGTGGAGAAGGGGCCCCTCCGAACAGATGGCATTGGAGCTGACTTCCCGAAGTGTCGTGGGAAAATTGGGGTGGGTGGGTGGGTGGGCGAAAGAGCTTTCAGGCTGAAAGGGTCTGAGAGTAAAGGGCTTGGAGGATGGGACTCGGAGATAGGAGCTATCACTATCCCCTCTATATAGATGAGGAAACTAAGGCGTGGTGAGTGGAAGTGACTTGGCTACACTCCCCAGGAGGCAGGATTTAAATGTCTTCACATTATGGTCCAATAACTACCCAAATGGGACACTTACAGAGAGTGTTTCATCTCGACTGGTAAGGGCAGGGGCCTTCCTGGAGGTGGTGATGCAGGAGCTGAACTGAGGAAGGGTAGTCAGAAGAGGTGGGGAGGTGTCTGCGGAGCAGGCCCACCTGCAGACCTGCAGCTGGAAGAGGATGCAGTGATGGAAGGAGTGGGAAGAAGGTCAGTGGAGCAGACCCTGAGGGGCTACATGGCAGCGTGAGGGAGCTGATTTTATTCCCACCTTGGGCGACAGGATCCAGTGTGTGGAAAGGAGCGAAGGGCCATTGGGGAGGAGCTGTTCGGATGCAATGATTTCACTGAACAGGGGCGTCTGCAATCACGAAGGGGTCCAACAGCTACAAGGCTGCGTAGGGCTTTTTCTACAGTTTCTTTCTCCTCTGAGATAATCAAAGTATTTCCCCAGATAGGAGTAGAAGGCTGGGGGTAGGGAACAAGAAGATAAGTGTAGGGGGAGCGCTATAATGATCACTGATAAGCAAAAAATACACTACTTAGAGCCATGGCAGGTAGCTCAGTTGGTTAGAGCATCATCCTGATACACCAGCGTTGCAGGTTTGATCCCCAGTCAGAGCGCATACAAGATCAAGCAATGAATTTATAGATAAGTGGAATAGCAAATTTCTCTCTCTCTCTCTCTCTCTCTCTATCCCCTTCTCCCCCTCTTTCTCTTCCTCTCTCTCTCCAAAATCAATAAATACAATTTTAAAAAAAATACTTGGTTTATGCTAGCATTATGTCTGCCGCTGCTGGGGGGCATGTTAGGAAAAAAGGAGGAAGATGCAGTTCGTGGCCTCAAGGACGTCATAATCACACCCATGGCAGGGGCAGAATCACAGAATGAGGGGCTCCGCTACTTGGGGAGGCTACTTAACCTCTCTGCCTGCGTCTCCTCCTCTCTAATGTGGGGCTCGGGAAGCCTGCCTGATGGCTCGGTGCGGGGACTGTGAGCACTCTGGGGCTGGCGCTGAGTCCCACTGAGGGTGCAGGTGGTCAGTGCCCTCACAGTTTAGAGTGACCAGAAGGTTCCTGGGGAGTGAACTTGGAAAGTGGTTCACACTTGGACCAGCGAACAGGGGATGTGGCCATGTGGAGCTGGCTGATTTCCATGCAGAAGCCATGGGGTGCAGGTGTGAATGGAGGGTTAAGCCAGGGGTGTGAAGAAGTCTTGATTGATTACAAGGCAAAAAGTTCTGGGTTTTTTTTTTGAGGATTTCTGAGTAGGAGGATAACAGGACTATAGTTGTGCTTTTTGTTTGTTTTGTTTTATTAAAGGATTAAAAGATTACACAGTCTGGAGTGTCTGGTAAATGCAAGGGGAAGAGGTGGAGGAAGATGAGGAGGCTGGGACTCCGCTGGTGGCTGTGGCAATGGGAGAGAGGGATTAGAAAGGGACAATTAGCAAGATCTGGAGTCTGGTTGATTGAATCAGTAGGGAAAAGTCTGGATTCCGAAGTCGAAAGGATTGGAGAAGACTGGCTTTAGGGCAGGTCGATGCTGTTCAGGTCTAGGCTCCTGGATTAAGTGGGGTTGCTGAGACAGAAGAGTTTGAAAGCCTAGGCAGGCAATTAAAAACGAATCTAAATTTGGGAGAGGGTCAGGGCCATTTGGAAGATTGAAATGAAATTCGGAAACTGGGCAAGCTCTTGAGGGAGGCCGTGGAGAAAAAGGAGGAGCAGAGGCCCGGGGCTGAGGCATAAACACGCATTTCCCAGGTGGAAGAATGGGAATGGCCACGGAATAGGGAGACGCTCGCCTCTCTCGACAACTCTCCTGTAAGGCAGGTTAGGTAAGTAGTAGGAAGGTATGAGCTTTTTCTGGAGAGCTCACGAGTCTCAGAGAGGCCCAGAAATCACCCATGTTCCCCCAGTAAGTGGCGGCAGGGGCTGGCCTGTGGTCCATGTCCCGATACCCAGCCCTGGCTCTGCTCCTGACGTTTTTGTCACATGCTCTTTTTGCAGGAACTAAGTGGCTCCTCCATGGCCCCCATCTTGACGGCAGTGCAGTCGAAAACAGCTCCTCCCACATTTAACAGGACCAATAAATTCACAGCCGGCTTCCAGAATATCGTAGATGCCTATGGCGTGGGCAACTACCGGGAGATAAACCCAGGTAAAGGGCCTGGGAGATTGCACGCCCGAGCAACTTGAGAAATGAAAATGGGGTAAGATTGTCCCTTGTCAAGATTTCCCCTGTTCCCCCTTACACTGTACCCTTATCAGGCAGCCAGATTTGGTTCTTGTTTCCATAATAATTCAGCGAGGGTCATCTCTAGGCATCTTAGTCTCCGAATTGAGGGGGAGACAGGGAACGCACAGAACTTGGAGGGAGAAGACTGGATTCTTAGTGACCTAAACTGTGATATTGGTAGCCTCGTTTGTAAAATAAAGAGGTTGACCAGATACCCATTAGCCAAGCAGTTCATGATGCTGTTCTTGTCCAGCCTGAGTCCCAGTCTAATTTATGACCCATAGTGCAGGGGTCCTGTAACTGCTGGAGGTATGTGGTACATGAGAATGGGACAGAAACTGACGGAAGGTGGTAGTGGAAAGAAAAGAGAAAGCACCTACAAAACTGATTTTCAATCCCATTAAACTTTGTGATCTTGAGCAAGTCACTTACCTGCTCCCAAGCTCAGCTCATCTGTGAAGTGGGGAATACTGAGGCTTACTTGTTGATGAGCTACTGTATGTGGGAGCCAAGCAAGCATCAGGGGTGCGGGTGTTGAGAGATGACAGGATCAGAAAGACACAAGGGAGCCAGCATGTCTCGAGGAGCGTGACAGAGAAATCTTTCATGGGCAGCCCGAAGGATTGCTGGGCGAGCTCGGGCTGCTGTGGGTCTCACCTCTGCAGCTCCCTACACCATCATCACCTTCCCCTTCCTGTTCGCCGTGATGTTCGGAGACTGCGGTCACGGGACGGTGATGCTGCTGGCAGCCCTCTGGATGGTCCTCAACGAGAGGCGCTTGCTCGCCCAGAAGACCGACAACGAGGTGGGTGTCCATCAGATGTCTCCCCCCGTTTCCTTGAAATTATAAGTAGAATGTTAAAAATGTGCGTGTGGTTTTCACCACAGAAATAACATGTTTTTATAAAAAGTAAGTGAAAAATGGGAAGTAAAAAGGGTCAAAATTCAACATAAAAACTCCTGGCCAAAGGTATATCCTTTAGGGATAGTATATCCTATATCCTGGCCAAAGGCATAACCTTTCGGTGCATGACCTTTTAGCATTTTTGGGTTTTTTTCTTTTTTTTGTACATTGCTTGTCAAGGTCTTGATCTTTCCTTCCCCACACCCCCAAACATTGATTCTTTTCTTTGATTAGAAAAGCAATATATGCTCATTTAAAAATTGGGATAATACAGCAATCTACCTAAGAAGAAAACCTAAGATGATACAACTCATGTCTTTGTATCATCTTTCCAGTTTCTTTTCTGTGCTTACACAGTAATATATAATTTTCAAAAATTGGGATCAAATAGTGCATATTAATCTGTAGCCTCCTTTCCTTCAAAATATCACAAATATTTTTTGATGACAAAGCCCTTTTCCCACAAGCCTGTGATCAGTGCCCTTAGGAAACACTGAGAAATCCCAAATACCAGGTCTTCATTTGTACACTGAAGTTTCTACACCTTCCATAAAGTTCCCTCACAGAGTGAAGTGTGTGCGAAGGTTGAGGCAACTCAAGAATCTGCATCGTTTCCACGTCAGTCAGCTTGCCTCACTTAATGGCTACTGTTCACACATTTTACAAAGTAGAAAGATGCCTTTAGCTGTGTTCTGAATTTTAAGGCTATCTGCAATCCCTTTTTTACCAGTTGACTTAACGAGAGGTAGTTCAATGATGTCATAGTGAGTTAATCATAAGCAGGGTTAGTGATAAATCAACCTATGACCAATACAGTTTTTCCTGACACGTATTTTAATAGATGTGGTTTCCTGTAATAAATATTTGAAGTCCCCAAGCCACACTCAGCAGCTCTGTGGAAGATTGCTCCGCGAACCCAGTATCAGGGCAAAGCACTTTCTCTCCTTAGGGAGTGGACTTGGAAACTCAACTTTATAATGAAGACCCAAAAGGAGTATAGATTTGACTTGCTGTAAAATTCAGCAGCCATGTGAAGCCAGCTCAGTGCTCACCTCCTGGAAGGACTTGAGGCAATAGCCACCCATTTTCAGGTCCCTTCTTTTATAAGTGAGGGCTCAGTTTCTGCTTTAGTTATGTTTTCTAGCCAAGGCTGAATTGAAGAATATGAGGGTTAGAGTGGGTTTTGATCATAAAGACCAAGCTTGGCCCTGGCCACCTAAAAAGAGAATCATCCTGATGCGCCAAGGTTATGGGTTCAATCCTCAATCAGGGCACATACAAGAATCAACCAACGAATGTATAAACAAATAGTATAACAAGTGATATTTCCTTCTTCTTTTCTTCCTTCCTTCCTTCCGTCCTTCCTTCCTTCCTTCCTTCCTTCCTCTCTCTCTCTCTCCCCTTCTCCCTCTCTCTCTCAAATCAATCCAAAAAAGCCCTTGCTAGTGTGGCTCAGTTTGTTGGAGCATTTCCCCATACACCAAAAGGTTGGGGGTTCAATTCCTGGTCAGGGCACATGCCTACGTTCCGAGTTCCATCCCTGGTCATGGCGCATATGGGAGGCAACTGATGTTTCTCTCTCACATTGATGTTTCTCTCTCTCTCTCTCTCTCTCTCTCTCTCTCTCTCTGTCTCTCTCTCTCTCTCTCTCCATTTCTCTCTCTCTCTAAGAGCAATACACATATTTAAAAATCAAATCAATCCATCCCCCCAAAAAAAGATTATGGTGCTTATATGTTTTATTTACACAGTAAGCAACTACCTGCCTAGGACTTCTCTGGTTCACCTGTAGAAGCTCAGGGGAATCAGGATGCGTGTGCTCTCTTGCTCTTTGGGTCATGGAGATTGATGTCTGTGTCACCATAGTGGACCCTCTGGACAGGGCCCGCGTGCCTGGCTGTGGAGACATCCTCTCACACTCTCCCCCAGGGTCACAGCTCACTGACCGTCGTCCCCCCTGTCTCCCCACGGCAGATCTGGAACACCTTCTTCCACGGGCGCTACCTCATCCTCCTCATGGGCATCTTCTCCATTTACACGGGCTTCATTTACAACGACTGCTTCTCTAAGGCTTTCAACATCTTCGGCTCTTCCTGGAGTGTCCGGCCCATGTTTAGAAATGGCACGTGGAAGTAAGTTCACAGACAGAAGTGGGTCGTTCCCTGGCCATCCAGGTGGCCTCAGTGACAGCTTTCATGGCTGGGCGAGTCTACGCATAGCTTGGCTCAGAGGTGCATCTGCAAAGTCAGCAAATAATTTCGTTTTCTCAACTGAGTGTGAGACCTAGTGCCCTGTCCTCAGTAACTGTGCTGGTAACTGTAATGCATGGAAACAGGTTTTAAGACTTAGGTTCAGCTACGGAGCACGTGCCATGCACCAGGCCCTCCTGTGAGAACAAGGACGGGCAGGTGTCAATGAGGCGTCCTGGTAGCAGCTGGGGAAGTAGGCTTCCTGAAGGAGAAGCTGGCGTATAAAATGCTCTGTGCTCTGCCAGAGAACTGGAGCGAGTGAGAAGGGGTGCACCTGTGAAAAATGCCCTTGGTGTCCTGATAGGGATGGCATTGAACCTGTAGATTGCTTTGGGTAGTACGGACAGTTTACTGAGGCTAATTCGTCCTGTCCACGAGCATGGTATACGCTTCCACTTATTTCATATCCATGCACGTAGGACTCGGGCTTTGCTCTAACAGAGGCTGGCACAGGCGCGGAGCTATGGAACTGATTGGTTTCCAGTATGCAAGGTTCCACACTCACCAGAAGGGGGTGTCCTTTAACTGCTCAGGCAGCCTGTTAAAAGCAAAGGAGGTGATGGTCAGTTTTGCAGTCCTGGTTCCCCGAATTTGCCTTGTGGGTGATGGAGTGAGGTGGGCGCAGGTGAGGTGGGAAGGGCAGGTGGGTGGCTGCCGAGACGCGTTGGCTGCAGAAGACTGAGACCTGGGCTCCCTCCATACCCCCACCAACCGCATCTCCGGAGGCATCGCACGATTCTTTTGTGCAGCTAATCAGATGTGTGGTCCTCAGAACGGAAACCCAGAACTTCAGGAATGGAAACTCTCTTGTGGGGGATGGGGAAGGTTTTCAAGTTTGAGAGGTCAGTCAGTTGGGGGAAGGGCAGTGGAGGAGAGGGGGCTGCAAAGGACACAGATAGAAATCACGACAACCTGTGATCTTTGGCTGCCCGAGTCATGCACCTGTGATACTAACCACAGCAGTTTCAGGGCGAGTTTGCAAGGCCTGGAAGTCACAGGTGACATCTCCTCGTGTCTGTCTGCCCAGCTTCTTCCGGTCAGCTTGAGGTTTCTCTGTTGCATTCTGAAACTTCCAGTAGAAAGTAGGACAAGAGAGGACCAGAAGGAAGTGGAGACAGAGACCGTATATGTGTTTGCAACCTCACTCCCCCTCGTTCCTCTCCCAAGCAGGGTAGGACTCTGAAACTTCTATTTAGGGTACTTCAGGGGATTTACCTGCTCTCCGAAATCTCTACTAACATCCTCAGTAGGGGAGAGAATAAGAGTAAACAAGCAGTCTCATCCAGGGGTTTTCCAGTAGAAAAGATTCAGTCCGGGATTCTTTCTGACTGGGAGCTTTCCCGAGTGCCTTCGAAGGCCTTGGTGCTGACGGAGGCACAAGCAGGCTCAGGGGACTGCCGCGGCGAGGGTGGGTCATGGAGTTCTGATGCGTGCCCTGTTCGAGTCTCTGCTGGGCCCGAGTTCCCTGTAGTAGAGGATGGGAATGTTAAGCAGTAAATAGGTCAATAAAATTAAGAATAACGTATTTTACAGAATTACAGATGGCTCTATTTATGGTATTTTTTGCCTTTTTAAAAAAAAATTTGCTTGTTTGTTTGGCTTTGCAGTTAGTATCTTGAAGAGGTACCTAGAGGAACAAAACTTTTAAAAACGTAAAGAAAAATTACTTAGTTCTGCTCTTTAGACTGAAACTTATAAGCGCTGCAGTGGACTTTGAAATGTGTTACATCAGCACAGTTTCACCAAACTAGCAACACAACATTTTATTTACCCCGGACTGGGATGTTGGAAGGACCAAGTCACTTGTCACTCTGCAAATGGCGGTCAAAATGCTGTTCTCTGGGGCATGTGCAGATGACCTCTGCCCCAATTCAGGTCTCTTCGAGGCCAAGCCCAGGCCGAGGGGTGCTCAGCCGCGCACTTGGGGGTCGGTGGCATGAAGCAGAACCCCGTTAGCAGTGAGGCAAAAGAGAAGTGCGGGTGTCCATCGGGGTGGCAAAGGACACAGCAAGCTGCTTTTGGTCGCTAGCCACAAGCTAGGTCTTGGGTTCACATTGCCCCTGACAGTTGACTAGGGACAATGTCACGGTGACCTTTAGCCAAGGAGCACCAGACGCCTGCCTGTCATCACCCAGACGTGGGTTCACCGACTCCACGAGGGGAGGGCACACCACTGGGGACCATGGGCATCTCGGAGGAGGGTGTTAGAAAGGACTGGCTCGGAGGGTTCGACTGAGAGGACAGAGGTCATGTCTGGTCATTTTTGTGGTTTGGACCATGTGCTTTTGTTGATCTGTCCGTATTTTGATATCAGATACGGCCGTGGAACGGTCTTGTTTTTGTTCCGATCCATCGCGGTCACAGGGTGGCCTTGTCTGGGGTTGGTGTTCTGTGAAAGTGTTTATGTCAACAGCAGACTTGGAGCAGGCCAGTTCCCTCTGGTCAGGGGTGGCTTTCTGGTTTGTGGGCACACAAACACGTCTCTGCTAATTAAACCCAACTGCTTGCCCTGAGGCATGTTGTCAGGACAGGGGCCTGTGTCTAGGACGGCCAGTTAGGGCTGGGCATTTTCGCTGCACAGTGAGGGCTTGGGTAGCGTGGTCAGACTTCCGACGTCTCCTTTCTGGGACCAGACACCCTCTAGCCCCTCAGCTGCAGCAGGGAGGGGGTGCATTTCCAGACGACTGGTCAAATTGGCCAGCACGCGGCTCCTCACCATCTCGGATATTCATTTTCAGGGCCCTCGATAGCTGTGTGCTCTGCTTTGGGCTTCTGGGTAAAACTGGGACACAGATTTAAAGGCATTCAATGGACCCCAGCGGTGAAGGACTAGGTTCCACGGAGATCAGGGTCCCTGTGTCACAGCCAGCTCCCTCGTCCAGGATTGGCCCACGTGCTCCCGGGACAGGTGTCCCAGGCTTGTCCCTGGGCTGAGGTTGAGTTCCTGCAGGCTCCTCCATCCCTGCCCCTTCTTTTTCCCTGATGTAGTATGTGGCTTTTTCCTTACTGTACACACCCCATCGGGCTGAGAGCGGTTTGGAAACTCAGACTGTGAACTCCTTGGGGGTTCGCTGGTCACTTCCGCCGCCTCAGCACCTGGGACGGTCCTTGGCGCACAGCAGGGATTCAGCGCCCACTCATGGAGTGACGGAGTACACCGAGTGGGTGGGCTGTGCCAGCGCTTTGATTGATTTGACCAGTGGCACCGGAGTGTTTTTCCTGCCTCGGGCTGACCACTGGTTTTGTTTTTGTTTCCCTTTCTCCCCTGTAGCATGGAAACGCTGGAAGCAAACCCACTTTTACAGCTGAACCCCGCTATTCCAGGAGTGTACTCTGGAAACCCGTACCCATTTGGGATCGATCCGGTAACGATGCCCTCTTGGCTTAAGTCGTTTCTAGTTCAATGTCTTGCCGAGACTTCTGGGTGGAGGGAAAGAAAGGGCCAGGACCTCTCAACTCAACAATCTTATGCTGGGGTAGAACTTCACGGACTGGAGGTTCCTGTGACCCACGCATGACGCTGAATTCCAGGAAGCATCCCACCTGCATCTTTTACACAGCGCCACTTTCCCTGGGCCGTTTCCCTACGGTTCCCCAGACACCTGCCTCTTTCTCCATCAGTCACGCCCTGGTGGTTAACAATGGCTTCCTTAAAAGGCCCTGGGTTGCTGGGACAGTGTGCTTGTTAGGTTGAAATTGAGCACCCTAACCAAGTTCCCTAGTTGGGTATTTTCTGGCAGTGGGTTAACATCTCCCCTTTTTCCCTAGAAAAAAAATGAATTTACTTTTGTCTTTGTTTTATTTTACTGCCTAGGATTGACACAAGCGAGAAGAAAAAGGTTGTTACCTTTGATTTGTTTATTATATCTAAGTTGGATTTGAGCCAAGCAAAACAAAGGTGCTTCCTCACACAACTTTTAGGTGGGAAGGGACTTCCAGAGACTCGTGCGCTGGATGGCCCAGAACGTGTCGCCGCCAGGTGGCAGCCTTGGGCTCCAAGTGAGCGTTGAGTGTTCCAGCCCTGAACTTGGCAGATGCAGCCAGCCCCTAAGTGCTTCTCCTTCGCTCGTTTTGAGGGAGAGGGCCTGAAACCTCAGTTTCAGCGCTGACAGTTGAGGGAGACTGGCCCTAATGGGGGTTCTCTGGTCTCTTCTATCTTGTGGGTCATCTCCTCTTCTGTTTTCCTGGGTCTTCCCCTCCCTCACAGAAGCAGAAAGGACTCCCCAGGGTTCGTTGAACTTGCTGCCCAGGGGCACTTGCGTTCCAAGTTTCATCAACAGACATAAAGTCCCCGAAAGCTGATTTGCAAGTGCTGAAAGCCAACGCAAGTTTGTTTTGTATTTTTGCGGACTGCAAGGCTTCCTCCTTGGTCGGTCCAGGAGTTTCATGATTAGTGTGCCAGGTGCAGGAGTACAGCGGGGGTGATTTTAGGGTCTGGGGGGCCTTGCTTTGAGTCTCGCTGCTCCGGCCTTCCTCTCTCTTCCTCCCACGGCCCACGTCTCACTCCACAGCCAGTCCTGTCTGCCTGCATCTCCCAGTTCAGGGCCGAGCTGGCCAGGGCGCCCACTCGGCCGCACCTTGTCATCTGCCCGCCAGTCGGAAAATAAAATCAAATGTGGGGCTGAAAGGGGAAGGTGGGATGTTGGCAACGAGCTTTTTCTAAGGAGCACACCGGGTTGTGAACATTTCTGATCTTTTTATTATAAAATAATAATGTGTGTGATCGCAAATCCATATTATACAAAATGTTATAAAAATGAAGAGAGAGAGGTATCCTTCCCACCTCTTCTGTCCCTGCAATCCTATTGCCCAGAGATAACCCTTTAAAGAGAACATTCTGGCGCCTGTGTCAGCACTTACCTGTCTTACTAAAGGGTTTGCGTGTTACATAATGTAAGTTTCCACAGCTGCATTTACAGACTGCGTGTGGCGTTTACTTTGACTCGAAATGTTTGCTATCGGAGCTGAGAGGCCTTTCTGAAGGTGTTTGTGTTTTACAATAAAGGAGCGTAGCCGTGGTTAAAAGCCCACACTCTGAATTCCGCAAGCCTGTGTTTAAATCCCGGCCTTTCCGTTCCTCGCTGTGTGATTTTGGGCCAGTTCACACTCTGTGTGTCTCCTCCTTCATCTATGAAATAGGTGTAACAGCAGCCCTAACCCACAGGGTCGCTCAGGAGATGCGATGATTTTTTTTAAAAGATTATTTATTTATTTATTTTTAGAGAGCGGGGAAGGGAAGGAGAAAGAGAGGGAAATATCAATGTGTGGTTGCCTCTCACGTGCCCCCTACTGGGGATCTGGCCTGCAACCCAGGCATGTGCCCTGACTGGGAATCGAACCGGTGACCCTTTGGTTCACAGCCCTCGCTCAATCTGCTGAGCTACACCAGTCAGGAGGTGAGATTAAAAAAAATTTAAAAAACAATCAGTAAGGTGCAGTCCCTGCCGCTGTGTGTGCACAGGGCAGAGGGCAGGGGACTGTGCAAGGCAACTGAGCCTCGGTGGCTGTTGGCCCCAGTCATTTTAGGGGGGAAGGTGAGAGGAACTTTGTGGCTTTGTCACCTTTGAGAAGCAGTATGGCGAGCCCTGGAGATGTGTCTGGCAGGTAGTGTGGGGTGTGCCTGAAGTTTGAGAGGCGTCAGAGGTAGTAGCAAGAACTTGAGTCATTTGCATGAGAGTGGGGACTGGGAAGAACCCAAGGTCATTAACCAGCCTGAGACCCTGGCCGGCCCTCACCCACTCTGAGTGTTTGCTGTCTGTGTTTTCTCCAGGGGCGGGCAGGTACATGCATCTGTCACTTTGCAAGTTTGACAAGCAGGGGCCTCCTAGAAGGCTGTGCTAATAAACATTAGCTGCAGGGGTGGCTTCTTGAGAAGGAGGGCCTGGAGAATGCTTCCTAATGTGAAGTGCTATAGAAATTCAAAGTAAAACATGCTATTTATTCTCAAGACAGGATGGGGCAAGTTCACGGGCCAGAGAGCTGCACCTTTATAAGGGAACTGGGGCAAGTTTGCGATCTCCACGATGTTTTAGAATTTCTTTAGTTTAGGACGAGGGACACGTCATGCAGGATTTTCCTCCCGTTTCCTTTCAACGACTTGACAGTTACCTGATGGCACCAGTGGTTCGGACACCTGTCACCAGAGTTGCCTTTCTGAGGGGCGTGGTCCTTTTCTGAACCTAAAATGCAGGAGTCAAACGGGGCTGAAATTTGAAACGATGGTTCCCGCAGTGACTTCTGGGGGATCACTTCTGGAGGGGATCGTGCCCCCGAACCCGCCCCCAACTCCAGTAGAACTGGATGCTCACGCCTTTCTTTGCCTTTCCCACCCAGATCTGGAACTTGGCTTCCAACAAACTGACGTTCTTGAACTCCTATAAAATGAAGATGTCGGTGGTCCTGGGGATTGTCCAGATGACGTTCGGTGTCATTCTCAGCCTTTTCAACCACATGTGAGTTTGCGGTCAACTTTCGGCCGTGGAGTCAGGGATGGAGCGAGGGCAGCATGTGGCCACAGAAATAACACAGTAGTTGGAATCCGGAGTTCAAGTACTGTTTCCAGCCCTTCGTAGCTGTGTGACCATGGGCATGTTGCTTACTGTCTCCAAGACAGTTTTCTTTTATAGAATGGGAATAGAGTAGTCAGAATGGGTTAGGTTATTGGGAGGTAACAAACAGCCCCCAAATCTCAGTGGCTCAAGACCAAGCCACAAGTCCACCACGAGCCCACGAGGGGCTCCGTTCCTGTCAGCCTCGCACTGGCCCCTGGGCGGATGGGCAGCCACCAGCTGGGACATGCCAGTTGCCCTGGAAGAAAGAGAGTGATCAATTATACATTGATTGCTTGTAAAGGTATATATTTATTGATGGTAGAGATAGAGGAGAGAAACATCGATCAGTTGCCTCCTCTGCACACCCGGACCGGGGACCAGACCCATAACCCAGGCCTGCACCCCGACCGGCATCAAACCCCCAGCCTTTTGGTGTACGGTACGATGCTCCAACCACCTGAGCCACACCGGCCAGGGCCACACTGACTCTTCAGCTTCCATCCCAAAGTGACACCTGCCACTTCCGTTCCCATTTCATTGGCCAGAGCCGGTCCCGTGGTGACCTGTGGTCTGAAAGGCCCGGGAAGCACACTGTTTGGCGTCACCGTGTGCCAGGCTGGCCTCAAGTATCTCTGGCCACCCTGTGTTTTTATCACGGGATGTCCTCGTAATGCTCCTGTAATTAACAATGGTGGGGGGGCCCTTTCTGACATTTTAATGCAGGGACCCCCAACTTGGCCTGGTGGGACTCCGTGTCTGGGAGGCAGAATGGGCCCGCCTTCCCTGTAGAGGGCCAGGTAGTAAATATTCGAGGTTTTTCGGGCCAGACGGTCTGTGGTCCCAGCTGCTCTGTGCTGGTGTTGTAAGGTGCAAGCTGCCATCGACCATACGTCAGGGACAAGTGTGACCATGCTCAGAAACACTTTGTGTGTGAGTGCGGAAATTCGAACTTTACATAATTGTCACGTGTCATACGATATTATTCTTTTGACTTTCCCCGCCAGCCCTTTTAACATAGGAAAGCTGCTTTTAACTTGCAGGCTGTCCAGAAACATGGGCCCAACGCAGCCCACGGGCCACAGTTGGCCAACCCCTGCCTTAGTGGGGAAGCTTCCGTGTCGCCCTCATCCATCTGTGGGCGTGGAATGCGGCGACAGGAGCGCGCCCTGAGTTCCCAGCTTCGGTCAAATCACCAACCAACCGTGTGGGCCTGACTCGACCTTCGACCTTGGCCCTCTCCAAGTCTTTTGTGCAAAAGCCCTGTCCCTTCCTTCCACACGTGGTTGCTGCTTCCTGGAGGAGCTGGTGCAGATAACATTTTGTGCTTTGCGGGGAATAGTCGGTGACTGATATTTTTTCTCAATGTTCTATCTTGTGTGTATGTGTGTTTTCCACCCCCAGATACTTCAGAAAAACGCTCAACATCCTTCTGCAGTTTATTCCGGAGATGATTTTCATGCTGTGTCTGTTTGGCTACCTGGTCTTCATGATCATTTTCAAATGGTGCTACTACGACGTCCACGTGTCCCGCCAAGCCCCGAGCATCCTCATCCACTTCATCAACATGTTCATGTTTAACTATAACGACGCCTCGAACGCGCCCCTGTACGAACACCAGGTATCGTGGGACTTTTTATTCTTTTATGCACTTGATTAGGACAGATCTCTCATGCTCTTGAATTCTGCAGAGAGCAGGTATTTGCAAGACTGAGCCTTCTTAGCATCCAGTCTGGAATGCTCAACTCCCAGTGTTAGGCTCTTTAAATTTCAGAAGGCGTTTTTTTTCTTCCTTTAAAGATTATATTTATTTACTTTTAGAGAGAAGGGAAGGGAGAGAGAAGGAGAGGGAGAGAAACATCAATGTGTGAGAGATCAGTTGCCTCTTGCACACCCCCTACTGGACATCTGGCCTGAAACCCAGGCATGTGCCCTGACTGGGAATCGAACTGGTGGCCTTTAAGTTCATAGACTGGCACTCAATCCACTGAGCTACACCAGCCAGGGCCAGAAGGCTTTTGTTAGATGATCACCCAGGTCTGTGGGCTGTTCCTACTACATGAGCGGGGCCATTGCTGTGGGGTTGAAAATGGACGTGGTCATTGTGAAGAAAGAAAAACCAATCCTTCAAATTCCTGGCTTGGAACCATACATGCTCTACAAAGCACCCTACAATTTAATCTATTCCTCTACAAGTAAACTCCAGTTAAGGTTCACAAGTAAGGAAATGGAAATGGGATCAAGAAGTGGAGTCCCTCCCGGTAGTGAACTTCTGGAGAACACGGCAGTGGCTTGTTGGAGGTGCTTTTTCTTTCGTCTCTGGGCTCTTCTTGCGTGAACAGCACTGCCCAACTGTTAGACCTCATTGCCATTCTGATTCCTTCCATTTCTTTCCACTTCCTTCTCAACTTCATATGTTATTTTTAAAAAGTATCCGTGTCCCACGGGGCCTGGAAATAAATATCACACAGTGAGTAATTCTTTGGCAACACAAATAGTTCTTTTCCTGTGGCCTCTCCCAGTGATTAACCTGATAACGTTGCTTGAATTTGGTTTTTCACCATAGGGAGGCCCACGTGCATAGGTATAGGGAACCTATCCACATGGAGTGGCAAACGTGGCCCAGCCCTATGGGAAAGCCCATAGGTGCATGTCGGCACGCAGGACACCAGACCCACAGATTGGTTTGCCCGTGGGAAATCAGGCCTATGTTATACCTAGGCTGCTTTGAGGCTTGCTCCTGCTAAAACTCCCTCACCCTGAGTTGAGGCAGCAAATGCTTACTGCATATCTTTAGAGTAACTTCCTGAAGTCTGTGCTAATTTTCCCAAGGACTGAAGTGTAATCAGACCAATTACTCTTATCGTTCCCTTGCATCTGCAACATTTTTCCTTGTTAATCTGTAGGAAGTAATCAGTAACATCCTTTCCTTTGTTATATGTAAAAAGTAACTACCTAAAGCAAACCTAAGCATAATGAATGAGAACCTTCTTTGCTGTACGCTATTGGAAAGCCAATAAAAGCTTGTCAAGATGAGGGTTGAGGCACTCTCCCCTTGAGAGAGTGGCCGTGCCGTCCCTTTTCCTCCACAGGACTTCGGTAGTCCGTGTGCATTTGTTCACTGTATCCACAACATGTAGGTTCCGATTCCTCTGGGTCCAGCTCTCAAGCGTGTTTCCCAATGCCAGGTGGTGGTGGTGCGCCGCACTTGGCAGTGACTGCGCATCCTGGGTCTCCTGGGTGGAGGCCTGTTCCTCCCATGGCCACGCACGCCCTCATGAATTTGGCTTCTGGTTGGATCCTCCTTCCGCACAGAAGCTACAAATAAGGATAAAAAAAGGGCCTCGTGATGGGCCATCTTTTTATGGAAAAATAAAAAGCTAGTTCAAATAATAACCAGAGAGGACATAGACCGCTGGAAGTTCTCTTGTGGTCTTCTACTTTTCTGTTCTGTGACAATGGTAACATTGACCCTCCCAGCCGTCAGCATTAAATGAATGCATTCGGAAGGTTCGTTTGCTCACTGCTCGAGTCTACATGAAAGTTTACTTGGATTTTCCAAATAAGTCTTCTCTTTTAGGCAAACTCTGAAGTTCACAGAAATAGTTTATGGGCTAACAACCGTCTTCATGGAGACTGAGGTCTTCACTTAGTCCGGAATAGGCAGTGAGCGCGGCACCAGAATGGCTTTTTGCAGCTTTTTCCATTAAAAACATCACTGGGAGTTGGCTGGTTTCCTCGAGACCTAGTGGGAAGATGAATGATCTTGACTCCGTTTGAAGTTTCCATAACCTCATTTTGGGGTCACACAGCTGGGGGAGACGACGTCGTTGAGAAATGCAGCCCCTTCCCAGCACTGCCCTGGCCGTCCCGCCGGCCCGTTGGAACCACGGAGAAGGCGGGCAACAGCTGATACGAATCCTCAGTTGCTCTGCGCACTGCTGGGGCGGAAGCCCGGTTTGCCGTGGGCAAATGGGGCTCCTTTCTCTTTGGGGCATTAAGAGGGGAGGAGGGTGGAAGACTGAGCAAATACCTCGTTCCCACTGTTATCAGGGTCAATCTTGTCACCACTGGGATAATCAATTGTCTCACTCAGAGCTTGGCCAGGACAGCTAAAGAAATGCGAAGGTTCAGGAAGAGTTTTTTTCCTTTTGCTCCGGGCACCCAGTTTCCATTCCTTTTCAAGGGCCCTGACCAAGCCCTCTGAAGCTTCCTGGTTCTGTGTCACTCAGACGGGGGTGGGGGGGAGGTTTATGGGGAGTGGGGAGAGGCGGAGGCTTGAGGGCATGAAGGGAAGTGTGTAACAGAATGATAAAAGGCGGGGGGGGGGGGGTCCTGAGTTTCATCAGGGGCCCCTGGACGGAGATGCCTCATTCCACAGTTAATAGTGAGAGAGAGAGAGGGAGAGAGGGAGTTCAGCACAGATTTCCCAGAACCCCCTGGAAGCTACTAGGTCACTCACCTATGGTGAGTATGCAAGTCATGGGGAGCTTGTGAGGAACGTCTTTAAAAAAGAAAATCTTCAGTACAGCATATATTTATTTAAAAGTTCAGACTAGTTGGGAGGGAGGTTGGGGGACTGCGTGAGAAAGGTGAAGGGATTAAGAAGTACAGACTGGTGGTTACAGAATAGTCATGGGGATGTCAGGTACAGCATAGGGAATACAGTCAATAATATTGTAATAACTGTGTGTGGGGCCGGGTGGGGACAGGAAATATCGGGGGGACCGATTTGTAAATGACATGATTCTCTGACCACTATGCTGTGCACCTGAAACTAACACACAATATTGACTGTGAACTGTAATTTAAAAAAAATTAATTTAAACTTGTTAACATCTTTTATTTTAAAAATTATCATGTAAAATTAGTACATGTTCATTGCAGACAGTAAGAAAATAAAAACCAACTTATATATAATACATACGTAATCTTTCCTAAAAGTTGAATTTACAGGGTAACATTGGTTAGTAACAGGGAAAATGGTTTGTGAAAGAGAGGGAGGGCAAGAGAGCTGAGACGGTGACCTCATACTGGAAATAGGAAATTCCTCTTTCAGATGACGTTTGTGACTGAAAGCGAGCCACGTGGGCGGCGAAGTCGTGGGGGTGCCACACTGTTTTTTCAGGGCCAGGGGTGAAGTGCGCCCATGGAACAGAGTTCAAGGACAAGAGACGAATAAAGTCGCCCTCGTGATGTGTCTCTTGGTCAAGTGACTGGTTCCGTACAGTGCAGGTGCACAAGGGGCCCCTCAGGAGTGAGGAACAAGGAGAGCGACCCCCACCGCCTGCCAGTACTGGGCGCCGGGCGCCACTGGGCGACATTTCTCTGTCCTCAGCTGGCCTGTTACAGGGTGTGAAGGTGAAGGCATTCGCTGAAATGCTTTAGAGCTCTCAACATGAAATGCAACTGAAATGACCCCTATTTTCTAGCATTTCCATCATATGCGGTGCAGTCACCTTCACAGGGTAAGATCTGACCATTTTGGTCTTGCAGCAAGAAGTCCAAAGTTTCTTTGTTATCATGGCTTTGATCTCCGTGCCGTGGATGCTTCTGATCAAGCCGTTCATTCTCAGAGCCAATCATCGGAAATCCCAGGTAAGAGCCCTTCCGTTCAGTTCACCCCCTGTGGGTGGAACGTGGGTGGGAACATGGGTTCCGTGGAAATAGAAGTCTGGGGACCGGAGAGCACGCTGGGGCTGACCAGGGCCTGAGGACAGCAGTGAGGTGAGCGACTGGCCCTCCCCAGGCATGGTCTCTTCTGCAGAGTTCGACTTTTCCTAGGAGCCTTCTTGTTCCCAGAATAATGTTCTATTGAGGACAAGCAGCTTTAAATCTTATGCCTTGCAAACTTTGCTTGTGTGTGTGTGCACTCGCACATGTGCGACTGCTATGTAATACTTCCTTGCATGCATACACCCCAATTCAGTTACCGTTCCTATGGTTATGTGACTTGTTTCCAATTTTAGTAACTGCAAGCAGTGCTTCCATAAACACCCTGTGCATGTCCTTGGCACATGTGTTTTTAGAAAGTTGCAAGTGACTAATTTAAAATTGATCATTTCAGACAGCACCCAGCTCAAACATCATGAGATGCTTAGCGAAGGGGACCGCAAAGGGTATTTTGACTGTGCAGAGGAGTCACTAAGGTTGATGAAGTCCAGGATCATGCCTCTGCAAAATTACTCATTTTGGCTTCAACCGGTTCCAGGCTCGGGCCAGAAAAGGCTAGCGTTAGGGATGGAAGTGGAGAAACTGTCGTCTACAATATTCCTCCTTGGTATTGTCTCCCTCAAGTTAACGGGGAGAGAAAATAGGATTTCAAGAAGACGAAGCGATGTACGGAGGCGCATCCCTCGCCCTGGGCCAGGGAACCCTGCGGCCAAGGGGGAGGCTTTCCCAGAGTCTCCTCTTGGTACCCGGCCCCGCGGATTTCCTGTCCAGATGGACTCAGCCCACTTCCGAGCGCTACAAAGGGCCAACCACACCACTGGTACCGCTTCATCCCGGCATGGCCAAGGCGTAGCTATTTGTGAGGAGGGTGGGCGAACGTGGCTGTTGTGGGGGGAGTGTCCACGCCTGCGCACGCGAGGCTGCGGGGTGGAACCAGGGGTGCACAGGAAAGGGTGGCCTGTCACCGGTGGTGCAGGGCCGGCTCTCCTGAGACTCTGAATTTGAACCTGGCCTTTCACATTCTTATGAAGACTTATATGTCAAGATGGGAAGCTGGAACATTATTTTATGTAGGAGTTTGCTGGTTTCATTCATTTTTCTCTATTAAAACTAGAGAACAATTTAATGGTTTTCTGCAGAACATATATCACAATACAACAGTTAAATTTCAGCAAGATTAACGTCTGATTCTGGTTAACAGCACACTTTACCCTGTCCTTTCGTAGGGCTTTTCAGAGATTCGATGCTAAAAAAATTTAGTTTTGTAATCATGAGGTTTTATGATTAAGTCACTAATCTGGAGAGGTTTTCGAGGAGTTAACTTCCCTCTGAGTGAGGTGCGCTCTCATCACGGAAGCCCGCAGGCACAAAGTCCTGCCTAAGCTTAAAAAGTCTGAATGGGAAAATCCCCCACAATCCTGGAGTCCTGTCGGGGAGGGATCAGGAAGGTGGTGGGTTCAGGACTTAGCACCTCCACACCTCTTAATAAAAGCAGGCACCCACCCCGCATGCAGTGCCGCAGGTGCAACGTCGGTGTAATGTATGACTTCTAAATGTTTAAACATATGGCATGTGGGTTTTCATTTTGACCTTTGCCTGGGGGCGAGGGGCGGCTGCAACTGTTCGGTGCAGACTCGCTGAAGAAAGGAAGGTAAGGATGCTTTCACGCCTGATTTGCAATACCCACCCGTGAAATCACGCTAGGAACAACTTTCGACATGGGATATTAAGTTTCACAGTGACTTGGGAAGAAACACTCTATTGAAACTCAGGGATAAAAACCAGGCCAGACTGGATGGTGACTACACCTAGATCTTTTTTTCCCTTTGGATTTCTTAAAAAGATTTATTTATTTTTAGAGAGAGAGAGAAGTGAGAGAGAAACAGAAGGAGAGAAACACTGACGTGAGAGAGAAACATCAGTTGGTTGCCTCTCCTACACACCCTGGTCAGGGACCGAACCTGCAATCCAGGCATGTGCCCTGACGGGGAATTGAACCGGTGACCCTTCGCTTTGCAGGGCTGACACCCAACCAACGGAGTCACACCAGTCAGGGCATGTAGCTATTTTTATAAAGCAATGTTTTTACTTAGAAAAGTACATGCGTGTTGGAAAAGTCACTGTCTTAGTCCATTTGGGCGGCTTCAACAAAGCACCACAGAGCAGGTGGCTTACAAGCAACGGAAGCTTGTTGCTCACAGCCCGGGGACTGGGAAGTCTCAGACCCAGGCTCCGGCGTATTCGCCTTCCAGTTAGGGCCCCTCCTGTTCACAGATGGCACCGCCTCACTGTGCCCTCCCGTAGTGGAAGGGGCTGGGGAGCTCTCTGGGGTTCTTTCATAAGGGCACTAATCCTATTCCTGAGGGTGCCACCCTCGTGAACTAATCACCTCCCAAAGACCCCACCGTCTAAGGCCATCATCTTTGGGGGTTAGCCTTTCAACATGCAAATTTTTGGGAGACACACACATTCACACCAGAGCGGTCACTGACCTCCTAATCTTGCCCCTAGAAATCTGGGCGCTGAGGTCACAAGGTTACCCATGTCAATGATACAACTGGTTTTCTGACTGTGTAGATATAGTTTTTAAAATAGAAAGGCTCTCAATTGTATATGCATTGGTTTACCGGAAAGACTGATTTGTCTGAGCCCTGGCTGGGTAGCTCCATTGGTTAGAGCGTCATCCTCATATGCCAAGGTTGCGGGTTTGATCCCCAGTTAGGACACATGCAAGAATCAACCAATGAATGCAAAAATAAGTGGAACAGCAAATCAGTCTCTCTCCCCCCGCCTTCCTCTCTCTCTGAAATCAATACCTTAAAAAAATTTTAAATTAAAAAAAAAAAAAAAAAAAAGACTCTGATTCATTTGGCCCCCTGCGGAGCACCGTGGAGAACAGCGCATGCTCGACAGTGTGCTCTGGAGCCAGGCGGCCTGGGTCTGGTCCTGGCTCTGCTGCTAACCAGCCTCGCCAGCTGCGTGCTCTCGGGTGTTCCCGAACCTTCCTGTGCTTCTGTAGAAAGAGTGCTATGGAGGCTAAGCAAGATCCCGTGGAGAGAGTTTAGAACAGCGTCTGGTGCGTAGCTAGTATTTAAAGAGAGCTTTATTTTGTACAGAGTTGCTGTGACTCTCATTCTAGGGATGAATTTAACCCCCCATTTCCTTGCTTGCTGCCAGCTGCAGGCATCCGTGGTCCAAGAACACGACCCCGAAGACATCGAAGGGGGCAACGTGAACCCTTCCCGCAGAGCAGGTGTCCACGGGGCCCAGGAGGACGATGAAGAAGAGGTATGTGGGACTCAGCACCCTACAGAGGCCTCCCAGTCTGTCCAGACTCTAGAAGCAGATCTGGTTAGAGGTGACAGTGATTTGAGAGCCACCAGAGCGTGGATACCAGCCCATCAGCGTGAACTTGGGTAGTAGAGCTGGTTGGGTCAAGAGGACCCTGCTGGAGGCAGCTCGGTAACTGCTGAGTCACAGGAGCTGGGGGACATCCTGGGGGAGGGGATGCCTACAGGATCAGAACAACAGCTCCTTACCGACCAGCGTAAGAGCATTGTAATGCTTTAGCTCAGGTGCTGCTGTACCTGTGAGCATGAATGCCACCCTTCAGATCCAGCGACACAGGAGGCCATCGATGTTCCTGAGGCCCCCTTGGCTGGGCTCTGGGCCCCTGGCACTCAGCTCCATTTATCTGAGCTCTCCCATCGGGGCCCCTCTGACCAGGAGAGCAGAGCTCACATGCAGCCCTAGGTATTGCAGCAAAAAGCGGCTCATTCATTCCCAGCCCCGCCTCCCGGACACGAGTGTGCAGAGCCCCCCTCGCCGACTCCTGCCTCCACCCCGCTCTGTCCCCCCTTCCTTCATTAATCTTCGTCATGTTATCCGCCTCGCCTGTGAAATCAGGAGTTGTTTTGCTTCCTCCTCCCTCCCTGCCCCTCTCCGTCCACAGGCAGCCACTCCCCACTCAGGAATGTGCCCCATTTTCCCAGACTGGCGGCAGCTGGCGGCCTTCAGGCCAGGACTGAGGTCGCCCACAGCCCTGGACTGGGTGGTGGTTATCGGGCGCAGCTCTGTTCTGATTCTGGAGCGGGGACAGGGTTGCTGCGAGGCCCAGGGGATGCTGACAGTAGCTCCGTTTTTGATGCTAATTACTGAAAAAAATATTCACTCGAATTCATACATGATCAATCAGATTTAAGGAAAATGATCTGGATTGTGGACCATGGTTCCTACAAGATTGCAGGGTCGGGGACTAACCAGTACTAGTGGCTATTGATACTGCTCAGCTTGTCGGACCCGCCGGAATGTTTGAGCATCCAACCCACCCATCTTCAGAGTCTCCACGTCCCAGCCTGTCCAGTACAACCTCCCTCATGCATTCTTCCCACGCCCCCAGCGTGTACCCAGTCAATGCTCACCTGCCACCACCGCCGGGAACTGGCCGCCCTCGTGCGGGTGACGTCAGGTTCCATGAGCGGGCTCCTCCCCGGGTGCAGTCACGCACGGGTCTCCCATTGCACGGTGGACACAGGCCTGACTCTGCCTGTCCCCCAAAGTCCTCTCCCACCTCTCTCCTCACCAGGAGTTAGCCACACTCAAGGTTAACGACCCAGTTCCCCAGACTGCCAAGTCTGTCCAGGACTTCTGACACTAGCTGCAGATTTGGGGCCCCCCAGGACCACCCTCACTTCCGACCAGCCAGTTACAAATTCAGGGTCCCTCCGGCTGCATTGGGTTAATCATTTATAGACGGACCCATAGAACTCAGGGAAGTGCAATACTTAACGATTATAGTCTTATTGCAGCAAAAGCGTGTGAAGCAGAACCAGCCAGAGGATGGGGCTCACAGGGCGAACCCACTGGCAGTGGCGGGGGGCGGGGGCGGGGGGAGTCCAAATGCGAAGCTTCTGTGTTCGTAGGGAGGCGGCATTCTCCCAGCATCGACACGCGGCAATGCGTGTGCGGCAGGGCCAGCCCGGGAACAAGGGGCTGTTGCTGCTGCTTTTCCCTTCTTCCTGGATCAATAAGTTAATCAGCAGACTGGCTTCTTTGCTTATAGGCTCTTCCTTCACTGGTCCATTTGCTCCCAGATTAATGTTCCCCCGAATATTGCTGTATTTCCCTTGCCACTTTCTGCTCAGATCCCTTTACTGTTACTCATGGACTCCGGGTTATTTTCTCAGTTCTGTTCTTAGCTGGCCTTTCCTGAAACTTCCCCACCTCTGCTCACTTTCACTCATCACCTCCGTAGGCTCCCAGTTCCAGCCAGATAGTTTCCCTCCCAAACTTGCCTTCATGATGTTCCCCCCTACCTGTCTCTTCCTTACGAGGAGTCATTTCTTTGCCAGGAATGATCTTGCTTCGCCTTGACTTTCGGGTCCCTCCCCATCCTCCGTGGCCCAGCTCAGATCTCCATGCCTGTGACAACTCCGCTTACCGACCAGCCTCTCTTCCTCCTGGAACCTTTTCAACAATTTCTGGGAGGTGGTGCTGCACATATACCGTGTCCTACTTTGTGCTGCTAATTCTCTCTCTACACGTCGGTTAATATTTACTGTCCCCTAGTTCAACTGGAAATCTCAGCAGCAGTGCACACGTCGTATTCATCTGTGTAGCATCCGTGTTGCCTTTTGTGCCGAAAGCACTTAATGAAATGAAATATAAAATTCCCTTTTCCCCTGGGCAGGTAGCTCAGTTAGTTAGAGTGCCATCCTCATACACCAAGGTTGCAGGTTCGATCCCCAGTCAGGGCACATACAAGACTCAACCAATGAGTGCATAAATAACTAGAACGGTGAATCCATGTTTCTTTCTCTCCCTTCTCCTCTCTCTCTAACAGAGTCAATAAATGAAAAGATATATTTTTTATTTCCCTCTTTCAGTTCAACTTTGGAGACATATTTGTGCACCAGGCCATCCACACAATCGAGTACTGCCTGGGCTGCATCTCGAACACAGCCTCTTACCTCCGGCTCTGGGCCCTCAGCCTGGCGCACGCAGGTGAGTGCGCCCCCCATCAGGGTCAGGGTCACGCTCAGCAGCACGTACTTGGAGGTAGCAGTGTGTTCTCTGGGTTCCTTCTGGCTCTTCTGTCTTAGGAACAGTCTGCACTTGCTGGGTCAACCCTGTAATGTTGCTCTTCTGTCCTGCAGAACTGTCGGAGGTGCTCTGGACCATGGTGATGAACGTCGGCCTCCGCCTGCGAGGCTGGGGAGGCCTCATCGGGGTCTTCATCATCTTCGCTGTATTTGCTGTGCTGACGGTGGCCATCCTTCTGGTCATGGAGGGGCTCTCTGCTTTCCTGCACGCCCTGCGGCTGCACTGGTGAGGACGGTGGGCTGTCGGGCCGGCCAGCTGGGCTCCAACCCTGACCTGTCATGTGACATCAGCAGCTCTCACACCTTTCTGGAACCTTAGGCACCTGTTGGTGTGATAGTCAATGATATCCTATATGTTTACATATATAATGGCTACCCTATGATAAATATTAGTTCCCGTTTACTCCTTCTCATTTAAATTTCCATTTGGTATATTATGATTGGCTTTAAAATAAGGGACACCTGCAAGTATTGGCAAATGACAGCTCTGACACAGGCTCACGGGAGGCCCGCTAAGCGAATCTGGGACCTTTGGCCCTTGTTTGTGAGTGCAGGAGTTACAGCAATAGTGCAGGCTGCCGGATGCCCCAGAAAGTGGGGGCAGAAGGAGGGCACCCGCAGGGGAGAAGGCACTCGAGGGAGGCCCTTGACATTCATGGAAGTGTCTGGGACGTAGCCGGTCCTCAGTTTTCACCACCTTTGTAAAAACAGTTTTTACACGTCACGAATTGAACTGATCCTCCCAGGGTCCCCTGCGTTGGGTTATGGCATCATCTCTGCCCACGTCATTAGGGAGTGCCTCTGCGACGTCATAAACATACATGGTCACATGTGACATCTCTTCTCTAAGTTACAAAAATACACACGGGCCAAGACTGTGGTGGTTCTGCCATGGTGTGCCCCTGCTGTCCTTGCTAGCTCATGGGACAGTGGGTCGGGCACAGCGAGGGCTTCTTTGCTTGTGGGCGCTGGGCCAGGCTTGCCGTGCTGGCCTACGAGGCCACTAGCAGAGGCCCGGCGGACTCGAGGAGGGGAAAGGAGAGGCGAGGGGAGGCGGGAGGAGGGTTGTGAAAAGTCCCAGAGGATTCCCGGGGCAGCCGCAGCAGCCGGGACCCCTTGCATGCCTTCCCGACCCTGCGCTTGATTGGACACACGCCCTTCCCTCCAGCCGCCAGCCTCCCACGATGCATATAATCCCCCGCTTTTTTGCCCCCCAAAACAGGGTGGAGTTCCAGAACAAGTTCTACGTCGGGGCTGGGTACAAGTTTTCTCCGTTCTCCTTTAAAAACATCCTGGATGGGACGGCCGAGGAGTAGCTGCGGGTCCAGCGGCCACCGCCCCCTTCTCTATCTATCAGTCTCGTCTTTAACATCAGCCCGTGCACGACGGTCGGTGGAATGACTGTCCTCAGCTGACCCGAGGCAGGAAGCCACGTAGTGTTTAGTTACAAGCCTTCGGGTCTGATGGGACTTCCCCGTGTCCTAGAGGAACTATGCTGGCAAATCCCGTCCACCGCACGCAGGGACCTCATTGTTGAACACTACAATGATGGAAAACTTGGGAGCGGGGCTTGGTTGCTACACTGATTTTTTTTCCTCCAATATTTTAAGTATTCTATTTAAGAAAATAAACTCCTGGGGCCATCATTTACTTTTCTTTAAGATGTCTTTATTCAAAATTATTCCATAGAATTTTTTTTTTTTGGGGGGGGCAACATTTCTTTTTTTTAATTTCCATAAAATTTAGTGTTGATAATTTCAGGGCAAAGTTAAACAATAGAGCTACACAAACTGTTCTCAAAGAAGGATTATGTCTATTTGATTCCTTCATTTCCTGCTTCCTCAAACACCTTTCTTCCTTGTCTGGGGCTCAGCTTTACAAAATGAAGAACTTTCTCAGAGATTTTTCTCTCCGGGTGAGGTAGAACAGATAATGTTCCGTGTTCGATGGGAGCCTGGCCTGCACGAGGCTCCCTGCAGTGGTAAATCCAGTGGAATGAAGTGTGACAACCTGACATTGTCAGCAAGTTTGGTTACTCAGAAAGGACGTTACGCCAGAGTCACGGGCGAAGGTGGTTTGCAGGTTTGGACAAGTTCTGGGAAAGGGCAAGACCATAAGAAGCCACCAGCCAGCCGGCCTGGACTCTCCCTCGGTCAGTCGGCCCAAAGTCACTTGTTAGGGCCCCTGGACCGGCAAACTCCCCAGAGCCAGGTGTAGAATGAGATTGTTCCAAATAGACACACAGAATAATAGATGAGAGGGGGCAAGGAGTCGAACACGTCGTATAGTGGAGAAAGGAAAGCCTTTTCAATAAATGCTGCTGGGAAGTTGGGAAGCCACATGCAAACGAATGAAACCGGGCTGCTCTCTGACACCACACACAAAAATTAACTCAAAATGGATTGAGGGCTTGAAGATAAGACCGGAGACAATGGAACACGTAGAAGAAAACATAGGGAGGAAGCTCATGGGTGTTGGTCTCAGAGGCGTGCTTTTGTGAACCTGACCCCAAAGACCAGGGAAATAAAAGCAACAATAAATGAGTGGGACTACATTGAACGAAAAAGCCTCTGCACAGCAAACGAAACCATGAACAAAACAAAAAGACAGACGACCCAATGGGAGAAGATATTTGTAAACGATATCTTCCGTGAGGGGCTAATATCTGAAATGTATAAAAATCTCATACGACTCAACAGCAACAACAAAAAACAATCCAGTTAAAAACTAAGCTGAGGACCTGAACAGACACTTCACCCCGGAAGACATACGCATGGCCAACAGATGTATGAAAAGATGCTCAACATCAGTAGTTATAAGGGAGATGCGAATCAAAGCCGCAACGAGATCCCAGCTCGCACCTGTTAGAATGGCTGTTACCGGTAAGATGAGGGATGTGTTGGCGAGGGTGCGGCCTCGCACGAGAAGGGGAGCCTCGTGCGCGGCTGGTGGGAATGCAAACTGGTGCAGCCGCTGTGGGAAACAGCATGGAGGCTCCTCCAAAAATTAAGAGTAGAGCTACCATATGACCCAGCAATCCCTCATCGGGGTATCTGCCCCCCAAAATTGAAAACATTTATTCGCAGTGTTAAATGCACCCCTATATTCATCGCAGCATTGTTCACGGTGGCCAAGACGTGGAAACAACAGAAGGGTCCTTCAGTGGATGATTGGGTAAGGAAGATGTGGTGCATGTATCCAATGAAATGCTACTCAGCCATAAAAAAGATGAAATAGTGCCATTCTGACAGCATGGTTGATCTCGAGAGTGTCGTGCTAAGTGAAATAAGTCAGATGAAAAAGAACAAGAACCACATGATTTCACTCATGTGGGATATAAAATAGAAAGCAACAGGTGAACAAACAAAGTCATGGACACAAGACAAGGGTGTGGTGGTGAGTGGAGGGGGTGAAGGCGGGCAGGACGAAGAGGGCAAGGGAGGTCAAGTGCAGGGCAGTGGAGGGAAACTGGACTTTGGGGTGGGGAGGGCGTACCATGCAGTATACAGATGATACTATGGGCTTGTGCACCTAACTGTTATTTCCCAAGGTTACCCCAATAAACTTAATTTAAAAAAGGATTGTTCCATTAACTATTTAGTCTGAATGACCTTTATCCAGGTTAATTACAATCTCTATGGTAACTATCCTGGTAGAATGAAGTCTAGTTAATATTGATACGAAGGGTCTGGCACAAATAACGCCCCCATTTTTCATTACAAAATCTTAAGCATGTAATTCTGCAACATAGTATCACACTCAAAGCACACCATATGACGTTTTAGGTGAAATGTTTAAATTAAAACTATCAGTTATTACACCCATGTTATTACTGTACCAACCACACTCAAGCAAGGCTTACTTCTGCTGGACCCTGTATGTATATGTGTGTGTGTATATATACATGCACACACACACACACACACACACACACATATGTGGTTGGACCTGGATTTATGGATACTGGATACGGAACATGAATCTCGATTGACTTCTCCTGATCTGAGGTGGGGGCTGGGGTGGACCACGAGTGCCTGGCTGAAGGCAACTGGAGTATGACGATTTCTCTCCTCGTGTTGATGACATTGCAGAACAAATTACATCACGCACACACACAAGTTCGGTTTTAAAGATTCTACAGTGGCCCGATTATTTCTGGTTAAAAACACAATGCGCTAGAATAAAATGTTTGCCAGTCCCCTAGAATTTATTTTAATGAAACTTAAGCTCCGCTTGAGCCTTCGAGTTTCTGAGCAGGTCCCCCGATGTATCAGTTATCTTTATTAGATGTTTCTGAAGGTAGGTCATGGGTTACTTTCCCATTGTAGCTTTTAAGGAGCTGATAGGGTTGTGAAGCAGGCCTTCCCATGTTCCCTCTTTTTCCTAAATGGGTCCGATCATCCCCCCACCCATCCATCCATCCTCTTCTAGGTTAGAAGGGATTTAGATGGATTTAGGAAGCCAAAGAATAGAAGATGCCAACTCAGCTTTTCCAACATTTCATTTCAAAGTTGAGATTATAAACTCTGTCTCCTCATTTCCATCTTGATGAAACATGTTGTCCTCTTCTTTATGAAAACATTTCTTTATGAAACTTCTGGCTGAAACTATAGAAAATACTAAGCAAATACTTCCTGTGCCTGTTAACTTTGAGTTGGTGTTCTGAGTGTCCCCTCTAAATGGTCTGCAAGGTAAGCCCCTTGGCGAGGCACCCACGTAAATGCCCACGTCCTGACGCTCCATCCGCACCTCTGCACCCCCACCAGTGGGCCCCACCAAAGGAATCCTGTCACTGAAGATGCTGTGGAACCTCACAGGGCAGGAGCCCCTGTGGTTGCAGGTAACTTGCACGTTTGTTTCTTCCATCCCTTGGCAGCCTCCCTTGACATTGGAAACCCACGGGCCTTGACCATCTTCAGGGGCTGGGTGTTAGAAAGATCGATGGTGTGACTGGTGA
Organism: Glossophaga mutica; assembly: GCA_039655065.1. Lineage (NCBI taxonomy): Eukaryota > Metazoa > Chordata > Mammalia > Chiroptera > Phyllostomidae > Glossophaga > Glossophaga mutica. Next base: position 11,343,600 of record CM077313.1, read on the forward strand.
TGCTGAACACTCTGTCAGTCGCCTGGCAGGGGCCAGTTTGCTCCTCTGAGTGGAGTTTGAGGGAGTCACCCGTCACTGCCTCCCCTGTTCTGCACCCCACTTATCCCTCATCAGCTAGGCCATTCCAGACTGAGGCATGGAAGGGTTTTCTTTCTCTCAAATGGGCTAATTATACACATGAAGCAATATAAAACAACAGGGGTATTTTTAGTGAAAATTATCCATTTCGTTGGGCCTTTCATAAGTACGAGGAGGTGATTGGTTTGGCCGAATATCAGAGTTATATATCTGGTTGGAGCGGTTTTGAGGTCTTATTTTCCAATAGGCACATAGCACCTGTGAGAGTTTCTTAACACTACTTAAGTTTACCCTTGAAATAAGACCAGTCTTTTTCAGAAAACAAGTGAGTGGTTTTTGTTTTTGTTTTTTTTCCCCCTCCATTGGATGGTTTTTCATTTGAGCCCAAGGTGTTCTAATGTTAGCAGAATATTAGCAATGAATGCCTTCGGAGCAACATACATTTGCTAACTCCATAGATCATTTAGAGTGGACCCTGAGGGTGTTTGATTTGTGGCTTTGAGGAAACTTTAGAAGCTTAATTGATACCTTCATTCAGAGATGAGAAATGATACGTACCTAACCGAGAGTGCTTTCGTTGTGATGGGCACTGTGCCGTATTATAAAAACATCGTGTCCTTGAATTCTCATGCCACACTCGGAGCAGTTCATCAGTTAAGAATTGTATACAATGGGCTAGTCTCGGTGCCGTGGTGTTTACATTAATCACAGCCAATTAATTACAGGTGCTTTTGTCCCAGCGTGCATTGCTGCACTGGATTAGCCTAAAGAAAGGGTAAGTAACTAACCACAAATAAAAGTGTCTTGGACAAGAGAGAGCTTTGGTTTCTTTCCCACGTAGAAGGCGTCTGGAGGTAAGTGGACCCAGGCTGTAGGGAGAGAGCTGCCGCACTGGGTCCCAGGCTCTTTCTCGCTCGTGCTCTGCCTGACCTTTGCGCTTTCGCATGTAAAAGACACAAGGTGTCTGCCGGGCGTCAGCCATGGTGCCTCCATGATCTGGGGAAAGGCAGGAGGACGAGGGGAAGGCGGGTGAAAAGGGGCTTTCTCAGAAGCACCCCCCCACCTCCAACAACGTCCACGTGCGTCTCGGTGGCCACCCCACCCGCCAGGTACCAGGGGAGACTGTTACTGTGAGGGCATCATGCTATTTCTCCCACGGCTAGCTGGCATTATTTTTATTTTCAGGTGAAGAAATGGAACGAGTTTTATCTCAAACTCATCTTCCTTTCTTCCCTTCCTCCCCACTTCCCTCCCGCTGTCCTTTCTTCCTTCTTTCCTTCCTGTGTTTGTCAATTTGGCGGTTATAAAGGGATACCTGCGGCGTTTTGTCACTATACTTTTGTCAGTTGTTACAGAAGGTGAACAGTTTTCCAGTTTTGTTTGTCATTTGTATATCCTCTTATGAACTGCCTGTTTATATAATTTGCCCATTAATTTATTAGGATCTTATTTTTCCTTGTAATTTGTGGTTTATATCTACTACAAACATTTACTAGTGAAAAGAATAAAAAAAGAAAACAAATAAGAATAAAATAACCAAAATTTAAAAAAAGACCAAAAATATGAAGTTACAACTGTGAATCTCCCTTTATGGGATCCGCTTTATTTTATTTTTATATTTTTATAGGAACAGCTTTAATTAAGAGAATCTGTGCTGCCATTATCTTGGATGTAACAGCTTTCTATTTTATTTTATTTTTAATCCTCTCCCAAGGACATGCTTATTGATTTTAGAGAGAGGGGAAGGGAGGGCGAGTGAGAGGGAAACAGTGATGGGTCGCCTCTTACTCCCCAACTAGGGGCCAAACCTGCAACCTTGGCATGTGCCCTGACTGGGAATCAAACCCGAGACCTTTCAGTTTACAGGATGATGCTCCAAATGACTGAGCCACACCGGCCACGGCTTGGATGGAACACCTATTGCCAGCCCTTCTGAGATTAATCATTTCTCCTTGCTAATAAGAGAAGTATGTAGGATATTTATGACCCATGCAGCTACCTAATCAGGTTAAAACGTATCAAATTAAAACTTGTTCTCCTCATGAGGAGAACAGATGTTTTAAGTGGGAGATTTCCTGGGTTTCTTTTCTTGCTGCTCAATACAAAGAGCAAGGAGACTTACTGATAGTGTTTTATTACTCCTCTCAAATGCAAGCCTTTATGAATGTTAAAATTGTCAAACATGTTTACATTGCTATGGGAAGTCATAAAATTTGGTAGAAGAGATTATATGTTGAGTGAAGATTGAACTTACTCTTAAGCATCTAGTTGTAACTAAATTTAAGATGAATTTACTGGGATTAAAAAAATATTTCCCCACCCAACTAAATTGTTTTATCCTCTAACACTCTAAATGGTGAGAGTCACTTTTGGTTTTTAAGCCTGAGGCCATAATTTGCATTACTATTTTTAGGAAAAGAAAATTGATGTAATTTATGTACAATAAAATTCACCATTTTAGTGTATAATTCAATGATTTTTATTTTTATTTTTTTAATCCTTACCCAAGGAGATGTTTTCATTGATTTTTAGGCAGAGAGAGGGAGAGAGAGAGAAACATTAGTCAGTTGCTTTTTATATGCGTCCTGACTGGGGATCGAACCTGCAGCTTAGATATGTGCCCTGACTGTGAAACAAACCTGCAACATCTTGATGTATGGGATGATGCTCTAACCAACTGAGACACCTGGCCAGGGCTAATTCAATGGTTTTTAGTACTGCCATGAGGTTGTGCAAACCTCACCACTGTTTAATTCTCTGAATGGTGTTGTTTTCATATTTTGATTGCAGTAAATCTGTAGTACATCTTGCCACCTAGAATCATGATATTTAGTCAGAGTGGATTTGTAGTGTGTACTGAGGTCCTCTCTCTTTTTTTTTTTTTTAAGATTTTATGTATTTATTTTTAGAGAGAGGGGAAGGGAGGGAGAAAGAGAGGCAGAGAAACATCGATGTGTGAAAGAAACATTGATTGGTTGCCTCTCACATATACCCCAACCGGGAAACCGGCCCACAACCCAGGCACATGACTTGATTGGGAATCGAACCAGTGACCTTTCACTTTGAGGGACCATATTCAACCAGCTGAGCCACTCTCGTCAGGGCATGTCCTCTTCATAATCAAACAAAGGTGATTTTTCTGCTACCCACTTCCTTTAAAACGTTACCTGATAATGAACCCTTCCAAAGGGTGTTTGGACAATGTCTAGAGGGAAACAGTGGTAGTTCTAGAACAGTCTGTCTTCCTGCCTTTCAGGCTTCCAGATGGGCTGAGAGACCATTTTTTTTTTTTCACTTTTTTCACTCTGTGAAAATAATAACTTTATTCTTTTCATGGTGTCTCTTGGGCAAAGGGATTTCATGGACTTACTTCTGAGAATTATTGATCTATCTGTCACTGTGACAGCATTTTAAGAAGACAAATAACGTCTACATTGCGGTAGAGTTGTTTCTCGTGCGTGTCGGTGGTGTCCCCAACTAGATTAAAAAGTCCTTCAGGCAAGAGACCTGTCAGACGCTCCTGCCAAATCTCCGCAGGAGCCTACACAGCGTGCCGTGCAGGGCTGGCGCTTGGCCAACGGCAGTGACCTTGCCGAGCTTCCTTCCTGAGCGGGGACTGCCCCTTACTGGTGAGCGGGGACTGCCCCTTACTGGTGGTCTGACACCGGAAGGGTTATTTAACAATCTCAGGACCTCATACATTGAACTATTTTGAGAAATGTCACACATCTCCAAAAGGGGAGGAGGGTAAGACAAACCTACCCTATGTGCTAGTCTCAAAGTAATGATACCAGTATTCTACTAACAATATCATCACTGAGAACAAGAGGGTGTTTCTGTTTATTCCACTAGGGATGGAGAGTTAAGGTACTGTTGTCGTGAAGTCATTCGGAAAACATACTAACTTGATCCTCAGCTTTCTCTGGCTTATTTTTCTCTCAGTTTTGGGGGTTAAGAATCATTTTTAGGGTTAAATACAAAAAGGGGAGAATACAAAGACGTGCTCCTCGGGTTTCTGTCAGCAGCAAACGTGAGACACAGGAAGGCAGTCTGGAACACACGGTGACACTGTAAATACAGGAGCAGTGGGGTGGAACGGCTGGCCCTGCGGTTACTCCTCTGGAGCAAAGCCCGGCTCCGCTCCCAGTCGGAGGATGCTATTGGCCAGATTGTCAAGGGCTGCCCTGGCCCTGACGCAGGGGTGATTGCTTGTCACTGGGGCCCAATGATCTCATTTGGTCACTAAACCTCTCTGTGCTTCATTAATATGTAAAATGGTGATAAGTTATAAAACCTGCCCTGGCTGATGTGGCTCAGTGGGTTGAATGCCGGCCTGCAAACCGAAAGGTCGCTGGTTCGATTCCCAGTCAGGGCACATGCCTGGGTTGCCGGCCAGGTCCCTAGTAGGGGGCACATGAGAGGCAACCACACACTGATATTTCTCTACCTCTCTCTCTCCCTCCCTTCCCCCCTCTCCAAAAATAAATAAATAAAATCTTTTCAAAAAGCCCTGGCTGGTGTGGCTCAGTGGATTGAGTGCCAGCCTGCAAACGAAAGGGTCAGTGGTTTGACTCCCAGTCAGGGCACATACCTGGGTTGCAGGCCAGGTCCCCAGTAGGGGGCACATGAGAGGCAACCACACATTGATGTTTCTCTACCTCTCTTTCTGTCTCCCTTGCCCTTTCTCTAAAAATAAATAAGTAATGTCTTAAAAAGATTATGAAACCTACTTCACAGATTTTCTGTGAAGATTAAAGAAAACATGTACTCAGTTATATTTCTTTCCTCTTCCCTCTCCTGCTTCCACCAGGAAAGCTGTGTGGGGAATCTGAATCACTTCAAAGATGGCAGCTAAGCAGGTGGAGCCGGTCACCGTCATCAGCCTTCGCAAGTTGAGCCTGGGAGCCCCAGAGTCACAGCCAAAAGGTAAGGTGATCTACAAGTCACTGTCCCTCGAGGTGCTGCCTAAGTGTACCCCCTTCCCCATATTGACTAGTTTTTGTAACAATGGATTGGTTTTCCAACATCCTCTGGGGTGAGCAATAGTCCACACACATTTCCTACCCACAGAGGCTGTCCTTTTTGACAGGGGAACTCAAGAGTTAAAGATTTTAGCTTCAGTTACAGTTGATAGGCTTAAATGACTAATGCACGTGGAAAGCTGTTATTCCAGGCACCGGAATGCCTGACCCACTTGGCTCCAGGAGGTCAGACAGGCAGTTCAGCCTTTGTGCCCCAGGGGGTCTGCAAGTCACGGAGATGGAAACTGAGCCACTGTGCTTTGGGGAGGGAATGTCCACGCTGCAGATCGCAGATAAAGAATTGCTGCTCAACAGATAAAGAAGTACCAGGACAACTGTAATAGCATAATCAATAAAATATATTAAAAAAAAAAAAAAAAAAGAACCAGGAAAATTGACTCCTGGCTGCAACTCTTACCCAATTAGACTGTTTCCAGCCCCTGTATCTACCCTTTTTTACTCCCTGTAATAAGGTCCGCTTGAGATGAGATGTTAAGACAGTTTTTGAGATAACCCATCATCTTCTCAGATCACCAGCATCTGAACAAAGTCCCATAAAGACTCAATCCTTGTCTCTTCTTCATGGGTTCTGGTAGTGACAGGCAGCCCAAACACTGACTTTTCCAGTTTCGTTTTCTCTTTGCCTTTCCTTTTCAGAGACGAAGACGTTCACCGTGGAGGATGCGGTGGAGACCATCGGATTCGGACGTTTCCACATCGCCCTGTTCCTCATCATGGGAAGCACGGGGGTGAGCACTGCGTGGAGACCGTCTGAGCCTCCACAGCTGTTTTATTGCGGGACAGCCTGTTCCCCTGAGCCCCAGCCCAGGGCTGGCCCTTCAGGGCAGGGTGTGAAAGAAGCAAGGACTTTGTGAGATGAACAACCTGTAAATGGTTTGTATCCATCTTTGGCAGGTGCTAGGTTGTGAGCGAATGGGTATCTGTGTTCTGTGTTCCAGGAATTCAATACCCATGTTAAAAAAATGTTTAACTTGAGGTACTGGGAAGATAGCAGAAAGCTGCGGTATTATTCTAAGTTAAATTGGAAACATGGTTCTCGGTCATTTTGTGCATAAGCCTCACTTGGGACACCTGTTGTAATGACGGATTTTCAGATCCTTTAAGGGCACCGATGGTGTGGAGGAGGGACCAAGGCTCTTCTGGCTGGTCTATTACAAAGACATGGAACAGAGTAGCAAGAGAAAAGAACCAAATTTAATGTGTACACATGGATGGGGACCTTGCGTACGTGGGAGTCAGACACCCCACATGCACAAGAGGATCCCAGATGAAGGGGGATCGTGACATCCTGAGCGAGGGTTGGGATAATGCACCTTGGGGGCCTCAAAGGGTCATTGCAGGGTGTCAGGAGCAGCAGTAGAAGTTTGCCCTGGCCTATAGACAGGTCAAAAGAAGTTATCTCTGATCATCTCATTATGGGCAAGGCCCCTGATTCAGATTCTTCTAGATTGTTAAAGGGAAAGGCAGAGGTTTCTCTGGAGCCTGACGCTAAAATTGCCTTTAGTTCAAAGCAATCTGTGTATCACAGAGGCCCATCTTGGGGTGGCTTGTTCTGAACCCTCAGAAGGGTTTGCTATTTTCAGGAAGGAAGAGTGACAGCCAGCCCAGCCAGGGGGCTCTCACGAACAGTGGGATGTGCTCGGAAACCTCGGCTGTTTGCTCCTGTTGTAGGTGGAGAGAGAATGAGTTACGCACCCCGTAGGGGAATGCGCAATGATAGGGTTAGTTAGACAGGATGGCAAATCTGAGATGAGCAGTCAGCGTAGCAGTGGTTTCAGGTAGGAGAAAAGGTAGCTAAGAGGGAGACCGAGGGTAAACGCTAGAGAGCCCTGCCCCTCCCCGTTCAGCTAAATGGTGTGAGAAGTGATGTGAGCTGGAGGGAGCCCACGGCAGGCAGGCAGGCACGTTCCGGTGCATCTCCCAAAAGCCCTCTCGGGGGAGGGCGGGCTCGCGGAGAAAGACACAAAGGCAAGGCCACACCCAGTCCTCCTTTCACAGTAACCAATAGTACAGTGCCCAACCTCTCCTCATCTGTAAGGCAAGCTCTCACCTAGGCTCTGAGGTGTTTTTAAATTTTGAGAATACATTTACTAAAGCTGGGAACAGTGAAACAAGGAAGGGCCTAGGATGGAAGAAGCAGCAGGAGAGAGCCGAGGCGGGGATGCGCTGGCCTCTAGAAACGTTATCAGAAAGAAGTGAGGCAAAGTAGGGGTGCCGTCAGCTCACTGGAAAGTCAGAGAAAAGGGGGCTTTTGGACGTAGGTGCAGGGGGTCAGCCTGGGACGAGCTGGGGCTGCCCGTTGCTCCCCGGTTGCCAGTCTTGTGGGGATTCTTAGAGTTTAGGAGAAAGAAAATTCACTCAAAACGGAGATTCAAGTGGGTGCGCCCCAAGGAGGGGGCTCGCTGGCTCTGAATTTTTTTAAAGACTTCTTTTGGGAGATACATCAATTGGTTGCCTCTTGCACGCCTCCAACTGGGGACCTGGCCCTCAACCCAAGTTGACTGGGAATCCAACTGGCGACCTTTCAGTTCACAGGCCAGTGCTCAATCCACTGAGCCGCACCAGCCAGGGCTGGCTCTGAATTTTTAAGATTCTGTGTTTTGAGGGACAAGTAGGTGTGGATGAATAGGGTCTTCTCATCACCTCACCTCCGCTTTCAACCAGGGTATCTCTCCATCTTTTTGCATGTTTGCTTTCTAGTATGCTTGTTTGTTGGTCCCCTTGTTTAAAGAATATTAGACACCTTCTGCATCTTTTACCTTCAAATATGCTGGGAAATTGTCTTTTCTTCCATGACAGCCCTCTAGCAAGTGAAAAGAAAATGCAAACAGTTTTCACCTCCCCATGTCAACCAAACCACCCATCCAAAGGAAGTGCATCTCCGTTAGTTGTTTACACTGGAAAGGCAACGCCGTGTGCATCCTTTCCACTGTATCACCTGTCTGGAGGTAACCCATCTCCAGTCCGTATCCATGGCAACTGTATGTCTAGTGCACCTTTACGCTTGATATTGCTGTGAAATGGCTTTGGGTCATCTTCAGTTTTTAGTGTTTCTGGGCTGCTTCAGTTCTTCCCAACCCATCAGCTAGGAAGGACTGTCTACCAGGACTCCCCACATTTGCCTCGTGCCCCCACAGAAGCAAAGAGGAGTGCTTGTTCCGATGTGGCAGCCACATCCCTCCCCCAGATTTTGGATGGTCTGCTTTGTGGACCAGGATCTTTTCATCAGCACAGATGGATGGACAGTGATGGGTGGGCCTCATCCTGGCCACAGCCTGGACAGGCTCTTGTTCATAGGCATTTGGGGCAGGGCTTCAGGGCCTTCTGGGACTGGGGTGTGGTAAGACTGTCACAGTAGCAAAGGGCCCTCAGCCTGTGACCAGGAGTCCTGGTCTTCTCTAAGATCTTCCGTGAGGTCTTCAAAGATTTTGCTCAGAGCTGCTCCTCTGGGCCCGTCCCTAGCTCCTGGCTGGTCCTTCTGCCCGCAGGCTATTATACAAGGTGGGGCAAAAGTAGGACAGAGTTTATTCTTGCATTGTTATTTATTAATATTGCACGATTTTCCATATGAACCACTGTGAACCCACTTTTGCCCTGCCCTGTGGTAGAGTGGGGCTGAGCCTTACCCCTTGTGGGCTTATTGCCCCCTAAGACTTTACTCCCAATCGACAGTGGGGTCCTGGTTACTATTGGCCCAGCTGCTCTCTATTACTGAGTGAGATAAGCTTAATAAATCAAATCTGCCCTGAGACTCAAACATGCTATCTCTCATTCATATACTTTTTGGGTTAAAGCACACCAGCTGTCTAAACACCAGACACGATGGCGATACTCTCCAAGGGCAGAGAAAAACTTCAAATAAACTTCATGATAAACTTCAAGTTCCCACACATTAGCTCATATCACCAACCCTTTTCATCCCAGACCTTTAAGTGACACAGATACTAATGGTACTGTAATAAATACCCCACACAAATATGTTCTTGTTACCAACAGAACACGTCCCAAGCAAATTCATTTCCCCCTTTACTTCCCCTTTATCCCCACCTGATACCCTTTTCCCTTTAACTTTTTTTTTAAAAATTGATTTTAGAGAGAAAGGAAGGAGGGGAGAGAGGGAAAGAAACATCAACTTGCTGTTTCACCTGTTTATTCATCTTTGGTTGATTCTTGTAAGTGCCCTGACCGGGGATCAAACCCACAGCCTTGCTGTATCAGGATGGAGCTCCAACCGACTGTGCTACTCGGCCAGGGCCCTTTTCCCCTTTCAGTGATGTCATTTTCATCCCTTCCTCCAGGCACAAAACCTCAGAATTATCTTTGACTTCCTCTTTCATTATTCTGAGCTGAATCTCTATGATCTGTTTCTACTTATTCTATCAATTCTTTTCCAGCATCTACTTCATTTCCCTGGGAGATAAACTCACCCTGTAATGGACAGCAAGCTCTGGACAGGGGATGATAATTAAACTTCCTATCGAAAGAAATATTCAATAGCACATCTTACACTACATTTGCTAAGTAGACATTCTGACCCGATGATGAACCCCTATTGTTTGTACTTGTTGCTTTATTGTTTCCTTTCTTTTTTGGGGGGGCGGGGCAAGGTGTGGACAGGCTCTACTCTGCTCTCTCCCCTCGGCAGTGTCTCCTCTCCCGCCTTTCGCTTTCTTGTTTTCTAGCTTTCGTGGACTCATCGCTCCCCATCCCAACTTCTTGAGGAAGGGACTATTTCAAAAATCCATTTGCATGAGGCATGTCCTGAGAGCTTCATGGTGATGAGTCACTCGTCACCATGAAGGGGCTCAGGTGGTTGTGGATGGTGGTACTGACCTCTGAGTGTTACAATGCAAGCGCAGGACCCCCCAGTGTCTCAAGCGAATATGTGTCATAAATCTGGGGACGGTTTCACAATGTTCAAGTCATAAATGTCACATCAGCGAGAGCCACGGTTTTACTCTGCTTCTTTACTCCGAAGGCCAGCGCCGGGTGGGTACCCAACAGGTGCTCCCCGAATGGGGGAGGAGAAGGAAGAGGTTCGCACTGGGAAGGTGATGGGCAGGCAGGCGTGGGAAGCAGTGATGATGAACTGGCCCTTAGACGTGGTTTTTTCCCTCCTCCTCCAGGTTGCCGAGGCCATGGAGATCATGTTGATAGCGGTTGTGTCTCCTGTCATCCGCTGTGAATGGTCGCTGAAGGACTGGCAGGTGGCATTTGTGACCACGGTGAGTCCCTGCTTCCTGTGTTGCACATGAGCCAGCTGAGGACCAGGGCTTCCACTCCTCTTCCCCAACCCACCTGGCCGAGAGCTGGAGACCCCCCACCGCCTACTCGGTCTGTTAGCTCTCTCAGCCCAAGAGTTTGCAGGCCCGGACTAGCATTTGAGGCCTTTCTCCCCTTTTCCTTTAGCCCTGGAGAGCATAACTTTGACTTGCTTATTTTCCAGCTCCCAGCAAAGGCCCCAAAGAAATAAATGCAAATCAGAGAGAAGAACTCTTAAGCCATGGGTTAGTTCTGCTTTAACTGTTAACTATTAGTTCAGATCACTAAGAGGTTACTTAGTGTGATAAAAGGGGCTTAACCGATCACCAGATAACCCTCACTGGGTTACTCCTGTTACACGTTCGACTTTTCTCAAAGACCATATGAATAGCTTTATGAATTGCACACCAAATTTTGCAGCAAAACGGAATCCAGGATATTACCTATCCGTCTTTCACAGGGCATTCGTTAAGTTCCAATTAATTGCCAGCAGACTGGGTGTGTGCGTGTGTGTGTGCGTGTGTGTTGGAGGGAAAACAAGCAGTTCCACGAGAAAAACAAATTTAATTTTGTACATATGGGAACCCCCCCACATATCAGAACCACCACCAAGTTGGACATTTGAGGCTTGTACGCATACCCCGCACTCAGCTAAGGATGGGGGCGGGGCCTGGGGCTTCACAGGGGAGGAGGGGAGGGAGCGCAGGTGTTCGCCTTGCCGTACAGATAGGATGTTCAGATAAAAGTTATCTCTGGTAATAGCTATCTTTCTGGGCCAGGCCCCTTATCGGAATTCTTTGAGAGAGAGAGAGAGAAAAGTTTTTTTATCTTTTGTTTTGTCTGCCTGGTCTTGATTGCCTTCAGCTCAAAATAATTCGAATGCCAAAGTGGCACATTTGGGATCACATAATCTCCCCTTCATTGTCTTTATTCTCTTAGCTCCATTTCTCTCTGTAAAATTTCTCTATTATTAATTGTTGCACCTATTAATTGTTTTTTTTTTTAAAGCTGTCTCTAATACTTTTAGGAAAGGGATAGGGTATAATAAAAGAAAATAACCACAGATCTTACCTGAGCTTGTAACTAAGTGACTCAGCTGTTTTTGTGGTTTTCTTCTACCTACAGAGTACAGTTCCAGTTTAGAAAGCATCCCTGGTCAGCTATTACGTTAGGGTAATAGCTGTGATGAGGAGTCTGATTATAAGCACTCCACACCTAGGGGGTTCGGAGGTATGCGTGTCTTCATTCCGGAGAATACTGGAGAAGGTTGTATCTGTCACTCCCAGGGAATTCTATTACATGGCGCTGTTTCTGTACTTACAGCTGCATTTCCCTGGCTGCATTTCTGTTGTTCCTAAGGGTTCCTTAATAGCAGCAGTGACACTGATAGGGGACTGAAGAGTTGGAAAATTTTAGTTTAAGTAATAGCTAATAAGCTTAGTAATCAAAGCATGTAAAAGCTTTTGTTCCAGGAACTGAAGGTGTGACCCACCCGACTCCAGGAGACCCTAGGCAGTTCCACCTTTGTTCCTCTGGAGGACTGCAAGCAATTCAAGATGATATCTGAGCCATTGTACTCCAGGGGGAGGTGACCACTGCCTGGGGCACAGTTTAAGACCACCACTCAGGGCGAGAATGCTGGAGTTGTTTTTTAACCCAATTGACTCCTCCCTGAATTTCAGAACTTCTCACCACACCGGGATTATTCCCTGCTATAAAAACCTTGACCTGGAAAGAAAAGACAAGATGGTCTGTTAGGGTATGAACCTGCCATCTTCTCAGATCGCTGGCCATCTGAATAAAGTGCCCATAAAGATCCAATCGCTGTCATTGCTTATTGGGCTTGGTAGTGACAGGCAGCCCGAACTCCGGCGTCTTTTCTGGTTTCAACATGGCTTCCTTGTTAGGTGGGCCAGGGCTCCCAAGACATTCCTCCAGGGACCTCACCTCACCCAGAAGTGACTGTTTCCTGCCTCGAGTTCCTCATCTCCTCCTGTCCTCGGGTCTCTGTCATTTTCATTTTTGTGGTGAGTCCCATCAACTTTGGCAACCATCCCTGGGGCTCACTGACCACAGCCTTGCTACTGGAACCGGAAGAGCCAGCGTTCGGGCTGCCTGTCACTGCCAGAACAGATAAGCAGAGACAGGGACTGAATCTTATGGGAGCTTTATTCAGATGGCCGGCGATCTGAGAAGAGGGCACATTACGTACCCTCACAGACTGACTTACGCTTCCCGTCAATCCACCTTTTTTTATAATGACAAAAAAGTGTAGGGGAGGGATTTGGAATTCAGGGAAGAGATTAATCAAATAAAAGATGCTGTCCGTCCATATCCCTGACAACCTTTCATCGAGTGAGGCTGACGGGTGGCGGTCTCCCTCTGTGTCCTGGGTAGAGGGGTGTCTCTCCCTGCAGCACAAGGGCTCAGGTACCACCTTGACTGCTTATGGTCTCTTCCGCAGCACAAAGGTTGACTTGCTGGCGGTCTTCTGGAGTCAGGGTGGGCTGTGCCTTCAGTTCTGAAACAATAGCTTTTTACATGCATTACCTACTAAGCTTATTAACTGTCCCCTAAAACTAAAATTTCCCAACTCTGGAGTTTCCCCATCACCACCAGGAGGCACCCAGCCTGATTACCAGGGAGGCCACATCTTTCCCACTGCCCAGGCTTTTCACCCTCCGACTGCATCTCCACCTCCTGGACAGCCTGGCCTGACGGCTGTTAACCGGGTACCAACCTTAAGGACTGGGGTGGATGATGTCCCACATATTTTGTGGCTAAGAGAGTGAGTGCTGACAAAACAAAACTTCATATGTGCATAAATGAGAAACAGAATGGTTATTTTTATTCTAAAAGACAAGCTTCCATGTACCTGCAGCAAAGAGCAGACCCTCCGAAGGGAGTGAGGGGAGAGTTAGTAGGTAGTTTTTGTCTCTATTTGATGTCCCAAACAGGATTGGAGTTCACAAACTCTAGGGTTCACATAGGCTTTAAGTCAAGGTTAATGATCCAGACAAGCTTAACAGTAACCCTGGAAAGTCATTTCTTTACCCCAAATGAAAAGAAAATGAGAGAGAGAGAGAGAGAGAGAGAGAGAGAGAGAGAGAGAGATCTCTCACCAATGGGAGAGCACAGAGTAAATTTAAATTTAAATGTAATCCCATTCGACCGCATTCTTCACCTTTGTTCATCAGCTGATTTCGTTTAATCCAGTTGCAATTTAGTCTGTTAACACACCGCAGCATCTCAATAAACAAAAGTAGTTTGTCCTAGGAAGCTTGCCTATTGTCTCCATTATTCAGGCAGGTTAAAAGGAGAACTACTAGTTCACCTTTCCCTTCTTGGAGGAAGTTGGATAATTTTTGGTTCCACAATAGACTCATGTGCGTACAGTGATGTTTCGGATCAGCGATGGTGGCCTCAGAAGATGATCACAGAGCTCAAAGTTTCCATCACCTAGTGACCTAATGTCACAGTGCAACTCATTACTCACGTGCAGACAAACCCACTGCGCTGCCAGTCATGTCCAAGTACAGCACGTACAGTTAGGTACAGCACCTGGTACTTGACAATGACAATCCATGACTCTGTTACTAGTTTATGGACTTCCTTGACTTTTTATTGTTATTTTAGAGTGCATTCCTTCTAAATATATTTTTTAAAGTTCTCTGTACAACAGTATGCCTGCCACCCTGGCAGCCGCCCCATCCATCTTGTATCTACTACATGTCTTGACGGCATCGTTTTCCCTTGTGCTTGATTTAATCTTGGCTGTGTTGCGCAGTAGCAGGATGGAGCCTAGGAGCACCGGCGCGCCCCACGGAGCCGAGATGCGCAGTAGGCCATTCCGTGTAGGGTCATGGAGGTGCGCTCTGTGTTGTGGCGGGATGCCGAAATCACCTGAAATGCATTTTCCACAGCACGTCCTCATCGCTGAGTGGTGCGTGACTATAGAAACTTAAATTTCAGGGGAATCTAAACTTCAGGATTCAACAAATGATGCAATTTTTTTTTTTACACTTGATTTTAGCCAAAAGGCAGAGAACTGATTTTTGATACAACTTAAAAAAAAAAAATGGAGTAGCTGCCCTGGCCAGGTACCTCACTTGGTTAGAGCATCATCCGGATGTCAAGGCTGCAGGTTAGATCCCCAGTCAGGGCACTTGTACAGGAAGAAACCAATGAATGCATGAATGAGCGCAACAACAAATCAAGGTTTCACACACTCTCTCTCCCTCTCTCAAAAAAATCAATTAAAATGGAGTGGCTGATATTAAAAACCATGTATGGCAACTAAGGTCATTAGAAGAAGAAAAGGAGGCAAAAGTTTTGCCATCAAGAGCCATCATCTTTCTTTCTTTTAAAATTACATTTAATTGATTATGCTATTACAGTTGTCCTGATTTTTCCCCCTTTACCCCCCTCCACGCAGCATCCCCCACTCCCTCAGGCAATCCCCCCACCATTGTTCATATCCATGGGTCATGCATATAAATTCTTTGGCTGCTCCATTTCCTACACTGTACTTTACATCCCCACAGCTACTCTGTGACTGCCTATTTGTACTTCTTAATCCCCTCACCTCTTCACCCATTCCCCCATCCCCTCCCATCTCGCAACCATCAAAACGCTCTCTCTATCCATGATTCCATCTTTGTTCTCCTTGTTTGCTTAGTTTGTTTTTTAGATTCAATTGTTGATAGATATGTATTATTGCCATTTTATTGTTCCTAGTTTTGACCTTCATCTTTTTCTTAAGTCCCTTTAACATTTCCTATAATAATGGTTTGGTGATGATGAACTCTTAGTTTTTTCTTGCCTGGGAAGCTCTTTATCCTCCCTTCGATTCTAAAGGATAGCTTTGCTGGGTAGAGCAGTCTCGGCTATAGTCTCGGCTCCTTGCTTTTCATGACTTGGAATACTTCTTGGGTATCCCTCCTAGACTACAAAGTTTATTTTGACAGTCTTATGGGAACTCTCTTATAAGTAACTGATGGCTTTTCTCTTGCTGCTTTTAAGAGTCTGTCTTTATCTTTAACCTTTGGCATTTTAATTATGATGTATTTTGGTATGGGCCTCTTTGCATCCATCTTGTTTGGGACTCTCTCTGCATCCTGGACTCATATGTCTGTTTTCTATGCCAAATTAGGGAGTTTTTCTTCCACTATTTTTTCTTTTTTTGATTTAATTTTTTTAATTAGTATTTTTAATGGTTGATATTGTACAGTTTTCTGTCTTTTACCCCGCCCCCAGCCCACCACCCCAGCCCTCCCCACCTTCCTCCCATTTCCACCCCCCATAGTTTTTGTCCATGAGTCCTTTATACTTGTTGCTCTATCTTCCACTATTTTTTCAAGTAGATTTTCAATTTCTTGCTTCTGGCACCCCTGTGATATAAATGTTGGAATGTTTGAAGTTGTCCCAGAGTCTGTTTATGCCATCCTCATTTTTTTTTATATATATACTCTTTTTTCATCTTGTTCTGGTTGGTTGCTTTTTGCTTCTTTATGTTCCAAATCATTAATTTGATTCTTGGCTTCATCCACTCTACTGTTGTTTCCCTGAAAATTGTTCTTTATTTTCATTAGTGTATCCCTCATTTCTGACTGGGTCTTCTTTATGCTGCTGAGGTCCTCACTGAGTTCCCTGAGCATCCTTATAGCCAGTGTTTTGAACTCTGCATCTGATAGACTGCTTTTCTCGATTTTGTTTAGTTCCTTCTCTGGACTTTTGATCTGTTCTTTCATTTAGGCCATGTTTCTTCATCTCCTCATTTTGGCAGCCTCCCTGTGTTCGTTTCTGTGTATTAGGTAGAGCTGCTATGAGTCCCCATCTTGGTGGTGTGGCCTAATGCAGTAGGTGTCCTGTAAGTTCCAGTGGCACAGCCTCCCCTATCACCCAAGTTGGATACTTGAGGTGTGCCCTTTGTGGGGGCTGAGTACATATACCCTCCTCTTGTAGTTTAGAATTGGTTGCTACTGGCAGGTCAATGGGAGGGATTTACCCAGGCCAGTCAGTTGCAAGGATTGGCTGTGACCACTGACCACCAAGGTCCACCCTCCGTGGAGGATCAGCTGGGCAGGGGTAGGGTGGTGGTGTTTCAGTGTGGTCTGTAGTTGTCCACTGAGTGGGCAGGCTCTCAGATTTCCCCGGTGGTACAAACCAAGGTCAGCC
This sequence comes from Glossophaga mutica, assembly GCA_039655065.1. Classification (NCBI taxonomy): domain Eukaryota; kingdom Metazoa; phylum Chordata; class Mammalia; order Chiroptera; family Phyllostomidae; genus Glossophaga; species Glossophaga mutica. Next base: position 11,360,159 of record CM077313.1, read on the forward strand.
CCCGCCTGTGTTTTGTCTGGGGCCACCCTGCCTAAGCTATAGAGCAATCTGAGATGGTTGCTACTTGTGCTGGGCTTAGAGATTCCCAGGTGAAGCCAAGCTGTGAATCTAGGCTGGCTGCTGCTAGTGCCTGGCCTGGGGCCACTTGGCAAGAGGTATGGAGGCTGGGGACTCACTGAAGCTGGCAATTGCTTGTTTGAAAGGATATAGGAAGTTGTGAAGGATGAGCCAGGACCAGCCATTCATATGGAAAAGCCACTGTTAACAGCTGTAAGTTGGGTGGGATGGAGTTTCAGGGGATCTCCAGGGCGGGACAAACAGCGTTAGCCAGGGTGATGGAGTTTCGGGTATGGCACCTGCCTGCTGGCTCTCTGGCTCTGTGAGGGGAGGGTTCAGAAAAGGGACAATGGCCTCTGCCCAACTTTCTGTCTGGGAGAAAGCTGTCCCCCAGCTCCTGCCTTGATGCCAGACACTTCAGTTCCTCCCTGTATGAGGAACTGGTGCTTTTCAAGCTGCTGCTGTGGTCAGGGAGCTCCGAGGCAGTGAGTCTGAGTAGGTGAGTCCATGTGTGGGTTCTTTAAGAGGAAGTGCTTGGGGGTCCAGAAGTTTCTTCCACCGACTTAATCCCCACTGGTTTTTTTTTTTTTTTTTTTAAGATTTTATTTTTATTTATTTATTTAGAGAGAGTGGAAGGGAGGGAGAAAGAGAGGGTGAGAAACATCAGTGTGTGGTTGCCTCTCACATGGCCCGCCACTGGGGACCTGGCCTGCAACCCAGGCATGTGCCCTGACTGGGAATCGAACTGGTGACCCTTTTGGTTTGCAGCCCGAGCTTGATCCACTGAGCTACACTAGCCAGGGCCTCACTGTTTTTTACAGCCAGAAATTATGGGGTCTTTTCTTCCTGGCACTGGAACCCTGAACTGGAGGCCCTGGTGTGGAGCTGGGACACTCGCTGCCGAGATATCCCTCCCAAATTTTTAGCCACCAAGCAAGGATGTGGGACCAGCCTGTTCTGTGTCTCTGCCCCTCCTACCCGTCTGGATGGATGTTATTTCTTCAATTCCGTAGTTGGCAGACTTCCATTCCACTCGATTTCTGATGGTTCTGAGTGATGGTTGTCCTATAATTTAGTTGAAATTTTGATGTGGTTGTGCGAGGAGGCGAGCCGTGTGTACCCAACATTTTTCAAAAAACAGAAGGGCATGCCATCAGACATAAAATTATCCCAGAATAAAAAAAGCCCTTCATATTTAACCAGTTGAGATTTATGCAAAGTGTATCCCACTTTCCCTGTTCTTAGTAGTTTGCAGGGGACCGATTTGAATTTGTTATGGTTAAGTATGTATCCCAGGGCATTTAGAAAACACTGGTCTTCCCTCTTCATTTCTACCCTGCAAAAAATAGTGCACAGAGGAAACGCAAGGCTTTTGTCATTCCAGAATAGATATGATTTTTTTTATAGTTCCTGTAGAAGAAATGTGTCTGTGTGTCTTCCTTATGAAGAGTGAGGAAGAGAGATAAGGAGAAAGCAAAGGAGGCAGTGGAGAGAAACAGATCTTCATCGAAAAAGTGTTAGACATGCCAGCTACCACCTTCCCTTTGATTAACCTGGAAGCAATCAGTCAGGGATGTTATTAGAAGGCAAGTGAAGTTTGGAGCTGCTAAAGGCAGAAAAATAAGTCACCTACAGGCATAGACATTAGATTACAACTCAGGCTGAGTTAAAATGCTGGTATCACATCCAGGGTCCTGAATTTTCTCAGGGTAGAACGCACCACTGTGAGAACAAGTAAGGAAAACAGGTTTTTATATTAGATTTGAAGAGTGTTTCTAAATGAATGAGTGGTTTTGGTATTTGTTTAAAGTTCATGTTTATCTGTAATAACATAAAGGAGACTGCTTCTAGAAGTCTCACCTTGTGTGCGGAATCGGAGCATGAATGGAGTTTTTCCAGTTATTAAAATGGAAATTCACGATTATACACACCTGCGCTGAGTAGGGCCTCTCCATCACCTTGGATTGCAGGGAAAGCACTTACCTGCTCTTTGCACCTGTTCCCACCTGGTGGCAGTGTTTCCAGGTGGGAGCTCAGCCTCCGAGGCACTAGATACGTTAAACAGAAGTCGGTGCCCATCTGTGTGGAACCAGCTCTTCGCTTCCAGCCCGTGCGCAGTGCTAACCCATCTGCAATCAAGGCGGATGGACGCTTAATGCACTGAATTGGCAGGTTATCACAACTCTGCTTAGAGGATGATTTTTTTCCCTCTCCCCCGCTTCCAGATGGTGTTTTTCGGCTACATGGTCTTCAGCATCCTTTTTGGCCTGCTGGCTGACAGATATGGCCGCTGGAAGGTAGGTTGGCCCTGAAGGATGATTTGCAGTTTTCTTTACTGGACATTCTTCTACCAGTTTTCTTTACTGGACACTTCCTGCCCAAGATCGAAAGGGTAGACATGTCCTGTTCTGACATCAGATGCCGGAGCTCCAGGCCCGTCTTCTTGCTTTCTCATCTTTCCTGAGGCACCTATCCCCGTACTTGGTCCCCGCAGCCCAGGTACGGAGCCGATGGAGGTGCATGGTTAGAACGCATTAGAATGTGCGGACTTGCACACAGAGACACAGCAGCTTCCCGTCAGTTAGCTGCGAAACAGAGTCACTTGCTCACAGTCAGGCACCTGCTGAGACGAAATACCAAACCAAATCGATGTCTTCTGATCACAACCCAGGTCTTGTCTGTTTCCTCATGGGTGAGGCTTCACTAAGCATACACGCACAGGGAGAAACCCCAAAGGAAAACATTAGTAGAATTGGCTGTATGTTTTGAAGTACACAAAATAAATATTGTAGACTCATAAATTACACAAAAACACAAGTATCTCAAAAAAAAAAAAAAAAAAAAAACAACCCGTAAAGAGCACAAAAAGGCATTTGCTAAAGATGTACAAATCGTTAAGAAACTTTAAACAGCTTTAACCACAAGAGTTATCAAAAGCAAAGTTACGTAGTGTCAACGAAAAGAAAAGTGAGTCTCTTTACATTTAAGAGAGAAGATGATTTGGGTCTTACTGAGGGACATAGCTCAAGAGCGAGGCTTCCAGAAACCTGAAACGGCGCTCCGACTTTGGAGAAATGAACGTCACTCGCAGAGACAGAAAAGGAAGCAGAAGCGCACTGGGCACGTGAGAAGCTCGGATGAGGGTACACACATCTCAGCCACCGACAGCTTTAGTGGAAGGAACGCCTGAGCAGGACAAGGTGGGGGCATCGTGGCGACCCTCCCCGGAGAGGATGAACGGGACCCATCAGGCCGAGTCTGGAAACAGTGGAATCGCGTTGGAACCGTTGGAGATGCGCTTCTAGGTGGATAGTGAATGAACAGACACTGTTTTCTGTGCTTGCCACCTTGGCGGATGAAAAGGGGCCTCATGCTAAACCTGACAAGCCCAGGGGAGGCTGGTGTGGCGGCTGTACAATCTCGGAGACCTAAAGTTGCCACAGAGGACGGTCCGAAGTCAAAACTTTCTGACTAATAGCAGGTCATGGCAGGCAGTCACGCTTCATCCAGACCCCTCAGAGCACAGAGCACAGGTACCGCCCCTCAGGGAGGCCACAAATCCCCTCCTCGTCACTGTTACCCTGTTCATTGTTGACTGTTAGCTATCCTGTAGCCACCTATTAACAGAAGCATGTGTCTATCATTTTACTTTTTATCCAACCCCCGAATTCTCCCTCCCAGCCCCCTGCTTTCTCCCGCCGCCCTAAGCCACCATGGATAGATTCCCTGTAACCCACTTCCCTCTTCTCTTTCCACGGTGATGTCTAAGGTACAGTGCAAACTGCCATTTCCTGGAGCATTTTCTCGATTTGTTGAGGTTTTGCTTCTCAGCAGTTGCCATCGGTTTGGCTCAAATAAACTCATAAACATTCTTCACAGGTTTGGAGGCTTCTTACACTGACTACGTTTAGCTGGGAAATTCTGCAGGAGGCGGGAGGCTAGGCTTCGCAGTGCGTGGCCCAGCGAGGAGCCCAAGGAGGCTCACGGCTCCCTCTGGTTCCTCTGTGAGCCAGACAAGCTGAAGTCCCCGCTCATTTCCCCAAAGGCCAGGTATCCGTTTTTCCTCATCAGATCCATTTCAAACACCAAATTCTCCTGGAGTTTTTCATGAAGGGACCTGCAGATGTATATAGGTGGCCTCACATACTATTGGCATCGTTTTTCTGACCACGAGAATATCCACCCTCCTCATCTGACAGTTTCATTCCAGAATCCCAGGCTGTTTGGACCCTCGGAGAACCCCTGAGATTTGTGTGCACTCATCACTGCAGCTCACTCTAATAGAAAATGTGAAATCACCTCAACGTTCAATAGCAGGGCAAAGGCTTATGCGTTATATCGTACGTGTTACAGTCCATCTTTCCAATGGAATATTGTACAGCCATTGGAAACATGTTTTCCCTTACAAACAGGGAAAAGAGGGTAAAATCATGTTAACAGTATTATCTCTGGGTTGGAGAATCAAGGGTGACTTAAGTAGGTGGATTCTTTTTGGTTTCTTCTTCTTTCATATTTTCTACTATACATTTGCATTCTTACAATTAGAGAAAAAGCAAACACCCCAATTTTCCTCCTGTCACCCACTCCAACGCAAGGCCTCTCCTGTGCTCCCGACACCCTTGTGAGAAGGGAAAACAAGGTTCCGCACTCTCAACGCAGCTGGGGAATTTCACGGAACGTTCTACACTCACAATTGCGAGTGAAACATCAGCTCTCACAAATCTGACAAATCCAGTGAGTGAAAGCGGCCTCACTGGCGATCTGGTCACCAATTCCTGGCAGGGCAGCCCCGCCCCAGGCCTAGAACCTCCTCAGCGAGAGGTGTATCTTTGCCGTGTTCTTGTGCCTCTAGGTTAACACATCTGTGAAATACTGCAGCGATCCTCTTTTCTAGATCCCTCGGACGCAGAGCGGGAGGCAGAGCCGTTCTCAGTGAGGGCAGCGCTCTCTGGGAGTCCAGCCCCAGAGATTTCTCCACCTGGCTTTCTCTGAACTCCACGCAATCTCCCTTCTGGCCCTGCCTTCATTCCAAGTGGGTAGAAGGAACCACAAAGCCGTACTTCTCCAGAGCATCCTCCATCTTGCTCCCCAGCGCCTGTCCCAGTTTGCCTCGAATAAACTCATAAAAATGCTCTGCCCGTTTGGAGCTTCTCCTGTCCGTCCACTGCGTTCGGGGCTTTCAGACAATAGAATGTCACGGATGGCATTGTTTGATGATTGTGAGAGAGCAGCGAGCTCCCCGAGAAGCAAACAGCTGGATGGAAATGGAAAATCACCTTCAGAAGTTAGTTGTTCTCCCCTGTCCGCTGTGGAAGCAGGTCCCATTAATACGTTTCTTTTTGTCGCTTCAGATTTTGCTCATCTCGTTCCTGTGGGGAGCCTACTTCTCCTTGCTGACCTCCTTCTCCCCCTCGTACATCTGGTTTGTCTTCCTGCGGATGATGGTGGGCTGTGGCGTGTCCGGCCACGCACAAGGGTAAAGGACTTACCTAGAGGGCCCCCAGGGAAGACATACACACAGTCACTCGCGCTTACATGGACACTGTGGTTACTAGATTAACAGCATCCATAAGTTGCGAATATACGGACTTTACCTGTACCAATTATTTTTGAGCTTTTTTTTTTTTAAAGTGATGGCCTCTTATTCCTCTAGTTGCTACTGGCCCATCCAAACGATGTTTGATGAGCAGACTAGCAGACTGCTGGAGTGAGCGGGCAGCCACTTATTTGTTCCAAAGGCTACTCGATATTTTTTAGAAAAATACTATTTTGTTAGACTAAATGCTAAACCAAAAATGTCAACCCCAGCACAGCCTATTCATTTCCTGAGAATTTGTTGGAAGAGTATAGTTTGACCCTAAGCACCTGTATCACTCAGGAGTGACCATTTCCAAGGGCCATTGCCTTATGATTTAGGACTGTGTCAAATGAGTTTGCAAAGCACGGTGTGATGTATTGACAGATGGCCTTGGACGAGTGTGCAATACCTTGTGCGTGGGGGTGAAAGGGGTGATGCTAAATTTTGAGCAATTTGGGAGCTTCCCTTAAATTAGCAGGGACCCTCAGGCTTCTTCTCTCCAGGGCGCCTTGGAGCAAGTTCCCTTAGAATCTGTTAGGGGACGTCAAAACACCTAACTGTTACCTTGACGTGTTAGGGAAAGAATTGTTCTTTCCCGCGGCGTAAGTTAAGCATCACTCTGTGCTTTGCAGCCCTGGAGGAGTAAGTCAGGCAGAATTTTAGGGCATCCCTCAGAGGGAAGCCCAGTAAATACGTATGTTTAAAACCCCAAGCCCTCGCTGACGACTGCAACAGAGAAGAACAATGAGAACACTGACGGAACAGGTGTTCGTTTATTCTTCTGCTCACAGAATTAACATGGACGTAATTAGAAACCTGTGCTTTTTGGCCACCGTCATTAGTTGAAGAAACTCCCTGCTGTGGGTTGTATGTGGATTTCCCAAGAATATTTTAGAAAAGAGGATCAGACCTGGAAAAGCATTTCCGACATGTCTCTTGGCACAAGAGACAGGCTGATATCTCTTAAAGAGTAAGAGACAACTGGGAATAAATAACTTGGACTTCTAATTTGGGGAGTGAGAGTGTTCTTGTAACACTGGGAATAGGGATGTAAACAGAAGGGAAGTTTTTAAGTTTGCCTCTCATTTTCTTATGTGGATATTAGCTGTGTTAACCTAAATGTAAAAAGCCACAGTGAGAGGCAACAGATGTTCATTTAATCCAAGAGAACGGGTATTTGGGAGGCACTGATTTGGGCAAAAACCCAGCGTTCCAGTTAGGAGGTAAAAGCAAGGGGCCTTTATGAGAAAGGGAAGGGACGTAATTACAGGACCAGAAGGAGGAATTTCTATGGCTGCAGATAAGCTAAGCAAGGAAAGTCTACAGGCACAGATAAGCTAACACAGTGACGGATTCTAAAGAATGACTTCAATTTTCTCCTTTCCTGTTATCTCTGCCAGTAGTTGTTTGGAAGACAGAGCAGCTGCAGCACAGTTCAAAGGTCATTTTGCCCAGTTTTAACGTCCCAGGGGTTCGAGGATAAGACACCCAAGGTGGTTCTTCCAGGGTGGAGCTCTGACTCCATTGTGAAGTCACCCCGTTTATATTGTTTTTTTTACGGCTGTAACAATTACATTTTGATGTATGATTGTCTAGGAAGAACTCTCCTCTGTTTTCCTTTAACACTTGCACCATTTCTGAAAGTGCTTCACTTCTGACCCCAACTGTGTGGATTTTTTCTCACGCCCACCAATTCTCTGGCTCCCGCTGGATGCCCCACAATTCAGTTCTGACCTGAACCGGAGCGAGGGCAGGTCCCACAGGCTAACGGTCCAGTCCCACAAGGCTGCCCCCACCCCCCGCCTGCTTCACACACCATGTGCAAATCGTAGGTCTTCCACTTACCTGCAACTTCTGTCTGACTTGGCTCCAAATCGGAAGTTCCCACAAACCCCTTCTCAGGTTTGAGAATTTGCTTGAGTGGCTGACAAAACCCAGGCAAGCAGTTTACTTACTATTGCAAAAGGATGATTTACTGTAAAGGGTATGAATGAACAGCCAGATGAAGATACACGTAGGGGATGGTCTGAAAGGGTCCTGAGCCTCGGAGCTCCTGGCCCCGTGGAGTTGGGGCCGCCCTCCCCGCACATGGATGGATGTGCTCCCCAACCTTGTGCTCTCTGGACACCACGCTTTAGGGATTTCCATGCAGGCTTCACCATGGAGGCATGATGGGCTAGTAACTCATTTTCCACTCCCTGTTCTCTCTCTGGAGGGTGGGGGTAGGACTGAACGTTCCCAGTTTCCGATCATGGCCCAGTCTTCCTGGTGACCAGCACCCATCCAGGAGCCTGATGAGAGTGACCTCTTTGGAACAAAAAATGGTCCTCTTGAGGCAGGAAAGTTAGCATAGGGAACAAAGGCCTGAGGCCCTACCTCTTCCCTTCTCCATCTTGGCTGGAGCATCACAGACCACCTGTTCCCACCGCGCACCGACCCCCGCCCCCGGCCCGCCAATTTCCTATAATTGGGAAGACCAAAAAGAAATCGTTATCTGGAGAGGAGAGACAAGGACGAGCCATGTAGGCAGCCACCCCACCAGCATCAGAAGCAGAGGACCACCCACCTACCCCTTTCCCCATGTTTAATAGCAACCTCCCCCCAGACAGCACCAGCGCACCTAGTTCTCCAAGTTGCCTGCTCTCATTTTTTGAGTGCGTACTGTCGATTTAATAAACTTACTGTGCTTTGCTGAATCTTTCTGTCCTGCTCTTGAATTCCTTCTTGTTCAGTGACAAGGACCTGGACTGGGTGGAGGTCTACCTTTGGCCTCGGCAGGCACCTCCCAGCACCACTGCGATCCAGGAAATTCCAGGGTTTTAGGAGCTGGGTGTCAGGAGGCCAGAGTCAAAGAGCCAAAGTTAGCAGGAACCAGGGCGGAGACCGAGATGCATACTTCTCACCAGTCCACGGTGATGAATGTCCGTGTGTTCCAGTTTTTTCCGCGACAAGAAAAATGACAATTGTTAAAATAAGTTCTTTGGTTTTATAACAGCAAAATTATGTTTTCTCCCCTTCCCGTTTCAGGCTAATCATAAAGACTGAGTTTTTGCCTACAAAATACCGAGGCTACATGCTCCCCTTGTCACAGGTAAGGTGAAACAGGAATTCTACCCAGCCTTCTCGTCCCAGAGAACAGGAGGCGCCTGATTAGCACACCGCCTGTTGCCCAAGGGTACCAGCCAAAGGGCATTAGGAATGCTTGACACCGAAGTCCAGTTCCAGGGGTTTCCGAGCCAGGTCTTCTCTCATCCCCAGCAGCATTGGGAACACAGCGCCCCCTTCCTCAACAACCAGGAACTGTTGCACTGGCTGACTTGGCTGGGATGACCGAAGCCCAGGAATGCATCCGGGTTGAATATTGTCTGTGGAGGGACACAGCTGCCCCCGCCCCCACCATCTCACTTCCCTGCCAGGGGTACTAGGTCTGCCAGTCCGTGACTGACCCATGCCTGTGGGAGCATGCCACACTGTCACCTCCCTGATGAGCCATTTGTCCAGGTGAGAAGCCCGGGGCGCTCTCAAGCCCTCCGAAGACCCTGCTGGCCACTAAAGAGAGGTTTGGCATCCAGAAGCTACGTCAGTCTGGGTGTCCTTGTCCCATCATTATCCCCCAGCGCCGATCCCTCAGAGGTCCCAAGAAAAAGACCACCCTGCCCACTGAGCATTATATATTTGGCAATACATAAAGTGGTAGGGCAGTGCTTTTAAATTTATTTTTAATTTTTCCGATACCAAATTTAGGCCACGAAAATAACAACAGAAAAGTAGAACCTAACGAACTCTGAGTAACTCTTCCCGTTCCTCCCAGATCTCTCCCTCGATCGTTGTGGGCATGGACGCGCGCATCCGCAGCTCTTAGGGGCTGCACTTCCCATTTAACACACTTCACTGGCGCGGCCCTGCTCAAGGTCACCTGCGGACGTTTTCTCTCGCACCCGCCACGCATCCCTCAGCGTGCTTCCTGGTTACGCCCTGTCCTGGCTTGGCTTGTTTTCAGGTCTCCTCGGGTCATCTGATTTACCGCAGTGTGTTTAGCCAGCTATGTGTATATTGCCTCCTCCCCCAAATCTGTATCCACAACCGAGAGCGCCCCCTTGACCTTCAGACCCAGGTGGCCAATCACCTGACAGCGACTTGAGTGTCCTACAGGTCCCTTAAACACAACATCCAGAGACCTAACCTTTTTATCTTCCCCTGAGGACTCTTACTTACTTTCCGGTGATAGCAAACACTGTCCCTCAGTCATCCGAGTGACAAACTCGAGACCCATCTGGACCCCTCCCCGGCCCTCACACCCATTCCAGGAAGCCCCAAGCCCTACTGATTCATCCCCTACCCCCTCAACATCCATACCATCTCATCAGTCCTGTCCCTTTTGCCTCCCAAAGGTGTGCCCTGTCCATTAGTTGAAAAAAAAATTGGGGGGCTCATTTCATTACTACGATCCTTTCCAATGCCACGTCACCTGTTATCCGGTGGCCTGCCATGGTTTGTCACTGACCTTCAGGAAGGTCGTCCCCGGTCCCTCGAGTCACTCTCCATCACCTCACTCTGTTTTTGTAGCTCTTATCACTACCTGAAATAATTGTGTTTTGTTTTGTTTTTTAATAGAATTCCTTGATGATGAAATAGTCACCCCTCAGTAGTCCCCCGAAGGATCTTTTATAATATTAATCATCTCTGTGGAATGAAGTTATCATTTTATTCTCTGTCTTGTGAGAGGAAATAATGCTCACTCAAAATTGTCTTCATTTCCAGCCAGCAGGACCTGGACTGGCTGCCATGCTAATTATTGATATCAAATGATCTCCAAGTTATGTTTTTTTAGTGTGAAAAGCAAAGTATAAATCTTTATTTCTACTATGTTACCATTTGTGAAAAAAAGAGAACATAATACTATAGGCCTTACTAGCTTAGGACAGCTTTAGATGGGTGTAAGAAAAACCGAACGCTTGTTCCTTGTGAGAAGAAAAACTGGACGGCAGGGAACGAGGAGAAGAAAATCTTTTTACGGGTTCTCTGTACCTTGAGTTATGAACCAATGAATTATTTATCCAGGAAAACAAAAGTCAGTACCTGGGGCCCCAGACTTTTAAGACTTTGGTGACATTACTGACCGTTGGTCCAGGTGAGTGTCCCACTCACGGACAAGCAGACAAAGCCGCGGGGAAATGAAGTGGCCTTCCCCGTTCATCCAGGTCCCGAGCTCCTCGGCCAGACCCTCTTCCGGTGGTGACACGCCGCACAGGCAGCTCCGAGGGAGGACGGCCCTGTGGAGCCGGTGGAGGGAGCGATTTCACCTTCCATTCTCGCCCCAGGTTTTCTGGCTCGCGGGCTCCCTGCTGATCATCGGCCTGGCCTCCGTGGTCATCCCCACCATCGGGTGGCGCTGGCTCATCCGCATCGCCTCCATTCCTGGCATCATCCTCATCCTGGCCTTCAAGGTGAGGAAGCTTGCGGGGCTCTCCCCCACCCCCTGGCCTTCCCCCTCGGCTGGCCCAACGCCCTTTTGGCCCCACGCCCGCCTCTTCATTGAAGTCTCCATCCCTGTCAGCGTGTGTGGAAAGGGCATTTCGGCAGGCCTAATGTGCCAACCTGTCTGAAGGTGTGAAGGTGCGGAATTTGGGGGAGAGCAGAAGGCTGCATGGCTGGGGTGAGGGGGGCTGGCGGGGTCTGGCAAGACAGGCCTGTGTCCCGATTAGGAAAGGCCTCGCAGGCCAGGGGCCCCTGGAGGTGTGAGAGGGGAGATGTGGTGGGAAGCTGGCCCTGGGCTGGGTGGGGCCTGAGCAGGAGAGGCCCGAAGAGCAGGTAGAAGGCGTCAGGGTAATCCTGGTGGAGATGAGGAGGACCTCAGCCGCCTGCCCGCTGGCTGTGGGGACAGGGCGTGGGGTGCTGCTGCGGGGAGAACCAACCGGCCTCGACTGGGTGCGAGGCAGGAGGGGCAGGAGCAGGTGTTCTCCAGGACCTGGCCTCGGTCTCATTCGCAGCGTTCAGCAACCAGTGGGGCAAGACACTCGGCCTTCGGGACGGGTTCCTTCACCTTGTGGGCGCTGCAGGCGCCTGCCGTGGTCACCCTTTAGGCTGTTGCATTGTGGGGAGATCCTGGGACCCCTGCAAAGGCCTGGGGCGACAGAGCAGTGGTGGGGCACTAGGGGCTTCGGGGCAGTGGATATTTTACTAATTGGACGTAAGAAGTTCATTGTATTAATAAGTACTTGAATCAGGTTGGTATGAAGGTCAGTGTCAGCCTGATGTCACCCAAGATGAGACTGATAAGGAATATGCGACCGTTTTGCTCCAACCCCACCTGGAATGCAAGAGCACGCCTCCCACACCGTGTGCCCGCTACACCCTTGTCTGTGGCTGGGACCTGGGACGCCGCAGTGAGAGTGTGGAGCCGTAAGAGCTGTATCCCCGGGGTCTGCAGCCGCTGCCACTCTGGTGTCCTTTGTCCTCTGTGCCCAGTTTATTCCTGAATCTGCTCGGTTCAACGTCTCCACCGGGAACACCCAGGCTGCCCTGGCCACGCTGCAACACATCGCCAAGATAAACCGCTCGGTCATGCCGGAGGGGAGGCTGGTGGAGCCCATCCTGGTGAGTGCCCAGAAGGGAGGTCTTCTCCCACCACATGCCAGCCTCTCTGGGGGGCCACCCGGACATCCCCACAGTCGTGAAGGCTAGAGGGCAGGGGGCCGTGGCTCTCTCATCCTGCCCCCGGGGGGACGAGAGACGAGAGCAGAGCAGATGGGACTAGACCCAGCTCCACCGCAGAGCCCTGGCCAGTTACCCGCCTTCACTGTCCTCATCAGTAAAATGGGCATGATAACACCCACCCTGCAGAGCTTGTCACCGGATTAGCATCATTGTTGACGGATGAGAGATAGTTTTATCATATAATTGTCTTGTACTGGCCTTGCCTTATTTTGATATCAAAGTTATAAACCTATTAAATGACTTTTAAAAGGACTTTATTTTTAGAGAGAGGGGAAGGAAAGGAGAAAGAGAGAGAAACAGCAGTGTGTGGTTGCCTCTTGTGCACCCCCTACTGGGGACCTGGCCTGCAACCCAGGCATGTGCCCTGACTGGGAATCAAACTGGAGACCCTTTGGTTTGCAGGCTAGCACTCAATCCACTGAGCCACACCAGCCAGGGCTCAAATGTTTTTATTGAACAAACCATCCTTTATCTATATTTGAATCTATTTTTGAATTTTCTATTCTGTTCGAATGATACATTTGTAGGTTCAAATATACATGGAGACTCACATAACAAAGAAGGCATTTCCTATCGTTGGGAAAAGGACACAGGTTCATTCGTGGTCCCGTATATGGCGCAGTTTAATTACAGCATTCTGTGACACATTCTTTCTGTCTTGTAGGGTGGGTGCCCCCCTGTCAAAGTGCTTTTTCGGAACTTTCCAAGCGAAAGTTCAGCCCTCTTTTCCTAGAATCACTTTGAAGTCACGTTATCAAGATCTTTTCCCAACCTCCTTCTCTCCCCCCACCAATTAAAGAAAAAAAAATAGGAGAGTTTAATTGGGACTGTGTTGAACTTATAGGTTAATATAGAAAGAATAGTGAATATTATAATGAGTATTCCTGTTCAGATACAAGTATATTTCCCCATTTATTCAAGCCTTTGAATACCCCTCAGCAGGATTTTAGCTATAAAATTTATATAAATCTTGCATACCTCTTGTGAAATTCATTGCTATCTATTTTATGTTTTAAAAAATTCTTTTATAAATGGAATCTAAGAAATTATTTTCCCACTGATTCATCTCTTAATTTTCTGTGCTGCGTGGCTCATTTATTTTTGTAATTGTCCTCTGAAATATTTTTCATAGCTTTATAGCCCTCTTATCGATAGTACATACCAATTTTTTGGTTGTTAAATGGTACCTATGTTAATAGAATTCCGTGTGAACCTGTTGAAGAAAACATTTCTGCGGGGAATAGCAAGAAACATCTTTAAGCTGAGAACTGGGCACATCTGGGAATGTGTGAGATCCAAACTAGCCGCTGGACTTGCACTCTGCCGAAGGGTTCTCCCCTGGTCTCTGCCCTCATTCCAGTTTTATGTCTCCATAGGATAGCGATACCTGGAATGGACAAGAATGTAAACCTCAAACTTACCGTGCTTAAAACTCCAGCCCTGGCCAGGTAGCTCAGTCGGTTAGAGCGCTGTCCCCATACGCCAAGGTTGTGAGTTCAGTCCTGGTCAGGGCACGTACAAGAACCATCAATGAGCGCATCAATAAGTGGAACAGCAAGTCTCTCAATCTCTGTCTCGTCTTCTTCCTCCTCTTCTCTCTCTCAAATCAATAATAGTAAAAACTCCAAAAATCCTCTTCCAACCAGCTCTTTTCCCTTCTTTTCTGTCTTTCCTTCATTTTTATGATTGTGGTAAAATACATATAGCATAAAACTTAACCATTTTAAGCATTTTTGAGTGTCCAGTTCCGTGGCATTGAACACGTGTAGAGCTTCTTCATCATCTTGAACAGACACTCTACACCCATAAGGCGATGACTCCTCACTGCCGCCCACCCCCAGGCCCTGGTCTGTGAGTTTTGTCTATGAGTCTGACTGCCCTACATATTTCATGTAAGGGGAACCATATGACATCGTGTCTGGTTTTCTTCACATCACGTCCCCAACCAGGTCCCAGTTAACACTTTTCTCCCCCTGTGGAGTCCCTTTGACTCACTCCGGCCCCTCCCTGCCACCATGCCCGACCAGCCGCCAAGTCCCCCTGGCGCATTCACGACAGGGTCTTTTGTTTACGTCCAGTCTCTCTTTCACACAGCCACCCCACTGCTGCGTGCCCCGTGATTTCATCCAGCACAGCACTGTCAGATGAATATTCTTCTTCTTTTTTTGGTTAATAACACATACGAGTTTCAAGCATAGTTATTTAACACATCATCAGAATATTGCATTGTGTGCTCACTACCCCACATAGAGTCTCCTTCCGTCACCATACATTTGCCCTCTTTGCCCTCTTTATCCTCCCCCATCCCCCTTCTCCTCTGGTCACAGCCGTATCGTTGTCTATGCCTATGAGTTTGTTTTTTTTTTGTTTGTTTGGTTGATGCTTCCTGTTTTCTATTCCACATATGAGTGAAATACTATAATTCTTGTTATTTTATTTTTTAAAATATGTTATTTATTTATTTTCAGGCAGAGGGGAAGGGGAGAAGAAAGAGAAACATTAATGTGTGACTGCCTCTCCTACGCCCCCTACTGGGGACCTGGCCTGAAACCCAGACATGCGCCCTCACTAGGACCCTTTGGTTTGCAGGCTGGTACTCAATCCACTGAGCCACACCAGCCAGGGAAAGTTCTTATTCTTTTTTTATCTGACCTGTTTAGCATGATATTCTCAAGATCCATCCATCATGAATGGTACTATTTCCTCCTTTTTATGGCCGAGTAGTGTTCCATCATGTACATGTGCCACATCTTCTTTATCCAATCAGCCGAATATTCTTCAGATACCACACACCACCTTTTTTGCTCAGGGTCCTTCGGTGGTCCCCACAGACTACTGGGTGAAGCCCAGAATCCCCCTCCTGGCATTAAGGTCTTCTGTAATCTTCATCAGTCAGCCATCTGACCCTTGGATCCACGGCTAAGTGCAGGCGTTGGTACCCTACGGACCTCATCTTAACTTAATCACCTCTTTTAAGGCATTATCTCCAAATACAGTCACACTCCGGGGGTTAGAACTTCAACATATAAATGTGGGGGGACACAATTCCCATAAAACCACCCTCCCCCTCCACCCGCTCTTTATTCTCCATACTCTCCATCCCCTCCTAACCCTTCTCCTTTGTCCGCCGCCCACCCTTCTTCCCTCTGCGTTCCTTCTCTTGCCTCCAGCTCGCAGCCCACCCTTCATGCCTATTAAGTGACCTTGTCCTCCTCGGGCTGTTGTGCAAGGCCCTGTGGCTGCAGAGATCTAAGCGGTAGGCGCTGCCTTTCACATTCTTTTACAGTCTGATTAGAGAGACGAGACTCACGTGGGAGAGAATCAGTAACAACAGAGCCCAGGCGCTGAGAGCCAGGTGAGCCGTGCAGGCGGCAGGTGGGTGTAGGAGCAGGGCAGAGAGGAGACCGTGAGGCAGGACCAGCCACCTTCCAGCACAGGTGGGACATTCACTGAGCACTGGGAGGGGAGGAGAGAGGCCACCACAGGCAGAGGACGGGTGTGAGCCAGACCCGTGGCAGGGATGTGCCCTGGGTTTGGTCCCATCGGCTGCAGTCAGAAGCCATGCGGAGCAGGCTGGGCAGGACGCTGTGGGCAGTGGAGCCTCCGAGGCTTCACGCCAAAGACTCTGACATGAGAGGCCTTGGGGCCCTTTGAGGAAGGGCCTCGCCATGGATGAGTGTAGCCAAAGGTTCCGCACTAAATGACTTAGTAGGATAAAATTTATGATTCGTTGGGATTCACTATAGATTCAGCTTCCTTTATCTTCAGTGAACTTGGGGACACAGGGGGGACCGTAGTCACATCTAAACCAAGGCGACAGAGCACAGAGTCAGATGGCCAATACTCAGGACTGCTGCGGCGGACACATGAACTCCTGGCTGGCTCTGCCTTCAAACAGCTGTGTGATCTTGGGCAAGACCCTTAACCTCTCTGGGCCACGCATTCTGTGTTGGGCAGTAGGGGGATGGGACTAGATCAGAGGCTTCCAATGGTGAGTGACCAGAGCCTCGGTGTGGAAAACCTACGAACGTGAAGTGCCAGCTGCTTCACTCCACCCTCCAGGACCTCCAGGAGCTCAGCCGAAAGGTCCCCGGAGCAGAAGACCTGTCAATTCCTTCAGGCTCTTCTGTGAGAACAAAACCCTGGACCCCCAGACCACCCTCCTGGTCTCTCTCAAGGGGTTCCTGTGATCCTGGGTCTGTTTGTGAGAAAAGAGTCCTTGGTTTTCACCCGAGAACCCCCCCAAGCTCTCTGAACTTTACATAACATCCATTACAGTTCATCATACAGAACTCATCCTGATTTATTTTTATCCAAAAGTATTTAGTAGGTACTGACTGCGGATAAGAACTGTTGCTAATTACCCTGAAGACACAAAAAGAAATTGGGTACCCTATCCTCTTTTCATATTTACAACATTGTTTTTTTCTTAAAAAAGCCTCACACTCTTTTTTAGATGTTAGATTTTTCATTTTGATGTTAATATTAAAAGAATCTCCCATCAGTTTTGCAACCGTTTTCACGCATCGCGGTTCGGTATTGCCAGTGGCGGAGCGTGTGCTAAGCCTTGTGGGCTGGGACGAATGTGTTGATGGTGACCGTGGGTTGGGTGAGGTGCACTCGTGGGTGCTCAGTGGCTGTCTCAGCCCCGCATCCCATGTTGCCCTCATCTTTAAATACTGTATTAATATTTAATATCTAAAGTGTGGGAGACATCTTTGTTGTCCTTAACCCACTACGCCTATTTTGTCTCCCCCTTCTCACTACCCCAGGAAAAAAGAGGAAGGTTTGCAGACCTGCTGGATGCTAAATATTTACGGACCACATTACAGATCTGGGTGATATGGTAAGAAGGCAGTTATTTCGAAATGAATGTTAAAGAAACAAACATTTGGAGAAAGACTACTAAATGCCGTTGGGGAGACAAGCACAAGAAAGACCCTAGCACCCTCTTATCTTTTTACTAATACCACCAACCAAAGAACTATGTAAAACAACAATTTTTTTTTAATGGAGAGAAAGAAGAGAATCCTAATTGTTTAGGAGGGGTGTCCAACCCATGGCCCGTGGGCCGCAGGTGGTCCAGTTTGGCTGTAAAGGTGGCCCAACGCAAAATTGTAAATTTACTTAAAGCCTTATGGGATTTTTTTGGTTTTTGTTAGTGGTTGTGTATTTACTGTGTGGCCGAAGACAACCCCTCTTCTTCCAGTGTGGCCCAGAGACGCCACACGGTTGGACAGCCCTGGTGTGCAGGTTTTCATTTTTCATCCGGGCGCAGTCTGCTGTTCACCGTTACAAATGCACCTAATGGCCGCAGTCAGAGACCGACTGTACCAAGTGGTGGGAAGGGTGTGCAGTCGCTGGGACTTGCGTGCGCGGCTCGTTAGAGTTCAAGTTAGTGCAGCCATTTTGGAAAACTTTTGGGAGATGTTGAAAGTCTGCCCATCCCGTGGCTGCGCAGTTCCACTCCGGGGTTTGCCCCCAACCGAAATGCACACGTCCATTCACCGAACGTTTGCATGAATGCCACAGCATTGTTTTATTTGTAATGGCCCCAAGCTATCAACAACCCACGTGTTCGTCAACAACATAATGGATAAATTGTGTTATGTTCAGAAGATGGAATAGCTTACAAGAACGGAGATGCGAAAACTAGTTGTGACGCTCAGCAGAGCTGAATCTGACAAAGGCAATAATGGGCAAAGGAAGCCAGACACACACGATACCCACGATGGGATTCCAAGTAAACGACGATAGGAAATCGTGTTTGAATTCAGGAAAGCGGTTGTCTATCAGCCTTCTTCAGAACGTAATCATTGTTAATGGGTTGGTATGTCTCCCCTTGAGACTTTTTAATTTTTGAAAACTCAATATTCAGAAATTAAACCAATTAAAGCTACCTTAATAACAAGGGGAGAGATTTGGATGGTTTTCCTTTAAAATATTTCATGAGGAAAATTTCCGAATGCACGTGTGAGTGGAGAGGGTTCCGTGATGCGCTCTGATGGGCTCACCACCCAGACCAGACGGTCGCCGACCTTCACCCCTGCGTGTTCAGTAGGTTCTCCCTGTGCTGCGGTGCTTTCCAGCAAGCCTGGGGCTTCCTGACTCTCTCCACACAGACGCTTCATTACGAATCCCAACTACTAGCCCTGGCCGGGGCGGCGCAGCGGGCTGGGCATCATCCCACAAACGGAAGGGTAGCAGATTCGTTCGATGCCTGGTCAGGGCGCATGCCTGGCTTGTAGGCATGCGTACAAAAGGCAGCTCGCTGATGTTTCTCTCCCTCCCACGTGAATGTTTCTCTCCCTCCTTTCCCCTCTTTCTAGAGAATCAATAAGCAAGTTGCTTCTTGGCTTTTGGCTAAGAATCGGTGTAGAATCAATACGCAGATCCTCAAGAGGATGAAAAAGAAAGAGTCTCAGCTACTTGAGGGCATTTTCTTAGATGGCTCCAATCCTATAATCACACAGACAAGATTAACTATCCTCCCAGTCATAACATCTGATACCCAGAACACGTGTGATTGCCTCTGATTGATGTATCGTTTACAGGTGGCCTTTAGAACCGTTTCTGCAAAACCGAGAGGGACGCGAGGTGGGGGGTGGGAGGCGTTTCAGGGAGGCAGATATTTTTTTCTTGAATTCCGTGTATGAACTTCCCTGCATGTTACTTTTATATTTCAACAAAGATATTCACTAAAGAACAGGAAGAAAATATAAAGCGCAACCTCAAGCCTTCCCTGGCTCCTCATGGCCTGCTAAAGACGCTTTGTGGTAGGCCGAGTTCTGCAGTGACCCCAGGTTGACCCCACGCCTGGCGATTCAATGGGACGCTCATTTGGATGCTGATGTGAAGAGACTGTGCAGCTGTAATTGATTGAGATCACGGGGCCTTAAAGCAGGGCGAAGATTCTGGATTCAGCAGGTGGGCCCTGTTGAATCGCTTGAGTCCTTAAAAGAAGAGAAATCTCTCCAGCTGGACTCAGAGCTGGAGAAGAGAAAGCAGGAAGAGGCAGAGGAGGGAAGGAGAGCACACAGACTCAAAATATGAGAAGAACTGGACCCCGTGCTGCTGGCTTTGAGGACGAGGAGTGGGGGACACCCACAGAAGCCGAGGACAACCGGTCAGCAGCCCGAGGGGGAACGGAGATGAGTTCTGCGCACCCCAGGCCGCACCACCCCCGGCTGCATTCTGCCCACCCTCTGGGTGAGCTTGGAAAAGGGATTCTTCCCCCAGCAGAAAGGCACACGGTCCTGCCTGCCCTCTCATTCCTGCCTCTGACACTGGGGCAGAGATGTCAGCCAGACCCGCGGAACTTCTGACCTCCAGGACTGTGAGATACTGAACATGTGTTGTGTTCCGCCGCAACGTTTGTGCCGCAGCGACAGAAAATGAATCCAGACTTCAAACTCCTTCACCGGGCCTGTGGGGTCCTCCTTGCAGCACTACCCCCCCGCCCCCGCCACCCCCCCCTTCTGCTATTGCAAATTTGTTTCCCAATGTGCGGCCTCCAGCGGACCCCCACCCCCTGTGGACATGTGAGCCCAGGCTTCTTTCCTTTCTCCCCTCCCCTCGCTCTGCCTTCCACCGGAAACGCTCCCGCTTCTCCCCGCAGCTCTCGGTGGCTTTCCTCACAGCCATCGTTTCTCACTTCCAGGCTGGGCATCTCTTTCGCCTACTACGGGGCCATCCTGACCAGCACTGAGCTGCTGGAGCGGGACCTGGTCTGTGGTTCGAGGCCCGCGTCCCAGTCCGGGACCGCGGTGGTGGTGAGTGCGGACGTCTCCGAGGAGAGCAAGAGCCCCTGCTACTGCCGCACGTTCACCCCCTCCGACTACCGGACCATGATCATCAGCACCGTTGGTGAAATTGCTCGTGAGTGTCTCACGTGGGTGGGGGACGGGCAACTCAGAGCCTCAGGGGAGAGACGTGTGACCCCTCGTAGACCTGGCTCCTGCGTGATGGGACTGCCCACCACCCCACCCCCGCCCCCCAGTCAGACCAACAGCCTCCTCCTGGGTGAGCTGGGGTGGGGAGGAGAAGCGCGGGGGAGCAGAGCTTTGACTTGCTGAATTCTACCAACTCTAAGATGCATTTTCTGCCTTCGCATTTTAATAGCCCTGAAATTGGGACGTCTTACAATGGCGTGTTCGATTTTAATTGATAGTCCTGCTTTAGTAGTCGTAAATAATGGTACTTAAAATTCAATGGCACCTTGAACTGGATGGAAAACAGTATAAAACACTTAAAACATAGGTCTAGCGAGTAGGCAATGCACATGATAAGCATCCTGGGCACAGAACGTCCTTCATATGCACAGTGCTTGTCGTTCTTGGGCCACAAGGGACGAGTGTGCCGAAGGGGTCCCGCAGGTGATGACAGTGTGGCTGGGCTCTTGGCCAGAGATGCCCGAGGTTTGGATGAAGTTGCTTCCTTCTGAAATGACGAGGAGGAATCCAGTGTTGATAAATGCCACTCGCTTTTGAGGCCCCAGACACCGTCCTTGTCGTTTGCTTCGCAGTGAATCCTCTGAACATCCTGGGCATTAATTTCCTGGGCCGGCGGCTGAGCCTCTCTCTCACCCTGGGATGCACGGCTCTGTTCTTCCTTCTGCTCAACATCTGCACCTCGAGGTATTGTCTCTCGGGTCGCCTTGAAGTAATTGCGCTGCGTGCAGTGGTTTTAAGATGGGGCCTTCGACCCCACAGTGGACACTGGGGGTCAGGGTCAAGTCCCTTTCACCAGGGGAGTAGAGAATGGACTGCTTGTTCATCTGCAATGATCTTGCCTGGTGTCTCTCTGCCCTGGTAGCTCCCTCTTCCGGCGTGGGTATCAGTATGGGTATTCTCACTTCGGGCCCCCCCCCCCGCCCCCAAAATGTGTAGGGTCTTTATGTAAAACTTCCTGGGGAAATGGGACTCTAGTTGTTAGTCAAATTATCCTGACCATTTTCAAGAGTTTATTGATACATTGTATGTATATACTATACATTATTATATGTCTATATAATTGTGTGTGTATATATATACACACACACATATATATAAAACATAATCTGTGGTGTGAAAATTAATTTTACTCTTAATTTGTGACCCTAGACTGACCTCAGTTATAATGAATATATATCACTTATTCTGTAAACCGTCTGCACCATTTTTGGGGGGTGGGGATCAGGCTGGAATGGCACACTTTGGGGGAGGAGAGGGCGGGGAGCGGGATCGGAGGTCTGAGTCAGGCGTTCGTGTTAGGCCCCCACACTCAGGCCAGCGGAGCAGCAGCCGGTCATCTGTGTGCCTGTCGGCATCGGTAACGCGCTTGGCTGGGGCCGCGGGCGGCCCTCCACGTTGCCTCTGGTAACTTCTCTTGCGTCCTGTTCCCTAGTGCCGGCCTCATCGGCTTCCTCTTCATGCTGAGGGCGCTGGTGGCAGCCAACTTCAACACCATCTACATCTACACCGCCGAGGTTCGTTTGGGGGAAGGGGCCGTCGTTTCCATCGGCGGTAGGGGACAAGCTGCTTAGAGAGGATGTCCATCCCTGGCGTCTGTTGTCTTGTGATGATTTTCTGAAAAACACACCTTCTGGCATCATTTTAACGGGTTATTTGATAGGGAGCTTCCCTGCCCCACTGAGTCTGGCGAAAGCCAGTGTCCGAGATCAAGGGTGAGACCTGCCCCTTCCCCCCCAGACAGCGTTCAGATAAAAAACAGCCCCCTGACCCAGCGCCACCTGTCCTTCCGAAATAAGGCCCGCAGCTGCGTGATGTTAACATGCAAAACTCCTGATTTCTCTCTTTGAAATTAGAATGTATTTTTCACCTTTATTCCTTTGACGGATCACGCCGCCTTCATCTGTTGTTTGCTGCATGTAGCTTAAATTGAAATATAACAGTAATTTATTCTTTCTCATTTTATTCAATTGATGTCTACTATATACAAGGCACCACCGAGGGAGCTAGTGGATCTTCTCTTAAACCCTCACTTTGAAAGAGCTGCTATTCCTAAAAACAAACCGCTTCTGTACAGGAAACAGTATTGTAACTGGAGAAGGCGGTGCTTTTGGGGCTGGTAAAGCTGCGTTCATTTCCGTTTCTGGAAATGTAGAAGGCTGTTCAGGTTACGGACGTGACATGTCAAAAACATTAAAGCCACAGAAATATATTCCCTTCTCATAAAAATAGGAAACGATGATGTATTTGACATATACATAACAGTTCATTTAGTTCCAGTAACATCTTCTAGAATTATCTTGTGGATTTAGGAACCCAAAAAATTGGTGTGTGGTAATGATTGCTTCTAAAGCAATAGTTGGAAGTCTTCAATTTGACATTTTGGAATGTTTTCATTTAAATATCATTCCTAAGTATTTTTTTTTTCTGATGTTCATTTAAAAAGTCGTCCATTATTCTATCTCCCAGAACTGAGAAAATGTGAGCAAAAAACTTTATTGATATTGTGTAGAGAAAAGAACATCACCGTGTATCTGCATCAGCGTATTCAGGTATAGTGAGCAGCCTCACTTTCTAGAGAGAAAGCAAGCCCCCCGCAAAAGCTCTGCACCCCCAGACCTTCCCCTGCAGACACAGCAGGGCCGCTGGGACAGGGAAATATTTCTTGCACTTGGTGGTGGCTTGTAACAAGATGTGGTCTCGTAAAGGGACCGTGTGCTTTGTTTTAGTGAAGTGATAAAAACTGTTTTTGGGTTTTTCTGGTATTGTGTGGCACTGAGAGAAAATTCTCCAGAGTTTTGAAAAACCATTGTTTCATATATTCTCCCTATCATCTCATTTTTTAATAGCATTTGCTTATTAAACTTTCACTAGTTCCTATAAGAATTCTGAATTAATGAAATTCAGATTGATGAGTTTTTACTATAAACGCAAGAAAGTGGTGGGAGGAAAGTGGGCTTTGCAGTGAGAACATGGGGGAGGGAGCAGCGTGCGCCTGGCACTCGGGCACCTCTTCACTGCAGCCTTGTTTAGGATTCATCGAATCCTTGTTATTTGGGGTACATTTTCCTTCAGGGGAACCACCCTTATGCATTTATAGCTCTAAAGTGGAAATCTGATGTATGATTCCAGAGCTTGCTTTTCCGATATATTTTGAATATTAAACACATAGTTTGGAATTGGCTCGCTTAAAAGATAATTTCTAAGTGTTCTTTCTGTGACAGTTATGGTTTAAAACTTCAAAATTGTGTATCTGAGGAAATGAATGTCTTTTATTCTCTATCCTTTGTAGAATATTTGGTACCTAATATACAGGGGTGGGCAAAAGGAGGTTTTCAGTTGTGTGTGAAAGAGTTTGTTTTGTATTATTACTAATTATTGTATTTATTTCTTAGTTGTCTTCTTGTTGTTATTTTGTAACTTATGGTTACAAAAGTTATGGTTTACCTTTTAGGTAATTACCTTTTAGGTAATCCTTATGGTTTACCTTTTAGGTAATGCTGGCTGGTAATTTCCCTACCTTTGCCCGCCCCTGTATTAGTTGCCAAAGCCTGGCCTTGGGAGGGGAGGGCAGATAAGAGGTCTGACCTAACCCATGCTCTCTGCCCCTCCCTCCAGGTTTACCCCACGGCAGTTCGTGCTTTGGGGATGGGGACCAGCGGCTCCCTGTGTCGCATCGGAGCGATGGTGGCACCATTTATATCCCAGGTACACCCGGGAGTCTCTGCAGGGAGGAGGGGTCTAAGGGAGGTGGGTGAAAGGGCCCCTGGGTCCCTTCCGGTTAAGGGTGTAACCCAGGATTTCTGCTCACTGAGTGAGTTTTCTTGAGGGGCCGTTTTCCATTGTTTGGTGAATCCGAGCAGAGAAAGAAGCTACATTACTGCGTGCAGGCTTGCGGTCAGTCAGTAGCAGGCATGGCAAATGCAAGCAGGTTTTGGATTTTGCTGGGTGTTGCTGGGGAAGATGCAGAGGAGAAATGGATGACATAGGAGGTTGAGTAGTTGAATGAAAATGGGCTCTGACCTTGGTCCTGTCCAGGGGTGCTGGCGAATAATACAGCACAGCTGTGCAGGGAGGTGGCCTTGGGCAGGGTAAGTCCAGCGCTCCGGCCAATCAGACTCAGGCTTGGATAAAATCCAGGCCTGATTGGGGACCCATGGACCAATCAGACTCAGGCTGGGATGAAATCTAGGCCTGATTGGGACCCATGGGCCAATCAGACTCAGGCTTGGATGAAATCCAGGCCTGATTGGGACCCATGGACCAATCAGACTCAGGCTGGGATAAAATCCAGGCCTGATTGGGACCCATGGACCAATCAGACTCAGGCTGGGATGAAATCCAGGCCTGATTGGGACCCATGGGCCAATCAGACTCAGGCTTGGATGAAATCCAGGCCTGATTGGGACCCATGGACCAATCAGACTCAGGCTGGGATGAAATCCAGGCCTGACTGGACCACCTATCGCCAAGGAGTTGTCTCAGGAGGGAAACAGATATGGCAAACTGCATGGTCACAGCGCCTCAGAGGGTTAAATGGCTGGTCCCCCTCTGGTCATTCCTTTTTGGCTACAAGAAAGGGAATCCACCAGGCTGCCTGTGACAAAAGCCAGACTGAGGCTGGGCCCAGGCAGTGGGGGCCGACGGGAAACTAGGGCCTGTCCTCCTCGGGTCTGTCTGGGTCGGTGGCCCCTCCTCGCCTCTGGGAGCATTCAGAGTGTGCTATGCTTGCCTGTGTGTGTGGCCTCTCCGCAAATCCTATGTCCCCAGATCCAGCCTCCGGAAGACAGGGATGCGCTCTTGCATTCCTAGACAGGGACTCTCGTCGGCCAGGTCTGGTTAACTGTTCATACTTGAGCTAAAGCAATTACGGCCAAGAGTCGGGTATGTACAGATGAGGCTGAAGGGGATTTGTGATGTGCTTTTATAATAAGAAGGTATTATAAATGGTCTTTGTCTGACATGGAGCCCCTAAAACCCATGCAATTTCCTAGGTGGTGAGAGTAACAAAGGTATCATTATGTTAATGAGGTGACTTGCGGACTGCACCTGAGGATGGGGATTGGTTGCCAGGAGAACTGATCCCGTGATTAGAGGGTTGGAACTTTCATTCCCTTGCCACACCCCTCCCCCTGACATCTTAGGAGGGGAGAGGGGCTAGAGATGGAATCCCTCACCAATGGCCAGGGCGCTGGTCAATCAAGCCTGTGTAATGAAGCCTCCGTAAAACCCCCAAGGGAGGGTGTGGAGTGCTCCCAGGTTGGGGAACCAGGATGCTTTTGTGTGCCACTGTGCTGGGCCCCAGACTCCGCGAGGACAGAAGTTCCTTTGTTTGAGACTTCGCCCTGTGTATTTCTTCATCTGGCTTTTGAGTCAGACCCTCTAATACCCTTTATTATAAATAGACAGTCTAGTGAGTGAGCAGGTTTCCCAGGTCCAGTGAGCTGCTCTCCCACATTAATCGAATGCAAAGGGAGGGGCGTGGGGACCCCTTGATTGGCAGCCAGTTGGCCAGGGGGCAGGTAATAAGCAGGACCGGGAGTGCATCTGAAGTGGGGGCAGTCTCGTGGGACCACGCCCTCAACTCTGGGACCTGATGCACCCTCCAGGTAGATAGCGTCGGACTTGAGTTGCTTGGTGGTGGAGGGAGATCCTTCCAACTCCTGCCACACGTCACGTGTTATAATTGGGTGCAGAACCCAAAACAGGGGTGCAGTTTTCAGACAAAACGTGGTCACGGGCCGAGCAGACTAACACGTGTTTCCTGTAACTCATCAGAGATCGTTACCACCAACTTTTTACCGTCTTGGGAGTGTTCTCCCTGTCCGTCTTAAGGAAACATCGGGGCAACTTCTGTCTTGTCACTTTGCTTTTCCATGTTTTTACACCTTTCCCACCCTTTCCAGGAAAGGATGTGATAGGGAAGGGCGGCAGTAGAGTACTCCTCCTGCCTCTGGAGGATCAGATCAGGGAATGTTCATTTTCCAAGATCCAATCAGACACTGAGTCTGTTGGGACATTTTCTCTGGGTGCCTGTGGGTAGTTTTCCGGAGGCTACGCTGCATTTGGTGGGTTTAGGGATCAGAAATGGTCCCCAGCTGGGGCCAGGTCTCCCGGGGCCACACTGCTCTGCCCGGCATCTTGGAGCTGCGGCATTCTCAACGCTTCTCAGGTTAGCTCGCCCATCTTTCCATGCCTCCCTCATTTTAAAAATGAAGATAACCTGGCTGGTGTAGCTCAGTGGATTGAGTGCGGGCCTGCGAATCAAAGGATCGCGGTTTGATTCCCAGTCAGGGCACATGCCTGGGTTGCAGGCCGGTTCCCAGCAGGGGACACACGAGAGGCAACCATACATTGATATTTCTCTCCCTCTCTCTCTTTCCTACCCTTCTCCTCTAAAAGATAAATAAATAAATAAAAATAAAATAAAATATTTAAAAATGAAGATAAATAACAGCACCCACTACACAGGTTTGTTCTGATAATTAACTTAGATTGAAAGATGTAAAAGCACTTAGCCCAACATTTGACACATAGTAAGCTCTCAATAGATGTTAGCTAATAATAATGACGATGCATAACAAGGCCAGGTGCTAAATAGTCAAATAAAAGTATTTCTGTGATTGATAAAATTGTAAGTGTGTATATGTACGTGTATGTTTAAGTTACACCCATCACTGTGCGATCGGGATGCTTTGCTGTCCTTGGCAGGTTAGGAATGGGAGGGGTAGAGTCTGGGGAGCGTTGTTTGTTCCTAGGCGTCTGCCTGGGTTCGGGGTGGGGCTGCTGCGGACAGTGGGGCTTCGTGTCGCTCCCGAGCCACTCAGGCAGCCTTCCCTCGGACATATTCCCCAGCCTCCGCGCCTGTCGGAATTGCCAGGGGAACTCTATGACGTGAAGGTTCATGACTCCGCCCAAAGACTGATTCGGTATATGGGACCATCACCTCAGAGGGTAGTTGGGACAAGCACCCTCAGTGACTCTGAGCCAGCTGGTCTGTGTCCCACCCTCTGAGACACACCACCGTTCGCAGGGACCGTACCAACGGGGAGATTAGCTCCTATTGCAGTTTCACTTCGTTCCCCTCCCGTCCCCTTTTCCCCTCTCTTCGCCTTCTCTCCATCATTTTACTCTTCTTCCTCCTTGTTTTGCCCTCCCTAAACGAGGCTCTTAAGCCAAATTAAAATGTTTACGTATTAATAAGCACAATGTCCACACACTTAATGACCATCTTTATAAATTTAATTTAAAAATCTCTTTGAAATGAATGTTTCAAGATGTTTGAAACTTTAATGATAAATAATAGGAGCTGTTGGGTGCATAGTCCAAGAAAGCAGAGAAGGGGGGATTTTGTTGCAGATACATTAACGCCTCAGCAAGTACACACCGGGCCGGTACGGGGCCTTTGCCTGCACATCGGGGACCGCCTTCCCACTAATTCTGAGGAATGGCAAGAAGTCAGGCGCCTTAGCTGGGCATGCCAGGTTCGGCGACGCGGGGCCTGCTGGTGCCACCATAGGCGATTATGGGATCCGGCGTGTGTGTGGCTTTGGACCTCGCCCCAGGTTTGCACTGGAGGCCCATGGAGCCACGGCCACGTAGCGGCGGGGACGACAGGGTTTGGAGAACACAAGCGAGACTGTTTTCTTTGGCCAGGCTTCACGTAGTGTCCCATCAAAGGAAACACGGTCAGCATCCAGTAAAAGCATGGACGACATTTTAAATCTTTACAGAAGCCCCTTAAGAGGGGGTTGTCAATGGAGAAGTCCATTTGGAACTCCCAGTGAAACCTTTAAAAATCCTCTTTGTGCCCTGGCTGGTGTAGCTCAGTGGATTGAGCGTGGGATGCAAACCAAAGAGTCGCCAGTTCAATTCCCAGTCAGGGCACATGCGTGGACTGTGGGCCAGGTCCCTGGTGCGGGGCACTCGAGAGGCAACCACACATTGATGTTTCTCTCCCTCTCTTTCTCCCTCCCTTCCCCTCGGTCTAAAAATAAAATCTTTGGAAAAAAAAGAAAAGACTACATAAAAAGTTTAAATTTCTTTTTTTTTTAAACACTTGAACTGGTACTTTTATTTTTTTTTAATATTTATTTATTTATTTATTTATTTATTTATTTATTTATCTTTAGAGGGGAAGGGAAGGAGAGAGGGAGAGAAACATCAATGTGCGGTTGCCTCTTGTATGTCCCCTGCCGGGAACTGGCCTGGCAACCCAGGCATGTGCCCTGACTGGGAATCGAACCGCGATCCTTTGGTTCGCAGGCCCGCGCTGAATCCACTGAGCTACACTAGCCAGGGCAAAAAAAAAGTTTAAATTTCTGCACACAAAAAATTTACCACAGATAAGGGGGAAAGATGAACCTTCAACATTCAGGGGTCTCCGAAACTCCAGCCGAGCCATGGTTGTCTTGTTCTGTCCGATACCTGTCCTCCTCGGAAGCACGAAAACCCAGTCAGTGAAGCATAAGATGGTACACAGGGCTTCACAAGTTCATCCATTTTTTAGTTTCACAAGTGATTTCTAAAAAGCCCTGAGCTTTGAGAACTGCAGTGTGAAACCTGGAGACTCGCTAAAGCCGTAAGGACAAGTTTTGTTCAGTAACAACTCTTTCAATTAGGGAAGAGAGTCCAGCGCGAACTCAATGCAACTTGGATTTGAACAGACACCCAGAGGCGACTGGGTGGACGTAGGCTGAGCGGCGTCTGGCACAGTCAGGGAAGGGAGCGGGTGCAGAACGCGGAAAGGGAGCTCGGTCCGTGTGGAACCCAGGCAGGGGCCCTGTCTTCAGGTGTGACTGGAACAGACAGTACATTCTTTTGGCGGCCCGAGTTGGCACAAGTAGGCACTTTAAGGGGGGCTGGGTCATCCTAGGGAGGCGGCCCTGAGCTGTTAGAAACTCAGTGTTTGTTCAGGCCTTTAGAGACCAAGCTGGAGGCCTAGGCGAGAAGAGGCCCAGAGGAGCCCAGCTAGAGCTCGGGCAAGGGGAGAGACTTTGTCGGTGTCAAGTTCGGTTCATAATAACGATGTGTGTGTCGATTGTGTTTCCGGCGATCGAGGGCATTTCCAAAGGCAGTTTTGACCACACGTGGTTTTGTTCTTCCATCCTAAACACAAAAAATTAAAACTAAAATTTCCCTACCTAATATTTCACTACAGATAACATATCTTTTAATGAAGCTCTTTTAATATATTTATATATATGTGTATATAAATGTGCATATACATTTACCCGAATGTGATCATAGTTCATATACATTTTTTTTAGGATGGCTACTTTTATTTTTTAAATTTTTTTATATACTTTATTCATTATGCTATTACAGTTGTCCCATTTCCCCCCTTCATTCCCCTCCACCCTGCACACCCCCTCCCACCCACATTCCCCCCTTTAGTTCATGTCCATGTGTCGTAAGTTCTTTAGCTTCTACATTTCCCACACTATTATTGCCCTCCCTCCCCCTGTCTATTTTCTACCCACCATCTATGCTACTCATTCTCTGTACCTTTTCCTCCTCTCTTCTCCTCCCACGCCCCTGTTGCTAACCCTCCATGTGATCTCCATTTCTGTGGTTCTGTTCCTGTTCTAGCTGTTTGCTTAGTTTGCTTTTGTTTTAGGTGTGGTTGTTAATATTTGTGAGTTTGCTGTCTTTCTACTGTCCTATTTTTTATCTTCTTTTTCTTAGATAAGTCCCTTTAACATTTCATAGAATAAGGGCTTGGTAATGATGAGCTCCTTGAACTTGACCTTATCTGAGAAGCACTTTATCTGCCCTTCCATTCTAAATGACAGCTTTGCTGGATAGAGCAATCTTGGATGTAGGTCCTTGCCTTTCATGACTTGGAATACTTCTTTCCAGCCCCTTCTTGCCTGGAAGGTCTCTTATGAGAAATCAGCTGACAGTCTGATGGGAACTCCTTTGTAGGTGACTGTCCCCTTATCCCTTGCTGTTTCTAGAATTCTCTCCTTCATTTTAATCTTGGCTAATGGAATTACGATGTGCCTTGGCGTGTTCCTCCTTGGGTCCAACTTCCTTGGGACTCTCTGAGCTTCCTGGACTTCCTGGAAGTCTATTTCCTTTGCCAGATTGGGGAAGTTCTCCTTTATTATTTGTTCAAATAAGTAGTTTTCCACTTGTTGCTCTTCTTCTTCCCCTTCTGGTACCCCTGTAATTCGGATGTTGGGAAATTTAAAGATGTCTTGGAGGTTCCTCAGCCTCTCATTTTTTTGAATTCTTGTTTCTTCCCTTTCTGTTTGATTGCTTGTTTCTTCCTTCTGGTCCACTCCACTGATTTGAGTCCCAGTTTTCCTCCCATCTCTATTGGTTCCCCATGCGTCTTCCTTCATTTCACGTATTGTAGCCTGCATTTTTTCATCTAATTTGTGAGCAAAATCAACCAATTCTGTGAGCATCCTGATCACCAGTGCTTTGAACTGTGCATGTGATAGGTTGGCTATCGCTTAGAGGAATTGGCTCTGTGGCTTTGATTTGTTCCCCGTTTGAGCCATTTTGGAGTTTTTTGTTTGTTTGTTTTGGTCTGGTCAGGGCTGTAGTGAGGGGTGGAGCCTTAGGTGTTCCCCAGGGCGGGGGCAGCCCAGTCGCTGGGTAGTGATGCTGTATGTGGGGGTGGGGTCTGAGAGGGAACAATGGCGCTTGCTCCACTCTCTCTCGGATTCCAGTCCCTTCTGCCACTTCCTGTTCGCCTGGATTATCGGTCTGGATGAATGGTTGCTGGACTTCCATACAGTTCAATTTTTCTATCAGTTCTGGTTGTTTTTTTTCTGTTTCTAAATCTTTGTTGTCCTTAATTTTGGTTGTGCGAGGAGGCACAGTGTGTCCACCTACACTTCCATCTTGGCCGGAAGTCAGTTCATATACTTTTTAAACTGAGATATAATTCACATGTAGCATTATATTAGTTTCAGGTATTCAATGTAATGAGTCAATACAGGTACATATTACAAAATCATCTCTGCAGGAAGTCTAGCTAACATCCATCACCAGAAAAAATAGTTATTTATTTTCCTTTTCTTGAGATGAGAATTAAGATTTACTACCTTAGCAACTTTCAAAATATACAACATGGTACTATTAACTACACTCACCATGCTGTATGTTGTATCCCCAGGGCTTATTTATTTTGTAACTGGAAGCTTGTATCTTTGGCTCCCTCCACCCATTTTGCCCCTCCCACATGCGTATCATCCCCCACTCTTGCAACCGCCGATCTGTTCTGTGTCTATGACAAGATTTTTTTTGTTCCTGTTTTGTTTTTAAGATTTGACTTATTTTTAGAGAGGGGGAGAAAGATCAATATAAGAAACATCCATCAGTTGCCTCTCACATGCCCCCAACTGGGGACTTGGCCCACAACCCAGGCATGGGCCCTGACTGGGACTCGAACCAGAGACCTTTGGGTTTGCAGGCGGACTCCCAAGCCATTAATCTACTACACCAGTCAGGGTTGTTTCTTGTTTAGATTACACATATCAGTGAGATCATATGGTACTCGTCTTTCTCTATCTAGTTTCTTTCCCTTAGCATAGTGCCCTCAAGATCCATTCATGCTTTTTCAATTGCCAGGATTTCCTTCTTTTTCATGGCTGGATATTATTTCATTATATATGGATACCGTATTTTCTCTATCCATTCATCCATTGATGTACACTTAGGCTGTTTCCATGTCTTGCTGATTGTAAATAACACTGCAGTGAACACAGGAGGGCAGACATCTCTTTGTGTTAACGCTTTTGGTTCCTTTGGAAAGAAATCCAGAAGGATGATCGCTGGACCACATGGTAGCTCTATTTTTAATTTATTGAGGAATCTCTCTACTGTCTTCCATATTAGCCACACCAATTTATATTCCCACCAATAGTGAACAAGGGTTCCCTTTCTTCACATCCTTGCCAACACTTATCTCTTGTCTTTTTGATAGTAACCATTGCAACAGATGTGAGGTGGTACCTCATTGCGTTTCTGATTTGCACTCACTGATGTCAAGTGTCTTTCCACATCCCTGTTGACCGTCTGCATCTCTTCCCTGGAAACATGCCTATTCAGATCCTCTATTTTTTTTTCTTTTCTGATATTTTTATTTTTTTAATATATTTTATCGATTATGCTATTACAGTTGTCCCATTTCTCCCCCATCATTCCCCTCCACCCTGCACACCCCCTCCCACCCACATTCCCCCCTTTAGTTCATGTCCATGTGTCATAAGTTCTTTAGCGTCTACATTTCCCACACTATTCTTGCCCGCCCCCCGTCTATTTTCTACCCACTATCTATGCTACTCATTCTATGTAACTTTTCCCCCTCTCTCCTCCTCCCACTGCCCTGTTGCTAACCCTCCATGTGATCTCCATTTCTGTGTTTCTGTTCCTGTTCTAGTTGTTTGCTTTTGTTTTAGGTGTGTCTGTGAGTTTGCTATCTTTTTACTTGTCATATTTTTAATCTTCTTTTTCTTAGGTAAGTCCCTTTAACATTTCATAGAATAAGGGCTTGGTGATGATGAACTCCTTTAACTTGACCTTACCTGAGAAGCACTTTATCTTCCCTTCCATTCTAAATGAAAGCTTTGCTGGATAGAGCAATCTTGGATGTAGGTCCTTGACTTTCATGACTTGGAATACTTCTTTCCAGCCCCTTCTTGCCTGGAAGGTCTCTTTTGAGAATCAGCTGACAGTCTGATGGGAACCCCTTTGTAGGTGACTGTCCCCTTATCCCTTGCTGCTTCTAGAATTCTCTCCTTCATTTTAATCTTGGCTAATGGAATTACGATGTACCCTGGCATGTTCCTCCTTGGGTCCAACTTCCTTGGGACTCTCTGAGCTTCCTGGACTTCCTGGAAGTCTATTTCCTTTGCCAGATTGGGGAAGTTCTCCTTTATTATTTGTTCAAATAAGTAGTTTTCCACTTGTTGCTCCTCCTCTTCCCCTTCTGGTACCCCTGTAATTCGGATGTTGGGAAATTTAAAGATGTCTTGGAGGTTCCTCAGCCTCTCATTTTTTTTGAATTCTTGTTTCTTCCTCGTTTTCTGTTTGGTTGTTAATTTCTTCCTTCTGGTCCACTCCACTGATTTGAGTCCCAGTTTTCCTCCCATCTCTATTGGTTCCCCATGCGTCTTCCTTCATTTCACGTATAGTAGCCTGCATTTTTTCATCTAATTTGTGAGCAAAATCAACCAATTCTGTGAGCATTCTGATCACCAGGTCTTTGAACTGTGCATCTGATAGGTTGGCTATCCCTTGATCGCTTAGAGGAATTGGCTCTGGGGCTTTGATTTGTTCTTCAGTTTGAGCCATTTTTAGTGTTTTTGTTTTGTTTTTGGTCTGGTTGTGGCTGTTATGTAGTGAGGGGTGGAGCCTTAGGTGTTCTCCAGGGCAGGGCAGCCCAGTCGCTGGGTTGTGACGCTGTATGTGGGGG
This sequence comes from Glossophaga mutica, assembly GCA_039655065.1. Classification (NCBI taxonomy): domain Eukaryota; kingdom Metazoa; phylum Chordata; class Mammalia; order Chiroptera; family Phyllostomidae; genus Glossophaga; species Glossophaga mutica. The sequence continues at coordinate 11,393,892 of CM077313.1, forward strand.
CGGGGTCTGAGAGGGAACAATGGCGCTTGCTCTGCTCTCTCCTGGATTCCAGTCCCCTCCACCATTTCCCCTTCGCCTGGATTATCTGCGTGTGCAAATGTGGGACCACCTGGTCAACCAGCCGCCTTGCACAGCCTCACTGGGTCTGCACAGTTGCCACCCTGTGTCTGGGGTCTGCCAGCCACCACCTGTGGGCCCGGGGTCTGCCAGCCCCCTGCAGGCTTGGCAACCGCCAGCCACTGCTGTCTGCGTTCCCGGGTCCGCACCTCCACTTTTTCCTGCCGTGACTCCGCCCCTCTTACCGGTCTGGATGAATGGTGTTGGACTTCTGTACGGTTCAATTTTCTATTAGCTCTGGTTGTTTTCTTGTTTCTAAATATGTTATCCTTAATTTTGGTTGTGAGAGGAGGCACAGTGTGTCCACCTATGCCTCCATCTTGGCTGGAAGAAATTATTTGTTTTCTATTGGATTGTATAAGTTCTTTATGTATTTTGGACATGAACGCCTCATCAGATATGGTTTACAAATAGTTTCTCCCATTCCATAGGTTGCCTCCATATTTGGCTGATGGTGTCCTTTGCTGTGTCACAACACAGGAGCCAAGAGGGTACCATGGTGAATGGACATTTGGTCTCGATTTCACTTATTTTCACTCTTTGTTATGGTCTTCCTTCTGCTAACTTTGGGCTTCATTTTTTCTTTTTCCAGTTCCTTGAGGTGCAAAGTTAGGTTGTTTACTTAAGATCTTGTTCTTCGTGTAGACATTTATCACTATGAATTTCCCTCTTGAATTTGCTTTTGCTGCACCTATAAGTTTTGGTATGTTGAATTTCTGTTTCATTTGGGTCAAGATTTTTTTTTTTATGTTTTCCCTTTGATTTTTCCTTGATCCACTGGCTGCTCAGTAGCATGTTAATCTCCTCCACACATTTGTGAATTTGCCCAGTTTTCTTCCTGTAATGGATTTCTAGTTTTATACCATTGTGATCACAAAAGATGCTTGGTATGACTTTAGTCTTCCTAAATTTATTAACTTTTTCCCCCGACCTAATATGGCCTGTCCTGGAGCATGGTCCAGGTATGCTTGAGGACAGTGTTCTATTGTGTTTGGGTGGAATGTACTGTACATATTTGTAAGTACACGTGATCCAACGTGTCTCTTAAGGCCAATGTTTCCTTATTGATTTTCTCTCTGTGACCTATTCATCGGTGAAAGTGGGGTACTAATGTTCCGTAGTATTGTTGTATTTTTGTCTGTTTCTCCTTTTAGTTTTGTTAATATTTGCTTTGTATATTTAGGTGCTCCTATGGTGGGTGCATAAATATTTACAAAGGTGATATTCTCTCGTTGGTTTGACCCGTTTATCATTATGTAGTGTCCTTCTTGGTCTCTTATTTACATTTGTCTCAAAGTCTGTCTGTCTGATAAAAGTATAGCTACACAGCTTTCTTTGGACTTCTGTTTGCATAGGATATCTTTTTCTATCTCTTCACTTTCAGTCTCTGTGTCCTTACATCTGAAGTGAGTCTCTTTAGGCAACATATAGATGGGTCTTATTTTTTGTCCATTCAGCCACTGTCCCTTGATTGGACAATTTAGTCCTTTTGTATTCAAAGTAATTATTGGTAGGCATGTAGTTATTGCCATTTTCTTAATTGTTCCCTAGCTTTGTTCTTCTGTTGCTTTCTTATCTTGCTCTGCTTTTGTGATTTGATGACTTCCTGTAGTGCTATGCTTGGATTCCTTTAGCTTTTGTGTACTATAGGTTTTTGCTTTGTGGTTAATTGAGGCTTACACAAGACATTGTAGGGATATTACAGTCTATTTCATGTTAATAACAACTGAGGCTCAAATTCATTCTGAAGTCCTGCATTTTTACTTCCCACCCTGTTTAATATTTCCGATGTCACCACCTACAGCTTTTTATCTTGTGTATCCATTAAAAATTGTTGTATAGTTTTTGCTACTTTTGGTGTGGGGCAGAGAGCAAAGACGTAGATGGCATCCGCTAGCCTTCGCAACCTTTGGAGAGGACTGTAGTCAGCCCTACGTGTGTGTCGACATAGCAGCCTGGCCCTCTGGCCACAGGGACAGAGAGGAGCCAACAGGCCTCTCTCACAGCAGGTGCATTTCAGTCTGTTGCCTGCGCACTGTGCCCTGGTCGGGGAGGGCAGGTCGCCAGTTAAGAACCGTTCTTAATTGTTACTGTCCTGCGGGACCTGAGAACATAAACCCTGCTGGCCACCACAGCCAGGTGGTCGAGAGGTGTCTGTCCCCAGGGTGGCAGCCACAGAAACCGGGCACCAGACATAAGATGCTGGTGACCCTCAGAGAGCAGCGGGAGACTGTAAAGGTGGTCCTCACTGGTCCCTCTCTTTAGAGAGTATTTCAGGGGGCTCCTAGGTGTCTCCGTTAAATTTGATGCCTGCCCCCAGGATGGTGCTTTAGTTTCAGAGAAGCAAACGAGCGTCTCTTACAGGCAAGCCTGGGTGTGCTGCAGGGGGCTCCCTCTCGGCTGGGCCCTGGAGGGGTGTCCAGGTAGATCCACGGGAATCCTCTAGGAGCCGTTTCCCAGTTCCATATGGTCTGTGGGTGCAAGCCCTGGTGGCGTTCAGAGCTAGGTGTTTTTTGAGGCTTGTCTGTCGGGTGTACGTCTGGATAGTCGGGGTGCCAGACGTGAGGCTCAAACCCTTGGCTCCTCAGGAAGAAGCTTGGGATTGGGGGTTCCCTCCTCATTGTGGGTTGCTGCCCCAGGGGTGGAGTTTACGGCTAGGTTGTGTCTCAGCCTCCCCTATACGTTTTCATTTTCATTTTTCTTCTTTCCCGGCTTTAAAAAACTTTTGGAATTACAGTCGCCATTCAACATTATTTTGTATTTTCGGGTATACGGCGTAGTTAAACATCTATGTAATTTACGATGTGGTTCTCCCCAACGAGTCCAGCACCCGTCTTGCACCACACACTGTTATTACAATATTATTGACTGTATTTTCTGTGCTGTACTTCACACCCCCCTGACTACTCTCTAACGGCCAACTTGTTTTTAATCCCTTCACCTTTTTCACCCAGCAACCGCCCCCACAACCCCCCTGTGATCTGGCAACCCTCAGTGAACTCTCTGTATTGGAGTCTCTTTCTGTTTCTCCCCCACACATTCTGATGTGGGTTTTCCTCTTTTGTCTGATGCATAGGAGTCGTTCAGCTGGTTTGGGGGTTTCTTTCAGCGGAAATCGCTGCGATGCGTCGCTGTAGATTGTGTGTCCGTGGCAGGAGGGGAATTCAGGATCCTCCGATGTCACCGTCTTGACCCCAGAACCTTCATAGACTTTCTACAGTTTGTCTGCAATGTCGTTTTCTGTGCAAAAGGGATTTTTTATGTCAATAAATAGCAAAACAAGGCCTTTTCATGTTTCATTGTGTATATTCTCCAAAAGTTACTTTTAAATTCCTTTAGCAGTTTCATACTGTTGAATGTCTAGACTATTTCAGATATTTTTCTATTATGAACAACGGTCGCGAGCATCCTTGTGCTTACATTTTGTCTAGCTATGCAGTTATCTCCTGTGCGTAAGTCCCTAGCAATGGGACTGGTAGGTGGGAGGGACCACCCATTTTCCATTTGATGCACGATGCTATGATTCCCTTTGGGAAGGTGGTACCCATGTCTCAGGGCCCTGCTATTGCAAGTTTGCAACCTGATTTTGCCTTCATCTTTGCCAATCTCACTGTCCATCAATGGTATCTCTCTGTTATTCCAATTAGCGTTTCTTTGATTAGGAATGAACGGAATTGTTCTTTTCATGTTTTGACTGATAATAAAATATTTCATATTTTTTAGCTTGCTCATTCCTAACAGCTCCTTGCCTGTTTTTCAGTTTGGTTTCTAAAACATTGATCTGTGAGAATCCTTCATATGTGCGGTTGGTCGTGAAGTTCATTTAGTTTTTTCTCTACGACAGCTCTAGTAATGCGTAGTTGTCTTTAACTTCATTTGAAACAATTTCGTTAGACTGTATTGTGACAGCTGCCATATCAGCGTGCATTTTTAAAAAACTTTACCAAAATTGGTGAATTTTTGTGCAGCCATTTTAATATTGAAGATGGAAGACGATACATAACATTTTTGGTATATCATGTTTTATTATTTCAAGAAAGGGAAAAACAATTGAAACACAAAAAATTTGTGCAGTGTTTGAAGAAGGTGCCGTGACTGATCAAACATGTCAAAAGTGGTTAGCCCTGGCTGGTGTAGCTCAGTGGATTGAGCGCGGGCCTGTGAACCAAAGGATCGCAGTTTGATTCCCCGTCAGGGCACATGCCTGGGTTGCAGGCCAGTTCCCAGCATGGGACACATAAGAGGCAACCATACATTGTTATTTCTCTCCTTCTCCCTCTCTCCTACCCTTCCTCTCTAAAGATAAATAAATAAATAAATATTTTTAAAAAAGAATGATTAAAAAAAAAAAAAAGTGGTTCACGAAGTTTCTGGGTACTCTTGACATTATGACCAAACAATCCTTTGCTGTGGGGCTGTCTTAGACATTGGAAGGTGTTTAGCAGCACCTGGGCCTCTCCCCACTAGCAGCTGATAGTAGGAGATAGCCGGGATACTCAAAATATCCAAATCAGTAAAGCTATTGGTGAAAATGAAAAATGTGTCTTTTATTTTATGGAAAAAATTAATGGACTTTATGGCCAACCCAATATGAAAAGGATTTTATTTTTCTATCATGTTGCAAATATTACCCCTTTCCAATGACAACTTTCCAATTGCCTTTCATTCTTGTTTATGTTCTCCTTTCTCTGTACAGAAACTTTAAGTTCTTATAACTTCATCAATATTTTTCTTTATAATTTCTGATTAGGATTATGAAAATCCATGTCTCTCTGTTTCTAGTCCTTCTGTTGGGGGATCAGGTGTGGAAACTTACTGAAGCGTAACATACATATCCAAGTGTCCAAATCATTCCCTTCCTCATAAACTCAACCTGTTTTCACAAAAGCGAACGCATCCCCGATTCCGACCCGGAATTCCCCACCTGCCCTCTTCAGGCCATCGAAGTATTTGAGGGTTTGAGGGTCAGGTCGGTTGGCCCTTCATTAGTTACTGAATAACCTAGTTTTTACTCATAGTCCCAGAATTACCGGGTCTATATTTAGCCTCACTGTTTTAGTCTGTTGACTTGTTCTGGTGTTGTCCTTGTCGTATGACAGTGTGAAATGAAATTTATGGTGCAATTTCAAAACTGGCTGGCAAAGCTCCACCTCATTGCTCTTCTCAGGTACATTTCAGAATCATTTAGTTATATTCTGCCTCTCTTGTCTGCCCAAGTCCTATTGAGATTTAATGGTTAATTTGTTAAATATATCAGTCAATGTAGGAAAAATTGGTTGCTTTTTTTTTTTTTTTTTTTTAAGTATTCCTCAGATCAAGGATTGTGTTTCCATCTGTTCAGTGTTCCTTCTACGCCCCTTGCTGGAATTGTAGTGGTTTCTTCAAATAGATCCTGCCCATCTTGTTTACTTAGGCATTTTATGGCTTTTCATTGTTATTGCAAATAGGTTATTTTCTTTCATTATAACTTCTCGTTTAACATTCTAACAAGTTATTTGTATTTACAGAGGTTATTGAGTTTTGTCTATTGATTTTTAAAGAGCTAATTCATTCTGGATGGTTTTTCATTTGAGTCTCCTGAGTTATTCAGGTTTATAATTGTGTCCATGATTTTTATTTTTCCATGTCGAATCCTTCCAGTTAGCAAAATTTTCATGTGCCTAAGGTTTCATCGCTTACAAAATGTAAACTGAACCCTAGTGACTAGCTCTTTCCAGCCAAACTCTTTAAAAGGGCTCCTTCTCATGGTCCTCATTTCCTTCCGTCGACTCTTACCTTCACCCTCTCCAACCTGGCTGCTGCCAACCCAGCTCCGCCAAAATGATTCCTGACGAGGTCTCTGGGGAGTGCCACATCTCTAAACCCAAATGTTGTGCCCTGGCTGGTGTAGCTCAGTGGATTGAGTGTGGCCTGTGAACCGAAAGGTCGCTGGTTCGATTCCCAGTCAGGGCACGTGCCTGGGTTGCAGCCCAGGTCCCCAGTAGGGGACACACGAGAGGCAACCACACATTGATGTTTCTCTCCTTCTCTTTCTCCTTCCCTTCCCCTCTCTAAAAATAAAATCTTTAAACCCACATGTTGTGTGACTCCGCATCTCCTGTGACCTCTCCCTCATGTTGAGGACCGATGGCCACGCCCTTGCTCTCTACCCTGTTCCGTGGTGTACCTCCCGCGTCTTTGGCTCTTCCTTCGCCATCTCTTTGTGTGCTGTCCTCTGCTCTTTGTTTCTGAGGATTCATTTTGCTCAATATTAGACCCTCAACTTTTCATAGTTTACTCTCCACTTCGGTGATCTCACTTATTTTTTATGTTAATGACCAACTGTTTGCTCATGATTCCCAAATTTGTATCTCTAGTCTCGGCCTTTCTTCTGAACTCCAGATTCATACATCCAATCTCCTCCTCAACATTTCCACTTAAATGTCCCCAGATCACCTTAAATCCAGCATGTCTAAAGTTAAACTCGTGGCCCTTCTCCCCAAACCCGCGTCTCAGCAGTGAACGCCATCGCGGTCCAACCTGGAGTCGTCCTCCGCTGTCCCCTTCTCTCATCACATCCCACCCTCCAACCACGCGGCTGTAACAGCCTAACAGATGCTGAGCCATCACCGGCTCTGCCCTTCCACCACCCGCACCGCGCTGGTCCAGACTACCGCCGCCTCTCATCGGACTGAGAGTCCTGGCTGGTCTCCTTCCCTGTGCTCTTGCTGTCATTTGACTCATTTTCTTTACTGCCTCCTACGGACCTGGCATGATTCTTGTGCTTACAACCTTTCATTGTCTTGCCCTTCCCGTGCTCGTAAAGACCAAAATCCTCAACATGATTTACTGGGCGCTCCCTACCAGCGAGGTCCCACCTTGTGCTCTCTCACCCGCTGTTTGCTTAGCTATGGACAGTCTGGTTCTTCTCGTTTTTTTCCTGGGGCTTTTTCACTTGCTACTGGCAGCCCCCCCCCCCACCCCCGTCTCCACCTCCAGGTAGCTGTGATCCATTCCCTGCTGAGGAAAGCCCACCCTTGTGCCCTAAACTAAGTTTGGTCTCCCTGTCGTGAACTCTTTGGGGACTTCCAGGTTTTCCTTCCTATTGCTTATCAGAGTGCAGCTGCCCATTTGCCAGGGTACTTAAAATTTTCCTCTTCCAATAGCCTTTTGGCTCCGTGAGGACAGGGATATACGCACATGTTGCTAATTTTTTACCCCTACTTCCTTCTCCAGGGCCTGGCCCACAGTGGGGACTTGGAACATTTTGTGAATGATGTTTCTAAGTGGCTTTTTTGTATAAACACATTTATTTTTCCTATTCATTTCATATTTAACCATTTTACTGATATATCACGGATCAGCTTGGGTCCTCAGAAAAGCAGATGCCACCATGGAATTCCACATGCCAGGGATCCATTGGGGAACACCTGGGAGAGGGCGCGAGTGGCGGAGAGGGACCAGGTCATGCTGCAGGTGTGACAGCTGCAAGGGCCTCATTTAGCCGGCGTTTTCCTCTCTCAGTGAAGCGCAGAGTTGTATGGGCCAGGACTTCATTTATAAATCTTGACTCAATACTCACACCTGAGATGGTGGCTGGTTTTTGTCTTTATGTTTTCTAGGTTCTCATTATCATCCAGGTTTCATTCAAATGAAATGAACTCTTCTTCTTTCCCTGGAATCTGGTCCTGCCAGAGGTTGGAAAGAGCCAGTCTGTGAAGGTGAACCTGGCTCTTTGGAGGCTGTGCTTCCTCAGGCACTGTCTTCCGGCTGTTTCTGTTGGTTTTAAATCTTTTGAGTAAATGTGTCAGGAAACTTTTTTTATTATCTACTTGTTCAAATTTTTAAGCAAAGAACTGGGGGTAGTATTTCCACGGCTCTTTTCATCCTCTGTATTAGCCACTGTTTTCTTTCACGTTCTTCATTCCATGCATTTATGATTTTTCACTTTCACAACTAGCTTTATTTTTTTTTTCCAAAATAACTCGGGTCCATTTTCTAAGTCAACTTGTTTGTTTTTAACTTACTCATTTAGGCTTTTGTTTCTTTTATCAATTGTTTTGCGCTAGTTTCTTGTTTATTAACTTACTTTACTTCTTGAGCCAGAAGTTTACTTAGTTCAGTGATTATTAACAAAACTTACAATTATTTTGGGACCATTTTCTGAATATAAAAAAATGCTTGTTGTAGAACTTCAAATACAGAAATATATATTGAGAGAAACTGTCTCTCTTCATAGTTGGGGGCATATTCTTCCAAATGCTTTCCAAGGTATGTATTTGTCCCTCTCGGTGTGCCTGTGTATCAGTAATATTTGCATACATGTAAATTGTATATATATTTTTACCTATTTACAGAGTATGTATTACATATTTACACACAGATACATGTATATGCATAAGTATACTTTTCACTTAACTATGAAGTTCAGGTCTCTGGGAGAGCAGGCCGGGCCTCTCACTCCTGAAATGGCCTGGGAGCAAGGGAAGACCAGCTGGGGTTAGGACGGTGGTTAGTTGGAGCTGGGATTCCCATGCAAGGACAGGGGCTTGTGTGATTTAAGTCTCCTGCCGGGGCCCAAGGAAGTAGCCCTCGGGATTTTTTATAAGCTGTCCAGAGGCCGGGGACCGAGGGGAGGAGGGCAGGGTGAGGTTGGCGGGGGCCATCCAGCAGAGCCAGACTCCTCTTCACCCTGTGTATCCACATCTGTGAGTGTGCATGTAGTGGGCCGGTGTGTGACGCACACTCACCCCCACACACACGCACCTACGTATCTCTATCTGCACGCTGCACCTGCCTTCTTTAGTTGCCCTTTTTGTGTCAGTGCATGTAGATCAGGCTCATTCTGTCAAGTAGGCGCATAGATCTCCGACGTGTGGGTGCATCATAGTCACTACCTTATGGGTAAGTTGCCCTTGTGTCATTTCTCTATGGTTTTATAACGGGACGCTGAACGCTACGCACACCACACCTTTGTACCTGTGCAGCCGTGTCACTCAACAGTTTCCGAGGTCTTTCACATTCCGGATGCTGTGTAAGTCAAGGTCCCAGGTTCTCTGAAGTTACAGCCTAGCGGAGCATGGACATAGGACAACATACATGTTAGATGTGAGCAATGCTATGCAATCAAGTAACATGGAAAGGTGAGCGTGCTGAGGTGGTCTGCTACACTGGGTGGCTAGGGTGGGCCTCCGCACTACGGCAGACACGTGAGAGTGACTGGGCTGTTAGCGGGAGAAGCGGAATTTGGTAGGAAGACTCTACTGAGTAATTTTTGGGTCAAAGGGCGTGCATACTTTAAATTATGATGCATTTTGTCAAATTGTCTTTATTTCTGAAAAGTCCTACACTCCCGACATTACATTAATGCATTTTAAAAATATTTTTTAATATATTTTATTGATTATGCTTTTATGGCTGTCCCATTTTCCCCCATCATTCCCCTCCACACCCCTCCCACCCCCATTCCCCCCCTTTAGTTCATGTCCATGTGTCATAAGTTCTTTAGCTTCTACATTTCCCATACTATTCTTGCCCTCCCCCTATTTTCTACCCACCCTCTATGCTACTTATTCTCTGTACCTTTTCCCCCTCTCTCCTCCTCCCACTCCCCTGTTGCTCACCCTCCATGTGATCTCCATTTCTGTGGTTCTGTTCCTGTTCTAGCTGTTTGCTTAGTTTGTTTTTCTTTCAGGTGTGGTTGTTAATATCTGTGAGTGTGCTGCCTTTTTACTGTCCTATTTTTTATCTTCTTTTTCTTAGGTAAGTCCCTTTAACATTTCATATAATAAGGGCTTGGTGATGATGAACTCCTTTAACTTGACCTTCTCTGAGAAGCACTTTATCTTCCCTTCCATTCTAAATGAAAGCTTTGCTGGGTAGAGCAATCTTGGATGTAGGTCCTTGACTTTCATGACTTCAAATACTTCTTTCCAACCCCTTCTTGGCTGGAAGGTCTCTTTTGAGAAATCAGCTGACAGTCTGATGGGAACTCCTTTGTAGGTGACTGTCCCCTTCTCTCTTGCTGCTTCTAGAATTCTCTCCTTCATTTTAATCTTGGCTAATGTAATTACGATGTGCCTTGGTGTGTTCCTCCTCAGGTCCAAGTTCTTTGAGACTCTCTGAGCTTCCTGGACTTCCTGGAAGTATGTTTCCTTTGCCAGATTGGGGAAGTTCTCCTTTATTATTTGTTCAAATAAGTAGTTTTCCACTTGTTGCTCTTCCTTTTCCCCTTCTGGTACCCCTATAATTCGGATGTTGGGATGTTTAACGATGTCCCGGAGGTTCCTAAGCCTCTTCTCCTTTTGTTGAATTCTTGTTTCTTCCTTGTTTTCTGTTTGGTTGTTTGTTTCTTCCTTCTGGTCCACTCCATTGATTTGGGTCCCAGTTTACCTCCCATCACTATTGGTTCCCTGTGCATTTTCCTTTATTTCACTTAGTGTAACCTTCATTTGTTCATCTAATTTGCGACCAAAATCAACCAATTCTGTGAGCATCTTGATCACCAGTGCTTTGAACTGTGTATCTGATAGGCTGGCTATCTCTTGTTCGCTTAGATTAATTGGCTCTGAGGATTTGATCTGTTCTCCCATTTGAGCCATTTTTTGGGGGGTGGATGTTTGGTCTTGGCTGCTATGTAGTGAGGGGCAGAGCCTTACGTGCTCACCAGCGCAGGGCAGCCCAGTCTCTGGGTTGTGACACTCTATGTGGGGGCGGGGCCCAGGGGGGAACAGTGGTGCTTGCTCCGCTCTCTCTTGTGTTTCAGTCCCTTCCACTGCTTTCCACAAGCAAATTGGGCCCTTCTGGTGCTGATTTCCGTATGGGTGGGCTTGTGTACATTCTAGGACCCTGTGGGTCTCTCCAATGAACTCTCCTGTGAGGCTGGGAGTCTCTCCTGGCACCTCAACCACAAGCGTTTTCAATTAGTGTTTTTAGGTTTTATTTCCAGGCCCTGGGGCCCTGGGTTGCCAGGTCTGTCTCGCTCCACATTTTCGACTGGATTATCTGTGCACAAATGTGGGACCGCGGTCAGCCAGCCACCTTGCACGGCCTCACTGGGTCTGCCTGTTGCCACCCTGCACACGGGGTCCGCCAACCTCCGCTTTTTCCTGCCGCAACTCCGCCCCTCCTACTGGTCTGGACGAATGGTTGTCGGACCTCTGCACGGTTCAATTTTCTATCAGTTCTGCTTGTTTTCTTGTTTCTAAATCTTTGTTGTCCTTAATTTTGGTTGTGCGAGGAGGCACAGTGTGTCCACCTACGCCTCCATCTTGGCCGGAAGTCCCCCCATTAATGCATTCTTAAACAAGCATCCCTGTTTCCTTCCATCATCACCAAAAAGGAGAGTGATCTTTTCTTTTAAACCTTTTTTGATATGGTGCAAAATAAATGGTACCACCTTAATTTGTAATTTGCTCACTTTCAGCAAGGCTGAGCATCTTTTATTATCCATTTGTGTGATTTTTACTTTTCCTACACGCCGTTAGTCATTTATTACTATAATATAGATGTTTGTGGTTTGCTTTTGGATTTTACTATTTTTTTTTTGTAGCCAATTTACCAATTATTTTCATGAGTTTTTGTGTCACCCACAATAGACTTCACCATTTCTTTATTCACAGTTCTAAAACACTGCCGGTTCAAAGGCTTTCAGTGTTTCATCCACGTGATGCCTAAGGCCTGAGGTAAGGCGCCAGCTTTAAAAAGGAACAAAACAATGCGTCACTGGTTGTTCCCAGGCTGTCAGTCTTATTATCTGGCTCCTCTCAATTCATTTCCTGCCCCTACTGAAATAGAGCAAATGGCCAGATCCTCAGATCTGTTCCGGCACCAGTCACACTGCTGGTGACCGAAACTTGGATGGCTCTTAGGCTAACAACCCCCCTCAGGCTCTTCCACTCCCCACACGTTTTCAGAAGTTTCCTGATTTAATTATTTCAAGTTAACTTTAAATAGAAGGAAATTTAGTCTGAAACTGATTTTTAAAAATCTGAGATTTTGAGAAACCATTAAAATTATAGATTACTTTGGTGAGAATTATGCTATAAAATACTGCGTTTTCCCATCTAAGAACTAAATAGACTTCCTTAATTTTGTGTGTCTTAGAATTTTCTTAGTTTATTCCTAAGTAATTTACTTTTGTTCTCATTACCTGTGTCCTAAAATTTGTTACATTTTTAGTACACTGAACGTATTTACTTTTGAGACTTCCCTGACCCGCCGTTTAGGTTTTCGAGAGATTTTGCCATTATCTTTTATTTATAGCTTGATACCCTTTTAGTCAGAAGACCCATTCTGTAATTCTAAAAGATTCTTTAAAATCTGTTGAGGTTCATGTTAGTGCCCAGAATATGGTCTATTTTGCCAAGTGTTCTGCAAGCTGGAGGAGACTGTATGTCCTGCTGTTGCTGGGTGGTGTTACGTCACTCAGTTCTGGTGGCTGGTGGTGTCGTATAGTTTGTTTTTGAATCTCCCTGCTTATTGCAGCGAGTTCTATCAATTGCCAAGAGGGGGGTACTTAAGCCTTCCACTGTATGTGGATTTAGCTATTTCTCCTTTCAGTTTTCACTCAAGGCATTTTGAGGCTCTTTTGCTTGGTGTATAAACTTTTCATATTGCCATGTTGGACTGAAACTTTTTAGGTAATGTCGTCTTTGTTCCTGCTGTGGGCTGACTTTTAGAAGTAGAGATTATCAGAGCTTTCTTTTTGGTGCAGTGAATCTGAAGTGGGGCCCGGAAACCTGCATTTTAACAAACTTCCTACATTTTTATCATCAGGTATTAGAAATCTTGCTTGCAAATGACAGAGATTGACTTTGGTTATCGGAGAAAGAAATTTATTGAAAGAATATCCAGTAACGCCCACTGGACTACGCAAGTCCTTCTGGGAAGCAGAGCCCCCCCCCGCCCCAGCCAAGGAGATGAAGCGCTTGTTCTCCCTATTCCTGGCTGGGTGAGCTGTTTTCGAGCTGAGCTCAGCCCTCAGGTTTCCCCACCACCTAGGACATTGAACTTGGTGCAGAGGATGTGAAGGGGGGATAGTTTAGAACTCATTTTGTTGGTGGTGAGAATTTTGATGTCCAATAACGAAAGGGGCAGCAATGGCAGGATTTAGGCACATGCCAACATATGGCATGATCTGGTTATGATCCAGGCTGCCTGGTCTCCCAGCCTTATACAATAGATGGATATATGCACATATACACACACATTTATAAAACTCCTGTTTGGGGAAAACTGTGTATACTTTGCTTTGGGAAATCAGAAATGGTACCTATTACTTGCTAGGTCAACTACAAAACAGTTAATGAGGCTAATCTCATGGGTTCTGCTGCACACCAAATGGAATGACCTACTGTTCCGGAAGTCAGCAGCCTCTGCAAAGGACGGCTCTCAAACTGTACAGCGTGTGTCCGAGGGGAACGCAGTGGTGGTGACAGCACTGTGCTGCGTCCGGAACCTGTATGCGACTCTGGACCACTCGGCTCTGACTCTCTGCTTCCCTGTGCAGCGAGGACGTTGGACCAGACCACTTTCTAGACCTCTCCAAATTGCAATATTCTGTAGTCTCCAGGTTTCACCGTTCCTTAATTAGCTAATCTCACAAAAATGAACTGAAGTAACAACTACCAGGTGCTTGGCTTTTTGCTAACTTTGGGCACAGTACTGCAGAAACTGACATGTGAGATGGAGCATCTGAACTTGCCATTATTAGGGTGAGAACATCCAGGCCAAAGGATGTGTAGAGAGTGGCAGAAACCTAGTCTTACTGTGGAAAAACGGTTACCAAATGGTTTTGATTGTCACACAGGAAGTGAGGCATAATACAATTTTTTAGGGAGCCCTTGAGATTTTATCTCCTCCAAAAACTTTCTCCTGATTCATCCTGTCAGAATTGTAAGAGGGAAAATGCCCTGGCTGGGTAGCTCAGTTGATTAGAGGGTCACCCTGATACGCTGAGATTGTGGGTTCAATTCCCAGGCAGGGCGCGTACAAGCAGCAACCAATGAATGCATAAATAAGCGGGACAACAAATTGATGTTTTTCTCTCCCTTCCTCTAAAAGTTGGCCTCTTTAAAAAGAAAGAAGTGAAGAAGGAAAATGGGTATTTGGCAGAGGGCACACTGAATGAATGAGAGGATTAAAGCAAGCTAAGTTGGTGTGCAAGAGGGGGTGGGACCCTGGTTTGCTCTGGAGATGCTTGAGGGGTGGATGCAGAGACAAATCTAGCTGCCAGTGCATGACAATCCCAGTCGCAGCGCCTGGAGGAATCCCACAAAATGCCCACAATTTAGAGAATGCTATAAAGTGTCTTACGTGTTTGGTGGATCCTTGTTTCGCCTTTGACGTAGGATCAGTTTAGAAGTAACGGGGGCACGATGAACTAAGTCTGTCTTTGTGACCTGCAGGTTCTTCTGAGCACATCGTTGCTGGGGGCCCTGTGTCTGTTCTCGTCTGTCTGCATTGTATGCGCCGTTTCCACATTTACTCTCCCCATCGAGACCAAAGGTCGGGCCCTACAGGTAAGTGGTGCAGGACTCTCTGAAGTACTCTCAAGAACCACCTTTTGAACAAAGAGAGTGAACTTGGAGTACAGAAGTCCTTTTAATAAATAGGTAGCACATGATACTACCACGTGCTAACACTGAGGGTGTGTTCCAGTGAAAAGCTGCGCGCCCCTTTGAGCAGCGCTGACGTTAAGGTAACCAGTTAACCACTTCAAACCTCTGCTTCCTGTTAAAGTAACAGCTTGATCCAGGGACCACAGTGAACGATAGTTGTAGAGGTCTTAGCATTTTACCCTTCCCACTTTCCCACCTGGATTTAAACACTGCCGCAGAGGACTACAGGTGGCCTGAGGAGCCGAAACGGCTCCTTGTGTTGTCCTTAGGGTGACAGGGTGTTTACACAGTGGTCCAACTGCCTCCCCCTCGCACCACCTGCTCATGGGAAGAGCTGAGTCAAAAGCTTCAGGTGCACTAGTTGCCGCTCAAGACACCTGTTGACTCGGTTTCCCAACGCACACAAAAAGATGTGCCAAAGTACAAGTCTGCTCCCACGGGCAAGGCTGTAGAGGACAGGGCCTCCCCTCGCCCTCCCTGCGTCCTGACCAAAGTATAGGTGGCAGCACTGATGTTTTCCTGCCTTAAACACAAAGCTTGCTGCTGGAATGAAAGGCTGTGCGTGCGCACACGTACAAGCATAGGGAAAGCACGAACGGCTGGGCTTAGTCTTGAGTTGCTGCCCCTGAATGAGGCTGGTCCGTCCTGATGCCTCCCCGCTGCCTGCGCCTTGCCCTCCCCCCCACGTCCTAGCCATTGTGCACCACAGACATGTCAGGGTTTGTGTCGGTACAGATGTGTTTTGTTGTCTGTGAGTAGGTGTGAGGAAGGCACACACCACTCTTGATATTTTCTTCCTAGGTCCAAAATACGCTACCTCCACTTTTTAAAAACCCTAGCTTAGCTTTAAGGCAACAATATGCATTTTAATCCAAGACTAGGTAACCTGCCACATAATTCAGAATTTAGGGCTGTGGAAAGGTAACCCATTCACTGGATGCCTAAAGCCACAGACTGAAATCGATGATTCGTATTATTCCTTTTAATCTTATATATAAAGGAAGTAGCACATCCTTTACACAAACGAGGAGACTAAGGCAAGGTAAGTCAAGTAACTTGTGTAATGGAACACACCAGTTTGCAATAGGACTGGAATTTAAAACAAATTGCAAAATTAAGTGAGGCTAAACCTGAATATAAGTCTCCAAGCTTATTAAGAAGTAACACTGCCTGTAGCAGGAAACCAGGCCCGCCATCTCTGTGCTCTGTGGACTTCCAGCTGAAGTCATGTCCACTGAGAAAGGACCAGCCCCTCTTTGGCTGACTGGGACCCGATTTTAGCATTGGGGCGGAGTCACGATACATGTCTGTTCATAAACCTTTGTAATGTAACTCTGACATGCCAGCTTAATAAATAGGATTGGACACACAGAGCCACCAAGTGCCTATGTCTTTGGAAAAATCTTAAAAGGTGTGTGTGTGTTATCTCACAGTCTTGTGAACACTGAACATATGAGACTAGTGGCTGACACAATAAAATTAGAAATGCTTGAACATGCCAAAAAAAATTTAATTCCAACAGTTTGACTGGATAAACCAATGTGGTTAATAGTTGAATCATCCTAAAGTACAAATTAATTTTGATTAGCCCCATAAACTAAAAAATAAACTCCTGAATGCGATTTATAACCTGATTTTTTTTTCCCGAATGATTGCCTGTATTGCACTAGAATAACCGAATTATAAAGTGACCCATCGTCAAGTACACAAAGGTAAATTTTCCTTGTAAGTTTATTAAAGAGCCTTCTACTAGTAGTTTCTGGTGCCAGACAGCTGAATATGAACGGAGAAAAGACTTTTTTTATTAAATGTATTGATCTATTAAATAACTTTTTTTTCCCAGCAAATGAAATGAAGACCTGCAAACCTGTATCTACCAAAGAAGAATGCCTTTTATCTTCACAAAGAGCTGTGGTACATTCTTCAAAACCTGGTTTTATTTCTGTATGCTACTTGGCAACTAAGAAACTGATTATTAAAAAAAAAAGCACACAAGAATAAGGTGGGTTAATTGCATATTGATCTCTAAGAGCCAATATACAATAGAGCTTATATGGAATGTACTTTAAAATTGGAAAGGTATGTCTGTGGGAAGGTGGCTTCTCTTCCTTGACATCATGTCTCTCAATCTTCAGTAGGTAATTTTCAGACAAAACACACATTCTCCCATAAAGTCTACAGCAACTTAGACCGAGATTTTGTAGCTAAGACAAGAACTTGAGGTGGTGTCATTAAGGTTTTCAAATCAGCCATCACATTTACAATATAAATTAGCATATTTATTAAAATTGAGGCCTCTATATACAAGATTCATACTAATAAGCGTATTTCATGAATAAGCAGTTTTTATTAATAATTACCAAGAAGCTGGGAACTACCTAATTTTCCCCATACACTGTTTCTACTCTAATTTCATTAATTTACAGGGGAATCTTTGATTCCCATGATGTGATTAAAAAAAATATTAAGAATGCAGCAAGCTTGGCCCTGGTTGGGTAGCTCAGTTGGTTAGAGTATGTCCCGATTCGCCAAGGCTGTAGGTTCGATCCCGGGTCAGGGCACATACAAGAAACCACCCTGCATAAGGCATTGTGAATGCCTACGTAAGTGGAAAACAAATTGATGTCTCTTTCTAAAATCAATTTTTAAAAAAGCACAGCAAGCTTACCTACATCGTGTCACGTCTGTCTGCCCTCCGCTGACTGAGCTGCACGATCGCATCCTTAGGCACGCCTCATCCTACTAGGCGAGGCTCGCTGTGAAAGGGAAACCGGGGAGCCCCAGGCTGGGCTCACCTACTCCCCTTGCCCGCATTCGGCACTGGAAAACGACTCGCTGCAAACCCCCCGAAGTGTCCCGCACCAGAGAACTGTGTGGGTGAGAGTTTGCACCCCTGCTTCAGTAAGGCTGCAAACCATTCCTGTTTGAACCTCTGGTACAAGTGGCTTTAAGCAAGGAAGCCTTTTCTCTAAAGGGCCAGGCGGTAAACTTCAGGCTCTGTAAAATGACATATAAGGTTGCCTTTTCCCCTCCGTAAGACTTTAAAAATGTAAAAACACATTTTCAGCTGGCCATAGGTTGAATTTTGTTGAAATTTCTAGGCCCAAGATGAAGGCTGCCCCTGCCCAGGGCACCACATCAGCAAACCAAACTGCTCCGCGTGACCACAGACATGGTGTAACTAGCCGCCCAAACACCCAGCCAGCGCTGGGCGCTCTCTACTTTCTCGGTCCTCATTCTTTATGCGATAAAAGCGTCCTGCCTTCTGCCCCATGCTTCAGTCCATAGGACCCTTAGGACTGTAGACTGCCTGCTTCAGCAAGTGTTAAATAAAGCTTGTTTGTTTGAATCACTTCAATTGTCTTCTTTAATCATTTTAAACAGTTTTGGTGACAAGGATGGGAGCTGACTGCTAACGGCCTGCGGGACAGGACACACAGGCAAGGAGCCCGCTGAACCCTTTGAGTTCACTGTTCCTCCCGTCAAAACCGAGGGCCGTGGGTAAGTCACTCTTGGGCTTGAGCTCCGCCCCCTGGTGTGTAGCTCTCCAATCTAAACACTTTATTTTAAAATATATATTGCAGTTCCAGGACAGTTACATTGTGAGTACGCAATAAGTGGCAGCTGTTAGGGAGCTCAAAGCCGTGAGGTAAGTCCACAGCATAAACCAAACTGCAGAGAGATTTAGGGGAATAAATTAAGAAATCGAGATTGCTTTAACCAAAGGCAAAACAGAATCTAAGCAGGCATAAACCAGACAATTAAAAGCTCTCAGGGTGTTTGGAACTAGAAAGAAATCTCAGAAGCCAAAGCTGAAAACTTGGTGGGCACAGGTCAAACACCTGTAAGACGTCAGAGCAATCGCCACCTAAATCTACAACTTCCACACTAGGATAAGTCGGTCACAGAACAGACTAGATTGAAGTTAGTTCACCTGTCAACCTCAAGAAAAACACCACGCAATCCCCAACCTAGGAGCACATCCCACAAGGCTTAGCTAAGGAATTGGGATCCTCAAGTTTTAAAGAACTGAGTGTTCTACTTTCTGGCTTATCTGTTTATGTCTCAGAACTATGCTCCTAGAGGCAGTAGACACCTAGAAAAATGGCAAACTCTTATTAAAACAACCTAAAATTACAAATGGCCATGACGGAGAATGTTCCAGTTAGACACAATTATCTTCTTAAGAAGCACACGTGAAACTAAGGGCTCCCAAATCAACAACCAGAATGGAATGCCTATCTTAATTGGTATGCAGACGACTCCCCCAGCCTGAAAGCTTCAGAATTCCAAAATAGCCTCATTGAAAGACTCAATGCAAAAGCCTTAATGAAAAGGACACAAGTACTTAAAAACCAGAATGATGTGACTTCTCCAGTTCCCCTCTGCCCTCCTCTACCTGAGTACTCAGACTACAGAGTATTAACTCTGTCCGAACCACCTTTCTGCTCTGGAGAAACCACACAAAACCATAAACAAGAGCCCCAAGGCCGTCATCGGGACACCGGAGAAAAGAATGTCCTTGAAGGTTTTGTCAAATCCTTCACCTCTCCTATATCTAGGGCTCTTCCCAAGGTTGATGTGACTCCTTTAAACAGCCAAGGGGAGACCGAAAGGAAAATCTTGCCAAATTCTGGTTGATAACAGAGCTACACCTTCTACTTTAAACCCTACTCACTATGGAGCCTGCAAATGGGATCTGGGGAAAAGCAGCAGAGTCTGGTGCAAAGTGAGAATTCTTTCTTACCCATGTCAGTTCTCCCGGACTTCTGTAGTGCCTGATCAAGAAAGGAAATGTAAAACTTGAATGGATATTTAAAAAACTTGCAGAATATTTGTGGAAAAGGGATTTTCTGTATGGTCAAGCTGAGTAAGATTAAAATAGATTTTTTTTAAAAATGAGTTTTAATATCAAAAGTATACTGGTGCAAAGTTAATTTTTTTCCCTGTTAAGAGGACAAAATTTTCTTAGATTATTGATTTAATGTTAAGAAATTACAAATAAAGGGCTTTCCCTACCTTTTAAGTAACCTGCCTGGAAAGTAAAATATCTTACCAGAATTAGTTTAGTGGGTTCCATGTTGTCTTTATCAGTCTCTGAACCCCATCTTCTCAATAATGCAAGAACAGGCTTTTTGTAACAACTATTTAACTTACTGTATTTACTTCAGTCACATTGGACAAACAGGTATTTGACAAAATTCCCCCAAATAAAATTCTAGAATCTTTCTGATCTTCAACTGTTTTGAAAAGCACAGGGGAGTGAGGTGTGCTGACCCTTCTCTTCCCCTCTAGCATGCAGTTGAAAATCCACATATAACTTTGACCCCCCCCAAAACAACTAAGAGCCCACCCCCCTCTGCTGACCGGAAGCCTAACCAGTAACAGCTGACTTAACATGTCTTGTGTGTTTAGTGTAGTACACACTGTAGTATAATAATGTAAAAGCCAGGGAAAATACATTTACAGTACTCATTGAAAAAAATCTGTAAGTGGACTCATGCAGTTTAAACCTATGTTGTTCAAGGGTGAACTGTAAAAAGACAAATGTTAAACCAATTAAGCTTATTTGATATGTTAAATTATATCATAATATGATTTTATGATTGGATTATAATTTAGGAAGCAGTCAAGTAAGAAGTGATGTTTAACCTTTCTAGGTTATATTTGTATGGGTATACTAAGTGGTTCTAGAAACTAAAATTCCTAAAAACCTGGTATATTCTAGTATAATGCTATCAGTCATAATTCCAGTTATCTTAAAATGTTATATGTCAGAGAAATAACATTTCCTTGTCAATTCGATTACAGTCTTTTGTTATTTACAGAGTTAACTGTTTTACTCTGATATTTTGCGAAAGTGAGATTCATGGAAGAGACCCTACCCTACCGAGTATTCTTGATCACTGGCACTACTCCCAAATTTCAAGGTGTCAAACCTTGGGTATTTCATAGTTGAAGAAGGCTCCACCTGGCTTCTGGTACTATGTAAAAAATATAGAGACCTCAACTGACTGGGGAGAGAAGCACCCAACATCAAGGTAGGCTGCTTCCCCCCAAGACACAGGGTCAGGAAAGAGTTCTCCATTCCCTCTCTGATCATCCTTTCCTTAATTTTTACACCACGCAGATATTTGGCTCGCCTGTTAATCTTTTGCCTTCCCCTAGCCTGACAAGATAACGCCATTGTTCCCATATCTCAGGCCATTACAAAGCAGGGTAATTCAACAACCAACACACATTTTTCTGACTTCCAATGCCTATTTCTCTGGAACAAGTTTATGGAATACTTCTGGGGAAGCAGAGACACAGTTACACAAAATACAAAGAGGACAACTGGCTTAAAGAAATATCTTCCTCTTTGGGCCATTTCTGGACTTGATTCTAGTTTGTTTTGGGAGCCCTGGGGCAGGGCTACTCTCCAAACCATGGATAGTAATCATTATTGTCTACACAATACACTGTTTTCTCAAAAGTTTTAAATAGTGTGGGCAGCCAAAAGACCTCTTTCCAGCTGGAATGACAAAAGAGAACTGAAGAACATAACCATCAAACCATCAGTTATGTTCAAAATGTGCAAAATGGTAAGAAGGCTCTTGGCCCCTCTCTGAGAGACTGGCCACCTTTCCTCCCCAAGCAGATCATGTCTTGGTAGACTTATTCTCATCTGTGCGGCTGGGCAGGGGTGGGGGGGCCCTGTGGGTGGAGGGGCCCCCCCCCACACATCTGGCAGCCCTCCTCCCCAGTACAATAACAGCTCTCCAGCATTGAGGGAAAAGAAAACGTGAGAAGCATGAGAGACTGGGTGGAAGTCATGGCTGCTCAGAAACCCAGCCTTCCCTTCAGGAATAGCTTCCCAGGTTGGCCTGAGAGGTTCCCCATAAACTGGGGGACATCAGTCTGGACTCATTCTAGTCAGATTTGGAGGGGATTTCTCCAGGACAAGGTGGTGGAACTTTATCAATTCTGGTAGTAAGATATTAAGACGTGAAGTTTTTAAAAAATAGTGTCTGTTTATATAATTTAAATAATTCATTAACCTGACCTCTTTGTTGATAACATTCATTAACATGAATGAAGAACTTCTAGGTAAAATAAAAGCCACTTTATAAGTCTCATGTAACCCTAAGGTAGGTGCCAGTATCACCCCCACTTTACAGATGAGAAAACTATCAAAATTTCATTTCTAATGTCTAATCTTGGTAGAACAAAAAGAATAGACAATTTGCTACATTTTGTTAATGGCATATTTAGTTCTATAAGAATTAAAATATTCTTCACTTCATTCGAACGCCTAGTTCAATCCAACCAACAGTTCCCATTCAAAATGTTTCCTTACCATTGTCAGATGAGTGTATACAAGTGGTCTCCAACTGCAGGGGATCCCCTGACTCCCCAAGGACATTGGGCAGTGTCTGGAGACTTTTTTGGTTGTCACAGCCTGGGGTCAGGCGGGTGCTACTGGCATCTAGTGGATAGAGGCCAAGGATGCTGCCCAACATCCCAGAAGGAACGGACAGGAGAGTCCCGGAATGAAGAATTCCAGCCCCAAATGTGAACTCTGCCAAAGGTGAGACAGCCTAATTTATATGAAAAGTAAATCCATATTCATAGTATTTTACTGATTTTCTAGACAGGGTTATGAAACGATACTGAGAAATATCGGGATTCTTATAGACTACCAGATCAATAAAAAGGATAAGGAAAATACAGCCATGAAACCCAACTAAATGGGACACATACACTGCTGTCCCCGACAGGGGAGAGGACAGCAGTTTGACATCTGTCGGATCACACCCTCTCAGGAGTACAGGGGCCTCTTAGCTAAAGTGAGAGATGGTTGGCTCAGGTCTCAGCTCATCTCCAACTCAACACAAGAACATCATCAAATTTAGGTTTACTGAAGTTCACTCTGGAGCAAACAAATTAATGTCCAACACATAGTCATGTGCCACAGACTATAGGCTCGAAAGAAGAAACAAGAACAATCTCAGAAGCAATCTAAATATACATCTAAAGGAACTAGAAAAAGAACAATCAAGTCCAAAGTGAGTAGAAAAAAGGAAATAAAAAGATCAGATCAGAAATAAATGAAATAGGGTCTAAAAAGACAACAGAAAAAAAAAAATCAATGAAATTGATAAACCTTTAGCCAGATTCATCAAGGAAAAAAGAGGGCCCAAATAAATAAAATTAGAAATGAAAGAACTGACAACTCACAGAAATACAAAAGATAAGAAAATACTATGAACTGTATGCCAAGAAATTGGACAACATGGAAGAAATAAATTCCTAGACACACATTAAGTTTTCAAGGTAAGTTAGGAAAACCCAGAAAATCTAAACAAAATGATAACTATTAATTGAATCAAATCAGTAATCAAAAAACTCCCAACAAACAAAAGCCCTGGACCAGATGGCTTCACAGGTGAATCGTAACAAATATTCAAAGAAGAATCAATACTTATTCTTTTCAAAGTATTCCAAAAAATTGGAGAGAATGCTTCCAAACTCATTTTACAAGATTAGCATTTTGATAATGAAGCCATACAAAGACACTACAAAAAAAAACTATGG
The DNA here is from genome assembly GCA_039655065.1 of Glossophaga mutica. Lineage (NCBI taxonomy): Eukaryota > Metazoa > Chordata > Mammalia > Chiroptera > Phyllostomidae > Glossophaga > Glossophaga mutica. The sequence continues at coordinate 11,417,186 of CM077313.1, forward strand.
GCCAATATCCTTGGTGAACATAACAAAAATTCTTAAAACATTAACAAAATTCGGCAACACATTAAAAAGGTCAAATAGCATGATCAAATGGGATTTATTCCTGTAGTATAAGCCTGGTTCAACCCGCAAATCAATTAAAGTGATAAACCCCATAAATAAAATTAAGGATAAAAAAATCGTATCAAAAAAAGTAGAAAAAGCATGACAAAATTCAGCATCCAATGACGATTAAAAATTCTCAGCAAAATGGAAATAGATGACACATACCTCAATATAACAAAGGCCATGTATGACAATCCCACAGCTAACATCAGAGTCAATGGTGAAAAGCTAAAAGGGTTTTAAAATGAAAAACAAAACAAAGATGTGCACTTTTACCACTTTTATTCAGCACAGTATTGAAAATTTTAGCCACAGCAGTCAGATAAAAAAGAAAAGGCATCCAAGTTAGAAAGGAAGTTATACTTACTTGCCGGTGACATGATACTATATAGAGAGAACCCTAAAGATTCCACTGGAAACTATTAGAATAAATGAATTCAGTAAAGTAGAAGAATACAAAATTAATATCCAGAAATCAGCTGCATTTTTATACACCATTAACAAACTATCAGAGAAATTAAGAGAACAGTCCCATTTACATGGCATAAAAAATACCTATGACTAAATTTACTGGTAACAAAGGAGGAAGAGACCTGTAGTCAGAAAACTATAGGACACTGAGGAAAGAAAAATAAATGGAAGGACACACCATGAACAGGAACAATTAACATCATTAAAATGTCCATATGAACCAAAGTAATCTATAGATTCAATGCAATCCCTATCAAAATACCAATGGCATTTTTCATAGAACTAGAATAATCCTAAAATTTACATGGGAGAAAAAGATCCCAAATAGCTAAAACAAACTTGACCAAGAAAAACACAGTTTGCGGTATCATGATACCTGGTATCTAACTATACTACGAGGCAACCATAATAAAAACAGCACGGTACTGATGGTACCACAAGACATGGAGATCATGTGGGCTGTAACCTGTAGCCTACATGTCCTGCTACTGCAGCCCTACAGCCCAAGAGTGGGTGCCCTCCCTATACTGCCTACCAACCCCAATCTGCTTTCGGTGCAGAAATTCAGACACACATGCCTGGATGAGAACAGAAAATGGGACTAGAACAGTGGAATCAGCAATTTTGCAGGAAGCTACGGGAGATGTTGTTTACTGCAGTCTGTATAATGTTGGGACAAAATTGAACAAACTAGATTTTGGAAAGTGTGAAAGCTGTTAGTGAACTCTCTTCTCTTGTTTCAGAAGTAACTGAAACTGATGAGGTGCTGGTAGAAAATTCAGGACTTGTCAACAAATCTTGTTATGAAGAGAGTTGAGTGATCAAGATGACACTGAGTAACCTTTCATAGCTAGATGAACTAATGAGTGAAGGAGCATATGAGAAATGCATAAAATCTATTGAGGAGTGAAAATGGAACCACCCCCCAAATAAATGAGTATGAAGCAACTTAATCTAGCATAGTTATCTTAAAATAGTGGTGGACAGAAGATTGAAAATAGCAGCTATTAGCAAGACCAATGAAAAAAGAAACTACTTGCAACAATGCTTTTGGGAGAAAATGCCCCTTTCTAATGATTGCAGATAAACACAATATGTACCTTTCTCACAACACTCTACGACTTTTAAACTAGGCTATAGTTACAATATTCAGAATTCCTGACATAATCTGTAGTAAAAAATAGCAGCAAAATTCACAATTAAAAAAAATTGTTACCTCAAACTTTATGTAATACTGTAACTTGCTTACATCTATCTTCAGAATTGGGTCAGGATACTTAATGGTCTCTCCATTGGAAATAATTAGCAGTGGAGAAAAGTTTTTGTTACTTGCATGGTGTCAGATGATGAGCAGCACTATCTTGATTTTGCAATACACTGGGTTTGCTGGTGCTATTTTTATATGGTGATGCAACAGCCTTGCAGGAAAATAAACAGTTTGATAATGAAATATTCAACTTCATTTTAAAAAAGAAACTTAACACAGTACTTGCATAAAAACAGACACACAGATCAACACAGAATAGAGAGCCCAGAAATAAACCCATGCCTGTATGGTCAATTAATCTATGACAAAGAAGGCAATAACATACAAGGGGTTAAAGCCATTCTCTACCATAAATGATGTTGGGAAAACTGAACAGATACATGCAAAAAAAAAAAAAAAAAAAAAATCAGACCATTTTCCAGCACCATATACAAGAATAAACTCAAAAATGGATTAGAGTATCATGTGAGGTTTTATAAAACTAAAAGAAACATAGGCAGTAAACTCTTTAACATTGCCTTTAGTAATATTTGAGTAAGATTCCTCAACCAAGGGAAATAAAACTAAAGAAATGGGACTAAATCAAACTAGAAAGTTTTTGCACAGCAAAATAAGCCAACAAAAGGCTAAGACAACCAATTAAATGGAAGAAGATACCTGCCAATGATACATCCAGTAACGGGTTACCACACGAAATACCAGGTGGGACAAACGTTAAGTTTATCGTTGTGAGTACACAAAACAGTTCATTCTTGTGTTGTTAGTTATTACCGCACTATTTTCCATACAAACAACTGTAAACCTACTTTTGCCAAACCCTGTGTATAGGAACTCATACCAAAAATAATAATCAGAATAAAAAAACAGGCAGAGGACCCAATAGGCGTTTCTACAAAGAGGACATACAGATGGCCGGCCAAGAGACATATGAAAAGATGCTCCAGTTCACTAATCACCAGAGAAACACAAATTAAAACACAACGAAGTATCACCTTACATCTGTCAGAATGGCGATCATCAATAAATCAACAAATGTTGGTGAGAATGTGGAGAAATGGGAACCCTTGTGTGTTGTTGGTGGGAATGCAAATCGGTGCAGCCACTATGGAACACAGTACCCGGGTTTCTCAGAAAGTTAAAAATAGAACTACCACATGACCCAGCAATCCCACTTCTGGGTACTTACCCAAAGAAATCCAAAATACTAATTCAAACAGATACATGCATCTCTATATTCGTTAGAGCATTATTTACAATAGCCAAGATATGCAAGCAACCTAAGTGCCTATGGACAATTAGATAAAGATGTGGTGCATGTATACCATGGAACATCACTCAGCCATAAAAAAAGAATGAAGTTTCACCGTTTGCGACAACATGGATGGACCTAGAGGGTATTATGCTCAGTGAAATGAGTCGTACAGAGAAAGACAAATATTATATGATTTCATTTCTATGTGGAATCTAAAAAAACAAACTCATAGATAAGGAAAACAAATTCATAAAGAGGTTGGTGGAATAGGATTAAGAAATACAAACAGCCAGTTATAAAAAGTTATGGCGATGTACAGTATTAGAAATATAGTCAATAATACCAAAACAATATGGTGCCAGACAGGTACTGGACTTATTGGGGTTATCACTCCATAAGGTATATAAATGTCTGATCCCGATGTTATGCATCTGAAACTAATATTGTATGTCAAATGTAACTGAAAACTAATTTTTAAAAGAATCCCAAAGAGGACAGCAGCAATTTATAATTAAAACCAGTCTATCAATGACTAGAAATCAGTCAACCAATGCCAAACCTGATGCTTAAGCACCAATTTCAGGAACTCTCAATAGCTGGGCATATCCAGAATTATCGAACTTTGTGATACTGTCCAGCTCTGTCTAGCACCCAGGATTCCAACAAGACACTAAGTTAGTGTGTAGCGAACTCTAATCATGTAAATTTAATTGAACACTAAATTTGAGAAATCTGATAAATGTGTGTGTTATGCGTACCTTTCTACTACTAGTCATTAGTAGAAATGGAAGTAAACAAACCACCTATGATACCACTTACCTGTGAGTACATATGATACCACTTACCTGTGAGAACATTTTCATATTGGTCTCACAGCCTATGAAAAAAACTAAGACAATACTTGTTGAAGTATTGGAAACAGTAATAATATAACTGGTATCTCTGTACAAGCATATTGTAATTTATGTAATACAGGTTGATTTCTCAGAATAAAATAATTTTACATGTAGGGGGAATTTCTATAACTCTCTTTAAAGCAGTCTATAATAGCAAAAATTCCTTTCATAATTTGAATGCTAGCCTTTATTTTGGACATTTTGTATGTTGATCTTTGTTAACATATATATATATATATACCATCATTAGTAAATCCCCAATACAATCAGATTAGAGAGCCTGCATCATTGTCAAAGCGTGGCACCTGGCAGCCCACTAAGCTGTGGTTCTGGCCATCTTATTACCACTCCTCCTCTGTCCATCTTAAGAACATTTTCTTTGGGGACATGCTACTTATCAGGTCAGTACATTGCCATTCCAAGTGTGAAAAGTGCTTAACCTGGTTGATCCATATGTTGGGTTGACCAAAAAGCCCATTTAGTTTTTTCTGTAAAATAAAAGACACGTTTTTCATTTTCTCCAATAACTTTATTGACTTGGATATTTTGAGTATGTCGGCTCTCTCCCACCTGGCATAGTATTTATTGTTCTCAATTTATGTCTCGATTTGATCACTATCAACTTCAACTGGTCTACCTGACTTTGGAGCATCGTCCAGTGAGAAATCTCCAGCAGAAAACTTTGCAAATCCACTTTTGACACATTTGATCAGTCACAGCACCTTCTCCATACACTGTGCAAATCTTTTATTGTGTTTGTTTTACCTTTCTTGAAATAACAAAGAATATGCCAAACATGTTGCATATTTTCTTCCATCTTCAATATTAAAATGACCACACAAAAATTCACCAATTTTGGTAAGTCTTTTTTTTAAATGCATGCTGATAGGACAGCTGTCACAATACAAACTAACAAAATTGTTTTGAATGAACCTAAGGACAACTCAGCACTACTAGAGCCATCTTATGGAAAAAACCAAATGAACTATTTGGCCAACCCAATATTTTATCCTCTCCCCTAAAAAAACAACCAAAACTGGGCATCAGTCATTTTGCAATGGGAAGATTCCTGACTAAATTTTCTTTCACCTGGGGTTAAAGGCATTAGAGAATATGGGCAAAGAATTCATACTCACACGTATCCTGATACACGGCTGAGGGTTTCATGAACAGAAGGGGCCACTTGGCAGGCCGGACAAGCCCAGGGACCAAAAGCAACCACACAGGACGGTCTGATCATAAATTCCTAACTGGGCAGGTTGTGGCAGGTAGTCAGTCACATCCCAGGCTTGCACCTTCCTTAGCAAAGGTCTACCTGGACCTTAAGTGAGCCCTGCCCATTGTTCTTACGCATCTAGGATAACATACCTTTGAAATGTCAGGGTAATTTTCTTTTCCTGACCCCTTGAACGCACAACCACCCACTCTGGGCTACCACGTAACACTTCATGGTTATCTTCTTCCCTGAATACCATCTCTACATGCCATAAATGTTCATTATTAACTATCTTGTACCCACCAATGTAAAAAGGAAGCAAGTCTCCACTTTCCTTTTTAATCCAATCCTAGGAATTTCCACATTTTGCTTTCTCCTGCCTCATTAATTGACCACTGATAGATACTATGTAACTTTCCTTAACGTTTTCTCTCTTGACTCTAAATGTGTAAAATAAGCTGCAAAACTGTCACTCGCCAGAGCATTTTCTCAGTCTGTTGAGATCTTGCTTTAGGGCCTGTCCTCAAATCTTGGCTGAAATAAATTCTTATACAGTTTTCTACAGGTCTGGACATTCTTTCAATGACAACTTTGACAGACAAAATTTTGCTAAATGTTTAACTTCTAAAAGATTTTTTAAGGACTCAAACCAGGACTTACTCTATTTAAAACCTCATTTAAGAATCAAGTAAAAGGCTGTTCCCATTCCCATCAAATAAGATCTATTAAGTATCCAATAGTGAGTTTTTCAAAGTTACTTCCAAGAATCAAAACTTTCTAACCTTTAAGGTAATTAACAGACATAAACTTTCAAAGTGACTTGTAAAAGCCCCCAGATGTTGTACAATACCCTCCTCCCCCAACAGGTTCCATACAAGTAAAATTTTTTATGGCATCTTTTGTTCTCCTACTTTCAGGAGTTTGGATTCCTTTTTTTAGGGAGGAAAGGTGGAAATCAATGTCTGACGACATTTATCATTCCCTTTCTCCCTGTATGTAGTGAAATACATGTGTTAGAATCTTTAAAGTTTCCTATTATTTATGGACAAGTAGCTTATTCCTCTGTATCAGTTTTATAGAAGACAGCACACAGTAACGAAGGCAGATGCGAGCTACTTTAAATTCTACTAAATGACATGAGTGACTTTTCCATTAAAAATTCCTTGTTGTGGTAAAATATTCACAGGAAAAATCCATCGAAGCTAATTTTTATTAAAATCAAAGCACCAGTTGGCCCCCTAAAATTAAACAAACAGAAATTGTCTCATATGTCCTTCACAACAAGCAAAACCTTCATGGAGACAGAAATCTGTGATTGGATTGGCTAGCGTCATTCTCACTCAGGAGCATGAGCCAGCAACATGTGAATTATGACTTAGTAAATTCACACCCAGAATGAAGGGGCGATATGTTTGTAAAAAGACATCAACTATTAATTTACATGAGGTTATAAAGTACTTTAAAAATATGTACATGATTATTTAAAAGGAGGTGCTCTATTTCAATAAGAAATAAGGTACCTGAACTCATGGCCTTGTCCAGAAATCACCTGATTTCTCTCATTCAAAACAAATACAGATAAACAGAAAACGAGTATATCTTTAGTTTAAACCTAAATATTCTTTGTTCACATGAAGCAACTTATTTTTGGAATTCACATTATTTGTGGATCAGGGCTCAGCCAAGAGGACGACTTCCTCCTTTCAATGTCTAGTCCCTCTGTGAAACCCAGATTTAAACATTTAAACACTGCAATCATAGGACTTTGAAATACAAATTCATAAATGCAGCAATAATCTGTATACTTACCGTTTTGACTCGGGAATGAAACTTTGTGAAAGCATTCTTAAGCTATGTTTCAACTGCACTATTATGTGTAGTAAAATTTAGCGCTTCTTCTTTAGCTTGGAAAAGAAAGTCAAACTACCATAGCAAGAGGACATTTTCCTTTTAGCACTTTCCAATTTTCTACACTTCTGTTCAGAAAAGATAAGCAGGGCCTGTTAATTCAAAGGGCAAAATGATTGCATTGCCAGATGCTGATGTACAAATAAATATATTTTGAATTCAATATACTGTATCGCAGTCCATTTATACTTCTGCCAAAGCCATATAAGCCACTGACTGTGTACTTGGGTTTCCTTTTTTCTGGAAAGATCAGATGCTTGGCACCAGGGAAAGCTTTTGATGAACTGGAATTGAGTAAATCCTAGTTCCCACATACTCTGCTCATCCATAAACCCTGGCTAAAGGTGTGATCATGTCTAGTTATTGGGGGTCTTGCAGTTATGACTCTAGGTTCTTGGTTCTAAATCCAGAGGGAAATCTGGAGTTTTTGTTTGGAGATAAACACTGGAGTGTTAGGTCAAGGTTGCCTGAATTGCACTTAACTTTTGGGAGAAGGGGATATATATATATATATTGTTAGGATCATCTTACAGCTGTCTGTTAGAATCTAAGAACTATTTAGCTGGAATCTGCCTGAGCACATAGGTGCTTGTTAATAAGATCATAGGACTATAATCTTAAAGACTGTTAACTGAAGACTTTGTGGAGAGAAAACCACTTTCAAATACTGTTTTAAAAGATTAATATCACCCTGGCTGAGTAGCTCAGTTGGTTAGTGTCGTCCCTGTATACCAAGGTTGTGGGTTCAATCCCTGGTCAGGGCACATACAAGAGGCAACCAATGAATCCACAAATAAGTGGAACAACAAATCGATGTTTCTCTTTCTGTCTCTCTCCAAAATCAATTTTAAAAAAAGATTAATATGGCACTGAATATATCAGTGAAAGTTTTGGGGACATTAGGTAGAAATTCTGGCTTGAATGCTTTTAGAAAATTATGTATTTCTCTTTAGTACTACTTCCCTTCATGATCCTTCTCAAAATTTATCCGTGTTGCCCTGTTTTAACTCAGAAGACAAATATGGAAGAACGAACCGTCAGAAGAACAGTATTCTAAGATACCAAGGAACTTATTACTAAAAGCTCAACAGCTGGTGTGCTATAAATGCTGGAGCAAAATAAGACAACTCAATGGTATATGCACTGTTACCAAAATGTCTTCAGTCTTCAGAGAATAAATGTCAAGTACATATTCAAATGATACCACCATCACAACAGTCACCCTGAACACAAATATGAAAAAGTGACTATGACCCTTTTAACCAGTAATGTATAATTTACATACAGACAAGGCCTACATCTATACAGAAAGTGAGATGCTATTGCTAATAAGTTATTTTCTCATATTTTATCTTTAGCAATGTCTGAAAACCCAGTGAATCAGCCACAGAATATTTTCAGTTTGTCCATTTTAAGCAGTAATGCCATGTGGATGAAAAGCAAGTCCTCTAGCTTTAATTCATGGAAGATGGTACCATCCAAAGAGAACATTCTTTCAAGTCAGCCATATTTTTATTCTGTCAGCTTAAACAGAATAATTTCCTTAGCCAATTACTGTTTTAGAAAGGTTTACTCTGGCAAACTAAAAAAATTCATATGTAAATATTTTGTCGAACATTAGATTAGCAAACAGCACAGCAATTTTCTTAATCTAGTTTCCTTCTTTGACACTGAACAAGGATTAAACCAATGTCAGTTAAACTAGTGAGGTCTGGCCCATTAATATGTTTGCCCTTGGAAGACATCTTTTGTATCTCTATGAAAATAAAAATGAAATTTAGAATTGAGATCAAAGATTCAATGTGAAGGTCTAATTCTTAAAAATAGGAAATAGACGCTTCAGAAACAATTAAATTTTTACTGTAATTCCCTCCAACTGCCAGCTCCCAAATTCCACAATACATTTTCATTCCAAATTATAAAGACAGATGAAAACCACAAAAACCAGTCCCTTTCAGGGGAACATACATTTAATGCCCAATAGGGTATATTTTTAAAAAAAATCCTCACATCAAATACCGCACAGAGCTGTATTTCATATGTTGGGTGTTCCACTAAAAGCCAAACTGCAAACAATGAGTCTTGTTATAAAAGGACCACCTGCACAGTTCAAACGAACAGCAAAACCACACAGACATCCAGCAAAACCAAGTGTGTTCACTTACTTCCACAGTGGAAGAAGTTCAATTAAGATATGTATGAAAAATGGCCTTGGAAATCTGCTATACCAAACACCTCTATAGACAAGAAAAAAAAAAAATCAAACTTTTGTTTTCCTGCTTTTTCTTTAATACAGTTGCCATCTTACATGAGGTGCCTTCTCAATAGTATCTAATCTACTTATTCGTTGCACCAGTTGGCATCCTAGGATAGAACTCTTATTACCATCCATGTTCCTTAATTATGGCCTAACTGTCTTCACTATGTACTGTTCTTAAGGACACTACATCTAGCTCGTGGTTGGGCCATAATTAATGGGTAGTGGTATTTTTCTAAAAATGGATTAATGCACACATCCAAACCACATTAAAATTTCAACTTAAGAGTTCATACAAAATCTATTTCCTTTCTATAGTAGCTACAGTTCCAGATTACAGTTTTGAAATCCAGAAATGGAAACAATGTCTTTTTATTTTGTTGTTGATGCTTCTTTCTTCCTTTCTCCTTCCTTTTTTTTCCTTACTTTCTTAATAACAAGGTTAAAAAGAAGTGGGCTGTTAAGAAAATTAAAGTCTAGTAAACATCAAAAACTTACAGATCAGAGTGGTCACAAACTCTTCTTTATAGTGATGTTAAATTACTGACAAAATAATTTTTGAAAACAAAAATATCTAGAAACCAGCACACGCCAATGGTGCTGCTTATTTAAGCAACTGGCGTTCCTCTATGCTTTTGAGGCGTTTCTTCCGGGGCTGTACAAAGTCATCATCTGAGTCATCACTAAATTTATTATCTTCTGATTCATTTCTGAATTCAAGTTTAGGAAACCTTTTTTCTGGATAAAGGTTCTTTAGAAGTTCTTCAAAATAGCTTTCAAGTTTTATACCAGCATTGGCTACTTCTGAATCAGGCTGTTGGATAAAAATAAAAATATGAATTAAAAAACACCAGCATTTCAGTCACTAAAATTAGTAAATTTCTCACATTTTTGCTTTCAACTCGAGATTAGGAGTACCAGTGGATTGTTTTGGAAAAATGTTCATGCAATGTCACTGATATAAAGTAAATAATAGCCTGGGGCTGAGCAAAATATAGAGAAGGTCAGATAAAAGGTAAATAAAAGGCTTTGAATCATCTGGATTATTCTGTAAGGACGCTGGCAGTGGTAGGACTGGATTACCAAAGAGAGAGAAAAAAGATGCCATATTGTAAGCATTATGTAATAGGTATTTTTAGAACAAAGGAAATGTGGAACTCAGGAATGAGTAACGGACACCTAGAACAAACCATGAACGGAAGGCTCTAAATCTGGCAGATATTTAGATAAATTGACAGATAAGAAAATTTTAAAATTAGAACTATCTAGGCCACATCCTTAGTAGTTCAAGATCAACATTAAAAAGACTAAAGTATGGAAGTGCTATATTCCAAGAAATAAAGATGGGAATGAAAAAGAATTCTTCTAGGTAAGATAAAAATATTTTCTAAATCTTTAAGTTGTCAGCTATAATTTGCATTTCCACTTACCATATAATAAACCTTGGAATATAAATGTGGATAGTCATTCCCTGACACACTTGAACTCTTGGAAGTTTACACTAGTATAACTAATCTCCTTGTCTGTAGATAAGGTGTTTGGTTTCATATTGCTTTCAGTACTGCTATTAGTCTCCCCTTTCCCACCTCACCTCATTGAATTCAGCACAGTTTTGAAAGATCAATCTAAAATCAGCTACGAAGTCTTCAGGCTTTGCGTACATGAAATTATCTTCTTGTAGTCTTTTCTTGATAGTTGATAAGTCCATTGGATTTTTAATTATTTTGTAATAATCAGGCACCTTTCAAAATAAATGAGATACTATAATGCAAATAACTAAATTCTACCTGGTCCTAAATGAATTCTACAACTAGTAGCATAAAGTTCAGATTGCACTGTTTTGTTATTACTAAGGAAACTTATGCAGCAACTTTTACACGTGCCTACACTTTTTTCAAAAAATTTCACCAACTATTTTTAATTAAAAACATCACATTTTCCCTCCTAAACTTCCCTTTCTTCATTATTAAATAAAAAGCAATTAATAAAAACACCATTATTCCCAGTAGAATCTGACATGTTGCTGCTGCATGTGGTAGAGTGAACGGGGTTTGAACCTGGGTTTGAACCCCAGCTCTGCTAACTCAGTAGCACCCTCCTGGTAAAGTTCCTTACCTCACTGAACTTCACATATCAAACGGGAATACTCTGACCACCCACCCAGTTTTTGTAAACACTGAACGCGACGATGTATATTAAGAAAAAGGGGGCTATTTTTTGCTGCTACTGTTGTTATTAATACCAAATGTAACTATAAGCCAAGATCATAAAAAGCACCAAGTTCTTGGTGAAATTTTTCAGTGGAGAAAGTTTTTACTGGTTAGAACCCTCTTTTCTTTCACTTTTTTTTCACTCTGCCTCTTTTAGGCACAAAAGTTCCTTCCCCTAAAAGTATTTATTTCCTTTTCCCATCTCAACTTATCAAAACCTGGTCTCAAGAAAGAAGTTCATTGTTTATCAGCTGAATATATTTACTAAGCTCATTTTCTTTTCTAGCCTTGCATTAACTTTTTAAATTTTACCGAACTGTAGAGTACTAAATTTTTAAAGAAATTCTGGATATCAGAGAACAGAACATATTTGAGTAGTACTTTTAGCACTCTAAAATTATGCATTAAAGTCTTATTAAACTTGCAGTATGAACCTTTTTGAAGTCAATGGTGGACACTCATGCGCGCACACACACACAACTTCCTCTGTTAAAAGTCTACTTAACATTTGAAGTCTGGACACATAAAATTAAAATATGTACAGGGAATTCTGGGGGTCTTTATCTCAAATGGAAAGTTTCCCCTCAAGACTTTAGGAGATATACCTAAATCTCCTGAGAGAGACAACTGATGCAAATCATTACAGAGAATAATAGGTAAAATACGTGAGATGAGAAGTTAAGAATGTATGAGAAATGAATAGAAGTTTTGGGCCAATCTGTTAACAGTAAAATGTATTTCAGATCAAAGCTTTCGGTATGTATGAATAAGCTTTAAGAGTGAATCAGATACAAGAAACTAACGACTGAAAAATGGTACGGAAACTAGAATCTCATAAATCAAGTTTCAGAAAAATCATTCCATTGTGTAATGGAATAGTTTTTGTGTAAAAATGCACAAAATGACATTAATACTTACAGTTAGAGGAACTGGGTCTTGAAAAGCCAGGCTCATTTCATGGCAATAAAGAAATAAAAGTAGACGTTCACACTTCTAAGCAAAAAAATAAAATAAAATGAAGTCACAGCTTATTTTTTATTACAATGTCATGTGTCTCAAAGCACCTGAATACAAATTAAAACCAGATGAACACACGAGACGTAGTGATGCTTGGAATTTTTATTTCCTTCCCAATCACTTACTGAACTGTGCTATTTGTCAGTCCAGGGTTTCTGTGCTATGACAGCAGTCCTTGTAGTTACAGGAACAAAAGACAGTGTCACTAGAAACCGATTTGAAGCGCTTTAAAAATTAATTCCCAGTTATCTCTCCGATTTGTGTGCTGAACGATTAGTAGTCAGCAAAGGAAGAGACCCAAACACAGAGCCCTGTCCCGGTCTGCCCAGGCTTAAGGCCCTCTTGCTATCTCTCTGACGGCACGGTGCTCCTTCTCTGCTTACAGGTTCGCCCCGATAAGCACCTCGGTGCTGGCAGGGCACGGCTGGGCCCCTGTTGCAGGTCAACTTTCATACTCACTGTTCTACTTAATAATTGAGCTAAGGAGTTTCTCTGTTAATACAGAAATGTTGATTCAGTAGGTTTAAATGTTAATTACAGTTAATATTTTAGCTAGCTTTGAGGTGTAACCCTAGTACCACAGGGTGAAAGAATGGAATTATTTCCAGGAAAAGTAAATAGAAAAACCCATCTCTCAACAGATTCTGAAGAAGAAAACCTATCTGTAGTATAAATAAAACAAAACAGAAATTTACTAAAGACAGACTAAATTTAAGAGTCCAGGCCACATAAAGGAAACACATTCTACTTGTTCAAGTAAGGTATTTTAAGCTTCTACAAAATGCTACTACATACGCAAGTAGTACTGTGATTTTTTTAAACTAAAAAAGTTAGTCTGCTTTTCAGTATATTATTTAAGGTTCTTACATTTTTGTGGAAATAAATACTAAAGAAAAAAGAAGTTGGTATAAAATGACTGAATATCACTTCTTTGATGAAAAGCACACCCGAATTATAATAATGCATCTAACGACAAAACCCCTGCAAACAGTCTAGATTGGAAAGGCTAAAAACTTACCCTTTTATCTATTGGTGCTAATTTACCAAGGCCTTCAGTTTTCTTTTTTTCTGAATTGTGACTGGGAACATCACAATCATATTCAACTTCTGGTTTAGATAAGTCTCGGCAGAAAGTGCAAATCCACTCTCCACTGTGGGGGGATAAAGTCTTTGAGTTCTCAATGCATCGTTTTTCTCTATACCATATCCCTTGCCTGCCTCTTCCATGTCATCTATGATACACATTTATCTGGCATGAATTTTAATCACTGAGAATTTACCATATAACTACTACGTATATGGTGCCATGCTAAGAGAGCTGACCCATACAAATGTAATGCAGGGGCCTGAATGGTAAATATTAATCTAGCCAAGGAGGTAAGAAGTACATATATGAAATAAACACTTGAATAAACAGACACATTAATCTATGGCTTCTGTGATGCATAACTGGTGTTTTGCCCCAAATGATTCAAGAAAATAAAATGCTCTTAGCACTATTATTGCAACTTCATTTGAAATTAAATTTTACATAGTATAGCCTTTGAAGAACTGAGAGATGAACTCAATGGCCATCATCACGCAAAGGCGCTGTGAGAATTTGAGGTATCTGTAAACGTCAGTGCCTGCCAAGCAAGATGCGACTGTGGCAGTGGTGCAAAAGGACCGCTGATCTCCACGGCAACCCCTTGTAACGATTCAAAGTTCATTATTTCTCTTTTCCAAACAGACTAGGTTTTGGAGAGAAGCACAAGGAATTAATTGAAGGCAGGGTATGGGGAGGAAAGGTTTTATGTTATACTAGTTGTCAAAAGTTTTATTGCTATTATTGTTGACAGTGAAAGAATGTGGGAAAGGGAAGCAAGCAGTCTCTTACCTTGGGAAGTTTGCCAATGTGGGCACATGACAGGAAAGGTGGAATACTTTGGGACACTTCTCACAGCACAGGAGCTCCCCTCCGTTCTGACAAACTGCGCACCAGTCCTCATTGGGGTCATCCTCTTTCCTTGCTTCTCCGACGTGGAGGGGTGACTTCTGAGAGGCATCCAGCCACTCGGACTTCCCGTTGGAGGCGTTCTCCTGGTGAAGCCCAGGTTGATCTCCTGTGCTGTCAGGGGCATCTGACCTGAGCACAGACTCCTCAGAAGCAGAGCTCTGATTACTGTTTAAGAGCAGGGAGGTGAGTATGCTTCTTGGGTAGTTGGTCTGCAACGGAAGGGAGCAAATATACATGTTTTCTTAAAACTGGCATTCTCTGTTAGCACTACTGCAGTTTTAGACCAAAGACTGCTCTCTCGTGAGCACTGGTTACTTCAAAGGGGTCTGTGAACATGCGCAAGAACAGAATCGATTTACTGCTAACTATATTAGAGTCTCCAATGGTGCAGAAGACATGGACCTCTACTGAAAAACACCATTAAAACAGAATATCGTTAGTCAGGGGGTGTAAATGATAAAGGACAAGTCTTTGAATTTGTTGCTGGTTACAGAAATGGGAGAATAGGTGGGTAGTGCAAAAGTAAACCACATGAATTGTAAGTACATTTTAATGGAACTGTTAATTCAAATTATACCTAGATACAAAACAAGTCTCGTGTAGATTTTTAAAAAAATCATTCATAGAGACATTAATAACTTTAAGATGAATCAAAAGTTTATGTTTGAGCCTAGGATGGTGAAAATTGCAAACGACTAAGTCGTTCTCATGAGGAAGTCTCCGCCAGTGCTATAAAATGCTTCTCAGCGCCGTCCAACACTTTTCTGCCCTTCTACACATGCTCCGGCGGAGTCTCCCGTCCCCCTGCTACAGGGTGCGCCGGAGGGGCTGCTGGACTGGGGACCGCCCCTCTCTTTGCCTCCCTTCTGTGTCGGACCCCATTTCTGGGCTCTGATGTTTTCCTCTTTCTTGGTCTACTCCATTTTTGATGAATCATATTTTCAAATATCTCCCTGAGGCTAAGTACATGGAAATTAAATTTGTTGTGATATTGTGTGCATGTCTAAAAATGTTTATTTGATCTTTGCACAATTGTTGATTTTTTTACTTAATGTTCTGGTACTTGTTGGGTCCTTTCAGTTCAAATGCTCACGTCTTTCAGTTACATGAAGTTTCCTTATATTAATTCTGTGGCAATTACCTTCCATGTGTTTTACTCTGTTCTATTTCAAATACCCAACCTCCTCATTTGAACCTATGATTTTTCGAACTCTTCTCCATTTTCCATCTGTTTTTTGTTTTAATTTACTGAGAGACTTTCCTCAAGTATTTCAACTTGTAAGTCAACTATTCCCCTGCTTTAGAAAAGATTTTTTTTCTTCCTGTGAGCTATGTAAAAGTTTTTCTTCTCCTATCATCTGAAGAGAAATAGTACTGCAATCATTAATATAATTACATTTTGAGGCCTAGATTCTTCGTCTGATTCTTGTTTCACTATAACAACAGGAAAATCATAATTTTCAGGTGGTCCACTGTTTTCTTGTTTTATTCGGATTGGCTCCAACATGACCACTGGGACTTTGTGTGTAGAATCAGCTCCTGCTGGTTTGCTGGAAGAGCCAGAGCTTTAAGTATAAAAAAGAAAGGAAAAAAAAAAATCTAAGAATGCTACCTTAAGTATCTCAAAGTATAACAGCTTTCAGAATAATGCCACATCTTTACAACAATGGGGACTATGTTACATCATTAATAAATGATACATAACTTAAATGCAACTGTTATATACAAATTTTATTACATACAAAAAATGTTCTATACATCAACCTATCTAAACAGTTACACTATACATCTGAAGATACTTAAATAAATTAAATAGTGCCTGAATTAAAAGAAAACTGATTTCAATATTCTGAGGCTCTGAAATTGGGCAGCCAGAGTTAGTATCTTAGAACTAGCATCTCTTTTTAGGCTTTACCATTTCCTTCTCTAGTCAGTGACAAAGAGAACTCTAGGCTCATGTTAACAATTGATTGTCAAGCAGTGAGGAGACAATTAACTAGGGACATAATTTATTGATGTTCCAATATTGAAAAAAAAAAAAGTGATGGGACGAAAAGCTTTTACAGACAGCCACTGTTCTCGTGGGATCGAATCACAACTTTCTTCAGAAAATGCTGCTTCCATATGATGAAAAAATAGGAACTGGGTTCACTCTCCAGGAGAAATTTGCAAGCATAAGGAATACACAAGCAAAGCAGTAAATTAAAATAGAATTTCGACAAATACAAATTTATTTTAAAGCAAAATCAACATTTGGTCATTAGAGAATTGAGAGAACACTGAAGTTGTTAGTATGAAATCATTGTTTCTTTTCCCTTTGCTTTTGTGTGTCTTCCCATGTAGTTCGATGTGTTTTACCCTACTTCACTTTTCCTTGCTATATGATAAAAATAAAACATTTTATTTTCAACATATACACCAATATCTGTATCTTTAAAGATAAAACTATAATTTACCTAAACCATTAATTTATTAAATTAACAATATATAGTAATTATTAGATCATTTTAGTTTAAAAGTCAAAAATTAAAAAACATTGCTCCAAGTATACTGACTACCAAAGCATTTGAGCACTGGGGCAAAAGAAATTTAAAGAAAATCCAGGAAAGATTTTCTACCTAGAGAATAAAATAAAATCAGCTTACCTGCCTCGGCTCCCAACACTGGAGGCACTAGGTGAACGTATTGGCGGGTGCACACTAGTCATGGTAACAGGCCCTGAAGAGAAGGAAATCATCCACATTCACGAAATGAATTAACAATTATGTATGTAATTCATATTGAATGTGCTCACTTAGTACTACTTTGAAACTGGAACACATAATGAAAGCACATAAAACACTAAGTAGTTGCTCAACTCCTAGCACAGACCGAGTCCCCGTAGACTAGAAGGGCTGTTCGAAGTCAACACGATTGACATTTTGGGCCAGGTAATTCTTTGTTGTGGGCCAGGTAATTCTGTTTGCGCACTGTAGGATGTTTAGCAGCATCCCAGGCCCCCACCAGTTATTAGCACCTCTCCAAACTTCCCACCCAGGGGTGTAACAATCGAAAATGTTCCCAAACACTGACGAATGTCCCCTGCGTGACAGTAACCAGAATAGGATCTCAGTGAGGACACTAGTGCCAGCGAAAGCTACAGAACACAATAAAAAGTGGTAGGGGCTGATATACAAGCAGTCCAGGAAAGAAAGCCACACCGAAGCAAACACTCTGCGAGGCATGCACATAAGGTTCTTTGTCTAGTGCCTGGCAAGGAGTCAGCACTGAATAAAGGTTACCTTTAGTCATACTGCCAACATGGTTTCCGGAAGTGCTTTGTCTACGTGTACTCTCCGCAGCCACACATCAGAGTATCTCACGCATCACATTCTCATCATTTTACATCTTTGCTAATTCAATGGTTAGAAATTATATCTTGTTTTGATTTTTTCTTAATGACTACTAGTAGTGCGACTAAACACCTCCCGCCCCCACCCAACCGGCCCCATTTTACTGGCTATGGGTATTTTCTTTTTAGGGAATTATCTGCTTATGTCCTCCATACTTGCCTTATTTATTTGAATTTGTTACATAATTAAACAGCCTTTGCTCTATTTTGTCCATAATTTCCTTCCCATTTTTAAGTCTGTGTTTTGAATAACCATTTCCTTTTAAATTGTGTAATCTGCTTTGTTTTTGTGACTAGCGAATGACTTAAGAAAGTCTTCTCTTTCCTAATTTTGGTCCAAGACACCTATTTTGACACCGTTGCTGAGAGTAGTATTAGACTGCTTCCCTCTTGAAGGAAAGGAGTAGATATATTAAAAGTCCTTAAACACAAACACCAAGCAAACCACCAAAGGACTGACTGGCACTGATAAATTATGACCCCAGGCAAATCACATCCGGAAAGACACCACATCACAGGCAACTCAACTTGTCAAAAAGAGAAAAGCATAATACTAATTTCCTCCTGGGAGCATACAGTGCCTATAAATAATGTTGAAATTGAAATGTACAGAGGTTTAACCTTTGATTTCCATTTTGAAAGCACCATATATTAATTTTAAACAGGGCCAAATACTCAGACTCTTTTAAATCATCCAACAAAAAAGAAGAGGGAGAATTTTTTTTTTTAAAGTTATAACTTGAGAAAAAAACTAGAAACACACAAAATCCAAAGTAGCCCACTTTACCTGCAAGGCCTGGAGATGGCACTGACGAATTTGGTGACTGGACCGTTCTGTTTGAGGGTGGTCTTGGCTGGCCATGATCTACACTATTATCTTTCCTCGCAATATTGTCCAGCATAATCGTACTTGAACAGTCAATCTTATAAAAAAAGAAATTATCTCATGGTATCCAGACTTCACCAGTTGAAAGCTACTTTAAATTTATAAGAAAACTTTAATAGTTTCATTATCAAATAATAAAACATGCCAATATCATATTTGAGAAGTTTTGATGCATATTATCTCCATAAACAATCTTAAAAAACATTTTCACTTTTAATGTTCCATGTTAGTGAGTATACTGGGACACACTATTTCAGAAATCAAGAGCCAAGAGAAGGGAATATTGTGGGTCATATTCACACCCGTAAAAAATAAAGCAAAACCATTTTTAATACTTTATTTAAAAATAACAAAAAATAGCCAATTTTTTAAAAAAAAGCCTTGGTGGGAAAAGTAGCACAGTTTCACATTTTTGCAAATCTCTTTAGCATCTTGCTTAGTAACAGCCAGCTGGATTTATTATATCTGCTTCTGCACTAAATATGTTTTTGTTAAAGATTTATTTATTTTCGAGAGAGAGAGAGATGAAGGTGGGGAGAAAGAAAGGGAGAGAAACATCAATGTGTGGTTGGTTGCCTCTTGCACAGCACCCCCAACCAGGGACCTGGCTTGCAACCCAGGCATGCGCACTGACCAGGAATTGAACTGGCAACCTTTCAAGTTCACTGGCGGGCGCTTAACCCACTGTGCCACACCAGCCAGAGTACCAAATCTGTTTTGATGTGTAGTTTTGGTTGAAGAATACGAAGAAAATCTGGCCTTACACAGGGAGGACCTTGTGGAGCCTCTGAAAAGGTTGTAGAGACACCTGTGTCCTTGGCCCACACTCGAGAACTGAGGTTTCGGTATGCCCCAGATAAATGCAGCCAGTCCATACATAACACATTTCCAGAGCACAACATCACCTAAGTACGCTACCACTGTTTGGCAGGAAAAACTGATCACTCACAGATTCTTGCTTTAACGTAATAGATATACAAATAACACTTGTTTTCTAATTGATTGCCAGGTTAAAATAATAAATTTCTATTGAATAAGACTTTAATGCTTTAGATGCAGATATTTTTCATGTTCATAAAAACCATTTATTTCCCAAGAATATCTTTGTGATTAAAATCCAGTTCAATTCTCTAACATGGTTGCGGCCTTTCTCAACCAGGATTCTACAAGAGAATTAGGTCCCACATTCCTAGAGCACAGACCGTATATAACAAATTTACTTCTAGAATGGTGCTAGTTATGAACCATCCTTGGGAGGACTGAGAAAATAGCCACTCAAATCAGCTTCTTGTTCTGTGGTTCAAATGAGGAATCTTGTTGGAAAAGGCTGGTGAACAAAGAGTCACTAGGGCCTGAGGACTCTAGAGGAGAAGAGCAGGACAATTTAAATTTTCCGGGTCATCTTGGGCAAGTAAGGAAGCACGTGTGGTCACTTATGTTTAATGTTCAGTAGCAGTACCTTGGCGAATACTTTTCAGAGAATAAAAGAGTACTGAAGGCCCTGGCTTGTGTGGCTCAGTGGACTGAGTGCTGGCCTGGGAACCAAGGGGTTGCTGGTTCAACTCCCAGTCAGGGCACTGGGGAGTAGGAGGCGTGCGAGAGGCAACCACACTTCGATGTTTCTCTCCCTCTTTTCCCCCTTCCCTTCCCTCTCTAAAAATAAATAAATCTTAAAAAAAAAAAAAAAATGAGTACTGAAATGATTGTATTTGATAGATCTCAATGTAAGAAAAGTTATTTACACTGTAGAGCAATCCTAAAAGCTAAAGTAAAATAAGAATGGGACAAAAAGTTTTCCTATGTTTTACCTATGTATGAGAAATACATGTACTCTATCCATTTAAAGTATAAACAATTATTTAAAAAGTGAAGTAACTCTGGTAAGGTTAATGATGCCACTATTAGAAAACATTAGTTGATTCAGTAACTTGAAAAACTAAAATAAAGAAAAATTAAAAATTCTTTTACCATTTTACAAGACATTTCTTAAACGTTTTTAATGTTTGTGTGTATGATTATCTAACCTTGGAGGATAATAAAAAAGTAAAACAAGCATCGACTTATGTATGGAGATCTGTGCATAGGATATTGTATTTTCTGCCTTTAGAAAGATTTTTTTGAAAAGTCATACTAACAAAGCTGGAATTTAGAAGGTAAACGTATTTCATTTAAATATAAATCAGAGGTAGTTTCGCACTGGTACGACACAACAGAAAATGTTTTCATTCCTATCGTTAAACTTGTCGCCGTCTCTCCTGGTGTCTTCACTGCGAGCCTCCCTCTCCAAACTCACTCTCACGTCGCACACTCCAGCAGTTCAACTCTCCAGCACCTCTTTCCTATGTCCTCACTTCCCTGCTTTCCCAACTTAAGATTCCATAATGCAACACCATAATCATCCACTTCCAAACACCTTCAACTCCAGTGCCCTGAAGACATTCTGTAGTGTGGTCAAGCGTCTATAATCTTTTCATTTTTCCTGCTGCTGTAATATTTCTAAAGGATACAAATAACTTCTAAAATGCACACACAACCTATCATCCAACAAACACATGCTTTTCACCAAATTCAAGTTCACATAAAATTTTTGAAATAGATTGTCATAAATGTGTGTATACTTACATCTGGAAGAGAAGGAAGATTATAAGACCCTCCCACTGGTGAGCTCAAATCAATCATAGGCGAGCCGAAAGCCTTCCCGTCATATCCTGCCGCACTAGTAATGGTGGGACTGGAAGGAGTGGAGGACGTGCTGTTGGCAGTTGATGGGGGAGCCTGCCCGCTGCTGATCTGCCACTACGGTAGAAAACAGAAAGGCTGCCCATCAGCAGTCCTGCACCAGACAGAACAGGCCCACCTAATCCCTGTTCCAGACACAAAACAAAGTAGAAGACACATTCTGCTATTTGAATTCAGTTGTAATTTCAATGGAAAGAGGAGAGGACACAGGTATGCATAGTTATCATTAATCCTGCCCAAAAATATAAAGCACTGATTTTTACCGGAAGACAACAGTTAATCTATGAGGTCTGTCCAGAGAACGTCCAACCTCTGTTAGTATAGCAAGAATGGTTTGCACAACACTGATGTGACTTGGCAGCCGAGGAGAGTGCACTGGAATGCACATGCGTGAACAATGATGACTTCATTGTATGAGTCAGTGGGGGTGGTAGACTCTGTTGAGTAAGAATGTATACCATGTGGCTGTCACATTCAAAATGATTGAGTGAGTAGGGCAATGAATCTGCGTTAAATTTTGCGTTAAGCTTGAACATTCCTCTGTGGAAACTGTTCAGATGACTCAGAAGGCCGCAGCTGTGGGCATCTGGTGATTGGCACCTTCATCACGACAGTGCACCTGCTCATGCACCACCATCTCCTGCAGAGTTTTTTTGTGAAACATCAAGTCACTGAGGTGACTCAGTCCCCCTACAGCCTGGATTTGGCACCTGTGACTTCTGGCTTTCCCCAAAACTAAAATCACCTTTGAAAGGGAAGAGATTTCAGACCATTGATGAGATTCAGGAAAATACGACGGGGCAGCTGATGGTGACTGGGAGAACTGTGTGAGGTCCCAAGGTGCCTACTTTGAAGGGGACTGAGGCATCATTGTCCTGTGCACAGTGTTTTCTTGTATCTTTTTCAATAAATGCCTCTATTTTTCAAACCACATGGCTGTATAGTCATGTCTCACCATCTTTCTGGACAGACCTCACACATCAGAAAATTATAGTACCAACCTTGGAAAGCTTATATAGACTGGAAAAGAAATACAAACACATGTATAGCAACTTCAAGGTGAAGATGGAGGGATGAAAACATCCATTTTCTTCTGTCCTTATCTGATAAAATAATATAGCTAAAAGGAATTCTAAAAAAGCACTGACTCATAAAGAAAGAAACTATGAGCAGACAGAAAACACATTTTGGAAGCTAGAGACCAGATGGACAAATAGCAAATTACTTAATTTGACAAAGCTGAAACCGAAGCTGGCAGTGGGGAAAACAGAGAAGCAGAACCCTTAAGAGCCTGGGAATCAGAAGCATGAGAGATGAAGCTGGGGCTAAAACCACAATGACGTGCTGAGAGTCTGTTTAAGAAGTATTCCGTCTCATGTTCCTTTCCTACTACTCTACCTGTAGCTACTCCACGATAATAAGGACTCCCTCCACCTACACAGAAAAAGATTGGAAGTTTATTCTCCAAAACAGGTAAAAAAAATAGTGTCTTTGGACTAAAGGGCCCCCGGACTCAGTGGAGAGGAGAAATAATGCACAGGAAATGAAGGATCAGAAACCACACACACACACACACCCACACCCACCCACACACACACACACACACACACACAGAGAGAGAGAGAGAGATTGCTGAGCTTGCCTCCCACTCCGCTGATGGCTCTCTGCCTACCTTCTTCCCCCAGATGGCTTCAACTAGGAGCCACGCCCTGCATTTTAGACAGACGATGGAAAGATCCTTAGGGAACTGGATCAGTGTAAGAGGTAAAATCTAAAGATGGTGAGACTAGGAATTCTCCCAACAAACACTGATAGTAGCCTTAATACAAGAGTAAAACCTAGATCTTCAAACATTAGCCCAGACCCAAGCTTTCAGATTTTTTTCACTCATTTCTCATATACGAACAGGTAATTAATTAAACATCTACAAACAACCGAGGAAACTTTGCCGTTTATGTTAGAGGCTGAAATAAATATATTGACTAAGCTAATACTAGGAATACTTCAGTGTACAGGGATGAGCCACTTCAGTGTACAGGGGTGAGCCAGCTCATACACATGAGCTGTCTACGATCTATGTCAAAACCCCTCAAAAAAAAAATGAGGCCTGACTGATGGATGGATGAAGGGGTATATACATAGGAACTGTGTTACTATGGAGAAAGCAAATAAAGCCATTTGTACCCTATACAACTCTTTCAAATTGTTGTGTCGGAAAATTTGCATAATAAAATACTGGAGAAAAGAAAAGCAACTAAGAGTTATTTCAAGACTGTACAGGGGAAAAAGTTCCCAAACACAGTACCATTAATATATGGACTATATTATATGGAGTGATAGTGTCTGAAACATCCTAATTTATATGCTCCACTGAAAAAACTATGTAAAGAAACACGAATGTCATCTTTATTAATGTGAACATCCTAGCCACATCCCTGCCCAATGCCCTTCCTTTGGACCCACTTCCCTCTTTGCACCCTAGAATAATCAGTTACAGTTGATGTAGATCCTTCCAGTTTTTTCCGATGCATATGAGATTAAAACAAATACACATGAAAATGAGATAATACCTCACAAAAATTTGGTAGCATGTTTTTTCCCATATAATATATTTAGGAGATCATACATAGATTATTGCATTTTCTTAATAGCTAAAAAGTACTCCTACTATACAAATATACTATAATTAGTTAAAATAACCTACTGATTAAAACCAATTCTCCACTACATTTTCTCCTAGTTTGTTCATGTATTCATTCATGTTTAGATCTTTTTTAAATTTCATCCACTTTTTTATTATTTTTTATTTTTTTTAATCAGTATTTTTTAATTGTTGATATTGTACAGTTTTCTGTCTTTTACCCCGCCCCAGCCCACCACCCCAGCCCTCCCCACCTTCCTCCCATTTCCACCCCCCATAGTTTTTGTCCATGAGTCCTTTATACTTGTTGCTCTTCATGTTTAGATTTGTGATATAGGAGACATTCTTAGAGTGTATGCCTACCCATTACGAATAACAAATGGGGAAGAGGGGAAGAAAATTTGAGTGCATGGAATGTGCTAGGTGTTTTAATGCACATTAGCACTAAGTGCTGGTGCAACTTCACAAAGCACTTATTTTACAGTTGGGGAAAATGAGATTTAAAATAAACTTGCAAGGGTGAAAAAACTATGCAAGGGTAAAATAAACTTGCAAGGGTGAAATAATGGTGAAATAGAGATAGAGATGAATTTGACACGCATGCAGTGTGTGAACTTTTAAAATAAAATTTTCAAATCATTTGGTTGAAATGAATATCACAGTTATGGAAACAGTACCATGGTCTTTATTCAGTCCTGGCAAAAGAAACTGAAAGCGATCCCCAAGTCTTAAGCTGGAAGGACTGTTGACACAGTCCTTGGAGAAGACAAGGCATTGAGAGAACATTCACATTTTCAAAAATAATGTAATACCTAGAATATATTTTTAACTGAAGACATTAAGAATACAAATACTAAACCTTATCAGGTTTTTAAGTGTAATCGTAAGTAATAAACTTTATCAGATATGTATGCAGTCCATATTGAAACCAGCGTACTAACTTTGTTTCCGAGAAGTCTCTTTGAAACACTTCAAGATTAACATATTGTTCTCTTTTGCAGGAAGTAATCTGTATTTATTAGAATATTTCTGTCTTAGGAAATTTAACGCATTCTCCTAAAAGCTACATACATCAACTATTGCAAAAACTGATACCTATGACTCACTGATTATTCTGGGCTTTGACACATATAAAGTGGCTTGATTTCTTTTGTTAATTACAAAGCATCCAGATTCGCTTAGCTTTGTCTCTACAGGTCAGTCTGTAATAAATTTTGTAATTTACATTTTAAAAAAATCTTGCAAGACTACCAATCAAAATGGAGACATAGCCAAATGCGCTTCCCCTCCTTGTGCAACGACAAAAAGAATTACAACTAGACCTCTAAACAAATAACACCCAGAACCGTTGGAAAACCAAGCTGTACGGAAGCCTGACAACCACGGATTTAAAGAAGCCACATTCATCCAGACGGGTAGGAGAGGCGGAGACGTGGTGTGGCACGGAGAGG
This sequence comes from Glossophaga mutica, assembly GCA_039655065.1. Lineage (NCBI taxonomy): Eukaryota > Metazoa > Chordata > Mammalia > Chiroptera > Phyllostomidae > Glossophaga > Glossophaga mutica. Next base: position 11,442,886 of record CM077313.1, read on the forward strand.
CAGTGGTGGAGGAACAGGTGGTTCTACATTCAGTGTGGTGGATGAAATCGGGAGGGATACCTTGGGATCAAGTGATCCCAGCCTCAAACCAGAGCGCACAGCCCAGGGTTCTAGCACCAGGAAGATGAATCCCCATAACTCTGGCTGTAAAAACCAGTGATGGTTGGGGTGGTGGAAGAAAACACCGGATTTTCAGGAGACTTAAAGGGTCTGCACAGACTTAGAATGTACGTAGACCCAGCCCCTCTGGGATTCAGCACCAGGGCCACAGCAGGAAGGACACCAGTCACACACGGGGAGTAATGAAGTGACTGGAAACAGGGCGAGTTCGGGCAAACCTCCAGAAGCCAGGCAGCAGCACTGCCCCCTCTCTGAGCTCTCCCCTCACACAGAGCCACAAAGCAGTGGAGCAGGTTGCCCGCCCTGGCGATCACCTAAGGCTCTACCCCAAACAATTTACGGGTGCCTTTTCTACAATAGGCCACACTGCTAAGAAAGGGATTCAAAGCAGCTCTACCTAATACACAAAAAACAAACACGGGGAGGCTGCCAAATTGAGGAGACAAAGAAATATGACCCAAATGAAAGAACAGAACAAAAATCACCAGAAAAGTAACTAAATGGAACAAAGTTAGCCAACATATCAGATGCAGAGTTCAAAACACTGGTGATCAGGATGCTCCAAGAACTCACTGAGTACAATAACAACATAAAGACCCAGGAAGATATGAAGTTTACACTAAGTGAAATAAATAAAAATCTATAAGGAACCAACAGTGGAAGGGATGAAGACAGGACTCAAATCAATGAGTTGGATCATAAGGAAGAAATAAACATTCAACCACAACGGCAAGAAGGAAAAAGAATTTTAAAAAATGAGGATAGTATTAGGTGCCTCTGGGACATCTCCAAATGTACCGACATCTGAATCATAGGGATGCCAGAAGGAGAAGAGGAAGAGCAATATAAATTGAAAACTTATTTGAAAAAATAATGAAAAAAATACCCTTAATTTGGTGAAGGAAATAGACATGCAAGTCCAAAAAGCACAGAGAGACCCAAACAAGTTAGACCCAAAGAGGAGCACACCAACATATACCATAATTAAAATGCCAAAGGTTAAAGATAAAGAATTTTAAAAGCAGCAAGAGAAAAGATGAGAGTTACCTACAAAAGAGTTCCCATAAGACTGTCAGCTGATTTCTCAAAAGAAACCTTGCAGGCAAGAAGTGACAGTCAAGAAGTATTCAAAGTGATGAAAAACAAGGACCTACAACCTAGACTATTCCATCTGGCAAAGCTATCTATCACTCAGAATTGAAGGTCAGATAAAGTGCTTTCCAGACAAGGTAAAGCTAAAGGAGTTCATCATCACCAAGCCATTATTACATGAAATGGTAAAGGTACTTATTTAAGAAAAAGAAGATCAAAACTATGAACATTAAAATGGCAACAAATTCACAACTATCAACAACTGAATCTAACCCCCCCCCCAAAAAAAAACACAAAAAAACTAAGCAAACAACCTGAACAGGAAGAGAATCATAGACTTGGAGATCATTTGGAGGGTTATCAGCTGGGATGGGGAGAGGGGAGAATGGGGTAAAAGGTGCAAGGACTAAGCATAAATGGTAGGTACAAAATAGACAGGGAGATGTTAAGAACAGTATAGGAAATGGAGAAGCCAAAAAACTTATATGCACAACCCATGGTTATGAACTAAAGTAGGGGAATTGCTAGAGGGAATGGGGGTACCAGGTGGAAGGGGGATACCAGGTGGAAGGGGGGAAAATTGGGACAACTGTAATAGCATAATCAATAAAATATATTCTAAAAAATAGGAAAAATTTTTACAAAGCTTACTTTCTCTTCATAACTGTTACTTTATCCATACATTCAATGTAATTTCAAGGTACAGAGAAGCAGAATAAACAACAGGTAAATAAGAACATATATACCTGTTTTATGGCTTGTTGAGCCAAGAAAGCCATCTGTAGGGGGTTGGGCTTTATTGCTTGTCGTGGGATAGTTGGGGTTGGTGGATATCTCAGCTGTTGAGGATGAGGAGGAAGAACTGGTCCATTGGGTTTGGGATTGTGATTTTGAAAGTTTATCAAACGTGGAGGGGGTTGCTGAAAAAAATAAATAAATCAATTCAGTGACAATCATCTCCTGAAACACTGTTTTTTAACTTTTACAAAAAGACAACAACTCTGCCACAAATGAATCATTTATTAACATAACAAATGTACAGGGGAAGGAGGCAGCGTTCCAGAATATGCAGAAGAAATTCAAAGAAAAGGACTTTTATTAAGAGCTTTGGTAGAGGGGGTTCCAGTTGTAAGTAGGTTATACCAAAATTGGGCCCAGGCCCATGGGGAAGGCAGGGGAAACTTGTCTGGTCCTTGATGATTAATTAATATTGTGCGAAGAACTGCCTTCTTCAAACCACCTAAACAACGTGGTGGTAAAATAATAACTGCCAACGCTCACTAGCAGTCATCACATGCCAGGCACTGCTTTACATTCTTTACACGCATTAACTCATTTAACCCTCACCACAGTCCTGGGGGTATGGAGAATTTAAGTGCCCTGTCGAAGATTAGCGAAGACAGTAAGGGACAGAGCTGGGACCTGAACTCAAGTACTCTGGCTCCAAGGGATGCACTCTCAACCAGTAAGTCATTAATAATAAAAACAGGTGACATTAAATAACATTTAAAAATAAATGAGTTTTAGCTCTCACTGAGATTAAACTCTGTGCCAGGCATTGTGATCAGCATGCTGTACGTGTTACCTTATTATTACCCGCTCTCATTTTACAAATTAGGACACTAAACACTGGGAAGCTTAGACAACCAGAAAAAAAGCCACACAGCTAGTAAAAGGCAGCACGAAGGCTTCTCTCCAAATCTAGTGTGCCGAATGATCACCAACGCGTGTGCTAGTAGTGTTTAGCTGGGGTTAAGTGACTAATTACAGCTTAGAGGGTGAGTTTCCGTGAAGGAAAACAGATTTGAAAGGAAACCCTTCAAGGGCAACTTTGGTTGGTTACAGGATAGGGAAAGCGCTGGGAAGGCAACCTTATTTTGTTCATAAATGCTAGCCCTGTAAATTGAGACCAGTGTTCTAGAAAAAGGTAACCTTATATGTGAGTCTCATCTTGACTACCCAATTCTCTTTATGTCTGGCAACGTAGTTTCAGGCTATCCTGTTTATTTTTATGATCGGCACTTCTCAGGGAGGGAACTATTAACACTCCCACACTCACAAGGGGACAATAAATGTGGAATTTATCAAGTTGTAGCAGCAAGGCCTTAAACTTCAACACTGTGAAGGCAGACAGCTATAAAGTGTACAGCTCTGTCTTCTTTTCCTCACCCATTTTTGGAATTTACTTTCCTTTATTGGATAACATTGTTTCTTTCTCCCCTCTCTTACAAATTAGTTAGCACTGGGTTCAGCCTCAGTAACCTTCAAGAGTAGCCAAGTAATTATAGAACGAGTGAAAAATATATTTAAATATTGCTTCAAGACCAAGGAAAATTTTGTGGGAGAAGAATACAAAAAATATTAAAGAAAAATAGAGAAAATGTCAAAACTTTACAGAAGTAAAATGCCTGAATCAGTAACAATTGTTTTTGATTCTTCTACTAAAGTTTTGTGATTTGAAGGGATTTATATCATACAAACACGAACAGAAAATAGTTGGGGAATTATAGACAAATAGGACTCCCGGCCAAGATGGAGGTGTAGGTGGACACACTGTGCCTCCTCCCACAACCAAAATTAAGGACAACAAATATTTAGAAACAAGAAAACAACCAGAACTGATAGAAAATTGAACTGTATGGAAGTCCAACAACCATTCATCCAGACCGATGCCCTTGTCATGATGAGGAACTTTTCTATCCCTAGCTGGGTAAGTGTTCTTTGTTATGAAATGGTGTTAAATTTTGTCAAGTACATTTTTTGTATCTATAAAAAAAAAAAAGAAAAAAAATAGTTGGGGAATTATAGTGAGAAACTTCTAAGTTTATTTATAATTATTTAAAAAGTGGAAAAGCATCCAAAATAATCATTAAGGGAGAATAGAGGTAGTCGTAGAAGCTTCTGCTACCCTACTATCATACCCTCACCCAGATTCATACTGATTCCATCAGGAAGAGACACCTGATGCCCCAGTAATGAACTCTGCGAGAGTGTGGGAACGGAGGCTGACCCTGTGGTCTCATGAGATGTGAGGTGATTTTTTTTTTGCCTCTCCTAAACTATTATCGTTGATTGAGTTCATTTCTAACAACCCTGTGACAGAGGAAGCAACTTGAAAGAATAAGATTAGGAACTAGTTATGAGCATAAAAATATATAAAAATCAGTGTTATTTTAATTAAATGGAGTCAATTAATTTGCAAGATACAGCAGGAAAAAGGAAGGAACAGTGACTGACAGACATATCATCATTATACTCATCTGCATTCTAAGTACCTTCATTATTGCAGGTTTTGATTTCATTCTAGGTCAGTAGCTCCCAACTGTGTGAAACCATGAAGGATAGCAGATGTTCCCTAACAACCATTCACTGTTTAGAGAAATTAATGTGTGTCACTCTGCGTGTAAGTGTGTGTGTGTGTGTGTGTGTGTGTGTGTGTATGCAAAAGTATTTCCACAGCAGCAAATCTGGCTCAGGACTGAGAAAACACTGCTGTGAGTTACGTATAAATAAATAACGTGACGGTGCTAACGAACTTAGCTCTGTCCCCTGGAGTATGAGAGAGCACACTGCACACTGCTAAATAAACAGATGCACATCTGTCAGGTTTGTACCGCTCAGTCAAGTAACTACGTACGCAACTTTCTTATTAGCCGGCTCTTTAACCGTGCCGAGTACATGGTTAATCTTCAGAGGAAGAAGAAACGGGGAACTATCAGGTAAGTGATTTTGAGAAGCAATCCTTTAAATTTCCCTGACAGATGTAGAATGCAGTTTGAACATATCTACACAGCACACAAACACCTGCTTATGGACAGGTGATTTTCCCACACATACGGGCAAATAAACTGGTAGAAAACTAAGAATGTAGGGAAGCAGGGCAGTATAAAAATGTACAGAAGAGTGCAAACTGATAAGTGGAAAATGTACGAGTGAGTGGCAGAGCAGCTAGAAATGAAAGCTAAGAGTGTGAAAGAAGGTTCAGGAGTCACTCAGAGTCAAGAGAAAAAGAACAGTGAGTGGATGGTGAGGTGATGACCAAAAGATGCAAAAATTACTTTATTTCTAAGTGAGAAAAATAGGTTGTATAAAAGAAACTGTACATTATATAGATTACATAGCGGTAAATCCTAGAGAGAAAAAATAAGATCAAAAGCCAATTTGAGATACACATACTAGAGGCTCAGAGGTCACTTCTGTTTTGTCACTATTTATACAAGTGACTACGGGAATGTAACCAAGTCAGCTATTAACTGCCTCAGTTCCTCACTTCCTACTGAAAAGGCAATTTACCCTATTTCAGGTTAATAAACTATTAAGTAAAAATAACTTTACCACCTCTCAGACACTTAAAATAAATATTACTCATGCAAATTCTTAGCACTAGGCACTCTGCAAGTACTTGTTTTCTCCTCTTCACATTTCACAATTTTCGTTTTTGGCAGTCATTGCGGTCTGTCTGCAATACATCACTGCAGTGTGCAGAGGTAGAAACAAAATTACTCATCAATTTTCTTAACGAAATTTCAACTTCGCCAGTTTCACTCCTGGTATCTAAAGTGTACAATTTTTTTCCCCCGTGGAACCCTCATGAAAGACCTCCTAAATTGCCTGTTATTTACTTCCTGTAAAACCCTGGGTTAAAACAAAGTTTGAGAGGAATAATCAATTGGTTATACTAATATTCCCCTGGATTTGACATGCCTTCCTAATCAAATTACTAGAAAGCATAACCTCAAATACATCACCTCAGGCCTTCAAAGAAGCAGTTTAACAAAATAAGGATTGAAATATGCCCACAACTTTTATTCAGGGTTAAAGTAAGAGTCTTATGAAGCCAACTTCTATGTTTTGTAAAATGGCTACAAAAATACTATTATGCCATTTAATTACTTTTTCATAAAGACCCACATTCTATCTTCTCAGCGCTAGTAAAATGTTTCTCTTCTAATTAACTGGCATACTTCCTTCTTATCAAATAATGTAGATATTATTTCCACTTCTCTCTGCGTAGGATGGCAAAAAGTTCTGAGATAAGTCTTATTCTCAAACACTCTTATTAAAACCCATTCCATTTGATTTGTGTCATTTAATATAAGTCAATTCAAATCCTTCTGAGAACTAGGAAGAATATAAATTCATAAGCAAATGTAACTAAAAATAACAGGTAATTTGCATGAATTACACTTTGTATTCTTTACTAAACCTTTATTAAATCCAAGTAGGCCCACATCTCAACTGAGCAGGATGGATAAAATATTTAATAAAGTATATAAATATTTTATCTTAAAATTGGATTAAAAGTAAATAATATATCGTATTAGTAAAAATAAAGATGGTTCACGGAATATTTGCTCAGAAATAAAGTCTGAAAACGGTATTTCCTAATGAACCACATCTCCGCCCGTTTCTATTCCATTTTGCCCTAGTTTCTAAGACACAGTGTGGTTTTCTAAACACTGCGTCCTCACATTGTTTATAATACTAAGTCAATGAAGAGCAGATGAAAATAGATGTACCAGCTAAATAAACCACCAATTCTTTTTTTGAGAAGGGCTAAAAATCTAGGAGTTAAATCAGGGATTCTCAGTGCAATACATTTTCATAAATTCATATATTTAAATCACGGATGACGGATGTCTTGGTTCTTTTAAGAGCTGAATACAATTGTACTATAATTATCCAAGTTAGGATAGGCCTGCTTCCAAATTTACCTGATGAGAGATGGAAGGTTGCTGGATGGGCCCCTGCATTCTAGGGTTTGGTAAACCCACAGGTGCTGGCCTCCGTTGCACCTGCTGCCTCTGAGCCATTACCTGCTGCTGCATATGCTGGAGTCGTAACTGAGCTAGGCTGATCTGGGTTGGAAACTTGGATAACTGGTTTGAAGATAAACCACCTTGTGGCTGTGAATTCTGTTCCACCACAGGATTCTGCTTAGGCATTTGTGGTTGACTCTCTTTATCTTCGATTACTAAAGAACCTAATTAAAGAGAAAAGGTTAAGTTCTAAAGCTTTTCTGATAGTGAAATACCACATTTTGTAAGGCTGTAGTCTTGGTGAACTTCCAAAGTGCCAAGGAATTTTTCAATCTCCAGAAACCTTTACACTTTTAAAAACAGAATGCCCCGAAGAGCTTTTTGTTAATGGAGGTTCTATCAAAATTTACCATACTAGAAACTAAAAATAAGAATTAAAAAAAATTTTACTAATTCACTTAAAAGTAATAAACCCATAACAGCATACTTTTATGAAAAATAACTTCCCACAAAAACTTAGTGAAGAGTGACATTGTTTTATATTTTGGAAAATCTCTTTAAATGTCTAACTTAATAGCTGAACTCTCATGTCCATTTCTCCATCATCTGTCCTAATATTTAGGTTGAAATATATGAAGAAAATTCAGCCACAAAGAGAGATGTAGTCAGAAAAGGGAGGTCTCTTTGGTTCCCTAAAGGAGCCTTAGACTGTATTTTGAGAACCACTGCAGTATATTAAAACAAAACAAGCAAACCTGACAATGGTTCTAAAAACAGTCCCACTAAGTATTTCTAATTTTTTAGTGTCAATAATTTGTAATCCGCCCTGGCTGGTGTAGCTCAGTGGATTGAGCGCGGGCCTGCGAACCAGAGGATCGCGGTTCGATTCCCAGTCAGGGCACATGCCTGGGTTGTGGGCCAGTTCCCGGCAGGGGACACACGAGAGGCAACCGTACATTGATATTTCTCTCCCTCTCCTTCACTCCTACCCTTCCCCTCTAAAAAGATAAATAAATAATAAATTAAAAAAAAAAAGAATGTATCTTTAAAATAATAATAATAATAATAATAATTTGTAATCCCTCAAGTTCCTTACACCTTCACAGTGCATACTATGTCAGTTCTCTGACAGAGAATACTTTGAGTGGCTTACAGCTATGGTTATAGAGTTTAAAGGTTTTAGAGTTTAAAAGCCTCTAATAGGTCTGATCCAAGCATAAGGCAAATCTTAATATTTTTGATAGTAGAGACTCAATTAAATGTTTTAAATTTACAAAGTATAGGCATCCTAAAAAAATATGGTTATTATCCACTAAATACTTACTGTGTTAGGCACTGTGACAGTAGGTCATGTATATTCCTGTTAAATTCCTTTTTACAGATAAGGGATCTAAGGTTCAGAGAGACTGAACAACTTACCCAAATCACCAAAACATTAACTGAATATTCATACCAATATTTTCCCCTTGCACTATGAAGCATACTTCTCAGAAGCCATGGGTAAGTAAGCTTGGGAAACTTGTCTCCTTGGAAGATTTAAAATGTAAATCTCACTGTAAATGACAATTTACGGAACTATAAACAACAGGTTTGAGAAGTCCTACAGTGAAGGTTATTATTTAACTTTATTATATAAAGCTTTCACAAACTCTTCACAAACTGGATCTGTTTTTGTTTTTGCTGATGCTGACTTACCTGAAACCGTATCCATTTATGTGTATACAGTTACACATATATTTTTAATTTTACCTATGCCTGCATCTGTACTGTAAGTGATATGCTTATTAGTAGATACATGTCCACACAGATGACTCCCTGTATGGACATATAACTTGTGATAGGTTCTCTGTAGAGTTGAACATGGTCTGGTAGGATGGGAAGGGGTTAAAAGACAGGCGCTTAGACACATGCCTAGTGTTAATTAAGATGCTTCTTTTTAGTACTATAGGTGAGAGAGTGTGTGATTCCAGGTGCTTCCTATGAATCAATAAACATATGGCTGTGTGTACTTCTAAACTGAACTGCGGGGGTCACCTTACCATTTTTTCTTTAAAGGGTCACCCTATCACCATTCTTTTTGTTCTTCCCTTGTATGGATGAACTTTGTGTAAGCCTAGTTCCTCCTTTCCTGGCGTGTTCTGAGAGTACTGGCTCTTTTTCCTGCCCTTCCTTCCTTTCCTATCCAGAATCTAGCTTACAGAATGAGAGAGCAACCACCTTTGATAATTTTGAAACAAAGTTAATGAGCCCAAACGCTGCCATCGAGGATATCTGCAGATGATGAAGAATATTTAGGGAATTCTTAAATATGTTTCTATAAGTTCCCTGCGTGAAAGAAAGGAGGCAAGGAAGTCAAGACTTTTTCTTCTAGCAAATAATGTAACCAGAAAGCTAAAGTAACAACTTCCTACTGAACTACCAGCAAGGATGTCTGAGCTCCTAATGTTCCTTTCTGATAAAATTCACTGCACTCCAGTATTTGAAATTTGGGCACTTTTCTGTATCCATTTTTGGTTATACTTCCATTATGAAATTGAAATATATATAGTTACTACATAAAAAGGCAAAAGAAAAAAATAAAAAGTTTCTCCTAGCAAGATAAAGCAAATAAAACAATATTAGATGTTTGATGACTGGGTTTAAAGAGTAAGTAAGCCAGTAATAGTATGAGAAATACTATTGTATTAGAAAATATTCTAAATATCAAAAATCCTATATGAGATACAAGAATTTTATCAACCCATTCTGATAAAAAGTTCAAGTAAAGATTCTATGAAAAACAGAATTCCTTAGTTCTGAGTCAACAGAGGATGTTCATATCATCCATATATTTACATGTGTTTATATGTATGCATGTGGCACATATATACACATACTATTAAAATACCAGTGAAAATTCCATGTCTTTAAAAAAAAGTAATGAAAATACTTTGGGAGTAGAAAGAAATACATTTTCAATAACATATCCTAATCATTAAGAGTTCCAGAAACAAAAGCCCTTGAGAAAAGGTACACAATGACCTACCTAAATTGATAATATTTTGAGCCCAGAAACTAGGATCACAGTGAAACTGGATGGTATTGTTGGTCACTGGGGAAGCATCACACCTTGCTCGAAGAAGGTGCCGTAGGCGGCACGTAATCTAGAAAAAAGGAGACAAACATCAGTATCTTTATCAGGCAAATAATTTACTATACTCCCAGTAAATACACACACACACAAAATCTCTTGTATGTATGTCAACCCAAAATCAACAACAAAATATAAATTATAAAAAGTAGACATAGCCCTGGCTGGTGTGGCTCAGTGGATTGAGTGCCCACCCGCAAACCATAGGGTCACCGGTGTGATTCCCAGTCAGGACACATGCGTGGGTTGCGGGCTAGGTCCCCAGTAGGGGGTGCATAAGAGGCAACTACATATTGTTATTTCTCTCCTCTTTTTCTTTCCTTTCCCCTTGCTCTAAAAATAAATAAATAAAATCTTTTTTAAAAAAATAGACATCACAGTTTTCTTTCCAAAACACAAAGAATTTTGAGGTATAACTCAGTTTGGCTATGCTGTTGAATACAAAACTAAAAGTATCTTAAAGTGATAGGTTAAAGTTGTTTTTTTAATAAAACCTCACAAAAGCACCAACTATCTGTAAAACAAAAAAATTAACACATTTTGCTCTTATTTATTTTCCTTACTGTTTTAAAGAAGGATTTGGAATTTAGATTAGGTGGCTAATGAGTTACAGAAAAGACAAATTGACCTTGGCTGAAGAAATACAAATACAGCCCGTAACTAGGCCTGCTAGTTAGTGGGATGGTTCTCCTGGCTCCTATGCTTCAAGCTTCTGGTCATCAACCACCTCCCACCCTCATCCCCACCCCCATGCAGTCCTCAGTGAGTATTTGGGTCATTCTCCCTCAGTCCTTGAAGAGTTTAGCTTCTAGTTCACTATCACCATCTTTACCATTGCTCCTATCCAACTAGATGATCCTTCCTAACAGCTTGCTTCCTCTGTGCACTTACACAATTACTCCCACAACCCCTGAAGGTCCCATAAGCCTTTGCTCTCACCTTACCATTATCCTCACCCTCTTATCCCCCAGATCCTTCTTACCCAGCTTGAATCCCAGGGCCAGCCATCGTAATCATTCCCTTGCAGATACCCTCAACACCTCTTTCTCTCACACACACAATCACTCATAACCCCTTCCCTCTTCTCAACCTTTTCTGCAGGTAAAACAAAACTTCCTTCAGATCGATCTGTAAGGTTGACTGGCTCTCAGACGAGACTTCTCTGGTCCTTCACCTTCCCTCCTCTCCTAAATGACTGTTTTAAACCTCCTTTTCTCTTTCCACCTCTCCAGAATCTGCTCCCCAATTCTCAATCTTGGCTGATGATCATGCTTACTGTTTCATTAGGAAAACAGGAATAATCAAGGACCTTCCACAAACACGCACCACCTATCAATATCAGTGTCTCCTTCTATCACAATGAATTAAACAGCCAAGTTTCCAGCTAAAGCCAATTCTTGCATTTGCACAATAGCGCCCAACCTCCTGGCTCCTCATAGACAGTGCTCAGCAATTTGCTTCCCTTTCTGGCGTCACTAAGCTTTCCATTTTACTGGATCACACCCACCAACACCACAAACATGCTTTAACTTTTCCCAACTAAAAACGAAACTCTTGGCTCCTTTTCTCCTCCATTCAGGCTTTCAGCAGCTTTCCACACACAGCAAGGTGGTCACCTGGCCCTCATGCAAACGGCTTTCTTCTCATGGATTCCAGCACACTATAATCACACAGTTTTCCTCTTATTGCACTAGCTGCTGCTTTGGGGGTTACTGAGAATAGGTCTGGGTTCCAACACACCATCTCAGTCTTCATTGCGGGTTCTCTCTCCTTTCCACGACTATATATCTGGGAATGACCCAGGGCTCAGTCTTCCTGCTGCTCTTCGCTCACACCTAGGTACTTTTGGTGATCCGCTTCCGGTCTCATAATTTAAACAACTCCTTAATTTATATCTCAAGTCTCAACCTCTTTTGAACTTGTGTTTCCAAATGCTTACTCAGCATCTCCACCTGACTGTCAAATAGGCATCTCAAATTTAGTGGTCTAAAGGGAACTCCTGACCTTCCTCCTCAGCTCTTCTCATCCCATAATCATCCCCACCTATATTATACATAACACTATTTTTCGTATTGCTTAGTTGGTCCTCGGTTTCTTTCTTTTTCTCATGCCCTATACTCAACCTGTCAGCGAATCCTGTTGGCCTTATCCTTAAGATATGCATAATCCTACCAATTCTCCCATCTACCACTACCACCCTGGAAAAGCCAACTTATTGCTGTAAGGTTCTAACTGGTCTACCTTATTCTTCCCTTGCCCTCAACTACCTACATGCTATTCTCCACAGCTACAGTGATTGTGTTAAAATATAAATATTATCTGTCACTCCTCTCCTCAAGCCCCCCCCAATGGCTTCCCATTTCATTCAGATCAAAAATGAAAGTCCTCATAATGAACTAAAGGCTGTCCTATCTGGCTTTCTATTTCTTCTCTGACTTGACTTGCACTGCTCGGCTCATTCACTCCACTCCAGCCCCCCAGGCTCCCTGAGTGTCCACATCACAGAAACTCCGACTTCAGTCTCTGTACTTGCTGTGATTACTCTTCCTGAATGTGTTCACTCTTCCTCACTTGTTTCACGTTTTTGTTCAAGTATCACCCTCTTTAGATAGACTTTCCTTTCTAAATTTACAAACCCTACCGCAATGCTCCCAGATTCTTCCCTTAATTCACTTTTCTGTAGAGTATTTAATAATTTAAGTTTATATATTTCACTTATTTTGATATTGACTATCTCTCTCCACTAAAATGCAACTTCTTGAGGGAAGAGATTTTTATTTTGGCTTCTGCTCCCTAAGTACTTTGAATGCTGCCTGATATATAGCAGGTATTCAATAAATAAATACATTTGCTTCCATTGCTACATTATCTCAAACAGCTAGAACAAATCCTATTCTGAGTAAAAAAGGAACTTATTTTGGGACCACCACGGTATCTAGCAAACAGCATGCAATACAATGTTCATCCTCTAACAATTCTCACTATGAAACATGCTCATAATATGCTAACCAAAAGATTTTAAGGACTTTAGCCCTGGTTGGTGTAGCTCAGTGGATTGAGCGCGGGCCTGCGAACCAGAGGATCGCGGTTCGATTCCCAGTCAGGGCACATGCCTGGGTTGCAGGCCAGTTCCCAGCAGGAGACACACGAGAAACAACCCTACATTGATATTTCTCTCCCTCTCCCTTTCTCCTACCCTTCCCCTCTAAAGATAAATAAATAAAATAAAAATCTTAAAAAAAAATGTTGTTAAAAAAAGATTTTAAGGACTTTATTTTGTAAGCAACCTTGTATTTTCTAAAACTTAATTATTTATTTTGAAGTAGTTGAAAAACTGGAAAAGTGAACGGTACCCTTCACCCAGACTTCCCAACTGTCCCTACATTAGCACATCTGTTCTGGCGCCCACCAACTGCTCCTGTGCATATACACTATCACTAGTCTTTTTCTGAACCTTTGCGTAGCAAGCTACAGACATGAGGTTCTGCCTACCCTAAACACTCCAGTGGGTATATTCTAAAACAGACCCTCTAATGTAAGCAGCAAAACTCCAAATTCAGAAAGTTTGTTACAACACCACCATCCTATCCTCATTCAAATGCCAAATGTCGTAACATGTCTCTTTGCAGGATGCTATAAGGAACATAGGTTGCATTTAGTTGCCATGTCTCTTCAATTCCTTAACATTTTCCTGTCATTCATGTCCCCTGTTGGCTTTAAAGATTTCATAACTTACATTCTGCAGGATATGACCTTCCACCTGGGTCTGAGAGTTATTTCCTCCTGATCAGCCTTAGCAAAGCATTCGTGGCAGAAACACCACGCAAACGACAATGTGCAATTCTCAGTGCATCACAGCAGGAAGCTCAGCGGTCAGTTTGTCCCGCCCCTGCTGAGACTAATCTCTATTACCTGGCAATTTTGCTGCCCAGTTTCTCCACATTAACTTCACCATTTTCTCCTTCTGTAACTGATTACTATTTTGCAAAAACTGACTAGTATTTAGAATTACACTAAAATCCTGTTCCTCATCAATCCTCTACCCACATTAGTATCCACTGATAACTCCTTCTGGAAGAATTATCTCTGATAGTGACCAAATGTGCTTCTCTCTGTCCACTATTTTTTCTACATTTATTTTTTCCTTTTATTTTTAATTTTTATTTTTTTTTTAACTTTTTAAAAATTGTTCAGTACAGATATCTTTTTCATCCTGACAAACTTTATCATTTACTTGTTTATATCATCATGGACTCATACATTCCTACTTAATTCAACATGTTGTGATCCATTATTACGGTTAATTTAAGCCTCAGATTGGTTAATTTGCTCCGACAGAGCCCTTTTAGGCTGGACCCTGGTCCTTTTTACATGTGCCCATCATTTCTCTGGTAAAAGATGTTCTGGGTACATTTTGTGCTTTTCCTCACTTTGCCTGAAATTTAGCAATGAAAATCTGGAAGGGCAGTGGGCTCACTGCTATTGGGGTGCAACATACACATATACCCATACGTACATAAACATCTATAAGTATTTCCAGATCTTAGCATACATGTATAAAAGTTCTCAGTTCATAATTGTATCCCTAATTCCAATCCAACACACCTGGGGACTCTTTCTAGCCTTATTTCTATCTTTTTAGATACCATATTTTGCCATGCATAATGCACACTTTTTGCCCAAATTTTTGAGGGAAAAGTAAGGATGTGAAGATACATGGGTAACCATACTAATTCCGTATCAATATAAATCAATTCTTTTATTTATGCTTCTGTGTGAAAAGTGTAACTCTAGAAAGCAATAATGACATCTGTATGCAAACTAATACCCTGGAACATGACAATCAGTTTTGTTTCTATGATGGGCTGCCTGCAACCCAGGCATGTGCCCTGACTGGGAATCAAACCAATGACCTTTTGGTTCTCAGGCAGGCGCTCAGTCCATCGAGCCACACCAGCCAGGGAGAGAATCGGTTTTGTTTTTAAATATAAATAAATAATTGAATTAAAATTAAAATGAAGATTTTTTTCCCCCTGAAAGTTTGGGCCCAAAACGTGGCACAGCAAGCACTGGGTAACACAAAATTCCTAACTTTAGAAGTATAATCGAATGAGATTCACGGAAAAATACGCATCTATTATAACAGTAGACAGAAATCAGTAATGGTGTGATGCACATATGCACAGGAGCTTTGTAAACAGAGAAAGGGAATCGAACCCAATTTTGGTCACTGAACGCTGCTGAGAGGAAAGGAAGATGAAAGTAAAGTGAACCTGGGAGTCACAGGAAAACATGAGCACTACTTACTCAGAAGAAAGAAAAGGCATTCTACGAAAGGGTACCAAGGGCCCGAGCAAGAGATCATGAAATGTTCTGAGGATTAGAAGGAATTGGCACAAGCCATTCAGGAAACATTAAAGTCTTTGAAGATCAATTAGATGGGGATGGGGGAAGTGGAATAAAAGGATTGTGGAATTCCTTTTTACTACTTAAACCATAATAGTTTCCTAATCAATAGTATTATAAAAATATTAGTTAGTAAAAATAATGACTGTGTTTACTCTCCTAGTCTTTCTTCTGTCAATATTTCTTATCCTCTTTTTAAGTAATATAAGGATAACAAAATCCTAAGGATATACTGTGAAAATGTTTTAAAACATATTTAAAACTGGACTTCTGAAAGGATTATACTATTCCAAAGGGTTTGGTCTTTTACCAACCACTGTTCCTATAGGAAAAAGATGAACTAAGAATTGCAAACCAAGATAAAAACTTCAGGCCAGCAAAGCATTTTTTAAAGAGTCCTCATTTAAGGATATGTTTACTGATATCAGAGAGAGAGAGAGAGGGAGACAAATGGTGTGTGGGAGAGAGGAGGAGGAGGGAAGAGAGACAGAGAGGAAGAGAAACATCATCGACTGGTTGCCTCCCGAAAGTGCTCCAACTGGGATCGACCTGCAACCTTTCGGTGTACTGGACAGCGCTCCACTCAACTGAGGCACCTGGCCAGAGAGGCATTTTTAAAAATTTTTGACACATGTAAAAGCCATTATTCAAAGGATAACCTGAGAAACATGGCTATATTTATAAAGCGTAAGAACTCTAAAGAACAGAGTTGTATAATATAGTGATTTTCAAAATTTCTGAGACTGGAAACCCTTCTAAATGTGTAAAAATAACATTTAAAGGATAACCTTGATAAACATACCTATATTTACAAAGCATAAGAACTCTGAAGAACAGACTGTATAATACAGCAATTTTCAAATTTTCGGAGGTTGAAAATCCTTCAGCATGTTTAAAAATAATAAGCATGAATTCTGCATGTATTACAGGCAACTTATATCCTCTTCTAAAGAGGCATTAAGACCAACTGGAGTTCCACAGGCTTTTAAAAATTAGAAAAAACATGGTTTAGTCAATCAGGAGTCTGGTAATATTGGTTCTTGATGATTCTCTGTGCCTATCTTCTCCTATAAATAGTATAAAGGACAATCTCCTATTTCAAAATATCTTTGTACAGATTAATTAATCGTATCTATATTATTTTCTCCATATTATAATAATAAATTCATAGAATAAAACAAAATTTTATACTGATAAAAAGATTGACTGATTATCTTTATCTGTCCTTTGATTGTAAATGATAGCCTTGCTGGGTAGAGTAATCTTGGTTGTAGGTCCTTGTTTTTCATCACTTTGAGTATTTCTTGCCAATCCCTTCAAGCCTGTAAAGTTTCTTTTGAGAAATCAGCTGACAGTCTTTTGGGAACTCCTTTGTAGGTAACTCTCTGCCTCCCCCTTGCAGCTTTTAAGATTCCCTTTAACCTTTGGCATTTTAATTATGATGTCTTGGAGTGAGCCTCTTTGGGTTCATCCTGTTTGGGACTCTGTGCTTCCTGGACTTACATGTCTATTTCCTTCC
Source organism: Glossophaga mutica (assembly GCA_039655065.1). Taxonomy (NCBI): domain Eukaryota; kingdom Metazoa; phylum Chordata; class Mammalia; order Chiroptera; family Phyllostomidae; genus Glossophaga; species Glossophaga mutica. The sequence continues at coordinate 11,459,912 of CM077313.1, forward strand.
CCAGATTAGGGAAGTGTGTCATTTTTTTTCAAATAGGTTTCCAAGTTCTTGCTCTCTCTCTTCCCTTCAGGCACCCTATGATGTGAATGTTGGAACACTTGAAGTTGTCCCAGACACTCCTTACATACTATCTTCATTCTTTTGGATTCTTTTTCCTTCTTGCTGTTCTGATTGTTTTTTTGCTTCCTTATGTTCCAAATCACTGATTTGATTCTTGGCTTCATTCACTTTATTGTTGATTCCTTGTAAATTGCTCATTTTAATTAATGTATCCTTCATTTCTGACTGGATCTTTCTTAGGTTGTTGAGGTTCTCACTAAGTTCCGAGTATCCTTATAGCCAGTGTTTTGAACTTTGCATCTGATAGACTGCTTTTCTCCATTTTGTTTAGTTCTTTTTCTGGAGTTTTGATCTGTCCTTTCATTTGGTTCGCGTTTCTTTGTCTCATCTTGGCAGCCTCCCTGTGTGCATATTAGGTAGAGTTGCTATGTTTCACAGGATCCGTAGAGTGGACTAATAGAGTAGGTGTCTTGTAGGGTCCAGTGGAACAGCCTCCCCTGTTACCCAAGCTGGGAACTTGAGGTGCACCCACTGTGTGGGCTGTGTACACCTGCCTGTTGTAGTTGAGGCCTGATTATTGTTGGCACATCCAAAGTCAGCCACTGCCTGTGTTCTGTCCAGGGTCATACAGCATAAGCGACAGAGTGATCTGCAGATAGCTGCTACTTGCACTGGGCTTAGTGGTGTCCAGGTGAGGTCAAACTATGAACTAAGGCTGGCTGCTGCTAGTGGTAGGCCTGAGGCAACTTAGCAAGAGGTACGGGGATCAATGAAGCCAGATGCTGCTTGTTTGAGAGAATTTAGGAAAACCTGAAGCATGAGCCAAGACAAGCCATTCACATGGAAAAGCCACTGGAGTCAGCTTGGGTGTGCCCAAAAGCTGGATGGGGCAGGGTGTTGGAGCCCAGGAGGCCTGTGAGGGGTCGAGGATAGGGTCCTGCACCGCAGGCGTGGTGACTGGGCCTGGTTTCCGGCCTCAGGGCTGTCTTGGGCTCTGACTGTTCTCTGAACCCTTGATAAACAGCCGCCTTTCTTTATCCATCAACTCATATCTTTGGCCTGCGCGTCATGTACCCGGTAGAAATGTTAGCCTGAGAACATCCTGACTGTGAGGGAGTAGATAAACTTCATAGGTCAAGGAAGTGAGCTACGTGACAGAAGGCTTCTCCTCTGTTCTCTATGTACTCAAGATTGTATTTAAAGCCTGAAGACCGCGCAATAAACTTGCCTTATGCCAGCAGAGCATTTGGTCCTCTCCTTCATTCAGTCCCTCGCTCAGCCTCACGACCACCCTTGCCGCAGCGGGCTGCGGCAGAGTGGCGCACGCACAGGGACCCGAAGAGTCCGAAATTGTGAGGATTTGAGACCCCGAGAGGACCGCTGCTACGGGGGCCCGGTAAGTTAAAAGTGAAAGTAGCAGGGAGTGGTGTCGGAGAGCAAAATAATGGGGAATTCCCACTCTTCCGAAAGGAAGTTGTTTGAACAAGTATTGTGCACCCTATTAAGGGGACGAGGTGTCACGACCTCTAAAGGACAAATCCATCGTTTTGTAGATTTTATCCAACAAGTATGCCCTTGGTTCCCTGAAGAGGGAACGATAAATATTGACACTTGGAGGAAGATTGGGGAGCAGATTCGAGAGCATTACCGAGCTCACGGTCCTGAAAAGACTCCCGTTGATGCCTTCTCCCTGTGGTCCCTAGTGAAGGATTGTTTGAAAGGGGACTCTGAGCTAGTTAAATGGGAAAAAGGGACTAGAGGCAGTCTCACGCTGCGGGCTACGCGCTCTGCAGAGGATTTGTTTAACAATCCCCCACCTCCGCCACCTGCACCTCCACCGCCGTTAGAGCCTCCGCGGTATGAGCAACCAGATGTTAAGCTCGAGGGTTTTGAATCTAGAGATCCAGACCCTGCGGAGGTTGATTGGGACAATCTAGAAGAACAGGCGGCGGCTTATGATCCCTCTCATGGAGCGTTTGTTGCCACTGAGGCTAAAGAAAATAAGAAAGATAAGCCAGAGCCGGCTGTGCTCTTTAAGGACCTTCTGCAGTTGTTGCACTCCCTTCAGGAGCAGGCTCAGGGTTCTGGAAAAATTGTCGCAAATAGAGAGCGGACCTCTGTTTCTGAGGATCCTATGTTTCCCAGAGATCCCACCTCTCCGTTAATAGCTCGAGTGGGGTTTCGCCTGCATCCTCCCCAGGAGGATGCTGTAGCGTCGCCTTTGCAGACTGCGCTGCGGTGCGCGCTCCGTGATGGGGAGTCAATAGATGGCTTCTCCCCCGAGAGACAGATTTTCCCTGTCCTTCAGAGGCAGAATGATCAGGACCAACAGTGGCGAGATTATGAGCCTATTCCTTACAAGACCTTGAAGGAATTAAAATTAGCCTGTGCCCAATATGGGGCTACGGCCCCCTTTACCATCGCTACCATGGAAACAGTCGCGAGCCTTGCTCCGCCCCCGCCTATACCAGTAAAGCCTTCGCCTCTTTCTGTACTTCCTTTCAAATCCTCCATAAGACAGGTATCCCTCATAACCCTCAAGGACAAGGAGTCATCGAACGAGCGCACCTTTCCCTCAAGCAACAATTTGCTAAACTAAAAGGGGGGAGGTGGTATAGCCCCCACTCTCCAAAACTGCTTGTATCTCATTCTTTATTTGTTTTAAATTTTTTAACCATAGATTCGGAAGGGCGCTCTGCGGCGGACAGGCACTGGAGGCCGCGCATGCGGCACTACCCTCAAGTATATTGGAGAGACCCCATGGATGGGTCTCGGCATGGGCCTGACCCGGTACTAGTTTGGGGCCGAGGGCATGTTTGTGTTTTTCCCACAGATGCTGAGTACCCACGGTGGTTGCCCGAGAGGTGTGTCTACCATGCCCAAGAGCAAAATAGAGAAGCTCCGAAGGAGACTCGCAGCCATGTCACTGAGGAACTGGAACACCCATCCCCGGAGAGCCCAGAGGAGACTCCAACAGTGGCGCTGATCTTGAGCCTCCTGTGGATACTGAAAACTCAAGTGAAGGCTGAAGAATATTGGGCCTTTCTTCCCAATCCTCCCGTCCTGCATCCAGTCACTTGGGAGGACAATGATTTTGTGCCTGTTTATGTGAATAATACCCAGGTCCTCGGCCCGCCATCCACCGGGCATATTCTACCCTTAATCAGCTCATATATAATTGGATTGGTGTTGGAATCTTTGTACTTTTGTTCCTCTTACTAATACCCTGTGCTTTCCGAGTGTTTGTAAGCCAAATCAACGACTTGTACATCGATCTAAAGCGGCAAAAATTGGATATGACCAAAAATGAAGTTCCACTGCATTATATAAAATAAAAAAGGGGGAGATGTTGGAGCCCAGGAGGCCTGTGAGGGGTCAAGGATAGGGTCCTGCACCACAGGCGTGGTGACTGGGCCTGGTTTCTGGCCTCGGGGCTGTCTTGGGCTCTGTTCTCTGAACCCTTGATAAACCAGCCGCCTTTCTTTATCCATCAACTCGTATCTTTGGCCTGTGCGTCATGTACCCGGTAGAAATGTTAGCTTGAGAACATCCTGACCGTGAGGGAGTAGATAAACTTTATAGGTCAAGGAAGTGAGCTACGTGACAGAAGGCTTCTCCTTTGTTCTCTATGTACTCAAGATTGTATTTAAAGCCTGAAGACCGCGCAATAAACTTGCCTTATGCCAGCAGAGCATTTGGTCCTCTCCTTCATTCAGTCCCTCGCTCAGCCTCACGACCACCCTTGCCGCAGCAAGCTGCGGCAGCAGGGCCTCAGGGAATCACCACGGTTGGGCAAACAGTGTGAGCCAGGTTGATGGAGTCTCAGATACGGTGCCCACCTGCCAGCTCTGTGGCTCTGTGACGGGAAGGCTCGGAAAAGGAACAGTGGACTTTGCCAGCACTGCTGTCTAGGTGAAGCTGCCATTGAGCTCTCAGCCTGATGCCTGACAATTCAGTTTCTTCCTGTATGTCTTTGGTGCCTTTCAATCTGCTGCCTCCATGCGGGAGCTCAGAGAAAGTGGGTCTGAGGCTGTTCATGGGCCCTTTAAGAGGGCCTGTCAGGGAGTCCAGTAGTTTGTCTTCCACAGCCTCAATCCCTGCTGGTTTTTACCATCAAAAGTTATAGCAACTTCTCTTCATGACACTGGAATCCTGGCCTGGGGGGCCTGGTATGGGGCTTGTATCCTTTGCTCCCAAGATATCCCTCCCCAATTTTATCCGATATATGTCATGTGGGACCAGCCCATTCCATGTCTCTGCCCCTCCTACCAGTCTCAATGTAGTTTCTTCTTTAATTCTGTAGTGGTAGGACTTCCATTCAGCTCAATTTCTGACGGTCCTGAATGACAGTTGTTCTGTAGTTTAGTTGTAATTTTAATGTGGTTGTGCAAGGAGGTGAGCAGTGTTTACCTAGGTGGCCATCCTGACCGGAAATACCACCTCTGTATTTTTTCAGCTAAAATCAGAAATAGGTTTTTGGGAACCACCCTGACTGGTTCCAGAAGCTGTAACCCCCTGTGCCTAAGGCTGAGTAAAAAGACCTTGAGACCACAAGCCATTAAGGAGACAAAGCTTATCTCCCTGGCAGGGGCGCCGCCTCTGCCCCCTTTACTTCTGCTCGGCCCTGAGCAGATGACCAGTTAGCCAATGATGGGTAAGATTACTCAAGGGAGGACAGGCATGGTCATGAGGGGGCCCTCAGGACTTGGGGGTTATAGAAAAAGGGGGTGATGGACCCTTGCCCCTTGGCTTTGACATAGCCTGAGTCCTATTCTGTCTGCAAGAAGTCTCCTAATCTCTTGGCTGCCTTACTTCCCCTGCCTGACTTAAGCCTGAAACAAATGCCAGAGGTGGGTGTGGCCCAGTGCTGGAAAGGGAGGGTTCCTCAGGGCGATCAGGCCTAAGAAAGAATGCATAAAATCCTGTGAAACATGCTTTACTAATACCTTCAATTTAAATGATAAGGGTCCAAGCATGAAATGAGTTTGTTTCCCCAAAGTTTTATTGCCCTTTAGCTATCTGACTCTGACTCAAAATAAGCCCTCAAGAGTTCTTTGTATGTTGTCTATTGTTTGATCCTCGCTTTCTGACAATGACTGATGAGCTTTACGTACATGCCACGTATTCCTGTGCAAATAAACTCAATAAAAGCCCAATGAAGAACAGGCTCCTGGCCCTTCTCCTTTGAGAGATTGGCCACCTTTCCTCCCCAAGCAGATCATGTCTTGATAGACTTATTCTCACCTGTAGCCGCCGAGGTAGAGGGGTAGGGGGGGTTGAGGGCTAGGGGTGGTGGTGTGGGCGGAGCACCCCCACAATAGGTAATAGCTGTTTAAGCATAAAGAGACTAATAATCATTTCTGGATTTTAAGCATTTTAATAACTCCATTGTTTCTCTTTGTATTTTGATGGTATATTAAATATGGTCTATCTTACCAGTCGCTTGCTATAAAGTAAGGCTGTACTGCTGCCACTGGAAACTGCCCATTTAGAAAAATGCATGACATGCTCCAACTGTTTAGAAAGTCCAGCCACTTCCTGTTGTTGTTGCATAAGTTTCATGCGATGGTCTTTTGCAAGGCTCTGAAAAGAAGAAAATATCAAAATTAATTCTGCCTAAAACATATCTTAATGGTCATTTCTTAGATTATCAAATTAGAATAACCGTCACCTCTAAAAAATGGAAAATACTTGTAACACTTTCCCCGCTTAGTATAAAGAATCAGTTTTACTGCAGCAAAACGCTGTGACCCCAAATACTACCTAGAGCCACAGCTGCCGCCGCCACCGCTACCGCCACCACTGCCTCCACAGCCCCCACGCCCTGCCCTCAGTTTGGCTTTATATATTCTGGGATTTGGGTTAGTGTTCATGTATCTTCCAATGTCCAAAAGGAGCAAAAACTGTAGATTAGCTATAATACAGTAGGTGCCTGTTAAATTCAATACCCAAAATAAAAGATGCACCCCCCCACCCCCCCCAACCTAGTCAAGTCACCAGATCACATGGTTTACTCAAGGCCATGCTTTCACCTTTCAGACATTCTAGTCCTGATTGCAACCAGTTTGTGCCTAGTCATGCCACATGGCAGACAACATGTTTGATTGTATGTGGTAAAAAGGACACTATTTTTGTCTAGAATTGCATGAAAACCCATTGATACAGTGACTGATGGCACCACCACTCTCTCAGAAAAGCCACATAAAAGCAGATGTACCTTTCTCTAAGGGAAGTACACACTGAAGAACAAAGGTTAGTAAAGAGTGAAGAGCACTGAAGTTGGGTTATTTTAAAGGTCTCTATACAAAAATCTCCTTTACCTGGCAAGGAAAGGGGAAGAGAATAGGGCTTTCCAGTGGTTTCAGGAAAAAAGGTTTAAAAGTAAAACTGCTACATTCCAATATGGACTTATAGTCTCAATAAAAAATTAACGTAGATCCTAGCCATAGTCAGTTTCAAAAGTGGAAAGCAGACATTTAAGGGAATGAGAGGGAGGACAGCAGCGACTGTCAATGGCTTTCCCATATCGAATTTGAAGTTCAGAGATAACTTACTCACTATTTCTAACCTCCTCAAAAACTGTTTGGTTGGACGCATTCTAGAAAGAATAGAAATTCTGTCTAGAACCTGACTTTTGCAACCTAACTTTTAATTAGGTTGCAAATTGAGAATCAAAAGGTCTGGTTTCTTGGTCTTCCATTGCAACACCTACTTGGGCTGATTTCTCTCGAGTCCTAGATAAAACTGACTGCATTTATTTACCTTAAGGATTCTGAGAACCAGGAGAATGGGTATGAAGGCTAGAGCCATATTTAAAAGGTGTTATAAAAACTGTAAGCCACTAAAGTTGATTAAAAATAATACTGATGACCAAGTTTATTCCTACAGATTGGAGCTTTGGTCAAAGCTCCATCTTCTGTTTATTATCTTAATTTTTTCTTTTTTAATCTGCAAGTGATTCTGATTTACAGTGAAGTTTGGAAACAACCACAGCCAGTACTAATCTCTGAGAAAACAATTTGAAGTCATTATCTGATTTTTAGCAGAGCTTTGAAAACTCTTAAAATTGTTTAAAGCCTTCTATTAAAAAAAAAAAATCACAGAACCTTGAAAAAATAGTTACTGTAAATGGGGTCTGATTCCTGCTAGCCAGAATACTTCTTCACTAAATAACTTTGTTTCGAAAAGAACAAAGAATTCTTTTAGTCTGTTTTTGGTATGGCTGGTAAACCATGGAAGTGGCCATACTTTTGCAGGTGGGACAGAACCTTCTGAAAAAGAACTTATAATTTTGTCAACTATAATGATGTTTAACTAAATTATTTCTAGGAGTCTGTTAAAAATCTTCAAACATTACAGTTCTTTTACTCTTTTCTCGTTCTTTTTATTTATTGATTGATTGAGATTTTGAGAGAGAGTGGGAGGAAGAAAAGGAGGGAGAGGGAGAGAGAGAAACATCAATTTGCCGTTCCACTCATTGATGCGCTCGTTGGTTGATTCTTGTATTTGCCCTGATTGGATACTGAACCTGTGAACTTGGCATAGCAGGACGATGCTCTAACCAACTGAGCTAACCCCACTAAAGCTCTTTTCTCATTCTAAATTGCTTCTTTATTGTGAATTCCTTCAGCACCACTATACTAAAAAAATTCTAAAGTATTATGCAATTAATATGCTAATATGTCATGTAGAAGCCGTAACCTCATTATTATTTGGGGTATGTAAAGCAGCTGATGAAGGTAGTAATATTTTTCTTATCTGCAGTGAGAAACTATCCAAAATGCTCTGAGCATTTCTTCGTAGTATTGGCTTTAGCAATTAAGACGATAAAATATTGAGGGCAGGCGGTACCTCCTTTTACCTACTATCTCATAAGATTAAATGTATACAACTGAGAACTATATAACGCTAACTTCGTATAAGAGTATTTTTCTAGAACTTTTTCTCAACTTTGTACCTCCCCTTTGGTGATGCAAAATTGTCACTTCAAAGAATCTCTAAAGTGATTCATCTCATCAGCACTTACAGAGCTCCTCCTGCAAGCAAGGCACTATGTTTGACTATGAAGTAAACAGTAAGAACAGAGACATTCCTAGAGGGAAAATCTCCCTCCTTGCTAGATGGAACGCTGCCAGATTCATGTATTGCTTAATAAATAGATCTTCAAATATACTCAGCTGAGTTTTTGATCATTAACACTTCACACAAAGATTTCTAATAATTCAGTTATCTACATTTACCTTATAGGGTATGTCAAAAGCTCAAAAAATGCTTAAATTCTCTCAGAATTACTGTATTTGGAAATCTACTGAAAAAGAATAAAGAATTACAATCTATAAAATACCATCATAAGATGTGGTTTAAAAAAATTGTTACTGGATATACCAGAATAAATGTCTCTTCCATCCCTTCCATAAATAGTCCAACCTCAAGGATACTACTAAATAAGTTTGGTTTTTGCTAGACAGCGCCCATTCCTATGTGCCCTCAGTTAAACTGTCTTAATGTAGCTTTGCTCTAATTTCTCAGGATACAGTACTATAAAGACTAACATTCAAGAAAAAGCATTCCTACTGTTTTTATAAAGTCATAAATCATCAGTTTGACAATGCAGAGCCTGGCAAAGGAAAACACAAGAATGGAGAAGAAATACTATTACATCATAAAACAATTATATGAAAGAGGCTGAGATTTCAAATTTACAAATGCATGTGAAACTATATTAAATCACTACAACGGACTGTCCCATTAACAGTAACTTACCTCAAGCTGATGCAGTAGAGCTTTTCCTTTTTTATTTATTTCTACCATCAGAGTAAATATCGCAACTTTAATATCCTGTTCCACCTGCTTTTGATTTTGATTTACTTCAATTATCCTGAAAATTAAACAAAAGGAGGGCAAGATCTAAGGCAGAAAATTTGTTTTACAATATTTAAAATTGATTTTTTAAGGTCTACACCAGACTAAAATGTTTTCAACACTTAAAAGCTCAGCTATTTCTAAGGATCCTTCTGAGTAAATTGACTTTCTTGAAGACAACAGAAATATAATTCTTCTGAAAGACATAGCCACTTAATTCAATCTTAAAGTCAAAGTGGATAAAATTGTAAGAGAATAAACACATTTTAAGAAAATATGGTTTGGAAAGATTATGATGACACGCAGGAAAATCAATACTCAGCCTACAAGGAAAGACAAAAAAAAAAAAAAAGATTAATAAACAAGATAAAGAAAACAATGACTCTGAACGAGTTCTATTGTATTCACTTAAACTAAGAAGAGGGTGCATGTGTCACTCTTATTTAGTCATCTGAACTACTACACTGTCCATTGTACCCGAATAGAAGCAAAAAGACAATAGTAGTTTGTTACTTTTAATAACACACTTGTCTGTAAGCAGCCAAACAACTACTTTATATTTAATCAGCTACCAACTACGTTTTTTCCTTTAATTAGAAATAATGGAAATGCTGTTTTCATAGAGACTGAGATGGACAGAAAGAAATACACAGCATCACAGCAGAATATAATAGAAACAGGAAAGAATAACGGGGCACTTACTGAATATGAGATAAATAAAAAACTTTTCTTTCATCCACTTCTCCCATCATCACCCTCCAAAACTTAAGACCAAAGGGGCAGAGATTTTATTCTCTGCTATAAATTCTTCAAGATAATTATTTGACATCAATACTGGCTATAGGGTTAAAGAAACTAATTTAAACCCTCATGGTGGCAGAACAGAATGAAAAAAAGAACAGCCAATGCTATGTTTGCGCACAGTCAGTCCAGTACATTTAATCCTTCTATAATCAGGTAGGCTACAAAGTTGTAAGAAATTAACACCTAATCCAAAGGTTCTTTCATTTTTATCCCCACTTCAAAAACCAAAATCCTTCCACACAATAGTGCACTACTTTGTAACAACAGCTTAAACCACTAACAAAAAGGGAAAAAGATAAATTTGAAGAATTTTCAGCATCTGATTTTACGACTTACTATTTAAAAAGCCACAGTCATGAAGAAAGTGGGGTATTGCCAAAAAAGAAAACCACAATGGAACAGAATCGAGTCCAGAAATACCCTCACACATATACGATTAGCTGACATTCTACAAAGATGCCAAGGCAACTCGACAGCAACACACGGTGTGGAAACAAATGGACATCCATGTGTTAATAAAAAAAGTGAAATCTGGCCCAGAGCTCATCCTATATACATTGTGAACAAGTAAGCAAAAAGTCAAAAGGGCAAATTTCATCAAGGGGAAATCTTTCGCATAAAATTAGCAATTTTACAATTGCTACCATTTGCCACTAGATGGTAGAAATGACTGTATCTCTCCTTTTTCTATAAATATTCATTACAAGTTTTCAATTACTTGGTTACAAAAATTTTTACACCCACCAATTACTCTATTTGGGCAAGTACAGTATTGTGATTAAAACACGGTAAGGGAAGTAGTTTTTGGCTAAAACTGTAGTTGTTACGTGCAAGAGAAAGGTAAAATGAAATTAGAGCTGACAAGGAAGAATAACAACTAAAAGAGCCACACTAAAATTGTTATTACCACAATATACAATAATGAACAGATATAATGATAATAATGGGGCATCAAGAAAAAGTTAATTAAAGAATCTTTTTTGTTCAGTCAGTCAGGTAAACCAAAGACTTCTTTGGAAAAATTCCCAAATGCCCAACCTTAGTCATGTTCCAAAAGTATAAGAACAATAGTGTATGGTCACTCTCATGAAAGATGAACCACAAAAGGCTCACACAAGTTTCCCGGAGAACACCACTCATATCCCCCATGAGGCCTCTCTCATTCAGACTCTTTCTAATAAACATTTCTTGATTTATTTTGTCAGAGGCATATTATGTCTGTATGCAAAATAACAAAAGGAAGGGGACATGAAATTTCATAGGTGTTGTACAGGTTGCAAAATGTCAGTGTGTGCCTTAAATGTGATTTAAAAAAAAAACAAAAAGGGAGCCAGACTAACTCCCTCCTCCTCACAGAGGTCAGTGGTTTGCTCATCCCATCACACTGAATTGTGAGACACGAGCCTTGGATAGCTGATGATATCTTCTTTTGGAGGACAAAATATAATGGGTAATATGTAGAAACTGTGTGTATATGTATATATGTAGGTATATGATGAAGAATAAAAGGTGTGTGAAACAGTGTAATAATCCCTGTGTCCTGGCCCTAATACCTGCAATTCACTGCAGTTAAAAGATGACAGCCCAGAGCAGGCATCTCACAGATTAGCAATTCTTAAAATAACTTTTATGTATATACTCAAGTGTTAAAATATTTTACAACACTGGAAAAGTTCATTTTATTTTTAAATCCTAATATTCCTTTAAAATAAAAAGACACTGATAATGATGAATTATCAATACCTTAAATGAGCTGCTATAAAATGCAGTTTATTATCACAACAGTTTGAAAATTTCAGGGCTGAAAAGATACTTTTAAATAGAAACTTTCCAGAAACCTAGCTTCTGGAAGTGTGATCAAGTATTTGTCACTAGAGCCATCTACTAGCTTACTTAGATCTACTTCACCATGAGTTAAATAAAATGTTCTAAAAGTGAGTATACTTAACACATTATACAAAGACGACTTGTTATAATACCATAAATGTATATTTACCTGTTCTGGATCTGATTTCCTGTGAATTTGATGTATTTTGTTTTTTCCATCAATTTGGTGATTAGTGTATCTATAATCACTTTCTGATTCTGAAAAGCTTCTTCTATAAATTGATATCTGAAGAAATAAATAAATAATTTCACACAAACATATCTGTAAAATGAGGAAAAGCTCCAAAGCAAACAAAAAACTAATAGAAAACTACCTAAGATAGTAAGAGTTATAAAGAATATAAACCATCAGTTAAAATACCAAATACATCTCTATAAGGCAGGTTTTACCCTCCCTCTCAGAACTATCCCTTAAGAGGGAGTTCCCACAGATATTATTAAAAAACACTCTTTATATTATTTTGAAAATCTGGGAAAGGTACATAGCCATCATCATAGTTTTAGAGGCTTACAGAACTCACTTGGCAGACCTGCCAAGCAGTAATCACAGATATTTAAGCAGATTAACTATTTTACAATTTCGTAACTATGAAAGTTTGATGCTATAAACCCTTTTTAATACATTTTATTGATTATGCTATTACAGTTGTCCCACTTCTCCCCCATCATTCCCCTCCACCCTGCACACCCCCTCCCTCTCACCCACATTCCCCCGCTTTAGGTCATGCCCATGTGTCATAAGTTCTTTAGCTTCTACATTTCCCACACTATTCCTGCCCTCCCCCTGTCTATTTTCTACCCACCATCTATGCTACTTATTCTCTGTACCTTTTCCCCCTCCTCTCTCCTCTTCCCACTCCTCTGCTGCTAAGCCTCCATGTGATCTCCATTTCTGTGGTTCTGTTCCTGTTCTAGCTGTTTGCTTAGTTTGCTTTAGATGTGGTTAGTAACTGTGAGTTTGCTATCATTTTACTGTTCATATTTTTTATCTTCTTTTTCTTAGGTAAGTCCCTTTAACATTTCATAAAATAAGGGCTTGGTGATGATGAACTCCTTTAACTTGACCTCATCTGAGAAGAACTTTATCTTCCCTTCCATTCTAAATGAAAGCTTTGCTGGATAGAGTAATTTTGGATGTAGGTCCTTGCCTTTCAAGACTTGGAATACTTCTTTCCAGCCCCTTCTTGGCTGGAAGATCTCTTTTGAGAAATCAGCTGACAGTCTGATGGGAACTCCTTTGTAGGTGACTGTCCCCTCATCCCTTGCTGCTTCTAGAATTCTCTCCTTCATTTTAAACTTGGCTAATGGAATTATGATGTGCCTTGGGGTGTTCCTCCTTGGGTCTAAGTTCTTTGGGACTCTCTGAGCTTCCTGGACTTCCTGGTAGTCTATTTCCTTTGCCGGATTGGGGAAATTCTCCTTTATTATTTGTTCAAATAAGTTTCCCACATGTTGCTCTTCTTTTTCCCCTTCTGGTACCCCTATAATTCAGATGTTGGGACATTTAAAGATGTCTTGGAGGTTCCTAAGCCTCTCCTCATTTGTTTGAAGTCTTGTTTCTCCCTTGTTTTCTGTTTGGTTGTTTCTTCCTTCTGGTCCACTCCATTGATCTGAGTCCCAGTTTCCTTCCCATCACTATTGGTTCCCTGTTCATTTTCCTTCATTTCACTTAGTGTAGCCTTCATTTTTTCACCTGACTTGCAACCAAAATCAACCAATTCTGTGAGCATCCTGATCACCGGGGCTTTAAATTGGGCATCTGATAGGTTGGCTATCTCTTGGTCACTTAGATGTATTTGATCTGTTCTTTCTTTTGGGCCATTTTTTTGGGAGGGGTCTGATCATGCCTATTACTTATGAGGGGCGGAGCCTTAGGTGCTTACCAGAGCGGGGCAACCCAGTCTCTGGGTTGTGACCCTGTATATGGGGGAGGGGTCAGAGAGCGAACAATGGGGTTTGCTCCACTCTTGGATTTCAGTCCCTTCTGCCCTTCCCACAAGCAAACTGGCCCCTTCTGGTGCTGATTCCTGGGTGGGTGGGTTTGTGTATGTTCTAGGACCCTGTGAGGCTGGGAGTCTCTCCTGCTGCCTCAACCCCCACAGGTGTTTTCTATCGTTGTTTGAGGCTTTATTTCCCAGCGCTAGAGCCCTGAGTTGCATGGTCTAACTACCCAGTTTCGCCTGATTTATCTGTGCATGAATGTGTGACTGCGGTCAGCCAGCCACCTTGCACGCCTCACTGGGTCTGCTCGCTGCCACCCCTAGGTCCGCCAGCCACCGCTTTTTCCTGCCGTGACCCCTCTCCACCAGCCACCAACTCCGCCCCTCTTACTGGTCTGGATGAATGTGTCTATTTTATCTGCTTGGTTGTTGAACTTCCATACAGTTCCATTTTCTGTCAGGTTTTTTTTTGTTTGTTTGTTTCTAAATTTTTGTTGTCCTTAATTTTGGTTGTGCCTCCTCGCACAACCAAAACGCCTCCATCTTGGCCAGAAGTCCTCTATAAACCTTTTTAAGATCACTTTTAAACAACAGGCACTTCAAAATATTTAACTTAGAAGTGAGGGAGTGAGGGTGATAACCTCTGACAAAAAATGTAAGATGACTCAAGAGTATTTCTAGAGAATTAGACAATGATGTAGAAGATACACATGAAGAGTTTCATTTAAGTTTCTCATAAAATGTACAAAATACAGTATTTTACATAATGTAATTTAAAAGTGTAAGGGTAATTTAAGTATTGTAAAGAGGGCTGCTAGAGTTAGGGGAAAAAAGATAATAATTCTACTCGATTTCCCATGTACATAATCATATTTGTGAACCATGGCCTTCTGAATTCCTTTCTCAGGTAACAAGGCTTTCATCTTAAACTTTTTTTCATTACTACATTGTTTGGGACCTTAGTACAGTGCAATGTTAAATGAAATGGTCAAAATGGTTACCTTTATCTTCTTCCTAAACTCAAAGTAAAAACTTTCAATGTTCCATTACAATGTTTATTAGTTCTTTTCATGATCTTTATCAAGTTTAGGAAATTTCCTTTTACTCCTAGTTAGCTAAGCTTTTTCATCATGGGTGATATTTTTAATTTCACGTTTCTTTTGCTTCTACTGAGATGGTTATATAATTTTTCCTTTATTCTTTAGATATATGAGTTACATGAATCAAAATTCTCCACAAGATCTCGAACTGCACCATCATCCTCCTCTTCAGCAGTAAGTGGTGCTCTTCCATCCACGATCGTTTGGGCAGAGTCTCGGCCAGCCCACTGAGACTGTCTGACTGTCTGCACTGCGCTGGTCTAAGATGCTGGGCAGTGTTTCCGTCAGCTACTCCGTCTCAGTGTGGCTTGTCCGAGTCAAAGCGATCGCTGCCAGGAACGCCCAAACTGTAGGGTTGTTCAAGATCACCGTTCCTTGGTTTGTGAACATGTTCACTTCTTCAATACCAGAGATACTGTTTATCCCTGACTTCTTTAGGGAGAAGTGAAGACATTTTTTATCACCTGCTGTAGGTGTTCCGTGTACCACCTCCTCCTTTCCATAAGCAGCTCCCTTGAAGTGGTCACATAGGTACCTGGCTTCCAGAGAAGCCTCTCTAAACAACATTCTAAGAAACTATTTCCCACCAACGTGCACTCTTGCCTGCAGTTTGGCAGGTTTCCCCTGGTTCATGACAGTTTCTTTCATCTTGCAGGAGGGGAAATGGGGCCGAATGGGGCACCAGGGCTGGCGTGCAAGGGGTCTTCGGCAGAGCAGCTAGGAACACAAGCACAACATGGAGGGACACAAGACAGCAGCTAGAGGGCTTTTCTTTTATCTATTTTAAGGTTACGAAGCATCAATTTAGAACTGTTATGTCTTTTAGATGAAGAAAACCATTTATCATTATAAAGTTCCCCCTTTATTTCAAGTAATGAGCTTTGTCTGCTATGCCAGCTTGCCTTCGGTTAGTGTTTGTACGGTACATCTTTTCCCGTCATTCTTTTTACATACGTAGTTTTGGATGTTTCTCTTATAAAAAGCAAATAGCAGACTTTTTATATTCTTTCTTATCCAGCCTGAAATCTTTTAATTTGGAACACTTTATCCATTTACATTTATTATAATTACAAATACATTTATAAATCTATCAACATATAAGATCCTTATTAACTCCTATCGGTTCTTTGTTGCTTTTTCTTTCTTTGACCTGCATTTAAACTAATTATTAATTCTCCATTCTTTCCTTTTACACTTTTACTATTCTTTCAGTGATTACTCTAGATATTACAAAATGCAAATCTTGACTTATCGCCTAATACTGATTTGCATTTTACCCTCATCCTCAATTATGCATAAGCCTAACATGTCTGCTGTCGGACACACAACACATGATGTACACCAACAAGGTATCTGTACTGCTGTGTAAGTCAACATTTAGATTTACTCACACTTATTTGAACTGCTCTCATTCTGCCATGCATCGCCTACCCTTTTTCTTCTGCCCAAAGTGTACATTGGAGTGAGGGTTTACCAGACATATATTCTCCCAGCTTATTTTGTCTGAAAATGTTTTCTCATGAAGGACTTCTTATTTGAATATGTTTGTTGGGTACACAGAATTTTAGTTTTGCTGTTACTTTCTTTTTGCTCTTAAAAAAATTGCTTTTTAAATTATCTTGCAGGGGAGGGTGATAGAGCTTCTTAAGTATGGACTAGATGTCTTTCTTCAGTATTATTACCAAGTTCTAAGCCATTATATTCCATTCTCAAATGTCACTTCCTTCCCATTCTCTCCTTCTTAGAATCCAATTACACCCTGTGTTCCATCATGTCTACCCCCTCTTCTACTGTCCATTCTCCTGTTTATCATGCCTCAGTCTGGAAATTTTCTTAAATTCCTTCTTGTTCATTAATTTTCATTTCCTGCTACATCAAATCTGCTATTAAACTCTCTATTGAGTTAATTTCAGTTATTCTAATTTTTCATTTCTAGACTTTTCCTTTTCATTCTTTTTCAGTTCTCTACCCAGATTTTTCCATTTTGTCTTTTATCTTCAAGATGCAGCCCTAAAGGCATTTTTGTACTGTTCCTTGTTATCTACTAGGTTTTGTTCATATTGTATTATCTCCTAGCATACTTGGTTATCTTTAATTATGTACTGGCTGGACCATTTTGCAAAATTCTTTATTAACTAAGTTTGAGGCCTAGAATGATGCTTTCCTTCTCCAGGGAAGATCTGTATTTGATTCTACCAGGTACCTTGGGGAACCAGAAATATGTTTTTAATTTAATCCAACTTTGAGTACAGAGAAGATTTGATGCTAAGCTTTAGATCCTGTGAGGAAGCTACTAACTAGATAGTTCATCTTTACTATAATAGTGTAGACTTTCAGGGTCCCAGCTCAAGGCAAGGAGAAGACTTCAACCCCTATGACCCCCTGAACTCCAATTACTGTCTTCCCAGCCCTGTGAGCCTATCATAAAGTACTCTTCAATCTCTACACCAATGCCTCAAAGGGGAAAAAAGCCCTTACCATTCTCTGTCCCCACTCCAACCCAATCCTGGTCCAACAATTCTTTACAATTGAGCTCTAAAATTTCTTACCAATGATTCTGTATTTAGTCCAAGTCTTCTATCCTCACTGGGATTGTTGATTCAAATTACCCAGTCTGCCATTATTAGGAGCCTAGACCATTTTAAGCAATTATGTATGTATAAGTTAATCAGAATCTGACTTTAAATTAGTGGTTACTAACTCAAATGCCTTTAGATTTAAAAGTAAGCTTTAACACTCTGTTTTTTCTTCAGAGCAAAAAATCTTTCACCTTTTACTAAAACAAAAGTAGTAAGCTTTAGTAGGAAATATGATGAACTGGAAAAGGCATGCTTTATTCTAAAGAGCACTGAAGTCAATTCTAGCCAAATGCTCACATGAAAGTTCAAGGAGTCCAGGGATACAACAGCTTTCATTTTCTCAAAATACAAAGGTCCAGTTTTCGTAAATGTAAAATCTTATTTTACATTGCATATATTTTAAGATTTTACTTATTTATTTTTAGAGAGGGAAAGGGAGGGAGAAAAAGAGGGAAAGAAACATCGATGTGTGAGAGAAACATTGATTTGTGGCCTGTTGATGCCCCCGGACTGGGGATCAGGCCTGCAACCCAGGCATGTGCCATGACTGGGAACTGAACTGGAAACCATTCACTTTACAGGACGACACTCAACCAACTGAGCCATGCTAGACAGGACTATGTTCCACATATTTTAAAACAGCACGTAGGCTAGCAGTTCTTAGCTCAGGGTGATTTTGCTCCCAAGGCCATGTCTGAATACATTTTTAGTTGTGACAACTAGGAGGACGCTACTGGAATCTGGTGAATAGAGGTCCCAGATGAAGCTAAATACCACACAAAGCACTGGACAGCCCCCACAAACAATCATCTGGCCTAAAATGTCAATAGGGCCAAAGCTGAAATATTCCTGAATAGCCCAACATACTGCTGACTGAATAAAACATCACCTGTGGACTGTCATTTGGCTGAGTGCCAGCAACCCTCTAGTCTCAGTAAAGCTGCAGTATAAACTCATATATATGACAAAAGATGCTGGTACCTATGCTCTTTATGTTCTAGTAACTGGCAGTCCCGACACGTCAGTTTGTCACATGTTTCACAGTAAAGCTTTAGCTGCTCCTTCTTATGAAAAGGACAAAACACTGGTCTCTGACTGGTCACGCCAACTGCCTCTGTAAAAACAACAGGAGTCAAAAAGGACAAATATAATTGAATAGGAAATAATTACGATGTTTAAATTCAAATTCACTGAGATATGAAAGAGCTACAAATTGTTTCATCAACAATATCACTACCACCAGGTTTTACAGATATTAAAATGTTACATATTTTCAGCATTTCAGAAGAAAAATATAAATGAGCTTTTCACTTTCCAATGTACAAATTCAAATTAATTCAGGGAAAAAAAACATGTAGTTAAAAATATGATTTATAAAATTAAAACGTCTTAATAGCTCAGATAAGTGAGTGTGAAGCAATTTGATATTTTTTATTCCAAATAGAAGAAATTTTTTTAAATACAATTCAGAAAATCTAATAAGGATGTGGTAAAACAAAAATTATTTCCTCCCTTTTGCAAAAATCCTAACAAAGAATACCTATTAACACAGAAATAACCATGAAGTTTTCATTATTATATTATAGTCATCCATGTAACTTTCTCAATAGTTAACCAGACGAGGGATAAAACTAGGCAATGCTTATGTTATAATGTTAAATGGAAAATATCTGAATATAATGATTAAACAAACAGTAAACACCAGTTATCTCACTAATAAGTATAAAATCCAAACATTTGAGAAATAATCCCACCTCCAGAGGTAAGCACTATTAATAACCTGGTATATATTCCTCCAGATGTTTTTCAATGTATGTAACTACTGTATTTTTCGGACTATAAGATGCATCTTTCCCCCAAATTTGGGGGGAAAGGGAGGGTGAGTCTTATAGTCTGAATGTAGCTTTAAATTTACATTGGTGAAATATTATATTATTTATGTTAAATATTTTACCACATTTTTTGCTTCAAAAATTTCCCCCCTACTTTCCACCTCTAAAACCTAGGTGCGTCTTATGATCCAAAATACAGTACATATTATTAGTGGATATTTTATAAAATTAAAAAAATGGCATTTACATGCTGTCTTGTAAACTTTTTTCACTTAAGTCTATTTTGTATACCTTTTTGTTTTAGTAAATACATGTACATATTTATTAACTGTATAGTATGCCACCAATATACCACCTGTGTGGTATTCATAGGATATACCACCTGTGAGTGGACATTTGAATATTTCTCATTTTTCAATATTGTGTAAAAATGCTAAAATAAAATGCATAAATCATTGAATGTCTCCATAAGACAAATTCCTGGTAACAGAATTGTTGAACCAAATGGAAATTTATATATATGTAATGAAACAGTCATCCAAAATATCGGTCCTACAAAATACCAATTTGTACTGCTACCAGTATAAACTAGCTGTGAGCTTCCTAATGAGGCTTTCTCAGTATCTTTAACCTTCACCAATTTTATAAGAAACGGGAGATTTCAGAACCTTTAGATCCATTTAATAACTTGAGATGAAACAACTTGATATATTCACCAACCATTTGCATTTCTTTTAAGACTTGCTTGTTTATAACCTCTATTATTTTTCTGTCCAATTTTCTTATCAAATTGTAAACACATTTAATATTTTTTCCAAGCACATTCCTTAGGATTTTTAATAGAAAAATTTATTCATTTGTATATTTTATGGCTTTAGTTTTTGAAAACTGCTTCTAAAAAGTCTTTCCCCTTTCTAGATAAAAATTTTTAGTTTTCCCACCCTCCTATGGTAAGCTCCTCTGGTTTCTGTTCTTTATATAATTTTATTTATCTGAAATTTATAAGTAATCACACTGTCCAGCAACTTCCTTTTTGCATTTAATATACATCATGAACATCTTTCTGTATCATCACTTTATATTCTACCAAAGTAGAAAAAAGCAAACACAAAAATTCATAAACCCCCAACTGTTGTGTAACCATAAATGTAGACTATCTTAAAAAAAATAGTGAGAAATTGAAGTGGAAAGTGATAAGTCACACTTTAAACACTTATAATTCTTAAAAAAAAATGAAGTAAATATCAAGTATTTATCTCAAAGAAGTTAATAATAGAACTTTAAAATAAAACTATGGTAAACTGAAAGGAATTAAAGATAAAATTAATGAGCTAAAAGTATATAATTAAATTTAAGAACTATTTCTGCAGTTATTAAAGCAAAAACAAAAAAGATACCTACTATCTAGTCAGATTAAAAAGATAAAAATACATAAAATTCAGAATGAAAAAAGGAAAATAAACAGGTAGAGAAAACTAGCAACACTGAAAAAGTAAAAAGCACAGGCACGCACATCAAGACTAAATGAAATTAATCCCAGTGATCAGCGAACATTTGGTCCTGTCCAAAATGCCCACTGAGACATTCCATCCACTCCAAAGGTGCGTGATATTTGGCCCTTGCCACATGACATTACCAACCAGGCTACTGAAGCAAGAAGGATTATTATAGGCGATACACCTACTGAATCACTAAAACATGAGTTTTTAATGTACTGATTCTATAAATCAAAAGCATAAATAAATGTTATGGGATATTTGAACTCAGGGACATCTTCTACATATGAGTGTTTTTGACAGGACCAAATATGCTCACAGGCATTTCTGACAGGACCAAATGTCCCACAAGAATTCCAGCAACTCGAAGATGGGTCCAGATTCCTAATTTGAAAATCTCCCCTGCATCCTTCTGGATGGCCAGGTGATCTGGGCATCATAGTTGATAGGGTGACCATACATCCTTAATTGGCTTGACACATCCTGGTTTGTACCTTCTGTCCAGAAATAATTATTTATAATGTTTTTGATTTAGATAATTAGGACATTGTATCACCCAACTATAGACTTCCTTTATTTACTGAAGAATTTAGGTCCTGATTCATAGTCATCTTCCTAGGACTAAGTCTTTATCATTGTGGATGAGTCAGAAATCCACACAGATTACCACATAAAGACAAGCCTCTCAGACTTGCTCATCTCCAGAGACCTGTACTTCATTTTAGCTACTTATTCCATTTAATGTACATCGTGTCCCACACTAGATTTTTGGTTGTCCAAAACTGTTCTGGATTTCTAGAATCATAATTCAAACACCCTACATTAATAACTTCTTTCTAACCATCTGATTCTTGGTTAACTACTCTCACTGTACTCCACCAGTATCTCTAGTCCCTAAACATTTCTTTTACACTATCAAGTGATACTATCAACCTCACTTCCTTTATAGAGTTCAAATCCCCAAATTCTTCATTCCAATACATGTATCTATCTACATCTCTTACCCTGTTGAACTTTGGAACATGTGTCCACCTAAACCCTAACCCTAGACAAGTTCGATTCTTCTCTATATCCACAACCAAATTGCTGCGGTCCGAGGGAGGACATTATAAGGCCTACGCAGCAAATGTAATCTTGATGCTACCAAGCAATACTCCTATTTCCAAAGCTGGAGCTCTCTTTCAACTGGAGTTACTTGAAATATATTCCATATTTGTTATCTTTTATTCCCATTTCCTGCTCTCTTTTCAACAGATGGTTGGCTTCAAGGGGGAAAAAAACAAAACAAAATGAAAAACGACAGAAGTCTTTCTAGCACTAATTACTAAATATACCTGAATCAATACCTGGTTTTTTCTCTTTTGTGTCTTTTCTCTATCGGTGTCCTCAGAAATTACAGTCCTTTTCCCTGTGTCTCCAGACTCCTAACCTCAACTCTTACCACTCATCCTTTTGCATCTTAGTCTCCAGCTACACTCAACCTTCCTCCTCGGCACATGTGTGCGTGTGCTTCAGTTTCCCCCACCCCTCGCCTTCATGTGATGAACTATTTACCCTTGAAGCCTCGGATTTGGCCTCCAACCTAAATCCCCGGATCTGAGTTTGGTACTCACTCCTTTCATGTGCTCCCATAGAACGTACGAGGCCAAACTATACTTGCTAAGTTGTTCATAATCTTCATCAGACTAAATAACTCCTTACAGGTAGGAAGTTATCTGTTTTACACGTACCTTTTCATCTCTAGTACCAAGCAAAGTTCCAGGAATACAGAATAAGCATACCAACACTGGCTGACTCAATGAATAGAGAAGAGAAAAATAACTTTTTAAACAAAAATACATTAATGATCCATAAAAATGAACAAAATCCTGCTAAATGCTACAACATGAATGAACCCTGAAAATACTGTGAAAAGTCGAATAAGCCAGACACCGAAGGCCAAATACTGTATGATTCCACTTGCATGAACTATGCAGAACAAGCAAATTCACAGACAGATTAGAGGTCAGCAGGGGCTGGGGCAGAGACGCACGGGCAGTGGGCAGTGGGCAGTGGTGATGGCTACACAACGCTGTGAATGCAACTGATGCCACTGAACTGTATACTTAAAAATGATTAAAATGGCCAATTTTAAGTTACACATTTTACAATTAAAAAAAGTATTTGTGAACTTTACAATATAAGCAACACACTAAAAACCCTGAGACCATATTTATTATAAAAAGCAAAGCTCTGGTTATCTACATGTCAAATATCACAAAACAGGTTTAATAAAAGCATATCAGAGGGAGTTATAAAACTTTAAGTTAGTCATCTTAGAAACAGAACATGAGAGAAAGTGAGTTTAAAAAGCAACTTTATTTTTTCATCTGCTACAATTCACGCTAAATTATGGCACTTATAGGAAAGGTGGATTGGAAGTATGACTCTAAAGCAAAAGGATGGTATTTCTGTTCACATTTACCAATATTTGTAAGTATTCAAATTTCAACAATTCAGACTTCTTTGTTTTATAAAAACAAGAGTTTATTTAATCCTTGTAAGTATATCAAAACATGTCAGTGCAGGAAGGCAGAAGGTGGGAGGGAGAGAGAAAAAAGATTAATAGAGTGAATTCATTACCTGGAGAGACTTCCTCTTTCTGTCTCACAGTGTGGTCTTTTGTGAACTTCACCCTCTGATGAGCTCTGATGCATGTCTTGCAGAGCCATTCAACACACTCTACACAAAACCCATTAGCTTCGGCATTATCCTCACAGCTTGTACATACCTAATAAAAGAAAGATATCACATCAATTTTTGAGAAAAATGAAAGGTTGGTCACTCCACTAGTCATATGTAAATGATATAACGACCATACCTGAGTCTATCATTTATCTTCTTAACAGGGTTTGTAAATTTCAAGTGACAGTATGTTTTAAATTATAAACATATGAAATGGAAATATAAAGACACTGTCCTTAGTTCAATATAGATAATATTCCAGGCACTAGGTTAAGTGTTGAGGATACAACAATAAGGAAAAGCAGTCTCTGCCCTTATGATACCTAGTCTCACAGATGGGATATGGGTTCAAATCCCAGTTCCCTCACTTACCAGCTGGGTAGTCTTGGTCAGTTTACTTAGATTGTTCATGTTTAAAATGAGGGTAGTAATGTGGAATTTACTGAATAGTTGTGAAGATTAAATGTGAGACAACCATTATAGGAATAATCACACTAATACATGTACATAACTACAAATTGAGAAGTGCCCTAAAGAAAAAGTGTAAGAAGCTGTTAACACAACACATGATGGAATAAACTGATCTCATTTTAGTGTGGTTGGAGGGATGGGCAAAGTGAGAGGAGAGATTACCCAGGCCAGGATTCTCTAAGGAGATCATATCAACACCAAGATATGAAAAGCTAAGTTGTCAATTATGATGACAAACCTTTTGGGCAGAGGGAACAACAGGTGCAAAAGCCTCCAGCAGGAAGAGCATACAGCATGTTCAAAGAAAGGACAGAAAGCCAGTACGACTGGAAGGGAGAGATCCAGGGGAAGACTGGCAAGAGAAGTGGCTGGTGGCAAGGCGGGCAGGAGCCAGATCAAGCAGGATCACAAGACAATTTGGTCTCTGTCGAAAGATGTCTCCTAAAACCTTTTAAGTGAATGACATGGCAAAACTTGCATTTAAAAATTCACTGCCACTGTAATGGAGAGAAGAGATTAGAAAAGGAGCAAGTGTTTCTGCATAGAGACAAGTAGGCTTTTTCAGTGGTTTAGGTGAGAGTGGGTGGAAGTAGAGATGAATAAGGAGATTTATGAAGTAAAACAGACTGGTGTGCAGAATGGACAGCGTACGGGAGGTCCAGAAGAGATAGCTCCTACGTCTCCAGCTTGTACAACTGTGTACATGGTGTTCCCCGAGTTGCCCAACGTATCAGTAGTCTTCATGGCATCATTAGTGATTGGGGGAGAAAATTTCCTCTTCAGTCAGTGGTTTACATTAGCCAAATTCCAAATACTTGGGTAACATTTCTAGTAACCCAAACCTGCCTCTTCTCAGCTCTTACCATCAAACTTTCTAACAGCATTTAATGCCGCTGACTCCAACTTCCCAGAAAACATCTGGATTCCTTGAAACCTCCAGATCCTCTTACCTCTCTGAATGCCCCTTAAAATCCCTCTACCACTCTTTCCCCTCTAATTCTGCAGATTTTTGTTAGATGTGGAGACTGGTCTCACCCATTCCCTTAGCTTCAACTGTCACCTCTATAAGGACGTTTCCCTAAAACCGAATCTGTACACTGCTACTAAAAGGAATAAGGGATCTCTATATATACTGCTAGGAGGGATCGCTAGTACCACATAAAGTAAAATGTAAAAAGCAAAGGGGAAAAGCATAGCATGTCACTGCTTATCTAAGAAAAGATGCGATTGGGGTGGGATGACTTGTTTGCTTACATTTTTAAAACATAAAATTACTTAAAATTTTATATAAAATATTAAAATACAAGGATAAACAAAGAAATTAAATGGTTACCTATAAGGTAGAGAATAAATAAGGCAGATGGGTAAATGAGATGGAATAGATGTCTGAGTTCTTTGAATACACCCTGTTATAGGTGTTACTTTAGAACTATATAAATGTTTTAGATGTAGTTATACAAATTTAAATTAAAAAATTAAATCCCTACACATCAAAAGCAAAATGAAACAAATGAACCTATCAAGTGGGTAGCTTAACCACAGAGAGAATAATCATTTACTCCAAGTAACTTTAAAAGACGAAGATTAAGTATCTCCAGGGCATACATGCAGTCTTGCTCTCTTTCTGGCTTTCTGTTTTGACAGAAACAACTCTATAATTTCTTTCAGCACCAACTCCATCCTTCTATACTTACTCTGCAAGCCACATTTATGTTTTACAGGCTGGTCTCACATTAGATTCCAAGAATAGGTGGTGCTACAATGCCGGGGAAGAAGAGACCTGACCATCTTGGTGGGCTTATCATCTGCTGTCTATTTCTGCGTACGTCCCATCTATCAAAGCTGCTTTGCCCTAGCAGCAGCAGCTCCTTCCCACAGCAACAGTTAGCTCTAGCTTGCAGTTTTTCCAGTATGTACTTGTAAAACTAGCTTTAGGGATACAAGCTTCAGAAATACCAGCACCATCGGCCTACTCCTACCCCTCTGAGGTCTGAGTTCCCAAGGCCACAGGCTCAGAGACCAGCGCAAGAAAAGGAGCTCCTCCTCTCCAGATATTTCAAACTCAAATTCTATAAGGCCCATCCCAACTTACAATAATTCCAACCTTTTGTCTTTGTTTGCAAAGCAGTCTTGAAAAAGAACAAAGATCAATGGAACAGAAAAGAGAACTCCAAAATAAACCCACACCTATATGGTCAACTAATACATGACAAAGGGGGCAAGAATGGGGTAAAGACAGTCTCTTCAATGAATGCTGTTGGGAAAACTGGACCGATGCATGCAAAGAATGAAACTGTACCACTTTCTCACACCACATATAAGAATAAACTCAAAATGGATTAAAGACTTAAAAGTAAGACCTGAAAATATAAATCTCCTAGAAGAAAACATAGGCAGTAAACACTGATGTTGCTGTTAGCAATATTGTTTTGGATACGTCTTCTTGGGCAAGGGAAACAAAAGAAAAAACAAACAATGGGACTGCACCAAACTCAAAAGATTCTGCATACTGAAGGAAAGTAGCAAAACAAAAAGACAACTTACTGAAAGGGAGAAGTACTCAAACATGATAATCCAGTAAGAGGTTAACATCCAAAATACATAAGAACTCATACACCACCACCAAAACAAATAAACAAACAAACAATCCAATTAAAGAAATAGGCAGAGAACCTGAATAAACACTTCTCCAAAGAGGACATACAGATGGCCAATAGACATGTGAAAAGATGCTCAACATCACTCAACAACACAGGAAAATACAAATTAAAATCACAACGAGATATCACCTCACGCCTATCAGAATGGCTAGTATCAATACATTATAAACAAGTATTGGAGAGGATGTGGAGAAAAAGGAATCCTCTTGCACTGTTGGTGGGACTGCAAACTGGTGCAGCCACTATGAAAAACACTATAAAGGCCATTCAAAAAATTAACATTAGAACTACCATATAACCCAGTAATCCCACTTCTGGGTATTTATCCAAAGAAATCCAAAACACTAATTCAAAAATACATTCTGTATGCACCTCTATATTCACTTCAGCATAATTTATTATAGTCAAGATATGGAAGCAACCTAACTACCTATCCATAGGTGGATACATATATACAATAAAATAGTTCTCAGCTGTAAAAAAGAATAAAATATTGCCATTTGCTACAATATGGATGACCTAGAGGTTACTATGCTAAGTGAAATAACTCAGACCGAAAAAGACAAATACTACATGACTTCACTTATATGTGGAATCAAAAACAAAATAAACTGACAAACAGAAACAAATTCAAAGATATAGAGAACAAATTTATAGTTGCCAATGGGAAGGGGTAAGGGGACTGGGTATAAAAGATGAAGAAATTAAAAATGACAATTTGCCATTTATAAAAATAGTCATGGGGATGTAAAGTATTATATAAAGAATAGAGTCAAAAATATTTTAATAACTATGTATGGTGTCAGATGGGTACCAGAATTAACAGGCTGATCACTTCATAAATTGCATAAATGTCTAATCACTATGGTACACATCTGAAGCTAATATAATACTGTATATGTCAACTAATTTAATTTTATTTTTTTAATTAAAAATAATTAACATTACAAAATGAATTAAAATGGTTCCTGATTGGCTCTGACTAGTGTGGTTCAGTTAGTTGGGCATTGTCCTGCAAAGTGAAAGGTTGCCAGTTTGAGTCCCAGTCAGGGCACATGCCTGGGTTGTGGGTTCAATCCCAGGTCAGGGTGTTTATGAGAAACAACTGAGTGATGTTCCTCTCCCGCATTAACGATCCTCTTCTTCCTTTTCCCACTCTCTCTAATAAATAAATAAATGCATTTTTTTTTTTTTTTTTTAAATTGGCCCTGGCTGGTGTGGTTCAGTGGATTGAGTGCCAGCCCATGAACCAAAGGGTTGCCAGCAGTTCAATTCCCAGTCAGGGCACATGCCTGGGTCGCAGGCCAGGTCCTCAGTTGGAGGCATGGGAGAGGCAACCACACACAGATGTTCCTCTCCCTCTCTTTCCCCCTCCTTTCCCCTCTCTAAAAAAATAAAATAAAAAATTTAAATTAAAAAAAGATAAAAATGGTTCTTGATTGTACCAAAACTATCCTAATATACCCTATAATATATAATGTATATACTGTTGCAGTAGAATGAGCAGCCAGAGGGGAAATAATGGCAGGGCCCCCACCGTTGCAATCTAACAAAGAACTTAATACAGGAGGGCTAAAAGCAAAGGAAGACATGTCTACCCAGTAGTCCTAAGCCTGGTTCAATAAGACTGCCAGGCATTCCAAAAAACACAAGTAAACTATGATAATGTAGGAGGAGGGAAGGCCTTGAAAGTCTGTATTATCTCCACTAGCTGGGAAAAGGAAAACCTTGAGACTGTGTATTCATTCCAAGGCCTGGAAGGGGGAAGGGAAGGGGACCTACAGTGCCCAAAGAAAAACCCATAAAACAACTTTGATTAATTGCCTGCCTCCCATTTCATATACAAAATAAATAAGAGTCTGGAGCAAGATAAGAATTCGGGCTAACAGACCTCCATACCTACATTTGGGTAGTCACGTCCCCCCATTGAAGCTGGCACCACCTTTACCCATCAATCAATATGTAACTTCTTCACCCTATTCCTATCAACTAGGTAAGTCCTCAGAACAAAGGATTTGCTGCCTTGGCCCTCCTGGCTCTTTCTGCCACATGGAGGGCCCTGGCTAGTCAGCCTCTAGCCGAGGGGTCTCTGGCCAACAGGTCCCCGGCCACCTCTTTTGGCCACACGGCTTCTGGCTGCCCTTGCTTTTGCTGTCCCATTAGAACTTAGCACCAATAAACTCTGCTTGCATGTTAGTAGGCTTACTGATCTGTAATTCTTCATGGTATCAGTAAGAAGAACCAAGTTTCTGGGTGTTTCTCCTGTAACAGGACTATATATTTATATATATTCTTACATTACATTAATAATTTATTTTAATAATAAGCATCACCAAATATGTATTTATCTTCAGATATTTGGAAAAAAATTATGTCGATGTAATTTAGAGCCGCTATTTCAAGTACTGGAGAAGTGAAATACATATAAAATCAAAAAGATAAAACCCTGTAACTATAAATTAGACTTCAAAATACCAATATATACTTGGAAAGTATTTTCTCTTTAAAGTAAAATGTACCCGTTAAATCATTCTCCTGAAAGGATTAGAAAAATTACCAACTCAATGGTGATGAGTATCCCTAGCCCCTAACTGCGGTCTCCAAAAACCATTTCTGATTAAAAGGAACCAAGGATCCTAGGAGAAATGGCTAGTTCCAGGTCTAGAACAGAAAATGAACAGTTATCTTGTCAAAATAGAAAGCAAAGGAGACAACGACCACTTACGATGATTGTATCAGAAGGAGTCAGGAATCAATGCGAAGTTCCCATTGCCAAATGGCACAATTTGAACGCCAATAAGAATAACTACAACATATTTTATGTTAATAATCCATGATTTTATCATGATAAACACAAACACCACTCATAAGTCACCTCAGAAAAATACTAAGAAACTAGGTCAATACTCTAAAAATTAGCAACAAAAGAGAAAGAACCAATGTTTAACTTACCTTCCTGTTTAACCAAAGAAGAAAGTTCTCTTTCTATTCCAGTGATGAAATAAAGAGGAATGGTAGAATGAGAATATCATCATTTTACAAAGTCCTAATGAAATATGGAATTTTGGCAATGGTCATTAATGGACACTAACATCTATAGGGAACCTATCCACATGGAAGGGCAAATGTAGCCCAGCCCTATGGGAAAGCCCATAGGCGCATGTCGGCACGCAGGACACCAAACCCACGGATCAGCTTTCCTGTGGGAAATCAGGCCTGCATTATAACTAGGCTGCTTTGAGACTTGCTCCTGCTAAAACTCCCTCACCCTGAGTTGAGGCAGCAAATGCTTACTGCATATCTTTAAAGTAACTTCCTGAAGTCTGTGCTAATTCTCCCAAGGACTGAAGTGTAATCAGACCAATTACTCTTATCGTCCCTGGCATTTGCAACATTGTTTCCTGGTTAATCTGTAGGAAGTAATCAGTAACATCCTTTCTGTTGCTATCTGTAAAAAGTAATCACCTAAAGCAAACCTGAACATAATGAAGGACAACCTTCTTTGATGTACCCTATTAGAAAGCCAATAAAAGCCTATCAAGGAGAGGGGCAAGACCCTCTCCCCTCGAGAGAGTGGCTGTGCCATCCCTTTTTCTCCACAGGACTTTGGCAGTCTGTGTGAATTTGTTCATTGCATCCATAACATACGGACCAAGCTGGACAGAGTCCACATCAAACATCAGAAAAGAGAAAGACAACCAAACATCAACCATATGCCTCCCAACTGAAATACATATGGACATGCATATGAGAGAAAATATTCGCATGCCACCTCCCCGCCCTTCCTTGTACCCAAGGGAACCTGAATCTATATCAGCCTCTACATTTGTATTACCAGTTTACACAAAATACAGAAGAAGGAGAAGCACATTGAATGACTCAATGAAAACAGTCAGCAAAATTCAGAACAAGGCTAACTCTATCAAACTAACAATGCAGATGATCCAACAAATACATTGAGAGAGGAAAAAGAAAGCAAGTGAGACAAAGCGGTAACGTGAGACTAAAAGATTTTTAAAAATATATATATGTATTTTTTAATCCTTACCCAAGGATATGTTCATTGCTTTTAGAAAGAGAAGAGGGGAGGGAGAGAGAAGAAGGGAGAAGAGGAAGAAGGGGAGGGAGGAGGGAGAGAAGTGGCAGAGGCGGGGGAGAGATCAATGTGAGAGGGAAACATGGACTGGTTGCCTCCTGTACGCACCCCAGTATCAAACCTGCCACCCAGGCATGTGCCCTGACTGGGAATTGAACCTGTAGCTTTTGGTATACTAGATGATGCTCCAACCAACTGAGCCACCCCAGACAGGGCAACAAAAGGTATTTCTGAGGCAAATCGACCAAATGTATTATGTAAGCCTTATTAGATCCTGAAAGAAACCACTGTTTAAAAAAGAAACTACAACAAACAGAAGTATTTGATCACTGTCCGGATGTTTGATGACATTAAGGAATATAAATTTTTACATATAAATTAATATGGTGGTTATGTTTATTGAAAAATTGTTTTTCATAGAAATAAACACTGAAATATTTATGGGTTAGATGATATAAAGCCTGGGATTAACTTCAACATAATCTAGTGGCGATGGGAAGTGTCAGGTTATCCTACATAAAATAAGATGATTATCGACTTAGGTAATGGGTGCATGGCAGTCTGTTATGCTAAACTGTCATATTTTGGGGATGCTTGAAATTATCCATCACAAAAAAACATAAAACTTTTATCTTCAGCTACAAACTCTTCAGAGCTCCATTGTTGACCACAGATGACATCTCTACCTTAGTCTTATAGACAAACTCAATCCCATTCAGGCCTGAGTCTCTCCCTCTGTCTATTTCCCTGCTCTCTTTATCTGTACTGAAAGGAACCACCATCCTGGCAGGGAGGCCTCTTTCATCTTCCACGTACAATCAGGTACATCACATCTGTACCTGATGGATAAGTGGACTGTAACTTACCCCTTCCTTTCCGATCACCGCCATGCCGGTTCAGCTCTCACTACCTCTCACTAGTGCTTCCTAATTCTAATTCATCCTCCATTATCACCTGTCTAGTCTTTCTTCCTACAATATCCCTACAAGACCTGTATTATTTGAAGCAATTTTAATATTCTTACCATCCTCACTTATTTAACATTAGAGATATCTATTGGACTCTATATCTAAATTAATTGATCAGAACTTTTTATGTTTTTATGACAGAAGCAGAGTAAATAAACAAGCTTACTGAAAATTAATTGATTATAAAGAGGCATAAACCAATCTCTTAAATTTGTCCTTTAGCTTTGAATCCCTTCAATCCTCATCTCTTATTATCGTAAATTCATGTTGTAGCATTACTCTACCCTGTTGATTATTTATGCGGCTTTGCTTTTTTATTTTCTGGACTGATCATTCCCATGTGCTACTAGAGTTCACCTGATAAACTATAATTGATGTTATGATAACACTAACAAAATACACCTAATGTAAACAATTATCATATATAAACCAAAGTGATATGACACTCTAGCATGTAGAACCAAAATCGGTAGGAACCTAAATTCCTATAGTTCCAAGAGGAAACAAGCTAAAAATGAAAAGTACAGAAACTTAGCTGTGTGACTGATTCCTCAAGAATCCTAAACATTACTTTTTACATTTTACACTTTAGATTAATAATCATTTTCCCATAATCAGATTCAGTTCCATCACAGATCTGTTCCAAATTAAAGGAACTGCCAAAAGAAACAAACTATCAATGAATCATAATCCAAAAGCAGACTAATACACTACCTAACCCGGCATTTAGATAGAAGACGCCAACAGAAATGTTGTACGTGTGTTTATGGAAGTAGGGGGAAAAAAGAAAAACACCACTGGCCCTGACTGGTGTGGCTCAGTTGGTTGGGCATCCCCCCCACAAAGCAAAAGGTCGTCATTCGGTTCCTGGTCAGGGCACCTGCCTGGTTGCAGGCAGGTCCCTGGTTGGGGGTGTGTGAAAAGCAACCAATCAATGTTTCTCTTGCATGTTGATGTTTCTCTCCCTCTCTTTGCCTTCCTCTAAAAAAAGAGAGAGAGAGAGGGGAAAAAGAACAAGAAAAGAAAAATTAAAGAAAAAGAAAAGAAACGAAAAGAAACAAGAAAAGAAAAGAACAAAGAAAGAGAGAACAAACACCACTTGATCTCTAGATGCAACATCTTGGACAATGCTACCAAATGAGGCTTTAAAAAAGATACCATGCAGAATAGAAAACTTTCTTAAAACTTATGACACATGGACATGAACTAAAGAGGGGGGAATGTGGGTGGGAGGGGGTGTGCAGGGTGGAGGGGAGTGATAGGGGAGAAATAGGACAACTGTAATAGCCTAATCAATGAAATATATTAAAAAATAAAAAATAAAAAAGAAGTACAGATAGGTAGTTACAGAATAGCTATGGGGATATACAGTACAATATAGGAAATGGAGCAGACAAAGAACTTATATGCATGACTTATGGACATGAACAATGGTGGGGGGCTGCCTGAGGGAATGGGGGCTGCTGGATGGAGCGGGGCAAAGGGGGAAAAATCAGGATAACTGTAATAGCATAATCAATAAAATATAAAAATAAAATAAAAGACTTTCTTAAAATGGAGAAGCTATACTGGATCAAAGACATGAAAATTTTTATATGTATCAGTATAGAGCTTATCATCAAAATAGAAAAAAATTTAAAAAGGGGGAGCCTTAAAAATCTAATTGTCAACACAGAGTAAAATCATAAAGAAATGAAATGAAATAATATCAAATATGGAATAACGGTTTCCTCTGAGAGGACAGGGAAGGTAGGGGTGCCGTCAGGGCTTTCATATTGGTACTGTTTTATTCCAATTATTGAGATGAATTATTCATTATTCTTTATAAATGTATACACTTTTAAAGTAGTACATCATCTCATAAATATAGTGCTCTAATTTGACACTTTTTTTTTTTTTTTGACACCAAGGCAAAAGATTCAAGACTTGATACACTTACCTGATTAGACTTTTCTACTGTACTGCTGGGAACCTCAGTAGTGTCTTTCACAAAAAAATTATCTATGATGTGTCGCTCTGCACATTCTTGGCTACAAACTGGACATCGAACAACTCCAACTGCAAAGACAAATTTGCATTTTAAGATTTTTATTAAAATGAGGTACAACTAACATATTACTTTCAGATGTACAACATGATTTGGTATCTGTATATGTTGCAAAATAGTCATCACAATAAGTTAACATCCATCACTATACACAGTGCCAACAAATTTTTTTCTTTGGGTAGGAACTTTCAGATCCACTCTCCTACTTTCAAATACTCAATATAGTATTCTTAACTATAGTCACCATGCTGTACATTATACTCCCATGACTTACTCATTTCAGAAAGGGAAATATGTACCTTATGAATCTCTTCACCCATTTCATTCACCCCAAACCCCTCCTTAGGCAAACACCAATCTGTTCTCTACATCCATGAGCTTGCGTTTTAAAGTTTTTATAAATCTACCAAGCACTAAACCAATATATCTCATCCAATCTGTGAATAGGTTCTTTTATAATGTTAACTCTCTTCAAATTCCTACCTGCCATTACTAACACAAAGCAATTCAGTTTATGTACATATATGGACTACATATGTGTGTATACATATCCCCACAGCTATTATTGTATTAAATGAATCAGTCCTCATAATTTTAAGTGAGCTATGTTTCCAAATGAAGATCCCTGTGTACTACTCAAACACGCTCTATCAGTGGTTTTCAAATAGGGATATCAGAACCACATTGGAGATTTCCAAAAGAACAGAGAGCTCTGGTTCTCTCTGAACCTGTAGAATCAGGATTTGGCAAAGTGGTACACAGACAATCTTGCTTTGTTTAAAATCTCCTTGGGAGATTAAGGAACACTATTGGTTCCCTTTCACAATTTCGAATAATATTCCTTTGGGAAAAAAATGAATCATCTTTTATAGTGCTTGGTTAAATAATAAATAATAATGAATGAGTTACAATCTAAATTTTTAATTAAATTTTTAAAAAATCTAATAAACACTCGATGCTGTAATTTGTACCAAGGAGATCGCAAAAAGTTCTCGATAGCTTTATGAAATGAAGTGCATAAAAATAAACACAAAATAACCTAAAGATCCATTTTATTTGCATATCCAAGCAATAAACAAATGTTTTTTGCTTGGATATTTTTTTAAAAATCCATTTTAGGAGCTCCAGTGGCACAATTGGTTAGTGTGTAGTACTTATAAAAAATCAATTTTACAATAGCAAAAAGAGTGTATTAAGTACTTAGAAATAAATTTTTTTAAATCATGTAAGGCCATGTGAAAAAAATCAACCTATATTTAGCAACCTTAAAATATACCTAAGTAATAAAAAAAAAAAGTCACGTTCATGATGGTTAAAATGGCAAATCTCCCCAAACATACCTATAGATTCAATGCAGTTTTAATAATAATCCCAACAAGAATTTCAATAAAATTTTTAAAAGATTCATTTATTTAAGTGAGGAGAACGGAGGGAGAAATAAAGGGAGAGAAACATCAATGTGTGAGAGAAACATTGATCAGTTGCCTCTTGCATGCCCACAACTGGGGACCTGGCCCACAACCCAGGCATGTGTCCTGATGGAATCGAACCTGTGACCTTTCAGGTCACAGGCAGGCGCTCAACCCACTGAGCGACAACAACCAGGGCACAATAGAATTTTTCACTGAAGTTAACAAAGAACTACAGTTAGTCAAAAGACTGCTATGAAGAAAGTGAGAAAACAAGCTCCAAACTGGAAGATCTACCCCACATATAACAAAAGATTAATAACTAAAATCTGTGTATGTAATAATGCATTTAACAGAAGATTGTGTAAACATGTTTTTCCTTATTTCTTCAGATAAATATGGCTAAAAACTACAGACATTATGCATAAAACAAACATAAGAAGACAGGTAAAGATAGACACAAGGTGGCAGACCAGCTAGAGATCTCAGAACCCAAGGAACATAGGTTTTCTTTTAGCCTTACAGTCAATATTATAAAGTGGGTGTTCATGAAGCCACCAGGTGTAAATAACAAAAAGCACACAAAAGTATGCCCCCTCTATCCAAAGGACCAGGAAAAGGGCTGCCTAAGCAAGACAGAAAACTTTTAGATAGTAACTGCTCTACTCCAAACACCGTGAGGGCTCCCTTTCCCACTAGCAGAGGCTGGTGGGAACCCTAGCCTTCCACCTTGGCCAAGCAGAAACCTGGTGCCATAACTATCACCTGCTGGCTATTGTCAGAGAAGGCTGGTGAGAGGTGAAGCTTTAGTCTCCATTAGGTTGTAATGAGGGCCCCTGCAATATCATTGGAGACCATGTGAGGAGTGAATCCGACAATTAACAGGTGTAAACATGTTTAGGTATTAGATCATAGAGTCTAGAGATGTAGATACAGAATTTAATTAAATGTTCCAATTGCTTTGGTTGTCACATAGTTTATAGCCAAAGATTAAGAAAGTATGTTAGTCATGTCTTAGAGGCCTGCCTGTAAAGCAAGTTCCAGAAAAAATGTTTAAAAGTACACTTTGCTTGAGATAACAAAAGAATGTAGCTAGTTAAGCATAAAGCAATGATAGCTTA
This sequence comes from Glossophaga mutica, assembly GCA_039655065.1. Classification (NCBI taxonomy): domain Eukaryota; kingdom Metazoa; phylum Chordata; class Mammalia; order Chiroptera; family Phyllostomidae; genus Glossophaga; species Glossophaga mutica. Next base: position 11,495,968 of record CM077313.1, read on the forward strand.
AGAATAACAAAGGTCACAAAATGTTTAGTTTCTTGCTTTGCTTTCAAGATAACATCACTGACCTGTTTAGATCACCTGACCACAGTTGAAAGCTCAAGGTTACAGACAAGATGGCGCCAATAACTACATTAATCACACTAGAGAAAACCACTGAAACTCGCACAACTAACCAATCAGTTTCACCTGTGATCCCTAACCCCCCCATCTGTGCACTTAAAAACCTCTGATTAGAAGCCATCCTAGAGTTCAGGTTTTAAGTGATAGCTGCCCGTTTTCCTTGCTTGACACCCTGCAAATAAACAGCTCCAATCCCTCCACATCCCCAGCCCTCTGCAAACCTCGAGGTTTGGCTCTGCCGCACACACGGGCCTTAATGACACCTCTAGCATGATGATGGGATACCCCTCCACTTCTATATTGTGCTGGGATAAGAAGGCCTATTATATGAGGTCTGCACAGAAGGTATCCAGCCATATGAAAACTAGAGACATTTTATTAGTCTAGAAAATTAGAAGATACAGGATACAAGAAACACTGCACACAGGACAATGATGCCTCAGTCCCCTTCAAAGTAGGCACCTTGGGACCTCACACAGTTCTCCCAAATGCCATCAGCTGGCCTGTAGTATTTTCCTGAATTTCATCAATGGTCTGAAATCTCTTCCCTTTCAAAGGTCATTTTAGTTTTCGGAAGAGCCAGAAGTCACAGGACACCACATCTGGGCTGCAGGAGTGCTGAGTCACTTAGGTGATTTGATGTTTTGTCAAAAAACTCTGCATGAGATGTGATGCATGAGTGGGTGTGTTCTTGTGATGAAGCTGCCGCCAATCATCAGTTGCCCATAGCTGTGGCCTTCTTAATCATCCAAATAGTTTCCACAGAGGAATGGTCAAGCTTAACACAAAATTTGATGCAGATTCTCTGTTCTACTTGCTCATTCATTTTGAATATGATAGCCACACAGTACACATGCTCACTCAATGGTGTCTACCACCCCCAGTGACTAGTACAGTGAGGTCATCATTGTTCACACATGTGCATTCCAGTCCACTCTCCTTGTTTGCCAGCTTATATCCATGTCATACAATCTGTCATGCTCAAAAAGCACAAACTACCACAACTTACCCAATATAAAAGAACCTGAATGCCCCTTTTAATATACGGAAATTGGCTCTAAACAACTTTATTTAAGTGTAAACCTAACAAAACATGTATAGGATTTGTATGCTGAAAACTACAAAATACTGATAAAAGAAATCAATAGAGTATTCATGAATAGGGATAATCAATGTAGTAAAAATGTCAATTCTGCCTAATGCAATCTACAGGTTTAATATAATTCCTAATATAATCCCAGTGACTTTTTTTTTTGTAACTGAGACATTAAGTCTTATAGAACGGCAAATGAAGAATAGCTAAATCAGGTGAAAAGAAGAATAAAGTAGAAAAATCATTCTATCCAATTTATAACTATATAAATTTCAAAATTTATATAGTTATCATAATCAGGAATGTCTGATATTGACCAAGGGAATGGATAACACATAGACCAATAAAACAAAACAGACCTGAAACAGATACACCCAAATTGGGCCACCTAAACTTTTTTTAATCCTCACCCGAGGATATGTTTGTTGATTTTAGAGAGGAAGGGGGAGAGTGAGATGTGAGGAGAGACAGACAGAGGAAGGGAGAGAAAAGATGGAGAGAGAAAGATAAAGAAACACTGACAGTGTCCCCTCCCTTCCCCTCTCACTAAAAATAAATAAAATCTAAAAAAAAAAAAAAGACTACTATACAGCAATGAAATCAAGGCACTTAAACTACATATATCAACATGACTGAATCCCCGAAATACACTGAACGAAAAAAATAAATTCTAGAAGAATACATTTTATACTCTATTCAAGTTCAAAAATAGTCCAATCCAAATAATATATTAATATGCAGGAAAGCATACAGAGATGATAAACTCTTTTTGAGAAGCAAAGGAATGATGAACACAAAATTCTGGATAATGGCTATGCCTAGCAAGGGAGAAAGAAGTGGCAGTTCCCATCCAAATACTAAGGTCTACCCATCTATCTTTCCTGAACCAAACCACTTTCTAGGCCTCAGGGAACATGGAGATGAACAGGTGCAAATGAGCCCTCAGGCCCAGCCAACAGCTGCTGGCTTTGGTCAGAGCTCTCTCCTAGGGCTGGAAGAGAGCCCGAGGACTAGTAACCCCCACAGCAACCCAGTTCTAGTGCACTTATTATCCCCATTTCACAGATCAGGAAGCTAACATGATGTGCTCATGGTCACGTAACCACTAAGTGGCAAATCTAGTATTTGTTAAGTATTTACATAAAAGGGATGGAGCATGAACTTACTGATTGCTCTATAGCCTCTAAATAATCTTTTTGAGCTGCTATTCCCTCTTTTATAAAACAATAGTACATGATAATCATGATGATAATGATTACCATGCTGAGAACTTGCTGTGTTACTATACTAAGTATTTCACACTCATTAGAGCATATTTGAGGCAAGATTGTTATATTCTATGAATAAATGTATAATAAGGGCCTAATGATGCCAAGCTAGTACCTTGTAAACCTGTGCATTAAACTCTGCCTTCCAATTAAACCCAGACACCAGCTGACTCCTCTGAGAGGACCAGCATGGCCTCCCCTACCTGAATTCCTGCAACTGTATCTACAAAGGCTATACACAAAGTCGGAGTCAGAGATGTACCTCTACCCAACAAGTGACAACAGGACTAAATGTTGGTGAATCTCAATTTTGTGTCTCTACCCAAATGTCATTCCAAAGACGTACAAGAAAAACCAAGACCTGCATATTAAATAGTAAATATCTCAATGTCTATATGAAGACAAGACTCTTTCCTGACACACTGTTCTGGGAAGACTGAGAATACCACAGAAACATAATTTAACTCATTTTTAAAAAGGGGCATAGTCAAAATCTGAAAGTCAAACTTTAATTAAGGAGAAACAGTAAAACAAACAGATCAGTACAAATGCTATAAATTGTTTCTCTTTGCCGTTATCAAAAAGGGTAAAGTTACAGAAGATATACTGGGATGAAGCTAAACAAGGAAACCACCTATTTATTACTCAAGCTGAAATAACACTTCAGTATTATATTTTTCTACATTTTAAAGGAAATGTTGAAATTATATGTTCATCTAGTAATGAACTATAGAAATGATCCCTGAAAGTATAGTCTTCTAGATAAGTTTCCATATTCACTAAATGAACTCATGAAACATGTTTAGATAATTAAGGTCACAAAATATGACATATACAAATTAATGACAGAACATAAATTATACACATAAGTAACTAGACTTACTAAGATATGGTTTTATTCATTTTTATACAAAATAAATGTTTAATGACTTTGGGTTTTGAGATGTGAATATGACTTGCTGTTACTGTGAAGTTTCAGTTTCCAACACAAGCATAATGTGGGGCTTATGCTTTGACATTAAGTATCGAAAATGACTGACAACTCTTTGACTGTATATCTCCACTAAAAAAAAAAAAAAAAAAAAAGAAGTATATGGATTTAAAGCTTCTTATTAGACTCCATGGATCGCAGACACAAGTGAGTTAAATGACAGGACCATGAGATGGATCACTACCAGTCAGGCAAGTGTATTTCAACATCCATGGGAGACGAAGGAAAGGCTCTACAAATGCCAGAGTGCTCTGTCCATGGTCCTGTCAACACCACTGATCGCCTGCTACTCAGACACACGTGTATGTAACAAAAGGCTCATTTAAACGCTCTCAGAAACCCAATGGAAATACACACATAGGTTAAAAAAATAAAAGGATCCAAATGGACACACATTCAAACAATAAGCATATGAAATGATGGACTTCTTAATATTAGACAAAGTAGACTACAGAACAAGAACTATTACCAGACGTTAATGGGAGGACAGCGTAAATGATAAAGGGGTGGATTCCTCATAAAAACATATCAATCCCAAATGCACATGCATTGAAGTAACAGATCTTCAGAACACAAAGTAAAAATTGATACAACTATAAAGAGAAACAATATTTTGTGATAGGGAGAGATTTCAACTCTTCTCTTAGTAATCAACAGCAACAGAAAACAGTAAGGATATTTTTAAAAAACCAACAAAAGTAATAACTTGATGCAAATGATGTTAAAATAACAACCAGTGTTAAGCAGAATGCCTATTCTTTAAGTGTGAATGGAATGTTCACCAATCTATATAACGTGCTGGACAATAAAACAAGTATGAATAAAAGAACTAAAAACACAAATATGCTTCATGATCACAGTGAGATAAACTCAAAAATCAGTAACAGACATCTGGAAAATACCCAATATTTGGAAACTGAGCAACTTACTTTCTAATAACCCATGTGTAAGGAAGAAAGGTCTAAAATTCAATAATCTAAGCCTGTACCTCAAGAAACTGGGCGGGGGGGGGGCAACAAATTAATCCTAAAGAAAACAGAAGAAGGGAAACGATAAGGAACAGAAAGCAGTGGTAGGAGGCAGGTGGAGAAAGAAAATGGGAATAAAGGAAAATGAAACCAAAACAGTTCTGAGAGGGGGTGGGTGGGTAAAAATTGATAAACCTCTAGATAGAATGTTGAATGTTAAAAATGACCAAAATCAGAAATAAAAAGAGGTCACTTGTATAGATTCCATGTACTTCAAAAAAAAAGTAGTATTGGAAATATTATGATCAATGTGTTGATTCTTTGAAAAACACAATTATCAAAATTTTCTTAAGAAAGAGAAAACCTGTCTTTGAGGCATCCGTGCTCCGTGGTGCTGACCTGTTGCGTGTTGTCCTGTGCACACGTGGGCTGACATGGCCTCAAATGACTACACCCAGTAACAACATAGCAGAGCAATCAACCCTACTGACAGCAGAGTTGTGGTAGCTACAGCCAGTCACAGGACACCTCACACTCTATGGCCAGAGCATCTATGGTTCTTACTGACAAGCTATGGCACTCAGTCAGCTTCCCAGGGATATAGCTCAACTGGTAGCTATGGCGGTGGCCAGAGTTCTAAGTCATCTTACAAACAGCAGTCCTACTGTGGCTATGGCCAACAGCCAGCACCTAGCAGCACTGATCAGGAGTTGGAAGGTTACCAAATAATGAGGGTAACTGGGTATGGAAGGAAAGCTGTTCCAGGATCTCTGGAGGCAGGCTAATATGGCCTGTCCCTGTGATCCTGTCTATGGTCACCCTAGAGTCCATCTTGCCAGGGCCTAAGTTACCTCTGTCCCTACCACCCTGCAGTCCTCAGATCAGCAGCCATTCGATCACAGCCTCCTGTGCCATCTGCTTTAGGGGCCATCCACTGGTTGCATTCATTCCTCCAAGAGGAGTCCATATTCTCACATGTTAGATTAGGGCACATTCAGTCCCCCAGCTCTCTGCTGTCCTCCACTGCTACCACCTCCCCTGGGGAATCATCCCTGGCCAATGCCACCACTGCAACTGCTCCATAGCCTCCATGGCCCCTGGGTCCTTCTCACTCTCCTCAACTTCTGCCACCACCCTAGCTGAAATCTGCTTGCCAAGTAGCAAATGAGACCTTGATGGCATCCCCAGAGAATTCTTTACCATTAAACTACTCAATAGCTGCCTTAATAGAAGGTGGATCATCAGAGGATACTGTTGCCTCTCCCTTTAGCTTGCTTGTTTCCCTGTCTGTGTACAGATTAATCATGAGCTGTCCTATTTTCTTATTTGTCTTAATACCAATATGCTTGAAGTAATCAGCCACAGACTCAATTGTACCATCATTACCCAGGCCTTGCATGAAGATGATGATGTATGAATTACCCTGTTCAAAGTCATGATGTGATCCTTGGTTCCAAGGGTCACCAAATTTATTGAAGCCACCATGGCCACATTCACCTATGCTGCCTTTGCCTCCACGGCCACCTTCATGACCTCTATGTCGTAGAGACTTAGAGCCTCTAAGCCACTACTATGGTTAGCCACTGCTATGGTTGTAACTACTGCCACTGACCCAGCCCCCCTGGTCCTGCTGGTCCCCCCTGTAGCCTCCATCACCACCGCTGCTCTGGCCCTGCTTGCCATAACCATCACCACTGCTGCCACCACTCACACAGGACTGATCTTGGCCTTAGCTACCTCCGCTATCCAGTCTACCACCTCCACACTGCTACTGTTGCACTGGTTCTGCTGTCCATTGCCTAGAGGAGGGTTATGGGAGCTTTGCTGCTGTCCAAAGCTAGGCTGTTGTCCACCATAGCCAGGCTGCTTACCACCCACAGGATTTTTGTGTCAGACTATGTAATTGTAACCATATCTCTCATCCCATTAAAACCATCATTTTAGTTAAAAAAAAGAAAAAAGAAAATAGAAAAGAAATTCAATAAAAGAAATTGAATTTGTACTTAAACCTTCCTAAAAAGAAAAGTCTAGACTTAGAAGGCTCCAGTGGTTAACTATTAAACATTTAAATAAGGTAACACCAACTCCAAACAACTCTTTTAGAAAACAGAGGAGGGAACTCTCCTCATTTCATTTCATAAGGCCCTGATATTAAAATCAGATGCAGGACTTCCGGCCAAGATGGAGGCGTAGGCGGACACACTGTGCCTCCTCTCGCAACCAAAATTAAGGACAACAAATATTTAGAAACAAGAAAACAACCAGAACTTATAGAAAATTGAACTGTACGGAAGTCCAACAACCATTCATCCAGACTGGTAAGGGGGCGGAGTCACGGCAGGAGAAAGTGGAGGTACGGACCTGGAACACAAGCAGCAGTGGCTTGCAGTTCCCAGGTGCACAGGCGGCGGCTGGCGGTCCCCGGGCACATGGGGGCAACTGTGCAGACCCAGTGAGGACGCACAAGGCGGCTGGCTAACCAGGGGGTCCCACATTCGCGTGTGCAGATGGTCCAGGCAAAGGGGAAGTGGTGGAAGGGACTGAATCCAGGAGAGAGCGGAGCAGGCGCCACTGTTCCCTCTCGGACCCCGCCCCCACATACAGCGTCACAACCCAGCGACTGGGCTGCCCCACCCTGAGGAACACCTAAGGCTCCATCCCTAAGACGTAATAGCTGCGACCAGACTAAAACCAAACCAAAACAAAACAAAAAACCCACCAAAAATGGCTCAACCTGGAGAAAAAATGAAAACCGCAGAGTCAATTCCTCTAAGCAGTGAAGAGATAGCCAACCTATCAGATGCACAGTTCAAAGCACTGGTCATCAAAATGCTCACAGAATTGGTTGATTTTGCTCACAAACTAGATGAAAAAATGCAGGCTACAATACATGAAATGAAGGAAGATGCATGGGGAACTGATAGAGATGGAAGGAAAACTGGGACTCAAATCAATGGAGTGGACCAGAAGGAAGAAACTGACAACCAAACAGAAAACGAGGAAGAAACAAGAATTCAAAAAAATGAGGAGAGGCTTAGGAACCTCCGGGACATCGTTAAACATCCCAACATCCGAATTATAGGGGTACCAGAAGGGGAAGAAGAAGAGCAACAAGTGGAAAACTTATTTGAACAAATAATAAAGGAGAACTTCCCCAATCTGGCAAAGGAAATAGACTACCAGGATGTCCAGGAAGCTCAGAGAGTCCCAAAGAACTTGGACCCAAGGAGGAACACACCAAGGCACATCGTAATTACATTAGCCAAGATTCAAATAAAGGAGAGAATTCTAGAAGCAGCAAGGGATAAGGGGACAGTCACCTACAAGGGAGTTCCCATCAGACTGTCAGCTGATTTCTCAAAAGAGACCTTGCAGGCAAGAAGGGGCTGGAAAGAAATATCTGAAGTCTTGAAAAGCAGGGACCTACATCCAAAATTGCTCTATCCAGCAAAGCTGTCATTTAGAATGGATGGACAGATAAAGTGCTTCTCAGATAAGGTCAAGTTGAAGGAGTTCATCCTCACCAAGCCCTTATTATATGAAATGGTAAAGGGACTTATCTAAGAAAAAGAAGATAAAAAATATGACAGTGAAAAGACAGCAAACTCACAGCTATTAAGAACCACACCTAAAACAAAAGCAAACTAAGCAAACAGCTAGAACAGGAACAGAACTGGAGATCACATGGAGGGTTAGCAACAGGGGCGTGGGAGGAGGAGAGAGGAGGAAAAGGTACAGAGAATGAGTAGCATAGACAGTGGGTAGAAAATAGACAGGGGGAGGGCAAGAATAGTATGGAAAATGTAGAAGCTAAAGAACTTATGACACATGGACATGAACTAAAGGGGGGAATGTGGGTGGGAGAGGGTGTGTAGGGTGGAGGGGAATGATGGGGGAGAAATGGGACAACTGTAATAGCATAATCAATAAAATATATTAAAAAAAATAAAATCAGATGCAGTCAAAGTATAGACCAATATCGCTTATGAACAAAGTTTAACAAAAAATAATTAACAATATACCAGAAAAATCAAATGCAAAAATACATAAAAAGGAATACTTCATGATTAAGTAGGGTTTATTACAGCAATGCAAGATTGGTTGAGCATTCATATAAAAGCCCTATTATCATTTTAATAAATTCAACACCTATGCAAGAAAAGAATCTTTCAGCAACCCAAGAATACAAGGAAACTTCCTCAACATGATAAAGGCCATGTATGAAAATCCTACACCTAACATGATTGAGAAGGCAAGGATATTCATTCTCACAAAAAAGCAAGATAAATAAAAGGCACACAGGTTGGAAAGGAATGGGTAAATCTGTTTTTATTCACGTCAAGCATAATCTTGAATGTAAAAAATCACAAGGCATCCACACAAAAAGATACATGAAATACTGAGAGATAATTTTAACAATATGTATAAAACCTGCATAGTGAAAACAACAAAACAAAAATTAAGACCACCTAAATAAAGAAGATGTTTAACGTATTTATTCTTGGGTTGAAACACTCAAAATAACTAAGATGTTTCTTCTACCCAAACTGAGCTAAAGATTCAGTGCAACCTCAATTAATATCACAACAGGTTCTTTGTAGAAAGAGATAATCTTAAAATTTATATAAAAATGCAAAGAAACAAGAATAACAATTCATAAAATAACAAAGTTGGAGGACTTACGCTATCTGATTTCAAGACTTCCTATAGACCTACAGTAATCAAGACAGAGTGATATTCATGTAAGAATAGAGATACAACAATGGAACAGAATAGAGTCCAGAAATAAACATATACATGTAAAAAATGTATTGGGTTATCCAAAAAGTTCGATTTTTTTTCCATATGATGGTTCTAGTTGTCTTAGTTGTCTTAATTTCATTCAAAACAATTTTCTTGGATTGTATTGTGACAGCTGTCATATCAGCATGCATTTTTAAAAAAACAGTGAATTTTTGTAAAGCCATTTTAATATTGAAGATTGGAAGAAGATATACAACATTTTCAGTGCATTATGCTTTATTATTTTAAGAAAGGTGAAAATGAAACTGAAACACACACACACAAAGATCTGTGCCATTTTTGGAGAAGCTGCTGTGACTGGTTAAGTGTGTCAGAAGTAGTTTGCAAAGTTTCTTGCTCCTACTGACATTTTGGCCAAATAATCCATTGCTATGCAGCTGTCTTATGCATTAGAAGATGTTTAGCAGCACCCCTGGCCTCTACCCACTGAAAGCCAATAGTAGGAGATAGCCAACATACTCGAAATATCCAAATCAATAAAGTTATTGGTGAAAATAAAAAAATGTGTCTTTTACAGAAAAAACTAAACAGACTTTTTGGCGAACCCAATAACAAGTATTTAATCATTGTCTCAACTGGATGGATTGAGATAAAATATATAATGGGTGAGAATTCTGTTGAAGTGAAATAAATCCTACAAATTTGCCAGAATGAATGACTCCCAAGTAGAATAGAGTTTAATATGATATCACACTAAAACTGCAGAAACCAATGAATAATCGTAAAAGCAAAGAACAAAAGACAGATTATCATAAAAAGACAAAAGAGTGACAGACTACTTCTCATCCCCAACAATGGAAATCGGCAGACAATAGAAAGATATCTTCCAAGTGATAAAAGACAGTAAATTGTGTAGCCAGAACTGTAAATCCAGCAGAAATATCTTTAAAGATCAAATAAGATGCACTGAGAGATAAACTGTCACAATGAATAATAAAATTCAACAATATGATGTTATGTTGCCGTTTAATATTTTTTCAGGTTCACTAGTTCATTTAGTTTTAGTTTTAGCTTTGGTATAAACTTGTTTTTAAATATGTGAAATATTTACATGGTTCAAAAGTCAAAAAACTATTAAAAACGTTTACCAGATTTCACTTCTGTCCCTATCTTTCTACCCATTTCATTCCCTCTATCACACTTCCTTACAGATAACCATTTTCATTAAACTGTTAATTCTTCCAGTAACTTTTTTCTTTTTCTCTCCCCAGAAGTTCTTTTTGTAAAAATATTTACAGTTTTCTATAAAGGACTCATGGACAAAAACTATGGGGGGGTGGAAATGGGAGGAAGGTGGGGAGGGCTGGGGTGGTGGGCTGGGGCGGGGTAAAAGACAGAAAACTGTACAATATCAACAATTAAAAAATACTGATTAAAAAAAAAAAAAGAAAAATAAAAAAAAAATATTTACAGTTTTCACGCACAAAGAACAGCAAACTACATACAAAAGATTGGAAATGGCATTTGCTAGAAGGCAAAGAAACAGTTAAAGAGAGAGTGGCATCAAATTGATACAATTTAAATGGCAAAAGGAATGATGACTAAAGTGCATTCAATATAAAAAAATCTGATACTCAGCAAAACAAATCCTTTGCCAAAAATGGCAGTAATAATGACCCTACTCTGCATCTCTGAAAACTAATTTAAAAGAATTACACATTTATCCTGCAATTACATCAGAAACTAGTATTGCCCTGACTGGTGTGGCTCAGCTGGGCATCATGCCATGGAGCGAGGGGTAGCCGATTCCATTGCTAGTCAGGGCGCATGCCTGGGCTGCGTGTTTGTCCCCCAGTTGGGCTGTACCTCCCTAGGATGCACATCCCTGGGTTGCACATCCCGGTTGAGGTGAATGCAGGAGGCAGCCAATTGGTGTTTCTGTCTAACATTGATGTTTGTCTCTTTCTGCCTCCCTTTCCTACTCTCTAAAATAAATAAAAATCTTAAACAAACGAAGATAGCAAAAATGTCAGAAAAAGATATCATTTTTTTTAAAATGGCAGCTTCAGAGGTTAGTCCCTCCACCAATACATCCATTAAGTTGGGGAGGGGCGATAACAATCAAAATATACTATTACAAAACTCTGAAATTTGCTCATTTACAGCAACCAGGGAAATGCTAAATGACAGGATAGTTTGCTGAACTTTAGTAAGAGAGCTGCTTGTATGAACCAGCTAACATGTCTAATGTTTTCTTTAAAGACTTATTTTTCAGAGAGAGGGGAAGGGAAGGCGAAAGGAGAGAAACATCAATGTGCCAGAGAAACACTGACTGGTTGCTTCTCACACACCCACAAACTGGGGATCTGACCTGCAGCCCAGGCATGTGCCCTGACCAGGAACCAAAATAGTGACCTTTCGGCTGGCAGGCCAGTGCTCAACTCACTGAGCCCCCTGCTGCAAGGTGGTGACAGCAGCCGCAATCCTAAAGTGGCTGGCTGGTATCAGGGTGGACAGCAAAGACCTTGACTCTAAAATCTGGGTATTGTGTGATTTGGTCAGGATGGGGGTTCCTTGAGGGCCAGCTGAAACACTTGGCTTTATTCAGTTTCCTCCAGCAGCAGCTTTTCTGGTGACATATATCAGAATATTTAAAGAGGAATATACACTTTTGTTTTTTAATCTACACATTTAAAGAAACCTCTGAGATGTTAAAGGCTGAATGCCAAGATAACATGTCAGTAATACACACAAGGAAGGCTTTGCAAAAATAGTTTGGAAAAGTCACTATACAACAAGCTGAAGACCACAACAAGCAATGAAATCAATCCCTGAGGAAAAATACTCAAAATGTCCAGTTCTTTAAAAAAAAAAAATTGCAAAGCATAAAAAGAAACCAGGAAATATGGTTCGTTCATAAAAAAAGAGAATTTGACAGAAATGGTAGATTTTAAACAGGAAGAAGCAGCAGCAAACCTGAAGATAAGGCAGTTGAAATTACCAGTTTGAGAATAAACAAAGAATAATGAAATATGAACAGAACTTGAGGAGCTTATGGGATACTATCAAAAATACCAGGAGAAGCAGAGAAAGAGGCAGAAAAATATTTGGAGAAATAATGGTTTCCTAAATTTGATGAAAGTCATGAATCTACACTTCTAACAAGCTCAACAAACTTGGAGCAAGATAAGCTGAGATTTTCTTTAAAAGATTTTATTTATTTATTTTTAGACAGAGGGGAAGGGTGAGAGAAAGAGAGGGAGAGAAACATCAATGTGTAGTTGTCTCTTGAGCAACCCCTACCAGGGACCTGGATCACAAACCAGGCACGAGCCCTGACTGGGGATAGAACCAGTGACCCGTTCGTTTGCAGGCCAGCACTCAAGTCCTCTGAGCCACAGCAGCCAGGGCAGATTTTATTATTATGGTAACTCTAGAACTCAACTTTTCCCACTCCTTGGGGATTGCTGTTTTTGCTTGTTGATGGTTAGATCAGTTCATTTGTTACTCTGCCAAATTATTTTGCAAAGTGTATATGCATTCCTTGTTGAGTGTAGTCACTTAAGCTTCAGTTTCATGCTATCTGGTGGCCAGCCAGTAACCTGACAAGGATTTCCTTAAATGTCTGGCTTCAGAAGGAAGGAAGGTAGTCTCTAACTCTTGGCAAGGTCAGCATTCAGTCCTCAGGCATCCCTCAGAACCAAAACATGCAATGACATTTTTGGAGCCCTCTTACTAAAAATGCAACAGCCTCTCCTTTAATCAAGCACCCTCTGGTTCTTCTAAGTGTTTGATCCAAGTACGGAGTCTGAAATAGTCAGTTCTGGTCATTTTTTCCAGTTTATTGGTTGTTTCAATAAAGGGAACTCTGCCATTTTGAATGATGCCATCCTAACTTTACCAAAATTTAAAACTACTATACATCAAAGGGTACTACTGAGAGGATGAAAAGACAACCCACAGAAAAAAAGTATTTGCAAATATATCTGATAAAGATTTAATATCTAGAATACATAAAAAACCCTATAACTCAACAATTTTAAAAAGGGTAAAGGATTTGAACAGATTTCTCCAAAAAAGATATACAGCCAATAAGCATAGGAAATGAGCCTCACCATTAGGAAAATCAATCGAAACTTCAATAAGATACCACTTCGCACCCAGAAGGACAGATATTATCAATGTTTCTTTAAATGAAAACAAGCACTGATGACATGGAGAAATCAAACCCTTGTGCATTGATGAAGGGATAAATAATGGTGTAGCCAGTGTGAAAACAGTTTGATAGTTTATCAAAGAGTTAAACATAGAGTAACCATATGACCTTGCAATTCTATTCCCCAAAAATCTGAAAGAAGGGACCAAAACAGATATGCATATGCCAACGTTCATAGTGGCATTATGCACAATCGTCAGCAGGTGGAAACAACCCAAGTTTCCATCAAAAGATGAATGGATAAATAAAATGGACTATATACATAAAATGGAATGTTATTCAGCCATAAAAAGTGAAATTCCTTTTAGATGCTACAATATGGGTAAACTTCGAAAATATTATACTAACTACAATAAGCCAAACAAAAATAAATAATACTGCATAATTACACCTATGCGAGATATCTAAAATACCAAATTCATAAGGACAGAAAGTTACCAGGGGGTGGGGAAGGCAAAATGGTGAGTTATTTATTGCTTAATGAGTAGAGAATTTCTGTTTAGGATGATGAAAAAAGTTCTGAATACAGTGGTAATGATTACTTGGCATTGTGAATGTACTTAATGCCATTGAACTATTAAAAATGGTTTAAGTGGTTAATTTCTTGTTATACATACTTCATTACAATAAAAAAGTAGTAGTTGTTAAGGCACAATAAAATAAACTTAAAATTTTTTTTTAAAAAATCCTTGCCCAAGAATGTTTTCGATCTTAGAGAGAGGAGGGGAGAGAGACAGGAGCATCAACATTAGAAACACTGATCGGCTGCCTCCAATGTATGTACACCAACCAGGGATCAAACCCACAACCTTTTGGTGTACAGAAAACTGCTCCAACCAACTGAACCCCCGCAGCCAGGGCAACCCAAAGAAATTTTTTACAAATCCATTAAATGGAACAGAAGCTATGTAGTTCTTCAAACAAACTAATAAAATTGAAAACCTCTGGTGGAGGAAAGGAAGGGAGGGAGGGAGGGAGGGAGGGAGGGAGACTGTGCAGGAGTGAGAGAGCGCACAACCCTAAAACCAGTACCAGGAATGAAAGAGGATATCATAACTTCAGATGACACAGATCGAAAGAATTAGTAAGTGATTATTATGAACTTGTATCAATAGAACTGAAAGTTATAGAAATGTACAAATGAAAGAAATGAAACTACCACAGTGTCTCAAGTGAAACCGAACACCTAAAGAATCTTATAAACCTTTAAGAAAATTCAATCAGGAGTCAAAATTTTTCCACGAAGAAAAGCCCAAGCCCTGATTGATATATATCAAGAAATGACCTAATTCCAAACTTTCACAAATTTCAGAGAATTGAAAAAAGTAGCACTCTACAAATCATCTTAGGAAGCTTGCACAACTATAGAAAAACTCAGTAGTATAAAAATGAAAATCACAGACCACATAACTCCTAAACATCGAAGCAAAAATCCTAAAATATTTGAAAACCAAATTCGCCAGCATGTAAAAACAGGACTATACCATCACTATGTAGAATTCTGCTTAGGAATACAGGATCATTTTATTGTTAGAAAATCAATACTTAGAATTTACCACAAAACAAATTAAAAGAAAACATTATCCTGTCTCAGTAGATACAAAAGGATTTGGTATTTAAAAAAAAAAAATCTATTCCTTACGTTAAAACACCAAAAACCTTTTGTAGCTTTTAGGAATAAAACAGGTGTTGTTAAGGCCTAAAATTAAGGCTTAATATAATCTGCTGCCTCAATTCTAATAAACCTGGGAGGGCCACAAAGAACCTAACCAAAAGTTCCCAACTCCACTCTACTCCCACAGATGAGGTCCCCTAACTAAGCATGACTCTTAGTTTCTGTTTATCCTTGAATAGTGGGCAGCTTACAGAATTATTCAAATAAACAAATCACACCTTGTGGGAATCAGGAGGCAGCCCACTTTCATAAAAGTATTGCTTTGGCCAAAAGGTTTGCTTAAGTTTTTTCTGTAAAATAAAAGGCATTTTCATTTTCACCAATTAACTTCATTGATTTAAATATTTTGAGTATGTTGGCTATCTCCCAAGTGATAGAATGTTGATCATTCTCAATTAATGTCTTGATTTGATTGCTATCAACTTCAACTGTTCTACCCGACCATGGAGCATCGTCCAGGGAGAAATCTCCAACACGCAAGTTGGCAAACCATTTTTGACACATTTGATCACTCACAGTACTTTCTCCAAACATCGCACAAATCTTTTTTTGCATTTCAGTTGTTTTTACCTTTCTTGAAATAATAAAGCATAATATACTGAAAAAGTTGCATATTTTCTTCCATCTTCAATATTAAAATGGCTACACAAAAACTTAGAAATTTTGATGTTTTTTAAATGCAAGCTGGTATGACAGCTGTCACAATACAATCTAGCAAAATTGTTTCAAATGAAGTTAAAGACAACTAAGCACTCCCAGAGACATGTTACAGGAAAAAAAGTGAAAAATGTGTCTTTTACAGAAAAAACTAAATGAACTTTTTGACCAACCCAACAGATGACATGAGTCTATATGTAGAAAAGCCAAACAAAGCTATAGAAGCAGTACCAGAACTAGTAAAATTCAACAAAGTTACTGAGAAGAAATATTTCAAATACATTGGTTTTTACCAGGATCAAAAAGGTAAAAATAAAGTTAAAATAGGACATTTGTAACAACAACAAAACTATGTCCTAGGAAAAATCCTAAGAGAAAATATTCAAAATCCCTATGGAAATCATTATAAATTAATGAGTCGCTAAAGAAAACATAAGAGAAATAATAGCATGTCTGTGGATTAGAAAACTCAACATTACAACTATATAAATTCTCCCCACATTAGCCTAGCAATTTCTCAAGAATCTGTCAGGTTTTCTTGGGGAACTTGAAAATGCGTTCCAAAATTTAGATACCTTAAACAGCTAAAAATAGGCAAGAGTAAGTGAGGAATAATAAGCGAAGGGATGGAATTTCCACAAGGACCTGATTTACCACCTATCAAACCCAGTTGTAAGGACACAGTGATTAAGAGAGGGTGGCACTGACTCAGGGAATGACAAACAGATCAAGAAATTAGAATTGGCTGAGAAACAGATTAAGTGTTGAGTAATAGACTCATGCATATAAAAATACTTAATAACCGACAGGGATAGCAGTGCATTGAAAAAAGAATGGCATTTTGAGTAATAAGCTGGGAAAGCTGGTAAAAAAATGAAACTAGACACCAGCCTACTGCTCTCTATCTACATATATATCTATATATCTATGTCTATCTATATACAGTGCATATATAACTATCTATATATACACTGCACTTGAAACAAAAACCTAAATGTAGCCCTGACCAGTGTGGTTCAGTTGGTTAGGCATAGGTCCACAAAGCATTAAGGTCACGGGTTCAACTTGCTGGTTCACATGCCTGAGTTATGGGTTTGGTCCCTGAAGGTGAACAAGAGGTAACTAACTGATAGAAGTTTCTCTCACATCAATGTTTCTCTCCCTCTTTCCCCCACTGGGCCCCTCTCTCTAAAAATACATAAAATCTTAGAAAAATAAACCTAAATGTAAAGGGCAAAACTACAGAGCTTTTAAAAGAAAATAGAGGAAAATAACTTACTTTGGAGTATGGAAAAATTCTTAAGTTAAAGCACTAACCACAAGGGAAGATTCACAAAACTTAAGTTTGGTTCAAAGAACCTATAAAAAAAAGTAAGACAAAATGGAAGACTATTAAAGAAGTCCTATTAAAATTAATAGACCCAACAGAAAGACATAAAAGAGATTTGAACAAGTACTTCACAATGCATTCAATTTGCATGTGAAAATTGCTCAACCTAACTGGTACTTGGGAAAAGCACCTAAGACCCAAATAAAGTAACAAGAAACACCCACCAGAATGCCAAAAACTAGAAAAATGTGTAACACCAAGTGCTGGTGAGTGTCCTCATCTTAACCAGCAGTAACACACATTACCTACTTGGTAAAAGTTTAAGATTCACATACTCTCTTGACCAAGAATTCTACTTTTCAGTTAAACTTGGGGCTCAGACGTTATTTTATATTAAAAAGATCAGATGTTATTTTGTATTAATAAGATGAGCTTTAGTAAATGCTGCTGTAAAAGCAGCACCATTTCCTTAAATTTGGGAAGCGCAGAGGTCTGCAAGTGAGCAGCCACTCCCAGTGCGTCTACCGGAACTAGCGTGGGTTGCACCGGCAACCAGAGCTACAAGGCAGGAAGCACGTAGGTCGCATGCCTCAGACTAGGGATGTGAATTGAGGGAGAAGGACCCTAGTATCTATTTCAGCCCTGCAGGGGCTTCCGGTGACCACCTTCCACCGAGGCTCGAATTGCTTATTTACTTACTTATTACTTTTTAACCTCATCCAGGACATGCTCATTGATTTCCAAGATGGGAAGAGAAGGAGAAAGAGGGAGAGAAACATCGATCAGCTGCGTTTCACAATCCACTGAATACCAAACCCACAACCCAGGGACATCGAACCCACAACCTTCCAGTTTTACAGAACGATGCCACGCTGGCCAGGGCTAAATAACATACTTACATTCCTCCGAAATCAATACTTAACGTAATACAAAGTTACGTTACCCGGGTCAGTTTACAGCCCTAATTCCTTCCCTATTCTCCTTTGCCTCCATTGGTAGTCATTTTTAGTTTTTTTAAAATTGTTTCTTTTTAAAATATAAACTTGTTTCTCTTATCCCTCATTGTCACTGAGATATTTCTGCTTTTAGGACCTTTCAGTAGTCAAAGCTAAGAAACATTTACACACACACACACACACACACACACACACACAAAATTTCATCCCATTTCCCACAAGAGCTAGCATATAATACAATACACATTCTTCTGCACCTTGCCTTTTTTTTTTTTTTTTTTTTTTTTTTTTACTCAACAATACATCTTGGAATGTGTTGCGGACTGTTCAGCCTGGTTTCAGGAGTTGTAACCCTCACCCCATGGTGGGCTATGTAAGAGCCTAGAGACCCACTTCATCTGGGTCTGTTCTGTCACAAGGACGTGACCTAACTAAGGAGACAAAGCTTATCTCCCTGGCAGGAGCACTGCTTCTGCCTCATCCATCTCTGGCCCCAATGCTTGGTTGGCAGTCAATGACGGGTAAGACTCCTCATGGGAGGGGCAACCTAAGCCAGACACAACCACTTGAGAGGCCTCATGGAAGGACTCAGGGGGCTGCAGCAAAGAGGATGTGATGGACCCTTGCCTCCCCCCGCCCCGGCTATTCTGACATGGCCCGAGTCCTCATTTCCATCTGGGCGATGTCTTCTGCTTCCTAATGGGCTTAAAGCCTGAAACTGTGAGGGCAAGCGGTGCAGCCCTGTGCCGGCCAGGACGGCTCCCTGGGTGATCAGGCATAAGAAAGAATTCCTCAAGTCCTGTGAAACCTGCTTTGCTAAGAGTGCTCTCACTTAAGTGATAAGTGTCCCAGGAGGAAATGAGATTGTCTCCCAAAGTTTGGCAACCCCTTTTCCTGACAAACACTGGCTCAGATTAAGCCCTCAGATTGCTTTGAAATGTTAACCATTGTTTGATCCTTGCCTCCTGACATACCTCTATTCCCGTGTACTTGAGCCCAATAAAAGCCTAGTGAGGATGGGGCTCTGGGTCATTCTTCTCTGAGAGTTTGACCACCTTTCCTCCCCAAGCAGTCATGTCTTGGTAGTTTTTATTTTCATCCATGATGGACGGATGGGGCTCTGCGGGCGGCAGAGGACAGGGGCCCAGGACAACATCTGGCGCCCAGGACAGGGGCCCCCGCAGGAATGCACTCCACAGTGGTCTACAGAGATCTCCCTCATTCCTCTTTTACATCCACCCAGTGATATACCATGATTTATTCCACTAGTGGTCTATTGCTGTTCACTCCAATCTTTCATTGTTGCAAACAATCCTGCAACAACTTTGCATATACCTCACTTTATACTTTTGCAAATCTACCTTTAGGAATACAGTGAAGATTGCAGGGTCAATGAGGGAATGCGACTGCAATTTTGTTGGATGTTGCCAAATTCTGTTCCACAGGAATTGTACCATTTGGCATCCCACTGGCAATATGCTGTCTTACTCCGCCCCCCCCCCCGTTTTATCCAAAAATACAATGCCAAACTTTTAGTTTTATGCCAATCTGGTAGGTGAAAATACAGTATTTAACTACAGTTTTAATTTGTATTTCTCCTGTTATGAGCATATTGTCACATTTCATGTTTAAGGACCATTCTCACTTCTATTTGTGGACCTTCTACATGTAGTTTACCCTATTCTATCAGGTTGTAGTTCTTTTTCTTAACTATCTTTGAAACATTTTAAACATAAGTTGCAATATTTCTCTTAGTTTGTTTTTTGCCTTTTGTTTGCTATACTAGAACTTTTCCATTTTGTCAATTTTTGCACTTTTTGTTCCTAGATTTGCCAGAATGGCTGGGAAACTTTCCCCCTACTTCCAGTTTATAAAGAAATTAATTATTTTTAGCACTTCATTTTCTACGTTTTAGACCTCTGATCAATTTGGAATTTATACAGGTACACCGTAGGAGAATTGAATCCAATGCTATTTTTCCCAATGACTAAGCAGTTGCCCTAATAATAGGACTATTATTAAAAGTACTCCTGCCCCCATTATTAGAGATGGCAACATCACATACTAAATTTTCATACACATTTTGTCTATTTTTGGATTTTCTCTCTTGCTCCTTGGGTCCATCTATTCATTCACCAGTATTATGCAACTTTATAGTTACATAGCTTTTATACTTTAATATCCCATCCTTCCTATTAAAAACAAGGAGTACCTTTTCATTTGGCTCAAGTCTGCTTCTAAGTGTTTTATAAGTATCTGACAGTTTTTAGCATGTAGATTATATACATGTTAGATTTCTAGATTTTTTTATTTTGAATTCTTACAATTACAATGAAATCTCTTCCATTTTTTCTTCCAACTGGTTACAGTTATATACATGTGGGCTACTGACTTCTGTGTTAACTTTGTATCTTGCAACTTAAATTTTCATATTATTTGCAGTAGTTTCATATATACTCATTTCCCTGAAAATGGAGAAAATGGGCATCCTTTCCCCTATCCCTAATTTTATGGGTCAAGCCTCTACAGTTTCCCCCATAAAGATGCTGGCTTTTGAAATAAATATATATATTTTTAAAAAGGACCTATCAATTCCTACTTTACTGATTATTAACATGGAGAGTTGAAATGTGCCAAATGACATTTTTACAATCATGATTATCTCCTTAGCTCTGAAATCCAGACATTGACCCTTACATTCCTAGGGAAAAAAAAGACTTTTGACATGATTTTTCAATATACTCTTTGATACTATATATTAATATTTTACTTACATCTTATACTCATTAGTGAAACTAATCTGGAGTTTTGTGTATTCGTGACATACTTTCCAGGCTTTAATACTGATGTTATAAATGCTTCAGAAAAAAGAATTTGAAAGTTTAGAAGTTTTTCTGTATCTCGAAACAAGTGAAGTAGCACTGAGGTTATCAGATTCACTGAACCTCCACAATGAAACCATGTGGGCTTGGAACTCTGGTGCAGGACAGCCAGTGTGTAGTATTCTCTCTTTCAACTACAGAAATTGATCTGCTTAAATCAACTCTACTGGGGTCAACTGTGACAAACTGTTTTCCTATAAAATGATCCTTATCAATTTTCAAATTTGCATATATTATCATAAAGTTCTATTTGTGAATGTTTGAATTTCCTGTTTTGGTTACATTCCTACTGTATTTAAGCTTTCTTCTTTTTAAAAAATTAGTTAATGGGCCCTGGCTGGTGTACCTCAGTGGACTAAGCTTGGGCCTGAGAACCAAAGCGTCACCAGTTCAATTCCCAGTCAGGGCACATGCCTGGGTTGCGGGCCAGGTCCCCAGTAGAGGGGCATGAAAGGAAACCACACATTGATGTTTCTCTCCTTCACTTTCTCCTTCCCTTCCCCTTGCTCCAAAACTAAATAAATAAAATCTTAAATTTTAAAGTCTAAAAAATGAAAATAAAAATTTAGTTAATTGGTTGGCTGACCAAAAAACAAGCAAACAAAAAACTTCAAAGGACCAAAATATTGACATATTTGTTCTATTATTTTTCTGTTATCTAAAACCCCTTATCACCTTTTCTTCTGCAGTCTTTGGTTACTTTGTTGTTTTTCTACCTTTTTGAGTATTCATTTATTTTCATTTTCACTGATGAAAGCATTTGATGCTAAGAATTTTCTTATCATGATTGCTTTGGCTATAACAGAGGTTGGCAAACTATATATAGTCCATGTGCCACATCCAACATGCCACCTGTTTCTGTAAATCAAGATTTATTGGAACACAGCCATACCCACTTATTTATATATTGTCTATGACTGCTTTCATGCTATAATAGAAGAGTTTAAAATTGCAAGAGACCATACTTGGTCCACAAACTTTAAAAAACATTCACTACCTACCCTTCTATAAAAAAGTTTTCTGACCCCTGACCAATTGATTCTGATGTATCATGTCAAGAAACCTAGCAATTTTATTTGCATTTTCACTTTAGTCAAAGTTGTTTGGCAGCCTGTGAAGGTGTTTTTGAATTTTGGAAACTGATTTTTAGTCCCAAAAAAGTATCTGTTTGGGGGGGGTAATTTTGGCAGTTTCTTTTTTTAAAACCCCAACAGAGGATGTATTTATTGATTTTTTTAGAGAGAAAGGAAGGGAGAGAGGTGAGAGAAACATCAACCAGTTTCCTCCCACATGAACCCTGACAGGGCACTGACCCAGCAACCTTTCTGGTGTATTTACGATACTCCAACCATCTGAGACACCCGGCCAGATCAGAGGAATTTTCTTATATGTCAACAAACAATCACTTTTCTTCAGTGTTGCATGTACATTTATTTGCAAAGAAGGAGTGTATTCTTGCATATGCAATACACAACCATGAGATTCACCTGTTGGTTGTATTATTTAGGTCTTTGATAGCCTTAAAAATTTATATCCACTTTTTCTATCTGCAACAGAGAAAGACTTTAATTCTTCTATTATCGATGTTTCCAAGTCTTACTGCCTCTCCTGAACATTTTCTAAAAAAATCAAAGCTGTCATTAATATCCATGTATCCAAAAGTGCATCTTCATTGAGATTTGCAGCTTGTAGCCTCATAATGTGTTGGGCCCTTAATGATTTCTGGCCTGAGATTTACCTTATGCATCATCAAAAGAGTACTTTCTGTTTTCTTATTTATATATTTGTCCAGCACTATCTTTGCCTAACCTTATTCTTAACCTGAGTCTTTCAGTTTTGTAGTTAAATCTTTTGCATAGAACACATAGTTGGATTTTGCTATGTTCACCTGAAAATATTTTTCTCTTCTTATAGGCCAGTTAAACCTATTTATTGATATAATCTCAATTCTGTTATAAAGAAAATACATAAATTATTTCACTTTCTTTTATTGCCTCCCCTCAACCAATATTTCTTTTGGTATCTAGAAAGGTTTAGGTTTTGTTCCTAATGGTCATGTTTATACTAATACCTTTACATAACCTTATCTTCTTTTTATTAGAAACTGTCTATTAATTCCCTAGTATGAGCAACACAGTAGCTCCTTATTTCCTCTCATACCATTCCTGCACTGCATCCTACAGAATCTATTTAAAGTAATAATATCTTGCCCTGGCTGGTGTTGCTCAGTGGATTGAGTGCCAGCCTCCAGACCAAAGGGTCACCAGTTGGATTCCCCCCAGTCAGGGAACATGCCTGGGTTTGCAGGCCAGGTTCCCAGTAGGGGGCGTGTGAGAGGCAACCTCACATTGAAGTTTCTCTCCCTCTCTTTCTCCCTTCCCTTCCCCTCTCTCTAAAAATAAATAAATAAATAAAAGCTTTTAAAAAATAAAACAAATAATATACTTTGATTTCCTGGTGAATTTCTGTAAGGCAATCAATAATTCTATTAAGTCATTTCTTGGTTGTCTGAAATTTATTCTCTAATAGCTTCCTCAAGAAAAGATTCAGGTGAACTATAGACATATATAAAATGAACTTGAATCCATACCACATACCACATAAAAAATTAACTAAGCTCTGGCCAGGTAGCTCAGTTGGTTCGTGTCATCCTGACACACCACAGTTGTAGGTTTGATCCCCTGTCAGCGCAGAAACAAGAATCAACCGGTGAACGCATAGATAAGTGGAACAACAAATTGATGTTTCTCTCCATCTCACTCTCTCTCTAAAATCAATATATTTTTTTTTAATTTTAATTAACTCAAAATGGGTCACAGACCTAAATGTAAAACTTGAAACTGAAACTTCAAGAAGAAAATACCTGTGTTGAGTAAAGATTTCTTAGATACAATGCTAAAGAAAAATTCATAATGGATACATTGGACTTGGTTAAAATAAGGGGAGATTCCTTGGAGAAATGACCAAGACTGGTGCAGAACAAGTACACAAATGAAACTAGAAACTCTGTTTTGTCAGAAAATAGGAAGTGCTCAAAAACAGCAATGGCATGTCAAAGAACAAGATGTTAACTTGAAAGGGTTCCTACTGCCCAAATGGGAACAATCTGATTATCAAAATAAAGAAAAGAATTAGAACATTATATTAAAAAAATTCACGAGCCCATAATGACAAATAGAAAGAAAAATGTCACCCATATGGCAGACTAACAACAACTAATAAGCAAAGAAAAATCACCATTTTGCAACATCACAGCAATAATGGACAAAGGCAAGAATCATCAGTGAATGACAATTTAAGGTCTTTTGGGGAACAGAATATTCACAAGGACTCCCAAAGCCCTTGTGTAATTAATAAGTAACCAGTAGGTTACTTACTGATTACAAAGGTGGTAGGGGACTATCCTTAGAAGGGAGAAATATGGCAATTCATTACCTTAAACAAGTGAACAAAACTAACAATAACGTGATAGAATGAGATCCTTTTTTTAAATCCTCACCTGAGGACATTTTCTCATTGCTTCCAGAGAAAGACTGTTTGCCTCCCATACACACCCCTAGCAGGGATCAAACTAGCCACCTAACCCATAACCTTCTGGTGTACAGAACCATGCTCCAACAAACCGAGGCACACAGGCTAGGGTGAGATCATGTTTCTTAATGTAAAGCACTGCAAAGGACACACCATTTTTGCCCAAAATGACACAACAGTCTGGATATGAGAGAGAGAAGACACACACTCACTGAGTTTGAAAAATGGAAGTTTAACACAAGTAATTATTAACTACATCAATAAATTGGGTTAACAAGAACTGGCTAGTAAGTAGAGAACTCTAAAGAATATAGGTATATAGCAGACCTGAAACAATGTATGATTATAATACCTCTAAGGCTGAGACAGAATGCACAAGGAAGAATTTTCCCTTCACATCTGTTATCAGACCTTGGTGGAAAAGGCACAACCGTAGGTCATACTCTGGTGATTTCACAGCACTGCTGCCACTGTTAATACCTTCTTTCTTTGGTTTTCACTATACTACTTTTTCCTGGTTTTCTACCACTTCAAAGTCTCCTCTGTAGGTTCATCTTTATCTAGTAGTCACTGTATATCAGAATTCCTGAAGGTTTGTCCTGGGTGATCTCCTCACTTTACCTTTTGATATAGAAAAAACAGATGAGAATAGAGCCCCTAATTAGGGGAAGGAATAAATCAGAATAGAGGCCCTAATTAGGGGAAGGAATAAATCAGAGGAAGGGATAAATCAAAGGAAAAACCCCCAAGGAGGGAGAGAGAGGGGGAAAGGGAGTTAAATTTACTACCGCATCTGCCACGGAAGCCAGGAAGTAATAATGCCTAAAAGGAGAGTTCTGCCCGAGATCGGCGCCCAGAATTTGGAGACTGCCTCCTCTGGGACAGCGCGTGCAATAAAGAGTCATGCTTCGCCAACTCCCTGCGTTTGGATTGTTTCATTTCTCCATAACACTTTCACGGTGGAAGGGAATGGGAAAAGACAACAAGGAAACCAAAACAGAAGGGTCATAGAAGTGGGAGGAGAACTTTATAGCAAAAAAGTTGGGTGGGAAAGCTGAATTGAGAAGATTAGTAAAAGACACATGACAAACAAGTCAAGTTCAGAAGATGAGGAGGACAGGAAGAAACATACATCACATGTGCACCAGTACAAAGAGACAGATGCTAAGAGTTGCATGCACTACAGGCTCCCTTCCTGGTTATGCTTAATGTTGAATACAGACAATCAAGAGGATCCCAGGGAGACTATCCAACCATAAGCAAAGTAAAATAAAGATGAGCTTCTGGTAGTTATATGTTCTAATTACCATTTAAGACATTTTGTTATTGTACAATGATACCTATGGATTATTTATATAGCTGACCTCTGGACAATGTGGGAGTTAGGGGCACCC
Organism: Glossophaga mutica; assembly: GCA_039655065.1. Classification (NCBI taxonomy): domain Eukaryota; kingdom Metazoa; phylum Chordata; class Mammalia; order Chiroptera; family Phyllostomidae; genus Glossophaga; species Glossophaga mutica. Next base: position 11,521,789 of record CM077313.1, read on the forward strand.
GCCCCACACACAGTTGGAAATTCTCATATAACTGACTCCCCCAAAACTTAAGATGTCCCTCTATATCCATGGGAGATTGGTTCCTGGACCCTCCCAGATACCCAAATCTGCAGGTGCTCAAGCTACCTGTATAAAGGGCACCCGCCCCACACACAGTTGGAAATTCTCATATAACTGACTCCCCCAAAACTTAAGATGTCCCTCTATATCCATGGGAGATTGGTTCCTGGACCCTCCCAGATACCCAAATCTGCAGGTGCTCAAGCTACCTGTATAAAATGGCACACAACAAAGCAAACAAGTTGGCCCTCTGCATCCACGGACTGCCAACAAGACTGAAAAAAAGAGGATCTTAAAAATGAGAGGCTAGATGAATGTACAAAAACATTTAGGCAATTCAGCTGACAGCTATTTGTTCACATGTTTTAAACACAAATATTTGAACATGTCCCCTACATATTTATCATGTACACATATAACAATACTAGTGTATCTCAATCACAGAAACGTAAGATGTTGTTAAGGAATAAAACTGAGATAAAATACTTTTAAATGTCTTGTTCACATGATAGCTTCAACAACTATCAGCTAATGGCCCAGGATGTAATATATACTTAAAGTATAGTTTATCGTGGACTTCCGGCCAAGATGGAGGCATAGGTGGACACACTGTGCCTCCTCTCACAACCAAAATTAAGGACAATAAATATTTAGAAACAAGAAAACAACCAGAACTGATAGAAAATTGAACTGTACAGAAGTCCAACAACCATTCATCCAGACCGGTAAGAGGGGCGGAGTCATGGCAGGAAAAAAGTGGAGGTGCAGACCCGAGCACACAGGCAGCAGCAGCTGGCAGTTCCCAGGTGTACAGGCAGCAGCTACCAGACCCCAGGCGCACAGGTGGTGGCTAGCAGACCCTGGGCACAGGGTGGCAACTGTGCAGACCCAGTGAAGCTGAACAAGGCAGCTGGCTGACCAGGTGGTCCCACATTCACGAGCGCAGATAATCCAGGCGAAGGGGAAGTGGCAGAAGGAACTGGAATCCAAAAGAGAGTGGAACAAGCACCATTATTCCCTCTCGGACCCCACCCCCACATATGGTGTCACAACCCAGAGTCACGACTGGGTTGCCCTGCCCTGGTGAACACTTAAGGCTCTGCCCCTCACTACGTAAAGCCGCGACCAGACCAAAAAACAAAAACAAAAATAAAAATGGCTCAAACCAGAGAACAAATCAAAGCCCCAGAGCCAATTCACCTAAGTGATGAAGAGATAGCCAACCTATCAGATGCACAGGTCAAAGCCCAGGTGATCAGGATGCTCACAGAATTGGTTGATTTTGCTCACAAATTAGATGAAAAAATGCAGGCTACACTAAGTGAAATGAAGAAAAACACACAGGGAACCAATAGAGATGGGAGGAAAACTGGGACTCAAATCAATGGAGTGGACCAGAAGGAAAAAAGAAACAACCAAACAGAAAACAAGGAAGAAACGAGAATTCAAAAAAATGAGGAGAGGCTTAGGAACCTCCAGGACATTTTTAAACATCCCAACATCGACTTATAGGGGTCCCAGAAGGGGAAGAAAAAGAGCAACAAGTGGAAAACTTATTTGAACAAATAATAAAGGAGAATTTCCCCAATCTGGCAAGAGAAATAGACTACCAGGATGTCCAGGAAGCTCAGAGAGTCCCAAAGAACTTGGACCCAAGGAGGAACACACCAAGGCACATCATAATTACATTAGCCAAGTTTAAAATTAAGGAGAGAATTCTAGAAGCAGCAAGGGATAAGGGGACAGTCACCTACAAAGGAGTTCTCATCAGACTATCAGCTGACTTCTCAAAAGAGACCCTGCAGGCAAGAAGGGGCTGGAAAGAAGTATTCCAAGTCATGAAAGTCAAGGACCTACATCCAAGATTGCTCTATCTAGCAAAGCTTTCATTTAGAATGGAAGGGAAGATAAAGTGCTTCTCAGATAAGGTCAAGTTCAAGGAGTTCATCATCACCAAGCTCTTATTCTATGAAATGTTAAAGGGACTTACCTAAGAAAAAGAAGATTAAAAAATAGGACAGTGAAAAGACAGCAAACTCACAGATATTAACAACCACACCTAAAACAAAAGCAAACTAAGCAAACAGCTAGAACAGGAACAGAACCACAGAAATGGAGATCACATGGAGGGTTAGCAATAGGGGAGTGGGAGGAGGAGAGAGGGGGGAAAAGGTACAGAGAATAAGTAGCATAGATGGTGGGTAGAAAATAGACGGGGGGGCAAGAATAGTGTGGGAAATGTAGAAGCTAAAGAACTTATGACACATGGACATGAACTAAAGTGGGAGAACGTGGGTGGGAGGGGGTGTGCAGGTTGGAGGGGAATGAAGGAAGAGAAATGGGACTACTGTAATAGTGTAATCAATAAAATATATTTTTAAAAAGTATAGTTCATTGTTAACATAGAGGATGTTAATCAATCACAAAAAGTCTTCTTGTTAATTTGAAACTTCTGGTCTAGTTCTTGTTAGATAATCATTACTGTTAACCTCGCAGTAAGAATGGTAAAGAGCCTGCAAATACAAAGTATAAATTCTGCCACTCTGGTGTGATGCTTGTAAATTATGTAGTATTATCTTTATCATAGCTGAAAATGAGTCTTGAAAGATTCTAATTATTACTGAGACTGATGGAAAATCACAACTCCATCGACTCCATACACACGATAAAACGGGACAGAGGTTACAGCTTTCTATAGAACATGGATCTCCCTGCCAGCTAATCCACCACTGGCCACAGAGTCAGGCGCCAGCAATGACCAGTATCTGTTCCTCCACACAAAAATGAAGAAGTCATTCAAATATGAGCAGCTCCAATCTGTCTAGGCTCAGCCCTGCATTTTCCTAACTTAGGGAAAAGCCAAGTCATCAGCTCCTAACCTTGATTATACACTTAAATGGAACTATCTCTATGCTATTAATTGGAATTAGGTACAGTTTTTACACCTACTGCACATGTGCCCTACAACTTAGGGACTTTCCAGACTTCTGATACTGAGGGGCTTTTTTGAGCAGCCTCCATATGGGACTTCCCTAGGAACTGAAAGAGTTTTATGCCTGGGTGCTGGTAATAGCCTATCATGATCTTCAATTTTTTGACGGTCCTTTTAGATGAAAACATGTTAAAATCCAGAAACCTACTTATCCAAGCACATGGAAACTGTTACAGTATGGGGAAGGATGGGGGAGGCACACAAGACAATGGGGCCTGCAGTCCTTCAGTACAGAAACCCCTTATCTCCAGGGCGACTATGCACAGTATCACAGGTACAGCACAAGGGAGTGCCTAACTGAAGAGGGCCAATGCAGATTAACGTGCATTCCACTTCCCAAGGTATGTTGTATCCCTTAGTGCTGCATATGCCAAGGGGGAGCTTATTCCTAATTCACCCAAAGGTACCTGGACTACCCCCTCAGGATACTTTGTATACCATATGTGAAATGTAGCCATCTGAAACACTTATTCATGTGACCATGATAATCTACATATTAAGTACTTCCAAGTTTAATTTATGCTCTGGCCAGTGTGGCTCCATTGGTTGAAGTGTCCTCTCATAACCAATGGATTGCAGGTTCAATGACTGGTCAGGGCAGATACCTAAGTTGCAGGTTCAGTCCCTGGTCTGGGCGCATACGGGAGGCAACCAATCCATACTTCTTTCTCAGATCAATGTTCCTCTCTCTCCCTCCCTTCCTCCCTAAAAAGCAAGGGGAAAAAAATGTCCTCAGATACGATTAAAAAAAAAAAAAAAGGAAGCTTAATTTATGCAAAAAAGTTCTAACATTTTTGTTTGGATCAATGAAGCGTATTTTACCTCAGAATGTGGCACACATACCATTTTGGAAACCCTTGTATATGTATTGTGTACTTGAAAATGCAGGAGTAAAATTTGCAAAGAGTCAAGGTTACAAGGAAGAAATTAGAGATGCATGCATCTAGCTGATAGTTTAACTTGATGAGATCTCTGAGAAACATCTCAGTATCTAAAAAAGGTGCAATGCAACTTAACAGTGGTCTTCTAACATCAGCTTTCTACCAAGACAGAGTAACGACAACCCAGAAAAGCTGGCCTGCCATGAACAACTGTATATAACTGGGAAGAATATATGAAGCCACTGTTTTCAGGCATTGGCCAATAGGCAATGCCATTTCTCTTGAGCCCTGAAAAAGGGGAAACTCAGGGGCCACTAAAACGTCTTGATTTCTCTGCCTCTGCACTATTTCCTGACTGCAGTACAGGGAACTACAGCCTAAGCAGAACACAGCTACCACGCCAGAGAATCTGGGACTATGAAACAATATAAGCACTGGAGAGAAAAGGCACCTGTAGTATACGCAGGGTTTCCCCACATCCTTGGCTGAAGGCTACCAGGCATGTCCAGGGAAAGACTTCAGAAAGCTTACCAGAGAGCAGCTGTTAAGGAATTGAGAGAAAAGCAAAGATAACGGAAGCCCAACAAGAACAAAGAGAAAACAAAAAGATGGTAGTCTTAAACTCGAACATACTAGTAATTACTTAAAATGTAAATGGTTTAAACAATTCAAAGCAAAAATTTACAGCTTGGATAAAAAAGCTGGATACAACTATGTACTATCTATAACAGACACTTTTAAATATAAAGGTTGAAAGTAAAATGATGGAAAAATATATCATTCAAACACAAAGAAAGAAAACTGGTGTAGCTATATGAATAATATAAGACTATGTAGACTTTATGAAAAAGTAGTATGAGAGATAAAGGACATTTCAGTGTTAAAAAGAGAAAGCAATTCAGCAGTAAGACAAAGCTTCAAAATATCCTCAGCAAAAACTAAACAGATTAATAGGGATGAATCAATAATCATGACTGAAGATTTTAACATTCCTCTTCACAACTTATAGCGGGGGGAAAACCCAGTAAGAATATAGATTTTTACAATACTATCAACCAACTTGACTTAGCTGACATTTACAGAATACTACACCCAACAAAGGTAGAATTTAAATTCTTTTCAAATGCACATGTAACATTCAGCAAGACAGATGATATGTTAGGACATAAAATGTCGATAAACTTCAAAAAATTTAAATCTTACACACTATTTTTTTTACTACAACAAAACAAGCTATCTAGAATATACACATCAAAATTAACACACTTCTTTGAAAGATTTAAATCTTACACTTTATTACTACACAAAACAAGCTATCTAGAAAATATAAATATAAATTAATACACTTCTTAGTAACCCATGGGTCACAGAAAAAAAATCATCACAAAAAATGTTAAAATGTTTTTCACGGAATGTTAATTAAAAACACAACACAAAATTTCAGGTGGCTTAGAAAAAAAAACTATCTAACTTTAAAGCAGAGACAAACAGAACAAAGCCAGAAGTTCGTTGATAAGTCCTTAGCAATAGTAACCAAGAAATAGAGTAAATATGAATTACAAATAATAGAAACAACACAGGGGACATCATTTGGCTCTTGAAAACCTGATAAGGGATGAGTGTGAATAAATTTATGCCAGTAAATGTACCAATTAGGTGACACTAACAATTTTCTTCAAACAATTTACCAAAATAGAATCCAAGAAGAAACAGAAAATCTGAATAGCCTTGTATCTGTTAAAGACACTGAATTTCTAATCAAAAACCTTCCCATAAAGAAAACTCCAAACCCAGATGTGGAATTCCTTGGTGCATTCTGTCAAATATTAAGGAAGAATTAATACTAATTTTACAAAACTCTTTCATAAAATAGAGATGAAGGGAACATCTTACACCATATTGTGAGGCCAGTATTACCTTGACATCAAAATCAGATAAAGATAAAGGAAAACTATCATCAATATTCCTCATAAACATTGAAAAGTCTTAAAATACTTGCAAATCAAATTCAGACATACACAAAAAGGATAATACATCATGAGCAAGTAGGGGCATATCCCAAGACTGTAATATTGGGCTAACATCTGGAAATCAATGTAATCCACCACATTATCAGAGAAAGAAAAGAGAAAAAAATCAAATGATCATTTTAACGGATACTGTATAGAAAATGCATTTGACTAAATTCACCATCCATTCACAATAAAAACCCTCAGCACACTAGAAAGAGAAGGAAACTTCTTTATTTTGATAACAGGCATCTACAAAAAACTAACAGCTAACATATTAATAGTGAAAAACTGGATGTTCTCCTCCTAAGATCAGGAATAAGGCAATAACACCACCTCTCATTTAATGTAGAAATTAAACTGCTATTACATATTGTACTGGAGTTTCTAGCTAGAGCAATAATGGAAGAAAATCACAATTATAAAGCATGCCAACTCCCAGTCAAGATGGGGGCCCAGGTGAACACAGCTCACCTCCTCGCACCACCACATCAAAATTACAACTAAAATATAGAACCACCATCACTCAGAACCATCAGAAATCAAGTTGAATTAAATTTGGCAACTACAGAATTACAGAAACCACATCCATCCAGACTGGTAGGAGGGATGGAGATGCGGAATGGACTGGTTCCACATACACGTATGGTGAGTAAAAATTCAGGACAGGCTGGGAACCAAAGGGTCGCCGGTTCGATTCCCAGTCAGGGCACATGCCTGGGTTGCAGGCTATGTCCTCAGTGGGGGCGCCACATAAGAGGCTACTACTGATGTTTCTCTCCCTCTCTTTCTCCCTCCCTTCCCCTCTCTAAAAATAAATAAAATTTTTAAAAAAAATTCAGGAGGCCTATCTCCGAGTAAGGAGTCCAGCCCTACACCAAGTCCCCAGTCTGAGTTCCAGTACCAGAAAGATAAGTCTCCATAACTTCAGGTTGCAAAAAACATTGGGGATTGAGTCGGTAAAAGAAACTGTTGGAATCCCAAACAGTTCCCCTTAAAGAACCCATACACAGACTTACTCAGATTCACTTCCTCTGAGCTCCAGTGCCTGGGTAACAGCTTGAAAGGCACCAGTGGCATACAGGGAGGAACTGAAGTGTCTGGCATCGAGGCAGGAGCTGGGGGACAGTTTTGTCCCCAGACAAAGGCAGACAGAGGTCACTGTCCCTTTACTGAACCCTCTCACAGAGCCATAGAGCCAGCAGGCAGGTGTCAAATGTGACACTTCAACAGCCTGGCTAACACTGCTTGCCCTGGAGATCCTGAGACTGCATCCCGCCCAACATACTGGCCCACGCAAACTGTTAACCCTGACTTTTCCATATGAATGGCTGGACTTGGCTCATGCTTCACAACTTCCTAAACCCTATCATACAAGCAACAGTCGGCCCCAGTGAGCCCCCAGTGCCCATACCTCTTGCTAAGTGACCCTGGGCCCCAGCACCAGCAATAGCCAGCATAGATCTACAGCTTGGCTTTGCCTGGGAATCTCCAAGCCCTGCACAAGCAGCAGCGATATCAGATTGCTCCACAACTCAGGCAGGGCGGCAGTGGGCAGAACACAGATGGGGGGTGACCTTGGCCCGCACCAACTGGAAAACCCCAGAGCCTGTGCACCCAGTGCACAGCTGCAGACCGTGTTGGAGTGCCACCACCCTGCCCCTGCACAGCTGATCTTCCAGAGAGAGCAGTTGTTGGTGGTCAGTGATCACAGCCAGTCTTTGCAGCTGACTGGCCTGGGTAAATCCCTCCCACTGACCTGCCTATAGCAATCACGGTTCAACTACAAGAGGAGGGCGTACTCGGCCCACATGAAAGGCACATCTCAAATACTCAACTTGGGTGATATAGGAGGCTGTGCCACTGGACCCTACAGGACACCTACTACATTAGGCCATCCTACCAAGACAAGCAGTCACAGCAGCTCTACCTAATACACAGAAACAAATACAAGGAGGCTGCCAAAGTGAGGACACAAAGAAACATGTTCCAAATGAAAGAACAAACCAAAACTCCAGAAAAGCAACTAAACACAATGGAGAAAAAGCAATCTATTAGATGCAGAATTCAAAACACTGGTTATAAGGATACTCAAGGAACTTAGTGAGAACCTCAGCAGCATAAAAAAGATCCAATCCGAAATGAAGGAGATGCTAATTGAAATAAAGAATAATTTTCAGGGAAACGTTAGAGGGAACAAAGCTGAAAATCAAATCAATGATTTGGAACATAAGGAAGCAAAAAACAACCAACCAAAACAATAAGTAAAAATAACCCTAAAAAGCGAGGATGGTGTAAACAGCCTCTGGGACAATTTCAAGCTTCCAACATTCGCATCATAAGGGTGCCAGAAGGAGAAGAGAAAAAAAACCCAAGAAATTGGAAATCTATCTGAAAAAACGGTGAAAGAAAATTTTCCTAATTTGGCGAAGGAAATAAACAAGAAATTCCAGGAAGCACAGAGAGTCCCAATCATGATGGATACAAACAGGCCCACTCCAAGACACATCACAATTAAAAGGCCAAAGGTAAAAGACAAAGAGAGACTCTTAAAAGCAGCAAGAGAAAATAAGTTAGTTACCAGATGGTTGCCAGATGGAAGGTTGGGAGGGGAGGGGGAGAATGGAATGGGGGAGGAGGTGAGGATATTAAGTACAAAGAGCACCCTGGCTGGTGTGGCTCAGTGGCTTGAGCACAGTGATTCCCAGTCAGGGCAGGTGATGCCTGGGTTGTTGGTCAGGTCCCCACAAGGAGACACAGGAGAGGCAACCAGACGCTGATGTTTTTCTGCCTCCCTTCCTCTCTAAAAATAAAATCTTAAAAAAATAAACCTTAAAAAAGAAGTGCAAAAAGGAAAGACATGATCATGATCATATCAACATCTATCAATAGATGCGGAAAAAGCATTTGATAAGGTGCAGCACCCATTTATGATAAAAACACCCAGTAAAGTGGGAGGAGAGGGAGCATTCCTCAACATAAAACATCATATTCAATGGGAAAACACTAAAAGCTTTCCTACTAAGATCAGCAGGATGTTTGCTTTCACCACTTCTATTCACTGGAAGTCCTAGCCACAGCTAACAGACTAGAAAAAGAAAAATATATGAAAGGCATCCAAATTGGAAAGGAGGAAGCAAAACTGTCATTGTTTGCAGATGACATGATAGTGTGCATAGAAAATTCTATAGACTCTACCAACAAAACTATTCAACCTAAAGCGACTTCGGCAAAACAGTAGAATACAAAATCAATATTCAAAATCAAAGACATTTTTGTACATCAACAATGAAGTATCAGAAACAAATCAGAAAAAAATTCCATTTGATACAGCAACAAGAAAAATAAAGTACCTAGGAATAAACGTAACCAAGGACGTAAAAGACCTATACTCAGAAAACTACACAACACTACGAAAGAAATTAGGAAGACACAAACAAATGGAAGTATATACCATGTTCATGGATTAGAAGAATTAACATTATCAAAATATCCATACTACCCGGAGCAATTTATAGATTTAATGCAATCCCTATTAAAATACCAACGAGGTATTTCACAGACGTAGAACAAACATTTCAAAAATTTATATGGAACCATAAATGACCCCAATTAGCTGCAGCAATTTTAAGAACAGAGTAGGAGGGATTACAATACCTGACATCAAACTGTATTACAAGGCGACGATAATCAAAACAGTCTGGTACTGGCTTAAAGACAGACACATAGATCAATGGAAGATAATAGAGAGCCCAGAAATAAACCCAAGTCTCTATGGTCAATTCATATTTGACAAAGGGGGAAGAAGCATAAAGTGGAGTAAAAATAGCCTCTTCAACAAATGATATTGGGAGATCTGGATAGCTACATGCAAAAAAATTGAAACTTGACCACCAACTTACACCGTACACAAAAACAAACAAGATGGATAAAAGACTTAATTAAATGTAAGTCACAACACCATAAAAGTCCTAGAAGAGAATGTAAGCAGGAAAATCTCATATTCCACGCAGCAATATTTTCACCACTATGTCCCTTAGAGCAAGGGACATAAAGGAAAGAATAAACAAATGGGACTTCATCAAAATAAAAAGCTTCTACATGGCTAAAGAAAACACCAGCAAAATGAAAAGGGAACCAACTGTATGGGAAAATATATTTGCCAATGATATCTTGGACAAGGGTTTGATCTCCAAAAATATATAAAGAACTCACACAACTCCACTCCATGAAGACAACAACCAATTAAAAAATAGGCAAAGGACCTAAACAGACACTTCTCCAAGGAGGACATACAGAGGGTCCACAGACATATAAAAGGATGCTCAGCATCACCAGCCATCAGAGAGAAGCAAATTAAAACCATAATGAAATATCACTTTGCACAGGTCAGAATGGCCATCATAAACAAAGCAACAAACAAGTGCTGGCAGGGTTGTAGAGAAAAGGAAACCCTAGTCCACTGTTGGTGGGAATGCAGACTGGTGCAGCTGCTGTGGAAAACAGTATGGAATTTCCTCAGAAAACTAAAAATCGAACTGCCTTTTGACCTGGCAATTCCACTGCTGGGATTATACCCTAAGAATGCTGAAACAACAATTCAAAAGAACCTATGAACCCCAATGTTCATAGCAGCACACTTTACAATAGCCAAGTGTTGGAGGCAACCTAAGTGCTCATCAGTAAGTGAGTGGATCAAAAAACTATGTATGGTACATTTACACAATGGAATACTACACAGCAGAGAGAAAGAAGGAGCTCCTACCCTTCGCAACAGCATAGATGGATTTTGAGAGCATTATGCTAAGTGAAATAAATCAGGCAGTGAAAGACAAATACCCCATGAGCTTACCTATAAGTGTAACCTAATCAATAAAACAAACAAGCAAGCAAAATATAACCAGAGACACTGAAATAGAGAACAAGCTGACAGCAATCAGAGCTGGGGGAGGTGATAACAGGGAAAAGCGGAGAAGGGTCATCAAGGAACATGTATAAAGGACACACGGACAAAGCCAAACGGGGGAGTACGATCAAGGGTGGGAGGTGGGGATGGGTGGGGCAGGGGGAGTGGTGGAGGGAAAATGGAGACAACAGAATAATAAAAAAAATAACAGTAACAAACAGTCACAAAACCTTATAATAATAAACAACAGACATGTATTACCGAAAACAAAAAATAAAGTACAATAGGTAGTTACAGAATAGCCATGGGGATGTGAAGTACAGTGTAGGAAATGGAGCAGCTAAAGAACTTATACGCATGACCCATGGACATGAACATTGGTGAGGGGATTGCCTGAGGGAGTAGGGGATGCTGCATGGAGGGGGGTAAAGGGGGAAAAATCAGTACAACTGTTAACAGCATAATCAATAAAATATAATTTAAAAAAATGTTCATGCATAGAAATAGTCAACATCATTAAGATCATCCTCCCCAAATTGGTATCCAAAGTCAACACAATTCCAATCAAAATCATAGCAGGCTTTTGTGTGTAACTGAGGCACTTATTCTAAAATTTACAAAGAAATGCAAATGACTTCAAAGAACCAAAACATTTTTGAAAAAGAACAAAACTGTCCAATTTCAAATTTTGCTGAAAACGCTAGAGCAGCAATTTTCAACCAGTGTGCACTGGTGTGCCACCAAGAATGTTTAAAACACGCCCTATCTGACTATCTAGTCAGGGGCACTCTTTTCCTTTAGATTTCAAATTTTAAAAAATGACAATAGCCAACACAACAATAACTGTCCAATGTGAATGAATTAAAATTATACCTATTTTTGAAATATACATTTTGGTGTGCCACAGAATTTTAGCAATTAGTTTGCGTGTGCCGTGAGATGAAAAAGGTTGAAAATCGCTGCATTAATGTGCAGACAGTACTGAATGGACAGATCAATGGAAAAGAACCAAGTAAAGAAATAGAACCATACATATATGTCCAATGGACTTTCCACAAAATACCAAAGTAATATAATGGCAAAGAATTTTTCAATAAAATTACTCAAAATGCATTACAGATATAAGTATAAAAGCTTAACTATCAAAATACTGAAAAAAATGAGAGAAAATCTTAGGTAACTTGGGGTAGGCAGAGTATTGTTAGAACACAAAATCAGTAAACCTTTAAAAAAATAAACTGGTAAACCAGATAATCAAAATCTAAAACTTCAGCTCTTCAAAAGACACCATCTAAAAAAAAATGAACAGGAATGCTAAAGGAGTGGGAGAAAGATACCTGCCATACTCATACCTACCGGGACCAAGACAGATACAACATATAAAGAATTTTTACTTTTAAGTAAGACAAACTAATTTTTAAAATCTGCAAGAGACATACTGAAACTTTACGAAAAGAAATATATGAATGGCCAATGACCACAGGAAAAGATGTTCATCATTGTTCATCAGGGAACTAAAAATTAAAACCATGGCATACTCCTTCACACACACTGAAGACTAAAATTAGAGAATAATGGCACCCAAGTGGCAAGAATGTGAACCAAGAAGTCTCATACGCTGCTGGAAGGGATGCAAAATGGTGCAACCAGAGTAAATACACATTTATAATGCACACAAGAAATTCCAGTTCTAAGAATTTACCCAAAGAAACAAAAACATCCACATAAAGACCTGTCTACAAATATTTATAAAAATTTTATTCATACTAGTCCAAAACTAATAGTAATTTCCATCAACAGGTGAATATTGTATATACGGCTTGTATAAAAAAAACTAATATAGACAATATGAGTCACCTTAAATACTATTAACTTTGTCATTATATTTTGTACTCAAAATGATTTACACTCTTTGCCAAGAACCAAAAGAAATCAGCTCTCAGAATTGAGTTACATGTTTTACAGATTGCCAGAGTAGTCTAAGAAAACTGATGAATTCTTTAATATTTTTATTGATTATGCTATTACAGTTGTCCCATTTCCCCCCTTTCACTCCCCCCTCCCACCCACATTCCCCGACTTTAGTTCATGTCCATGGGTCATACATATAGGTTCTTTGGCTTCTATACTTCCTATACTATTCTTACCCTCCCCCTTTCTGTTTTCTACCCACCGTCTATGCTACTTACTCTCTGTACCTTTTCTCCCTCTCTCGCCCTCCCACTCCCCCGTTGTTAACCCTCCATGTGATCTCTATTTCTGTGTTTCTGTTCCAATTGTTTGCTTAGCTTGCTTTTGTTTTAGATGTGGTTGTTAATGATTGTGAGTTTGCTGTCATTTTACTGTTCGTATTTTTTATCTTTTTCTTAGATAAATCCCTTCAACATTTCATATAATAAAGGATAGGATAATAACCAGTTTCACCTGGTTTATCTGTGCCCAAATGTGGGACCGCCCTGTCTGCCAGCTGCCTTACACACTGTGCCTCTTCCACAATCCACTGTCTTGCTGGGTCTGCCAGCCACCGCTTTGCTGAGAGCTGTCTCTGCCCCAGCTGCTCCTCTCCACCCCTCCTACCGGTCTGGATGGATGTTTCTTCTTTTACTCCTTGGTTGTCGGACTTCTGTACAGATTGATTTTCTGTAAGTTCTGCTTGTTTTTTGTTTTTAAATTGTCTTTGTCCTTTTTTTGGTTGTGGGAGGAGGCACAGTGCGTCTACCTAGGCCTCCATCTTGGCCGGAAGTCTTGAACTGTCTTCCTGGTATACTTTGTAAGCTTTAGATATCAATGTCCCTCTCCTTGGAGAGCTCAATTTGGCATAGTTTTAGAATTCCATAGTATAAAATGAAACCATAGCAAATTTCCTTAGCTCACAATACAGTATATTATAAGGGAACTCTTTAGAAAATTAAGACCAAAATTCAAGTATAGAACAGGAATTCTCAACACTCTTCAGACCTGGTTTCCCTTTCTGCTCAGCTTTTTAGTGCTTCTTTTGTTATCCTAAATGAAATTTATAGAAAATAAATTCTGTCCTGACTGGTATGCCTCAGTGGATAGGGTGTCATCCTGCGGACTGGGGTCGGGGGGGTTGGAGGTGGGGAATTGTGGTTGTAAGTTCAAATCTCCATCTGGGCACGTCCTAGGTTGTGGGGTATGTGGGGTGGGGGGGACACAGATTGATGTTTCTCTCTTTCTCCCTCTATTCCCCTTCCTCTAAAAATAAACAAAATCTTTTTTAAAAAATCAGTTCTTCCTAACACATTTTTAAAAATCGTAATATGGGGGGGATAAATGATGATGGAAGTAGACGTGACTTGGGGTTGTAAACACAACATGGTATACAGGTGATTATGTTATGGAATAATGTAATCCTGAAACCTATATAATTTTATTAACCAATTTCACTTCAATAAATTCAATTAAATAAAAATCAAAGTACTTTAACCTTTAGAAAAAGAAATAACCCTAACTTACAGGGAAAAAAGTATTATTATTTATAAATTCTCAGAAATGTTTGAAAGGGGTCATATTATTTGTCCAGGGAGAGTGAAATACAAGAATTCATCAGTTTTCTGAGACTTCTGGCCAAGATGGAGGTGTAGGTAGACACAATGTCCTCCTCCCACAACCAAAAGAAGGACAGCAATTTAAAAACAAAAAACAATCAGAAGTACAGAAAACCGAACTGTATGGAAGTCCAACAACCAAGGAGTTAAAGAAGACAAATTCATCCAGACTGTGGAGGGGTGAAAACAGGCAGCTGGGTGGAGAGAACTCACAGCAAGGCACTGGCTGGAGGACCCAGCGAGGTGGCGGATTGTGGAGCAGGGTGTGCAAGGCTGCAGCTGGCTGGCAAGGCGGTGGCTAATGGAGTGGGCAGTCCCACATTCCCATGGCAGATAAACCAGGACAAACAACTGGGGAGCGGGATGGACTGGGCAACCCGGGGTCCCAGCACTGGGAAATAAAGCCTCAAACCACTGATTGAAAACACCTGTGGGGGTTGAGGTGGCAGCGGGAGAAACTTCCAGCCTCACAGAAGAGTTCACTGGAGAGACCCACAGGGTCCTAGAACGTACACCAGCCCACCCACCAGGAATCAGCACCAGAAGGGCCCAATTTGATTGTGGGAAGCGGAGGAAGTGACTGAAATCCGGCAGAGAGCGGAGCAAGCGCCATTGTTCCCTCTTGGACCCCTGCCCCACATACAGTGTCACAACCCAGTGTCTCAACCGGGTTGCCCCACCCTGGTGAACACCTAAGGCTCTGCCCCTCACTACGTAACAAGCGCATCAAGCCAAAAAAAAAAAAAAAGGCCCAAACAAAAGAGCAGATCAAAGCTCCAGAAAAAATACAACTAAGCGACGAAGAGATAGCCAACCTATCAGATGCAGTTCAAAACACTGGTAATCAGGATGCTCACAGAATTGGTTGAATTCGGTCACAAATTAGATGGAAAAATGAAGGCTATGCTAAGTGAAATAAAAGAAAATGTACAGGGAACCAATAGTGATGGGAAGGAAACTGGGACTCAAATCAATAGTGTGGACCAGAAGGAAGAAAGGAACATCCAACCAGAAAAGAAGAAACAAGAATTCAAAAAAATGAGGAGAGCCTTACGAACCTCCAAGACATCTTTAAACGTCTCAACATCTGAATTATAGGGGTACCAGAAGGAGAAGAGGAAGAGCAACAAGTGGAAAACTAATTTGAACAAATAATAAAGGAGAACTTCCCCAATCTGGCAAAAGAAATAGACTTCCAGAAAGTCCAGGAAGCTCAGAGAGTCCCAAAGAACTTGGACCCAAGGAGGAACACACCAAGGCACATCATAATTACATTAGCCAAGTTTAAAATTAAGGAGAGAATCCTGGAAGCAGCAAGAGAAAAAGAGTTACCTACAAAGGAGTTCCCATAAGACTGTCAGCTGATTTCTCAAGAGAGACCTTCCAGGCAAGAAGGGGCTGGAAAGAAGTATTCCAAGTCATGAAAGTCAAGGACCTACACCCAAGATTGCTCTATCTAGCAAAGCTTTCATTTAGAATGGAAGGGTAGATAAAGTACTTCCCAGATAAGGCCAAGTTAAAGGAGTTCATCATCACCAAGCCCTTATTCTATGAAATGTTAAAGGGATTTATCTAAGAAAAAGAAGATAAAAAACAGTAAAATGACAACACTCACAATCATTAACAACCACACCTAAAACAAAAACAAAAAACAGACTAAGCAAACAATTGGAATAGAAATACAGAAAAGAAATCACATGGAGGGTTAGCATCAGGGGAGTTGGAGGGCAAGAGAGGGAAAAAGGTACAGAGAATAAGTAGCATAGAAGGTAGGTAGAAAATGGACAGGAGGAGGGTAAGAACAGTATAGGAAGTGTAGAAGCCAAAGAACTTATATGTATGACACATGGGCACGAACTGAAGCAGGGGAATGTGGGTGGGAGGGGGTGTGCAGGGTGGAGTGGAGTGAAGGGGTGAAATCAGACAACAGTAATAGCATAATCAATATATCAAAAAAAAAAGTAGACCAGGTGATTCTAGTACAGCTAAAAGCCCTGTCTAAACCTATAAAAGTGTAACTGGAACATGTTATGTGGCCAAAATCAAACCCTTTTGTTGGGCCTACACAATGGGCCTGTGTGGGTATGTTACTTTTTTCTTAATTACCTGCCAATATCTAATACTAGAGAAATTTTACACAAAACCCAGAGTCTGACTACCCGTTAAGGAAAAAAACTAAAAAATAAAGGATCCTTCAACACTGGCCCTGCACCCTCACATGAGAATCCGCTGGAGCTAAGTACAATTTGTCAACCACCCTCCCCACCGTCCCCTATTATTTTAACCCCAGACTCATAGTTCTCCATCTCAATTACTTGCTTCACTTCTGTAGGTATTGTAGTTTGATCCCTGATGCCTGTACCCACAAGTTCATTAAGAAAATGAAAAACAGATGAGCAAATGAATCCTCGTTATTTAGTTCTAAAATACATCATCTAAACTTTTGCTTTAGGGGGTATCAAAGTAAGTTTGTAAGGAGAGAGGAAGGGAGAAAACATTCAAATCAGTAAGACTCAGGATAACATTTTAAATTTATTGATAACCCTAGCTTTTTTTTTTTTTTTTAAAGAAAGGGATATGCATCTCTAAAGTATGATTTGTTAAAGTCCTTTCTTAGTATAAAACAAAAACATTTATCTTCCTACTTAAATGCTTTCCTTGAACTCTTGCTTACAATTCAAACACAAAGATTAAAAAAACTCTTGGAGACTGGAATTACAAAGAACATTTTGAAAAATCTGAAATTACAAACTTGCCTCGGAATTGAGAGTCAGAGTTTTTATTTCCCATTTTCTCATTCATTCCAGTCTGAATGTCATGGCCATACACACAATACATCTCAATTCTAACATTATGCATAAGTCAGGTCCTAACTGGCTACTGGCCTGTTTAACCATTTAAAACACAAATAAGAAACCTTAAAATATGTCTTTAAAAAATTAAGAACTGAGATTTAAGTTTCCCCTGTACTAACTTTCTAACAGGTGGGCCACATCTGAGCAAAACTAGTGGGAATGATCTGAGATGTAACCCTACTCACAAGCCAACAAAGTAGTTTGCCATGGACACTGGTAGAAGACACCAGACTCAGGAGTCGCAGACAAAGGGCAGTTTATTACTTACAAGAGTAACATAAGCCAAAGCACCAACATTTTTGCACTTGTTCCCAGAATCCCAGTTCCCATTAAGCAAGGTGAAAAAGGCCAGTCCACAGCAGCACAGGCAATGGACTGTGTAAAATGCAAAGAAACCTACACTTAGGGAACCCTCATCTTTTAGGACAAGCAATAAGCATGCCTGCCTTTTACTCCAGAAGGAGACATTTAGCTTTATTATACTGGACCAAATAAATGCCTGCTCTTTGCTCTGATGGAAGACACTATCTGCTAAGGCTGTTCCTTATACATACATCCTTTAAAAACAAAGGGCAGTCAGTCTGAGGGCAGGACGTGCAAAACAGAGAGGCCCATGGAAACCTGTCTCCCTCAAGCAGATACTGTTGCTAACATAATTAAATAAGGAGTCTAAACTACAATCTATTTAAAACATTAATTTCACAGACCCCTTGACCTGGATCAATTATTTAATTAGCATTTCATCTCAAATTAAATCAACTAGTTCCTCTATAAAGGAAGTAAACATTAAAAATGAATTCCACTTCCCCAGTTATTCTGTATTTTAAAAGGAGGCTAAAATATTTGCAATATTAAAATTTAAAAACTTAAAGTAGTCTACTAGAAACCAGTAATTACTGTGCTCGCTTTAACTAACTTTAAATGTTTTAAACCTGTTAACGTTAGCAATGGCAACTGTCAAAAGTCTCAAACAGTTAAAAAAGCACAAAGAAGAGCAACTTCAACATTTCCAGTTGTTGTCTACAAGATACAACAAAATCCTACAGCCCTCGAATCACTTTGTTCGATTTCTCTTTACCCTTTACCATCTCAAAATAAGATCTTTGAAAGATAAAGGCAACAGAACACCGTCTCTTAATTCCTTTGTCCACAGCGGAGAGAAGAGAGCTGGGTTCTCATTAAGATAAAGAACCCGAATCATGAAAGACAGAAAACAGGCAACATCTGACCTGTAATCAATCATCAAAGTCACCATCACTTCATCTTCATCCCTCCCTCCCCTCCTCCAGCATACACACACACGCGCGCACACAAAGTGGGTACAGATGGGATGATTAGGATCGTATGCACCTGGACAAAGCTTTGGGGAGGCACAGGGTAGCCCTTAACTCGATGCAGTTGGTAAAGAACTAGAGCTGCACACAACGGTAGACTTCGCCAGTGATTTTTCAAAAGTGCGGGTCGCATGGGCAACCCAGCCTTGGAGGAGACTGCCGCCGGGCAGGAGCGGCGGCAGCAGGGCGGCCAAGTCCACAGCGCCGGTGGAAGTTGCTCACGGGCCCTCCGTGTCACCGCCGCCAACGCAGACCCTCTTCTTCGCCCCTCCCCCGCCGTGCACCCCTGGCGGCGGCGGCGACGTGACAGCGGGTCGCGCCGCACAAGGGCGCCGGACTCCCCGACGCCCTCCCCCGGCTCCCCAACGCCCGCCTCTCACCTTGGGTAGCGAACGGTGAGGAGCCGCTGACCGGCGAGCCGGGGCCCGGGAGCGGCGGCGGGGTCTCGGCCGAGCCCAGCACGGGCGCGGGCAGCATGAGGTAGCGCTGCGGCGCGGGCAGGCAGCGCTGGCAGAAGGAGTGCAGGCAGGGCAGCAGCTTGGGCGCCCGACTCTGAATGTTCTGGTGGCACACGGCGCAAGTGTCCAACAGGTTGAGCCGGGCCGCCTCGCAGCCGCGCTCCGAGTCAGGGCCCTGCCGACTCTCGGCCTCGTTCTCCCCGCTCGGCGCCGCCGAGGGTCCCCCGGGGGCCGCCGCCGAAACCGCCGCGGCCGCCGTCGCCGCCTTCTCCACAGCCACCTCCATTGTCCTGCCCCCGCCGCCGCTGCCGCCGAAGGGGGAGCGCTGTCTCCGCCCGCCGCCGCCGCCCCCGACGACCTCCTCCTCCTCCTCCTCCTAACAGGCGGCTGGGGTGACCCGCGGGAGAGGGAGGGAGGGCGGGCGGAGGAAGCCTCCTCAGGCACCGGGGATCCGCCTCCCGGGTAGCGCGGCCGGAAAAAGGGGATCTGTCAGCGGGGACCGTTCCGCGCACCAGGGAGGCTGCGCTCCGAGCGCTTCGCCAATCGCCGCGGCGCTCGTCGAATCCGCCCAACCCACCCGAGCCTCCCCGCTTTTTCTCTGGGGCCCCGGCCCATCTCGGTCCCCGCCCCCGCTCCCGCCCCCGCTCTCTCTCCGAGCAACTGACACAAGGACTGGGAGCGCACCGCCCAATAGCCGCCGCGCCTGGCCAGGGGGCGGGGCTTGCCGAAGCCCGCGAGGCCCCGAGGGCCGCGGCGGGAGGCTGAGAGGTGGGCGGGCGCTTGCTCAGCCCCGCCCCGCAGAACTACTAGAACCGCGGCCTCTGATTGGGCCTTTGTGTGGGCGTAGCTCCTCTGAAAAGATTAAGAGCTCATTTGTTAACCACAGACCACCTAATTCGATCCGCCTGTGTTGGCTCCGCCTATAGGGCGGAGTTTACTGCATCTATGCGTTAATTAAGTAACTGCTTCCAAAACTCTGGTCTTACTATTAGAGACGGAATCATGTAGGAGAGAGTATCCTTTGTCAAGGGATGACAAAGTGGAGATAGTGAAGAGAGAGCAAGAAAAGAATATAAAAAGTGGAAAATGTGGGGAAAAAAGATGTAGAAACAGCATGGATGTGCCACCTGAACGTACTCATCTCTATGATTAATGATGGAGCGTGAAAAATAAAGGGAAGTTTCTCTTGTAAGTTGGAGATTTTTGAAGAATTTCGCCAATGAAAATGAAATTAATTTTTCAAGTCGATTTAATTTTTGAGTAAAAATGATTCATTTTCCAAAGAATTGATATACAGGGATTGTTTGCAACTGTCGTTATTGCATAAATATGACATTATTAAAAGAAATAAAAATCTGAATACTTACGTCCAAATAATTCGTAAATTCAATATTCTGTTTTTATTTTCCACCTCCTCTTCCTACACACACACTTGTATCAGAAGTTACACACTTTTTCACTCAAAAAAAGGGTTGAACTTTTAAAGAGCTTGAAGACTGGAACTGGGGTGAGGAAAACGAAGCTTTCACGTATACACAGGACTGTTTAAAAATTGTATGGAGTTGGTATTTTCAAGTACAAATGAAGTGGTGCTGGACCTTTGAAGAGAGTGAGGTGGGGGTTACAAAAGTCTTTGTTAAAATCGAAATGGTTTTGGAAGAAGAAATGGCAATAGTGGAAGGCACACCCTAGCCATGCAGCACTCCCCCAAAACACTACTTTCTCAAATGATTCCTCTCCTACCAGCCTCTTTTCCAAACAGGTCATTAAATCCAGTCTCTGTAAGCCTCCAGAGCAAGTTCCTAATGATATCCAAGGGCTATTGATTTTAGATGGTAGTAATTTCTTAAATGTTAGTTTGCATAAGAATCACCTGGCAAGCTTGCTTAACAGCTCCTTCTTTGGGCCCATCCTCCTATTTACTTCTAGCGGCATCTCAGGATTGTGCTCTGGGTGCTCTATAGAGAAACAGAGGCCCGTCCCAAATTTCTTACCTGTCCCCCCTGGGATTTATCCCTATACATCTCTCAAGCTGAAGCTCCTATTCTCGTACTTTAATGCCTCCTGCTCTGCACATACATTTCCCTTTGTTTTGGAATGCCCTTACTTCAAAATTTAGACTTAACCTGTTGTCCCCTGAAACCGTCACACACTAAGTTCATCACTTCTTTTCCAGTACTCATTCTGTACCCTGTCTTTGTGTAGCTTCACCTTGAAAATCTTCATATACTATTAAAAAACCTGTGTTAAAAATTAATGATTTTAATATAATTTCTAAAGACAGGTGCCCCTTATTCCCTCTGATGATGATGGTGGAAGAGGGAAGAACAGGTGAATCAGGGAAGCTTGTACTGAGGGAATTCCATGCAATTTGACATAACCCACTAGTTTAGTTTCTCAATCATGGATAATCAGTTTTAGAGAAAATTCTTCTATATTCTTAAACTTCCTAGTCTCGTGTAATTAAAACAATCATACATTCAAATAGAGATGGCTATTGAGTTTTTTAAGTGCAGAAAATGAATTAATTGTTCTAGGTTTTCTACTCACGTGATTTTTTTAAATCTAGGTATTATTGTCCTCCCAAGTGTGTTGCAAAAATATTTTAGAGATCCACACTACCAGTAGATTATTCTTCCTTAATTACAGCTCTCAGTCTATCCCTCTCTCTTCTTTTATAATTTCTATGGCTTCCTACTGCATCCAAGGCTTTCCATGACTTCATTTCAATCTGATCTTCCTCTCTGATTATCACTGCTTTTCCATATCCATTCTAAGTTTCAGCCTAATTGGATGGCTTGCCATTTTCTAAACTGTACCCCCATTGCCTCTACCATCACCTCTGAGAGTGGAGATAAAGAGTTGTCTGTGCTGGAGTGGAAGGGAGTCTGCAAGGAAAGCAAGAGCATTAGATGCTAGTGAGAATTTCTCATGCCCACCTCTTAAATGGTAGTAATGGGTAGAAATTCTAGAGGTTTTAGGGAAGTTTAACCAAATGGTCTTTGAGCAGACCTCTCAAAGGTTGTGATACTTATCTAGTCAAAGATGGTTTGAGATAATCTCTTTACCCTGAGACAAGGAAAAAACTAGGAAAATTCCCTGGCAAGTCAAATGAGGAAACACACACAATGGGTTGAACAAATAACCACAATGGCTGAGCAATTAACAGCCAGCTAATCAATCACAAGACCCTATCCTCCCCCAAATGAAGATACCTAAGAACAGATGGTTTAAATCACTAAAGTCAAAGAGATAGATAACAAAAACCAGTTAGATCCAGACTAATCCAAGATGGAGGAAAAACTGACCAGAAAACAACTCCAAAGCTCAACCCCAAAGCTCATTATATCGTCATATAATTAAAATTGACACCACAGGTAGAATAGGACCCACACTACCAATACATTATTCTTCCTTAATTACTGCTCTCAGTTGGTAGAGGGGGACCAACACCACCATGGCACTTCCAGAAGGGACCACATGAGGAATAAGAACGCCCCTCCCAGTCAGACAGTGGAGTTCCAATTTGGCGCCACAAAGCATGGATACAACCCCCACCACCCCCTTGGAAACACATCAAATCCCAAGAACTAACAGACCACATGCTGTGCTACTCAGTCAAGTGGGCCAACATCTACTGGGACATGTACTTTTTGCTTCCCACACAGCGGTGCCTGTACCCTGGTCTCTTTTTCTTTCTTTACCTGATTAAATCTTGCTTCGTTCTCTCTCTGACTCATCCTTACAATTTTTCCTGGGACCATCAAGCACCTGGAGGTCACCTGACCCCCAAAAGGTCGTGGACCGTACCAAGGCAGAGCCACAACCCAATCACCTATAGTTTTAGGAGAAGGAAAATATCACTGTATCTTTAGTAGTGGCTGAGAGGCCTGGATGACTTGAGGTCTCATTGTTAGGACAAGAAGGATGGATGTTTAGAAACCAAAGACTGCCTCAGATTTTTTTTAACATATTTAATTGATTATGCTATTACAGTTGTCCCATTTCTCCCCCATCATTCCCCCCACCCTGCATACCCTCTCCCACCCACATTCCCCCCTTTAGTTCATGTCCATGTGTCATAAGTTCTTTAGTTTCTACATTTCCCATACTATTCTTGCCATCCCCTGTCTATTTTCTACCCACTATCTATGCTACTCATTCTCTGTACCTTTCCCGCCTCTCTCCTCCTCCCATGCCCCTGTTGCTAACCCTCCATATGATCTCCATTTCTGTGTTTCTGTTCCTGTTCTAGCTGTTGGCTTAGTTTGCTTTTGTTTTAGGTGTGGTTCTTAATAGATCTGAGTTTGCTGTCTTTTCACTGTCATATTTTTTATCTTCTTTTTCTTAGATAAGTCCCTTTAACATTTCATAGAATAAGGGCTTGGTGATGATGAACTCCTTTAACTTGACCTTCTCTGAGAAGCGCTTTATCTGTCCTTCCATTCTAAATGACAGCTTTGCTATATAGAGCAATTTTGGATGTAGGTCCCTGCTTTTCAAGATTTCAAATATTTCTTTCCAGCCCCTTCTTGCCTATAAGGTCTCTTTTGAGAAATCAGCTGACAGTTTGATGGGAACTCCTTGGTAGGTGACTGTCCCCTTATCCCTTGCTGCTTCTAGAATTCTCTGCTTCATTTTAATCTTGGCTAATGTCATTACGATGTGCCTTGGTGTGTTCTTCCTTGGGTCCAAGTTCTTTGGGACTCTCTGAGCTTCCTGGATGTCCTGGTAGTCTATTTCCTTTGCCAGATTGGGGAAGTTCTCCTTCATTATTTGTTCAAATAAGTTTTCCACTTGTTGCGCTTCTTCTTCCCCTTCTGGGACCCCTATAATTCGGATGTTGGGATGTTTAATGATGTCCCGGAGGTTCCTAAGCCTCTCCTCATTTTTTTGAATTCTTGTTTCTTCCTCGTTTTCTGTTTGGTTGTCAGTTTCTTCCTTCTGGTCCACTCCATTGATTTGAGTCCCAGTTTTCCTTCCATCTCTATCAGTTCCCCATGCGTCTTCCTTCATTTCATGTATTGTAGCCTGCATTTTTTTCATCTAATTTGTGAGCAAAATCAACCAATTCTGTGAGCATTTTGATGACCAGTGCTTTAACTGTGCATCTGATAGGTTGGCTATCTCTTTACGGCTTAGAGGAATTGACTCTGGGATTTTCATTTTTTCTCTGGTTTGAGCCATTTTTGGTGGGGTTTTTTTGTTTTGTTTTGTTTTGGTTTTAGTCTGATCGAGGCTATTATGTATAAGGAGTGGAGCCTTAGGTGTTCCTCAAGGCGGGGCAGCCCAGTCGCTGGGTTGTGATGCTGTATGTGGGGGCGGGGTCTGAGAGGGAACAATGGCGCCTGCTCCACTCTCTCCTGGATTCAGTCCCTTCCGCCACTTCCCCTTTGCCTGGACCGTCTGCGAGTGCGAATGTGGGACCACCTGGTCAGCCAGCCGCCTTGTGCGGCCTCACTGGGTCTGCGCAATTGTCCCCCTGTGCCCGGGGTCCGCCAGCTGCTGCCTGTGCACCTGGGAACTGCCAGCCGCTGCTGCTTGCGTTCCCGGGTCCGCACCTCCACTTTTTCCTGCCTCGACTCCGCCCCTCTTACCAGTCTGGATGAATGGTTGTTGGACTTCTGTACAGTTCAATTTTCTATAAGTTCTGATTGTTTTCTTGTTTCTAAATATTTGTTGTCCTTAATTTTGGTTGTGAGAGGAGGCACAGTGTGCCTGCCTACGCCTCCATCTTGGCCGGAAATCCGACTGTCTCAGATTATTTCAAGTGTTTCTACAGAGATGCCAGCAGTCGAGACCCAGTGAAAACAAGGCACGTTCTGTGTAGGCCACCACGAACTGAGGATGCTCAAGGACCCAGTGTCTCTCCCACTGTGGAGACCAGGACTAAACCCATGTTCAGCGCATGTGCAGTAGAACAATGACTGGATGACGCAATCCCTCAAGCATGCGCAGTACAGCGCAGCAAACAACGCGTGCTTATCTGAAAGGTAACTCCACCCTCTCAGAGCCTGCGCAGTAAGCCAAGGTAAACAACCAGTGCTTGTCAGGGCTGATGTGAACAACGTATACCTATTGGGACTGAGTAAACTAACATGTGCTTATTGAGACTGAGAAGAACATGTTTACGAGAAACTGTGCAAAACAACACAACCTTGCAACCAAGAGGAGCATGAAAGCAGGAGCAATGGCCCGAGCTGCTGAGACAGCTGAGAGGGAGAGAGTGACCCACCCTGCTCCGTTCAGCTCTGCTCTACCTGACTCTGAAGCACCACAGACTGTTGCAGGACGCTAACCAGCTGCCTCCGGTCCTGGAGTCTGATCCGGACTCTTGGGATTTGGGTTCGTTATCCCCTAGTTCTCTTGTGGGATATTATTGCTCATTGTTTCTGAGTGATTATTGTTGTTATCAGGTTATTATAGATGTGGGTTGAATCTGCATTAAGAAAAGCTGAATGAATAGCGTAGTCACCTGTGTTGACTCACTGTCATTCCTTGGTGCCAGCACTACCTGTAGGGTGAGTAGCAATGTAGGTGGCCCGGCGCTTTCAGTTCCTAAGGCCCAGGTCAGGTGACCTGAACAGGGGTTGAGGGAGGACTTACAGGAAAGACTATATCACAGCACATTTGCTCATGACACCCACTTAGGCCACAGTGGGATCTGGTGGGATCACTGGGGAGAGGGGTGGGACCGGAGGTGGTGCAGGAGAGCCCAGGCCCCAGAATGGGGGAGGGGTCGCAGGAAACATCGCCACAGTGCAGAGTGTGATAGATTTCCCTACCCCTGGTACGAGCAACCAAAATAGCATGGCTCATGACACAGCAAGAAAAGGTCACACAGAGTTTGCACAGGCTGGGGAGGTCACAGAGACATGTGTACCATGGAGGCTCAGGAGGGGCTGACCTGCCAGTGTAGCCCATGGGATTGGCTAGAAAGCAGGATGCTTCCTAAGCACACAGAATTGGGGGGCCGGCGATTTAAACTGAAGGCAGGCACAGTCAAGCCTCTTTTTCTCCTTCCCTTCACTTGCCCAGTTGGGGGACTAGCTCACACCAAAGCCGAGCCCAGTGCGTTGGGCTGCACCACGAGGATAAGTGCCTTGGAGGCGGCCTGTGGATGCTATGGTTCTGCACAGCACGGAAAGTCCCAGACTGTGCCCTTCTCTGCCTCTGAGATCAGTGTGAAGACGTGAGGACCAGAGTGGGAACAGAGCGCTCGCCAGCCGCAAGGGTGTGAGCAGCCTCAGGCTCCAGGCCCCATGGGTGCGGCCCCTGAAGGGCTGGTTGCAGTGGTTGGCAGCAGCCCGGACAAGGGCTGTGCCATCGCTAGCCCCGCAAGTGCTACTGCGGGGAGGGAGCCTGAGCTCAGAGGGCTGTTCACATAGCAGCCTTGGGCTCCAGAAGGACGCATGTGGATGGAGTGGGGATTCTGGACATTGTCTCTGGTTCTGGGAGTGGCTGGGTTTTTGCTGTGTTTGGCGGAAGAAATTGGCCCAGAGTCGAGGAGTTCTCCACCCCCACCACACACACAAATTGGGCAACATTTTAATAAAGACCTTTTTTTCTTCTCCACCAATCTGTGTTTGGCGGCAGGTGGCTGAATCTTGCTCTGCTCAGTGACGATGACACTCTTAAACCTTGGATCTGCAAATCGTCCCTAGATAGAAAGGAGAATAAATATTGTATTGACTGATTAAGACCTGAAATGATGACTAAAACCAAAATGGGAGCAAAACCTAAAGTAACTTTTTAAATCCTCACCTAAGGATATGCTTACTGATTTTAGAGAAAGGAGAAGAAGGGAGGGAGAGATACAGGGAGAGTCATCAATGTGAGAAAGAAACATGGATTGGTTGCACTGACCCAGGACCGAACCTGCAACCTAAGCATGTGCCCTCTGGGTTTACAGGACGACGCCCAACCACCTGAGCCACACTGGCCAGGGCTAAACCTAAAGTAATTGAGAATATCACTAGATTAAGTTTTCTGCCATCAGGAAGGTTAAAAGTTCAGTTATTTTTATTTGATTTGTTTATTTATATTTTTAAGGTTCTTTTTACTTTTATGATACTTTTTTTGAGTTCTTATGATTCTTTTTTTAAAATATATTTTATTGATTATGCTATTACAGTTGTCCCATTTCTCCCCCATCATTCCCCTCCACCCTGCACACCCCCTCCCACCCACATTCCCCCCTTTAGTTCATGTCCATGTGTCATAAGTTCTTTAGCTTCTACATTTCCCACACTATTCTTGCCCTCCCCCTGTCTATTTTCTACCCACTATCTATGCTACTCATTCTCTGTACCTTTTATTTACAAATTTTTTTATGTTTAAAATTTTTTTCAATTACAGTTTACATTTAATATTATTGTATATTAGTTTCAGGTGTGCAGCATGGCAGTGAAATGATAATATAATTTACAAAGTATTCCCCCTGGTATTTTCAGTGCCCAACTGGCACCATACAGTTATTTAAAAAAAAAAAAAAAGTGTTTATAGCCTATATATTACTTGGGGATGCACTAAAGGGTTAACTCAGTGAGCTTGGATTACTCAAACCCTGCCCAGTCCAAAGAAAGAACTGGCCCTTAACTAAGTCCTGAGAGATGACCTCTGCCTTTATCCTGCCTGATAAGAGTGTTTTCGTATGTATGGGTCTTTGGGCCACACTCCATTGGTTTGACCAGATAGTTTATGCTAACAACAGCATGACCTATGACTGATACAAACTTTTTCTTTTTTTTTTTTTTTTTAGATTTTTTTTTTTTATTTATCTTTAGAGGGGAAGGGTAGAAGAGAGGGAGAGGGAGAGAAATATCAATGTAGGGTTGCCTCTTGTGTGTCCCCTGCTGGGAGCTGGCCTGCAACCCAGGCATGTGCCCTGACTGGGAATCGAACCGCGATCCAGGCCCGCGCTCAATCCACTGAGCTATACCAGCCAGGGCGATACAAACTTTTTCTATACTGGAGGCCCTGGGCCATGCTGTGTCAGCGTTACCTTTGAGGGGAGGGGGACAGAGCTAGGGTCAGTCAGGTGGGTGCTGCATGCCTATATGACTGAACATCATTTAAAACCTTGGATATCAGGGCTTGAGTGAATTTCCTTGTTCAGGAACACTTTACACGCATTGTTACACATTGTGGCTGGGAGAATTGTGTTGTTTGCGGGACGCCAGTGGGAGAAGAACTTGGCTGCTGGTTTCCCTGTGCATGATTTCCCTCTGCTGATTCTACTCCATATCTTTTTGCTGTAATAAACTGTAACTGGAAGCGAAGAAAATGTCTGAATCTTGTGAGTCCTTCTAGCAAATCATTGAAACTGTTGGTGATCTTGGCAACACCCAACACAGAAGGCATGTCACTTCTCCTACTAGATATTAATTCCTTTAGGGGAATAACCATCTCATCTACTTTGTATTACCTTAATACCTCCCAAATTTTACGGAAGTCATAAATCTAGAGCTTGCTTTCTGCTGCTTTGTCTTCTCACCCTCTGCTCCATTCCAAGTATCTGCTTCAATTATAGCTTCCCCCCTGCCAAAGAAATTTGGTTCTTCTGAGTCATCTTTAAAATAGGAAGGCCCAGGACAGATATTTGCAGGTGATTATTCTTTTCCCTCCCCACCTCCTCTCCCCAGTCATTTTTTCTTTTAGGTAAATAGTGTTTTCAGAACATTACATGAAGAAGCGAATAAGTCACATAGGGACTGGGGAGTGATGGGAGAAAAGGCATATTTCCCCCTTGTTTGAAGGACAGGAATAATGAAATGGACCATAAACTAAATATTGACCCATGTGGCTCAGTTCAACTTACCACCTTTATGGACAGTGAGAATGAGTCAACTTAAGGACTGGGAGCAATACCTGTGCAGACTGTTCTGGAAATATCTAGGGGCAGAGAAAAGCCCCACATTTCAATATTCTGCTTGCTCTGTGGAGGTACTTCATTGGGTTTTCTTATGAGGTTAAGGATTTCAGAGGGGAAAAATGAAGAAAAACCATGGAAAACCCAGTAGATCAAAGGTAAGTCAACAAGAAGGCTGAGAAGAAGAAACGACGGTGAGGATGAGGAAGATGGTTAAGAGAACAAAGGAAGGAAAACAGGATAAAAGGAAAAAGCAACAGTAACTCGCATAGACATATAACATGTAACCTAACACCAGAAGGAAAAAAGTGTGGTTACTAAGAGCTAAAAGGAGAATGGGTTACATCCATAACACTCTGAGAAAAGGGCATGTAAGTAAGAGATGAAAGAGTGAACCGAAGTAGAAATTTGAAAGGACTCTGAAAATGATAACATGGTTTATTCCTGATATATAACCTCTAAAATATTTATTCTAGCACAACCCAACAGATAGAACAGAAATAGCAAGAAGCAATTTCTACTTTTCAAGAAATATTTCACTTGATAGTAGAATTCATTGTACACATTTGTACTTGTGAAAAGTGTCATTCTTTGGGGTTATTATCATTATATTTTTACATTGAAACTTATATGAAACAAATCTACATTTGTCATATAGCTTTTGGTTGCTCTTATGGTGGTGATGTATGTCAACCACTATTTTTAGTTATGCCTGCTTTTCTGTACTGTAATTTGTTCTTAACATAGCCCAAGGATGCCTGGCTTTGCCTACTTAAATCCCACCTACACAGAGTTCATTGCTACTAAGGAACATCTTTTCAGATTCTATCTATGTAAACATTCTCTCTCTCTATATATATATATGTATATGTATATGTATATATATGTATGCATATATAATTGGAATCACAATATACATGACTTTAGTAATTTTTTTTTAACTTAATGCTTTGGAATGAATTGTGTCCCCATTCAAATTAGCACCTGACTGTATTTGGAGATAGGGTCTTTAGGAGTTAAGGTCAAATAAGATCACAAGGGTGGGACCCTAATTGGATTGTATTGGTGTCCTTATAAAAATATGAAGACCTGAGTACATTCTCAGTTGTTCTCTCTTGACCCCACTCATCCCGCCCCCCGCCTTAAATATATGCACCAAGGAAAGGCCATGTGAACACCCACCAAGGTGGTCATCTGCAAGCCTGGAATGGAGAGCTCTCACCAGAAACTGAATTGGCTGGAACCTTGATCTTGGACTTTCCAGCCTGTTGAACGTTGTGGAATGAATTTCTGTTGTTTAAGCCATACAGTCTGTCAAATTTTATTATAGCAATTCAAGCACACTGTGAAACCCAACAATACATGTAGACAGTTACAGATTTATAAAATCACTTTTAATAATTGCCTGTGATGCCCTGGCTGGTGTGGCTCAGTGGATTGAGTGCCAGCCTCTGAACCAAAGGTTTAGCAGTTCAATTCTCAGTCAGGACACATGCCTGGGTTTCGGGCCAGGTCC
The DNA here is from genome assembly GCA_039655065.1 of Glossophaga mutica. Classification (NCBI taxonomy): domain Eukaryota; kingdom Metazoa; phylum Chordata; class Mammalia; order Chiroptera; family Phyllostomidae; genus Glossophaga; species Glossophaga mutica. The sequence continues at coordinate 11,552,240 of CM077313.1, forward strand.
CCAGTAGGGGGCACGTGAGAAGGAACCACACATTGAAGTTTCTCTTCCTCTCTTTCTCCCTCCCTTCTCTTCTCTCTAAAAATAAAAAATAAAATTTTCAAATAAATAATTGCCTATGATTCCATTATAACAACATTTACTTTAAAAAACTAGTTTGACAAACATTTAAACTTGTATTTATCAAGCTATGGGCCAACCTAGTATGACCATTTCCATGGCTCAGACAGTATCAAAATTATTTTTCTTTTCTAGAAATGAATGTGGTCTGCAGCTCTGTTTCTCAGGCATTCAAGGTAACAGGTTCCTTGTAGCTTATTATTCTGCCATACTTTAAAATGTTGTTTTTTTTTCGTACATGGCCAAATCCAGCCCACAAATGCCCTGTTTTCACTCAGGAGAAGAGAGGAACCGGCAATTTTCATTAAGTAACACAAAAGTTGAACTCTCACCTCCACTGACACTATGTTGTTACAGGGTCACACCTACATCCCAGGTAAGCCAGGGAATGTTCTCTTCAGTGATAGTAGTCATGTATCTTTCTAAAACTCAGCAGGCCTGGAGATTCCATTACCGAAAGGATAAGGGGAGATTGGATGGGGCAGTGAGGGCATAAATTAGTAATCTGATTTATGATCGTTTTTAGAATGTATCTTTGTGACCCTAGATTAAATTCCTAGAATTGGAATTCTTAGAGTAAGAAGCCATTAGTATCTTCATATTTATGACTATACTACCCTTTATTATTAAATAAATATGTTACACTCCCAGCACTGGTGTATGTGAATGCCAATTTCTGTCCATCTTTGCCATCATTCTAGTTAATCTTTGCTAATCCAAATGTCCCAAAACAGGTAACTCATTATTTACTTGATTTTTATTGTTTTGATTAATGCTTCAACAGAATGTGTCTTCATATATTTAGGGGCATTTGTATCTTTTTCCTTTGTGACGGCCTCATCATGGCCGTGCCCTACATTTCTATTGGGTACTCATCTTTTTTCTTACTGATTCGAAAGGGGCCGTTGTTTATCACATACCACATGCTGCACAATTGTTCTCATACATGTCATTTGTCTTTTAATTCTGGGGATTGTTTCCCTGCTAGGCAAAATTATTAGCTTTTTATGTAGTCAAATTTATCATTTTTATCTTATGGCTTTTGATTTTGTGGCATATTCAGAAACGTCTTCCATCCACAGATGATACAAGTATTCAAATATGTTATCTTTTAATAGGTAACATACTATGTTTCAATAGGTAACACATTCATATTGTTTAAAAATAAAAATAAAATAAAACTACACAGTGAAAAATCTTGCTACTAGTACCCTTGTCCTCTTCCATCTCATTAACCTCGGGACCATCCTCTTCCTCTGGAAAATCCACTATAAACTCATGTGAGAATGAGAGCAAAAAAGGAAAATAACATATCACACATACACTCACACGTATATTTATTTATTTCTAGAGCGAGGGGAAGGGAGGGAGAAAGAGGGAGAGAAACATCAATGCATAGTTGCCTCTCATGCACCGCCTACTGGGCACCTGGCCCTCAACCCAGGCACATGCCCTGACTGGGAATCAAACCAGGAATTGAACCTTTTGGTTTGCAGGATGACACCCAACCCACTGAGCCACACTGAGCCACACCAGTCAGGGCCGTATTAGTATATATATATATATATTTTTTTTAAAGATTTTTTTAAGTACTTTTTTTTTTCCTTTTAGATTTTATTTATTTATCTTTAGAGAGGAAGGGAAGGAGAGAGGGAGAGAAACATCAATGTGCGGTTGCCTCTTGTATGTCCCCTGCCGGGAACTGGCCTGGCAACCCAGGCATGTGCCCTGACTGGGAATCAAACCGCGATCCTTCGGTTCGCAGGCCCGCGCTCAATCCACTGAGCTACACCAGCCAGGGCCGTATTAGTATATTTTTAAAGTAACTTTCAGCTCATGGATCTCCTGAAAGGGCATTGGAGACCTTTAGGAGTTCCCAGAGCACATTTCAGAAATCACGGTGCCAGCCTACTTGCAGGTAGAAGACTTTTTATGAAAACTAGGCAAACAGATTAATGTATTAACTAATTGCATACTTATTTAGTGATTAATAATTTTTATACCCCTTTCCATGTAACTGTTTCATAGTATTATTTATTTTTAAATTAAGCATATAGAGAAGTTTGGAATAGAGAATATTGGCTCTCACATCTTACCCTACCCAGGTCTATTCCCCTCCTCATGGAAACCATGGTAGCTTTTTATTGTATATACTTCTATGCATATATATATGTGTGTATGTGTGTGTGTATAGAAAGATAAGAATATATATATATATGTATATATATAACTTTATATAAATGTGTATTTGGGGCTTTAGGTTTGGCTCCCTCTCATAAGTAGCACACAAACATACATAAATGGGATTGTGCTGTATAGATTTTTTTCATTATCTTACTCTTTTTACTTTACAGTCTAAAGATCTCCTGATGCCCAATATGCCAAGGTTGTAGGTTTGATCCCCAGTCAGGGCACATGCAAGAATCAACCAATGATGCATAAATAAGTGGAACACCAAATTGATGTTTCTCTCTATCTCTCTCTCCCCGCTTCCTCTCCCTCTAAAATAAATAAATTTTAAGAAAAGATCTCCTTATATTTTTACACATACATGCACTTCATTTTTTTAACAACCACGTAATATGGTAACAGCTCTGTGACATGGACATTTTCTTATTTTGAGGGAGGAGGGGAAGGAAAACCAAATTCATTCTTGTTTCCATGTTGATGACCAGTGGTACCAATTTCATTCATTAAATGGTTCATCCACTTCCTCCTAATTTAAAATACCACCTATAGCTTACATCAGAATTCCATATATGCATGAATCTGCTTCGGATACTATTTCATTGATTGATTAGCTATTCTTGGATACAATTTTAATTGCCATATCTTTATAACATGTATGTTATCCTTTTTATTTCTCTTTTCAAATTATTTCAACTATTCTTTTTTTAGCTTTAACATTTTATTTTATTTTTTTATTTATCAGTATTTTTTTAATTGTTGATCTTGTACAGTTTTCTTTTACTCCCAGCCCAGCCCACCGCCCCAGCCCTCCCCCCTTCCTCCCATTGAGTATTCTTATATGTTGACTATTACATATACATTACTTCCACAAGAACATAAAGTATTTTTATTATCTTCTGTTGATGCAGACTCTGTCCAGCGCGGTCCGTACGTTGTGGCTGCGACAAATTCACACAGACTACCGAAGTCCTATAGAGAAAAAAGGATGGCACAGCCACTCTCTCGAGGGGAGAGCACCTTCACCTTTGCCATGACAGGCTTTTATTGGCTTTCTAATAGGGTACATCAAAGAAGGTTCTCATTCATTATGCTCAGGTTCGCTTTAGGTGATTACTTTTTACAGTTAACAAAGGAAAGGATGTTACTGATTACTTCCTACAGATTAACCAGGAAAAAATGATGCAAATGCCAGGGACGATAAGAGTAATTGGTCTGATTACACTTCAGTCCTTGGGAGAATTAGCACAGACTAATTCAGGAAGTTACTTTAAAGATATGCAGTAAGCATTTGCTGCCTCAACTCAGGGTGAGGGAGTTTTAGCAGGAGCAAGTCTCAAAGCAGCCTAGTTATAATGCAGGCCTGATTTCCCACAGGAAAGCTGATCCCTGGGTTTGGTGTCCTGCGTGCCGACATGCGCCTATGGGCTTTCCCATAGGGCTGGGCTACATTTGCCCTTCCATGTGGATAGGTTCCCTATATTCTGTAATGTATTTTAAAGAGTTTTTTTTTATCACAAGTAGTTGAATAAGAATATCAATATATTTCTTTTGCATAGTTATATAAATTCTAGTCCAATCTATAATGTAAAGTTATACAATCAGAAAGCAGCATTTAAAAGGTATCACATCACTCTGCATCTACATTTTATAATCAGTTTATCAAGGTTTATAATAAGTTTTATTATTTAAAAAATGAAATGGTATATTTTTGAACAGGAAACACATGGGCCCGATACAAAACTCAGAATTGTCAATGTGCATCCTGGAAAGCAGTCGCAGCAGACAGCATAAAGTGCTCATCACTAGCAGAAAATTAATTTATGGCCCTGATGTCCTTAGTCTATCATGACCATTAATTCTGCCTTTGGTGTGTACCTCTAGTTTTCTCAGTCTTATTTTTATTACAGTTAATTGTATAATAATTGTATTTCTTTCCCCAGTAGAAGTGTGGGTTTGCTTGGGATGGCATTTGTGTTCTCTTCTCTTTGTTGTCTAGTGTCAAGAATACAGCCCAGAGCCTGGGAATGCCGTGAAGGAGAAAGAAAAAGTTGGTTTCGTTGAGTGAGAAGGTAAGCTACGTTCCAGCTGGGTTCCACTTTTTGGCCGAAACCACCGTCTTCAAGTAATTCGCCAAAATGACTAACACAAAGCGAAAGAGGAGAGGCAAATGCTATACTCGTATGTTCTCTGGGCCTTTTAGAAAACGTGAAGTTGTCCCTTTGGCCACACATCGGCAAACGTACAAGAAAGGTGATGTGGTAGACATCAAGGAAATGGGCACTGTTCTAAAAGGAATGCTCCACAATGTCACCTTGGCAAAACTGGAAGGGTCTACGATGTCACCCAGCATGCAGCGGGCGTTGTTGTAAACAAATGTTATAGGCAAGCTTCTTGCCAAGAGAATCAGTGTATGCACTGAGTGTATTAAGCACTCTAAGAGCCGTGATCACTTCTTAAATGTGTGAAGGAAAATCATCAGACAAAAAAGGGAACCAAAGAAAAAGTTACCTGGGTTCAACTGAAGCGTCAGCCTGCTCCACCCAGAGACTCACGCTGTGGGAGAACCAATGCAAAGGAGCCTCAGCTGCTGGAGCCCCTTCCCTATGAATTCATAGCATGAAAGTGTAAAAAAAATAAAAGACCTCCATACTGTCAAAAAAAAAAAAAATGACAGGGCTCTGTGGAGAGCAGGACGGATAGAATGGCATTGGTCTGATCAAGGTACCGTGAAATATAGAACACAAAGTGGACTCACTCGTGACAACACAGATGGCTGTCAGTCAGCCGTGACACTGTGTTCAAGAGGGAAACTACCTAAGTCAGAGCAGACACATCTGGCAAGGAGACACACCCAAAGTATCTGTACACGTGATCAGAGCAGACACGTCTGGCAAGCAGACACACCTAAGATATCTGCACATGGGATCGGAACAGCCACGTCTGCAGAGTGGGACCACCCATAGATAGGCTCCCGAGGAAATTCCCCACTTGCCATCAGGGGTGCCAAGCAGAACAGCCATGTACCACCCATAGGCTCCTGCATGGATTCCTCACTTGTCACCAAGGGTGCCAAGACACTTATCAAGAGACCCAGAAGGGTGGAGTCCACCACTTTCAAGGTATAACTGAGGCAGCCTCCAGACCACTGCTGAGACAGCCGAGTGCCACACACCAGAGCATTGCCCCACGCTGAGCTCCCTTGGCATCGGGCACCAGAGGCTCTGCCCTGCTGGACTGAGGACTTCGCCTGCCCTGCTGCCCACCTGGCCCCGGAAGCCCTTTCTTGCAAGATGCCAATAACTCCTTTGCCCACCGTGCTGTCTCCCGGACCTGCAGACTGAGCCTCTGGACCCGGGTTGGTTATCCCCCATTGATTGCTCTGTGTATGTTATGTGTCTCTCAGAGTGTGAGTAGGGTATTAATGTTGGCCAATGTTCTACTCTGAGTGAACCAGCATTCAATAAAAGCTGGGTGAATAGCACAGTTACTGTGTGTGGCTCCTGTCCGTTTCTGGGTGCCGGGTTGCTCAGCAGGCAGCTAGCCCAGCAGTTGCCCAGCCGACTTACAGGAAAGACTGTGTCATGACCGTACTCCGTGACATGCTCCCGCAGAAGCAGACACTGAAAACTGAAAACACTTGTCACAACATGTAAACAATCATTTGCCTCCTAGAAGGAAAGAGCTGATTTATAACAAGGCCAATCAGTCCTGAGTTCTAGGAAAACTATTGTAATTTTGCTTCGGTTGTGCAAATGCAAAGCAGAGAGCTTTTGGGAATGGAGCTGAGATCCAGGAGCTAAGCAGCTCTTTGTGATTCTGAAACATTTGTCTTAGTGCTGAGCAGTATTGTGTATCTGAATATTATGTGACCTTTAGACTCATTTAGAGAAAGGTTTGTTTCATAGATTTTAGAGCTCATACTACTGTGCACTCAATATGCTCTTAAAAATAAAGTTATAACACACACAGAAAGAAACCTTTTAGGACGAAATGAAAGCTAAACAGAAAAGCACTTCAAAACAGACAGAAGAATCCCACTCTCTTAATGCACATGAAAACACACATGATACAATGTCAAACAGCACAGAACTCAGATTTGCTCCACCTGATACTTTTAACTAGAAGTGAATTCAAGTGAATCGGTGAGTGGGTCTTTGTCTAAAACCATCATGTCAAACAAAATACTGCTGCTTATAGAATATTTATTTAGTATATTTTTTAGTAAGAAAAGATTATACTGAAAAAATGAGTTGTTAGAAAAATGGCATTATGACTATTGTGGTGAAAAGTTGTAAATTAACTTTAGGTTATGAATGATAAACACAAAAAGATTCAGCCTGATGCGTTGAAATTTCATTCTGATGTCTTCAACCATTTAATAAAGTCCGTTAAATGTTCCAAGCAGGTCTTGGCTATCACCATTTGGAACAGAACAAGGGCATGAGCCCACGCTTGGAAATCAACCAACAAAAGAGAATGTGATACTTGTAATCTCTTAGAAGCTAATGCTAGGGGGCATACAAGAATCAACCAATGAATGCATAAATAAGTGGAAAAACAAATCGATGTTTCTCTCTCTCTCCTTTCCTCTCTTCCTAAAAATCAATAAATAAAAAAATTTTTAAAGAAGGTAATGAGACATCCTAGAAGCTTCTAAAGAGAAAACAAACAAGTAGGAGACACACACACACACACACACACACACACACACACACTAAGAGTCAGAACAGAGTCAGGTTTCCCCACAGCCATACAAGAAGTTAGAAAACAGTAGTGAAAAGCCTTTAGAATTATAAAGAAAAATTATTACCCATCTTGAAAATGTTTCTGTATTATGCATTTGACTCTTTAAAAGGTAACATTGCCACTATGCTCTACACCTGAAACTAATACAGAATAATATTGAATGTAAATTATAATTGAAAAAAATGCTTAAAGATTAAAGCTGCTCTAGATCTTCCAAAAAAATAAAATAAAATATAACATTGGCTCATGGCTTTAGGATAAGTAGTCCTGACTCCTCTCCAGTCTGAAAAGTAATCTTGGGAACAACATTTCTTCCATATTTTCATGTTATAATCATAATGAAGTGTGCAGACTTTAATGGCCTGGATTCCTAGAAAGTGTGAGCTCTTTCTTGAATAGCCCCATCCCTCTCATACCTGCCCCCCAAGAACTTACTCTTCTTTGCAGAACTCCAGTGCCCCTTACTTTTTATTATGCTTGCCTCCTCAGTAGATTGTGAAGCTCAGTTTAATGATCTTACCACACCCACTCATCAGCACAGGGCCTTGAACCTGATAGGTACTCAATAGTTATGTGTTGAATGTCGCTCCCTACACCTTGAATAATCTTACATATTTGCAAATCTTTCTAAAAACGTTTCCATTATTTCAGACTGCCTCCTTAATACCAATCTTACTTCAAAGTGAAAAAAGGAAATGTTCTTTCAAAACCATGATTTCCTACAATTTGTTGCATTGGGAAAAAATTGAAATCATGAGGTGCAAGCACACTTCAACCCTGAGAATATCCCCTTCTTTCATGTAAGTATCAATCATTAAGAGAAAAAATGTTATATTACACTCAATTCATTATTCATTGCTCATAAATATTTGAATTGAATCACTCCAGATGAGATTTGGTAATAAAATATGCAACTTGAAGTCTTGCTTCCTATTGAAATAATTTAATTCAGAACTTTTTTAAAGCTTCAAGAATAGTACTCCCCCCACCACCCCTAAATTGTATAATGAATGAATCCAGATTTTCCCTTACACTGGCGAATATCCATTCTTTGGAAATGGAAAGCAATATCCATTTAGCTCCTCCAAATCCAGCAGTGCTGTCTCCTTCCCCCTGCCCCAAATACAGCCATAAGTTTATTTAGAAAGTCACAGAGGTAGAAGAAGTGAGCCAGCTGGGCTGCATGGGCTCAGGAAACAAGTTACAGAGGCGAAACAAGAGGGCTGTTTAGGATACAGGCAAAGAAAACACAGCTGGAAGGAGCGGGGGAGGGAAGGCAAGGCCTGCTCCAGAGGGAGAGGGTGTGCATGAGTGAGCACTGTGGAAGGAGGAGGTGGGAAAAATCACCAGCCTGCTCAAGAGGGACAAAGAGTGCACTCCTATTTTTTAAAATAGACACAGTATCACAAAGGTATGAATGCACTGGCGGGAATATAAATCAGTTCAATTTGAAATAGGTAGCAAAACCTTAATTAGGTTTGTACATTTGACACAGAAATTTTACTTTTATGACTTTATTTAATAATGATTAGGTTATGCATGAATTAAAATAATTGCATAAGTATGGTTTTTTCTTAATCACAGCAATAGTTATAATAGCCAAAAAAGTAGAAATAACCCACAAGCCAGTAGTATTAAGTTTGCTTAAGTAGTATTCCAGCTATGCAATGAAATGTCATGTAGCCATTAAAAATTCTCTTGTCCAAAAAATAAACAAGGAAAATGTTTCATATAAATAGGTGAAAAACTAAGTTATAAAAGACAGGAAGAGAAAGGAGGGACCTGGAAGTCTATGTACCAAAATATTTCAGTGGTCTTTTCCTGAGTGGTAGTGCAGGTGATTTTTATATATTCTGTGTTTCTCTGCATTTCCAAGATTTTAGACAGTAACAAGTTTTATTTTTTCCCTTAAATTCAGGCAACAGATTTTTTAAAAAGATTTATTTATTTATTCATTCATGTTTAGAGAGAGGGGAAGGGAAGGAGAAAGCCAGGGAGAGGAACATCAATGTGTGGTTGCCTCTCGTGCACCCCCTACGGGGGACCTGGCCCGAAACCCAGGTATATTCCCTCACTGGGAATTGAACCAGAGACCCTTTGGTTCGCAGGCCGCGGCACTGGATCCACTGAGCCACACAACCCAGGGCAGGCAACAGATTTGTTATAGAACCTACAATGTATTGTAGGCTCATCAGTTGTAACAAATGTACCCCTTTAATGGGGATATTTATAATAGGAGAAGCTGCCCTGGCTATATTTATACATCTCTATATATCTATAGATATCTATGGATACAGATATAGCTATATAGATACAGAGATATAGATATATATTCTGGCTTACAAACCTTTGCCTGTCATATACAGTGCAAATATTTTCTACCAGTCTATTTTTTAAACTTTGTTTATGGTATTTTTTTAATCTTAGCAAAATTAAAAATTTTTAATATACTCAAATTTATTGATCTATTACCCTTTTGCCCCTTGCTTTTGGTATCTTATTTAAGATATTTTCTACTTTAAGACTACTAACAAATTATTTTGTATCTTTCCTCCATTATTTTTATCATTTTGCTTTCCCCTTGATTTTTCAATTATGTGCATGCATTAATATGAGTTTTAGGCCTGACCAGTGCGCCTCAGTTGGTTGGGCGTTGTCCCTCAAGGCGAAAGGTGGCTGTTTGATTCCCGGGCAGGGCACACGCTTGGGGTGTGGGTTTGTTTCCCTGATGAGGTGCATGCAAGAGACAACTGATCGAGGTTTCTCTCTAGAATGGAGGTTTCTCTCCCTTTCTTTCTCCCTCCCCCCATCTAAAAATAAATAAATAAAATCATTAATACAAGTTTTAAACTTAGACACATATAAAATTTTAAAATAAAAGAACACAAGGTTTTGCAACAGTCAGAAAGATGTGGGTTGGAATCCAGTTCTGCTATTGCCTGGTCACATGACCTTGGGCAGATGACCAATTATCACCTCATAGGACTTTGGGAGAAGGAATAAAATAAATACACATGGATAGAGTTCAATAAATAGTATCAATATTATTTTTTAAAAAGTTAATCAGTGATGATTGCTCAACATTGTGAATGTACTTATTGTTACTGAATTGTACATTTAAAAATGGATAAAATAGTACACTTATGTGGATTTTATCACAATTTTCTGGGTAATTGACCAAGATTAACTCAAAAGTTTTATCAAAGACTCTATGAATTTGGGTTTGACTTAAAGAAAACTGCATAATTTAAAAAGGAAAAAATAACACAATCTTAGAATTTGGAAGACTATGATAAAAAAGACATATTTGGAAATAGAAAAGGAGGAAAATGTATAAACATTGTGTGTGAATCATTTGACACAAATTTTAACTAGTGTAAAAAACTCATGTTTAAATGGATTTGGAGAAAAAGATAGTTTATAAGTAATATAAATATAAAATATAATTATAAAATCCCATAGCCTACATCAGGGCCATTATAGTAAGAGTTTTTAGTCTAGGGAGCACAGATAAAATGCTAATGGAAAACAGTTGGACCCTTATATTACATCATGTACAAAAATCAACTCCAAATGGATTTAAGATATAAATATAGGACCTGAAACCATAAAACTCCTAGAAGAAAACATAGGTAAAATGCTTCTTGACATTGGCTTTGCGATAACTTCTGGATATGACAGAAAAAGCACAGGCAACAAAAGCAAAAATAGATAAGGGGGATCACATCAAACTGAAAAAATTCTGCACACCACGGAAACAAATCAACACAATAAAAAATGTAACACAGAGACTGGGAGAAAAATATTTGCAAACCATATGTCTGAAAAAATATTAATATCCCAAACATATAAGAAACCTCTACAATTCAATAGCAAAAAATATATATATAACCTGATTTAAAAAACAGACATAGGAAATGAACAGACATTTTTCCAAAGAAGACATACAAATGTCCAACAGGTATATGAAAAGGGGTTCAGCATCACTAATCATCAGGGAAATGCAAATCAAAACCACAGTGGTATATCACATCACACCTCTTGGGATGGATATCATCAAAACAAAACAAAACATAAAATAACAAGTATTGTGGAGGATGTGTTGAACAGAGAATTCTTTTATAGTATTGGTAGGACTTGATGCAGCCACTATGTAAAACAGTATGGTGATTCCTCAAAAATAAAAAGTAAAAAAATGCTAATAGAAGACAGACACAGTTTCACCTTAAAATGGCAAGATGAGCACATGGTAGCATGTGAAGGTACATACAGCAGAACCCATAGGGAAAAGCCCACACTTTGAAAGTGGCAGTGAAGGCTGGTGGCCACCAAGACTGAAGAGCAGAGACTTTCCACTATAAAAGTCCCTCCTACTTAAGGAAAACTTTTATTTGCCAAAGATATTACAAAGGACTTGTGAGCCCCCAAAGATTAAAGTATCTAGGGTACTTTAACAAGAATAATGGAGAAAGGAAAATATGATAAAAGGTATCCAGATGGACATTTCTAAGTATTCCAGGCTCATGGACAGTCCAGAAACACCCTTAGTAGAGACATTATAGTCATAAGTAAAAAAATCTGTTCACCGTGGAGTTATTTTATCACCAAACTCTGTGAGGACTTTGAAAAACCGAAATCTGTATGGTTTTGTGAACCAGTATCATCCCAATAAATTTAACTTAAAAAAAGAGAAAGGAAAACCATCAGGGGTTCATTGGCCCCATAACTTGGTAAAACTTAAGTTTTAACTTGTGCTTGATTTGGAGTTTTAGCTTCCTATATTTTGACTTAAAAAAAAATAGATTTGCTCCCAAAGAAAAAGTCTATATTTTCTTATAACAATGATTGAAGGATTTGAAATATTCATCTGGAACAGTAATAACAAGATAAAACCCTACAATAACAGCCATAAAAAGAAGGAAATCTTGCCATTTGTTATGGATTGACCTTAAGGGCATTATGCTAAGTGAAACAAGAAAGGCAGAGAAAGTCACATACCATACTATCTCACTTTTATGTGAAATCTCCTCTACCCTCAACAGAAAAGAACAACCAAAACCAAGATCATAGATACAGAGAACAGATTGGTGGTAGCCAGTAAAGGGTGAAGGGTAGGCAAAATGGGTGAAAGAAGTCAAAAGGTATGAGCTTCCAGTTATAAAATAAATAACTTATGGGGTGTAATGTATATCATGAAGATACAGTTAATAACATTGTATTGCATATTTGAAAAATGCTAAGAGTAGATCTTAAAAGTTCTCCTTGCAAGAAAAAATTTTGTAACTTATCTATCGTGATGATTTCAACGAGACTTACTGTGTTTATTTTGCAGTGTATACAAATATCAAATAAAAAATGGATTAAAATGAAATGTCCACTGGTCAGGTGACAAGGGATATACATAAATCTGTCCAGACACTGCTTAAATTGAGTAAATTTAGAAGCAACTCTCTATGAGAATCACAAATAGAACATTTTTCATGTTATGGAAAGAGCATGGACCCTAAGTGTCAGAAAAAGTGTTTTTAATGCACTTCTAGCTGGGCGTACCTTTCGAGAATGTGATTCTTGAGCAATCACTGAGTCTCAGTTTTCTCACTTACCTTGAGAAAACTAAATATTTTTCAACTCTAAATGTCAATGATTCTTATTGTCTTAAAAATATTGCATTCGGTGCTTAGAGTGTGGAAGAAAGAGATATTCTATCTTTACCAAAGCAGATAAATAAACTACTAAAATTAGAGTTAGTTTATGCACCCAAATGCCTCAAAATATTAAACAGTTATAAAGTTTTTGTAGCTGATGAGTAATTAGTGAGGGCTTTACTTCAGTAAGAAATTAAAAAAACTGCTAACTCTTTTCCTTTGTAGCTCCAGTGGAATGCAGAGTAGAGAGTGTATAATTTAATATACATACTAATCTCATGGACAGCTGGGAAACACAAAACTCATTTAAAAGAGATTGCATTTTTATTCATGTACATGTAATTTACTCAAGAGTGGATTATTTTTTAATTGTGTATGTTTGAAGGAATTTAGTTATATCATAAAAGATGAAACAATAACATATGCCTTGCTCTGCAAGCTTTTGAAAAATGCAGCAGACAATAAGACACTTCATTGTAGGCGTAACAATTCTCTTGTTTAATGTCCCACAACCATCTGTCCCATCTTTTCTAGGACAGACCTGGTTTGAATATACTCTCCAGTCATCTCCATGAACTTGTACAATTCTTTAGGAATTAAAATATTCCGCCAAGTGGGAAATGAATAAACCAAGTGAGTATCCATGAAAAGAAAAACATCCATACGTATAAAAATACAGGAAGTCAGAAGTGACATAGAGTTACAGGTCTAGGAAACATCCTGATAGTTGTCAGGAGCTCACGCCTGCCTGGTAAATGTCCACATATAATATCGTTATAGATCCAGGAGCTACGGGGAATGAGCACACGTTCTATTCAGCCCCCAAAGATCCGGACACACTTTCTCGAACATGGCTGCACCTCGGTTAGTTGATCTGTTTCCGTCCATCTGTTCTGGTAATCGCTTTTCCTTCCTCATAATTGCTGGTGTCTGGACAGGCTTATCCTGCTTCCTCCGGATGGTGTTTTTGTTTAGAGTCAGTTCCTGATTCCTCTTCCTGTTCCCTTTTACTCACTCTTATTTGGTCTCTCACTTATACAGCATACTTTCTGTGCCATTACCCACATACACAACACGCAACTTAAGGAAATTGAGAAGAACATGATGGAGGGGGGAGGGGCTCAGTGCTTTAAACGTATCTTTGGACCTATGTTGTTTGGCAATATACAGACAACAATAATGGATAAAATTCTACTTGAAAACTCACAAATCAAGAGACAGCTTTTAGCCCTGCGTTGGCGTTGGGGCAATAGCTTGGGCAGGGTATAGTTTTCTGAACCGTCAGCCATTAAGCTGTGAACTACACTCGAAGGAATCAAATGCGGGATAAGTCATTCGCAAAATTTCAACTTGCTCTCAGGAAAAAGGCAACTCATCCATAGATACGGGGGTCAGAGGGAGGAGTCACCGTAAAAGATCACGTCCAAACAGGGGCTGTGAAAAACCATTCTCCAGGATTTTCTTGCATTTTTGCACAACTTGCAACCAGGACACTGATTATCCTTTGTTCTGAAGTGTGTTTTCAAGGATGTTTGTGTAGCAATCTGCCTTGGGAGACAGAGATAGTGTCTTCCTTCGGAGCAAAGGACAGATTTGCTTACCATTGGGTTAAGTGAAAACAAGGTTTCCTTCTAGAGCACAGGGCACGTGTACTAGACCGTCACTGCCCCCTTATTCACAGTTTCATTTTTCGTGATTCCAACTACCTGCCATCAGCTTTGGTCCAAAAACATTAAATGGAAAATTCCCCAAATAAATGATTCTTAAGTTTTATATTGCACGTCATTTTGAGTAGCCTGGTGAAATCTCACGCTTTCTTGCTTCGTATCACTTGGGGCATGAATCATCCCTTTGTCCAGAATGGTCACGCTGTGTGAGCTTCCCACCCATGAGTCACTTAATAGCCATCTTGGTTATTGGATTCACTGAACACAGGCAGTAGTGATACTGGCAATTCAAAATGCCAAGGTGAGGCCAAAAAGTGCTTCTTGTACGTGAAAACGAGAACATTCTTGACTTCGTAAGGAGAGGAAAAGAGCCATATGTTAAGGTTGCTAAGATACATGCTAAGAATGAATCTTCTATCCATGAAATTGTGTGTGGGGGGAAGGAATTTGTGTTAGTCTTGTTGTCATATCTCAAACTGCAAAAGTGAAGGCCACAGTGCCTGAGAAGTGCTTGGTGAAGCTGGAAAAGGCATTACCCTTTATCACAGGTTTGTATGTGTAGGGAAAAACAGCGTGTATAGGGTTTCGTACTATTCACGGTTTGAGGCACCCACTGGGGCTCTTACCTATGGATAAGTAGGGAGTATTGTAGTATGACAGTGCATTGTCCAAAAACCCCTTGTTCCTTGAGCTAAAAATGCCTTTCTTGTAAAGCAAACGCCACCAAGTACAGGTGTAAACTGGCCCTGGCATCCCCCTGCGGGAACTGGGGCTTGGGAAAGTGGTGCAAAAAATGCAGTTGCTCTGGCTACTGCTCTTGCTGCGAGTAAGAAGTTGTCCTTCACTTCTTACACGGCATCCGCCTCTTTTGCCAGCATCATGTCTTCTACAGCGTCCGTGAAACTGTGGCCTGCTAACTAGAGGAGCAGCATGCAGAGGAAAATCTCAGATCCTCCTCGGTTCTTGATAGGGGCTGGAGCCCAGATATTGAGGTTATTTGGGCACCTGATTCAGGGGAATCATGGCCGTGTATGGAACTGCTAGGTATAAAGCCAGAGGATTTCAAAGCTTTCATTTCAGGCCAGTCAAAGAACAGTTCTTGAGCCCAATCTCTCGTGAAATGGGCGCACAAGCCTCCAGGCAAGTGCCCGTCCTCTGGCTGGGAGTCGGTGTGGTATGTGGTCTGGTGGAGTGGTGGTTAGAACTCCCAGGTACCCAAGAAATCTGGGTAGCAGAGAGCAGCTAGCTTTGGCCTCCCTGTGGAGAACTCACGGGTGTTGCTGTTGCACAGTGCCATAGAAATTTTCGGCGTTCCAGTCCGTGTACTCTGAGTAGGTCAACAATCTCCAGATTCGTTGATTTATAGCTGCAGGCCCCAGCTGGGCCCTTTTTGGTTTCTTAGGTGGAGAGTGGATCAAGCTTCAGATTGCTGGGTGTCCATTTCAAAGAGCAAGTACCAGGCAAGCAGTCGCAGATCACACCCTGGTGCAGAATTCAGCAAACTTTTGCTGAAAGGGCCAGGTAGTACGGATTTCTGTCCCAGGGGCCACCAGATCTCTGTAGCAGGTATAGAACTCAGCTATTGTAGAGCAAAGCAGGCATAGACAATACCAATGGGCGTGGCTACATTCCAGTACAATTCACTTACAAAAACAGGGAGCAGTTGGAGAGAGGACAGGCAGTTGTTCGCTGAATCTTGCACCACAAGATTGTTATATGCAGGCTGATTTCATTAGTGTGTGACCTGAGCAATTGCTCAGGGCCCTGAACTTGGAAGGATCCTCCCTGTACTTGGTTTGGTGCTCTGCTGCCATGGTCTTGAAATTCTTGATTATTTTAAAACAAGGGTCTCCGTATTTTCATTTTGCCCTGGGTCTCACATTATTATGTAGCTGGTCCAGGTTACATTCTGTATATAATCTTTTTGCTATTATATCCCGGTGGGCCTGAACAAAAGCAAATCAATCTGAGATTTGGAGAATAAGACGATGAGATAAGGTCGGATGTATGAGAATCAAATATAAGGCAGAAGTGCCTTAGAGATAAAACGTTTCCTGATGCAGAATCAAGAAATGAAAGAACCTGGCTTTTATCTTATCAATAATATTGGCATGCATAAAGAAAGGATGGGCCTGTCAGAAAGGAAAGAATGGGCCTGTAAGAGGAACGGCTATTTAATGATGCATGAGGCAATATTCCGGACTGCAGTTAAGAACTGTGGTTAAGGATTCAACGGGCAGCGTGAATCTGTTGCTGAAATATCAAGTCAAATGCCAACAGGTACCTAAAACACACCACTTCTAGCCCTGAGACTCAGTACCGCAATATCAATTATAATAGTTTTTTACATAGTTCTAAGAATGTAACAATGAACTGCTCAGAATAGCCAGTCCTGTTGCCAGGTAAATTTTTCATTGCAGTCAATTCTAATGGTAGTGTTGTTTCCATATTAACCCTCTGTTACTTTAGGGAGCCCAGGCTCTGGGCAAATTGACAAAATTAATTCAAATGAAGACCTGCCACAAAAATGATGACTTCAGCAAGGCAATGTCACAAATCAGCCACTAGTCGATATCCCCTTCTTTACCACATGCCTTCTTTTAGTTTTCACATTAGGCTTTATCCAGGCCATGATAACTCATTAAAAACTTTCTCAAAAAGATTTTGTTTATTTAATTTAGAGTGAAGGAAAGGGAGGGAGAAAGAAAGGGAGAGAAACACTGATATGCAAGAGGAACATGGAGCCATTGCCTCTCGCTGGAAGACACGTACCCGGACCCACAGCCCAAGCGTGTGTCCTGACCGGGAATTGAACCTGAGTCCTTTCACTTTGCAGGACAATGCTCAACCAACTAACCTAGCCCCATTAAAAACTTTTATACAGGGAAATTATGTAGTTGACTTTGATCTGCCAATAGTTCGAAAGAAGGAATGCCACGGACCAGTAGGGCAGAGGCAGAAGGAAAGTAAGGAGGAAAGAGAGAGGCAGCGGTGAGAGCCTTTCCATTGCATCCGGGCCCGACAATTTCCAGGAAACTGGAAGGGTTAGTCTTCCTGGTCAGCCTCGGGATAGAGAGTGTAGGATTCTTCACACGTTCCCCTCATGTCACCAAATCGTCAGAAAGTGCGAAGACAAGAGGGATGAAAGGTAATCTTTTTCGTATGTGGTGAGTTTTACCAAGGACAGTTAAGATTTAGAACAGCATGCTTTAATTATGAGGAATGTTTGCTTAAAGACATTTGATTGCTGTTAAATACATACCATAAGAGCAATGTGTAATTTAAAAAGAAAGTTTGCTTTTGACTTTAATAGCTGTAAATTCCTGTGAAAGAAAGAAATCAGAAGAATCTACTAAAATCCAAGCTTGGGTAAATAAGATATGGAAAGATGAGATACAAGACAGATTTTTCATAAACGAAAACACATTTGCAATTCAAGTATGTCATTTTTTAAAAGAATATAGAATGACTTTTATAAAAGATCAAAATTTTAAAGGCAATTTAAAAATAACTTATAAAAACCAAAGGGTAATTTATAAACAGCAATATGGCATAGGATAAAAGGACCTATAAATACTGAATTAATATCTAAGAACAAAACAGTTGTTGAAGACATTTATATAAAGCAACCTACAAGGCATGCTTTCTATTGTTAATAAAAAAAGTTTTATAATAGGTTGAAAAACTGCTTAATGACAACCTACATTGTGCAAAAAACTATCTTCGTGGAGTTAGAGTATCAGTATTATATTATGACATAGTCTTTCCCTCAAACTTAGAATCTAGTTGACGGAGAAAAGGCACACCCCAAAACCAAATGAATTTTACATAATACTGGACAAATACAAGTCATAAAAAGCAATAGTAAAAGCAATATTTAACAAAAAATTGCTAGAATTTTAGTTCTTAAACATTTTTATGAAAATACAACTAAATATTTAAAAATTGAAAAAACAAGGTACTGTCAGGAGGGGAAAAACTTCACTCTCTTAATTTCATCACCGGGGTCATGCAAATTAACAAAAGACAGATTAATAGGAGAGAAGGCAAAACATTTATTATTATTTACATGCATGGGAGTTTGCAGGGAAGAAGTAAAACTCAGAGAAGTGGTTAGACTCAGGGGTTTATACACACTTTTAACAAAAGAAAGGGGGTTTGAGGCTTCAAAGGATGATAGATTGAGGAGAAGTGATAACGGAATATACAGAGGAAATGATAGAAGATACGGACTATTTTCGTAAGGCCTATTTATAAAAACTCAGCTTGGGGTTTACTGACTTGAATAAGAGTTGTACTTGTCTCCCTGTTGATGGCGTAGGGTATTGGGGGTAGAGGGTGCTTTCTCAAAGGAAAATTTATGTCTTGCCTTTAGGCTGTTAAGGGGAGGGCCAAGAGCTCTTCCTGTCTCTGTGGATTCTCAATTGCCTTCAGCTCAAAATTGCCTGTCAAAGGGGCTTATTTTGAGGTGACTCCTTTTAGGTCATGCAGCCTACTCTGGTGACCAGATTTAATATTCTCCATAGGAACACTCGGAAGGAGGGTTGCTCTGCAGGCTCCATAGATGCAGACAACTTTTCCCCAATAAGCAATGACAAATTCTTCCATTATGAAAATTTGAAATAACCGTATAACAGTCTTTACTGATTATAAAACACTATATGCTGCTCAAAATGGAAAATTTGGAAAGCTTAGGGAAAAAAAAAAAAACTTCATCACCCAGAGATACCATCACTGTGAACATTTTTTCCATATTATGCCTGTTTTTCTTTATTTGTTTGGTATATTTAAGAACATGCAGCTGGGCAGGCAAAAAATTCCTCTTGAATGTCAAGTCCAATTAGTAGGTATTGGAGCCTGGAATGAACAAGGCTACTAAAGCTCAGTCCAGTCTGTGCTTTTTCACATCAAAAAAATTACATAAAATTCGTTAATTTGTCAACTTCCTGTTTTGGATGATTGCTGAGAGCAGAGTGGAAATTGACTCTTTGTTAGAAAGTTCTTGATTACATTTTAAGCAGCTTTTTTCAAATATGATTCACACATGATACAAGTGACCCACTTGAAATATACAATTCAGTGGTTTTCACTCTTTTTACAGAGTTGTGCAACCATCACCACAATCTAAGTATAGAACATTTTTATCAACCCAAAAAGAAATGCAGTGGTTTTTGTTATTGGGACCTCAATGGCTTTTCTGTTGTATTTTGTTTTTTTTTAGTCTGTCTGCCTCAGCGCACTGGCCCAAAGAAATGCACAAACAAGAGTTTGCTATATAGAAAAAAAAAGTTTATTAAGAATTGGCCAATATGGAGTTGGGAGCTTATGCCCTAAAGTCCCAACTCCCCTAATGACTTATAGATTACAGATTACATAAAGCAAATCACAAGACACTGTGGGTTTAGGGGGTTCAAGGTTGTTCTGGGAGCTGATTGGCCAGAGATGAGGTAAAGGGTAGTGTGAATTATTGCTTCAGGTCTTGACAACCCAGGTCCCTCTGTCTGGTTTCACTGGAGGGTAGCTAAGGGGTCATTCCAACTTGGAGTTCAGAAACTAAAGCATAAGTTAGGTTAAGATCCTATCATTAGCCCTGGCTGGGTAGCTCATCAGTTGGTTAGAGTGTGGTCCTGATACACCAAGGTCACGGGTCAGAGCACATACAAGAATCAACCAATGAATACGTAAATAAATGGAACGACAAATCTATGTCTCTCTCTCTCCCTTCCTCTCTTTCTCTAAAATCAATCAATTAAAAAAAAAGATACTATCTGTAGCCTGCCAGAGGTCTGGACATTGTGGCCATTAGTCAGATCCCAGATACTGTCTTCCGTTGCCTCAGAGGTTACTGATTATCCAGAGGAAAGGCTAGGTCTCTGAGGGGTACAGAGAGAGAGGGGGAAGAATATGATTTCTGGAGCTAGCATTTAAAATTAAATTTATGCCCTGGCCGGGTTGCTTAGCTGGTTGGAGCATCGTCCTGGGCACCAAAAGTTTGCACGTTCTATCCCAGGTCAGGGCATATACCTAGGTTGCAGGTTTGATCCCCAGTCGGGGCACTTAAGGGAGGCAACCAATCAACATTTTTCTTTCTCTCTTCCTCTCTCTCTAAAATCAATAAACATATCCTTGGGTGAGGATTAAAAAATAATAATAATTAAAAAGTAAAATTATTCAAAAAAGATTTCAATCTAGAAAGATATCTGAAAGGAAGTATGCTTTCAGGTAAGAACAGACTGAATATAAACTTTTTCACCAAAGTGGGCAGATTTGGAGGTTATCCCTGTAAGCTCAAAAGGGAAATTGGGAAGAAAAAAATACACTTAAGGAAGTGAATGCATGATTCAGTCCTCTACTGTCCAAACAACACAGGTTTCAAAAGCTTTAGATGGAGGTACTAATGATGTTCATAATTGATAATGAGATTGTGTGAAGGAAAGTCTCAGACAGTAAAGGAGTTGCCTTCTATCCTGACACCACCGTCATATGCCAGAATATTAGGCTGGACATAGACCATTATTCTAACCCAAAATGTGCTTATTTCATTTGATTGGTTAATCATTTTTCAAAGACCATTCTGTTGAGTCCAAGCGCCCTAATCGGGTATATGGGGACAGCATCATTATATTCTGTTTGGCAGACTAAGCCATGGAACATCTCACTGAGATACTAATCCCAGAATCTAAACCAGAGATTTACAATAGGCTTAGATACTAAAAGGGAACTGGGATATTTATCTCTGTATCCAAATCATAATAAATACAAATGTACTGAAAAAAAAAAAATTAAATTTAAGCAAAGTCACTGTTACTTTTAACAGTCACTCTCCATTTGTCCCCAGTCCCACAAGGCCTAGGCAATTACTAATATATTTTCTGTCTTTATAGATTTGCCTATTATGGACATTTTATATACATGGAATTATACATGGTATGGTCTTTTGTGACTGGCTTCTTTTAGTATGATGTTTTCATGGTTTATCCACACTGTAGCATATACCAGTACTTCATTTCATCCTTTTGACAAATAATGTTCCATTGTATGGATATACTATATTTTATTTATCTGTTCATCAAATGATATGCATTTGGGTGTTTTCCATTTTGGCTAGTAAGAATGATGCTGCTATAAATATCTGTACATAGTTTTTTTGTGTGGACATGTGTTTTCATTTATCTTGATAGATACCTAAGAATGAAATTGCAGGGTCGTGTGGCAACTCTATGTTTAACAGTTTGAGGAACTACTGCCAAGATCGTTTCCAAAGGAATTGGTTCATTTTACATTCTTACCAACAATGGGTGAGGGATCCAGTTTCTTCACATCTTTGCCAAAACTTGTTTTTATCTTTCTTTTTGATTACAGTCATTCTAGTGGGTTTGTGTGGTTTTGATTTGCACTTTCCTGGTAGATAATGATGTTGAACATCTTTTCATGTGCTTATCAGTCATTTATACATGTTCTTTTAAAAAACTTTAAAAATTTTTATTTTTTTATTTTTAGAGAGAGGGGAAGGAAGGGAGAAACATCAATGTGTGGTTGCCACTCGCACGCCCCCAGCTGGGGACCTGGCCTGCAACCCAGGTCCTGAGCTAGGAATTGAACTAGTGACCCTTTGGTTTGCAGGCGAGCACTCAATCCACTGAGCCACATCAGCCAGGGCTGTATATGTTCTTAACCACTGTAAATTTGTGTGTGAATGGAGATTTTGCTTTTATTGTCAAAATGACTTTACCAAACAGTAAGTTTTGCATGTAAGTGCTGTGTTGCCTTGTAATTTTAGGTTGAGTTCGTCAAGAACTGCCATTGAATGATCACAGTTAACGTTATTCTAAAGCCACTCAGTCAGTATTGCATAATAGCAGTTAAGGATGGTTCTTCTCATGTAAAAAAAGTTTCAGTCTTGGCCCTGAACTAAAAAGCAAAACTCACAATAAAACATCACCACTGGTAAGTCATCAAATGCTGTGTGGTAGAGCAAGTCAGGACATTTAGCTGCCAGTTCTGACAAAAATATGAGAACAACAACAGTTAAATCTATGAGCGTATATATTCTTTGGAAAAATACAATCTTTCGAACCTTTTGCCTATTTCTTAAATTGAATTGCCTTTTTATTATTGAGTCATAAAAGTTCTTTATATATTCTGAAAACAAGGCCCTTCGGTGATGTATAAATTATAAATATTTTCTCCCATTCTGTGCGTTACCTTCTCTCGGTCTCCATGTGTCCGTGGTAGCACAGAGGGTTTTCATTTTGCTGAAAATACCTATTTTTTGGTTGTTGCTGATAATTTTAATGTCACATCTGTCAAGGCTTTGCCTACCCCAAGGTCACAGAAATTAATCTCTATATTTTCTTCTAACACTTTCATAGTTTCAGGCCTTATATTTAGGCCCCCAGTCAAAACGGTGTGCTGCCGACGTCAGGACAGATACACGGACCATTGGAATAGCACTGAGAGTCCAGAAACACGCTCACTGCGAGGGTCCTTTGTTCATGGGGGTGCCGCGGCAATCCAGTTGAGAAAACAGACTCTTCAACAAATGGTGCTGGGACACCTGGACAGTCACATGCCAGAGAATAAACCTGAGCTTCTTCTCGACACCATGTAAAAAAATTAATGCAAAATGAATTATATGCCATTAAAATTTTTCTATTTGTGTTATATGGAGATATAACAATCCTGCAATCCCTTTTCATTGACACATTTTTACTATAAGGAAACGTATAAGTTTTTACTACTACCAGTAAAGGCCTTTTTATAGAAACTTTTGCATTCATCTCTGGTCCTTTAAGGTGAAGAAATTTATTTATTTTTAATATATTAAAAAATTTGTGAATCCATTTGAATGACTGAGTAACGGACGCATGCATTTACCATAATATATTTACTTGATCATTTCTATACCTAGAATTCCCCAATACACAATAACTACTAAAAAAATATCGATTGGTAACTAAATTAATTCTACTCCTATGGAACATTTAGTTGCTTCCAAATTTTCACTATGTTTTATAAATAGTATCTTTTCTTTCTATTGAAATTAATCTCTATATATTATTGGGATGCCATTGGTTAAAATTACATAGGTGTTAAGTGTCCAATTCTATAATATATCATCTGTATATTGTATTGTGTGTTCGTTACCACAGATAGTCAGTTGGAGCATGGGGAGTCTCCCGGCTTGGCCAAGATGGCGGTAGGGGGAGGTTTTGACACTGAGTACACTGAAAGCTGGAAAGATGAGTGGATAAGAAGGGAGGGAGAAAGAGAGGGAGAGAAACACCAATGTGTGGTTGCCTCTTGCATGCTCCCTACTGGGGTCCTGGCCTGCAATCCAGGCATGTGCCCTAGACTGGGAATTGAACCAGCGACCCTTTGGTTCACAGGCCAGCACTCAGTCCAATGAGCCATACCAGCCAGGGCAATTATCTTAATACTAAAAAAAAATTTTTTTTCCTTTTTTTAAATATATTTTATTGATTATGCTATTACAGTTGTCCCATTTCTCCCCCATCATTCCCCTCCACCCTACCCACCCTCTCCCACCCACATTCCCCACTTTAGTTCATGTCCATGGGTCATAAGTTTTCTAGCTTCTACATTTCCCATACTATTCTTGCCCTCCCCCTGTCTATTTTTTTCCCATTATCTATGCTACTCATTCTCTGTACCTTTTCCCCCTCTCTCCTCCTCCCACGCCCCTGTTGCTAACCCTCCATATGATCTCCATTTCTGTGGTTCTGTTCCTGTTCTAGCTGTTTGCTTAGTTTGCTTTTGTTTTAGGTGTGGTTCTTGATAGCTATGAGTTTGTTGTCTTTTCACTGTCATAGTTTTATCTTCTTTTTCTTAGATAAGTCCCTTTAACATTTCATATAATAAGGGCTTGGTGATGATGAACTCCTTGAACTTGACCTTATCTGAGAAGCACTTTATCTTCCCTTCCATTCTAAATGACAGCTTTGCTGGATAGAGCAATTTCGGATGTAGGTCCCTGCTTTTCAAGATTTCAAATATTTCTTTCCAGCCCCTTCTTGCCTGTAAGGTCTCTTTTGAGAAATCAGCTGACAGTCTGATGGGAACTCCTTGGTAGGTGACTGTCCCCTTATCCCTTGCTGCTTCTAGAATTCTCTGCTTCATTTTAATCTTGGCTAATGTAATTACAATGTGCCTTGGTGTGTTCCTCCTTGGGTCCAACTTCTTTGGGACTCTCTGAGCTTCCTGGACGTCCTGGTAGTCTATTTCCTTTGCCAGATTGGGGAAGTTCTCCTTTATTATTTGTTCAAATAAGTTTTCCACTTGTTGCTGTTCTTCTTCCCCTTCTGGGACCCCTATAATTCGGATGTTGGGACGTTTAAAGATGTCCCGGAGGTTCCTAAGCCTCTCCTCATTTTTTTGAATTCTTGTTTCTTCCTCGTCTTCTGTTTGGTTGTTAGTTTCTTCCTTCTGGTCCACTCCATTGATTTGAGTCCCAGTTTTCCTTCCATCTCTATCAGTTCCCCATGCATCTTCCTTCATTTCACGGATTGTAGCCTGCATTTTTTCATCTAGTTTGTGAGCAAAATCAACCAATTCTGTGAGCATTTTGATGACCAGTGCTTTGAACTGTGCATCTGACAGGTTGGCTATCTCTTCACTGCTTAGAGGAATTGGCTCTGGGGATTTTATTTGTTTCCCGGTTTGAGCCATTTTTGGTGGGTTTTTTTTTTGTTGTTGTTGTTTTGGTTTTAGTCTGGTCACGGCTATTACGTAGTGAGGGGGTGGAGCCTTAGGTGTTCCTCAGGGCGGGGCAGCCCAGTCGCTGGGTTGTGATGCTGTATGTGGGGGCGGGGTCTGAGAAGGAGCAATGGCGCCTGCTCCGCTCTCTCCTGGATTCAGTCCCCTCCGCCACTTCCCCTCCGCCTGGACTGTCCGTGTGCGTGCTCGAATGTGAGACCACCTGGTCAGTCAGCCAGCCGCCTTGTGCGGCCTCACTGGGTCTGCACAGTTGCCCCCCAGTGCCCGGGGTCCGCCAGCCGCCGCTCGTGCACCTGGAACTGCCAGCTGCTGCTGCTTGCATTCCTGGGTCCGCACCTCCACTTTCTCCTGCCGCGACTCCGCCCCTCTTACCGGTCTGGATGAATGGTTGTTGGACTTCCGTACAGTTCAGTTTTCTATAAGTTCTGGTTGTTTTCTTGTTTCTAAATATTTGTTGTCCTTAATTTTGGTTGTGAGAGGAGGCACAGTGTGTCCGCCTACGCCTCCATCTTGGCCAGAAGTCTCCTAAAAAAATTTTTTTAAGTTAAAATTTGTTTTATCTTTATTGCTCCTTACTTTCGACTTTCTTTTGATCTTTGCTTTTGGTAATTTCTTTTGTAATTTAGTTATGAGTACTTAGGACACTTTTATTTAAATTTGTCACAAATGATGTGACCTAAATATACCAAAGATTTAACTGTGGTAGTGAGAGCCATCCGACAAAGAGAATGGTTATGTTATGGTAGAATGAGTGGCCAGAGGGGAAATAAAGGCAGGGCCCTCACCGTTGCAATCTAACAAAGAACTTAATACAGGAGGCTAAAAGCAAAGGTACCAGGTGACCCAGTAATCCTGAACCTGGTCCAATAAGGCTGCCAGGCATCCTGAACAACAAGAATAAACCATGATAGTGCAGGGGGGAAGCCCTTTAAAGTCTGTGTGTATCACCTCCACTAGCTGGGAAAAGGAAAACCCTGAGACTGTGTATTCATTCCAAGACCTGGAAGGGGGAAAGGAAGGGGACCTACAGTGTCCAAAGAAAAACCCATAACACAACTTTGATTAACTGCCCGCCTCCCGTTGCATATACAAAATAAACAAATAGAGTTTGGAGCAAGATAAGAATTCAGGCTAACAGACCTCCATACCTACATTGGGGTAGTCACGTCCCCCCAGTAAAGCTGGCACCACCTTTACCCATCAATCAATATGTAACTTCTTCATCCCAGTCCCATCAACTATGTAAGTCCTAAGAACAGAGGACTCACTCTTTTGGCTCTTTTTGACACACAGGGGGCCCCTGACCACTCCTTTTTGGCCACCCAGGTGCTGGCCACCCTGCTTTTGCCACCCTTGCTGTAGCCACCCTTGCTTTTACTCTCCCATTTGAACTTAGCACTAATAAACTTTGCTTACATGCTAGTAAGCTTGCTGATCTGTAATTCTTTACTGTGTCAGCAAGAAGAACTGAGTTTCTGCTGTGACAGTTAAACAATCATTTAATCATTCTAAGATTAGCTAGAAGGAAAAAACAAATGCCTAGCTAAAGATCATCAGAATATTCATTGACAATCTACAGATTGAACTATGGACAAAAAAAGGGGGTCACATACTAAACTGGACGAGCTCAGCAAAGGACCACATGGCAGGCCTTACAAACTCAGAGACCAAAAGTAACCACACAGGATGGTAAGAATGTAATAATTGCTAACTAAAAGAGGGCATGTCGGTAGTCCATCCTAGGCTTAGACAAAGGTCAATCTTTACCTTTCAAATTGTCTATTGTCTTTGTACATCTAAGATAACATACCTTTGAAATGTCAGAGAAATTTTCTTTTTTAGTCTCCGTGAAGGCACAACCGCCAGCACCAGAGCACGGGACCACATCATCTTGTTGCCCACATACCATCTCTGTGTGCTGTAAATGTCAATTATTAACTATTCTGTATCCAGCAATGTAAAAGAAGTATGTGTCTCTCCATTTTGCTTTTTATCCAATCTCAGAGCTCTCCCTGCTTTGCTTTGTAAACAAAAATCTGGAGCTATACCTTTAAAAAGAAATTTTAAAGAGAGTTGATTCGGGTCATGATGTGCAAATCAGGAAACATAGTTCTGAGTATGGATAGTGCAGAGTTTATTAAGGCAAAAGCTGGGAGGAGTTGTGGATCAAAGAGATGGGTTGCTAGGGTAAACAAGACCATAAACTCACATCATTTGTTTTCTGATTGGTGGGGGCAACTGAGCTTTCAATGGTTGGCTGATTCAGTGATCAAGCAAGCGGGATCGTGAGGTGAGAATCATGGGTAATATACAATTAAGCATTTATCAAGTTCTAGTTTCAGCCCAGGCCTGTGAACAGAAAGCTGTCTTTCATCACACAGTTACAGGACAGGGAGCATTATTTAACGACGATGCAAGGAGTACAATTTATCAAACAATACAATTAACCCCAGAGGGTGGGGGAGCGGCTGGCTCTGAAAGCAGTTTCAGAGCCGTAAAGGGCAAAGTTACACTCTGCAAACAGCCTCAGAGCTCAAGTTGCAAAAAATCCCAATTTGGGGCCACAAATTGCGATATTAAAGTCCTCAGCTTTCTCCCGCCTTCCTAACCACCAATGAATTTCATGTAACCCTCTTGTCGTCTTCTTTTTTATTGTAATGTGTCAAATAAGCTGCAGAACTGTCATTCTGTGCAGCGTTTTCTCAATCCATCGAGATGTTCTTGACAATTGTCATCACCTTGACTCACATAAACTTTTATAAGACTTTTCGTAGGCTGGAAGTTCCTCTGTGGACAGGATGGCTATTACAGTTTTTCACAAGAGTTCTCTAAGTCTGTTAAAACGTATTAGAATTACTTCCAGGGGTGTCCAACTATTTGGTTTCTCTGGGCTGCACTGGAAGAAGGATTGTCTTGGGCCACACATTAAATACATTGCGATCAAAAAAAGAAAAAATCTCAGTGTTTTAAGTAAATTTACGATTTTGTGTTGGTCCGTGTTCATAGCCATCCTGAGCCACACGCGGCCCTCCTCAGCAGATTGGACATGCCAGAGTCTTAAACTTTTAATCAGGAATGCTCATTTATTCCTAGAAGGAGATTATAGAGGACTAGAAATTCTGGCCTGTACCCTCTTTTGGAAATTTTATCTCTTTATTGTTATTTTCTCCATAGTCTCAATTAAACCTACTCAAAGGAAAAAAATATTCTACCTACAGCCAGGCAGAAGTCGCCCACCTAAAAGGGAAATCCATCAGATTGGGCTGGGATTTCTCAAGTAACGTTTGAAGACAAAAAATTTCAAAACAGGGTCCTCTCTCCTGTTTAGTAGTTACTGATTTGTAGAAGCAATAGTAAGACATTCTCTTACGTGCAAATCTTCTAGAAAGGTCTCCCAGAACCTTTCCTAATGAAACAAGCAACAAAAACCCAACCACACTATAGGGTAATAAATTTAAATACTTTATTTGTGTAGTTTATATAATAAATTATTTAAAATAAATTTCCTTCTGCTCTTCTGAGTTCTTGGCTGAAAACTCCTGTAATAGAAGACAGATTAAAAGAGAAAAAATTAGAAGTTTATTAACATGTACACCTTATGTATGCATGATCGATATCCAGTAAACTGAGTTGCCCCAAAAGGCCCTAAGCCACCACCTTAAATGTCTTGAGCTAAAGACAAAAGAAAGGTTGGGGGTGGGGGAGGTGGCAGTTGTGGGTGGTTAGGAGGAAACAAAAAGAAGGGCCAGATTTGTTATTCAGATTTCTTTCTCTATTGACAAGATTCTCTTGCAATTTAGAGTCAGCCTTTCTCTTCTTGGTAAGAGATGGAAGCAGTTTATAAATGGAGATTTCCTTTATGAAAGTACATTTCTTTTACAAAAGAGTAACTTTTACTTTCTTTTCAGGGCTTCTCCTGTGCCTGCAGTTTCTCAAAATAATCAGCACGAAATAATTCTTATGCCAAAGAGGCGCATTTTGGGGTGGCACATTCTGATACTCTTCATCACAAACCAACTAAATTACATAATCCAACAACAGGAAGAAGAATCAAATGTAGAAAGCACAGGAATGAGAAAACAATGGTAAGAAATATGGGACTGTGTGTAATTAATGCATTTATCCATTGAACTTTATCTAAAAAACTATAAAACAGAAAATGTGTGTTATGATATTTGAAAGAAATGTAACATGGACCTGGCTGGTGTGGCTCAGTGGACTGAATGCCGGCCTGAGAACCAAAGGTTCTCGGGGTTCTATTCCCAGTCAGGGCACATGCCTGGGTTGTGGGTCAGGTCCCCAGTAGGGGGCGCATGAGAGGCAACCACGCATTGATGTTTCTCTCCCTCTCTTTCACTCTCCCCCTCTCTCTAAAAATAAATAAATAAAATCTTGAATAAAAGAAATGTAATATGGATGAAAGCAGGGATTACCATAGACCTTGTTTACTATCATATCCTAAAAACATGGTTTAACCCAATAAATACTTGTGGAGTCAATGGAATAATGCTACACAACATAAAATAATGGTATATAGTTATAATAAACTGAAACAAAAATTTTAGATCATACTAGCCAAGAAAATGGGAGTAGTAAGAATATGTGTATTATATTTGTTACGAGGAATTGATAGATACAGTATTTTTCTGTAATTGGTATATTAAAAGTAACATTGAAAAGCTTTTATGCAGAAATGAGTTTTTCCATTCAAAAGCAGGAATTGTCTCCCCTGGTAAGAAAGGCTTAGAAGAATTCTGATGTTTGAAATTCTTCAGCCTGATCCATACCTGCCCGAATGTCCCCATCTGCGGTCTCAGGATTTCACTCCTTCCCCGTCAGTTCCCTCTCATCTGTGGAAAGAAAAGTCTAGCCTGGCAACTCTGCCAGTTTTATAGTCAAGTCCTGGCTATGGTCCTTGGCAGTGACCTGTGAAGGAGGTGGGGACTCCTCAAAGCTGTCATCTCCATTGCTTTACTTGTATCTTGGGTTTGCCTGGCTTTAATTGTTTTTTGGGGGGGTTGGTTGTTTTTGTTTTTTGTTATTGTCCACATGACTTGATCTGTCCTTGGGTTTAGCTGGCACAAATGACACTAATTGAATCCCTGCTCTCTATCTCCCTGACCAGAGTGATGTAAGCTAATTATTCTCTGGTTAGGGAAGAGAGGTATAAACCATTTGCTCTCAAGTGCCCTTGGTTTGGAAAGATAAGGTCTTGCCATTCCTTAGCTGTCTGTAAGTTCAAATTTTGGAGCCATGTTAATTATCTTGTCTCAGTTCCCCATTCCGTTTGCCCAGGAATTTTCCTTGCTTCTCACTATCCTGCCTCAAAACCAGAGATAACATCTCGGCCTCAGTTGTGTTTTCACTCTGGAACTACCCCACTGACCACATCCTTGCAAACCAGATGAAGTGATACCATAGCTGACGTCTGGACCCGGTGCGATGATCAGCTACTCCCTGGCACTGACCAGTCAGTACAGACCTTGACCCTGATTGTCTCCTATATAACCCATTCCATGGAAGCCATTGGGAAGCCAGGTCTTTGAGTAACGGCCCACCCAGGATTCCAGGTGTGGAGCCACTTCCTCAGCTACTAAACCCTGACTTTCTTGGCGGCAAACTCCTGCTTGTGTTTGATTGGACTTTGATGCGCACAGGCAAATGGACCTCTTCAGTCTGGTAAAACAGGGACACAGTAGAACCCAAGTATTTGTAGAAGAAATGTTGCTTTCTTTCTTTCTTTTTTTCTTTTTTAAGGTGTGTAGACAGGAAGGTCGAAATGAGAAGGTCAGAGTTGTGTCTTCACGTTTTATTTTCAGTTTGACTCATCAAATTGGAAAACCAGGTGGTTAAGACTGCCCAAGACCCAGCTACATTTGCTTTGTGTGTCATTAAAGTGCCTGCCCCTTGTGTAGTGACATCAGATACTGTATGTGAGAGTGATTGTGCCGTGGAATATCCAGCAAAAGTTCAAGTGTTTTGTTTTGTTTTCTCTTTCTTAGAATGGTGCCAGAAACCGCTTTGAGCTCCCGGTGGGGGGAGAGCCTCTCTTAACTGTCAGTTACCCTCCCCCATCATATGTCTAAACGATGATTTTATTCGGAGTAGGAATAACTCTTGGCTCATCGTTTAAAGTTACAGGTGCATACGGATCACCTAGAGCAGGTGTTGACAATTCTCGTTCCTGCAGCCTGTTGACCTAAGAAATCCCCAGACCTATAGAGAATTTCGATAAGGGTTTATTTGAACCCAAGTGACAAGAATGCCAGAAGCAAGATCTCAACTGCTTCTGAGAATAACAGTCTTGCAGTTTCTTTTATGCATTTGGAATTAAGTAGAGAACTAAGAAAGAGTACCTGAAGGTAGGAGGAAAAAAGGCGTGGATTGAATTACTGGAGAGTTAACAAGATTTTGTGCTTTCTTGAGGGCAATTTTGCTTTTGAGGTATCTGAGAAGAGCACTTCAAAGGGTTGTGAACCTAGATGCACAAGGACAATGGACAGGGCTTGCTTAAGGCAAAGATAAACCTTTTATTAAGAAGATACAGGCCTGGGGCGTGACTACTCACCAAGACCCCCCAGTTAGGAATTTATAGTCAGATTATCATGTCAGGTCACTTTTGGTCACTGGACTTGTCAGATTTATAGAGCTCCCCTTTCCCCCCCCACATAACCCCACTACCCACATTATGTGATTCAATAGATATGGGGTGGGACCTAGAACCTATAGTCAAACAAGTCTTTCAGATAATTTTGATGCATATGGTTAGAGTAGCACTATCCAACAGAAATGCATTATGAGCCATATGTAACTTTAAATTTTCTAGTAGTGATTTTAAAAATCTAAAAAGAGTCCTGGCTGGTGTGGCTCAGTGAATTACATGCCGGACTTCGAACCAAAGGGTCGCAGGTTCGATTCCCAGCCAGGGCAGGTGCTTGGGTTTCAGGCCAGGCCTCCAGTAGGGGGCACAGGATAGGCAACCACACATTGGTGTTTCTCTCTCTTTCTCCCTCCCTTCCCCTCTCTCTAAAAATAAATAAATAAGAAAAATTTAAAAAGTGAAAAGCAGTTGGTAAAATTAAGTTCCATAATTTAATCTATCTAACCCAATATATCCCAAACATGATTTCAACATGTAACCAACATAAATATTTATTAATGAGATATTTTACCTTTTTCTTGTACCAAGTTCTCAAAACTTGGCATACATTTTACACTTAGGGCGCACCTCAATTTGGACCAGCCACGTTTCAAATGCTCAGCTGCCACGTGCGGCCACGGCTCTGTGTGGGATAGGGCAGGTTTAGGAGATTAGCCAACACTAGATTGTAACTATGGAGATGAGAGACCACATTTCATTCTTATATTCGCAAAGTCTAGCAACGTGCCCAGAACATAAAAAATGTTCAAGAAATATTCATTGGTGGGTCAGTTACTCACGCTGGCAGATTGGGCCGTAATCACGTGAAGTCACGTGCCAATGTCTGTGACTGAAGCTGGCTGGGAAAGAGCCCCAGATTTTTCTCTCGTATTCAGAAATCTCCTCGGGCAGTTAATAGATAATCTTTAGTATTCTATTCAGAATAACTTCAAAGGCTGGGGTGGAGGAGGGACTTCACTTCAAAGGCTTTAAGAGGGAGAAATACAGCAAGTTAGGAAAGCCCGGTTGCTAGGACAACCCTCTCCAGATTGAAAGAGGACAATCACACATTGTGGACCCAGGCTTGGTGTGGCTGTGATCTCTCCTTTTGTAATGTAGTTCTCGCCTTTTGCTAGGCTCTAAGGAAGAACAGGTTTGAAATGGCCATTTGAGAGTGGGGTTTGCAGCCAGAAGACCGTGTGGCCCTAAAAAGTGCTGAAGTGCAAAAAGAAAGAAAATGGGCCTAACCTGGATTGAAAGGGGGCCACCTGAAGTGAAGCACAATTGCTTGTAAGATTGCGAAGTTCAAGAACTTGGGTGTCCCAGTCACAGAGACACCTCACTTATGGGAATCCAGAATGGCAATCGAAATAGGGTTTTTTCCCTCGGATCCAGAATATCCTTCTATTTAGCCGTTTAAGATTAAAAAAGTAATTATTTGGTACTTAGGTGATTTTCTTAAGTATTATTCTCAATTTGTGATTTAAATATTTATACAGATATTAATATTTAAGCTTTTTTTAGCATATTCTAAATAGTGAACTTTTGTTGGGCAATTACTATATGCATGGCACTCTGCTAAAGCCTTTCCATGTATTTAGTTTCCAGGAAAATAACACCTCCCTTTTTATTTGCATTTTACAGAGTTTTTTTTTTTTTTTTTTTTTTTTTTTTTTAAATCAAAATCTAGAGAGAACGTTTCAGATCATGCTTCCTGGCAATGTCATTAACAAACAAACAGACCAAAATTTAGAGAGATTAAGTGACTTCTTCAAGAATTGTTTCTCTGGGAACAATATAATTCGAGATAACTTTTATATTGTGCTTTCCACTTTTAGAAAGTGCTTGTGTAACAGAGAATAAAGAATATGTGATCCTGTACTAACCAAAATAAATGTACTAAGTAATAAGCCTACAAGCCTGTTGAAACAGAAGCAAGAAAAAGAATTATTTTTTCTAACAACCTCTATTTTAGCCTTTATTTTAGTACATTGCAGAGACCAGCAGTACCAGCTCCAGATGGGAGCTGACCTACCACAGGAATTCAGCTTATGCAGATTGATTCTACACGCTGACGCCAAGATCCTTATCGCAGCAGCTAGGACGCTGCCCGCACGCACGGCGCTACTTTCCCTACCCTTCCTTATAAAAGTCACCGGCTTGGCCAGAGACGTTGAGATGGTTTTCAGCGCAAGAGTCCACCATCTTCTCAGGTCGCTGGCACCTGAATAAACCTCTTTCCTTTTCACTAGCACCTTTCTCTCGAGGATTGGCTTTCTTGGCAGCAGGCAGCCAAATCTGCCTTTGGTAATGCTTATGAGTATTATTTCTCAAAATTGCAAACACCAATCTGTAAAATTCAAAATTACAACATAATGGTATGGGGGAGGAAATTTTTTTCCCTTTACCCTTCTAGTTCTTTCGCTAGTCTAATAATCAAGTTGACCTAAGACAAATGAAAAGGAGAAAAGCTAGTTTCATGACTTCCATGTATGGGCCCCATGAAGACAGGGAGACCCAAGAACAAGTCAGGTGGTTGGACATCAGAGGTGTGTCATTGGGAGCTAAGGAACCAGACAGGGGCCTGGGGCTTCGAAGGGGAGGAGGGTGGTTCACAGGTTCATAAGAAGAGCAGATGTTCAGTAATTAGATGTTTGTCCTGCCATACAGTTAGGGCATTCAGATAGAAAGTTACCTTGCTTTCTGAGCCAGGGCCCAGAAATTCTTTTAAGTACTAAATTCTTTTAAGTACTTGAAGGAGAGTAGAAGTTTTTCTTGAACATGCTGGGTGTTGGTCGCCTTCAGTTGAGAATAATCCACGTGCCAAAATGACACATTTTGGAGAAGCTCTTCCTGAACCCCTTCAGGGATAATAATTAGGGCATTTGAAAAGCAGATATTGACAATACATTACTATATTTATGTAGTGAGAATGACACTTGAGAAACATATTGCCCTCATGACACTAGGCAACACTGAAGCAAGCAGAGATGGGAGGCAAATGCAGGGGTTAGAAACAGCCCCACATACTCCCAGAGGGCGGTGAAGGGATTCTTGAGTAGAAAGGTTATGTACGCTCGCACGCTCGCACACACATACACACACACACAAATGGCACTGAGCATGATCCTTGGTAACTACCGTCAGTTATCTAACCTTAGCTCTCTTTTATTTCCTGCAGGGTCTTGTATACGAACTAGACCAGTATGTAACATTTATACTCCGTTTATTGCCATATTAACATTATTAATGTAAGAAACGTTCAAATCAGTAGAAAATTTTTATAGGAGTTTATTTGAGCCAAAACTAATGACAGTTGCAGGGAAGCAAGATCTCAAATGGTCCCAAGAATGACAGTTTTGTGGTTTCTCTTACGCACTTGAAATTAAGGAGGGAACTAAGAAAGATGGCAGGAAAGTGGGAGAAAGGAAGGTGGCCAATGGAGGATAGGACAGTTAACGTAACAACAGTCTGTGCTCTCTTGACAGTGTTTACTTATTTCAAGTGTGTTAACCTAGATGAACAAAAACAATGGGCAGGCCTTGCTTAAGGCAAAGTTAACTTTTCCCTAAAGAAATTATATGCCTGGGGCCTGACGACCCACGGTGACCTGCCCTTTCAAGACTTTCTGTTCAGATTGCCTCATGAGATTACTCACTGGAGAACCACTTTTTGGTTCCCGGCCTATTATAAATTCTCTTTTGCCCCTTGTTTCTTTAACTTCGTGATATATCTAGGATCTTTCTGGATTTGAATGTGTATTTATAGCTTGTTTTTATTTTTTTTTAGATTTTATTTATTTTCAGAGAGAGGCGGAAGGGACTGAGAAAGAGAGAGAGAAACATCGATGTATGAGAGTAACATCCATCAGTCGCCTCGCACACACCCCCAACTGGGGACCTGGCCTGCAACCCAGGCATGTGCCCTGACTGGGAATTGAACCAGAGACCTGTAGGTTCGCACTCCAGCACTCAGTCCACTGAGCCACACCAGCCAGGGCTGTAGCTTGTTTTTAAAAATGGCTGCACAGGTTTCCACTGAACATCTCAGAATGAACTACTGTGCCTCCAGTTTCCTGTGTTGCAGACAATGCTGCAATGCACATTGCATGTATGTTTGTATAGATACACAAGGATATCAGTGGTTAAATTTTCAAAACTGGAATTGCTGGGTCAAAGCAATTGTTTTTTTTTTTTCCCTCTACCTCTGTTGTCACCTGACCTTTCAGCAATGGTTTTTAAAGAACCCTCTCTATATTAAGAAATTTAGTACTTTGCCAAATGTGCTATAATTATGTCTTCTTGGTTTGTCATTTAGGGTTATTAATTAAACTTAAATTATACAGAAAATTTTAAAGTTTACTTGTAGACCTTTTCCTTTGTAGTTTTTGGGAGATGTATCCTGTGTAGAAATATACCAAGACTGATCTATGTTTATTTCTACTACAACTTTTAATATTATATTTTTCCATTTAAATTTTTGATTCATGTGAAGTTTGTTTTGACAAAAAGAATGAGCTAGGAAGCCAAGTTAATTTTTTTCCAGATGGCTTCCCAGAGTCCCAACACTATTTATTACAAATCAACTTTTTCCTACTATTTTGATACGTTGTTTTTACCCTATGCTAAATTTCCATGTACATTTAGATCTATTTCTATAGGGTTTTTTTGCTTCATGGATCTGTTTGTTTATTCATGCAAGATAAAGCTTTTTAAATCACTGTTTTTTAGATGACATTCTACACATTAATTCCATCTGGAATTGATTTTGCTATGATGTCATGTGATAATCTAAATGCCAAATGAAGCTACACCATAGACAGAAAGAAGTTAAAGAAAAAGAAGGTGGTGTGTGAAGGAGGTTAGGATGAGACTTCCCAAAATCTATGGGTTCGGTATGTGGATTATTTTGAGCTAAAAGCAATCATGACCCAGCAGACTCAAGGAAAACTTTTTCCTCCCCCTTAATTACCTAAAAGTAGTTAGGTAGGAGGCCTGGCCCAGAAAGAGAGATAACTTGTTATCTGAAAGACTTACCTGCAAGTCAGGACAAACATCTAATCACTGAACATCTGTTCCTCTTATCATCCTGTAAATGATTCTCCCTCCCTTTGAAGCCCTAGGCTCCATCCCATTTCTTAGTTTAGCTTCAATTGCCTGCCTAGTCTTTGGGTCTTCGTGGGGCCCTCCCATCTACATAATCAAACTACTGTTTCTCTTTTTAATCTGTCTCATGTGAATCTGATTATTAGATCAGCCAAAGAACCTAGAAGGGTGGAGAGAAAAAAGTTTTCCTCTCTTCATAGGTATAGATCTCTTCTGGCTTGTTTGTATAATCAATTGATGAAAGGTGAAAAGAATCAGTTGAGAAAGGATAGCTTATGACCATGGTATTTTTATTTTATTTTATTTTTATTTTTTATTTAAAGAGGAGAAGAACCTACCAGTGAAGTAACACAGGACTAGGGGAACTTTTATTTATTTTATTTATTTATATTTAGAGAGAGGGAAAGAAAGGGAGAATGAGAAGGAGAGAAATATCTATGTGTGAGAGAAACATAGATTGGTTGCCTCTCACATGCCCCCAACCAGGGACCTTGCCCACAACCCAGGCATGTGCCCTGACTGGGAATCAAACTGGCGACCTTTTGCTTTGCAGGCCAATGCTCAATCCACTGAGCCACACCAGCCAAGGCAGTATTTTTATTTTATTACTGAAACCATGCTGTGGTATTTATTGTTAATAACAATATAGTGAATAATGTTGTTAACATAGGACCATTTTGATCAGTTTTCTGACCCTATAGTTCTTTGAAATTATTAACACTAAATTTCGCTAATGGAATAAATTATAGGAGACTATCTTGTAATTACCCTTCCCTACCCTTATGAAACTGGAAAAGCAGGTGTTTGAGTTGCCTGTCATTTCCAGAACCAATAAACAGAGGCAAGGATTGAACCTTTATGGGCGCTTTCTTCAGATGGCCAGTGATCTGAGAAGAGGGTTATGTATCCTCAGAAACTGTTTTAACATCTCATTTTTAAGCTGACCTCTTAATAAGGAGATGAAAGGATGAGTAAGGGGTTTGGAAAAAGGTTAATTGGATAGAAGGGTAGGTAAGGGGTTTGGAAAAAAGATTAATTAGATAAGAGTGGCAGTCCAGCCTGGTGATTTTCCTTGTACTTCTTCTTCTGTTGTTCAACAATTCTTCATCTGCGTAGGGACTGTTCCCTCCCTGGAACGCAGTGGCTCAGATACCATCTCCGTGGCTTGCAGACCCCCTGGGGCACAAAGTTGAATTGCTAGTCAGCCTCCTGGAGTCACGTAGTTCATGCATTCCAGTTCCTGGAATAACAACTTTCCGAAGGCATTAGACACTGATGCTTATCAACTAAGGCTAAAGTCTTTAACTCTTGAGTTCCCCTATCACTTACTTACCCCTTTATACTTTTGTTTTTCCTATTTTTACGAATTTTCTACAAAAACAACATGTTTTAATTTTGCCACAGGACCCCCCCCCAAAAAAATAGTACCATGATGTGACAGAAATATGTGGAACTGAGCCAGAATCTTTGTCCAGCAGATTCAACTTGCCTATAATTATAAGTATTAGCTTTCTTTTAGTGAAATACACAAAGAACTACATCTCTAAAGATAACAGAGGGTTTAAGCCCTGGCAGAGTTTAAATGTAAGACTGCAAAGAAAACAAACCAACAGGAAAAATAAATAAAGAAAGAAAGAAAGAAAGAAAAGAAAACTGAAAAAGAAATGACACTAAGTTGCCTCTTCCTGTATGTGTGTTCTAGAAATAGAGCTTAATTTCCCAAGGAACACAATAGTTTAGGGTTCACTTAGCTGCAATTTTGTGGCGGACACAGTTCAGGGCAGCCTTTACCACAGAGACCTGGAAAGCCAAATGCTGACTTTCTGAATCTTACTTGTAGCCAATTGTGGTCTATGTAATACAAACAGGAAACTGTTGTTAAATAAGGGGAAACTTGCCCTTTCTGATGAAAGATACTGTTATAGATTGAATGTTTGTATCTTCCGAAAATTCATATGATGAAACTTTATTCCCAATGGGACGATACTAGAAGGTGGGGGCCTTTGTGAGGTGATTAAGTCATGAAGATGGAGCTCCCAGGAATGGGGTTAGTGCCCTTTTTTAAAAAAAAGGACCCAGCTCTGGCTGGTGTGGCTCAGTGGATTGAGCACCGGCCTGCAAACCAAAGAGTCCTGTGCTCCAATTCCCAGCCAGGGCACAGGCCTGGGTTGTGGGCCAGGTCCCCAGTAGGGGGTGTGTGAGAAGCAACCACACAATGATGTTTCTCTCCCTCTCTTTCTTCCTCCCTTCCCCTCTCTCTAAAAACAAATAAATAGAATCTTAAAAAAATAACTAAAACAAAATAAAGGACCCAGAGAGCTTCCTTGTTTCTTCTGTCATGTGAGGACATAGTGAGAAGACTAAAAAAAAAAAATCTATAAAACAGGAAGTGAGCTCTCACCAGACATAAATTCTGCCAGCACAATGACCTTGGATTTCCCCCCCTCCAGAACAGTGAGAAATAAATGTTTATTTTTAAAGATTCTCAGAGAGGGGGAAGGGAGGGAGAAAGTGATGGATGATTGATGTGAGAGGGAAACATCTAACAGTTGCCTCTCACATGCCCCCAACCAAGGACCTGGCCCACAAGCCAGGCATGTGTCCTGACCAGGAATTGAGCCGGTGGTCTTTCAATTCACAGTTTGGCACCCAACCCACTGAACCACACCAGGCAGGGGTAAAGGTTTATTGTTAAAGGCACTAAGTCTATGGTATTTTTGTTATAGCAGCCTGAGCAGACTAAGACAGAGAGATGGATGTGGCTGACACTAGCTCCTCCCTTTTTTCTCTCTTGAAAGCAGAACTCATGCCTGGAGATCTGGTGACTGTTTTTGAACCATGAGGGTTACACCAAGAGTAACTCAGGCCATTGGCTTGCACTTTGATGCCAATACTGCTTATCTCTAAATTTTCTGTGTTAAAAAAAAAAAGAGAAACGCTTATTTAAGTCACTGCTAGTTAAGTGTTCTATAACGTGCAGCCAAAAATGGTAGATAACTAATAGAGGTAGTATATGAATATATAGCAATAATAAAAAATACAAATCATGTGATAAGCTGGTTTCCTGCCTACATAATTTCAGTAAACATTTTTTTCAACAGATGTTTGCAGGAGTTCATGTCCTATAAGAACAAAGATAAAGTGTTAACTAGATTTCATTTGAAGACTTAACTATGAAGACCCTACTTACACGACAGAGGTGGTAATATTCCCACTGAGTTATCTGAGGAAAAGCACGAGAGGAGAGTCACAGAGTTAGAAACAGTCTCAGGAATCTGTGTGTGTATGCTGGCCACTCTCTCCGTCAGATGGAGAATGAAACCAAATTTCTGAGTGTTTTTTTTTGAACTGGTTTCAAGTTTTAAAAAGCTCTTCATCCCAAGATTGTACGAAACATTTGCCTGTATTGTTTTCATTTTATAGTTTTATTGTGTATGTTTATGCTCACCATTTTAATCTGGCCAGAATTAGCTTTTGATTGTAGTATTATGGTGGAGGGGTCAAACTTGGTTATTCCAACTGGAAGACATTGTCCTCAGTGCATACTGGGTGATTTATCCTCTCTCCATTGATTTGAGCTGTCACCACTTACTACTCAATTGTCGTGTGCATGGGTGTATGTATACGGGGAGGGGAGAGCAGGTTTACAGTTGTTTGTATGGGAAATGATGCAATAATTAATAAATAGTAACTCGAGAATAAACTCTATGTTTTCTGTACTCATAACTGTAACCCTACTTTTCTTCCATCCTATACTTATTTCTATGTATATGTATGAGGTCTGTCCAGAAAGTATCCAGCCATGTACTATGAAACACAGAGCCATTTATTGAAGAAGATACAAAATACAAGAAACATGGTACACAGGACAATGATGCCTCAGTCCCCTTCAAAGTAGGCACCTTGGGACCTCACACAGTTCTTCTAATTGCCACCAGCTGCCCTGTTGTATTTATCTGAATCTCACTGACAGTCTGAAATCTCTTCCCTTTGAAAGGTGATTTTAGTTTTGGGAGAAGCTAGAAGTCACATGTTCCTCAATCTGGGCTGTAGGGGGCTGAGTTACCTGGGTGATTTGATGTTTCAACAAAAAACGCTGCATGAGATGTGATGCATGAGCGGTCGCATAGTCATGATGAAGCTGCCAACCACCAGTTGCCCATAGCTGTGCCTTCTGAGTCATCCGAATAGTTTCCACAGAGGAATGTTCAAGCTTACTGCAAAATTCAATGCAGATTTGTTGCTCTATTCACTCAGTCATTTTGAATGTGACGGCCACACAGTACACATGCTCACTCAGCGGTGTCCACCACCCCCACTAACTAGTACAGTGAAGTCATCATCGTTCATACATGTGCATTCCGGTCCACTCTCCTTGGCTGCCAGGTTACCATGCAAACTGTTCTTGGTATATTGACAATGGCTGGACTTTTTCCCAACAGACCTTGTACATATAAATTATATATATATATAAATATATACATGTATATATAAAGTATTTATATTCAAGTATTTATATACATATATGTATATATTCATTTGTAGTCTCAATTATCATATGCATGAGTCTGTTCCTGGACTTTCACTGTTGCTACAAGGTATTGTAGTTACATATGTCCGTGCCTCAGTGATACCGTGTTAGCCAATGTAACTTTGTCTTTAGTCTTGAATGTGACTTGTCTTGGTGTGGATTTTTTTTTCCTTTGGATTTGCTCAGCTTCTGTAATCTGTAGGTTTATATCTTTAGCCAAATTTGGGGAAATTTCAGCCATTTTTTCTTCGAATATTTTCCTCATCCCCTCATCCTTTCTCTTCTCTGGGGATACAGTGGTGTTTGTCATCGTCCCCCAAGTCCATGAGGCTCTGTTTTCTTGTTCCCCCTAAATCTTCTGTCTCTCTCTTGTTTAGGTTAAGTAACATCTGTTGGTCGGTCCTCAAGTTGCTGATTCCCCCCTCAGTCGTTTCCACTCTACTGTCGAGCCCATCCAGAGAGCTTTTATTTCAGTGGTTATATTTTTCAGTTTTAGAGTTTCCATTTTTTAAAACACAGTTTCTTTGCTGATATTTTCCATTTTGTGTTGGTTCTAAGAAAATTTGCGATTGCTTTGTAAGAGCATTTTTTGACAGCTGCTTTAAAATCTTTGTCAGATAACTCCAAAATCTGATTCATCTTAATATTGGCAGTTGATTGTCTTTTCTCATCCAATTTATGATTTTCCTGGTTCCTGATATGACGACTAATTTGCTATTGTATCCTGGCATTTTGCATATTGCTAGGAGACTCTCAATCCTATTGACAGCGTGTATTTTCGCAGGCAATTAAGATGTAGGTTTTGGCTGACTTCTGTGGGCTGTGGTTCCAATGGCAATTTAGTTGTGCCATGTCATTCTGGTCTCCTTAGTCCACCTGGGGCTCCTGGGGCTCCTGCGGGTCCCACTGGTGCTTCTTGCTGGGGCCAGAGACCCTTCCGTGGTCCGGTGTTGCCAGGGGGAGACGCCCGCAGTCCCTGGGCTGCCTGTTGCTGGCGGGAGGCTCTGTTCAATCCCTGCTGGTGCCATGCACGGGTGAAAGGCACTTCCTGGGCCCACCGTTGCTTCTAGGCAGGAGGTAGTAGATGCCAGGGGACATGGGACAGAGGGTGTTTCCCAGTTCCACTCTCTGTTCTCGCAGGTGTTTGGGGGGCGGGTTCCCACCTGATCTCTATGGTTGC
Organism: Glossophaga mutica; assembly: GCA_039655065.1. NCBI lineage: Eukaryota > Metazoa > Chordata > Mammalia > Chiroptera > Phyllostomidae > Glossophaga > Glossophaga mutica. The sequence continues at coordinate 11,594,798 of CM077313.1, forward strand.
TTCCGGGCAGAGGAGAGCCTACCTGAGTCACTGTGAGCTATGGGGATATGGAAGAGGCAAAACATTACCTCTGTTCATCTGAAGTTTTTAGCTGAGACTTTAACAGAATACCACAAGAAAAAGTTTTTTAAAACTCACTTATGATCAATGATGTTAGAGAACAGGTTGAACTATATTCCTTTTCTGTTGATAAAAGCTGTATCACAAAGATATCATAGGAAGAGGCAATCGAAGCATGAACAGCCATATATTTTTGAGGCTCTCGTGCTGTCTGGGAAATCTGGGAATAGGATACAATTTGATTTTTGCATGTAGCCAGCCCTGGATCCTTTCTACTTCCTCTCAGCTTCCTAAAAACTGAACAGTTTTTTTTCAAGCTGACCTCTTTCTGCTTGTATCTTACAGACAGAAGGTAAGGGCCATTTTCAATATTCTGCCTGGAAATCTCCTTAGCTAGATCACAGAGTATGTTAGATTCTTTTTCTATTTTCCGCATTGTGGCAGGCAAGATTGAATTCGACTTTCTGCTGCTTCTCCAGCGTTCAACAGTGTTTTCCTCCCTTCAGAGACAAGCCCTCTCCCTCCAGGCTCCTTCGGCATCCACCAGCAGTCTTCCAGCCTCCTCCTGCTCCCAGTCCTAAAGCCAGATGCCACCTCGTGTGTTCGGATTGGGCTCTGTTACAGCCGCACTTCCCCATGAGAGAGAAACACTTGCTCTGGTGACCCATCGCTGTAACAATGAGAACTGCAAAAACTTCGGCAGGGCACAAATGACTCTGTGACCCTCCCCCTTTCCAACTAAGACACTTGACAGAGCTTCGGGTAGCCTAAGGCCATGTCCTTGGAACAACCCAGCCCCCTCAAGTTCCAGCTTGGAAAAGCTCAAGGCTGCCAAAAACACTGACTCTTTTTTCCAGCCCAAACCTGGTGATCGGGGCCTGTCCTCCCTCTCCTTAGAGCATTTGCTTCAGAAAAGTTATCATTGCAAATCCTTTCCCTGTATGTTTGAGTTTTATCTGTCCCTTCTACAACCAAGGACAAGAGAGACCTTCCTTTGAAATGCAATCATCAGTAAAGACAGGGCCAGCGAGTGGACATACTGCATCTCTTAGCGCCCTTCCCTACACACTTGGGCTTTAACACACACATGGTTTTTGTGGGTGAAGACAAGAGGGCTCCGCTGGGTGAGTCTGGTTTGGGGTTCCTCATGAGGGAGCAGCAGGGTGTGGAGCAGGTGGGAGCTGGTGGAGCACATCTCCCGCTTCCTGCTGTCTCGGGGTCTCACTGTGCCATCTGTCCGCATGAGCCGGTCTGGGCCGCAGGGCAGTCGGGCTGCTCGCAGGGCAGCAGCAGGCTGCAAGGGCAAGTATTCCCAGGAGCAGAGCAGAGGCCACAACGCCTTTCCTAACCTAGCCTTGAGAGTAAGCCCACATCCCTTCCACTGACTTGGATGTAGAATATTACAAATGTTCCAAGTCAGTCACAACTCAGCCCAGTGGAAGGGGAAGGGCAAACAGAATAGCAGAGGCAAGTTCATGATGGAAAGAACGTCAAGGTCATGTTGTGGATGGGCCCCAGGAATGGGAGAGAATGTTGTGGCCATGTGGGGGAAATACATTTTGCCACAATTATCTACTTGTCAAGCATTTAAATTTAATACAGTATAGTCTTTCATATCCATAAATAGAAATATTTCCTTGTCTCTTCATTTTCTACTGGAACTTTAGATTCTCTCCCTTATTTGTGGAAGCTTAGAAAATTGTAGGCATTTGTCCAAGGCCTATAAAGTGGAGAGAAATAGGCCTTATGAAACTCTTAGAAATCTGTGCTTTTGAGAGTTTTCTTACCCAATTCATGGTATGGGCTACTGTGAATGCCCAAACCACCTTCGGTTTTAGTTCTAGCATTCAAACCTGGGAACTCCAGCCTCTTGAGACTTTTTTTGCATTTAATTAATTAATTAATTAATTGATTGATTGATTCTAAAGAGAGAGAGAGAAGAAGGAGAGAGAGAGAGACGCATCTATTTGTTGTTCACTTATTTATGCATTTATTAGCTGCTTCTTGTATATGCCATGACCGTGGATTGAACCTGCAACAATGGTGTATTTGGACAATGCTCTGAGATATGTGGCCAGAGCTACATAATGATATATTGTTATTGAGATATATATATATATATATATATATAATATACATATTAAATATATGATAGTGATAGGTCACCAACATGTGATATCAATATATCATTGATATCAATGACTTGTTGACTTTGACATATGTGATCTTCTTACCCATCGCTCCCCCATTTTTTACCCCTCTCCACCCTGTTCACTGTGCTCCAGCAGTGACATACCCCAAGGGACCAACCTCTTTCTTGCCTTAGGGCTCTCTCATGCCTTTGCTCCCTCTGCTTTGACTCTGAAGCTAATCACCTTCTGTTATAGGAAATGGAGACCATCATTAAAAGTAAATCCACAAATTTGAGTCCTCTCTGCTCTACGTAGATTCCATTTTCCAAAAGTCTCCTCCGGGCTTTTTCCCACGGTAAACTCAGGACTCCAAAGAGCTGCAAGGAGGGCAAGCCCCAATGCACAAGCTCTTCTTAAGTCTTTGGGTGTCTCACGCTCATCATGGCCTATTGACTAAAACAAATGGCGTGGCCAAGCCTAGGTTCAAGAGCTGGAGACACAGGCTCTAACCCGTAATGGGAGGAGCCCCAAAGCCACATCGCAAAGAAGAGCGAAAGCAGGGATCTGAGGACTTACCGCAGTCATTTTGGAAATACTGCCATTTTGTAAACAGTCTGCCCCACATTTTTCCTCCCTCCGTTTTTCTTACTTCTTTTCTTCCTCCTTCTTGCCTTTCTCTTTTTCCTGTACCTTCTTCTTTCATTTGCTTCCGGGTATTTCTAATTAAAATTAAAATCTATAAGGTTGACATCGTATTCACCCTAATTTGAAAGAGTCGGGAGTGGCCTCTCAATAACTTACTGGTTGGAGTTGTTAAGAAAACTTGCCTTTAGAGTTATTTAAAACGAAGCACCAGAAACCCGTTCTTACAGATTAAACATGAAAAAAAATTCCTCTAAATTAAGAAACATAAACATGTCTGGTTCTTGCTTTCTTCTGACAGTATTTTTTCTCCATGCAGGTGGAAAATAAAAGGACTAAAGATTTAGAGGTAAGTGGATTGCTATTCTAAAAATGTAGGTGTCTTCTTGACTAAAAATATTTTCAACTTACAGGTTTATTGGATGTAAGTTGAGGAACATCTGTATATGTATATACATATATAAATATATTTTCAAAATTTTCTGACAATTTCACTCTTACTATTAAAGAATTTTTTTTTAGGATTTTATTATTTATTTTTAGAGAGAGGGGAAGGAAGAGAGAAAGTGAGGGAGAGAAACATCAGTGTGTGGTTGCCTCTTGTGTGCCCCCAACTGGGAACCTAGCCTGCAACCCAGGCATGTGCCCTGACCGAGAATCAAACTGGTGACCCTTTGGTTTGCAGGCTGGCGTTCTATCCACTGAGCCACACAAGCCAGGGCCCGTTGAGAAATTTCTTTATTGGGTTATCAGTACAACAACTATGTTCACAATTAATCAAAATAACATAATATTTTACATTTTGATAAATACTCATCAAATATAAAAAGTTAAGAATTGATAGGAAGGCATCTCTCAATAAGATGAATGATGCTTCTTCCCCAATTATTTCATTTATCTGTCTGAGCTGCTACTTGTTGCTGGAATAGGTCAGGGTTCAGCATCAGTACTAGTCCTATTTTTCATTTTTATAGAAATAAGCATTAAGAAAAATGTGATTACATAAATATATAGATGAAAATGGGTGGAGTTTCTTTCCATTTCTTCTTCTTTTTTTTCTTCTTCTTGATTTTGTTGGAAGGAGTTTTGTTATAGCAATGCCAACCAATTTTTTTGGATGTTTTCTGAGTTATTTTTGATGGTTATCTTTGTTGAAAATTGTTTTCGATGAGTGAGCTGGCAACTCAATTAAATCCCCTAATTTTGTTAAGCAAATAATTGGAAATCATCTGACTTGCAAGAGGATTTATTATCTACTTACTGAAGGCATTATTTTCCTCAGTTATTAGTTAAGGGTATCAAAAAAGCCTTATTGAGTTATCAGTGGCTATTAACTTACCCACCTGTTATTAACTTAGAGATGTCTTGCTTTGTTGAACTAAAAGGAAAAGAGAGTAGGAATAAAATAAGTCTATAATATTTAAAAATGTGCACTTTGGGATTTTTTTCCCCCATAAGCTGTTAATAAATTTAGGCTAAATTAAAGAATGTTTTGGTTTTCTAAGACTGTTTAGTTCTGTAAAATATGAGTGAAAATTCTATTATCACCTATAAAAAGTGTTCATATATCCATTACAGATCGAATGGTTGTTAATTTCTTGACATATTTTCTTAATTTAAAAAAGTATAGTAAAATAGAGACATCGAATCCTTTCACCCATATATTTCATTAGGTATCTCAAAAAGAGGGCATTTGCCTGGCTGGTGTGACTCAGTGGATTGAATGCCGGCTTGTGAACTGGAAGATCACTGGTTCGATTCCCAGTCAGGGCACAAGCCTGGGTTGCGGGCTGGGTCCGGGTCCCCAACTGGGGGCAGGTGAGAGGCCCCCAAGAGAAACAGTCAATGTTTCTCTCCCTTTCTTTCTCCCTCCCTCCTCGTCTCTCTAAAAATAAATAAATAAGATCTAAAAATATTTTTTAAAAAGAGGGCATTTGCTATTTAACCACAAAAATATTTATACCTAAAATTTAGTAAGTTCTTAATATAACTTAACATCTAGTCCATAGTTAATTTTCCTTAATGATCTCATGTTCCCATTAAATGTCTAGCTGATACATAGTCTCAGCCAGCTGTAAGGGGAATACCAAGTGTATCTCCTTCGTGCACGCCCCAGGAGAATTTAGAATTAATGACCGTAAGGATGCAATACATTGAACTGATACAATCAATAATTTTCAGTTTGGAAATTATCTGTGCATATGTATATCCGCACAGGAACTTCATTTGTTTAATGTAATTTTCTCCTTAATTCAAGCTAGTTCTGTGGAGTCTAACAGCCCCATGACTCACTTGCCTTCTTTCAACCACATCCCTCCACCTCTGCACAAACTGGACATCTGCTCCCGTAATCATCACACCCTTAGGCCTTCAGGTCCTGGTTGGCATCAAACCGTCTTAAGGAAAGGCCTCAGGTCTGTTGATCAAGCGAACAGAGCTTTGTTCAAACTAAAGATAACATCTTGACCTCAGCTGTGTTCTAGCCCTAGGCCCATGAAAGCAGACCTACCTTACTGACCACAAACTCATGAAGTCAGATGGAATGACGCCATGCTTGACATCAGGACCTGACGCAATGATCAACTACTCCCTACCTTAGCTCCACACCATCTGTGGAGCCCATGACCCCAACTCCCTCAGTCCCCGAGACTGATGGTTTCCCCTGCATACCCTAGTCCCTAGAGGCCATTGGGGAGCCAGGTCTTAGCCCAGTAACACCTGTGTCTTCAGGCTTGGTGCCAATTCCTTACATAAACCTTTACTTTCTTTGCTGCAAACTCCTGTTCACGTTTTATTGGGCTTTGGTGCACGCAGGCATACGAACCACTTTAGTTCGGTGACATATGTTGTGTTTTAATAACTTACTTGGCATTTTAGAGAGCAATTTGTTATAACAGCCTTGGGAACACAATTTAAAATGTGTGACTGAGCAATTTCTTAGTATATTTAATATAACTTAGGATGTACATTCCAAATATATAACGATTTACAATGTTGGATTTATAAATTATAGAAGTGTTTAGAGAAGCTTGTTTAATTGAAATACTTAAAAAGAAAATGGAATATTTTGAATGTACAAACAAATAATTTAAAATGATTACAATATTAAGTGCCTAAAAGTCTAAAAGTAATTGTTGAAATTTGTGTACTTATAATCAGCATAATGAAATTTATAAACTTAACTTGTCTAAGAAAAAACTACATTTTAAATTTGTAATATTAATAAAATAAGTACTGGATTTAAATGCAAAAGTGACCCCTGAAAGAATCTTTTCACAAAAGCTACCTTCAAGGACACAAAAAATCTCACATTGACTTTTTATTGGAAATATTATTCTCATCTTTCCATAGAACACATTGTTAGGTTTCCTAACATGTCAGAAAGATGAAGCTTAAGATTCTCTTTTCCTCACTCCTTCATTTTGAAACCTTACCTTCAATTTTCTTCAAAATATATTTCTGAGCTTTTCAGTGTGAACGTGGCTTGCCCTTTTACACCTGAAAATAATACAAAAGCAATAGGAGAATAAAAGAAACCGTGAATATTCCATTTTTAATGAAACTATGAGGCACGTTTCAGCCACGTACTCCAAAATACATGGAAAGTCTCAAGAATCAACTGAGTTTGGCAAAAGCCTCAGGGGAGAAAGTCAAGTGGAGAAGAAGAATGAACTTCAAAAGAACCCAAGTGGTGACAGACCTCAGAATGTTCCAGCAATAATACTATCCCCGTGGTGAGAAGCTCAGTCTGAAGTGCAAACAACTGCATGCCTCATTTTCCACCGTGAGTCAAGGAATTGGAATGAATAGAGCTGGTGGCAGAAGCCTTCTTGAAACCAGGTCGATCAGGGAGCAGCGTAGGGGAAACTACAGAAAGAGTCACAGAACCAGCATATCTGCAGGGAGTGGTGCATCTCTGAGGGACCAGGGGAAAGTGATTTGTGGTTGTCAGTATTCAATGCAAAAAGTTACTGGGTGGTATTTTCAAGATAACACAGAAAGAAAGCACGTACATCAAAGATTTTGAATCCAATCATGTTGTCTTGCAAGCATGAAAGCAGAAGATGCTTTAACATGCATGATTCAAGAAATAATTATACCTGTTAAACTTTCTTAAGAAAACTTTCAGCTATGGCCAGGTAGTTCAGTTGGTCAGAGTGTCGTCATCCAAATATACCAGCATTGCAGGTTTAATCCCTGCTCAGGGCACATACAAGACTCAACCATGGCCCTGACTGGTGTGGCTCATGGGGCTGGGCATCGTCCCAGAAAGTGAAAGATCACCAGTTTGATTCCTGGTCAGGATGCATGCCTGGGCTGCCAACCAGGTCCCTGGTTGGGGCATGGGAGAAGGCAACCCATTGATGTTTCTCTCACACATTGGTGTTTCTCTCCCGCTCTTTCTCCTCTCTCTAAAAGTAAATAAGTAAAATATTTTTTAAAAAAGAATCAACCAAAGAATGCATAAATAAGTGGAACAACAAATTGATGTCTCTCTCTCTCTCTCGCTCTGAAAACAATAAATAAAAATTTAAAAAGAAAATTTCCAGAGGATGAATTATAACCATCCAAAATACAGCTGAGGAAACTATTATAAATGGGCTGGCAAGAAACATTAAACATGTTCAGCTCCAGGACTGAAATGGAAAGAATATGAGCACTACAGTTATAGATAAAAATGTAAGTAATATACACTCTGAAAACAATAGAACTACCAAAAATTGGGAGAAAAAAAGAGGATACAAATTCTGAGGCAAAATAAGTTTTGTGATTAACTTACCTATATCACCTGGGAGTCAATGCATGTAATTTAAGGCTGACAAATAAAAAATTAAAATTATCAACATTTAAAATATCACATATGCCAAAAATTAAAATTATCAACATTTAAAATATCACATATGCCAATATCACATATTGCCAAAAATTGACCAATATCAGAAGTAGAGAATGGATGGTAGAAGAAAAACCAAAAAGAAACATTAAATTTGTTATTCCTCATTTTAAGTTTATTAGTCAAACAAGAAAAAGGAACCATAATTTACTGAAAACTGAAATGAGATAAGCATTTGAAATGAGATAGTATAAATAGGTGGTCAACCTCATTGTTGATGGGAGAAATGAAAATTTAAACCATAATGCAATGGTACTCCCTACCCATGAGAATGGTTACACTGGAAAGTTGAGGTAATATCAAGTATCGGTGAGAATGCAGAGCAACTGGAACTCTCATTACTTTTGATGGGATTGTGAATTGTTACAACCACTTTGGTAAAACTGGCAGTGTATACTGAACCACACATAAGCACGTCTATGATTCAGCATTTGCACTTCTCTCTCTCTCTCCCCCCCCCCCATCTACACCTATAGCTAAGAGACATGCATGGTATGTTCACCAAATACAACATATAACAATGTTCATAGAAGCACTAGTCAAGCCCAAATCTGAAAACTGCTCAAATATTCACAAGTGACAGAATGGATAAATGGTATAGGCACACAATGCTACACTATACAACAACTAGAATGCATAAACTACAAATAGACAGGACAGTGATAAATGTTACAGGTATAATGTTGGGCCAAGAAGAAAGACATAAAATTTTTTTCCTAGTTGTATAAAAACATAAACTATGCGAAGCTGATTTACGACCTCAGAAGGATAACCTTGGCAGAGTTTTGACTGCATGAAGACAAGCGAGGGGTTTCTGGGATGTTGCTCAGGTTGTAATTCTTGATCTGGATGATGACTTCATTAGGTGTGTTTTCACTTGGGGAAAATTCATCAAGCTTAAGATTTATATACACTTAGGATTTTGTGCTTTTCTGTATGTACGTTATACTTCATTAATAAGAACAACAAGAGCCACAAAGTAGAAGGAACTTAATGCAGGAAATTGATGAAATTGATTGATCACATGAGCGATAACAATATTGAGAAACCAAACAAAAGCTGATGAGGCAACTCAGATTAGCAGCAGCAGGAAGCAAACATGCTTCCCAGACTTGAAGGAGCAAAAGCCATATTGTTAGAGCCCAGTTAAAAACATGAGTCAAGCTCCTTGAGCCATCTGCTCAACTGGGCCTCCACCTTCGCCTGCCTAGTCCCCTTTTAGCAAGAATCCTGCTCAGTCACTTCACTGAGAATCCCTGTACCCTGGATATCTGATCAGATTCTTCATTCCTCACCTTTCACATCTAAGTTTTTGGCCTGCCTTGAGCGAGAATCCTGTTAGGCCAGTTTAGCAAGAATTTCCCCTATCCTTGACATCTAATCAAGTTCCTCTTCGTATTTTTCCATTCACTGGCCCCTTCCATCTACTTATTGCCTATAAATCCCCATCTGTCTCTGCTTTACTGTGAGTTGAGCTCAGTTTTAGAACAAAGTCTCTTTCGCCTTCTACAGTAGCTTGAATAAAGTCTGTCTTGCTGGGTGGCAGAGTGGGGATTTACCCTGTGTCTGGCAAAATGATGCCTAGGGCAATGAGCCAATGAGCCAGCCAGGTGAACCTGGCTGTCTTCCCCCATCTAATCATGGTAGTGTTGGCCATTGGCATGTTCTTTGCTGCCTGGTTCTTCATTCCTGAGGTCACATCCACCAAGTACATGTGGAATATCTACAAAGAACTCCTCATCTCCTTGGCGGCCTCACTTGTCATGGGCTTTGGGGTCCTTTTCCTGCTAGAAGTGTCCCACCCGCTTCTTGAAATAAAGGCAGATATGTGAACAAAAATCTGTCTTGCTGTTTTTTAGCAAGAATTCGGTGTATAATTTTTCTTTTACTCTGTGTGCAATAGGATGAAATAATCAGTCTTTCGGACTCCATCTCGTTCAGACTCCATGTCAGTTACCAACTTCTGCTTGCTGTTATACACAGACATTTTAATTATTAAAGGAATCTAACCTGTAGCCTAAGAATTACCGAAACAACCTCTCTGCTCAAAACTACCTCCCCAAGGAGATAATGAAAATATGTACAAAAATACTGATCATTTATCAAAAGATTTATAGGAACATTGTGACTGGGGCCACAGCAACTGGAGTTTGTTAACCAAAAGCAAAGAAGTACCACCATTCTCCTTGGACCCTTGCTCATGTCCAGGTGTCTGCAGTCATCGTTCCTCTCCTGACCTCAACCCCTGCATGCCCCCCCTTTCCCCTTTCCTCAGACATAACAGAAGCCTGAATTCTGAACTTTTTCAAGATGGTCATTTGGTCCACCATCTTTTTGATTTGCTGGCCTTCCCCAAAAAGTCGCTTTCCTTGCCCCAACCCCTTGTCACTCAGCTTATTGGCTTTTGTGCAGTGAGCTGTACAAGCTTTCCCTTGGTTATGTATGAACTGGGGTTGTCCTGCAGAAGTTGAAACCCTAGCAGGCATGTTTGGATGCAGAGGATGTGAAGTCACTGGCAAAGCCACTGCAGTAGGTAGAGACTTCAGTTCTGGAGGGAAAAAGCTGTGGTCACTTATGCTATTGCCTTTACCAAACTTGAACTTTTTTTATTCTGAAAAAGAAATATATCTATAAAAAACCTGCAAAAAACATATTTAGTAATTAAATATTGAAAGTTGTCCTGACTTCTGGCCAAGAGAGAGGCGTAGGTAGATATGCTTCACTTCTTGCACAATGAAAAGAAGGATAGCAACGAATTTAAAAACAAAAAACAACCAGAACTTCCAGAAAATCAGACTATATGGAAGTCAGACAACCAAGGAGTTAAATAAGAAACATTCACCCAGACCGGTAGGAGGGGCAGAGACAGGCAGCCAGGGTGGAGAGGACATGCAGCAAGGTGGCGGCTGGAGGAGCAGGCAGTCCCACATTTGCATGTGGATAAACCAGGAGAAACGACTGGGGAGTAAGGCAGACCATGCAACCCAGTACCTGGACAGAAACCTTCAAAACCTCTGGCTATAAAAACTTGTGGAGATTGTGGCAGTGGGAGAAGCTGCCAGTTTCACAGGAGAGTTCATTAGAAGGGGCCATGGGGTCCTAGAATGTCCACAAGCCCACCCACCCAGCAGTTAGCACCAGAAGGACACAAGTCACTTGTGGGTAGCAGAGGAAGTGACTGAAAGCAAGATGAGAGCCAAGCAAGCAGCATTGTTCCCTTTCGGACCCCTCCCCCACAGACAGCACCACAGCACAATGATGTGGGTTGCCCTGCCCTGGTGAATACCTAAGGCTCCACCCCTTACAACAGAATAGGTACGCTGAGACAGAAAAATATGGCCCAAATGAAAGACTATATAAAAACTCCTGAAAAATAACTAAGCAAGAGGAGATAGCCAACCTATTAGGTGCAGAGTTCAAAACACTGGTAATCAGGATGCTCACAGAAATGACTGAGTATGGCTGCAAAATAAAGGAAGAGGTGAAGGCTATGTAAAGTGAAACAAAGCCCTGGCTAGTGTGGCTCAGTGGACTAAGTGTCAGCCTGCAAACCAGAGGGTCACTGGTTCAATTCCCAGTCAGGGCACATGCCTGGGTTTCGGGCCAGGTCCCCATTAGGGAACACACAAGAGGCAATGACACATTGATGTTTTTCTCTCTCTCTTTCTTCTTCCCTACCCCTCTCTCTAAAAATAAATAAAATCTGGAAAAAAGTGAAATAAAGCAAAATGTACAGGGAACCAACAGTGAAGGGAAGGAAACTGGGACTCGAATCAATGGTTTGGAACAAAAGGAAGAAATAAACATTCAACCAGAACAGAATGAAGAAACAAGAATTCAAAAAAATGAGGAAAGGCTTAGGAACCTCTGGGACAACTTTAAATGTTCCAACATCCAAATCATAGGGGTGCCAGAAGGAGAAGAGGAAAAGCAAGAAATTGAAAAATTATTTGAAAAAATAATGAAGGAAACCTTCCCCAATCTGGCAAATGAAAGAGACTTCCAGGAAGTCCAGAAAGCTCAGAGTACCAAAGAAGTTGAATCCAAGGAGGAACATGCCAAGACACATCACAATGAACTAACCCAACATTAAATATAAGGAAACATTTTTTTTTTAGGAAAGAATTTTAAAAGCAGCAAGACAAAAGGAGACAGTTACCTACAAAGGAATTCTCATAAGACTACCAGCTGACTTCTCAAAAGAAACATTGCAGGCAAGAAGGGGCTGGAAAGAAGTATTCGAAGTCATGAAAGGCAAGGACTTACATCCAAGATTACTCTACCAGCAAAGCTATCATTTAGAATGGGAGGGCAAGGGGTCAGTAGTGCAATGGATAACACGTCTGACTACATATCAGAAGGTTAGAATGCGAGGGCAGATAAAGTGCTTCGCAGATAAGGTAAAGCTAAAGGAGTTCATCATCACCAAGCCCTTATTATAAGAAATGTTAAAGGAACTTATCTAAGAAAAAGAAGATCAAAACTATGAACAGTAAAATGACAACAAACTCACAGCTATCAACAACTGAACCTAAAAAAAAAAAACCCCCAAAAACTAAGCAAACAAGTAGAACAGGAACAGAATCACAGAAATGGAGATCACATGGAGGGTTATCAGCAGGGAGAGGGAGGGAGGGAAATGTGGGAAAAGGTACAGAGAATAAGAAGCATAATTGGTAGGTACAGAATAAACAGGGTGGGGAGGGTTAAGAATAGTATAGGAAATGGAGAAGCCAAAGAACTTATATGTATGACCCATGACATGAACTAAAGGGGGAAATGCAGGTGGGAGGGGAGGTGCAGGGTGGAGGGGGATAAAGCAGAGAAAAAAAGGGGGACAATTATAATAGCAAAATCAATAAAAGATACTTTTAAAAAAAAGAAAGTTTTCCCTTTGAAATCATGACAAAACAAAGAAACACACTATCAGTACTTTTATTAAATAGTAACCATTCTAGCCAGTGAATGGGGAAAAAAAGAAGCCAGATTGTCTAAGGATAGGAGAAGACAGAATATTACTATGATTTGGAGATAATCTAATTGTATATATGGACAGTTTTAAAGTCTACAGAAAAATTATTAGGACTGATAACAGAGTTTATCAGTATTGCTGTATACAAAATCAACAATCAAAAATTAGTAAGCCCTGGCTGGTACGGCTCAGTGGATTGAGTGCCAGCCTGCAAACCAAAGGGTCATTGACTCAATTCCCAGCCAGGGCACACGACTGGGCTCCAGCCCAGGTCCCTAGTAGTGGGCAAGCAAGAGGTGACCACACATTGATGTTTCTCTCCCTCTCTTTCTCCCTCCCTTCCCCTCTGTCTAAAATAAATAAAGTAAAAAAAAAAAAATAGTAATAGCAAAAATCGGAAAATAAAATTTGAAGAAAGATACTTTTAATATTAAAGCATTATCAAATACCATGAGCCTAGGAATAAATCTAATGAGAGATGCGCAGGAACTCCATTGGGGTGATTATAAAGTTTTACTGAGTATCGTTACAAACACCTATTCGTATGATGAGATGTGTCATGTTTATGAGATACAATACTTAATATTATAAAAATGTCTATTTTGCCTAATCAATCTACACAGTCAATGCTATGTTTGCATATGTTGACAATTTGATTCTAAATATGGAAGGGCCAAGAACAGCTAAATCTATTTGGAGAAAGAATAAAATGGAGTCTTATTCTGTCATTAGATATCATTACTTACTGTAAAAGTAGGGTCATTATGGACCTGACCAGTTGGCTCAGTTAGTTGGGCATCACTCTACAAAGTGAAAGGTCACCGGTTCAATTCCCAGTCAGAGCACACGCCTAGGGTGTGGGTTTAGTCCCCAGTCAGGGCATGTACAATGATGTTTCTCTTACATCTCCTTCTATTTCTTCTTCCCCTCCCCTCTTTCTAAAAAATATAAAAAACAAACAAACAAAACTATGGTCATTATGATAGTGTGGTACTATTGCAAAGGTGGAGAACTTAAACACTAAGATGGTGTCACTGCACAGGAACTTCATTTGTTTAATAAAATTTTCTCCTTAATTCAAGCCAGTCTTGTCTAGTCTAATAACATTGTGTGTGACACACCCACCTCCTTTTGACCGGATGCTTCCCCACTTGCACAGACTGCATACCCACTCCTTTATCATTAAGCCCTTAGGATAGATATTAGGTCCTGGTCAGCATCAAACTGTCTTAAAAATAAAGCTTCAGGTCTGTCAACAATGAAAAGAACGTAGTTTGGGCCAAACTAGAGAGAACATTTTGACCTCACTTACGTTTTTGCCCCAGCCCCATAAAGGTGGAGCAGCCCTACCTACCACGTCATCACCCTGAAACCAGACAGGATGACTCCCTGGCTGGCATCAGGACCTGAGGCAGTGATCAACTACTCCCTGCCACGGCCCCATCTCCCTTAGCTACCACGACTAATGATTCCCACTCTATGATCTTTAGTCCAGAGGCCGTCAGGGAGCCAGGTTGTAGAGCGCTAGCTCGCCTGTGCCTTTGGGCTTGGTACCCGTTCCCTAAACAAACCCTGACTTTCTTTGCTGCAAACTCCTGTTCACGTCTCGTTGGGCTTGGAGGCATGCAGACAAACGAACCACTTTAGCTCGTACCTCTGGACTCGAAAGCCCAGCAACAGACTTCTGCATCCATGAACACTGGATTTATGAGAAAGTTGGCACTGCCGCATTGGTCTGTGTAACATCAGACCAATTTGGTGGATCAATTGAATATCTATCAAAAATAAAATAAAAGTAAACTCCTACATGGCACTGTACCAAAATTTAATTGTAGATGGATTATTGACCCAAATATGGCAAGCAAAACTAGAAAGCTTTTAGAAGGTAATATAGAAGCTAATCTTTATGAGCTCAGTGCTTGGGAAGTTTTCTTAAACAAGAAACAATAACTATAGATGTTAAAATTGATGAACTAAGCTACATTAAAATAAATATGTTCTGTTCATAAAAACACTACAAAAACAGTAAAAAATAGACATAGGACTAGATAAAATATTCGAAGACATAACTAACAAAAAAATTCTATGTAGAAGATATAATGGCCTCCTGCAAATTAATAAGGAAAAAACAACCCTGTTAAAAAATGGGTTAAATATTTGGACAGGTTTTTTTTTTTAATGAAGAAGAAATATAAATGACCAATGAACATATGAAAATATTCTGTCTCGTTATTAATCAGAAATAATGCAAATTAAAATCACAAGGTGATCCTATTGAGTACCCGCTAGATTGATAAAAATTGAAAATCTTCCAATAACATAATGAACAAGACCTTGGAGTGATCAAACGTTCATACATTATTGATGGGAGTGTAAATTTAAACAACCACTTTGGAAAACAATTTGGCATTACCTAGTCAAGTTGAAGATGCACATGACTTTCGACTCAGCCATTTCACTCGCGTGTATATTCCCTGGAGAAATGTGTGCATACGTGTAAGAGTATACACGGATAGCAATGCTCATCATCATATAGGTCATAATAGCCACCAAACTGGAAACAGCCCCAAAGTCTATCAATTGTGTATTCATGCATCGAAAATAAATTTCAGCCATAGGGAATGTGGGTGAATCTTACGCACATCACGCTGACCAAAAGAAGCAAGACCCAGTGGAACACAAAGAGACTGTTTCCATTTATGTAGAGTACAGAAACGGTTAACAGTCAGCCACGGATTGCTGGTATGCTTACTGTGGTGGACGTAATAACGGGCCTCCCAAATGTGCACGTTCTAATCCCAGATCTTGTGAATGTGTTACTTTACAGGGCAAAGGAATCTGCAGATGTTATTGAAGTTAAAGACCATGACCTGGCTGGTATAGCTCAGTGGATTGAGCGCGGGCCTGTGAACCAAAGGATTGCTGGTTTGATTCCCAGTCAGGGCACATGCCTGGGTTGTGGGCCGGGTCCCCAGTTGGGGGTGCGCCAGAGGCAACCACACATTGATGTTTCTCTCCCTCTCCCTCTCTTTCTCCTTCCCTTCCCCCTCTCTAAAAATAAATAAAATCTTAAAAAAACAAATAAAGACCTTGAGATGGGAGAGTTTATCTTGCATTATTCAGATGGACTCAAGGTAATCACGAGCGTTCTTTGAAGCAAGCTTTAGGAGTCAGAGTGGACATGTGACAGTGAAGGAAGGTTGGAGAGCTGCCACGCCACGCTGCTCTTTTTGAAGGCAGAGGTAGAGACCCACAGCCAAGGAACATGGGCTGTCTCTAGGAGCCGGAAAAAGCAAGGAAGTGGATTTTTCCCGAGAGCCTCTAGAAGGAAACACAGCCCTGAGATGCCTCGATTTTAGCCCAGGAAGATTGGTGTTGAACTTGTAATGTACAGTACCCTAAGAGAACGAATTTGTATTGTTTCAAGCCCACAAGTTTGTGGCAATGTGTTACAGCAGCCCTAGGAAACTAATGCAGGTACATAGGTGGTAAAATGATAAATGAAGTAAGGAAATGGTTGTCATTAGTCATGATAGAAACCACTTTTGAGGAGGGGTTGAGAAGCTGGTGTGAACAGAAAAGGGCCCTTGGAAGGTGGGGGGTGCGGGCAGTGTTGTCTTTCTTGACTTGGTGATGCAGACACTGGCCCACAATGTCCGTGGCGTTGTAGATGAGATGAAATAAATTCACACGGACTACCAAGTCCTGTGGAGAAAAAGGGATGGCACGGCCACTCTCTCAAGGGGAGAGTGCTTTGGCCACTCTCTCCAGGGGAGAGCACTTTCGCCTTTGCCATGACAGGCTTTTATTGGCTTTCCAATAGCTACATCAAAGAAGGTTTTCATTCATTATACTTAGGTTTGCTTTAGGTAATTACTTTTTACAGATAGCAACCGGAAAGGATGTTACTGATTACTTCTTACAGATTAACAAGGAAAAAAATGTTGCAAATGTAAGGGAAAGATAAGAGTAATTGGTCTAGTTACACTTCAATCCTTGGGAGAATTAGCATAGACTTCAGGAAGTTGCTTTAAAGATATGCAGTAAGCATTTGCTGTCTCAACTCAGGGTGAGAGACTTTTAGCAAGAGCAAGTCTTAAAGCAGCCTAGTTATAATGCAGGCCTGGTTTCCCACGGAAGAACAGATGCGTGGGCGTGGCTCCTGTGTGCCGGACCTTGTTCCCCACTGGCCTTTCTGAGCGGGGGATGGGTACATTCCCACGCCATGCAGAATGGCTCCCTACAACTTGGGCGCATTTACATAGGACTCTGCTTTCTAACTATTCTTTATAAATTTATACATTTACATTTTGTGCCCATTAATGCCACCTTTTTTTTTTTTCAAAGTGGGAAAAATATTCTCTACCTTCATAGATGAAAGAAGGTTCTTTTAAAAAAGAAGATGGTTCTAATGCTGGACATTTTGACCAGGCTTCCTAGGGGACCCTGGGGGTTTAGGCATTACCATTCCATATGCTTCCAGGGGAAAGGGAAAGTGAAGGTTGTCACTCAATTTACCCAAGTGGGCTTCTCAGTTATGTAGCGAGTGCCCAGTGTTTCTCTCTGTAACCCATCTGGCCAGCATTTCAGCAGATCTAGGTTGATGCCTCCACTAGACTGAATATAGCTCAGAATGGCCCTACTCCCAACTCTTTGAATAGCGTTTTGCCTGGTCTTGTGATTGCAACCCGTTTTCTGTCCAAACAGACTCCAGTTTGCTAGCTGTGTAGATTACATAATGGTTTGCATCCGTAGTTAAGATACACTAACTAGACTGGTAATCTTTCCTTTAGTAGCCTCTCTGTGCCAGATACCATGCTAGGCTCTGGGATCCAGAGACAAATAGTCCACAGTCCTTTCCTCACGGGAACTATTGAGTCAGAGGGGAAGGTATAAGAGTAGATAAGTAAAAATATGGTCTTGTGAAAATATCCCTGTGAGCAATGTATCACATGGGAACACAGAGGAAGGCGTGCCTAATGTTACCAGGGAGACAAAAAAAGACTTCCTGCAAGAGATAAAATGGAACTGAAGAGTCAGCGTGGGTTGACTTAGTAAGGAAGAAGGTTTTTCAGGCGAAAGGAGAGCTTGTGGCAAGTTAGTGGGGTAAGAAAGGGCATGGCCCCTTTCGGGACCTGCTTTAATTCTACTGGCTAGATGCAATTCAGAGGCCTGGGGGAGATGACAGAGGACAGACACGAGACACAGGCATCAGATTAGAAATCTGGGTGTCAGCCCTGGCTGGTGCGGCTCAGCGGATTGAGTGCCAACCTGTGAACCAGATCACCGGTTCAATTCCCAGTCAGGGCACACGCCTGGGTTGCGGGCCAGGTCCTCAGTATAAGCTGCACAAGAAGCAACCACACATTGATGTTTCTCTCCCTCTGCTTCTCCCTCCTTTCCCCTCTCTTTAAAAATAAATAAATAAAAGCTTTTTTAAAAAAGAAATTTAGGTGTCAGTTCCAAAGCACCAGACACTAGGGAATACTGGCTAGAAAGAAAAGCAAGAACTGAATTTTATAACTCTGAAGTCAACAACAGAGATGTAAGACCACCGGTTGTATTGGATTAGGGCCTCACCCTAATGACTTGATTGAACCTCATTTTCTTTGACTTGATTGAACCTCATTTTCTTGATTGAACCCAGCCTCCAAATTTGGTCACACTGAGGGTTAGGGCTTCAACATATGGATTATTTTGTGCGTGGTGAGGGGTGGAAGGACACAGTTCAGTCCATAGCAAGCACCAAGTGGCTCCTGCTTGCATCTCCACTCCTATCACTCACCTCTCCCCCTCTGTCACTTCACTCTGGTTGCACAGGGGCGATTTATGGCATTCTCCAGAGCCCCCAGCACAGAGATGTTGTGTTTGAATCTGCTCAATGCATGCTCCGCCCCCAGTGGTAGAGTCTGATTCCTTGAAGGTCAACCCTTGAAGGCCAGTCTGCCCTCAGACTGACACAGACTGAAGCCATTGTGACACAGTGGTGCTTTCTGTCCTTGGCAGTTGTTCCTGCTAAACCTACAGCAGAGCCAGACAATGCCTGGCCAACAGAGCCGTCTTCTGGGAATAACAAATAATTTTGACAGTGCCCTATATTCCAGAAGGATGACATATCAAGAGCCGTAAAAATATTCATGCACTCCGACCCACTTTGGTAATTCCGTAACTGGAGTTTTATCTCAGAGCAGTCATTTAAAATAAGAGGGAAAAAAAAGCTATCTGTATAAAGCTGTTTATAGCTCATAATTTGAAACTGTAGGGGAATAGCTAAATACTTCTAAATGTGAAATAGCAATATATTAGAAGAGTTTATAGTCACTGAAGTAAAAATATGATTACTGTGGAATACATAGAAAACATTGTGAAATAAGTTTAGATAAAGAAAATCAGAACTCAAAATTTAGCCTACAATATATTTCAGCTATGTAAAAGCTCTGTCTCCGTTTGTAAGGACAGTAATTGCTCTGTTTCCCAGATGCTATTCTAAGCCCCTGGCCTTATCTTTTATCCCTGCAAACATTTTTAAAATGACATTATGGTCTCCAAACAACAAATGAGAGGCTGCAAGAACTAGGGTTAACTTAATCAGTGAGTAGAAGAACAAAATTTAAATCCAGATTTGTCCGACTTAAAACCTCATGCAGCCCTGGCTGGTGTCGTTCAGTGGGTTGAGTGCCAGACTGCGAAGCAAAGGGTTGCCTGATTGATTCCCAGTCAGGGCACATGCCTGGGTTTCAGACCAGGTCCCCAGTGGGGGGCACACGAGAGACAACCACACTGATGTTTCTCTCCCTTGTCCACTCTCTAAAAAAAATCATAAAATATTAAAAAAATAAATAAAACCTTATGCAATTTCCCCTCTCAAGAGCTACCTTTCCAAACTCAAAAGTGAAACTAAATAAGCAAATGAAAAACAAAAACCAAAGGAAACTAGTCATGTAAAGGTAGCATGGTTAAAAGAAATTTTATTTTTATATTTTAGTATATTTTTCTCATATTTCAAAACTGATTGAATACTTTTTCTAAAAGGTGCCCCCACAGAACACTAACGATGATGTCCATCTTCTGCTGGAAACACACCACGCTTCATGTGTACTTTCCTCTGCTCCGTTTGTCTTTGAATTCTCATGCCAATCAGGGACCAAGACAACCAGTTAAGAGCGTTATTGCACAAGTACAAACCCCTTTCTGAAGACGAACCAGATGGCAGCTCCAAGTTCTGTCACGCAAACTGCCAGCGCAGTTAGCCTTTTAGGATCTCTTTCTGCACCTCCAGCCAGAGAGGGGAGGGCTGCTCATCCCAACTGCAGGCCAACAGAAGAAGTCTTCAACGAGATTATTCAGAAGGATTAAGGGTGCCTCCAGGAAGAGGGAAAGGCCATTTCCCTGTCCTGAGTGCCTAGGGAACTGCAGAAACACATGGGCACATCCTGGGGAAGTCATTGGTGTAGAGAAGGTGAGAAGGTTCTTGGGAGAGGCTGAGACGTGTGTGCTATAATCTGGGAGCATCCATGAGCTAGAAACTGGTGCCTCCTTTTTTCCTGGAGCACAGAAGGTAATAGAGGGGCTGCCTACATACACACCACCTTGTGTTGCAAGTTCAAGTGTATTTCCCTTAGCTAAACAGACAGTAAAGAATGGTAACTGGGCCCTGAGTGATCTTCTAAGTAGCCTGTTCCAGCGATGCCTGCCTGGGTAAGGGGACATCAGCAATAGGAGACCATGAGTCTAACCCCACGGGTAGTTGCTGAGTGGAGAGCATTGCAATTGTATAGCCAGATAGTGTATTGCCCATGTCAGAGCCCAAGCAGAGCTTCTTAAAGAACTCACAGCCTCCATCCTACCAAGAGAGCCAGTATTAGGGCCACAGTACCAGCCAGTTTATAATAACACCAATTAGGTAAGTTATTAGTCCCATCGTCTCTAAATCCTTCTTTTAAAGATTTTATTTATTTATTTTAGAGAGAGAGAAAAGGAGGAAGAATGAGAGGGAGAGAAACATCAATGTGTGGTTGCCTCTCACATCTTCCCTACTGGGAACCTGGTCTGCAACCCAGGCATGTGCCTGGACTGGGAATTGAACCTGCAACCTTTGGGTTCTTAGGCTGGCACTCAATCCACTGAGCCACACCAGCTAGCATCCTTCCTAATTGTCTTACGTCAAGACTAATGGTAGAACAAATGTGCAGTCCCTAAGAACATATAAGTCACATGCTACGTAGGTAAGCAGGAGAGGAGAGATAGGCATTTGTCACAGAAAACCCACATACGGGATGTATAAATCACTGATGCCAGTTAAGATCACATTCAGTTCAATTTGCCTTATTTATGATTCATGTAACACAGGGATAGTACAGAAAATGAAGGCTACTCCTCCAACCTTATTTGCCAAGGGTCTTCATGTCTTCTTCTCGAACTACTTCTCTATTAAAAAAAAAAAAAAAGACAAAAATGCTAGAAAGTCAGATGATGCCATAACCCCCTCTCCTTGGCAAAGTGCCAAAAGAGCGCCATCGTTTGAGGAAAGGAAGAGGAGAAAAGAAAATCAGATAGAACCAATAAGTAGCGATAAGGATCGAATCTTCATGGGCACTTTATTCAGACGCCAGCGATCTGAGAAAATGGTAGGTTATGTACTCTAAAAATCATCTTATCATCTCATCTCAAGCCAACCTTTTTATGAGAAGAAAAACGTAGATAAGGGTTTGGAAAAAGGTTAATCAGATAAGAGTTGCAATCCCTCAGCAATTTTCCTAGTATTTCTTTATCTGCTGGTCAACAATTCTTTACCTGAGTCAAGGATGTTCCCTTCCTGGGACACAATGGCTCAGATACCCTCACTTGCAGACCCCCTGGGGCACAAAGGCTGAATTGCTTGTGGATCTCCTGGAGTCACGTAGGTCACGCATTCCAGTCTCTGGAACAACAGCTTTCAACATGCATTAGTCACTGATGCCTATCAACTAAGGCTCACATCTTTAACTCTTGAATTACCCCACCAATATAACTAAAAGTAAACCCCCAAATCATAGGCAGAATGGTAGCTAGTGTCGAGGTCATTTTTCTAAGAATAGTAGTACTGGCACTTTGACGTTGGGCTACTGCTTATGAGTAGAATCTTCTCCAGGTATTACAGCAGATTTCTTTAACATATAAGTAATGCTGTGTCACATTCACTACCAAGTTACACAGTTTAAATCACTTCTATGTGACACTTCAGAGTGACTATTTCTAGGCTCCGGATATGATGTGGCTACAGTTCTCCAAAGTTCAGCACTACAAAACAGAGAATATGGGCTCCTGGTGCCCGGACTAGGTCCCATTCTCTAGCCAGAAAAGAAATTCCTTTTCACCAGGTATCCCATTACGCCTCTATCAAAATCTTCCAAGAAACAAACCATTAGAAGAAAATTGTTAACCGTGGCTTCTATGATTGTGATCTCTCTCCAACGTTCAAAAAAAACAATCGCACTGCATTTGAATGTCCAGCAAGCCCACTACCGGGTCCTCAGGCAGTTAGAAGTTTGCCCCAAGCTACAGATATGAGACAGGCCAGTCAGCCAAGACAAGTGAAATAGGGAAACCGAGAGAGATAGTGAAACCGCCAGTTTATAGCCAGCTAGCAAATTGCAAAATCCCATCTTCTGTAACCAAGGACGTGACGAGTAAATGGTTTACACTTCTCCCCCACCGGAGGTAAATAGGGTAAATCACCCTACCAAGGGGGAGAGAGAGCAGAGATTCACTTAGTGCCCTGCGTGCCATCCACACCCAAGGAGAGATGAAGATGAGGGACTAAATCTCATTTTGGCACATCAGCATAAAGTGGATGAATATTCCATTGAGATCCACCCCTAAGACTTTCCCTAAACTCCCAGCCTTTAAAAACTTTCAAAAACAAAGGTCCCAGCACACTTTCTCCCTCCTGGGAGCACACCCGTGCCTTTCCCTTCTCCCCTTTCCTTCCCCCACAGGCAGGCATCTGCTAACGTCGAAGGGACCCCAGGATGCTTGAAACCAGGGAGCAGTGGACAGTGGCAGTGCCTTTGGGCTTAACCCCTAACCCTGTCCCCGAGGTCCCCTTTTCTCTGACTTCTTAGTGAGTCAAAGCAGCCCAGCCTGGGTTCATTTCTGCACCTTGTCCCTGTCCTGTACTAGTTCCTCTTCTATCCTAGGCCCTTCCTTGTTTCACTGTCCCAGATTTAATAAACATCCTCTAACAATCACCTGGACTCATATTGTGAAATCTTTCCTACGTGAAGCCAAGAACCCACACACTACCGGCCGGTGCTAGGCAGACCTGCTCAGGGCCAGGTCCCCTGTCCGGTAAAAAGTTATTTTGTCATGAGATTTAACTGAACTTTTACTTTTTAAAAATTGTCTACTCTGTCCAAATTGTCCACAATATGCATATGCAACTTTTATAATCGGAACCATCACTATGCCTCTTTCCATTAAGAAAAAAGAAGAAGAAAAAGAAGAGGAGGAGCAAGAAGTAATAACTCATCGTAGACAAGTCCCCACATTTAAATCGTTTAGGGGACAGATAGAAGTTTCTTGTGAACCCACAGGGCCCTGACTGCCTTCAGCTCGAAATAATCCCCATGCCACAGGGGCACATCTTGGGGAGGCCTGTTCTGCGCCCCTTTGTTAGCTCCTGACGTATAGGTGTTGAGAACAAGAAGTTTATTTCCCAGAAACGACTCAGTTCTAGCCGTGGATGAAGCTGGTAGGGCTGAACACGTCCTTCTAAAGTTGTTTTCCTTGGCACACCCCTCGGGCTGTCCTCATTACTTCCTCTTTCCTTTTCCTCCACTTCTTTGTAGTTCTCATTTCACCTCTACAGCCTACAGGATATTGCTCACTCTTTCTTTGTTCTCAAGATAAAAGCTCCTGTTATTTCTTTTCTTAAGCTCTCAGGAAGAGCTCACATTTTCAGCATGCAAAATAGATTTCCTTTTCCTCAAGGGCAGGGAAGACCCCAGCAATTTGTTTCATCTGTCCAAGAGGAGGGAGGTTTCCTTTCCATCTGGAAAACAGTCCTTTTCTCCTTCCTTCCTGCCCAAGGGGCTGAGTGATTCCATCTATCAGACAAAACAAGAAAGCAAAGCCAATATTTTTCATACTTAGATAAACAAACCAATGGAACAATGATAACTGCGATCTTGGGAACTCAAATAGGAAAGAACCCAGTAAAGGGATTTGGGGGGCCTTTCAAGTTATGTTAAAAATAGTAATTTGGCGTGGGGACAGATTCTGTCAGTGTGTTTCCAACATTAACAGAGCATCGGGTAAGAAGGAATCCCAACTTCATCTCCAGAGTTCCAGTCCCACATACTCAACATCTTATAGAACAATTCCACTTTTATTCTTTATATGGATAACAAGCTAAAAAAAAATTTTTTTTAGGAGGGAAGCAGCTGCCCCCACATTCTCTTCTCTTTTGGGGAGGAGAGATAAGAGGCCCCGTCTTTGGATTATATAATGGAAGCCCAGGACTGTGTGATCTTTGGAACTGTAAACACCTACCCTTGAAATCAGTTCAGAAATCTCTCAGAAGGTAGAGAGGAGATAATCACAGCACATCCATTTTCTCCTAAGGAGATAAGAGGCATTTTCATTTTTTTCTACTTAACTGTATAAAATTGTGTGAAATTTTTACCAGACTTTGCAGTCACTTTCCTGTTAGCTTACACGTGTGCAAATCTGATCAGGCTTACTCAGGAATTGTTTCCCTCTTTCTTCTATATTAGTGCTATTAAAGTAACCAGATTGGGCCCAAGATGCAGTCCTCATGCTAAGCCCCAAATCAGCAAACCAAAACTTAACACAATTTCCATGCTCAGCTCTCCCGGAAAAGGAAGGCTTACGTCACTCTATTGAGACAGCATAGGGACTTGGGTCCAGGAATAGAAAATACCAGGTGGCCAGGAAGCCAAGTTAAGACCAGGTGTTCAGCGAAATGTCACCACTCCTTTGCTACCTACTCAAAATGCAGAGGTAGCTGATTTTCTCTCCTTTCTAACTTCCAATGTTAAAGTCACTGACTCCACATACACAGTTGATTAAGGTTTGACCATCATACAACCTTCCATACTGAGCAGTCTGCCATCTTGCCCCCATAAAAGGAATGACCCAGTCCTGACAGAAAATTCTTCGACAAGCTTGCCTTTTTCAAAAGCCTGCCTTCTCCAAAAAGGCTCACTCACTTTGCCCCTAGCTTAGGAAAGCAGCCAGGAGAGCCAGCCCCCAAGCCAGGTCACAGGACCTTCTTTCCTCTGTGTTGCCTCCCTAGTGCTCGAGCATAAGCTTAAACAAACGTGTCTGGAAATTTCTCTGTGGCTTCCTCTCGATTTCTATCTTGGGGAACCCAAGAAACCCAGTGCCAGTGACACTATTATCGCTTGCCTGCTCAGCACAAGTTACCTGACTCAGCTTCAAGACTTTATTTTGCTCCAGATAAAGAAAAAAAATACCCAGTTTAACCAATCAGAAATGCCAAATATAACTTCCTTCTTCCTGTTCACTTTGGTCTATAAAAATCTCTCACCTTGTACAATTCTTCAGAACTTCTTTCTATCTACCAGACTGGATGGTACCCAATTCATAAACCACTGAATAAAGCTATTAAGACCTTTAAAATTTACTCAGTTGGATTTTGTTCTTTAACAGTATAGTGGGCTGTTTGTTGGCAGAGTTGCTTTTATTTCTCCCCAAACTCTCCAATTCATCAAACTCAATGCACTTAAACCAGAATTCACTAATTTCCTGCTTACTCTAACATAAACTTCCTTTTAAGCTTAAGAATGACAACATACCCACTTGTAGAGTGAATATGTTTACCTTTTACAAAGGTAAAAACCCACATCATTCATGGCTTATCATCTCCTTCATTCACTCGACAAATATTTACTGTGCACAATTTCTGCACCAGGCGTGTTCTGAGAACTAAGAGATAGAGCACTGAAAAAGGCAAAGTCCTATCTGAGGAGAGAAAGACAATGAACTAATAGTCAATATAATATCAGGTAGTGTACAAGTTGTATGAAGTAAAAACAATCAGGTTGAGAAGAGTAGAGAGTAATAGGGAAATAGTAGCTTAAAAAAGCTCCATGTGATATTGGATCAGAGACCAGAATACGCTGATGAAGTGAACCAGGCAAAGATCTGGAGTGTGGTTGGAGCTCCGTGAGGCAAAGGGAGAGTTGGTGAGGAAGTCTGAAAGATAGGCAGAGTCCAGCTCCATGGACATGTACACTTGTCCAAGGCCTTGGATTTCAACACGATTATATTGGAAACTAGTGGAGGGTTTTGACCAGGATAATAATGTGATGTGGTAGAGGTTTAAAATGCTTTCTGAATGTCTTCACGTTACTGGACCCAAATGGGGTTTGGCTGCCCACTGCCACCAAAAGGCAAACTCTAGAGGCAGAGGCTGGTGAGAAAGGAAAAAGGGTTTTATTTGAATACTGAATGATCTGGGACAATGAGGGACGCCCCATCTCAAACTTCATCCCCTCTGCAAAACCCAGACAAAGCCCAGCTGTCTTCAGCAATACCAAAACCAGAGGCAGTGCCCAGAATTCCTGCTCCATCTTTAAAGTACCATCCTTTGGGACCCAAGGTAGCTGTTCAGTGGTCATCCAGGTAGTTCCACTTATTCCCAGCTGCTGTCCAGCTTCAGGCTTCCTCCTGAAGGTAGTGGATATGGAGCAGTGCTACCACTGACCATGCGGCTTCTAGGGCCACAAAGTCCCTCTACAAAGTCCTGGTCCCGAAAGCATTTGAAGGCACCAGCGAACGCTCTACCAGGTGAGAGAGAGAGAGAGAGAGAGAGAGAGAGAGAGAGAGAGAGGGAGAGAGAGAGAGAGAGAGACTCCTTTCTGGAGGCCATGGGCCACAATACCTTGCAGTCAGAGAAGAGAGGCCAGTATAATGTTTGAGCATGGTTTCCAAGCAGCTGGCAATGAGCAAGAGAGAGAGATTTCTTTTTTCCCCTGGGTTTATGTTAGTTTCAGGTGTGGGACAGACCAATTGCTTTCTCAGAATGACCAATTAACTTCCTAAAATTTCATGCACTTTGGGTGGGTCCATTTCCCAACTAATCCCTTCTTACCTCTGCCTCTTTGGTCAGAACCTCGCCCTGCCACTATTTTAATTTCTACTGTGCGTGTGCCCACTGCTGATCTGATACCAGAGGGTATAAGAGGGCTTTTTCCATCTTATCCAATTATCTTGCTATCCTTACATGTGTTCAGTGTAAGAACTTCCTCCTGCCACCATCTTGCCCACGGAAGGGGGAGCATTTGCTTGGTTACCTGGGCAACAAGGCTCTGCAGTCCCACAGAAGTGTTGCAAAACTCAATGTGCTTGCCATGGCCACAGGCAGTTCACAAAGGTATTGCCTGGCTGCGCACCAAACCCGCAGTGCCCTGAGCTCCGTGGCAGAAGAGGCTCCCAGGTTTCATCCCCATGGTCTATTCCCATCTCCCCCAGGGGCCCCTCCTATTTCCCCATCTGCAGCCTGCTCCCAGCTGTCTGCACAGCCTGTCTCTCGGTGTCAATCACTCTGCAACCAGAGTGCTCTTTTTCCATTCTTTCTTCCTCTTCTTCCTCTGCCTCCTTCTCTCCTTTCTCTTCTTATTTCTTTTTAATGAAAAGAGCTTCACTGATTGTCCTGCTTGTAAAAATTTCATATGCTTTTTGTAAAAAATTCAAACAGATTAGACAATTTTTTTAAAAAGTGTAAATGGAGCAAAATCTCATGTGTTCCATTTTGGTACATCTTACTAGCATTTTAGTAAATACAGAGAAGTTTCTCAGAGTACAAATCTACTCACTTGACTCTGTAAATGGAAGTTCTTTAATACCTTTTCATTGTCTTTGGATGTATAGATATAGATATTATGGAAGGAAAGGGCTGCATATTAACCTGACAAGGCCATGGGGAGGCCTGCGTGGTGGCCTTACAAACTGGGAGATCTAGGTAACTGCAGAGGACGGTCTGAAATGAAAACTTTCTAACTAAAGGCAGTTTACCGCAGGTAATCATGTCCTAAGGCAGTATTTTTCCCTAAGAAAGATCAATCTTCACCTTAAAGAAGACTGTTGTCTTTTTGCATCTAGGATAACATACCTGATAAGCATGCCTTTGCAATAACAGTGACTTCTGTTTTTCACACCCCTCACAGCCCCTCATTGTTATTATCATGTTAATGTTGGGTGTTAAATACCCTGTACCTGAGATGGGAAAAGACACCTGAGTTCGGGCTGCCTGTCACTACCAAGCCCAATAAGCAGAGAGAGGGATTGAATCTTTATGGGCACTTTATTCAGATGACTGGCAATCTGAGAAGATGACGAGTTCATACCCTAACAGACCATCGACCATCTTGTCTTTTCTTTCCAGGCCAAGGTTTTTATAGCAGGGAATAAACAAGGTAATAAGGTGCAGTGAGGGATTTTGAAATTCAGGGAAAAGTTGATTGGATTAGAAAAAAACAACTCCAGCATTCTTGCCCTGGGTGGTGGTCTTAAACTGCGCCCCAGGTGGTGGTCTTTAGCTGTGTCCTGGGCGGTGGTCACCTCACCCCGGAGTACAATGGCTCAGATATCATCTTGAATTGCTTGCAATTGTCCTGAGGAACAAAGGTGGAACTGCCTAGGGTCTCCTGGAGTCAGGGTGGGTCACACCTTCAGTTCCTGGAACAAAAGCTTTTATGTGCATTGATGACCAAGCTTATTAGCTATTACTTAACTAAAATTTTCCAACTCTTAAATCCCCTATCATACCCACCTATCTAAAAGTATATCTATCATTTTACTTTAAAAAATAGATTTAATTTTTTTTATTTTTAGAGAGAGGGGAAATGAAGGAGAAAGAGAGGGAGGGAAACATCAATGTGTAAGAGAAACATCAACCAGTTACCTCCCGCACACCCCCAACTGGGGACCTGGCCTGCACCCCAGGCCTGTGCCCTGGCTGGGAATCTAACTGGCGACCCTCCATTTCACAGGCCAGCACTCAATCCACTGAGCTACACCAGGCAGAGTGTCATTTACTTTTTTATACAATCCTAGAGGTTTCCCTGCTTTGCTTTCTCTGGCCTCCCTAATCTTTCATCAGTGGATTTCCTGTAACCCCCTTAGGCCTGCTTCTTTAATTGTGATGTATAAAATAAGGTACAAGACTGCCATTTTCTCAACCCATTGAGGTTTTGTTACCCGGCAACTGTCGTCAGTTTGGCTCAGATAAACTCCCAAAAATTCTCTAGTTTTGAATGTTTCTAACATTGACAATGTAGATATAAAACATACATATCTTCTTCTGTTCACAGCCTCTACATTGAGCTGTTCCCCTTCATCCTGCTCTCTTTTGCATTGAAGCTTTGACTGACACCCAATAGCCCACTCCCCTCCACCCAACTCAGCCTCCTTTTCCAGCGTCTCAGACCTCCTGTGCCCGCCTCAGTTCGCCGAACAGCCCAGCCCTCTCCCTGTGGACTGTGAGCTTGGAGGGCCGCCAGGCAGTCTTGTCTGCCTTGGCATCCCAGGCCCTAGCTAAGGGCCTTGTACATAAGAGACGTGATACTGATGTAGAAAGAAATAAATCAGAATACAAAACCCTAATTGAGAGTAGAAATAGATCAGGATATAAGCCCTGATTGAGGCCCTAATTGAGGAAGAAATAAATCAGAGGAAGGGGGAAAGGGAGTTAAAATTTACGACCGCATCTGCCTCGGAAGCCAGGATGTAAGATGCTTAAAAGGAAGAATTTTCCCTGAGATCGGGGCCCAGAATTTGGAGACTGCCTCCTCTGGGACCGTGAGTGTAATAAAGAGTTGTGCTCTGTCAACTCCCTGCGTTTGGATCGTTTCATTTCTCCATAACAATACAAGTTTTTAAATAAGTGCTTGAGGGAGCTCTGATTCTAGATAACCCATTTAGGTGTCAACCAAATGCCAGATTCTATGCCGTTACCAAGATGAGAAAGATGCTAGGACAAGCCTCCCCTTCTCAAGGCTTTCATAGTTTCCTGTGGGTCCTTCAGACAGAAATGTCTCTAAACTAGAGAAAGGCCGTTCTTCGGGCTGCATCAGCTCGCTACCAATACCCTTCAAGGATATCACCCTTAGCTGTAATTCTGGGATGCCAAACACTCTTATGATCTGCTATTTTGTCTACTATCCATTTGAGATAAATCAGTACAATAAGCCTTCTCCGTATTTTAAAATTATATATATTATGTATACATATTTTATATTTATTATTATGTTATATATAAGTATGTACCATTATATATAATATTTTATATATTTACCATATATGTGCATATATAACAAAATTTGCCTGTAACCATTTTAAATGTACAATTTCATTGGCATTAATTACATCCACAGAGTTGAGTAACCATCACCACTATTTCTACAACGTTTTCATCACCCCAAACAGAAACTCTGTACCCATTAAGCAATAACTCCCCAATCCCCCTGCTCCTGGATAACCTTTAATCTACTTTCTATCTCTATAAATTTGCCTATTTCATCTATATTTCATATAAGTGGAATCAGAGTATGTTTCCTTTGCTGCCTGGCTTATTTCCCTCAGCTGAATGTTCTCAAGATTGCAATGAGACTTTTTATTTCTATTTTCACTTTTTAAAAAAATATGCGAGAAAATGTTTCGGTGTACTACCCATTTAGAAATAAATCAATGCAATAATGTTTTCTATTTTCATTTTGCATGTTCTATATATAACAGGGAGTAAATGCTCAAAAGCACTGTTGGTTTTTTTCTCCTTCCTTTACAGAAAATTTAATTGGTTTTCGCTCACATGATTATGTTGCTTTCTTTCTGCGGGGGCCTTAGCTTATCTCCCAACCCCATTCCACAGTTCTCTCCTGTTCCAGTGGGTGTTTGTTTACATGAACCACAGTAACAAGAGACCATGACCCTGGATCTGGGGGAACAGATGGCAACGTTACTCATTAGGTATCCTGTTTCCTGTCCCCAAATCTGGGAAAGAAATATCGTGAAGCTAAGCCTGAGACAAGATTTTGGATCGTCTTCTGGTCATCACCCTCTAGTTGCACTTCATGTTCAATCAATTCTTTTTTTATCAATGGTCAAGGCCAAGACTGTGACCATCCATCTGATTCTCCAGTCCTTTATATATGTTTTAGTATCAGTTTTCATAAGCACAGACATAGCTGGCTAGTATAGCAATGGCTAAGTCTGTCCCCTTGCTCTTTCTCCTTCTCAGCTGGTTTACCTGACTGTAACAGGGTGCAGCCAGGGCCCCCCCAAAAGAGGGATTTGTAATGGGGTCCTGAGCTCAGGGTGTCCAGGATTAAAAATATAGGATGTTGTCACCTCCACAAGTCTGAACTGGGGGATGGGACACATGAAGCAGGGACATTGAGTTATTTTGCATTCCAACAGTTTTGCAAATAACCTCTAGAATGGTCATTTAACATATCTATAGCTTTTAACTGGTTTCATGGATCTGTTAAATAGCTGTGACCTTGCTTTGGGCGGTGGAGTGGGGAGGCGGGGATGGAGTGACTTTGACCCATGACTTAACTGAGAGGCAACTCCCCCTGGTTACAGCACCTGTTGGAGAGCTTGGAGATGATTGGCTCTACACCATAGGGCCACACCTGCCTGGACTTACCATGGCAGCCTGGAAAAGCTGGAAAAAAAAAAAATACAGGAATGCTGGCAGGTATAGCCAATTATGGGAGGAGTCAGAAATGCGGATGCAGAGGAAGATTGGAGCTGAGATTTGAACCCAGGCGGGGCAGCCGTTCAGGTCAGAACCACGTGGTTTTGGGTGCCCCCTTTGCTACTTGGCTTAGGAAACAGGAGAAACGTTGCAGGAAAGGAAAGGGGCGGAAGGACTCTTGCTGGTGGGCCACAAGAAGGTGCCACGTGGTTTTGGATTAACTGGAGAGCGTGGTGGCAACACAGCTGATAGTGCTGGGGACCACGGGAGGCCTGCCAGCTGAGCAGGATTACTGGGAAGAACCCGGGATACCTGAGCCACAGACTTCTATTTCTTTTCCTGAGATAGGGCATCCTGGGCTGGGCAAAGAGGTAGAGGAAGGACTGTGCGTTTGTGGGTGTCTTAAGGAACTTTGGGATCTTAACGAAGACATTAAGTCATTTC
This sequence comes from Glossophaga mutica, assembly GCA_039655065.1. Taxonomy (NCBI): domain Eukaryota; kingdom Metazoa; phylum Chordata; class Mammalia; order Chiroptera; family Phyllostomidae; genus Glossophaga; species Glossophaga mutica. The sequence goes on from CM077313.1 coordinate 11,626,669, forward strand.
TCTAAGTCTGTATAATTTTGGAATAAATAGTTCCTTTCTTTTCACCAATCTCTGGCATCGAGAGCTACAGTTTCCTGGTGGCAGACAAGGCAAACCTAGTACAGGGGGACCCTGGGAGAAGGGGGATCTATTCGGTAATAGTATATTGTCCCCCTCACGGGTCTGTTCCATAACATGACCCCTGCTCTAACTTTGTGTCTTTTGGCAGCATCAGTGAAATAGTAGTGATATTTGTGTGGAGGAGAAAAAAATAATTTCTCCTCTACCTTTTAGTGTTCTTGCCTGAGACCAAGCCCTCCCATAATAAAGAGCAGATTAAAAGAAAAAAAGAAACGAGAAGTTTATTATGTACACCTCATGTACACAGGGTTGATACCCAGGAAAGTCTCAGCCTGCGACAAAAGAAGGATGTTCGGGGCAAAGGGAGGAGAGCAGTTATGGCAGGTTAGGGGGAAACACGCAACGAAGATGGGTCAGGTTCGTTACTCAGATTTCCTTCTCTGTTGACAAGATTCTCCTGTTTGTATACAGAGCCAACCTTCTCTCCCGGGCACAGAGAGAAGACAGTTGTAAATGGAGATTTCCTTTATAAATATGCATTTCTCTTACAAAGGGGTAACTTCTACTCCATTTTTAGACCTTCTCAGGAGGGCTTCTTCTCCAAACAATTAGCTCAAAATATTTTAGGGTGGCATACTCTGTTTGCTACCTGTTAAAAAACAAACTTCAGTTATAAGTATGTTTGAATATCTAATTGGTTTTAGTAAGTGATTATCAAACTGGGCAGCATCCCATTTAGCAACCAGAAGGGTGGGGGAAGGGAGCTACTAGCAAAAGGTAAGAAAGGAGTATTTTTGAAGTGCAAAATATTTTTCTGGGGGGACAGGTTTCTGTCGTGCTGATTGCCTCTTCTTTCCGTGGGAGAGGGCCCCCTGGGGACGGGTCACCTTATTGGTGCTTGACCAGAAACTTTCAGACTGGTTGTTAAGATTATGTTTCTTGGCGAGGCTGAAACTGCAGTTAGATCAGGCAGTAAACCTAGATTTGGTATCATGGCATTTTAGCACAAGTGACACCATCTTGGGACTGTGGTTTTTCTTTAACATATTCTTCAGTAGCCATTAATTTTATCCTCAAAACAACCTTGCAAAGGATGTAGAGTGCAGTTTATTTTTCTCCTTTTACAAATGATGAGACATATATAGAGAATGTAGGTGGTCTGCGCAAATTCATGCAGCTAGTAAGTGCCAGAGCATAAACGGCAACCACGATTTGTGATTGGTTGCTAAGCCTTTAGGCCCCTAGGCCCCTTCTCAGCTAGACAAAGCAAGTACTTAATAAATAGTTGTTGAATGAATGAATAAATGAATTATTTCCTCTTGTCTGATTGGCCATTCTATTGGCAGGCTCTTTATACAAAAAGCCAGCTGTTTCTTTAGTGTAAGTAGAGCTCTCTGACCCCTACTTACTTCCAGGTGTCTCAGGAATGTTGACTGTTGTTTGGACAAACTTTTGGATGGGAAGTTTCTTTTATCCAAGTAGCACAAGATCCTTAACTTATTAAAATTCTCAGAAAATTGTTGGAGGAAAATAATGTGAACAAGTGAAGCAGTTTGATCATTTTTCATTCACAGGACACTTGTATTTAAGAATGTTTATCCAACACACTAGAATGGAAAGGAGGAGGGATATGGGAGTTGAGTTTGAGCCTAAAGGATGAAATTTTTTTTAATTTAAGTTTTATTTTTTAAATTTATTCATTTCTAGAGAGAGGGGAAGGGAGAGAGAGAGAGGGAGAGAAACATCGATGTGCAAGAGAAACATCAATCAGTTGCCTCTTGCATTCCCCCTACTGGGGACCTGGCCTGCAACCCAGACATATTGCCTGCTTGGGAATTGAACCAGCAATCTTTTGGTCCATAGGCTGGCACTCAACCTAGTAAGCCACATCAGCCAGGGCTTTTTAAATTATTTTTAGAAAGAGGGAAAGGGATGGAGAAAGAGAGAAACATCAATGTGTAAGAGAAACACGATCAGTCACCTCTTGCATTCCCTCAACCAGGGACTTGGCCCACAACCCAGGCATGTGCCCTGACCAGAAATCAAACTGGCAAACTTTTTGTTTGCAAGAATGGTGCTCAACCCACTAAGCCACTCTAGTTAGGGCAAAAATATTTGTATAATTAAATAGAAGAAAGCCAACTATAGATCTATGGTGATAATGAACTATGAACTGAAGAATATGATAAAATTTTGGCACAACAAAACCATAAACATCGGTGTTCATGCTGCCTGTCACTGCTAGAATTGATGAGTAGGGACAAGAATTGAATCGTTATGGGCACTTTATTCAGATGCTGGCAATCAGAAAAGATGGCAGATTCTGTACCCTAAAAACCATCCTGACATCTAATCTCAAGCTGACCTTTTTATAGGGATAAGGAAAGGGTACGTAAGGGTTTGGAAAAAGGTTAATCAGATAAGAGTTGCAATCCTACGGTGATTTTTCTAGTACTTATCTGCTGATCAACAATTCTTTATCTACATCATGGATGTCCCCTCCCTGGAACACAATGGCTCAGATAGTAGGTCAGGCATTCGAGTTCCTGGAATAACAGCTCTCCACCTGCATTAATCACTTAAGTCTATCAACTATAACAGAAGCTAAAAATCTGCAACCCTTGAGTTCCTCTACCATAGCCCCAGTTAGTGTTTAATTATCTTATCTCTATAAGATTAGTTTAAGTAAAGAAGTATAAACTAAAACAGCATAAAGATAAGATTACTTAAAAATTATTTTGCTGTTGAATAAACAGTCCTACAAGTTAGAAACCATCCTGCAGGCAATTTGACATGACTAAAGGCATAAGATAAATAAGTGATGGTGTTGCAATTCATTTAAAACAGTTTTTGGTACAGTTGACAAAAGTTGCACATTTTCCAGCTGGGACTACATTAGCATTTTTTAAAGGAAATATTTCCCTGTCCTTTACGGTTACCATAGGTCCTCAATTAGCTTTCCAGGGAAATACAAACTTTTATAAGTCATGAAATGAAAGTTGGTTTGACTTAGGTTCAGTCCACTTGTAACTGGCTTTTTGGGGATCCTGTCTTCTAAGCCCTATAGCACCTTATCTCTAAGCTCAAAGGAATGTAGTGAACCTGTCGGGGAGAGATCTCTAGTACAGCCACGGTCATTAATTACAGCTAAGGTCTGACTTACATGTTATACGTATTTCTTTACTTTCACTTCTTTGTATTAAATTTTTTTAAAAGATTTTGTTTATTTATTTTTAGAGACAGGAAGGGAAGGAAAAAGAGAGGAAGAGAAATATCAATGTGGGGTTGCTTCTTGTGTGCCCCCTACTGGGAATCTGGCCGGCAACCCAGGCATGTGCCCTAGACTGGGACTCGAACCAGTGATCCTTTGGTTCGCAGGTCAGCACTCAGTCCACTGAGCCACACCAGCCAGGGCTTTACTTTCACTTCTTGATCTATATACATGTCTTCCACCCCAATCACAGCCTGAAATGGTCGACCACGCCCAATTTCATGAGGACTCAATTCAATTCCACTCTGAGAAGCCACCCTCATCCTGAGCAGAGGAATAGGTAAAGCTTGATCCCAATGGAGATGAGTTTCTTGACACAGTTTGATTATATTTTTCTTCAAGGTGTGATTCTTCCTCTTTACTTTCCCAGAAACTTGAGGTCTCCGTGCCATGTGGAGCCTTCACCTGATTCCTAAAAATTCATTAACTTTCCTCGTGATTTCCAAAACAAAAGCGGGTCCGTTATTGCTCTGATTGCTGCCCTGTAGACGGGAATGATTTCCTATAGTAACTCTTTCACTACATCTGAGTATTTCTCAGTTGTGCTAGGATAGGCTTCTCCCCATCCTGAGAAGGTTTCAACCAAGACCAACAGACATTTCCATCCTTGGACCCTCAGCGTCTGGGTAAGGTCTGTTTGCCAGTCCTCAAACAGGCTCTGTCCTGGGTATTGTTTCCCTTCTTTCTTCTGTCTTGGGGTTGTTCTTCTAGTACACAATACATCTAGCTATTGTTTTCCATATGGCTTTAGCAATTCCAAGACCTGTGAGCCATGGTTTAATATAGGTGTTTAATGCATCCCTTGCATAGTGAGTGGCCATGTAAATGCTCCATGACCGGCTCTACTAAATGTTCAGGAAGCAGTAGAACTCCTTTCTTTTTCTTTCTCCATTCCTATCGGGGCCTTCTTCATCAAAACCCCAGTTCTCAGCTTTCTCTAAGTCTGCAGTTGAATATGCAGGGTTGAATGCGACGAGTCTAGAACCGGCATTATACATGTTCCTTTAGCAGCCTCTTGCTACTGGATTGGCCAGATTGCTTCCCCCAGCCACTCCAGGGTCCTCTTTCTGATCCCCTGGGCCGTGCATATCTGCCACCTGAAAAGATACTTGAATAGCCTCTAGTAATTTAAAATTTCTATCCCATGCTGAATTTCCTTTATATTGGAGGTTAATAGTCCTCTTTCCTTCTAGATACACATTCACTCTCTTTTAAATCAATTCTGCTAGAATGCACTTCATCAGTTATTTCGGCACAATCGTGCGTTAGCACAGCCGAGTCAGGTTCCAGCAGAGGGGAAGCAGGGTCAAACTTACAGTTTTTTTAAAAAAATGTATTTCTCACTGCATTTTTCCTTTACATATATCCGCTTTATACCCCTTCCCCACTGTAATCACCACACCGTTGTCCATGCCCATGAGTCTTTTTCCTTTTTGCTAATCCCCCCAATCCTGCCCCCAACCTTACTTACAGTTTTGAATTGCTTGGTACATGCCCATTCTTCCAGCAGTGGGCCACAAATTTCCGTTTTGCTCCAGCAGATTCAACACTTGGTGGGGTATATAAATGACTATAGCCTGTTCCAAAGAAAACCTTTCAGCTTCCTGTAAAAGCTTGCAGGTGGCTGCCACAGCTCTCAAGCTGGCTGGCCATCCCCGGACAGTGTAATCTAATTTCTTTGGCAAGTCCAAAAAGACTCCTTTTGTTGGGTTCAAGCAGGAACCCAAGAAACCTGACTGCTTGTTGGCAAATCCGGGCCTTCTGTGCTGATACTTTATAGCCACAAGGTGCCAAATGGTTCAAGGTATCTATAGTCTACATATTGTAACAGAGTTCCTCCTTCTAGTGTTAGATCTTTTAAGTCCTGGCTCAGGGTCTCCCCCAAAATCCTGAGTGAATTCTTGGACCCTTGTGGTAAGACCGCACCGCAGTACCACTGAGTGTTGACTTGCAATTAATTCCAGGTCCTACCATTCAAAAGCAAACAGCGGTTGAGAGTCCTGGTCAACCAGAATGCAAAAGAAACATCTCCTAAGTCTGATACTGACCGGTGGCTGTCCCCAGGTATATGTTTCTGTACAATGTCATTTATGGCCCATAAATCTTGTACTGTATGAGGAGCAACAAGGCTGAATGAGTCCACATTCCTGAAACTTCTGAATTATCAGGCGTATTCCTCCTAGGGTCTCCTTTTGCGAGGGATATTGCTTCTCATTGGGAGTCCTCACCCCTGGTTTGAGGTCAGCTTTAACAGGAGAGGCTCTCTTAGCCTTCCCTGGCCTTCCAGCAGCCCACACAATGGGGTTTACCTGATTCTCAATTTCTTCTGGCAAGGGTCACTTTTCTTCTTCCCATGGTTTCATAAGGTACTGCTGGGTTTCATAAGGTACTAGGTTTGCTCTGGAGGGTCCTATAGATGGAGCTGTTGTTCTTCTGGAGAAAAAGTGATTTGAGAATGGAGTATGGACAACGAATCCCTTCCCAGTAGTAGAAAACCATATCTCCCACAGCACATTCTTATGGCTTCAAGGAAAAAAAATGGCTTTCAGGGCTTCCAGAAACTGGAGTTCCAGTTCAGTTGGAGATGTATTGACCATGGAATATGTCTCTCTGGTATCAGTCAAAAAGGTCTACGATTTGTTAGTTTTACCCAAGGTTCCTGAGGGTAAATTTAATAGGTTGTCATCCATTGTCATTGCTCTTTCCTTTCCCCAGCCTAACTCTTGAGTACTCAGACCCCGACCTCCTTTCCCCTCCCTTGGGGCACTCATGTTTTCAGTACCCCTTTCCCTTGCAATATGGTTGCTCTACCCCAGTAGGGGATTGTCCTCCATCAAGTTTGGTTTCTTGTTGGGTTCGGGCTGGAGAGGCGGTGGGAACTCTGACCATGCTCACAGCAGCCATTCTGATCTTCCTGGTCCCTCTCTTCTGCTATCTGCCACAGGCCAATTCCCCTTTCTTGGGACCAATAATCTATTTCCTTTTATTTTAAGATTTGATTTATTTACTTTTAGAGAGGGGGGCAGGGAGTGAGAAAGAGAAAGAAAGAAACATCAATGTGCAAGAGATACATCAATCAGTTGTCTGTCACACACCACCAACTGGGGACCTGGCCTGCAACCCAGGCATGTGCCCTGACCAGGAATCCAACCAGTGACCTTTCAGTTCACAGGCTAGCACTCAACCCATTGAGCCTCATTGGCCATGGCCTATTTCCATTTAATTCTGCATCTTTATTATGTACAGTCATAAAAGTCTGTATATAAGATATTTCATCCCATTCCCTGATCTTTGACAAAACTAACTCTAACTGAAGTACAGTATAATAGTTTAACAATCTGTTCAGTGGCCAGCATTCTCCCGACTCCAGATTATACACAATCTAAACGGTATTACAATAAAAAACATTTTCTTAGGTTCATAAGCATAGGTTGACCAATCAGCCTGAATTCTCCCTAAAGGACTGTTTCTTGGAATGGAGTCTCCTTCACTCGTTCTACCAGACAGAACTCTGTCATATTACACAAACCAGAAGGAGATCAAAAAGAAAAAAAAAAATTCTGTGTATTAATCTCACTCCTCTTCTCCATGCAATAATTAGGAAATAAACAAACCAAAAAACCCCCTAAGTCCACCCCAAAAGATGCAGTTTTTGAATTTCACTTTTATTTTGTAAGTAGTGTCCTGGAAAAGTGCAATCTCCAAAGAAAATGTTTTACTGGAGCTGCAGTCCTTTTTGTGCTGGTTGCTTGCAAATCTTTTCTGCCACCTGGGGAGTTGCTCTCAGTTGTATTGACTTTGTGTGGCCTTCCTTTATCATGCAAACTAGGACATCAAATGGACGGAGCTGAGTCCTCCCCAGACACCAGCAGATGGTCATTACTCATATCGCAGGCAAGTGAAGGGTAGGGTTATTGCTGGGCTCTCTCTCTCCCTACCACTCGGTAAACCAGAAAGCAGGTTCAAGTTTCCAAGATGAGACAAACATTTGTGAAGGCTGATGTTTTGTTATTCTCTCTGGAATAGATTCCTATTTTAAAACTTTAAATGTTTCCAAATCACAGATGGGGGCTGATCCAATATATTATGTAAGAGTTGGTTTAAATTCTTAAATAAAAATAATTAACATGTAACAGAAAAAAAAAACAAAATGCTATTTCAATACTAGGATAACCCAAAATTCCCAAAGAGGAGCAGAAAAGGAGAGACTTTATTCAGTTGAAATACCGTATTTTGCTGTATATAATGCGCATCCACGTTTTTGGCCCAAACTTTCAGGAAAAAAACCTCTTGTTTTATGTTTTCAATTCAATTTTGTATTTATTTATATTTAGAAACAAAACCAATCATCATATTCCAAGGTATTATTTTGCATACGGATATTGTTATTGCTTTCTGGAGTTACACTTTCAATGCATAAGCATAAATAAAAGAATTAAAGACATTTAAATAGGTACAGAATTAATACTACCTATGTATAATGTACATCCTTATTTTTCCCTCGAAAATTTGGGCAGAAAGTGCATTGTATATGGCAAAATATAGTAGTTTGGACACTGGGGAAACACAGCCTTCAGTGGAAACCAAAAGTGCACATAACAGAGACGGGGTGGGGGGGGGCGTCCCCTTTTAAAGAAAGTTTCCAGTTGGGTCCACTATATGTAAATGAGGTAAGCAAATTCGTATGGTTTGATTGGTCCAAATTGCACAGTCCTGGTTAGTCAGTATTACCCATTCTGATTGGTTGTTATGGAGCAGTTCTGACTGGACCAGGCAGGTCTCTGTCCATTGATCCGCAGATGAAACCAGGGCTTCCCCACAGTGGTTGACCGATAACTTAAACAAGCAGGGCATAGCCCAGAAAGTTAAGAGTTCAGTGTGAAGTTCTCCCCGGTATACAGCAGCATGAGGAGTCCCATGTCAGCAAATGACTACTCGATTCTTACTATTTATAAAATGTGGGCCTGTGGTTGAACATAGGAGGAGCCCTTCCTTCTTGGGGTTCACATCAAATGAATCTTTCTTCTCGGGGTCCTCACTAGTCATGAAAGAAAATAGAAAACCAGCTTATTAATAAAGATGCCTTTTTCTTGAAAGCTTTCTCATGAAACATCTCCAGTTCGTAGCCAGAATGGTTGTGTCTATCACATGCTATTTCCCTGGAGCCATGCCCATAATCCATAGATTCCTGCTTTGTGTACTACCAGCAATCCTAACCCACCAGGTTCATTTTGTTAGAAGCATTCACTATAAGGACTCCCTGGATAGCAAATCCCTTTAGCTCTATGCTAATGAGACAGGTTAGTAAGAAGCTAGAAAAATTCCTTGGCAAGTGGAATGGGGAAACTGAGACAGATAGCTAAGCAAATGGCTGAGCAATTTACAGCCAGCTAATAAATCGGAAGATCTTATCTTCCCGAATGAAAGACACTTAGGAGCAAATGGTTTACATATTCCAGACCATGCCGGGGCAGACCCGCCTTGGCGTGGCCCCTCTCCGTGACATTTTTAAAGGTGAAACTCATCAGAGAATGATCCCCATCCCTCTATAGACTCATTTTGATGCATTAACACATCAAAGGACACGCCTAGAAAGCTGATGAATATTCTGATTGAGGCCTCCCCTAAAATGACCTCCTTTAGAAAATAGATAAAAACCTTCAAGACAAAGGACGAAGTGTGCTCTCTCTTGAGCACACCAGTGCCTTTCCACCCTTCTTTCCTAAGGTATGTATCTTCGTTTTGTTTCTCCTAATCTTGAAGGGTTCTGACAAGACCTGCAACCAGGGGAGCAGCGAGCCATGGCCACTCTTCCCAAGTGAATCCCCTGAACCTCTCTGTCCAAGGGCTCTCCTTTTGCCTCTGTTGTTTCCTGAATCCAGGCAGCCCAGCTGACTCACTTCTGCCTCTCTGACTTTCTTTACGAAGGGCCAAGACAGCCCCACCGGCTCACTCCTGTTGCTGTGATCTATCTTCAGCCCTTCCTTTGTTCACGGTCCTCAGCTTTAATAAACGCACTCTCAAAATCATCTGGACTCCTGTCTTTTAATCTTGTCTGCACAAAGTCAAGCCCCCATACATTCTAGACTGTGCTGGGGCAGAACTACCTTGGTCCCTTCCTGGTGACACTAGGAGGTATTTATTAACACTTTTCCTGGGAGATTAGGCCTAGTCGTCTGCTTTACTTCTGCCCTGCTCTCTTTTCCTCTAGTCAGAGAAGAGACTAAAGACTTACTTCGTAACTCTTTCCTTTCCTTAGACATTCCAAATATAGTCCCAAAGTCCCCTTTGTCTATTAGTTTCCCCCTAGTGTCCTCCTTTGGATAGAAACCCTCCACCTTGATATAATTGTGTACGTCAATAGTTTGCTTTATGCTTGTACCTTTGAACTGTGTTTATGGAATTGCTTCCCTCCTCAGGTCACACAGATATTCTCCTCTATATTCTTCTGTTTCTCGTGGGTCATGCTTTCTAAATCCTCATTCAGAGTTGGAGCAGACCTCCGAGGGCTGCTTTGAGTGTGCAGCGCTGGGCTGCACCCTCTTTCCTGTGTGGGTGTCCTGACTCCAGCCCTCGGCGTTGGAGGCTCATCCAGCTCCAACGACTCTGTGACCCGCTGTGACTTCAGCCTCCTCGTGATGGTTAGACTTCAAGTTCACACTATTTGGCAGCTTGAGTTTTTGTTTTTAGCTGGGCTATGTTTTTCCTTTCCCATTTTTTTTTTTCTGTTTAAAGTAAAAATTTTGCAGCATTTCTATACATGCAGCCTTGGTGATAGGCAATGTTTTCACATAGCCTTGCATTTTATGTTGGTTAAGCAGTTCTAATTCCTTTGCCTATAACATCATAGAAGAGAAACCAGGTACCTCCAAGCATGAGAAACTTTGGGGGGAGATAACAGAAATATGTAGGGAAGAATTTTATTAAGTTTTTGTCTAAAGTGGCATGTGCTGTGAATTTCCCTCCATGAACCCCACCTCCCCTGAATCTTCAGTAAAATATTCTCCTTTCATCAACAGCTTGGACTTGGATGTCAGTAAGGACAGCGGCTGCTCTCAGAGTCCACTCAGGTTACAGTTCAAGGCTCAGATTCCACTTCTCTTAGTAGCTGCGTGACCTCGGACAAATTATATAGTTTCTCATAGTTTCAGTTTCTTTCTCTCTTCAAGCTGGGCCATAATATGTACCTTACCTCCCCCAGCCGTGGAAAACCGGAATAGTAGGGTGGAAAGGTTTCAGGGAGAGCGCGGCTCTGTTTTAACTCTCATTGCAATTTTGGGCAGGTCCGTTGGCCCTCACCCACTTTAGGTTCACCATGTATGAAACAACCTCTTAAGATTCATTCCAAGTTGAAACGTTCATGATGTAGGTTTTCCGATCATACTCAACACAAAAGCTTGACAAGCCTCCTGTGTGGTTCAGTTTTCCTTTGCAAATATTTCTTTATATCAATAAATTTACTAAATGAGAGAAGTAATTTGATTTGTGAGTTAAATATCTCACAAGGTAGCAGAGGGTATTTCTTAAACTCTCTGGTTTATCCTTACACAGATATTGTGAGAGGTGTGTCAATTAGTTTGTTTCATAAAACTATGAATGTGCCCTGGCTGGTGTAGCTCAGTGGATTGAGCGCAGGCCTGCGAACCGAAGGATCGCGGTTCGATTCCCAGTCAGGGCACATGCCTGGGTTGCCAGGCCAGTTCCCGGCAGGGGACATACAAGAGGCAACCGCACATTGATGTTTCTCTCCCTCTCTCCTTCCCTTCCCCTCTGAAGATAAATAAATAAAATCTAAAAGAAAAAAAATTAAAAAAAAAAAAAAACTATGAATGTCAGTGGTAAGTACAACGGAAGGAAAGAGGAGAGCCGGCAGAGGGGGGTCACGAATGCTGGAGAATGGGGGGTGGGGTGCGGGGAGGCAGTGACTGAAAAAGCTTCTTTCACTTTGTTTGGAAGTTTCTGTAAACATTAATTCCGTAAAAAAACAACCTTGAGACCAATTTGAGTCTTCTGGTGTTCATTTGCCTAACCTGATGATCATGGGAAAATTCTAGTCACTAATAGAAACTTTTTTTTTTTTTTCCTTCTGGCTCAAAATGACAAAGAACCAAGTGAGACAGAACTGAGGAAGGCTCTCTCTGGGTGTATTTTTATTCGTTTACAAGTCATCAATCTTCAACGAGATTCTTTTCTTGACAGGTGATCTAGATTGATCCATGGTGATTGAAAAATAACAGGTTGCTCTTTGAACACTGTGAACAGGAGGCTCCAAACTGGTTCCTGTTGGAAAGAGCTGCAGAATGTTCGAGGCGGAGGCACCCGCACACATACAAAGAGGCCCCACTCGGCCACGGAGGAGCGGCCAGACTGCATTGCTGCGGAAGGCCATCCATCACATTTATTACAGTGCCGACAGCAGCAATTTTAAGTGAGCCCGGGCTTCCCGAATAAATTCCAATAATTCAAGTTATGATTCCTAAACTGTGTGTCAGACTAATTCAATGTTACTTTTAGGCAAAAAAAAAAAAAAAAAAAAGTTAAAATTATTAGTCCCATGTAATATGGATGATGAACCTGATTTTATCACCTTAATCATTACTAAAGATTACAACCATGTGGTGATTTTTTTAAAAAAATAAATAATGAGAGAAATTGGGTGAATTTTACTTACTGCATCACAGTTGCATAAATGGTCAAGTTGTTTTGTTTGTTTGTTTCTTTCTTTGTTTTAATATCAGAAGTACACTTTAAACTTTAAAGAGCAATTTTCTGAGTTCTTTTTCAAAATAGAAAAGTTTGTATTGGATTTGTTGATTGTAAAAGTAATTCATGGTCATGAAAAAGAAAAAGAATACAAGATAGGTAAAGTGATATTTTCCCCCAGCTAACACCATTTTGGGATATGTCATTTAAAAAAGGTATATGTTTCTCAGATTTTTAATATAGAGCCTTCCATCCATCCATCCATCCATCCATCTATCTATCTCCATCCTTCCATACATTCTTCCTTCCTTCCATCCGTGCACCCATTCCTCCATCCTTCCATCCATCCATCCATCCATCCTTCCTTCCATCCATCCATCCATCCATCCATCCATCCCATCTTTCCATATTGAAAAGCAGAGAGCTGGGGAAGGGTTTCCTGCTCCCACGCAGGGGCAAACTCACACAGAGCACATAATCAGGGCACTGCCCAGGCTCCACTGTGAGCGAAGGAAGGCAGCCCTGCCGTGGGGGGTGGGCAGAGGTGAGTGCTGGGAGTGTGGGTCTCCCCCACCTCATTTCAATGTGAGACTTTGGGCAAATCACATGACTCAGTTGTAAAATGTATGTTCTTTGCATGTTAGTACCCCTTGAATTAGATTCTGCTTTATAAGTGTGTTTGAGAAAGGAATCGTTATTTTTTGATGAAAAGTGAATTTTATTTAGAAGACCATCCAATGGGTGCACGCTGTGAAGTACTTTAACTAACATGTGACAATGTGTATTTTTTAAAAAAATGTATTGTTAGGCTATGTTTAAAACGATTGATGTTTTTGAGGAATAGAGGTAAAACACAGATCTCTGTCATTCTGAGAAAAAGCTTAAAAAACTGATCGTGTCTTGTCATTGATAAAATGATTCTAGCATGGAGATCAGTAACGCAGACATGGGTTTGGGGGTGGTTGCCTGTGTGTGCTGAATTTCAAAGATGTGGTTTTGAGGACTACAGAGGTTTTTGTATGGAGCTGAATGAACCTTCCACAGTCTGAAAGCCCATCTTTGGGAAACAAATATCTGGTTGCCATGGTGACAACTCAAGGTGGATGAAGGATGGATTAATCAAAATACGGTAAATCCTTTTTACGAGCTTCCTAAGAAATCTGGTGTGACGTGAACCCTCTGGTCTGTCCCCTCTTATTCTTCCCTCTGTCACACAGGAAACCCACCGTGGACGTGCAATGACACACATTTATTGTGCTGCGTTCTGTACACACGCTGGTGAATGACACCCTCTCTTGCCTGAAAGGCATATAAGCAGAAAGCCGCCTTCAACGTTTGTTTGCTTTTTAAAAATAGTATACAAAATCCAAGGGAAAAAATGTATCCAAGTCTCTCTGTGACAAAAAGAGAAGAGAATGGTTAGAAGCAGCCTCCGAAAATTGTGATTATTTATTAACTGAGCTACGTTCTCTGGGGAATAAAAAATATGAAATACTTTGTGCTGAGATAGGAGCTGCATTCTGCTGGAGTCTCAATGTACAATGAATGTGATCGTTTTAACGATTCAGTTTAGTCCCACACCAAGTCATCTCCATCCCACAGTTCGTTAAGTAAATAAATGAATGAATCTAAATAAATTATTAAGTTGAATAAATTAAGTGAATACATAGATTAAATGGCTATTTTCTCCCTTCCCAACAAGCTGACGGGTCAAATTAATCAAAACAGTTAATCCAGTTGCGGGAGACATTTCCAGAAGCCCCCAGTAAATCATTCTCAGGCAGCCAATTCCATTTTAAACCCTGGACTTGAGGACCCATCGCATCACGGAGATTGGATGAGCTGGCACACAGAATCAAGCCCATGGAGGTTGATGTTGGACACCCGGTAAGAGCAGATAAAGGTTCATAGTGCAGGTGGCAGGTACTACAGGCGAGGGGCCTAGAGAAGTCCAGAGGGACCCAGTAGAGGGTACAGGCAGGGAGGTTTTCTATACACGTTGTCACGGACTGAAGGGAAGACAGAGGATGCAAATTCCAAAGGAAATCCGTACAGAGTGCAACAATGGTTCTCAACTGGCATTGATTTCATTACAACCGGGCAGTAGGGGAGCCTAGGGGGTGGAGCTGGTATCTAGAGGGTAGAAGCCAAGGATGCTGCTAAATATCCTGCATGCTCAGGGCAGCCTCCTACAAAAAAGAAAAGTGTGAATAGGGCCGAGGTGGAGAAATTCTGCAGTGGAAGAGGTAGATAGTTAATAGATTCTAGGCAGCACCTCGTGCTGAGCGTAGCTTCGTGGACTTACCTTGAGCAGAAAAATGGGCTGTAACTCCTGAGCTGAGCGATAAGGTGTAAGCTCTGGACCTGGAATTTGAAGACCTAGATCTCAATCCGAGCCTTGCTATGTATTATTACCTATAATAAGTCAGCTTCTTTGAGGCTCTGTTACTTAATTTGTTAAATGGCAACAGTAATATTGACAGATGGGAAAATATGCAGCCTGGAGCCAGTACTCAGAAAATAATGACTAGAAACGAAAAAGCTAGTTTATCTATGATTTTATAGATAATCATAAATCTATAATTATGATTTTTTGGAGGCAAGTCTGGTCAACTTTGACCAATGCGGATCATAAAAGGATTTTAAAAATTGATTTGAAATCTATTATTCATGCTGGACCTTAACATATTGTCGGGGAGGAAGAAGGTCCCTGGCTGGGTCTGAAAATTAAACTGACCCAAGACATTAATGGGAGAAATGCGTACACATCTTATTGAATTGTTACGTGTACATGGGAGCCTGCACCAGAGAATGAAGACCCAGAGAAGTGAGCAGAATAGGAAGCTTTTATACCTTGTAGACAAAGAAACAATAAATCTGTGGAGAATTGACAAGGCGGAGAAGTTTGGGCTCGGAGTAGTGAGCGGGGAAGGAGTCACAAGGCAGATAAGGCTTAGTTTACAAGGTTTATTTACAGAGATTGATCTCTCAGCCCCAAATTCCTAGTCTTTGGTGATAAGAATGTTTTCCTCCCTCTGGGTACAGGGAAACATACCTTTCCTGCGGGAGGTTTGTGACCCGTTTCCAGGAGAAAGGTCGATGAGGTCAAAGTGACCTTTCTCCTTCTGCCCTTTTCGCAGACTTCTTCAGTGTAGGACATTTAGTATTCCAAAGTGCCACATTTTGGGGCGTCGTGTCTTAAATCCCATCAGTATAAAATGTCTTTTTTTTTTTTTGCTGAGAGACTGTTGAGTGTGAGGCTGCAACATTGAGGAAGGCCATATTTCTTTGCACTAAAAGAAAAGATAGGATTCCCAGTCAGGGCACATGCCTGGGTTGCAGGCCAGTTCCCGGCAGGGGACACACGAGAGGCAACCACACATTGATATTTCTCTCCCTCTCCTTCTCTCCTACCCTTCCCCTCTAAAAGATAAATAAATAATAAATTAAAAAAAAAAAAAAAGAAAAGACAGGAAAAGTGTTAGGGAGAGTCAGTGCGGGCGACGGTAGCGGGCAAGCTGGAGAGAAAGTGTGTGGGGCCGGTATCCAGTGGGATGTCAAAAACGAAGCTTCGCTGGGAGCTCTGCGGTGTGACCCTGTCTTCCCCCGAGGGGAAGCTGAATTCGCCACTCGCCAAATTCGCCTTTTGGGATAGTGATTTTGTAAGCTGGTTATTTTTATTTTAAGATTTTATTCATTTATTTTTAGACCGAGAGACAGAAACATCCATGTGTGATTGCCTCTCGCACGTCCCCTCTGGGGACCTGGCCTGCAACCCAGGCGTGTGCCCCGGCTGAGAATCACACGGTGATCCTTTGGTTCACAGGCCAGCGCTCAATCCATGGAGCCACACCAGCCAGGGTATCAGCTGGTCGTTTTGAAGAATGGGACAGATTCAGGAAGAACCTTTGACCTTCCCCTCAGGTACCTGAAGGAACTGAGATAGAGGACGGGCTCCAGGAAGGGCGCTATCATCACAGATAACCGCAGTTTAATGCGAACCGGACGTGATTGGAAGGAACTAGAAAGGCCCCTGCGAGACAGTCCTCTTTGTGTCTCTTCTTTAAAGATGGCCCGGCGTTTATTTACCAAATATTTGGTTTTTGGTCTCCTCGCGACCAAGTTACCTTCCTCCATTTTGGAGTCCCACACCAAAATCCCCTCTTTCTCCTTGGCTCAAGATGGCATATGAGACTGAACTGTTTGACTTGTTCTAGGGTTCCAGATTCTTATGGAACCTCTATATGTACATAGGTAATACATTTGGTTATTTTTTCGCGTTAATGCCTTGTGTCGATCTGATTATTAGAGAGCAGGAAGAACTACCCCTATACCATGTCTGTGTAACTTCTTTATTAAAGTGTTCCTTATTCCTCTGTGATGTATGCATTTGGGTTTGTTTTGTTTTGTTTTGTTTTTGATACAACCAAGTGTGAATCCTGCTTCAGTGTGAATATGTGAGGCTGCTCTAGCCCATGTTAAGAAATTCTTCCCCCCCGCATCCCCCCCGCAACTTGCCCTGACTGGTGTGGTTCAGTGGATTGAGCGCTGGCCTGTGAACTGAAGGGTCCACCAATGCGGTTCCCAGTCAGGGCACATGCCTGGGTTGCAGGCCAGGTCCCCGATGGGGGTGTGTGAGAAAGGGAAGCACACACTGATGTTTCTCTCCCTCCCTTTCTCCCTCCTTTCTCTTCTCTCAAAAAATAAATAAATAAAATCTTAGGGAAAAAAAAGACATTTACCCCAACTTGGATGGAAAAGTTTTTCTTTTTCTTCTTTTTATTTTTTAAACATTTATTTTTATTTATTATTATTATTATTTTTTTATTTGTCTTTAGAGGGGTAGGGGAGAGGGAGAGGGAGAGAAATATCAATGTACGGTTGCCTCTTGTGTGTCCCCTGCTGGGAACTGGCCTGCAACCCAGGCATGTGCCCTGACTGGGAATCGAACCGCGATCCTCTGGTTCGCAGGCCCGAGCTCAATCCACTGAGCTACACTAGCCAGGGCTTATTTTATTTTTTGATGAGAGATGGGAAGGGATAGAGAAAGAAAGGGAGAAAAATGTTGTTCAGTTGCCTGCCATATGCACCCTGACTGGGGATTGAACCAGCAGCCTTTAGTGGATGAGACAACGCTCCAACCCACTGCACCACCTGGCCAGGGCTGAATTGGTTTTATTATCCTTCTGGTTGGCTTATTAATAGGTTCTTAAAATAAATCTTTGACATGTGCCTACTATCTATTTGTATAAGAATTGTGTTTTTAGCCCTGGCTGGTGTAGCTCAGTGAATTGAGCGCAGGCCTGTGAATCAAAGGGTCACCAGTTCGATTCCCAGTCAGGCCACATGCCTGGGTTGCAGGCCAGTTCCCCAGTCAGGGGCTCGAGAGGCAAGTACACATTGACGTTTCTCTCTATATATTTCTCCTTCCCTTCCCCTCGCTCTAAAAATAAATAAATCTTAAAAAAAGATTTTAAAAAATTATGTTTTTAACATTTTGATACTGTGCTTTAGCACCTATATGCAGCCTTTGTGTGATTTAGGAAAGATGTGCCCCTTTCTTGAACACGTTAGTTTTCTTTTCATCAAGTACAATTTTAGTATATTATTTATTTCTTAATAATAAAAAATTACAACAAGCCTGAGGTAATTCTGTATTAATTCTACAAATTAAATTATTGAACACGTAATAAAGGAAGTACAAAATTTTAATCATAATACCTCTCTCAAATACTTACGAAATAAGTAGAAATTAATAATTTATTATAAAATAGTTATACATCTTGCTTTCACAGAGACAAAATCTTTTATGACAGTTTCAACGCCTACTTGCCTCAGTGCTTAATTTTAAAGACACGCAGTTTTTCTTGTGACATTGTATATCTTTAATACATTTTATTTTTGCGAAGCTATAAAATTTTCCATTGGCAATTGCTGCTGCAGGGTTAAATCTATCCAGAGAGCTACAAAAGTTATCGGAAGCGTGTCCTATAAATTACTGTTGCAAATATATTGCCATCCTTCAGCTGGAGTATTGTAAGCGTCTATTTTAGAAATCAACTTAGGATTTTAGTTCCTTCTTCACTAAATTCCCATCAGTAGCATTTTCATTACTTTGTTCACCAGGCAATTTCAACTGTTAGTGTTTCAACAGTTGTAGTAGTTCATGTTCATTGGAATTCTTTAAATTACATTTGCCTTTTATAACACTAAGCCACCATTATATTCTTTCCATATTTTAAAACTTTCCCTTAAAGATGACATTATTATATCTTAGTATAGAAAAAAGAAAATTTAATTTGAAATTTAGTTTTGGATCATAGAGTAGATTCCGAGTTTAATGGAAACTTCTTCCCCTTTATGGGTATTGCCAGTGTTGGGAGAATCATCAATATCAAGAGATCCTGTGATTTGTTTAATATCAGCATAATTTTCATAAACATTATCCCTTCATTTGTCTTCAGGAAAACCATGAATTCCTTTGATGCTTTTAAGTGCGTTGTGTATATTAAATTTTCGTTCCTGCATCATTTTGCATTTAACATCAATTGTTACTGAAGCTATTATCGCCAAACTGGTACTGAATGCATAAATATAAAAATGATGGTTTTTTTTAAAAACCATCATTTTGACTTGTATTGCAGAAAAATATAATGATTAACATTGCAAACTATTTCTAACAGAGCATTACATTCTTTTTAAAAAAAAAAAAATGAGTCTCCCTTGTCACTATAGCTCCTGTTTGTCTTTCTCATCAGTTTTTCTAAAATGGCTTTGAATTTCTCTGTTTTCAAATTCTTTTCAATAAACTACATCATCGCTGCCAAAATATTCGTTGCATGCTTTCTATAGAGTTTTCCCAAAAGCAAGGACTATAGAATGCTTTGTAATTATTTTCAGGGGTTTGCTGTTGGGGTCTCGCATGCGTTCCATCTGTGTCTGGCATTGCCACGTTCCAAACCACTCAGGTTATTTCGTCTGGATTTAGTTCTCATGGGCATGCTACTGAGGTGATAGTATCTGTGTCAACATTGCTTAAATGTTTTCCTCAGAACGGTCTAGCCCAGGAAGATAAGATTGCAAACCAACTAATAACTGACTTCATCGTATGCTTCAAGAAATTCCTGTGAACCAGTCCACCAAGGCAAACAGTTGCCTCACAATGGTAAACAGCTGGTTGTATCGAGAGAACTGCGTGCTTCCCACGAGGAACCACTTGCTTATCTGGACTTGTTTCAAGACTTGCTGCGTCCACTAACCCTCAACTATTATGTCACACACTTTGCCCAATTCCCACCAGTTCCCTGCCTCGAAGGACTTGCCTTAAATTACCTGAGTCAGACCCCAAAGGTGTCCACCCCACTCCCTAGACACTGAGACTCCAGCAAGCTGGCACTTTCCTTTGCGGCTGTGCATCAAATACACTTGACATTCCTTGACCAACGGGTTATTCGGGTAATTTTTGTGGGAGTGTCAACAGTCAACAGTATTAAAATATGTACAATCTCCACCAAAGATATCATCAAGTAGTACTTTAAATACAAGAAATGAACAGATAAATTTGGCTTTTGTTTCTCAAATATATATATATGTACACACACACACATATACTGTATATCTTTTCTAGTCTTGTCATTTACAGAACAAACTCTCACAAAATGTTCACCGACAGACATGTTTGTCTTTTTGAAATCCAAAAACCTGGTAATAATTACATAATCTGTTCTATGTAATGTGTATCAGGAGTTGTATCTGAAATGGGTAATATGTAGCACTTCTTACCTTATTCAAATATTATAGTATACAATTTGCTCTTGATGTTTGCATTCTAAGAAAATGCTCTGCATTTAATGTTACTCTTTGTCGTGGTTTCTGCCAGATGAAGAAAATTCCCATTATTATGTTCATAAAGTTCTTGGATCATCTGAATGCCAGCATTTTGCATCAAAATGAATCATTCATATTGTATTTAACAATTGCACATGGTATTTTATCTTATTTTATATAGTTTCTGTTTCGTAGCATTAATAATTGTAGCTACCACTTGTGTGTTGATTTATTGATGATGGCCATTCTGACAGGTATGAGGCGATATCTCGTTGTAGTTTTCATTTGCATTTCTTTGATGATTAGTGACATTGAGCATCTTTTCATATGCCTATCGGCCATCTGTCTGTCCTCTTTGAAGAAGTGTCTATTCAGGCCCTTTGCCCATTTTTAATTAGATTGTTTTTTTGGTGCTGAGTTTTGTAAGTTCTCTATAAATTTTGGATATTAACCCCTTCGTATGGGCAAATACGTTCTTCCATTCCATGGGTTATCTTTTTATGTTTTTCTTTTATCTTTTTAAGTATTTTTATTGATTATGCTATTATAGTTGTCCCATTTTTCCCCCTTTATCCCCCTCTGCCCTCCTCCCATCATTTCTTCCCCCCTAATTCATGTCCATGGGTTGTACATATATGTTCTTTGGCTTCTACATTTCTATACTATTCTTAACCTCCCCCTGTCTATTTTGTACCTACCAATTATGCTTCCCATTCCCTGTACCTTCCCCCCATTCTTCCCCCTCCCCTTCCCCACTGATAACCCTCCACGTGATCTCCATTTCTGTGATCCTGTTCCTGTTCTACTTGTTTGCTTAGTTTGTTTTTGTTTTTTAGGTTCAGTTATTGGTAGTTGTGGGTTTGTTGTCAACTTAGTGTTCACAGTTTTCATCTTCTTTTTCTTAGATAAGTCCCTTTAATGTAATTTTGATGTGCCCTCGTGTGTGCTTCCTTGGATCCAACTTCTTTGGGATTCTCTGAGCTTCCTAGACTTGCATGGCTATTTCCTCCACCAGACTGGGAAAGGAATAAAATATTCCTTTATTATTTTTTAAAATAAGTTTTCAATTTCTTGCTCTTCTCCTTCTGGCACCCCTATGATATGGATGTTGGAACATTTAAAGTTGTCCCAGAGGTTCCTAAACCTTTCCTCATTTTTTTGAATTCTTGTTTCTTCATTCTGTACTGGTTGAATGTTTATTTCTTCCTTCTGTTTCAAATGATGGATTTGAGTCCCAGTTTCCTTCCCTTCATTGTTGGTTCCCTGTACATTTTGCTTTGTTTCACTTTATATAGCCTTCACTTCTTCCTTTATTTTGTAGCCATACTCAATTATTTCTGTGAGCATCCTGATTACCAGTGTTATGAACTATGTATCTGATAGGTTGGCTATCTCTTCATCACTTAGCTCTTTTTCTGGAGTTTTGATCTGTTCTTTCATTTGGGACATATTTCTTTGTCTGAGTGTACCTGTTATGTTGTAAGGGGCAGAGCCCTAGCTATTCACCAGGACAGAGCAACCCACTTAGTTGCGTTGGGGTGCTATATGTGGGGGAGGGGTCAGAGAGGAAACAATGCCACTTGCTCGGCTCTTGCCCCACTTTCAGTCATTTCCCCTGCAACCCGCCAGCGAATTGGGCCCTTCTGGTGCTGATTTCCAGGTGGGTGGGCTCATGTACATTCCAGGACCCCATGGGGGTCCTCTTCTGTGAGACTGGGAGTATCTCCCACCACTGCAACCCCCACAGGTTTTTACACCCAGAGGTTTTGAGGCTTTAGTTCCCCATGCTGGAGCCCTAGGCTGCACCATCTGTCTTGCTCTTCAGTTGTTCCTCCTGGTTTATCTCACGTGAACGTAGGGCTGCCTGGTCTGTCAGCCGCTGCCTTGCCACACGTCCTCTTTGCCCTGGCTGCCTGTCCCCGCCCTCCTACTGGTCTGGATGAATATTTTTAATTCTTTTGTCAGACTTCCATACAGTTCAGTTTTCTGGGAGTTCTGGTTGTTTTTTATTTTCAATTGGTTGTTGTCCTTCTTTTGGTTTTGCGAAGAAGCAAAGAATATCTACCCACACCTCCATCTTGGCTGGAAGTTCTTGTCTTTTTGTCAATGGCCTCCTTTGCTGTGCCTGTGAGGATGTGGAGAAAGGGAAACACTTTTGCACTTTTGGGGGGAATGCAATATGGAGATACCTCAAAAAATTAAAAATGGATCTGCCTTTTGACCCACTTCTGGGAATATAGCTGAAGATCCCAAAACACTAATTTGAAAGAACATAAGCACCCCATGTTAATTGCAGCATTATTTACAATCACAAAGAGATGGAAGTCCCCCAAGTGTCCATCAGTAGATGGGTGGATAAAACAGCTATGGGACATTTACTCGATGGCATACTACTTGGTTGTCAAAAAAGAAAATTTTACCCTTTGTGACAGCATGGATGGACCTGGAGAACATGCCAAGTGAAATAAGTCAGTGAGAGAAGAACAAATACCATATGATCTCACTCATACGTGGACTCTAATGAAGAAACTGAACTAACAAGCAAAACACCCGCAGCACATTTCCGATTCCCCACTGTTTCCCCAGGTGTGTTACCTTTAGCCTTCTCTCTCCTGCGCTCCACGGGCCTGGTCTTCTGCCTCCGTAACTTGTTTTCTGAGCCCATTCCTTTCTTCTTCTACTTCTGTGACTTACTAACTAAACTTTTGCTTATTGTTTGAGTCTTAGCTCTGAGTTCTTTCTTAGCCAGAACTTAAGTACTGAGGTTGCTGCCCTGAGGTCTGGTCTGACTCCACTGACCTAACACTGGTGCTGTTTTTGCCACTGTCAACAACGTTATTTAAAAATACAAATAAATCAAAAATAGTGTTCATTATACACTCTACATCTTAACGGTAGTTATTTTTATTCTGATATGATTTTCATAATGAAGAAACACTATCTACGAAATACACCATGAATAATCATTTAGCGATGTCTTCGTGTCTATGAAATCCTGCTTTGTGAATTTTAATGGTAAATGAGTAGTAATTAGTGCATAGTGATTCATGTCGTAATGGAAGAACTTAGAGATCTAAACTGGAAACTCGGTGCTTTTCTAGCACAATGAATCGCTGATGGTACGAACTGCAATATGAAATGTCAATTTTAGCCAGTGCCCTAGTACCAACAAGGAATTTTGTTTTAAAGTTTATGATACTTCCTAATCAATATATTGGTTGGCAAAGTCTATTAAAATGCACTCTGTAACAATCAGTTAAAATAATTTCAGCCTTAAAATTGGTCTGCATTATGAACAGTAATTGATCAAAAGTCAAAGAAACATTCTTTTATAATCAATTTTACTTATTATACCTGAATACTATATTTCTGCCATGGCAAATTTAAGTCATTATTTCCATGGCATGTGCTTTTCAGTTATTAGGTTTGACACAATTTTTCAGTCATCTGGTCTACGTAGTTTTTCCTGGGACAAATGGACTTTCAATGAATATTCCAGTGGCCCTGGGACGCTAGGTTATCCAGAGAGCTCTTTGGTGACGCAAGCCAAAGGGTTTGCTGATGAACGAGGCCGGGACATTGAGGTGTAGTCTCTGAGGATGCAGGGTTGTACAGAAAAGCTACTGGGAAGCACTGGGGACTGAGGTGAAGGGTCAATGCAATGGGAAGTCTGGAACCTGGCGTCAGAGCAGCGAGGAGAGGTTGCAGGTGGGGACCTGCCCAGCAACTGCCAGAAGTCTTCAGAGTCCCCCGCACCACACCCCCTCGCCACACGCTGGATTCCAGGTCCCTTGTGCTTGCAGTCTTTTACTGGTGACACCCTTCCTTCCGTTGTGTCCAGTGTTCTTGGGCAGCCGAGTGGATGGGGGAACTTGGTCTGGGGAACCAGAACATTCAGGTGGTTACACTATTACTAGCAAAAATAGTGTGACATACCCAGACTCTGACATTTCACAATGGCCCTGAGGGGGGCCATAAGGAGAGCATAGCCTAACACCCTATGGCAACAGAAGGGGAGGTGGCTGGGTGGTAGTCTCAGAGCCCTGAACTAGAAACGGCCCAGATAGCCATCCTGAGTAGAACCGCCACAGAAATCGAGGTATATTTATGCACATCGCAATACCCTACGTTAATGACAAGAAATAAAATTCAAATAGAGGCAAATTTAGTTTAAGATAGCACCACAAGATTATTCAACAAACAGCATTGAGAAAACTGTTTTTAAAAATTACAATCCATATTCCTAATAAAATTCCATGCTATGCACTTTAAAAATATAAGATACTGCTAATAAATTTTGTATATATGTAAACTTTCTGGGTAGATTGCAAACTTTTTGGGGACAGGCAATGAATATTATACTTATTTGATTTCCTCCATCAGAATGCATTTGGGTAAGTGAATAATTAAATAAGAATGAACAATGGAAGAATGAATTAGTGAATGTAAAAATCGGGGCTCTGTTTTCTCCTCATCACTGTTGTTTTTATTGTCCTGGTCTAGCCCGGATCTTTCAGTTTGGACAGCATCCTGCAGGTACCCCAAGAGCCAGAGACGAGATGCTGCTGTCCAAAGCTGAGCTGTTGGCTGGCATCCAGAGAGGAACTAGGGCTCCTGGGAAGTTCTGTGAAATCTGATGGCCCATGCAGCGTTAAAATATAAATGTCATGGTGTTGAAATGCAAATTAAGTGACCAAAGAAGGGAGAAAGCAAAGACACTGAGGAGGAGCGTTAAGTCAAAGACTTTCTGGTTCTCTTTCTGGGCATCTCACTGAGGTGGCAACAGGCAGATGACTTAATCTCCTCGAGGGTTTGTTTCCTCATCCACCAAAAGTGGTCAATGGTACCATAACAACAAAGTTCCACTGACAAATGGAAAAGTATAAACCGAGGTCACCCAGGGCCCCAAGGTTAATCTACCATACACCTGCATAAACAGGTAGCCTGAATTCTGAAAGGACCACTTTTGGGTGCTATGAAACCTCTGGTACCCCAGTGGCCTACTGGGTACCGTGTTTAGAGGAGGTTCCTAAAGCAGGTGTGGCCTGCTTCACAGATGAATGGATTGGAGCCTGACCAGGTTGACTGGGCTACAGATGCCATGTACCCTCAGGATGGACACATCATGGCCCACGAAGGATGAGCCCGAGACACCCAGTGAGCAGAGCTAGTGGCTGTGTGGTTAGCCGGGTAAGCGGCCCTCAAATCCCCTCCATGCTACATCTTCATGGACTCCCAGGCAACGGCCTGTGACCTGGCCATATGGTTATGGAAATGACAAAAGGCCACTGGACTATCAAAGGCACACCAGTACAGGGACAAGATCTATGGTAAATACTGGCCTGGTAGGAAGACAAAATATTTGTCACCCAGAGAGGTGAACATAATAAGGGTCCCTATCCAGCTGAGAACAACTGGAACAAGCAAACCTGTGTCCCCACTAAGGCCGTTGGCTGTACCAGTGGCTCAGACATGGGGCCGCAGCCCGTATGCAGGACTGAGCCCACGCCTGGAGTCTCCGTCGCAATGAAGCTGAGGCCAAGGACACGGTGGTCACCTGTGACTCCTGCCAAAAGACACGTGAAATTTCTCATGAGGCATCCTGGTGCCGATGAACACAATTTTTGAGGGAAATATGTGTCCAGACACAAACTTGGGTCACTGCATGGGTCTCCACTTTTGTTGTTATTTGTTTGTTTTTTTTTTTACTCTAATGGTTAAATGTGAAAAGTTGAGTATCATTTTGGTATAAATTTGGGCTTTTAACACTTAACTAGAAGAAAGGTTACGTTTTCTTTCTTCAAAACCATGAAGAGGCAAGAGAAGGATTAAGATTCAAGATAGTAGATTGGGAGACAGGGAGAAGGGATGGGGAGTAGTGGACAAGGAGGTTAGAGACCTGGGTGCCCAGCCTGATTCTGCAGTTTACGCAGCATGACCTTGGACATGACACTTCGCCTCCGTGAACCTCAGCTTCCTCAACACCAACTTCCCTTCCAGCTTAAACATCCCATGATGGAGAGCAAGGTACCGTAATTTGTGACAATTTTTGCCTCCTTAAACCTTATCCTAAATGTGTTTTAACTGTTTTTCTCATTATTATTTTAAAATGTATATCGTGGGTGCTGCTGGTATGTTCCATGAGTGAGGTCCTAGTTCCTCCGCTGTTGGGGAGACTGGCGCCTGGCCACATGGAAGCCCGAGGAAGGAGGAGAGCAGCGAGGCTATTAATTTGAAGGTGACGGGACGCTGGGTGAGGTCACTGAGGGGACGTGACAGCGAGTTGACCTGAGAGCTGGATCCGACCATCAGAGGCTCCTTGCCCACCCCCGGGGTCTGTGAACAGGTGTCGTGCCTCTTCCCCCGCTCCACTTTCTTGCCAGTAGATGCCCACTGGTGTGCTTTGATCAAATGGAGACATGGGCGGGGAGGACCTGACACTGACAGAAAAATAGGCCCCAAATCCCACTTTTCCCGTTAGTGGTATCTCGTTTAGCTTTTTATTGGGCTGGCCAAAAGGTCCGTTATGTTTTTTTCTGTAAAATAAGACACATATTTCATTTCCACCAATAACTTTATCGATTTGAGTATTTTGAGTGTGTTGACTGTCTCCTACTATGGGCTTCCAGTGGGTAGAGGCCAGGGGTGCCGCTCAACATCTTCCAAAGGATAAGACAGCAAAGAATTATTTGCCCCGAATGTCAACAGTACCAAGAAACTTCCCAAACCGCTTTTGACACATTTGATCCATCACAGCACCTTTTCAATACATGGCACACGTCTTTTTGTGTGTTTCAGATATGCTTTTTTTTTTTACCTTTCTTGAAATAATAAAGCATCATATGTTGAAAATGTTGCATATCTTCTTCCATCTTCAATGTTAAAATGACTGCACAAAAATTCCCCGATCTTGATGTTTTTTTCAATGCATGCTGATATGAGAGCTGTCACAATACAATCTAACAAAATTGTTTTGAATGAAGGTAAAGATGACTAACTAAACTAACTTTTTGGCCAACCCAATACTTTGTATTCCAATGAATTATGTTAACTTCAAAAACCAAAAGAGCAGGTTATTTTACCAGCAAATGGGTTTATTCAGAAACAGCAGAGGAATTGCCATTCAGAACAAGCAAACTATGGTGACCGATTTGCCAGGTTGGAAGGACAGAGGACAGGAGCTTGCTTTTAGAGGGAGAAGAAGAGAGGGCTGGGAAGGGCTCTCTGGAAGGGATCAGGATGGTAACGGCTTCTTATTGGCTGAGTGTGGCGGTTTCTTATTGGCTGAGCTGTAAGCAGCAGCTCAAACCTGAAGGCAAGCAGCTTATGATGTTCCAGTGATGCCTGAGTGTTTTGCTGGGCGAGGAAAAATTCATCTGTCCTCCTGCTGTGGTGTGTGCTCCTGTTTGGGTTCTGGGTGGCAGTGTGTGAGAAAACCCCTTTGACGTCTTCCCAACTTCATTTTAAATAAAGGTTTCCTTTATTTATTTTTATCAGTTATTTTGTAATCACTGTTTAACACAACAATGCCAGGAGCAGTCCTTGGGATGCTTGTTTCATTGGAGAATTTAAATTTTTTTTTCATTGATTACTATAAAACCAAGGACAATGTTATTACTTCTTTTGGTATGTAGCTGTTCTATGTAGAGCAATTTGCCTTTTGAAGGGGGGTAAGTTACTTTAAAAAAAGGGACCCTACATAGGGTTTTGTTAGGTCAATTGTGTTATTTAATTACAATTTTTGTCTAAAAATTTCTTTTAAAAAATGCTGTTTAAAAAAGATTTTATGTATTTATTTTCAGAGAGGGGGACAGGAAGGAGAAAGAGAGGGAGAGAAATATCAGTGTGTGGTTGCCTCTTGCGCACCCCCTACTGGGGACCTGGCCCACAACCCAGGCATGTGCCTTGACTGGGAATCGAACCAACGACTCGTTGGTTCTCAGCCTGCGCTCAATCCACTGAACCACACCAGCCGGGGCTGAAAAATTCTTATAAAGAAACATAAAAATGTGAATGATGGTGCTAAACCTAAATTTTTCTTAATGTTAATTTTTGTTAGATAGTTCAAGAAAGATCTCAGTTTTTGTATTTTTTCATATTTAAATAGGAAGGACACTCAGTTTATCATATTTCGTTAATAATCCCTAAGAGATACCTGACTGTCTCTCAGTCACATCCAAAGACTTTTATGTCCTTCCAAGCAACACATCTAAGGAGAAATAATTAACTTTCAAGTGTTAATTACAAATCCTAACTACATCTGCATGAGCACTGGGTCAAGTTCAGGGCACCTGATTTGCTGATTTTTAGAATCCGAATCCATGAAAGTTTTGGCATCAAGAGTCGTGGTATCACCGCACACAGCACATGGTTCTGTCCAGAAGTGCAATCCGTTTGCGTGGAAACTCTTACATGTAATTTTTGAAGTTAAAATTTACGTGTTTATTGAGTAGTTATGATAGGGTGAGAGAAATGGCATTTTATCATTAGTATTCAGCTTAAATTCCCTGCTAAAATTTTTGTTCACACCAGGTAAAACAATTAAATTATTCTGAAGCAAGATAAATATGGGGGATTTTCTTTTGATGTGATAAGGCTCCATTTGTTACCCTCTCTTTCTATGTTGAGAATGAAAAGGTGGGCACCATCATCCAAGTGGAGACGGAGTAACAAAAACAGTCTGCCCACAAAGGAGGGGGAGGGTTCATGTCAGCCCTTTGAGGATCACCAGAGCTTTTGTGAGTATGCTGATCAGACCTTCTTGAACCCTGTGATGTCTCTGAGAAATAAATATTCTGTCACTCTGAAAACATTCTTGAGGTGGGTCAAGCATGACCTAATCATAACACAATGGATTCTTTTTGTGAACTTCAGGAGAAAACACCCATGCTAAAATGAAAGCCTTGCACTACGTACTGCCATTTAAATTTGAAAGCCTGAGAAATTCACTTCGGAGCATGTAACCCAAATAACATGAAGTGCATGCTGGTGACTGCCAAGGTTTCCTTCCCGTTCATCTTTAGGGAGGCTCCAAGAGCCTTGGGGATTTTTTTCTCTGTGTATTTGTTTATCAATAATTAAGATAGATTTTGTGGACACTATATTTTGCATTTTCTCCTTCTCTTTTTCCTTTTCCATTCCCTTTTTCCTCCTCCTCCTCTTTTTCTCCTCTTCCTTCTCCTCGGGAGTTTTGATTTCAATGATGTGGCTTTATTCAGTGCGATCTGAGATTGTCCCTGGTGTGGGAGTTGGATTTGGGTCACCAGGGGAGCTTTCTAGCCACGAAATGACAGAACCTTACTACACTGGAATTTAGAAGATTTGAGTTGGTCCCGGTTTTTAAGTATCTGTATCCATTTGGAAATGGAATTCAGGTTTGCTGATTTCGCACTGTGTGCTCTCTCAGTCCCACCTTTATTTCTTCTGTTTTTATGCTGTTGATCTTTGTATTGTTTGTATGTTAAATCCAATAGACAACTACCAAGTATTGTGGGTTCTCCACCTAGAGTAGCTAGGTTAGCGCAGGAGAAGGTACAATTTTCTTGGGACGGGATCTATTCAGAAGAGGTGTTTTCCAAAGCAGTTGCATCGTTGAGAAAAGCCTAGTTTGGCTTCAGAGAAGCTGCGCTAGCGAGAAGTTTGTTACCAGATCGCTTCCGCACTGGGGGCGGGCGGCGCCTGGGCGCATTCTGGGAACTTTCCCGTGTCAGGTGACCTCCAGGTTCTGGACGGTCCCAGGAAAAAGTTTAAGGAGTGGGAGTGAGAACGAAGCAAGTTTTCTTCAGGCAGAGAAGAATAAAGAGGCCCAGGCACTGGGTCCGCTGCGAAAGAAGCAAAAAGTGGGCGTCGGCCAACTAGAGAGTGAGTAGCCCACGTGGTCAACTAGTTCTTCGGATTCCATGCGTCTCCCAGCTCTGTGGTGCCCAGTTCTGACTCTGCTGTCTGGTTGGCAGGGGCGTCTTGTTTTTTGTATGGAATGTTCCAGAAGTGCTATGGTGTTTGTCCCCCTTGGCTCCGCTTCCACTTGTCATGTCTACTTTCATTATGTGATGGTATAGTGTGCTTTGGGCACGTTCTCTGGTCGGTTTTGCCCCTATGTTGGATTAGTGTGGATCTAACTGAGGGGTGTCAACTCATTTTCACCCGGGGCCACATCAGCCTCACGGTGACCTTCGAAGGGCCGAATGTAATTTTAGGCCTGTATAAATCTAACTACTGCTTAACCGTTAAGGGGTTGAGATTACATTTGGCCCTTCGAAGGTCACCGTGAGGCTGATGTGGCCCCTGGTGAAAATGAGTCTGACACCCCTGATCTAACTGGTTTTTGTTATCTGAGTCCCAGACCATGGTGATTTAAACCATCTCCTCTTCGGCTCCTCAGGTGGGGAGGGCCTTGTGATTTGTTAGTGGCTGTTAATTGCTTAGATGTCTGTTCTATCACATGTCTCAGTTTCCTCATTTGACCCCAAAGGAATTGTTCATAGTTTCTTATTTACCTGCCTCATATTCTAAAGGGAAAGAGAAGGAAAAACACATTAGAATGAATAGTATGATTAGCTGGGAAGGCGCTGTGGCTTGAGTTGCATCCCTCTAAAAGGTACCTTCAAGTCTTAACTCTGGTACCTGCAAAATGTGATGTTATGTGAAAATAAGGGTCTTTGCAGATGTAATCAAGATAAAATGAGGCCCCACTGGATCAGGGTGGGCCCCATCCAATGACCAGTGTCCACATAAAGAGAGTGAAATTTAGACCCAGAG
Organism: Glossophaga mutica; assembly: GCA_039655065.1. Taxonomy (NCBI): domain Eukaryota; kingdom Metazoa; phylum Chordata; class Mammalia; order Chiroptera; family Phyllostomidae; genus Glossophaga; species Glossophaga mutica. The sequence goes on from CM077313.1 coordinate 11,657,288, forward strand.
AACCCCACAGAGAGAATACCATGTAATGATGAAAGTGGAGGTTGGACCAATGAATGCATCCACAAGCCAAAAAGGCCAAGGGTTGCCAGCAACTGTTAGAAACTGGGAAGATGAAGGAAAACTTCCCCTCCAGATCCTTGCTGACACCTCGATTTAGGTCTTCTAGCCTCCTTGTTGTCTGAGACAATATATTGCTTTTGTTTTAAACCACCCAGTTTGAAGTATATGTTACAGCCGCTCTAGTAAAGTAATACAGAGGTTTAAAAGTAGGGTGAAGAATTCCATGGAAGAATTGAATGAAGTGGTTCAGAACTGTGGAAGAATGAGGCTTTGTGCTTTGTTTATACTGGGATTTCTCAGATAACTTTCTTTCTTTTTTGTCTAGTTTTGTTGATATATAATTGATACATAGCATTGTAAGATTGAAGTGTGCAGTGTGATGGTTGGATATGTGTGTATCTGGCAAAATGATTTCTCCAATAAGGTTAGCTAATATCCATCACTTCACAGCCATCATTGTGTGTGTGTGTATTGAAAACTTAAAATTTACTCTCTTAGCAACTTTCAAGTAGACATTACAATATTGTTATCAAGTAGACATTACAGTATTGTTAACTACGGTCACCATGCTGTGCATTAGGTGCCTAGACTTCATTCATCTATAACTGGAAGTTTGTGCCCTTTGACCACCTTTACCCAATTCCCCAACCCTCTCTCACCTACCCCAGGGCCATTTCTTTATGAACTTGCATTTTGCAACAATACAGGAAGACAACACTTACATCAGGGATCTGAGATTTTCTGATAGCGTGAAATCTTTCTTCTCAACAACTGTCAGTACACATAGAAAGAGAATTTTTTACCTACAAAAACAGTATGAAAACATTAATTTTTAATTTTATCACTAAAATCGTTTAAAAATATTTAATAAAAAATCACCATCTTCTGCCTTATTTCTGTTCTACACATAATCTCCAGTCCTCAGAGGAAGCCAATTTCAATTCATTCTGCTTCTGTTTAATGATGTTTCCACACTGTAAAATAACATGCAGTAATGTTATTTCTTGGCTTAGGAGTTCGAGGTATCATTTGTTGACTTCCAGCCGCGGAAAAAGAGGCATTATTCCCAAGAACCCGTCTACCGTTTTACTCCACGTATCTTCTTTCTCTATCCCCAATAATATTATTTAGTTTCCAAATTCTTTGTGAGAAGTATAGATTGCTCCGTACATTCACACACACACACAAATCAATAAGAATAAAATGACTCAGGAATGGAAAACAAAGGGCATGAAAAGACATTTCACGGAAAAGAAATATAAATGTGAAAATATTTATGAAAAGGCGTTAAATCTGATTTATAGTTAGATAAATGCTGATGAAAACGGAAAATGCCAGTTTTACTTCTCAGGTAAGCAACATTCTACAAGTTTTACAGCGCATTCTGTTAGCCAAGCTGTGGGGAAGTAGTCACTTCAATACATTGTCATTGTGGTTGCAAAGTGTTAGAATCACCCAGTTGGGTAGTACCTACTAAAATTATAAATGCACGTGTTCTCTGGCCTGAAACTCCTACTTGAGAGAATTGATCCTAGAGATACAGACATATGCAATGTGAGGAATATTTTTAAAATTATGAATCACATTAAGGAAAATTAAAAGGACATGCAAAAACTGATAAAAATAGTTATGCCCATGGGTGAGGGGGGTCAGGGTGGATGGAGACAGGAGAGGGAACGAGGCACTGTCCTTGTTGCCTCTTCAGGTTCATGAGTCATGCTGCTTGGCTACAGGCATAGGCTGCGTAGTGATGTTTCGGTCAATGAGGAACACGTATATGATGGTAGTGTACCATGTAGCCTAGGCATGCAGCGGGCTGTGCCATCAAGGTTTGTGTAATCAAGCACACTCTACGATGCTCACACAATGATGAGTCAGCGTAACGATGCATTTCTCAGAACGTCTGCCTGTCGTTCAGTGGCACAACTGTATTGTCTTCGGTGACATCCCTGGGTGAGCAGAGGCAAACATGTACCCGAAGGGGTTCAGAAAAGGCCCCTCCAGGACATGACACTTTGGCATGAGGATTATTTCGAGCTAAAGGCATTCAGGAGCCTACTTTTACTTCTCCCTGAAATAATTGAAGTTGAGGGTCTTGCGCATAATAAGTGTAATGACCAGAAATGAATTTACATGACCTATCTGTCTGGCAGGGCACACTTCTAATTACGAACATCTACTCTTCTTATCATCCTGTGGCTCACCCTCCTGCCCCCTGAGGTCCCAAGACCCTATCCTTTCCTTGGATAAAGATGGTATATGTACCTTATTTTACGTCTCTGTCTTTGAACCTCTCCTGTATGTGAGGTTCCCATACATAGGAAATTAAATTTGTTTGTCTGCTGTTAATCTGTCTCAGGTTGATTTGATGACCAGTGAAAAGAACCTTTGCAGGGAAAAAAAATTATTCCTCCCCAACATATTCAATTCACACATTCTATTGTAAACACGTTTGCACTATATAGTGTCAAAGAAAAACTTATTCATAATACTTGTGTTAAAAAGTAAACTAAAGCTAATCATTTTATTTTATTTTTTTACCCTCACCTGTGGACATGCTTACTAATTTTAAAGAGAGAGGAAAGGAGGGAGCGAGAGAGAGGGAGAGAAACATTGATGCAAGAGAGAAACATCATTTGGTTGCCTCTCATATGCACCCTGACCTGGGACCAAACCTGTAACCTAGGCATGTGCCCTGACTGGGAATCAAACCCACGACCTTTTGGTTTACAAGATAACACTCCAACCAACTGTGCCATGCTGGCCAGGGCAGGCTAATTAAATTTTTAAGAGTTGATTTGAACAAAAATCTGTTAGAATAAGGCAGCACCAAAACAGAAGTTGTTGGGGGTTCTGCTGTCAGGACCTAGGGGAAAGACTTTTATAGGGAAGGTGCCAAGAATGAAAATTATCTGATTGGCTAAGGGTTAAGGGTTTGCTTATTTGGAAAAACCTAGTTGGCTGTGATAGTCTCTAGGATTTGATCTCTTAACCTTGAGGCATTTTAGGTTTAGGTTTTAGTTTTCTTACATAGGCTACTAAGGAATTAAAGCCACCTCAATCTAATGGTCTCACATTGTTTAATGAATTTGACACCTGTTACAGACACTAAGACAGATTATATTCTGGACTATCCCAATAGTTATGGGGATTACGGTAATGGGGTTTTGCAGTAGGGGAGAGAGATTGGGCTGAGCTCTAAACACAAGGGGAAAAAAACAGGCATTTTTAGCTGAGAAGCAGGATGGGTGGGGTGGAGGGGGGGTCAGTGGATGGAAAATTATAAGAGGCGGCAGGGTAATTCTTCTCTAAACTGCCCTAACAGCATTCTTGCTAACATTGGGCAATGCGAAGATGCTCATGGAAGTCCAAGGTCAACAGATGTCATTGAGCAGAAGGCTCAGAGGAACCTCACTAAAGTTTGGTCAAGGAAAGAATCTGTTCTGAAACTGAACCCAGGTCCATCTGCCTGGCAATGAAAGACAAACTCGGGAGACAGTTAACTGGTGAGAAGCAAAGTGATAATTATTTGAGTGCCGGCATCTTGGGAAGATGGGACTCCTGTCCTGAAAAACCTGTCTGTCCATCGCTGGTCGAACCAGCGTTCCTATAGGGAGTTGGTGGGAATTCAGGAGGGGGACATTTCCCAGGGGGACTGCAGACACGCAGTTTCTGTGGAGAGAAGGAAGCCAGACTACGGGGAGTGGGCTGAAGCGGGGTTGCGCAGCTCCTGCTCGGGTTTCCGTCGTTCCAATGTTGTCTTTCAAGTTGCCTCGATCAGACATCTGTGGTTTCACTGCTGGCCTCAGCATTCCTCCTTTCCCCGGACACCTGTGCTTCAGCCCCAGTGTGAGCATTTCTCACAGCTGCAGCCAGGACTCCGCCAGCGGTGAGAGCACAGGGTTGGTGACACACTTTGATTTGTTACCGAATACATAACTGTGATTACTAGCGGGAGGTACTAAATCATGGTTACAACTTAACATTTTAGTGTAGGCAGAGGGTTTTATTTTAAATCCTCACTAGAGGATATGTTTATTGATTTGAGAGAGAGAGAGAGGAAGGGGTGGGTCGTAGAGGAAGAGAGAGAGAGGGAGACACACACTGATGTGAGAGAGAAACATTGATCGGTTGCCTCCTATACACGTGCCCTGACCTGGGATCCCACCCTCAACCTAAGTATGTGTCCTGACTGGGAATCAAACCCACAACCTTTTGGTGTATGGGACGATGCTCCAACCATCTGAGCCACCCGGCCAGGGCACAGACAGAGGTTTTCATGAGGAGGAAGGGGAGGGAGAGCAGAACAAAGAGATGGGGAGGGAAGGGGCAGTGGACACGCAGGCAGTGCCCTTTGTGGCCCTGCCTTGGGTCTTCCTGGGTTGCCTCCTTGCATGCTGGCCATCTGGTTTTCATTAGCTCAGCGGGGTTCCGAGATAAGGCTCCTTTTCAGGTTTACACAGAAACTGAACCTGTTGATTCTAGTCCACTGTGCTTACAAAAGAAACTTTTAACATGTAAACTCTAGTTTTGAGAGAAAAATCAAATTAGAGTAAATAGCTGGGTTTAATATTTGCCAAGATTAATATGGATAGCTTTCCATGCCTATAGTGTATTCATTCCTTGTTGCAGTTTTCTTTCCTTTTTGTAAAAAAAATGGTTATCACCAGAAGGTAAGCAGTCTTTAGCCAACACTTCATTTGTACTGAGAAAGATAATGGGCAGCTCAGCATTTGGGATTCCATCAAACTTTTTATTAACTATTACTGAAACTTAAATGTCTGTTCTTGTAGTCTGATGAACTCAAAGCTAACATCTTCTGATTCCCACAGAACTCAGTCATTATCTGGTGTTTTCGGAAGCTTAAAGCCCTTCTGTTATACTGTGTTTGAGGGCGGTGTGCAAGGGAAGCCTGCAAGCTTTCGGGAAAGGGTGGCCCTGGTATTCGGGGCTGGTTGAAGGGGCTAAGGAACCTCATCAATTCTTCAGCAGAAAGCTGTAGGCGGAGTCCCTGCCGCCTTTGTGTGGAATGGGAAACTATTCCCAAAGTATATGTGAGCCTTGCTCCCTGTTCACAGTCCCCTCCCTCGCAACAGGGCGATCACTCACGATCCATTATCTGTTTTCTTTTGATAGAAACAAATTTTTTTTAGCGTTATAACTTTGATTTTGCTTCTGCACCATTTGTTCTGATTTCTTTGGGAATGTCCGCTTTCCTTTCATCTTTGTCATCTCCTTTTACCAGTTTTATTTCAGCTGCTGCGTGTTTTGTCATATAGTTTCTCTTATGAAAGTCTATTCTGAGTTAATAAAAGAAAGCAATGCTTTCCCTTGCTGAGAATAACCTGCATGTATTTTGTTTGAACAATGTTGTGCTTGATGAGGGAACTCCGTTAGAGGTGGGGGTTGTGTGAGATTTTCACAGTAGCCTTTGCTGCTTTGCTCTTCCGTTGTTTGTATTATGGGGTTATTTTTGTTTGCAATCCTAGGCTAATTTGTTTTTTATCCTATGTTTTTATTTGTTTCTTTTGTTGAAATTACCTGCATGTTTTTTCTGGTGTTGAGGCTGGTGACTTAAAATCTGTTTAACCATGGAAAGAGATATCCAGAGACAATATTAGAATAAACTTGGCTTTGAACATTTGCTTTCGAGTTTCCATTCACTTTGGAGGACTCCTTTCTTCCACCGGAGGGCCTCCCCAGGGTCTTCTGTGGGAGCAGTAGCCATTCAGTGTTTCTTAGTTCCCTTTGTAGATGCAAATGATCAGTTCAAATCAGTGAAGCAAAGAAAAAAGACCTCTCCGAATCTAATCTGAGAAGAAAATCTCAGTTCAGAGAACAAAGGGAAAATAGACCAGAGGCTTATTTACCTTTCATTGCTTCAGGGTCGAGAGAAAGCCTGCAAGCATACAGAAGAAAAAAAAAATCTTAACGGCTACATATTCTTTATTCTGCTTTTTCTTTCTTCTTATTTTGAAAGATGAGATAGACCTGCCCAGAGGCAAGGGAGCTAAGAGTTTCTAAACCTGGGCCGCTGGCAATGTGATGGTAGAATTATGAAGGCCTTTGTTACTGAAGAAGGTCAAAGGGATGATAAAGTATAGACTCTGGAGAGGAGTCCTGTGGGAATGCAACCCATGAGAGGCTTGGTTTGGGAAGATGAGTTGTAACTTTCCCTTATTAAGAAATTCTGATAAACTAAACTTGGAGCAGGATTCTCTTCCAATATCTCACATCCTCTTGAGAGTCTCCAACTATGTTGATTGGAGATTGTTATTCATAAGACAAGGAAAGACATGGCTTCCTCTAGTGGTACCCAAGCCTTAACCAGATGTCCTTAAAAGCAGGCGATAGTCTCATGGTCTGTAATGATGTAAATATTCATGTTGCCTTAAGTCAGACTAGGAAATATAAAACAGAATATCCCCAAGAAATCACCATAAAAAATGAAAGTCTGTGATTAGATTATTTTACACTTACTTTAAAATGCTTCAGTGTAGATTGTGTGGTATTGGTAGAGAAAAATTAAATCAGAGGAGAGCCCCCAAGGAGAGAGGAAGGAATAAATCAGAGGAGAGCCCCCAAGGAGGAAGGGAGAGGGAGAGAGGGAGTTTAAAATTTATGACCGCATCTGCCACGGAAGCCAGGAAGTAATAATGCTTAAAAGGGAGGATTCTGCCCGAGCTCGGCGCCCAAAATTTGGAGACTGCCTCCTCTGGGACCGCGCATGTAATAAAGAGTCATGCTCCGTCAACTCCCTGCATTTGGATTGTTTCATTTCTCCGTAACAGTATAATATATCTAAGTTAATTTTACTCTTTTTTGTTTTGTTTTTTAAATATATTTTATTGATTATGCTATTACAGTTGTTCCATTTTTTTCTTCCCCTTTATTTCCCTCTGCCCTGTACCCCCTATCCCACCATCATTCCCCCACCTTAGTTCATGTCCATGGGTCATACATATAAGTTTTTTTGCTTCTCCATTTCCCATACTCTTGTTAACCTTCCCTTGCTTATTTTGTACCTACCATTTATGCTTCTTATTCCCTGTACCTTTTTCCCCATTCTCCCCCTACCCACTTCTCGCTAATAACCCTCCATATGATCTCCATTTCTGTGCTTCTGTTCCTGTTCTAGTTGTTTTCTTAGTTTGTTTTGGTTTTCATGTTTTTTTAGGTTTGGTTGTTGATAGTTGTGAGTTTATTGTCATTTTACTGTTCATATTTTTGGTCTTCTTTTTCTTATATAAATCTCTTTAACATTTCATATAATAAGGGCTTGATGATGATAAACTCCTTTAACTTGACCTTATCTGGGAAGTACTTTATCTGTCCTTCCATTCTAAATGATAGCTTTGTTGGATAGAGTAATTTCGGATGTAGGTCCTTGACTTTCATGACTTTGAATACTTCTTTCCAATCCTTTCTCGCCTACAATGTTTCTTTTGAGAAGTCAGCTGATAGTCTTATGAGACTTCCTTTTTAGGTAACTGTCTCCTTTTTTCTTGCTGCTTTTAAGATTCTCTCTTTATCTTTAGTCTTGGGTAATAAAACTATGATGTGCCTTGGTATATGCTTCCTTGGGTCCAACTTTTTTGGGGCTCTCAGAGCTTCTTGGACTTCCTATTTCTTTTGCCAGATTAGGGAAGTTCTCTTTACTTGGCATTTGAAGAACTCTAATTGGAAAACATTTGAAATTCTCAGCTCAGAAGCCACATTTGAGAGGAGTTAGGTCATGGTTTCAGCCAACTTTATCTTACATAGATATAAGATGAATTATAGTATAAATTAATTAGTATAATGAGGTTAGAAATAATTTCTCGTTGGTGTGTTAATGCATGAAACGTCCAAACTTGTAAGAATTTTTAGGGGTTTATTTGAGCTAAACTGATAATTCCTGGGAAGCAAAATCTCAATGGATTGAGAAAACACTCCTAAGAATGGCAGTTTTGCACCTTATTTTATACATTAAATCAAAGGAGGTGTGAAGTGGTTATGTGGCATTCACTGGTGGTAGATTAGAGAGGCAGGAGAAAGCAAAGTGGGAAAATCTCTGGGATTGAATAAAGAGTAGAACAGACACATACTTCTTTTACTTTGGTGGGTAAGGTATAGTTAACAGTCAACAACTGACACAATAATAGCAGTGAAGGAATTCGTGTTCTCTGCTTTGGCGCAGTGGTTTTGCCCTGAGGAATCTGGAATAAAAAAAAAGGAAATCATCCTGATGTTCCAAAGGCATGTTATAGTAGATGCAATAAAATAATAGACATGAAACTGGAAAAGTTGGCTTTCATGTGCCTGTCACTACCAGAACCAGTAAGCAGAGACAAGGATTGAATCTTTATTGGTACTTTATTTAGATGCCTGCGACTTGAGAAGATGGTGGGTTATGTACCCTAAAATCTGTCTTAAGATCTCGTCTCAAGCCAACTATTTTGTAAGGAGAAAAGGGTGGGTAAGAGGTTTAGAAAAGGGCTAATGAGATGAGAGTTGCAGTCTGATGGTGATTTTCGTAGTATTTCTTTATTTGCTGATCAACAGTTCTTTATCTGCATCGGGAATGTTCTCTCCCTGAAACACAAATGTCTCAGATACTATCCCCAGCTTGCAAACCCCCTGAGGCACAAAGGTTCAATTGCTTGTCTGCCTCTGGAGTCCTGTATTCCAGTTCTTGGAATAACAGCTCTCCACATACATTAACCACTTAAGCCTATCTACTGTAACTACAGCTGAAATCTTTAACTCTTATGTCTCCCTATCAGACAGGCTCAGTGAAGGTAAAGACTGACTTTTGTCAGGGAAGATACAGGCCTAGGATAAGACTACCCACCATGACTGGTGGCTTACTTTAGGTCTCTGAGTTTATAAGGCTGCCACGCAGGACTTCCCAAAGCCTATGAGGTTTAGTATTGGCCCCTTTTTCATCTATAGGTGAAACAAATTTCAATTTATGTGGACTGGTGAAAAAATGAGGGGTACTGTTGCCTTTGCATAAACAAGATAAAAAAAATATCTAGCCAGCCTAATAGTTTCTACAGTTTGGATTATCTCTCCATACTTGGGACACTAAACTGTGTCTAGGTTTATAGCAGGAGGACTTTGTAACATGACTCCGACTTGAGAGTTGGTTCAGGCTTATCCCAAAGTGGGAACATTGTTCTACTTGCCACTAATGCCTGTAGGGTGCTGTTGGAGCACCTTAGGGCCAGAGAATTAAGACTTCATTAAGCTCTCTAAAGAGGTCATGACATTTAATGAGGGCCATCAATGAAATATTCATATATGTGATATAATGACCTTAGAATGAGGTCTAAGACTTGTTTTCATTATAATAGACCATCTGGAAATGAGGTCCCGGTGGTGATCACCTTGTTACCGAGTAGAGTTCGTCCACCTGGTGCTGCATCTGACCAGTACCCTGACACCAGGGTGCAGTGGAAGAAAGTGGCGTTTATTGCATAGGGCTGCACAGTGGAGAACAGGCAGCTTGTGCTGGAAAAAATCCAAACTTTCCAATGGCTTACAGACAAGGGGTTTTGTAGAGCAAAGTCATGAGTAATAATGAGTAATCATGAGTAAGGGGTTCAGGGCTGTGGGCTGTGTTGATTGGTCAGTTCTTACGCCTGCTTCAACAATCTGGTTTATTCAGCTCCTGGCCACATCCTGTCTGGTCTATGTGACTATGAGCAGGTGGTCTCAGACAGAAAAAGAGGTTTGTAAGACATCTTGGGATTGCGAGTCAGTGATGTTATTTTAAATATTTATTTATTTATTTATTTATTTATTTTTAGAGGGGAAGGGTAGGAGAGAGGGAGAAGGAGAGAAATATCAATGTATGGTTGCCTCTTATGTGTCCCATGCTGGGAACTGGCCTGCAACCCAGGCATGTGCCCTGACTGGGAATCGAACCGCGATCCTTTGGTTCACAGGCCCGCGCTCAATCCACTGAGCTACACCAGCCAGGGTAGTGATGTTATTTTAAAAGCAGAAAGAAAAGAAGAGAGCTATACATTTCATTCTTAACAGGCTACATTCTTCTGTTATCTTAAGCAGGGTGTAGCTTCTGAAGTTTGCTGTATAGGCAGGCTTACAGGCCCTGGAACATGACTACATTCCAGTGCAGCTGCGACTCTTCGGAAGGGCTAATTTAATAATTTTAACTAACAGCTAAATTCTAATATATCTAGTCTGTTATGATTTGCCGTCAGCTTCAACCTGCCTGCAGTTATTGAAATCATGAATATCCATCAAAAGGCAACCAATAACTGCATGCCCAAATTGGCCTTGGTACATTTGAAAGAGCATTGCAGCTGCTGTCTTATGTCATTCATGGTCTTCGGCCACCAATGCATGCAGTAACCAGATGAATATCTGTAATGCCAATGTAATAAATGTCCAAACCTAAAGAGAATTTTTACAACGGTGTATTTGAGGCAAACTGACAGCAGCTGCCAGGAAGCAAGACCTGAAACGGTTCTGCAAGGTGACTTTGGCAGTTTCTTTCCTGTCTTTGAAATTGGGGAGGACATGTAAGGAAAATTACATGAAGGTGGGAGGAAGCAAGGCAGGGACTGGACAGCAGGAAAGTTGACATGATTATCTGCGCTCTTGAGGGTGGTTGCTCTTCCAAGGGGGTCTGAGAGGGAGGCGTTTCAAAGGTGTGTTAACCTGGATGCACAGAAACAATGGACAGGGCTTGCTTAAGGTAAAGATAAACCTTTTACTCACGAAGAGAGAGGCCTGAGGCTTGAGAGCCCACCATGTCCTGCCCAGTCAGGAAATTTATGACTAGAGCACCATGTGAGGTTACTTTCAGTTACTGGTAGATTCATCACAGTGCTCCCTTTTCATGCATAATTTCTTCTTTGGGCCATAAATCAACCTGAAGGATGCACTGATGACCAACCTTTCGGTTGGATGGTGTGGTCTCACAGCACTAGGAAGGCTGAGCTTGGCAAATTTATGAAGACATTTTATAAACTCTAGAAGCATAGCTTATGGATATCAAAATCAATTGTTGACATGGATTTATTTTTGTTACCTAGGTAAAATATGAATATTATATTATGAATAACTCAAAAGCCATGCCTATTCTACGTAAGCCAACAAACTTAAACTAACTTTTATTTACTAGAGGTTCATCTTAGATCACGCGTACTTCAAAAGCAATTGGGTTAGTTTTTATATTTCTGAGAAGTTTAGAATACCTAATCCTTACCAGCACTTGCCTTCAAATCAGTTAATTTTAATTTATTAAATTAATTGTAACAATAACAGTCAGAGGTAGAAATTATCTCACATTTACAACATACGTATATGGGCATACACAGCTGCAAGCAGAGACCTTTTCACCATAAGAAAAACTCAGTAGTTCATAAAAGAACAATTGAAACCAAAATTCTTTTTGGAGGCATTTTCAATGTATATCCTTGACAAGTGAAGTTCCAAATGACTTTCCCCTTTTATAACAAGGACAGCTGTTTTTAATACCTCAAAGAATTGGATCACCACCTAAACAACATCATAGGTTGATCCATTTATCTGTATCCTCTTTCTGAAGCTTTTTTTTTTTTTACCGGTACTGAAGTGTGATAATGCCTTTTATTTTTTTTTTAAATTTTTTGATTTAATATATTTTACTGATTATGCTATTACAGTTGTCCCATTTCTTCCCCATCATTCCCCTCTACTCTGCACATGCTCTCCCACCCACATTCCCCCCCTTAGTTCATGTCCATGTGTCATAAGTTCTTTAGCTTCTACATTTCCCACACTATTCTTGCCCTCCCCCTGTCTATTTTCTACCCACCATCTATGCTACTTATTCTCTGTACCTTTTCCCCCTCTCTCCTCCTCCCACTCCCCTGTTGCTAACCCTCCATGTGACCAATTAAATATATTTAATTCATTCTGCTTAATTTTATAACTGGCTTTTTCTAATCCTGCTCACAAAAGATTAATGCAGAAGTATCAGCTCTTGCTGGTGTGGCTCAGTGGATTGAGTGCCAGCCTGAGAACCAAAGGGTCACCAGTTTGATTCCCAGTCAGGGCACATGCCTGGGTTGCAGGCCAGGTCAGGTCCCCAGTAGGGGGCGTGTGGGAGGCAACCACACACTGATGTTTCTCTCCCTCTTTTTCTCCCTTCTTCCCCCTCTGTCTAAAATAAAAAATAAAAACAACAGCAAAAAACAAACAAACAAACAAACAAACTTATCTCTGGTGGTAGTTCTCTTCCTGGTACAAGTACTCTTTCAAATAGAAATTTTCTTTACAAATATAGATTTCTCCTAAAAATGGGGAAATTTGTACTTTCTTTTAGGGAATTAAGGGGGACGTAAGAGCATTTCCTGGGTCTCATGGTTTTGACTGCGTTCAGCTAAAGAATAATCAACGTATCAAAGTGGCATATTTGGGGGCGGCATGTTTTGAGCCTTTTCAATAGTAATAATAGCCTTTTCCTCATTGCGAAATCACCTCTCAGCATATAAAGAAATGCATTTTACATTTATTAAAGAAAGAAATATAAGCACTTTAAAAATCATAGAAGAAACTGATACGTTAATAATCTTGGGGTCAGGGAAGCCTTCGGAAGTATGACAGGAAACCCAGAATCCACAAAAGAAAAGATTGAGAGATTTAATTAGATAAAAGCAAAGCCCTGAGGGATGACAAAAGATACCAGAAAAAAATGTTGTTAAAAAGCAACGACCCAGCAGAAAGTATTTGTAACATGTACAAAAGAAATCAGAAAATAATTGCTTCCCATTGCAGTAATTAAATGATGACAGAGATGATGGTCCTTAATCACTTAGAGGGTGTGTCTCGCTGTCATTTATCTCAATACCTTAATTTTTCTTCACTTAATGACATAATTTGAATACATTTCCATATTCTTAAGTGTGCTCCTAGAATGTAATTGTGGGCCCCACGGAGTTCCCCCGGGCCGGGGGTGGGGGGGTGGGGGAGGAGCCAGCTGTGGTTGCTGCGTTGGCATTGCTCTGGAGGGAGGCAGCTGAACGTTTTCTCTCAAGACCCTCCTCCATTCTCCCTCCAGACTGTGACAGCAGCTCTTTAGAGCAACACTGGACAAATATTCATTAAGTGGAGCCAAAGTATCACGCTGTGTGGTACACTGGTATCTTCTGGGCCAGCACTGCCGACCTCTCTGCGGTCAGTTTTATCAAAACCTTTCTTCTTTTTCTTCTTTCTAAGCAGAAGATGGAAAAACATACCGTAATAGGAAGCCAGGAAACATGTGAAAACTCCAGGACTAATTTTCTCAAATAAGCAGCTTTCACGATAAATATATATGTAGATATTTTCATACAATAATAGGAAACCGAGTTTGACATACAAATATAATAACTCCCCTCTTCTGATACCCGTAAGTAATACTTCAGTTCACAGAGAATAGCAGATAAAAATCATTTTAAGAGTAATTTCTTATAGATTTTGAAAAAGTTTTGTTTGTAGAGCAAATATATTAAAATTTATTTAACAATTAAAAGGAATTAAAATTATTTCGCCTGGAAGGTCACCATTTCAAATAATTTTGTTTTCAAATAAAATGTTAAAACTTTTATATTTGTAACATGTTACTTGAAAAGCAATGAGGTTGCTTTAATAAAACTAAAATGCATTCTAAAATACAATATTTCATCATTTTCGTAAGTTTATGACATAATTCTGATTAAAAACTAGAAAGTACAATGTGGGAAGCAAAAGTCATTTAAAGTCTCCCAACTGTTAATATTTGTTATATTTTCTTAGTCATTTTCTCAGCAGAGGTTCCTCCTGTCTGTCCTTCATCATTGTTACATTACATTTACAATGTGAATTCTTCACTTTTCATGTGATATAAAATAATGCATTTTAACAGAATTTTAATTCTGTGAGCAGGATTGTTCATGTAAAGAATGCACGTTTAAGGCATGGCCCCTCGAACAAATAGTCAGAAATAATACTGTGCTAAAGTAGATGTGTTTATAAGTGAGTCCTTGTGCAGAACAAACCCTTCAAATTTGGGGGAAGACATTTGGATAACATTTCTCATTATAGCTCTCCTCCCAATGGCAAAGAGAATGACTTTTGGCAGCTCAGTTTGTAACACACTGCCAATCACCAGAGGCAATGCCTGACAATTAACTTAAAAAAAAAAATCTCGTTGCTTTGGACTCAGAAAAGGAAAGGGATACTTCCCTATTTCTAAATATTTGGCTTATTACTGCATGGCAAACAGAAAACAGACTTTGTGAGGAGATACTGTTCCTGTTAAATACGTTGTTCTAGTAGGTTGGTAAACAGATATCTTCTGTCTCCAGATCAGTGGTAGCTGCAGCAGACGCCCCCTATGTTCAGGCAGCTCCTTGTACCTATGGCTGATTCAGGCATTGACTTGGGCATTTATACTTGTTCTTAATCTTAAAGAGGAGCCACTCACTCCATCCCGCATTTCCCTTCGGTGAAGTCTAGCCTCCCTAGAGAGAGTCAGCCTGCAGTGGAAGGTGTGGCCTTCTCAGATATCAGTGCCTAGACTGCTTGATGCAGGCGTGATCGGTAATGCACAGGAAAGAAAATTAATGCCACTGACCCAAACTATTCATCTATCTCTGGCACTGGAATTCCCTTCCAGTGTCAGGAAGTAGAAACCTTGACTCTATGAAGAATGGAAAGTACACCATGTTAGAACAAAACTCACAGTGCGCACAAAGCACTGCTTTGGAATAAAAGATGGCAGCTGCAGAGAGGAATGGTAGCTGGTTGCCATGGTTACCAAGGCTCTGATTCAGCCACCATATGCCACCTGGTGTTCTCAGCCTGAAAAAGCAGGCCTGTGGTGTCCCGGAGTGGAGATGGAGTCATGGACACAGTTCTCCAGGGGAACAGGACTGTCCTTCGGTGTGAGGCAGTGTTTGTACTCTTTCCTCTGGTGGTAGAAAGAAGGTTATGGAGCTTAAAGTCTTATCACTTAAAGCAGGGGTTCAGGTGGGGAAACAGACATGCTCCTCCCCCTTTAAAAAAATCATTCTTTCTCTTATGGAAACACTGCTTCATGGGCATTTATTCTCAAAGATCATTCTTTATCTTGTTCTCAGGGCAAATTTACTACCCAAATGTTAGGTCATGCAATATTGCAATAGCAACAAACTCAAAACGTTGGCTACAATGATTGCACAATATTAAATTATACCGATGCTCAGGCATCCCGAATCTTTAGCACCCTTCTCTCCTCTAAAAGTGCTATGTGGCAAGTAACAGCCATGTGACTTTATTTTAAGGCTGAATTGTGTCCCAATTTAAATATATATTACCAGTCTATAACGATTTCTACACTGCTCCACAACAGAAGATAGAGATTCTGTGCACTTGTCTTGGGACCCCTTGAGAATGTTCATAGTCATTTGGTTGTTGTCATCATGCAGGAATAAGGAAATACACAACATACCATGTAATGATAATGCCATGTAAAAATTTCAGCCTCTACTGTAAGTTTTGGGGACATAATATTTCATTTTCATATTTATGATAAAGATACCACTGAGCTGTAGATATTGCTAGTGATTCAACTTTGAAATAAACCCTTCATGTTCCCCTTCTCTCCAGTTTTGTGAGATATTAAAAAAGTGATGATGACTGATTTCATACTAATGATTTTGGCATTCGAAATTATGTATGTTATTTTGCTGTCATTTTTACCAATGTTATGGAAACAATTACAGTTAAAAGTAAGATGATTAAAATATAAGAAAAATAACTGTTACTCTTTACAACTATTCCTGCATGTGTCAACATTTTTAATACTGTGCAATTTAAAAAAATTGGTCTAGAGATTTCTATAAATCGGGGTGGGGAAAGGAGGTTTACAGTTGTATGTGAAACACAGGGTTTAATCTTGTATTATTATTTATTAATTATTGTATTTTCCATACAAACAACTGTAAACCTACTTTTAACCCACCCTATATTTAGTATTTTTAATTTTGGGTTTCGTTAAAACAGCTCTATTGTCCTAATTAATTGACTTTGTAATAAGTAAATATTACAAATTTGAATTTGTAAACTGCATTATGTCCGTTGAAAATAACTTCTACTTCTCATTTATTGGGGTCTCAAGTGGTTTTTTTGCATCATGGGTTCTACTGCTAGAAATTAGTCTGAGAATCATTAGATTTGATAATATCAGGTGTGGGGGGGCTCTGCCCACAGGGGGCCCCCCCACCCACCGCCACAGATGAGAACAAGCCTACCAAGACATGATCTGCTTGGGGACGAAAGGTAGCCGATCTCTCAAAGGGGAAGGGCCAAGAGCCCTTTCCTCAATGGGCTTTTATTGGGTTCATTTTGCACAGGAATACAGGCTCATTAATCATTGTCAGGCAGTAAGGATCAAACAATAGATAACATACAAAGAACTCTGAGGGCCTATTTTGAGTCAGGGTCAGATAGCTAAGGAGCCATAAAACTTTGAGGAACAAACACTTCTTGCTTGGACCCTTATTCAGTTGAGAGCATTTTAAACAAAGCAAGTTTCACAGGATTTTACATATTATTTCTTAGGCCTGATGGCCCTAGGGAACCCGCCCTTTCCAGCACAGGGTGGTACCCACCGCTGGCATTGTTTCAGGCTTAAGTCAGGCAGTGGAAGTAAAGCAGCCAAGAGATTACGAGGCTTCTTGCAGATAGAATGAGGTCTCAGGCTATGTCAAAGCTGAGGGTCCATCACCCGCTTTTGCTATAGCCACCCAAGTCCTTCCTTGGGGCCTCCACGTGATCATTCCTGTCTTAGGTCATTCCTCCCTTGGGGAATCTTACCCATTATTGGCTAACCGATCAAGCATTGGGGGCCAGGCAGAGTAAAGTAAAAGGAGCAGAGGCGGCGCCCCTGCCAGGGGGATAAGCTTTGTCTCCTCAGTGGCTTACGGTCTGAAGGTCGCTTACTCAGCCTTAGCCATGGTGGGGGGTTACAGTTTCTGAAACCAGGCTGGGTGGTTCCTAACAGTCAGGACCCTAGCGAAACACCTTTTGAAAAAGAATTGACCTAGTCTCAATGAACACATCCACTGAGGGAATTTCAGGTGCCAGGAGATTTAATCACCCCCAGAAGAAACTCTGTTAGCAGTCACTCCCTATTTCCTCGAATCTCCCAACCCTTTGTTAATGGGAGAAATCGGGTTCTTCTTGCCAATGCAGTAAAGAATTACAGGTCAGCAGGTCTATTTGTATGTAAGTAAAGTTTATTAGTGATGCATTTTCATAGAAGAGAATGGGCCGAGGTGGGAGTGAGAGGCAAGAGCGTGAGCTCCTTTGTTCTGAGAACTTCCACAGTTGGCGGGATGGGGGTGAAGAAGTTACATATTGATTGATGGGTAAAGGTGGTGCCAGCTATCCTGGGGCAGGGCGTAACTACCCAAAGATAGGTACATGTGGGGAGTCTGCTAGCCTGAATCCTTATCTTGCTCAAGACTCCCTTTGTTCATCTTATTGTAAAACAGTTATGTGACAGGAGGCAGTTAATTAAAGTTGGGGCCGTTACCAGAAGTTATTTATGGGCTCCTTCCATAAGCATCAGGGGCTCCCTCATAAAACAGATAGTGACCAGAGGTAGGCAATTAACCAAAGTAGTTTTATGTGCTTCTTCTTTGGGCACTGAGGACCCTTTCCCACCTTTCAGGCCTTGAGATGAAAGTACAGCTTCAAAGGCTTTCTTTCTCAGACAGTGGAAACAATACATGGAATTTCAAGGACTTCCCTCCTCCCATGTCAGCATGGTGTTTCTTGTGATGTTGGAACACCTGGCAATATCACCGGACCAGGCTCAGAGCTGCTGAGTTAGTGGGTGGACATGCCTCCCTCCTCCTCCCTACCTTGGTTTGCTATCCATCCTACCTAAGTGCTAGAAAGTATTGCCTGGCAACCAGGACACTAGCTGCTGGCCAGCAACAGCAGCACAGCCTCAGAGTTCTTCCTGTGTTGTCTCCTGCCTCAGCTTCCCCCTGAGAGACACGGTTCTCAAAAATTCTTTTTTGGGTTGCTGAGGGGTGGTGACAGTCTGTCTTCTGTAGCTACTTCAGGCTTGGATGGGACATTAGACCTTGCCTGTTGAGAACCATGAAACCTATTCTAACTAAGAGTTGGTGAGGAGTTCCTGAGACTGTCAGGGACTCTGCATGTGGGTCAGAGGAGGTGGAGGGAAGTGTCCTTCCATCCATGGTCATGATAGGTGTCTGGGGCCTGAGGTCCTAGGCCTAGATAGTAATCACCTAGAGGTGACAAATTTGACAAGGAGATTAGTGGAGGACTTGGGATCTTGTCTGATAAGGGTTAAAGCCAATAGGGACAGAGACATTCCTCTCTGGGGAGGAGGCTGTGCATATTGATGGGCTGGTAGAAAGAGTGCTAGAAATATGGGAAAGACGATTGATTATATTAGGGTTCAGTTTTTAGTTTACTTGTCTGTAACAGGTTTTTGTTTCTTGAAGAGGAGTGTGGGGTCCTTGAGGGGTTCACAGGCGTAGGTCTCAGGTCATGGTTCCTGTCAGCACAGCTGATGACCCGTTATGAGGCGCCCAGTGCCAGGACGTAGGGTGCTGGAAGGAGCACCAGTTCAGCTAGTTATCCTTAGAGTCCTATAGATTCTTGTCCTCTTTAAAGGTATGATTTGAAAGTTTAGTTTTAGAATAAGTCTGAGGATGTAATATTTTGCAAATGCATTAGTAAAACAATGTCCTTAAATGAAGAAATACCGAAAATGATATGGCTATAGATTAGAATATAGTGCAATTAACGAAGGAAATTGCTTTTTGTAGCAAGATTTTAAATCAATTAGTTTGTTGCCCACAGACCCTCTACAATATATACAATCCTTCAAAATTGCATTTTCATACCTTATGCCTTCTATTATTAAAACCATACACTTCTGCCAATTTCACTTCTATTATTAAAACCATACACTTCTTAATTTCAGCTGTTAATTCTTAGAAACCTTTATTTCCAATGATAGAATGTAAGCAACTGGCATCCCTTAGGTTGACTTTATGAATGCATTTTATGACCTTTAGAAATATAGGTTGCTCTCCTGGCAAATGTGACATACTTTCACTTTAACTGAAGGAGGTCTCTTCTAAATAGGGGGGGCGGTCAGGCACTCTGGGACTTACGAGAAAAGAATGAGTGAAGGACTGCCTGGCAGGTGTGGCTCAGTGAATTGAGCACCTGCCTGTGAACCAAAGAGTCAGCAGTTCAGTTCCCAGTTGGAGTGCGGGCCAGGTCATGTCTCGGGGGGGTTCGAGAGGTGGCCACACATTGATGTTTTTCTCCCTCTCTTTCTCCTTTCCTTCTCCTCTGTCTAAAATAAATAAATAAAATCTAAAAAAAAAAAAAAGAATGAGTGAAGTTAATATCTGACCTAGAGGCAACTTAAAGAAAGGGTGAAGTTTCTATTGGTGGGCTTTCCTGCTATACCCAGGACAGTGCAAGTTTGGGAGGAGAGGGGTCCAGAGAAAAAAGTAAGGACAGAGTAGGTGGCCTCTATGTCCAATAAAAAGGTTCTTGTTCTACCTGCCACATCCATGCATACTCCAGGCTCTAAGCCAGTACTGGTGACCTTTTGAGGTGGAGCCAGCTGGGGTGGGCAGCTTCAGTCCTGAGTTTCCATTTGCAAGGGTGCTGTAGCCTCAGGCCAAGGGCCCTGAGGCCCCGGGGAGAGAGGGCTGCCCGATGGCCTGCAGGCTTGCATTTGTAATGGTGTTTGAGGAGGCTTATTTCCATTAGGACACTCTTGCCCAATGCCCTTTCTCTCGGCACACACGACAATGAGTGTCATTTGAAGCAGGCTGTGCAGGGCCTGTAGGATGGACATTCCTAATCTCCTTCCATCCCACCTCCTCCTGAGCCCTGGCCTCCCTCTCCCAGTTGTGGGGAACTTAGAAGGTGTCATCTGTAATATCACTGACAAGCCCCGAAATAGATGTTTTCTTCCATCCAGAACAAAGAGATGGAGCATGAGATAATAGAAGAAAAGCTTGCATGTACGGGAGCCCTGACCACTGGCCTAACCTATATGACAGAATAAATGTAATTGGAGTAGAGTGTTGTAATTGGTGCTCTCATTTTTGGGCCATATTTCTCTATCTCCCAGCTTATACTGAGGCCAGGCTCTACTATACAAAGAAGTCAGCCTCCTTTCTTGAGACTTTCAGGGTCATATTTATCCTAGTTCCTAAGAATGCATCCCAGTGGGAATTCGGGGGGCATAGAGGGTGTATTTCCCATCTGGTCTGTATGCACCTAGGAAAGAAAACAAAGAATGCCTGGTCTCCAAGAGGCATCCCCCATCTTTGCCCCAGGAGTCACCTAGCGGGTTGTAGGGTGACCCCTGTTTTCCCACTGCAAAGCCACCAGGTGCCTCTGGTGACACAAAGCTCAGAGGTGCTGACCAGTGAAAGACTAAGAGCTATGCTTACCATGGACTACTTGTATCCCTTTTGCTACTGGTAAAGTCAGCAGCTTTGATTAAACTGGACCCTTTTTGTAGCTCTCAAGGCTTTTGTGAGTTTGTCTCCTCTCCCATGAGCAGTTGGAGAGAGCGGATGGCACTGGTCATTTGGTGTATTTCCTGCAAGGACTGGAGGCCAATATAATATTGTTCAACCCAATAAGACAGGTCCCTACTGTGGCACAGTATTTGCCACCTATGTGGCTTTGGCTCACTCTGGTGTTGGGGACCTATTGGATTAAAATACAGAAGGTGTCTAAGGAGAACAGGCAAGCCTATCTCTGTAAAATACCAGGGAGGTGGTGAGCTGGGAAGCAGGCTGTCCTGCCCTTAGAGTGGGCTGCCCCCTGCCCCCGCTCTGCTCAGGACAGAGGTTGGAGAAAAAGTGGCAGACATATCAAGCTTAGGTCTCAGGCAGTGCATGAAAAACAGCCCGAGTTTTAATTAAAATAAGGCATTGGCCAACAGAGATGAATGGAGAACAAAACACAACAAAACGATAATGCTGTAGGGGGGCGGGGCTCTGCCCGTAGGGCCTCCCGGTCTGCTGCAGCTGAGAATAAGTCTACCAAGACATGATCCACTTAGGGAGGAAAGGTGGCGGATCCCTCAAAGTAGAAGGGCCCGGAGCCTGTTCCTCAGTGGGCATTTATTGCGTTTAGTTTGCACAAGAATACAGGTAAAGCTCATCAATCATTGTCAGGCAGTAAGGATCAAACAATAGATAATGTTCAAAGAACTACGAGGGCTTATTTTGAGTCAGAGTCAGATAGCTAAAGGGCCATAAAACTTTGGGAAACAAACTCATTTCATGCTTGGACCCTTATCAGAAAATTGAGGGCATTCTTAGCAAAGCAGGTCACAGGATTCTATGCATTCTTTCTTAGGCCTGATCACCCTGGGGAACCGCCCATTCCTGCCCAGGACTGCACAGCCCTCCTGCATTGTTTCAGGCTTAAGTCAGGCAGGGGAAGTAAGGCAGCCAAGAGATTAGGAAACTTCTTGCAGACAGAATGAGGACTCAAGCTATGTCAAAGCCAAGGGGTGAAGGTCCATCACCCCCTTTTTCTATAGGCCCCCAAGTCCTTCTCTGAGGGCCCCTTCATGTCCATGTGTGTCTTAGGTTGTCCCTCTTCTGAGGAATGGTACCCATCATTGGCTAACCAGTCATCCACCTGAGGCCGAGCAAGGTACATTAAAAGAGGGCAGAGGTGGCACCCCTGCCAGGGAGATAATCTTTGCCTCCTTAGTGGCTTATGGTCCCAAGGTCTTTTACTGGGCCTTAGTCATGGCGGGGGAAAGGGGTTACAAATTCTGAAACCAGGCAGGGCGGTTCCCAACATAATGCTAGAAATGAAATTCGAGTCAAACATGGAGTTATTAAAGAGATCCCGACCACGGGAATGTGGACACCATTTGAGAGCCTCCAGATATGCAGCACAGAAGCAAATTCATCAGCATAAACAAGGACAGTGGTTGTGAGGACAAGGATGATGTCCTAGAGGAAGTGACAAAAAAATCATATTAAAGGAACTCTCTGATATTTCACGACATTGAAAGCATAAAGGATAAAATGCTGGGATCTTATCCAAACTTAGAAAGCAATATGACAATTCTCCAAAGTAAAGAAAGTCTTTAGGAAAGAAAAAAAGCAAAAGCTATTCAAACTACTCTTGATAGGTTTCCTAGAAAGAAATAAAACACTTTAGTCCTCAATTAAAGTTTCTAAAGTTTAAAAGTAAAGCATAGCAGATAAATATTGCTTCTATTTTTAATTTTGCCATACATTTACAAATAAGAGTAGGACATTTTTTTTCTCGTTTTTTCTTTATTTGTTTTTAGAGAGTGGGGAAGGGAGGGAGAAAGATAGGGAGAGAAATATGAATGTGCAAGAGAGGGTATCTCTCCCCGCAACTGGGGACCTGGCCCACAACCCAGACATATGCCCGGACTGGGAATTGAACTGGCAACCTTTCAGTTTGCAGGCTGGCACTCAATCCACTGAGCCATACCAGCCAGGGTAAAAATTTTTTGTTTTGACAAAAATTTTAAATGTTACAGGCTATTGTAACTTTTTCTGTTAATTATTAAGATTTCTTTGTATCGTTTTAGCTTGCATGGTCCTTTTTTAAATTCCATGATAACAAGCAAAGGGAGGACTACCTACTTGATCTAATATTGCTTATTGGTATAAATTTTGCACATTTGTCTTATTTAAAATAATTTAATGTTATTAATGCTTTTTTGCATTAAACTTTAAGCTTCTGGGTTGTGTCTGGCCTTAGAAGTTGCCTAATATATATAGCTGATTTCTTTTATATATGAATAAATTATTTTTCTGAATACCTCATTATGTTTATATTTACTTCTGAATATAATCTTTACCTTATAGGTGAACTAAATGCTTTGAAATTTTCCAATTTTTAAACATTGGAAAAATTCTGCTCATGTATGCGTAAAATAGAAATAGTTTCAGTCTAAATTCCCTTTTTTCTCTTGCTTATTCTAAAAGGAAAACAATTACCAGTCATCTATCACCTTGTGAAAACTGAATATTCAAGATATTCTAATTTTTTTTAATTTTTATTTTTATTTATTTATTTATTTTTAATATATTTTATTGATTATGCTATTACAGTTGTCCCATTTCTCCCCCATCATTCCCCTCCACCCTACACACCCTCTTCCACCCACATTCCCCCCTTTAGTTCATGTCCATGTGTCATAAGTTTTCTAGCTTCTACATTTCCCATACTATTCTTGCCCTCCCCCTGTCTATTTTTTTCCCATTATCTATGCTACTCATTCTCTGTACCTTTTCCCCCTCTCTCCTCCTCCCACACCCCTGTTGCTAACCCTCCATATCATCTCCATGTCTGTGGTTCTGTTCCTGTTCTAGCTGTTTGCTTAGTTTGCTTTTGTTTTAGGTGTGGTTCTTGATAGCTATGAGTTTGTTGTCTTTTCACTGTCATAGTTTTATCTTCTTTTTCTTAGATAAGTCCCTTTAACATTTCATATAATAAGGGCTTGGTGATGATGAACTCCTTGAACTTGACCTTATCTGAGGAGCACTTTATCTTCCCTTCCATTCTAAATGACAGCTTTGCTGGATAGAGCAATTTTGGATGTAGGTCCCTGCTTTTCAAGATTTCAAATATTTCTTTCCAGCCCCTTCTTGCCTGTAAGGTCTCTTTTGAGAAATCAGCTGACAGTCTGATGGGAACTCCCTTGTAGGTGACTGTCCCCTTATCCCTTGCTGCTTCTAGAATTCTCTGCTTCATTTTAATCTTGGCTAATGTAATTACAATGTGCCTTGGTGTGTTCCTCCTTGGGTCCAACTTCTTTGGGACTCTCTGAGCTTCCTGGACGTCCTGGGAGTCTATTTCCTTTGCCAGATTGGGGAAGTTCTCCTTTATTATTTGTTCAAATAAGTTTTCCACTCGTTGCTGTTCTTCTTCCCCTTCTGGGACCCCTATAATTCGGATGTTGGGACGTTTAAAGATGTCCCGGAGGTTCCTAAGCCTCTCCTCATTTTTTTGAATTCTTGTTTCTTCCTCATCTTCTGTTTGGTTGTTAGTTTCTTCCTTCTGGTCCACTCCATTGATTTGAGTCCCAGTTTTCCTCCCATCTCTATTAGTTCCCCATGCATCTTCCTTCATTTCACGAATTGTAGCCTGCATTTTTTCATCTAGTTTGTGAGCAAAATCAACCAATTCTGTGAGCATTTTGATGACCAGTGCTTTGAACTGTGCATCTGACAGGTTGGCTATCTCTTCACTGCTTAGAGGAATTGGCTCTGGGGCTTTTATTTGTTTTCCGGTTTGAGCCATTTTTGGTGGGTTTTTGTTGTTGTTTTGGTTTTAGTCTGGTCGCGGCTATTACGTAGTGAGGGGGTGGAGCCTTAGGTGTTCCTCAGGGCGGGGCAGCCCAGTCGCTGGGTTGTGATGCTATAGGTGGGGGCGGGGTCTGAGAAGGAGCAATGGCGCCTGCTCCGTTCTCTCCTGGACTCCGGCCCTTTCCGCTGCTTCCCCTTCACCTGGATTATCTGCGCACACGCGCGTGCTGTTACGTAGTGAAGAGTGGAGCCTGTGGCGCACCCCAGTTCGGGGCAGCCCAGTCGCTGGGTTGTGACGCTGTATGTGGGGGTGGGGCCTGAGAGGGAGCAATGGCGCCCGCTCCGCTCTCCCCCGGACCCAGTCCCCCCCGCCACTTCCCCTCCGCCTGGACCGTCTGCGCGCTCGAATGTGAGACCACCTGGTCAGTCAGCCAGCCGCCTTGTGCGGCCTCACTGGGTCTGCACAGTTGCCCCCCTGTGCCCGGGGTCCGCCAGCTGCTGCCTGTAGGCCCGGGGACCGCCAGCCGCCACCTGTGCACCTGGGAACTGCCAGCCGCTGCTGCTTGCGTTCCTGGGACCGCACCTCCACTTTCTCCTGCCTCGACTCCGCCCCTCTTACCGGTCTGGATGAATGGTTGTTGGACTTCCGTACAGTTCAGTTTTCTATAAGTTCTGGTTGTTTTCTTGTTTCTAAATATTTGTTGTCCTTAATTTTGGTTGTGAGAGGAGGCACAGTGTGTCCGCCTACGCCTCCATCTTGGCCGGAAGTCCAAGATATTCTAATTTTAAAAAGACTGTAACCGAACAAATCGGGGCTCGGCCATGTGGCACCTTGACACATGACCCAACAATTAATGTGGAAGGAAACAGGTTTTTATTAACAGGGTTCCAATCTGAGGGGAGGGGGCGGCTGAGAGCACTGCTGCCCAGAGTCCTTCTCTCCTGTGAGACCCAGCACTTCCCTTGCTCTCCGAAAAGCTGTAAAGCAAAACCATGCCCAGAAGTTCCCCGTGTCCTTATCTGTTCTTAAGCTGGCTGTGCAAATAGGTCTCCTCCCCTGTGAAATACGCACTTGTGGGTTTCAGAGTCGCCATCCTCTTGCAGCAGCTCCCTCCTTCAGGGTCTGTGGTGGGTCGTCCTCAGCCTCCATGTACTGGTTCAGGGAAACAATGTGCCGTGTTACACTGGGCCATGGTGGAGTCCAGGGAGGTACATGCCCCAAGAAAGTGACTTCTCCATACATTCTTCAGAGAAGCAGAAGTCTGCAACTCAGCACTCCTGGTCACAGTTCAGCTCCAAGCATCTCCCATGTATTCATGCTTGGCTTGGCAGGTCCCTGCACAGGTGCATCAGCTGTGCTGCTGTCTTCTCCAGGAAGGCTTCCCGGCTGGCCTCCTCTTTCTTACCCCAGACCTCTCCTCCCGTGCACCAGACCTCATGGCAGGCCCTCTCTCTCTTTCAGCCCACACTCATTTAAATGCTGGGGCTGGAACTTCCTACGTGGCCTCATATCCAGTCCCTCCTAGGATGTGCCACTTTTGCCAGTTCCCCCGTATTTTTTACCCTTTTTTCGGCTGCCATCTTTAGTCAGGGCAAGAGTTCCCTGTGACACAGGGGTAAGTGGGGTGGGCATCCAGCTCCCCTGGCTATGTCATGAGTCACTACATGCTCTTAAAGTCACTACATCTTTTGCATTGGGCAGCAGACCTCTCCCCTTCAGGAAAGGCACAGCTACTAACTAGCCATTGTTATGCAAATTATCTTAAATGCCGCATCATCCACTTCCTCCTTCCCCAATCATGGGTTAAGGTGGATAAGCTCTGCTATTTTCTGGGGACACTCACCGTGTACCCTGTTACAGTCCCAGCATAAAAATAGCCTTTGTATAATAGCATGTTAATTATAAATGAAAGCAAAAAAACATTTATAGTAGCAACAAATTATAAATGACCCAAGAAACAATTAAACAAGAATTGTGGAACACTTATCTGAGAAACACTATACAATTTTATTGGAAGACATAAAATAAAATGTGAACACAGAGACACACTGTGCTTCTGGGTGGGAAAATGTAACACAATAAAGTTGTCAGTGTTTCCCAAAATAATATATACATTTTATGCAATTCCAGACAAAATCCCAGTGAAGCCTTTGGGGAGATCTTGAAAAGTTTCTACTTCGATATGAAGGAAAAAAAAGTGTGGTGATTACCAAAAAATTGTTGAAAAAGAATAATAGTGAGGGAGGACCTAACAGATACTAAAATGTGTTATAAAGCAAGATTAATTAATGGTTTTGGTGGAGGAATAAACAGAAAGATCAGAGGAATGGAGGAGAATCCAGAAATAGACTCACAGACACATGGGAGTGAAGCATCTGGTAAATGGGCATTTCATCAGGGAGGAAAGGATGGCCCCTTGAGTAAAGTGCATGGGGACAACGTGAGTTCTATTAAAAATGCAAAGTTATGACCGTATTGAATAGCAAATGAAAAAGTGTTTTCACATGAATTAAAGATACACATGTAAAAGCAAAACAATCAGAACTGATTAGAAAAATAAAGGTAATTTATACAATTTTAGAATTGGGTGAAAAAAGCGAGAGTGTCTAAAGGAAAATATTGAAATGTTCAACTAGGACATTTTATTTTCCATCTGTTTTTCTTAGTTGGACTTCACACACAGGGGCTGAGTTAACCATATGCCTCAGTTTATGGCACCGACATTAATAGCTCACGTGAGGCTTTTGTTTTTATATACGGACACATGTATTTATATATTGTCACATCCCTTTTATCTTTTCACTCCCCTACATATGTAACTTCTAATATTTTATTTATTTATTTATTTATTTATTTTTAAAGATTTATTTATTTACTTTAGAGAGAGAAGAAGGGAGGGAGAAAGGGAGGGAGAGAAACCTCAGTGTGTGAGAGATACATGATCAGCTGCTTCTCACACGCCCCCTACTGGGGACCTGGCCTGCAACTCAGGCATGTGCTCTGACTGGGAATCGAACTGGCAACCTTTTGGTCTGCAGGCCAGAGTTTAGTCCACTAAGCCGCACCAGCCAGGGCCTGTTTGATTGTTTTAAATACATATTCTTTCGTCTGTGTTGCTCTAAAATGGGTAATGTTGTTCAAAAGGCATGTCTCTAATTACGTAAAGTGTATCATATTATAGAGCTCTTCCCATTTCTTTTTGTAAATTTTAGAGTTGCTGTATATTTTTGTGACTTAAAACTTTTTAAAAACTATTTTTAAGGTATAGTTGGCATACATTATTATATTGGTTTTCATCCCATTTCTTATTTTACTCTTCCCCCTCCCATGATTTAAAGCTCCATGTTGCTGTGTGCACAGTTGGCCTGTTGCTGCTGCTGGCTGCGCAGCGCTCCATCGTGTGCATTTACTGTGCTGTACTCAGCCTCCTCACTGCGATGGGTACCCAGATTGCTTCCAACGCGAGCCACAACAAGCAGTGCTGCTATGAATAGCCTTGTGCATGTGGTCTCATGGACATAGTGGGTATTTCTTTGGGATAAATCCTCAGATACTGACTAGCTGGACCAGAGTGCTGCACAGATTTAATCTGTCAAGTGCCAGATTGCTCTCCAGAATGACTGTACGGGTAGAATACACTTCTATCAGCTGTGCATTAAGGCCAAAACCCCCTAACTTTTCTAATTTAACAGGTGTAAAGGGATGCCATTTTTATTTATTTATTAATTCTTATTTATTTTCAAAGCTTTTATTTACTTATTTTTATAGAGAGGGGAAGGGAGGGACAAAGAGAGGGAGAGAGACACATCGATATGTGGTTGCCTCTCATGCGCACCCCTCCCCAACCAGGGACCTGGCCCGCAACCCAGGCACATGCCCTGACCAGGAATCGAACCAACGATCCTTCAGTTTGCAGGCTGGCACTCAATCCACTGAGCCACACCAGCTATGGCAGGGATGTCACTTTAAAAAAAATTTCTATTTAAAGTGAGTTGTCTGTAGGTAGCATGTAGTTGGGTCTTATATTTGTATCAAGTCTGACAATCTCTGCCTTTTATTTTGAATTCTGGAACAAATTACGTTAGTCATAATTATAAGTTTGATGGGGTTTGATTCTACCATCTTGTTTTAAACTTTCTATTCCACCTGTCTTTGATCCTTTTACTTTCTTTTCTGCCGCCTTTGGGATTAACTAAATATTTTTAAGGTTCCACATTTCTCCACGATTGCCTTATTAGCTCAATTAGAAAAAAAATGGTTCCTCTAACTAGAGTTTCCCTGATGCATGTTTAACTTAAAACAGGATATTGTCTAATGACTTCATGTTCGATAGAAAAGCCTTATTACAATGTACTTCCATTTCCCACAGGACAGTTATGTAGTCATGTGTAGTTTGTTATGTAAATTCCTCCCATGCCACCTCCGGCTGCTAAACACCTAAAGTTGTCTCCAGTGATTAATTTGTATCTTTCCCGGTAGAGGGGGAATAATGAACTCTTTGTAAATTTATGTCTTCCTTTTAGGCAAATAGAGCTTTGCTGGTACTTATTTCTTCTCAGTTGCCTCCCACTGAAAATAATCCTTACGCCGAAGTGGCATGTTTAGAGGTGGTAAATTCTGTCTCCTTCCGTCATAATGCACTAGTCCTTATGTAGCCAAGGGTCTCCTTTAATACTCTGTTCATCTATTTCCTCCTTCTTTTAATATATTTTATTGATTATGCTATTACAGTTGTCCCATTTTTTTCCTCTCTTTTATTCCCCTCCATCCTGCACCCCACCCCCCACCAGCATCCCCCACCCTTCATTCACGTCCATGTACATACAAGTTCTTTGGCTTCTCCATTTCCCATACTATTCTTAACCTCCCCCTGTCTATTTTGTACCTACCAGTAATGCTTCTTATTCCCTGTACCTTTTCCGCCATTCTCCCCCCACCCCCTCCCTGCTGATAACCATCCATGTGATCTCCATTTCTGTGATTCTGTTCCTGGTCTAGTTGTTTGATTAGTTTACTTTTGTTTTTGTTTTTAGATTAAGTTATTGATAGTTGTGAGTTTGTTGTCATTTTACTGTTCATATTTTTGATCATCTTCTTTTTCTTAGATAAATCCCTTTAACATTTCATATAATAAGGACTTGGTGATGATGAACTCCTTTAACTTTACCTTAGGGGGGAAGAACTTTATCTGTCCTTCCATTTTAAATGATAGCTTTGCCAGATAGAGTAATGTTGGATGTACATCCTTGCCTTTCATGACTTCCAATACTTCTTTCCAGCCTCTTCTTGCCTGTAAGGTTTCTTTGGTGAAATCAGCTGATAGTCTTATGAGAACTCCTTTGTAGGTAAGTCTCTCCTTCCCTCTTGTTGCTTTTAAGATTCTCTCTTTATCTTTAATCTTGAGTAATGTAATTTGATGTGCCTTGGTAAGTGCTTCCTTGGATCCAACTTCTTTGGGACTCTGAGCTTTCTGGACTTTCTGGAAGTCTATTTCCTTTGCCAGATTGGGGAAGTTCCCCTTAATTATTTTTTCAGATAAGTTTTCAATTTCTTGCTGTTCCTCTTCTCCTTCTGGCACCTCTATGACTTGGATGTTGAAACATTTAAAGTTGTCCTGGAGGTTCCTAAGTCACTCCTCATTTTTTTGAATTCTTGTTTCTTCATTGTGTTCTGGTTGAATGTTTATTTCTTCCTTCTGGTCCAAATCGTTGATTTGAGTCTGGTTTCCTTCCTGTCACTGTTGGTTTCCTGTACATTTTCCTTTATTTTACTTTGCATAGCCTTCACTTCTTCCTCTATTTTGTGACCATACTCAACCATTTCTGTGAGCATCCTGATTACCAGTGTTTTGAACTCTGCATTTGATAGGTTGGCTATCTCTTCATTGCTTAGTTCTATTTTTGGAGCTTTGATCTGTTCAATCTGTTCTTTCATTTGGGCCATATTTTTTTGTCTGGCTGTGCCTGTTACGTTTTAAGGGGTGGAGCCTTAGGTATTTGCTAGGGCAGGGCAACCCTCCTCCCTGTGTTGTGGCGCTGTGTGTGGGGAAGGAGTCCGAGAGGGAACAATGCTGCTTACTAGGCTCTCTGCTAGCTTCTGGTCACTTCCCCTGCAACCCACAAGCAAATTGGGCCCTTCTGGTGTTGATTCCTGGTAGGTGGGTTTGTATAGGTTCTAGGATCCTATGCATCTCTCCAACGAACTCTTCTGTATGACTGGGAATTTCTCCCACTGCTGCCTCAGCCCCCACAGATGTTTTCAGTCAGAGGCTTTGAAGCTTTATTTTCCCGCACTGTAACCCTGGGTTGCATGGTCTGTCTCACTCCCCAGTTGTTCCTCCCAGTTTATCTGCACGCAGATGTGGGACTGCCTGATCCACTAGCCACTGCCTTGCCGCAAGTCCTGTCCACCCTGGCTGCCTGTCTCCGCCCCTCTGACTAGTCTGGATGAATGTTTCTTCTTTAACTCCTTGGCTCTCAGATTTCCGTACAGTTCAGTTTTCTGGTAGTTCTGCGTATTTTTTGTCTTTTAACTTGTTGTTGTCTTTTTTTTTGGTTGTGCAAGGAGGCAAAGTGTATCTACCTACACCTCCATCTTAGCAGGAAGTGCTGTTGCCTCCTTCCATTGTCACTTCTCCGCTTCCCCCACACCACAGGTTTGTCCTGGAATTAAGAGTCAGAATCGCTTCGATTTTCTTGTTTGAATCTTGTCTTTTGTGTGGTTCTTTGAAGTTACTGCAGGCTTGATCTGTTTCTCAGTCCAGTTTTAATATTGTGGTTCCTGCCCTCTTCCAGAATAGTATTCACTTTGATTTGAAAGAAGTGGTTTCTCAAATTGGTAATCGCAAAATAGTCATAGGGAAGTAAAGTACAGCATGGGGAATACATGTATAGTCGATGATACTGCAGTAACTATGTATGGTGCCAGGCGGGCACTAGACTTTTGGGGGGAATTACTTTCTAAATTGCATGTGTCTAACCACTATGTCTAACAACTGAAACCAATATAAGACAATGCTGAATGTCAACTGTAATTGAAAAATTATTATTATTTTTGTAAAGAAAGAAGTGGTTTCAGCCGGAAGAGCAAACATGGGTGCTGGCAGCCTTTCAGGACCGAGCGTGTGTAGGAGGAGACAGCCCTGGCGCATGCAGTGTGGGGTCATGGAAACTTCTACTTTTTTTTTTTTTTCATTTTTTTTGACTCATGTGTTTGAGGCACATGTAAAGTTGCTATTATCTTTGTAGCAGTTGTTTCCTGCAAGTACTTTGGGCTACAGTTTTTTACTCTTATTTCTTGGTCAATCCAATTACTTCTGCTTTCTGTCCTTAGGGGTTTTTGGTTCACTGACACCCTTTCTTTACTCTAGACTTGCTGTGAGTTTGGTCTGTTCCATTGGCTCTCTGCTTAATTATTCAAGAAACTTGGGGCTGGAAGGAAAGGAGATTACTGTCTTAATCTAATCTCTCTTTCTAGGGCAGTCAGAGCAATTTTCTTTATCAGAACCAATAAAGAAAATAAACTGATAAAATAAATAAATTTTATTTATGAGAGCAATTTTCTCTTGACTTTACTGAAGGAATAATTTATCATTTCCGTTTCTTGCAGTAACTTATTTTCACCAGGACTCATTGGCCCATGCGCTTTAAACTCAAATACTGACAGCATGAAACCCATTATTATTTAATGATCTGGGAAAAGATAAAATGCGTCAGAAAAAAACAGATAAATTATAAGGAATGGGAGGCTTACTCTAAACACTAAACAGGAGCCTAATAAATGGGTTAGTTCTCAGTTATA
Organism: Glossophaga mutica; assembly: GCA_039655065.1. NCBI lineage: Eukaryota > Metazoa > Chordata > Mammalia > Chiroptera > Phyllostomidae > Glossophaga > Glossophaga mutica. The sequence goes on from CM077313.1 coordinate 11,689,481, forward strand.
TGCAGTGAACTGAGATTATGGCATGAGGATGAGCACGTTTTCACTTTTTCAAGAAAGACTGCCGTGTTAGCAGGGTTTCCCATGCTCCGTGCTATCGACACCTTGGCCCAGATGAGTCTTTGTGGGGGAGGGGAGGGCTGTCCTATGGAGGATGTTTTGCAGCATCCCTGGCCTCCACCTGCTGAATGTCATCAGCATTCAGCTCCCGCTGGTTACAACAACCAAAAATGTGTCCAGACAAATGTACTCTGGAGGAGGGTAGGACTAAATTGCCCCAGTTGAGAACCACTGTTAGGGGGGCAAAGGGGAAAAAATTGGGATAACTGTCACAGCATCAACAGTAAAATATAACTTAAAAACCCCACTGTTGAATGAAAGAACCACTCACCCAAAATAGCTTTTCTAATATTAGATGATAAAATATATAACGCAGAATAGTATGTCCATTATATCCAACTCAGTAGTTTACTATAGACTGTGTCTTATCACAATCCCATGAAATATTGAAAATACTGATGCTCTGCGAGTTCAGCATGGTTGAAAGTAGAATGTAAAAGCTAGGGAAAAAGCTCTAACACTAGAATTAAACTAAGACAGGAACTCTTGTAAACAACTATTAACCAAAGAATAAAGAAAAACCCAATTCAAGAATGTCCAGAAAATAACAAAATTGACTTATAAAATCTTAACCAAATCAGTGCTCAAAAGAAAAATTAATGTAGTCAATGTTTATATTGTGAAACAAGAAAAAGAAAAACAACCAAACAAAAATCAATGAAATAGGCATTTGACCTTAAAAGTTAGAGGTCTATTGAAAAACTAAGAAAAATAGACAAGAAATCAGTAAAAGGAAATGAGATATTAGCGAATTAGGAAACAGAAACACAGCAGAACCAATTAATGAATTTTCTTTTCCTTTGGGTAATTTGCTGTAAGTGAAATCCAGAAACAAGCAAAAATGACTTGATAAACTGCTAATTAATTAACAGGAAAAACAACAGAGAGACATACAAAATAAAGAAACAAGCAAAAATGACTTGATAAACTGCTAATTAATTAACAGGAAAAACAACAGAGAGACATACAAAATGAGAATGAAAAAGGGGGAAATAACCACAGGTTTAGGAAAATTAAAGGAATCGAGAGAGTTCAAATGTGTAGGAGAGTTTAGGGATTTTTATTTTGTTTACAGATCTGTCCCAACTGCCTAGGATAGAGCCTAGCAGAGTGGCACACAAAAAAGTTGGCTGACTAAACGAATGAATATATTTACATTTACTAAACTTTATACAACATTGAAAAATTTCAAGAAGAAAAATGTGAAAAATTGATCCTAGATGAGATAGAAAGTATATAGTCTCCCTGTTGATAGATGAAATTCTCAGGTAAATTCCACCAACACTTTAAGGAACAAATAATTTACATTGAATTTAATTTGCTCTAGAGCAGAGAGAGCGAAAGAAAATCTTGCTCTCTTTTTAACAATGGAGTGAGCACAACTCAATAATAGAATCGAATTAAAGAGTATACATAAAGAAAACTACAGAATAGTCTTATATATAAATATCATTACAAAAATGCTCAGTGGGCCATTATCAAATTGCAGCACAGTTGTAAAAAAAAAAAAAAAAAAAAACCTGGGCAGTTATTTCTGCGTGCTCCAAGTAAGGCTGCCCCTCCCTGACCTCCATGTGGCCCTTGGCGGGACCTAACCTGAGGTCTATCCAGTCCCTAGTCTTCTGGCAACTTTTCCCCTTCCTGACAACCCCCACCTGCTCCTAGACATTCCACAGCTCTGCATGGCCTTTGAAGGAAGTTTACCAATAGCCAAATCTAAGGGGGACCCTACATAAGTCCATGTATTTGCTACTGCCTGCCAGCATACTCTGCATCTCACTCTCAAACTGGCTAAAACACCAGTGCCCAGAGGAGATTAGGATTAAAAGTGACTATCTATTCTTCCTCACCCCCAGCCCTAGCCAAGGGAAGTGAAAACGCAGGGATTTGGTATCTGGAGGTAGAAACAGGAAGTCTACAGTTCAGATTCAGGGGGAGTTCACATTGAAGGGCCAGGGCTCCACAAAACATCCAGATTTAGTTAACCAGTCTACAGTGATCAGAGATGAAGGTCATCAGCAGACACCTGAAACTGTTAGGGAGTTCCAGAGAAATACCACGTGTGGGGAATTTGATTTTGCTCAACCTTCCTTAATTCCCATAACTGTGGTCATAAAAGCGTGCGCATCTCAAAGAGTTGGAGGCTGCAGACATGGGATCATTGTTTATGTCCCTCTCTTGGCCTCTCGCTGCCCTCAGTGACATTACCTAGGGAAGATGGAGCCCAAGGGAGGCCCTCTAGGAGAACAGTCAGGTAGGCAGGTCAAGAAGCCTTCTGCAGCCCGGGGCAGCGAGTCCTAGCTGCTCCTGTCCCTGTGTTTTTATGGATCAGTGAGCACGGTATGCTTTTGGCTTCCTCTCCTTTTCCTGGCTGGTTATGTCCCCATTGATGTGTCTTACTCCCTAGCAGGTCAGAGGCACCTGATTAGACAGGAGACTGATTTGGGTTAATAAACATCTCCGGGTTCACATAAGTCCCCAGGCGGGTCAAAACAATTGGTCATCAATGCCTGAGCTCAGCAAAGCTCTGACGGAGTGAGGCCACTTCTATCATCGATGTCAATCGGAGAGGCTGGAAATCTTGACAGAGGGATGGTGTGTTAGTTTGCTAGGGCTGCTGGAATAAAGCGCCGCGAACCTGGAGACTCACACAGCACATTTATTACCTGACGGTTCTGGAGGCCAGGTCTGAGATCGGGGTGTCAGCCGGTTGGCTCCTTCTGAGGGCTGTGAGGGAGAATTTGGTCTACGCCTCCTCCCAGACTTCGGGTGGTTTGCAGTAAATCTTGGAGGTTCCTTTCCCTGTAAAAGCATCACCCTCATCTCCTCTGTCCTCACATGGTATCCTTCCTGTGTGAGTGTCAGCATGCAGATGTCCTCTCCTTACAAGGACACCAGTCATACTGGACTAGGGTCCACCCTAATGGCCTCACCTTAACTAATGACATCGGTAATAACCATATTTCCAAATCAGGTCACCTTCTGAGGTACTGGGGGCTAGGACTTTAACATATACATTTTGGGGATACAATTCACCCCAACATAGAAGGGAAGCTTGAGAGGGAAGGGGGAATTGACCTGCAGAAGCTCACATCAGACTGTCACTCTTCCGTGACCTTCCTGCTTTCTGTCCCCAGCGTCTCTGTGATGACTCAGGGAGGATTCTCCCCTTCCAATCTTTAGAAATAGATACGTTTTTCCCTCTGACAAATGGTGGTACTCTTTTTCCACTGCTTGTCTTTTAGAAATGGTTGGACAGGTGTGGTCCCTTCTCCACACCAGCCCCCTCAAAATACTTTGAAGGGGTTTGATGACAGAGACCAGGACTCGAGTTTCTGCTCCGCTTCTCCTTCCCTCTCTTCCCACCCCTCAGTGTGCAGTAGGAACCCCATCAAAGGCCTCTCAATGGAATGACCCCAGATGAGCAGCTCTGCCCGCCTCCCCCCCACCCCCAGCAACAAAACGGAGATTCACATTGGTGGAGAAAATCATCACAATTTAATATTAAATTTTTCTGATCAGAACATTTTCCAGAGGGCAACCTTGTAAGTATTAATATTGGAATTAGTGGAAATAATTAGTAGAGATCATATTTTTAAGTGATAACTTCTCAGAAGTGTATATTTCTAGGTCATGGAAGATTATGTTTGGATGAACATAATTTTTGAAACGATGCCCTGTGAAGGTGACTTACTGTGAGTGAATAAAACATACTGTTTGAGTCGAATTGAAAATAAGCATCTCTCTCTTGCAAAATTCTAATAATCTTCTTACTCACTTAGAAAAATTACATACAGGAAAATTATCAGTGTTCTTTTGAACTTGCTATCTTGAAATTTACACAGTTATCTCAAAAACACTTTTAAAAAGTCTTCAGTATAATAATTTTATAAAATTTCTTTTTTCGATTTCCCCCCCATGACCCCCCTTTTAAATGCCTTCTTTTAAAATAGTCATCTTTGGACCGTCTCGCAATACAGAGTTTTATTTGCATATGGTGATAGTCTCAAGACAGTTTGCATAATGGTGATTGTGTGGTGTGTGGGGGCAAGAGTAACAGTGTAAGTGAGGGTCACCAGGTATGTGAAGCTCAGGCCCTTTAAAGTGTGCAGGAGAGAACTAGCAGTTATCCATCCTTAAAGCTGGGTAAAAACTAATCAAACACTGGATGGAAACAGCCACCAAATCCTTATGGCTTTGCTGACCACCTAATTGCTTCCAAGCCATTATTTCAACAGATTAAAACTTTTTTCAGCTAAGTCAAAGTCATAATGTTAAACGGAAGTTAAACCCATCACCACTTCATCTGAGGGGAAGCACCGGCCAAAGGTCCTGGCACACACGGGAGGGAAAAACCATTCAGGAGCTGCCGGAAGTCAGTATTCATCATGAAATGGGTATTCGGGATGGTCACTCCACCTGCCAAATCAAGGCCCCAAAGGGAAAAATTTCACTCCCAAGTCGCACAGCCGCATCTGTTACTAGCACCCCTGGACCATTTCACTGACCACTCCCTGGCTCTCCTGATCATTCCCTCTGTTTCTGACGCACCCTCCTCCCAGTTTTCATCCAGCCAGCTGGTCCACTGAAGCCCTAGACAGTACCTGGGTTTAAGTGTGTGTGTTTGGGGCTTGGTGGGGGCGGGGCTGGCTGCCGCTGCACCAACAGTTTGCTCAGAACAAAACCACAGGCGGTGAGTGATGCCCGCCACGTTCCAGCCCCTCCCTCCCTTCTGCTGCCCTGATACAGGCTGCCCCCCAGGCCAAGGGTCCCTGGAGCGCTCCTCTTCACTGCGCTGCCACCAGTCAGGGTACCCTCTTCTCCTCATAGTCCTTTCTTGCCTTTCTCACTAGGCCTCCTGAGAGCTGATCGTTTGAGATCTGGAATGATGACCACCAGCAAAGTAGGTTTCTGCTATAGCGATGGCAATGATGAGGATGAGCCTATCTCTTAAACAGCGTTGGTGGAATAGCCTTAAAAGGACACACATGCGCATGTGTCTATGTGGGCCGCGTCTAAGACTCAGTTCTTTACAAGTACTCTGAGCTTTAAATTAAAATATAAATTGAAATGAAATAAATTAAAAGGAAAACAAGGCTCTGAAATTCAGTCAAAGATTAATTGGATGAAAGAAAAGAATCATGCATTGCCCTGCATGCATAAATAATATATTTTTTTGACCCCTGGGGCCTAATTTCTGTTCCTCTTTGATGGTTTTTCTATTTATTTCCTGGGACAATTAGTTATTTTTCTCAGTGTTTCTAGAATTAGGTATTAAATATGTCAAATGTCCAACCAAATAATGTCATCAATTAACTGTCTGTAAAAAAATATAGGTACATTAGTGGATTGACTGTATCTTACTAACTCTTATTAATTGAGTGATATTTATTCAGCAGAAATCATTTATCTTCAAGAGCTATTAATTAACCTGTAAGTGTTTCTTAGCTCCAAGTTTGTGTTCACCCTTTCATTCTCAAGACTAGGTGGTACCTTTCGATGTTGATCATTTTTCCCCCTGGAAAATTCCCATTAGGAAGCTGTTTTATTAATTCAGAAATTTGATGTTAACATAGAGCAGTTCCTGAATCTTGAAAAAAAGTGAGGCCCAAAATGTCCAAATTATATGAACCATTTAATGAGCATTGATCAATGTTCCCTTCAAGAAAAGATCGAAAAAAAGAAGGTGACTATCCAGGTGATCTGAAGAACAGGAAATAGTCATAAAGAATGATTAAGAAGAAAAAATATGTGTGTGTATCTGTACAAGATACGTGCGTGCGTGTAGAGGATATATATGTATGTACCAGGTCTAGCAGAGGTAACGCCTACTTGAGTGTGGTTGGTAGGGTAATAACAATGGGTGTAATAATTTATAGTTTTAATTCAAACGCGTCACCTAAAATGTCATAGGGTGTGCTTGAGTGTGATATTGTTGTGTTGCAGAATTCCATGTACTTGCTTGTGCCAGACCCTGTATATATAGTCGCTTTTTCTTTTGAAGGACCCATGGCTGACTCGGGCAACAGTTGAAGCAGAGCGGGCAATGCCGCTCGTTCCAAGTCTCCTGCGGGTGGAGTGAACACCTTGGACTCTTACAGCAGGCATTCGTCTAAAACTGCTTGCTGGGCTCCCACCCTGGGGCTGTTTCTACCACACTCTCCTGTCTCTGCCCCGGGAATTGCTGTTCATTGCTAACTTCGCTCTAATTTGTGCATCACTTTGACTTTTAGGAAGAAAGACATACGGCGTTGGAATAATTGTGCCACTGTTGTATTAATTTGTATTGTACTGTATGCACGCTGTGACTAAATTCTGCTCAAAGTCTTTAGCTGCCATGCCTTCACTGGTCATGACATGTCCTATGAATGCCAGAAATCTTCTTTTAAATAAAAACGTAGATCTGCAGTAAGTTCCTACAATGAATATAATTTACCCAGATCTACTTAATATGCAGAACATGCTGCCCAGCGGCCTGTAGCCTGGGCCTCTGTGGACGTAGGTCTGGTTCCGAGAGCCCTCTTGGCTGACGCTGGACAACCCAGCACCCCAGGGTGGGGGGCACCTGACTAAAGATCGCCCAGAACTCACATGAGCAGTTCCACAAAACGGACATTTTTGTCCAAGGCTTCAATGCTCTTCATTTCTTCTTCAGTGAGAGAGAAGTCAAAGATCTGAAATAACGGCAATAAAAGAGAGACTTTGGTAATGATGGAAAATGGGTCAAGCTCGGGATCAGGGAGGGAGCAGAGCCAGCAGTCGGAAACCTTCAAAGATTTAGGAGCATCTCTGCAGATTCTAAGGAGAGTCGGACGAAGGCTGGGGGCCGCCCCACCAGTGCGGAGCAGGAATTTGCTTCTGCACTTTGTCTTTAAGACAGGTCTGCTGGGGACACCTTGCAAGAAATTCCAACTGCCAGGAAACGTCACTTGAGGACATCTGAAGTTCCAGGAATAAAGAATTCTTATTATTTCTGGATAAGATGCTGAACTTTTGATTCTGGACTAGAGCCTTTGAATACTTAAAAAATATTCCCTTGTCTCTAAATTTGCTTCTGTACTTTGAAAAAACTTTGAGCTTGCTTTATTTTGTCCTCCTGATCATCTTTCCTGTCATTTTTTTTTTTAAGATTTTTATTTATTTATTTATTTTTAGAGAGGGGAAGAGAGGGAGAAAGAGAGGGAGAGAAACATCAGTGTGTGGTTGCCTCTCACGTGGCCCCCACTGGGGGCCTGGCCTGCAACCCAGGCATGTGCCCTTGACTGGGAATCGAACCTGCGACCCTTTGATTCGCAGCCCGCGCTCAATCCACTGAGCTACGCCAGCCAGGGCTCCTGTCATTTTTAATGCCTCTTTTTCTAGCTTTTAATTCCTGCTACATTTACATTGTTTTTATTTTTTTTCTTAGCTGGTACACTTTCTACTCTGGTTTTATAATTGTCTTTTATTAATATTTTTATATTTTATTTTAGCTTATTTATATTTTAAACACCTGGTTTATCTGTTTATAATTTATCTTCTCTATCTTCCTATCATTTAAATTTTATTTTAGTATATTTAACTATTTCAGTCATTTATATTAGTATATTTAACCATTTCAATCATTTAAATTAGCATGTTTAACCATTTCAATCTTTTATATAAGTAATACTTTTATATAAGTAATACATATAAGTAATATGTATTATTCATGGAATAAATAGTAAAAGTTGTTACCCACCACCCCAGCCCTATTCCCTACCCTACATATTCTTTCCAAATATTCAACACACAGTAAGAGTAACATGCAATAATTGTATTATATCTTCATTATTCTGCAACTTTCTTTCATTTACAGAATATGTCTTGGTGATTTTTTCTGTCAAAATATGTAGATTGACTTTATCAATTGCTTACTACTGTATCTATAGTATAGATGTAACATAATTGACTTAATCGCTCTACCACAGATTGCTTCTAAGTACTCCCCCCGCTTTGCCCCCAGAAAACCTTTCTTTGATTATTTATTTTCCAAGTATTAGAGTTTGTGAGATTGTGTAAGAAATGAAAAGTCTGCATAACTTACGAACAGTCCTGAATGAACCAATCACGAATCACGTGTAAAGGGAATCCTTACTCAAGCATCCCTTTTGCTTTTCTGCCCACCCTTTGAGTGGTGGTGGGTCAGCCTTGGACTCCAGGGAACACACAATGCACCCTAACAGCAATGTGAAGTTGCAGGCCCTGCCAAAGGGCAGGATTGCGTGAAGGCAGTGACGGTGGTCTTGGAGATTTACTCGACTATAGGCACCCTCTCTTTCACACGAGAATCTGACACAGTCCAATTTTACTTTGGTAGCTATATCACAAAGTATGATTTGGAGAGAGAGGGGATTAAGAATCTCCTTCAGATGAAGCTCTCTGAAATTTTACCACAATTGCTGTTTTCACGATCACTTTACAGAAACCTTTGTGAGGTAGAGGGTGCCATGTTGTGTTATCATGTCGTTTTGTGAAGTGTGTGTTAAAAATCAACATGGATTCACTCGTTTCTCCTAAAATTTAGTGCACATTCGTGATTTTAACCTAAAGTTTGTTTCATATAAAATGAGTAGCCCCGGTTGGTGTGGCTCATTTGGTTGGAGCATCGTCCCATAATGGAAAGGCTGCAGGTTCGCTGCCTGGTCCGGGCACATGCCTAGGTTGTGGGTTTAGTCCCCAGTCAAGGCGCCTGTGGACGGCAACCGATCAGTGTTTCTCTCTCACATCAACGTTTCCCTCTCTCCCTCCCTCTCTCTAAAAAACAATGAAAAAATGTCCTTGGGTGAGGATTAAAAACAAAATTAAAAATATATAGTATAAAATTACTTTCATAAATTTCAGTTTCCATTTTACCATAAATTTCTAAATTCCCTACCCCTCCATTATTTCTATGCAGTGTGTTTCCTTACCATGTGGATTGATTTCAGCAATCTTTTTTTTTATGGTCCAGATTATCGTACATGAATGAAGATCTCATATTAGAAAACTGAGCTCCTGATAATTCTCCCCAAACTTGCTTCTCTTACAGTAAATGTTTCAAGAAGGTGAGAGTATTAACTGATTGAACTCCTGCTGAAGGATCTAGTGGGACAGAACTAGGCACCAATTATTGGGTCTGGGAATGTGGGGGTCCCTGGAAACCTCGACGAGAGCTGTTTCAGTGGGATGCCCAGGGAGGAAGTGTGGTTTCAATGGGTTTCGATGGGGGAAAGGGACTTGGAGGCCATGAGAATAGAATTCTGCTGTAAGGGGTTGGCTGTCAACAGACAGGAATGGATAATAGCTGGAGAGGAAGGCGAATCTAGATTGGACTTGATTTTTGGAGGTTATAGCGTGTGTATGCTGGTGGCAGGTAAGCAGTAGAGAAAGACCATTGATAATGCGGGAGGGAGAGCGGAACGTCTGAGACTACGGTGAAGTTATTACACATGAGTAATCGTAGTTTCCAAGGAATACTGTGGGTATCAGTGGCTGAAATATATAAAACAAGATCATTGCGGGAGAGGAGGTCCAAAGACTGTCCCGCCAGGTTATTGGAAGGACCATCTTCTTTGCATTCACTAAGAACTGTGACAGGGGGAATGTTGGGGACAGTAAAAGTGAGACCGGAGGTAGAACCTTCGAGGACTGGGGTCAGTGGAGGCCGCATGATGGGTGGTGTGATTTGATATTTTTTATTGTTGTTCCAGCATTAAAAATGTTCTGCTTCTTTATTAGTTTCCTTCATTTCACCTTGAATTCTATTTAGTTTTTAATTGTTGCTAACTTACAGTTTAATTTTTCACTGTGTAACTTTTATTTCTCTTTCTCTTCTTTTACAGGAAACACATTGAATGTTTCCTTTGCCCTTTCTGTTTTGTGGATCTTTACTCTTCTTTTAAATTATTTTAAGGGTTTATTTTTACCTCCGTTCTAAAAGGGCATTGGGTTGATTTTTGGTTTTAACACCCAGCGAAGTTCGTTGTTATCAGGTGAGTCCAGAACCTAAGGAGTGAAAATTGGCTCTGATTCCCACCCTCATTTTTCTCGTAAATCTGCCCTCCTTTCATATTTTCTCGTGGTGTGCGAATCTTTGAACTCCATCCCTTATTCTCGGGGGATTGGAAATCTGTGAAATATAACATCATTAGTTGCAATGAAAATTTTCAAGAGAATGACAGACCCTTCAGTACAAAAATGTGATTTGCTAAGTGACGTCAAGTTCAAAGACTTTAACCTTCCACTGCACAGACCGTGTGTAACCACTCGCAATTTCTGGACAGTAAAACCTTGAATCCATGAAAACATTCGTTTCAGCTGCATGAATCAGAATTTGTTTTTAAAAAATTTTGATGACCTTACACATTAGCCGTTCCACAATTCTCTTTTTCTTTAAAGTGGGCTCGAGACTTTTTACTGTGAGGTATTTTGGTGGTGTTAATAATACTGTCAGTAGTTGATATAAATGTCTAGCATCCTTTCCTGCCTTTGCTAATCGCAGGATCCTTTCTTTTCCTTTTATGAACTTTCTTTCCACCACCTAGTAGGGCTGTTTGTCACACCCTCACCTCCCGCCCAGGCATGGGGATGGAGCCCAGGGGACCAATTGAATTATCGTACTCACTGGACACAGTGAGTAATAGGGGGTGGCCCATGGCCCGCCAAGGAACAATCAGGGTTTGACAGAAGCCCTGATAAAAGTCTTTCTCCGGGAATATCAACCCTGTGAGACTGAGAGGCAGGTGGACTTTATACCTGAGAAGGTTACAGATGAAAATCCAGGTGACAGATTTGATCGAGGTGGACCACTGAGAGGACATGAAGGCCGAAGAGGGGGCCTGTAGAGCAAAGGCAGACATAGTCCCAGGAACAGAGCTTTCAGCTGTTCCGACCAGAGAGGGAAACAGGAATTTGAGACATATGGTGGGAGTGCCAAAATAGCAAGCAGAACTGAAGACAGCGTGGGTGGATGCGGGGCTTGCTCCTGGGGGGTCAGGCGAAGACACCAGATATGATGCAGGTGCGTGCCCTCTGTGAACCTACAGTGGGGTGCAGATCTCATCTTCATTTGCCTTTCAGGAAAGTGATATCCTCTCTTGTGCTTATCTTATCCTCTCTCGTGTCTTTATACTTGTGTTCCCGTAAGTAGAGACCAGGTAGAGATTTTAGGCTTTTGTTTAGTGAGATGACTTTACAAAATGGGTTTGCTGTGTTGCAATTAGATTTGAAAACTCTGTTTAGAATTCTTTCACCAAAATTTATAAAGAACTTACAAAACTCAACACCAAAAAACCCCCCAAAGAATCCAATTTAAAAAATGGATGAAGGACCTGAATAGACAACTTCTGCAAAGAAGACATACGGATAGGTGGTCAACGGACATGAGAAAAGATACTCAGCATCACTAATCATCAGAGACACACAAATTAAAACTACCATGAGATATCTCCTCACACCTGTCAGGATAGCCATCCTCAATAAATCAACAAGTGCTGGCGAGGACATGGAGAAAAGGGAACCCTCGTGCACTGCTGGTGGGAATGCAGACTGGGGCGGCCACTGTGGGAAGCAGTACGGGGTTTCCTCAAAAATTAAAAATGAAACCGCCTTATGGCCCAGTGATTCCACTTCTGGGAATTTATCTGAAAAACCCAAAGCACTAATTCAAAGAATATAGGCACCCTATGTTATTCGCAAGAGCCACGATTTGGAAGCAGCCCAGTGTCTGTCAATAGTGTATAAAAAAAGCAGTGGTACATTCACACAATGGAATACTACTCAGTCATAGAAAGAAGGAAATCTTACCCTTTGCAACAGTGTAGATGGACTTGAAGAACCTTATGCCGAGTGAGATGAGCCAGTCGGAGAAAGACAAGTACTATATGATCTCACTTATATGTGAAATCTAATGCACAAAATACACTAACTAACAATATAGAAAGACACTCATGGATGCAGAGAACGAACTGACAGCTGTCAGAGAGGAGGGGGTTGTGGGGCTGGGTGGAAAAGGTGATGGGGTTAAGCCCTTCCCCCAAAACCCTGCCCAACAACACTCAGAGAGAACAGTGTGGTGATTACCAGTTGGAAAGGTGGGTGGTAGGAGGTGGGAGAGGGCAAGAGGGGACAAATGGTGATGGAAGGAGACCTGGCTTGGGGTGGTGAACACACGACACAGCATATATTGTGCTTTGCTTTATTGCACTTCACAGATAATTGTGCGTGTGTGTGTGTTTGCAAATGAAAGGTTTATGAAACCTTGTGTCAAGCAAGTCTCCTGGTGCCGTTTTCCCAACAGCATTAGCTCACAGATGTCTCATTGTCACATTTGGGTAATTCTTGCAAATTTCACACTGTTTCATTATTGTTATATTTGTTATAGTGATCTGTGATCTGTACTCTTTGATGTTATTATTATAATTTGTTTGGGGTGCCATGAACGGCACCCGTATAAGACAGAGAACTTACTTGGGTGTGTTCTCACAGCTCCTTTGACCAGCTGCTCCCCAGTTAATAACCTGGCCGTGGCCCCTAAGTGCTCAAGTGAAATGAAGAGTTCGAATCTCTCACTTTAAATCAAAAGCTAGAAACAGTTCAGGGTAGTGAGGAAGGTGTGTCGAAAGCTGGGATAGGTTGAATGCTTTTGGGCCTCTTGTGCCAAAAAGCCAAACTGTGAAGGCCAGAGAAAAGTTCTTGAAGGAAATTAAAAGTGCTACTCCAGTAAACACAGGAATGATAAGAGAGCGAAACAGTCTTATTGCTAATGTGGCAAAGGTTTTATTGGTCTGGATAGGAGATCAAACCAGCCACAACATTTCCTCAAACCAAAGCCTAATCCAGAGCAAGGCCCTAACTCTCTGCACTCCTGTAAGCCTGGGGTAGGCGAGGAAGCCGTGGAAGAAAAATTTGCAGCTACAGAGGCTAGTTCATGGAGTTTAAGGAAAGAAGCAGTCTCCTCCATTATGATAAAAATGTGTGAAATATTGCAAGAATTGCCGAAGTGTAACACATAAAAGGGCCAGGTGAAGCAGCAAGTTTCCCAGAATCTCTAGCTCGTTATTGAAGGTGGCCACGCTGAATAACACATTTTCATCGTAGACAAAACAACGTTCTGTTGGAAGAAGATGCCATCCAGGACTTTCATAGCTAGAGAGAAGTGAGCACCTGGCTTCAAAACCTCAAAGAACAGGCTGACTCTCTTCTTTGGGGCCAATGCAGCTGGTGACTTCGAGTTGAAGCTAATGTTTACCATTCTGAAAAACTAGAATTTTAAGAATTAAGCTAAATCTACTCTAGAACAACAAAGGTGGGATGACAACACATTTGTTTACAGCATGATTTGCTGAGTATTTTTTTCTGTTCATGTTTTAGAGAGGAGACAAGGGAGGAAGAAAGAGAGGGAGAGAACATCAATGTGTGAGGGAAACATCGATCGGTTGCCTCTTGCATATCCCTAACTAGGGACTGAACCTGCAACCCAGGCATGTGCCCTGACCAGGAATCGAACCTGCGACCTTCTGGTTTGCAGAAGACAACACCCAACCAACCGAGCCACAGTGGTTAGAGCAATTTGCTAAATGTTTTGAGCCCACTGTTGAGACCTACTGCTCAGGGAAAAAAAGAAAGATTTCTTTCAAAATATTACTTCTCATTGGCAATGCACCTGATCACTCAAGAGCTCTGATGCAGATGTACAATGAGATGAATGTTTTATGCCTGCTAACACAATATCCCTTCTGCAGCTTAGGGCTCCAAGACTAGTTTTGATGCAAAGTGAAAACCTTCTGGAAAGTATTCACCATTCTAGATGCCTTTAAGAACATTCTTGATTCATGGGAACAGGTTAAAATATCAACATTAACAGGAATTTGGAAGACATTGATTGCAACCCTCATGGATGACTGTGAGGGGTTCAAGACTTCAGTGGAGGAAGTCATCACAAATGTGGAAATAGCATGAGAACTATACCCGAAAGTGGAGCCTGAATATGTGACTAAATTGCTGCAATCTTATGATAAAATTCTAGTGGATGAGGAGTGGCTTCTCATGGGTGAGCAAAGAAAGTGGTTTCTTGACATGGAAACCACTCCTGGTGAAGATGCTGTCAGTACTGTTGAAATGACGAAAAAGGATTTAGAATATGACATACACTTAGTAGATAAAGCAGGGTTTGAGAGGATTAACTCCAATTTTGAAAGAAGTTCTGTGGGTAAAGTGCTATGAAGCAGCATCACGTGTAGCAGGGAAATTGTCTATGAAAGAAAGAATCAACCAACTGGCAAACATCATTGTTTTCTTGTTTGGAGACATCGTCACAGCCACCCCAACATTCAGCAGCCACCGGCAGCCCATCAGCGTTGAGTCAGGACCTCCACCAGCAAAACGACTGTGACACACTGAAGGCCCGAATGGTAGTTAGCCTTTCTTAGCAATAAAGTATTTGTAAGTTAAGGTATGTACATTTTTTGACATATGCTATCGACTTGCTTTATTGTGTTACACACTTTTTTTGTGGTGGTCTGGAACTGTACCCACAATATTTCCAAAGTATGCTTGTAATATACAAGTAGCAAAGCAATCCCCAAAGTACTAGGAATTGTCTCATATTCAGCCAAAATTAAACCCGGATACCGGCAGAGTGGGGCAGGGAGCTGGTATAGAATAAAATAGGAGGGCATTACAAGTTTCCTATTAATCTAAGCAGAAAATTCTTCAAATAAAACAAAATACCCTACTTTTTATATTTTCAAAAGCCGTTCTCTTACCTGAAAGTTGTCTTTGATCCTTTCAGGGTTAAAACTTTTGGGAATGACAACCACCCCTCGCTGGACGTTGAAACGCAAAGCAACTTGAGCTGCTGTCTTATTGTACTTCTTCCCCAATGAGTTTAGAAGTGGATCCTTTAACAAAGGTGGGGAAGATAGATTCACCCTTAAAAAAAATAGAAACATGCATTACGTTTAGCTTAATCATTGAGGACCAGGAGTCCATCAAGCCTCCTCCTCCTCTGCCTTCCCATTCACCTGGGAACCTACCAGGCTATTTCAGATCATCTGTGACCAGTCTCTCTGACTGCGGAGTCCTCAGTGAAGAGTTGCTCTTGGTGTGGGGAGGTCAAAAGAGGCAAATCTGTGGAGCTGCCTTTTTCATAAAGTAAATGATATTTTTTTTGATGTGTCTTACAGAGAGAACTGAGTTAAAATCAGGCATATGTGAGAATAAATAGAAGCACAACTCTTGGAATCAATTAAGGTAGAAAAATTTCTCCTTTGGCCCGTGGAACACAGCCCAGGAGACATGTTGCCATTGAATACAGAGATCCAAAAATTCTAAAATTTCAGAATATGGTCATGAAGGACTCTGTCGAATAATACCTAAGCTAACATTTATGGAGCATCTCTGTTGCAGGCACTGTGAGGTAATTTCATACATTTAGCATAATCAATTCTTGCATCTAAGTGAGGAAGATTTTACTAGCTCAATTTAAATATGCAGAATGATTGGAAGAGATTAAGTAACTTTCTCAAGTTCGCACAGTCAAGTAGCGTCATTTCACTCAGGTAATTCACAGGAGCCTCATACTCCACATCAAAGGAAACAATTCCTGAAGAGACACGCAGTCTTACTTACCATCTTGGATCCCTACTGGTCCCCAGAGGGCTGTACGCGACAATGACAATGTCGTGTTGTTGGCAAAATTTCAGGAGTTTCGTCTGGATGAAATATGGATGGCACTCAACCTGTGTGGATACATCCAAGAATGGGGTGCAAAATCAAGGCCTTGGCAATGAATGCAACGGTACCTACTTTTTAAAAATCCTTGAATAAAATTCATTTAAAAGCATATGGATAATGAGATGACTCCTAAGTATTTTTCCTAACAAGGAAACTTACACAGTTTGTATCCCGGTGAGATTAATTACAGCATGGTTAGTGAGAACTTTGTATTAAAAAATAAAATGAAAGCTTTGCTAATTAGATAGATAACATAAAGATCACGTTTAAATTTAAGTTTTGGTTATTACTGGTACAATTAAACATTTTCATATGTTTACCAGTCTTGCAGTTTGTCTTCTGCAAATTTCTGTAGCCCATTTTTCTGTATTTTTTCTCATTGATTTTTATATTAGTTTTTTAATTCACAAGGATATGAACCTCTTTTTCTATGACATTTTAAAAAATCTAATTATTTTTGCTTGCTCTTTGTTTCTGATATTATTTTTAGATTTACCATTTTTATACTATTAAATCTAACCTTTTCTTTATCATCTTCCCACGGCTTCCTTTTCCATTTATGGCTCCAGAAAACTGAAATTCTTGTGTAGTATTTACAAATGACTTCCTCCTTCTCTTTAACTCTTGATCGTAGGGACATTCGCTTTGGAGTATGATGTAAGGCAAAGATCTATATTGCTTCCATATAACTGGGCGTTTCCCCCACACCATCTAGTGAAAAATCCATCCTTTTGTGACTAGTTTGTGCTACTTCATTTTACATCAAGTTCTTGTATTGGGCCTGTTTGTATGATATTTCTTATGTTCTATTTATCTGTATTCTTGCTTCTTGCACTAATCTTACATTATTATAAATATTCTATATGTCTTGATATCTGGTAGATCTGATTCCCCCTCATTATTGTTCTTCAAAATTTTGGGGGGAGGTTAGTTACTTTTGTCTGGATTTAAACTCTCAAGTCTTTTTTTTTTTTTTTTTTTTTTTTTTTTTAAAGAAACAAATTGAGAGAAGTTGAAAGACTTGCCCAGGGTTTTAGGTAGAGTGACTGCAGAACTTCCTGACTCCTAGTCCGGGGTTCTTTCCATTAAGTAACTGTTGGAGTCCCTGGCCGCATCCCATCTGCGTGCCAAACTGTACCTGGTTGCTGACTGGTTTATATTTGAGTCCTGGTTTGTTCAGAATCAGCTCCAGCTGCCTGCGGTTAAAATTGGATACGCCAAGAGATTTCACCAAGCCAGCATCTTTGCAAGCTTCCAAAGCCTGTGGAGTAAATGCCAATGAATCAAACAAGAAAAAAATAAAACAAAAGCTTTGCTAATTTGATTTACAATATAAATGAATTAAGAAAGAAGTCTCGAAACAAGCAAGAATGAATGTTTGTAAGGGCTAATATAAATCCTTTTTTTATTAAAAAAAATTTTTAGAGTGGAAGGGAGGGAGAAAGAGAGGGAGAGAAACATCGATCAATCATCTTGTGTACCACCTTGACTGGGACCAAATCTGCAAACCAGGCATGTGCCCTGACCAGGAATCAAACTTGTGACCTTTCTGTTTACGGGATGACACCCAACCAACTGAGCCACACCAGCCAGCGCTTAAATATAAATTCTTTAAAAATGAAAGTCCCTGGGTATGTCAGTAGGCATTCTGTGAGGCACATAAGTGGCAGAGACAAACAGGAATTATGTGATTGAGTTTGAGGTGTATTGTATACCATATCTTCTTCCCCTCGTAACATATAATGATCCTATTTCTTGAAATTTGTTGAGGCCTTTTTATGGCATGGTGCCTAATCAATTTTTATAAGTGTTTGATATGTGTAAAAATGTATATTCTCCTGTTTTTGGAGGAAAATCTCCCTCCTCTCTCTGTTTCTCACTCTCATACGTGTATTCACTTATGTACACATACCAGTACATACACACACATATATAAAATTAGGGCTAGCTTTTCCTAGTATAAACTTTCATCTTCTCAGTAATTGGCTTCTCAGTAATTTAAAAGAATATGTCAGAAATTTCCCATTATAATATTGAATTTATCAGTGACTCCATGTATTCCATTTTTAAATATGTTTTCCTATCATTTTTGCTTTATATATTTTGAAGATATTTTATTGGGTACATATGTGTTCAAAATTGACACATCTTCTTGGTAAATTTAATCTTTATCATGATGTAGGACCCTTTCCATCCCTAATAATGCTTTTGAATTTTAAGCTTATTTTGTCAGATATTAATATAACTATACAACTTTTTCTGATAAGTATTTGACTGATAAGATTTTCCCCCAACCTTTAAGTTTTAACTTTCAGCCACTGACCACTGTGGCTCGGTTGGTTGGACGTTGTCCTGCAAAGCAAAAGTTTGCTGGTTTGAGTCCTGGTCAGGGCACATGCCTGGGTTGCTGGGTAGGTCACCAGTGGGGGCGTGTACTAGAGGCAACCAATCAATGTTTTCTCCCCTTCTTTCTCCTTCCCTCCTCCTCTCTCTAAAAATAAATAAATAAATACAATTAAAAAAATAAATTTTAACTTTTACATGTCTTTATGCCTGATGTGCCTAATTCTAATCAGTCAATCTTTGTCTTTTAGTAGGTGAGTTTAGTTTATATTTATTGCAACTATAAATATATTTGGACTGTTTCTACCACCTTAATTTCTTATTTCGGTTTATCCTAATTTTTCTGTTTTCTAGTATTTTCTTCCAAAAGTTTATATCTTTTTTTGAACAAAGACAGGAACTTAACATGCTCATGCATTTCTTGATTTACCCCCTCCCCAACATCTGAGGTTTATAGTCTATGTAGAATTTAATTTCCAGTTATTAAAGTTATATTTTTCTTTTTATTTGATCTTGAGAAAGTTTTGTAGATAATAAAAACTATATAAAGTTTGACTTTATACATTTCTTGGAGCATCCTTTAGATTTTTGCTTTTCTTATTTAGCAGTGGTTTTCAGTGTCGGTCTTCATGTGCAAAACTTCTGAGCCATGTATAGATCAGAAAATGTTTTTATCAAAGCATCTTTTTTTAAGTTTGATCTTTATTGTATTTCCCATTACCATTTAGTCCACTTATACCCTCCACTCCCAGAAATCACCACACTGTTCTCCATGTCCATGTGTCCTTTTTCCTCTTAGCTTAATCCCTCCACCCCCTAACCTCCACACCCTCACTAGCTCTCATCTGTTCTCCATCTATAAGTGTCTCTGTTTTGCTTTTAGGTCAGTTTGTTCATTAGATTCCACAAATGAGTGAAATCGTATGGTATTTGTCTTTTTCTGATTGTCTTATTTCACTTAGCATAGTGTTCTCCAAGTCTATCCATACTATTGCAAAGGGTAAAATTTTCTTCTTTTTTTATGGTTGTGTAGAATAACATTGTGTAAATGTCACATAGTTGTTTTATCCACTCATCTATTGATGGACACTTGGGTTGCTTCCATATCTTGGCAATTGTAAATAATGCTGCAATGAATATAGGGTTGCTTATGTTCTTTTAAATTAATGTTTTGTGTTCCTTCAGATATATTCCCAGAAGTGGGATTGCTGGGTCAAAAGGCAGATCTATTTTTAGTTTTTTGAGGTATCTCCACACTGCTTTCCACAGTGGCCGCGCCAGTCTGCATTCCCATCAACACTGCAAAAGAGTTCCCCTCTTCTCCACATCCTTGCCAGGACTTGTTTGTTCATGCATCATTTTGCCGTACAGTTTGACTGGACATAAGCCTCAAGGTCAATGTTCTTTATCTTTCAATACTTCAAAAATACATTTCTATTCTCTTTTGCACCCTGTGCTGCTGATAATAAAACAGAACCTATCCAAATAAAACTGATACCAATCTCATTATTATGACTGATTCTTTCTTACAGATTTATTGAGGTATTATTGATATGCAATAACTATGCACTTGAGTGTACATTTTGATGAATTTTGACATATTTATGCACAGTAAAATCACCACCATCAAGATCATGAACATAAGCAATGGAAATACGGATAAATGTTTAACAACCAGTTGTCCAGGGGAGGTAAAGGTGCCCCAGTGTGTGGTGTTTGTCAATTTCTGCAGTGTAACCCCTCTCACGGGGTGCACTGAGCTTTATAACATCACGTCACCCAATGTGGGGTGAGGAGGAGGGATGCACAGTCAGGTCTTGCAGGCTGGACTGTGCCAGCTCCTGCACACCCCTGGAAACATGATCCTTTGCCCGATGAATTGCTTGGCACCTCTGCTGAAAATCAACTGACCATATACAGGGTCTGGCAGAAGTAAGGCTTGCTTGAGTGTGGTTGGTTGTAATAATTTATAATTTAAATTCGAACATTTGACCTGAAATGTCATATGGTGTGCTTGCGTGTGATATTGTTATATTACAGAATTCCATGCTTATGATTTTGTAATAAAAGGGTGTTATTTGTGCCAGATTGTGTGTATGTGTGTGCATGCACACATATGTCTATTTTGGCACTCTCTGTTTTGTTCCATTGATCTGTATGACTGCCTTTATGCCAACACGGCAGGGTCTCGATCACTGTAGTTGTATAATGTTTATTGAGATTAGTTAGCATAAGTGCTCAAAACTTTATCCTCCTTTCTCAAAGTTGTTTTGGCTCTTTGGGTCATTTGCATTTTCCTGTACATTTTAAAATCAGCTTTTCACTTTCTATTGAAATTTTCATTGGGACTGCATTGACTCTATAGAGATTTAATAACATCTGTATTGAGGCTCTGGTCAAAGCACATGGTGTATCTCTTGTACATATTTTGCTAAATTTATCTCTAAATGTTTAATATTGTGTTTTATTTTTATTTTTCAATATTGCTTTTAAAGGGTTCAATTCTAATTGTATGTTGCTAGCATATAGATTAGATATTGATTTGGTTATTTCTTCTTTGTCCTATGGGTTATTTATGTGTATGCATGCTTCTTAGTTTCAAAATATTTGATGATTTTTTCAGATTTATTTTTGTTATTAATATCAAATTTAATTCCAATTTTAATTAGCCTAATTTGCATAGTTAGAATATTTTGAATGAATTGAGATTTACTTTTTGTCTCATAAAATGGCTCATTAAATGTTTAATGCACACTTGAAAAATAGTGTTCTATTTTGGCCAAGTATTCTATAAATGTCAGTTAGGTCAAGTTGAATGGTATTGTTTAACTCTCCTATAAGCTATAGATTTTCCGTTTACTTTTTATCTAATTATTGAGATGGAAGTTTAAAAATCTTTGACTATAATTGTGGATTATTGTCTTTCCCTTTTCAATTATCTTAGTTTATGCTTCATGTATTTTTTGGGTTCTGTAATTAAGTATATAGATATTTAGGATTGATTTCTTTTTTATTATAAAACAAACTTCTTTATCCCTCATGATACTTTTTGCTCTGAAACCTTTGTTGATATTAAAATAGCTACTCCCGCTTTCTTTTAATTACTGTGAACCTAGTATATCTTTTCCTAGCCTCTTAATTTTTTTAACCTTTAATATTTTAAACAAATGCCTGTGTGTTTACTTAAAGTGGGTTTCTTATATATAATATATAGTGGGGTTTTGCTTTGGCTTTTCCATTCTGGCAACCTCTGCCTTTTAATTGGATTGTTTCAACTATCTGCATAGACTGTGATTATTGATATTACTGAGTTCAAATTTCCCATCTTGGTATATGTTTTCTATTTCCCCACTTACTCATTTTCCTTCTGCTTTTCTTTTCCTGCCTTCTCTTGGATTGATTGTCTTTTATTATTTTGTTTTTGTCTCCTTTTTTGGCTTGTTTGCTCTACTCGGGAAGCGTTAACATTTTCTCTTCATATTCCATATTCTGAAATTTCTCTATAACGTGTCTAGATACGGGTTTCCTAGGTATGAGTAATCTATGCCCTTTCGGTATCTGTTTTTTCCCCTTCAAATAGTACCTCTTTTCCTTTTTTCTTCTTTCTTTTTTCCTGAGTTTTTTATTATGTGAGTATTGTAAATTCTGATTATATACTGTACATCTCTTAGCTTTTTTTAATATTTATTTTTTCTTGTCCTTTTCTTCTTTGTATTGGGAGATTTTCTCACCCCGAACTTTTATTCCAATAATTTTTCCTTATTTATATCCACTTCACTTTTCTCTCATATGTTGCATTGTTTTTATTTTTCCTGATTATTATTTAATGCTTTTTTTAAAAAAAGCCCTCTTGTTCTTGTTTCTCATTGCTAATCTCTTTTCTTCTACCCTTTAGTATATGAATTGGCTCATTTGAAAGTTCTTGGTCCTCCGTTCTATGTTGGGATCTCTAATGGAGATATGTTGTTTCCTTATGAGATAAATACCCTGTTTTTTTTTTGAGCTGCGAGCTCATTTTCTCTTGAGGGTACTGGCCGTCCTGTCCCGCAGACCCTTAGAGTGAAATACCGGACCTCAAATCTAGTCGGCTCCGGCGAGGTCAGGAGCGAGCATGCGGACTCTCAGGGGGAGCGCCCCAGGCACCAGAAAACCAGTGACTGCCTCCTCGCCCTTCAGCACAGCTCCGCTCTTCAGCTCTTCAGCTGTCCCCCAGAGGGGGGCCGCCATTGGGAAGAGGCACTGTACTCGTGAGAGTACGTTCCAGGCCTTTGGAGTTTGGGATAGGAGCGCAGAGGCTGAACTTCTGCATACGTCAAACGGGAATAATCGGATCACAATTTAAACATAGAGTTTTTTTTTGCCCTGGCTGGTGTAGCTCAGTGGATTGAGCGCGGGCCTGCGAACCGAAGGATCGCGGTTCGATTCCCGGTCCGGGCACATGCCTGGGTTGCCAGGCCAGTTCCCGGCAGGGGACATACAAGAGGCAACCATACATTGATATTTCTCTCCCTCTTCCTCTCTCCTTCCCTTCCTCTCTAAAGATAAATAAATAAAATCTAAAAGGAAAAAAAAAAAGAATCAACCAATGAATGCATCAATAAGTGGAACAACAAGTCAATAAAAATAAAAAATAAAAGTTTAAAAAAAATAAACATAGAGTTTTTTAAAATAAAAGGCCTACTTGAACTTACCTCCCAAGTGGCACACAGATTTGTCTTGTGGTATAACCATTTGCCATTCTCATCTCTAGGATAGATTGTATCTCCAGGCTTAAAAAACAAAAACAAGTGTAATTCATTGTATTTATATCTGGGAATGGAAATTATGGAATCTGAGTTGTCATTATGTAAATATACTTCAGCCCTGGGAAAGCAATTCAAGTTTAATTATTTATATGTTTATATAATTATATAGTAAATTAAATATATTTTCTTACCTTTGTGGGACAGTCCAGAAAGGATTGTTTCATTTTTCTAAAATGTATGACACACTAATCTCCTTATCCTACTCTAGCATTAATTTTCCCTTTACTTACCGACAGATTATTGTTCTTAAGTCATGAGCTTCTCTCCTAGTGACAAAATCACTCAAAAGAAAAGAGTGGAGGTTGAGAATGAGGACTTCCTGACTCAGTGTCGTCACAGCCCGTCCAGCCTTGACAAAGGTGTGGACAGCACAGTTGGTGACTTCTCAGTTCGGGGTAACCTGCTCACGGGCTCTTTTCCTTCCGCTTTCGGGCCCTCCGGGGATTGGGCGTCTCTTTCTCCTACCTCGCACATTACCTGAGGATCCAATTTCCTTGTCTGGTTTTTGGGTGATCCTTCCCCAGCTAAGACCAACTGTGGTGCGGAATGTGGTCTCTCAGAGTTCTCATTTTTGGCTATTTCTAAAAATGGGACCCATTTCTTATGGGCTTGGAATAGAGAAAAATAAAATGATTCCTAGGCTTCTTGGGTGGATGGTGGTAATCATCTCCCGAGGTTGGCTTAGGAATCAAGAGTTTTGTTTTGGATATTTTCCGTTTGAAACGACCACACCTAGTTCAAGGGGTTACCTGAGGAGGCGATTGAACAGAGAAGTCGCAAAAAGAGGCCCAGAAAGAGACCATGGCTGCAGACAAAATTTGGTCACTCTCAACATTTAAAATGGTATTCAATCCACGCAACTATATGAGATTGTTTCTAGAGGAAGTGTGTCTGAGTAAGACAAGAATACTGAGGATAGAGGTACTGGGCCTTACAACATTCGGAGGTTGGCAGGGAAGAAGCTGCCAAAGAATCAGGATAGGGTAACATTCTAGAAGCCACAAAAAGAACATGTGTACAGAAGACAGTGGTCGACTGTGTTGAAACAGGTCAAATAATATGAGGATAAAGTGTCTCTTGTATATGGTTGGCAGCATGGAAGTCTTTTTTAAAAAAGGTTTATTTATTTATTTTTAGAGATGGGGAGAGAGAAAGAAAGGGACAGAAACATTAATGTGTGGTTGTCTCTCAAGCACTCCCTACAGGGGAACCTGGCCCACAACCCAGGCATGTGCCCTGACTGGGAATTGAACCAGCAACCCTTTGGTTCACAGTTTGGCACTCAGTCCACTGAGCCACACCAGCCAGGTTCCTGTTCTGATGGATTTTAAACCTGAGTTAGCTACTTCATTGCCTGGGGCCTCAACTTTCTCTTGTGTGAAATGAAGATATTCTATATATTGGGATAGATATTTCTACCTGAACATTTCACAATATCGTCTTTTATTATCTATGAAATCTCAGGCACTATGTCGGTAATTTCACATGTATAATTTTAATGACTCCTTACAACACTCAGCAAGTCAGTTATTATTGTCTCCGATTTACCAACAATGAAATTGAAGTTCAGAAATATCGAATTGACCATGCCGATAAATACAGAAGCTGAAAGTCAGTCCCCGTTCTGTTTGACTCCAAAGCCCATGCTCTTTCCAATGCACCGTGCTTGGGGGATGTGTTACGAGATCAGGCAACAACTTGACCAAGTCACCTGGCTCACATGCCACAGAGCCGGGAGTCAAACCAGGCAGCCTGGCTTGAGGGCTCTGCTTCGTACCACTGTGCTTGCTAAGTGACCTCCGATGAGTGCGGTGGGAATCGGTTATGTTGTTTTCTACCATCCTCATGCCATCTTCTACAGAGGAGCGCATTCCACGTTGTTTGTGTGGGCTGGCCTAGCTCCAGCTCTTGGCCATACATGTCAGCCGGTCACCCGTGCCCTCACACAAAGATCAGTCAGCAGTAGGTGCAATACATACCTGACCCAAGCGAGGCTAACCAGTGTTTCTCTCTGAGGTTTAATGTGTAGTTTCTTGTTTCCTGAATTCTTAAGTTGTGTGGAAGATGTAGGCTTGCCATGTCAGTGGGCATTTGACCATCATGTGGAAAGGGATTTTGGAGAATGAAGCCAACCAGTTGATAGAGAAAGGGCCAGAGTGTGGATACGGAGTTTAAACTTCTGGGTCTAGTTGTGCCTGAACTAGATATCCCTTGGACTACCTAGTTCTTCTTTTTGCTAATGCCAACTTAAGTTGGACTTCGCCATTTATAACAAAAGTCCTCACTTATGCAAAGGTATTGGGGAATGGCAAGTAATGGACCAAAAATGTGGAATTAGCTAGGTCCGTATGGGATTGGGGATGTGAGGATTTTCCCACGTCCAGCTGAGAATTGGCTATCCTTTCTATGCAATAGCATGTTATCCTGTTACACTGTTACTTTGTTGTGTCTTGAGACTCTGAGAATGGGTCTCAAGATTGGCCTTCTAAGGCCAATAAGACTGAAGCTTTAGGGGACTTAGTAGAAAAACGCTGGGTGTTAAAGTTTATTGGCCATTCTCGCAGTCTTCAGTAAGGTCCTAAAGAAAGATATGTGTGTTTATTGCTCCTTGGTTTGCAAGACGAGAGGTAAGATCGTATTGGGCTAAAACAGCTACTTTCTGCTTCTGGATGCCATCAAAATGTCCAAAGTTGAGCTCTAAAGTCCAAAGTCAGTGTCAGCCAAGACAGGAAGGTGGGAATCCTAGAGGGAAATAAAATTGGACTTTGGGAGAATTCTTGTCCATGTATCTCTGAGAGCAAGCTCTCGGCCCATGGATGCCCTACCTGACAAAGGAGCACCGTCCAATGAGGAGCAGACCGGGTTCGAGGAACACGTTAGCTGTGCCTCCCTGTTTTGTATTATTTCAAGCCAGATGGGGGCTAGTAAGCTGAAGCCGGAGCAGATGAGCAGAACCAGCATGTTCTTTACTAAGATGCAGAAACCATGGGTTGAGAATTAGCTACAAGAAATTGACCCTAGTTTTAATTACTCTTTTATGGAGCCAACTGTGAATTTACTGAAAGCCTAACAGAATTTTCAGGGATATTGCCTTGTCCGTGAAACCCCAACCTGACCAATGAAAGCCTTGGATTACCAAAGCCATTGTGAAGCCTGAAAACTCGTATGCATCTCCATCAAGGAGAACGCGAAAGGGGAAACTTTCCCAGAGTTCATCTTGCCCATGACCACAGGGGAGAGTCACCAAGGAAAGTGCTTCCAGAGGACAGAATAACGGAGCCAGGTTGGTTGCATAAAGGAATCCTGGCCACCACAATGGGAGAGAGTCCTTGTTCTTGACCAGCAGGGTCTGATTTGTCTTGTGCGCAAGTGTCGAGTTTCATTTTCAAGCTCTCCTTCCCTCAGTGAAAATTTAAGCAGTTATTTCTCTTCAGCAGTGTATATGGGATGCACTGTTGGTGGTTAAGTGAACCCTGAGTCCACAGATTGAGAAAGTTCATGGAAGAAGTGCAATGGAACTAGAAGAATAGCACGCTGATCTTGTGGCTAATTCCAAAAAAACTGATCATTCTTTGGGTTATTTCCCTTTAGAGGATGAATACATTTTCAGCTGTACATATGGTATTATTTTGCATTATGTCGTGCAAGGACATTTTTATGACTCAGTGAGTGGCAAGGAGGGTGTGTCTAGATGCCAGACAACGAAAACGTGGACCGCTCTTTGGGGAGTATGTGATGGTTTTACATAGAGAGTTTAAACTACAGGTGTAAGGACATGATATAATAAAAAAGCATTGGATTATGAATGAAGAAACATGGGGTGCAAACCTGAGTCTGTTATACATAATCCTTTTGGCCACTTGTTGGGCAAGGTCAGTGCTGTAAGAAAACAGTAACATTCTATGGTGCTAACGAATGAACTAGCTCATGCGCACCGAAGAGCAGAGGGCAAAGCTCTAGGTGTCTGGACTCACCTGAAAAGCCATGGGTAGTTCAATGATGTAAAGATCGACGTAATCCAGCTGGAGGACCTTGAGCGTCCTCTCCAGGCACGGGCGGACGTTCTCCGGGTCTAAAGCTGTACACCAAAGCTGAAAGGGTCAAAAGGGGTTAGCCAACTAATGCGCGCGCTGTGTTTTTTTAAAATGATGATCCAGCCCATTACTCTTTACAAAGCCTTCATACACATTTTATTCATTCATTTAACTGCACAAAAATATGTCTATGCTGGAGTTTTACCTGAGTACAACATAAATTGATATTACTCTTGATGCTTGTATTATAACTTTATCAGAATATAGTACCAGAATATACATCTATATATTCATTGCAGCATTATTTATAATGGCCAAGGTATGGAAGCAATCTAAGTGCCCATCAATAGGTGAGTGGATAGCCCTGGCTGGTGTAGCTCAGTGGATTGAGCGCGGGCCTGCGAACCAGAGGATCGCGGTTCGATTCCCAGTCAGGGCACATGCCTGGGTTGCAGGCCAGTTCCCAGCAGGGGACGCATGAGAGGCAACCGTACATTGATATTTCTCTCCCTCTCCCTCTCTCCTACCCTTCCCCTCTAAAGATAAATAAATAAATAAATAAATAAAAACCCATTTTGTTAAAAAAAAAAAAATAGGTGAGTGGATATAGCATTCACTGATACATCTGATAAGGGATTGCTATCCAGAATTTATAAAATTCAGCAACAAAAAAGCAAACAATCCAATTAAAAAATGGGCAGAAGATCTGAATAGACATTTCTCCGAAGAGGACATGCAGATGGCCAATAGACATGGGAAAAGATGCTCAACATCACTAAGATCAGAGAAATGCAAATTAAAACCACAATGAGATATCACCTCATACCTGTCAGAATGGCCATCATCAGTAAATCAACAAACAAATGCCAGGAGGATATGGAGAAAAGGGAACCCTCATGCACTGTTGGTGGGAATGCAGACTGGTGCAGCCACTGTGGAAAGCAGTATGGAGATACCTCAAAAAATTAAAAGTGGAACTGCTTCCCTGGCTGGTGTGGCTCAAGTCGGGTGAGGGCTGACCTGTGAACCAAAGGGTCAAAGGGTTGGATTCCCGGTCAGGGCACATGCCTGGGTTGTGGGCCAGGCCCACACTAGGGGAAGCATAAAAGGCAACCACACATTGATGTTTCTCTTCCTTTCTTTCTTCCTCACTTCCCCTCTCTCTAAAAATAAATAAAATCTTTAAAAAAAATAGATGAGTGGATAAAGAAGTGGTATATATGTACAATGCAATATGACTCAGGCTTAAAAAAAAAAAGAAATCTTGCTATCTGCAACAGCATGGATGGACCTACAGGACATTGTGCTCAGTGACATAAATCAGACTAGAGAAAGACAAATGCCATATGATTTCACTTAAATGTAGAATGTAGAAAACAAAGTCATAGATGCAGAGAACATTTTGACAGTTGCCAGATTGGGGAGAATGGGTGAAAAAGGTGAAGGGTTGTCAGCGAGGAAGGGGAGGGGGAAATGGGGAAAAGGATACAGGAAATAAGAAGCATAAATAGTTGGTACAAAATAGACAGGGGAAGGTTAAGAATAGTGTAAGAAATGGAGAAGCCAAAGAACTTACATGTACAACCCATGGACATGAACTAAGTCGAGGGGATGTGGATGGGGGAGGTGTTTAGGGTGGAGGGGAATACAGGGGGGGAAATGGGACAACTGTAATAGCATAATCCATAAAATATATTTTAAAAATGAAGTACAAATTGGTAGTTACAGAATAGTCATGGGGATGTAAAGTACAGCATAGGGAATATAGTCAATAGTATTGTAATAACTATTGTGGTGTCAATGGGTACTAGATTTAATCACTTCATAAATTACAGAAATGTTTCATCATTGGGTTGCACACCTAAAGCCAGCATAATATGGTACATCAACTATAATTGAAAGGTAAAAATTATTTGAAAAAAGAATATAGGACCAGAGACTTAAAGATCCGCCTGAACCACAGAGCGTCTAATTTGGAGACAAAGCCTTCCTCTGCTCAGTGCTAATTTCCCACCTGACTCAGCCCTTGAACTTCTCCTCCCTGTGTAACGAGGGAGCGTGTATCTGAACAGTTGTGCTGACCCGGGCAGGCACTTCCTCTTCACGTCACTCTGACAAAAGATGTGCTTCATTTGAGCAAGAAATAGAGTTGTGTGAGTCACTTCACTGGATGCTTCCCATGTGACAGGCAGTACAGAAGCTGGTGAAATTTTATATTATGGCCAAGATTTAGATTCTCTCTCACTGCTCCTTTGTTCTCATTTCCTACTCGGACCCCAGGGAAATTCTGCCAGTCCCTACCGAGAACTTACTGGATGTCTGGCTGAACTGATAATGTCAGCGACATGGCGGGCTAGGAGAGCCCAGCCTTACTCCACCGCAAGGCCAACAAGGCGACAGCTGTACATGAATGAAAACGGGGAGATGTTGGTCCCAGGGCACAGACTCCAGCTTTGAGAGAAGCAAGCCCTGGAGATCTAATGCACAGCGTGATGATTGTATCAACAACGCTGGATTAAGTACTTGGAAGTTGCTGAGAGAGTAGGTCTCCAGTGTTCTCACTGCAGACCAGGGGTGGTGATTATGTGAGGGTGGGGGGGTTAGCCGATGCTACGGGGGTAACCGTTTTGCCACGTGTAAGGAAGAGCATCAGGGCAACGTGTTGAACACCTTACATTCACATGATGTCACATACCAACTATACTTCAACAGGTGTGGAAAAATACAGTGAATAAAATAAACTTAGACGGCTTGATCCAAAAAAGGAAAAAGAAATTGCTCGATCTTAAAGTGTTAGGTGATGAAGGATTAAGGTTTGGATTGTCAAGTTGCTGTCAAAACCTAGGTTGCTCAAAACCTGAGGGGTACTCAGGGTCTCAGGATAAATTAGGACATCTTCTTGAAGCATCGGATTCGCCGAAGAGGACACTTCAGGTGGAGACGGTAGTGGCAAAGTGGGTCTGGCTGTTCCTGTGGGTCTGCGGGTGTCGTTTTGCCAACCACTGCAGTGAACATTCTGTTTCATGTATTTTACTTATTTTTATTCAACAAACCCATATAGTTCCAGCTTCGTAACGGGTACTGTGTAAGTATTTTGTAAATGCTAACGCACAGTGACTTTATGAAATAGTTGATTTAATTCGGTTCAATTTTTTCAATATGATAGATGATGCAACGGCTTTACTGTTCTCCAAAGAGATAAGAAGGAAACGTTCAGGGTCCGTTTTTCTTTTTTTTTTTTTTAATTAATTTATTTTTTTAAATATTTATTTATTTATTTATCTTTAGAGAGGAAGGGTAGGAGAGAGGGAGAGGGAGAGAAATATCAATGTACGGTTGCCTCTCATACGTCCCCTGCTGGGAACTGGCCTGCAACCCAGGCATGTGCCCTGACTGGGAATCGAACCACGATCCTCTGGTTCGCAGGCCCGAGCTCAATCCACTGAGCTACACCAGCCAGGGCATGGGTCCGTTTTTCTTGGTGGTTATTTAAAACCTCATTCTTACATGAAACAAACAAGAATACATTGTGGAGACAATGTAAAAGTTAAAAAAAATTTTAAGGTAAGTCAAAGTTTTCAAAAATATCTCTGGCTGTGGGCAGGCTGCTTTGGCATAGATCCTCAGGCTATGAAGTCAAGTTTACTCTTGTACAGAAATAGTGGGCGAGCACCTATTTAAGGCTGAATGTTTTACTCTAACGAGAGACTGTGCAATAAAATCTTTAGGAACCAGAATTGTAAAGCTTTAATAAAGTGAAAGCTCCAAGCTGATATTTTGGGACGGTGGCTCCATGTGGCCCTTGGACCCTAACCCCTAAGTAGCTGGTGACTTGGGGAATCTCAGACCCTGGGACACTTGGAAGGAGCTGAGTGGGGAGCTGGAGGAGGGGAGGTCTAGGCGGTGGGCGAAATCAGAAGCAGTGTCTTTTTCTCTTTCGAACCCTCAAGAGAATTGTTCCTGCAAGGAGCCGCCTGTAAATATACAGCCCATCTTCCCACTGCCTTTCCTTTTAGTCATGATGCTTTATCTTTCTGATTGTTCTTCAATGTGTAGGGATTTCTAACACTGGAGATTTAAATTGCTCACAAGGTAGTGATCTAAACAAATGTGGTATTTCCACACAATGGAATCTTACTTGGCCACTAAAAGAAATGATACTCTGATAGGTGTTACCATCTGGATGGACCTAGAAACATTACACGGAGTGAAAGAAGCTAAACCCAAAAGGCCACATATTGTACGATTCCATTTGTATGAAATGTTCAAAATAGGAAAACTACGGAGACAGAAAGTAGGTCCGTGGTTGCCAGTGTTGGGGGCGGGGCGGAGAGGGATCGATGGAAAGTAACTGCTAGTGGGCATGGATTTTGATTTTTATTTTTGGAGCGATGAAAATGTTCTGAAATTAGGTAGTGGCTATGGTCGTGCAGCTTCTGTGAATTTACTGAAAACCAATGATTTAAAATGGTGAACTTTATGGTACATGAGTTACAGTTCAATAAAGACATTAGTGATCTATGAACAAATCGATAAACGTGGAAGAAAAAGAAAGCTATCCCTTTAAAGAAAGCCTTGGCAAATGCTTCTGTAATATGGACCATCTCCTCCGTTCCCTCCGCTCCCCAAATTTTTGCTTTGTGGATTTGGTTCTTTGCGTAGGTTTTAAATCCTTGGCCATGTGTGAAGAAGGAGCTTTGCCTTAAGCCAGCTTCTAGGGGCTTATTAGTCCCTAAGTTCCTGGCATGAGTAAGGAAGTAGGCAGTTGAAAATTCAATCTTCTTGCTGAGTCCAACATTCCGTGGCAGCGAGAAGGGAGGTCAGGCCCACCAGTAGGATGAGGCAGTGGAGGGAGGAGGGAAGCTCTCACCTTCCCGCAGTAGAAAATATCCTCTCGCCGCACCTTTCCTTCTGCTATCTTCTCTCTGATGGCCTCCCCCACCTCGTGCTCGTTCTGGTAGACGTAGGCCCCGTCGATGTGCTGGTACCCCATGTCAATGGCTACCTTCACCGATGTCGCACAGAGCCCTTTAGGAGTCTGAAATGACAAGGGGGTTGGGATTTAGGAGAAAAGAAATGGGTCTTTAGTTTAAGCATTATTGACCAGGACAGTTTGCTGTACATGGTTTTAGAGTGAACATGACAAATTCCCAATTCCATGCTGTTTCAATTGGAAATGGTACCCGGAGACTGGAAAAACTGGCCTCCCAGGGAGCATCCTGTCCTTAGTGGGAGATTCCGTGCATCCCAGGACCACCCCCAGGATTTTTTTTACCAGTCATGGCAGATTTCATGGTATCCAGGCTGTAGGAGGGCACAAGTTCATGGACGTTGCTCAGTTAAAAACCAAAGGTTTGGCTGAATAAACTGAGACATATATCCACAGAATGGAATACTACCCAGTAATAAAAAAGAATGAACTATTGATACACACAGCAACATGGATGAATATCAAATAATTATACTGAAGGAAAGAAGCCAGACCAAAAGGAATAGACACGTTACGATTCCATTTATATAAAATGCTAGAAAATGAAAACTAATCCGTAGCAACAGACACAGATCAGTGACTGCCTGGAGTCGGGGCTGTGGACATGGGGTCACCAAGGAGCACAAGGGAGCTTGGCAGCAATGGATACATTCACCGTCTTGAATGCGGTGCTGGCTTCATGGATAATGATTGTATACTTTAAATGTGTGCAGTTTGGGGGGATGGCTGGGGTGGGAGGCAGAAGAGGTGGGGGGAAAATGCAGACAACTGTACTTGAACAACAATAAAATAAAAAAAAATTGGTGCAGTTTTTTTGTATATCAATTATACTGCAGTAGAGCTGGGGGAAAAGATTGTTGAGGGGCATGCTAGATTTTTCAAGATACGTTTTTATCAAATTGGGTCGCTAAAACTCTGTTCATTTCATCAACCTGCATGAAACACAAGAATGAGAATATCCTCTCCCCTGAACGTTGGCAGGAGAAAAAAGTGCAAATTCTTAACATAAGGTGTAAGTTACCCATTTTCTAGATTGCACATAAATTACTGTTCTTTAGTGATAATGACATTTTATTTTTTATTTAGGTAACGTTGATTAGTAACATATAAACTTCAGGTGAACAACGTCATAATTTGGATCTGTAACTCTATTGTGTACTTACCCCTGAAAGTCTGGTTTGTTTTCATTGTCATGTATTTGACCTCCTTGACTAGTTTTGCCCTCGCCCTCAACCACCTTCCCTTCCGTTCACCACCATTCTGGTGTCTGTACCTATGAGTTAGGTTTTGTTTTATTTTGTTAGCTCATTACACGTTTGATTTCTAGTCCACGTGTAAGTGGTTTTTGTCCTTTTCTGACTTATTTCATTCAGCATAATACCTTCAAGATTCATCCATCTTGTCACAAATGGCAACATTTCATCATTTTTATAGCTGAGTAATATTTCATTATATATATATAAGTATATATATAAAACCATCTTTATCCATTTATCTGTTGAAAGACACTTAGGGTTTTTCCGTATCTTGGCTATTGTAAATAATGCTGCAATTAATATAGCAGCGTGCATATCTTTTTAAATGAGTGTTTTCGTATTTTGCGGATAAATACCCAAAAGAGGAATTTCTGGATCGTATGGTAGTTGTATTCTGAATATTTTGAGGAACCTTTCTGCTGTTTTCATAGCAGTCGCACCAGTTGACAATCGCTCCAACAGTGGGTAAACATTCCCTATTCATCGCATCCTCGCAATACCGTCTTTCGGATAAAAGCCATTCTAACAGTTAGGAGGTGGTTATCACATTGTGATTTCGATTTGCATTTCCCTAATATTTAGTGATGATAAGTATTTTTTTCATATGCCTATTGGCCATCTTTATGTTTTCCTTGGAAAAATGTCTATTCAAATATCTGCCAAATTGTAATTGCGATTTTTGGTTTCATTGTTTGGTAGAGTTGGGTGACCGTGTGTGTGTGTGTGTGTGTGTGTGTGTGTGTGTGTGTATTTGCAAATATCTTCTCCCAGTTACTTGGCTGCCTTTTTGTTATTAATGGTTTCCTTTGCTGTAAAGAAGCTCTTCAGTTTGATTAATCCTGTTTGTTTATTTTTGCTTTTGTTTCCTTGCCTTTGGAGTCAAATTCACAAAAATGCCAGCAAGACCAATGTTCGAAAGTATAGTGCCTATGTTTTCTTTTATGTATTTCATTGTTTCGGGTCTTAACCTTCAACTCTGTAATCCTCTTTGAGTTAATTTCTGCTTATGGTGTAAGATAATGGTCTAATTTCATTCTTTGGCATACGGTCCCCAGTTTTCCCAACATCGTTTATTGAAGAGGCTTTTCTTTCTCTAGTGCATGTTCTCAGCTCCTTCATCATACATTAGTTACCCATATATGTGTGGGTTTATTTCTGGGCTCTCAGTTCTGATCCCTTGTTCTGTTCATCTGTTTTTCTGCCAATACCATACTGTTTTGTTCACTAGAGCTTTGTAGGCTAGTTTAAAATCAGTAAGAGTGATGTCTCTGGCTTTGTTCTTTTTTTGTTAGAATTGCTTTGGCTATACAGGGTCTTTTGTTGTTCCATACGAATATTAGGATTTTCTGTTATATTTCTGTAGAAACACCATTAGTATTTTGATAAGGATCGCATTGAATCACTATATTGCTTTGGGTTACATGAGCATTTTAATGCTGTTAATTCTTCCTACCCATGAGCACAGTATAAGCTTCTATTTATTTGTATTTTCTTCAGTGTCTTATAATTTTCCAAGTACAGGTTTTCTACCTATTTGGTTAAATTTATTCCTAGGCATTTTATTTTTATTTTTCTGAGGCAGTTGGAAATGGGGTTCTTTTTTTGTTTCCCTTTCTGATAGTTCATTATTGGTATATGAAAATGCAACTGAAATTTTGGAATATTTATCTTGTATTCTGCTACTTTGGTGAATTCATTTATCACTGCTAGTAGTTTTTGGTGGAATCCTTAGGGTTCGCTATATACAGTATCATGTCATCTGCAAATAACGACAGCTTGGCAGGCAGGGTCCACAGGGAATCAGGAAGGGTGGGAAAGTGGATATCCCCAGGCTGATGCTGTATGTGTGTTGGCGGGGTGGGGGTGGGGGTGGGGTGGGGATTGCCAGACGGGCTAGTGGGTAAAAAGGCCCTTGCCCCAGAGGCACGCAGCTCAGTCTCTTCCAGCGTGTCTCTGACAACCCCTGAGTCTAAGTGAACCTCCTGGAGAGCCTTATAAGAAAACCTGCCGCAGACCCAGGCTGTCTGCAGCTAGCTAGTTTTTTTCACAAGGCAGGAGCTGGCAGGGGTCAACCACAGGGAGTCAGGAGGATGGGGCGAGTATAGCTCTGCAGACTGATGCCTCATGGAGGGGAATGCAGAAAAGATGGTGTCTGTGAAAGCCTGGGAGAGGGACTCAGCTCAGGGGCAACGGCGGCTGATCCTCTGGCCCTCTCCCTGAAACCACACAACCCAGTCTCTCCCTGTGTGACTCCAGTTCGCTCTGAGTTGCCGTCCCTCCCTTAGAGCCCAGGGGGAATACTTTCGAATGCAGTATTGTGTGTTGGTGCTTTGGGAAGGTGCCTGAGTTTCTAGCAGCCTCCTGGCTGTGCTGGCAGATGGATCCCCCACCGATTTGTATAGACAGATGGTATATGGGTTTCTCTTCTCAGCACTGGTGTTCCTGGCTCGGAGCCTGGAGTGGAACTGAGCCCTTACCTCCTCAGGGGGGTCCTTTGCAGCTGAGATATCCCTCTGCATTCTCAACTGCACCACACGTCAGTGAGGGCCAGCCATGTTCACATCTGTGCCCTTCCTTCTAGTCTCCACGTGGTGCTTCTGTACGTCCTTATCAGAGTTCTGTTCAGCTGGTCTTCAGTTGGTTATTCAGATCGATTGCACTATAATTTAGTTGTACTTCCAGTTTGTTTCTGGGAAGAAGTGAGTATGATTCCCACCTACTCTGCCACCATCTCGGATCTCCAATAGTATTCTTTTACCATCACGTGTACTTCTGTGGTATCCGTAATGACTTTTTCTCATTCATCTCCGATTTTATTTGATTCATCTCTTTTTTCCTCAGTGACTCTAGCTAAAGTTTTATCATGTTTTTATCTTTTGAA
The DNA here is from genome assembly GCA_039655065.1 of Glossophaga mutica. Lineage (NCBI taxonomy): Eukaryota > Metazoa > Chordata > Mammalia > Chiroptera > Phyllostomidae > Glossophaga > Glossophaga mutica. Next base: position 11,725,642 of record CM077313.1, read on the forward strand.
ATAACCAATAGAAAAGTTAATTTCCATTGTCTTTTTGTTCTATTTCTTTTATTTCTGCTTGTATTTTTTATTATTTTCATCCTAATAACTTTGGGCTTCATTTGTTCTTTTTCTAGTTCCTTAAGGTGTAATGCTGATTGTTTATTTGAGGTTTTTCTTGTTTCTTGAGGTAGGCCTGTATTGATGTAAAGTTCTCTTTTAGCATCACTGTTGCTGCATTCCAAGGATTTTGGTATGTTTTATTTTTATTTCCATTCGTCTCTATGCATCATTTGATTTTTTTCTTTGATTTCTTCGTTGACCCAATAGCTGTTGATAGTATGTTGTTTAATCTCCACAGAGTTGTCGTTTTCCAGCTTTCTTCTAGTAGTTGATTTCTAGTTTATATTATTGTGCTTGGAAAACATGCTGATATCATTTCAATTTTCTCAAATTTATTGAGACTTTTTCGTGACCCAACATATTGTCTACCCTTGAGAATGTTCCCTGTGCAATTGAGAAGAATGTATATTGTCACTTTGGGGTAGAAAACTCTATAAATGTCTATTTAAGTCCACCTGATCTAATGTTGATTTAAGACTGATTTTTTTGGTTTACTTTCTGTCTGGATGATCAATCCATTGGTGGAAGTGGGCTGCTACAGTCTCCTACTATTATTTATTATGTTATTATTCATTTCTCCCTTTGGGTCTGTTAGTAAGTGCTTTATATATTTTGGTGCTCCTAGGTTGGGTGTATGTATGTTAATGAGTGTATGTATTCTTAATGAACTGTCCCCTTTATTATCACAAAATGTTCAGTTTTGTCTTTTGTTATTTTTTGGTCTTGAAATCTATTTGGTCTGATATCAGTAGGGCTGTGCCCGGTTTTCTCTGTCTGGGTCCTGTTTGCTTAGAGAATTAGCTTTCACGCCTTCCCTTTGAGTCTATGTTTGTCTTCGGAGCTGAGATCGGTCTCTTCTGGTCTTGTTTTCTAGTCACGTACTCTGTGCCTGTTGATTAGTAAATCCGGTCTATTTGCATGGAGGGGGATTATTGACATGTGAGGACTTAGTGGTAACGGCCACTATATATTTATTTTGTTTTCTGATTGTCGCCACTGTTTCCTTTCCCTTGTTTTTCTATCTGCTATTTTAGTTTGGTGGTGTTCTGTGATGTTTCTCTCTGTTTCCTCTAATGTTATGCTTTGTATCTCAGCTCTGGATTTTTGTTTTTGTGGTTACCGTGAGGTTTGTGTATATTGTCTCACAGATAAAACAGTCTTTTTTCTTCTGATAACATGTCATCCTCATGTACCTATACAAGTTACATCCTTATACTCCTCCCCTTTTCTGTGTTCGTTGCCACAAATTATCCCTTTTTTAATGTTGTGCGTTCATTATCAAATTGTGGTTGTTATATTTTTTAAATTTTTTTAAAGATTTTTATTTATTTATCTTTAGAGGGGAAGGGTAGGAGAGAGGGAGAGAAATATCAACGTATGGTTGCCTCTTGTGTGTCCCATGCTGGGAACTGGCCTGCAACCCAAGCATGTGCCCTGACTGGGAATCGAACCTCGATCCTTTGGTTCACAGGCCTGCACTCAATCCACTGAGTGGTTGTTATATTTTTAATGTTTTTTTCCCCTTTAACCTTTATGTTATAATTGTGTAACACCCTATTCTTAAACAGAGTTGCAATTTTCTTCTCTTTGTTACCTTACTTACAGTGTTGTTTTTTTTCTTTTTATTTCAGGTAGAAGTGCTCCTTTCAACATTTCTTATAAAACAGGTCTTGTAGTAAATTCCCTCAGCTTTTGTTTGTCTGGGAAATCCTTTATTTCTCCTTCATATCTAAAAGATGATTTTGTTGTATATATTACTCCTGGATGGTGATTTCTATCTCTCGATACTTTGAATCTATCATTCCATTCTTTCCTGAGCTGTAGGGTTCCTGCTGAGAAATCTAATGATATTCTGATGGGGTTTCTTTTGTAGGTTACTGTCTTTATTTTCTGACTACCTATTAACTTCTGACAGTTTTAACATAATGTGTCTTGGAAAAGGTCTTTTGACTTGAGATAATTAGGTGCTCTGTTAGCTTCTTATACTTGCATGTCCAGGTCCTTCCTTAGGTTTTGGAAGTTCCCATCAGTCATTCCTTTGAATAGCCTCTCTGTTTCCTTCTTCCTTTCTTCTCCTTCTGGGATACCCAGTATCCTTATGTTGCCCTTTCTGATAGAGTCAGATTGCTCTTGTAGAGTTCCTTTGCTTTGAAAACATATAGGCTTTCTCTCCTCTCCCATCGGAATCATTTCTGGATTTCTATCTTCAACCTCACTAATCCTCCCTTCCATATGGTCTGCTCCACTGGGCACCATTTTGATTTTAGCAGTTCAGCAGGTTGGTAATTAGAGGTTTTTGCTTTGTTTTCCAGCAGATGGTACTGTAGTATAAACTTTTGTCTTCTCTTACCTATGCTACTTGCCCCTCCAGGCAGGGGTTGTTACCAGGGTCATGGGAGTTGCCACTTGTGTGACAAGGTGGTGAGTGTTCCCGCCGATTTTGGGTCACTGGGTCTCAGTGGTGTGAGGATGTGGTGGGGGACGGGGGAGCTGGGTTTGCGAGCCCACTGCGCTGCTATCTGGATCCCTTCCCTGCTGGTGCCACTGCACGATAGCTGGGAGGCCAGAGACCGCTCTTCACTTCTGCTTTCAGGTTCCACTGCAATAAGGGGGGAGGGGGCAGGTCCTCAGGTGCCAATGCTGCTTCTCTCTCTCTCTTACCCTCTACTGGGCCATAGTGTGGGGCTGCACCCTGACTCCCGCACCACTACACCATGAGCTGGAGCCGCAGGCCAGCCATGGTGGCTATGGAACTACATCTTCAGGAACCAACCCTGTATTCTCCCTCATCCTGCCTCCGCTATGTGTTCCGATACAACCTCCTTCAGATGTACCAATGTGTGGGTCTCCCAAGCTTGCTAGTGTGTTGAACAGAGGAACCTTTGTGGCATTATAGATGTCTGACTGGCCATAGATTTAAGGGGAGATACACAGGGTCCATACACTCTGCCATCATGCTCTTTGGAGGCATTTTAAATATATAAGAGTATGTCTCAATGTACAGGTGGCCAATAGACACATGAAAGGATGCTCAACATCACTGGTAATTAGGGAAATACAAATTAAAAACAGAATGAGATATCACGTCACACCTGCCAGAATGGCTATCATCAACAAAGCAACAAACAAGTGTTGGCAAAGACATGGAGAAAAGGGAAACTTTGTGCATGTCAGTGAGAATGCAAGTTATGTAGCCCCCTACGTATGGAGGGGAAAAGTATGGAGGTTCTTCAAAATGCTAAAAATAGAACTACGTATGACCCAGCAATTACATTTCTGAGTATTGGGCTGAAGAAACCCAAAGCATTAATGCAAAAAGATAAATGTATTCCTATGTTCATTGCAGCATTATTTACAACAGCCAAGACATAGAATCAATCTGTATCAATCAATAGACAACTGGATAAAAAAGACGTGTTACATATATACAGTGGAATATTACTCAGCAATAAAAAAGAATGAAATCTTACAACTTGTGACAGCATGGATAGACCAAGGGAGTTTTATGTTTAGTCTCTAGTCCCTTTAGGTAGAGATCGTGAGACTACCCTCTTCCCCAACAGAAATTCTTTCACTGATCCAACCCTAATCATGCCCCTCCAGAACCCTTTTCCAACACGGACTTTCTTGCTCCTCTCTGCATTAGCTGATTTGAGCAAAATCCTGCTGAGTCAGTTTAGCAGCACCCCCTGCCCTATCCTTCATGTCTGATCACCTTTGATATCCAGTCAGGTTCCTTCCTCATCCTCCACCACCCTCAGCGATGTCTGGTCATCCAGTTCTGTCTTCAGCAAGAATCCTGTTAGGTCAGTTTAACCAGCATCCTCCCTCACCCCCTGATGTTTGCTCTTAGTGATTTTCTATCCACTGACTCCCACTCTGCTCCTTGGCTGTAGATCCCACTTGCTTTTGCTGTGTTCAGAGTTGAGCCCGATCTCACCTACTGCAAAATTCCATCACAGTAGTCCCTATATCCATCAAAGCAGGCCCTCTCCTTGAATAAAGTCTTCCTTACCATGCTTTAACAGATGTCACTGAATAATTTTTTCTTTAACACCCTGTCCCCAGTATAAAAAAAATACTTGACATAAGAACAAGACTGCCTTCTCCAAGTGAAACAATGTTCCCTGGATTGAGAGGAAGAGAGAGATTAGGTAGACACTGAGGAGAAAGGAGGAATGTTTAAAGGATGGCATACTTCTGCCCTGGTTGGTGTGTCTCAGTGGATTGAGTGCCAGCCTGAGAACCAAAAGGTCACTGGTTCGATTCCCAGTCAGGGCACATGCCTGGGTTGCAGGCCAGGTTCCCATTTGGGGGTGTGTGAGAGACAATCCATCAATGTTTCTCTCCCTCTCCTTCTCCCTCCCTTCCTCTTTCTCTAAAAATAAATAAAATCTTAAAGGGTGGCATAGTTCTGAGAAGGGGTTCTGAGCCTTGTGCCCTCCACCTCCTCCAGCCCAGGGGCAGAATGGACTTGATGACCCAGGCTCCTCTGGTGTCCATTAAGGACTTGAATTTCACCTCACCTTTGCCCCACATGCAAAGCCGTTGGCTCACTCTCCAGGTTGTAAAAACTATTTACAGTTACAGAAATCTCCACCAGGGCCATCCAGGACAAAATACTGGATCAATGGTGACCCCAATCCACCTTCCTAGGCCATTTCTTCCACACTTGGTGACTAGACTGTTTTCACTGTTGCTTTCCTCTTTGAACAAGTGTTCTGTCTCTTAGAGAGCTTCAGCTTTGCCTTGTACTATGGTTCTACGTGTATTTATTTTTGCTGCCACACTCATCCACTCCCAGATTTTAAATTCCGTGTTTCCAGCCCATTGTTTTGATTCCTGTATCATGTACGAAAAATGCCTCACATGTGGTAGGCACACGATAAATATTTTTCAAACTGAATTATTGTCCATTTTCCACAAGGGTTGCCATTGATCCTAGATTTGTGTCATTTGAACACCTGGTGATGTTCTTGAGTTTCATTTGAAGTTTTTGATTCATATTAGCTACTAACTCTATGAGCTGATACTCGTAATTAATTACCAAGTGAATTAATTTCTATCAAAGCAAAAACAAAAAAAAAAGGAACAAGACTCAAGACTGTCGCTGATGCGACTTACCAGATGGAGCTGCGGGGAGAGAGCTAGAAACGAGGGAGATGTGTTGGGAGGCTGTGACAGACTGTTTCATCCCGGCATGAAAGCATTCCGGGAAGCTCTCACAGAGAAAGGTCACGTAGATAATTTGTGCACTTGAGGGTTTTCATTAGTGTTCATTAGGCGAGGTAATCCAGAGTGCTTAGTGCTACTAATCTTGGTTCATCTCACATTCCCTGAATTCATAGGCATGAAGCACCTTTCCAAGAAAGTTGGGGATATTGAGAGAGGAGAAGAGGGATATTGGAAGTCAGGGAAACCTGGGTTGGTCAGCCCCACACGGCTCTATAAAACTGCTTTTCTGAGCTGCTGCCCCAGAGCTCTTATCTCCATGTGTTCCAGTGGGACCTCGACCAGGCAGAAGTTGGAAGAGACAGTGTCAGTCTTCCTTCTTTTAGCCCCCCATCTCTGCTCCGACCCCATCCCCCACTGAAGACGTGCCTGAATCTTCACTCAGTGAGTGCCCTATTGCTCTCTAACTTCTGTATCACAACTGGACAGGATCTCAGGAAAAATACTGACTGGATTCACTATGTACACAAAACACAAATGAGTTCCGGTTAAAGAGTTACCTGAACTTGGCATTCACCCTGTATCTCTTGTGGAGTGAAAGGTTTTGAAGAGACTCTAGGGCATGTGAGGTGGAGAAGACTAAAGTTTGGCATCAGCCTCCATCTCCATCTCCAGAAACAAGACTGATTCTGAGGTTAAATCTAAGTCAGTACTTTTGTTTCAGGGTGACCAACTTGGAGACAGGTGGTTCTAAGCCTCCGCCTCATCAGCCCTGGGTAGATCATGAAGCAGTTCTCAGTTGTCTGGCTGGGAGCAGAAAGCCATGAGTCTGCTCTGTCCGAGATACTCCATTCCCTCCATTCCCATCAGCCCACTTTATTCCAGCTCCGCCTCTTCCCCTACCCGAGGTCTGTTGGACGCATGTTGTGTATTTTTCTTCCCATTAGAATTTCTGATTCTGTGAGACATACTGTTAACTCCATACATCATTTTACAACTGATAACATTTCTGATCACAAACATGGTTTGGGCACACATGAGCACTTCCCAGCAGAGTTCCTCTCATGTCGCATTCTTTGATCGCTGTGCATCATATCTTGTGAAGTAAGTTACAGCTCTTTTTGGGAAATGGCACATGACTGCTTTTGAATGTCTCTAACCCATAGCACGTATACATCCTAGGATGCATACTGCAGGGTATACGTTCCTACATACTTTCTTATACAGAAATGTACACAGAAAGTCACAGCGAGAAATATGCAGCTTCATTAATAGAAGATATATTGATAACAGGCAGTATAGTACAGGGATTAAAGCATAAGACTTGAACCCAAACTACATTGGTTAAAATCCCTGCTCTGTCCCTCAGCATTATAAGTTTGGAGCAATTTGTTTAACCTGTGTTTCTCATCTATAAAATTGCATTAAATAGTATTTCTTTCAAAATATTATGAGAATTAAATTAGAAAATGCATGTCATGTGAAGCACTTAAAAGACTTCCCAGCACATGGTTAAGGGTTCCCCAAAACTTAGCTATTATTATTGTGTCCATTTGCATCTCCGTGTCCTCTGATGCTCACGCACATGTGCACCCACTTTCAGAAACTCATTCACTAAGTGGACGGGTCTCGGCTGAACACCCATTCCCTACTAGACACTGTGCTGGGAATGCAGAGCTAAACAAGACAAAGTCTCTTTCCTAATGAATTTCACAGTCTCGTGGGGAAGCTTGCAGAGAAACAACGATTACAATACAGTATGATGAGTGCCACAGTAGAGTCGAGCACAGGAGGCTATGTGAGCACGCAGGAGGGGCAAGCCGTGGTGGCTGGGACGTGGGCTTCTCAGGAGAGAGATCCTTGAGCTGCATCTGGAAGGTCTGGTCGAAGTGAGTGGAGTGAACACGTGAGGAGAAAGGGGGTTCCAGGCAGAAGGCAGCATGTTCAAAGGCATGGAGGTGGGCGCGATGTTCAAAGAACGTAGGTTGTTACGTTTTCCACACAGGGAGAGGATGCTGCACAGGTGGGTCTTGACTGACCTGTAAAGGTCCAGTGTGCAAGGTGAGGGGTGTGGACTCTACGCTGCGATCGGTAGGGAGCCTTGAAATGACTAAACAGCGGAGTGCTGTGATCAGATTTGGGCCCGAGGAAGCTCCCGAGAGCCCCACTTTGGATAATTAATGGGAAGGGAACAAAATTGGAAGGATAGCCCAAAGATAAATTAAGAGCCTAAACGAAGGCAGTGACAATGGATAAAGAGCAGGCTGTGAAGTGAGGAGATATTTCTGAAGTAAATTCAACAGTTATTTAGCAGCCATTAGCATGTAATTCAGAGAAGTGAGGAAGAGGGCAGAATGAGGAAATACACTTAAATTTCTGGCTTGCATGGCTGGCGCTGGTGCTGTTTGCTAGGAGGAGGAGGATTTGGGGGGGAAGGAGAGATGATGAGTATACTTTGTCATGTTGACTTGCGGGGGCGGGGGTGGCTGTGGCGGATGGAGTGCCTATTTGATTGTACAGCAGAATTATCCAAGGAGCATGTTAAATGCAAATTCTTAAGCTCTATCCCTAGAGATCCAGATTCTGTAGACCTGAGGTGAAACCTAAGGATCTGTATTTTTCAAAAATGTCCCAGGTGGTTCTGTCGTAACCAGTGCAGAGTTGTACAGGGAGATGCAACCAACAGGATAGGAAATATAGATTTAGGAGTCTCTGCATTTGTGTGCTTGCAGCAGAGATTATGAATGAGGTCATACAGAGAAAATTGGGCAAAGTAAGAAAAGGAAGGGGCCAATGACCAGACTCATAGAATTGTTCCAACAGTGACTTTCCTTGGCACTACCAAAACAGTGGCAACTGGCATGGAATGTGGGATTTGGTACAAGTGTTAACTGCTCTCCATATCCGTAGTTCAGTTTTCTTTCTCTCTCCTCTATTCTCCATGCTACCCCAGAATTATCTTTCAAAAACACTGATCTGATGATGCTATCCCTCTGTTCCTGAACTTGAAATAATTCCTCCTTTTCTATAATCCAGTCTCAATTTGCATTTCCAGAGCCAGCTGCCATTATCTCCACCACTAATTCCATGTGTCAGCCACTGTGGACTTGGCCTTTCCTGGACATGTCATACAAATTGTTACCCTATACGGCCCCTTCTGCCTAAAACGTTTGGCCTCAGCTCTGCATCTCTGCCTGACAAACTTGTTCACAGCTGTACAGAGTTCATTCATTCATGATCACTCAAATTTCAGTAGCATTTCTACACATACCACTTTTTATTTTGGTAATCAGCATCAAGTGTTGAATTACAATGAGAACAGCAGAAAGACTTTAAGTAGAAACTTTATCATGTTTTAATGGAAACCCACTTCACTCTCCATGGTCAAATGTAACTATTCCCTGACCCAGGGATTCCACATTTGGGAATATATATGAAGAAACGTAAAACACCAGTTCAAAATATATGCACCCCTATGTTCATTGTAGCATTATTTACAATAGCCAATATATGGAAGCAACCCAAGTACTCATCAATGCATGAGTGGATAAAAAAGCTCTGCTACATTTACACAATATCACTTGGCCATAAAAAAGAATAAAATTGTATCATTAGCATGGACCTGGAGCAGCAGTTTTCAACTGGTGTGTCACAAGAATTTTTAAAACATGCAATACCAATTTAGTCAGGGACACTGGCCTCTTTTCCCTTGGATTGTCAAATAAAAATAATGACAACAGCCAATACAATAACAACTGTCCTGTGTGAATGAATCAAAAGTTATACCTATTTTTTTCTCAGATTGGCAAAAAATATATTTTTGGTATGTGCAGAATTTTAGTAATTAGTTTATGTGTGTCATGAGATGAAAAAGGTTGAAAATTGCTTATCCAGAGGGTATTTTTGCTAAGTGAACTAAATCAGACAAACAAAGTCAAATACCATACGATTTCACTTCTGTATAAACTCTAAAGAACAAATTAAACAAACAAAACAGAAGCAGACTCATAGACACAGAGAACAAACAGAGGGTTGATAGTTAGGAAGGGGGTGGGTTGCTGGGTGAAAAAAAGAAGGGATTATGGAATACAAATTGGTGTTTTTTGAGAGATGCTGTTTGTATCATTTACTCTCAACTTCATTTTTCAGTAGTTAGTTATTAGAAAGTGTGTCTCTTCTATTAGATTTTTAATCCCTAGGTAGCAGAGATGATTCTCTTCATATATGAAGCTTTTGGATCTTAGTGCTTCATACATGGTAGGTTTTCACAATATGTTTGTTAGACTGAACTAAAAATCTTCAAATACGAACTTAAAAAAAATCGCAGGCCATAAACTCCGTAATTCCACATGCTGGAGATCAATCAAATAATAAATATCCAGCTGCATTTTAGTAAAGGAAGCAGAAAGGTCCCCTCCTCTAATCCAAGATCATTTTAAATCACAAACCAATTTAGTTTAATATTTGCCTCAGTACTCATTCAGCCAAACATTAGCTCTTGGAGGTTGCTTTCATTATTACAAAAAAAAAAAAAAAAGGAAATCAATGAGATCCACTCCAAATGAATTGCAGATTATGCTTTAGGAAAGTTTCTTATAAGAAAAAGCAAGTAGAAAGACAGATACACTTACCAATCTAGGATCTGAGTAGGTACCAAGCCCGATGACAGGAATGCTATTTCCATCACTTAGAGGTATGCGGTGATCGGCTGCACTGAGGTCCATCTGGCAGAGAGCCTGGGACTTCAGATTTCTAGGAGTGATTCTACACACTTTTTGAACAAGTGTCCTAGGGCCTGTTTAATCAAACAAAGGGGGATCAGAGGGAGGAGCAATGGGAGGGAAGACAGATTGACAGATCTGTTTCTCAACCTGTTTTCTTCCATGTTGTCCTACAAATCCTAACTGAGATTGTCCTTTGAACTTTATCAGAGTTATAAAAGCAACTCTTTAAGAGTTCATTCTTACTCTTCTTCAGAGTAAAAGTGGAAAAAAAAACAAAAGGAAACAAATCAAGCTGGGTTCTATCAGTTATGATGCTCTTGTTGCCAAGTAACAAGTCTATCTCAAATACTCTTAAATTATAAAGGAAATTTACTGGTTCATATTTCAGAAAACTTCAACATTAGGGCCCGCTCGAGGTGAGAGTGGGGCAGTTTTCCAGGACTTCCCTGGAAATTCTGCTGCAGAGGACAGGGAAGAGGCCTGGGATTTTTATCACCTGATTAAACTGGGGAAACACTGGGCTAGAGGAAGGACTGATAGGGCTGTGACAGAACAAAGGGACCAAAGGGGTACGACATACTGTTACCGAAAGTTCCTCCCACTAGTTTCGTTTGTCCGCTGCCAAAGGAAAGATGTCTCTTAATGCCACGGATGTGCAGAAAGGAAACGAAATGTGTATTTAAGGCTATACAGACTCAAAGTAGTGACCTAATGTCTTCATTAAAATATCAAAGTCCTTTTGGGTACCCACAGACACCCACAGTGCTTTCTTTTCCCCTTGCCGTAATTCGGGACACCGTATCTCAGGAAAAGAAGCAAACGCCCGGGATTCAGGCTCCTGGCAGCCGCGTGGTCCTCTCCTCACCAAGGCCGCGGGGAGGCCTCCACTTTGCCAAAGCCCTGTGGTTCTCTCCCCACAATGGCTGCCGAGTCGCGGTTTAAATCCTTGCACAATCCCCCTTTGCAGCCCCATTTCCGACTCCTCCCACAATCGGCTACACTTGCCAGCACTCCCGCATCCTTGCAGCTTTACTGGGCAGCCATCATGGAGCCCATGGCGTGGAGCCAATCATCTCCAAGCTCTCACGCAGGCGATGTAACCAGGGGGAGTTGCCTCCCAGTTCCATCTTGGGTAGAAATCACTCCCTTCCCCCTGGCTCAAAGCATGCCCACAGCTATTCAACATATCTATGAAACCAATTAAAGGCTATAGATATGTTAAATGACCATGCCGGAGGTTAGCTGCAAAGCCGTTGCTGTACAAAACCGCTCTCGATCATCCTGTTCCATTTGTCTCTTCCCCCAACTCACACCTGTGATGGGGGAAGGGGTGAGGATATCCTAATATTTCCGGGACACCTTGAGTTCTGGACCCCATTCCAAATCCCTATTTGGGGCCCCACTCTGGGCTGCACCCTGTTACAGGGCCCGGAACCAGTTCCTCACTCTCCAGTTCTCTTTGCCTCCTCGCTCTCTCAGATGACTCTCCCCTTCTCATCAGAAGGTAGGAATCGGTCCCCGAGGTGGCTCTGTTCTAGGTTCAAGCCCAACAAAAAGGAGAGTTTCCTCTGTAGCTGAACAATAATCCAGGAAAGGAGTCTTTTATTTTTGCCTCAATTGACTGTCTTGGTTGAATCACTCATAGTGGTCAAAAGAAATAAAAGACTGATTTGACGGACTTCAGAGAATTAGAAGCCGTTTCCACACGTGGAGTCGGAGTTAATCCCTCCTGGGAAGATTCCGGATATTGCTAAGAAAATGAAAAGAAGTGGTAATTAGGGAAACAATTAACAATTGTTTCCTATAGTCTTTCTCTAAAACAGCGATTTTCAATCTTTTCATCTCATGGCACACATAAACTAACTACTAAAATTCTGTGGCACACCAAAAATGTATATTTTTTGCTGATCTGACAAAAAATTAGGAATAATTTTGATTCATTCATACCAGACAGTTATTGCTGTGTTCGCTGTTGCCATATTTTGTTTTTAAAATTCACAACCTAAGTCAGTGTCCCTGACTAAAAAGTCAGGCATTGCATGTTTTTAAAAAATTCTTTCAGAGTTCTGGTCAAGATGGCAGCCTGTGTAAACATGGTACTCACCTCCTCCCACAACCACATCAAAATGACATGTACACTACAGAACAACCACCATTCAGAACTGCCTGAAATCTGGCTGAATGGAAGTCCTACAACTAAGGAATTAAAGAAGAAGCCACACTGAGACTGGTAGGAGGAGCAGAGACATGGAATGGGCTGGTCCCACACCCACAGGTGTGGTGGACAAAAATTGGGAAGGATATCTCAGCTTCACAGGTCTCCCCAAAGGCAGTGAGGGGCTCCAGCCCCACACCAGACCCTCCTGCCCAAGGTTCCAGTGTCAGGAAGAAGAGTCACCGTAACTTCTGACTGTAAAAACCAGTGGGGCCTTGACCAGTGGGGCTCAGTTGATTGAAGCATTGCCCCATAACAAAAAGGTTGCAGGTACAATTCCCAGTCAGGGCACATGCCTAGGTTGTAGGCTCAGTCCCCAGTCCAGGTGTGTATGGGAGGCAACCGACGGAAGCTTCTCTCTCCCATCAATATTTCTCTCTCTCCCTTCCTCTCTCTCTAAAAAGCAATGAAAGAATGTCCTTGGGTGAGGATTAAAAAATAAAAGCACAGTGGGAATTGAGGCTGAGGGAGATGGAGGTTGGCTGGAGTCGCAGGCAGTTCCTCTTCAAGGGCCTGCACATAGACTTACTTGGATTTGCTCCCTCTCACCTCCAGTTCTGGGGCAGCAGCTTGAAAGGCACCAGAGATGTACAGGAAGAAATTGAATTGTTCAGCATCAGGATGAGGACGAGGACGAGGGGTAGCTTTCTCTCAGACAGAAGTGCTGCAAGAGGCTATTGTTCTTTCGATGGACTCTCCATCCACAGAGCTGGCAGGCAGGTGCCAGATCTGAGACTCCATCCTGTCTTGGCTCATGATTCAGATTTTCCTGAAATCTCTCAAACAGCCTCTGGCCTTAGTATGCTCTGTACCTCTTGCTAAGTGGCTCCAGGCCTGGTACTAGTAGCAACCATCCTTGGTTCACATCTTGGCCTTGCCTGGGCATCTCTAAGCCCAGCACAAATAGTGGCCATCTGCAGATTGCATTATAGCTCAAGCTGGGTGGTCTCTGAAAGAACACAGGCAGTGGGTGACGTTGGCCTACACCTTTCAAGAGGCCCCAGAGCCAACACATCTAATGGACAGGTGCAGGCCACGTTGAAACACTACTACCCAACCACCTCCACAAGCAACAATCTCAAGGGGCAGACTCAGTGGCCACCAGAGCCACAGTGAAGTAAGTCCTGCTCTGTGGCTAGGCCCTCCACAGCTGACCCTCCATGGTGGTCAAAAGTTGGTGGTCACAGCCAGCCCTTGCAGCTGATCAGCTTGGGAGTAAATCCCTCCCATCAATATGCCAACAGCAATCAAGGCTCAACTACAAGAGGAGGGTGTACACAACCCATGAGGCAGGGGTGTACCTCCAGTAGCCAGCATGGGTGATAGGGGAGGCTGTGGCACTAGACCTACAGAATACCCACTACATTAGGCCACGTTACTAAGCCTGAAAGATGTAGCAGCTCTAGCTAATATATGGAAACAAACACGGGAAGGCTGCCAAAATAAAGAGATAAAGATACACATCCCAAATGAAAGAACAGAACTCCAAAAAAAGAACTAAACAAAATGGAGACAAGCAATTGACTAGATGCAAAGTTCAAAACACTGGTTATGAGGATGCTCAATAAACTTAGGAGAAGAGTAGATGAACTAGTGAGAACATTAACAAAGAGATAGGAAACATAAAAACAGAGATAGAAAACATAAGAAGAACCAGTCAGAAATGAAGAATACTCTAACTGAAATGAGAATATATTATAGGGCATAAACAGTATAATAGATGAAGCAGAGGATCCAATCAGAGATTTGGAAGATAAAGCAAAAAACATCCAATCAAAACAGCAAGAAGAAAAGAATTAAAAAAAATGAGGATATTATAAGCAGCCTCTAGCACAACTTCAAACATAAAACGTTTAGAGCATGGGTGCCAGAAGAAGAGAGAGAGCAAAGAATTGGAAACCTATTTGAAAAAATAATGACAGCAAACCTCCCTAACATGGTGAAGAAAATAGACACACAAATCCAGGAAGCACAGAGTCCCAAACAAGATGAACCCAAAGAGTCCTACACCAAGACACATCATAATTAAAATGCAAAATGTGTATGGTGATTGCTAGGAGAGGGGAATATAAGGGGACTGAGAAGTAATGTTAAAAAATAAAATAAAGTTTAAGAGTAATTAAAACCAGCAACAAAAATAACCCAAAATGTTAAGGGCAGAGAGAGATTCTTAAAAACAGCAAGAGAAAAGCAGTTTTCTTCCTACAAGGGAGCTCCCATAAGATTGTCAGCTGATTTCTCAACAGAAACTTTGCAGGCTAGAAGGGACTGGCAAGAAATATTCCAAGTGATGAAATGCAATAACCTACAACCAAGATTACTCTATCCAGAAAAGCTATCATTTAGCATCCAAGGATACATAAAGGGTTTCACATTAAAAAAAAAAAAAGTTAAAGGAGTTCATCACCACCAAACCAGTATTATATGAAATGTTAAATGACCTTCCTGAAGAAGGAGGAGGAGGAGGAGGAGGAGAAGGATAAAAAATGACCAATAAAATGGCAAGAAATACAAATCTATCAATGATTGAATCTAAAAAAAACAAAATAAATGAACAAACAAAACAGAAACAGACTCATAGATACAGAGGACATTTTGACAGTTGCCAGGTAGGTAGGGGGGTTGGGAGGATGTGTGAAAACGGTAAAGGGATTAAGAAGCATGAATTGGTAGTTACAGAATAGTCACGGGGATGTAAAGTACAGCAGAGAGAACACAGTCAATAACAGTTTAATAATTATATGGTGTCAGATGTGTGCAAGCCTTATCAGAATGATCCCTTACTGAGTTATATAATGTGTAATCACTGGGGTATACCCCTGAAACTAATATAGTAATGCATGTCTATTGTATTTGAATAATTAAAAAATGACTAAATAAAATGACTAAATCTTGCAACACACCAGTTAGAAATTCCTGCTCTAAAGGACTGTGCTGTGTATAAAGATAACAGCAGTCGACGATGATGAAAATGTCCTGGGGTTTGTCTGTAATCGACTTGTCCTCTCTCTAGGAAATTCATGCTTGCTGACCTGTACACAATCAGCCAGTGGACACAGTGATCCCCACTAGGTTGGGGCAGTGTGGATCATGGGCAGTAGGAGTCCTCAACATTGTTTGTAAATCTACCCAACAAACACTCCGTTCACCTTTGTCTGCTAAGATGCTGGCTAGAATATGTTTCTTTATCATTGACTTTGTAGCTCTATGAATTTTAGCACATGTCCAGCTGCGTGTGACTACCATCACACTTGGGATACTGAAACATTTTATTGATCACAGAACGCCTTCATGCCACTTCTTTGTAATCACATTCTCCACCACCCCTACCCCCTGGAAGTCACTCCCTGTTTTTTAAAGATTTTATCCATTTACTCTTCGAGAGAGGGGGAGGGAAGGAGAAAGAGAGAGAGAAACATCAATGCGTGGTTGCCTCTCACGTGCCCCCTGCTGGGGACCTGGCCCACAACCCAGGCATGTACCCTGACTGGGAATCGAACTAGTGACCCTTTGATTCACAGGCCCATGCTCAGTCCACTGAGCCACACCAGCCAGGGCATATTGTCTATATTTTTTTACTTTGTCACTCTTATAGACTTGTCATGGTATCCCACAGTTATTTTTATTTGCATTTCCCATGTGAATAATGACGTTAAACATTTTTTTCATGTATTTATTTGACATCTATATCTTTTCCTGGTGAAGTGCCTGTTCTTGTAGTTTGCCTATTTTTTTAATTCAGTTGTTTGTCTTAGTGTTGAGTTTTGAGATTTCTTGGTAAATTTTTGGTACATGTTCTTTACTGGATTTGCAATGATTTGCAATCTTTTTCTGTCTGTGGCTTACTTTTTCACTCTCTTAACTGTGTCTTTCATGGAGCAAAAAAAAATAATTTTTATAATGTTCAATTGTTTGGAATTGTGTTTGGAATCTGACCTCTAGATTTCAGGTCATTAAAATAACTGCGCGTATCGGTAAGTTGAAAACCACGCTTGTACCTGGATATTGCAAGATGACTCGCATTTAGCCATCTCAGCATGCAGAGAGGCAAGAGGACTGGGGGGAAGTTGCTAAATGCACAGGGTGGGCTGTTACTGGCTGATAAAAGGGAGAGCTGATGTCATTAAAGTGAATGGGAACAGCTTGGGATGTGGAAATTCTAGTCTCTGAGAACTTTGATTATTTTTAGTTTTAGAATTTGTTTGCTCTACATTTTCCTGGAGATTAATGATAAGAACAATACAAGTTTTTGAGTAAAAGGTGAAATTTTTCTAAGCCTGGCAAAAAGAAAGCCTTATCTACCCTAAAAATAAGGCAAGAGTGATCAAAGCTTACTAGAAAATACTGGTTCAACCAACATGTGCTCTTTTATTTTATGCTATTTATGGCAGGCTGGCCCAGATAACTATTATCTGAAGGGAATTTACTTTTGGAAGAGGCTCATATGCCAGGAGGGAATTTGAATCTGCAGAAGCATAACTGCTCGACAAGCTTTAGTTTTTGTGTTTAATTATAAACTGTTAATGAACACAATTAAATGAGGGTTTTCAAAAGGTGTGTTCTTACGTTTGACTCGCGGTGTTTGATGACTGAAAGTTGTCACAGAACTCAATTTACATGTTACAGGCAACAAGTATAATACGGCGATGTCAGGAGAAGGCAATGTATTGGGAGCGGTCAGGTGCCAGTTTTCTTACCCTTCTACCACTTGTGGAGTGCTTAGAATATTCTAGAACATTCTTTGCCTTCAGGCCATATGTATGAAGCACCTCGAGACCAGGAAGCCCAAAGTTGTTCCAAGTGAGCTTGTCACCCAAGCATATTCCAGCTACGTGATCAACCTAAACTCTCAACCCTCCACAAATCAGGCGCAAGTTATCAACTGAATTACTAATACTAAACATTGCTGTTCCATGTGCCCCCAAACCACTCACTGACCCACGGTTACAGAACTGAATAAGTTCCGTAGTGATGTCAAGGTCAGTTATGCTCCATGCAGTTCTGGAGATAAGCATTTGGTCAATGCAGCCCAGTTGAGATTAACCCATGGTACACGACAGGAATATTTAAAAGTGTGGACAAGGCACAGACCATTTGCTTACATAGCTCAAATAATCAAGGTGGGGAAGGAGTGTTGTTGGGTTCAAAATGTCACAGCCACTGATAGTGATGTGTGAAGGAGAAGCAATGATGACAATATCCTATCTTCAGGGCATTTAATTCAGCTCATAAAATGCACTATAATTGTTTCCAATTGACAAGAACATTTAAATCTAAAATCCTGAAGCAAAAAAAAAATTCTTTTAGCATTGTAACTTCACCAGTCTTTTATTTAAACATGGGTATGTTTCTTTTAATCTGAAAAAGCACACAATTATTTATAGGTATTTATGTTAATATATTTTACCCAAGAAGACACACTTTCTTTTTTACTTCTCTGGCTCCCCCATCTTTCCATTGAAGTTTGGTGAATGAAAGAGTTTGCACGATCACTCCAAATTAATGAAACTTTGGAGAATGCCAAGCAAACATCATTATTTTTACTTTATTTTATTTTTTAAAATGTTTTATTTATTTATTTTTAAAGAGGGGGAAGGGAAGGAGAAAGAGAGGGAAAGAAATACCAATGTGTAGTTGCCTCTTGCACATCCCCTACTGGGGACCTGGCCTGCAAGCCAGGCATGTGCCCTGACTGGGAATCGACCCAGCAACCCCCTGGTTTGCAGCCCACACCCAATCCACTGAGCTACACCAGCCAGGGCTATTTTTACTTATTTTAAAAATAAATCTTAGTGGTACATAGTGGTGTTTCTAGTAATTCAATGATAGTTTAGTTATCAACAGACATTTTAAAGAAAAGGTTTTGCTGGTTGGGGCATTTGAAAGTGTAACAGTGATTGAAGTAAACAGAATATACTGATCAGGTGGTAATTCAGAATAGGCTGTACAAACAAACTCATAGAAGATTCATGTATTAAAAGCTTTCTTATAAGTATTCATAGACACCAGTAGGTGCAGCTCCTGCTTCACCAAGGAACGACCCTGACTCCAAGAAACTGGGCAAGTGTCAGGGGCTCCTATCAGAACCAGCAGAAATGCTGCCAGCACGTCCTTTTCCACGTATCAGCTGTGGAACGAACGGCAGATGGAGCGATGGAACTAGACGAGGAGGCACGCAGGAGATAACACCGAAACCACCTGAGAGCAGAGCTGAGCAACTGCACATCGCTGGAAATAACTCAGGTCCCCTCTTCCCCTGGCTCCCCTGTGCAAACTAGCCAGGATGCCTGAGATGCTCAGATGGACTTTCAGATGAAAGACCCCCATCTTCCAGCTTGCCAGCACCTGAAAGAAAATACTTTTCTTTACATCGGTACCTGCCTCCTGAGTGCCGGCTTTCGAAGCAGCAGGCAGCCAGACCTGCATTCGGTTGCAAAAGGACTCTTGACACGCTGTATCCTGTATCGTCAGAAAACACTTCGATTTAGAGGTGAAGGATAGAGTGTGGCAAGGCAGTGCTGGCAAGCCTAACAGGTTGGAGAGACGACCTCCCAGGCTCATGCTCCTCAGGGCCCTATTCACACACAGAACATGCCAGGCGTCCCGGTCGAACCCTCGAGATTGGTGTGCGATATCTTAGCTTAGGCTAGAACACAAACATGAGGTTCCCGAACAGATTTTTATGACTCTTTGGCCACATAATCAAGCCCAGCTAACTGAACTGGTTTGGTCAATAGCACACCATCGATCAGTTTTAAAAAAGCTGGCCTTGGGGTGGAGAGGGTTGATAGGGGAGTTTCACCTTATTTTAACCAATTGGTCATAAAACTGCTTCTTTTTAAAAAATATATTTATTTATTTTTAGAGAGGGAGAAAGGGAGGGAGAAAAACATCAGTGTGTGGTTGCCTCTCAGGCACCCCCTACCTGGGACCTGGCCCGAAACCCAGGCATGTGTCCTGACTGGGAATCAAACCTGCAACCCTTTGGTTCACAGGTTGGCGCTCAGTCCACTGAATCACACCAGCCAGGGCAAAATTGCTCCTGTCTTAGCCAAGAGTCAATAATGTCATCCAGGAGACCCAGAGATGGGAGTTATTACCATCCCATCTGTAAATCAATTCCGTTGTCCATATTGTTTTATTTTTTCTGAATTTGAGGCCTAAATTTGGGGAAGGTAAAATCAAAAGTCTTTTGGGGAGAAAAGTCATAAACATAAGGTGTAAGTCTCCAGAGATAAGTACCAGTTATAGGAACTGTTTTATTTTTTTCCAGGATATGTTTTATTTATTAATTTTTTATTTTATTTAACACTTTTTAATTTTAACTTTTTATTGAATTCATTGGGTGACATTGGTCCACCAAACCTGTTTCAAGTATACAACTCAGGAAAACATCTGCACACTGCACCGTATGCCCTTTGCCCCCTGCAGTCTCTTTCCATTTCCATCCCCTACCCACCCCCACCTCCCCACCCAGGCAACCTTTTAAAGGCACGTCACAACCAGAAACAATAATTAATAGAAGCTTTTAATTCTTTTAAGCAACATGGAACTTTTTGTTAAAATCATTTAAGTGTATGCCAGAAGTAATGAGGGCTAACAGGATATTGTGACAATAAAAAAAGAACCTCGATGACACAGAATAACTGACTCCTTTTGCAGAAAGAGGACCCTCACTGTAATTTTCCCCTTTGGTTCCCTATTTATGTAATAATTTGTAATGAAGGATTTACCAACACTCCTTTATATGTAAGTATTAAGACACAGAGAGATATATAGATGTACAAATAGGTGATAAACATGAGGATTTTTGTTTTAGTCTTAATATAGAATTAATTTATAAGCATATTAAGTAAAATGGTATTTACCATATTGAATTTATAATCTTAATCAGCAACAACTTCTTTGACAGACAAATCTTATTTATTATCCTGTCCTTAGGTTTGTATTTTTCTGTATCTATTGGATATAAGATGGTCAACAATGTACATTCATTTTTCTATTTAACAAAGTAACCAATTCTTTCACAGTAAACAATTCAAAAGGTTTCTGCACATACAGAAAACCGAAGGTCAGGAAACCAAGCACTGTCTCTCTACTTTTTTAAGTGAGCATGTATTTTATATAATTTATCTCAGAAAGAAACATATTTTATAACATGACTCAAAAGACATTTGTACATACTCTAAATACTACAGAAAGAATGAAGTAACAGTGTTTCATTCGCAGACAAATTTTTCAACTGGGAATATGTAAAACGTTTCCTGGAAACCATGCGCTGTACATAATTTTTGGAAACTTTTGCTATCTCTAAGAATATCCCATAAAGTCCTTTCTTTGTCTATCAATCCTCATGATTTTCAGTTTTACGCGGTGGGGAAAAAATACAATGTGCTCTGTTACCCATGTCGCACCAGTGAGATGTGTTCTATTCTCCTTTACTAATGCTGGAAGTTTCCATTTATGCCCCGCCGAGTGTGAGCCCCCACAGTTCTGCCGTGTTCAGAAACTTTTGCTCTTGATGGTTATGTCAGGCTCATGGGTTTATCATGATTCAGTGAAGAGAATTATATCTCAGGGCCTGAGGAGCCTCAGGAGACGATGTGGTACATCTTGATCACCAAAAAGAGCCACTGATTCAGACCCAAGAGTGCCCAAGACTTATCTGTTTATTTGTCTGCTTGTCACCTTGTTGCAAACCCGACTAACCTTGTAAAGACCGCCTCTACAGCAAAGCCTAAGAAGCCATAATTAAAACACACTCGTCAGTACTGCAGAGACAAGTCAGTTCCGGTGGGCATCTATTGTTTTGCCTGCCTAGCACTCCTGCCATCTTCTGCAGGCTGACCTCCCTTCATCTTTTTGAAAATTGCTCCTCGGCTTACTCTAGTCACGTGGTTATTTTAGAGGCTACAGTTCATAGTGTCCTCTCCGCCTCCTGGCCGGTGTCCATTGGTCCAGAAGGTAGGGCTCTAAAGTAGCTTGGGTCAATCAGAGTATCTCTTGAATTTAAAAAGCTCAAGTTGATTTGTACATGATGAAGCAAGCAGTGTGGTTCCTGCCACCAGGAGGACCACGATGACGAGAGAGAATGTCACTGATGAGCAGAGAATAGCACAGCCAAGTGACGGGGAGTGTTCCGACAGCATCTGTGCTCAGTGAATCAGGCATCTCCAAGGTCCAGCCCTCCTCGCTGTTACGTGAATCCGAAGGCTGCGTGTAAGAGATCTTTTAAGGAGAAGGATGTGAAATATAAGATTATAGGAAATATATTTGGTCAAAAACAAATCAGGAACTTCCTTAGTAGACAACATAAAAGTGGGCGAAATTAGAAGTTTCAGAATATATTTTGCATTAGGTATGATGCAGCCCATTATATACGATGTCATCCATATTCGATAGCTAAGACATTATTTTTTTCATATCAGACTGGAAAACAGTCTGCCCAGGCGCAGAGCCTGAGGGAGGGCAGGCACTCTCATGCTTCGACAATGGAATGCAGGACGGGACACCCCAACGGGGGAAATTTGGCCATAAACAGTCAGTGCAATCACATACACATTTACTCATTGATCCAGCAGGAACCTCTCCGTAGATATATCATTAAAAACATAAAATTGTATGTGCCCAAAGCATTCACTTAATAAATGACTTGTGAAACGCTAAGAAGAATCTCAAAAAACCCCACTATTTTTCTTGGCCCGTTGGCTGAGTCTTCTGCAGATCATTACACAGTTTTATTAAGCTGGTGGTTCCTGGTTGATGGTTAAACCATGACTTGTGTGCACATCAGCCTCTCTTGCTATAATCCCATTGCCAATAAATGTGATCTTTAGTCAGAAGCCTGGTTATGTGGCACTACGTGAATCTGCATATTCTGGAAGAAGTATCAAAGTGTCCATTTCACTGAGGACAGACACTGTCTGTACAGTGATGGGAAGCTGACCAGTGATTGCCCGGGGTCTGGGATGGAAGGTTGGAATTCACTGGGAAGGAGCACCAAGGGATCTTTTGAGATGATGGAAATGTCTCCTGTACCGAATTGTGATGGTGGTATATATTTTGACAAATATTCTCTAAACTCTTAAAAGGGGAACATTTTATTGTATGAGAATTATACCCCGATAGAGTTGATGTAAAAGGTATTAATTGTACTTTTAACCTTTCCTCAGAGGCTTCACTTTAACCCCATTTACCACTCTCCTGATTTTTATAGCGTTGTTATCAGGAACTATATTTTATATGTATTTCACTAGCCCCATATTATTATAGAGTTGTTTCATTTGCAGTCAATGATTATTTAGATTTCCCCAACTGGTTGGCTTTGGGAAGCTGATGCCTGCCCTTTCCCCCTCCCTCTCTCCTTTTTCTCCTTCCTTCCTTCTTTCCACCCTGCTTTCCTTTCCGTGGCTTTCCCAGCGATAATTGAGTTATTGCAGTTTCTTTCTTTCCTCTCTCAGGGGTTGCTGACCTCCACGTCCAGGCTAGTGAAGGGCTGTGTGGTCATCCTTGTTACCTTTACGTTATGTTTATCAAGTAAACATGACATTGATCCGAGGTACATCTGAACCGGTTCCAGACCTCTGAGGCCAAGCTGAATCAATGCGATTTTGAAGGTCCTTTCCGTAAAATCTGCTGAATATTGCAGTATTGTAAAAGAAGGAAATGCTTTACTGCCTAAGACCCATTATAATAGGATGATCCACTGATGTGTCCCTGTGTCTTAGACCATGAGCTCTTGGAGGTGAGGAGCATGGTCTGAAAAATTCTCACTGACTAGCATGGTCTCTATAATATTATAGAGGCTGAAGGAAGGCTGTTGAAATTCAGTTTACATGGATGGCGTAGCCTCTGGATCATGAAGCCAATAGCTCTGAGTGAAATAAACTTTGTGAGTTTATTAGCACTATTACAATGCTAATAGTAACACAGTATTAATGTCCTGATTGCATCACTTGTTACAAAGACTATTTCCCCTCATTTGATGGTTTGGCACCCTTGTTGAAAATCGGTAAACTATAATAGATTCACGAATTTGTTTGGGCACACTCAATTCCATTCCATTCATCTTTGTATCTATTATTAAACTAATACCAAACTCCCCTGACTACTTTACTTCACAGTAAGTTTTGAGATTTGTAAGGGTGAGTCTTTCTAATTTGGTCTTTTTCGAGATTGTTTTGGCTGTTCATTTGCCCTTGCAACTCCATACGCCTGTGGTGTGTAGTTGTTTCAGTAATATTTGTTGAAAAGACTTGTGTTTTGCCATTGAATTGCCTTCGTTCCTTTGTCCAAAATCAGTTACGTATGTTTGTGCAGGTGATTCTGGGCTATGTTTGTGCAGGTGATTTCTGGGCTATGTTTGTGCAGGTGATTTCTGGGCTCTCAGTTTTATTCTATTGATTGGTCAGTTCTTCCATCAGTTTCACACTCTCTTTATTACTCACATATTTTCAATGTGCAGCAATTTTTTTCACTGCTGGCTTTTGTGGTGGTGAAACCAAGGGATTTTTTTCTTGTGTCATGGTTTGTAAGAATGGACTTTATTGATAATAACTTAAGGAAGGGTAAATTGTCACAATAAACCTGAATTAACTCTGCCTTTGATTTTTACAACGTACAGCTAGTTTATAAGATCAGACAAAATATTTAGAATTAATATGAATCCATTATCATGTGAATTAGGAACATTTTTTATTTTGAAATGCACAATTTAAGTGGTGAGGTGACAATTTTTTCAATTAATAGGTTTCTTTTTTATATGTACAGGAAAATGAGCCGATAGTAAAAAGAGTTTCCACATACTCCCTAAGCTTCCCCCCAGTTTTCCCAGTGCATTTGTTACCATTGATGAGCCAATAGAGATATATTATTATTAACTAAAGTCCACAGTTTAAATTAGGGTTTCCTCTTTTGAGTTGCATAGTCTATGGGTTTTGGCAAATGCATGGTGACATGTATCCATCATTGCAATATCATACAGATTAGTTCCACTGCCCTAAAAATCCTCTGTGGTCCAACTATTCATCCCTCCCTCTCTCCCTCCCTCCCTCCCTGTAAACTCCTGGCAACCACTGATCTTTCACTAATCTTTTTACTGTTGATATAGTTTTGCCATTTCCAAAATTTCACATGGTTGAACGCATACATAATGTAGGCTTTCAAACTGGTTTCTTTCGCTTAGTGATGTGCACGTCTTTTTGTGGCTTGGTAGATCATTCTCTCCTATCACTGCACGATAATCTCATTGTGTGGACACCACGGTTTGCTTATCCATCCAGTTATTGAAGAGCATCATGTTTGCTTCTACGCTTTGGTGATTATGAATAAATAAGGCTGTCATAAACATTCGAGTGCAGGTTTTTATGTGGTTGTACGTTTCCAACTCATTTGGTTAAACTCCAAGAAGCAGGATTACTGGATTTTAGGGTGAGAGTATTCAATTTTGTAGGAAATTGGCGAGCTGTGATCCGAAGTAGCCGCATCTTTTCGTGCGCCCACTAACAGTGCGCAGGAGGAGCTCCTGCCTCCCCACCTCCTCGCTCGTATCCGTGTGGTCAGCGTTGGGCGTTCTAGCCATTCTAGCAGGTGTGATGGCATCTCCTTGTTTTAATTTGAAATTTCTTTTTTTTTTTAAAGATTTTATTTATTTATCTTTAGAGGGGAAGGGAAGGAGAGAGGGAGAGAAACATCAATGTGCGGTTGCCTCTTGTATGTCCCCTGCCGGGAACTGGCCTGGCAACCCAGGCATGTGCCCTGACTGGGAATCGAACCTCGATCCTTCGGTTCGCAGGCCTGTGCTCAATCCACTGAGCTACACCAGCCAGGGCTAATTTGAAATTTCTTAATGCCATGCGGAGTTGAGCATCTTGTTTACATATTTGCTGCTCCGTGTACCTTCTTTGGTGAGGCGTCTCTTCAATATTTTGCCCATTTTATAATCGGTTGTTTGTTTTCTTGTTGTTGAGTTTAAGAGTTCTTTGTAGATATTGGATACCAGTTCTTTGTCAGACATGTGCTTTGCAAATATTTTTTTACTAGCCTGTGCTTGTCTTTCCTTTACTTTGACAGTATCTTTTGTGAAGTCTCACACATCATTGTTTACTTTCTCACGCTTTTGGCGCTGTATGAAAAAGCTAATTGCCTAACCCAACATCCCCTAGATTTTCTCCTACGTTGTAATCTAGAAATTGTATAGTTTTGCATTTTACATTTAGATCCATGATTCATTTTGAGTTACTTTTTGTGAAAGGTGTAAGATTCAAGTTCAGATTATTATTTTTTTTACATGTAGCTGTCCAGCTGTGCCAGCATCCTTTGCTGAAAAAAACTCTCCTTTCTCTACTGAATTGCCTTTGTTCCTCTGTCAGAGATCAGTTGATTATACTTACCTGACTCTATTTCTGGGTCCTCTCTTCTCCACTGATCTGCTTGTCTATTCTTTGGCCACACTGTCATTATTGTAGCTTTTCCCCCAATTTGTATGTTTTACTCCCACAAGGCAGCCAGGGCTGGGGGTCTCAAGCTGAGAGCCAGGCTGGGCCAAGGGGACTTCCTCTGCAGGGGTGCGCACGGTTCCCGGGTCTGCCCCAGCAGGGGGCTGGGTTCTAGGCAGACGGGCGTGGGTGCCAGGTGGATGGCTCTGAGGGGTCGAGGCAGTGAGCTCGGACTGCGGGGCAGCTCGGAGCGGGGGTGGGGGCAGTAACACCGGTGGAGCTACAGGGAGCAGGCAGGTCCTTCTCTGTGATCAAGGGCTCTTCCAGGGGGCCGTACCGCTTCCCCACACCATCGTCCTTGCCAGTGGGGAACTTGGTGAAGTTCCGTTTGATGGCATTTCCCAGGATGCCCCAGACCTCGGGCTGCACTTTCCTCCACTTCCACAGAGGCGGGGCGTCGTCCCTGTTCGCAGAGGTCTTGCTGTACATACGGAATTTGACGTTACAGCCAGCGGGGAACTGTTTCATTTCGGCATCAGTCCCTGGCTCGCGCCTCCTGAACTGGTTTCAGGGGAAAGCCAGGATCTGTGAACCGTGCGCAGCAATCAGGCGCACAGGTCGGCGAGCTGAAGGCGGTGGGTGCACGGGTGCACGGACTAGGCACCGTGCCAGTCGTTGTTGGGAGCGGGGGCAGGGAAGCGAGCGATGCGTTTCCTTTTTAAACCTTTGTTTATTGGTAGCCTTTCACCTTCTTTCATCCAGCCCCAACCCCCATCCCCTCTGACAGCTATCAGTCTGTTCCATGTATCCACGCCGGTTTCTATTTTATTCATCATTTTATTTTGTTCATTGGAGTCCATCCTTGCTGTTGCAAAAGGTAAGGTTTTCTGTTTCTCTTTTCTTTTTTCTTTCCTTTTCTTTCCTTTCCTCCCCCCCCCCCCCGCTTCTCTCCCCTTCCCTCCCCTCCTTTCCTCTCCTCTTCTTGCCAAATAGTACTCCATTGTGTGAATGTACCACAGCTTTTTTATCCACTCATCTGCTGATGGACACTCAGGGCGTTTCTGGATCTTGGCTATTGTAAATAATGCTGCAATGAACATAGCGGTGCATATATTCTTTCAAATTAGTGTTTCAGGTTTCTTCAGATATATTCCCATAAGTAAGATTGCTAAGTCAAAAGGCAGTTCCATTTTTAACGTTTTGAGGAAACCCTGTACTGCTTCCCACAGTGGCCGCACCAGTCTGCATTCCCACCAGCAGTGCATGAGGGTTCCCTTTTCTCCACATCCTCGCCAGCACTTGTGTGTTGATTTATTGATGGTAGCCATTCTGACAGGTGTGAGGGGATATCTCATTGTGGTTTCAATTTGCATCTCTCTTATGATTAGTGACATTGAGCATCTTTTCATATGTCTATGGGCCATCTGTATGTCCTCTTTGGGGAAGTGTCTATTCAGGTCCTTTACACATTTTTTAATTGGGTTGTTTGTCTTCTTGGTGTTGAGTAGTATAAGTTCTTTATATATTATGTTTTGGAAATTCACCCCTTACCTGATGATGTAACATTTGGCAAACATGTTCTCCCATTCAGTGGGTCCCCTTCTCATTTTGTTGATGATTTCCTTTGTTGCGAAAAAGATTTTAGTTTGATGTAGTCCCATTTGTTTATTTTTTCCTTCATTTCCTTTGCCCAAGGAGATACTCATATTGGCAAAAAATATTGCTACAAGAAATGTCTGAAATTTTACTGCTTGTGTTTTCATCTAGGATTTTTATGGTTTCATGACTTACATGTATGTGTTTAACCCATTTTGAGTTTATTGTGTGTCGTGTAAGTTCATGGTGGTCTAGATTCATTTTTCTGCATGTATCTGACCAATTTTCCCAACACCATTTATTGAAGAAACTGTCTTCACCCCATTCTATGTTCTTGTCCCCTTTGTCAAATATTAATTGACCATAAAGGCATGGGTTTATTTCTGGGCTCTCGGTTCTGTTTTATTGATGTATATGCCTCTTCTTGTGCCAATACTACGCTGTTTTGATTACTGTGGTCTTGTGGTTGAGTTTGATAGCAGGCAGTGTGATTCCTCCAACTTTGTTTTTCTATCTCCAGGTTGCTGAGGCTATTCAGAGTCTTTGTGGTTTCATAGAAATTTTTGGAATATTTGTTCTATATCTGTGAGATAGGCTATTGGTATGTTAATAGAAGTTGTGTTGAATCTGTAGCTTCCTTTGGGTATTATGGACATTTTAATGATGTCAGTTTTTCCTCTCCATAAACACACTGTATGCTTTCACTTATTTGTATCTTCTTCAGTTTCTTTCTTTAGTATCTTATAACTTTTCTAGTACAAGTCTTTTACCTGATTGGATATATCACTATAAACTCAAATTAAAAAATATACATGGATACTAGTGTGTCGATTGCTGGGGGGAGGGGGGTATAAGGGGACTGAATGGTAATAGAAAAATACAATAAAGATTAAATTAAAAAATAAAATTGCACGGTGCATGTGCGCATATACAGTATATATATGCATATGTGTGTACACACACACACACACACACACATTCAGCATACCGAAAGGAACTAAAAGCAATGGCATCCTATTAGTGAGCTCTGCCATAGCTCAGATCTAGGTTTCTAAATGCCTTCCTCCACCATAGAGACTCAGGTCTCCTTGGAAGCATGGTTGAACAGATGGGCTGGGAAAGGTCAAGGTGGTCTTGTCCTTTCTGGATGTGCCAAAGAGAAGGAAGAGGTCAAAGACTACTGGAGTGAAATCAAAAGGATGCAAGCCAGGTCACCGGAACTCCCACTGGTAAAATTTGGTGCAATTTAATTATCAAAAAGACTAGTGATTATAAAAACGTTGAATAATGCAAACTCATGAGTCTGAAGTTACTTTAAAAATAGAACAGAAGGAAATAAAAAGAGGTTTACCGGTCACCGATAGAAGCAATTATTATACATACTCCCATTCTAGAAATTGAAAGTTAAAGAAAAAGAATCAAACTTTTATCATGTGTTTTGCCAGGAACAACAGATCGTCTCCACTTGGTGAGAGATAACTCTTCTTTACTGAAGAATGCAGGTGATTAATGTAAGTCAAGAAATCATTTTTTATTCAAGAGAGAAATACAGCATTTCATACTACTTTTTAAATATCTCTACCAAAGGGTCGCTGGTTCGATTCCCAGTCAGGGTACATGCCTGGGTTGCAGGCCAGGTCCCCAGTAGGGGTCACGTGAGAGGCAACCACATACTGATGTTTCTCTCCCTCTCTTTCTCCCTCCCCTCCCCTCTCTCTAAAAATAAATAAAATCTTTAAAAATAAAAGAGTTCCTTAAGAAACTGTTTTTGTGTATTTTGTCTGGTTTGTTAGATTGTTTCAGGAAGGAGGTTAAATAAAGTCCCTATTACACCATCCTGACCAGAAGCAAAGTCCTAGCATTGACTGTAGAAATGAAAATAGAGCTTTTTTTTTGGAATATAAGCTGTAAAATCTATGAAAATTAAAAATACATGTACTGGGAAATACTCTTTTCTTGGGAACGTATTTCATAGATAAACTGTAAAAGTATATATGTACAAGAAAACAGATATAAGGAAGTATAAGATATGCTACACAAGATAATAAATAGCAGTGCCATTAACACAAAACCCCACAAAATAAAAAACTGGAAATAAGAGCAAGTCTATAAACTCTGCAGAAGTGGACACATTTAGTACATGAAACATTATGTTGTTATTAAAGCAGATAAAGGAAAGCTCTACCAGGGGACTTGGAGGGATTCCCTGTGGCCTTGTTAAGCAAGGAAAAGAAAAGAGAAGTCGTTACTATAATCCCATTCTCCTAGAAACTAAAACACCCACACATACACAACACATATAAACCTAGGCGTTCGCTTTTCCTTTGCTTGTTTATATGCATTGATCAGGTGGTGCGCATCTTATACATATCGACATACTCATTTGGTTATATGTGTTCGTCAGCTGAGGAGGTCGTTGAGACTAGACTCACAGGAACCTAACCCCGTATTTCCGCTAGGAGCAGTGGTTCAGTATTAGCTAATTTAACGTCGGTGGACACTTTCCGGAAAACATCTGCGAATAATAAGAAATGACTGTACATGCAACAACGTGGGTGAATCTCGCCCAGGCCGGGAACCAGACTCAAAGGGCAGGGACTCTAGGAGTCTGTTTGTTTCGCGGTCGACAGCAGGCAAGTCTAATGGAAGTTGGAAAAGCGATTATGGAGCAGGATTGATTAGAAAATAGCACAAGGGCACTTTTAGGGTTGATGGGGGTTTTCTTTATCTTGACCTGGGAGTTGGAAGTTGGGATACAGAACAGGAGAATTGGCTCTATTTAACCGCGCTACTCAGCTCTTCCACCCTATCACTTGGGGTGTGCTAGCTGCAATGGTCCGCTGCAGCCACGTGGTGGCGATGTTGTAGAAGGAAACAAAATGCGGGCTCCCCCTTAAGCTCCTGTTCTTTGTAGCTCAGACATTAAGTTTTGTAACCCGGCCCGCTACTCTTTTAACCTTGTTTCTGCAGATGATGACTTACAAACGCAAATGTAGCTACTGATAAACAGCCTGTATCTTAAAGGATTCTAAGAGCTAACCTCAAAGGAAGCTGACTGTAGTCTTCAGGCGTTTCAGCTCCAGGAGATTTGCTCAACTTCCAGGAAAACCAGACGCCTGCTTGACCCGCTATGGTCATCAGAGCAGACTGTGCTTTCTCACACAGAGCACCCTTGACGACAGCCCACAACCCCGTCCAGCTTCTTTCATCCCGTCTTCCCCGTCCCTGCTCACAGAAACCTCCGCCTGCGCCAAGATGTTAAGATGGTCTCTGTGGCGAGAGTCTCTCTCATCTTCTCAAGCTGTTGGCTCTTGGATAAACGCACTTTGCTCCCATCAGATGCTGCTTCTTGAGTATTGGCTTTTGAGTGGCAGGCAGCTGACCGTGGGTTCAGTATAACTTTCACATAGTGTCTTCCATCCTCCTGTAAGTAATCGCTGGCCTCCATCACCCTCTCTGTGACGCAGTGCAAACTGTACCCCAAGGTTAGGGTCCCATACAGGTCTGAGGCAGCTGTGGCACAGCAAATATATCCCTGAGGCTTCTGTTCCTTCCTCAGCCCTACTGTTACTGTCGATGTTTAACTATTAATTAATAGGAAAAGGGAAGCAAAGGTAATTAGACATTGAGCTTAATAAACTGGGGAGCATAAGCCTGTCTGCTACACCAGGAAGCTGGGGCTTTGCTCCCCAGGGGATCACAGCATTGTTCCCCAAGGTGATTAACACTCCTCCCTCCCACCTCTGGTACTGGATTCTTGGGGGGTACTCATCCAAAGCCTGTGAAAATTGGGAAGTCGATTGGTCATTTTCTTTCTTTCTTGTTTTTAAAGAGAGGGAGAGAAATATCAATGTGCGGTTGCCTCTCAAGCACCCCCCCACTGGGCACCTGGCCCACAACCCAGCCGTGTGCCCTGAGAATTGAACCAGGACCCTTTGGTTTGCAGGCCCGTGCTTAATCCACTGAGCTCCACTGGCCAGGGCTGATTGGTCCTTTTTAAAAAGCACCTGCTTGTAATCCCAGGGGAACAAAGAGGCGCGCTCGCTCTCGCTCTCTCTCTCTCTCTCTCTGTCTCTCTCTCTCCCTCTCTCCTTCTCTTTTGCACTTGCACTTGCACAGTGCACTCAGGTGTCCTCTCTCCAGTCACATGACCTTAGCAGCCGCGTACCCATGGCTGTGCAGACTCTGCACGCAGGCTCCAGGGGAGATACTGAACACCGCAGCCCAGCCGTGCACCACAGCTGGAAACACCCGCTGAGTTAGCTGGATGCTGGGCTGGACTGGACTTTAAGATGGGGCAGAAACTCTGGGCACTGGCCTTTATCCTGGCCCTGCTGAAGACAAGGTTAGACCTTTTCCATGGGAGACAGATAGAGATGGAAGATTGGGAAGTCAGGAAGGGAACCCCTTAATTTTACATCATCAGTAAAGTTTGCCGTGGAACCCCATCCTCCTGGGGGAGTCTCAGGAAATTCTTTTCCTTGAGATCCTGCCAGAATTCCTTTTCCACCAATAACAGCGCCATTTCAGTTGTTTGCTCCTTTCTGTGTTTCGCTCCTGCTCCACCCCTCCCCCGCTCCTTGGGCACCAGGTGCTCTTGGGCTGTCAAATTCCACAACCTGAGCCCATGATCTCCCCTTACTGGGGGAAGGCCACCTGCAGGGAAATTCGAAAGAGAAAAGCACATTCCCCATGTTAGCTGCTCTTTCTAGAAGTAAGATCTGGACACAGAGTAAGTGCTTATCATTTGGGGCAACAAAAAGTGCTTCCCCCTGTTAAAAACAAGATGACAGGCCCCAAATAGAGTCACCGATACTCAGCCCCGTGTCACCAAGCTGAGACATCATGAATCTCTGCTGTCCCAGAAATGGAATCTGAAACCAGTCGATCAGGAGTCACATCATCAGCACTGGTCCCGTCACCTGTCCGTCTACCAGAACCCTGGATTCCTGAAAAGAAAGTGATCTTGCACAACCAGCTCGAGTTTGTGGCTGGTGTGACTTCACGCTCCTGCTCCCGCTGCCTGCAACAGTCTTCCGCTGCGAAGAGATCCTCAGAGCTCCTCAGAGCGCCTTTCTATCGGCTCGATCAGATGCTGCCAGATGGGCATCGATTTTTGCCCAGAGAAACTGTTAAACTTTGTGATGCGCTTCCATTGATTTTTTTAACAATCCCCTTTTAGTAGGTCATTAACAAAAATGCGTGAGATTTATATTGTGAAGGGACCGAAATTCTGCACCCCCCTGCAGCTGCTTTTGGGGGATATTGATTGCGGACTGTTTATTCGGAAGCAAAAGCCTCGGAAAGAACCTTTGACCCTCCTTCCTTTCGTGCTCAAGAGATTCAGAGAAACCTGCTTCACGAGAAAGCTCTTTGGCTGCTCCCCTCAGCCCAACTTGGACTCAGTACATGAACAAGGGGCTTTTGGCAGTGCCTGCTGGCTAGATCTCCTCGGTGGTTCTGAGTCTCCCAGCGAGGAGTTGCCTGCCCTGCTGGTCCAGCTCTGCCTAAACCTCCTGTAAATCGCCCGTTCTCACTTCTGAAATCTAATACCCCATGCCCCCCTCCCCACACCTTTTTCCCCTTTTTCCAAAATGTCTTATATCACCCATGTTGCTTCACTGTCTTGGTAATTTTTGTGGATTTAGCATGTTTAAGGTGAATTGTGCCCATGCACGTGTATCGAATGTTGATTTTCTCCTGTTAACCTAGTTCTGTTCTAGTTTGGTTATTAGTCCAACCAGAAGAACTTAGAAGGTGGGAGGAAAAGCATTGCTAGTTCTTAGGCCTGCAATTGGAAGACCTGGGGGAGTGTCGAGATTTTTTATTGGAGTGAGCAAAGCAAAATGCAGGCAAGTGAGCACAATAAAAAAGTGACCAAACTTCCACAAAAGAGTGTGTGTTGTCTGCATAGAATTCTATGAACACAAAGAAAAGGGTGGAATGGCACATCCCAGGCTGTTAATGAATCTTGCTTACTGGTGTTGGGCGTAAAAATGACACCAGTTGTTACTGGCGATTGGACCTCAGTTCAGCAACCTTAGTTCCTGAGTTCTGGCGAAGAAAAGAATTCAGAGCCAAGACTCAAATTATACGAGAAAGTTTATTTAGAAAGTTGGAGAGGTAGGAAAAGTGAGCCAGCTGGGCATGGGCTCAGGAAACAAGTTTTGTAGGCGAAGGAAGGGCCCTTGAAGCTTGGGAAGAAGAAAGCAAAGTAGACTCAACAAGAAGACCCAAGCAGGCATGCCTGCTTGAGAGAGAGAGTGCCGCTGGGTCCTCGGTCTTGAGGGTTTTTAAAAAAGATTTATTTATTTTTAGACAGAGGGGAGGGAGAAAGAGAGGGAGAGAAACATGGATGGTTGCCTCTTGCACAGGTCTCGACCAGGGACCTGGCCCACAACCCAACCATGTGCCCTGGCAGGGAATTGAACCGGTGACCTTTTGTTTCAACTGATGAAGCCCAACCCACTGGGCTATATGGGTCAGGGTGTCTTGAGGACATTTATCCGGAGGTCTCAGAGGAGGATCTCAATAGAATCTTCATCAACTCTCAGTGTGTGTCCTTGTGGTCTCTACAGATCAGTGGGTGCCAGGGCAGAGGGTCATCAGTCCCTACAGCGGACCCTGCCGTCAGCCACAGCAATGCTTGTCTGATTTTGCTGCTTTTCTGGGCCTGGAGCTGAAACACAGCTGAGGCCTGGATGTATCTGATGCGGGTCAGAGCCTCACTGTCCTGGAGAGTTAATGCTTGAGGGCTAGTCTCCAGCTTCCTTGTTCGTTCCCCCTCTATGGGGATCTATACCGCGGGACTAGCCACACGCCAGGGGCGGAAAGGTCAGGGGGTATCCTAACAGTAACCGCATATCTGAAAGTTCAGCAGATCTAAACCGCACGACCAGTGATATGCGTGAAGAGGCAAGGCCACGGTGACCAGGCCAGTTTTGCTGAGCACGGGGGCTTTCCATCCCGGTGACCTTCTGAACTTGGCCTGTTGTCTTTGTTCTGCTTGAGCAAAGGGTCTATTCCTCCTGGGATGAAATGGGAGCCTGGGGGTGGGGAAACAATGAAAAAACAGAAACACTGCAAACAACTGAGGTTAACCACAGCATGCATAATATTTTAATTCTGCAGGGGGCTAAAAAAATGAATGGTTTTCCTCCTACCTTCTCAGTTCTTCTAGCTGGGCTAAGAATAAATTTCAAGGACAGATTAACAGGAGAAAATAAAATTTTATTTTTTTTTTATTTATTTTTTTTTTTTAAAGATTTTTATTTGTCTTTAGAGGGGAAGGGTAGGAGAGAGAGAAGGAGAGAAACATCAATGTATGGTTGCCTCTCGCGTGTCCCCCGCCAGGAACTGGCCTGCAACCCAGGCATGTACCCTGACTGGGAATCGAACCGCAATCCTCAGATTCGCAGGCCCACGCTCAATCCACTGAGCTACACCAGCCAGGGCGAGAAAATAAAATTTTAATATATGTGCACGGGAATTCTCAGAAGCATACAAATTCCAAGGACAGTGAGACACCGCCGGGTACAGAAGGCCTTACGGACAAAGGAGAGAGTGGGCGGGGGATGGGTAGTAGGTTTCAGCGGTGGGAGTGGGCGATTTACAGGCAGCTGAGGAAGAGCGGAACATGCTTATCAGGGAGATTCTCGGAACATGCTTATCAGGGAGATTCTCGCTCGGCGACGCCCCATCGATGGGACACAGGGGTTATTTAAAGGGCCTGGAGCCTTCCTGACTAGTTCCAGGGCAAAGATTCTCAAGGTGATTAAGCCAAGGCTCCTTTTTTAAGCAGGACTTTTTTTGGGGGGGAGGGGCGGTGTCTTTTTTCTAAATCTCTTGGGCAGGACAAGGAGGAAGGGTCCAAGTTTCTCTTTGAGCTTACCTTCCTTCCTTCCTGACTTCCTTCCTCACCTGAGGATATAGTTATTGTTTGTTTGTTTTTTTCAGAGAGAGAGAGAGAGAATGTGAGATGTGAGAGAGACACACGGATTGGTTGCCTCCTACACGCACCCTGAGCTGACCCCACAACCCAGGTTCGTGCCCTGACCGGGGACCAAACCCACAACCTTTTGGTGCATAGGACCATGCTCGCACGGAGCCACCTGGCCAGGGCAGTCTTCTTTCTTAATAAACAGCTTGAAATCAATATCCCAAGAAGCAGCTTTAGGGTAGAAAATTTTGGTTGCCTTCTGTCCCATTTATGTAAGTTACATATTCCGTGTGGACATGTATCTATGTGTGTATATGCGGATGCATAGTGGCTAAAAAGGGGGCCACAGGCTGAACCCGAGAAGCTCAGGGAAGGCCAGCATGGCTGGCCTCCCACATCCAAAGACCGGAATCACACAGGGTGGTCTGACTATAAAAAGTCCTAACTAAGAGCAAATCTTGGTGGGCAGTCACACCTAGGCCCGTAGTCCTTGGCAAAGGTCAATCTTTGACGAGAATCCCTCGTCGGCGTCTCGTCGCCCGCCTACCATCCCCACGTGCTGCGGTGTCATTAGCGACCCCACGCCCCCGGGGGCAGAAGAGGTGGGTGTCTCTCCCTTCCACTCTTTGCCCAACCCCAGGGACTTCCCTGGTTCGCTCTCTCCCACCCCCTTAATCCGCCACCAGTGGGTTTCACGTCACCCTCTTTTTGATTCTAATATATAAAATAAACTGTGGAACTTACTTTCTCAGTCTGTCCAAAGATTTTGCTTCCTGGAAGTCGTCATCTGTTTGGCTCCGACAAACTCACGTAAGTTCTCTCCAGGTTTGGACATTTCAGCACATGTGTACATACATGTGTCTGCGTGTGTACGCACCTAGCTTGTCCTACATGTTGTCTGCCTTCTGTATCACTCCTAGACCATGCTCACGTGAAAATGATGAGTGTGTTTTATCTCTAGCTTCTCTGGAGGGCTTTATTTCATTTTACCCTTGGATCCTTGGTCCATCTGAAAGACATTTCCATAGAATTTGTAAGGCTGGCGTTCAATCAAATGCAATTTTGAACCATCAGCCAGTTGGCCGAGAAAATGAAATGCCGTCTACGGTTGTAGAAGTCGCTGCAGCGTATCAGCAGGGGCAGCGCCCGCGGCACGGTCGCCCGAGTGAGGACCGACTGCGACGGCGAGGTGCGCTGAGGCGCTTGAGGGGAGCAGCTGCACATCCTCTGCAGGCCGCCACAGCGGAGCGGGGCCAGGGACAAGTGGGTGCAGCTGCTCGGGGCCCGGGGCAGTTCCTGTTCTTCCCAGCGGCTCTGCCGTCTCTGAATTTGCCCACATGGGAAGGAGTTTACAGATTTTTAAATTAGATGTTTCAAAGAGTGGCCTGCGCTCTGGGCTTTCACAACCCCCCTTCTCAGAAACCTAGAGGCAGAGACGCACCCCCTCAGGACCTGAATCAGGGGCTATCCTGTCAACAAGCCGCGTACCTAAGGCCAAGGCGCTTGTGCCTTCCAGCACTTTCCAGCTCACTGTCTACCCAGAGCGGACTTCTCAGAGATTGGCAGCAGTTCTTCTCACCCCAACTTCTGTTTATTTCTTTATCTCAGTGCTCTTGAGTTCTTCTTACCATTTATTTCCAGATTCCCTGGGGCTAACAGGATTCCTGAGCTATCCTATCATCCTGGATTTGCCAGGAAGAGCCTAGATTCTCCCAGATAGCTTCTGTCCATGCTGTTCAACATGCAAGAAAGAATAATGTAAAGTATAAACACACTAATTCAGGGTAAGTCATGATAATGGAAAGAAAGTCCTCGAAGTTGCAAAATTCCTTTATTACCTCGAGGTCAGTCAGCACAGGATGAATGAAAAGAGCAGTACAAGTGGGCTTCCGTTCCGAGCTGGAATTAAGGGGCAGGGCGTGCTGAAACAGAGAGAAAGCTCTCCAAGGTTCTAAGAAAGCCAAGGGTTACAGAACGAAATAGATAACTTTTCGGAATCCAGTAAAACCAACGTTCAGAGAGGAGACAGGTGAGGCTGCATGCATGGCTTGATAGAGTAAGAGGAAAAACTGCTCACAAGGAATGAGAAGCTCCCCCCAATACAAACCCAATGACATAATCACAGAGGACAAGGGAGGGCTGTTCTTGGAGAAATCCACGTTTGTTGGAGGATTACAGGGGCGAGCTCTTGAATGGACATATGATGAGGTCTGTCCACAAAGTATCTAGCCATATACTATGAAAAATAGAGACGTTTATTGAAGGAAATATAAGATACAAGAAACATTGGACTAGGACAATGATGCCTCAGTCCCCTTCAGGGTAGGCACTTTGGGACCTCACACAGTTCTCCCAATTGCCATCCGCTGCCCCATTGTATTTTCCCGAATCTCACTGATGGTCTGAGTCTAAAATATCTTCCCTTTCAAGGGTGATTTTAGTTTGGGGAAAAGCCAGAAGTCTCAGGACACCAAGTCTAGGCTGTAGGGGCACTGAGTGACCTGAGTGATTTGATGTTTTGCCAAAAAAAAATTCTGCATGAGACGTGATGCATGAGCAGGTGTGTTGTCGTGATGAAGCTGCGAATCACCAGTTGCCCATAGCTGTGGGCTTCTGAGTCATCCAAATAGTTTCTGTGGAGGAATGGGCAAGCTTAACACAAAATTTGATGCAGATCTGTTGTTCTACTTGCCCAGATATTTTGAATGTGACTATTACACAATAGGTATGCTCACTCAACAGTGTCCACCACCCCCACTGACTAGTACAGTGAAGTCGTCATTGTTCACACATGTGCATTCCGGTCCACTCTCCTTGGCTGTCATGTTACATCGATGTCATGCAAACCCTTCTCATTATATTTATTAACAATGCTTGGACTTTTTCTGGACATACCTTGTATACAAGAAGGGACGAAGGGCATGGCATACATCTTGAGCAGTAACGACAGGGATGCTAAGTCCTGTGGGGTGGCTGTTTGCAGGACAATGCCTGTCCCTTCCTTCTGGGGCTGCTGTGGGGATAAGGACTCGGTGCTGTCTGTGACAGCTGCAGTTCACAATACACAGAAAAAGCTTAAACGTGGCCCGCAGGGGGATGCGGTTCAGAGCCAGGCAGACTTTCGGGAGAGGACAGGCAGCGGTCTTAATGAAGCACAGACCTGGGTCACAACACGATGCTACCACAGGACAGCGCCTGGTGCAGCGCTATGAGCCAGCAATTGCACTTGTGGGTATTTGTCTGAAGGGACTGAAAATGCTACCTTGAAAAGATATCTCTACCCCCTGTTCAATGAAGTATTATTTATCATAGACATGGAAGCAATGTAGATGGCCACAGATGGATGAATAGATACAGAAAATGTGGTATATATACACACAGTGGAACATTATTCAGTTATCAAAAAGAAGGAAATCCTGCCATTTGCAACAACGTAGATGGATTCTGAGTGCATTATGCTAAGTGAAATAAGTTAGAAGGAGGGAAGACAAGTCCTGTAAGATCTCACTCTTATGTGGGATATAAAAACAAAACAAAAGCAAAAAAAAAAAAAAACACCAAAAAATCTGGACTGAGATACAGAGAAGAGATTGATGGCTGCCAGAGAAAGGCAGCAAGTGAGGGGTGGGCCAAATGGGTGAAGGCGGTCTCAAGGTAGAAACTTACAGTTATAAAATTAACAAATCCTGGGGGGTGTGATGTGCAGCATGGTGACTATGATGGACACTGTGATCACATCACAATATATACAAATATCAAATAATTTTGTTGTGTACCTGCAACGAACAGGTGATAGGTCAATTTTATCTCAAAAAAGGAAAGAGCAGACAGGGGAGCAAGTGCTGCTACTTTTTTTTTTTTTTAAAGGATGCCAGAGAAGCTGGGACAAGAGTTAATTAAATTGCTAAGTCCTAAAATACGAGAGGGAGCGGGACAAGCTCTTGATTCCGGATGTAGAACAGGAACTGGGCTCGGGAGAGAAGCCCTGTAGACACTGCATGGCAGAGCACGTATGGAACCTGGGAGGCTGAAAAAACGCACTGTCAGGGTACAGAAAACTGTAATTAAGCATTCAGGGCACCAAAGATTGTATTACTTGTTTTACGAAGGAAAGACTTCGTGGCTTAAAACAACATCCATTTGTTCCCTTTCGTTTTCATGGGTCGGGAATCCGGGTGGGGTCTCTCATGAGGCTGCAGGGGTCTTAGGGTTTCACTGGGGAGGCCCTGCTCACACAGTCACTCATGTTGATTAGCAGGAAGCAGGTGCTCCTGGGGTGTTGGACTGGGGGCTTCGGTTTCTTGCTGGCTGTTGGCTGGACACCTTCCTTAGTTCCTTGCTATGTGGGCCTCTCCGTCTGGTGGCTCCCAGCATGGCGGCCTGCTTCTCCCAGAGCAAGCGAGCAAGCAATCGAGGAAGACAGAACAAGCAAGTCAGGAGTGTAACTGTGCAGAAACCTTATTTTCTTTAATCTGCCCTGTTATGTTGATTTTTTTCCTTTGACTCAGATTGGCCTCCTCTAGTGCCTGACTCAGCCACCTCACTCTCCCTCACTTAAGCATTAAGCCCCCAGGACAATGAGGCTCTGCTCAGCATCCAGTAGTCATAGAAACAAGCCTCACGTCTTGTTGACCACAGAGAAAGAGTTTAGTCAAATTAGAGGTAGCACATAGGCCTCAGTTGTGTTTCGGCTCCAGAACAACCCCACCAGCTGCATCCTTGAGAAAGCAGAGGAAGCCCTGCCATGGCTGACCTCAGGACCAGACACAGTGATCGACCACCTAACTCCTGCCCTGGTGCTCACCAACCAGGAGAGGCCCTGACCTTGACCATGACCGTAACTCCCAGAGTCATCCTGACTAATGATTTTCCCCTTGTATACTCCACCCCTTGGAAGCCATCTGGGAGCCAAGCCTTTGAACATGAGCTACCCGTGACTCTGGGCGTGGTGCCACCTCCTTAATAAATCCTTACTTTCTTGGCTGCAAACTCTTGTTCGAATCTTATTGAACTTTAATGCGTGCAAGCAAATGGACCCCTTCAGGCCAGTAATGGAGGCAGAATGGTTTTTGACAGCCCATCACTTGTGCTGTTGGGAGGGAGTCACAGGCCCAGCCCACGCTCGAGGTGTCACACAGGGCATGAACACCAGGAGGCAGGCTCTTGGGTGCCATCTCAGAAGCTGCCTATCACATGCAGCATAACCAGGGGCTGACTCTCAAAAGCCGAAATGTTTGTCAGGTACATGTTTGTATTCCAATATTAAGGAGGGTGTACAAGTTTCTCACCTCACTAGCTTGCGTTGAGTGTCATGCTACAAAGACAAAGAGAAAAATACTGTGCAAGGAAGATGCATGAGGATAAAGTAGAATTTCCACTTAAGCATGAGAGACCCAGGAGACAGGACCAGACAAATGAGACAGCTTCCATAATACACTGTTGCTTAAAAACAACAGGGTTCTTCTAGACTTGACTGACCCCAACTACCAAAATATATATATATATACTTGTAGGGGACAAAGTAATTCTTAATATCTGAAAGTGCCATTATAAGGAACTTCTAGAGGCAACTGGCAAAGGCTCCTTTATATTTCAAATGACTTTGTTTTCTTAAAAGGAGGAGTGTAAAAGGAGGAAGGAAAAAAAATCTCAGCGTTGGAGGAAATACTTTAGAATAGGCTCTTTCCTAATCTTGGCAGGACTGGTGGTCTGGCTCCAGCCTGTCTCTCAAGCCTCCTCTGCCATCACTTACTGCCCAGCACATCACGCTGCAGGCACACTTGTCCCCCTGTCCGTCCACAGAACACCAGCTCAAGCTCCCCTCAAACCTCATTTCATTCAGTGCCCAGTTCAAACGGTCACCTCCTCAAAAAGAACTTCCCTGACTGCTATCTAAAATAGCATAAGCCTGCCCTGGCTGGTATAGCTCGGTGAATTGAGCTCCGGCTGCAAACCAAAGGGTTGCTGGTTTGATTCCCTCAGGGCACATACCTGGGCTGCTGCCCAGGTCCCCAGTGGGGGCCAGGTGAGAGGCAGCCACGCATTGATGTTTCTCTTCCTCTCTTTCTCCCTTCCTTCCTCTCTCTCTAAAAATGAAATAAATAAAATCTTTAAAATAGCATAAGCCTGCCCCTTGCTCTTACCTTGCTTTTATTTTTCTTCATAGAAGTTACCACTTTCCTAAATTATATTACGCCTTTATTGAAAAATCTGTTTATTGTCTGACTGCTCCACTGAGATAAAAAGCTCTATGAATTCAAGGTCTTGAGCTCACTAGGACCTGGAAAAGCAAGCCATTGGCTCTTGTCAATAGTGTCTGTTGAGTGAAAGTAAAAATAAGTTAAAGTGAAGCCCATAAAATACAGATCAGCAGCAAATGCTGTATAACAAAAAGGGCGAAAATTGTGAAGAAGAGGCAATGACAAGTTGCTAGAACTGTGCTAATACGAATTCAAGCGTAACGGGGAATTTTTATATTTTTGTATAATACGAAATTCATTTTTCAAAAATCCTGAAAGACTCCAGTGAGTTAATGTGCTGGAAAATAGTTACGACACTCTATAAATCTGGTCGCACAGCGACTCCCTCTTCCTCCAAATGCGCCTGCTAATTTCTGGGGAGTCTCCGCGAGGACACTGAGCTCACCCTCCCTCTTTTATAAAAATGTATTCTTGTCGTTATTCGATTGGCTGTCTTTCCGAGACACCCCGTTTTCATTGGCTTCCACACCAGGGCATCACTGCCGAACTCAAGCACTCCATTGGTCCGCTGCCCCAGACAGCGGCGGCGGCTGGAGGTCGGGCTGGAGGAGTTCCCCGATGACGTCAAAGGCACCTCCCGCCCACATTCCAAAGCCTGGGCCTAGACATCCCGCAGCTCCTGACTTTGGGGGCGGGACGGGAGGAGAGAAAGACTTGTGATTGGGTGGAGCGGGCGAAGTGAGTATCCGATTGGTTACTTCTCTGGAGGGAGGTGGAGTCATAGGTGGGTCTTGGAGTCGGTCTTGGAACCGAACTGAGGCTCTCTGGGGAGCCTCAAAGTTTGTGTCTGCAGCAGTAGTGGAAAGTGGGCTTAACGAGAGGCGTTTTCTTGGGATGAGAGCTGTTCTCTTACCTTCTTTTTGGATGCACACTCTGCTTTAACCCTTTCAGCCTTAGCCCGATTCCTCGACAGCCTGTCTCCCCGGGGATTTTCAGATCTCCGAGGATACCGGACGGGGAGCCCTTGGCAGTTCTCTCTCGGGCAGGGGAACGAACTTTTTCCTTCCTAAGTGCATAAGCTACACACACGCGCGCGCGCGTGCATACGCGCGGAGCCGGATCTCGCCCTCCGAGGCGGTTCTGCACGCTCCCCTCCTGCGCTCAGCATCCTCGGCCCGTCGCGCCTCGGACCACCATGGAGGTGCCCGAGAGCGGGGAGCAGAGCGTCCTGCAGTGGGACCGCAAGCTGAGCGAGCTGTCAGAGCCCGGGGACACCGAGGCTCTCATGTATCATACGGTGAGGACACGGCGGTGGGGCTGACAGGGCGGCTTGATGGGGGGGTGCTGTCATCAGAGGAACAGCTGGGGAAAGGGAACTAGGATGGAAGTGTTTGGGAAGAGGCATGCCCAGAATGAAGAGGTCTGGGGAGAGGCGTGGTTCTTCTGTCCGAATAAAGGTGGGCAGCTGGCCCCTTCTAACTCTCAATAATAGTGACGACAATGTTTTGCTTTAGAAATTTTTACTTTTCTCCCCAAGGCTTTTTCACCTCTGCAATATCATTTCTTACTGCTATCAGTATGTTAAAGTGGGAGAAGGGTAAGGTATTTTGAGAATAATATGCCTCTATTTTAGTTAGATTTTTGTGGGAAGGTTTTTCAAACCTAAACAAAATAAAGTGGCATTTTCTTCCCTTCCCTGTCATAGTCTCTCTTTTCCTTTACTTTCTTATTAATACTTCAACGAGTACACCCTTGTGTGTGTATAAGGCCCCATGGAATGAGGAGGAAAATGGCTTTATTTGGCTCCTTTGACTGTACGGCGGAGCAATCTGCTTCCTCCCTCTTCAGAGGGAAGATCAGTGAGAAGTATGGAAAATCTGAGGCAGCTGCATATTTCAGAAAGTCTGTGGGGAAGGTGGGACAGCTCACCAGTTCCTTGTTCAGTCTGATGTCTCAGAGACCCTTTGGGGATTAAGTTGGCACAGAGCAAAGACATTTCTTTGAAAGTTTTCAATTTCAGTTTTTTGGTATTACATACGCAAAATGAAATTTTATTTTCGGCAGCCAGTACTGATTAATGATTGTGAGATCTTTGTTTCTTTATAAAATAAATGCACAGGGGTGTGCGTGTGTGAGAGAGAGAGAGAGGTGGAGGGGAGAAGGGGGAGAGAGAGAGAGAGAGTGCGAGAACAACACTAATGAGAAAACGAGAGGCTTGGCTGTTTCCCCTTCATGATTCTTTTAATGGGGTCAGTGCCAGGATATTTGAAACTTTTGCAAAATGGCCTGCAGGCTCCACCTCTTTGGCCTTTGCCTCTGCCTGATGTTATTTTGGGAAAAGGGATGAGGGCCTCCCTGTGATTCCCACCAAAGCATTTGTGGTGGCTGAGAACGGTTTGTTTAAAAAATGCAGAGTGCAGGGCTGAGAGGGAATGGTAGTTCATGCTGGGGCACAAGCCAGATGTGTAGTGTGAGCTGCCAGGCTTTGCTCGGTGAGCACGTCCCACAGACCGCGTGGGCCGAATTTGGATGGAGGGCCCAGATGGGCTTCCTGTCCTCAGTGCGGAACTCAGAGCATGCTGGCCCGCAGAGATCTTCTGATAATTGGATGCACCAGATGTTTCTCCTGACATGGACTGCACTTGAACCATTTGGGGAGGGCAGCTCTTCTCTTTTGTTCTTAAGTACACTGAGAGATGTCTCATCCAGCAGCTCTGATGTCCCAGCTTGGGGGCTGTCTCTGAACTGGTGGGAAGAAGTATGCACAGGCGTCCACATTTCCTTTCTTGGGCTCTGGGGCTTGCAGGGGTGAGATCACAGGCCAGGGTTTGAGCTGCTACCTGTGACTGTGACATTCATTCCAGGCAGAGCGGCTCGGACTGGCTCTAACATCTTCCTGCACTGTTCCAGGAACGGGGTCTTACCTTCCTGGTTTTTCTACGTCATTGTAGTGAAGCAGTGATGTGGGATCATTTTTCTTCTGATTTTATTTTTTTTATGACTTTATGTTCACCAGTTAGGGACATGTTCCTCTTCTGCAGATTTCACTCGTAGAAAATACCACTCACGATTGTCTCAAGTCATTGCCAGCAAATTGCGTATATGAATTAGTGTTGAAAGAGGTATTGGGTTTAGTAGCATAGACACTTGGATTATATTCCTTCTAAACTAAAGGGAGTTTGGCAGAGATTTGAAAATAGATAACTTCCCCATCTGTTTCTTGAACTCTATTGGGTATCCAGTTGCGGAGCTGGTTATCGTTGCTGTTTGTCCGTAATGTGGACTGGACTGACCTCCGGGTAGAAAAAAGATAGCCTGATTAGGCGTTCGCCGGCAGATTTGTTTGTTCTTTTGATTAATAGTTATTGAACGCCTGCAGTGTGCCAACCACTGTTCTACACAGTTGTGATACATGAGTGAATAAAAGCAGGCAAAAATTCTTGACCTTAAGAAGCTTACAATCTAGTGTGTGTGTGCGTGTCTGTGCAGGGGAAGATAAACAAGTGACCCACCGAATAAGT
The DNA here is from genome assembly GCA_039655065.1 of Glossophaga mutica. Lineage (NCBI taxonomy): Eukaryota > Metazoa > Chordata > Mammalia > Chiroptera > Phyllostomidae > Glossophaga > Glossophaga mutica. The sequence goes on from CM077313.1 coordinate 11,770,547, forward strand.
GAAATAGTATGTTAGACAATGCAAGGGCTATTGAAAAATAAAAGTAAAGCAAGGTGAGGGAGATGGAGGAAGGTCAAAATGAGATGAGTAATCGGAATAAGCCTCAGAGAGAAAGTGGATGTGAACAAAGGCTTGAAGGAGGGGAGAATGTTGGCTGAGTAGGATGAAAAGCCAGAGCAAAGGCCCTGCGGTGGGAATGGGTCTGTCATGGTATTTCCTGTTGTAGATTCCCCTCATTTTAATCGATTATCTTCTTCATGAGTATGGGTAACTTCTGAGGCACGGTGCCTGTGTTTGGAACGACCTAGTAAAACTCTCCCAGTCGAGTGGATTGGGCGTCGTGGAAAGACAGAAGAGCCTGCACACGGGGGGGTAAGGCGCAGAGGGCAATCAGGAAAGTGGTCAGATACCATCATAGCTACCGTCTATTGAGCGCGTATTATATGAAAGGGAGGGCTGGCTTCAGGAGCTGCCACCTGTGCAGCCCGCAGGCCTTGGTTTGATGCTCTCCTGTCACCAGCTTGCCATCGTTAATGGCTTCTGGTCAGGGGGCTCCAACTTTCCATTTTGCTCTGGGTCCTGTGGATCATGTGGTTGGTCCTGCTGAAAGGCATTGTACTTAGTGCTTCTCAAAAATTAAAGCATCGAACCCTCTTGATGACCCAGTGAAAGAGTCATTTTTATTATTTTTATTCTACAGTTAAGAAAATTGAGGCTTCACGAGCTTAAGCGACTTGCTGAAAGGTCCCACAGCTAATTATTGACAGAGCCAGCATGTAAATGCAAGGTTGCCTGCCTTCAAAGCCCAAGCTCTTGCTCGTTCTGTATGAACGAAGGATCCAGAGTTAAACAGAAAGAACAGAGGCAGAGGATGGGAGAAGAGGACTGGGCCGTCGGAACCTGCTGAGCCTGAAGGCAGCTAATGTTTAACTGAGGGAGGTGGTCACCAAACCTTCCTGGCGTGCTCACTCTATTTGCTCAGAGTAGGGACGCGGTGACCGCACGCAGGGTTGCTAATGCCCTGTTTCAGCAAACCTGTCACCTAGTGATTTTAAAAGCATAGAAGGTTTAAGGTCCCTGAGGCAGGGATTTTAAGGTCTCTCAGGGGCCTTCTGGGAGCCATCAGGAGCAACGATTTTCTCATTTCTTTAGTTTCGAAGAAGACTTCTTGGTCCAGAAGGACAAAGGCTCAAAGTCTACGAAATAATGAAGCACAGAAGAGTGTGAATATGGACTTGTGTGTTAGCTCCTGAATTATTAGAGTTTTGGGCTCCCTCTGGAAGCCTTAAAAATAGTTCCGATAGAGATGATCAAATCTTATTTTAAGTCAGAACTTTTATTATGAAAGTGACTTGGGGGTCTAGAAGTCAGGAGAGGGAGGGAGGGAGGAGTTATTTACACTCTATCCTTTTGTACTATTTGGATTTTTACCTCCTGGATGTATTTAGAAAATGAAAAATGACAATTTAAAGACACTGTATAAAACTGGACTAGAGGTAACTTTAGCCTGAGTTTCCTTGAGGACGGAGGGGCATCCGCTGTGCTATTGACGCTCGACACCACTCCAGTGGGTGGGAACCTTCGGTGAAGAACTGAGTAGTGGGTCTACTTGGTGGGGCGGGGCCTTCCGGGTGGAGGATTAGCGCTGGGTTTGGGTATGATAAACTCCGTGATCTTGGTAATTTCCTTATTCATGTTATTTTACTCTTCGTAACTTTCTTACGTCTCAGTATAGCAATCTGGAAAACAGGAATTTTGTCCATTATTGCAATGATTTAATTTTATTTTTTGAAGCATGCAATAGGAATGCCCCAAACCAAGTCTTTGCAAAGAAAACAACAGTCCTGCTTGTTTTAAGTGCAAAATTCCTATAAATCCAGTTCTTTCTAAAACGGTTTAGTGGTTATGCTACTTAAATTTTGCATCCCATTGGATCTAAAAGGGGAATGACTGATCCCTGACTGACGGTGATAGATGGGGCGTTACCAGGAGGTCCCACCTGCCTGGCGTCCGGCTGTGAAGGCTGTCTGGCTTCCACATCTGTCTGTCACTGATTGCCAGAATGGAGGTGGCTAATCTCCCAGGCTGGCGGTTTCCCGTTCCTCCCACCTGGCCCGGAGGTGGGACACTGAGGCTTGTGGTGTGTTATTTGTCTCCTGTTGTTGGCCCCCCACCAGGTTCTGGGGGGAACCTGGGTCCCTGTGGCTTGAGAATATCATTACCTCTGGTCACCTGACCTCCACAAACTGAGTAAAGGGAATGATTTCCAGGAGAAGACAAAGCTGTGAAGTCAGTACAGTTTGTCTTCAAGGCCCTCGCTTCACCTCCTTTCCCTATCACCCCTTTCGTGTTCCCCTTGTGTCTTGGACCCCCCCGATGATCACTATAACAATGTTCTCTTCCCCACTTTTCCTCTGATCTCAGGAAAGATTTGATAAGCTTACACCCCTTGACAATAATTACTCCAGGTCAAAAGAATGAATCTCTAAATGGAGAATCGGAGGCAATAGTCGGGTAAAAGGGGAGCCCTTACTACCCCTCTCCCATCCCCTGCATGTGGCCGTTATTCATAAAGTAGGCTTGCACCCGTGCTGCTTATTAATCTAGGGTCTACAGGGTTTTTATTGGCTTGGTGGAAAATCTTTGACCAGTTATATTATTGTCTCTGAAATTATTCTCATGGTGTTCACATGAGTTGGGGGAGGGGGGACTTGGGCACAGCCCTGAAAGATGAGAGCGTTGGGCTTGCCTTCTTTCTTGGAAGATCCCTGAGTGATAGTACTCTGTGTGAAGTTGCTCTTGCAGGAGCACTAAGGCAGTGCACCTAGATGAATAATTGAAATATGTTACAATGCTTGCAGCTGCAAGTAACTGAAAACCGACCCAGATTGCCTATTTAATAAGTAAATGATTATGTCATGTTGCAAGGGGCCTAGAAGTATAGCTACTTGTTTGGCTGATTCAGCAACTCCTCGGTGTTCTCGTCATGCACCCAGATTCCGTCCATCTTTATGCAGATTTCACCTTTAGGTTGGGGCAGCCTGAAGGCTACTCATACCCATATGAGTGACTGGTGTTGAATTCAAAATGACAGTACCCCGGGGAAGAGAGAGAGGTTGCATCTTCTTCATGTTCTGTCCTAGATGGAGGAGACTTTTCAGAAGTCTACCTGCTGATTTCTCTTTGAGCTTCATTGGCAAGGATTGGATCACATGGCCGTTTCTAAATCCATGGCTGGAAAGGGATTTACACGATTGGCTTAGATTAGTCACCTGGGGAGGGAGGAGCTATTGGAGGCTCAATCAGAGTGACCGTTCATAATGACTATTAATAAAATAGTTGGCGGGCCTTTCCCTAACTAAAAGATGTGTTTGTTCAACCAACGGCTGTTTTTATCACAAAGATGGACTAACAAATAGAAAATGTTTTAAAATCCACAGTCAGCCTCGGGAGCACAAGATTAAACCGAATGCTGTGCCGCTTGCAAAGCTCTGAGAATATTACTGTGCTAATAGTGCCCAGTGAAGGAAGGCTGTAGAGACGGCAGCAGTCTTCGAAACGCATGGAATGGTTAACGGAGGGAGTGCTGCCGTGTCTCAACTCACTAACTAGGAAATCTAGAATTAACGATATTATCTGGACGCTCGGCATCAGGGTCAGCTATCAGGGCTGAAGGTGACTAGCTGAGCCTGTGCTCACGCTCACCATGCAGGACGAGGATGACTTGTTCTGTTCGAGCTTCACACGAGCTCGCATCAGCAGGTGGAAAGCTGAATGCCATTTTTCAAAGAAGCTGTTCTTCCAGTTGCGTATGGCTATTCAAATATCAATGCCGGTGCGCTTCTTTGCAGCTTGAACCGCCTGCCTCAGGCATGGCTTTGACCTGTCTGCTGACCATCTTGGGAAGATGGCCTGGGCCTTGGCTGGGCAGTTGGTGGGCCACAGGGCCTATGGCTGCAGGGCGTCTGTGAATGATCTTATGAAGGAGGGAGTAGGGTCTACATTCCCTACCTCTGTAGAGTTAGAATGGGAAAGAATTGATAAGACCCATGGTCTTTGTGTTGACCTTGAGCTCGTTTCTCTGTCTCCCTGCTTATCACATGCTCAGGCTCTTTCAAGTGAAGTTCCAAGTGACCTCAGGTTTTCCCTGAATGGCATTGTCAAGGTTATCCATGAGGTACATAGGAGGATTATCTACGGAGGATCTGAAACCCAGAGCAGTAAACAGTTTGCTCAGCAGGAATACAAGCTCTGCTAGGCTAGGAGACATGACTGTCTTTTTTGCATTCCCACGGTGCTGAACCAAGCTCAGGGATTCGTGGTAACTGCTTGATGCGCTTTAAGTAGAGTTGAGGCACTCTTGGAGAATGGATAAGCTCACTGGCCTTTTTTATTAATATAATTTTTACATTCTGCATTCTTTTTTTAAAGATTTAATTCATTTATTTTTAGAGAGAGGGGAAGGGAGGGATGGAGAGGGAGGGACAGAGGGAGAGAAACATCGATGTGAGAGAGAAACATTGATTGGTTGTCTCTCATATGCTCCCTGACTGGGACCGAACCCTCACCCAGGCATGTGCCCTGACCGGGTATTGGACCGGCGACCTTTCACTTTGCAAGACTTTGCCCAACTGAGCCACACTGGTCAGGGCTAAACTCTGCATTCTTGTGAATGCTTCTTGCAAATCTGAAATTTTAGTGCCAAGTGACTTGGGTAATTTCCTTTTCAGTATCTTTCCTTGTTTGGCTGAGTGAACAAGATGGGGGCCGGGGGCGGGGGGTGCTTGTATAACAGTCCCAATTCTCCACTAGAGCAGAGTTGAAGGCAGCATTGTGGAAAGGGTGGGCTTTCAAGCCAGGCAGACTTGGTATGCGGGGCCCTGGTTCTCCAGTGACCTTGCACAAATTACCTTACCTCTTTGGGTCTCAGTGTCTTTGTATATCACTTGCCTGGCTCATAGTAGACACATTTTTGTACCCTGTCCGCTAAGTCAAGTGTCTTCTTTCTGGGTCTGCAGCAGCCTGACATCATCAGGAACACAGGGGTTTATAATTATTCTCTCTCGTGTATCTTCATTTCCTCTCCACCCCTTCTGCGCTAAACACAGGTCTCTGCCTTGAACACATGTTTGCCAGGTGCTATTACTCATCCTTGCTCATTTTTTCTCTCTTGTTTACTGCTAGCTTTGCTCCAACCAGTGGTCAGTAGCTCCCGCCTTCATTTCCTCACTTTCAACCGACTCCTGCATCTGTGTTTTCTGGTTCCTTCTGCTGCTACAGGTCTTCCAGCTTCTCCCTAACTGCTAAATCCAGTCTTTCCTCTGCCCTTGCCTGCTGGGCCTCATGGGAATGTTTGGCAATGCTGACCACCAGGTTCTCTTGTAACTCGCTCTGGTGGGTTTAATTTCTCCTCCTTACTACCTATTAAAATGTGAGCATTTGGTACTTGGCCTTCTGTTCTCCCTGTACGGCCCCCTGGGCTCCTCTGTCAGCTTCAGTACAGATGGTTTCAGATCTTTGTATGCGTTGTCACTTGACGGACAGTGGGAGATCTTTGGAGAATGACCCAGGATACTTCCGGGCCCTCGTTAGTTGCAGAACACTTCCAGCCGGGTAACCCTTGGAACTTCACGACGTGTCACACAGACGAAGAAGAGCTACAGTGCACTTTGATCCCCCTTATCACTGCACCCCATTTATCTCAGGGGATGTTTAATGACTCAGCTGTCCTGCAGTGGAGACCTGTGAGAAGTTCACGGGTCGTGACTGGGACACAGCTGTTTCTAGAGTCAGTGGCATTCACCAGATACAGGCTGTGTTTTGTCTGGGCTTGTGCTTCTTCTTCGGCTGGGGAAACCCGTCAATCCGTTCTCCAGCGGCATGTCTAATTTTTTTCTAGGACTCTGAAAGGTCAGTGCAAAAGTCAGACGTAACTTCTTAGCTCATGTACCATATGTTCCTCTGGTGTGTTAACCGCTGTCGGGCTCAGTTACAATCACCTCACGTGGAATTGTTTGCCTTTGAATCGCTCCATTCCAGAGTAATTTATTTATCTAAAGTTTACTGACATTATTTTCAATTCTTGTTTTTAAGAATTGAGATGGGTTACTCTGAGCCACCCAACTTTCTATGCCTGCTTCTTCTTAGTGGCTCCTGGAAGACAGTTTTTCTTTGGAGCCTGAAGCATTTGGATGCGTGAGCTCTTTTCAATACCAGTCAGTTCCCATCCTTGTTCTCAGCATCTGCACTGTAAAATGTAGCGTTTCTGCTCCCCAGTCCCGAAGGTTCCCTTTCACTCCACATTTCCTTGTTGAGCATCCTGTTCCTGCCCTGGAAAGCCTCTTGAAAAAGAAAAATAGGCAACTTAAAACAAAATCCAGTGGGTTGCCTCTTTCGCTGGGACACCTCAGTTAGTCAGCAGGTGTAGTTTTGCATTTTTGTAGCTTCTGTTTTCTGACCTGAAACCTTGCTTCAGTAAAACCCAGACAAAATAAAGAATGGAAAAACAGAGAGGCACAGAGGTAGGAAACATATTTTTAACATCAGGGAAAAAAAATCCTTCTTCAGACTTCTTGGCAAATAAGAGGAGTCTGGGGGGAAAAAAGGTCTGCAAACAGTTTCCTAGTTGTCTGAGTGGAAAATCCTGGTTTTTAACATTTCATATCTTGGAAATGTCTGAATAGTTTTTGTTTAAAGGGAAATTCCTTTTGGCTGAGAAAGAGCCTGCAGGATTCAAACTGATAAGGCGATGTTTTCAGAAAACTTGGAGGCAATCAGGCTTGGTGAGGAAGGTGCTTCTCACTGGCCAATTGTGTGAAACAGATATTCAGCCCATGTTTACGAATCGCAGTGTTTTAAAGCTTCAGCCTTTAATAATTCCTTCCTTCTTCTCGCTTCCTCTCGGGGCATCCTGGGGAAACATCTCTCGTAGCTGCTCTTTCCTCCAATTTGGGAAACTTCATGAACTGCTTTTCTAAACCTGTGTATGTTCAAGGCAGGAGGATGTGCGATCTTGACCTCGTGGCTGTCCCAGTGGAGTGGGCAGGAAGGTGCGTAAACAAGTCATTTAATTACGATCATTAAATACCTGGTGTACATTTCACATTAGAGCTGTAGTCAAAGTCTTTCTGGAGCACAGAGAGTGGAGTAACAATTCTGAAGGAGACCAAGGGTCGGGGAATACTTCACAAGGGAAGGGATATTTGCAGTGGGTCCTGACGTATACATAGGAGCTCTCCAGCAGGTGGGAACAGCAGATCCTGAGTAGGAATGTGTAAAACATCTTGGTTGATTCTGGAAAGTCCAAGGAATTTTATGTAGTTAGAGAGCAGGATGCTCTGTGGGGAGTGTTGGAAGATAGGACAAGATCGTAAAGGTTTGCTTGTTTTGTTAACCATGTAGACATCCTTTTGTGGGCAGTAGGGTGGAAGGCTTTTAACGAGAGGGGTAGCAGAAGAAATACGTTCTATTTTATTAAGATTTTATTTATTCATTTTTAGAGGGGAAGAGAAGGAGAAAGAGAAGAAGAGGAATATCAGTGTGTGGTTGCCTCTCACGTGCCCTGTACTGGGGACCTGGCCCACAACCCAGACATGTGCCCTGACAGGGAATCGAACCGGCGATCCGTTGGTTCATGCAGCCTGCACTCAATCCCCTGAGCTATACCAGCCAGGGCTAAGAAATGCATTTTAGAAAGGAAGCCCTAATGCTTATAAAGGATGGATTGGAGGGGAGAATTAATGGCAACAAGATAATCAGTTGGCCATTTCCTCTGTGAAGTAGAAGACACCACGAAGGCCTGAACCAGACAGGGAGGAGCACAGAACACAAGATCGGGTTAAGAGCTGGACTTGGAGACTTGGAGACTTGGTGACCCAGCGGGATGATAGAGGGACAGGGGAGACTTCCCGTTCTCTGACTTGGTAACAGCTGATTTGGAAGAGAAATGAGTTTGGTGGGGAAGATCACGAGTTCAGTTCTGGCCATGGCAATTCCTATGTGTTCCTGGAGCTTTCAGATACCTGCATGGCATTTGGAAGCCGGGGTCTGGAGTTCTGGAGAAAGGTCCAGAGGTGGATTTGGGCACTATGAGCCTAGTGGAGGGTAAGCAGAGCTAACCTCTCATGTCAGATGGTCCTGGGAGGTCAGGCTGAGAGTGAGGAGAGTGGCTGAAAGGTTAAGGTTGGAGCCCTGGAGACGCTTGACGGGTTAGCAGGGGCAGAACTCAGAGAGGAATGGCAGGGAAATGTGGAGAAAATGCAGGGCAGCCCTACCACAGGGTCCGAAAGCCGGCGGTGCAGCTGCAGAGCGGTCAAGATCAAGGGCTGGGTGCGCTCTCCAGCGGACCGCTAAGCACGCCAAGCACGGTGCACGCGCATGTGCAGGTCAGTACCTGCGTCTTGTCCGCAGAGGCCTCCCTGCGGTCAGTGCCCGTGGGCGTGCTATGCGGACTGCGCCATGGGCGCGGAGACCTTGCTTCCAGGCGAGAGTAGAAACTGCAGAAGGGCAGGGGCTGAGAAACAGGCTCGGTGGGGGCGCGTGCCACGCTGCCTCTTGCACTCATTTTTTCCTGTTCCAGATTAACGTCAGCCCTCCAAATTGCCCGTGGAATGCTGGTGTCTGTGCAGTTTTATGAGGGTCCTTTCTTCATCCTTCTCTCCAGGCTGAGTCCATGTATCTCTGCTGGCCTTCTGATCGGCGAAGAGGACTTTGTGCGCATGTCCCTTTGTGCACGTGCCATTTACGGTCCGCAGGCTTTGGGATGTGCAAAAGAACGGTCTCTGGACTCACACCTATAAAAGAGCGGTGGGATGTTCCAAATGGCTTTATCGTTTGAGCCTTGTCCTCTCTGTGTATGCTCACGGCTCTTTCCACTCAGAAAGCATCAGGTGGACTCGCCAGTTGCCAAACATGAGTTCGGTCGCAGAGATGTCAACAATATTCAAATGGCAGAAAAACGGGGGGGGGACTAATTCCCCCTGTTTTTCTAAGGCATAAGAAGGGCAGGTGAGGACAAATGGTTTTGTAATAGACACGAGTCGGAGGGCGTTCCAGTAGAGGGAACGTTCAAATGAACGGTGCAGCTTCCAAGAAAGTGGGGTCTGGCTCTGAGGACCTACAAAGGGGCCTCTGTCCTGACGCCCTGCAGCCCTCCCTGCGTGGTGGGGGCTGGCTTCACCTTTGCTCCCTGCTGCCTGGTGTCTGGGGTGTTGCTCTTCTCTCAGGTTTGCTGTCACCCAGGGAGGTCAGGGACAGGCACAGGAAGAGCAACTCTGCTGCCAGGACCGATGGACACCAGGGTCTAGGAAAGAGGCGGGTGGAGAGTGACGGGGATTCTGCTTCCTGACGCCCAGGGGGAAGCAGCCCCGCCCGCCCCCAGTTCTGCTGTAGTGTTGGTTTTGTGGATCGCTTGGCTGGCGGGGAATCGGCTTGTATTTTCTACCACATTATTTCAGTAACAAAATGTCTTGTGGGGTTGAAGCACCTGTGTTACAAAGTGTAAAAAACATAGACTGAGTGGTCTAGAGCAGTGTTCGGTTCACAGCGAAATGGAGCAGCTCACACACAGAGTTCTCTCCCCACCGTGCACAGCGGGCCCCGCCATCGTGTGCCGCTCTTAGGGACTTTGGGGTTGTGGATTCATAAGCTGGGTTTACCTGTGGCAGCTTTTGATTTTAACTTTGCTTTTTAAAATTAGGCACGGACAAGCTTCCTTTTGGAGTCCAACAAGGAGCCAGATTGGCCCCCAAGAGCCTTAAACCTATGTGTATGTGAGAGAGAGAGTGTGTGTGTGTGTGTGTGTGTGTGTAGGATGCTTTTGTTTTCTTTTAATGAAAACTTACTTAAAACTGTTTAGGAGCAGACCTATAGATTTCAGGAGAATACAATTAAAAAGTTGAAATCTGGTGTAAACTACCCCCTTCCTTCCTTTCCATACACAAATGTCTTGGGCACTGGACACCATCCTTTGGAAAGGGGTGGGGTCGAGTGGGGGTAATACCCTGTTTTTTGTAAGCCCAGCTCTGTAGCTAGGAGTTTTCACTTCCTACCCTCAGATGGTATTCATTTCTGCGGCACAGCCAGGAGTTGTTTTTCTGGTTCTGCTCTGGATTTGCAAGTTTTCTTTCCAGGGCTCTCCTGCAGCTTTGACCTACATTTGGGAACAGCTGGAAAGCCTTGGGCCGTGGGCTGAGGAGGCCTAGGAGGCCCCAACCAAACCCAGATGGGGACACACCTGCCAGCCTCCGGCTCCAGGACACCGTGTTCTAACTGAGGGCCCCCCGTGACCCCGGCAACCTATGCATTTTCATGTGTGATGAGGAAGAGAAACAGAAAAGTTGCAGTGAGGAAACCACTTGTTTTCCAGCTGTGTTTACACAATAGAATCACAAGGCGGGTTGAAACTGATGTTTGCTTCTCATTCAGATACAGGCATATAGGAGGAAACTGGAATTAAGCCTGGCCCAGCCGAGAGGTCGGTCTGTTGAATGGATTGAACGTGAGGAGTTTTTAGCTTTCTTATTCTGACCCTTCCTGTTTCGGGGGTGGGGTTCTGAATGTCCCGTCATCTGCGGATGGCTCACCCACCAGGGGAGAGCGTTGCTGGGAAAGGCAGGCATGGTGGGGTCAGCGTGAACTCTAGCACTGATGGTCACTGACCGTGATTTGTGTCGTGCGTCCCCAGCTCTGTGAGCTGGCACTCTTAGACAATGAGGACTTCTGCCTGTTGCACCGAAGTCACGGAGGAGGCTGAGCACAGCCTGGGGCTCCGTCAGCTCCGGTCTCCGGTGGGAGCCCGCCAAAGGCTCACTCGTTGGGAAGCTTCCAGAACAGTGCCAAGCACGTCATACATATCCAGTAAAATATTTGCTGTATGAATGAGTGAATGAATGACTCTGGGTTGACAGTAGGGTTCTGGCACTCGCTGCTCTGGGTATGTTTCTGAGACTGTTTCACGAGGCTATGAGAGAGGACGAGTAACATGAGGTAAGTGAAGTGTCTACCTCCGTGCCGGGCCCACAGCCACCACTTAGCAGACATTAGCTCACTATCCTCCATGTTTCCACTCCGGTAATTTCAGGGAAGCATAGGAAGAAAACCCTTGCTGAATTCTAAACTGCAAGAAAAAAAAATTAATGAGCCCTGGCCGGAGTGGCTCAGTTGCTTGGGCATTGTCTTGCAAACCTAACAGTTGCCAGTTCGATTCCCGCCTCTGGGCACATGCCCGTGTTGTGGGTTCAGTCCCCAGCTGGGGCTTGTGCAGGAGGCGACCAGTCAATGTTTCTCTCTCACATCGATGTTTCTCTCCTTCTCTTTCTCCCTCCCTTCCCCTCTTTCTAGAATCAATAAAAGAAAAAAAAGGGTAGAATAAAGGTTCTCCAATGTGACCTAATTGTTTTTTTAATTAATTATCCCCGGTTTTAATGGGATGCAAGTGACATATAATACAGATGTACAATGTAATGATTCAATATTTATGTATATTATGAACTGATTGCCACAATAAATCTAGTTATTATCCATGGTCTCACAGTTACAATTTTTTTCCTAACGATGAGAATTTTTAAGACCTACTGTCTTAGAAACTTCCATGTATGCAGAGTAGCATTGTTAACCATTGTCACCATGTCATATATTCCATCTCCAGGACTGATTTATCTCAATACGGGAAGTTTGCCCCTCCTGACCACCCTACCGTGGCCTAATCGTGACCAGACTTTTAGGAGGTGTGGGGGGGAACCCCTACAAGTTTCCTTGGTTCATACCTGAATCTTTTTAGGTTTGAGGCCTGGTATTGATTTGCATGACCGAATTCGCACTTCAGTTTTTCAGCCACCTGCTTCTGCAGAACCGATATTCTTTGTAGGTTCTGTGGGGGGAGGTTGGTGACAGGTGTTAGTATTCTCAGGTCACAGGAGGTGGGCAAGAAAGGGGCCAGCCCGTTCCCTGACACTGTTGTCCCCTGAATAACCCTGTATGACTGGATGTCGAGATCATTTCTAATATAAACAGTGTTTTTCTAATGTAAGTAGTATTTCTGGAGCTGATTGGGGTAGGAACCCATCAAGACAAGGGGCGTGGGGAAGGAACCGTGAGTGTGACCTGGACCAGCCTCCGTGGGACCCTCCGCACAGCATGGGGGACAGGCCTGAAGGGCTGTCATCTGCTGTGACTCTGCCCGTCCCCTGGGACTTCCCAGCAAGACAGCTTTGAGTGCTATCGATAAGCTGCAGCAAAAGGCATTTAACCCGCAGCACCCTCTCCTTCTGACCCATGGCCTGAACTGCCTTCAGCTTTTGACCTTCCAGGGTAGCCGATGTAAGCGGCAGTCAGGGACAGCACCTCCCGAGTCTGCTCTTGGGAAGGAGGGTTCTAGGTTGTTCTTCTCCGCCGTCCGTGTACCCAGACCAACCAGCGTGCTATCTGCAGAAGTTCTGTGGAGATTCGGCACGAGAACAGAACTCCTTGCATATTGCCTTGTTATTATTTTGGCAATTTCAGCGGGGGTTTGATAGGGTGCTGTGCTCAAATCTCCATTCCACTCGCCATTCCCCCCCCCCACCCCCAAAGTTGCGCTTTAAAAAATTTACAATTTTATTTATTTATTTTTAGAGAGAGGGGAAAAGAAGGAGAAAGAGAAGGGGAGAAACATCAGTGCGTGATTGCCTCTCGTAAGCCCCTCTACTGGGGACCTGGCCCACAACCCAGGCATGTGCCCTGACTGGGAATCAAACCAAAGACCCTTTGGTTCGCAGCCTGTGCCCAATCCACTGAGCTACACCAGCCAGGGCTGCATTTTTACTTTAAACAACAATAAAAATATTGCTGATAATGGGTTTGAGTGCCAAAGAGAGAGATCCTTAGCTATAGAGGCTAACAAGTTTGAACGTGACCTGGAACAGCCTCCTTGCTGCAATTTGGGGGACTGGTTAGCCCTTTACTGGTTTTTCATGAAACGCAGATGACTTTTCATGAAGTTTGTTCTATGGTATTTGCCAACCAAAACAAAAATATCCTGGTAGGTAGACTTTTCATTGCCTTTTTGAGACACTATTACCTGAGCTAAATATGCTTCTAGAAAAAAAAACAATCGAAACAAAACCAGGAACAAAAGTTTCAAGCTTGCAAGTGTATATGGCACTTGACCTCAAAGTACAGCAATGGAGACGTGAGATAGTCACCTTATCTTGTGAACCAAGAGGTCCTGAGCTGGGCCTCCTAGACTGGCGTAGGGGTCAAACAGTACCAGTGGGGCCCCGGATGGTCCCCCCTTTTCATTCTGTCATCTTCAGCAGGGAGACCTTTGTCCTCATGGACTTTGCTGCATGATTGCAAGATGACTGCTTCACCTCTGGCGCAACGTCAGACTTCTCAGTACAAAGACAGTGGGAAGGCAAAGCAGAGGAGGGTGGTACCTCTATTAGAAAAGCCGGCCCTGGCTGGTGTGGCTCAGTGGATTGAGTGCCAGCCTCTGAATCAAAGGGTCACTGGTTCGATTCCCAGTCTAGGGCACATGCCTGGGGTGCAGGCCAGTTCCCCAGCAGGGGCTGCATGAGAGGCAGCCAGGCATCGATCTTTCTCTCCCTCTCTCCCTTGACCTCTCTAAAAAATAAAATAGAAAAGCCAAGGCTTGCTCCGAGGTCCCCATCTTTGGTTTCAGGGGTCACCCCTCACCGCAAGAGAGGCCAGGGAGGCAGGTGTTGCAGCCGGATGGATGCCCCGCCTCCCTGAACAATACCGGCGTGTGAGGGAGAGAGGAGGGAGGGCGAAGAGTGGCGTGGTCAGGCAGCAGTTTCTGCCATGTTACAAAATAACGTTCTCCCAAACTTACGGGATCGTAGGTCAGGTAGGGACCTTTGAGCTGGCCGAGCACAACCCTGGTAGACACAGATAAGGGGACTATTTATTTCCTTCTACTTCTGCGCAGTGTGCCAAGACCCCACTTTTCAGCACTCCCGGGCTGGGCTGATCACCATCCCTTGAAGTGTAAACTGTGCCTGGAATGTGAGTGGGCTCTGAAGAAGCCCCTTTCACTGGAGCGGGGGGGTGCATGGCAGGGACACAGGTGCTGTGTATGTGGGAATCAAAAGGTCTGATTATGCTTTCTCAGGAAAAGCAGCCGGCCAACAATAATTACTGGGCCGCGTCGCAGCTCAGAACCTGGAATCCAGCCTCCTGGAATGATCACAAAAGCCAGACCAGGAAGACGGCCGTGCCCTGGAGGAGCCAAGCCACGCAGGGCTGCCAGAACAACCACATGTGTGAGACAAAGCCGAGGCGCATGCTAACAGTGAAGGAAGTCCATGGCAGACCCGGGAGCCAGGCGTGGCGAGGCAGGCTCTGGGCAGGGATTTGTGAAGGTCTGTTACCTGGTGGAGAGCGGACGGTGTTTACAAACACCGGTTTGGGAGCAAGCCGCTTTGCCTGGTTGGAGCCATGTAATAACACTGCCCCGAAACCTGGTGTTATCTTCAGAAGAGCGTGCTTGAGTCGGCCGTGTTTGTGGGTTCCTGGCTGTGTGCAGTGGGGGGATTAAGTGAGCTGGAGTCACTGGAACACGCCCGGAAGCCCACGAGCTGTGCACCAGCTTCCTCCTCAAACTTCCCTGTTTCCGCCCTCGCTTCGAGATCCGAGTGAGAGTCCCCTCATTGCTGAGCCTCTGTGCCCGCAGGCGCTCTGGAGGGCATTCTCTGTCCCTGCCTCCAGGTCACGTGGTGGAAGAGGAGTGCCAGAGGCCCTCACGCCCCGCAGCGGACCAGGTCGGGGTCAGGGGGTTGGCATCCACAGTCTCTACCTGTGTTAGTCTGCTCGGGCTGCTCCCGCGGTGTATTGTGAAACGGGTCACCTAAACCCAGAAGTCCAGAGTCGAGGTGTGGCAAATTCTGTTCCTGGTCAGAGAGCTCTCTTCTGGCTTTTTTTCTTGCTGTGTTCTCACCTGGGAGGGAGGGAGAGGGAGGGGGGGAGAGAAAGAGAGAGAGAGAGAGAGAGAGAGAGAGAGAGAGAGAGAGAGGGAGAGAGACTGTCCAGAGCGAAAGGCGACAGTGAGCTCTGCTCTCTCTTCCTTGAAGGGCACTAATCCTATCACAAGGGCCCCACCCTCCTCACGACCGCATCTGACCCTAATCGCGTCCCAAAGCTCCGCTGTTTACAGACCATCACAGTAGGGGTCAGGGTATTAACATATGACTTTTGGGTCAACGCAACTCAATCCGTATCACTGGGCGTTCACTAGAGTTTCGTGAGGCTGTCTCCGGACAAGTGGTGGTGACAGGGCAGCGTGCCTTCTGCTGGGAGAGACCTCTGGGGCTGGAAAGCCGGTGGAATGGTGGCTGTGAAGCTGGGCGCACGGACTCATGGGTCTGAGAACCCCCCCTAGATGCTCCGCCGTATACTAACGTGCAGGCACATGCGCACTGTCATAACATTTTCAGAAGCTTTTCATGGCCCCGAAGTTGCTAAGTGGGGGCTGCGCGGGAGCAGGCCTGTGCGCAGAGGCCACTGTGCGTGGACGGGATCCCCCGCCGGGCTGCTGCCCTGACCCCTCCCGCCGCCCCGCCGGGCGCTCATCAGCCCCTGACCACGGGCAGGCGAGCTTACCACCCCCACGCTAAAGGGAGTGCTTTCGCTGGTTGCTGCACTGTTTGTCCCTTAAACCCAGCCCTTTGTTTTTGTTTTTTGGGGAACAAACCCTTTTTTTTTTTTTTTTTGAAGAATGCATAAAAAATGAGTGGCTTACATCATAAGCCAAAAAAGGAAAAAAAGGGGGCTTATTGAAGACATTTCACAGTGTTCTTAAGATTGTGACTCAAAGTAGACAAAAGGCGAGGCCCTCTTTTCTGGTGGTTAATGCTGGGCTCTGGCCCAGGAGTTCACTCGCTGCACCCAGGGCCCCCGCGAAGTCTTGGCCCAATTTTTTCTGGTCCTCCGTCACTGGCATCCTGCCCTCCATTTTGAATTTTATTTGACCTTATAGATTTTCTTAAGCCCTTTAGATCATTTTTGAAACCTAGTAAACATAAATTTTAAAAACACTGACTCTGAGAATCTGGTCTTAGGCTGGAGCTAAGACTGTGCCGCTTCTGACCCAGGCACAGTCCCTGAAGGAGCCTAGAGGCATGCGCCTGGGTCCTGTGTCCCCTTTCCCAGCTGACTTCCTTCTTCTTGTCTCCTTTCCTTCCCTCCTTTTCTCTCTGTCCTCTCGCTCTGCTTCCTTCTTCTGTCACCTGGACCTTTCCCTTCTTCTCTGACTGTTCTCTCATGCCTCCACAGCTCACGGGGCTTCGCTCAGCCCCAACAGTATGCCGACCCGAACTCAGGGTTCGGAACGTGTTCTGAGGTTCTCCTGTCTTGTCGCAAGGACTCGTGGTTGCCAGCTGATGACTGCATCCTGGAGGGTGTCACATGGGCGGCGTGCCTTGCTAAGGGTGTTTGTGGGGACTGGAAACTGCTGAATTTACTTTTCAAATGTAGAGAGTAGCTGGGCACCGAGGGCCATTCACACTGAGCCAGCACGAAAGACTGAGGACTTGCAGCCCATTGTTCTGCCATTCCTGAGGCTGCCCGAGCAAACCCAACCTGCCTTTCAGGGGCCCGGTCCGCTGGTTGGGGAAATCTGTAAGCGCGATTTGCTGCTTACAGGTGTCCGTGAGGCTTGGGGGAAGCCCTGGGCCCCAGCAACCAACCCTTCCTGTCTTCTTTAGTTGTGTTGTTCAGGCTTAGGGGTGTGGCTCACCAGTCTGAGACCTACTTAAAAAATATTTCTTAATTGATGGATTTTAGAGACAGAGAGGGGAAGGAGGACAGAGCAAGAGAAACAATGATTTGTTGTTCCACTTATTTATGCATTCACTGGTTGCTTCTTGCATTTGCCCTGACCCTGGGATCGAACCTGCAACTTTGGTGTATATGGATGACACTCTAACCAACCTAGTTACCTGGCCAGAGCTAGTCTGAGACCTTCTTAACTGGGCGTCTGGTCACCTCCTTGGCTGACCCCACCCTTGAATTGCTTTGGGCCTGATGACCCCCCTGAAATTTGGAGGCATCTGCTGTGACCATCCCCAATACCCAGAGCAATGGGTCTCTATCTTGGCTGCCCATTATAATTACCTGGGAGCACAAGAAATTTTGCTGCGTGGGTCCCAGCCCAAGAGGGTCTGATCTAATTGGTTCTGGGATGAGGGCTGGACAGCAGGAATTTTTAAAAGCTTCCCTAGTGATGCTAAAATTTGAAAAAGCTACTGGCTTGGAGCTTTGCTACTCGAAGTGTGGCCCATGGACTGGCAGTAGGAACATCGCCTGCTCCAGACTATCTGAGTAATAATCTGAAGATCAACAGCGCCCCTGCCGATTCCATGCGCATTTGAGAAGCACTGGCTAGTTGTCCTGGTGCCCATCCTGTGGGGCTGATGGTACCCATCCGTGCCACACCTCACCCACTAGTGATACCAGGTTCAGCTAGAAGGAGCCCAAGAATCTGACTTAGCCCGTGAACCTTTCTTGTGGGTCAGGTCTACATCTGATTAGGTTCCCTGCTCCCTCCCACTCGTGACTAATCCCTTCAATACCTGTCCACTTGGAAACCCCAGCATGTTTTGGTGCCAGGGAAGCAAGGACCTGGGCAACAATCCCATCCGGGAAGCAGTGGTGCAGCTTGCGACCTGTGCTTTGGGTATCTTGGCCCGGTTTGCCTGACCTGGTGGTGCTCTGCCTAGTCAATCTGGCAGAGTTTGCCCTGCCCTGACCCTGGGGCATGGAAGTAGGAAAATCAGACTGAAAACAGAAGTGTCGTGAGAGAGAATGAATACAACGTGCTAGAGTTGGGGTGACTGGACTAGAGACGACAGATGCAGAGCGTGGTGGTGTCCATCCCTCCTCTAGTCTGCAGCTGACGCCTCCTTTGAACCCAGCCCGTTCGCCTTCTGAGCGCACACGGGAGCCTACTTCTCCCTATAGGACCCTCCAGGCAGACACTGCCCATTGCTCAGGTTTTGCACTTAACGATACAAGTATTTTGAATTTTCTTTTTTCCGGAGCAGCATCCATGACTACTCATATTGTGATTCTAGAGTTTTGTCACAGAATTCTGAATTCTCAAACAACCTGTGAGATGTCATCGGCAACTTTGGCCTCATGTTGCCACTCTCGTATGTTCAGCCTCTCAAGATGCCACTGGTGAAATGAGTGCGTGTGTCCCTGACATGGTCATGCATGTCTCCATTCCACAGATAGTTCTCGAGCAGCTCTCTGTGTCCAGCGCTGCAGTGGGCTGGGACTTGTGGCGTCACAACCCGAGTGGGGCCCCAGCCCCCTGCCCCCACTGACTCACCCCTGCTGCACTAACTCCAAAGGGGCCTCATTTCCTTTCATTCCTCATCATTCGGTGGGAATCACAGTGGACTGGGTCAGTCAGCTTCCTGATCCCCAGTGCCACTGCCTGACCAGTGCCCTGTGCTCTTTCCCTACTTGTCATTATTTGAAAACAATGTGACCTGATAATCTTCAGGGAGATTCATGGCTGACCCTTCCCACCTTCCTGGACCATCTGCATCACGCTGGCTTGAGCTCAGGAATCAAGCACATAAATCATAGGGAGCAGGAGGAACCGGAGTGACTGGGAGAGGTCAGGACCTGTCCGGAGAAGCAGCAGCCACTCAGCTCCAACAGACTTGCCAGGTGGGGATTTGGGCCCAGTGTTGGCAGATGATCCAGCTTTAAAAGAAGCAAGAAATACAGCCCTGGCCAGTGTGGCTCAGTTAGTTGAAGTGTCGTCCTGTGCACTGAAAGTTTATGGGTTTCATTGCCGGTCAGGGTACATACCTAGGTTGCAGGTTTGATCTTTGGTCAGGATCCCTACAAGAGGCAATCAATTGATGTTTCTCTCTCTCTCTCTCTCTCTCTCTCTCTCTAAAAGCCAAGAAAAAAATGTCCTTGGGTGATGATTTAAAAAATCAATAAAAATAAAAGAAGCAAGAAATATAGATTTGTGTGTGTGTAAATAAATCACTTGCTTTTAAAAGTTGCCCCCTTAGGCCTTGCCAATAAATTAAAGAAAGAAAATACAAAGTAGGTGTCTTTATAGGCCATTCAGAGATAAATCGTGGACTGTCCCCAAATTCACAGGAATCTAACCTGCTCCAGCCCACGTACACGGTGCTGAGGTCACCCGGACCGAGGCCTGGCTGTTCCTGGCTGCGGTTTGTCTCCATTCCCTAAACGTGGTGCTGTTTCCCGACCCGTCCGAAGTACTTCTGGAATAAGAACCAGAAATGCCATCGGGACACTTGTATTTATTTATTTATTTTTGCTTTGCTCTGTTTTTCAAGCTCATCTTTTCCGTTGTTAAGTCTGTTTGAAGAGAGATTCTTCTCCCTGGCCTTGGTATCAGTTTTACTGTAAAGTGCTTTCAGATTACAAAAATGGGGCCAGAAGTCAGGTCATTTACATTTTTGGGTTCGTGGAGCTCAGTGGTCTCTGATGTAAATTTTTTTTTTTTTTATCCTGGCCTCATTTGTTTCATTGGTAACGTAGAATGATAATGTTCATTGATTTCAAAGTTGGCGTGAGGATTAAATGAGGTTACTTATGTGGACTCCACTTTAGAAAAAGTCAAGGGTGCTCCTTAGTTGTAAGGGGTGAAGTTCAAATTAAAAGGTGCTGCTGGTTACTGCTTCCACATTTCCTAAAGCAAACAAAACAAGGTCTATTGGCTTCCTTCCTTCCTTCCTTCCTTCCTTCCTTCCTTCCTTCCTTCCTTTTTCTTCTTTCTCTATTGTCTTCAACATGAAATTAATATCCAGGCTTTTCTGATACTGCTTCTAATTATTTGGTTAGATGCCCAGTGAGTTGTTCCAAGATCCTGCCGGTAGTCACTATCTGTCATTCCTTTTTCTCAACTCCCGGAGGTGTTGTCTGTCCTCACAGTTTTATTTCAAGTGGTTGCATTGTTTCGTAACCATTTCCTGTGTGTACTCTGGGTCTCGGAGAGAACAGAAAGGGTCCTGCTGCTGTTTCAGCAGCTGCTGCCGCTGACATTTGTGGGTCGTCTGCCCTGAAAAACCCAGGCAGGGTTTAAAGGAGAAGACCTGCAAGCCCACTTCTGTGCAGCGGTGTCCCACTGGAAATTGGAGACAGGGCGATGGGGGGAGGGACCTTGCATGGGTCATGGGACACGGCTGGGCAGGGCGAGGCGCTGGGCAGGGCTGATGGACCAGGGTGTGAGCTCAGGCAGTGTCTTCAGAGCTGACTTCCCCTGCTGCAGCCTCTGTTCTGAAGGAATGAAGACAAGTCTTTCCAAGCCCTGCCCCTCTGACCTGCGTCCTTTGCCCTTTGTGTTTGTGGATGACTGGTTGTGTGTTGGTATGCCCGCTGCATAGCTGTGGCATTCTTTGGTCCTCCCCCTCCCATTGGTCAGGACTCATGGAAAGCAAGTGCATTCTCGTCTATCCCTTTGCCTACACATTTGAATTACCTGGAGAGGCTTTTAAAAATCCTGATGCCTGCTCTGACCAGTATGGCTCAGTTGGTTGGGCATTACCCCTCAAAGCAAAAAATCTCTGGTTCGAATCCTGGGCAGGGCGCATGCCTGGGTTGCAGGTTCAGTCCCCTGTCCGGGCGCTTAGGAGGGGCAGCCGATTGAAGTTTCTGTCTCACATGGATGTGTTCTCCCTCTCTGTCTTCCTCCCTTCCCCTTTCTCTAGAAATAAATAACTAAAATCTTTTAAAAATAAAAAAGTAAAAAAAAAATATTACTGGTGCCTGAGCCTCAGTCAAGACTGACCAAATCAAGGTATCTGGAGGTGGGGCATAAGAATTTTTTAAATAGTCCCCAGGTCAGATTTGTATATGCCAAATCTGGAATTTACTATATAACAACTAAAAAAATAATGTGGAATGATGGACGAATAGATGGATGGATTTATGATAAGGCAAGGACAGTAAAATGTTAACAGTAGAATCGAGGTGGTTGGCATACAGTATTCATTATATGATTCTTTCATCTTTGCTCTGATTCACATTTTTCAAATTAGAGTGTTGGTCCCCAAAAAGAACCCCTCCCACACTTCTCCAGAGGATGCCATCCATGGCTTGATGCTGGCGTTGGACAAAGAGAGATGGCATCTGTGTGGGGAAAGAGTGTTGGGTCAGCAGGTCTTAGCATGTGCCTGGTGGCTGGGTGGCCACTGTATATTCAGGAGAAGGGACCCTGAGAAGGCCCAGAGAAAACGTAGGTGGGAGGGTGAGAGCAAACTCCTGGCTGATTGAGTATCCACATGGAACCCCAAATGAGATTCATTGGAATTCTGAGTGCTATCAATTCACATATTAGCAGAGAGGAAGTGCATGTTTTTGAAAGACACTGATTCTTTGATAGGAATGTCTGGTTATGACACATGGGAGCAGAATCTTGGGGCCGGAGGACCCACGGAGGGTCGGTCCTCCAGTCCAGCCTCTCATTCGTTGTCCGCCCCGGTGGCCTGAGCTGAACTGCATTTGGTGTGTGCAGCTGGACACAATGATTCTAAGGTCACTGTTTTGAGGGTGAAGTCACTTTTAACCCCAGCACATGAACATAGTTTCGAAGAGTTTTCCTGAGAAACAGCCTAAGAAAAGCTGTTTTGTGCGAGGCTGGATTGCCGCTCTCTTCCCTGCTATTTTAGAACTGGGGGCCCAGGCGATGGGAGGAGGAGGCTGCCTCAAGGAGAAGGGGGTTGTGTAGTGCTTGTGTTTTTACTTTGCACTGAGTCACGGGTCCTGGTCCTGCCTGAGAATGTGCAGAATGAAGTCTCTTTCTAACTTCCCTGCTCTCCAAACTTTGTCCCGCTTTTAAGGAGTGCAGAAGCAAAGGCCCTTCTGTGCTGCCTGTGGGCCTGGGGAACAAATGACAAAGGCCCTTTAAGGGAGGGGGCAGGGTCAAGAGGCCTGCAGATGTGAGGTTGCAGTGTGTCAGCCAGACCCCTGGGAGCTGCAGTCAGCTTATTGGAGAGATCTCAGTACAGGGCCCATCTGTGGGTTCTCGAAAAGAAATGCCCTGCTTATGAGTAACTCTGACCCTGCTTCCCCAGAGCCTCTTGGGCTCACAGAGACCTTGGACAGTCTGTTCTCCTGGACTTTTCGGAGCTTTGGTATAGATGAAACTTCTGCCCAAATCCTTTCTCTTACAACTAATGCCCTCGTTGACCTTGACCTGTACCTTCTTCTCTTTCAATGTGTGCGTCTATAAAACACAGATGGAGAAAGATCTCCAAGCCCTTTCAGTTTTTATAGTAACTGATTTTTGTAGTGCTGAGCAGTTTACAAATTCCACTCGTGCACATCACCTCCTTTGAGTCATGGAATCTTCTAAAAGGGTTTGAGTTTCTCTGGGCTCGATGCTGAAATGCCATGTCTTCTCATTCTGTAACCTTTCTGTGGGCAACTTTCTATAACTTCATTTACCCTCTGTGTTATGCAAGGTCTATAATTTACATATTACTATATGTAATGTGTAAATTACAGACCTGTCCTGAGTCTGCATCTCTCTCCAAGCCCCATCATCCAGTTGCCATCTCGTTCTCTGAAAGGCTCCTCCACGAAACGTGTCAAAGACTGAACCTGCGATGCTGCCGCCCCCCAGGCTCCACCCCAAACCCGTTCCCTGTGTCAGCCTGAGGTGCAGTCATCCATCCACTCGGGCGGGTCGGCACCTAGAAGTTATCCTCAACATCGTATCCCGTCAGCCATGTGGTCTCACGGACTTTTCTGCCCAAATACTTGACTCCATGTACTTCTTTCTGTCTTCTTGGCTGCCTCCTTAGGACAAAGCTACCCTCCTCTACTACTACCAGGCGTAGTGCAGTAATCTAGGAATGACCCTCCTCTGTCTCTCTTGTCTTCTGTTTCCTAACCATCATCCCCAAATTGGGGGAAATCTTTTCAAAATGCAGATTGGATTCGGTGACTGCCCTACCTTAAATAGCTCGATGGCTTTCCATTGAGCAGAACACCGTCCCTGACAAGACCTACACCTTCCGCTGTGGTTTGACCTCTGCATCTGCTCCAGCCATGAGCACTCCTTTCCCCTTTTTAAAGTTCTTCAAATAAATGTCTTCCTGCCACAGGGCCTTTGCACAGGCTGTTCCCTCTCTGTATGGAACTCTTTTCCAACTGTTAACATATCTTTTATTTTTAAAGATTTTATTTATTTATTTTTAGAGGGGGGAGGGAGAAAGAGAGGGAGAGAAACATCAATGTGTAGTTGCCTCTCATGTGGCCCCCACTACAGGCCTGGCTTGCAACCCAAGCATGTGCCCTGACTGGGAATCGAACCTTCGACCCTTTGGTTCGAAGCCCGAGCTCAATCCACTGAGCTATGCCAGCCAGGTCTGTTAACATACCTTTTAGATCAACTCAGTCCTTAAGGAAACTCTCCTTGCTCTTTGAGATTGGGGTTCCTTTGTTTCAGAGGGGTTATAATGTTCTCTATTTTATGTTCACTACATATACTCAGAAAGGTCCGTTCCATGATTGAACCCAATGGGGGGTTGGAGGACAAGGTGTTTTTACTTACTTTTTTTTTTTTTTAGGAGATTGCTAAAGGAGATTGCTTTTTTCTTTTTTAAAGGCAGATGCTTGGCATGACTGATGTGTAATTTGACACTACAGATATTCCTGCCTCTAATTAGTTCCCTCTCCGTCATCTCTCAGGCCCAGCCGACTGCAGCCTGGCCCGGCCCGGCCCGGCAGTCAATGGGTTGGACGTGCTCCGCGGAGCACACGGTGCCAACCCATACAATGGGTGCAGGCTGCTGGAAACCTTGCGGAAACTTGTCTAAGGAACGCCCGGAGAGTTTAGCTGTGCCTGTGGAGAGGGCAGTCATTAATTGGAGGCTCTGTGTGAACAACTGATGGACAACGAGAGTGGGCTTTGAAGGGGAGCGTCTGGAGTCTGAATGTAAAGCCATGGCTGACTGGAACCCCTCTTGCCCTTCTACCTGCGTGTCTGCGTGGCGTTAGGAGGAAGACCCAGGCAGGCCCTGGAGGTGTCTCAGGTGCATCGTATTGCATCTCTGGGCGTGGTAGCACATCTGGTGCCAGATGGGACATCTCTTAGCTGTTACTGCGTACCTGCTGTGCGGGCCGCAGTTAACTGGCTCACTCGAGCTGCACTTCTTTCTGGCTCCCAGGGCTGTGTGCGTCTCCGCCGCGTGCAAAGAGTACGGGCCTCTACAGGTCGTTGCGTAGGAAACGGTGGTGTGCGTCCCTGGCTGCAGTTCTGCCTGACTTAGAGCGTATCGGCTTGGAGCACGCACCCACCTTGAGCTCATGGATTCAGCCAATAGCCAGTGTCTCCACCCCGAGGATCCTTGGCACATAAATGGGAATAGGGATCGCTATGACTAAGTCCCTCATTCCTTGAGGGATATCAAACCATCTCAGTCTTTCATGCTAGCTTATTTCTTCAATATTTTTGTGTGTGTTGTGTGTGCGTGTATTTTCTCCCATGTAAATAGCTTTCGTAGGGGCTGAAGTCTAGGTCCCTGTGTTGGTATTTGGGGTCATCCCCCAAATCAAACAGGAGGGCCCTGTTTCCAGGGTCCCCACCTGGGAACTCGCTGGTGTGAGGGTTCTCCCTGTGTCGGTTTATCCACAATGTATTTACTGATGAATGTTACCGTACCCGGCGCTGAGTGCCCTTAGATGCCTATGGAGTTCAAAATAAAAAATCTGCTCTTGTTCTAGATTCACGGCTTTGTATTTCTTATCAAGAAAAACTATTACTACAGTATTGTTCCTTACAAGGAGAATACTACTCCATTACAGAAACTGGAAAAATTAACAAAAAGACATCTCTCAGAAACTTACTATGCCCTCAAAACTGTTGTGGCTTTCTGTTGCGTTAGTGTACATTTTTCTCTGAATATTTTTATGTAACCATAATTCATAGTTTTCATATAACTTTTGTGTCATTCTCTTATATTCAGTGATAGACATGCTTCTTGTTTTAATCCTTACCTATTACTTTTTAATGCCTATATATTTATTCATTTGGTGTATGTTTTGTATTTCTTAAGTAATATCCAAGTGTTAGAATTTTAGGTTATATTCCTTTTCTTTCCCTTTTGAAATGATTGGCTTAATTTTTAATTAATAGTTTGGGGAAGGTAAGAAGAGCCAGAGCCGGCCTGGCGAACATCCTGTGGCTTTCTGTGGCTGCCGAGAGATGTCCACGCCGCCGAGCGGAACCCGGGATGAGGTGGTTTGCAGTGGGAGGGAAGGACACCTAGCAGGGGGTTCCGATTGTCGCGCGGAGTGAGGGCCTTAGTTCTGCGGACACCCACTCGTGACAGCGTCGCCCCAGAGAGCGAGCCCTGTGTTTCTGCAGCCCCCCTCAGTGTCCTGTGTCACGACTTAGGTACCTTCCGTTAATTTTTTTTTTTTTTTTTTTGTAATTAAGCAACTCACCTTCTGGGAATAAGTGGGCAACTTTAGGCCTTGTAGACTTATTTTCTTTTCAATTTGTGTGTGTGGCAGTGTTCCTGCTAACCTCATTCAGGGGCTCTGATGGTGCTGGTGTTAGAAGCACACCATACCCGGGACTTTTTAGAAAGTATGGTTTTTTTTTATATTCCGGAGTCTTCCCCACCAAGGCCCAGGGCTAGAAAGTGCGGGCGGTAGAGGTGGACGTGGGCTGCCTAGCAGTTCTCCTGGAAGCTGGAGAAACAGCCAGAGGAGAAAGCTGTTCTTAGAACAAGGCACATGCTGTTGGTTCCAGACATTCTTTCTTGCTGGAGGATACAAAAGTGGTGTTTAACGGCCTCTGGCCCCACGCCTACTCTCCAGCCCTGTGGAATGCGCCCTGTCTGGGCCACACTCGCAGCCATCAAGGCTGTTACTGTGGGGAGGGGAGAAGCCAGCCCCCCAGGTCCTCGGCCGGACCGTTGCTGCCAGGAGGAGTCACTTCTGACGTTGGGCTTCCCACCGAGCCCTGCCCCAGCTCTCCGGGCTGTCCTGCTCACAGAAGCAGGCTGCTTCTTCTTTCGGACCGGCGCTGTTTCTTCGCGGCAAGGGCCTCAGCCAGAATGAGAAGTTAAGGAGCAGAGTTTATAAGAAACTGTGTTTGGTGGAGGGCGTCGCCCTGTTCTGTCGGAGATGTCATGTGCGGATGCACTCCAGCTTCTGTGGTTTCTGGCCCACGCCGGCTGAGGCTGCTTCTCTGCGTTTTACATGGAAGAAGAGAGGGAAAAAGTTTAAACAAAATAGCTTATGCTTTGGGATCCTGTTTGGGCAGTGTAAGTGGGGGTAGTGTTATTTTGTCCTCTCTCATCTCAATAATAATAATAATAATAACAACAACAACTTCTGTGAATTCTTTCATTTAACTCTCCCAATCAACCCCTTGAATTAGGTACTCTTTTTGGCCCCATTTTAGAGGTGAGGAAACTGAGGCTTGAAGATGTTGAGTGACTTGTTCTGTTTACCAGCGATAGATGGTGTCCAGGCACAGGTGGCCTGGTTCCAGAGCTGGGTGAGGCTTTAATCCTCATAAAATAGTGCCTTCAAGGTCAGTAGGAGGAACTTATTGGGTAAACAAGGGTGTCCTAAGGGTTATGGAAATTTTGCTTCTTGGGTTGGGGCTACTTTGCAATTTTTTCCCCTAACCTTTTTCCTTCAGAAAATTCCAGCCCCAAGAGAAGTTGTAAAAATAGTGCAGTGGAGACATAGCCTTCATCTGAATTCGATTGTTAATATTTTGCATTAGCTTATTCCTCTCTGTGCCTGTTTTATTTTGCTGACCTTTTGAAAGTTCCTTGAGACATTATAGCTCTAAATACTTTAGCAAGTCTTTGCAGAACAAAGACATATTCCTAAACAACCTCAATAAAAGTCATATTGCTCAAAAATATTTAACATTGAGGCACTGCTATTTTCTATGTCCCCGTTCAGATCACTCCCAATTATTCCTAAAAAGTTCTTCGTAGCTGTGTTTTTTAGAATCCAGTTCGACGAAAGAGCAAACATTGTTTTTACAGTTTGTCATCTTGATATCATGCACATTCCCCCCCAGACTGAGAGCAGTTTGCTTTGGCTTACCGAGGGAGGCCAGGCCTCTCGCTATGGTTCCAGAGTCTCCTGTCTCTCCTGACTAAGCAGCCCCACAAATGTCCTTATTTGACACGCAGTTTTACTGGGCACCGTATCTTCTTTCTTCCTTCTCGCCTTCTGCTCTACTTTTTTTCTTGAGTCTTTCTTGTACCATCTTCTTTCCTCATTCCTGTTTCTCCTTCCTCTCTTTCCTTCCTACTTTTCCCAGACCCGCTGTGATATATACACAGACATGTTCTCATACATTTGTAATTATTTTGTGCTTTAATTTGGAAACTGGTGGCGTAGCAGGTGGCAGCTGCCAAATTGGATTCGTTTGTGGGTTGGGATGAGACCAGGTGATGAGGTTGGGGGTCTCTACTGGGGGGCTGACCTAATGTAGACCCTGTTGGAGGAGGCACAGAGAAATCGATCGGTTTCTGTTGTTCATAAGCCATCCATTCTCTGGTATTTTGTTACTGCTGCCCAAGTGGACTAAGACGATGCTAAAGTTTAAGAATTCCTGCCCTAGGCTGGGAGGCTAGGTTCAGTGGATTGATCTCCCAGTTGTCAGTTTCGGCATAAATATCAGCACTTTCTTTTGCTCTTCCTCAGATGTCGAATCAGACCTTTTTAAGTGGAGTGAGGTTTATGAGAGGTCACCTTGGTCAGCTCACATGACCTTGGAGGAGCGCAGACTTGCGCCAAGGCTTTGCAGGTAGCCGCACCTTTCAGCTTCAGGACCCCAACTTCCTGGTCTGGCTCGTTCTCCCGACTCAGGCCCTGTCTCCAAGGCTATTTAATCAGTGCTTCCTGGGACCAGGTTCTTTGTAAGGGGGCCTAAGGATATATTCCAGAAGAACCACCAACAGGGGCCTTATCACCTGTGGGCATTTTGCAGGTACAAGGTTCTTGTTCTTGTGCCCCATGCTTCAAAAGAAAGGCAGATAGATACTCAGTGTATCAGAGTTTGGAGCAAGGAAAGATTTCTTGATCCAGAAGGCCCAGCTGGAGAAGATGGGAGAACTAATTCTCAAATCCTATCTTAAGAGAGTTTGGAATTCAGGTGCCTTTTACTGCCCAGGGCGGGGAGAAGGGGCGAGGCAAGGAGTGGGTGCAAGCTGTCGACGGGTAGGTGTCGGAAAGGGATTCAAGGAAGAGCCGACCTTTCTAAATCCCGTTGTTTGTGCTTGGTCTGTTGATCCCTGATGATCTGAGTTCGGTTCTGGAGACTCCTGTCAATCTTTGAAAAACAGTCAGGACTTTGTACAAATTTCCCCACCTCTTTGCTGACAAGGGCTGCTCAAACCT
This sequence comes from Glossophaga mutica, assembly GCA_039655065.1. Classification (NCBI taxonomy): domain Eukaryota; kingdom Metazoa; phylum Chordata; class Mammalia; order Chiroptera; family Phyllostomidae; genus Glossophaga; species Glossophaga mutica. Next base: position 11,798,921 of record CM077313.1, read on the forward strand.
CAAGCAAAATGTCCCCAGCTGCTCAGCATGTGTGTAGCAGGAGCTACCTGTCTGCAGGGCGTCAGAGAGAGGGAGCATTTTCCTCTGTCACAGGTTCTGTTAACATCTTAATAATAATGTCCTAATACTTCAGAAGTGGATTCCCAAACCTCAAAACTAAGTGACTCTGGTCATCAGTTTCATGTAATTATTCTAGAGGAGAAAAATCAAATGTTTAAACTGGCAGAATTCCACATTTTTTTCTGTCTTTTTTGGGCTTTTGTTTCTCATAATAAATGCAAATATATTTGTGTGCTTGTGTGTGTGATGTGTATTCGAGGGAGAGAGGGAGGAGACTGGAGTTACTATTTACAGGAAAATTGTTAGTTATCTGCAGGAGGGGTGGTTACGGCAGTTGGCAACACTTGAACAGTTGTGGGGTGCCGCGCAGCACGGTGCCCCGTGATCTGACGCTGGCTTTGGAGCTCTGTACATTCCGCGTGTTTTCACATAGGCGGTTTCCTCATCTATCTTGTTTCCCCTGTTGGATAGTCCCTGTGGTAGAAATAGATGTTAGTGGGGCTAAAATCACCAGTGGTTTGTGGTTTATCTATAACTTGAAGAATAGGGTATCATTGCAAGAATCTAGAAGCAGTTTATCCAGATAATTCAAGGTCTGGCCACCTTGGATATTACAGCTGTCCCCTTCTTCCCCTCCTGGGGTGCAGGGAGCTCAGAGAAAACCTTTGCAAGAGAGATCTGGTTTTTCTGGGTGGCTGAAATTCTTGTATGCATTGGACCCACAGCCTCAGGTGCTTCAGTACCTGTGCTGGGTGGGGAAGGATAAACATCTGGGGGAAGCGTTCCCGTCAGAATGCGTGATTGACGTGGTAGTGACAGGTGTTTGGGAAGCCAGGGTCCAGACTTGTTGGCAGGTTAAGTGAGTGTTTCTTTAAAGATTTTTTTTTTAATTGATTCATAGTTTTTTTTTTAAGTACTTTTTTTTTCTTTTTTAGATTTTTTTATTTATTTATCTTTAGAGGGGAAAGGAAGGAGAGAGGGAGAGAAACATCAATGTGCGGTTGCCTCTTGTATGTCCCCTGCCGGGAACTGGCCTGCAACCCAGGCATGTGCCCTGACTGGGAATCGAACCGCGATCCTTCGGTTCTCAGGCCCGCGCTCAATCCACTGAGCTACACCAGCCAGGGCTGTTTCTTTAAATGGTAACTGTAAAGGGGATATGGGCAGGTATGTGGGCTTCCCAGAGACTTATTTCTGCTGGGAATAGATTGTGATAAATTCTTATTTTGGTGTTGCCATTGTTTGTCATTTTTCTTTTCTGTTTTCAACAGATATTCCAAACACTGAGTAAAATAGGCTTAAAAAGGCACAAAACAAAACACCAAACTAAAGGGGGGATGATCATATCTATTTTAGGGTTATAAAAACAAATCAACACTGAAACATAATTCTTCCTGTGTCATCAGTTGTTTGATACACCATTCACTATGTCTCACCGTTGTTGAGGGAGGAGGATTTCAAATGACCTAGGGAAAAAATTAGGTAAGCTCTGTGGTCAAAGACTCTAATATAAATAGAGTTCATGAAGGAGGTAGTTAGAAGAACATTTAAATCCAATCTATAAAGAACAGGAAAAACAACACAAAGATAGGGGAAAATGACACCAGAGAGTGACCGGAAAATTTTCTGGTATGCTCGGATACCAAAAGAATGTACCAGGAACACAGAAGGATTGGTATTGATCCTAAGACAAATACGGAAAGTCACATGGGTTGTCGAACACCGGTATGAGGAATAGCAAGGTGAAGTGTGTGTTACAGAAAAGTGGAGCGAGGTGAGTACGTAAGGATATTTGAAAAGTGAAAAGCTTGACACGAATACCTGGAAAAAATCTAGAGGTGATTATTAAGCATGTCCTTGGGGGTGGGAAGCAAGCAGCGCTGGCTCACTGCTAACATGGATTCGCTACAAGGTAGTCGAGACAGTGTGAATCTGGCTTAGAGCCCAAGGAGATGGCAGTCTCTGCGAGGGCTGTGTCTGTCATCTTCTCATCGGCGGATTGGAAGACGGCATAGACCCTGTACTTACCAAGACTTTCGTTGCGGTGGAAGTGGAGTCCTTGCGGGGTTGCAAAGAAAAGAATGTCCCGAGACCCGCATGGGAGGATGGGGTTCCGCGGTAAACATTACTGATGATGTAAAATTAAGGGGGTTCCCCTCCTGACTTCCCAGTGTCCCATCTCCGTCCGTCTCACCGTGGAAAAGGTCCGGTCTTGTCTTCAGCAGGGCCAGGACGAAGGCCAGTGCCCAGAGTCTCTGCTCCATGCTCAAGTCTGGTGCAGTTCCCAGCTAGCTGGCCGAGTTTCCATTTGTAGCCCATGGCCTGGAGCCCGCGTGTGGCGTCCACACAGCCAAGGGCCACGCGGCTGTGAAGCCCACGTGGCTGTGGAGAGAGGACACACGAATGCGTGGGGCCAGTGTGCGTCACGAGCAAGAGAGAGCTTCTTTGTTCCCCTGTGGTTATAACCAGGGGCATTTTCAAAATGACCGGTCAACTTCCCAAGTTTATGTGGGTGTTTGGTAGTGCCCCGCCCCAGTTAGTCTGACAGGCCTCTGAGGTCCAGTACTCCTCCTGCACCCAGAAACGCTCCCATCCGGGACTGGCAGGGGGGAAGGGAGGAGGGTTAACCCCCTTGGCGGAGGGAGCAGCGCTGCAGTCCCCTGGAATGTGAAGCTGCAGCTCCCTGGAGAAACAAACAGGCTCACGCTTCCCAGTTTATTAAGCTCCGTGTCTACCTCCCTTTGCTCTCCTCTCCTAAATACTGATGGTAACAGAAAGTTCTGGATTAGGAAGGAGAGTAAAGGAGGGGGCTGGTGTGGCGGGGGGGGGGGAAGGAAGGAGAAATGAAGGCACTGAAGACCCAAAAGACTCGAGGGTGAGGGGCGGGGGCTGCTCGGATGACCAAACCAGTCTTCAAATCCCTTGCTGGCTAGGAATGCGAGGGGAGAGCTTGTAAGTGTGTGAGTGACTGGGAATGTTGAGAGTGGAAAGGGTGGGAATTCACTGATTGAATAAATATTTATGGGGCACCTACTTTGTGCCAGGTACTATATTCTGGTTGCTGGGATGCAGCGGTGAATCAAGCAAAGGCCCAGCCCACACCGAGCTGACATGCTAGCAGTGAGGGAGACAGAACACAGACACACGCACAGGTGTCCTTTCTCAGGCGGAGACAGTGTTTGGAGAGCAGTAAGGCAGGTGGATGGCCTAAGGACATAGGATGCTCAGGCACGTCCTCGTCCTCGCTTCTCCTGTGGCATTTGCGCCTGAGGGCTGTGCTGGGGAAGGAGCGCTCACCCAGACATGCGGGGAAAGTGGTTCTGGAAGGTGTGGCTGGTGCGTGGGCAGCGCTGAGGAGGCCAGGTGTGCGTGGAGCAGGGTGAGCAGGGCACAAAAGGGAGGCGAGAAGCTGGAGAAGGTGGAGGGTGGAGGGGAGGAAGGAGGATCTGGGAACCAGCGGTTCATCTCACTCGATCCAGGACTGGGAGCAGAGGGGCAACGTGGCCCGAGAATCCTCAGGGCCCTTCTTTCTTTCTCTCTAAGTCATGGAAAGGCTTTGGCCAAAATCAATAAAATGCTAGTTTTTTGGTCAGAATTGCAGTTTGCACAATGACACTTCTTTCTTTTATTCTTTTTCACACACTGTCTCCTCCCATACATACATATATTTTATTTTGCATTTATTTGTAGTTGCTGCATTTTAAGCGTGCATTCTCATGAGAAGTCTGTCGTGAGCTCAGCATGCATCACCCTGTAGAGACGGGATTGTGAAATGGAAAACTCATGGGCTTGTGGGGTCGCTCTGACGGTGGTTTACATTCTAGCTCCAGCACCTTCACACCATGTGACCTTGGCACGTTACTTAACCTCTCTGAGCCTTAGTTTGCTGCTCCAGAAAATGGGTCTAACCATACTCCCCTAATGGAGTGGTCATGAGAATTTACAATATAATGTGTATAAAGCACCTGGTAAAGTGCCTTTAGAAGTGGAGGTTCCTGGTGTTCCTGTCAGTTTTTTTTTTTTTTTTAGAGAACTACAGTGGGGATATGAAGGAGTAGGGATTTTAAAAACCAGGGAAGGGGAGCATGGAAGAAAAGTGGAGAGAAGGGGATGAAAGTGAAAAGTTACTGAGCTGAATATTTTGTCATTCAATTTTCTGCTGTACTGAGTAATAAAATTTCTTTAAATTTTCTAAATATTATACCCTCTTCCCTCACTGGATGTTAAAGGATGCAATTTACCTAGAATAATTGAATTTGGTCCTTAGACTTTGATTTTCATCATGATTTCATTGACCCGAGTTTGTAGAATATTTGAGAAACCATCGGTCTGCTTCACTCTGTTGAAAGGAATTGAATGTCACTCTGGCATACGGTTATCCCTTCTCTTCCAAGAAGTTTTTGAAAATGGTGTACGAGATTTTGCTGCATGACAAATTGGTGGCTGAAATTTCTATGGACCAGCCACTTGAAAGCAGCTCTGATGGATAATACTTCTGCTGATGTCAGCTGGGCTCACTCATGAGTCTGTGGCCAGTGGTTGGCCGGCTAGAAGAGCTTTGCTTCTGGAGGAAGGCTGGTGATTGGCTGGAGTGGAAGAGGAAGTGAGAGGTTGGGGTGCTAGACCTCAGGTCTCCTCATCCGACAGGCTAGCTCCGGCTTGTCCACAAAGCAGCTCAGCTTTCTAAGGCGGGGCTGTTCAACCTTTTGGCATCTCTGGGCCACACTGGAAGAAAAAGAGTTGTCTTGGGCCACCCATTGAATACACAAACACTAACAAAAACTGATGAAGTAAAAGACAGAAAACTGTACAAGATCAAGAATTAAAAAATACTGATAAAAAATAAAAAAAAAAACTGATGAGCAAAAAAAAGATTTTAAATAAATTTATGATTTTGTGTTGGGCTGTATTCATAGCCACCCTGGGCCTCATGCAGCCCACAGGTCATGGGTTGGGCACTCAAGTTCTGTCCAGTTTCAGAACTTGGACGGTGTCATTTTCACCCCATTCTCTTGGCCAAAGCAACTCAAAAGGCCATTCCAGAATCAGTGAGCAGAGAAATGGAGACAGCCTCTTGATGGGAGGAGCTTCTTAGTACAGGGCTGTACAGTCCTCATTCATAAGTCCCTTCTAGTTTCTTGGAATCGACAGACTCTTTCTCAAGTGCATCATCGTGTCTTCTGCTTTAATTTTGAACCCACTGCCCCGTGAATCTGTATTCTGAAGACCGAAAAGAGATGCTTAAGTTATTATTTCCCTTAAATTGCAGGCAGAGCTCCAGTTTGTAAAGTGTTGGCACTAAAAGTTGACCGTGACCCTGCTGCACCTTCCTTGGATTTCATCCCTGACCAGATCCACTCACCCATATCTAAGCTGTAGCCAGGCGGAGTGGGGAAGTGTCAGCTGGATGACCTCGCTGGAGGCTGCTCAGGGGGCCCTGGCTCAAGAACACTTTTTAATTGTCCTCTGGTGTGGAAGATGTGTGGGAAAAAGACCACTCCCCCTTAATGAGCTGGATCACTTGGAATGTTTAGCCATTGCATTTTAGCAAATGCTAAGCAGATAAGTGCTGTAAATAAAATTATTTTGGAACTCTTTTTAACCCATCAGATGATCTCAAGCTGCTCGGTTTGTTTATGTAGCTAAGGATTCCCACCCCCGCCCCGATCATTTTGAGGGAGTGGAAATTCCAATCACCAATCATTTCCCCAGATTCCAGATTTGAGATCTCAGTGGTTTGCCTGTAAGTCCCAAATTCGGTGGGGTTCTTCCTCTTCCTCGTCCTCCTCCTCCTCTTCTTCTTCTTTCTTCTTTCTTCTAAGTCATGAATGCTCTTCTAACTGTGTTAGTCTGTTAGCCATACCCTTGGCTTTGTACGCCTTGGGTAACACGAACTCCCGGAATTGTCTTCGGTCTTATAAATTATAAATTCAACTATGATCCCACTGAGCCCAGGGAACTAACCATGAACGAAGAAGGGAGAGGAGGGGTCAGGGAGCTACCTACTTCCTTAGTCACCATGGAGGTTAGGGGCAGTGATGGCCTGGACTTAGGGGAAAACTAGCAAGTGATTGATTCAGTTTAACTGCTCCTTAAGACCTTGGTGGGTCAGGCCTAGTACACAAGATACCAGACGTAATGCCTCTACCTTCGGGGAGGAGAGGCTGCATTATGATGATTATTTCACCCTCCGTGACAGCAGAAGTTAGTAAGGGTCTATCTGAAGTATTTTTGCTTGTCGATCAGTTAACACCTTAGCAGAGTAAAGACATAAAGGTCCCTTCATTTAGCACTCTCCCCCACCCACCCCTGCCCCGGCTCACCTTTCTACAGGTGTGTCCTTTGGCGAAAACTTGCAAAGCAGGTATGTTGAATAGAAGAAGCACAAATTATTTGGGTCAGCAACATATTCTTCACTTTATAAGAATGAGGGACAATTATCTATCTTCTCTTGGGTTTAAGGGTTGTTTAGTAGTTGAGGGAATGGTGCGGACATTTAGGTGGCAGGTGCTTATTTTTTTTCTGGTGGGAGGTAGTCAGGGCTGGGTTGACATTTCAGTGTGATGGTGCCTGGAGTCACATGACCAGGCCGCCCTGTGCTGGAGGGGATGTGGGGCAGAGGGCAGAGGGCAGAGGGCAGAGGACGTGACAGGGCGTGCCTCTCATGGAGGCACCGGCACTGCGTGTCCAGGCACCGCGTTAAATCCTGTGGTCACATCCTCGACGAGCAGGACATAGGTAAAAATGCACAAAGTCAGTGATAAGGGCAGTCACAGAAATAACGTCAGAGCCTCTGGGTGCCCTTGGGCCCATACTGAGGTGACGCACCAGGCGAGCGGGCAACGGCTGGCTGTGAAGTTTTCTGGGGGAGACGGGAGACACATGGAATTCTGGGCCGCAAGCCTCGTGGGTCCAAAGGTGGAAAGGCGTCATGAGCGCTGGGTGTCTGGGGAAAGCCATGCTGCTATGTCTGGCTAGACAGCGGTGGGGCGGTGGGAGTGGAGAGGCGGGAAGAACGGAAGACGAAACATTTTGAGAATTTTACTGTACATGGGGGCGGCGGTATTGCATTAAATTCACACACACAGTTTTGAGGAAGGCCTCCGTTTTAACAAAATGAAAAAGAGCTGTTCTTCTCGAAGAGCAGCTCTTCCACAGCTGAGTTAATTGAGTGTTGCCACTTTCCTGGGACCTGCGGATCCCTTTTCCTAGAAAAAGGTGAACAGATTCCCCCAGCCCTGGGGAATGTTGTTTCACCTGTTCGAATGGCCTAACGTTTCAGGTGGAGTGTGTGCTGTATGCAGTGGTCAGAACATTCAGCCCGGATTGTGAAATGCAAATTTAAATAACTATCATTGTCATTCGGGTCTGTTCCAACATGGTGTTTCTCAGCTTTGGCTTCTCAAAAAATATTTGGCCCAAGACTCTGATGGATTCTCAGGACCCAAAAGATGGAAAAATGCAGAGTGAATGGCAGTTGGAGAAGGGCTGAGGTGGGCTCGAGAGAGCTCAGTTTCGATTTGGGGGGAATATGAAGGATGTTTTACAGTGAAAAATGTTCAGTTATATTGCAATTGTACTCTCCTGGTTATACCTTGTACGTTTCACACACTCACTGCTTTTTTTTTAATCTTTACCTGAGGACAGGTTATTGATTTTAGAGAGGAAAGGAGAAAGAGAGAGGGAGAAATACATTGATGTGAGAGAGAAAAACATTGATCGGTTGCCTCCCATATGTACCCTGACTGGGGATCGAACCCACAACCTAGGTGTGTGCCCTGACCCAGGGAGTGAACAACCTTTTGGTATACGGGACAATGCTCCCAGCAACTGAACCACCCAGCCAGGGCCAATCTGGCTTTTGAATCTCATTTCCACTTACTTAGAATCAGGAAACAGTTGTTTATAAAACAATTATAAGGCCTTTTGGGTCTTTTCTGATTTGAAGTCTGACGTTCCTGAGGTGATTACCACCGAAGAGGTGGCATCTGTTAGCACTTGGCGGCAGCAAAATCCGCGTCTTGAAATCAAGCGCTTTGGTTAGTGTTCTGAGCATCACATCCGGAGTGATTTCAGGTAGGGTCCAAGGGAGGCAGTGAGAGAAGGGAAATTTCGCTTGCCAAGAGGAAGACTATGATTCCTGACACACCCGCTGTGCGCCCTGGGGGATGTTATTCAATCTTTCGGAGATTCGGTCTCTACCTTCCTATGGTACCTGCCTCTTTCGGTGGGGTTCTAGTTTTATCTGTAACACTTTAGTTCTTTTTTGAAAATCTGAGGCCAGCGTAGCCGATTTACGTTGTACGACTTTGGGTGGTGGGCTTCAGGGCTGTCTGTTCAATTGTTTTCTGAATTACTCTTTATTTCAGAAATTTTTCCGATTAGAACCATGTATTAATCCCAGATGGTGCCAGGGGCCCTTACCCAGACTTCCAGGCTCAGTGAGCAGTGTTGAACCTGATGTTTGTGCTCGCTCCAGGGACCGAAAGGGAGATGAGTAAGGTGGCATTCCTGAAGAACGAATCATACAATGAAAATGACCATTGTCACACGTATCCTGTGGCTCCTAGCAAACGAGGATTCAACTTGCTTCTGCCCATCGGGCCTCTGCGGCTGGCTTCGGAAAGGAAACATCTGTGAATGCATGCTTTTTTCCATGCCTGTGTGATGGCTGCTTACGCTATGAGGGTGGAAAACGGGCCAGGATTTCTAACGATGGAGGGGTAGTGTGAGCGCTAACTGCTTATCCAAGGCTCTCCTGGCGAGAAGCAGAGGTCAGGAAAGTAAATGTTTTATCCTTCGAATGTAGGTGAAAATGCACAAGGAATAGTGTCTCTACCCAGGGCTCTGGCAGAGGAATGCTGCGTTTTGGAGTTTTCTTTGATTCGATGTTCAGTAAGAACCCAGATCCCAGGGGAGGGAGCAGGGCAGGGAGGCTCCAACATCGCCGATCGCGGGCACTGGCTTGCTGCAACTTTGCAGCAGGGACACGTGGAGCAGGCTTTCCTGAGTCTGGGTTCTCTGTGACTAAGAGCTGAATGACTGAGTACACCTCTGCTTAGGTGATGTCTGCAGTTTTCTTCCTCCTCTCGTGGGTTGAGCAATCGTCCTGGTTTGCTTGGGACTGAGGAGTTTTTCTAGATGCAGGACTTTAAGTGCTAATAAGTCCAAGGCAAACTGGGGCAGCTGGTCACCCTCCCTTCCAGCTCCCCCTGCCTGTCTGTTCTCTCTTGCCTCCTCCCACCACCCAAAACTGTGCACCCCTGACTCCTTTCTTCACGGCTCTGGCTCCGGAGAAAGTCTGCACAGGGTGGAGCTGGGAGCTTGGCAAAGCAAAACCATCAGGCTTTAAAAATAGGGGTGCTCTGCCCTGGCTTGTGTAGCTCAGTGGATTGAGCGTGGGCCTGCAAACCCAAGGGTCACTGGTTCGATGCCCAGTCAGGACACATGCCTGGGTTGTGGTCCAGGTCCCCAGCAGGGGGTGTGCAAGAGGCAACCACACATTGATGTTTGTCTCCCTCTCTTTCTCCTTCCCTTCCCCTCTCTCTAAAAATAAATAAATAAATCTTTTTTTAAAAAAAGGGTGCCCCTTAAGTAGCTCTGGCCCCAAGCATCACTGTCCTTGAAGCATCACTGTCCTTGTGGGGGATGACGCCACCCTGCAGTGCCCCTGGTTGCTGCTTCTGCTGGACCTTTGTGACAGTGGAAAGCTGGGGCCGCTGCAGTGAGAGCGGGTGCAAGGAGGCAGCTGGGCGGTGGCTGGGAAGCCACAGCTGCTCCTGCCTCTCCTGGGCAGCTGCTGCTGTTCCCACCCGGAGGAGCGGCATCTTGTAACCTGTGGATTCTGTTCCTTGATTGATTATTGGCCTTTTCTTTCCAGGGAAATATGCAATTGGAGTCAAATGAAGTGAACACTTAAGATCCTACACTTTTTCCCCCCAGCCCAAAGGCTGTGGGTCATTTCACAATTTTAGTTATCATTGTCGACACAAGAAATGTCCAAACCTGTAGAGAACTGTTAAAATGTTTATCTGAGCCAAAGTGGTGACATTGCCGAAGACCAAGATCTCAGTTGCTTCCCAGAGTGACAGTTCTGCCGTTTCTTATATTCATTTAAAATGAAGGAGGGGACTGATAGGAGATGCCATGAAGGTGGAAGAAAGCAAGGTGGGGATTGGGTTACAGGAGAGTGAACGAGATTATGTGTTGTTTTGAGGGTGCTCACACTTTGGAAGGGTATTGCTTCTGGCCTTTTTAAAGGTGTGTTAACCTAGAGGCACAAGAACAGTGGACAGAGCTGGCTTCCAAACCGTTCAGTAAAGAAGTGGTAGGCCTGGGGCTTGACTGTACACCGTGATCTGTGCAGAGAGGAATTTATGATCAGTTCACCCTGGGAGGTTACTCTCCCTAGAAACCCTCTTTTGTCCACATCATTTTAGTTATCCCTCATCCGTACATAGAACAAATCCAACCTGTATCTCTAGACCAAGGGGCACAATTTTAGTTATGCTTGTGGAACCTCAAAATTGGAGACAGACACCTGTGCAGGGCGCCTCTCCGGGTCGTGATCTTCTCTCTGTTACGAGTGACTGAATGGTTTTCTCCTTATGATTCATCAAGAAAGTTCCATTTATTCTTTCATGTTTGCTGCTCACAAGCCCCTTGCTTCTCTTTCTTCCCGGCAAAGTTACATGGCTGTGTGATATTACTGGGCTGTGTGAAAACCTGTGATCATATCAAGCATCATGCAGTTGCCTGGAAACCATCATGAAAACAGGATTAGGTAAAGAATTTTTTCTTTGTTACAGCTGCTTCCTGATGAAGGTGTGACGTTAGGAATATGGGTTGGCCAAAAAGTTCATTTGTTTTTTTCTGTAAGATGACTCTAGTAGCTCTGAGTTGTCTTTAACTTCATTCGAAACAATTTTGTTAGATTGTATTGTGACAGCTGTCCTATCAGCGTGCATTTAAAAAAACTTATCAAAATTGGTGAATTTTTGCGTAGCTATTTTAATATTGAAGCTGAAAGAAAATACATGCATTTTTGGCATATTATGCTTCAGTATTTCAAGAAAGTGAAAAACACAACTAAAATGCAAAAAAAAAAAAAAAAAAGATTTGTGCAGTGTATGGAGAAAGTGCTGGGACTGATCAAAACTGTCAAAAGTGGTTTGTGGAGTTCCGTGCTGGAGATTTCTCGCTGGACGATGATGATGCTCCATGGTCAGATAGACAGACCAGTTGAATAGCGCTCAAACTGAGATATTAATTGAGAATAATCAAGTTACACCATGCAGGAGATAGCCAACACAGTCAAAATATGCAAATCTATAAAATTATTGGCAAAAATAAAAAACGCGTCTTTTATGGAAAGAAACTAAACGACAGAGATGATATGATCTCTCCACGGTCACTTTTGGGGATGGTCATCGCCAGCCTAGTGTCCCCTCCTCCATGACCGCCTTTCGGGAGGGCCGTGTGTTGGTGATCTCTGGCCCTTTTAAACCAACGCAAACCAACAACACACCTCAGATGCTGTTGCTCACCCATCAGCCCGTCGGACTTCAGCCAGACGGGAGTGGGTGGAGAGAAGTGAGGAGGCTATCGCGGGTCCTGAGGAAGGAATGTACGGTTGCAATGAGTCAGCTAAATGATGAGCAAGTTTTCAGCACAGCACCGCCAGGGCTAACTAACCTCATTGCCACGCACCTGCAGTGAGTTCCGGAGAACTGAATCTCTAATTCTGAACTAAATCGGGATGGAGTCATCCGGAGGTATAAATTGAGAGGACTTATTTTGACATGAGTGATGTACTTCTAAACTCCTCCTGGAAGAGGACAGAGAGATAAATGAATGACCGTGGCTGGTTGGGGGCCAAAGGAGAAAGAGAGATCTGGCGACCTGCAGTGAGTCAGTAAGTCAGCAAATGTTTATCGACGGTTTCGGCTTTCTAGGTGTGGTGGTGGGCAGGTGACTGTGAGTGGGCCAGAGAGGAGTCCCTGCACAGTCCGGTGAGGGGCAGGGGTCAAGGCCATAAAAGGGGGAGCGGGTCATTGCAGATAATGGTAAATGCCGGGAAGATTGTCGTTGGAGGCACGGGCACTGCCTTTCTGGGGTGGCATTTGAGAAGAGGGGCTGGGACTCTGAGGGCCTTGGCAGGTGTCATGTCGGCAGTGAGAAGGCAGGGCAGGAGGCTGAGAATATGGTAGCGATAGTAGAACTCAAAGCAGGAGGAGAATCTTCAGTGTGGTTGGAGGATAAATCAGATCCATATCAGGAAGATCATTTTCAAGTTCCTCAGAAAGGGGCACTGGACCTCATTAGTCCTCCCAATGGTTTTAATTACCTTTGGCCTGGTTGCCTAACGTGACATTAGCCATAAAGCTAACAAAAAGGACTTATGTATTTTTCTCACAGATATTAATGGTGGCTGTTATTTTTCATTAAAAATTTTAGTTTTAAACCATGAAAATGCATGACCTACGTTAGAGAAATTAAAAAAAATCTGTATTTCTACTCCCCTAGGTACATTATTATCTATTTCATATGTTCCTTCCCAGTCTTTGTCGTGTATATGGTTTCAGATAGTTAACAGACGGTCCTTCAAATGCATGACAGGTATTTTCCCACACTTCCTCAAATTTGTATTTTGCACTTACACGTTTTACTGAGTAAATACAATATATTCTCTGTTTGGAGGGAGTTCTGTTCTAGAAGTTTCCTGGGAACACTGAATTAGCGAATACTGAATCATTGTCCCTGGGGGAAGTAGGTTCCTATGGGCCTCTAGCCACGTTTGCATCAATATGTACCTTGTTTTATGTGTGTTTCTGCTTCGAGACACCTTGTGTAACACAGTTGGTTGATTTATTAACGTCGAACTCATGCCAACATCACTGAAGGAAGTGTACCTCATGCGGGTCTCTTCTCAGTGGGCACACACCGCCGTCGTCCTGTGCTTGGAAACGCAAGCCGCCCTTCAGTGCTGTGCTTGCGGGTGATGTCAAACAGCAAAATCACCAACGCCAAGTGCAGCGGTGTGGAAAAGGTGGCACCACATGGACCCTGGAAAGGGCTCTTGTTTACAACCTGAGGTCCCAAACAAGAAGGCGGAGAGCGCGCACTTCAGGAAACTCAGATTTTGGTTGCTCTGTGCGTATTTTCGAATGACCCAGAAAGCACCACGTGTACGGGTATTGAGGTTACCAACAGCAAGTAGGCGAGTTTGCGCACAGGGAATCTATTGCTTGCTGTTCTGTTGACTGGCTGTGCCATGGCTGACTGCGCCCAGAGAGTGGGTCTTGGGCCTTTCTTTGACGAGCGCCCGCTTGGCGAGAACAGATGTTCATCGGAAAACACCGTACCTCTCATATGCCCGCATACAGGACGACAGCCACCCACACTCTGACCGTGAAGGTTCGAGAGGCATATGGGGTAGTAGAGAGAGAGTGGCTTGCACAGCCAGAGAACTCATTTTGATTCTCCCACCCTCAGCTGTGCAACTCTGGCCAACTCACAGAACTTCTCTGAGCTTGCGTTTTCTCATTGGTAAAATGGGGATAATGCCCTGGCTGGTGTGGCTCAGTGCCCTGAGAGCCAGCCTGAGAACCGAAAGATCACCGGTTCGATTGCCGGTCAGGACTTGTGCCTGGGTTGCGGGCAGGTTCCCCACTGGGGGCGTGCAAGAGGCAACCCATTGATGTTTCACGTGTCCGTGTTTCTCTGCCTCTCTTTCTCCCTCCCTTCCAGCCTCTCTAAAAATAAATACAATCTTTAAAAAAACAAAGTATAGAAAAAATAATTTTAAAAAATGGGGACGATAATATGACTTAATTCATTTATTTGTTGTGAAGATTTCAGGAAGTAATATACTTAGGCCACTTTCCTCGTGATACCTCTGATAATAAGAACTCTGTTGATAAGGAGCTTATCAATAGCTTCTTAGAAGAGGTCAATAAATAATCTTGTTAGTGACCTTTGCTTCCTAGCATTTCTGCCTGGTGATTACCACCCCTCAATGGCACCACTATTGAATAAGCAGTGTGCATTGGATTCTTCATCAGTGAGTGTCCAAGCTAATGTTGACAAGCTTGAGGTACACATTACCTGTTGAATAAAGCAATGGAAGGGACTTGCTAAACAGTCAAATAAGTGGTGTGGGAGACGCCAGTGTAACACTGGTGCCCATTTTATTGATGGGAAAAATGAAATATCAGGAAGCGACTTGTATAATGAGATTCCCAAACTCGATAAAGCCTTCCCAGGCAGGCAGCCTTTGAATTACTAGGGATGGGGGGGGGTAACATAAAAAGATTCCTTTTTCTTGATAATTGTTCGATTAAATGAGACTCTTTACAAAATGTTTTGAGATTCAGTTTACACGTACACAACAGCATGTTCTTCTTAAAACATCTGTGTGACCTTAGCGATGACACCCAACTGCCCAAGTGTTCTTAACAGGCCACCGTAAACCTCACAGTGGCAGGCATGGTGGAGTCAAAAATCCGAATGCCTAACTCCAGGCCCAAGTGACTATTCCTGTTTGAACTTTGAGAGTGGGTATCTGCTTGAGAGAAAACAACATCTGTTTTGCTGGCTTGGCCTTAGATTACCCAGAGACCAGTGACCTCTGGACCCTGGTGTGGGCCGTAGAGCCAGTTCTGAACTAGAAAGAGGGATGCCTTCATGTACAACTTGTTTGGGGTTGTTCCCATTCTTCTGTGCATGTCCCGTTATATCTCCAGCGACTCATGTGCAGCCATCCTTAAGAAAACCGATGCGGGTAATCCTGGCCTTCATTGTCATCACTAGGACTCATTCGAGCGGTCAGTTGCCCATGATGTTGTGCAGGTCAGAACAAAGACAGCAGAATGCATCTGAAGTGTCTGCTAGGAGCCTGGCTGGGGATGGTGAACTTATGTTCATGAGGCTGTTTTTCAGTAAAACACTAATATTCATGCTTGTGGATTCGGTAGGGAAATTCAAACTAGGGGATTCTTGTGTTGAGCCCAGCACACATCTGAGAAGCCACGAGGACCTCTTTGAAGTAAATATTTACTTCTACTGAGTCCCGCTGGCCAAGGCAAATCCGTATTCTGTTTCCTCCTCTTCCTTGCAGTGGGTATCTGCAGGTATACAGTCTGATAGTGAGAAGTCAGTAGGGAGATGGCACTTCGACACTGAAATTCTGTCACATTGGCCTCTCTCCAACTTTACAGAGTATACTAATAGGAAATAGAAAAGGTGCAGGTAGTTTTGGGCCCCACCATGGTACTCCGAGCCAGTTGAAGTTCAGCCGAGAAAAATAGGTCAACTGTGCATTGAGTTTTGGAATACTATGCCAAAAGTATATAACACTAATATTACTAACATGTATGATATTAATAAAATATTAATAATAAGTATTATACTCACATAGCATAATACACACTAACATGTATAATATTAATAAAATATTAATAAGTATCACACTTATATAGCATAATGCGTACTAACATGTACAATAATAAAATATTAATAAGTATAATTACATAGTATGAGATGTACTAACATGTATAGTATTAATAAAATATACTTACATAGTATAATACAGTCTAACATGTATAATATTAATAAAATATTAATAATAAGTATTATACTTACATAGTATAATACATACTAACATGTATAATATTAATAACATATTAATAAGTATTATACCTACATAGTATAATGTGTATTAACTGTATAGTATCAATGAAATATTAATACTAAGTATTATACTTACATAGTATAATGTGTACTAACATGTATAGTATTAATAATACTAAGTATTATACTTACATAGTATAATGTGTATTAACTGTATAGTATTAATAAAATATTAATACTAAGTATAATACATAGTATAATGTGTACTAACATGTATAGTATTAATAAAACATTAATACTAAGTATAATACTTACGTAGCACATTTTAGGCAGTTGTAGTAGGGCTCGAGCTTCAGGGCAGCCTCTCTGGGTCTCTGGAATTCAGAGTTGTCTGACACAGAGTGAATTCTTAATAGCTCATGTGCACCAAAACCCCAAAGATCAGAGGACAAGAATAAGGCACAGGAGCACAGAGGTCTCGAGACAGTGAGGGCAGCGAAAGTGTTGCCCTGTAAGGGCCCCAGTGTGAGGCCTAGGAGTGGACTTGAGGTTGGATGGGGAACTACCTTGTTCGTCCACTCAGCTAGACACCAGAGCGGGGGGAGCTCGGGAGGGAGGCTCCGGGGCTAGGAAGGTGCCAACTCAAAGGCAAGTCGTGCCAGCGGGAGCCTGGCACGGTGCGAACCTCCTGCAAAGAGCGGGCTGGGGGAGGAAGCGGATGTGGACAGACATCAGCGTTCCAGGGGCTGCGCCAGCCAAGCCGTCCTGTGACTAGCCTTCAGTGAGGCGAGAACTGTGTCCTATGCAAATGTATCCGCTTTCATTCCAGAAAGTCCTCCTTTTTCTTCCCCTTAGTTTT
Source organism: Glossophaga mutica (assembly GCA_039655065.1). Classification (NCBI taxonomy): domain Eukaryota; kingdom Metazoa; phylum Chordata; class Mammalia; order Chiroptera; family Phyllostomidae; genus Glossophaga; species Glossophaga mutica. Next base: position 11,815,470 of record CM077313.1, read on the forward strand.
CTTGTAAATGTTTCTTTAAAAAAAAAATCACCTTGGTCTTGGCCAGGCCATCAGGAAAAAGGTTTATCCAAACATTGACCTGTGCTCTGGGAAGCCAGGTACAGAGTCGCAGCTGCGGTCTTAGCTCTGCTTCCCAGAAGTGGACAGGGGGGTAAGGGCAGGCGCCAGGTGTAAAAACTGGGTGGAGCGCCTCGAGCAAGCAGGGGTGGGGGGGCAGCGGGAGGCGGGTGGTCGGGGCCACACTCCTCGGCCTGGGGCTGACAGAAAGGCTCACAGGGTCTCCAGCCCAGCATTTAGCCTCAGGATTTACCTTTCCTCCACGTGCACGTCCACAGAGTGTGGGCGAGAAGAGGGTGGGCCAGAGGACGGGCAGACACCTGACCGGTTGGCGGGTGTGTCAGTTTTCTGTTGCTGCATCATTACCACAGTTTTGTGGCTTCGAACAACTAGATGCATTATGTTCATTTCATCCCAGGCGCAGGTGACGTGGGTCCTCTGCTCAGAGTCTCACTCTCCAACCTGCACCTCCACCCACGGAGCTTGGGGTCCTCTTTCGGGCTCACGGGGCTGGTGGCAGGTGTCCGTAGAACTCTTGGTGGCCTGCTTCTATCCAGGCCGAAAGGAGAATCTCTCTGACTTCCAGATCTTCTTTGAAAGGGCTCACCTGATGAGGTCAGCCCCACTCATAGTAATCTGCCTTTTGATGGCCTCGAAGTCAACTGCATTGGGACCCCAACTACATCCACACCAGCGCCTTCATCACATGTAACCTGGCACTCACGCGAACCCCAGCCATCACCCTAGGTTGCACAGGTCACAGCCAAGGGGATCTTAGGGGGTGCCCGCCAGGGACAGGAATCTCGGGGGCATCTTAGAATGCAGCCTCTACAGTGGGTAGGAGAGAGCGAGAGGCTGGTTCTTGCCTAGTCTCTCTGCTCAGCAGACTGTAATTTGGGGAGGGAGCAGGGGAGCCGGAGTGCAGGATCAAAGGTAAGTATTTTAGGTCCAGGTGGCTGGAGGCCCCCAGTCCCGGGAGACCAGAAACCACTGCTGACTTCAGTCGAAGGATGAGGCTTCGGTGCAGTGGTCAAGAGTGGAGATTCTCACGGGTCAGAGAAAAAGTGTTACCGGTAGCTCAGTTGTTGGGAGAGGCGCCAGCGCCCACCCCGGTGAGGAGAGGGTGAAAAAAGGGGAGCTTATTTTTCAGTGTTTTTTATTCTTTTGCATCCGGAGTTCCTGACTGAAGCTGTTGGTGAAGACAAACCCTACACGTCCCTGGGGGGAACTTGGTGGGGATGGGGCCCGATGATGCGGGTGCTAATTGCTGTGGATGTGTAGGATGAAACGAGAGGGGTGATTTCCGTCCATTTAACATTGAAAGCTTCAGGCGAGAAATGGGGTGTGGTTGTCCTGCGAAGTGGTCTGTGTTTTGAGCCTGCACCTGCCTGTGGATGATGATGATGATGATGATGATGATGATGAATGAAATGTAGAGTACTTATCTTCTGGGCAGAAAATGTTATCTGTATTCAGAGATCCTAGCTGTTCTTTGTTCCACAAGGGCTATGTAAACCATGTCTCACTTAATTTGATTAAATGGAATCTGTTTAAAAAAACAACAACAAATGCTTTCTCCCTTATGATAAACCTGTAGGTTTCCACTGTAGAAAATACAGATAAGAAGGAAAAAAACCCCACCTGTTACACTCTGCAGAAGTACTGTCAACGTTTTACCAGATACCTGTCTAAATTTCTCCAGGACAGCACTGGTGGAGAATTCTTTACTTTATAATTGAAAATATAGGGAATTTAGTCTTTGTCACAGATTTTCACTTTAAGATATAATGTAAACATTTTATTGTGATAGGCATTGTGAACACTGATTAACAAATAGCTTTCTACAGTAACATTTTAAGTAGCTACTTGCTCAGGTATACTGTAATTTATTGAGACACTCTTAATACGGGCTATTTTAAGTTTCAGATGCACTGATGGACAATAGCTATCAAGTCAGGGTTATCCACCTTTCATCAGCAAGTTTTCCTCAGTGGCTGTGAGCCTGAGGTTTGTGCCCACTGCTCACTTCATTTATCTTCATCTGCTAGGTGCCCTCATGTCCCGGGAACAGGGCTCGTTGCTTGCACAGGCAAAACTCCTGCTTTCTGTTTACTTTTCCCCTGGTCTGTTTCCAAGGCTACATGAAGAGCTTTTAAATACCTCTTTTGTGAGCGAGAAGCCCTAACAAACAAACCACTTTGTTGAGACTGGAGTATTAGCTCTGGCGCAACTTAGCAATTTTACTGCGCGGTGCAGACATCACGAGTCAGCGAGGTGGTCCAGCCGCCCCTTCGTTCCCCACACAGACTCTGTGTACGGCTTTGTGAGTGGCTGTTTTTCTTTCCCTCTCCCTTCGAAATGGGCTGCTGGTGGCAAAAATCTGTTCAAGCAAAGGTGAGGAAAGGATACGTTTATTGCAAGCCCAGAGCTTTAAAGGTTAGTTAGAGGTTTAACCTATGAGAAGCCCGAGCTTTGCAAATGTTGAGAGTATCGGGATTGATGGGGCAAGGGGCACTCGGGTATTGGTGGGTTGTAGGCTGCGGAGGGGATACAATTCAATGACCCAGATGGTCACAGAGAGCATTGTTGCACATGGTGATGTATTTCGCGTGAATAATGAAAGCAGACCCATGGAAAGAACCTGAGTTTACATACAGATTCCTCATGATCCCGCAGAGTCTATGTATTAAATGTCAGCTGCTTCCTCTTTTAGAAACACATGGTAGCATTTTCGGTTGTCAGCATGCAGGGGAGGGGAAGCTCAGGAGCATTTAGGGTGCTGTAATCAGCGGGACAATCCCAATCGATGAAGAATCTTTTTACCTACAATAATAATCTTTTAATTTCAACCAACACAGGCTGGTTGAGGCCTTCTAACCATGTCAGAAGTTTGGGTTTCTGCTAAGGAATGAAGCAGAAAACATGGAATTTTTCTGGGCCTTCCAAGAATTGTCTAGTCCCTTCTCTCTCTCCCATTTCTCAGGGAGGCTCTGCGTAGCTAAAGCTGAAAGGATATCGGTCCATATAAGGGGGTACGGATCAGGGAAAAGCGGTACAACACTTTTTAAGTCCGATATTTCTGTCCATCTATACTTGGCCTGCAAAAGTTGAGTCATTTTTTTTTTTCGTAAGCGCCTGTCTGGTTGTTTGTCTCAGAGACCAGCTGTTCAAAGGCAGAATCAGCCAGTACTATCCAGCTGTTAACTCAGCTATCCTCAGGCGAATTAATTCTTTGCCAAAAGAGTCTCAGGAAAGGCCAGAAAGGGAGTTTCCCGGGAACACTGACTCAGGCTGAAGACTTGTTTTCAGGCTATTTTATTCCCTTAGGCTGCCTACATAATAACTGGTCTCAGAATATCAGAACTGCAGGGACCTTGGGAGACCAGCTCATCCTAGCCTTTTACTTCATACTCTAAGGAAAGAGACTCCGGTTCCGTGACTTGCCCAAGGTCACAGAGTCAAGTGTGAAAGAGTTAGGTCTGCACCCACATCTTGTCATTCCGGGTAGAGCAGTCTTTCTGCTACGACAGCAGCTGCCCTTTGGACTCCTTGTATCATTTATTAATGAAGTTTTGCTGACTTTCCTTCCCAAATATTCCCCCACCCACACCAAGGCATGGCGTCACTATCACATTCAAACCTCGTGTAATTGCCGAGACCATTGGCTTCATGGAGAACCGAAAAGAAGCGTTTACGACCAGAAGGCAAATGCTCCCTGTTGATGATGCCATAAGCAGTTAAACACCACTGCCCAGTCATGAAAAAAAGTGTAAAAGCATTACTCTAAGTTGTTTTTTGGGGAGAAAAATGCTCACCTAAGCTGGTCGGCACCAAGCTTTCACAAGCGATGTTTGCATGTGATTCTCGGAGGGACTGCAGAATATCTTCGGTTTGCTTTTCCTCGTAACAGCTCTGAGATCACTAGGTTCTACATACGGTCTCGGTCTCGTAGAAAGAGAAGGTGGTGGCCTCTTTTTCCACCTGCCTCAGGCATTCTCCAACTCTCCCAAGTTCAAATGAAGAGGAAGGGCAGGGCTGTAGCCAGATGGTAGAGACTACCCTGGTGGCAAAAAGGCCCAGAGGAACACCTTGTGGAGCATCTGGACTCCACTTCCAGAGCGAGACCCGAGAACCTGAAAACGCCCATCAGTTGGGGGAGATTTGGCTGACGGCCGCTCACTCGGGGTCAGGGATTCTCGAGCACATCCAGAACTTTCCCTCACAGCAAGGTTGCTCAGCTTCTCTCTCTTTCTGCTGGTGCTCTCTCGTGGACTCGCAGCTGCCCACTGGGTGATGACCTCATTCTTCTTACCTGCTCCTTTGGGTTTATGCCCCACCCGTTTTTGTCAGGGGTGCCACCAAAGTGGAAAGTTGATACAGGTCAGCTGTGACCAGTTCTCTTATGAAAGTTTGAGTGAGAGGGTTTGCATAAAAAATTCTTATCGCTGGTCAAAAGGAAGGGGCCCTGAGCAACATGTGGATATGATGGTGCTGGGGATGATCGGGGAGGCCCTGCAGGGAAGGGGAGAGGCATCCGAGACCGGAGAGATGGGTCTGGTTTTCAAAAGGCGAAAAGGGAGATTTTTCAACTATGAGCTGAGGAACTGAACATTGAGTCCCTTGGTAAGCAAATGGGCAAACTAGAACTAGAGTGAGATCACTAAGAATAAGTGACATTTTATGAGCCTCATAATTTTGTATAGTGTTAATGGGCTGATAGCTAAGAGAAATGCTTAACAATTTGTCCCAATTTTCCTCTGGGCACGTAGTAATAAGGACAACAAAACAGCTAACATTTACTGAGCTCTTAGTGAAAGGAATTGTTCTAAGTGAATAGAGAAACATCACGTTTTGCTACTTCTTTTCTTTTTTTGGGGGGGTGGGTGCTGCAGTTAACATCTCTTGACTGTATCTTCCTTTTTTAGAAATAAGGAAGCTTGCCTTTCCAATTTGTCTTGTTTCGAGTGATGGGACTGGAGTGCACGGCTCAGCTTGGAGCAGGCAGGGTGGGCTACCGGAAAGCTAACTGGTGGTTTCTCTCTCCTCATTGCCTCCCCATGTCCTGTCCTGACCGGGCTGCTGAGCTCCTGGACTCCAGTAGCATTTGAAGATAAAAGAGGGTTCACTGCCTGCTGGTTGGGTTTTGTGAGAGGAAGGAACACGCAGGAGGAGACAGCTGATGGGTGCCATGCTCCCAGGGTTTGCCATTGCTACCTGGCTCGTCAGGTGGAGGACAGAAACACCTCTGCGCAGAACTGTGAAGTGGCTTTCATGTTCTCAGCCATTTTCACTTCCCATGGCACCACGCTCTGTCCGGATCAGACTCTGCAGGCGTTCGTTCCACCTTCGCCACAGCTCTGAAAGGCAGATCGTTCGGGCGGAGTGGCCTGGAGTGTGAGCCATCTGCCCAAGGTTACCGCTAATAGTTACGGAGCTGGTCCAGAACATGTGTCTTCTGACTCCCGAGTGCTGAGAATAAAACCTCCTTCAGATGGTTCGAATCCTCTGGTACGCGTGAGCAGGCCAGCCTCCCACGAGCAGGCCAGCTCGTGAGATGTGACCAGAGCAGAAGTCCAGGTGGCTTAAAGCCAGAACCTTCCCGGGCGGACGGTTGCGAAACCTGTGGGATCCCTGTTGCTCTTACTGAGGGGTGACGGGGTGCTTCCTGGCAGTGAGTCAGTCCCTGTGAGTTTACACAACAAGGCCGATGGTGCCTGGCCCTTGGGGAGCTTTCTCCCCTTTCCCCAGTGCGGTGCTCCAATTCGGATGGCAAATCTGGCTCATCGATAAAGGAAGGGTTTTGGAGGAGTATGCCATTTTTTCGTTCCTGAAAACTTTATGGCTCCTTGCGTTTTCTTTTTATACCTGACATCTGGGGCATTGGGCCTTCGCTCAGAGGAAGGGTTGTCTTATTGCAAAGCATACATCCTAGGTAGAGAATTCCATGGAGGAAGTCATCTGTTTGGTGATCCTTAGTGATGTTCAGCCAGCGTCTCTCTTGCTACAAAATTGACGGTGTAAGGAGGTGAATCTTCAGCTCTTTGATTTCACGTACCATCCTGGATCTTGGTTTTCCCAAATTAGAATGACCAGGTGGACCCGGATGATTGCCAGCAATTCTTCAAGCTTCATCAGTCTATATGACTGGGTGTCTGTTATTATAATCAGAAGTTTTTCTGGAATGGCAAAATACCAGATTTTAGTTATTTTAGGGTAGGACCCAAGAGGGCACAAGCAATGAGTATCTTAGCTTATGTCTTCTTTTAAAGATACGAGGGAATGAGTATTTCCTGGGTGTTTCTCCCTTACTCCCGTAACTGATTTGTTTGATAAAAAAAGGACTCCCCCCCAATCACATGTTAAGCTAAGAAGAACTGCTTAGACCATTCAGGATTGGATTGCATTCGGAAAAAGTGCATCGTTACGTGTTTTAATGATGATATATTAGGTAATTTAAAAGGAATTAGTATTGGTGCGTCTCCCTTGAAGCAAATATCATGTAAAAAGTCATATTTATGTAAATAAATTAGAGGCGACTCTTTTGACAACAAATACACCTACCAATGGATTTATGACCGGGGTGGGGTGCTCTTTAAATTAGCATCCCTCAATGCCATTATAACTTGATTAATCTAGTTCACATACTTCTTTTACCAAAGAAAGGTACATCTGGATACCACAAACCAAAGTATGTATTTTTGGGGGATAGGGCTCTTTAAAAAACAATTCTGCCACTGCTTGTGAAATTTCAGTAAAGCAAATATCACTTTAAAAAAAAACCCAAGACAAGCCCCCCAAACACTCCAAACTAATCGTATAAAGGAATTCCAAGCCTCAGTCCCACATTTCTTTATTTAGAGAAATACGTGATGCACCTAAACTTCAGTACTAGAAAAAAATGGGTCCCCTTGAAATTTTACTGTAATAGGGTTTGACTCCTGAGCCATTTTCTTCCCTGTGGTTTTGACAAAGTCCGCTTTCCCCTCCTGGTGGGCGTCTGGCCGTTTTTTTTCTGTGCGCTACTTGTGCAGGGCGCATGCGCAGGGCACACCAGGTGGAAGAACCCCTCAGGTGTAAGGTGCGCTGTCCCTGAAGGCGCACCTCCTCCGCCCTTGGCCCTCCGCCCCTCTGCACCATACGGACAAGCTGTGTTTTGCTGGAGAGAAACCTTGGTTTCTAAAGTAAATTTGGGGCCTGCCCTCTAAATTATTCCTCTGCATTTTTTTTGAGGTTTTGGGGGTGGTCAGCTTGTCCCCATCATATCCTCCACGTTCATAGAGCCTTCTGTGATCTGGCGCAAGGCTCCTAGGTGCGACTTTTCACTAAAAACCCTTAAAGGGCCAGCCCGTTTCCAGGCAGCAGGCCGGGAGAATGGGATCTCTGTGGGGCGCAGACCGCAGAGCCGGCAGGCATGCGGCCGGCACTCCTGCAGGGAGCTGCCTGGCTCCGTCTTCTGAACCCCTCACCTCCTGCGCTCAGCCTGCTCCATTGCCGGGCAGGGTAGCAGGGGCGAAGCTAAAAACCCCAAGAAGCAGAAAGAGGGCATTTCCCCTCCTTTTCCTAAATTGAAAAGCTTTTTTTCCATTTTATGTTGCTTGCAACATTTTAGAAAATTATAGGGTATTAGTGTTGAATTGGTTGTTATCCGTGACCTATGAACATTTGTGTGTCATTACTATCACCTCTCCTGGGACTTTTTTAAAATTATTTTTTAAAGATTTTATTTATTTATTTTTAGAGAGAGGAGAAGGGAGGGAAAGAAACATCAGTGTGTGGTTGCCTCTCACGTGGCCACTACTGGGGTCCCGGACTGAGAATTGAACCGGTGACCCTTTGGCTTGCAGCCCACTCTCAACCCACTGAGCCACACCAGCCAGGGCCTCTCCTGGGAGTATTTAACGGGGAATCCGTGGAATCCGCTCCTGACAATGGGCAGGCTTCAGGGAGCAGGTGAGTCACCTGCAGTCCTGCCCAGGTTTGTGTGTAGTGCCTGGGGGCATTTTTTGGGGGGTGAGATGCCTTTATTAGATTCTCAGAAGGGTCCACACTTCCGAAAAAGGTGAGAAACTACTGATCAAGTCCAAAGTATACACCATCACTGCCCCCTCTTCCCAGAGAGAGAGAGTGTGTGTGTTAGTTTTACAGACAAGGAAACTGAGTCCAGAAGAGGTGGAGTGAGAGTCGGTGTAAGTTGCAGGGCTGGAATCTGGTCTCTGGTCCTTGCTGTGGTCCAGCCCCCTTCAGTTAGCTCCAGCCCCAAAGATGCTTGTCTGGCCCACCTTGGGAGGGCAGCGCTGCTCTGAATGTGCTCTGCGAGCACCCTGGTCAATAGGGGGTCAGGGGGCCCTTTCAGCTAACTCAGAGCACAGCTTGGAGTAGCCGCCACCACTTTTGTTGGATGAGTGAACCTCAAGGGTGGACAAGGACCAGAGCTTTGTAACTTTATGCAACCAGTTGTTCCAGCTCAAGAACGATGCATCCCTTTTCCTTCTCCTTTATCCCCCCTGCCTCACCTCCACGACCTGTGTTCTTGGGGCAGCTGTTATGACCTGCAAACGCAGGCATAAATGCTTCAGAGCCATGGCAATTTTTTTTATGAAGTGAGGAATTCCTGTAAGGTTAACAATATCTCCTACTAGTGTATCTGATTTGTAGGTTGGAGTATACGTTTAAACATTTGCTAGCACTCGTTTATCATTGTTGGGAGGCCGAGGCTCCAGTTCGGGTCTGTTTACAGTTGGGCCAGGATCCTGTAGAACAATGACAGATGGGAAGGAAATGGCTGGTGAGTGCACATGCCCTCTGACCTGTGCTAGGCTCACAGGGCGTGGGTAAAAATGTTTATATCCAGGTTATAGTTTAAGAGGCCTAATGACAAATGATTTAAGTTGGCAATGAAAGGAACATCAAAGAACAGTAGAAACATCAAATTAAGTAATACCTATTTGGAGGGCTGGAGTTGGTCAGGAGAGTAAAAGATCAACCCAAACCCGTTTCTGGCTAGGATGACTGGAAAAGAAATAGATTTGTTTTGTCTTCGTTTCCTGATGTGTAGAGAAGAAAATGAAAGGATGCTCTAGGAAAAACAGTGTGAGAAGCCAGTGTATAATTAGAAAAAGCCAACATTGTATAGTTTTAATTGTGATAGGGGTTTGTTTTTTTCCAGAGCTTTAAAAAAAATCGCTAAGCCAGTGAAGTGCTAGGTGCATTACCCGCATTATTTAATTTAATCCTCACAACAGGAAGCTGGAGCTATTATTATCCTCACTTTACAGGGAAAGCAAACAGAAATTGCGAGAACTGGAGGCTGTTGCTCAGGTTTGCACAGCTCAGAGCCGGGATTCAACTCCAAGACTGTCTGGCTCCAAAGCCATATTGCTACAATGTCATAAAGAATTCCACTAGGGTTGGAATGAAAGTATCATGTGTTAGAATAAGTTGAGACAGCACTTTACAGGACCCTTGGGGCCAGGTGGGAGGCGATACAGTGTTAGGAGGTCTTGAGGCCTTGACACAGATTCTTAAATGACACAGATTCTTAAAGGATGGTGCCAAGCGTCTTCACACCGAGTCTTCACTCAGGTGGCTGAGGGAGTTTCTTCCAACCTGGAGATTCTGGGGTGCTACTCTGAACCCTTTGGCAGAGAACCACACACTAGGGGCAGGTAAATCGTTTCATCCTTATTGCTGGGCTCCCACGGCAGGGACACTAGGAGCCTCTCCACCTAACGCCTCCAGCACGTGTCTCCACCTGGAGTGTGGGAGGCTGTGTGTTCGTGGTGGGTGAGTGGAAGGGCTGTCGATGAGGCTATCTTTTTTTTTTTAAACTCCAGTCTCCACGGCGTGTCAGCTTTAGAGGTTGACCTAACTGAGGCAGCGTGCTGTGGTAGACAGTGTGTGGGCTTTGGAACTGGCTAGATGTGGGGACAGAATTTCAGTTCTACCCTGGGCAATAAACCCACCTACTCTGAGCCCCGGTTTTCCACCTATATAAATGGGGACATGCCTGCCTTACAGGAAAGCACCCAGCTCACTTTCTGAAAGTCTGACATGTTCAAACACTTAGTCCTCTAGCGCCCAATCCTATCAACGTCAGCATCAGTGACCAGCGTCAGCTTTGTGCTTTGTACTTGTTAGAACTTCCCCATGGAGTTGGATTGTGCAGCTCAGATACTTCTTCCTTAGTGAAACACTGTGGAGAAGGTCAGTCAATCCGAAGTAGGTAGACCCTAGCTCAAGGTCTGTCTCTTCATAGCAGGTGACTGAGATCTTGGACACTGGCACTGTTGTGAGCGTTGATGGACAAGAAAGCTATGAAAGTACTTTGTAGACCCATAGGCTTGAACTGTTAGGCAGAGTGATAAAATGCTGCTGCGGCCATGTGCTTAGAAGACTTCAACTCACGTTGCATAGCCCTGGGATTCACATGAGCGGTCCTTTGGTAAAGTGTGTGCAGGATGGAGAAAGGCCCCCTCTTGGAAGCTCACTGTGCTCCTTTTTCTGGTTTTGGGGCTCCAAGACCACCTGCCCCTCTCTCACCGGCTGACATTAGGGATGGGCCGATTCAGGCCTGGTCCCTGTGCCAGCAGGGGCATGCTGACCTCTCTGCTGAGCCCTGCAGCCCACAGCTGGGGCTTGTTTGCTGGGCTGAGTCACAGCATCTGGTCGGGACACGCTGGGCATATCTTTTCAATGACAAGCGTCTCCCTGGGAACTGTGGAGTGCTCACCACTTTGCTAAGTTCCTAGGGGTGCAGGGTGGTTAGGCACTGTCTGTCCCTTCTTCCGAGGAGGTTCTCTTTCCGGAGGGGAGGCTATCATAATGCATTTGGTAACAACTGTGAGTTCTTAGGACTGATCATCATTTAGGGCTACGTTGTGTGGTAACATGATAATTACTACAAAATCCAAAGTAAGGGGGAGTTTGGGGACGGATGGCAGAGTATGGGAAGGTTTATTATTGGTTATCCTGGAGATGTTCATGGAAACATTCATTAGTGCTGCACGGGAGAAAAAAACAGTGTCAGCAAAGTCCCGCCCAGCCTGGCAACTTCCATGGGAAAGCTCGGGCCACGGAAGAGAGCCTTTCCTGGGGGCAGGAGTCCGGAGGCTGGGCAGGGCCAGCGCAGCTGCCCAGAGTTGACACTGTAGCTCGGGGGGCAGGATTGTGACTTGGAAATGCAAGGGCTGTGAGTTCAACTCTTGGTTTTGCATTTTACACTCTGTGTTATTTATCTCTCTTTCTGTTACCTTAATGTTGGTCTTGAAAGGAACTCTGTCAGACACTTGCAGAATATTTGCTATCAGCCAACCAGTACAATTGTCTTTGGGGAGCTGCTTGGGGAATCAGACACTGACTTCAGGTTATCGTGCGTTTTCGTCTTAACCTTGAAGCTGTTCTGCTCCTCGCTAGGGCCTAGCAGCATCCCTGGGAGCTGGTTAGAAATGCAGAATCTCAGACCCACTAGACTTGGGAACCACCCCCGGTGACTCATAGCACATACATGCTGGAGAAGCACCCGCCAAATGGTGAGCTCAAGGGAGGGATTGGCGGCTTCTGTCTTATTTATCACTTTCTATCCCCAGTGTCTCTTTAAAGTTCAGCGTATGGGAGCTGCAGAACCTGTGACTCTCCCTGTGACCTGGGCAAATCCGAATGTCTACAATCTTTGTAAACATCTAGGGACCTCATCCTAAAGTGGTGCAGGGAGAGGGGTGGTGAGTGGAGAAGGGCTGGAGCCTCAGTGGTAGAAAAATTGAAGTGAGCTTTGGAATCGCAGGGTGGGGGTAGTTTTAATATAGATAGATGCCTTTCACGGACTAGGTCAAGGTCTCTGAGGGTGAGTCACTGGATCTGTCCTTTAAAATGAGTTCCCTTCATGTTCGAGAACATTTATTACAGTGTCGCATATAAAAATAAACTCTTTATATACCCCTCAAGAAGAAATGGGTGGATAGAATAGAACACAATGCAGAAGTTTAAATGGATGAAATGGAGCTACGTGTATAAACATGCATAAATCTAAAAATCTTTTGTTGGAGAGAATGCAGGTGCAGAAGGATGTGTGAGGTGTACCACTCATTCACAGTTTCCAAAATTCACACGTGGGCAATGAAAACACACCTACGCAGGGGTAGTGTGGATAGGATGGCAAACACCGCGTTTGGGGTGGTAGTAATTAACTCTGAGAGGAAAGAAGAAGATTGGATGGGAGTTGTAACAGTCTTCCTGCGTTACTTCTTTGAAAACAAAAAAAGAGTAAAGAAGCCAAGGTTGCAGCAGCAAACATGAAAAAAATAGGATTTTCCCAAAGGGATGAATGCATAATTATTCACGGTGCTAGTTCATCGTAAAATGACTAAAACAAAACTCTCCCGGCGATTACGTGACGCAGACAGCTGGCATCTGAGGCCCTAGCCTGAGATGTTGCCGAGGGCCTTTCCGTTCCAGCTCCAGCGCGTCTGTGCGCGGAGAGCTCTCTCCCCGCCGTGCTCGCCCGTTTGAGCACCATTCTCACAGACGGCTGCAGCCCGCTGGGATACGCCCCGGTCCGGTGACTCTTCTGCCTCCTGTCCTGATGAGGTGCAGCCGCTGCTCGTGTTCGTGATGTTGGTGAAACCCACCAGTCCCGCTCCGCCTTAGGGACCTAGCCCACAGGGGCCCCCGGGTGTCGTCTGCTTCTCCCCTGTGTTACAGGACGGGTTCTGTCCCGCAGCACCCCATCCCAGAGCTCTCGCTTTAGACTCGCCTCCTGCTTCCCCTTCCCCGATTGTTTTCATTCTCACACCTTCACTCACAGCTCAGGTCAGCAGGGACTTGTCCCTGGGGATTCCAGGAGTTCTCAGTGCCCACCCCTAGTATCACCCCATGCGATCAGTTCTCTGGTTCCTGTATCGGCTTTCGTGACTTCTTTGCTACAGCAGAAATGTTCCTGAGGTTTGATCAGTAAGAATGACACATGTTAGTCTGTGACTTAGGGAGCGTTAGGAAGGAAGAAGTGGCTCTACCAGCTATTGTCAGGATGTAGTTTTAAATGGAATGAAATTATTATTTTTTTAAATTTACTCTGTAGCAGTGGTTCTACACCAAGGGTGATTCCTTCCCCCTGGGGACACGGGGCAGTGTCTGGAGACATTTTTCATTGTCAGAACCAGGGGATGCTACTGGTGTCGGGTGGCTGGAGACCAGGGAGGCTGCTGAACACCCTATAAGGCACAGACACCCCCGCTCCCGCAGTAAAGAATCACCCAGTCCACATGTCATAGTGCCAAGGTTATGAGACCCTGCTCTGCAGATCCTCACGCCGTGAGTAGCCCCCTATCAGTGAGGGGGAGTGGCTGGGTCTGCTGCCTCCTCAGCGTGAAACAGTGGGACAAAGGACGCAGGAGTCCCCGTGACTATGCGTAGAGATTATTCCTGCGTCATGTTCATGGAATGCTGGGGGCTAGGGCACTGGCGGTGCTAGAGATGGAGAATGAGATGAAATTGAGGATATTAAGGAAAAACTGGAGAGGAGCAGAGTCCAGGTGGTGGGGAGAGTAGAGGGGCGTTGCCTCTGAGGCCTTTGAACTTGGCCCCTTGGTGTAAATAGCAGGATCGCTGGTTAAAAATATTTCCCAGTGCCGATCCTGGTAGGCAGTCACAGCGAGGGCCCCTAGCGAGTCACGCCAAGCTCTGTCCACACTCTTTTGCCACGTGATTTTGCCACTTCTCTCATCAAGAGGCGGAATCTAGTTTCCTACCCGCTGAATCTGGGCTGGCCTTCGTCACTCACCTTGACCAAAAGAATGCAGGGGGAGTGATGATGATGGATGACCTCTGAGGCTCTTCCGCTTTGTTCTTCACCCACTTGGAGCATTTCGACTGCCAGAGGAGGAACCCAAGCCTGGCAAAGCCGCTCTGAGCAAAAGGCCCCGGTGTCCCCTGTCTGGGCTCATCCCAGTTTCCAGCCGACCTTCGCACTCACCCTGGTCCTATGGCTGAACCCAGAAGAAAACAGCTCGCCCACCCAGCCAGCCCGCCAGGGGTGAGCAATGGTGAATGGTGGTCACTTTGAGCCACTGACCTTCGGGGTAGCGAGCTGCACAGCCATAGGTAACCGGACAGTGTGTGTCAGTGACCTCATCAAAAGCTCCTGGGAACTTATTTGCTTTAGAATTTGCCTTTTACTGGCAGATCGTAGTTAAGAGAAACTGAGTTCTTCCTTCCTTGTTTCTTGCAGCACTTCTCCGAACTTTTGGATGAGTTTTCCCAGAACGTCTTGGGCCAGCTCCTGAACGACCCTTTCCTCTCTGAGAAGAGCGTGTCCATGGAGGTGGAGCCGGCCCCCACGTCCCCCGCGCCGCTCATCCAGGCCGAGCACAGCTACTCCCTGTGTGAGGAGCCTCGGGCACAGTCGCCGTTCGCCCACGTTACCAGCAGCGACAGCTTCAACGACGGTAAAGGCGGAGCCGGGGCCTTGGCCCCTTTAGCCACGTGCTTGCTCTGTGTCCAGCCGTGCGCTCGGGTTGTGGGGAAGCGCCAAGAGCCGCAGGACACAGTTCTCCACCCCAGGCCGCGTGTTCTGGGACCTTACTGTCCCCGAATGGTAGTTGGTCATTGCTTTCTTTGGCCGGGCGGATGGGACAGCAAAGCGTTCTCTCACACATCAGGAGGGCCTGTTGGGCTGTTAATTCCAGCAAGTTCCTTGTGTCAAGAGGTCACGTCACTTTTTTACGAGAAAGAATTTTTGTGACTACTCTTCTTTTTTTTTTTTAATTTATTATTTATTTATCTTTTAGAGGGGAAGGGTAGGAGAGAAGGAGAGGGAGAGAAACATCAATGTACGGTTGCCTCTCATGTGTCCCCTGCCGGGAACTGGCCTGCAACCCAGGCATGTGCCCTGACTGGGAATCGAACCGCGATCCTCTGGTTCGCAGGCCCGCGCTCAATCCACTGAGCTACACCAGCCAGGGCAGACTACTCTTCTTCATAGAAGCTTCTAGGGCGCCCTCTTAGTTTCCTTCCAGCATCTTCGGTTGACGCCACGTATGAGGTCTGGGTGATCCTTCTTTACTTTCTCAGTGGGGACCCTTCCATGTCGATCATCAATGCCATTGGGACGGGATTTGTTGACGTTAAGGTGTTTTGACCATTACTCCATAGGCCTTTAATAGCTATTATCTTTCAAACTCTCTAATGTTTTTATACCTTTTAGTATTAGTTCTTTGCGTCTGTTTCCTCAGAAGTATAACCAGCTATTTCAGCGCCTTGAGTAAGTTTTAAACACTGTGTTCTCTAACCCTAGTTCATCATACACCTTCCTTCTCTTCCCCTGCCCCTGCCCCCCTTCCTCCCTCAACTCTTACAAAATCACTCTCGGAGTGACCCCAGTTCAAACTCAGGAGTGTGGTCCTTGCTACGACGGAATGCTCCTCGTTTGTATCCCTACAAGGAAGAGGATTATAGGAAGTCAGCCTTCTCCTGGGTTTCAGCTTAGGTTAATTCACGTGATCCCTGCCTTAGTTTTATTCTTTGGAGAACGGACTTTAGCATCCGCTGAAAGGCTGGACTGAACCTCCTTGAGTTCCCATCCTGGACCTCCGTGTGGGCGTGGCTTCTGTGTGGCGTGGGTGCCTGCCTTTGCTCGTGGGCTCCCCTGCAGGCTCGATTTGCTGCTTCACCTGCTAAGTCTACAGTGTTTTGGATGCCTCCATCTCAGGCCCTCCTTCCTTTGTGGAAGTCATTCCCAGTACCTCTGTATTAGTTATCTACGGCTGTCTAATAAGTCTCCCAGGATTAATGGCTGAACGCTAGCATCATCATTTGTCACCTCTCATGAGTGCGGTGGGTCAGGCATTCTGGAGAGGCTCACGCAGGTGGTTCTGGTTCAGGGTCACCCAGGAGGCTGAAATCAGGTGCTGCCTGAGGCGACAGTCATCTGAAGACTTCTCCAGGGTTGGACGGTTGCTCCCCAGGCGGCTCACTCACACCGCTGGCCGTGGGATGCTGGTGGATTGGTTCCTCTCCACGTGGTCCTTTCCGTGGGGCTTCATGAGAGTTACCGCCGCACCACCGCCGCTTTCCATAGAGTGAGGGATCCAAAACACCACGGCCGGAGCTGAGATACCTCTCCTGACCTGGAAATTCTCTGTCGGCTCCATAGGACGGTCCCGATTCATTGTGGCGGGAGACCACACCAGGGTGCGACTGCCGGAAGGACAGGATGCCCAGGGGATGTCTCCAAAGCTGGCCGCCACCCTTCTCCTTATAGTGACGTCTGTAAAGTGACTTCTGCCGTGTCTGTCTTCCTTTGTCACGTATTGTCAGAGCCTCGCAGTGTAGCCACGCGTTGACCTACCGGTCCTTGAGTTGTTCGGGGTGAAGGTCAGAAGACTGAAGCATGCCCTGCCCTTTGGGGAGACGCCTGCTCTGCTCTGGCCTGTGCTGCTTGCCCCCTGATGGGGCAGGGGTACCGGGTTGCGTGTATTGGATCAAGTGGTGTTTCTTGGCTGTTAGCAGTTGTCTTATGTAGGATCAGCGCCGAGTAGAAGTCAGTGTGCTTTTGAAGTGCTTTATGATTCATTTTAAAAATTCATTCCAAAGCTCTTTATTGAGTATTTATCTTAAGCTGCCAGAGACTTTTCTAAGCATTAGCGTGTAAAGGAGTAAATACAATTTATAAAGATCTCTGCTTCATAGAATTTACACTCTGGGACATGAGGTGGGAAGTAGAAGATAAGAAAAAATTAAAGTAACATATGCAGTATATTAGATGATGATCAGAGATACACTGAGAAATAATTTGGAAAAAGGGATAGGGAGTTCCTGGGTATTGGGGGGGCGGGTTTGTCTTAGTCCATTCAAGCTGCTATAACAAAATGCCACGAACTGGGTGCCTTAGAAACCATAGAAATTTATTTCTTACTGTCTGGAAGCCAGAAGTCCGAGATCAGGGTGTCAGGATGGTTGTGGATGTCAAATTCTGTCCTCACACGGCAGAAGGAGCTAGGGGGCTCTGTGGGGTCTCCTTTATAAGGCAGTAGTCCCGTTTATGATCCTCATAACCCTCATTATACCCTTGTGGCCTAAGCAGCCCCCTCAGTCCCTGCTTCCTAATGCTGTCTAAACCGTAGCAGGAGGACAGGGAAGGCTTATATTTGAAGGCACCATTTGAGCACAGATCAGCAGGAGATGCAGGAAAGAACGAAACGTCTATTTCGAGAAAAGGCTTTTGGGCAGAGGAGACAGCCAAGTTGCATCCATGAGGCAGAATTCATGTGGGCCTTGAAGCGTTGAGTGGAGTTAAAACAATGGTGATGGTAAAGATCCTGGTGAAATGAAGGAAAATCAGAAGATTTCCAGAAGGTCAGGGTCTCTTTCTCTTCCACGGTAGCGCAATTATTACTGTTATCATTATTATTATGAATTTTGTGGCTGTCTCATAAGCTTTCCCGCCGTGAAGGGTTTGGAGAGCACACTATTTATTTAAAAATTGACATTCCAGTTACAGTTGGCATTTAATATTACATTCGTCTCAAGTGTACCATCTCTTTATTTAAAAATTCTGATCGCTATAAATGCAACGTAACAGAATGCATGGGTGCCCCCTACGCACGCGGACAGCCTGGTGCGAGGAGAAACGATCCCTCCACCTCTCCAGGAAGCCCTTCTCTTGAGGCCACAGTTCCCACCCTTCGATCCCACCAGGGGGCGCTTTGCTCTTTTCGAGATCTGGTGCCGCCATAGGCTGAGCTGGTAAGTTGCTGGGAGAACGGCGTGTCCGATGTATTTGCCGGAGTTTCCGACCAGCGTTTCCCTGCGTGAAGCCTGCCTTCCCGAGCCGGCGAAAGCACTTTTACTAGTAGGGGGTCGCAAACGTGGGGCGAAACCACTTGGGTATGTGAAGTTAGAGGTGGGCGGTGGGTGTGAATGGGTGGGGGACTTGCTCGGGAAAGCTTTGCCTACTCTTAGCTTCACTTGCTTTTCTGAGTTTTGTGGATGGCCGGAATTCTGGGCACGGAATTATTTTGTTCACCTGAACCCCATTCTGCATCCCTCTTGAGGGAGGGTCAGTAGTCCGCAAGGACCCCTCTTGAGCTGTGTGCTTTCTCAGCAGATCACTTCCCTGTTGGAGGAGGAGGCAGCATTGGAAAATTGATGCTCCTGTGAAAGTTAATATTCGTTATCTCTTGCACTGGGGAAAAAAGCTTACGCAAAACCAGGAGTTCTTGTTTCAGTGATGGGTAGTGAATGAGGATTTCCTTATACCTGGCAAAACCAACGAATCGGGTCATCTTGTCAGCTTTACTTAGATTAACTGCAATTCTTCTGTCAGTGCTTCTAATCCATTTACAGAAACAAAGTGATAAGACCAATAGTTTGAAGAGAGACTCTGTCCAAGTTTATTAGGGTTTTTCTCTTTCTTTTTCTCCCTCTCCCTCCCGTTTCCTCTCTCTTTCTCTCTCCCACTCTCCCACTCTAAACCCATTTCCTTTCCCTTCTCCCCCTTCCCTTTTCTTTCTCTGCTCATTCTCCTTCCTCTCCCTCTCTCTTTGAACCCCAGGCCAATGATACAGGGCAAATATAGATGTTCATATCCTGCTATCCATCATGGACCTCAGGTGGCCTGTAGACCCCCCTAAAACTCTACCCTAAATTTTGAGCTGTCAACATTTGTCAGTTTTTCTGCTGAGAGCATGTACCTTTTTTTAGATTCTCGTAAGAGTCTGTGACTTCCCCCCAAAAAGGTTGGGAAGCACTGGCCTAAGATTACATAGGAGTCATCTGCCTTCAGAGCTAAATTTGTAGACTTTTCTGAAACCCTCGAGCTGAAGAACATCATGTGGTTCAGCAACCACAGGAGCCAGTCCTAGGAATGCGGGCTCAGCCTTCAGAACTACCAGAAAGACAGCCTGCCTTCAGCCCAGGCATTTCTCGTGAGGATTAAAGCTGTTAACCAGATGCTAAGCAGGGCTTTCTGTTTGGGGAAAAAGGATGTTATAAAGAGATAAGCAGAAACATCCAAGTAAAATGTAAAATGTCTGGGGCTATTTTTAATGCCTTGATTGAGGAATGAACGCTTGTATTTGAACGACCAAATCTTGCATCTTACCACATGGAAGGTACCTTCACGAGTTCCTCTTGCTCGTGTTCCTTTGTAATTAAATTGGGGGGCCAGGTATGCATTTGCTTTGTTTCTCAATTGCAGTCTCTTTCCTAAGGAAAGAAAAAAAAGCTTACTACTTCTGCACTTAGGCTGTTTGGAGAGAACGAGAGTGGGCCCTGTCCTCCCAGATGATACAAGAATAAAGTTAGAAAATAGGTAAAATACCAACAGACTCAGCATGAAAGACACTAATAAGGAAAGTGGTCCAGGAGAGTATTTTTACCGTGTACAAGTTAAGGGAACTTTATTTTGGGTGGAATAAGGGCCTGTCCCTGTGGCTGTTCCAGGTTTACAGAGGTGGGACCAGGAACATAATAAATCATAGTGATGTTCCTTCTGATTAGGCCAGTCGGGTTTGGAGCGCTGGCCAGGGGCTCTGGGTGGGTGAACTGAGAGTATGGCGCTGTGTTCACAGGTGGGACTGGAAACTGTTGTCTGTGAGGAGGTACAGATGGGCAGATGCTGCTGAAGCGACGGAGCTCGGGGGCAGTGGGACCGCCTGCCGGAAAGCAGTGACTCATCGCCGGTTGGGCAACAGGGCCTCAGGAAAGTGGGATGGAGGTTCCTGGAGATTAGAAAAGAAAAGGCCGTCTCCTGGCTGATGCTGCCGGGGCAGGGAAGGTGTGCCGGGCTCTAGTAACGCCGGGGGAGATGGGAAGGTGTGTGTCACGTGCGCACGGCGGCAGAGAAAACAATGGATTGTGACATGTTGAGGGGAAACTCAGGGCAGAATTAGCACACGACCGAGTGTGCTCAGTACAGGGCAGTGATGACTCATACGATGTCCTTCCCCTGGGTGTGGAAATGTTCCAGGGACCCGTGGGGCAGGCACAAAGGGGCAGGGAATAGCTAGCCGCATCTTCATCAGGCGAGTCCGAGCTACTGACCAGCATCCGTCTGAGCCATCTTGGTGAGAGTGGGTAGATTCTGGGGTAGAAAGAAGATGTGCTGGCCACCTGCCTTCCGAGCGTCCCTGGGTCCTCTGACATGGGCAGGCTGAACCTGATGTCGCTGGGTTCCAAGCAGAGGGACAGTTGTCCCTCCGAGTCTGAACTCTGGGCTCTCCATCACCTCTGCTGGCGTTACTTTCTATTTTCTTTTTCTGAAAAGGATAATGATAATTGTTTTTAAAGTGAAATAACAACTTGTCTGCCTAGCCATTGCCATGTTAGAATAGTCTACGAAAGCAGTATTTACATCTGTCTAGCAATTAAAATTCCTTTGGAAATTCGTGAGTGAGAATCGTAACTTCCAGCGAAGAAAAAAATGCTGTAATGCTAAATAAGTCTTCTGAGACCGATCGTTCGTCCCGCAGATATTTAACTGAGACCCTCACCACTGTGTCCTGCAGGGGGACCCGAGACACTAAAAGCGGAATACAGCAGTTAATCTCCAGAGTCAGATTTCCTGCCCTTGAATCTGGGCTCTGCCTCTTAGGAATGGTGTGATCGTGGGCAAGTGGCCCAACTCTCGTGCCCCCCTTTCCTGGTCTTTAAAATGGGAATCATGATACAGTACTTACCTCCCACTGATGTGGCAGGGATTAAATAAGTTAATATGTATTAAGTATTTAGAACAGTGCCTGGCAGTTAGTAAGCCCTAACTAAATATTAGACATCACCATTATTGCCTTTATGCAAATTGCTGCATAATTAAGTACGTAATTTACCAGCTGGCCACAGGATGAAGGATCAGAGTCAGGCAAAGAGGTTCTTCTGCGCATCCAGCATGAAAGAACAGAGACGGGGGCATCTGAGGGAAGTCATACTAATAATAATGTGGACACGTGTAGAATGGCACCTGGAGAGTGAGCACTCAGGACGTTTCAGCTGTTGTTGGTTGGCCTTGAGCTGGGATTTTTCGCCACGTGAATATTAGGAATTTATGCAAACGAAGGTAGGAAGCATAGAAAGAACTTAATGCTCTTTCGTAGGGGCTAATTATGGGCTCGAGGTGACATTAATTGAAGAATAATCCCTCTTTTTTAAAAGATTTTAATTATTTGTTTTTTAGAGAGGGGGAAGGGAAGGAGAAGGAGAAGGAGAGAACCATCATACCTGCAACCTTTTGGTTTGCAGGCCTGCACTCAATCCACTGAGCTACACCAGCCAGGGCTGAAGAATAATCACTCTTGGCTAGAGCTTTATGAAATCATTAATATCTTCTTGAAAAACAGTACACTGGAGTGACCACGGGCACAGGCTGTGGTTTGTCGGAGTGTGAACCCCAGGTGTGCCGTGTGCTGGCTGCGGAACTTGGGGCGAGTTGTGTCATCTCCTCGTTTCCTTGTCTGTGAAGTGGGGGCGATAACAGCGCCTGCCGTCCGTGGTTCCTGGGAGGATTAAATGAGTTAATCCACGAAAGGCGCGTGCAGCAATACTTAGCATGTAGTCAATACTTAGCACGTAGTCAATACTCACCGTTAAGTGTTTACTATTTCGACTGTTATCATCCCCCTGACCTGTCGCTCCTGACTGAATTTCAGTGTATTTCAGGGTTAAGTCACGTAGGGAGGGGACCACGGATGGACGGGCCTCTCACGTCCATTCAGACGTAGTGGGTCTCGGTGTCATACGGCTCTGGCGTGTTCAGCTGACTTCTGGCCCGCTCCCTGTCTCCATCCAGGGCCCAGCATTGCCATTTTTTCTGGAAGAGATTTTTACATCAAAAACTGGCCGAGATTTGCTACCTCCTTTGAAAAATTTTAGAGGGCAAACAGTTATCAAATGTTGAGGGATTTAGATGAGGCCTACTCAGTTAATTGACAAAAGTTTCCTTTTCCCTTTAGACATGTTATAGAAATAGCAAGTGGGTATATGTAAGTGGGTCTGTCTTATAACTGGTATTTTTCCCATGCGATTTCTCTTTCTGAGAACACACTCACACACACACACACATTATATGTGTACACATGTATACGTGCATTTGTATATATACATATACACGCATATATATAACATGCATTTAGGTAGTATGACATTTATAAAGATACCACGCACTCCTAATTTAGAGGTTAATCTTTTCTTCCCCCTTCCCCGGAATCAGTATCTATTCAGTGCAATTATTTATGCAGAACATATGGAAATGCCTGGGGAGCTGCGTTTTGAGGGTTCTGCCTCTCTGCGGGCTCAGATTCACGTCTTCTTCAGCTCCTCGGCCCACCCTGCCGTCTTAACCTTGGCCTCTAGCCCCATTGCTCACAGCTGCTCCATTTTGTCCTCGGACGTGAAGGACTTGCTCATCACCACGAGACGGGCAGTGGCTTGTTTTTATTTTCCTGCTGATAGCGAAGAGGTGCTGCCGAGAAGATGTGCCCGCTGAGCCCGGCCTTCGACAGGAAGCTGTTTAAATAAAATCAGATGACATAGCATTGGCTCTTCTCACTCCCCGCAGCCTGCACGACCGACCTAATCGGGTGATGTTTTCCTTCTGCAAGGAAAGTCAAAGGTCACGTGAATACAATTTAAGAGAAAAAACTTTAACTCAATATCCAAGCTTTAGAAATTAGAAGGTGTAGAGTGTGTGCTGACACTTTTTTTTTAAAAAAAGATTTTATGTATTTATTTTTAGAGAGAGGAAAAGGGAAGGAGGAAGAAAGGGAGAGAAACATCAGTGTGTGGTTGCCTCTTGCACGCCCCCTACTGGGGACCTGACCCACAACCCAGGCATGTGCCCAGACTGGGAATCAAACCGGCGACCTTTTGGTTCACAGGCCCACGCTCAATCCACTGAGCCACACCAGCCAGGGCCTGACACTTGCTTTTGTAGTTTAGCCAATAACACAAACATCTAAAGGTAATTCCCATTCTAAGCTTTGGTGGCCCTACTGAATTTTTTTGCCAGTCAAATAAAAATACGAAATTAAGGTCAGGCGGAAAATTACAATACATGTTCTTCTCATTCCTTTTTACTCTATCCTTTGTTAGCCTCCTACCTCATAGGTTACATTTGTCATTTGTTTTCTCTAATTTGCTATTTATTTCCACTGAGGGACAGAGTACAAGCCAACACCCAGTAGTTCAGAATGAAAGCTCTTTTCTCGCATTTCAACCACCACTGGAATGCCGTTCTCACTAAGCTGCTTACCGGCTGACTTTCTTCTCTTACGCCATTTATTCTATAATGTGACTGATAGGCCCAATGTCAGTCTACAAATATGTATTGATATAGTTCACAATTGATGGTTTAGAGGAATTATTATGGAAACAAAGTACAGCTACTTTGTTGTAATAGGTTCTGATGTAATGATTTAATTTCTTGTGTACATATTTATTCATCTATATTGTATCAGCCAGCTATGTTACTGCATGGCAAGACAATAAAGCAAATCTCATTAGCTATCACAGCCATCATTTATTATTATAGCTTGTATGTCTGTGCCTTGGCTGGAGGCCGGTGGATTTAGGTGTGGGGGGTGGGGGGGCAGGGGCAGCTCAGGGATTTTGCTGGTTTTAGCTAGATGCACTCACATGTCTAAAGCCGCCTGGGAGTTGGCTGACTTTAGCCAGGCTACCTGTTTTATGTGTCTGTCACCCTTCTCCTGGGAGCAATAGGTTGTTCTGACACACCCTTCTCATGCAATGGCAGAAGTACAGGTGTGTAACTCCAGTTGTGAAAATGCATTTTAAGACTCGACTTGTGTTAGGGAGCAAACATCCCCAAAGCAAGTGGTGTGGCCAGTCCCGGAGTGAGTGTTAGTCCACAGTAGGAGGTTACGGAATACCTGGTGAAGGACTGGTAGCTGGCGGAGTGAAGAGCTGGAGCCAGCGATGCAATTTATGACATGTACGCTAAGGTGCCCAGTGACTCTTGTTGATCTGAAGGATGCTGAATGGGCCCCTTGAGCCACTGGGGCTTCTGTCTTGTGTTACACTTGCCATCCTAAGGCATGAAGTACTACAGGAAGAAGCAGGCCATGCCCCTGTGTGAGCATCCAGGTACAACGTATTCCCAGTACAGGCAATTCAGACTAGACAAAGGACTAGTATCTAAAAAATGTAAAAACTCAACACTCAACAGGAAAAATCCAGTTAGGAAATGGGTAAAAGGTAAGAGCAGGCATTTCACTGACGAAGATATAATACAGGTGGCAAATAAATACATGGACAGGTTTTCTTTTCTTTTCTTTTTTAAGATTTTGTTTATTTATTTTTAGAGAGAGGGGAAGAGAAGGAGAAAGAGGAGAGGGAGAGAAACATCAATGTGCGGTTGCCTCTTGCGTGCCCCCAACTGGGGACCTGGCCCACAACCCAGGCATGTGCCCTGACTGGGAATCAAACCAGTGGCCCCTTGGTTCGCAGGCTGGCACTCAATCCACTGAGCAGCACCGGCCAGAGTGGAAAGATATTAATGTCATTAGTGCTTAGAGAAATACAAACTAAAGCCACAATGAGCTATCGCTATAAAAAAGCATAATTTTTTTTAAAAGTCGTACGTTTTAGATTATTCTCTAGAGATACACTTTTGGTGTATTTCCTTTTAGGTTTTTTTCCCCCATCACTTTCTTCATTACTAGAGTACAGATTAATATACAGATTTTTCTTAATATTTTACTATAACTCTTTGCCTTGCTATTAAAAAAGATTAATGCAGTGTAGTATTACTGGATATATAAATATATCCTTGTATGGGTGCACCCTAATTTGTTATCCTTGCCTTGGTCCTTCCATGTTCTGGCGATTTTCACTGTTTTGCACTGATAAATAACACTGTCATGAGCATATTTGTGCACAAATCTTTATCTGGATGTTTAGTTGTTCCTTAGTGGAAAGACTGCTGCCTGCGAATACGGAGATCCGGCCCCGCCACTCACGTGCACTGTGCTTGCCTGCCGGTTTCCTCATTCGTGAGATGATGTATTTGAGCTTGATGGCCTTGAACTTCTAATTCAGAAAAGTCGCACCTTCCAAGGTGGAGGGCTAAAGTGCTGTTTTGGGGTGGAGGTAGGAAGGCAGTCCCGGTTGTCAGCCCTCAAAGCAGCTCAGGGACGGAGAGGCAGCTTCCTTGGGCCTCTCACCTGAAGGCGCTCAGCTGTCTTTGCGGGAGAAAGTTTTTTTCATAGTTCAAGTGTGGCGATTTGTCCGTCTCCATCTCTGATAGAGCGGTGACTTTATGTGTAGAGATTTTCTTTTAAACTAGGGGCATAGGACACTAAACATTAAGAATATAAGCTATCTTGACACATTTTATGAACGTGTGCACCGTGAGAATGGCTTAGAGTTGAAGAACCAATTTCGTTACCTATCTTCATTGTGTCATAACTTTGTATTTCCTTTGTGTGTATATTTTTGCCTTTTCTTTCGTTTGCCTTGTGACTTAAGTTGCATCCCTGTGACAACTTCTCGGCCAGGGGACCTGGCTTCGTCTCCATTTCCTGGCAGTCCCGTGTGGCCTTTTTCTCTGGGGTGTCTTCCGACTGTTAATTTCAGTGTCTATCTCATCGCACTCTCTCTCCCAGCTTCTGCCAGGGGCAAACACTGCCTGGTGTGGACAGCGGAGGCATCCGTTTGTCATCGCTCAGTGGAGAAAGCGTGGTCTCTGCTCCCTCTCTGTCTCCTTAGCCCTTCCCCACACCTGTCTGCGATGTTTCTTTCTCGCAGGTGACAGTCTTCTAGTCCCTAAGCTTCTTCGGGGAACGGCGATTGACTCTTCCCATCCAGCCGCTTCTCTGAGCCGAGCTGGGCGCCCGGCTGGCCAGTAGAATTCTGCGTCAAGTACAGTGTGGTCTCCCTCCTGGCTGCCACCGAAAGGCCCTTTGTCTCCCCCCTCCCCCTCCCCCTCGGCCAGGATGTGGCTCTTTCCACCTCAGAGATATGGAAATGCCCTCATCACGCCCCCGCACTCTGCAGCATTATAGAACTAGCCCTAAAAGCAAAACACCTTCATGCCCATCTTCGTTTTACTTTAGCAAATACACTGGGCCTGGGATAAGGAAATTGGATTTAGGGGGCAGATCATTTTCCTTTGCGAATGTGAATCTGACTCTTTCCTGGGTTGCAAGGAAGTCACTTATGAAATATTGTTTAATAATTGCAAACTCTAGTTTTTAGCTTCTGTGCTCACTCTTCCCAAACCCTGGCAGCAGTGGGCCACTTTCATGAGACAACCTGGGTCCAATTCTCCAGTGTGAATCCTTTCATAACGCGAGCGACTTTGCTCCCCTGAACAGTAAGGATTCACGGAGCGTGTGGTGTGTGAGTGTTGAAACGCCTTCTCCTCATTTTAGGAAAACGGGGATTAGGTAAGGAAAGCTGATTTTGGAGAATCTCTGACTTGCGGTTTTCTTGTTCTGCCCCTGTTTACAATCTTGTCTCTTCCTTTTCTGCCCTCCTCCTTCCTCTTCCAGGGCTGTGCTGAGGGGCCAGGTCTGAAACCCACGGAACTGTGCTGGGTCCTGGACGAGTGCATGCTAAGTGGTAGCCATGTTTTAGTCTGTGCTGTCGTGTGGCTTTGCCACTAACCCCAGGCCTTGTAACGATCACCAAAGCCCGCAGCAAACCCAGACCCAGGCCCGCCCAGATCCAGCCCATTTCTCTGGAGGAATCTGTAGTCCATTTCAGCAAGGGGCAGACGGTGGTTACATACTCTGGTTTCCCAGAGGGCTAGGGAAAGTTCTGGAAGTCTGGGGCTGGTTTACAGCATAAGTGGGGTGGTAGGGGAACAAAAGAAGACAAAAGACAGAGAGTGAGAAGGAAGGAAAAAAAAACAAATACTGTTCTTTGGGAGAAGGGTAGAGATGCCACCTCACCACTGTCTGCAGTTCTCTCTCCTGAGACCCGGGTTGCCAGCCATTTGCTTCTTTCTTCCTTATTTTTAGATGTCCTTATTTATTTATTTAGAAATAGATAGTACATGCACTTGGCTTGAAAACCAAAAACTATAGAACATGACACGTCGAAATTCTCCCACATTCCTGTGGGAAGGAAACAGGAAGCCAAGTTTCTTTCTTTGATGGGTCCTCGCGGAGTTCCTTTAGGCGTACTTACACCCAAGAGGATACAAATATGATTCTTCCTCTGCCGTTCATTCCTTTTTCCGTTTATCTCCTCTCCCACTCCCTCATTTTATGTCCTTTTATTCTACTCTCAATAATTCTTTGTTGGAGCTTTTTTTTTTTTTTTTTTTAGGAGAAAGATCAGTGGTCCTTTGTCTTACTTAAGCCCGTGGCCCTGAGCCAGTCCACACCTGTGCTTGTCTTCCCCCCACAGACGAAGCGGAGAGCGAGAAATGGTACCTGTCGGCAGACTTCCCTTCGGCCACCATCAAGACGGAGCCGATTACAGAGGAGTCGCCCCCGGGACTTGTTCCCTCTGTCACTCTGACCATCACAGCCATCTCCACCCCTTTCGAAAAGGAGGAACCTCCCCTGGAAATGAACACTGGGGTATGTGTACTCAACTGTTTTCCATATGAACCGATTGGATCCAAAACATAGATTCTTATTCCCTAGCAAGGCATTTAGTCAGTTTGGAGCTCGTGGCTGTACATGTTTAAGTATATACAACTATGCATGTATACATGTATTAAGGATATGTCGATCTGTTTGGTGTCAGCACTGATGGTATAATTTCCTTTAAAGGCATTGACCAGGAACATTGGTAGCAACTATGATTTCGTTTTTTTCTATGATCAGAGTTACAAAATAATTTAAAAAAAACCCATATAGATAGTCATGGTGAAACAAGGCGGGGGGGGGGGTGGGATTTTGCACAGGGTCGATTTTTAGCCAGCGGAGAGGGCCTGGTCGTGCGGAGGGTGGAATCCACGGCTTGCAGAGCCGCGGCTGTCGGGAACGCTAGCTCCCGTGATTATTCTACCTTCCCGCCGCCGCCGCCGCCGTGCTGAGTTGCAGTGACCCAGTTCTGGGAACTCCCACCTCCCAGTTCTCATCATGCTGCCCATGGAAAACGTAAGAAATTGGGAGTTTTTTCCTGGCTCGACTGCACGCCGACAGCAAGTAGAATTTTGCCTGCTCTCTGCGCCTGGCCAGCGTCTGCGGCGGACCAGAGCCTGCGCCTTCCAACACGGGTTGCAGCCAGTTCTTACTTCCCTTAACTTACCGTCTCCGGTGATACACAAGGACTCCGCCTTTGCGTCAGGTGCCCTCTGAGCAAGCGTGGTCGTCCTCTGCCGGTTCAGGACGAGGCTGCACAGAGCCGGAGAGCCGCCCCCGCGTGGCCGCACGCTCATTCTCGGTGCTTGTTGGTTACACCGCATCTACGAGAAGATGAGCGATTGGGCCGAGCGTTTCTGCAACCGCCCTCGAGAGGTCCTCGCTCCGTGGCTGCCCGAGTCTCTCCTTGGACGGGCTCCTGGCGGCACGCATTTTAGTTCAGCTGATTTTTAGCATGTGACTAGAAAGGTCAGGGTCGTGGCCTTGCTCCCTGTGCCCGGACCAGATTCCTCTCCTCCCTTCCCCACCACACGTTTCATGGGTAGATGTCATCTGTCATTAGGGAGCCTGGAGAGAATGAAGCGGGTGCGGTTCCCCCAGTGCTTACTCGGCACCAGTCCGGCCTGTGGCTCATTAAAAATTCCTCAGACTATTTTGTGATACAATGCATTTCTCTTGCCATAAAAGCAGTAGAAAGCGGGCTAGTGAGGGAGCCCCGGGCTTCTAATTTGGGGATCCTGAGGGTTCCATCAGCTGTAGGGCCTGGTTTGGCAACCAGCAGGAGGTTATGGCTAAACCACCTCCCTGTCAAAGCCACCTGTGCTCAGCCAAGCGTCGGCTGGTGCTGGAGAAGCAGGGCCGCCCCTTGCAAGGCTGACGCAGATGACAGGGGGTCCCCCTGGGTGTTTCATTGGGGTTGTTACTGGTTTTTAAAAACCATGTTTGAAATTCTCTCTCTAGGTGGATTCCTCGTGCCAGACAATCATCCCTAAGATTAAGCTGGAGCCTCACGAAGTGGATCAATTCCTCAACTTCTCTCCTAAAGAAGGTCTGTCTCCTCGCCCGTGTCCCTTCGGGTCACCAGGGGCCCCTGTGGGTCCGAAGAGAAAAGGGATGTGGGAGAAGGGGCTGGGGGTGCGTTGGTCCCAAAGGCTTAACTTGCTTCATGGAACGGCTCAGTTCTTAAAAGCCTTGGTTCTAAATGCAGATTTTTGAAAGCGACATATTGTCTTCCCATGTACGCGCAGGCTTACTTCCTAGTGGGATCTTTTACGTTGCCTTTGCTCCTAGCCAGGGCGATTTTTCAGAACCTTTCTAGACCGCCGTGGCTTGGAGGGAGAATAACCCAGCTCCCCGGGCTGGGGTGACGCCCTGCAGAGGCGAAGGAGCGGACACCCCTCGGCCGCCCGTTTCAACAGCTCTCGCTTACGCCCTCTGGGAAGTGAGCTGCCGAGATCGCTGCTGGGGCCAGTCCGTGTCTTTCACAGTCGATCTGGGATGACAGCGGTGGCAAGGGCCTGCTTTCGGTTCGCAATGTCCGTGCACCCCGTGGGCTTCTGTCACCTGGTTGGTGTCGTCCTCGAAGGTGTCGCAGTTTCGCTTTTTTCTGTCTCTCTGTCAGTTTCTTTCTGACTTCTCCCTGTTGTTCTCGGAGGAAGCCCGCGGTTAGCAATCCTGGCCCTCCGTGGCGCGGAGTCCAGCGAGGGTCCCCCTGCCTTGTTCAGGGGGGTCCTCCCGCGCGGGCCCGCGGCCAGGCTGCGGGCTTCCTTTGTACGGACACGAGGATAGCTCGTTAGTGTGGTCAGCGACGGGGGCGTCCGTGTGTGCGTTTGCCGTGGGAGAGGGCCGCGTGCCGCGGTGCACACGTGTGCGCCATGGGATGCACGGAATTGTGCGTGAGCCGTTCTCACGGACACGCAGTCTGCCTTCATCCCACCAGAAACCGACTTGGGATTTGATCAAGACCGTTTATCTATCTCTCTATTTATTTATTTATTTTTCTTTTTCTTTTTTTTGCTAGGTCCATTTTCAGTTAGCATTTCATGATGTGCAAAAATTCTTTCCATAGAATAACTTTTGTTTTGTTTCCTAAAATATATTTTATTGATTATGCTGTTACAGTGGTCCCATTCCCCCCCCCCCGCTTTATTCCTCTCCGCCCTGCACACCCCCTCCCACCCACATTCCCCCGCCCCCTGAGTTCATGTCCGTGGGTCATACATACAAATTCTTGGCTTCTGCATTTTCCTATACCATTCTTAGCCTCCCCTTGTCTATTTTGTACCTACCCTTTCGATGGAGACCATTTAATCAGGGTTGGCATTTGCCCTATTATCAGCAGAAGAGAGAAAGGATTGCATTTTAAAACGGAATAATACTGGCTCAACTCCATATTGAGACAGTGTTTCTTTGCACTGAGTGGCACGCACTCAGCTTCGGATGTTTCTTTGCGCTTTTATGACACTTGCTGTTGGTATCGGATGCACGGTGCTCATTTCACTTATGTTGCAATGTGCCTCCGAAAGCAGCGTAACCATGCCAGCGAAGCCCATGGTGGCTCGGGCGTCTGGGGTCACGCGAGGAGAGGTGTCTCCAGAGGAAATGGCAGCCCTTCCTCATTGTCCTGGACAAACAGAGATCAGGAAACCCAATATCCTTGAGGGCCTCCAGCTTCTTGTTGTCCCAGCCCTTCCAGCAACCTAAGAGCGCATTTCAAACGCTATTTAGAAATCTGATATGGAGGCACTGGTGGCCCCGTGGGTAACGCGCACTGGGGAGGAAAGTGGAGGTTCCAGTTTGCTGCAGCTTTCCTGTCCTTTCTGCGGTTTGGGTGGGAGGGGCGCCTTCCGCCTCGAAAGGGGAAACGAGTTAGAATGATTTGGGCCGTGCCGAGGGAAAGGGGCCGTGCAGCTCCAGGAACCCTTGGCTGGTTCTCAGAGTGTCCCATCCCCGCATGGGAGATGGCAGGGCGCCTCATAGATGAGTCTCCTCCTGATGGTTGTCTGTCTGTCTGTTTACCATTGTTGAAAGGTAAACTGAGGCATAGTATACATTTTGAGTTTATTTAAGGGAAAATCGGTCGGAAATGGGTGGCACCCAACCGGAAGTGGTTGGGAGCACTCCACTCACCAGCACTCCGGGGAGAGGCTTGGAGGGAAGAGGCGGGAGCACAGTCAGGGAATTATTGCCGGCGGTGGCCTCGAAAGCCCACTTGGCTGCCTGTGATCGGTGCCCTTGGGTTTCAGTTTGGTGACCTTGGCACGTTTACAGGCTTAGATTTTGGTTCACGTGTGCAGGCTGCCATGACGTTAGGGGCCCTTCCGTCTAACGGGCTTCTTGATTAATTCGTTTCATGCCATGAAGCGCCGTGGGGACTCACAGCATTGGGGAAAACCTTGGTTCTCTCTCACACACACACACACACACACACACACACACACACAGGACTCCTTCTCTCTAGGTGAGCACATATTTACGGCTCAGGCCCACCCTCCTTCACTGCCTGCAGCTGTTGGCGGGGTGCTGGCAATAGAAGGGTATAGCCTTGTTCTAGAATATTCTTGAGCTCTAAGAGTGCCCATACACACTAAAAGGCCCAGGGAGCTCTTTGGCAAGACGTTGGCAGAGAAAAAGGGGAGCACCTAGCAAAAATTAGCGTGTTAGAGAAAGAAAAAAGAGGGTCAGAATGAGAGACAGGATGAGGGGGAAAAGCCGGGTGTGCTGTAAATGGAGATGGGACGTCGTGGTCGGAAGCGGGGGGCTGAGAGGGGCACCTTCGAGCTGTCACCATCCCTCAGGGGTTCAGGTAATTCAGCAGGAGAGTGAGCCAGCTGGCTGCTCCTGGTTCCCTGCAGAGGCAGCTCTGGGCGGGGCCGTTTTTCTTAGGTGAGCGGTTGTGCCTCAGAAAGGCCTTTCCGTGGATAGTGCGTCGGGCCTCCTCTGTTTGAGGACGGGCAGGCAGCCACCTTGCCGTGGCCCACTGAGGTAACAAACGTCCAGACCTGTAAAGAATTTGTATGAGTTTATTCTGAGCCAGACTGACAACAACCGCCAAGAGGCAAAACCTCAACGGGCTGAGAAAATGCTCCAGAGAATGGCAGTTTGCAGCTTTTATGCATGTGAACCAAGGGAGGAGAGAAAAAGAGGGTTGCACGGAATCCACTGGTGGCGGATTTGGGGGCAGGAGAAAGCAGAGTGGGGACATCTCTGGGGCTGGATAAAAGGCAAGATGGAGAGACACGCTTTTCTCATTGGTGGGAGCAGGGTGGCTGCACAGAGAGACAGCATGCGGGGAACAGGGTGACTGTGAGGGGCTCCGCGGTCTGGTGCTCCGGTGTGGGCGGCTGTGCCTTGGAGGCACAGGAAGAGGAAGTTACCCCAAGATCCCAAAGGTACACTATCCTAGCCGCATGGGGACGGAGGGAGGCAAAGACTGGCCTTTGCTAAGGAAGCTGTGGGCCTGGGAGGGGAAGACCCCCCTCGGCCTGCCCAGCTAGGACTTTGTGACCGGACCATCCCTCGAGGTGACTTCCGGTCAGCGGGCTTGTCAGGCCTGCCACGTGCCCCTACGGCCATGCTCGTCAGCCTTCGTGCACAGCCCACATTTCATCCCCAGCAGTTCCCTGGCAGTTCCCTGGCCGATCACGTCTGGGTGTGGGAGGCAGCCGGCCCCGTGCCCAGTTCCGAGCTGCCCCAGTGCCCAGCGCTGCAGAGGCCCCCGGAGGGCTGGGCGGTGAAAGGCCTACGAAGGGCCCGCCCTTGGGCCTGGTTACAGCTGTGGGCTCTCAAGGTGTCTCAGCGGAACGGAAAGATCCACCATTCGGAAAAGGAGTGGCAGCCCAGAGCTTTTATTATTATTTTTAACAATTTTATTTTATTTTTTCTGTATTTTATTTATTTATTTTTAGAGAGAGGGGAAAGGAAGGAGATAGAAAGGGAGAGAAACGTCAATGTGTGGTTGCCTCTCGCACACCTCCAACAGGGGACCTGGGCTGCAACCCAGGCGTGGGCCCTGACTGGGAATCGAACCAGTGACCCTTTGGTTGACAGTGAACTCAGAGTGGATTCTCTCTTGAGAGCCATCCTGGCTGCCCTGGAGACACGTGGCTGATGCTCACCGAGGCTCCTGGCCCGGCCCAGCCCAGAGAGTGTTGTGCGCCTGCCCGAAGGCTCAGATGCGGGGAGGGCTTTGCAGGAGAGAACCCGTCCTCCCCGCTGATTTTCCAGTGCCTACTCTCTGTGCTGATGGATTTAGTGCTTTCTGAGTGGGGAATGTGGGCCCTGCCCCGCACATCGCTCCAGGAACAAATGAGCTTCTCTCAAACCCTCCTGGGCTCCCAGGTTGTTGGTTTTTGCTTTTTGGGGTTTTTTTTTTTTGTCTAAGATCACAATACAGTCACAAGGTTTACAAGTCCAACTGTAGCAATGATACGGAATGCGTACAGTGAGAGGTTTGCCAGCACTTTCCCCGTCTACCCTGATTCCCCCCTGCCCTGAGGTCATCATTTGATTAGTTTCCTACCGAGTTACTAGCATTTCTTTATGCAGGTACAAGCAAATATAACTCTGTATTCTCTTTTTCTCCTGTTTCGTATGAAAGGAGGACTGCTTTATGCACTCTTCTGCACCTTGCTTTTCCCTTCCTGTAAACAATACGTCTTGTATCCACTCTTGGAGATCCCTCATGGTTTTGTTCAGTTGTCCAGGGTTCAGATGTATAGTTTGTGTCCAGATCCTGCTTTGCTGCTCTCCGGCAGCTGAAACCTGCCTTCTGTCCCCCAGCCTCCGTGGACCACCTGCACCTGCCGCCCACCCCTCCCAGCAGCCACAGCAGCGACTCGGAGGGCAGCCTGAGCCCCAGCCCGCGCCTGCACCCCTTCGGCCTGCCTCAGACCCACGGGCCCGCCAGGGCCGTGCCGCGGGCCCCCTCCACCCTCTGCAGCTCCCCGCTCCTCACGGCGCCTCACGTAAGTCTGGGCTGGACCCCTGGACGTGAACCCGTCCCATTCTGTCACCCGGACCTTCCCCCGGAGTGGCTGCCACTCAAGGCCGCTTGGTTACTATTGTTGTAAGGAAGTTTTAGGTTTAAAGCAGGGTGATCATCTTAAGGAACTTTTTTCGGAGTGGCTTGGCCTCTCACCTAGTAACACATGTCTCTGTCTGCGCACGCTCCAGTTTTATTCGTGTGTCTCTTTTACGTGGCAGTGGCAGAGGAATAAAAATGTCTTATTTCCCCCTCCGAATTGTATCACACACATTTACCGTGCATGTACGATCCCTGTGATCCACAAGAGGAAAGAGCTACGTTTTTAAAGAAGCAGTCTTTGGTGAGCCTAAAAATCTCTCAGGGATTAAATGCTTCGAGGTCTAAAGTTCAAAAATGTAGGTTAGCCTTTTTTCCCCCTATGATGGGACTTTGAACCCAGCGACAAGTCAGAGGTCACAAGCCGTCATTTATCCGTAATGTATATAACAGCACCGTTCTCCAAATGGAAATAGGGTAGGATCATTAACTTCTTACTGTTCTGAGGAATTAATCGATTCCTATTTAAATCTTAAAAAGTACACTCAGTTCATTGAATGTATATCATATAGAGAAATTTGAGTCAAATCAGACATTTAAAAATTCTCTGGGAATTATCAACCAACACAGTTTTGAACATTTGGAAGTTCGTGACCGAGGACAAAGGAATGGACTCTCACCACTCACTCTCTCCCTGCCCAGCTCTTGCCTCAAGCTCTCCGGAGACGAGCCCAGCTCTCACCCTCTGTCCCCCTGTGTCCTCCCACAGTCGTCCGTGCGGCCCGCTCACGGGGGAAATCCCCCGACGTCACACGCTTCTCAGCAGCCTGGTTGCTCGCTGGCTACCTGCGGGGGGCGGGCCCTGGTAACTCCGCTCTGTGTTGGCCTGGTCCCTCTGCGGCTTGAACACGCCTTACCACCCCGAGGCAGAGGAGCATCTGTACTTTTCAAAATACTTCCTTTTGCTTGGAATGCCTCCCCCTTCTTGTACAAATCACCTCCTTTCCCCCAGGAGGCCCAATTCCTACCCTGACCCTTCCCATGTTACACAAACTCATGTAAGTGTTATTCCTCCAAATTTTTGACGCACCTTGAGTTAATATTCCAGCTGAGCGGTTTGTTGCTCTCATCCTTTCCTGGGCATCAGCGCAGTCTCAGTCTTGATCGGAAGCTGCCAGGGAGCTGGAGTTTGTTC
Source organism: Glossophaga mutica (assembly GCA_039655065.1). Classification (NCBI taxonomy): domain Eukaryota; kingdom Metazoa; phylum Chordata; class Mammalia; order Chiroptera; family Phyllostomidae; genus Glossophaga; species Glossophaga mutica. Next base: position 11,850,784 of record CM077313.1, read on the forward strand.
TGAGTCCTCCATGGCATGTAGCACGGAGCAAACACCGTAGATGCTCGGTTTGTTTGACTCGCTGTACATACGTCCTTCTGTCGTGGGTTCCATGAGATGAGCGACAGCCCTCATTTTCCCTGATGGCGGTCAATCCGGGCCCCTTAGCTGCGAGTGGAAGACAAGAAGCAACCCCTACTGAGCAGAGAACATCTTATACAACTGTGTTTTCAGGAGACAGCCAAACTCGGTCCCACACCTCAGCTCCATCCTCATCACGCCGAGGCCAGGAAATCTCCGCGGCTGTGAGCAGTGAACTCTGCCCTTTACATCCGACGGCGTGGCTAGCGGGGCACGTTCTGGGAAGTGATGGGGAGGTTCCTTTCCCATAATTCCCTGGAATTATGATCTGTGGGTTATCACACTCACATGAGAGCGTCTTCTCCATTTCTGCTTCCGAGTGCCCGCTCCTCACCAGGAGCAGACGGGGCAGCCTTTGCCCCTAGCTGTCGTGTAGGACAGCGTGACAGTCTCCTCGCCCCACAGGAGGGGTGGCCTCAGCGTGCCCAGCTGTCCTTCTCTGACTCCCTCTGCTCCTCGATTTGCGCAGAAGCTGCAGGGCTCAGGCCCACTGGTCCTGACAGAGGAGGAGAAGAGGACCCTGATCGCCGAGGGCTACCCCATCCCCACCAAACTGCCCCTGACGAAATCGGAGGAGAAGGCGCTGAAGAAAATCCGGAGGAAAATCAAGAACAAGGTGAGCCCTGCGAAGCCAGCTGCTTCTGTGAGCGAGTGAGCAGAAGCGAGCCCTCGTGCCTCCCCTCCCTTCCCGCTGGCCAACGCCTGCCCCTCGGAGCCCCAGCCCTTCCCTTTGCCCTGGGCCAGGAGCAGGGGAGGGGGACACAGGCACCTCTGGCCCGGACCTCCTCCGGCCCCTGCATCCGCCCGCTGGGTCTGTGAGCTCCCTGGGTGGGTGTGCGCATCCTTGGTGCTCAAGATGAGTCATTCAGGGTGGGAGGAAAACATTAGAACTTTCACCGATATCGTTGAAAAACATCTCAGCCTTTGAAATTTCTGTCTTACGATGTACATGCTATTTCCCTTCAGTGGGGCATATCCGTAATTTATTTCTTTTTACTTAAATTTTTTTCCAATGACAGTTGACATTCAGTATTGTTTTTAGTGTCAGGTGTACAACATAGTGGTTAGACACTCATGTACTTCACAAACTGATCCCCCGGTATTTCCGGTCGGTACCCGCCTGGCACCATCCACAGTTATTACAGTACGATTGACTGTGTTTCCTAGGCTGTACTTGGCGTCCCCAGGATTGGTTTCTAACTGCCAGTCTTCATCTTCCCCCGCAGTCTGCTGTAATTAATAAATAAACAAATAGAAATGCTCGTGGGTGCTTGCTTAATCTTTTATGTTTTTGGATTGGGGGTTTTATGTAAAGTTTCCGCAGCCCATTGTCCTGCGTTAAACCAGTGGGCGGTGGTCACAGAAGGGAGCAGGGCCTCCGTGATGTGATCGCGGAGCCCAGGGCTCCTCTCTGCCGTGGGCTCAGGGCTGGCTTTCTGGTGTGACTGGGACCTGACCCTTTTCCCTTTCTGCCTGTCTCAGATTTCTGCCCAGGAAAGTAGGAGAAAGAAGAAAGAGTACATGGACAGCTTGGAGAAAAAGTAAGCCTCTCGCCGAACGGGTTGCGCTTGTTGGGCAATGCACACAGACCAGTGGGGGTGCGTGGGGCTCCGCGCGGAAGTCCCCGCCCAGCTGCCGCTGGGAGAGCCCGCCGGTTTGTCAGCCGTGTCTCGCCTGCCACCTAGTGGTTGTTAAGGGGAAGTGTCTATAATGGCAAGGAGTAAAAGTACAATCTTTTTGTTTAAATTTATGGGGGTGACACAGGTTCACAAGATTATGAGTTTAAGTGCACAATTCTATAATACATCACCACCACCCACACTCAAATCTTTGCCCACTACCATACATTGGACCCCTTTACCCGCTGCTATCCCCTCCCCCTCTTTCCCTCTGGTGTCCACCGTACTGTTGTCTGTGTCCATCAGTTTTGATTGTTTGTCTTGCGTGACCATGTGTTGCTTTCAGTTTTACATCCTGCATCTGAGTGAAATCCTATGGTTCTCCCCTTTTCCTGTCTGACTTACTTCACTTAACGTAACATTGCCAGCCAGGCGCTCCATCTTCGTAGGCATCTGGACCACATCCGTTTCCAACCAAAGATCCCGGAGTCCTCGAAGGCGTCCTTTCAAAGGGGTGCAAATATGAATATTCATGCCTCCGGAACTCCACCGGGGACCGGCGCCCCCCTCAGTGGAAAGGAGCGGAGCTGGTCCGTTTCGCTGGGCCACACCCCTCGCCCCTAGGGAAGGCAGACCTGGGACTGGTTATTTTCTGCCCGCTGTAATTCGTGCCACAGGCCAGAGACTTCCCACGAAAATGCTCGAAGGCACTTTTTGCTCTTCTGAAAAGCCTGGAATGCCTATCAGAAGGGCTGTTAGAAAAGTGTGAATCAGATACAATTTTGCACTGGCCCTGGAAAATCGTTCTCTAGCTGACAAAATAATACTGTTTTTAGATGGGAATGAGGCCCTGGAACAGAAATGCATCTTCCTGTGTATCTGGAGGAAGGAGCGATCCATGGATCCGGGCCGGTTCTTGGAGTTTCCGTTGGAAGTTAGCTCTTCCGAAGTGGTCCCACCCTGGTCTGTCATTTTCCCTAGGCATCCGGGGTGAGCAGGTTTCCGGGAAAGTCTCTGTGTTGCCTCTCTGGGGCATGCATTCTCCTCCTCCCCTCTCGTCTTGCCCCGAGCCCCTTGGCTTCCCATTAGCCCTTTCTGCGGAGCACAGGGCAGCCCCCAGACCTGATCCTCCCAGGGAGGCGGGCGATGGGCTCTGAGAGCCGTAGCGAACAGGTCGGAAGGAACAAGGTTGGAACCCCCTCAGGGAAGTTCACGTTCTGCACCACCCCATTCCTTTTCTGTTACCGAGGCCCTTGTTACCCAGCTCTTTCTGTTTTCTCCTCCTGTCTCCTCCCGCCTCCTCCCAGCTCAGGTTGGCCAGGCTCTTTCCCCCTCCTTCCTGGAGTAGCTGGTTCCCCGTCTTTCTCTGAACCCCAATTCCTTCCACCTGAGTGTCTGGCTCAGCATTGCTTTACTGATAAGACAAATTTGCTTCTTTCTCTTCCCTGGGCAGGGTGGAGTCTTGCTCGACAGAGAACCTGGAGCTTCGGAAGAAGGTGGAGGTGCTGGAGAACACCAACAGGTAAGGGTGCTGAGCCAGGGGCTGGTTGAACTGCCTAAAGGAAGTACCAGCAGGGGGCAGACCAGTCTGGGGCCAGAGCCGGAAGGAAAGTGGAGGGGATCGAGTTGAAAGTATAGTTGTGCCAGGAAGGCGGTGCCCCTCCGCACAGAGACAAATACACACAACACACGCGCGCGTGCGCGCGACCACCCGCAAACACACACCATGCTCACACACATGTTCTTTACTTTTCCTGAAACACGTGGCACTGATGAAGATGCCGATTCTGATGAGGCCTGTGACTGGAAGGGGTTAAGGAGAGGCTCGGAGGAGAATAAAGTCAATAGGCTTGATTCTCCTAAAAAGGACACCAGACTTCAGAGGTGGACAAGGAGGTTCTGGCCACTTCACTGTCACCCTATTTACTAAGAAAGGGTCTTTATTAGTGCAGGGGGAAAAAAGAGAAAATTAAGTTTGTTTTTTAATTACTGTTGTTTAAAAATTAGTTATCTAATTAATTACATTTCAAACCCATTTTGAAATATAACTGAAGGACAGAATGAGTTAATGAGTTTCTCTGGGACTCCCTGTGCCGGGCATCGTTTTCAGCACTTTGTAGATATTAGCTCATTTAACCTCCCAACAGCGCCACGTGGTGGTCCTGTTGCCGTCCCACAGGGGAGGTAGCTGAGACTCAGAGAGGCTGGGTGGTTTGCCGGTGATCGGCCACACAGTGATGCCAGAGCTGCACTGGAACGCGGACAGTCTGACTCCGGGGCCACCTCGCAGGAGGACCCCATGGGGCTACATTCCTGGGTCGTAAGCAGGAGAAAGGGGTTGCGGTCTAGGGTTCAGAAACAGGCAGTCGGGGAGTTCCAGACAGAACGCGTGTGTTTGGGTGTCGTGTGTGGTGCTTGCCTGTGCTTTGAGAGTAAGGGGGTTCGTCAGGGGATCCTGTTGCCCTTAGTTGTTGTATATCCGACAATTCAAGCAGAGCAAAATGCCCATCATTTCAAGGCTTAGCATGAATGCTTTCTAGCCATGTTGCCAGTGCCGAAAGATCAGGTGAAGTCTACTTGCCTGCCATTCGATAGTGACATCATCAAATCTCCGTGGTCTGTTGCTCCTACGGCAAGCTGATTCACTGTAGGTTAAAACTCCCATGGGGGTGGGATGCTGGACATTGTGAGCCCGCTGACTTCCCCTCTGTATTTCTGGGAGCGTGCACTCACACAAGTAGGCAGGGGCCCTCACCTCAATGCCCTGGAGACAGACCATCCCCTGCTCCCTGGGGCATCACCTTGATCCCCTGAGACAAAGAAGACGTTTCCAGTACCAATTACAGGTTCCGGTGTCACCGTCCCTTTTGGCCATTAGTCTCCTGAGGCATCATCCTTTCTTACCTCCACCAGAGCAATTCTCTGGGTCCTGACCCGCTGCCCCATCGCAGCACTTCCCCTGCCCCCACAAAAGCCTGGTGTTAATGAGTGGGACAAGTCCAGGCCACAAAGTTGTATTAAGGGGAAGAGGAGTCTATTCAGGATAACCTTGGAGTTTGGTCCAGGTTGGGTCTTGTCCTGGGGCTCTGGGTGTCATGTCTTCCCTAAGCCACACGGGGGCAGCAGAGGCTCAGCACAGGCTGCGCTGGTAGCAGTGGGTGCCGGTGATGAAGGGTCTTCCTCCTTCTCCAGGCTGACCTTAAAAAAAAAACACTTACACGCCCACCCACAGTCATTGTAGGAAAAAAAATCAGAAAATACAGGTTTAGAATTGCAATCTTTTCATTCAGGTATATATTGACATTATTGAAATTTTATACATTTTATAAATTTGGAGTATTTTATATCTACATACACTTCTCTTGCACATACTCTTTTGTTAAGAACATTTTTCATTTAGCAAAGCACACTGGCCATATTTTTCTATCAATAAACACATTCCTACAGAATCCTGGTTTCTCTCAGATGCGATGCATCCGATTCCACGGAACAGCAGCCCGGGTTCCACCAGTTGTTTTGATCTTCGATAATGGCCATAGCTGTTTGACTGTGACCTTGACTATGAGGCCTGGGCACCGATGGCGTGTTCTGGGCCAGCATATCTCCTGACCTTCTCCGAGAGTCCTCTCTCCCGGGCAGTTAGCCTCCTGGGACCCCCACCGGGGTAAACCTCCCTGCTGGTGTTGGTCCCTGCTGTGTCCTGTGATTGTGGGGCAGCCACCACAGTTGCCCCCTACCCCCCACCCCAGAGTCCTGTGAGTGCTCACCTCAAATTTCTGCTCCCTCTTTGAGACAGACCTCTCCTGATAGATGAGCTTTTTATGGTGGTAATGGCTGACAATTGATTAATCCGTAATCTTCCCACAGATAATCTTATCAGGGAGCTCCGAGGGGTATAATTTCTGAGTCCAGCAGTTTTCAGTGTGCTCAAGAGGTCAAGAAATAAAAGCAGGGCCTCTGCTGACGCCCACGGGGTCGGCGGGCCTGCCTTCCCCTGGTCTTCTTCCCCAGCTCCTTCTGCCCCCGCCCCCAAGGCCACCCTTGCTCGGTTGACACCCCGCCAGCCCGCGTGACTGTAACGTGAACGGTGGCAGTCACCCACCCTAAACCCGTCACGAGGAGTTGGTGTTTGGGGCGTGTGGGAAGGGGAGCCTTCTGGACCCTGTCCCCACGTCCCATCGTGTAAGTGACCCAGTGTTTGAACTGAGGACAGGGCTGGGCCTACGGAACGCACAGCTGTGTTTGTGTTCTGTTCATGCCTCTGGTGTCACTGTCCTCTGGAGGTAGCTGGACAGAGGCAGGAGTGACAGCTCTGAGCCAGGAGGAGCTGGGCTCACCAGAAGTAGGGGTGGGCCACCCCGCATGCCAGTGGTTCAGGTGGCAGGACGTGGTGGGAAAGATGAGCGACCAGATTTCACAAAAAATTACACCTTTTACATTTTACTGCTTCTGTGCTGCGCCCCGCAAGGGGTTTTTCCACCCCGATGAAATGAGTGCTCAGGTTAGAGTCGGTTCTCGGTCTTTCGGGGACTGACCTCAGCAGCAGCCACGGAGCCTTCTTTGGTTTCTAGGTGAACAGACCCGTGTAGCTGAGCTCAGAAAACCGGAAGAGGATGGGGACAGGGGAGGACAGGGAAAAGTCCGCAAACCCTGTGGCAGCCTTACGCTGGAGCCTCTGTGAGCAGCAGAGAGGAGGCAGCGTGGGTGACAGCACCTTCCCGCTTCCCTGGCTCAGGGATCCCTAATTGCATGCCCTCAGGAAATGTGTGAGAGGAGGGGCGGAGTTTCCCAGGGGGCCCGCCTTCCTGGGCTCAGCCAGGAAACACATTTTCACTTATAAAGCGCAAGTGAGACCCCCTCTCCGAGCTGCAAGCTTGCTGACCCTGCCCTGGTCTCCTTCCTGAGAAACCCGGTCTTTCCCCCTTTATGTTCTTTTCTCCTGCATGAGCCATGCACGCACACCACCCAGCCCAGCAGTCCCGGGGTCTGTGGCTCAGTTCGCTCTGCTCGTTTTTTATTTTACTGTGAGTCCCCCTCCTTGAGCCCTGATTGGTGGAATCACAGGAGCCTCAGGGTGAAGTGGATTTCACAGATCATCTTACTTAACTTCTAATCACTTCATTGGACTGAAGGGGAAACTGAGGCCCAGCGAGGTTAAGGTCCTCCAACCATTAGAGGTAGAATGGGGACTAGAACTCAGCCACTTAATGTTTAAACGGGTCCTTACCTTGGTTTCTCGTCTGCTGTGCCCCCTCTCCTTCGAGGACACTGCCTTTCTGAACCTCAGGGCAGCCACGTTCAGCCCTGCTTCCCACCCAGCGTTTTCGGGGGCCCTGCTCCTTGGGCTGTCCTCCGGCCACACCCCTCTGTGTGGGATGAGTGGGCAGCGGGGCCAAGGGGACGTGTCTATCCGGAGCTGTCACTGTGCCCCTTCAGACCACACCCTGGTACCTGGGATCCTGGGTTCGCTGCTCAAAGGGACCTAGTCCGTTTCCAGGGCCTGCGTGGACCTCCACCTGAACTAAGTCTGTTCTGCGGAGGGTCCGCCAGGACACCACAGGGCCACCCTTGAAGCTGATGGGTGGCTGAATACAGCGCTCCGTGAGGGCTGAGTGTGGAGTTTGAACCTGGGCAGGCATGTGCCTGAAGTCCTTAACCGTGTATGGGACCTGGGGTCCCATTTGGTTGGTTTACAGAAGCCATGAGATTCTTGCACTGCAGCAGCATGACCACCAGCTCGTGGGCATCCGTGCCCCTTGCCCCCGCGTTCCACGATGCATGGGGCGGATGCTGTGCTCTCAGCGGGTTTGCTCACAGCCAGGGAACCCTGAGCTTGGGGAACCCGCTGCTTTCATAGCAAGCAGTAAGTAAGCCTGCTTTTCGCTCGGCGGGAGACAGGATCTCATCTGTCAAGGTCACCAGCCTCATGAACAACCCACGCTGCGTCCCAAGGAAAAGAGCGGTTGGGGCCTCGCTCTCGCGGCACCCTCAGTAAAACACGGAGAGAGCAGCGTGAGAACGAGGTTGGGGCCTCGTTCTCGAGTAAAACACGTGAGACGCCGAAGGAAGACTCTCTCCCAGCTGGCGTGGGCGGAGCCAGAGACGAGAAGCGGGAGGGCCAGGCCTGTCCTTGCCACTGCGTTTGGGGAAGGAGCCCTGGGAGTCCAAGAATTCTAACTTCAAACCCACCTTGGGGAGAGGTGGAAGGAGTGGGATCGGGAGGCGGGGGGGGGCTGCTACGGTCAGAGTTTGCCTGGCTTGGGGTAGGTTGGGCGAGGAGGTGTGTGGTACGTGGGTCTCACTGGCAGCCCCTCCCAGACCTTACAGGAACGAGGGACATGCTTGTCCTGGCACGGGTCTCTGCTGTAATCGGAATCCCCCGGTTTTCCTCTTTAGCCTCCGGTTAACTGTCGTCCTCTCTGTCTACCTCCGCTGTTCCTGTTCTTTAAAATCCGTGTACAGTTCCTGGTAAAGGTCTTCCTGGGCAAGCCTACTGGGCTTTGGCTGTGGTCCGGCTCTCCCGATGGGTGTGTCCAGCCACGCAGCTGTGTCCTCTGCCCCCGAGTGTGACCGGCTCCCTCCACACTGTCGCCGTCTTTGCTGTGTGCACTCTCCTCTCCTCTTTGGACAGTCCCCGACTGGCCGTGTCCCCTCCCTGCTCTACGCAGAGGGCATTCGAGTGCCGATGAACGGCCCTGAGGTTCTCCTCTGTAGAGCTTTATCTCGGTTTAACTCATTTTTCATTTCTCCATTATCTCCAACGTCCAGTTGTGTGAAGGGTATAAGCTTTCTTTTCAGGTGGAAATATTTCAGACCAGAGGGTTGTTGGTTACCAGACTGAGGTCCCCACGAGAGATTAGAAAGGCATTTTAGTGTAATTTAGTGGTGAAATTAGAAATTCCACAGCCCCAGAAAACATTCTAAGATGCTCCTGGGACAGTGGGTGACAGGGTATTTCAGAAGTGCCCACTCGTCCCTGCAGAATCAGCTTCTAGTCATGCAGCAATCACACAGAATGGGAAAGAAAACGGTTCATACCCCCACACCCCCTTTTTCATTTAGGCCAGAGCCCCATGAACAGCTCTCAAAACTGAAGTACAAGATCGTACATAAATGAGTACTTATTCATAGTTTAGGGTTTTCAGAACGTGATTGTCTTTTGTTCACGTCACGCTTCAGTATTTAGAAGTCCCTGAGTCCTGGCCGGGTGGCTCAGTTGGTTGGAGCACTGTTCCAGGCACCAAAAGGTTGCAGGTTCGATCCCCAGTCAGGGCACACATCTAGGCTGCAGATTCAACCCCTGGTTGGGGCATGTGCGGGAGGCAACCAATCATTGTTTCTCTTTCTCCTCCCTCCTTCCTCTCTCTCTGCAATCAATAAACATATCCTTGGGTGAGAATGAAAAAAAAAGTCCTTGAGATAATTTACGAGACTCCTTAGGTATTACGCCATGTAGGAACTCCCAATCATTGACGTGTACCCCACCACCTCCCCACCCGCCGCCCCTGGACACCCTCCTCCTAGCCCTCAGATCTTCGTAGACACCGAGAAGAAGATGGGGCTGGGATGAGGGTGGGGCGGGGTGGGATTTTGCTTCAGGAGACGTGGGTGCTTACCCTCCCGAAGCCCCTTGAGAGCCAGATACATGAATTCTGGCATGTCCTCGCTAGCTGAGTGGCACCTAGACTTTTCTGATTGTGACCATTTGTACACTTTGTGTAGCGACTCAGACGCACCACACACACACTTACGTCCCGCACATCACTAACACAGATGCTTCGCAAAGGACGTTATTTATCATGCGCGACACTCTCAAATACTTTGTGTTCTGTTGGATTCTGCTTTATTAAAAAATATACCCACCACAACCCAGTCATTTTTACAGTCCACTAGTAGTTCGTGCTTTGGCATTTGGAAAATACTACTCTAGATAGTTGTGTAAGGACGCAAAGAAAGTTCCTTCCTCTCTGTAGGAGGCTGATTTTCCCGGAGAGGGGTTTCCGTGCACTCACGTATGTGCACACCCACTCCACAGCACAGCTAGGTCTGGGTCTGAGTAAGGTGTGTTACAGGAGTCAACAGAGAGTGTGTCTACAAAGAAGGCCTAGTCGGAAGCTTCTGGCTCAGCCAGTAATTGGGAACCACCAGTTTGTTCTTATTCCTGGGCCCTGGTTTCCGACTCCAGTGGGAAATTAGGTTCCTGAGTGTTCAAAGTATGATGTGCAGTAATGTTATGACTATTCTATCTCCCTCTCTCTCTGAATAAAGGAAACAGAAGAAAACAAAATTCAGCCAAATACAAATAAAACGCATGAGTCTGTTGATGCGTTTCCCAGTTATTAGAGGATTGTGTCTCATACTCTCGTGATGTTCGAATGTTTTGCCTGGTCTCCCCTGATACGCCTCCAGGATCCAGGGCGATGCTTTATTTTGGGCAAGGCTGGCAGCTTCTTTCTGCTGCTCTTTTGCAAGGAACTGTATGAGGACAGGCACTAGGTTTATTTTTGCATCTCACCATGGGACAAAATCCACATTTTCAGTCGCATGTTGGACATGCCGGTTTAACAAGTCGTGAGAAATCTCTTGGCCCAAATAAACATTTGCTAAGAGCCCTCCTTTCTCTAAATCAAGACCGTATTCCCAGAAGCCCAAGACTTCATTAAACCATAATCAGCTGTGGTCACTGATGACGTAGAATGTAATGATCAAGGAGGAGTTTATATGGAGCTTCTAACGTCCCTGGGGTCCGTCCTCCGGTTGATTTTATAGCTTTAGTTTTAAAATAGTTCTTTCATTCAACTGATGGCTGCCGCCTCCCAGCCTAGCCCTTCGTGCAGGCTGGGTGACAGCTGCCACTCAGGCCCTCCGTGCTGGCTGGGGCGCCTGTCCCAGTGACATCTGGGAGTAAGCACTGCGTCAGCCCAGAGCACGTCAAGTAGGAGGTCCCAGGCTTCGTCTGTCATGGGTGAAAAGACAGGAAGCACTCTTCCAAGGGGCACGTGCTTCAATATGGCCAGAGCACCCCAGAAGGGTTCTTTCCTCGCTCTTGTTGGGGGGTGGGCGAGGCCAAGGGAACGAACTTTGTTTTGACTGGCTGCCCAAACTCGGAGCTGATGAGAGGCACAGAGTAGCAGCACCGAGGTCCAAACTCAGGGTTCTCTGCCTTGGGAGCCTATCCCCCACGTTCCAACGACGTGACCCACTTAGCGATCCTAGAGTCATCTCATCAGCTCGTCCGGGGTCTGGCAGGGGCTCGGATCTTCTCGTTTCCACTTTGGCAAAGGAAGCCCAGGTTTGCATTCCTGACACTGGAGGTAGGGCATGGAGAGCCCGTGATTCTCTTACCTGTCACTTGCATTTCACCTTGCTATGCCCGGGGAAGCGCTGCAACACGGTCGTGTGCTGTTACTGGTTTCATTCGCATCATTGTCACCGAGACTTTATTAGTATGCGTCTCCTTGCCCTTGAGCTGGGCTTTATCTGCGGTGGCTCTTCCAGAGGTGGTTGGTCCCTGATGATGGTGACCTTCTCTTGTCTAAAAGGGGTCACATCTCTTGGTGGGGCTCTTGTCGATAATATCACTGGATTTAAGAAAATCTACTTAGTGAATACGTATTTTGGGTATTAATCTTTTGAGGTTATAGATTAGTGGACAAATACTTGGGGGTATGGAGTCGGGTTTTGGTTTACATCCGAGGTCTCCCATTTACCAGTTCTGGGTCTTTGAGACAAGCCCCGAGTGTCTCAGCCTGTGAATTTCCTAGGAACTGATCAGCAGGCACCCAGTCTCTGTCGATGGTGACAAAAATGAGTGTTTCTGTCGTGTGGATGTATATGAATTCCTTCAAGTTGATCAGACCGTAGAAGTGGATCTGGACCGTTGGGATGGGCGGACCAACCCACTTTCCTGGTCGAAGTCACGCGCAGTCACTGGTGGGCGGGGCCTCACAGCTGGTCCTCTGCACCATTGGTGGGTTCGGTTCAGCTGCGCCAACCCGAGTAAGACGAGCAGCAGCAAACCACGCGTCATAAATCACTCGTGCCCTCCGCCAAAGTTTCACACTAAAAAGTCTACTTTAAACTACGTGTTTGCTCCTCTTAAAGGATTGGATTACAGCTGTCGGAAATCAGGGTAGGGAGGGACCACCACATATCCCTCTTCATTTGCAGCGGATTCAGAGTATAATTACCTTGGCGTTTGGAGAGGGTGCGCCGATGCGTGCCAAGCAGAGTGCCACGCCGCCCGTGGGCAGGAGGCCTTCTCTGCTGCCCAGCCACCCGGAGGCACTCCTTCCCGACTTGCAGCACATGGCCTGAGGTTCCACTGTTGGGGTTTGGGGATGTCTGGCCTGTTAGAGGTCTGTTTTTAGGGGACCGTGGAGCCTCCTGGGAAACCTAGTTCTGGGAGAGGGGGTACCAGGCCTTGCCATCTCACCCAGCAATCAGAGGGGAGGAGTAATTCCGAGCATCAGGTAGATTTGGTTTTCTTAGTGGTTCACGTTCAAGAGACTGGACAGGAGCAGGGGAGGGGCAGGGAGGAAGTGGGGGAAGGGTGTGGGTGGACAGGGACAACTGGTAAAAATGGAAAACGGTGGTTTCACTGTAACATCTTTGACCTTGGAGCAGAAGTAAACGGGTTCGGTACCATCTGAAAAGCTGCTGTCCAGCAGAAGCCTGGATGGAGACACCTTCTCCTCCCCGCACAGGGCACGGAGGAGAACGCGGGCGCCTCGGGTGCCAATGGGGGTGCCCAGCAGGAGTGGCTGCCATCATTCTCAGAGGTGGCTCTTCGGCAGGCAGCCCAGGAGACAGGGTGGCCCCTGGCCATCGCTCCGCTGGCAACGAAGACCTCACTGCCTGGTACGGCCGGAGGCGTGCCCATCTGTGTGTCTGCCCCAGGACTTCCAGAAAACATCTGCGAGAACCCAGTGGGGGCTTCTGGGCTGGAACCCATGGTGGTCAGTGGCATGCGTACCCCTGCCAGCCCGTTGCAGCTCTGAGAAGAGAGCTTGCCCACCCGCCCGGGAAGTGGGCATGTGGTCCTGGCTTAGGGCTCAGGTTCGGACAGGCAGCCGTGCTCGGGTCGGAATGCAGAGCTCCTGGGAGGGGCGGGGAGAAGAGGGAAAATGCGTGATGAGGAAAAAAACTCCCCGCATCCTGTGATCGTTTAGTGCAAACACGTTCTTTGTTTCCCAGCCTCACGGAGGCATTGTTAACCAGCGAAACTGTAAGACGGTTAAAGTGTACAGCGTGATGATTTGATGTATGTGTGCCTTGTGGAAGGAAAATCCCCACAGTGAGTTAATTAGCACGTCTAACACCTCACGTAGTTGCCTTTTTACTTTTCATTTTTTTTTTTTTTTTGGTGAGAACATTTAGGCTTCGTTCTTGTAGCACATTTTAATTACATAATCCAGCGCTATCGACTGTAGGCATCAGGTTGGACATCAGACCCTCAGACCTTACTCATCTTACCGCTGAGAGCCTGCAGCCTCCTCACAGCCCGCCCTGTCTCCTCCGCCCACCTGCCCTAGCAGCTCCTTTCACCTCTACTCCACTTCTCTGAGTTCGACTTCTTCTTCTTCTTCTTCTCCTTCTTCTTCTTCTTCTCCTCCTCCTCCTTCTCCTCCTCCTCCTCCTCCTCCTCCTCCTCCTCCTTCTTCTTCTTCTTCTTTCTTCTTCTTCTTTCTTCTTCTCCATATATTCCTGATGCCTTGGAATATTTGTCTTTCTCGGTCTGCCTTGTTTCACTTAGCGTAATGCCCTCCGAGGTCATCCACGTTGTCGCAAATGACAGGATGCCTTGAAAGGAGGCTGTAAGGTGATCACACTCTTGGTGTCTCTCAGCCTCGAGTGCCGCACAGAACACGTTTAAAGCCGGTGTCGGGTGAGTAGACAGACACATGAATTGGGTCTGAACTACGTGTGGTTCTATTTCCAGATAACCATAAAGCGAAAAGATTACAACCAAGTACTCACGAGCCGCCGTGTAAAAGAATTTCAGTGAACGGTATTCATTGATGGGAGGGATGATTTCGTTTTGCTTGAGTTAAAAGCATGGCACAAGGTAAAAACCCAGTGTGGCTGGGAGCCGCACACAGATGTAGGGATTCAGAAGGCCTCCCCTGCCTGGGTTCAGGGGGGCTCCCGTTCCGCCCCCACTCTCGTCCCCTTCCCTGCTGAAAGCGGTGTCATCCTGGGGCCAGCCCGTCCTGGACTGACGCAGACCCGCGGCCCTCGCAGTGTTGGCACGTGCCCTGGGGAAGTTGCATACCTGAGGCGACCTGCCTGTTCTTCAAGCACTTGAAAGCTGTTCAGGGGAGAGTCTATGGGGAGAGGCACCGTATCTGTGCAAACCCCGAATTCTGCAAACGTGCGATCGTTTCCTGTTTCCCAGTGAACTTGTCTGGCTTCCTAAAGTGACATCACAGCATGAATTTCTGAGAATCTTTGCGACTCAGGGAAGAGCATCTGCTTGTAAAATCTTTCCACTTTGCCTTGTGCGTGGGGCTTGGGGAGAAGGAGGGAGGGAGGGAGGAGCTCCAACTCTTTGCTTTGCTCCCGCACGATTCACCTCCGAGGCGCTGATTCAGGAGGGTGTGTTGTAAGATCCCTGTCTTTGGCTTGCCGTGGTCGGGATTTGCAAAGAACTTCGCCACCTGCTCTTTCCCAAACCCTTCCCTTTTAAGGGTGTGCAGAGTCCAATTTTAGGGACAGGACACCTCTTTTTGCTCCTGCTCTCCATCTCTTCCGAGAGAGAGATCAGTCAGCATCCGATGACGTTTTCTGAGGCCCTGGCTCTGAGCGCATGTCCGGTAGAGCAGGCTTCTTTGCTTTTCCATACTGCAGTCTCAGCTTTGGCTGTGGAGGTGCTGTGAGCTTTCAAGGACCAGGAGAGCTTGGGGTGCCATGGCTGTTTGCCTCTCTGCCATTCTTGGCTTTCCTCTTCCTCTCTTCCTTCTCTCACGACCACGTGAGAGATTAGCTCCGGGATAGTATTGTCGTTTCCAATCACGGCCAACACCTCCGGTCACTCCTTCCGTGGCTCTCTCCTTTCTTACGTCTTCTTCAGTGTTTCTCTTCTTTGAGCACTGGGCCAGTGAGTTCTCCTGCACCACCCTCAACAGCCAGTCAGAGTGCGATTTTCACTTTTTCCTTTTTTCAGTGGCTGACAGACAAGTCCCAACATGTCAGGGAAAATTTGGGGCATTCACCTCTTACCCAGAACAGCAGAAGAACTGGACAGGCGGTGAAAGGGGCTGATTCTGAGCCCCAGGACGCTCCGTGACACGAGCACTGGACGGCACTGGTGTCCTCGAGTTCTTCCGTAGGGGACTGTCCCTTGGCACTGTCTTCAAATTCAGCCACGACATCACGGCAGCGGTCCTGGAGCTTAGGGCCAGGTCTCCCCAAAGCGCTGCGGGTTCTCAGACTTCCTTCATGGTTTCTATTCCTTCTGTTTGCAGGACTCTCCTTCAGCAACTCCAGAAGCTTCAGACCGTGGTGATGGGCAAGGTTTCTCGCACCTGCAAGCTGGCCGGCACACAGACTGGCACCTGCCTCATGGTGAGTTTCCCGAAGGGACAACACCGTAACTGCCCAGTCCTGTCTCCAGTCCCCAGTCTCTCCCCATCTTGCCAAGTCCAAGTGCCATGGGGTGGAGGAAGCATGCTGCTCTCTCCGAGGGACTGACCTGTGGTGCGGTCCCTTGGCCTGATGGAGGGAGCCTTTCTCCCTGGCCTCCGGGTGTCGTGGGTCTAAAGGTGTGCTCTGTGGACCTTGGAATCAACAGCTCCTGTGTTCTCCCTCCCCCTGCAGGTCGTTGTGCTGTGCTTTGCCGTGGCATTCGGCAGCTTCTTTCAGGGCTACGGGCCCTATCCTTCCGCCACCAAGATGGCTCTGCCCAGCCAGCATTCCATGCCGGAGCCGTACACAGCCTCCGTGGGTAAGGCCGTGCTCAGCTGCTTGGGAAGGGTCTTCGTTTCATTTCTCTGGAGCTTTCTGAAAGCTTGGCTCTCTGCAGGGAGTCTCAGGAGAAAGTCTGATTTTTAAGAAGTGGTCCAAGTATAGCTTCTCCATGGGAGGGAGGGAAGAGGCTGCAGGGGCATCGTGCCCACCTGCTGGGAACTCTCCAGAGCTCAGCAGAGTGCACTTTGCAAACCACCGCTCATGACTCTGTCCCCTGGCAAGTTCTGGTGCCTCCTTCCCGAGTTCCGGGAAGGGGGAGGGAAGCGTTAAGCTCTCATGGCCCTTTAAGGGAATTCCTGCGTTTCTACATCTGTGCGGTAGAAACGTATGTACCATCCCAAGAGTTTGTGAATGAAAATAAAGAATCCGTCTGTCGTACAAAACCTCATGCCCAAGACTGGAGACTTTGGAGACCGAGGTGTTCAGTGAGAAATATGTGATGTCCTCAGCTAGATCAGTGATCTCTTTTATGTACGTAGGAAATAAACAGGTGATAGGTAGGGGTGGTAATCCACGCTCGTGCACACAGACAGTAGGGGGCCAAGTGTGGGATTAGGGGGCATCAGATGGGGTAAGGCACCATTTTGTTCACAGTTGTGAACATTTGTGTCTTCACCAGGCAGGTGTACCCTGCCAGGTGTATGGGTAGAAACGCTGGCATTGCAACCAAATTATTTGAGTGGCCTCTCGGGAAATTACTACTTCCCTAAGCAACCGGGTCTCTAAAGTTAAGTGGAAGCCCAGCTGTTGCAGAGAGTCATCTAGCTACACAACCACCCCAGGGGACGAAGGAGACTGTCCCTGCCGTTCGATTTATTTATGGCTTTGCGTCTTCACTCCAGCTTCTAAATGAAAATGCGGTTTCCTGTCCTCGTACCCTCTCTCCATGCAAACCCTGCTCAGTGGGAATGCTTGTGTCCGCTGGGTCTGGACAGCTCCGAGCCCTTCAGTCCCACTGTCCATGCAGTGCTTCCCCGAGGTGGTTTCGGGTGGGCAAGGAGGGGAGTTCTATTTTCAGAGCAGTGCAGGTAGCCGTTTGCATCTTGTTTATTTGCTTTCCTGTTGTTCTTCCAGCCCAGTGTGATTGGTATAATGGCTCAAGTGCACAAAACTCGGAAACCTTTATGGAAGGCAAACTCCAGGGGGCACCTCGGTCTGGGCCAATAAGACCCACAGACTGCCATCTGCCCCAGCCCTGGGCATGGATGAGGGGATGGGATGTGCCCTCGTGGTCTCTCCCTAACACCTGCCACTATTCTCTGTCCCCAGTGAAATCCAGGAACCTGCTGATATACGAGGAGCATTCTCCGCTGGAGGAGCCGTCCAGCCCGGCCTCGGCCGGGGAGCTTGGGCGCTGGGACAGAAGCCCCTCCCTGCTCAGGGCGTCAGCGCTGGAGTCCAGGCCAGACGTGGATCTTCCCCGCTTCATTATCTCCAACGAGACCAGTCTGGAGAAGTCAGTGCTGTTGGAGCTGCAGCAGCACCTGTGAGTCAGCTGGACGCGGGTCCGGTCCTCTCATGCCCGGACGATGGCCGACGAGTCAGCAGCCTGGGCTGCGGGGCTGAGATGCTCCCATAGGCCTCATCCAGGCCTTCGGCTCTTTCGGGACCTGTTTCCAGGGCCCGGGACGCTGGAGGGTCTACTGTTTGCCGACAGCTGCCTTTAGCGGGGATGGGGAGACAGAAAACCGCCCCCCGTCCATGTCGGCTGTGTCACTGGCGAGCTGGCAGTGGTGGCTCGGCAAAGTGGGGCAGCGGCTTGACTCCCTCACTGTCTTCATTGTCCCCTCAAAGCCACACGAGTAGCACAGCCCAGTCACAGAAGAACGCTTGCGATGCAGAGGCAGCCTCCAGGCGCCGTCTCCAGCTTCCTTCCGACTGCACATGCCTACGTGTTCGGCTGTGTGTCAGCATATAGTTTTATGCTTCATCTAAATGAACATGCATGAGTTATAATTCCACATTTATATCGAGGGGCACCATTGACGAAGCCTGGTGCCTATGTTTCCATGGTGGGAAGGGCATATTTGGCTCCAATTCTCCATGAGTTGTTCCCCTTAGGTAGTTACGGAGACGAGTCCTTTTGTAAACGTACAGGCCTGTGTGAGTGCCGGGTGTCGTGACTGTGTCAGGGGAGGTCCGTGGGAACGGCAAACAGCGCAGGAAGGAAGGTCTGCAGGCACACTCCTGGGCAGGTGTGCTGTGGCTGGTGATCGCGCTGAACACACTCTGCCCCTGGGCCTCCCAGAAATGATGCTATTCCAGGGCAAGGGGGAGAGATTCTGTTTCTAATTCTCTAACCTCCTTCCCCTAATGCTGCGGGGAAGGTTCTTAGTCACATGTACTTTTACAGGTTTACATTATATGCATACTTAACACATACCAGCACGTACCATTGTAAGCACTATGCAAATATGATATATAAATCTCGTTAAACACTTGAAGAGATGAGGCATTATTATCCTCCCCATTATAGAGAAACAGTAGACCTGTGGAGACTCAGCTCCTCGTTAGTTGGCTCAGGACACAAGTCGCCTCCCCTCCTAGCTCAACTCTTCATTGAAATCCCGCCTGTTTGGGGTGATGTCTCCTGGATCCTGAAGCCTGCGAGTTCCTCCTCCGCGCGTCTGCAGAATTCTTAGGCTGTTGCACAATTAAGAACATAGTTCTTTCCTGTTACATATTTCTTGTTATTCCAAGTTAGGGTTTTTTTTTTGTTTGTTTTTTGTTTGTTTTGTCTTTATCTGGATTATTTGCTACGCTAGACCAGGGGTCAGCCTTTATCCTTATGTTGTCCCCTCCCCCGAGGCTAGCACAGGACTAACCATCCACAGCAAACACGGTGCTTTAAAGCAACGTGTGACAAATCAGTATCAGGCTGCCACGTTGCTCCCCTGGGTTGGGATGTCTCATCTTGAGTGGGGATAAAGGTAGGAGAGGGGACAGTGGATAGGCTGCTGGTGGGGAGGCTGGGAGCAGAGAGGTGCTCCAGGGTGGGGAGGAACAGGATCACGCTTGGGCCAGCCCGCAAAGTGGCCGTCGGGGGCGATTTGTCTCACTGCCAAGCGTGGCTAAGACTTCTTTTTCCTTCCAATGCCTTCACAGGGTCAGCGCCAAACTGGAGGGGAACGAGACACTCAAAGTCGTAGAACTGGACAGAAGAGTGAACGCCACCTTCTGAGAGGTGGTCGGCACCTCCCTCTGCCTCTCCGCCCTGCTTTTGTGTCCCCCAAACCACCTTCGACGTAAGCTTTCCCTTCCCCCACCCGAGCTGGATGAAGATATGGGTGAGCAGTTGTGGCTCTGGACGGGAGGACAGCCTGGGACTTCCACCTGCAGTGAGAGTGCCCTCCCCTCCCGCCCCGGGTCCCTTTCTGCAGACGGAGCCCGGCCTCTCGCCTTCCATTGCACTTACCCGTAGGAAATCACTTCAGGGCTGGGGTGGGACAAGCGGGCTTGTTTCTACCGACAGCGCCGAAGAGATGCTGCCTGATTTTCACCCACGGGTGTGACCCCCTCTCTGAAGAAGAGACGACTCATTCATTGGAGACCCCAGACTCAATCCGTAAAGACACCAAGGTGCCTGCTGGGATGTGGCAAAGCACTGACTGAGGTCCCACCGCCCTCAGCCTGGGTCTCTGGTGCGCCTGCTGCCACCCCTCCCCGTCAGCCCTGGGAGTGCCAGGCTGGCCGGTGACTGCCCCCTGCCACTCTGCTCTGTCCGCGCCCTCAAGCCCTCGCCTGCTGTCCTCCAGCTGTGGAGCAGGGGCGCCCCCTTCACCTTCTCAGGCCGCAAGTGCAATGCCTGACCGAATCAGGCTCTTCTACCCCAGGCAAACCTGCCCCGTCTGTTGCTTGTAGGACTTCTCTGTAACCTGTGTTCCCACACGCCCATAGATCCGCCTCCCCGGCTTCTCCTCCCCATTTGTAAATAGTATTTATTAGCTTGCCGAGGCACCCGCTAGCAACCACGTTGCAGAGACTGGACGCCTCCCTCCGAGCAAGCCAAGCCTTCCGTTGGACCTTGGTGCTCGGAGGGCCGCCTAGGCCCTGGGATCCCCAGTCCTCCAGAACGTGCTTCGTTTCCCTTTGTTCTTCTTTCTACTGGAGGCCTCTTGTAGTTGGAAGACCCCTGCAAGCAGCTGCCCTCCTGCAGAATGAATGCAGAGGAAAAGATGGCTTAGGCCCGTGACTCTGGCCAGGTGCTTGTCTGTCCTGTGCCCGCCACGGAGGAGGGAAACCCTGTCCCTGACCACAGGCGTTCCGGACAACCTTGCTAGCGTGTCTCTCCACACCTGCTCCCGGCCCCATCTCCCCACCGCCCACCACACCCCCTGTACCCTCCTCTTCTGCCTCAGCAGGCGGGGGGCTTGAGGTCAGTTCCTGGGGTGGGAGGAGGTGACCTTTGTGTATCCACAGTCTTACCTTTCCTAGTCAGGTTTGGCTACTTTGCAGCTCACCCAAAGAGATATAACCTAACCCCCCTCCCTACTTTTATTATTATTTTTTAATGATTAAAGTCACTTTTGTAGTTAAAAAAAATCTTTCTTTTCATACAGATAAGAGATGGAAATTGCCTTTTTATTGTACAATGTAGAAAATTTTGCTTAAGTGTTTTCCCAGCTTGTGAAAGATTTTGCGTAGGACCATTTTGTATTTTATTTTTAGTAGAAGAAAGAAGGGCCTTTAGCTTTAACTCCTCTCTCTCTCAGTCTCTCAACCTCTCTCCCCCCACCCCACATTGTCATTGGAACCTGTCCTTAAGAGGGATTAAGCTCACAGCTGGGCCTTCCATCCTCTCTCAGATACAGGATTCAGGGTCATTAACATTTGCCATCACAGCTCCTACGCAGATCTGTCTGTCTGTCTCTCAGCCCAGGCGCATCTGGGGCTCCCTGTCAGTGATTCCCATGTCTCCCCACTGTGACGGAGAGTGTTCCAGACCGGGGGAGGGCCAAGTGCATCTTCTCAGCAGGGTGCGAGAGCAGAGTCGGGGCTGGGGCTGCGGTGGTCCTGGCATCCCTGGGGCTCGTCTGCATGGTTCTCGCTGCCCCTGACATTGGCCCTGACATTGGCTGGGGAGGGCTGAGCCCATCTGGGCTGTGTGGGAACAGGCGTTGCTAGCCTGCCTCCTGCTCCGGCTTCTCTTCACTCCTTCCTCTCTTTCTCTTCTGCCTCGGATCCTCCCGGGCCTGGCTGGTGCCTGGGGACCAGGCGCCACTGCCGACCCATCCCTCTCTGTAAAATGTCATGTAATTATCAGGCGTAGGCAGCCTGCGAGGGCCCAAGAAGGAAACGAGAGGGAATTAACTCGTGTAGTGTTTGAATGATGTGAAAGGAAAGGTTTCCCAGTTAAGGGCAGAAGTGGGAGAATGGGCCAGCTTCCCCACCTGCAGCACCAGAACCAGACCAGGGCTTTAAGGCTCGTAAAATGGCCAGAGCAGAAAACCCGCTCTTCTGAATGAGGGGGCTGAGTGGGGGGCAGCACGTCCACAGGCCCCGTCCTTAGTGCGGTAAGGATTGCATTTCCCTCCTGCCTTCCTGTTTCCGATGTCACTTTCTCCATGCATAGCTCACGTATTGTAAAGATGTACACTTGAAACCTATCTGATCCTACTAACCAGTGTCCCCCCAGTAAATTCAATAAAAAATAAGTAAATGGCTACACCCTCTCTCCAGACCTCCCTGCAGCCGGGCCTGCCCCCGGGAAACCGTTTTTCTGAACAGAATCTACATCTATAGATGTGTGGCATCAGACTGAGAGCTCATGTGGCCAGTTTAAGGGGGTTCCAAGAGCCAGTATTGCTGCCATGTAGAGAAAAACTTGTGCCCTCCACTCCCCGCTTTGGTGAGTAAAGGAAACTAAAGAATCACTCCTTCAGAAGTGTGCCATGGGGTCAAGAGGCATAGAAGAATTGCGTAACAGTAGATGGGTCCCCAAGAATTCACGCACATGTGCATGTTTTCTGCCCCAGGGGTAAGCCCAGAGTATCGGTGGATTCGATTACCCCACGGAGCGGTCCCACAGACTAGTCAGTAACCCCCGGTGAGCCCTGGTGATTTCAGATAGTGGCCGGCCTTGGCTTCCACATTTCGGTTTTGGAAAACATTGTCAGTGCAACCATAAACCACAGAAAATACATATGTTGATGATATGCTAATTGTATATCACATCATGCAAACAGGTTTTCCTCTTCCCTGTCTTTGATTAGCTCCTTGGAAGGAGACTCTTACAGAAATTCAGAGCACAAGTACTTTTTCACTGGATGAGACCCGAGTAACCCAGACTCCCCAGTGTGGTTCTTTTCACAGCTCTCGATTTTGCACTTCGAAATGGATACTGAAAATCAAAGGCCTCCGTGCCCGTTTTGGGAGAGGTTCCTGTGAAGTGTTAGGACTCTGGAGCCTTGCTCTCACAAAGAAAGTGTTATGTAAAAATCCGACAGCCAAACGAGGTTGCCCTTTGGGGCGGGAGGTGGGGTAAGCTTTGACACCAGTGTAGGCAAAATGAGATGACCTTTTTGTTTATAGCAACAATTTTGACTTGGAGACCTAATTTGTGGATTGTGAAAGCAGCTTTTAGCTCAACTTATTTACAAGCCAAGCATAAATACCATGGTTTTTAATTCCTAAATCTCTTGGTTTAGCCTGAATGCCAGAAGGGGGCTGTGAATCTCATGTGCCCGTAGAACAGCAGTGTTGAACTGATTCTTTTTTATTCAGGCAGTGAGTCAGTGTCCAGTTTTTGTCACCAGTGCTTTATTTAAAATTTTCTGAACTTCATGGCTCCTTCCTCCCATATTCCCAGACCAAGCAAAACCACAGAAACAGAATCCAAGGCCTCTCGGGCCAGCTCCTCTGAACACACCTGTCACCTGTCACAGGAGAGCTGGACTTCAGCACTCGCGCACATGGAGCCATCCCTCAGAGGAGCTGGGCCGTCCATGCCGGCCTTGCACACGTGGGAGGCTGGAGATGCAGGAGGAGGCTTCCAGCCTCCCCTTGTCCTCTGTGGGGCACGCGCGTGATTCTGTTGAATCCTGTCTTTGAAAACCTTTATCAAAGACACCAGCACACCTACCTGCAGTGCTGACCTGTGAAACGTTGAGCAGGCAGTGGCTCAGGGAGAGTCATTTTATTCGAATGCTTTTCAGCTGAGACAATTAGGAAAAATGTGGCAGGGCCATTAGAGGAGAGCGCGAGGGCTGTGAAGGAGCCAGAGAAAGATTTCGGGCCATTCGTTCCTTCTTTCGTTCGTTCCCTTCCTCCTGAGGATCAGTGCTGCGTGAGGCCCCGGGGAAGAAGAGGGGTAAGGGAATATCATTAACCAATAGCTACTCAAACACACAAGTGCTAGGATTCTCTCTCTCTCTCTCTCTCTCTCTCTATCTATCTGAGACACCCATTCGTGCCTTACAGGTGCCTTACATGTGAGTCCCGGAGGACCGAGGATTACTGTTCCTGGGAGATTTTATATAAAGCCTTGTCGTATTAGACCGAAATGGCTATGGCAGAAATGGTTTTCTCTAAAGGCTCAAAAATGGTTTCCTAAGAGCGAGCAGTGACCAGATGTGTACACCAGGAGAAAAGAAGCAGGGTTTTTGTCCATTAGGAAAATCCCATTTTGGAGAGGTGTAATCACAGCAAAAAATGGCCAGCCAGGATTAAGGGTATTAGAACTCCATATAGCAGGGCATTTTCTCGGTGCAGAGGAACTGGGCCCATTTGGGGATTAACGTTCCGTACCTCTGTGGCCAAAGGGTCAGCACTCAGCGCAGGAAAAACTCCACGTGTTGTTTCTTTCGGTCATGTGAGGCGACCTAAATTTCAGGAATGCTTTTTTTCTCTTGGTTTTGAGAAGGAAGGGGAAAAACATTCTCATGAACACTAATTAAGTGCTGGGTGCTCTGCTACATAAATTTGGAGTCTTTTCATTTTGTAGGCAGAGTAAACAAGGGCAGTTCGTTACTCGGAGCTGGGTAAACAGCTAAGAGGTGTTGGAAATTCAACAGTCGGTGGATTAGGTTGAGCGGATTCCTTGGTTTTCTTCCACTGTAAACGTGCAAGTTCCGCAGGCAGCAAACACGGGCCCGCTCCCTGCGCTGGCCCCGCCGTGCAAAGGCGTGCTTTGCCTCACGCTGCCGATGTCCTCCAGATACGATGCTCATCCCCTGTCTTCTTCATCCAGTCTTCTGCGAGGTCCGGCTCGAGGGCTTTGCATCCTGGAAAGGGAAGCGAACGGGGGTCTTAGCTGTGTTTCTCTGCCCTTAACCTTTGCTCACCAGCTGGGTGAGAACATGAGCTCTTGGCCCCGTGGACCCAAGGCCTGTGCCGCTTGGGGAATGTCTCTTTCGGATAAGATGCTTTGGGAGTCTATGGAAACACCAGCACTCTTGGACACACTGTGAGCGGCCCTTTTTAAACAATGCTGAGTGGACCCTGAACTATAATTCACCGTGAGCGTTAATGTTTATGCTGACAGCTGGCCTTTCCTCTGCTTTGTAACAGGATGTACAGACCAGCAGTGTGTACGTCTAAGACATCGCGAGTCTGTTATATGTTGTATCGTGCTGTTTATTTTAATGACTTTTTATTCTTTATCTTAGCTTAGCAAATACCAAATAAAATAAAATAAAATAAAATAAAATAAAATAAAAGCTTTGTAACTCGTACTTAGTCTGGGAAAAAAAGAAATCAAAATTGTTATGCTTTTGTATTCCATTTCATGCAAATAAAAATATTTTTTTCTTAAATAGTCAAATGTTGTCCAGTCTCTGAAACCTTGGTAATCTGGTTTTAGGAACGTTTGTTTTTTGCACGAGCACGTCTTTGTGTACGAACGCCTAACCATCCTCTTCTGATTATCTCGTTGAAGTAAAAGGAGTCTCCAGCCAGCAATTTGAATGTGATCCTAGTGCTGAATCCAAGGCTCAGGTGGAGAAATATTGAGAAATGTGATGGTTTTTTCAGCTAGTCGCAGGAAGAAAAGCAGTATTCTCCAGAGATTCCTAGCCTGAGTGCTATTCTCGTTGTTTCCTCTTAACTGATTCCTAACTCGATTTCAGAACTGTGTGCGCTGGAATATGCTTCCCCAGGTCAGATGCTTGGGAAGGAGGCGTTGGACTTGAGCCAGAAGAGAAGGGTCCTCCTTCCTGGGAACACTTGTGGAGGACACCGAACACAGATTCCTCCAGAAATTCTGATAAAGGTCCATGTACTCAAGCAAAATCATCTCATTCTGTTGAATCTCTGCATTCAAATTTTAGTTTCTCCACTCAGGGAAAGTGGAGCCTCACTCAGCCTCAGAGAGAGAGCCCAGGGGGGAAGAAACTACAGCCATGGACCATGTTGACCTAGAAACAAACCAACAGAAAAAGACCAACATTTTTTGTGGTTGTTTTTTAGCAGCATGCTGGGTCCTGCTTTGGGGTCCAGGGTGCGTTAATTTCCCACTGCCTTTCCCTCCTGAGCACCTTGACCTTCTCCTCTTTTATTCCTGCACAGGAACCTTTCCCTGCGGAGGCTTCCTCTTGCTTACATCGGGGGCCTGTTAGGGAAGCCTCCTCTTCAGCATGCTGATATCGATCCAGCGATATATGCGAAGGGGCAAACACTCAGTGTGAGAACATCCTGTATAAAGCAGGCCTTTATGTTTTATGTATTTCTGATGCTTTGAGATCAGGCGGGGCCTTGCTGATCCGGGAAGGACAGCCCCTCCCAGGGATAGGCAGTTTTTAGAGATGGGAGAGGGCTTGCTCATGAGTATACCTTTCATATGCAAGCCAACCCATTGGGGGCGCAATCGCAGCAGCCACCTCCTTGAGACTCACAGGGGCCACTGTCCCGCTGCCCTAATCACCCCGGGGCCAGGTACCAGACAACTAGACACAGTCCCTAAACCCCAGAGCCCGCCGGGAGTGTTCCAACTAGCCAGTCCTAAGCCTGCTCACCTCGCCTCACTCGTTCCTACATTCCTGCGGAAACCTCGACTCGAGGGAGGCTCGTGCCTACTTTGCCTCCGCCTCCCCGCTGACCCCGGGGCTCGCTGCCGCTGCCGTGGCCCTGCACGGTGTGGCCTGCGCCCTCCTCTCGGGAACTGGGTGTAATAGTTGTCTTTTCAATTGCAGTTGTCTCTTGACCTGTTCGCCTCACCATGTCTGAATGATAATAACACCTCCGGTGTAAAGCACATTCCTTAGGCGTTGAATGGCAAATCAGAGGCTGATCCTAGACGCCTGGGTATTTGGGGTTTCACGGATGGGCCTGCTGTGATTTAGGGGAACGGGATGCAGATTTACTGTCTCCTTACACACTGGTTGTCACTTTGATTTCAGGGAAGAAATTGAGAACTATAGAGGGTGAAGGGGGTTGTTCACGGGGGAAAAAAGGTAAATCTGAAGGGAGATGTCTACAGTCCTCGCCCTACAGGACATCCCATATGATGTCACTCATGTGTGGACTCTAATGAGCAAACTGAACTGACAAGGAAAATGGCAGCAGACTCAGATGGTGAGCAGGCTGACAGCTGGGTGGGGGAGGTTAGGGGGCAGAGGGACTGAGCAAAAAGGAAAAAGGACTCATGGACATGGACAACAGCGTGGTGATTGCTATGGGGAGGAGGGCACAAGGGTACTAAATGGTAACGGAAAAAAATACAATAAAGATTAAAAAAAAAAAGTCCTAGTCCTGTGCTCAGGGTCCAGAGTAAATCATACCTGGTACCTCCAAAAACAAGAGCTACAGCAAAGAAACACTGGGAAACAGTGAGGAAGAGAACCGAGCCAGGTTCAGGAGATGGGGGGTTGTGGGTTCTCCAGTTATACCATTAACTCGTTGGCCTTGAAGGGAAAGGAGACAGTTATTGCCAATTAATGTACCAGGTGATTTTCCTGTATTATCTATGATCTTGTTTATTTCCTCCAAAACCCTTACAGAGGGTATATGAGTATAATTCCCCCTTTCACAGTTGAGGGAAGTGGAGTTAAGACAGAGTAGGAAACTTACCTAAGATCATACAGCAAATTACAGGAGATGAGGTATTTGGACCCTGGTCTTCACTCCAAGTCCATGGTCTTTGAACTACGCTGTGCTGGTTTTAGGATTTGGCAATCTGTACCTGTAAAAACACGGAGTTAGCCCAGATTGGAGTTTCCAAACCCTCAGCTCATGCGCAAGTGTTTCTGGTTTGATCCCAAGGTGTTTCAAACATTTAAAAATAATTAGATAACCTTTAAAAGATTTTCCCTAAAATTCCAGATTTCCATCTGCCCTTGGAAGATTGGAGGACCCAGCAAGTTCAGGGGCTGAGTAATGGTGGCCCTTAAGATGGTGTAGGTCATCTTTGGGTGGCCGCATTCCCCTCTGTCCAGGCTGGTTCACTCATTTATGTCACTTACCGGGTCCTTCTGTCATCTGAAGACTGGGTGAGGGCTGACTTTCTGAGCGTCACAAGAAAGGAAGTAAGTGAAAAGTGCTGTATTAGTTGTGGGACTAGGAGGGGGGAGGGTGGTTAGTCTCAGCCTGAGGGATGGGAAGGGAGAGGTCTGAGCAGGGAGGGAGCTGCGCTGTGTGATCAGGGCAGGCGTTGCACACCGCCCCTCGCTGTGTCTCACACACATACACACTCACAAACACACACTCACAATTGCCATCTGGGTGCTGTTCTTAGCCCCAAAGGCAAACCTTCATTAACCCCATAAATTATGTTCAAAAATCTTGTTAATGATCCCGTTTGTAGAAGCTTGTGCTTTACATAAAGTCCTTTCCCATGCTGTGTAATGCACCTGCTGACTATTGGTGAGGAAGGCGTGGCGATTGTTAGAGTGTTGCCCAGTGGAGGGGATGGGGGCTGTGGAGATGTCAACAGCGAGTGAGTGCAGAGTAGACTCGTGAACCAGCTGTCCTGATTCCCATCCCAGGACCATTTCCATCAGCTGCGCCTCATCTGGGCAGGCGGCCCTCCAGCTGTCCAAGTCATGTGACCGTGACCCCTCCAACAGGATCGCTTTGCAAGGTGCCACTGCCATGCTCTTTATCCTAGAATTACCAGGATGGAGCGGTACCCAGGATCTGGGACACTCCCCAAGGCCCTTGCAGAGGGAAAAGGAAAAAAGATGGCTCATCTCAGTCATTTCCTGCAAAATGATCCAAGTCGTCATTGAAGAGGCTAATTGCACTTGATCCCTCACCATTTGATGAGCCCGGGCAGGTTGTCCACGTTGATGTTGGCTTCCCATGGGCGCAGCTGTTGCTAGATCCTTTGGCAATTTTAAAGAAGAGTTCTGGCCGCACGAGGAGTCCATGTGTTCTCTTCCTCCCTCTGCGCTGTTGTTTTTAGACGGAGGGACAAAAATAACCATTGAGGAATAAGGCAAAAGCTGCCAGAGAGGCTGTTGCGCCGTTCTCCAAGAAGTCTGTTTCAAAATGTTTAATGTTTCTTATGTGAAAAGTATTTGGGAACTGGGGCTGCCGGAGTGTCCCTGACTAATGCCCTCCGAAGTATGACTGCGGAACAGATGGCAAGTTCAACTTCCTGATGGATTGCCTGAGAGAGTCCACGTGCCTGGGCCGGTTCCGAGAAAAACCTCCCCCCAAGGAAATAAATGTGTGTATAAAACCACCTACTTATTTAGACACCACCAGGAGAGAAAAGGTACCCTCCATCCCCAAAATGTTTTCTTTCTTGGCGTAGTTGTCATTTCCAAGCTTTCAGTGTTCGGGACAGTTACCGAGGTTTCAGGTAGTTAAAATTGTAAAGGAATGTGGAAAAGAAAATACAGCTGAAATAGTATTTGCAATATTGCACGCATAATCCCGTGCCGTCCTACCCCAGGAGCAGCACTTGGCAGGGAATATGAGTTGAAATGGGAGGGATGCTAGAGGGAAGTCAATCAGAGGGAGGGACCGCATTATGGCATGGTACGGAAAAGAAAGGCGGGGAAAGAGTGTTTCTGAAGCCAGTGACAAAATTCTCCCGCAGTACAATTAAATTAAAAGAAAATTATTGCAGTGATATGGTACATAGCTATGACGAATTAAGACTACTAAGAAGCTTTTATTGAAAAACAGCTATTGTTCTCTCTCTTCTCCATCTACCAGTCCTACTTTTTGGAAGTAACCAATTTCAGTTTCTTCTAGTATTTATCTCTGTATTTCTAAATTACATATTTATGCTGCTAATACTCAATATATCCCGTTTAGTCATTTACTATTAGTTCTTATTATGGTATACTATATTTATACCACCTCCAACACACACACACACACACACACACACACACACACACACACACACCCCACTTCTCCCCACTTTCTCCCGGTTTGGCCTTTTTATCTTATCTGCCTTCCTCAAAGATCTGAATGGCTGTTTGTTGTTACATTCACAGGCATCAAAGAACATGAATGATGTACAATCATCGGTTATCTTAAATGTGAGTGTTAGGACAAGTGGGTGTTTATTTTCCTCTAGTCTGGTGTCCTTCAAACTAAGGGGGATGGAGCTGGGAAGTCAATTTAGCGTGTTTTAACCAACTTTAACAAAGAAGCAGAAGGGGAGGGGATGGGATGGAGTTGCACAGAATGAAATAGAAGCTATCAGGGTGCATCGAGTAGAAGTTAACACTGTTTCGTGTATCTTTAACTTCGGTCCTGTGTGCGCGTATAGACGTGTAAGTATTGTTCTGGGTCACAGTATAAAAGTCACATCTTTCTAAGGATCACAATAAAACGTTTACAATTCTCAAAAAAAAAAAAAAAGAGCATTAACAAACTGGTTGAGCTTTCTATGTAGAGATGGAATGACAATTTAATGGTTTTTTGTTCGGGTTCCCAGGGGTAGCATAGGAGAATCTGGGGCCATTCCACTTCTCGAGAGGAGGCTGTGTCAGTGTCCTGAGGGGGGAACATACTATGGGCAGGTCTTCCGGGGTCAGGGAGGGGAAGAGCGACAGGGAGAGTCTAATTAATCCCCCACTGTGTTGTTTACTTAATCCACGCCAAGCCTCACCCGAGGTTTCTTCTTTCTCTGGAGGCTTAAGCTCTGTTCTATTTGTATTAACTCAATCAAAGAACCTCCAAGAATTTTCCAGATGATTCAGCACTTGTTCTCCCCCCACTGCTGCTTAACTTGTGCCGGAAAAAGCTGGCCCCAAGGACTGGCTAGTGAGTGAGTTTCTCCCTCCCCTGCCCCAGCTGCCTCTCCCTCTGACATTGTTCAGCCCGCAGCCATCTCTGAGGCTCTTTTCCTTGCTCTAGAGGTGCCTGAGTTTTTGTGGAAACAAAGATAGAGTTAGTTCTGCATACCTAAGAGAATAGCTGTTATTAGCAATGAAGAACTAGAACTTCTGACACAAATTTAAAACCATTTTTCAAGCTGGGATCAAAAGTACATTAGAAGCTGAAGATGACCTGGGTTGGAAGGGAGCGGAGGCCATGAGGTGGCGAAGAGGAGACCAACCTCCCATCAGGACACCATGGCCCGTCATCCGTCCGTCGTAAGCCTCGCTCCCTCTGCCTCCCCTGGATGTCTGATCGTGGCAGCTCCGCAGGCGAAGTGAGAGGGTGGTGGCGGCGACATATACAGGCAGAGTACTTGGTGTAGAGAAGACCTATTTTTAGGTGGAAGAGCTATTTTTAGGTCCAAAAGTTACCTTTCCAAACAGACTGAGGAAGCTCTGGCTTGGCGGACAGATCTACAAATTTCTGTTGACACGTTGGAATGTGACTGTCGTGAGGTGACTGCCAACTTCGAACCTGCCTGAAGTCATAGGAAGCAAGAGTGCATTCCACTCTGAGCTAATTGCTTCGCATATGTAGTATTCCCTTCAGTTCTGGGTACCGCATTTTAAAATGCATACGATAAACCTTAGGGATTGGCAAGCGTTTATCAAAATGACGGTATCAGTTTACACCTCTACCAACGTGTGTTCCTGCTTTCCCAAAACTCATGCCTGTGCTTGACGTCTGATTTTAATTTCTGCCAGCCTGATGAGTAGAAAATGACATCTTGTGGTTATTATTGTTTGAAGTAAACACATTCTTTTTATTCCCTGGAAACACTCTTTTTATTCTTTCCATGCGTATTTAACAAACATTTAAAATTAGTCACTATATTTACTCTTTCTGAACAACTGAAAGACCTTCGAATGCCTGATTTCTAAGCAGCTCTCATTTTCATGCAGTTTCTGTGCAATATAATAGTTGTTCAGTCAATCCTCATTATTTGCGTATATCTCATTTGTGAATTTGCCTACCCATTAAAATTTATTTTGTAACCCTGAAATCATTACTCCCGGTGCTTTCACGATGTTTCACGGGCTTACAAAGAGCTGCGAAACATGAGTTGCCTGGTGGACATGTTCCCAGCTGAAGTCAAACCAGGTGACACCCTGTTTTCTTGTTTCTGCTCTCATACTGTAACCAAGTAGCCTTTTGTAATCTTGGTTCCGTGTTGTCTCCATTTTTGTGCTTTTTCTTGGTGATCTTGCTGTTTAAAGTGGCCCCCAAACATAGTGCTGAAGTTCTGGCTAGTGTTCCTAAGGGTGAAAAAGCCGTGATGTGCCTTCTGGAGATAACATGTGTCAGATAAGCTTCATTTGGGCGCGAGTCACAGTGCCGTCGGCCATAAATGCAATGCTAGTAAATCAAGCACATCCAGAAAAAAGAAAAGGGAATCCCAGTCTGTACAGGAGGCTATTTTGGAAAGTGCTAGTAACATCACAGTGTGTGATGAAGATATGGAAACGATGAAAAAAACAGCTACATTTCTGGCTTCGTGACATGAGGATCGATTTAAAAAGCACAGTGGACAGCATAGTTGTAAAGCTGAAAACCATAGAAATGTGCGGCCACATTATTCAGGGTCAGGAAAATGGTAAGCCCTTCTGGGCGCTTGCTAGCTCACACATTTCAAAAAAAGGATGAAGTGTGAAACTTGGAAACCTTCGGGAGAGGCATATATTGCCGATCATTCTTCTCACAGAAGAATTTT
Organism: Glossophaga mutica; assembly: GCA_039655065.1. Classification (NCBI taxonomy): domain Eukaryota; kingdom Metazoa; phylum Chordata; class Mammalia; order Chiroptera; family Phyllostomidae; genus Glossophaga; species Glossophaga mutica. Next base: position 11,882,479 of record CM077313.1, read on the forward strand.
TAAAATACCTACTGAGTGTTACACAGGAAAAGGGTTAGTTGAGAGTCTGTGTGTGTGTGTGTGAGAGTCTTGTTCTAAGCTTTAATTCGCCTATGACTCTCTGATTCTTCCTAATTCTTAAAGAATAGTTTTGCTGGGTGTACAATTGTATCTTTGTTGAGGTATAATTAACATATAACGTGTAAGTTTAAGGTGCACGATATGTTGATTTGATACATTATATGTTGCAATATCCCCACCACATCAGCTGTTACCTCTGTCACAGCATGTAATCACCATTCGTTTTTTTCTTCTTTTTGACAGTTTTAGCTTGACAGTTATTCCTGTTCAATATTTTAATCCCGCCGTCTTCAGGCTTCCAATTTTGCTAATAAGAAAATCACTCCTCTTAGTTCTTTATCATCTGAAGGTAATCTGGCTTTTTTTCTGGCTACTTCGTGATCTTTTCTTTGCCTAATAACTAACTCAGTGATGTATGTCTTGATCTGGCTTGAGATGCACTGTGTTTTCTTAACCTGAGGTCTGGTGTTTCTCATCCATTTCGAAACCTCTCTGCCGTTATCTTTCCCAACGCTGCCTCTTCGCTTCTCCCTCCATCAAAGTTCCTTATGGAACTCTGAGTGCTCTTACATCTCAGATAGTGTTCTACTTGCAGCCTCTCTTAACTCTCACGTACGTCTCTCTGCGGGCTCTCACTTCAGATCTGTTTTCCCGGTGGACAGGTCTCCTTACAACGTGCTGTGTGTCCTGCTTCCCTGGAAGCTGCTGCTGGACGTGGATTTGGGGCATAAGCTCTTGACTGGGGCTCTGAAACTTCGGAAAATAAAGACGAAGAAGCAGGTCTGGGCAGAGGGAAAAGGCAAACTGCTATGGAGCCCTAACAGAGTCCCGGCTAATCCAGGAGGGAGCTCGGCAGTGAAACTTTCTGTCAGAGTCGTCCTGCCTCAGGATGAAACAGGGTCTTTGTACCCCCTCGTTGCTCATCAGTCACTGGATACAGGGACCTTGGGGAGGCAGCTGTTGGCATCTGAGGCAAATTCCAAAGGCGCTGACAGCTGGAGGCTGCGAGATGACCACTCCTGGAGGTTGGATGCATCCTTCCTTGAGGGGAATCTCGATGCCACGTCTGTGAGGCCACCACCTCACAGATATGTCCCCTGCATTTCCAGTGTTGTTATTTTTCGAAGCTGTGTTTTTTTTTTTTGGTAAAGTGCTTAGTTGTTTTGATCATTGCTTGCTCTTATGTCAAACTTCTAATTTTTCATTTTTAAATATGCTAAACATAATCACTTTATATTCTGTATTAATATTTCTCAGATCTGAGGTTTTTGCAGAATGATCCTGCAGTTTGCTTTCCTGTGGACTCTTTCTCATCGAGCTTGGCCTCTTCATGGGTTTTGTAATATTTCATTTTGAACTCGTCTTCTTAGATACTTTATCTGTGGAAATTCTTCCAAGACTAAATTTAAGCTGTATTCCTTTAAAGAAAACCTGCTTTTATGTCACCAAGTGCTAAAACTCTAACGATCTGGCACTACTTAAACTAAGTTTCCAATTCATATAATTAGTTATGTTCAAATTCTCATGTCCATATAATTAGTATGAATGCTGACCCCAAATCTGCACAAATGTGGTTAGAAACTTATTTTCTCAGCGGACTTTCTTGTCCTCCTTTTCCTCCTCCTTCTTCTCTCCTTCCTCCTTCCCCTTCTCCTTCTCTGCATCCTTCTATAGAGTATTATTTTCCTGCTCACTGAGCATTCACACTGTAGTCAGCTGTACTAGCTTCCCCTGGGGGGTGGGTGTTTTCTATTTCTAGACCTCCCACTGTGGACACTGTGCTTCAGGAGTCTTGGCTGTGTGGGTCTTCCATCCAACTCGCCATCCTGGGTGGGCTCTTTCTCCCACCCTCTGACACTGTGGCCTACCCATTAAACGTTCAGTTCTGCTCAACAAGGAGTCAGCCAGTGCCTCTGGGGAAAACTTCCTCATTATCTCTGGCTTTGAACGTATTTCCCTTACTTTTTAAATCAGCTTAATAGGTGAATCAGAGATTCATTGAAAAAGACATTTCTTTATATTTTATCAAGGATTTTAGGTGGTCTGCACTAAGGGAAATTTCTTCAGGCAGCTAGTCTGCCGTATAGTCAGAAGTAAAGGCGAAGTCCTCCACCTTGAGAGTGGAGCAGAGAATCAGAGGGAGCTGGGATTCAGAGTGGACAAAGTGGAGGGTACCCAGAAGCGAGCAGAATGAGGGCAGAAAATGAAGATGCCGAGAGCCCTGTACTACAGGGTGGGGGAAAAGTAGGTTTACAGTTGTTAGTATGCAAAACACAGTTTATTCTTGTATTACTATTTGTGCTTTATTATGTGATTTTTCCGTCCAAACAACTGTAAACCTACTTTTCTTCCACCCTATGTATTGCAAAATAGAAGAAGACTGAGTTACTTGTCTTAGAGAAAATACGCAGTCTTCGAGAGGTCGGATCAAATGAAGGCTGGATTGGAACTTTCCAGAGATCTAGCTTTTGTTCTGGTGGGGTCATTGATTAGCTGTGTAGCCCCAGAAACATCTCAAACATTTTGCCTTCAATTCGACTATCTATAAAATGCAGGGGCACCAGAGGGGAGAGGGGAATGGGAAGGAGAGGGGAGGGAATTTTAGGGGAAAAGGGGAAGGGTTTAGAGCAACAAGTATAAAGGACACATGGACAAAAACTAGGGAGGGTGGACATGGGAGGGAGGTGGGGAGGGATGGGGTGGTGGGCTGGGGTGGGAGTAAAAGACAGAAAACTGTACAAGATCAACAATTAAAATAAAAAAAATTTTAAAAGAAAAATAATAAATAAATAAATAAAATGCAGGGGCAATAGTAATTGATTTAAAATTCCTGTCTAACAGCCTGTAACCCTAGATACGTGGGTCCTTCATTATATGAAACAGATTTGTCTTCAAAAGGCAAGGTTAGAACCCACAAATGGACATGGAAAAGAAGAAATACTTAGCTCAGTTTAAGGAATCGCAGATGAATTAAGTGGTTCTATGATGGAATTCCGCCCCAGAGACAGGGCGCAGGCCCTGGAGGCAGGATTCAAATTCTGACTCTGCACCACCTTTACTGCCCTGAGCAAGTCTGTTAGCCTCCCTGCTTACTTCCTCTGTGCGTAGAGTGGAAATAAAACCAGTACCTACCTTACGGGTTATTGTGAATACAGAGTGAGTTATTCGAAGTAATATGTTAGTCATTGTCACATAGTATTCACTATATGAGTGTTAGAATTATTGTACTCGTAAGATTTCTCGATAGAGAGTCCTCACAGAGCGGAAGTGGAACAATAGCCATAATTTAAAGCTTTCTGTGGATTTCCATGCATGCCGCAAAACTTTCCTTACTGATCCCACCCACCCACAGACATCTCTCCCTTCTGAAAGCTACTATTACATCCATTGTTTATGCTGCAAAGGCGTTGGGGGACCACCTTACTCTACCAGGAACCGACATTCACTGGGCAGGTGCCCCGATTGTTGTAGCAGGAGCAACCAACAAGCTGCCGGATCGATGGTTCTCAGACTTGGTGGCTGTACATTAGAATTACCTGGGAACTTATTCTCAAAATGCCTGGGCTCCATCCCAATGATCTGTCTGGGGTCAAGTTCAACCATCACTGTGTATTACATACTTCCACGGCACTCACATTTTGACACATGTAAACATTCTTGTCCAGCTTGATGGCTATACACATACAAAAGAATGGACAGGTAGAGAGGGGAAAAGAATTTGTTTGTTTGTTTGTTTGTTTCTGCATGGAAAAACGATTACTTGAATAGATAGGTAAATGGCACTAGGTAAGCACCAGGAATGGACATAGATGTGTGAAATTGTGGGTGGAACCGAGAATTAGAGGGAACTGGTACATTGTTTAGAGGTTCCAAGTGACCCTCAAAACCCCTGCAACGTATCTCCAGAGTTTTCTCAAACCTTAGGTTAAATTAACGCCCTGAGAGGTTTGGGGGATATGATGAGTCAAGTGCAGATTTCAAACTCCTTAATCTTTCTGGTTCTTTTTTTTTCTTTTCTTTTCTTTTCTTTTTTTTTTTTGCATGGCCAACTCAACCATTAAAATAACTATGGTCAAACATTGGACCTTGGTGAATAGTTCATATGGGACAATCCCCCAAATCAGGAGTCTGATGGACATCCCAGGTAACTCTACTACATAGGATGATCCTCAGACCAGGAAGCTACCAAGGAGACCTGCCATCTGCTTAGGCGATTTGGGCAACCAACTGGCTAAGCCAATGGATCTTTCTGGAGCGGAGGCAGAAGAAATTTGCTGGTGGGGAGGGTAGTTGCTCTTCCTGCTTACTCTAGCAAGAATTTTCAGCACCAGAGGGCACTTAGAGTCCTCCCTCTTGACCACCAGCTTTTTCACTACGAGCCTCCTGGAGGGATAAGGATATAGCCCCTGACCTTTCGCTCTTGACTGTCCACTTCTATCTGAGAGGCCCAAGAGCCCACCAGCAGTGGCTGAGGGACACCACAGGCTGGCAGGCACAGGAGGCCAAAACCGCCTCTAGGAGACAGAAATGTTTGAAAGGAGAGTTCAGGCTGAATAATCAGATTACATGCTTTCCGTGGAAGAACTGAAGATAATGGTAATAAAGATGTAATGGAGCCTCTTAAGGATATTTGCTTAAAGAACACATTTTAGCCATATGGGGAACAAACACATCTCTTTTTGTACGAGTTACATCTTTCTGCATAATGGGTTCTCTCTTTGTCCTCCCCACCTCCTTCCATCTGAGAGAACTCACCCGGAGTGGCGTTAATAGTCCATTTCTGCTATTGTCATTTCACGGTTATTGACTAATGCGTCGGGAGACACCTCGATGAACTCTTGACCGCCAGAGAACATTCGCCCATTAGCTTTGATGAAGCGATCTTTTGGAAATAGCTCACTGTTCTGATTGGCAAACGTGCTCATGGAATTGCTTTCTGAGACAGGAAAACGTAAAGAGGATCCATCTTTGTTCCCAAGAGAAAGGGAACGTGCTGGAATCGGTAAGACACTCTGCGGATACGCCCTTTGGAAGTGTTCTTGACGCTGCTCCTTCCTCCCTCCCCTGGTGGCCATTACCATCTGTAGGGGGAAGGGAGGAAAGAGAAGGAGGGGAGGATAGAGAAAGAGGGGAGATGTGAGAGAAAAATGAAACGATTGCGAAGTCAGGGTATCGCTCAGGCTGCTTTGGGACCACAAAATGTACGACGAGGTAGACGTCTATCACAATTCTGCTACCACCTTGTTTCTACGTGCGAGATTCTCGGAACAAGAAAGAATCTTGGAGAATCTCTATTTCAGCTCTTTCATTTTATAAGCGAGGTAACTAAATATTGAAGAAGTTGAGTCACTTGCTTGAAGCCACGCAACTGCTCGGTGGTCCAGACGGAGCTTGCAGGGCCCTGGCTTTCTCGTCCAACCTCCTCGCCACCACCCAGTCCTTCTGAGACAGGCCCTAGACGGTGGCAGGTTTGAGAGAGGTTTTCTCCGTACTCGTCCTGTTTTAAATCCAGTTTCTGTTTTCTAGCCCGGGTTCACCTGAGTGAAAGTCAGGCAGTGTGAGTGCTGGGGTGAACGGTCTGACTGCAGGTGGGGAGCGGAAAGAACTCACGTCTCAGAATGGCTCACACCAGGGCCAAACCCGCTCATTGAGCCCAATAATATCTTCTTTAACTCAATAAATTGGCACATGCTGTAACCCTTAAAATTATACAGAGTTATATGTCAATTATATCTCAATGAAACTGGAAAAAAGTTAATTGACTGGCACAGACTCCAAAACAGTACTCAGGAAACCTCAATTGATCAGTTCAGAACCTCTGGTTCAGGCAAACAATCGATCAATTATACTTTGTGACAATAGGCATAGTTTTATCGGGTACTACAGGAGAAGCTGCAGAGCCATAGACTTACCGCCCTCAAGGTGCTGACACTCTAGTTGGGCAGAGGTAGACAGTCAACAATGAAATGCCTTAAGTACTAAGCGGATGCTCCAGGAGGTATGTTGTAATGTTCCTCAACTCCTCCCGAGAACCTAGAGCTTCTGTTATTCCTCTTCAAAATTGAAAATATTTGTTTTTGTTTATACGGCAGTTTAAAAAAATTAGCATATGTCAATTCCGCATGGCTTGGATAATCTTCTCAATGCTAACGACCTGTGACTTCAGGGGCCCCACTTACACTGATCGCCAAGTAGTGCTCTCTTGTGACTGTGGGCTGATGAATAAAGAATAGAGATGGGATTATATGTATATGACACCTTTGTGTTAAGGAAGGCCGGGTGGCACCAGGACGTGTTTTGTGAGCAAAGCCTTCCCAAGGATGGCTGTAGAGAAGTATGATCAGAGAGCAGAGTATCATCAAAACCCCAGTCTCCCATCCAAGTCCTAGCCAGGCCCGGCCCTGCTTAGCTTCCGAGACCAGACGAGATCGGGCACATTCAGGGTGCTAAGGCCGTAGATTCCAAACCCCCTTCTCAAAAGAAGCAGCTCTGGGGCAAACAGGACCACATTCATGCCCAAGGTGGTGATTCAATTTGAGAAAAACCTCATCCATCATTCTTTCATATTATGATTTGGAATATTTGAGTTGTATACTTTTCTATAGTATTGGAACATTATTAGGGTTGCATTGTCATTTAACTAATATAAGGAGTTTATGCCTTGTTTTGTAAAACCAAATTATAAATGAGAAGAATTTCACTGAATCTGTGGTCGAGAAGAACCCTTTGTTCCTTTAAGAGAGTTCAGTGTATCAGTGAAGACTGAGAAACACTGGTATAAACTATCAGTTGAAAAGAAGTTTGAATAACTGTAACAGGGGTCGCTTTTAAGCCCTGTGGAGAGCAAAGCAACGTTGGCCTAGGAAGGTTAAATTACAGCAAGCCAATTAAAGACTGGAACAGAAGGGGAAATGTAGAAGTTCTTGTGTGCAGCTCCACAGTGGAGGATTGGCCTGGGTAAGTGTTGCTGATGGCGCTGGCCTCTCCGGGGGGACTGTCGACATAACAGACCTCTGAGTACTCTGCTGTTGAGGCAAACACATGCTGGTCCTGCGAGCAGGAGGCTTTGTCCTCAGGGAACTTTTCTCACTCTGAGCAGCATCATTTCAGAGAGGCAGAAAATGGAAAACTCTTTGGCAAGTCATTTCGCCCTGTAATTCTGCATTATCTTTGATTAATGAAGAGGGGAGAGAAAGCTCCAGTGTCCTGAAATCTGGTGCAGGAATTGGCATCTTAGCTTTTATGGCCCCATCAAGAAATTATTTCTTCCATTGCCTTGCAATTGCGCTTTACTGGCTCCAACTCATTTGGACTCATCTTTGGAGAATTTATTTTTCCTTGCTTGTGGTCCGAGACATAGAGTCAGAGATGGATTCAATAACCTGTGGTCTCAGCATAAATTCACTTTCTGGTTGTCCTCAAACATAGTCTACGTCTTGTTTCAAAGGCTTTCCACAAGTAGTTTTTTTTTTTTTAAGCAGGAAAAAGGTATAATAAAATTTACCATCTTAACCATTTCTAAGCATATAGTTCAGTAGTGTTAAGTGTATCAATCTCCAGAAGGTTTCCATCTTGCAAAACGAAAAATTTGTTTCCGCTAAACCACAGCTCCTCATTTCCCCTCCCCTATCCCCTGGCAAACACCATTCTTTCCCTATAAAGTTTTTTTCCCTATAAAGTTGACTGCTCTAGGTACCTGATATAAGTGGAATCTTATGGTATCTGTCATTTTGTGACTGCTTATTTCACTCAGCATAATGTCATTAAGTTTTTTCCAAGTTGTAGTATGTGTCAGAATTTCCTTCTTTTTCATGGCTGAATATTAGTTCATTCTACGTATATAGCACATTTTGGTTACCCATTCACAGATGGATGGACTCCTGGGTTGGTTTCACTTCTTGGCTATTGTGAATAACGAGAGTCTGCTTTTAATTCTTTTGGATATAGATCCAGAAGTGAAATTTCTGGGTCACATGATAATTTTGTTCTTAATTTTTTGGGGAACTGCCACACCCTTTTCCATGGCAGCTACACCATCTCACTTTTCCACCAACAGCAACAAGGTCCAATTTCTCTACAGTCTCTCTAACACCTTCTATTTTTCAGTTCCTTTTTTTTTTTTTTGATATAGCCATTCTAATGCATGTGAGGTGATATCTCATTGTGGTTTTGATTTGCATTTCTCTAATGGTTAGTGAAGTTGAGTATTATTTTATATGCTTGTTGGTTATTTGTGTATCATTTTTGGAGAAATGCCTGTTTAGGTCCTTTGCCCATTTTTAAAATCAAGTTATTTGTGATTTGTTTTGTTGATTTGTAGATATTCTTTATATATTCTATTTTAGCTCCTTATCAGATATATGATTTGCAAGTATTTTCTCTTATTCTGTAGGTTGCCTTTCACTACGTTGATTATGTCCTTTTATATACAGAAGTTTTCAATTTTGATTTAGCTGAATTTATCTATTTTTTACTCTTGTTGCCTGTACGTTTTGTGTCATATTTAGGGAATGTTTGCCAAATCCAACGTCGTGAAGCTTTTCCCCATCTTACATTTTTGTCTTCAATACATTTTGAATTAAAATTTTTATATGATGTAAGGTAAGTGTTATAGATGGAATGTTTGTATCCTCCCAAAATTCCTATCCTGTATTATAAGGCCCTAACCACCAAGGTAGCAGGTAGGGACTTTGGGAGTAATTAGGTTTAGATGAGGTCCTGAGGGCGGAGCTCCCACAATGGGATTAGTGCTCTTACAGGAAGAGGAAGAGACGTTAGAACGCCCTCTCTCCACCATGTGAGATGATTGGCAGAAGGAGGCTATTTGCAAACCGGGAAGTGGGTCCTCATCAAGAATTAAATTGTTGATACATTGATCTTAGTCTTCCCAGCCTCCAGGGCTCTGAGAAATACACGTCTGTTGTTTAATCCAGGCAATGATATTTTTTACAGCAATTTAAGCTAATTAAGGGTCCAAATTCATTCTTTTGCAAATGGATAGCCAAGTTTTCCTGTAGCATTTGTTGAAGAGATTATCCTTTCTCCAATGAATGGTATTAGTACCCTTGTTGAAAATAATTTAATCATATGTGTGAAGGTTTATTTCTGAGCTATGTTTTTTCTATTCTACGTGTCTATATGTCTGCCTTTATGCCAGGACTACTACACTGTTTTGGTGACTTTAGTTTTGTAGTGAGTTTTGAAATCAGTAAGTGTGAGACTTCCAATTTTTCCTTTTTCAAGATTGTGTTGGCTATTCAGGGTCCTTTACAATCCATATACATTTTGAGATAGATTATTTTACTACTTCTGGAAAATGCCTCTGGAATTTTGATAGGGACTGCATTAAAATTGTAGATGGGTTTGGGTAGTATTGACATCTTAACAGTTGTAAATCTTCCAATTCATGAACACATGAATTTCTGTTTATTGGATCTTTCTGAATTTCTTTCAACAACATTTTGTAGTTTTCAGTATACAAATCTTTTGCTTTCTTGGTTAATTTTATTTCTAGGTATTTTATACTTTTCAATGCTATTGTAAATGGAATTGTTTCCTTGCTTTTCTATTCTAATTGTTCATTGTAGTGTATAGAAGCACAACTGATTTTTGCATGTTGATTTTGTATCCTGGAGCTTTTCTGAGTTTATTTATCAGTTCCAACATTTTTTTTTGTATGTGGAATCTTCAGGACTTTGTACTCCTAAAATAATCTTGTCTGCAAACAGAGATAATTTTACTTCTTTCTTTTCAATTTGGACACATTTTATTTATTTATTTATTTGTTTATTTGTTTGTTTATTTATTTATTTATTTTTTGCCTAATTGCCCTGGCTAGGACTTCTAGTACTATGTGGAATACAAGTGGTGAAAATCAGGGATTCTTATCTTGTTCCTGATCTTAAAGGAAAAGCTTTCAGTCTTTTACCATTAAGTATGATGTTAGCTGTAGGTTTTTTAAAAAAAAATTTGGTCTTTATCAGGTTGAGGTAGTTTCCTTCTATCCCTAGGTTCCTGAATGTTTTTATAGTTATGAAAAAGTGTTGAATTTTGTAAAATGACTTTTTAATATCAACTGAGATAATCATGTGTTTTTTTTCCCTTCATTCTCTTAATGTGGTGTTATATTGAATGATTTTCATATGCTCAACCATCCTTGCATTCCAGGTATAGATCCCACTTGGTCTCGGTGTATAATTCTTTTGATGTGGTATTGAATTCTGTTTGCCAGTATTTTTAGAGGATTTTTTCATCAATGTTTACCAGGAATATTGGTTTACAGTTTTCTTATAGCGTCTTTGTTTGACTTTGGGATCAGGGTTATGCTGGTCTTATAGAATAAAATTGGAAGTGTTCCTTCCTCTTTAATTTTTTGAAAGAGTTTGAGAAGCATTGGTATTAATTCTTCTTCAAATGTTTGGTAGAATTCACCAGTGAAGCCATCTGATTCTGAGCTTTTCTTTGTTGGCCTATTTTGATTACCAATGCAATCTTGTTACTAGATGTAGGTTTATTGAGATATCCTATTCATGATCAGTCTTGGTAAAATATAACAAGTATTTGACCTGACCTCTCTCTTGCACAACTCGTGTTTGATTAACTGAGATTGATACGTTGGATATGGGGGTTTTGAGCAGCTACATATGACACATAGATAAGACCATGTTAACCTACATTAGGTTATTTGCTTTATTAGGATCTACTTAAACTTTCTAGGGCTACTTGTTGATTTCAACTTTGATTCTACTATTTCCCTCACTATCTATAGTTAATTTGTTAAATATTTTTGTTTCTATCTCAGTAATTGCTCTACAATGTTTATTCTGCTTCTTAGCCCATTTCCACTGCTTTAGTTCAAGCCCTTCATATTTCTTGTACAGACTGATAACTTGTCTTCCTGCCTCTTCCTGTCCAGCTTTGTCCTCCACGCTTTGATAGCTTTCTAAAGCTTATTATCTAATTATATTGTGTTATTTTCCCTATTGAGGAATAAACCATGCTTTTTAGTTGCCTGTTTTACAAAGTTCAAAATCCTCAGAACAGAATCTAGAGACTACTCAAAGTATCTGTAACTTGCCCCCTAGCCTCACCGACCTCCACTTCTCCCTTGCCCCTCCATTCCACGTCTGTGCCATATCAACACATTTGGCACTGCACAGCACCTCTGGTTCTTTAATTTTTTTCTGTGTTTTTGCAACGTGCTCCTTCTAGATGGTGAAAGTTACTTCTTCCCTGGACTCATCAGATATCAATTGTTATGTCCCCTAAGGTCATGTTTCAAGGCATTTGTAACCTGGTTGAACATAAGTGCTATGTCCACGTGCATTATAATTAGCATACTGTTTGCCCTTTAAGGCTCTGATCCTTGAAGAGTAGCGTACGTCCCAACTTATCTTTGAATACAATGCCCAACACAGTGTCCGGTACATAGTAGTTCAGAGAACGTACGTAATAAATGCTTGTGTAACGAGTAAATGTTTATTCTGGGGGATAAATAACATTAAAGAAGTCCTGAACTCTACTCTTTGTTCTCCACTAACTACCTATGTGAATGTCGGGAAGTTACTTAGCTTCTAGATGTCAGTTTCCTCATTTGTGGAAAGAAAGGTGGGAACAGACAGTCTCCATGTTGACAGTCTCCATGTTCCTCCAGCTGACTTGATTATTGCCGTTTTTATTTGTGCAAAAGACAATCTTAAATATTAAAATAATTTCATTGTCCATGACATCTAAGAAAAATGAAGTTAATTTCTTTAACTCATTTGACTCCACATTTCATGTTCATTCTTGGGAGGAATTGTTCTAATCTTAATAAACTTTTCCTATTATAAAAATTTCCCCCTTTACTGAATTAAAATGTTATATGCTATTTATTTAAATAGTTCTGTTTATACTACCAGTGATTCCAAACCATAAGTGTATGATACTTCTGTCTCTAGTAGAAGTACAAAAGGGTATTTTTGAAATAACGTGGTATTTAATAAAATAATTTTTATGCTCTCTAATGCCTTATAATTATAACATGATATCAGTATAAATAATTTTGAGAAAATTAAAGTCATCTCAAAACCAGTTATTTTCCTCTTTGTGCATTCCTTCTCTGTCTTTTTTGGGGGGTGGAGACACTTTATTGGGGTCTCTGGAGGCCTGGGGCTGGGCTGGACCCCCTGCCTTCCCTAGGACAAGGTACTTCTCTATAACTCTGATTGTGATGGTCCCCAGTTATATCCCCCACCAAAGGCCAAAATTTGGAAAACGGAATCTTTTCATCTTCCTTCTTGTCCTTTTCCTCAAAGATACGGGGCATGTAATCTTTGCCCCTTTGGTCGCAGACCGTGAGGGAGTCAGGGAACTCCCCCTTCAGCATGGTCAGCAGGCCTGACTTGTCGATCGTGTCATCAGGCTGATGTATTCGCGGGGCCAGCTGGTTATGCCCATCATGGACTTCTCAGCTTGAGTGTGGATCATCTTGGCTCTCAAAGAAGTGGAGCTGAGGAGGCGTCACTGAGGGGAAGGCCGAGCGTGCTCCCTTCTCTGTCTCCTACGCCCATATTTGACACAGTAGCAAAGATGATGCCACTCGGTACCCTATTGTTTTCATTTAGTGCATCATCAGCAATTTGCATAACATTTACATGGATCCATTAGTATTACTCTGCACAATATTAGAAAATAAGTATTCACCTGCATAATATTCTTTCAAAGGACTTAGAAAAATTTACTTATTTTCCAATTTTTGATGTGTTAGATCACTTCCTCATCATTATAAGCAATTCTATGATAAATATGTTCCTGTACTTACAATGCTCTTACATGGGATTTTTACTTAAGATACTTCTCCAGAAATGGGAGAATTTGATTAAAGAATAATATTGTTAATTTCATAGTTAGCTTTGGGAATTATTTATAAAATTTCAATTTGGTTGGGGCAAGGGAAAGCCCGAATACCCCATTTGATTTAGGTCATTATGGATATTTCAATTAATATATTAAATCTTTTCTGGCCCTGGCTGGTGTAGCTCAGTGGATTGAGCGTGGGCCTGCGAACCAGAGAATCGCGGTTCGATTCCCAGTCAGGGCACATGCCTGGGTTGCAGGCCAGTTCCCAGCAGGGGACACACGAGAGACAACCCTACATTGATATTTCTCTCCCTCTCCCTTTCTCCTACCCTTCCCCTCTAAAGATAAATAAATAAATAAATAAAAATCTTAAAAAAAAAATCTTTTCTGAATTCACTTGTGCCAACTAAAATTTAAGAATGCATTTGACAGCAAGCAAATAAAAAAAATTGAATCCTAGTCAACACTGGCTTAAACACAGAGGAGTATAATTTTCTCTTGTAATAAGAAGTCTAAGTAGTAGGCCAGCTGTCCGGGGCTGCCAACTGCTCAGGAAAGTCACCGGGGACCAAGGCCCATTACCTCTGACTCTTTGTCCTGAGTAAATGGTTTTTGTCTTCATGGTTGCGAGATGGCTATTATACCTCTAGGCATTGAATTGAAGAAGGAAGAAAGGCAAAGGACTAAAGGGGCATATTACTTTTCTGGGCTAATAAAACGCTTTCCCAAAGCCCCGTCTGGCTATTTTGGCTTAGAACTCATTGGTCAGAACCAGGTCACGTAGTCGCACTGCATGATGGGAGGTTTGGGAAAGAGCGTGTGTTGTCCTGTGTGTCTCCGGAGTCGAGGAAGGTGAGGGAGGACGGGGACGAGAATGGCTTCTGAGTAAAAAGGCCACGGTGTCTACCACATGACTTCCATGACTTTCAGTGAAAAAGAAAGAAAATGGCTTTCATTTATTACAATTAAATGGCTAACTCTCCTAGGTAGTGTACTGAACTGTACCCATCTTTGAATCTTTAGCATTAGGATAGTGTTTTTACAGAAGAGACTCAATAAATGTTTGTCGTACGTTGGAAAAATAGAAGATATGGGCATGATCCCTGGAAATTAAGATGACTTAATTAAAAAGTCACATTAGATTAGCCTTATTTTCTCTGAGAGGTGTTTTTTGTTTTTTTTTGTTGTTGTTTTTTTTTTTTTTTTTTTTTTGGTCTGATACTGTGAGGTAATGCAGTAGAAATAGCATACAGGACATAGTCCCTCAACCAAACTTTGTACTGGAATAAAGAAATATGGATTCAATGAAAGACCAGCTCAGTGTTTTAATTCAGATTTTAATAACTATTCACAAAAGGTATCGATTGATGGAGCATTAGAACGTTTACCGTTAAGAAGCCAGGGCCTTTCATTTTTCCCTGAAGAATCTCTAGCACCTTGAACAGCCTATATCCCGTACACACATTTGGCAACTGCCTGGAGAACAAATGACTGTCAGCCTGGACTGTGGTTTATGGGGTAGGCTACACATTCTTAGCCTGACCTTACTCTTTTCAGGAAATTCATCGGTGACTTTCCTGAGGATATTGCAGATCAGACCTGCTTTGATAAGGCCCAGGAGGGAATGTGAATGCAGTGAATGGCAGACTTCAGATCTTGAAGACCCACGATGGCTAAAGGGTAGAACACAGAAAACTTAAATAACGGTTAATTTCTTCATTTTGGCCCACCAACCCACTGCTCAAGTGCAGGAACATTGTAAACCATATTACTTTCCTTGGGGCACCAGCAGCGAGAGGAAGGAATGATAATAAAAAATGGGAAGAACTTTACGGCAGAGCCTGTGGAAAATGACCAGGTTGTCTCAGAAAGTAGTGACTCCCCTAACGTCAGTTGTTCAAGGCCACAAAGGATCATGGGAAGTGATGTTGCCGGAGCGCTGTACATGGATGGAAGGCTGTATTGGACGCGCTAAGGACCCCTTCCATCCTGGAGACATAATGTCTCTATTTTTTTTTTTTTTTTACCAACTCTATCTTAGAGACTGTCTATGCTAACGAATCCCTACAATTCCTATCAGGAGAACCTAAAAGATTTGTCTGCATTCTAATTCTGAGCTCTCATTGTAGCTTCCTATTTTGTGTGGCAATGATGCAAGCCTGGGCATCTCGGGCTTACCTCTCAGTCCTCAGGGGGATCCCTTCGTCCCTTGTTAACTGGTAAATGCACAACCCCAGTGCCTTTCTGATTGGCCCTCTGATGTTCCTTATGGGCAAATAAGTGTTGGATACCATTGATCCATTCACTCTGTACACATGTGTTGTGTACCTACAGTATACCTAGCACAGTTTGGTTGAACACAGCTAAGATAGACCTCCTATTCTAATAAGCAGGGAAAGACAGAAGTAAATAGTACAGTTGAGACGGTGGGAAAATGCTAGGAGGAAAATAAAACAAAAAGTTGTATGTCAGCTATGGAAGCAACAAGCATTTCAGGGAGGGTCTGAGAGGCCTCTCGGAAAAGGAGGGGAGTGAAGTCAGAGCTGAACGAGGAGACACGCAGAGTGTGCAGGACCTAGGTGATGGGCCTCGCCTCTCCTCTCCCCACCCCGATGTTCCTTCACTTGCTCCGTGACAGTCCCAGCTGCCGTTGCTGTCACCTGGCGCCCTGCTGCGGCCAGCTCTCTCACCTCCCCCAGGGAGGGCTGGGCTCCTGCACAGCCTCCACCGCTCACGTCCCACCAGCCTCTGTCTTCAGAGGTTCCCCCATCACCTGTAAAAAAGGGGTGAGGAGGCCTGCTGTGGGGCAGGGCCCTGGGTTCCCCGGAGGCTGCCATAAAGATCCAGTAAGGCAACCTAGAAGCGAGGGTGAGTTAATTCCCTAACAGACAAACGTCAACCAGCGAGAGACGAGAGACAGGAAGAAAGAGGCCAAGAAATTCCTCTTTCTGTTGCCGATGGAATGTTCCCGGATGCTGTCGGTTGTGTCTGGAGGAAGTTCTGGTGCCCAAGCGAACAGGTATGTTTATTTTTCAGGGTGCAACCATCTCGTAGCTCACCACCTTGAATTTATTTTTCCTCTTTCTTTTCTTTTCTTTTTTTTTCTTTGTGCCTTACTTCTCTTTTTTCCTTCAAATAGTTCTGGAATTACAATTCTCCATAAAGTCTTGGCTTGTAATCTTTGCCCCGGGATCTGATTTCTAGGGAACCCACGCAAAAACAAATACCATTAAAAATCTGTGGGGTCAAACCACAGTTCCTGAACTGTGTGCTCAGGCCACTGCAATGAATTCACCGGGGCGTTGCAGGATATTTTAAATTTTTGACAAAAACACAGTGCTACTCAACATCTGTTTTACGCCATGCAAACTATTACTTTAATGCCGTTGACAGTTTCAACACTGGATCATGCTACATTCTTTCAATGACATCATCGTTTTGGCAAAGCTGGGTTTTCAGTGGTTGCTCCTATAAAAAGCCATACGCTATAAATATCAACGTGGAACAGGAAACGAGGGTGGTGATTTCTAACATGATTCCAAGGTTGGAGAAGTTGTGCCATGCCCATTACTGTCCTGTTATTAAGTAATTGTGGCTATTCAAGAATGAAATACCAGCATTGTTTTCTTTTTTTGGTCATTTTATCTGTAATGTTATTAAATTGTTAGCATTTAACTACCTCATAAACATAAGACGTACATTAAGCTCTTCTTTTGGCCTAGAGACCCCAGGAAGAACAATTAGTAAGGGTTCTGTGAACTGAAAAGGTTTGGGAACTTCTGAAGTAGAGTCAAAAGCGGCAACCGTGGAGGTTGGGGGGCAGGAATGAGCTCAATCTGGAAACTTTCCTTTTTATTTTTTCCTTCAGTGACAATATTTTCATAAGCTCTATTACCCTTAGGCTAGTCTATAAATAGTCTATAATCCTAAAACTGTGTTTGTGTGTACTTTGTGTGTGGTATTTGCTTAAAAAATGATTCTGCGTTATTTCGTAAAAGTACCTGTTCACCACATACATTTTAAAAAATGTTAGACATAATGTTTTATTTATTACTGACCTGGCAGTCTTATCTAAATTCTAAAACATTTCCTTCTTTCTTTAAAACTTCACAATTAAAGTCTTTTTTTTTTTTTTTATCAGGCCCAGAATTGAGGGCAATCAAATCTGGTTGGTATTCAAGATTTGGTTAATAGCTGTTTTAGAATGAACAGTGATCGATAGATGTAAGAAACCCACCTAACGGGTCACGGTGTTGAGGGTTGTCTCGGTGAGGGATGTTTCAAGATACCCAGAGAAGATCATTCTCTTGTTTATGTTACTCAAAATCATAGGTGCTGCATTTTTAGGCCTGAATATCAATTTCTTCTTCTGTAATTGGAGTACTTTTGAGCAATTTCCAAGGATCCCACTTCTGAGAGTCAAGGTGAATAAATAATTACAAGGTTGCTTAGTGACCATTGAGAAACAAAGAAGAAAATACGTTGTCCAAAAGGATAACTGGTATTTTAAGTAACTTTTCAGCAGGCCACCCGCAACAAGAATTTCTTTGACTCATGCTTCTCAGTTGCAGGGTTTCCCCTCTTTTTGTTTGAAATGCATGTTCGATGACCATTTTTTTACCCTCTTTGCTTTTGTTTAGCAGCCCATTTTTGCTGATACACTCTAAATATACAAATACACACCTGACAGGTCCAGCTGGCTTTCCCGTGAGGTTGGGAGACGTTCTGTCTCCTGTCGGTATGCATCGATTTAATCAGGCAAAACTGCAAGATGTTAGGGCTCCTCAGCTCTGAGTGTCACTGTTTCCTTACGTATTTCTCTCGAAATATTATGTATGTAGGTGTCCTCTTTTTTTTTTCTGTAAATGATAGCATACTAAATATGCCGAACTCAGTTTTTCTCTTCCAGTTAGCATTTTTTTTAGATTGTTTTTTTTTTTTTTTAAAGGATTTCTTTTTTTTTTTTAAATATTTTATTTATTTATTTTTATTTTTCTAGCTTTAGAGGGGAAGGGAAGGAGAGAGGGAGAGAAACATCAATGTGCGGTTGCCTCTCGTATGTCCCCTGCCGGGAACTGGCCTGGCAACCCAGGCATGTGCCCTGACTGGGAATCGAACCGCGATCCTTTGGTTCGCAGGCCCGCGCCCAATCCACTGAGCTACACCAGCCAGGGCCTTTTTTTTAGATTGTTTTATATTTATATGTATCAATTTGCCTTATTCTCTCAGAGGCTGCCTTGTATTCCTCTGTTTGAGTAATAATTTAGGTAAGTAGTCCCATATGAACATTTAGGTTGTTTTCAGCCTTAAATTTTTTGTATACACTTACAGGGATGTCAGAGGACGAATTCCTAGAAGCCTAGAGTAGCCAGGTTAATTGGCTTTCGAATTTCAAATAGTGATAGATATCGCCAAATTTCACAGCAGAGGGACTCTCCCAAGCACCACCAGCAATTTGAGGCACTGTTACTTTTCCTACTCCATCAGCATTAGCATCTATTATCAAAATCGTTCTAAAAAATGGCATCTTATTCTAGTTTAAAATTGAATTTCTTTTGTAATCAGTGAATCCGAGCATATGTTTATAGGCTCAAAACCATTTATATTTCTTTTCTAAGTTAATAAATACTTAATGAGGGCCTACATTGTGCACAGTTATAATGCTAATGACAAGGGGCATTGTGATGAACAACATGTGGCCTCCATGCCCATGTGAGAGAGACACACAAGTGACCAACAGCTGCGGTGGCTGAAGGTTAGTGCTACGGTGCAGGGGGAGGCCTGCTGGGGGCACACCCACCACAGTCCGGAGGGGGGAGCGACAGAGACTCCTAGTGGGAGGGACATGTCAGCTGGAATCCGATGGAGGGGAGTTTTAGGGATGGGGGAGGGTGGAAGAGGAGAGAACAGACGCCTGCGTGAAAGATAAGAGCAGAGGGAGCAGAGAGCTGCTGGGACTTGTAAGGATCCAGCTCACAGTCGCACTATCACCACGGTAGGAGGGCGAAATGGGCGGGGCTGGCCCACCGTCCTGTAGTGTGGCCTTGGAGAGCGGGTGAGTTGTTTGAACCTTGCGTTAGTGACAAGACGACCAATTGGAAGATTTTAAAGTAGAGGACAAGGTATCAGCAGTATCTTGGCGGGGGGGCACTGAGCTAGAGAACTGACTGTAGAAGGTCTGGAGAGCATGGGAAGCCGTCCAGGGATTCAGGTGAGATGAGGTGTCCTTGGTCTGAGGGATACACTAGATAGTCGTGGATCTCATTTCACATTACTGCTGGAGCCCCTGGTATGCCCGGTCCTCTCAGAAGATGGGGTGCAGGGCATGGCGGTGAAGAGCAAAGACCTACAACCAGGCAGCGTGGGTATGATTCCTGGGTTCCCAATTTCCAGTTACATAAGCCTGAGCAATGGGACAAGTCACATTTGAGGGGTGCTGTGAAAGTGTAGATAGGTGTGCAAGGTGTTTAGTGCAACACTTGTGATATAAAAACGAAGGCTCAATAACCACTAGCTGTTTTTACTCTTTTTATTACCTTTCCTCACTCCACTGTGGAAATGCCCCACCCTCTGGCTTATTATAATACACCGTGTTTTCGGACTATAAGACGCAGCCCCCAAATTTGGGAGGAAAATGGGATGCGTCTTATAGTCTGAATGCAGCTTACTTAGCTCGCTGTAGGGAGCGGCGGTGTAGTGGGGGTCACAGGTTATTAAACATTTTACCACATTTTTTGCTTCAAAAATTTTTTCTCCCCTATTTTCCTCCTCTAAAACCTGGGTGCGTCTTATAGTCCTAAAAATACAGTACATACGAAGACAATTACAGAATGTAGGACTTGGGGGAAGTTTGAGGTATTTTGCTCAATCTTCTAATTCTAGTCATAAGAAAATAAAGCGAAAGAAGTCAAGCCACGTGTGTGGGGTCGCCCGGACGCTGACCTGAAATTCTTCCCTGGTCTGGTTCTCCTCCGCCACACGCACATGGTCGTACACATTTTGGCTACTACAGTTAGGCTTAAGTTCGGGTCTCTCCTGTGCTGGCCGGCAGCAGAGATTTCTTGGGTGGAAGGCCCTCATTTGGAAAGCTGCCTGTCTCGCAAACTTGGGAGCACGTGGTTTACACCCCATAGACTTTTCGATCATCTTAGAAACAAAAACCAGCAGCGAGGTGAGCAGTTAAATCCGCAGAGACTGTAAAATTAGGTTGTTTCCAGCGGAGGGGTCCCAGGTGGTTGGAAGCCCCTAGCTGGGCGAGCCCATCCTCTCACCGTTCCCACCCGGTGCCAGCCCCAGCGGTGGCGCCCTCACTTCTGCCACCCGGATTCTCTCAGCCTTTCTGCTTCACCGAGGGCCCTGGGATCCGACTGAATCAGATGAACAGCTGTGTAGGGAGAGCCTGCTCTATGTCAGGAAGACGCAGGGCTGGGGGATTAAGTCAAGAAGGGGTCCCAGCCCTCGCCTTGGGAGCGGGGGCAGGCGACTCCTGTGTACCGTGAACTTGAACCCCCGCCCCCTCTCAATTTACGCTGCGCACAAATTCTCTGCGAGGTGCGCACCGACCGCGCTCTTTCTACATCGCCCCAAGGTTTCCCCGCCTAGGGCGGCTTCTGCCTGGCCGCGGAGAGCGGCGGTGGAGAGAATACGCCGCGGGCCTCGGGCACCAGGGCGCCGGGACCAGGGTGGGCGCTGCCGCTCGCTGGCCGGGCGCTGGGGCGAGCAGCTCGCCCCGTCCCGGTCCCAGCTTCCGGGCGTAGGAACCAGGGCGCGGCACGCTTTCCTTGGAGTTTCCCTCCGGCACTCTCCTCTGCAGACGCCGGCGTTCGCGCCCGGCGTCCCAGCGGGGCGGCTCCTCCTACCCCTCTTGTCCCCTTCTCCTACCGCCCGAAGCCTCAGGGCAGAGTTCAAGTGCAGTACCGCCTTGGGCTCCCGATTTAGGAAAGGCCAGGGGGCCTGGAGGGCGCGGGTTTACCTAGGGAGGGCGCGGGGTGCAGGAGGAGGTGGCCTCTGATTGGTCGGGGAGGGGGAGTGGAGGCACGGAGTTTCCCACAATGCTCCGGTGCGGTGCAGCCGCGGATGGATGCTGCGGGAAGGGGCTGCCATTTGCCGCCCCTGCCAGCGGCGCGCGGACCTGCTTGCTCTCCCGCGGCGCGGCCGCCGACAGCGCCGTCAGCCGGCCTGGCCTCTGCGGCGGCGCTGCCTCGCCTCCCTCCGCGGCCGCCGGAGCGGTCGCCATGAACCCCAGCTCCTCGGCGGGAGAGGAGAAGGGGGCGACGGGCGGCAGCAGCAGCAGCGGAAGCGGCGCCGGGAGCTGCTGCTTGGGCGCCGAGGGTGGCGAGGACCCGCGGGGCGCGGGAGCCGCTGCCCTGGAGGAGGCTGGGGCCGCTGGCCCGAAGGAGAAGGACGAGGCGCTGGAGGAGAAGCTGAGGAACTTAACTTTCCGGAAGCAGGTCTCTTACAGGTAGGCGCGAGGACCTGGCGCCGGAGCCAGGTGCCGCTGCGGGGCGTGAGACCCGCGCTGCTCCCGCGGAGGGGCGCTGCCACGGAGTTGGGCACCTGGCGTGCCCTCGCTCTCGCTCTCCGTCTCTCATCCCCCACCCTCCACCTCCTCCTTCTGGGGATCTGCTTTCTTATCATCCCATCGTTCTGGGCTGGAGGGGAGCGACGTGCCTGGTTTCCCCGGGATAGAAGACTGAGTCCCTGAGGTCAGAACAACAAGAAAATGCGCGCGCGTCTGGGGGGGGGGGGGCGGCACACACAGAGATGCCTGGTTTTCTTGGGAGAAGTCCTCAAAGTTGTCCCTAAGCCGGTGTCGTCTTCAGCCGCTCCCCCTACCTTCTAGATTTTGCTGGCTCTAACGAGATACTTGACACCACCTGAGGGGCAGGAAAGAACAACTCTATACTGGAGAGAAATCCTCCTGGAAGTTGGATCTGCCTAGAAATCTCCCATTAAGGAAGAGCGCATGTAGATCCCGCCTGTAGACACCCGACTGGTTATGGGGTTACACGTACACGTGCTCTCTCCCTCTCTACTACGTGTGCCCAGAAAGACGACTTGGGGAGCCCGCTGACAAGCTAGCAGGGGGGCCGGGAACGGGGCCGTGCTCGCTCCTGAGGATGGCGGTATTTGTGAGACAAGGACAGTGTGGGATAAATCTCCACCACATCATGTTAAAGGAGTACCCCAGATTGTGTCAGGATCCAGGAATGAGAAACGAGGATTCAGTGGGTTCTCTGCCCACCCCCCCCATCTCCACTCCGCCAAGCCCCAGGCAGAATTGAAAATATTGAGAGGTTCGGAGCATTTCAGAGACTGCCCTTACTGCTTGTTAATTCTAGAAGTCAAGGTGATAAGCGTAGAATTTCAAAGATTTGCACAGAGGGCTAGGGATATATCTTGAAAAGGAGTCAGTAAAAGCATTCTTGGGACCCTGCTCCTTTCGAGTTAGCAGTCCTTTCCAGAAACCCATATAAAGTATTAAGCCTGTCACACCATGTGCTGTTATGTAAGCAAAAGCAGATGACAGGGGTGTGTGGGTTTGCGAGGGTGTGTGTTGTATTTATGGGCTGTGTGTGTGAGTCACTGGGATCCCCACGGGCATTGCCTGGTCTGGATGCCCCAGTCACTAGGGCATTTGTCCTGGGTCTAAGTGGCAGCTTCTGACGACTCTGAAAATGGTCTTCCTGGCGCGGATGTTGCTCCCAGGTCCCCCGAACTGCGTTTTGTTCACTGTGCACGGAGGTAGTTTCCCACCAGACTTGCTCTTTTTGTTACTCCCGTAGATCAGGACCAACTGGATCTTTCTCTTTATATTTTTGGTTTCTAAAATTAGACAGGTGGTGGAGAGAGAGTAGCTCTAGGGAGATACGCTGGGGCACAGGCAGTTCTGTTTCCTAGTTATGATGGCCTGTCTGGCCCTTAGGGGAACGGGGACTACATTCAGCCTATTTAGGAACTGTCATTTGGAAGCGGGGGGGTTGATTACGTGAGGCAGATTGTGGTCTGGGCTCCTGTGTTACTGCTTTCCAACAGACTCCTCACCCGGCAGGGCTACGGAGCCAGAGTTTGCAAGGGAAATTGTTTCAGCTTGCCTCTTGGCAGCGGTCACTCTGAGCCTCCCTCCTGGGAACGGGTACTGTGCAGGGCCTCAGCTTTCCGGGATGCATGGTCGCACATGCATGTGTAAGTGTGCACACACACAAACACGGATGTGGACCCAGGCACGGCCTTTTTCTATGGAGGGATAGAGTCCCCTACAGAAAACAGATCCTACTCTGTGAACATCGTTTCCTTTTAAACAAGGCTGTCAGATCTCCCGTTCAGCAATCCACCTGCATCAGCATCACCTCAGGTGGCTGGTTAAAAATGCCCACCACCCCAGACTTCCCAAATCAAACTCTCGGTGGATTGGGAATTTTTAACAGTCTCCTCCGGCAATGTTTACATACACTAATATCTGAGTATTGCTGCCCCGTCCCCAGGGTTAAACAATTGACCTTTGAACTCATAAACCTTGCCCAGCCTAACAAGGCCAGGCAGTCCCAAAGTCAGGGGAAAGACAGCGAAAAGGTAGGTGATTTCATCTGGCACATGTTTGTTCTGGGTAATCTGGAAAGTGTCCCCATTTTCATTATTGTTATTGTTTTTAGAGTCATGGCCAGTGGTCTGCCCACTCCCTGGCGCCCATCATGCAGGCCTCAGGGCAGCTGGGTCGAGTTATTTTGCCAGTGGGTTAATGAATGGCCTGTGAGGAAGGAGCAGCTTTGGCCGGAGCTGGGCCTTGGCTCCTCGGTGAGGACCACCGCCTCCCTCTGGGCTGCCTGAGGACAGCAGCTGCTAGGAGTTAATGGAGGGGGTGAGGAAGACCTGGCAGAGTGGAGTCGAAGCAAAAGGGTTCAGGTAGAGTGTGAACTATGGCTGCTTGTGTAAGGGGGATCATTTAAGGTGGGGAGAGAGAAACTTGCAGGTAGGTCAAAAATATCTTCTGAAGAACGTGGATATTTGTAGAATGACACTTGACAGGAAGGAAGGGGGCTTTGGGGGAGGGCGTGCGTGTGCGGGTGTGTAGGGGGGTCTCATCTGCTCCTTCTGTTGCTAAGGAACGTATAATCTAGGGTTTAAAAATAAATGAGGAGTGGGTGGGCATATGCAGTGACTCCTGTCTTTTTAGGAACCAGAGCCCTTTACAAAAAGCCTTTAAATAACTGTTTCTGGAGGCAGATTATTCATTTTGCTTGACTTTTACTTTGTTAAGCAAAATAAACCCCTTTATATGTACCCCTCGATTTCCCCTTATTATCTTTTCTTTCTTGGCTTTTTTTGGGAACCATTTTTTCCCCATGAGAATTTTTTCCTTTATTTCAGATTCTGCTCCCCTAGAGCAAACAGTCTCTATAGACTGTAAAGCGGAAGGTTTTTAGAAGGCGCAGTGCAAGTGAGCTGGTACTTTTCCCTTAAAATTACTACTTCCTTTTTCTTTGCAAATTATGGTGCTGCAACAGATCCATATGTGTAGGGTTTTTGAAAACCACCCTAAGAATCCCCATTTAAGTTGGTAATATTAAAAAAAAATCTTTCAGAGACACACAGGGGAGGGGAAGGCGAGAGAACTGATGTTTATCGTCTTCCGCGTACCAGGCGCTGTGCTGAGTGCTCTTGTATATTCTGCCTCATTTGTTCTTCATGACAGTCCTCTGCGGTGCTATGGTTCTTTTCCTTTCTATAGAAGACGAACCTGAGGCTTAGAGCTTGGGTGAGAGGTAGACTTTAAACCCAGGTCTGAATCCAAGTGACTTTCTTTTTAGACCCCGAAATGCCTCCCTGAACATTCATTTTTGGTTGGAACTCTCTCCGTGTGTGTATGGGTATGCTTGTGTGTGTGCCGTGTGGTACACACACTCTTCTGCAATATACCACAGGGCATTCTCGTTTTATCTTGTATACTTTATTCTTTGGTCTGTGCGCCTTGGGCTATATGATTTTGAGGAACTCCTCTGCTATTTCGGAAGTAAAAACGAATATAAGTTCATGATCATCAGAGAATAGATTTGTTTTGCTTCTGAGAACAAAACCAGCTACTCGACGCCTGCCATCTCTGTGAAGAGACCTGTCTTAGAGTTTTATCTGCCTTTTCGTAAAAATTCACAGCTGTTGTGTGGGTGAACCTAGATCCAGTGGAGAGCTGGCCTGTCTGTGCCTCCTGGAGCCACACCGAGTGAATGATGCGGTGTGACTTTCCTTGAAGGAGGCCTGGGCAGTTACCATTGCTTATGGCTTGTCGATGCCTGTGTTTCAGGGTTTCTACTTATAAACCGGGATGGCAAGACCAGACCCTCCTTCAGGGGAGTTTTTGGTATGAGATAAAAGTAGCAGCAAGGAGTATTAGACTTCTTAGATTAGGCAACTGGGCACAAAAGTATCTTATTTTTTATAGGTCGATGATAAGAACATGCATTTCCATTTGTGTTTTGTTCTGCAAAGCAAGTGTATGTGATTAGAAGAAGGATAGTTAGGATGTTGAAAGCCAAGTAGGCTGGCGTAGACATTGCCCTACCTCGCATGGAAATCAATAGTGTGTACGGGAAGTTTTCTTCTGAATGTAAGTGGGCAGCACCCTCCTCTGTAAATCAGTCTTATTTATTTGATGTTTTCATCTGATATTTAGATTTTGGGATCAGGTAAAAACTTGGGTTCCAATTTAGTGCTTCCTTCCTCGATGATTACTTAGTCCCTGGCTGGGTTACTCAGTTGCTTGGAGCATTGTCCTGTACACCAAAGGGTTGTAGGTTTGATCCCCAGTCGGGGCATGTATGGTAGGCAACTGATCGATATTTCACTCTCAAATTGATGTCTGTCTGTCTGTCTGTCTGTCTTTTTCTCCCTCCCCCTTCCTCTTGCTCCAAAATCAATGAACATATCCTCTGGTGAGGATTAAAAAATATACATATAAATAATTACTTAGGACTCGGCTAAGTGTAGCCTTCTCAGTCCAGACGTGCGACAGGTAAGATCACACTGGAGCCACCTGTGCATTGTGTCCGGAGAACTTAATCTGCTCTGCAGGACTTTCAGAGGCTCGATTTTCACACGGACCTGTGACAACATTGGGTCCCGTGGGATCAGGGGAAGGAGAAGTAGAAGGGAGTTTGCTGGGGGAAATGTGGCCACAGCAGCATTGCTACATAGGGCCACATTAATTTAGACTGGAACTGGCTTTTTGGAACTCTCTCTCTCCTTTCCAATCTGAGAAAACGAGGACTCCTGGTGAGGGCTCAGGCTGGCTGCACCATCCCTGGCCTTCGGGGCTGGCATCTGGGATACACAGTCCCTGTCCAGCCCTGCGATGTCCCTGAAGTGGGCTCAGGCTCTCACTCTGTGAGATGGGAAGCGTCTGGAAGGGCCATTGCCTACTTGTTGGGCTGTGACATTTGCTTTCTTACATGAGTTCGCATTTGGTAATGCTGATTCTAGTTATTTCTTAGGAGACTCTAGAAGTGCAGTTTTAGGATAATAGTTACCACAATGCACAGACAATGTGTGAGCTTTTCTTAACGGTGGATAACTGAAGAAGAAAGGTAAGGAGAGAGACAGAATCTAAGCTGTTAGGCTTTTTATTTTTCTTTGAAATTTAATTTGCTGGAAATAACTGTAATAATGGACTAATTTCAAATTGCTTGAATGGGTTGGAGCTCTTTGAACTGTTGAAATTGTTTGAACTGGTTGGAATATTATCCCTCTCACAAGGCATAACAAACCAATGCAATGCAGAAGGAGATTAAAGAAATAAAAACACCACATTATGTCTGCTTGCACATAGTACTCCCATAATTCATCGCTGGCTTGTTCTCCAGGCAGGCTCATCTTCAGGAATGAGCTCAGAAGGGTCCACTTTCCGTGACAGGTGGTTGATCCTTCCCTGTGCTCAGATGGTGCTTTCAGACAGCTGTGTTAAGACGGAATTGGAATTTCCTCTTCTGGGAATTGAACCGGAGTTTGAACCTGGTACCTTCTAGCTGATCTTAGGTGTAACCCCTTGGAGGCTCAGTGTATTCATCTCTAAAGTGAGGAAATAGTAATACTCACCTTGGAGGTTTCTTGTGAGAATTAAATGAGTTACTTTAGGTAAAGGACTCAGCGCAGTGCCTTGGTAGGGTTAACTTTTATAAGTATATCATTCCCTTCTAAGTTGGTAGCTTCTCTGAAGGCGGAAATAGCACCTTATTATTTGGATAGCTGAATCCTGTTCTAATTGCTCAGTAGGTGTTGGATAAATATTTATTGAATGAATTGGTTTAATTGTCTTTTTAAAATAAACTACTACTGTGACCCATTCCCCGTCCATCTCAATTGTGATTTTCCTTCTTCTCGTTTACACTTTGTACGACAGCCCAGCCCGGGACTGGGTGTCTGTCACAGATTCCTGTGCGAGTGCGCCAGCCAGCCGGCCAGCTGTCGGAAGCTGGGGAGGGGTGGCAGAAGCTCTAACTTAACCAGCTATTTGCAGCTTGTCAAAGAAAAGGCCTTAATTTGTCTTCTAAGTAGCACTAATTAGCTCTCTGGCTCTCTTTCTGTCCATCTCATCCCTTTCCAAGGGGCATCATTGATTTTCTCCTCGGGGAATTTTCTGTTGACTCTTCTTCATGTGATTAGAACTTGGAGATGCAGAAAGATGGCTGCCCCGCGCTCCTGGAATCTGTCCTGACCGCGGTCCGCCTGGCGCCAGGTGACTCCAGCAGCCTCAGCTCTGTCCTTTACTCCCCTCACTCTCCTTCCAACTCATCTGATTGACTTTGGTGGAAAAGCGACTTTAGGAAGAATTCCTTGCTCGACTTATTAGACTCTAGGCCTTTGTTCTGTTTTAACACAGTAACAAAAGTCTTGGAAAAAGTGCCAGTGGCTTTTTATTCATGTAACGTATAAAGCACCTGGAGACTGGCCTGCAGGTTTCCTGATGTCCATGGTGTTCAAACAGAGGGCGCATGCGCACCCCTTGGGTGATGGTAGAGAAAATTGGTCATCAGGTGAGTGTGTATTGGCTGAAGGAGGGGCTGTGGTTAGGTAGATGTGGGAAGAAGGGCCTTTGCAGGTGAATTTTAATGTTCTTTCCCTCCAGCCCTGAGGTTTTGGGAGCCTTTGAAATGGAGCAAATACTATCTTTTTGTTTTTTTAAGATTTCATTCATTTATTTTTAGTGAGAAGTGAAGGAAGGGAGAAAGAGAGGGAGAGAAACATCAGTGCGTGGCTGCCTCTCATGCACCCCCACTGGGGACCTGGCCTGCAACCCGGGCATGGGAACGACTGGGAGTTGAACCGGCAACCCCTTGGTTCACAGGCCTGCGCTCAATCCACTGAGCCACACCAGCCAGGCTGTCTTTTAAAGGCAGATAACTCTTTGACAGGGACTTTTGTAGTTCTTGTGCCCTAACCTTCATGTCCTTTGCTCAAGTGAAGTTGCCTTAAGTTTTTCAGATCCATGACTAATGCTTTAATAAGGAACTCATTCTGAGTTAAACTATAATATGCATGGTCTGGCTTTGGTTGGGCGAGGGGGAAACATTCAAAGCTTAAAATAGTAATAATTCAACTGCAGCGAAGTGTCATATTCTCACTCTTCAGTCACGCGAGAAACAGTAGAGTTGTGGTTAAGAGTCACGATCCTGGAGCCCTGCTTCCCCGGGTTTCATTCTCCACTTCTGCCTGCCGTGTGGCCTTGGGAAAGCTATTTAACCTCTTTGTGCCTCAGTCTCCTCATCTATAAAATGGTAATTGTACACAGTAGCAATACTCACCAGACAGACTTGTTTGAGGGTGGATACTTATAATGCTGCCTGTCACAAAGTAAGTGCTGTGACTATGTTTGTTAGGTCCAATTAAGCAGCAGAGATTTGTTTATTCTTCAAAATATTGAACATTGGTCAAATGTTGGTAGCTAGTACTAAAATGATTCAGATAATATGAAAATGAGATTTACACTTCAGAAATTTAATTTAGTGCTCTTTGCATTCATTAAGGTATAGAAAATGTACTTTTCAAACCCTAGGAAGAAACAGTCCCTGTTACTAGAGGAGGCAAACAGGAGGAAGCTGCTTCTGAGTGCTCCAGAAATTGGAGTAGCCCGAAGGCTGAGGTTGGTGAAGACAGGCCCAGTCTGTGCGCTGAGGAATCAGGGAGCGGCTGCCCCCGCCCCCGCCCCCCACGTGCTGGTCATCTGGGCGCAGGAAGCCGGACTTGGAGGGCTGGGGGACAGGGGTCTCACAGCTCTGCCGTGTCAGGAAGAGATAAGGAGATAAAGACAGAGGTGCTGGAAATAGAGTTGTTACCGGGGACTCCAGGACAAAGGTGATTTCTTTTCTGGCCTGGCTGCTGATGTCTGCTTTGTACGGGCAGACAATGGCTGGCTGCCGTGTCCTGGCAATCAGAGAAAAAGGCTTCTCAGATGCCACCTGTCCTGGATTATTTCAGAAACGGAAGGCTCAGCCTTCTGGGATATTCCATCAGTTATCTCAACTAGGCCAAACAACAATTTTTTAAAAAATTTTAGGTGGTGATTACATATTTGTTGAACAAATAAAGCTGGCTTGGAACTATGAAATAAGGATGGAGCAAGGAAATCTATTTTTCTTCTTCAAAAGGCAAAGGAAAATGACTTGGGTTGCTTTCGCGTATCACAGATTTTTCAGGAAACAGCCAAAAAATAGACTCCTTTGAAAGGTCCGAAGTACCCTTTTAAAATGTGTCATTCCTTTATCTATGGGAAAGATGTCAAAATGCTACGGAAAAATAAATTTCTGTTAAAAAAAGCCTTGAAAGCAGTTTGTTTAAAGATGAAGAAGAAGGCTTTACATAAGTGTACGTGGAAGCGGTTGGGAAGGGACCCATGCCTGGGTTTGAGACGAACTTCTGGAGCGCTCTTCCGACTGAAAGCCCTGTGTTCTCACGTTGTCGTCCTTCTGTGCGCAGCCAATTCGAGGCGCTCTCTCTCACACAGACGGGGTTCCCCGTAGGGGATTTTGAGAAAAAGAGTCTGACTTAAAAGAGTCTCTTCCTTTGAAGTTGGCCCCCTCTCCGTGCAAAGACCAAGCGGTAGAGCAGTTTCGTTTCCCTCCATTTGAAGCTCTGTCCTCAGCCTCTAAAGTTAGACAGGCAGTAGAAAAACCTTGAACCCCAGAAGCTTCGGGGTCCCATCTTCCCCGGCAGAGTGAGCCCGTGCGGGGCCTTCAGCCTTCCGGCCCACTTGGCCTTTTCTCACAATGGCCAAGAAGCGCCCAGACGGCACCGCTCCCCTTCCCTGTGGCCTCTGATAAACCAGCCCCCAGGCGGCAAAGGCAGCTTCTGTAGGTTCTCAGTTTTTATCAAACGGAGCTAAGAGAGGGAAAGATCTTTCCTTGGTTCGCATTCAGGCTGCACGTGTTAATTGACTTACCGACCAACTTATGGATGTCAATCATTACATGTTATCGATTTTGTTACATGCGCACTCTGTGCCAGGAGCTGCTGACATAACCTTCCGTTAAGTGGAGACTCTCGTTGTGTGTACAGGTAAGGCTTTTGGGGCTTGGAGTTTAAGCAGCTTGCCTGAGGCCACAGAACTAGCTCAATGGCAGAGTTGAGACCTGTGTCTCTATTCCCCCTTTGCATTCTTAATGAGGCTTTTCACGGTGGTTCTTTCACTCTTTTTCCATTTTCTGCGTGCAGACAGCCATACTTTCACCATCGGGCGGTTTAGGAGATCAAAATCCCTTGAGAGGAGAGACCCTTGTTTTTCATCTTAGTGGGCACAGCCAGTCCTAACCCAGGGCATAGAGAAAGGCTTCACAAAGCTTGATTGGCTCAGAGAACGCGAATTCTTTTCCTGCCTAGGTATAGACCTAGCGCTGTGACTAGCAGGTGCTCCTGGCAATGGGAGGAATGCCAAGGCTGAGTTTCCCTTGGTGAAACTGTATGAATTTTCCATTGCGTGAGACGGTGGAATAAACCCAGTTTGCTGGGGCCAGGATAGGCCTGCTTACTGCCCCCTTCAAATGCTGCCTCCAGTACAAGACCTTGTGATTTGTTACAATCAGAGTGGAACCTGAAGAGAGGTGGGCAGTGGTATACCAGCTTGGGGTCCAACGAAGCACTTAGGGCTGATTTGTGTGTCCTTTATGTGGTTGAAAGTCAAAACAAATACCATTTGCTTTAAAAAATATGCTTAGATGGGTTGAGTCATTCACTTTTAACTGGGGGACCTGCTCAGGCTGCAGGTACTTGTAATAGAAGTTTTTCCATAACAACGTCCTTCAGAATTCATAAAAGCAATTATGTGTGCGGTATGGACACCTAGAAAGTTCCAAAAGACCATTTGAAAAACCTGAGTCACTCTTTCACATTTGAAGAAAGCCTTCAGAATTTCTTAGCAAAATAAATTTCCAGTTCAAAAATAAACGTTACAGCTATTTAAAGATGAAAACAGAAGCTTTCTATGAGCCAGTGTGAAAGTATAACAAAATCTAAGGGATTTCTTTAAAAGACAAATTTATGGAGATTTCTGAAACTGTTATTACAAACTAAATTTAGGTGCTTATAATAAAAATGTGTGTGGTGCTTTTAGGGCTTTACCATGTTTAAGCTGCTTTCACATAATTGATCTAATTTTACCGTCAAAACAGTCTTAGGCAACAGGTAGAGCAGGTGGTGTTTTCGTAGCCATTGTACAGTTCTGGGAACAGGCTTCTCCGCTAAGTGCCTTCCCCAGCGCCACAGGCCAGGGAGGGGCACTGCCAGGCTTATGGCCTCACAGTGGTGAGATCGGGAGTCCCAGGTGCTCTTTACCCCAGGACCCCGCCGCCACCCGCGGCTCTGTGGAAAGATAATTAGCAACATTTCCCTTTCGTTAATTTCATTTCCTTGACTTTATCTCAGTTGTTAATCACCATGGGCACAGCCAGAATCAATCGCTGGCTGGCCTACCAAATCCATATTGCATCGACAAGGAGGATGACCTCACTGTCATCTTCTTTACTCTTCCCATTTCTGGGTGACAGTGTGAAACCACCACTGTGGTGGTGCACGAGGGTGGACACCGCCCCCCCATAATGGAATTATCTTCTGGAGGGCAGGCCTCTTGTGATACAGGCTTCCCTCGCTACGTGAGTGTTCTAGGAACCCATCTGGATCAGTGTACCAGCTGGTGGTGTTGTGAGAGGCTGCGTTTGGCTTCAGTGATTTTTTTTTTTTTTTTTTAAGACTCAACGCATTTTTGCCCTTTTCATGATGGGTGATTTATGAGCATACCTGCCCACACTGCGCTGAGTCAGCAGTTTTTGACCAAAAAAACCTGGCATGACCCCAGTGCTCCACCTTTCCTATATACCCCAGGCAACTATTTTTTTGTTTGTTCGTTTTCCTGGATAAAAAATGTTCTCAGAGGGAAATGTGTTGCCCATGTGGAAGAGGTGAAACAAAAAAATGGCAGAAACACTAAAAGTCCTCAAAATCAATGTGTTCAAAAACTGTTTTGCGCAGTGGAAAAAAGGTCTCAGTAGCTGTATTGCATCGGATGGAGGGTACTTTGAAGATGGCTGAAGTTTAAACACGTAAGGATAAAAGCACAATTTATTTATAAAAATAAAAAACATAGGAGGGCTCCCCTCGTATGTTTACTACTCCTTCTACTGGGGAAAAAAGATACAGAAATATGCAGGCTCTTCCTTTACATTAGTTGCTAGGCAGCAGCCATTTCATTGTAAAGGAGATTCAGTTCAAATAATGACATAGGTATTCCAAGAATAGCATTTCATTTTTACGGCAACTGCATTTCCCATCTCCTTATAGCGTGTGCTTCTGCGGCTCCGTGATTTTAGGGGAAGAGATAGGTGCCTCCACACACCTGTTAACTGTGTGGAGAACAGAGCCGACCACCTAATCACCAAAACCCCCATGTTCTGCGACAATGAGTGAGCAGCAAGCACCGGCTGCTTGCCGTTTTAAGGATGTGGAAATACTCCAGAAGACCTGAACAGGTAGGTTTTTGAGGCCATGTTTAATATTAACTGATAATGTCTCAATGGAACACTCTGGATAATTTAGAGTCCTTAGCGTTCGAAGAATATGGTATGGAGCGCAATCTGGGCTTGGACTGTGGCCAGGATTTCATCATATTGAGACTTCGTTGGTGACTAAAGGCTCTAGAAAGTGAAGATAGAAGAAGATATTGTACAAGGCTGGTCTAAGTCATAGAGGTCAGTTTTATCATGAAAAAGGGAATGAGTGTAGTGGAAGACATGTATGTTATGTCCCTGTAAGTGTGGGTTTACAAGGGGAGCTGTCAGGCTACAAAGCTGTCAGGTGATCTGTTTTGCCTTTTGAACTCAGTAATTTTGAAGGCCGTGTGATCAGTGTGTGGAAGCCCACGGCCCTGCCTTTTAAGGCGTTTCCGCCATCTCTGTTCCAGCTTACACAAGCTGAGGGAAACTCAGGGTACCTGGACAGATATGTTTTCTTCAGAGCACTCCTTCCTGGGAGTTGTTAAAGGAGCAAACTTCGTTGTTTTCCAAGAGCGCATTGCGCAACACCTTTCCCCAAGTCCTCCCCAAGCCATTTGAAAGGAAGAAGTACTTCTTTCCGGGACCAGATGGGATGCTTGGAAGCTGGTCTTTAACTTCCAGTAAATTGCCCTCCCATTGATGGCAAAGCACCTCTTCCTGG
The DNA here is from genome assembly GCA_039655065.1 of Glossophaga mutica. NCBI lineage: Eukaryota > Metazoa > Chordata > Mammalia > Chiroptera > Phyllostomidae > Glossophaga > Glossophaga mutica. The sequence goes on from CM077313.1 coordinate 11,916,067, forward strand.
AACTAAAAGTAATGTTCGGGAGAAATAATACATGGATGAATCCTCAAATGGCGAACGGTTATTCCCACTGTGGCGCTGGGTTTATTAGTAAGGTTGTTATTAGCATCTCTCCAGCAATTAGTGCTTCTCACGGATTTTGTTGTGCACTTCTTACGATTACTCACTATAGCTCCGGTGAAGCAGTCCTGGTGTTACAGGAACCCATTATCTACGTGGGGAATCAAGTCAGGAGGGCTGAGGAGGTGAGGACTGAAAAACCATCAGCTTCCTGGCCAGACACTACAGAGGAGTGAGATGCTCAGTGTCTCTCAGGGAACGCTTCTCTGGGACATGCTCAGTGGTGTACCTTCAGCATTATTAATAGTAATATTAATAATAACAACAACAGTAACATTTATCGAGGCCTTACTGTGTGTACCAGGAATTGTGCTAAGTGCTTTACGTGCGTTATGTCAGTTAATTCTTACACCAGCTTCATGCGCTAGCTACTGTTACTATGTACAGTTTTACAGAAGAGGAAACTGAGGCACAGGAAAATGAAGTAACATCTCAGACCCGCAGAGCCAGCAAGCCGTGAAGCCAAGGTTGGAAGGCCCGGAGAACTCCCCGGCCAGAGCACTTAAGCTGGACTCTGTTTTATATCCCAGTATAAAAATGCATCAATATACCCCATTTTCCTTTGGGAAATGAGTTCTACCCTGCAGTGTGCAGCCTTGCGGGATTGCACCCCAAAGTGCCTGGCTCTGCGTGGAGGTCAGGGAGGTCCTGGGAAGTTGTAGTAGGTGGCTTCCTCTAACCGCCCCAATACCACCTCGGAGCAGGTGGCCTCAGCTTGGGCACCTAGACTCGTTTGGACTTGGCCTTGTAAAGGACTGTCCAAGGGAGTGCCTGTTTGTTTGTACGCATTAGCAGTGCCCTGGCAGGACGGTTCCCACCAACCTGGTTCCTGTCTTCTCCAGCCTTTCTACTGAATTGGGAGCCATCCACCATCTTCCCAGTAAACGCCCTTTTTGTGTGAGTTGAGCAGGGTTGGTTTCTGTTGCTTGGAACAAAAACAACAGCAATGAAACAAACTTAACTGATAAAATGCCTTTCGCAAATGGTCCCCCAGCCTCTACTGCTGAATGTCTTCCGTGCCAGGAGTTCTTGGCTACCTTAAGGAGGTAGTTAGGTCAGGTCAGGTCTGACTGTCAGGAAGGTTTTGTTACGGGAAGATGAAAGTGTTTAATGAGTGTTTGGCACAAGTTAGGTACTTTGCGTCTCCTTGTTTGTCGGTCTCTTATTTAGTTATCACAGATCCCTGAGTGAGCTATTTTTGTGTCACAGATGAGGAAACGGGCTCTTGCAGCAGGGAAATAATTAGTTTCAAGTCAAAGAGCTGTTCATTGATGGAGTCAGGGTTCAGGTTCAGTACCAAGTCAGCCGAAGCCTGGATTTTCCCCTCCTCGTACCATGCTGCCTGCGTGCTGAGTCCGGAACGACTCCTTTATGTCTCACCTCCTGGTATTACCTTTTTACTTCTGGGGAGTATTCGGGATAACCTTCCCCCTTTTTCTATATGATAGGTCTTCAAATATTTGAAGTCAGGTGTTTTCTTTAGACTGACCTCACTCCTTTTTCATTCTTCACTTACCCCATCTCTAAAGGTGATATGTAATCACCTTCGCTTTTCTGGCTGTCCCTAATTTGACAGCCTACTGGTTTACCCATGGCCTCCTTCACTTGAATTGAGCACTAAACTAAAAATGATGTCTACCCAGGACTACCACTAGCACATATGGCATCTTCGTTTGAGTGAGAAACAGGTCCCAGGTCTGGGTGGACAAATGAACAAAAACCCTCCCTTACTTCCGAGTTCTGTCTGCCCCGCCGCCAGGATCTGGCGTGCGGTGGGTGGCTCTCAGGCTGAATTTCAGTCTCCCTGCCCCTCCTCTGGGTACCTGGGCAGGGCATAACCTGCATAGGTGTAGGTATGGCTCTGTGGGACTTACTGGATTGGCCTAAAAGTTCATTTAGTTTTTTCTGTATGATGGTTCTAGTAGTGCTTAGTTGCATTTAACTTCATTTGAAATACTTTTGTTAGATCGTGTTGTGACAGCTGTCGTATCAGCATGCATTAACAAAAACTTATCAAAATTGGTGAATTTTTGCATAGCCATTTTAATATTGAAGATGGAAGAAAACATGCAACCTTTTCGGCCTATCGTGCTTTATTATTTCAAGAAAGGTAAAAACGCAACTGAAATGCAAAAGATTTGTGCAGTGTATGGAGAAGGTGCTGTGACTGACTGAAAATGTCAAAACTGGTTTGTGAAGTTTCTTGGTACCATTGACATTTTGGCCAAATAATTCTTTGCTGAGGGGCTGTCTGATGCATTTGAAGATGCTTAGCAGCACCCCTGGCCTCTACCTGCTAGAAGCCAATAGTGGGACATAGCCAACATACTCAAAATATCCAAGTCAATAAAGTTATTGATGAGAATGAAAGGATGTGTCTTTTATTTTATAGGAAAAATGAAATGGGCTTTTTTGCTCACCCAGTAGTTCCCTTGCTGTGGCCATCGGTTGCCTTGAGTATATGGATTAGCATGGGTGCTGGCCAATTGCTGTACAACTCATTCCCAAGCCAAATTTCCAGGCTGCCAGTTCAACAAATTACTGATGACATCTCCAAAGTTCTGCTTAGGTTGCAGCCATTTCACTTGAGATTTGTCATTTCAGTTTGGCTAAATGTTTACTTGGCATGTTTCATATTTATTTCAGACACCAACCTCTTCTAGAGTGTTCAAAAGTCCTTCTTCCCCCCTCCCTTCCTCTCTCCTTTTCCCCACCCCTTTCTCTCTCCCTCCCTTTCTCGCTTCTTTTCCTAAATAGGAAAGGGCGAGCTCTTTGTTAATTGCAGTTTACTACCCTCCCCTGACCCTTCTGCTGATAGAGAAATACCTGTGGCCACTCTTCTGAACCTGGCCGATTCTCTTTGTCTGAGAGGTTTCGGTGAACTTTCTTTTAGTGAGTGGACACAGAGCCAATAACAAAATCAATCTGTACTCTGGCTACACCTATGTCTGGTGGCCAAGAAGACTACTTATTTTGTTTAGAGGACAGCATTTAACTGCTTTAGGTACTAAGGCTGTGCTGTCCAGTACAGTAGACACTAGCAAAACTAACTAAAGAGATTACATTGGAAATCCACTTCCTTAGCCACACTAGCCACACCTTAATTACTCAACAGCCACGTGTGGCTAGCGTTCCCCACATTGGACAGCACAGGTATAGAGAACATGCTCATCACCGTGGAAAGTTCTGTTGGAAAGGACTGCTCTCAGGGATTAGTGTCACGACACTAATTTATCAAGCTCCAGGAACCTCTAGCCAGTCGTCCTTGAGTGACAGGCAGCCTTGGATGATACAGTTCTTGGATTAAGAAGTGCAGCACCCTAATGCAGAAGTTACACTTTAGAGGTCCAACCAGGAATGAGAGAGCACTGTAGACGGCGAAGAGGGGAAAGTCACTCTTGGTGTCCTCTGTCATTCAGCTTGTCGTGTGTTTCTCCCCTCCTCACGGCATGGGTGACCGATTTCCATAAGGACAAGGACAGGAGTCTGCCTTTTATTGTTGCAGAGTGTACCTTCCCCTACACTGCCACGTGTACAGAGCTCGGGGCAGCAGGGAGCACGTTCTGTAGAGTTTTGGTAGACTGGCTGTTTTGTCGCCTAAGCTAAGCTGGTGGTAGTCGCTTTTGGAGGTGGAGTGAAGGGTGGGGAAAGAACATTACTGCTTCTCCATCAGCAGATTCCTGAAATTTGGGCAGGGGCATGGTCCAAGATTCAGGGTATAGATGTGGGGTAGGGGTGTGTAGATTCAGGTTGTGTTTGCATCACGGACATTGCTGATTATATTTCCTGTTTTATTCTTAACAGGAATTCTCATCATGTTCCATAAGTATTTATTGTAGATTCACCAGGCAGGTGTGGAAGTAAATGCTTGGGCTTAAACCTTTAACGTGGCTCATATGGTTCCTAAAGGAAAGACCTTAGGAAGTTATGAAAAAGACTTCAAGGACAAAGCCAAGGCCCCAAGAGAATCCTCGTGAGCTTGTGTGAATTCTCTCTGGTGATTTGAACTGCCAGTATTGCACACAAGGGTGTTCTAAAAATAGCCCAAGTAATGTGCATCCTTTGCTGAAGGGAGTGAGATAATTTGTGAGGATGATGAGATATGGAAAAAGAGAGAAGCTTTAGAAGATGTGAAACGAAATACATGAATCTCGGTGGTCTCAGAGGCTCTCCTGTGCACCAAGGGCTCTCTTTGAAGTCTTGATGTTGAAAATTGGAAAAAAGTACTTAAAAGAAAAAGCATTGCTGGGAGAGTCATTTTTTTTTTTCTCACCTAGGATTTTTAACATGAGCAGTCCCCTGGATAACAACTCACCTATTTTGTAAGAGTAGTTATGGAATACTCACTTATCCCATGTGCAAAGCATTATTTCAAGCCCTTGGTGAGGAATCCAAAAGTGAATAATAGACGATGTCTACCTTCGAATTGCTTCAATTGCTTATAACTGTTGGGGAAACAAATAAGGAAACGTATTGAGTACCTACTACATGCCGATAGCATGCTAAATGCTAGAAAAAGAAGAGAAATAAAAATCTCTGTCATCAAGAATTTATGGTCTAGTGAGGGAGAGAGGCAAAGGCTTGAACTGGAACAATCAGAGTGATACCTACTTACAAAGACAGAGGGATGTTCAGGGGACACGGTGGGGGAGCCCAGCAGAAGGGCACCTGCGTCAGATGAAAGAGGGGAAGGAGGCCTTCTGGAGCAGGCGACGGTGGAATGTGCCTTGAAGGAGTTAGAGGAGAGCTAATGGAGATACCCAGGCGGAATTGTGCATGCCATTGATTCCGTGAAGAAAACACGCCCTAAATTCTAACTGGCAAACTAAAAATAGAATTTCAGAACACAGCCCTGGCTGGTGTAGCCTCGTGGGTTGAGTGTGGGCTGTCAACGAAAGGGTCGCCAGTTTGATTCCCAGTCACGGCACATGCCTGGGTTGCGGGCCAGGTCCCCAGTAGGGGGTGCGCAAAAGGGAATCACACATTGATATTTCTCTCCCTCTTTTCTCCTCTTTCTAAAAATAAATAATTTTTTAAAAGAAGAACGAATTTAGGAACACAGTTCATTTGCCTCTGATCTCTTTTGAGCAGCCCCCGAAATCCATCATTTGGATATGTTGATGGAGTGGAGGGCTTTATCGAGGCTCCACTACCTAGAAATCCATGTGTAAAGGACCTTACTAGGAGCTCTGTCTACTCTGTACTTGTTAGACATCAGAAGCTTGAGCAAAGCTGAATGGCAGGCACGGAGTGATGCGCATGGTCCTCTCTGGGCTCTCGGAGCACAAAAGAGGGCCAGAGAGGTTTGTTCTGTTTCGGAGGAGTTTGTTGGACTTTGAAGGGCTGGTAGGACTTCAGCAGGAGGTGACAGGGCACAAGGAGGGTGCGGATGGAACACCGTGCTGGCAGCAGGAATTGCATGAGCAGGGACGCGGCGGGTGGGCTGTGTGAAGTATTTGGGCAGCAGTGTGAATTACGGAGCAACTTTTCTTCGATCCCCGAGATCCATAGTGGAAGATTAGACCCGGTGAGGTAAGTGAAGTGCTCATTACAGAAGGCTTTGAATGCGATCAGAAGAATTTGGATTTTGTGGGTAACAGAGGGCCATTGGAGGTTTGGGGCAGAGCGGAGATGCTCTGGACCCAATGTGGAGGAGACCTTGCTTCCCCTGGATCCATTCCCTCTTCTTCTTCTGGAGCCTCTGTTATTACTGCAGACGTGACACCTCCACCCTGGTCTGCCACCCAGCGGTGCAGAGGGGACAAGAGCTATCCTCTCTTCCCCAGGGCGTTAAGTGGGTATGGTGGCTTTCAGTCATGTTCTGGTCATGCCTCTAGGAAAATAGGAAGGAGGAAGGAAGACAAGAGAAAGGAGGGCGAATCTCAAATCCAGGAGGATTTGGGGAAGACTGAGTAAGGAGAACGTGAGACAGCCTCAGAGTCTGAACACGCAGCTTGTTTTTGAATGAAGTCTGGAACTGGCTGGTTAGGTTTAATGCCATTGGTTAACACTTGAGCTGAAGAACATTGTCCTGAGTTCCAAGCAGGCAACTCCACAGAAAATTTGGAAACATGGCCTGCCCCTGAGCTGAGAACTTTCTCTCTAATCTGTTTGGAGCAACTCCCATAGTATCACCCCACTGGAATGCCTTCAGAAATGAAGTGGAAAGTTTTTTCCAGATTCCGATACCTAGAAATCACTGAACAAATTAATGGAAGAACTCTGTGTTTGGCATTTATTAGAAAATAGTAGTTGGGCGGCTTCAGCATGTTCACTGTCAGAGGCCTGCGTTACTGCCTAACACCGTTTCACGAACGGAGGTTGGCTGGGCCAGCGCACAGAAATAGGTGGTTTTGCAGTGAGGAAAGATTTCCTTTCAGCTGTAAACTGCGCCCTCGTTTCAAGACCTGCTGTTCAGTCACAGGAGTGCAGCGCTGTGGTGGAAAGTCAGCGCGACCAATCCTGTCCCCTGGTTACTGAAGGACTAGGACGTCGCCTCCCTTCTTTCCTGCATTACGTCCATTGCACTGCAGTGCCTGAGAGCAGGCTCACCTCCCGCATCCTAGAAAATCATCATTTTTCTCATGTAAACGGAAAACAGAAAACTAGGGTAGAAGGGAGAGCAGCACTGAGATCGAAGTAATGTTAACTTGCAGGAAGGAAGAGGATCTTGGTTGAAGGCTGCCCAGAATGATGAGCGGTCTCAAGCCCAGAAGCCCACAGGACCCATCAGATGTGGGAAAACAGCCTGCAAGCGAATTTCAGCGTTCAGATTAGGAAACTCCCTTTATCCACTTTTCCACCAAATCCAATTACTCATAACTGAGAGACTACCAAGCCGTGCCGTAATTCTGTTCAATATACTAAGCTCCAAGATGCAAGATGACATGTTTCTTCCCATGTCACTCAATAAGCCAGTTTTATTTTAAATGAATAAAATACAACGTGCAATTTTTTCCTGACAGCTCTGATTCAAAAATGTGGACTCCTCACTGCCCTGGATTGACAGAGGCATAAATAAAATTAGACAACAAGTCTGTCAACGGGTCACCGTCCACCCATGTTAGAAAAGAGTAGTATTGCCTGCTCCCGAGGGTGCGTGTGGGAGGTGAGGTGTGCATGCATGTGTGTGTAGGTAGCGTGTGCTGGTCTGGGTGCCACTCTCTCTGCCCCCTGCATTCTCTTCTGAAAAATGAGGTTGCTGATACCTACTGCACAGCAGGGTTGTCGAGGCTGAATGGAAGGAGGTACGCACTTTGTAGATAGTAAAGCCATGCAAAATATCGCCAACACCACCCCATGCTGAATCATATGTGTGCTGCCTGCCGTGGAATAACACGCAGGCCTTGTGAACGTCTCAGGGGAGTGACATTTCTTCCCCACAGCCCTGGGGCACGTGTTTGCTAATGGTCAGCATTGTTTTGGAAACGTGCAAATGCAGGTATGTGAGAATTAAGCAATATTTTGTTTTAGTTTTTTAATGCTTATTTAATCAAAGTACTATGTAAGCCTAGCTTCGTGCATAGTTTGTTGTGAGCTAGAACCACAGGGCTTACAATAACATCCAGAAGTTCCCTTCTCTATTTCTCTCCTGCACTCCTGTTTCCCCAAAGCTGCTGTGATATGTTAGCTCTGCCTTCTGGATTCCACACTTATATTTATAAATAACATGCCACTGAGTGCTGCTTTGCAATTTTTCTCAACTGTTTCCTATGAGAAGGCGAGGACTTAGTTTCCTTATATCCCAGCCCATGCTCCTTCTTTTATCTTTGCAATACATTTACTTCAAAATTTTATTTACATTGTTCATAAATGCTAATAATGTTGATATTTTAAATTTTATGTATAGCTGAGCCACCTGGTCTGTTATTGGAGAATTTTCCTTCCTTGTATTATTGGTCTCATTTTATTATTATTATTATTATTATTTAAATGTTATTTTTCAATTACAGTTTACATTCAATATTATTTTTATTAATTTCAGGTATATTGGACAGTGGTTAGATAATCATATACTTTATAAGGTGATCCCCTCAATATTTCCAGTCTATTGATCTCATTTTAAAATTTATTTTTATATGAGCTTATTTCTAATTCTTCTATAGACTTTTTAACAGAACTATAAATCTTCTATTGCATTTAAACATATGAAATCATGTGTCAGTTTTGTTATTTTTCCTGTAGACAGCTCTTCTCTTCTCCCCATCATCTCACCCCTTCTTTTTTATTAAACATATTGGGGTAACATTGGTTAATAAAATTATTTAGGTTTCAGGTGTACGATTCTTTTAAAACTTTTTTAAAGATTTTATTTATTTATTTTTAGAGGGAGAGAAACATCAATATGTGGTTGCCTCTTGCACGCCCACTACTGGGGACCTGGTCTGCAGTCCAGGCATGTGCTCTGACTGGGAATCAAACCAACAACCCTTTGGTTCGCAGGTCCGCACTCAGTCCACTGAGCTACAGGGCTCAGGTGTACAATTCTATGATTATGTCATCTGTATATTGTACTGTCAAGTCTCCTTCCATCATCATTTATCCCCTCTTCATTTCGCCCCTCTGGACTGGTTTGTAGCATAGATCTCATTCTTCCTGTTTTCTTGATTTTTCAGTGCTATTTCCCACAGTTGAATCTCTTATATTTTTAAGATTTCCTTCAGTTCTTTTTTGGTTTATGCAGAGTTCAGTGGTGCACACAAACATTTCAAGAACAACAGTACCACATTTTCAGATGTTTTTTTTTCCTCCAGGAACTTTCATCATATTTTTAGATGACCGAGTTGAAAAAGTTTTCTAGGATGTGGGGCACATCCTGCAGTAGCTTTCTCAGAAAAGGTAAATAGAAGGGAGATATTCTGAGTCCTTTCATGTGTGAGAATATCTTTTCATCTATTTTCACACACGGTGAAGCGTTTTCCAGGGTATGGAGTTCTAGATTGGAAACGATTCCCACCCAGAACGGTGAAGGCCTTACCCTGCTGCTTCTCTGCTTCCGCAGTTGCAGTTGACAAGGCCATCTCCGTGCTGATTCTCAACGACTTTATGTTTTTTTTCTTTCTCTCTGGTTTAGAAAAATTTTCTTTTTACATGTACTGTTTACAAATTTCAAAACTGGTGTGCCTTAGCCTGGCATGTATATTCATGGCATCGGGAACTTTTTAGATGTCTTCAATTGAAAACTTCCAGTTCTAAGAAATTTCCTGCTCTTATAATTTGGGGGTGAGGGGAGAATATCTTCCTCCTTTTCATTTTACCTGTTGCTTTAGAAAAATTTTATATTGTATAGCTATTATACCTACTGGAATATTTCTTTAATTTTATTTTCTATTGAGGCTTTCTTTTTATCTGCTTTCTGGGGGGTATTTTCTTATTTATTTTCCATCCCCTCATTGAATTTTTAACTTTTGTGATCTGACTTAATTTCTAAGAGCTCTTTCCAGTTTCCCGGTGTTCGTTTTTATAGCACTCCAATCCTATTTCGTGGTTTTAATATCTTTTATTTCTCTGAGGATATTAGTGATAATTTTTGGATTTATGCACCCTGTGTTAACTTTGTTTCCTCGACATTTTTTCTCTTTATGTCGGTATCTTCTTTTCATGTTGGAGACTGACGATCCAGTCACATTTAGGAGAGACATCGTAAAGGCTGAACGGAAGTTCCCTGCGTGCGCACGCCTGTGACTTGTTAAAACATTACGCCTCGCTAAGGAGTGATTGATTGGGGACCTGCTTTATTTTATTGGGAAAACCCTAAACATTAATATTTTTTGTTCAGTCCTTCAAGAAGAATGCTCTGCTTTCATCTGAAGAGGTTTACATCTAACTGTTATGTCTCTGTGGCTGGAATTTTTATTACTCGGTCTGTGGGTTTTCACAGCAGGTCTCCGCTTTCACTAGAAGATCTCATCCTCAAGCCCAGTTGCGGTGGGTGTTCTGTAGTTCCTTTCCGGTTTCGCTTCTTTAGAAACTAACTCTCCAGTGTGTCGGGAGTAACCACCAGTGTCCCCAGGATGGCAATGTAACTAGTTTCCATAAAGGCTTCTTCCTCTTTTCAGCCCCTCCCCCGCCTCGCCTTCAGCAGCACCTGTGCCTCCAGCTCTCAGCCTGAAGCCGCCTCTTGATTCCTTCTTCCTCCCCCCAGGGACCTCTGCTCAGTTCTCTCTCCAGCTTCCAAAAATCGTGTCGTCATTCCCTGTGCTGTCCCCTCCCCGTTTTCTTCCTTCTTGTGAACTTATGTCTTTTATTGCCTTGACTTCCATTTTAGCGGGAGTTTCTGCAGGGAGTTGGGGTAAAGGCATGTGTCTAACGCAGCGTGGCAAATTGCACGTTGCTCACTCCGTTCTTCCTTAGTAAGAACAATAGGAAATTAGACGAGTCGGAGTATTTCTTTAGAATTTTTGAACAGACATTAATGTTCTTAATTCATCTTTACTTCTAAGAGTTTTGTAGGCATTTCCTCTCTCTGCCGTGGGAAGGGTGGGTGATTTTAGTTTTTTAAGCATCCAGGTAGAGGAGAGGCCTGTTGTGACTTCCTTCTGGCCTTCTGCCGCAATCCGGTTGCCTTCATTCAGCTCACCATTTGCCCTGCAACCATCAACTGAAGTTTCAAAATATCCCTTTGATTTTCAGCACCTCCTGACCTTGAACCACTGGTTTATGCCAGACACAGTGTTCTTCTCTGTCTTCTGCCTGTAGCCTGTGCTCTCCTGGTTTTCTGGGAAGCCCTGAGACCTGTCATTCTCCCAGCAGCTCAGATGCCCATCTCCCCAAACACCCAGAGTTCATTTAGCACCAACGAAGTGCTCAATCTGGGATCTCTGAGGGACTGTCACTTGGGAGAGGCTGTTGCTAATGAGGTGCAAATTGGCAGGAGCTCGGGAAGGGTTGCTTTCTCTGGGCTAGGCCCCTGGGGAGGCTGGATTGCTAAGACATTTCCACAGGAGGCTGGCTGTGGGCTGGAGAACCTGATTCCTGGCCAGGGGAGGCCCTAGCACAGTGCCTGGAGGTCTGTCTGCACTCACACAGCCCCGATCCCCAGACCTGCTGCCAGCTGGCTAATCTCTTGGCTAGTTTTTCTGGCTGGCTTTCCTTGTAAGTAGGAGAGGTGGAGCTCAGTCGTGGGCTTTCCCAAACATTGGAGAGTTAGCCAGGAAGACCCATAGCCCTCAGAAACGCTGTCCCAGGGGTTGGAGCGCTAGAAGGTTAAGCAGTTGGGGGTTTGGTGCTGGTTCTACTGGGAGAAGGAGACATACCTATTCCTGCTGAGCATTTGTCCGCCAGTCTTGCATGGAAGACCCTCATTCACTAAATGGCTCACCTCAGTGCCCTCATCGGCTCTCTCCTCTGCTCCTGGAAGGCTCAGCCTTCTCTCAGCCATCTTCGCTTGCAGGCGTCCCACCAAAGCTGTGGGTGGGGAACTGTGTTCAGAACCAGAGACACTGGAGGGAAAACGGAGGGGAGTCGGTGGATGTAGGAGGTGGTGAAGTGATGTGAAGTGACCTTGGGTCACCTGGTCTGTAGGGCAGAATGTGACTGGGGCCCTTGGAGTGGAAGCCATGTGTCCATTCGAGTGATCTTGAGCAAATGTCTGAAATTCTCTGACTTGAGCACCCTCCACCTTTTCTCCTATTTCTCTTTGCCTCATTTCCTCTGACTTTATAAAGAGCTCCCAGGGTGCCAGCCTACCTGCCAAGATGACAGGAAGGAGTGAAATATAGTCCCTGTCTTAGGAACTCCCCTCCCAGGGGAGGAAGACGGCCATACAAACTACGTAGATTTGCCTGTGACGAGAAATGCGCTGTGCCAGAGGCAAGCACAAGGTGTCATGGAATGACGGAGGAGGGGGCAATAATGTCTCCGAAAGGGTCCAAGGATGCCAACTGCAGTGGTGACATTCGGACAGGTCATTGTTTAAGGAATGGATGTGTTCCTTACCGAGGTCACAGTGCAGTCAGTCATGGAGGTTTGGAGAAGCATGGTGTATTCTAGAAAAAGTAGGTTGTTTATTGAGCCTAGGGTGCAGGGATGAGGTACACTGATAGGCTGTGGGTCTGGAAATAGACCGGGTCAGATGATGGAGCCCGCAGTTCGCCACCCAGTGAGTTGGGACCGCCCCTTGTCGGTCGTGGGAATCGGGGCGGGCTGCAGAGAATTGTGATGCTTTGCTAAGTGCGGAGGCGGGGCTCCATGATCTTTGAGACCCCTTGGAGCCTGAACTTCTTGAATTCTCTGTGTGGGTATGAAGATGTGGGTCTGGGAACACGGCTTCACAAAGCTGTGGGTCTGGGAACAAGGAGTGTTCTCTGGTGTAACGTCTGTGAGTAGGTGTTTACATGTGGGCTGGACTCAATAGCTATATTAGGCAGGGCTTGGGGCGCTGGGTTCTGGGTTAAGCTGGTGTCTAAGTATCTGTGTCTGTGCTTCAGGATTGCCACTTGTCAAATGGAAAATTTCACTTCTGTGCAGCTGGGAGTTTTTTTTTTTTTTCTTTTCGACAAGTTTTATTTGATAATAACTTTGTGGTTTAGGGCATTTGAGGGGAAAAAAGTTATTTTTGAGTTGAGTGTTATTTCTCATTGTATTATTAGCTGTCAATGAACATGGGCCTAAAAGTGATCTGTGCATGACTTTTATGTAATACACTTGCGCTGAGTTTTTCCTGAGTGTTGGTTCATATTTGGAGTAGGAATCTGGTAGGAGTAGGGGTAGGAAGGTGGGAATGTATGCAAAAAAAAAAAAAAAACCACAACAAAACAAAAAAACAGTGCTGCAGAACTAATTTAGTGAACTGGGCAAGCGCACAAAGCTTCAGCCAAATGTTCCAGCTGGGTCGCTCTAGGAATGCACTTGTGTGGCTGACGACACATTCCTGGACTCCTGAGTGTTAGTTAGTGTGTGCTTGTTGAACTTTAAACCCCAGGGGAATATTCTTTTCTGGAACCACATGATGAACACGTTGGCCCAACTCCAGAGCACTTCCCGGTCTTCGAGTTGCCTGCTTGCTTTTGATTTGGGTGCATTTTTTCAATTTCATCTTGAGAATCCTTAGCTCACTGTCCTGCCCGTTTTCTCAAAATGTTCTCCAGTAGCTCATCTTTGTAACCAAAGGGATAAATTACTTCTGTGTGGCTTGATTCTCATGCTTTGAGACAATGTCACTGATGGTCTGACAGGCAAATATGGGTGAAGCGAGGAAGGAGCTTTGAAATAAGGGCCAGCTGGTTAGGTGTGGGCACAGACGCTGGTTGTGGACGACTGATAATTCCATGCATACTCTCTGATATCATCCCTGCTGTGGGGAGAGAGGCCCCAGACACACACACACACAGAAGGATACAGCTTAGTAGGAGTGATAGCTCAGACTGGGCATGAAGGATGTCAGGAGGTACCTTGTAGCGCTGGCCTCAGTCCGACTCACAGCTTGGGTCCCCTGCGTTCTCGGGGCTCTTTGCGTTGAAATAATCCACCTGATCGATACATCTGCAGGTCGCCTCTCCCGTAGGAGTGATGGTCAGTTTGAACCACAAACATCCTCACATCCGGTCTGTGAGGCCTTTACTGATCGAGCACTAGTGACGTTATGACCATGGTCTCTGGCTGCAGAGCTGCATGGGGGGCGGGGGCATCACAGTTTAACAGCATCCAGCATTGACGTTGTTCTATGCAAATGAGTAAAGTACTCCGTGGAAAGTGTTATTCTTGAACCTGAACTCTAATAACACTGTTATTTCTCTTACGTCACATGCCATTTTTAGTATTATATGAAAGTTATGTCTCTATACATATCCCTTGTGGGTCTGAGTGATTGTGATATCCTTCAGGGCACAGCGGTTAATTTAACACACGTTTACTAAGCACCTAGGGTGTGTCAAGCACCCCGTGTGTGTTTTAAGCACCAAACACAAACAAACAAGATCCATTCCCTGACCAGACGAATCTCAAAGATTAGTGGAGGGAGACAGATAAGTAAACTGATCATTAAAATGTTATTCTATACAACGTAGGTAGGTATAGTATAATGACAGAGCTAGCCACTTGAAATTAGAAAATGAGATACTTTGAGTTGAGTGTTAAAGAATGAGGAGGAATTACCCAGTTGAAGAGGGGTGGGAGGGCTCTTCCACAAAGGTCAAGAGGTCAACGTTAGCAAGGATACAGCCATGGGGAATGACTTCCTTGTATTGGAAGTCAAAAGTGAGTTGATCATCTAGGGGTACAAGTGATAGGCAGGGTCAAGACATGAGACCGGAATGGTAACAGAGTTGTCATTTCAGTATTATTCAGCGAGGGTGAGTTTGTCACAACTTCGGGGTTGCTACTGGCATCTGGTGGGTAGAGATCAGCGGCATCGCTACACATTCTAGAGTGCGCTGGATGGCCCCTCACCACAAAGAATTATCTGCCCCAAAATGTCTAAGGCTGAGAAACCCTATTTTCAGTCTTTTCATTATGCCTGGCTTTTATCATTCAAGTCTCGACTCAAAATTCACTTCTTCAGCGGGCTGCCTCGCCCACGCATCTATGAGAAAAATTTGCATCATCTTCTCCATCATTTTCTTTTGTGTAGCTCTATTTTATTTCCTTTGTGCCTTTTGATACCACCTGATATTGTATTATGTATTTGTTTACTTTCTTTATTTGTCTCTTCCCCCTAAAATATAAACACTGTGAGGTCTTTGATGTGTTTGCTGCTTTACCCCCAAAACTCAGAACAGTGTGGAGAACATAGGCAAACATGTAGAAAAACTTGATGTCGGGGGTTCTGGGTGGAGGAACACAGTGAGCTGAATATAGGTTCTGTGGTGCCAAAATAATAATCGTAGTTGCCATTTATTTTTACGATGTCTACCAGACGTAGTTCTAAGTATTTACATGTATTAACTCATTTAATTCCCCACATAACTCCAGAGGGTAGACAGCATGATTATTCCTGTTCTTTATATGAGGAAACTGAGAAAGAAAGGTTAAGTATTTTCCCAAGATTATACTTCCAGCGAGTGGCAATGCTAAGGGGTAAGACCCCAGGTGATCTGTGTGTATCGACACATGCTCTTTATGGCAGTTAGTCTGAGTAAATTTCGGGTTAGAGGAGTTTCCAACAGCATGTCCCACAGTAGAGATGCCAGGTCAGGTAGAAGTCAGGGGTGGGCAGTTGGTGGACATGGAAGGTTTACCAATGAAGATCGGTACGTTGCAGGACACGGAGTATGCTGCCCCAGTAAGGGTGTCCAGTGGCCCAGAGAGGTCCAAGCTGACAAGCAGGGTGCCCTTACCTAAGGGATACTTAGGTTAGGAGGGGAGATGCAGTGAACCCTGGCCTCCACGTCAGTTCTGGGCTTGGGAAATCATGTTTTGAGTGGTGGCGTAATGCCAAGCAATCCTTTTGACATAGGACTGCCAGCAGTTTTTACAGGCCATTTTTAATGTCAGAAATGAGCTACAGCGATAACTGGGGTGATGCGTTGGCTCAGAGGCAGCCTCTGGGCAGAGTCTCTGCGCCTGGGTGGCCGAGCTCCTTCTTATCACTGGAGCCCAGCTCACCATTCACTCCTTCCAGGCTCCTGTCCTGGTGCTTCTGGAGTTCTCCGAACTAAGGCTGCACAGCTGGGTCACTGCGTTCTAGTTCCTGTCTGCTCAGCCCAACCTGGGCTTGGTGGGAGGCCCTGGGCCCGACCTCCGACCTCCACAGATGACACTGCTGGCCTGGCGGGGCACCGCTGGGGCGCCAGGTGGTTTCTGCGGTCAGCCGCCTGGACTCGAAGGAGGAGGGCGGCAGCCCTGCTTCCGTCTCTCACTTCCCTTTCGCAGTAGTGGAACTGCAAGCCGGAGCTCAGCGAATCCTGCTGTAAACACACCTCATGGAGAAAAGAGGGCAGCATCTCGGGGGCTCTAGTACATTTCACCTCTTTGGGGGAGGGCCCTCGGGGTCCGTGGGGCAGAGATGGTTGGATGCTGGGTGTAAAGCTTCTCCTTGCCTGACACTGGAGGGGACTGGTCGGTTATTATCAGAAATGGGGTAGAGAGGGTTGCTACACTTGTAACAGTGGGGTCTGATGGTAGGGGAATGTAGAGAGTCTGGGGGCCTGTTGCTGAAAGCTTCAGTCTTCTCTGCATCCAGCGGGAGCGACAGGTAGATGTAGGTGTGGGTGAGAGCAGGGCTGTTGTTCTGGTAGGCCTGAGCCCAGGGACAGAGGGTCTGGATGTGTTTTCTGCACAGCCGTGGCTGGCAGTGTTGTCCGAGTTGGTTTTCGGAAGCCGGAACTGGCATGGACTGGCTGGAACTGATGCCTGGCAGTGGAGGAAACAGCAAGGGAGCCTTCGAGTCCGATTACAGGTAGAACTGCCTGTGGAAGCAAAGACTTAAGTCAAATTGAGTTCGTAAAATAGATACATTAGAAGACTGGAGTTGGGAGATTATGCCTGGAAGGTTCTTGTGAGAAAGTTATGCAACAAGGGAGAGACCCTTCGTGGGGAAGCTGTGCACCCTGATACTAAGAAAGAAACGGATGATTTTGGGAAAGATTCAGGGGAAGAAGTGCAGATTCTATAAATATCCAAGCAAATAATAGTAAAACAATTCTACTTTTATGAACCGAAAGCCAATGGTATTCAGTACTTTTTTGGGGGGTGGGGGAGGCAAAATGAGAGCAAATCATTTGGGTAATTATGATATTTCCATGTTTGCAATAAACTTCAAGATAGCTAATGCAGCGAGCCAGTGCGGAAAATAGAGGACTTATTGCCGTTTTATGGCCAGCATGGGTAGCCACTGAGAGGTTTTAGATAAGGGAGTTAATTTTCATATTTGTCTTTCAATTAGATTATTCAAATGACTGCACAGGGAGTGAGTCAGTAGACTCTTGTGCCAGTGTAGGTGGAAAAAAGTGGTTGAGGGCAGGGCTAGGAGATGGAGGGGCTGGAGGAAATCTTTAGAATTCCGAGCTAAGAAGACTTGATTGCATGGATGCGACTGATTGGGAATAAAGGAGGAAGCACGGCTGACTTCTGTGTTTCACATTTGCTTGGTTAGTGAAGCTGACACCTCAGATAAGGAGGAGAGGATGATGAGCTACACTGGACAGAGAAAACGATGGACTAAATGTCAGCCGCATTGCGTGCAAGGTACCTGTGAATCCTCAGGGTGCAAAGGCCCGTGTGAAAGGGAATCGGATGCTGCAGGGAGACTGGTCTAGGGTGGGTGTGTAGATTTGGCAACGGGAGCTGAAGTCACGGGAGTGAACGTGGTTTTCTTGGGGTGTTTGGTAGGATGAGAAGAAAGGAGGACTTAGGGGACACTGTGACGTCATACCAGCGTGGACGGGCCCAGAAGAAGGGGCTCACCATGGAAACGGGAAGGGCAGCGGAGTCACATTTCAAGATCCGTTGCCCTCAAGCTTCTGTCTAAAGTCTCTCCTCTTTCTTTGTAGCGTTCATTCTGTCGCGCTCTGTTCTACCACAATATTGTTCATTTTCAATGCAGTAAGCGATATTTTAGAGGCATTAGATGATAGCTAGGGTAAAGAACTACTAAGCTTCTTTAGACCTAGATCCTCATCTTTTCTTATATCCATGTCCCTGGTATGAACTTCAGTGACTGACGTGTAGTCGGATCTCAATAAATAAATGATATTGAGTACATGAACTTGAAGGTGTTTAAGAGTAAAGGAAGAAAGAATTAATGTACCATTTCATTAGAGCATTTGTTTTTAACCCACATAAACAGAAGAAGAAATTTGTAGACCAATTTGTTTTTTCTCCCTCTATTTCACAACAGACTCAACCCCCAACTTCTTAAGCAAACTGGTTAGCTAATTTCTGAAGAGGGGACAGTTAGAGCAGTACCTTACCCATCTGCAGAATCTGGACCAGTAACTCAAATAATAATGATCTCCCAAGACGGACCAGGTGTGCTGTCTTCACACATGGGGGGAAAGGCTCTCGCATTCTCCCAGCTCTCAGGTGCATCATACCCCATGAGTTCTTCGCTGTGCTACTCCAGGAAGAAGGAGGGAGATGACTTTTTGAAAAAGACTAAACAGAAGAAATGCAGATTCTATAAATACCTAAGAAGAGTAATACTAAAACAAAGAATTCTACTTTTATGAACTGAGAGCCAATGCTGTTTAGTTCTTTTATTTTTTTAACTGGGAGGCAAAAAGAGAGCAAATATTTTGGGTAATTACTGCTATTTCCATGTCTGCAGTAGGACTTAAGATAGCTAAGGATAAGCTTAATCTTTTCCATTGTCCAAACTTGGAGATGTCTTGAGGAATCCAGAGACATGAAATTGCTACTCAAGGAGTGTATTTTCTTTTTTTTATATATGGGCCAATCTGACCCCAAACTAGCGTACCATTTGATTTTAAGTATAAATAATACACCCACATAGTTCATTCTGCTTCTGGAATGTTTGTAGGCTTAGCTTCTTTTCTGTATTTGTCCTCTAGGGAGGTTTATGCTATTTAATGATATTTAGAGAGTCTGGTGCATTTCTCCTCTGGTTCCGAGCCTCAATTTGTGTGCCTGGTTGCTCCGAGCAGCCCAGATCCATGTGGTCAGAGGAGCTAGCAGCTGTCGAATGCTCGAGAATGCAAAAGACTCACCCCTTCTAAGGGGGATGAAGTTGGTGATGAAATTTGAACCCTTCTTGGCATTTCCACACTTTGTAAAAACCCTTGACCATGTTCCACCGCAGGGCGGAGAAGTTTTTACTAACTCCTGAACTAAGAGCTCTGCTGTTAGAGAGGGCCTCAGGAAGGCTTCCGTGACTGGGGGCGTCGTGTCCCGCTGGTGGCTTGTCTTCATTCCCCCCCTCCATTCTTCATTGTACCTCCGTGTCCACCCCTTCATCCCATTTCGGGGAGACTTTGAAAAAGGGGAACTGAAAGGACAAACCAATGATCGGAAGAGGCAGCGTGGCTGCCCTTGAGGTTTAATCATGTGGCCTGTGCTGTTTTTGTGTTCCACAAAAATCCATCTTGCCTCATTATGAATGTGTCTTCTCCTGGGCTTCCACTTCCAAGATTATTTCAAGGGAAATTATATTCTGATATTAGTCTCAATTGCCCCTATCTCACTCAATAACTATTAGAGTTATCGAATATCTTGAACCAGGAAGTTGCATATTTGCCAGCATTAAATGCACAGCTTGAAACTCTAATATTCGATTTGGAGAAAAAGCATTACGTTTGAGTGGGTTAGGATCTTGCCAAAAATGCATTTTTCCATCTGTTTCATGGTAAGAGCTGTTTTAGGATTCCAAATATACAGCTAAGGACTTTCTGCCATCTTTGCAAAGTGGACTGGAACTGGAGAGTGTGATAAAGATGGTAGGTCTTTGGGAGCAGTCCTGGGTATGGAGGATGAACTTGGAGGAGGTCTGTTTCCTTCTGTCACGGTTCCTTGAGTGATAAACATCCCTGATGTCTAATACTATCATCCAGCGCCAGCGCACTCAGTGCCCAAGGGGGTGGTGCCCAAGGTGTTCTCGTCCACAGCCCTGCAAACTCCAGTGGGACATGACCCAAAGTCATGATCGTGGTATTTTCATGCTCTTTCCCTCTGACCTGAATCTGCCCTGAAAATACTGGCATCGGGTTCATCCTTACTTAGCTACAGTAACACATATAAAGAAGTTTCTAAATGTGTCAAAGCCAAGTAAGGAAGTAGGGGCCGAGTTAGGCGCTGGTTTTCAGCCTCTTCACTAGTGTGGGCCCATATGCAATTGTATGTATGTACGTATTTGTTTATTTTTACATAAATAAACATGTTTTTGATATGTTTATTAATTTGAGAGAGAGAGAGAGTGCAGAAGTGGTGGCGGGGGGGGGGAGAGAAACATCAATGTGAAAGAGAAACATCCGTCGGTCGCCTCCCATATGTGCCTCTACCGGGGACTGAACCTGCAACCTAGGTATGTGCCCTGACTAGGAATCAAACCAGCAACCTGTTGGTGTACAGGACGATGCTCCAACCAACTGAGCCACTGGGCCGGGGCTGCCGTTGTTCTTTATTGTTAGCGAGGTGATCCCGAGAGTGAATGCTGATGAGACCTGTGAGCACAGCTCAGTCACTCATGAACACTGTAGCTGGTCCCCTAAGTGTCACCACTGGTCTGTTTCCTTTCCTTACAAGGAGGGCTCCCTCCCTTCTGATTTCCTGTCAAGTTGTGTCCTTGGCGTGCTTTCACAGCGCCACTGTTTAGGGCTGTGTTCTGCTGAATTCTTGACTGTTTTTCGGACCTCACGTTCTTGACTGTTCTTGTTTTTTACTTACGCTTACCATGCTTCTTGTCAACGTGCATCAGAGACTTGGGGGACAGCAGACTTTCATTTTATGCACACAACACATCCCGTATTGTTATTTCCCTCAACTATGACTGCGCCCCTAATTAATACTACCCAGAGACAGTGCTGCTTAGTGGGTAGAGTGCAGCCTTTAAGGTTAGATTTTCTGTGTTTGAATCTTGGCTCTACCCCTTCCTAGATGTGTGGGCTTTGGCAAGTTCTTTAAGGTCTCTTGGCCTTGCTCCCCTTATTGGTAAAGTGGATGTATTAGTGGCATCTACCACATAGGGTTACTGTGAGTGAGGATTAAATGAGTGAATACATGAAAAGGGCTTCGACTGGTGTCTTTGGCACATTAAGATCCCATGTTATGTATCATGATCATGCTAGAGGCTCAGTGTCTTGACCTCACAATTGAAAAAGCAGGGTTTCTTCATCAGTCCTTTTGCCTTTGCCTTTAACTATCCATTAGGACTCCAGGGAAATATATGGGGAACTGCTGAAGAGGTTGGGTATAACCTTTGTTATTGCTAAATGCCTCTTACCCTTATAGGATGTAGAACCTAGATAATGATGAAGATAGCCAACATTTATCGAGTGCTTATGGTATACCAGGCCTGGCCTAAGAATTATGCATATGTCATCTTATTTATATGTCATGAAAACTACATGATAGGAGGCTTATCTCCACTTTACAGCTAGGTCGAAGCTGTAACTCAAATTGCACCTCAAAAACTGGAAACTGCGTTCACATCCAGGTTTCCCTGCCTAGGGCTTGCCTCTTATTGTGAACTGCGTCTATTGTCACAGTAGAGGGGTTCTCCTGCAGAGTGGAAGCCTGGGGGAGTGGGAAGCAAAGAGGGGTCTCCCTGGGGCCCACCACTCGTGGGATATTGGGCTTTGAACAAGCCCTGAAGCTTCCCCGACAGTCAGAGTTTTCACCCGTAAACTGAAGATGACAGTAACTGCACAGGATGTCGTGGTGCAAACCAAAGTGAAATGTGTAACAGAGCAAAAAGAGACAGATACTTCAGGGGCCACTCCCTGCCTGGCTGTGCCAGGGCATGCAGAAATGATCAGTGATTTTATAAAGACGTTTTACCCAGGTGGTCAAGGAGGGGCGGTTCATTCTGAGATCAGTCTGGGCTGCCTTTCTCCGTGGAACCAGAGCTCAGTTGCCAGTGTGACGTGGTCCCCTCTGCTGTATGTGTTACTCTTGTCCCCACAGTCCACTCGCTCCGGAAGGCTGAGTCACAGTCCTCAGACCGAGTCCTCACCTTCCTCAGTGCCAGCAGGATTTACGCGACAGATTTCAGTTCCTCCTGATAGGCTTGGCAGAATGCTGGCACTTCTTATTCTGTCTCCCTTTTTCCAAGTTTTCAAATATTTCTTCTCCTTTAGTAATGCTACCACTGAAATCCCTTTTCTCATTACTACATAAAACCTTGCAAATATGTGTGTGGCCTAAAGAAGTTATAGAAATGCCTGATGTGTTATAAGTTACACGAATGATAATTTGTTAAAGAGTGACCAGATTGTCTTGGTCTGGGTCAGCTACCCCATAGCTAACAAAGGGCGTTAACAAGAATGGAAGGATATAATCGGATCCATACTTCTTTTTAAAAATGTGGCAACAGAGATAGAAACTCTCATCTAACCTTCTAAATATTGT
This sequence comes from Glossophaga mutica, assembly GCA_039655065.1. Classification (NCBI taxonomy): domain Eukaryota; kingdom Metazoa; phylum Chordata; class Mammalia; order Chiroptera; family Phyllostomidae; genus Glossophaga; species Glossophaga mutica. The sequence goes on from CM077313.1 coordinate 11,938,144, forward strand.
ACATTTAATGTACAGTTTTGTACACTGAATTTAGGAGATAGGTATATAATTTATATAAAGAAACATCCTGACATTCAAAGTTAGATTTTCCCACATAGGGTGCTTTTAACTCAAATTGAGATAATGGTGCTAGGAACAAATACTTATTAATATAAAGTACTTATCATGCATTAATTGTCTGCCTTTAACCAAATCTTACATACCATTTCCCTTCTCGAGTGTCCATCTTCAGCACTAACAACCTGCTAAAGGTTCTTTGATTTTTCTAGCTCTTTCTTAGAGTGTTTTGTGTTTGTTTTCTTCTGAGGTTGGTCAGGAAATTATCTAGGGGGAAGAAACTGGCTTTTTGCAGTCTGTGATTTTGGTTGGGAGTGATGGAGTGGGGGTCTGTTAAATCCGTTTTGTCTGTTCTTGGTCAGAGTGGAGCTGAGAATGGATGGCGCCGTTTGTGAAACCCCATAACTCTCCCAGCGTAACCCCATTAAAGGGCCTCCCGACAGCAGTAGGTGAGGAGTAGCTCAGGGGTGTTCCTGTTTAATCCCTTTAAGCTCAATTTCTTGTGTTATTAGATCCATCCCCCTGCTTTATCACTTCATCTCTGGGTAGCACACCATTGCCGCTGGAGCAGAATTCAGCAACAATTCTAGTTTATCTGTCGACAATAAGCAGGTTAGACTGTCTGATGAAGGCTGATGCACGAGCTCAATCTTTGGGATTACAGTCAGTGAAAAACAGGGCCAGCTCTGCCACGCGTCTGTGGTAGTGACTGGTGCCCTTCACCAAATGGTCTGGCTGTCTGCCTGCTGGGGGCACGGGCTCTGTATTTCCTGGCTTCCTTATGTTTGGGTGGGGCCCCTGATCAGCTCTGAGTGGTATGATGTGATTGGAAGTGACGTATGCTACTTCTGGTCTGGAATGTTTATTTGCCAATGCGAACCCTTTTGGAGATCTTTTTTCTTTCTGCCACCTTCTCCGTTGTCAGCCTGGGTCCCGGAAATCCCCATCCAAGCCTTTGTAGACAGGCATTGTGGGCTAGAAATAAACTGTTGTCTTTCAACAGATGAGATGTTTCCTGAGTACCCGCCCCACGCCAACTGAGGCGGTGATCCGTAGGCAGGGGCCTGCGCGCTTGGTGAGCAGTCACAGCACCACGGCGGTGACACTTGCTTTTGTTTCACCTTTACCATGCAGTCCGTTTGGCACTCTGGGAAAATGTAAGACCGTCGTAGTAAGTGTCTTAGGGGCAAACTTGCTTAGTAGCCTCAGAGTTTTTTTTTTTTTTCTTTTTTCTTTTACAAAATGTTTCCTGTATCTCCTTGTCTCAGCCTTTAATGTTTGGTCTGGCACATAGCAGCTGCTCAATAAACGAACGATGGATGATTTTGTACATAAATCCATTACTTTGAAGAGAGCTTGCCATTAGCATCGTAGAAGTATTTTCACTCTCTCGGAACGTGCTGTCGTCAATTATTTTTTTATTAATTCAACTCTGTGTCACACTGTTACCATCGTCGGGGCTCCCCTGATGAGAGGCAGCTGCTGCTCTGGCTGCGGTGGCCCCTGAGCCAGCGCAGGGCCTCCCAGTCTCTGCTTTGAGCTCGGCAAACCCAGGAAATGCATGGGACTCTTGCTTGTGAAAGCGATAGAGCCCCTCACTCCCGCATCATTTTTGGCCATGGCCTTCGCATCCGCGTACTGCTGGCTCTGGAAATATTTCCCCTTTTTAATTTTTGTTTAATTACAGGGGTTCAAGTAAACTGAAACTTCTCGAACCCTGGAGACTCTCAGTCTTTCAATTTCTTCCCATCAGGATACACCTCAAATGTCTGTCCCATCATTATTAAGTGCTGAGAGGGAAGAGGACAGGGGTTAGGACAGCCCAAGACTTCAGCCTTTTTGTTTGTTTGTTTGTTTATCCTCCCCCAAGGACATTTTTTTCATTGTTTTTAGAGAGAGAGGAAGCAGGGACAGGGTGTGGGAGGGGGAGAGGGAGAGAAACATGGATGTCAGAGAGAAACATGTGTTGGTTACCTCCCATAACCGCTCTGACCAGGGACCAGACCTGCAAGCTGGGTATGTGCCCTGACCGGGAATCGAACCTGTCGCATTTTGGTCTACGGGACAACACTTCAAGCAACTGAGCCACACTGGCCAAGGCACGAGTCTTTAGTCTTAATACCTGGTGATAAAATATCAGGCTTTATAACACTAAGCACAAATCCTGCCCAGTTAGAAATTTCCCTTAAAGCAATTCCTTTTCTTCATGCGTCCTGACATCACTTCAAATCCGTCTCTCACCTCTGTTGATTATACTATTAAATTACAGCCGTGCCTGGGACATCAGTAAGGGTAAGCTCTTATTATCTTTCTTATTGCTATTTTGGCAGCCTCCTGTTCTCCTCATCTCCAAGCTTTCTCCACTCCAGTCCATACTCTGTACCTTGACAATATAGATCAGATTCTGTCTTTTCCCTATTTTTAAAGTTGTCTTGCCTCCGCTGCCCAGGGGAAAAGCCCCAAGTCCTGACCTCATCGGACCTCTGCAGTTCTTATCTACCTCAGCCACATCTGCACCACTGAGGGAGCTTGTCCAGCTCTCCAGTCCCACGCTCTCTTCCCCAAGAGATTCCGATGAGCTGATGGTGATGGGGAAGGGAGATGTACCACATCCCTGGGAAGACGATGTGTATGCAGTTTGAGAAAGCTCCCCGGGTGTTCTGAGATGACTTCTTGTTTTTAAATTAAATTTGATAGCGTGACATTGGTTAATAAAACTGTACAGGTTTCAAGTGTACAATTCTATGATACATCATCTTTATATTGCAATGTGTGTTCACCCCCCGAAGTCAAGTCTCCTTCCATCACCATACGCTTGACCCTCTCTGCCTTTTGACACCCCAACTCCCTTTCCCTCTGGTGACTGCCATACTGTTGTCTGTGTCTATGAGTTTTTATTTCTTTGTTCATTTGTGGCTTTCAGTTTTATATCCCCCATATGAATGAAATAATACAGTTCTTTACTTTTTCTATCTGACTTTTTGCTTAGCATCATGCTCTCAAGATCCATCCATGTTGTCCAGAGTGGCAGTATTTCATCTTTTCTTATGGCTGAGTAGTGTTCTCCAGTATCTGTGTATCACATCTTTTTTTTTTTAAGACCTTAGAGCGAAGGGAAGGGAGGGAGAAAGAAAGGGAGAGAAATATTGATGTGTGAGATACATTGATTTGTTGCCTCTCATACGCCCCCAGCTGGGGACCTGGCCTGCCACGCAGGCATGTGCCCTGACTGGGAATAGAACTGGTGACACTTCGGTTCACAGGCCAGTTACTCAATCCACTGAGCCACACCGGCCAGGGTGATGTGCCATATTTTCTTTACCCAATCATCCATCAAAAAAAACCTAGGTTGTTTCCATGTCTTGGCCACCGTGAATAATGCTGCAGGGAACATAAGGGTGTGTTTCTTCCACACCTGGCCACCTCCCGTTCCTAGAGAGGACTCCCACCCCACACTGCTCCCCCACAGCGCTGCCACGTGCAATGCAATGTGGGTTCCGCCCGTGCTGAGCTTCTGGGCCTCCTCGAACTCAGCATGCTTTCACACTGCTCTGCACATGCCTTTAAGTGCCCTTCTAGGCCCTGCTCCCTTTCTCTGCTTGGGTCTTTTAAAAAAAGCTTTAGTTGAAATGTCAGTTTTTAGGCTTTTCCCAACAGTCCCAGATGGTCGTCTCCTTGGGTGGTACTGGGCATTGACTCGTATTATTGATACTCAACATATTGTGGTCTCCTTATTTGTGCCTGTACTGCCTGGAAAGTTCCACGATCTTCTACCAGGTTTTCACCGAGTTTTGGCACACAGTCAGCACTTGATGAGAGGCAGCAGTCTGTTGAAGTATGGGCTTTGCGGTTGTCCCTCCTAGGGGCTTTGTGACAATGAAATGAGATAATGTACAAGGCACTTGCCCAGGGCCTGACTCTTAGTGAGTACCCGCTAAATGGCACTTGCCGTTTTTCCCAGATAAGTGTTTAGCTTTTAATCATTACATATACTTCTCTTATTGATATGCTGTCCAGGATGCGTGCATTTCTCATCCAGATAATTATCAATCAGTACTTACTGAACAAACATTGATTGTTGTGCAGAATATTTGCTACAGCATCCGGCTCTCAAGGAGAGTATGACCAATCACCAACATCAACACAAATTGTGTCATGCAGCCTTTCTGCCTTGTGCTGGACAAGCTGCTGCTTCTGGGATTCAGGGCAGGGAAGCAGGTACCTGTGTGGTCCTGTTCCTTCCCCTTCCCTTGTGCCTTCTGCCAGATAGGCTGGTGGTGATGATTGTTACACGTGGTGGAAATAGAACTCTTTGGAGATCTCATACAGCTTTCAGTCCACTTCTTGGCCCCAGCTGGGCTACCAGCTTGGACAATGTCATGCTTGGTGGGGAGAAGGGCAGACGAGAAGCCTGGCTCTATAACAGATGGTCCCTGACGTATGATAGTTTGACTTACGATTTTTTGACTTTATGACTGTGCAAAAGCAGTATGTATTCGGTAAAAACTGCACTTTGAATTTAGATTATTTTCCTGAGCTGGTGATAACGCGGTAGGATGCTCAGCCGTGGTGCCGGGCAGCAGCGGTGATACCCTCACAAGGGCAAACAGCGGATATTCCCCGACGGACTGTTGCCAGCGTGTTTTGGATGTTGTGTGTCTGCATCCCATCGGGTCTTCAGAATGCCCGTCTGCAGGCCAGGTGGCTGCCCGCTGTGCGTGGTGTTGGTGAGGACCCACACGGCCCTTCTGGTTTTCACTTTCAGTACAGCATTCAATACATTATGTGAGATATTCAACACTTTATTATAAAATGGGCTTTGCATTAGATGCTTTTGCCAAGCTATAGGCTCTTGTGAGTTGTTCTGAGCATGTTGAAGGTGGGCTAGGCTGAGCTATGATGTTCAATAGGTTAGGTGTCTTCAATGCACTTTTGATGGTAGTTTCAAGTTACAATGGGTTCATCTGGACATAACCTCATCCCGAGTCGAGGAGCATCTGTACTCATCTCCATCCTGAGCACAGAGGTAGAAGGTTCAGTGTCTGGTTCTTTCCAGTCTGGGAAAGAAGTATCACTGCCTCAGAATCAGCTACACCTGATTCAAATCCCAGCTCCATCACTTTGGGCTGGACTCGGTTTCTTCCTTTGCAAAACGGTGGATAACACCACCTGACTCAGAGAGCTCTTGGGAGAAGGAAATGCAAGTTGTCAGTCGTTTGGCATGTTCTCACCATCACCGAGAGCCCCTAGTATTGCTCTCCCAGTGATTTCATTCCCCCCGTCTCCACAAGGCACCCCTTCACCTGCCGTTCAGGTGGGGACCTTGAGCGGGGAAATTGGAAAGCAAAGGAAGGATGGGAGGTGTAGGTAGAAGGTGGAGGCCGCACAATTGTTCTTGCTCACAAGCGATCCATTAGATTAGATGAGGCCGAGAAGAAGAAATGAAATACCCTGTTCCCTCGCTGTGACTCAACTCCAGTCCCGCCTGGATTATCACTTCGCATCACAGAAATCATCTTCTCATGCTTTGTGTAGCTCACTCCAGCTCCGGGCCACAGTTCTGACGCTGGGTCAGCCTTGGCTGACCCTGCGTGAACTCGAATGAGTCCTGTTGCCTTTCTTAGCTTCAGTTTCCTTATCTTCAAAATGAGAATGCGAACCTTTGTGATCTTGAAGGTATTTTCAATTATAACATTCTAGGAGATTATGCCCATCTGAGAGCGAGTGGAATTGTGAAGCATTTCAGGTTTTGAGCTCAGGAAAGCTTATGGCAGGTTTTCGCGTTCATCTGCCTGGTGCGTGTTTATGCGATGCCCTTGTCTGGCCTTGAAGAATGTCATTTTCCCCCCTCATTGTTTCTAGTGGGGACAATACTGTATTGCCACAAATCGTTGCGTCCATCACATCTGCTTGAGAAGCCAACCACACCGCTTCTCTTTGGATGCTTGTCCAGGAATCTCTCCAGCCGGCAGGGCGCCTCAACAGTTCATGACTCCAGGTGGTTGCTCTCTGGCCGGGAACCTGTTCTCCCCACCAGCCGGGACAGCAGAGGGGACGGGAGGCCTTTGCTCTCCATTCAGCCTCTCACCAGAAACCGTGCTGGTGATTGTCAGGCAGGTGAGGAGAACGCTGCCACGCTCAATAGACACTGTCAGACCTAACGTGAGTCAGCGTTCGCGTTCCCCAAGCACAGCTGGGAAACAAAGGGACAGATTTGCTGGAGCTGTACACAAACCGAAAGCTATTATGTTAAAAAATAAATAAGTAAAACGAGGGAAAAGGCGTACGGAGCGAAATTATCTCTTTAAAGCATCTTGGGAAAATAGCGCTCCATACACATCAGCACAACGGCACAGCCATCCGTGTGTGTCAACCTGCAGTTTCTGATGACAGGAATGGATAAACAAGTAATTAATATACAGCCCAGCTGCTTCTGGGCTTTTTTTCCTTAACTTGTTCTCTTTGAGAATCAGTTGGTGGAAACACAGCTGAAAACACAGACTTAGAGAACAAGTCATTTGGCGGAACATAGAACAGAGACATGGATGAGGCTTTAGCAATAATACCCGTTCAATTCCATAAGCCGGCAAAGTAAGATTAGACCAGGCAGACGGAAATTTTGCTCCACTCTCAAGGATAAACATCATTTTTCCATTTCATTTGGTGGGTTGGCCAAGCCCCGCTGTGAGTAATTTTTTTAATGCAGGCTTCTTTACAAAACGAATAACGGGTCCCGGTGCTGCTCCTTCCCTCTCTGCGCCTCAGCTCCTGGTGCAGGAGGCGTTCCTCCGGATCCTCTCCCAGCCAGGGCCAGTATCCACCAGCCTGCACGTGAACACCAAAAAACGTTTAAGCCTTTTGATTTTTTACTCAGAGAATCCAGAACTGCTCTGTCTTTGTTTTTACAAGTAACTTATAGTAGCAGATACCGTTTTATTTTTGTTGCTTGCATGTTCAGGGGGCCAGAGAGATTTGTTAAAAGAACAGAGTGAGTGAAGGACCTCTCTTCCGGAGCAGAAAGAGGGCAGAGAGCCAATAGCTACATCTTTTCAAAGCAGAGAAAACTTGCTTTCATTTGTATGCCTAGAACATTCCAGATAGGGTTCTTATAGTATCTCTTTACAGTAACCGTAAAGTGGTAATTTTCTTCATGTTCCTGAAGAGGAAGCTGATGCTCAGAGAGGCTAAGTAACGGCTCAAGCTTGCATATCCAGGCAGGGTTGAGGAAGAAGTGCAAAGTCAATGACTCATTGCTTCCCTTTTCTGACAACAGTAGCAAAATCAGGCATTCAGCTCCCTCTATATTATGGCAGGCTTTTTGCTGGGAACTGGAGGTGGGATGAGAAAAGAACCCAGGACTTTCTGTCCAGTGCTTCCCGAAGCATGCGTTGAGTGCTCCCAGTCAGGCATTTGCCAAAGGACATCTCTCCGCTGAGCCTCAGGGTCGATAATCATGCAAGGTCCACATGCTAATGGACTGATTCTTCAAATAATGAAAAGCACGTGCCCAGACTGTTCTCCCCCACAGCTAAGATCGTACAGTGGGTGACTGTCAAAATTGGGATCTGGACCCAGGCCAGTCTAGTGCTCCAACCCTCGCTCTTTTCAGTATGGATTTAGTACTTCCTAAGTTCTCCCAGACACTTGATGTGGACTTCATAGAAGACACGGCAGGTGAAACTGCATTTGTGTTGGAAACTCACAGGTAAGTGGAAGCAATCATTTTGCTTAGGGAAAGATTTCAAGAGTCTTCACAATGACACCAAGTATATGTTAAATCTATTAGCTGTAGACACATGAATGCGAAAGGTTGATTACCTTAGTGGGTAGACCCACATAGATAAAAATAACTTTGAAAAGGAGTAAAATACGGTAAAAAGAAACTTCTGGTGGTACAATAGTATTTGTAACTTGAAAAAAATTGACATCAGTGAAGAAGACTTCCGTGAGGACCTATGTCATATACTCCCAGACCTAACAGCCCTACAGCAGAGCGCTAGTCTTGGTCTGTCCTTGTGCAAAAGCTTCCGGGCTCTCGGTGACGAAAACCTGGGTTCCTCACTTTGTCCCGAATTTCGCTTTGGCTCACTCAAGGTCCTCTCGCAGCGAGGCCCCCTCTGTCCTTTTCCTCCAAACGTGGAAATGTTTCCAGGGCCCACTAAGGTCTGCAGGATGTCTTGGCTGATTTTCCTTATTGCAGGTGACCCCACTGGTCTTTCCTTGGGACTCCTGTTTGTAGTGTTGATGTTTACTGGTACCCCTCATTGTGCTTGGTGTTGTGCTTAACTACTTTTAATCCTTGTCTCGCTTCACCTTTTAACATGTAAGTTTCTTGAGGGCTTTTCTCATCTCTTTTAATTCTCTGCCACGTTTGGCACAGTGCTTCACAAGTTGTATTAATGAATGTCGGTAGGTATTGGTTCAATGGAATTCAGTCAAAGGCCAGAATAAAACATGTAACGAAGAACAGCCAAGGATCAGACGTCCCCGGACTCAGGGGTAAACTGCTTCCCAAGGGAAGGAGTTGGAAGGGGAGAGGCAGGTAGGGGAAGAAGGCATCTCTGTAATTTGGCACTGATATGAAATTTATTTCGGAAAATTGGCCAGCCTCCACAAACCACCTTCGCTGTTCTCCAGCGAGAGAATATCTCCTCGCCAGGCAGGAGCTCGCACAAACCAACGGGGCGAGTCTCCCGCCCCCGGAAATCCGTAACCCTATTTCTGACAGCACGTGCGGTTACTTGGCAACAAGTATGCTATCCCAAATAGAGGATTATTATGATTTCAGGTGTGAAAACAAGTGGAACAAAGGATTAAAATCGGCAACAAAAGGGAGAGACATAGCAAATTTAGAGCTGCAACAGAGCTCTTTCCAAAATGACATTTCTGCATCGAATTTCCCATGAAATGACCAAGAGCACACACTAAAGTTGAAATTTTTCCATGGTGAGAGTGAGCCGAGGTTTTCGATCCCTCTGGCTGGCCTTTTCCCAACCATAAATCCACACCTGTTTCTTCTCCTCTTCCTCCAGCCCCTCCCATAGGGTGCATGCGGGGCCACGCAGAGGCACCCCTTTCTCTCCTTTTCAGGTGTAGGAGTGAGATGCATCCTCAAAGAGAATGTTCTCTGCCGGGACTCACAGGAGTCTATGTGGACCCAGATCCTGGCGTGCAGTGGATGGCGGAGAGGGCGATCGTGCTGCTCAGAGTTAGTATCCATGTTGCGGTTGCTGAAACTGAGAGCTGAAGTCTACAGTGTGACTTTTTAAAGATCACGTGGTTGGGAACTGGAGGGTCCCACACTGTCTGGTCCCTGGTCTAACGGGCTAATGTTCTTGTTGTTACAGTGGTTTATTTTTGTCATCTACTGATAGCTGTAGTGATGTAAAGGACATTGTTGTTTACTTTTCTGGTGTTCGGTCCCCCTTGCTTCTTTGAGTCTTGATTATTTTTCCTAACAGCTCATGAGATTCAGAAAAGCTGATTCCATTTCCAGTCCCAGGGAGCAGGAAAGTAGGCAAGTCCAGGTGGGCCTGGGGAGAGGTGGGGGTCTTTTATTCTGTTCTTACTCATCCATCCGTCTACCGTGTTTGGTTTTCTTCCTCTCCTCTCTTCTGTCCCCTCCTTTCCTTTTTTCTGTCTTCATTTGTTTTGCCTTCTTTCTCGTATGTTTCAAACATCGCCGAGAATACCGTGGAAGGTTATGGAAATGACAAAGACATCTCCACGTGCGCGGGGGAGTATGAGTGTGTAAGTGCACAGAGGAGGAACTTGGATGGTGACTCAGAAGTTCAGGGGGACGTTTGACTTTCCAGCTTTTGAAACACCAGCTAGTACTTCTCGTCCTGATCTGCGAGTCATGCATTGCCAAGAGTTTCCCAGGCCCCTGAAGTAAAAAAGACAAATCGGTGGATGAGACTGATAGGAGAAGTACAAGATTTTATTAGACAGTGCAGAATGAAACACTTTACGGAATGAAAAATTGCAAAGAGCACTGACGCTTGTGTCACAGAAAGGACACTGACACCTAGATTACTGCTGAACACCGTGCATTTTAGGGTGAAACCCTTGAAAGTCTAAGGGTTATTGTCCAAGGTGAGAGAGCAGTTCTTTGCTCCAAGTTATACAAAACCCTTGCTTTAGAGTCTGATGGAATAACTACCAAATTTCACTGAGTATATAGCTATGGAGGACCCACTAGCAGGTGCTTGATTAGCCACCATGAGCACTAGATGGGGGAAGAAATTTTAAAAAATAGTATGAGATGTATCTATGTGTGCACAATCCTGAAATAAGACTTGCATATCAATAGGCTTTGAAGCCAGAAGACCGGAGCCGAATCTCTGCTCTGCCGGTCTTACCCGACGCTAGTTTTATACCTTTTACACATGCACATCAGTGTTACTCCTTTCCTGAAACCAGTGAGAAACCACCTCGATAATGTAACACTCCAACCTGCTTTGAGGATGAAAGAAATACTTGCAATTTCTGTTGAGCAACAAGTCGCTCCCCACCCTGCCACATTCTTCAGTGGGGAAACTGGGATCCTCAAATCTCTTGGGTACCGAGGTTTCTCATTATCCTTCTAAAGATCCTGGAACTGTTTACCAAAAACAACCATGCCCTGTACCCCTGCTGTCTCTGGTATTTTCTCCCTGCTTTATTTCCAACAGTCATCTGGAGATAAACAAACTGCTGAATTGAACTAGAGGGTTCCATAGTGTTGTTGAATACTGAAAATGAGGAAGAACTCATCATTACAGAGGGAAATTTCAAAAAACCGAAATGCTGTGGCTCATAATCATGGTGAGCTTAAAAGCTAGTTCAAGATTCAGAATGGATTCATCTGGCGGGGTGGCAGACAGTCCCTGTGTTGTAGAGGTGTTGTACTTATTCTGTTTTGGTCGTTCTTTTGTTCAGGTGTCCCGTGGACCGCCATGGATGAGGCTGATTGCCTTGCTATTTCAGATCGGGCTCTCCGTATGCTTTGGCTTTAATTCTTGGAGGTTCAGACATGTATTTTTTAAAAATAATTTTTCCTTAGGAAAATCAATCGACTTCTTAAGCATCAGCCAAAAACTGGTGAAACATAATGTCAAAATGATTACTTTTAAAGGAATAAGTTCTAGGCAGAATGATTGAACTCAGTATGTTCTTATGAGGAGTTGGACTGCCTTTATAAAAACAGCTTTATTGAAATATAATTTACATACCATAAAATTCACCCTTTTAAAGTGTACATGCCCTTAGATTTTAGTATATTCACAGAGTTGGGCAATCATCCACACTATCTATTTTTGGAAGATTTTAATCCTCCACCAAGAAACCCTGTACTTATGAGAAGTTATTTTCTATTTTCCTGTTCCCTACAGCCCTTGACTACACTCATTTGTTTTCTGTCTATGTATTTGCCTACTCTGAACATTTGAAATAAATGGATTCATACAATATATCTGTCTTTCTTTTTTCCTTCCTTCCTTCCTTCCTTCCTTCCTTCCTTCCTTCCTTCCTTCCTTCCTTCCTTCCTTCTCTCTCTCTCTTCCATTTAGCATAATGGTTGCAAGATTCATCTGTGTTGTAGTATGTATCAGATCATTTTAACTGTCAGATAATATTTCATTGAATGGATATACTGCATTTTGTTTGGCTATAATGAATAATGCTGCTGTAAAAATTTGTATAAAAGCGTTTGTGTGGACATATGTTTCTATTTCTCTTGGGTTTAAACCTAGGAATGAAATTGCTGGATCTCTAAGTGTAACATTTGAAAGAACTGCTGAACTATTTTCTAGTGTTGTACCATTTTATAATCCCACTGTCAATGAAGCAGGGGCCAAATTCCTCCATATCCCTGACAACCCTTCCTTCCATTCTCCCTCCCTCCCTCTCTCCTCCCTCCCTCTTTCTTTCTTTTCTCTTTCTTTCTTTCTTTCTTTCTTTCTTTCTTTCTTTCTTTCTTTCTTTCTTTCTCTCTCTCTCTCTCTCTCTCTCTCTCTCTTTCTCTCTCTCTCTCTCTCTTTTCCTTCCTTCCTTCCTTCCTTCCTTCCTTCCTTCCTTCCTTCCTTCCTTCCTTCCTTCCTTTCATCTATTTATCTCTTATTGGTTCTGTTTCTCTGGAGAACCCTGACTAATACACAGGTGATACTGACCACATAGAATAAGTTGAAAGGTGTTTCTTACTTTTCTAGCTTTTGCAGGAGTTTTTGAAAGATGAATGTTAGTTCTTTAAGTGTTTTGTAGAAATCACCAGTGAAGCCATCTGGGCCTGAAGTTTTCTTTGTGAGAAGTTTTAAATTACTAATGCAGTCTCTTATCTTTCTATACTTTTATTTATATTTTATATTTTATATTTTTAGAAGATTTTTTCAAAGATTTTATTTATTTATTTTTACAAAAAGAAAGAGAGGGAGAGAAACATCAATGTGTAGTTACCTCTTGTGCACCCCCAAGTGGGAACTTGGCCCACAACCCAGTCTTGTGTCCTGACTGGGAATCAAACCAGCAATCCTTTGATTTGCAGGCTGGTGCTCAGTCCACTGAGCCACACCAGCCAGGGCCTATTTTTTATTTTTTTAAATATATTTTTATTGAATATGCTATTACGGTTGTCCCAATATTTTCCTCCTTTGTCCCCTCTGCCCAGTACCCCCATTCCCTCCAGTAATACCCCCTTAGTTCATATCCACATGTTGTACATGTAAGTTCTTTGGCTCCTCCATTTCCTATATGATTCTTGACATCCCCCTGTCAACTTTGTGTCTACCAATTATGCTTCTTATTTCCTGCACCTTTCTCCCCATTCTCCCCCTTCCCTCATCCAGCTGATAACCCTCTGGATGATCTCCAGATCTATAATTCTATTCCTATTCTGGTTGTTTGCTTAGTTTGTTTTTTTAGATTCAGTTGTTGATAGTTGTGAATTCGTTGCCATTTTAATGTTCATAGTTTTGATCTTCTTTTTCTCAAATAAGTCCCTTTAACATTTCAAGTAATAATGGCTTAGCGATAATGAACTCCTTTAGCTTTACCTTGTCTGGGAAGCACTTTTTCTGCCCTTCCATTCTAACTGATAGTTTTGCTGGATAGAGGAATCTAGGTTGTAGGTTCTTCCTTGCTTTTCATGACTTCGAATATTTCTAGCCAGTCCCTTCTCGCTTGCAAAGTTTCTTTTGAGAAATCAGCTGACAGTCTTATGGAAACTCCTTTGTAGGTAACTCCCTGCTTTTCTCTTGCTGCTTCTAAGATTCTGTCTTTACCTTTAACCTGTATCTTTGGCATTTTAATTACGTGTCTTGTTGTGGTCCTCCTTGGGTCCAGCTTATTTGGGACTCTTTGCTTCTTGGACTTGTATGTTTATTTCCTTTGCCAAATCAGGATAGTTTCCTTTCGTTGTTTTTTAAAATAAGTTTTCAATTTCTTGTTATTTGTCTTCTCCTTCTGGCATCCCTATGATTCGGATGTTGGTGGGTTTGGAGATGTCCCAGAGGCTCCTTATATTATCCTTTTTTAAATCCAGTTCTTTTTTCTTCTTGCTGTTCTGGTTGAATGTTTATTTCTTCCTTATGTTCCAAATCTTTGATTCGATTCCCGGCTTTTCCCCCTCCACTGTTGTTTCCCTGCAGATTTTTTCTTTATTTCACTTAGTGTAACCTTCATAAGTTCTTGCTTCTTTTTTATGTTATTGCTGTACTCATTGAGTTCTTTGAGCATCCTGATCACCAGTGTCTTGAACTCTGCATCTGATATGTTGGTTATCTCTGTTTCTTTTTTTTCTTTTTCTGGTATTTCATTCTGTTCTTTCATTTGGGCCATATTTCTTTGTCTCCTCAATTTGGTAGCCTCCCTGTGTTTGTTTTTGCATATTAGGTAGAGCTGCTTTGACTCCCTGTCTTAATAGCATGGCCTATTGTAGAAAAGGCACCTGTAAATTGTGTGGGGTGGAGCTTAAGGTAATCACCAGGGTGGGGCAGCCTGCTTCACCACTTTGTGGCTTTCTGTGGGGGGAAGGCCGAGAGAGGGGACAATGCTGCTGCCTGGCTCCTGGAGGTTTGCCCAGCACTTGCCCTGTTTCCAGTTACTTCACTTAATGCCCGTATGTGACTGGAGCTCTTCCAGCTGTCACCCTGGAGCTGAATCCCAGAGGGATGGGCTTTGCGTAAGTTCTAAGTCTGTGCAAGCCCTTTAAGTGGAGTCTCCTGAAACCCCCACTGTTCGTTACGGTCAGAAGTTATGGGTATTTGTCTTCCTGGCACTGGAACCCTGGGCTGTGTGATGTGGCTTGGGACTGGGATCACTCGCTCCCAAGGTAACCCTCCTTATTTTTATCCACCACTCGTGAATGTGGGACCACCCATTCTGCTGCTCCTGCCTCTCTATACCACATCATGTCTCTGCCTCTCCTCTCATCTTCTCATCTCTACTGCTCCTATCCATCTTTAAATCCTTGCTTGGTAGACTTCCATAGTACCCAGCTTTCTGATGGTTCTGGGTGTTACTTGTTTTGAGGTCTGGTGGTAATTCTTTCTGTGGTTGTACAAGGAGGCAAAGCATGTTTACCTACACCTCCATCTTGACCGGAAGTTATATTTTTTTTCTTGAGCCAGTTTCAGTAGTTTGATTTTTTTTTCTAGGAATTTTTCTGTTTTAGATTTAGGTTACCTAATGAGTTATGTACAGTTGTTTATAGTATTCCTTATATTTCTGTAAGGTCAGTAGTGATGTCCTTTTATTTCTGCTTTTAGCAACTTCTTTTTTCTTTGTTAGCCTAGCAGAGGGATTTTCAATTTTATTAATCTTAAAAAAAAATTCAACTTTTGGTTTTGTAGGTTTTCACTAGTGTACTACTAGTTTCTATTTCATTTATCTCTGCTCTAAACTTTATTATTTCCTTTTTTTCCTGTTTGTTTTAGGTTTACTCTGTTCTTTTTCTCCATTTTCTTAAGGGGGAGGAGGATAGGTTATTGATTTGAGATCTTCATTTTTTTTGTTCCTTTGCCACTGCCTTCTCTTGTGTTAAATATATATATTTTAGTGTACCATTTTTATTACCTTGCCCTTTTAATTATATATTGTTGACTTATTTTCCTAGTGGTTACTTTGGGGGTTATAGTCCACATATTTTCTTTAAAAATCTAGTTCAGAGTAATACCAATTTAATTTCAACAATGTATAAGAACTTTGTTCATTTGTAGCTCTGTTCCCTCCCTCCTCCTCTGTTCTATTATCATCATACAAATCACTTCCCTACACATTACAGCAATTCCAATACCAGGTTATAATTATAGGTTTATGTAGTTGTCATTTAAATCTGATAGAAAAAGATTATGAACAAAGATACATGAATACTGTCTTTTACATTTAACTACGTGGTTACGTTTACTGGTGGCCCTTATATTCTTCCTGGGTATTAAGGTTACTGTATATTGCACTTTCATTTCAACTAGAAGGATGCCCTTTAGTATTTCTTGTAGGGCAGGTCTGCTTGGGCAGGTGAGGGAGTCTCTCAGTGTTCAGTTATCTGGGAATGTCTTAATTTTACCTTCAGTTTGAAGGATAATTTTGCTGGATTTGGTCGTCTTGTTGACAAATTTTTCTTTCAGCTCTTTAAAAAATATGTCATCCTCCTGGCTTCTGGCATCCATGTTCTCCGATGAGAAGTCAGCAGTTGTTGAAGATTGCTTGCCTATGATGAGTCATTCTGCAGTTGCTGCTCTCAAGTTCTGTTTGTTTTTGGCTTTTGATAGTTTAACTATTATGATGTGTCTAGCCGTGGGTCTCTGAGTTACCCTGCTTGGAGTACATCGAGCTTCTTGAATGTACATTCCTCTTTCCCTTCATCTGGGAAGTTTTCAGTTGTTATTTCTTCAGTGGTTCTCTCTGCCCTTCTCTCTGCTGCTGCTAGGACCCCGGTTCTACCTGTGTCAGCTTGCTGCTCACATCCTGCAGGCCTCGGAGGCTTTTTTTATTCTTCTTCATCGTTTTCTCTTTCTGTTCCACAAAGTGAATCATTGAAATGGACCCATCTTCAAATTCGTTAATTCTTTCTTCTGCCTGCTCAGTTGTGTTATTGGTCCTCTCTAGTGAAATTTTCATTTATATTAGTATAGTTTTGAAAGTTAATATTTCTATTGGACTATCTTTAAAAATAAGTTTATCTCCTTGTTGATACTATTTGGTGAGACATCATTCTCATAGATTAATGAGACTGTATTAAATGAGAATAAAAAATAATTCTCATTTTTCTTTAGTTCTTTGGGCAAAATTTCCTTTACTGAACATACTTAAAATACCTGATTTAAAAGTTTGTGTAGTAAGTCTAACATCTCAGTGTTTTTAGGGACACCTTTGATTGACATTTTTTTCTAGTTATGGGCCATAAGTTTTTGATTTTGTTATTTGTCCCATGTTTTTGGTTGTTAAAAACTGAACTGTTTTTAAAAAGTTATGGAATTTATTGGGGTGACATTGGTTAATAAAATTATATAGGTTTCAAGTATATAGTTATATACTTGAATTATTGAGTTGGCCAAAAGATTTGTTTGTTTTTTTCCCATGTGATAATTCTAGTAGCTCCCTTCTGACAACTGTCAGTCTGTTCTCTGTATCTATGAGTCTGTTTCTATTCTGTTTATTTTGTTCATTAGATTCCACATATGAGTGAAATCATATGGTATTTGCCTTTTACTGAGTGGCTTACTTCACTTAGCATAATACTCCCTAGGTCCATCCATGCTGTAGCAAAGGATAAGATTTCCTTCTTTTTTTTATAGCAGAATAGTACTCCATTGTGTAAATGTACCACAGATTTTTCATCTACTTATCTACTGATAGATGCTTGAACTGGTTCCAAATCTTGGCTATTTTAAGTAGCACTGCAATGCACGTAGGGGCATATATATTCTTGAATTAGTGTTTCAGGTGTCTTTGGATATATTTTTGGCAGTGGAATCACTGGGTCCTAAGGCAGTTTCATATTTAATTTTTTGAGGGCCCTCCATACTGTTTTTTTCCAGTGGCTGCACCAATGTGCATTCCTGCAAGCAGTACACAAGGGTTCTCCACATCCTCACCAACACTTGTGTGTTGATTGATTGATGGTAGCCATTCTGACAGGTGTGAGGTGATAGCTCATTGCGGTTTTAATTTGCATTTCTCTAATGATTAGTGACATTGAGCATCTCTTCATATGTCTTGGCCATCTGTATGTCCTCTTTGGGGAAGTGTCTATTCAGGTCGTTTACACATTTTTTAATTGGATTGTTTGTTTTTTTGGTGTTGAGTCATGTAATTTTGTTTTAAATTTTGGATATTAGCCCCTTATCAGATATATTAATGGTGAATATTGAAAACTGAACTTTTAAAATAATATAAAATAGAGCATCTCTCAAAATCTTATCTCCAACACCCCTGCCCTGATTGACATGACTGCTTATAGTATAATTGTTATCAGTGCTATTTGTTTAGTAACTTTATTAAGTCTTGAAGTCTATACTATTTGTTGTATGTAGCACCTGAAGTCTCTGCTTATTTAGCTGAGTGGTCAGCTAATGATAGGACTGCTATTTTCTTAAATTTCTTCAACCAATACATCTCCCACCCTTTTGCTACAGGTGTATGTGTGTGAGTTGGGGTATGCCTTCAATGCTCTGGTGGTCTACAACTCTGCCTTAGCCTTCACTTCCTGTTGGTGAGCCACAGGTGAGTGAGCAGGGCCTTTTCACGTCTATTCTGAGAGTATGCATGGCCCCGCACATAGATGCAGCTTTCTAAATTCCCAGGAATATGTCCGAGCTTCCCACAGCCCTCTGCGGACTTCTCATTCTCTAGATTTTTTCCTTGAAGTTTTTTATCAGTTTCTTGTTTGTCCCAACTGGCATCACCACCTCAGACAGTTGTGCTATTAAATAATTTCTGTTTCTTTTGGAAAAACCCAGGGATAAGTATTTCCTCACTTAATATCTATTGAGTTAGGTCAACTAAAGATAAGTCTTGTAAATGAGACTTTCCCACGGAGCTTCCAGATATTAGTGATAATTTTCTGAAGATGGGGCTTTGGGGGGGCCCCAGACCCACTCTACTCTCTCCAGTAGCTGGTGGGGCCAGTGGTTTCCATAGCTGCTGTGTTTCTAAAGCCGCTGGTTTTCAAGGTGACTGCAAAAGGTAGGGAAAAGGAGATGGGAAAAAGGCACATTCAGATGCCACTAGGGCTCCCTGTATTTCTAGAAAATAAGTCATTTTTCCTGTAATCCTTTGGTTAATTTCTAGAGTTCTGGAAATGATGATTTTAACTTTTTTTTTTTTTTTTTTGCTGTTGCTCTTGTTCTCTGGAGTACCATTCTGACCATTCTGGAAGTGTTTCTTCTTCCTGTATGATTTTGGTATTGGGACTGCTTTTGCAACACAAATCTTAGATCAGAAAGCTTTTTGGTGAGTACAGAATCAGAAAAATGGAAATGGATGAGCTGAAAGGATACAGCTGGATGATGAAGTGTGGCGCTTGTTTCCACTCCAGGGAAATTGATACTTGCGTCGACAGGAAAATGTTGCACTTCGTATTTTTATGTACAAGAGCCAACAAGAGATATTTCCCTTAAGTCCTGAGATCGTGAAGGAGGGGAAGGTACCTTTGCTGCTGATAACATCTGAGTGGAGGTCCCAGCTTGGACACGTAGGACAGGCAGCAGAACAGGACCGTGGCCGTGGGGCTTCGGGACTGACTGGTTGATAGTGAGCTCTTGGCTGCAGACCCCTGGGATATGCTCACCGTCGGCTTGGTCCTTGAAGTGCAGCTCAGGAATCACAGCGTCAGCACCACCTGGGAGCTCGTTAGAAATGGTGAATCTCAGACCCCACTCCAGACCTGCTGAATCGGAACCTGCATTTTAACACGGTGATTTACATGCTCATGGCAGTACGACGAGTGCATGCGTATAGCATATTTACATCTTATGTGGTTGTCCGGGGAAGATTCCTGCAGTTGGCTAGTCTCATCTGTTTTATATTGATTTTGATCAACTTGCATCTCAGAAGCATATGATCTATTTCCTTAAAATTTCAGCGAATACCCACCTTTGTGTAGTGTTGTCTTTCTGTGGTTCTTTACAGTGAAGATAAAGAGATGAGCTTTAAGGATATCAGGAGAGGAGCAAGTTTGTGTGAGCTCGAGTGGTCCAAAGAGGCATAATTTGAGTTGGGCTTTGAGGAAAGGGAGGGGAGGTGAGTACATATCGGGTAGGTTGAAAGAATGTGGGATAACCTACAGAGGTGGGGGTTATTTATCATATGAGGTACATCTCCAAGCTGAAAAGTTTTGGAGGGCATAGTTTATGTTGTATACACACACACACATATACATGCATATATGTGTGTACATATTCTCAGCGACTCAGAGAATATACATATTCTCAGTGACTGGCAAAGAGTAAGTGCTCTCTAAATTCTTTGTAAACTGAACAGAGGGAAGGTTAGCTTAACTAGAGGTGAGAAGTTATATAAGAGTTATGAGCATTGATACAGGATATGCCTAGATGATGGGGACCTTAAATGCTTCCTAGGAGTTCTACTGAAATGTGTTAGATGATCTTAAATAAGGCATGAAGGGATAGGAGGAGACTTCTTTGGGGTGCTACTCCAAAAATGCTTAACAAATTAAGTAACTGTGTTCAAACTCCAGAAAATAAAGGCCTCCCAAGTCTTCTCAGCTCTTCCAGATGTGCAGATGTTTGAGACTGTGTTACAGGAATCACACATTACGGAGAAAGAAAATTGGGGAAAAAGGGATAGCGCTCTTCAAATATTTTGTGTGTTGTAGGATCTTAAGCAGGGGAATGACATGTGAAAAGGTGGTGTTTGGAAGTGATTAATGTGCAGCCTAATGCGAGGTGCGTTGGAGAAGAGACAGGAGTCAGGTCGACCAGCGAGGGGGTGGTTTTCATCATCTCGGGATGAAGGCAGGTGGGCGTACCCCAAGGTAATGGCAGAACAGAGGATAGTTGCTTCTGGAGGTTCCTGGTATTACAAAGGAGGGGAGGCTTATCAAGCAGTTTGGCCCTTACAGTAAAGAAAAAGAAGGAAGGAAAAAAGAGAGAAACCATGTGATAGACAGTAGTAATAACAGCTATTCTTTACCGTTCTCATAAAGCAGTGGCGAGGAGCCAGTGAGCTAATTCTTGTAAGTTGCGTAGGTGAATCCCTGGCACAAGGTGAGTACTTGGTATATTGTACGTTAGCCATTATCTATTGTTTCCTGGAAGGAAGGGCCTCCTGGTGCTGTCAAGTAGCGCTTCTGCTTCTCCAAATCAGCACCCAACTCAGTGCTTATTTGTCATAGGTGCTTAACAAATGTTTGATTGAAGACTGGATGGGAAACAAAATACCTCTTAATGTAGGATAGTGCATATATATATACATATATATATGTATATACATATATATACACACGCACTATCCTACACACACACACACACACACACACACACACGTACCATAGAGCCTAAATAGAATTGTATTTTACTATTGATTTCTTTATAAATATAATCCCCCAGCGGTGGGTTGGGGAAAGTGGTTATCTTTCATTGTTGGCTCTCCGAATCAGCTTTGTTTCTGCTTCGCTCTCTCTTTGCCCACCTCCATCCTAATGAATTCCTAGCTCTATATGTACTCATGATTCCCGGAAGCCAGCTCTCCTTGTCTGTGTGTTTACAGCAGATGCTCAGTAAATATGCATATTAATTGGTAAACCAGTGGGTCTGGACCTGTGGCTCACACCTCAGAGAACTACTATCACTGAGAAAAACTCCCCTTTTTCTCTGTCATATTTAACTTGGTCCTTTTTCAATAGTTCGTGCTCTCTGAATGATCCCTGAAAACGTTCAATACAGCCAATTCAAAGAACTGGGCTAAACTTTGTTTTGTGCGGCTGAAATACATTGAACTGCATGAACCTTCATCTCTAGAAGCTTCTTGGTTATTTGACAGAATAATTGAAGTGAGGGGGAAAGGATTGAGTGGTTCATGTTTCACCTACCACTAAAAGGAAACATTCTCCTGAGCAAAAGTCAGGAACTTGTCCTACTCTTATCACTATGTGACAGCAAGTGGCAGAGTTGGAATTAAAATAGTTTATCCAGCATCTCTTTCTAAGAAACTGGAAGTTTTTTTCGTTCTTCACCGGAGCATCTCTGGTGTAGAAAAGCAAGTTTCTGCATAGGGTGGCAGCTGATTTCAC
Organism: Glossophaga mutica; assembly: GCA_039655065.1. NCBI lineage: Eukaryota > Metazoa > Chordata > Mammalia > Chiroptera > Phyllostomidae > Glossophaga > Glossophaga mutica. The sequence goes on from CM077313.1 coordinate 11,959,427, forward strand.
ACCTCAGGAATCTCGTAGGGTCTTAGAACTTCTAAGGGACTTGGTTTCACTTGGGAAAGTCTGTCGAAACCTGAAGTCCAGCCCTTCTGATGTCTCTGGGTCCTCCTGACTGAAGTTGGTTTGCTTTTGCTATTAAAGAAGCCTTTTGTTTAGTGCTTAACAATAGGAGTCCTTTGCAAGAGATTTGCTGCAAAGATTTTTGAATGGGGTGGAGAATCGTTCTATATCAGGGCCACTGACTCACCGGGAAGATTCATCAGGCACAATTAAGAAAGGGCAACCTAATTCAGGTCATTTGAGAGGCAATGCAAAACCATAATAAATAAACACACTTCTAGCTCCTGTCATGGCCAGATGGGGAAGATGAGGGAGGGGACATAGGGGATCACAATAAAATGGGTTAGAAGAAGCAAAGAGGGAGAGACAAACATGTACTCAGAGGCGGGCAGCTGTACATCGAAACAGGGAGGAGAGGAGGGTTGAGTTCTGAGACAGGAGTCTCCGAGTTGACGGGCTCGGGCCATGCCGTTGCTCACCTGGACTGGTGTCCATGCTACCGAGTGGTTTAAGCATCGCTCAGAGCTCCTTCTGCCGCAGTGTGCTGGGGGATAAAACCATCCTTTGGATGGCAGCAGCACTCACCCAAGTGATGTCTGTCTGAGAGAGCAGCTACAATTCGGTCAAGGGCTGGAGGTTTGCCTGCCTCCTTGAAAGGAAAGCAACTGACATTGATTGAATCCGCTCTTGGTGGCACGTGTCGTGTTCTCCACAGGTTCTCAGAGTTAATCCCCAGCATATCCAGCGACAGGCTCTGTTATGACTATGTGCAGGTGATAAGACAGTGGACTGGCCAGGTAACCCATCCAGTGAGTGCAGAGGCTGAGATTCAGGCCCCCTCCATCCCCAGTCCTGCTTTTTCGGTTATACCAGCTGCATCCAAGTGTCTTTCTAGAACTTAAAGGAACTACAGAAAATCATCCAACTTTGCAAATTGGTTGAAATTGCTCCAGGCACCACCGATAATAATTTGTTGGACTGAATAGAGATGCGTCACTGGGCCCCATGCCAGCCAGCCAGCCAGTGGGGCTTTTTGTCCATCTAAAGTAGAACAGGCTCCAGCAGGTGGCCGGGAGCTTTGTACCTACCCTTCTCTCACAGATGGCTTTCTGCTCAGCTTTTGAAATTCTTAGAGAGGAAAGTTCACAGTTTCTCCCAGAAGCTTGTTGCAGTCATTCCCCGGAAGCAATCTTAGGACCGTCAGTACCATTGTCTCTTCCCCTGCTTTCGAGTGTTGCGGGCCTCACTATGCTTTCCCACTGGGCTAAAGGGAGTGGTGGGATGTTACCCGTGCTACGCAGAAACTGAGTTTGCAAGGAGTACTCCTGAATAAGGAGTCAGCAGACCATGGCCCGTCGGCCAGATCGGGTAGGCTGTTTTAAATAAAGTTTTATTGGAATGCAGCCATGCTCATCCATTTATGTATCGTCTGTGGCTGGCTGCTTTTGTGCTACAGCCGCAGTCACTCTAGTAGTTGTGGCTGAGACTGTAAGGCCTGCATAGACAAACATAGTTATCACTGGCCCTTTAAAAACAAACGTATGGCCCCTGCTGTGGATGAACTAGTCACCTAGAGAATTCTTGAAGGGGAAGGGAGCGTGGATGTAGCAAGCTATGGTGTTACTTACCTATAGTAGGTACGGTGAGGGTCTGTTAGAGGTAACGTTTTCCCAGCGCTCCTTGCTGTGTTTAGGGGAAGTCAGAAAGGAGAGCTGTCCTGGTGATCTGTTGTTGAAAGAACTCAGAAGAGGGGTTGCTCGAGCTCCCAGTAGGAACGCTGCTTGTGCCTCAGAACAGAGAGCTGTGTCTCTCTCTCTCCTGGCTGTGGTTCTAGTTCAGCGAGTTTGGAAATTGTGACTGCTTGCAGCCCTGCAGGCAGCCAAGTGTTCCAGCTGATGTTTTGTGATATTTTTTTTCCACCGTTTAAAAATAAACTTTGTAGAATCTTTTTTTTTATGGCTCTCTAAATATTCTGTTTTGAAACATTTCATTATCCCAGGTTATTTATATGGAAAGGTCTGATAATGTTTCTATGAGAGTCTGTTATTTATTTCTTTGGCTAAATTTTATCTTATATTTGAGGGAGGGCTGAGGTTGGTTACTATGGCGATATTCTCAAAACTGCAGCAGTCTTATTTGGGATGCAAAAACTATGGGTGTTCTGGTGGGAGGCTAGCAGGGTTAGTGGGCGGCCGTCTTTTTATTTTTATTTTATATTTTTACAGAAAACCTCTCCCACTTCCAACCTTCTTGCATCCATTTATTTTAAGTTTCACAGCGTAGGGTACTGGAATGAGAAATGAAAAGGAAGAAAAGGTGCTCTGTTTCCCTCCCCATTATTCCTGTAGTCTTTGCTTCATTGGTAGGGATGCCATTTCCTAGGTGATCTGTTATTCATTTATGTATTCATTTACTCTCCAAACTTATAATGAGGCCTAGAGGTGAATAAGATAGAGTCCTAGTCCTCATTTCTTCTTTAAAGATACAAATTCCTTGAAGTCATTCATTCATTACACTTAATTCAGTTAAACCAATATTTGTGACTACTTGTTCTATACCAAGCTTGCATCATGCTGGAATGCAGAAAACAAGGGCCTTTGTCAAAAACACTGTTTGTTGGGTGGCATGGGGAAGGGCAAGTAGTTAGGCAGAGAGATGACTAAAACTTGGTACATGCTAACGCAGCGGTATGTAGCCCACTTAACCCTCCAGCCTGAAAAGCATAAGAAAGATTTTATAGGGGAGGTGATATTTGGACTTAGTTGAAGACAAATAGGCATTTTCCAGGGAGGGCACAGGGGGCGGGTAGAATGTTCCAAGCATCCGTGGACCAGCAAGAATGAGGCGTGGTGGTGGTGAGCACAGTCCTGTGCTCAGGAGATCTTCGAAAACAGGCAGGTGAGTGGTGCTCGAACAGGCCAGCAACATAGGCTGGGCCCATCCAGAGAAGCTGTGTTTGGAAGGTTGATACTCATCTAGTGGATTTTGAAGCCACTGACAAGGTCAGGCAGGGGAGCACCCTGAGTGTTCTAGTTTAGAAAGATCTCTGTTGGCGGTGCGTGGAGTGGTAGATATTGAAGGGAAGGGGGCGGATTGGACTGGGGAGGACGTGGGGATTTGTGACGACGACAAGGTTCGTAGCACGTCTAAGATGAGGCTCGCCCAGTTGTACTGTCTAGCAGGCAGTCGGAAGTGGGGATCCGGAAGTGAAGGAAAGTGGAGAGAGCCAGGGCTTCGGGCATCATCAGATGAGTGGGTTTGGGGGTGCAGGAGTGGCCAGAAGGGAGGCTGCTCACTGTCACATCCCTGCAGTGCCTACCTCGAGGTCTCGCTTTTAGTAAACAATTAATAATTAAAAAAAAAGTAGATTCGGAAATACTGATGTGATCAAAAGAACTAGAGCCATTAGACAGATTCAAGATTCGCTGTTACATTAAAATGTTGACACCTGGGATTACTAAGCTCCACTCATGGGGGAAAAATCACAAGACAGCCTGGCATTCTTCCTCCACTCATTCTTGAAACCTGCACGGTGGGACATGCCCTGCCCGGCCTCTGCCGGTCGCTCTTCGGTAACAAAAGATCTGGAAGTGGCGAAACACCGTGTTAATTCAGTGACTAACAGTTCCAGAGCTACATAGTAAAAAAGGACCTCCAGACTTGATCTAGAACTGAAGCTTCTTCCGTCCCTGAACTTGGGCCTGCCACAGGCCTGCAGTCAGGCAGTCAGGATGGGCCAGCTGCTCTCTTTCTCCACGGTGCTCTTTCACGCCTGGCCTCATTGCAGACCCCTCTAAAGCTGAGGCTGCTTTGGGAGAGAGGAAGAGGGAGGAGAATAAACAAGTACATTCTTACTTGGGTCGTCATGGATTATTTTTCTCAGGCCAGAGCTCTGTAGGTTCAGCAGTTGACTTCTCTTGGGAGCTCTTTTGTGGACCCTTTGTAGAGTCCCCGCCCTCGTTGCGAGGAGCTCGTGGTTGCAGTTAGAGGAGGGCAGTGCCTTGCTCTCCTGGCTATCCTTTCCCAACTCTGAGTCTCCTGGAAACACCTCCAGCTCACCTCTGCTTTTGGAGAATGTGTCTAAGCCAGTCCGGAGATGGGTGTCTCTAGCATATAGTTCACACCCCACACCTTGTTCCATGGGAGACGCTCAGCAGCCTCCTTGGCTTCCGCCAGCAGCATCCTTGGCTTCCGTCAACTCTGGGAGTGTAGCCACCTCTCCTAGATCCATCATCAAAGTCAACAGGCCCATCTGTACTTCCGGGTTTCAGGTGTGAATCAGACACAAATCTGCTCTTCACCCAAACTTCATAAAATGCTGAGGACAAGGGTTAAGCCCTCCGTCTACCTCTTAAAGCCCCTTTCTCCGGAAGAGGCGAGAATCCCTCACCAAGTACTCCTTAGTTGCAAAGATGTGTACTCAACACATCAACAGCTTCCTTGAAAAATTCCTGCAAAAATGTCCAATTCTTGATCCTTTTATACCCTCGATGTGGTTATGGAATGATGAGTTTTGTTAACAGTTTATAGCCACCTTCTTTGGTAAATTTTGTAAGTGGTCTAACTCCTCGTTTAAAATGAATGTATTGTTTCCTCCTGCTTCAGGAAGAATATTCATGGACATATCTTGTCACATGTGTGTAATTTCTCTCATTCATTTTTTTTAACTTTCCCATCTTGTTGGGGAAAGGCTTTCGTTACACGGAGGCTTGGGTGGGGGTTTTCGGGGTGGACTGAGTGGACGACAAGGGTGGAACGAGGCACTTTTTATGGGGATTTTGTGCTTCCCTTCCGTGTGGACAGGGACGCTGAGAAGCTGTGCAGCCGACAGGAGCTCCGTTTCCAGTGCCTGACCTCCTCTGTGCTAACGACTCGCAGAGCTGTCCTTATGGCCCAGGCTCTTCCTGAGGTGCCAACCCGTGTATCTGGCCGCTTACATGCTGAGCTCACACCATTCCTCCAAATCCCACTCCCCAGTCAAATGCCCCATTCGTCTTCGTACGATTTCTCTTTAGTCTTAATAAATGGTGTTTAGAACATCCACCTCGAGTCAGAAATCTGGGAGCCATCTATGGATTCTTAAGGTCTTACGTGCTGTGGGTGCCCACTTGAGCAGTCTGGGGATGTATATCTGTGACACCTTTCAGAACAGGGTTTTAAGTGTAGAGGACTGTTATGGGAGCTGATGATGCAGTTCTGCTGTGGATGGTTTGGACTCCGTGCCTTGTCCCCTTCCCCTCACCTCCCACGTTGGCCTGGGGTCGGTCACCAGTCACCTCCCGCAGAGTAGTCGGACTCATTTCATCTTGTCTGACATCATCGTTATTTTTTTCCATTCAATCCTTCGTCAACTCTTACTTGAATTGCGACAGTCGAATTTGAAAAATAATTTATACTGAAACATTTCAAATATATACTAAGTAAACAAAATCGTATTACCCGCTGGTGAGTAACCACCACCAGGGTTTGACAATTATCAACATAATACCTCAACCCACTTTCCGCTCCCTAGTTAATTATAAGGACTTCACAGGTTTTTATAGAAGTAAAATGAACAAACGCTGAAAAGCCTAGATCTTAGATGAGCAATTCGGACACGTGAGTCCACACTCCGCCCTGCACAGGGCGAGCCCGCGCCTCTGTGAGGGCACAGAGCACTTCCGTCGCCCTCGGGAGATGCAGAACCCTTCCACGGGGCCCTCTTCCCTTCCCAGGCCCTTCCCCGTCAAGCTCTCTGGCCCTCCGGGGCAGCCACTGTTCCGATTTTTCTCACCTTAGTGTAGTCCTGCCTGTTTGAGAATGTCACATACGTGGAATTATAGAGCGTGTATTCTTTTGCGCCCGATGTCATTCACGCAGCGTGGTATGTAAGGGATACAGGCGTGTGTCGGCCTGTGTCAGTAGTTCACGCCTTATCGTTGCTGAGCATTATTGCATTATATGAATAAACCACAATTTGCTTGCGAATCTCCTGTTAATGGACATTTTCCTTGTTTTTGAATGTTGTCTATGGTGACAACATTCTGCTCTGAACATTCTTACAGTGTTTTTGTGGGCATATGTTTCCATTTCTCTTGGATAAATACCTTGCAGTGGAATTTGGGGCTCCAAGGGTAGGTATGTGTTGACTTTTATATTAAAAAACCTGTTAGACAACTTTAAAAAAATCCTACCAGTTCCATTACCACTATCAAAGTATGAGAGTTCTAGTTCCATATTCCACTGACATTTTTGTTGTAAGTCTTTAAATGGAGCCGTTTGCGGGGAGGATCATAGTGGTATCTTGCTGTAGGTTTATTTTGCAGTTCCCTGGTGACTATTGATTGGACAGTCAGGGCTTTTGTGAAGTGTCTGTTCAAGCTTTTTTGTGCCTGTTTTTTAAATTGAATTTATTGGGGTGACATTTGTTAATAAAATTATGTAAGTTCCACATGTACAATCTACAGCTCATCATCTGTGCACTGTATTGTGTGCTCAGCACCCGAAGTCGAGTCTCCTTCCATCACCATTCAGCCCCCTTTCCCCTCTTCTACCTCCCCCACCGGCCTTTCCCTCTGCTAGTCACCGTACTGTTGTCTGTGTGTGTGAGGTTTTATTTTTTTGCTTAATCCCTTCACCTTTTTACCCAGCCCCTCCAAGCCCCTTCCCTGTGACAGCTGTCAGTCTGTTTTCTGTGTCTCTGAGTCTGTGTCTATTTTGTTTGTTAGTTTATTTTGTTCATTAGATTCCACATATAACTGAAATCATATGGTACTTGTCTTTCTCTGACTCGCTCACTTCACTTAGCATAATGCTTTCCATGTCCATCCATGCTGCCCCAAACGGTAAGGGTTCCTTCTTTTTTATGGTTGAATCGTTGTCCTTTGTGTAAATGTACCACAGCTTTTTTAATCCATGCACTACTGGTGAGCACTTGGGCTGCTTCCAAATCTTGGCTATTTTAAACAGCACTGCAATGAACACAGAGGTGCATATATTCTTCCAAATCAGTGTTCCGTGTTTCTTCGGATATATTCCCAGAAACGGAATCACCTGGACATAAGACAGTTCTATTTTTAATTTTTTGAGGAAATTCCATACTGCTTTCCACAGTGGCTGCGCCAGTCTGCATCCCCACCAACAGTGCACGAGGGTTCCCCTTTCTCCACACCCTCACCAACACTTGTTGATTTATTGAGGATAGCTATTTTGACAGGTGTGAGGTGATAGCTCATTGTGGTTTTAATTTGCATTTCTCTACTGATTAGTGACATTGAGCATCTCTTCATATGTCTTGGCCATCTGTATGTCCTCTTTGGAGAAGTGTCTATTCAGGTCCTTTGCACATTTTTAATTGGATTGTTTGAGTGGGGGTTTGGTGTTGTATAAGTTTGTTATAAATTTTGAATATTAACCCCTTATCAGATGTGTCATTGGCAAATATATTCTCCCACACAATGGGTTATCTTTTCATTTGTGGTGTTTTCCTCTGCTGCACAAAAACTTTTTAGTTTGATGTAGTCCATTTATTTACTTTTTCTTTTGTTTCTCTTGCCCAAGGAGATATATGAGAAAAAATATCGCTATAAGAATTGTCTGGGATTTACTGCCTATGTTTTTTTTCCTAGGGTTTTTATGGTTTTGAGTCTTAACATTTAAGCCTTTAACCCATTTTGAGTTTATTCTTGTGTATGTTATAAGAAGGTGGTCTAGTTTCATTTTTTTTACATGTATCTGTCCAGTTTTCCCCAAACAGTTTATTGAATAGACTGTCTTTACCCCATTGTATGTTCTTGCCTCCTCTGTCAGATATTAATTGACCATAAAGTCATGGGTTTATTTCTCGGATCTCTATTCTGTTCCATTGATCTATGTGTCTGTTTTTATACCAGTACCATGCTGTGTTGATTACTATGGCCTTGCAATATAGTTAGATATCAGCTAGCATGGTCCCTCCAACTTTTTTTCTCAAGTTTGCTGTGGCTATTTAGTGTCTTTTGTGGTTCCATATGAATTTTTGGAATGTTTGTTTGAGTTCTGTAAAATACTCCATTGGCATCTTGATAGGAATTGCATTGAGTGTATAGATTGCTTTGGGTGGTATGGACATTTTAATGATGTTAGTTTTTCCTATCCATGAACATGGTATATGTTTCCATTGATTAGTACCTTCTTCATTTATTTTTTCAATGCCTTATAATTTCCTGAGTATAGGTTTGGTTTTTTTTTTTTTTTTTTTTTTTTACATCCTTGGTTAAATTTATTCCCAGGTATTTTATGTGATTTGATTTTTTGATGCATATATAAACCAGGCTGTTTTCTTAGTGTCTCTGATAGTTCATTGTTGGCATATACAAATGCAACTAATTTCTGGTTATTTGTTTTTTATCCTGCTACTTTACTGAATTCATTTATCAATTCTAATAGTTTTTTTGAATGAAATCGTTAGGGTTCTTTATATACAGTATCATGTCATCTGAAATTAATGAAAGTTTTGCTATTTACTTTCTGATTTGGATGAGTTTTCTTCCTCCAATTGTCTGATTGCTGTGGCTAGGGCTTCCAGTACTATGCTGAATAAGAGTGTTGAAAGCAGATGTATCTGTCTTCTTCCCAATTTTAAAGGAAACACTTTGAGCTTTTACTCATCGGGTATACTGTTGCCTGTGGGTTTGTCATATTTGGCCTTTATTATGTTAAGGTATGTTCCCTCTATTCCCACTTTGCTGGGAGTTGTTTATCATAAATGGGTGCTAGATTTTGTCAGAACTTTTTCTGCATTTATTGATATGATCATGTGATTTTTTTATCTTTCATTTTGTTTATGTGGTATATTATATTTATTGCTTTGTGGATATTGTACCAACCTTGCATCCCTGGAATAAATCTCACTTAATCATAATGTATGATCTTTTTAATGTATTGTTGGATTCAGTTTGCTAATATTTTGTTGAGGATTTTTGCATCCATGTTCATCAGGGATATTGGCCTATAAATTTCTTTCTTTGTAGTGTCTTTATCTTTGTTTAGAATTAGGATAATTCTGGTCTCATAAAATGAGCTTGAGAGTTTTTCCTTCTCTTGAACTTTTTGGAATAGTTTGGGAAGGATAGGTGTCACTTCTTTGGATGTTAGGTGAAATTCACCTGTGAAGTCAGCTGGTCCAGGACTTTTGTTTGTTGTGAGTTTTTTGATTACTGCTTCAATTTCACTAATTATAATCTGTCTGATCAGATTCTCTGATTCTTCCTGATTCAGTATTGGAAGGTTGTGTGTTTCTAGGGATTTATCTATTTTGTCCAGATAGTCCAACTCGTTGGTATATAATTGTAATATTTCCTTACAGTCCTTTGTATTTCTTTGGTGCCAGGTGGCACTTGTATTTCATTTCTGATTTTATTTGGGTCCTCTCTCTTCTTTTTTTTAATGAATCTGGTTAAAGGTTTGTCAATCTTGTTTGCCTTTTCAAAGAACCAGCTCTCGGTTTCATTGATCCTGGAGAGCGGAGCAAGTGGCTCTCCCATGGGGACTGTTATTAATTGTTTAAAAAATTTTATTAGTGAGTTATAGTATTCTTTAAAAATTCTGACTCTAAATCCCTTATTGGATATATACTCGTGAATATTTTCTCCTAATCTGAAACATACCTATTATTTTTTCTAATGGTATTTTTTTAATTAAGAAATTTTTAATCTTTTTACAGTGTTGCTTTTTACAACTTGTCTGAGAAATGTTTACCCAACACCCAGGTCCTGAAGATATTCTCATATATTTTCTCCTAAGTTTTCTTCTCTTAGCTTTCGTATTTACATCTATGATCCCTTTTGAATTAATTTTCATGCATGCGTGGGATATGAGCCCCTTGAGAGTAAGATCTATGGCTTTTTTACCTTTGAATACCCATCACCTGGAATCCTTGACCAAGGGGGGAAAAAGGAGGATGGATGGACTTTGTAGTCACGTCGTGGTGCTTTTGTGAATTTCAGGTATCTGACCATCTCAAAATAGTTTCCCTTAGTTCTCTTGCTCATGACCCTGGATATGAAAATGTCAATATAATTAACACAATAAAGTTAGAACTACAGAAATTCCTCAGTTATCCAGAGGAGAGCCTTTCAGGAGCCTCAGAAAATGTACCAAGTCAGGATTTAAAAGTATTTATCTTTAAGAATCCTTTAATGATAATGCAGGATAACTATGAATAGAAAGCAGTGGCAAAATAAATGGTCAATGATGCAAATAGTTTAGCTATTGAGATGTGATCTAAAATTTTATGTACACAAAGGAAGAGGCTAATTATGGCTCCAAAAATTAAGCCGCTCGTGTAGATTTAATCTACATGGCCAGCAAGTTGACACAGGGCAACACTGAGGGGGAAGCTAGACCGTTGCTGGGCTCTGGGTGTCCCCTGCCTCTGTGGCCACCATTGAACAATGCCCCTGAGTGACTTGTAGACTCAATAATTGCAACTGAAGCAAAGTCTTTAAATAGGTTAACAATGAATATAGCTCTACCAGTGTATAAAATCTGTGTATCAGCCCTGCGTATGTTCCGCACACAGTTTATTCCACGTGTATGTATTTATTTGTGTGTTTGTATATACACAACATTTATGCACCCACAGACCCAAAGTCAAAGACAGAGCCAGGAAGGCAAGAAAGAGGATTGGCAGAGGTACCTGAGTAGCAAGTGAGGGAGCAAAGACTGCAGATCAAGAGAAGTGCCAGCATTTACCTCCCTGGAACGAGTGTCTCTCTGTCCACTTCTGAGAAAGTTTCTTGAGTGTTATTCCTGCTGCTTGCTCAGTGTCCTTCCAAGGATGCTTGGCATTTTTCTGAGCATTAAAGATCACATACTACTCTGATCTCTGAACTGGGGTTTCTTCCTAAAATGAAAAGAACTAATCCTCAGTGGAGCATGCATTTTCAGGAGTTAAAAAAGAAGAAGAAGAAGAAGAAGAAGAAAGAGAGAAGGAAGAGAGAAGTGAGTCAGAGAACTTCTGCCTGTGAGTCTGAGTCAGCTTAGTGTGTTTAAAAAAAAAAGCCGTATGTGGAGACCTGCCTGGAAAATCTGCTGAATGGAAAGACTTGAGAATGGTGTAGAGGCCTGGTGGCAGATGAAGAATTTTCATGTCTTTTCAGCAACGGTCAGCGGCCACTAATAATGCACCCGCGACGTCACAGAAACCCTGACTCTTGCCTGGCCTTCTGGGGCTCTAGCCCATCCCACCTCCTTTTCGCATGGGACCTTAGCACAAGGGGGCGGGTGAGTGCAGAGGAGGGAATCGGGCAAGGTGCAGCTGCTGGTCCACCTGGCAGGCCCCTTCCCTCACCAATCAGGTGGCCTTTTTGGAGGAGTTGCCGTTTGGAAGCGTGACCTGTGAGACCTCGGCTACTACCAGCAACCCAGGCATGTGGGACCGCTGGAAAGGAAAACATCGCTGGACGGGGGGAAGGTTGAGTGCAGCTTTATTTTTTACTGTGTAGGGGTGCGGGGAGGAGGGAGGGTGCTGGCGAGCTTGTGTGTTGCAGAGGCGTGAACCCAGGAGAACTGTGGATGCAACTTTATTAGGTACGTGCCCATCCAGGTGGACATTTAAATTGTATTTGCAGTGGTGGAGGGTCTGCTGCAGTGGAAACTGCGTTGAAGCTTCGACTTTCACTCTGTTTTCAGGAACTTGTAACTTTCTGAGAAAAAGGAAAACAAAATCTCCATCGAACTGACCTATTTCAAAGTTTGATTTTTTAAAAAAGCGGTTGGAGAAATTGGAGCTCCGATTAATTCCTCCTTTTTAAATAGTGAAAGTGTTTTCAATGTGCTTTTCATGTTGTTCAGATTACGGCTGTCATTTCTTTTTGGCTCAATATTGAATCTGTTGGAGAGTTTAAATACAGCCCCTGCACAGGCCTCTATCAAAAGCTGTTACGTTATCGGAAAAACTGGTGATTTCTCTTTTTTAAAATAGTGATTACCTCCCCCCTTGGATGTTAGGAATTGCATGCGCTCGGGCTGCTGTGTCAGGCTCTGGGTGCCTACCCTTCAGCGTGTCCCTGAGGGAAGGTGAGCGTATTATAATCGCCCCGATTGAACGGCAGTTGGAGACACCAGTCCAGGCCATGGGCCCATTAGGAAACTTCGTCACACATTCTTATCATGAAATTGCTCTGTAAAACAGGATTCGTTCTTCGAGAATTAAAACTCCAGCTTACTGTCAAGGATCCTCTAATGAGAACCTACTAGTATTTGAAAACATTGGTCCAAATTACCACCCCAGGAAATAGTATAAGGGACCCATGTAAGAAAGGGAGCTTAAGTACTGAAAACACTTCTGATGAAGTCTCATGGACGCAGACTTGCTTGCTTATTCATAAACCTCAGAGGTATTATTACCACATACAATGTCCATGTATTTAGATACATGATGTTTTTCTCACTTGGTAAATGTCTACCTTGTTGTGGTGGAGAGAGCGTAGATTTGGAACCGGCCTTGGCGTGAGTCACTTGGGCACTGCTGTGGCCCCGGGCAGGTCACGCAGCCTCTGTGAGCCTCAGTCTCCTCGTCCGTGAGATGACAGTGACGCCTGCAGGTTAGTTTAGTGGTAGAGTGACCGTTTACTGAGATGAACTTGGTGAGCGCACACTAAGCATTTGGAAAAGAGTAGTTTTTCCATTTCTCGTGTTCCCTAGATGCCATGGTTTGTTTGGTTTCCTTTCTGAGCCTTGGGGTTCTCCTCCGTGGAGGTAGGAAGTGATCCTCTTGCAGTGTTTAAGGGTGGATCCTGCCGACAGGATTTTTCTGAACTGGTCAGTTTCTTGTCTTGTCTTGAGTGACACTTGCCCATTCAGCCCAACTCCCTGATCAGTATTTTATTTTTCAGTTTCTGGGGGCTCCCTTGGACCCCCTGAGGCACCCTCACGGGGACGCCCTTCCGAGTCAGCGTCTCAGGTCTTCAGTATTTCCCAGGGGTCAGGACACCTTTCAGGCTGTCTCTGTAAGGCCGTAATCTCTTTCTCTGGCAAAGAGCCTAGCAGCGTCCTCTCCGCAAGTTAATCACATTTATTCACTCTGATCGGAGTGAGGATTTCCCCAAATTGTCATGTCTTTTTTGCCATTATGTGCGCTAAATGCGGCATCGTTTTGTGCTTTTACTTGCTTCTGCTAATATAAAAGAAATCCCATTATAAATAATTCCTCGGGATTTTGCAGATTATTTTACTCGTTCAAAATAAGAGGGCCTTCCCCTGGAGCGCAGAGCTGTGCGGTAGACAGTTTGCGGCTGTGAAGTGGGGTGTGAAGCGATGGCCCTGTGGTCCCTCCCGTCGTGTTCAGCCTGGCGCCTGCTGAGAGAGCGAAAGGGGAGGGGTCCTCTGCATCTGGCAGCTGCCCCCACCGCCCTGCAGCACTAACTCAGAGCACGTTATGCCATCGTGACACTGACTCACCCTTCCTCTCTCCACCCCCGGTGTCTAGTTCCGACGTGCTCTGTCCCCACTAATGCCAGGGTTGCGCTGGCTTATGCCTTCTTCATCGTACGGGGCGGTGTGGGCAGAAAGCTGGTCTTGACTAGTAAAAGTATGAAAACCGAAGTGTCACCCTGTCAACGCAAACAATGTGTGTTTGTTGACTCTACGAACACAGCGACTTGGAATCGCTGCCGGCAGTGTTCCCAAATATTTAGGGGCTATTTAAGTAAAGAGACGCGAATAATTTAAAAGTGGCATCTTTTTTTCCCCTCTGTTTTTGCATTAGCAATAAATGTGATGAAACCTTCAAAACAAGTCCTCACAGTTAAAAGTCGTTGCCTCCAGGAAACAGGGCCAGGAGCAGGTCTAGGGACTTGGGCTGCTTGTTACAAACCATTCCGAATGCTTTCTTTTTTCTTATCATATGTAAATATTACTTGGACTTTTTATTGACAACTTTATTTTTTTATTGATTTGTGTGTGAGAGAGAGAAACATCAGTGTGTTGTTCTACTTATTTATGTATTCTTTGGTTGATTCTAGTTTGTGCTCTGACTGGGGATTGAACCTACAACCTTGGTGTACTGGCACGATGCTCTAACCAACTGAGCTACCTAGCCAGTTTGGATTTTCTTGATAACCCCCCTTTAACTAGGCTCAGTTCAGTTTAAGTAAAACCTATAGAGTGCCTCGGGCCAGGCATTGTGCTGGTTATCTGAGCTCAAGGATGAATAAAGAATAGCTCTTACCTGGGAGTTAGTTCACAATCTACTTGGGGAAACAGAAACAGATTAGAGGCATGATTAAATAATATATTTACTTAGAAAGAGGTAGCCATGGAGTTATCTTCTTCACTAGACATTTTAATCATCTTTTAGTTTGAATTTCTGTCTTTATGATGAGTGTATCTCAACAGCGTTCTAATGGTCACAATTTTGGTTTTAGTGGAAAAAGAATAGATGAGACTTCATCTTAATTTCCTCAATGTGGAAGGTTCTGGAAGGAGTCCATGGACTCAAGAGTTTAAGTTTGCGACTTCCTGTCTGGGCATGAGTGTACAATCGTCTACAGTGGTCCTAAATACAAATTGGAATCAGGCTGTGCAAGTGCCGGGACTTTCTTTATTCCCTGAAGCCCACAGCTGCCAGTTCCGAAGTCCACACCTGGAGGTCTCCACTGCCTTCCCATGATTCTGGGGCAACCAAGGATAATGTCATCTTATTGTTGGAAGATGATGTACCCCAACTTGAGGTGGAGGAGAGCCGAGCATCTCTCTCAGGCTTGAAGTCCTTCCGCTGTTACTAAGAAAGCTTCCAGACCCACCCAGAGTCTGTTACACAGATTTGGGTAAATCTGGATGACACTTTCCTCACTGAGTAAAGCGGCATTGTGTATCATGAGTATGCCAGGTCGTTTGGTTTTTAAATAGCATTAACGTTATATCATTAAAATACCATTGAAATAGAGATTTATGTTTGGTGGTATCTAACTATTCCTCTGTCTTAGTCAGGAGACAGTTTGCTCGAGTTTGTACAAGTGCTTTTTGGCTTACTTAGTTTTACAGGTTTGTGATTTCTACAACACTAAAAATATCCGGACCATGTATAAGGTAATGTGAATCTCGTTTCCACTAAGTAGTAGGTAAATGCTCCGTTAGAGAGATTTGAGAAGGTGTTTGCTATGTGCAAAAATGAATGAATGTGATTTCAAAGGTAAAATGTAAACTCAGAGTGAGAATCAAAAGCAGAGTGATACCAAAATGAAAGTTGACATTCGCACAGATTCAACCTTTACTTATTTCCTTCAAGGACTGCCTTAACATCTTTAGTGAAGGAGGTGGCCATCCATGTTCCAATCAGTTCACTCCAAGACTCCACGGTGATATTAAATTTTTAGCAAAATTTAAACACTCCCAAAATATCTTATTAAAATACACCCTGGTATAATCCATTCCTTTTTACAACTAGTTTTCATCACCAACCAGGAAATGGGATGAGTTTTATCTTCCCTGACAGATGAGAACAATTCTTAAGAGCTCACTTGAAACTCATTTCTTTGGTTGAGGTAACTTTCACTTTAGCTCCAGATTTTCGGGTGCACGTGGGGTCAAAATCTTTTCACAGAAATTTGCCCTCAGACGCCAGAGCCGGGCCCCACCGCAGCCGGAGTCGGTGGGCCGTGTTGCACGTGCTCTGACTTGTCCTGTGTTCGCTCTGCATTCAGCCCCTGACAGTGGTCAAAGCAGAGAGTGTGCTGATGCCTGTGGGGGGCCGTCGTGGGGCCCCACCATAGTGGGGCTCTGTAATCGGAATGATCTGTCCCTGTGCAAACGTGCTGTCTTTTCTCAGCATTTCCTGGACCGGTTTCCACTTTGTTCTTTAGCAGACACAATTGTCTTTCTTTCCCTCCTGACTTTTTTTTTTTTTTAACCTGGTATTTGCATCTGCTGGCACATGTGACTCTTATTCCGTCGTGCCTCTCAGAATACAGAATGCCCACGTTTCACCTCATGAAAGCAATATCTCTTTCTGCACAAGTTAGTTTCTCTGATGAAACCATCTATGGGCCATTTGTAGAAAACTCAAGACTTTCGCCCTGACCGGCATGGCTCAGTTCACTGAGCGTCATTCCGCAAAGGGAAAGGTCTCCGGTTGGATTCCTGGTCCGGGCATGTGCCTGGGTTGCAGGCTAGGTTTTTGGCTGGGCTGCGTGTGAGAGGCAGCAGATCAATGTTTCCCTCACACATCGATGTTTCTCTCCTTTCCTTACTCTTCCTATTCCCTCTCTCCAAAAACAAACAAACAAACAAACAAACAAAAAGACGCAATTGACCAATCCTTCAATCAAGCCTCAGCACTTCGTTTGCTTCTCAAGTGAGAAGGTTTGGCCTGGGAGGTGCAGGCCAGGCGAGAACCTGGGGCAGGCGAGGGTCCAGAGGAAGGAGGGTCCAGAGGAAGGAGGGTGGGGGAGAATCCAGGCGGCACTGCCCTCCTTCTGGGGACCAGCACTCCCCGTCTGGTCCCCTCCCTTCCCCCCTGGAAACATGCCCTTAGCTTACTTTTGGTTTGAAGCAGCTGGAAAGGATATTTTTTGCTCTGAGTCAGTGCTCAGCTTTTGAAGAAGCGGCTTTGTGAGAGTCATCTGTTGTCATCCCTCTGGGTTTCAGCTCAGTGTGATAAGGTTACTTAAATATGTATGTGTTTTTAAGTGGTTCTGAAAATAAACTGTTCGCATGGATGTGCCCCAGCCCTCCTCCCCACGGCTGAGTCTGCTCCTAGCTGTTCCTCCTAGTATTTATTTACCTCTGCACGTCTAAATGCTGTATTTATGCTCCTGTTACTGGATCTGCCATTGCAGACATTATATACTGTCTTCTTTCCACGAGAGATGAGGTTTTAGGCTAGTGACGATGGGTCCCGTCTAACATACTTCTTTCTTCCTTACATACGTACGTCAAAGTTTTGGGTTAAGTTAGTGATTATACAATTCGGACTGTAATATGTAATATTTTAAAGAACAGCTAACATTTTGTGGGTACTTCTAGGTGCAAGAGACTGTTTCCGAGCTTTAGACACGTATTAATAATGTATCTTCATAACAGCTGTATCAAGTAGGTACGACTATTTTTTCTGGTTTGCAGGTGTGGACATTGAGGCAAAAGTGAAATAACTCTCACGAGGTCGTCTAGGGAGTCGCTGGGGGAGCCTGACCTCACATCCGAGTGAACCTCGCTCCAGGGTCTCCCTTCCACTGTTACACTCTTGAGATCACTGTGATTTTGTAAAAAGTATTGTTATTTCATTTTTCTTACTGTTATTACTGTTTTCTTTGGAAACTCCTATTAGCTGGACTCCCCAAAGAAAACAAGAATAATAGTAGGAGAAGTGAATCGATCCCCTATCCTTCTTACCTTTTCTCTTCACCACCCTTCGGCCTGCATTCTGGGACATGGCCTGAACGTTATCTTTGAACTCTTGTGTTGACGTTTTCTTTTGTGACTTTTTTTTTTTTAAGATTTTATTTATTTATTTTTAGAGAGGGGAAGGGAGGGAGAAAGAGAGAGAAACATCAATGTGTGGTTGTCTCTCACATGGCCCCCACTGGGGACCTGGCCCACACCTAGGCATGTACCCTGACTGGGAATCGAACCTGCGACACTTTGGTTTGCAGCCCGAGCTCAATCCATCTTTTGTGACTTTTTTAAACCCTGAGAGCTGTATCTTCTCTACCGCGTGCCGCTTTGCTTATGTTTCAGTCTCTCCTTCCCGGCTGTGTGTTTGGTCCTGTCCCCCACATTCGTGGGGTCCCTCCACATTCGTGGGGTCCCTCCACGGTCAGGACACCTGTGGCTGTCAGTTTACAAACAGGAAGAGCCACTCAAGGCCTGGCGGGCACAGGCTGCAGGTGCGCCGGCCGCCCAGGTAGGAGCTGCACTGCCCAGGACCCGCAGAGCTGCTCAGAGGGAGGCCCCCCACTTGCCATCCTGGATGCTTTTCCCATGGGCAGGTCAGATTACCCAGAACAGGCTCCTCCAGACTCGCTGCTGGGAATACGTGCCTCTGCAGGTGCTGGGAGAGCCAAGTTTGGGGCAGGGGGCAGAAAGGTCCCGTGTGAGTGTGCGCTTATACTCGGTTCTCCTGCTTCAGACTCACACTGACCCGAGCACCCTCTCTCCCCCAGGCAAGATCTCCCCACTGTGTCCCTAGTTCCTGAGAACGGTCTTTTCCGTTTCTCTACAAAACAGTCTCTCCTTTCCTGCCCGGGTCAGGGAAGCATGGTCCACACGCAAAAGGGAGAGAAGGAGGGGGTCGGGAGGACGCTCTGTGCCTGCGGGGAGTCCATGGTACTTCTTTCAACCCTTGACCTTTCGAAGGGCCTGCGGTGCTCATCGGCTTGCCTTTTCTCGGCTCCGCTCTCCGAGAGTTTTGGCTTTCTTTGTTCTAATAGGTCAGTAATGACTTGAGTATTCAATTTCCATCTTCTAGAAGACTGTTGACCTTTCTTTCTTACCCTTCTCACCTCTCCTTCTCTCTCTGTCCTTGTGGAATTTTACTTTTTCAGTTTAATCATTCTCCTTACCTTGCAGTTTGGGATGGGAGCAGAGATAAACACTGTGCCATTACGCCATACGTAACGGGAACCCAGTTCCATCACGGCTGGAAAGACTTGTTTGCTGGCATTTGCTTCATTTTCCTGTTAGGCTGGAGAAACCCACAGGAACGGATTCAGAACAGCAGGGCGTTCTTCCCCTCTTGACCATCCTGATGTACGTACCTTTCTTCCTCTTCTCTCTCAGAGCCTAAGTCCTGCATGATCTCCTAGCGTTTTTCTTCTTCTTTATCTGTAAATGAAAGGAACAGATTCAGGTTTCAGAACCCAGACCCGACCGTCAGGGAAATTCACTTTCAGCTGGGCTTCTCTTGGCCTTTTTTCTCTGCAAACCTCGCCGTGTCACGCTCAGGCACAAGTGTCTGACATCTGCCTAACGTGTAAGTGTGACTTCTCCTAGGAACATGGGGCAACCTTTGGGGATGACGCTCCAGCAATGAATTGTCTGTTCTTTGCCAGTGGAAGTCTGCACTGCTTTGGGGCTTCGGGGCCTTCCTGGAAACCTCAGTATCCCGCTCCGCCTATCCTTACGGTCAGGCCGCAAGGGCTGCTTGGTCGAATTGTTTACCCAGTGGTGTGATTCAGTCCCACCATTTCTAGGAAGATTCCTGTGTTCACATCTCGTTGGAGAGGGTTGACAGGGGGTGGCTCTCAGTCATGACCAGCGAGCGCGGCTTGCAGGAACGCTCATTGGAAGACGACGCCGGCGCAGACGAGAGGAGGAATGTCCCCAGTGAAATCCTTTTGAGATTCCCGGTTCTTGGACTTCCCCGGGGCAGTAGCTCTGCCAGCAGGTTGGAAGAAGACGCCAGGAGTGTGCTCATCAAATTTGTAACAGACACAAAATTGGAAAGAATGGCTAATGTAGTCGGCGACAAAAATATGTCTCAAAATGACTGGGATGTGCTGGAATACTGGGTTAAAAATAACAAGGTGACATTTCAAAGAGATAAATGTAAAATCTTATTTGGGAGTTAAAAATCAATGGCGGTGATGGGAGGAAAAAAACCCTACTTGTCAGTAGTTCTGGCAGAGAAAAGGCATTGAGGTTTTGTTTGACTAAAAGCTCAATAGAAGCTGCTAAATCTGATGAAGCAACAAAAAACTGCATTAATGGAACCGTAATGTATTGATCCCAGGAAGTAACACCGCCCTCAGTGGTTGGATGCACCAAGAACCGTGTGTTTGCTGGTTCTTTTTTTAAAAAATGCTTTTATTTATTTGACTTATTTTTCCGATCATTTTGTACTGTTACTCTAGTACAGTTGTCCCTGTTTCCCCCTCTTTGCCCTCCTCTGCCCACCCCACCCCCTGCTCCCACGGTCTCTTCCGGCTGGTGAACCTTCTCTTTGATACAGCGGATAAGAGTTTGCCGCAGCAAAGCGGTTAGGAAAGGGCCTGAGGGCCTGGAAGCAATGTCTCCGGAGAAACCATTGCTGGAACTGGGTGTATTTTAGTAGAAAAGAAATACTTTTCCTACTTACTAGCTGCAAGGCTTCAGGCAAGTGTCTCTCTGTGCCTCAGTTGCCATAGGTGGGGGATGGGGAGGGGAGAGTGTTTCTGTGGGTGGGAGGAGGGGGCCCCTGGGAGGAAGTGCTGGATAAGGAGACTGGAGAGGTGGGGGAGGTTGGGGGGGATGAGATTCTTATCTCAGGACAGGGATTTAAAGTTGATCCTGCGCTGAAGGTCAGTTATCCAGTCACCCTGTCCATTACCTTCCAAACCAGGATAGTGAGAATCAAGGGGAGCTTATGAAATCCCCCAGGACAACAGGTGTGAACTGGGGCTGTGGCGGGCACCCCAGGCAGACCGGGAGGGGCGGCCACCCCGGGAGTGGAGGCCACCCCTGGGAATGGGCGTGACTGGTGGAGGAAACTGTGTCTCGCGTGGTGGTACTCGACCTGCCTTGGGAGGGACTTAAGCAGGGCTCCGATGAACTTCTGTTAAGGAGCATTGCTGCTTTGGGTGGAAATGACGTCAGTGAACTTTCAGATCCTTATAGCCAGTGTTATGAGTGAGGTCTGTGGCGGGTATATGAGACAAATTAAGCAGAAGCCGTCCTGGGCCGCCCCAGATTCTTATAGGTGTGTGTATCCAGCACAGAGTTCAGAGTTCCTTCTGAATTATGAAACGAACGTAAAGTGTCCTGTCTGCTCACCTGGAACAGAGGTTCCAGTGTGTTTCCAGGAGCTTCTTAGAGACACCGATACCCAAGGTGCCACACTGGACTTCGGGAGTCAGGGGAGGGGTGGGGGGCACGTTAAGAAACGTGAGCTGTTCTAGAGTGACACCCTTCACATCTGGGACCGGGCGGCCAAACCCCTGTGTTAAATATTTGCTGGATCAGCGATAAGAGCCGATCAAAATCAACCCAGGAGCCATCACTTGGCACCTTCAGAGGCTTAAAATAAATGTTACAATGAAATGCAAACACTGAGCAAATGGCAAACCAGTCAGACAACCTGTCACTTACTTAGAGCTCAGGCTCAGAGTACGCTCCTTCCTGGTGAGCGGTATTGAAACACGCTTTTATCATCCTGACTAGAGACAGAATTGCTCCATGAAGTCCAAGGCCTTTTGCAGTGGTGGTGGTGGGGGGTGGGGGGCAGACAGGCACGGCCTGTGGTGCTAGCAGTGCACAGGTGCAGGAGCAGCCCCTCTTCGAGCAGCAGGTACCTCTGTTCTGCTTGGAGGGGAGAGGAAACACCCAGGCAGGCCGGCGAGGGCCACTTCCCTCTCTTCCAGCTTCTCTGCCACACGCCGTTGAAGTCACCGCGGCGCCCAGGAACCAGGCTGTGGACCTTGTGAAGGGCCGGTTGCCCTGTCCGGGGACTCACACTAATGAGATCCTCCGTGAGCCTGTCTTGCCTTTCCTGTTCACGTGTGAAGGCAGCTCTTCCAAGGAAAGAGGTGGTCTGTGCTGTAGCTGTGGGTGACGCTGGACCTAGGAGCCTGTGCTCTTTAGATTTGCAAACAGAAGGATTTTTACCTTGGAGCTGAGATAGGAATGTGAAGGGAAATTACAGAAAAAGGTTAAATTTGCAGAAGAGAAAACAATTCCCCGTGAAAGGCAAATCAAAATTCCCCAACTAATTATAATATGGGTCCTATTTTTAGAGGGCTAAAAAAAGTGGCCTTTTGTTCTTGAAACCTAAATATGCCTCAGCAAGCAGAGACATGTGGGGAGGTTTAAGAACCAGGGGTCATGCAGGTACTGGCTGAGAAGTCAGCTCCCGTGAGGTCTGATAATCCCGTCCTACGGGTCACACTTGAACTGGCCCCGCCTGACTTGGGCTCACTAAGAACTGAGGTCATTGAAGTCCCGGGCACCCAGCTAAGAGCTACTGTGCAGTTTGGCATCTAAAAGCTGAAACGGCAAGCAAAAATCACAACGGGGATGGCGAGCCAAGGAAGATTTAAGCGTTTCCCTCCCAGATGTTCCTTAGAATGTGACGTTCCTTACAATGCCTTCAGGTATGGGTGGGTGGTGTTTTGGGGCATGCGTAGTGGAGGTGACAGTACCTGATGAAATAAGAACAGGGCGCAGCAGGGTTTGCCCGCTGACCTGGGAACCGTACACAGCCCACCTGCTCTTCAGTGTATCCGAAAGCTCTTAGCAATGTCCGATCCTGACAGGTTTACTACGGCCAATGCTCAACTCCCTTTGCATTGCTTTCTGCAGAGCTTAGTTGGTTTCCTGGGAGGCATGGGGGCTTTCTTTGTTCTTTTAGGCATCCGGGGTGGGGTTCACATCAAATGTATAGAGAGAGGAAGATCTGCGGGTGTGTGATTTTCAGCAGTTCTGGTGGGGAAGTCCTGCATCGCCGTAGTGCTTGATGGGTTCAGTTCCTTCTGCCATTGGACCACTGACATTACTCTGGAGCCTTTCTTAAAATCAGGAATGACATGCGAATTATTATTCCTGTAGCTTGATGAAAAGCCTAGTGACAGTTGCACCAGCACGCACCATTGCTACGTGCCTTTGTATTAACTCATCTTAGGCAGTCTTTTCTGAAAGATAGCATTATTGTTCAGCTTGCTTTGAAAATGAAGAAATTGACAGTGAGAGAGGGTAACAGTCTTGCCCAAGGGTGAGGCAGCACTAGGGTGATGAAGCTTGGTGTTTCTGACTCCGAAACCACGTGCGTATGTGTGCGTAGTTATCCCACTGTGCTTGGATAAAACACTGGATGATTGATTAGCCCCAGTCCTTAAAGAAAAATGTACTTTAGGGTATACTCCAGACTTTCAATGACCACAGCAGAAAGCTGGTTCTGGTCCTTTTTCTTAAGTTCTTTCCTGATGAGGAAGATGTAAGCAAACACCAGCCTGAGCTACATGATTCAAGCCTTTTGTCCTGGATAAATTACATCCTAGGTAACAGAGACAAGCTATTGAATTACTATTTGGAGTCTTGGGAGAATCATGGATGATGAACAGCACAGGAGGTGGAAAACTGAGATAGGCAAACTTTTTCTAAAAAGGTTTTCGAAAATGGGAGGGCTGTAAACAGGAGAGTCTGACCTCATTTCTATGAAACATTCTGGAGCAGCTCATGGAACAGTTTGTAAGGACTTGGATGGGAAAGGAGTGATCCTTAAGTGCAAACACTGGCTCACTGAGAACATTTTCCCCAAGTAGCATGAATTCTTTTCAGAGAATTTAAAGTTGCAAAGCCCAAGGAGATTAAATACAGAAGATACGATATATCTGGGGGTTCAGCAGACACTTGACGGTGTCTGCGTCAGGGCACTGCACACCCAAAGCCTCCTGGACAAGATCAATGAATATGAGCTGTGCAAAAGGACAGTCATGCCCTGGCCAGAGAGTGACCAGAGAGTCATTGTGATACACCAAGGTTGCGGGTTTGATCCCCGGTCAGGGCACATACAAGAATTAACCAATGAATGCATAAATAAGTGGAACAACAAATTGATGTTTCCCCCTCTCTCCTCCTCTCAAATCAATAAACAAAAATTAAAATAACAAAATAAAAATAAAATGACAGTCAGACAGCATCACCCCATTTGGATGACTTCTCCAGGGTCCTGACAGGCATGCAGACAGATCTCTCATGTGAACTCTGGGCCTTGAGCCCCTGTTTAAGGCCTGTTAGAACTTAGATGAGGATAAATAGAACATGGAAACCAAAATTTTAGCTGATCCGAAGTTGGGAGGAATGATGAATACTTTGGATGAGATAATAAGGTTTCGAACAGCTCTGAGCGGTTGAGACAAAGCAACTACATCCTACTGAGATCACTCTTTGTTACTCACTCGATAATGTTAAATTCTCTGGTTGCCAGGAATTGGACGAGGTACTAGAGTTAGGAAATGATCTATAGAAGCTATAGAAGGGAGAACAGGAACCGGACGGGATTCTGGAGCAGTGCTCTGATGGAGGCGAGCCCAGGAGAGGAGCACAGGGCAGATGAACCTCGCGAAGGTTTGGGCTGGATGGGGTTGGGGGAAGGCGGTATTTGAATCATCTTGAAGAAGGACGAGGAGTTGTCCATGTCATCAGTGTTAGGGTGAGGGTATTCCTCGTTCAGGGAGCAGCATTCATAATGGTCCCCTGACCAGGACCAGCGAGGACTGGGTGTGGGACAGCGTGCAGAGCCAATTTACAGTGGCCACCAACGACAGGGAACCGGAACAGAGAGATGGGCTGCGTACTTTGCTCGCTTTTCTGTTCCCTACGCTGGATTATAGAATGTCACTAAAGCTTTTTCTCATGGTTTCTATGAGTGGGCATGCTTCTGGTCGTTTTCACATGTGTTGCCTCATTTCACCATCACCGTAACCTGGCGAGGCAGGTGTTGTAATGACCTGAAATAGGAGGGCACTGAAGCAATAGAAAGGTTAAGTAACTTGGCTGAAACCCCTCAGCTGTCAAATACCAGGGCCAGGATTTGAACATCAGTGAAAGAACTTCAGATGCCTGTCTGGTTGTCACCACTCGTTAGGGAGCACAACAGCTACAGGGCAAAATAGTGTCCGCTGAAGAGAAGAACAGGGACCTCATTCATAACCTGGCTCTGCTGCGTCACTGGAGGCACCTGTGCACAGCAGGTTGCGTGCAAACCAGGAAGCAGAGATGGGGAGGGGAGGCGACCTTCCAAAAGCAAGGTGAGCAGGTGTTACCTAGAGGGTAATGTGAGGTTAAAAGTGGGTTTTGCTTTAAGATGAGAAATTGTGTTTATGTGCTGGAAGAGAAAGAGTAAGTAGAAAGAAATTATTTTATGATTCAGAAGACTGAGGAAATTTTGATTGAATTAAGTGTTCTTACCGGAAGGAAGGAAAGAAGGAAAAAAAGAAAATAGTAACTATTTGAGCCTATGGGTATATTTAGTAGCTTGACTGTGGCGATAACTTCACAATGTGTATGTATATCGATACTTTGAGTTGCACACTTTAAATATATACAACTTTTGATTGTCAGTTACACCTCAGTAAAGCTCGGAAGAGATCCCTAAGGAGGCAGGAGGAGATAGCATCCGGAGCAGCCTGAAGGGCGTCGAGGTGGACCCCAGCAGGGAATGTCACCTGCTGACCTGGAAGAACGAGGGATGCGATGGGAGGACGTCAGGGGGAGGGGAGGGCTGGCTGCTGTGGCTCGGACACGAGGTCGCATCCTGAGGGTAGCTCGCTGGTTGGGGTGGCATTAGCTGACCGCAGTAGGCCTGTCTGATAACTTTTCTAGACATCAGCTGCTTTTTGTCAACTGAAATAGTTCTCACTGGACTGACCCTTTCTGCCTCCTTTCTTCTCCTCTCTGTGTAGAACCTTCTTTTCCAATCACTGGGTGTTTCTGTCGTGTGCGGTACTTTTCCATTTAGGAACGTAAGGGAGTCCTCCTGATAAGCTCTGGTGGACGGAGGCAGGGGTGGGGAGGGAGTGGTGGCGACTCTCATCCCGCAGGGAAGGACCGGCGTGAAGGTGGGGAGGGGCAGGCGGGGAGGTGGGGACGCCAGGAGGTGGTTTGGGGGAAGTCAGCTTGTTTAACAAGCAAAGCAGATAAAGATTAGAGTAACCATGACAACAGACTACTGGCAGAGGAGCTCAGGATTTGGGGAGGAGGGAGGTGAAGGACTTGGCTGGGTACAAGCCCGGAGTTTTGGAAAATGCCATGTCTCCCCTCAGGGCTCTGGGCTGTTAGAGAAATCACCACAGTCCCCTACAGGGACTGGAAGGGACAGAGAGGACAGGGAGAGCAGGAATGATTAGCCAGTGACACAAAGGAAGGAGCGACCCTTCCTGGGCTACGAGCAGGGTTCCCGGTGGGAGGTACAGGAGAGGACCGAGGAGTCTGGCTACCCCCATGGCTTCAGGACACGTGTGTTCTTCTGCTCAGTGCTCATCACTTCCACTGGGGTAGCAGACACCACATGGAGCTCGGCTTTTTGTTCTTTAGTTTCTCAGGGTACCACATTTTTCACTTCCAAACAGTGAAAGCGAAGATCCTTTTCTCAGGATGCTAAGTGTGCGCGCGCGCGCGCGTGGCCTCTTCACCCAGCCCAGGCCTGTAATTAGCTAAGAGTTTCTTGGAAGTCCATTGCCGTTGCTATGTCGTGAACCACTGCCATCGCTGCTTGAGCATCGCTATCAATTTAGAATGTAGATACTTTTTAAAAAATGTGAATTCAGTTGTTCCTTTCTGAGCAAGCTCAAAGCACCTGGGTGGGAAATGGAAGAAATTGTCGTGATTACAAACAAACTGTGCTTTTGGCTGAAGTGTCTTCTCGTCACACCCATGTGACTTCACTCACAACAGTACAGGTTGGCACTGCTTGGGAGGGACATATCAGACTCCCTCTCAGTCCAGCGTCAAGTGCTTTGCAAACATGGCTTTGAGGGTCCACGCCCTTTCTCCCTTTCTAACCACAGTACCCCCCTTCAAGCTTCTGCCTGCAGAAATAGACGTTGCAGCCACACGCACTTGGGCCAAGGTCTGAGGTGCGAAGCGACCTTCAGGGAGATCTGAGCCCCACGCCCCTCCCCCAGCCCTGCTGGGCTCTTAGAACCGTGTTGGTGCTCCAGGTACCGGTGCCACAGCTGTCTGTCCTGAGATGTTGGCCCTTGTGACCGGGAGGAGGTGGCAAAGTAGATTCATACCCATTTCCAAATCACTTTCCCAAATTAGCATGGAGAGCCCAACCTATTGGGAAAAGAAGGTTCTTTTGCACAAAGGAAAGTAACACGAGAGATCCAGGGCTTGAGCTCTTTGTGCTAAACTGTCATAAATAGCCATGGAGAGAGAAAACAGAGAGAGGATTGATTTCCCCAGGGGGCAGAGAAGATCTGCTTCAGAGCTGGGAAAAGTAAGCATGATTTTCCAGTTTTTCTATAAGCCTAAAGCTTTTTTTTTTTTTTTAACCAAATTCTACCAGGTGGATATAGTCATCTTGTTCTTCTCAGCTACGCTATAGCCCACAAACATGCAGATCTGTCCAGCCGTGGCAGAATTCCCAGTGTCCTGGGGGAATCGGCTATACGTTGAGATTTCATTGGTTTAGAGAGATGTCCAAACCAGTGACTCCAATCTGGCTTCCTGTTGTCAGTACCAGCCAAGGGGAATAGACCCGTGTGCCGTGGGAGGTACCTGGCTGAGTGCCTCAGATGGAGGGAAAACAAAGGGAGATGAGACAGAGGTATAACATGATATAAGGCGATCCCTTTTGTGTGGGAGCTGCACCAGGAAAATTCCGGAGGATGTGGGGAGGGAATGGAGAAATGGCTCTGCAATAGGGTATGAAACACACTGACTTACTTGCACTGTGACCCCTTGCAAGCAGACCACGGGTGTCCCACCCATGGCCCGTGGGCAGCATGTGGCCTAGGATGGCTGTGAATGCGGCCCAACACAAAATCGTAAATTTACTTAAAACAGTATGTGATGTTTTTGTGATGACGTGTTGCACTGTATTTAATGCGTGGCCCAAGACAACTCTTCTTCTTCCAGTGTGGCCCAGAGATGCCAAAAGGCTGGACACCCCTGGCCCATGTCATTGTAGAGCCACACATGCACATACAAGCCCCCTCCATACCCACCCCTGCACACCTGAACACCCACCTGCAAACTCAAATGAAACAAGTTCCGTTTCACTCGTTTCATTTACTAGTTCATTCATTCATCTCACAAACATTCATTAGACACTTAACTCTGGGTGGATACTGTGGTAGACCAAGGAAAAGAGCATAAAAATGGGAAGACCTGTTTCTGCCTTTAAGGAATTTACAGTTAGTAGCTGGGAAGGATGTAAAGACATGAGGTCGTATTACAGGACGGTGGATGCTGTATAGACGAACAGTGGTACAAACTATAGGAAAGGCTGATGGAGTCTCTCTGGGGTGAGAGGAGGGGGACTAAGGGAGGTGCGTGAGTCAGCTTGGGCTGCCACAACTAAATAGCACAGATGCAGTGACTTAAACAGCAGGAGTTATTTTCTCACAGTTCTAGCAGTTGAAAGCCTGAAATTACGGTTCCAGTAGGTTTTGGTTTCCGATAAGGGTTCTCTTCCCGCCCTGTAGACAGCCGTAGTCTGCTGTGTCCTCCGGTGGCCTTTTCTCAGTAAATACAAGCAGATTGCTGGAGGGGGAGGGGGAGGGGATACCCGCCGGAGTATCTCTTCTTATAAAGACACTAATCCTATTGGATCGAGGCCCCACCCTTATGACCTCATTTAACCTTAATGACTTCCTTAAAGGTAATACCTCCAAATACAGTCACACCAGGGGTTAGGGCACAAACATTCAGGTGTAACAGGAGGCTTCACGGAGCAGAGAAGATGACAGTTGAAATATATCTTAAAGAGTTACCCAATCAAGACAGACAGGGGATGCACTTCTTGCCCTCTCCCCACCCCCATCCCTGAAAGAAAAAGAATAGTCAGAAAGGGATGGCATGGCTTTGTGCACTTGGGAGACCACAGGTAATTTGGGATAGCTAGAAGGTAGAAAGGGACTCATGGGATAGGCACATATGGAGGGGCTTCCATTTACTTTCGTGGTTGAGGGGGAGCCACTAACGCACCTTAAGGCAGAAGCCACACGTCTTGCTGCACTGGAAGCAGGAAGATCCAGGTGGGAGGCAGGTGTCCCGAACTGGCGTGGTAGCAGCAGAGGGTGGGGGAGGAGGGCAGATTTAGTGACTGGCTGTAAGAGGAACGAAGAGAGGTGTGTTAAGCTGATTTCCAGGTCCCAGCTTGAAGGATTTGTTCTCCTGGGAGGTCGAGATGGGAGGACAGGTGTGTAAGGACAGATTAGGGGTACAGCTTGGGACATTTTGAATGTAAACTGTTCACTTCTAGCTGGTCAGGGGAGAGGTCTCGGGCAGAGACGAAATGCTGGGACTCCTTGCCATTGTGGAGCGGGGATAGCGTGAAACTGGGTGACTTCTAGCGAAATCTTGTGAAGAGGGGAGCACCGAAACCCAGGGACACCAACAGTTACTGAAGGAAGAAGGGAAGCCTGGGACGGGGAGAGGGTAGAAAAACCAGGAAGGAATCACTCAGGAAGTCAAAGGAAGAAAGTGAGGTTAAGAGAAGGACATGGCTACCTGTGCAGGTGGCTGTAGAAGGGACGGAGAAATGTCACCAAACCTTGGCCTTGGGGACAGCACTGGTGCATTTGGTGAGAGGTTTCTCTGGAATGGGAGGGGGAGACCTGACGGCCACAGATTAAAGTGAATGCAGCATTTGGGGGTGCAGAGCAGAATTGAGCCTGGGCTCCAGGAGAGAGGTTTGAGGAGTCAGAAGGTACCTTTCCTTCCTTGGCTTTTGAGATACTGGAGGATGTTTATTACCAAACTCCAGAGAAGAAACAGATACAAAAGGAAAATATTTTAAACAAACAAACAGTTGACATTTGCAGAAACACATCCAAAATCTGCAGAGCCGGCATGGTTGAGGGAGGGAGAAGGTAAGGAAGTGTCACAGGCCAAGGGGAGGGATTAGGAATTGGGAAAGGGAAGGGAAGGTGTTGTGGAGGAGTTAGCCCCAGGAACACTATTAAGCAACTTTTAAATCCATTCAACACAGTCTCCCAGGCAAGTTCATGTTAAAATTGGAATTTAAATAACAACAACAGAAAATCTCCGCAAGTCGAAATACTTAGCCTTTTAGATCCTAGAGATGATTGAAGTTAAATAGCTCCGTTAAGAACAGCACGGCGTGGAAAATAACTAGGTTTACCCGGTTAAGTTTAGCATATAAAGCCCTTCACTGAATGGCTCCTTTGTCAGCCCCAGGCTGGAGGAGTGCAGTTCCTTTCTACTTGGTGAATTCCTTAATTGGATTTTGTTTGCCAATCTTACTTTCTCGCATTGTAAGATTTTAATAAATCATTATAATCATTCCCTTATGTCTTGCAAAAATAACCTTCCTGACGGTTCCTTAGCGATATTCCCCCCCGTGTTTGCATCATGAGATTATTAGTGTAGCTTACAAATGAATCCGAGAGGAGCTGTGCAGCCAAGGGTACGTCTCCATCCTTCCCTAGGCGTGAACTCCACGCAGGGTAACCAGGAGCCCCCGGGCTCATGCTTGCCTGCGAGGGCACAGCAGGTCTTGGCATCGGATCTCCGGTCTGGATTATTGATGAGATGCTCACTTGGAAACAGGGGAGAGATCCGTCTGCTTGGTTCGTAAGGCTTCTGCAGGAAACGGGTGTATTGGGGATGTGTGTGCACCGGTGGTTCTGTTGCCTGCTAAGCTACAATTCTTCTCTGTCAGTTGTTGTTGAGGAAGAACTTAATTAGAGTAACTGATGGGCTTGGTGAATGTCTGGCTCCAAATACGCGTCTCCTAGGAATCTTCCACGATTGACCTCCTTTTGCAACATTGAGAGGCTTTCTCAGTCCCACATTTAGGAACTGGACCTTGGACCCAAGCCTCTTCCTTTAAATTTCCAGTGTTTTCTTTTCTTTTTAAAAGGTTTGTTTATTTTTAGAAGGAGGGGAAGGGAGGGAGAAAGAGGAGTCAAACATCAATGTGTGGTTGCCTCTCGTGCGCCCTCTACTGCGGATCTGGCCTGCAACTCAGGCATGTGCCTTGACTGGGAATCGAACTGGCTACCCCTTGGTTTGCAGGCTGGCACTCAATCCACAGAGCCACACCAGCCAGGGCTCCGGTGTTTCTAGTTGGCTGCTTTGCTCGTAGACACCAGTGCTTAGAGTTTATGCAGTCGGTTCCTGTGATCCTGAAATGTAATGACTCCTTACAGTGGTCACAGTTGGTTGTGTCTCTTCCCAGAGCTTCTCCCCACCCCCTTCCTTGCCCACTCTTCTCTGCGACACAGCTGAAGCGGCCACAGATGAGGGGGACCTTCCCCGGGCCCGCACAGCTTTCACAGCCTCCTTGTGGGTGGAGGGTTGGGCAAGTGGAGGTCACTTTGGGGAATGGGCAATTACAGAATTTTCTAGACTGGGCTTGTTTATTTGGCAATTCAGTGCCCTCAGAGAATTAGGAGCATTCAGTTCAGCTTGTTTCCAGTTTGTTCCATGTGTGAGTAACCGAGCCGAAGAAGATCTGAATTTAGACGTAGAAGTGAATTTTAAGCCTGGAAAGCTTTGCACGCTTGCTTCTGTTCTCTGACCCCCCTCCCCTCCCCCGCACCCCCACCCCACTGAAAGGCAACCAGCTTGAGGCCATATTGGTGGGAAGGCAACAGCCTTAATCTAAATTTTGCTCTGGGCTGGCTCCCTTGTTTGGTGGCAAACACTTAGTGGGAGGTATTGAGAAAGGCCTTGCATCCGTGTAATTTTTCCATTTGTATTTCTTTCTCTTTTGATTTGGTTTTTGCTACTTGTAACTACAGGCTTTTTGATTAATGCCTCATGAGGCTACAGGCCTTGAAATTTTTTTTTTTTCCTCTTGGTATCTGCAGGGTCTCACATGTACTGCATTTACAGCCCACCTAGGTGCCAGCAACATTTTTGTTTGCTTGGGTGAGTGTGTGCCTAACAAAAGCTTAGAACCAGAATTGCCCACAAGAGCAAAAGGCAGACATACAGTGCTTAACACACGAAAGAGAAAAGGACAACAATGGAAGGAAGAAGGCAAATGTTTTAAAGCTGTTAAGCTTTGCTGCTGCATCTGCAAACAACCCTCCAGGTTCCTGCACGTGTGATATTTTTACTTTGGCTCCCAAATGGGGAGAAGCCTCATCTGTCCAGCCCTGCGCTGTGGATCGAAGCCACTGGACAGGACCGTGACCGCTGATGAGAAGCCAGCTCCCCCAAGGACCTGGGGGAAGCTGCTGTGTCTGCCTCTGCCTTTCTTCGCTCGAAAGTTGGCAAATGCTGGTCATGTCGTGAATCTATTTATAGCAGGCACACACTCACCACCTTGTTCTTTTCTTAGCATCTGCTTGACATGCTATCAATTATCCATGAGGTGAATGACAACACCAGGGACGTTATTTGAGGCAGGTGGCCCGAGGTGAGACGGAGAGGGGGCGGAGGTCACTTGGGGACAGCTCCAGGTGAAAAGGGTCCAACGGACAGACAGTCCTTGCTGCACGTCAGCCAGTGAACGGCTCCAGACGTCCCAGGGGAGAATCCCGGGCCGGATGCCCGGCCGACTCCCGTTCTGCCCTTCTCACCCATGTCTGCTACCTTTGAAAAGCCCACTTGGAAAGGCACGGTGCAGGACACAGAGGTGGGGATCTCCTTGCAGAGGGGCTCAGTTATGTTATATTCCCAAGTCACAGGAGGGGCAGGTGTAAGGCCTGGGTAGGGGCTGCTGGGGGAGCAAGTGCACCCCTGTCCTCCACCTGGTGGGAGGGCATTAGCTGTGGGAGGATGGACACGGGAGCGCCCTGAGGTGGCCCTTGCTCCCTCTGTCCTTGGCCAGCTGTGTCTCTTTACCTCCCTCACACACTCTTTCTGTCTTCTTGGACTCTGGACTAGGTAGTTTGTTTTGTTGTTGTCTTGCTGCTGTTGTTTTCTTGCTTCTCATTGACAATTTACAACTTAGGTTCCCTTTTCGGAAACAGCTTCTCCTCTTCCTTCCCCTTTAAATAAGAACATTGGAGCAGAATCATCGCTTGCCCCATCTCAGTGGGACTGGTGGTCCTGATGCCGTTTTCTCATTTCTCTGCCATTCACGTGGGGCTGCCCTCTGGGAGCTGATGGGATTTGCTCCCAGAGCTGTTACAACAGTGCTGATGTCCTTGCTGTTTTAGTTCAGGAGCTGAATTGCTCAGTCCATGTCCTCTGTTCACCTAGGACTGGGAACCGGACAAAGAGGAAGACTGAATTCGAGTTGCAGAGAATGCAAAGCGAATTTGTGAAACATTCTGTTGGCCTCGCCTTTGGGTACACACTGGCTCAGACTTGACACCCGGTTCCTCTCTAGGTGCTTTTGACCCTCCTCCGCCCCTCTGCCCCTCTATATCCTTTGTCAGTGAGGGGCTGACTAGACCTTCCCCTCAATGTGTGTGTGTGTGCCCATAGGCAGACTGCTCGGGGACAGGGCAGCTGGGTCCTGAAAGGCCTTGGAATTCTCGCAGGCTTCCTGCAAACCCTGGTGGGCGCTCCAACAGTAGCTGGCAGACTCTCCCAGGGCTCCCGGCTCCAAGTCTAATGCCATCTGCCCAGCTAATCCACTTTCCGGGCCAGTGTCTCGCGCCAGAGTGTGTCTGGATCTGCGAGTATCCTGGTGCCACTGAAACGGACTCCAAGCTCCCGGGGGCTCGGCTTGCAGCCTCTGTTATCTTTTGGCAGAGGCACCTGATCTTTTTCTTTCTCCTTCTCCCAGTGGTCAGACCGCTCAGGCTTAACTTGGTTTATTATTTAGGGACCTCGTGGGGAGGAGTCGAGGGGACTGCACTGCACGCAGAGTCCCAGGCTTCCCGGCGGGTAGTGTGTGCGTGTGTGTCTGGTGTGAGTCCACGAGTGCCAGCAGCTGTTTGGAAGGATGAGTCTGGGGTGGATGAATCTCTTTTGCAGAAGCTGCAGGAACCAGGACGGGCATGCAGGGCCAGCGTCCGCGTCCTCAGATGGCTGGTGAGTGAAGAGGAACTGCCTGATTTTTGTTCTAAGTTGGAGCCAAAGCAGAAAAATGTAGTCAATAAATATTAGGCCTTTCTTTTCGCCCCTGTTCACGGACTAAAGTTTGTGAATCAGGACCCCCGTTTATGCCTTTGCGGAGATTGTGAGGTCTGAGCTTTCTCTTATTTTTGTATTGATTATGTTATGGGAGGGGTGGGCGTTTGCCACCCACCGATGTTCCTAATTAATCACCCACCTCTTCCTCTCCGTTTCCACTAGGGTTTATTATGCAGGGAAAAATCTTTCTGGAACAGGCTAAAGGGGGTTTGTTCTGTGGATAGGTTTTGGAAATAGCTGCAGTTTTAATCTGAATGTTATTGTGACAGAATTTACGATTTTGAAACATATTGACAGATTGTTTGTGGTTATGTATTTAAGTCCACAGTCAGACGTATGTACATTGTACTAAATATAGTTAAATGACTGGCTAGTGTCTAGACATAATCAATGAATGGAGATGTTGCTTTAGTTTTTTTTTTTTTAATTGTTATTACCATATTGTTGTCTGTTTTCTTAACACGCTTGTTAAGAGTCCATGTAGGATCAAATGTTTCTCATTGAGACTGGCAAAATGATAAATTGTTCTTATGCTTGTTTTTGTGTTCCAAGATTTAATCCAGGGATTGGAAAACTATAGTCCACAGGTCAATATGACCCACTGCCTGTTCTCATAAATAAAGTTTTATTGAAACACAAGTACGTTGTGGAGTTAAGTAGTTGCGACGGAGTCTCTATGGCCCACAAAGCCTAAAATATTTAGTGTTTGACTCTTAACAGACTCAAGTTGCCACATTCTGGTTTGACTTACTCTTTTCTTTTATCTACTTTCAAAAGGTGGGCAGTGATACGAAATAGTTAGGGGCTCTTTTTTATTGAATTATAATTGACATATAATATTATATTAGTTACAGGTATACAGCCTAATGATCTGGTATATTTAAGGGGATCTATAATGGAAGAATGAGTCCTTATTTGTGCACAAGGAGATTCTAAACCAATTGAACTTGCAGGAGAGAGACCCCTGCACCATGTATAGGGACAGATTTTTACAGGCCCTGCCAAGTGCAAGGTAGCCTGTCAGGTGCTCTGAGAGATGCTCAGGTGAATGGAATACGGCCTGAGCTCAGAGAGTTACCATTCCAATAGGAGGAAGCTGCTCTTTAATAAGGATGTCTGATAGGCACTATAGTGTCAATGGAAAAATACCGTATTTTTGCCCTGTATAATGTACATGTTTTTTGCCTAAATTTTTGAGGGAAAAATAAGGATGCACATTATACATGGGTATAATGATTACACACCAACCATGGGTATAATAATGGGTATGATAATCCTATGTATAATGTGCTCAAAAATGTGGGTGTGTGTTTTACATGGCAAAATGCGCTACATACTGTTACGAGATTCAAAGGACATGAAATGACTTCTGTAGCCCAGTGTGGTAGGTGGAAACTGGAATGGAAATGAAGAAACAGATCGTGGCTAGAGACGCTTGCTTCTTGTAACAGTAAAGGAGAGCTCTGTTGCCTCTAGCTGTTCGCTGAGGTAGACCTTTGCTTCTGTGCTAGAGGCGGCTCGTTTTTTTCTGAAACAGGGGGTAGGAGGAGCCTCAGCCAGCTGTTTGGCATGAGATTCGCAGTTGTTATAGACTCAGAGATACCTCATTTTAGGCCTTAGTTAGGAACCAAAATATTAAAACCAAAGTAGATTAGGGATCTTTGACTAATATCTCACTCATTTTGTAAATGAAGAAACTGGGGCCAAGAGATCTAGTTAGCTGTATAAAATTGTCTACGGAACTTAGGACTTCTGACTGCCTGGTCTTTAAACTCTATTACAGTACTTTTTTTCTCTCTCCAATTTTTAAGCCAGAGTCTCCAAGGGGCACAGAACATCTCAGTGTTATTAGCATAAAGTCTCGTGGCCTTAAAGACCTTCATTAACATGCCAGTCTTTCCTTTGTCCTCCAAAATTCCCACTGTCACAATTGGGGGAGTAAAGTATCCACCGAGCGCCTTAGGACTCTGTCTTCTCCCAGCTGCCCTGGGGGACTACGTATGGGGGTAGTTCAAGTCCTTGAACTTCCATTCAGTTGCCAACCAGTAATCATTTATTCATTCACATGGTATTTATTGAGCACCTGCTACATCTTGTTGACAGCTCTACCTTGGTTTCTCCAGGACTATGTTCTCCTCCCTTACGCAGGCTGAGGCCTGCCTTTTTTTCTGATTGTGCTTGACCTTAGGGCCTCCTGTTCCGTTTTCCCCTCTTGGGAGGACTCCCTGATACCAGTGAGGTGTCCTTGTGCTGGCCACCATCACTCGTGACACTGTGCTCTGCCTGTGTGCATTTTCCTGGTCTCTGCGGCCAGTTCTGGTCCTGTTTCCCAGCTCCCACCCAAACCCGCTGAGCATGTCGAGCTCCAGATTCTGGGTCCCACCAGGGCCCCGGTCACTGCAGCGAACAGCACCATCCCTACCGCCGTCTGGAGTCAGGACTTCGGGCACGTTGTCTCCACTTCTGGGATGGCATTTATTCACTGCACATCAATTCACTCATTTAACAACGTCCTAGGCAAGGGCATAACAGTGAAGAAGATCAAGTCCCTACTCGCGTAACCTGTGTATTTACAGATGGGGAGTTTGGGTTGGATTTTGGGTAACCTCAGGTATCCTGATTTCTCGTGTGTAAAATGATAAGTTTGAAGTAGGTAAACTTAAATATCCCTGTTAGGTCAAACATCCAGCCTGTAAAAGTTCTTCTTCTTTTTTAAAGATTTTATTTATTTGTTTTTAGAGGGAGGGGAAGGGAGAGGGAAAGAGAGGGAGAGAAACATCAATCAGTTGCCCTTCGCATGTGCTCCAGTCAGGGACCAAACCTGCAACCAGGCATGTGCCCTGACTGGGAATCGAACTGGAGACCTTTGGCTTTGTGGGGTGATGCTCAACCCACTGAGCCATGCTGGACAGGATTAAAATTTCTTCTTTTCAGTCACTTTTCTCCCTCCCTCTCACTTCCTCTGCCTACAACTGATTGAGTATTATGTTAGGTAAAGTTATAAAAATAACCAGGAATTTTTATGTAGCACCCCCCGCCCCCCCAAAAAAAAGTGAAAAAGAGAGAAAAACAAGAATTCTTTAGATTATGGGTAAGATGGGCCAGTTGGATACCAAAGTGGGAAGTGACAGCCCTTTGACACCTGTGGCTGGAATGGGAACTTTGCTTGGGAAAAATTAACAGTGTCTCTAGAAGTGATGGAGGATGTATCAGCCAGGAAGAGCGTTGGGGGAGGGTGGAGAGCCCCACAGTTCTCCCCTTATCTTAGTGTTCTGCTCTGGTGTTTTGCAAATGGAAGAAACACAAACAGCTGATATTTTATGATTTGAGCACTGAAAGACAGAAGACTGAGGAGCTGTTTATCGTAGGCGAAGGTAAGACTTTTGTTTTATTAGTTTAATGATAGTAGAATGGCCAGAGCTGGATTCATAAATTCTTGATGATCACTTTGGATACAGCAACCATACATTTCCATTTCAAATACTGTATTCTGTTGTCTCCATAAATAATCATGCAGTCATAACTTACATGTTAATATTTGGTTCAGAAAATGTAATCACCGGTTGCTGTTATAGTCTGTGAGGCATGATGCTAAATTATCTTGTCATCCAACTCAATTTTCATTGTTGTCTCTTTGGCAATTTTATTGGAAGAAACCAGTAACTTGTAAATTATAAAATGTTAATAACTGCAGTCACAATTTTCTCCCCTTACCCACATGTCTTTAAGATGTCCTCTCTCAATTCTAATATTTCTCTAAGGGGTTTGAAAGGACTGGATCATGATTTGTTTGGTGCAATTAGGTGGAGCATGGTGGATGAGAATAAATTTTTGATGGTATATGAGCAGTATACTATGAGACATTGAGTGAGCAAAAATACTCTCGAGTTGTGCTAAACCAGTTAGATTCCAGGGTCTATTTGTTACAGCCACATCGTCTAGCTAGTCTATTTTAATAAATGCAAACCTATTTTCTAGACAGTAAAATGAGGTCTTTAAAAATTGAAAAATAAACAGAAGGAAATAAAAATTCCCCAGGACTTCCTTTTTTCCCTAAGCAATCCTACAAGAATGTAAGCTGTCCAAGAGGCAGAGATATTGTCTGTCCTGTGTGCGCACCCCATTTCTGTTCCAAACAGCACTCGGCACGCAGACACTCAACAGATGTCTGTGGGATGGATAAGTCAGTATTTTAGGTGTGTCCTTCAGGGCTCTCTGCATACATGTGTGAGAAGATCACATATTAATGGTTACAGCTTTAAATCATGTTCTGTGTTTCAGTGTTGTACCTGACTCATTCATTCCAACCATAGATATATCTATACTTGGAAGTTTTTAGAGGATCAGGAAAAAATAGAATGGAAATAGTATTATGGAAGCAATGATTTGGGGATGTTTTGTTTATATTTCAGCTCTTAGTGATTAAGAAATTCGGAGTTGGTCTTTCCTTTTTTGTGCCTTCATTCATTGTCTGCAGAGCTGTATTTTAGAATCTGTTTAGGTGCAGGTAGTGTTTGATGGTGATGGTGATGGTGAAGATGATGATGATGATGATAATGATATATAGACAAAATTAAGAGCTAAATTCTGGAGTTAGAAGAACCCGATTTTGAATCTCTTCTCTCCCACAGAAATAGATTAATGACCTTGGACAAGCGTCTTATACTTTATAAACCTTGTTTCTCTGTCTGTAAAATGGGTTTGCATTTGTTAGGATAGGCAAGCTGGAGTATGTTGCTATAACAAATAAGCCCTGGCATCTGATCGGTGCAACACAATACAAGAGTATTTTCTGCTCGCACAAAGTCTGAGTCAAGGCTGGGTGGGCTGGTAGGGGTAGGGGGTGGGGTGGGGTGGGGTGAGGTGGGTGGCATGCTCTCCTCTCTCTTTGACTCAGGGCCCAGGTCGCCTTCTTCTTGTGATTCTGCCGTCCCATCCCAACATGGGATCTTTGGCAGCAAAGGAGAAGACAGCCTGGTGACGGCAGCCACCTTAACTGCTTGACGCGGAAAAATGACACGTTGGCTATCACTGCTGCTCCCGTGTCGCTGCACAGATCTAGGCGTGTCGCTGCACTCAAGTACAGGGGCTGGAGGCAGGTTCGGGGGACCTAGGGACGGAAGGAGCCCCGGAGTGGTGAGAAATAGTGGCTTTGCAGCAGGGTCTAGTGACAGCGACTTTGGTCAGCGCTGGCATCATCCTGACCTTTGCGAGCCTGTGGTTAAAAAAATTAGATTACATTCTATTTTCTTTACCTTATGTTATAATGGCAAAGAATCCCAGTAGCCAAAGTGCTAGAAATAGCTTACTCTCAGAACACCTTTCAGGGATTCTGAGGAATTTGCAGTGTCCTGCCTTCTGGGTATTCTCGAAGAGCTTGTTTATTTCTTTGTTTGTTTGTTTGTTTTTAACCCTTACTTGATATGTTTATTGATTCTGAGAGAGAGAGAGAGACAGACAGATAGACAGACATTGATGTGACAGAAAAATATCAATCGGTTGCCTCCTGTACATGCCCTGACTGGGGATTGAACCCGCAACCCAGTTGTATACCCTGACCAGGAATCGAACCCCAGACCTTTTGGTGTATGTGGTGCCCTCACCTTACCCCTTTGCCAACTCTGGTACCACTGAGAGCACTTGCACTGTGCCCGTCCTGTCCACCGCCATATTGGTGGCCATCACTATATCCTCTTCTTGTGTTTTCCCTCATTCCCTTCAGGACAGTCACCACGGGGCTCAGTTCAGAGGAACGCACTGAAGTCTCGAGGCTAAAGCGAGCAAACCACAGACGGTAACTTAGAGCTGTTACCAGACCTGGGTGAGCTTGCAGAGCCTCAGACCTAAACCGAGCATCAGAGACTCTTGTTCTGCTAATTCTGGACTCGCCTCCCTCTCGACCCCACCTCAGGCGCTGGTTCAAGCCTCTCTGTGGTCGAGAGTCCAGACCCAAGTTCCCTGCCCTGTGTCAGGGCATTTAAAAACAAACAAACAAACAAACAAACAAACACCATCTCTGGATTACTACATCTAGGATGACTGCCAGTGAAACCCCACTTTCCTCCTGCGGACATTTCACAGTATGGCTGTCTGCCTTGTCCTTGACAATATAACGCAGTCACCCACAGCACACAGACCCAAATCTGGATTATTCGGGCTCAAGCCATGCCTTTGGGGACTCCCGACGGCCCATCCAGGTTGTGCTTTGGCAAGTCTGCCTCACCTCCGTGTGGCCTTTCCTCGAGGGGCCGGGGAGGGAGCATAGGGCTTCGCCTCCCTCCTGAGGTCCCAGCCTCTGTCTTCCGGGAGCAGAAGTCTGGAGATGCAAGCAGGATGTCTCAAGAACAAACCAGAATCTTAAGGATTGATCAGTTCCGAATCAAGCTTTGGGAGGAAAACAAAAACGAAACCCCCATTTTACCCCTGCGTACAGAGTTCTGTTCATGCAGCCATTTTTCATCCTTAAATAGATACTGAATATGTTAGTCTGAAGTTTTTAGACTGGGCTTTGCTTGCGGAGGTGGTAAGGTTGGGGGGATTCTTTTTCCTTCCCAAAAAAGAATGGGAAGGAACTTGTCTTCCACCTACCCCAAAGGGGAAAAAAATAGCCTTCATTTTGTAAGGCAAAAACCTACAAATGGGTGTTTTTACAACCTCACAACAATTTTAAAAGTCCGATTCCCAGCAGAATTCCCTTATGTTAGATATTAGGAGTATAATGAAACAGTCTCACATTTCCAAGTCTTATCTTCCCATGAATCCCTTTATATAACAAACCCCATTTTATATAAAAATTTTAGTTCTGCTGGGGTTACTTCTGGGCCAAACCCTTTTTCCTCACTCACACACTTAATTTTTCCTTCCCACCTTCAATTTTTTTTTCATAGTCATTTATTCTCTTTCTTGCAGTAGCCCTGAGTGAAACATAGGCTATTTATATACCTGGGCTTTCGTTCTGTGAGCATTTCCTTTGTGGTTTGCATATTGATCTCATCCCGTAGGTCTGAGCCTGTTTCTGCCTCCGGAATGACTTTTGCATGCACCTGGGTCTGTGTGGTCAGGTCCTGCCTGTCTGTGGGGGAGAGTGGGGGTGATGGAGAGCTCCCGCGGGGGTCCCTGTGCACACCTGGCCGGGGCAGTGGTCCCAGGCTGACTCTTGGGCGCTTCTTTCATTGAAGCTCTGTTTCTACCAAGAACACCTCAGGTTCTCTACGGCCAGGGGACCCTGACTCAGAAGGGCTTTAAAGTTCTATTTCTTCCTGTTGGAGGTAACAGCTCCCCCGCCGCTGCCAGAACTGACAGAATCGGATGGCGGTAGGTGGGCGAGGGTGGCGGAGGTGGCACGAGGAATGGCAGTCATCAGTTTGGGAACAGCCTCCGAGACACAGAACTGCCTTTGGCATTTGAGAGCAGTATGAGAGCGTTCATCTCTTTGCCTCCGTGGAAGAAGGCATGCTGTAAATCTGACGCAAGCTGGGAACTATTTATGGGAGATCATTATTAAAGAACCGCTAGTTGGTTTTTCAATTAGTAGAGACTGAGAGAGATTGTGACTTTGGCTACTAAAACGTGCTGGGGACTCCTGGTAAGTTTTGTCCAGGTACCCAAGAAGGCAGATGTAAGGTCTTGATGAGAATCTTTTTAAGAGAACCAAAATTGTGCGTCCGCCCTGTGTTTGTAGACATAAAGGCATTAGCATAGAGGTTTGTTATTGGATAGCAGCCCCTGTGGTTTTCAGCATGGCTAGGACTAAGAGATTTTATTTTCAACTCATGAGCGCGCTTTTTCAAGTCACCCACAACGTTGCAAATGCATGAAATTGGAGTGAGCATCCAGATTTGTCCCGGCGCGATCTTACTGGCTTCAGCCATGAGTCCCCGAGGGACTGGCCCTCTCGCAGCGATTCAAATGGGTATTTGGGCACAGGTGGTCATGATGGTGAGCAGGTTCCAATCAAACCCAGCACCTGGGGGTGGTGTTCTGTCACTCAGGCACAGGTGTCCCTTGGAGCACCGCCCCGTGCTTTCTGCGGACATCGTTCTGTGTCAACCATGACCTCTCCGCGATCCTAACCAAGGAGTCAGTGGACGGAGGGACATGATGTATTTGGAATCAGAGATAAGCCAGAAGGAACCTTGTGGGATTAACTCTCTTCTTTCGGTGGGGTCGTGTTTTTTACGTGCCCTCTTCCCGAACCTCCACCTTCCCCGCGTCTATCTGCGTTTGCTCTGAGTATTGCAAATGTCAGGTTTGTGTGCAGAGGCATCTGTAAACCACGCTGGAATGAATAATACCTCCAATGTGTATGCACAGGAGTGTGTGCCTGCGGCAGGCTGACGGTTGCACGCTTGCTGTCTCTTACTAGTCAAATTAAGGGGATTGTGTGGTGAGGCCTTCCCTGGGCACAGCGTCTGCCGGATTGGCTTTCTCCTTTTTGGTGTTTCTGCTCGGGTGAGAGGCACAAAAGGAGGGGCGAATGACCTGCTACATGCAAAAATGGTGCTGTCCTTCCACACTGGGACAGGCATTTCATCGGCCTGTTTACGTGTATTTTTCCAGTTTGCAGAACAGCCCTTCACGTGACGATTTCTTAGCCCATTTTGAAGATGAGGAAACTGAGGCTCAGAGAGGTGCAATAACTTGCCCAGTTGCTCAGCGTGTAAAGGACTGGGATTTGTCTGAGGTGCCCTAGGAGCCACCTCTAAGACCCAGTTTGCCCGCAGTGTTCCAGCGGCCTGGCACACAGGGTGTGGCCGAACAGCCTGGCCAGCTTTGGTCTGACTGCAGCTGCCGTCGAGGCGGATTTCATGTTTGGTGATGGTTATTTAAAATGACCATCCTGGACTGAGCATTCCGACACCAGCAAGCCGGAGAAGCTTTCCAGAGATGTTCCCTTGGTTAAATATTTGCACGGCTTCGGAACACACTGAATAGCCAAGCATGGGGCTGATTGATGTGGGAGGAGAAAGGGATTGGGATGCCTTGGTCATTTCTGGTGTCCATTTCCGATCGAGACATTCTCTGATGCTCCCTTTTGGAGGCTGGAGGAGTGACTGTGGTGAGTCCCTGAGGACAGCCTGACGGATGTTCCCTGTACACCTGCCCCTGCCAGAGCAGAGACACAGGGCAGCCAGGCTGATGCCCCAGGGGAGCTTCGGATGCAGCCCGACCTCAGGCATCCTCCCCGTGGAAATGCCTCGCATCAAGCATCCAGCCTTCCTGCCACGCAGTACTGATTCGTTGTCGCTTTCCCTCCAGAATGGTGCGGGTACAATCTGAAGTGGGAAACGGAGGAAGCCCGTCTCTCCTCCAGGATTAATGAACCGAGATATCTTAAATTTATTTCAGAACG
Organism: Glossophaga mutica; assembly: GCA_039655065.1. Classification (NCBI taxonomy): domain Eukaryota; kingdom Metazoa; phylum Chordata; class Mammalia; order Chiroptera; family Phyllostomidae; genus Glossophaga; species Glossophaga mutica. The sequence continues at coordinate 12,002,496 of CM077313.1, forward strand.
TGCGTTTCTGCAGCGTGTCTCTCAGGCTGCTGAAGCGGAGTGTGCACTTCAATTCCTTAGAGGCCCTAGTTTCCAAATCCTGTCGCAGGACTTCCAGGAGAGGAGGGTACTCAGAAGTACCTTGCTGTGGAGAGTTTACCCTTCAATTTTACTCCAAGGCAAGTGATGGGTTGATGTTCTCTGTTGCAATGAGAGGCTGCTCCTTTCCTTTTCCAACCTTGAAGTCACGGTGGAGCAAAATTACTGGGCAACACCCGGAGGAATCATCAAGTCCTCTGTGCCAACCTTCTCTGGCCAGCCAAGTCCGTTCCGCAATTGGCGAGAATAGACTGGGAAGGAGCCGTTCACTCTCAGCTGCTCTGTTGACAAGTAGGAAAAATAGGGAAGAAGGGAATCGGGGGGCACATGTCCAAAAAGAACTTCCTTTGGATGATGGTCTGGAAGATAAAAAGCCTCTGGGAGGACCTAGCAGACACATCTGTGGAACACTTTTTATATTCGCCAAACCCTCTCATAGCCACCCACCCATTGGCCATTCTGACTGCTACACTGTGTGTTGGACAAATGGCGCTGTTCTTCCCAGTGGAGGGAGGGACCAGGGGACCTCCCCTTGCAAGATCAGCAGGAGAACCAGCACTGGCGCCCACAGCGAAGTCCTGCCCGAGGTCCCGTAGGAAACCACACCATCCCTATTTCCAGCTGTTTTTTCCTTTTGCGCAGATAACACAGCATCTCTGAAAAATCCGGGGAAGCCTGAACTTTTCTTGTTTAGCATTTTAGACATGGGAGGAGGCTTAGAATTTACTTTGTCCATCCTTTCATTTTAGAGAGGAGGAAAACGAGCGCTGGAGAGAAGATGTGACTTTCACAGGGTGGAGTAATTCTGGGGCCCCAGCTAGTTTATCGGGTCCCTGGCGCAAATTTGCAAAACTGCGCCATGGGAGAACTGAGCCCTACGGGCACATGGCTTAGCAAGTGGAGGTGGCTTTGTGCAAAGCAAGGGATGCCCCCTTCCAGGTGCACACAGAGCCTGGCCGGATCATGGCTTAGAGAGCTGGATGCGGGAGGACATGAGCTCCTGGTCCCTGATTTGTGACTCAGTAACTGTGCTCTGTACAAAGGGTCTCTGCCTGGCTCTCCAGCTCTTTTAATACAGATCGGGATGGGTAGCATTGCTGAGTGAGGGACTAAGCTCTTCATCAGGTGGATGAAGGTGTCCATATGTCTCCTAATGGCCCTTATTTGGCATAAATCAATCAAACTTGAAGGATGAGGGGTGAATCTGTCTTTCTTCTTTGTAGTTATGGGCATGAATCATTAGGGTGGAACCAGACCTGCATGTGCTGGTTGGACTGATGACGGGCATCTTCAAAATTGTAGCAAAGGAAAGAGACTTAATGAAAGTCTGGCAAACTTCACAATGAGTATCTAGTGAATTGGATGTGAAAGGGGAAGGGAGAAAACCCCACCTTCTCTGTGTATTAAAAAAGAGAAGCGTGCCAGACAGGGTGGGGTTGTTTGAAGAACCATTTTCCGAGTTTACGCCACTGCAAAAAGGGCATTTCCTCTGGAGCCACAATTCAAATGTACAAAGTCAGGTTGGTGTCAGCAGCTAATGCTGACGGTTATAAACGTACTTCCCCCCAACGTTGCTACAAGTGCCTTTTATTTATGTGGCATTTCATATCGGAACCTCCAAGTCAATGTAACATTGACAAGTCGTGACAGATTCTTTGGTAGTGAGAATAGCCCTCCGTTACAGTGATGAGATCTTTATCGTGAATAATCTTCGAGTAGCCTGGGCTCCCCTTTCTGTATGCCTCAGTACAGTTACAATACAGTTCATCATTTGTAGGTTCGTGTTTAACGTGCGTCTCCCCCGTTCACTTGGAATCCGTCTAGCACAGTGGCTAAGGATGGAGGCCCTGAGGTTGGTTTCAAAGGTCACCTTTGTCCATGAGCAGCGGTGTGACACTGGTCAAGTTACTTGATCTCTCTGTGCTTCATTCTGCATCTGTACAATGACAGTCGTCAGAGGACATATGTCATGGGGCCGTACACTGGGCCTACTGAATGCGGGAACCCGTGCGATTGATGAGTACCGTGCCCAGAACACAGAAACCTCCAGTAAGTGTTGGCTGCTACTGCCGATGGACTGTGGGGGACTATTTCTGCCTTATTTCATGTTAGTCCCAGGTTTGGGGCCCGTAGAAAAACAACAGATATTGGCTGAATAAATTAGCGGCCCCATTTCTCCGTAGTGCCAGTGCAGCGAAGCCTCGGATTGCCAAAGATGTTATGTGTGAAATTAGTTCCCATGAGGCTGGGCCTTTCCTTCGGTGTGGCGTATCTGTTGCCACACTTCGTTTAACTCCAGATGGATCTGCCCTTCCGTTGACAGCTGATGTTTAGAGCAGCGATTTTCAGCCGGTGGGCCGCGAGGATTTGTAATGCATGCAGTACCTGACTATTTAGTCAGGGGCACTGACCTCTTTTCCCTTAGGGCGTCCGATTCCAAAATGACAACAACCAACACAACAATAGCCGTCCACTGTGAATGAATCAAAATGATACCTATCTTTTTGGCAGATTGGCAAGAAATATATTTTTTGCTGTGCTGCAGAAGTTTGGTAATTAGTTTTTGTGTGCCATGAGATGAAAACGGTTGAAAATCACTGATTTAGAGGCATTTCAACACACGGCATCAAACAGTACGTAGGAAAACAGGAAGTGTGGTTCGGGGTGATGGTAAGTGCCCGGGGCACCAAACAGGGTCTCGGGTTCCACTCCCAAGATGATCAGAGATTTCTCCGCACCTGCTTACACGGACCTTTTTAAATAAAATGAAATGATCAGTGATCTTTAAGTTCTCCTGCTTTTCTGTCTTCCGACACTAAGATTTTAGTTATTTTTATTAATTCCTTAAATGCACTGATACAATTAGAACTTTAGATAATAGAATGCAGATTCTTCTGCACATAATTTCTTTATATTCCAAGGAATCTTGCTGTTCACAGGAATTCTTCCATGACTATTTCCTGTAAATCAAGAATCATTTCAAATGCAAATGCTAATGTCTCTGCTTTGAAAATTTGCATGTTTTTTTTTTTAAGAATAAGGCACATCTAAATATTTTCAAGGAAAGCTAACACCACTTGGTGAGCACACACAGCCGCAACGTAGAAAACTGAGTATTTGGGGGTCCGCTTTTAAAAACCATCATTTTTTTTGCCACCCAATTGTGTTCAGCTTGGTAGTTTTCAGTTTATTTATTTATTTTTTGAAACTGATTAGTCTAATTTTTAGGAGTTGGTTCATAGACTGCTCATACTTCCGACTCACCCTGATTTATAAAAGATGGCAAATACAGATCACTGTTTAAAGCCACTATTGTTGTTAGTGATGTGAGGGCAGATACTAGAAAAAATTGGACAGGGTGCTTCTCTCATCTCGCGGTTCACGATTAATTTAACCGGGCCTCCATCTCTAATATTGAGGGCCTGACACAAGATCCTGATGGACAAAATCTATTTCCTCCTCCTATTCAGTCAGGCCCCTTGAGCCAGAGGTTTCTGATTAAGTTAAGCATTTTTGTAGGGAGCAGACGACACCCCATGTCCATCTCAAGTTCCCGTGGCTTCCAGTGTTTTTCCTAGATGTTTGTTTTGCTCAGGACAGACAGGATGCTGTTTGTGGGGCTTTTGCTTGACCTTCACTTATGAAAAGGTTTTAAGTGTCTTCTTCAGCTCACTGTTTTCAAACTTAGATTTATTGATTGCTAAGCACTTCAGTGCTTTCTCTCATTTATTCTTCACAGCAACCTGATGAGGTAAAGGTTACTACGAGTCCCATTTTGTCTTTTCAAAAACAAGCTGCTGAAGAACTACATACTATTCCCACTGTCACGTACCTAATAGGAGGTTGAGCCAGCTCTGACATTCAGGTTTATTTTCCCCCCAAACCCTTGCTGTTGCCGTAAGATGCTCTGCCTCTTTCAGAAACGTAGCCGGATAGAGACCGCATGCTAAATATATTCCGTGTTAATGCTGGAAATGATTTCCTGATGTTCCCAGCGTTCACGTTGGCCAGACTGCAGAATCTGCTTCGACATTTATTAAGAGAGTGAGGTCCAATCAATGATGTTTTCTTTGAATTTCCCTTTGGTTTGTCTTGGGAGAAGTTCGAACCAGCTGGGGTGGGGGAGGAGAGAAGAGAACTTTGTGGGAAAATAAGCAAACACCATGTTCATCAGTATTAAGTGGCTCCACGTACAACACAGTGAGCTGTGGGGAGCCCTGTGCTGGATACTCGGCCATGGTCGTTCCCTCATCTTAGCCGCTGTTCCCGGGGCCAGGGCAGCGGAGCCTGGACGAGTGCAAGCACATCACTCACCCGGCGCACTGCAGCCAGCGCAGGTGTTCCCCGAGGGTCGCCAGCCCGGATTCCTGCTCTGAGTCACTCCGTTTTTCAAGAAATATTGCCCTTCCCTGTTGCTGGGCCTGGAAGGGCCCACTTGGTCTGTCCTAAATGATGTCCTTAACTTTAAATTTGGAGGACCAAGATTTGGGCTTTTGCTTCCCTCCTTCACCAACACACAGGCCATTGGTGATCTTGGTGCGAACTGGTTCACTGGGAGGCTGGGAGTGCGGGCTGGACTGTTGTGGGCGGAGCAATGATTGGGAAGCTGGGGCCATGAGAGCTGCATGAACCTTCTCTAAGAAAGGGGTGAGATTTGAGAATGTTTTCACGCTGGGAGGAGTAGACATTGCGTGTGTGTGTGTGTGTGTGTGTGTGTGGTGGAGAGAATCAGTGCAGGGGTGGGGAGGCTGTTGGAGATGTAACTATTAAATCATCAATGAGCAATAATATGGGAGATGGGTTGAGGGAAGCGAGGAAGAAAACAGAGGTGACTTTTCATGTCTACCCTTATGAAGGAACAATGTTCGGAACTTGCCAAGTAGCTAAAGATGCGGTGCATGGGGACATCTGGAGCAAATACTATAGTGATGGCACAGTGGCTTCAGATGATTCACCAAGTCCGCATCATTCTGGTGCCTTTCAGATCCCAGGAAATGCTTCTAAGACTAAGCTTAGCTGCGCTGCAGGAACAGGTCAGTGGTCCAGGGCACTTAGGAGCACAGGCGCTAGTGCGGTTGTGGTGAGAGGCATTGATAGAAGGAAGTGAACGGTTGAACATTCTTTTAGCATTCTAGACTTGTGAGAGCCCCTGAATTAGAATATTTGACTATAACAGATAGGTTGCATACAAAGTACTCAGGCGCTGCAAATCAAGCAAGGTTTAAATGACCCAGAACTAAGTGCTAGAGCTCTGTTGCACAGCTTCTCTGCAACACAAGCAATGTCATGCATCTTCGGTAAATACCTAGAAGGCTCCACTGTCTGAAAGGTGTACAAAATGTATATTGATGAATACCCATTGACAAGTGATTAAATGTATACTATTGTGAGATTAGATCACTATTTGGTCTACTAGGTAGTATTTGCATAACCAGTATGAACCTAGCAATTGCCATGTAGGCAAATAAATTCATATTTACATACGCCAGAGCTGCAGGTTTTTACAAGAACTGTGAATGAGTTGTCAAGTGTTGTTGGAAGATGGAAACCTTTACTGAGGCACAAAAGTGTTTATATGAATTAGAGATTGTCTCATAAACATATATAATTCATTTAAAGTTGCATGGGCCAACTAGAGCATGGGCAGTTAGTTGTAGAAGGCCTGATCAGGCAGAGGTGAGGACCGAGATACGGTTTGGGATTTTTATTTTGGGACCAGCAACTCGGGTTCATTTCAGCAGATTCTTGAGGGTCAGGTGGGCCAAGCTCCAGACAGAGGGTCTGTGGTGTATCCAGCAGTGAGGCCAGATTTAGGAAGCCAAGAAAACAAACATTATGGGGAGCAGCTAATTCCAGAAATCAAGGTTAGGCAAGGTCAAGGACTAGGGAAATAGAACTTGAGATAATGACATTGCTATCAGAATACAGATGTCGGCTTGATTCATGGAGGAAAGGGCTTGATCTCCAGTTCCTTCTAGAGTTGGAGGTTCACAAGGTGTGGTGACACAGCCGGACACACCCGGTGGTGACAGTGGGGACACCCAGGCTGCTGTTAACAGCTACTGTTAGTGGGGTCTGTACTGCGTGCTGGAACTGTTAATGCCATGAAGATTTTTAGTAGCTCGTATGTGCCTGGTGCTGGAGAAAGGGTAGACGAAATGGACAAAGCCCCTGTTCTCATGAAACTTATGTGGAAGTGGAGGGATAACAGATACATAGGCACGTATATAGGAAGCTGGAGGGTGATAAGCACTTTGGATAATGGGAGGAGCGGAGTGAACCGAAGAGGGCTGCAAAGGGGGTGAAAATTCCACATGGGATGCTCAGGGAAGGCCTGGCATTTTGAGCAGAGCTGCGGTATCAGCATGGGCACCAGCCAGGCATGTCGGGGAAGAATGCGGTGAACAGCGGGGAGAATGGACACAAAGGCCGCAGTAGCTCCTCAGGAAACTGCTTGGCAAGTACAAGGGACAGGCTGGATTGTGCGGAGCCTCACTGTGGTGATTTTAAGGGCTCTGTCTTTCGATCCAGTGAAATGGGAAACCAGTAAGTGTTCTGAAACTTGAGCTCTATTATCTTCCCCACACTTGTAGGAGATGGGTAATGTTATTCCTGCCTTTTTACTTCGGTGAGGAAGCAGAGAGAGCTTAAGTGTCTTGCCCCAAATCAGCTTTGAAGCAAACTGGAATGAGGATTTGAACCCAGGCGGTCTGATTGTAGTGCACACACAGGTTGCTTAGGAGGCATTTCGGGGACACGAGGACATTTGGTAGGGGGGTGGGGATGGAGGTGCGCCTTCCCTTAACTGTGGTGATGGTATACATTCGTCAAAACTCATCAATTGTACACTTCCAGTAAGCGCAGTTTCTTGTGTGGCAGTTGACACCTCAGTAAAGTTGTAAAGGAATATGTGTTTAAAATGTGGGGGAGGCCTTGAAGGAGTTTAAAGCAAGGGAGTGGCCTTTATGGTTTTGGAAGGGTGGCTAGGAGGTGGGCAAAAGAGCCAGCACGAAACTCCGGGGCAGAGCTGAGAGCTGGTACGGGACCGAACGAAGCGGCTATACAAAGCAAGGGGCTGCGGGGCTTGAGGGCGAAACTGACAGGACCCACGGAATGAATTCGAATGAGGGACGAGAGAAGGAAGGATTCTGGGACCACTGCCGATGTGGCGGCTTGGTCAGCAGTGAACAAGCCTGGACGAGCAGGTTCTAGAGAGAGGGGATGGCCGCTCTAGGCATGCTGAGATTGGGGTGCCTGTGGGATATCCAGGCCAAGTGGGAATGAACTCGGGGGGACTTTGGGTTTTGAAGTAGGGACGTGGGAACTGTGTGTGAGAGGCTGTTGAAGCCGGAGGCCCAAAGGACAGACTGCAGGGATGAGCAGGGTATGGGATGAAGCTCTGGGAAGAATCAGTATTTGAAATGAGGTTGAAAATATTTGGTAGGCTTTTCACCCCACACCTCCTTTCGTATTCATGGGGAGCACTGCTCGTTGATCATAACACCCTTCCCTTTGGAAATCACTTAGCAGAGTGTTCTTAGAGCCCACTGCGTTTGATCAGTGTGGTTACGGACGATGAATTCCTATTTCCATTCCTGATTTAAGCAGTAAACTTGAAACCATCAGGGAGTTGAAGGAGTGGTCTTAGAAGCCAAGAGAATTCCAAGAAAAAGGAAGTAGTCAACATAGACCGAATCCAATAAGCACTGACATACAGTCATTGGATTTAGCTCTGAGAAGGTTAGTAATGGCCTTGTCAAGAGCAATTTCAGTGGCACCAGAGGGCAGAGGCCAGATTACAATAGATTCAACCAGAAAAGTGAGGTCTCTTCTTCCTGGAAGCTCAGCTCTGAAAGAGACAAGTAGGCATTTTCATGAAATAGCCTCTAGTATTTTTGTAAATTTTGTCCCAAATCAAAGAGTTATGGGAGTTTTTATAGATTGTCACATTTGCTTCTTAACACTTGGAAGATCCTTGGAATCTCTTTGCTCGGAGGCAGATGTCCTTAATTCGGGGCGACGTCCTGTGGTGAGGTCTCGGGGGAGACTGTCTGAAGGTCAGAGTCATCTGGATGCTTTCCCACGTGCTGCTCCAGCAGACTGCACCCAAACAAAGACAGAGCCCAGAAAAGTGACAAAGCTCAGGGTGCCTACCATGATTAAGGGCACTACTTTAGCCTGAGATGGCCTTTTTTCTGTTATTTGGAGTATTTCTTTACTTAGTATTAGTAAATGGTATGTTTCTTTCAAAAGTGCCTACTTGGCAAAATAAATAAAGTGGCACCTCTCTATCCATCGCCCCATTTTTTCTTGATGATTCTAATTCCTATTAACAGCCATCTTTAAAAAATTTTTGTTTTTCTGCGAGAGCATTAATTTGGACAAAGTGAACTGACTAGGACCATGAAATTATTGTTGGTCCCTGGGAGCTACAGACATATGGCTGAACCCCCAAGACCTTCACAAAAAAGGACACGAGATTACCCATTGAAGCTAGACTTCAAAACCAGTTATAACAGAGAAATGTACACAAGTCACCTTAAAAGATACAGAATGGCTCCCTGCCAGTCAAACTTGACTTCAGTGTGATTAAAAGCATTCCTATGTCTGATGGAACAGTGTATTGATGAGCAGGGAGGCAGGTTTGCCATGGAAACACAGAGAAGCCCCCAGGGCAAAGAGAGCTGGTTGTGCTGATGCACACGTTGATTAGACAAAAGGGAACCTCAGCCAGTGGATGCCATTGGGTACTTGGATTGCAGGGTCGAGACCAGATGGGTGCATTAGGTCAAAGAGGCCTGATGCCACCCCTTATATTCACTGCACCAGACTCACCCCCTTCTCTTTCGAAGTAGGAAGTGCGTGCTCTAGTGCTGGGCGTAGATGCTGCTTCCCACGCAGACCGAGAATTCCAGGCCCTGTGCCGCTTTCTCTGATAGAGATTAATAATCTGGTATTCTGGGTTCATCCCTCAGTCTCAGCTGTGGAAGAAGATTCTTGACTGTGCTGACAAAGTCTGGAGGAGATGCTTGTGCCATTAGCCAATGCATCTCCCACCTGCGACTTTTCCCAGATGGGAATAAACTTCGATGTTGTCGCTGTTTTTTTTTTTAATCCCCCCAAGTTTATTGAGAAAAAATTGGCAAATGTGAATGTATATATTCACAGTGTACACCGTGGCTGTTCGATATACATGTACACTGGGAAATGGTTACCAAGATCTGAGTGACATAGTCATTACCTCACATACAGTGAACTCTGTGTGTGTGAGGTGAGCGTGCCTAAGGCTTATTCTCAGTAACTTTCAAGTATCAATACCGTGTTGTAACCACAGCCACCATGCCGCGCTTTCGATCCTCAAAGCTTATTCTTCTTGTGACTGAGAGATGGTACCCTTTCGCCTCCGGAAAGCATCCTTCTACGCTGTTTCTGTGAAAGAGTCCACGTGTAAGTGAGATTGTACAGTATTTGTCCTTCTCTGTTTGGCTCACATCACTTGCACAATGCCCTCCAGGTTCATCCGTGTTTTGTTATGGCTTAATAATGTTCCATTGTGTCTATATAGCACATTGCTTGATCCATTTATTCATCAAAGGGCACTTAGGTTGCTTCTGTAGCTTGGCTGTTGTGAATAGCGCTGCATGAACATGGGGGTGCAAATATCTCTTCAAGATACCGGTTAAGAGAACCCTGTACACTAATATGATATAGTCACTACTGAGAACAGTATGGCGTTTCTAAAAACGATTAAAAATGGAATTACCGTATGATCCAGCACTCTTACTTCTGGGTGTATCTGCAGGAAACGTTACCACTGCTTTGGACTGCATTGTGGCTTGCCATGATTTTTCTTTTAAATTCCCCCCTCTAAAAATATTATTTTGAAGAAAACACTGAATTAATAGCATGTTTATTGACCAGACGTTCTGCAGAAAATTGTGTTAAAAATACCCTTTGCCATTTTTCACCAGGCAATTTTCAGTCAGTTCAACGTATTTTTCCTTTGTTTCTTATACGGGGTAGCTGCAACTTTTGTAAATTTTTTATTCACCTAATTTTACTCACATGATTTGGATTGTCCTGTGATGACAGACACCACTCCATTTTTTGTTTTGGCCTTGTTTCTGCTATGATGGATTATTTATCTTGCAGATCTTGAAAGGGGTGGGTAGAGAAGGGTCTGATCACAGTAAAATAGTTTCCTACACCTTCAGTTCTGACCACAAACAAAACGTTCCGGTTTAAGCTTTTGCTATGAAAAATGATATGTAGTTTTCCTTGTGGTTTGCAAATTATTTCACTCATAAGGCTCAAGGCTGTTGACATGTCCCCCGAGCATCTGGTGGAATTTCTTTTTCATTTAGTCATTTGAATGTTTGATATGCAGTTTGTGAAGTTCACAAGTTTGTAAACATTCTGATTGAATCACTTGAGTTCCTCTCCTACTTTTTTCATCTGCTCCTTTGTCGTTATGCAAACAGAGCCAGTGTGGGGGCGGTGATACCTCTTTACATAAATATCCCTTCCTTCTGCATTTGATCTGAACTTGACTCTGCACTTGACTCTGGGTGGTACACGCTGGGTGTGGACAGGCTTCGCCGAGGAGCGGTTGGATTCAGCAGAGGCCTTAGGATTGTTGCTTGAGTGGCTGTGCTCAAAATCTTCTCTTCGTGAGGATAACTTTTTTGTTTTTGTCACATGATGTTTTTAGGGATAAAAACAAGATGAAATATTACGTTGTTGAGCGTCTCTCCTCTTAGATGATGGTCACAATGCTCATGCTCACCGCTGCCGTAGGAGAGGTGGCCGGTGACTTCTGCCCCCTTTCTCCCGTTTGTATGTCTTTAGACACCTGATTATTAATGTCATCTCAGTTAAGGCACAGGGTCCTGTTTCCATGGAAATGGCATTAGGAAGTAGCTGTGGGAAGTGAACATCTCCTCCGCAGACAACATTTTGTTTTCCTGTGCACATCTTGAGAACAATAGCACCCTTAACTAACAGATGCTAGCACCCTTAATAAATAGATGCTTTAGGTAAACAAAATGGAAACATATAAATAAGAACTATCTCATCAGAGTTTATGTCAGACCTGTAAGAATAAAGTAGCAAGGTCATTGAGGAATGAGGACTAGACTAGCACTCATAAAAGTTTTATCAGCACCTGCAAGGTAAGTTTTTGTTGAGGAAATTAAAATAGAGAAAGTGATGTATCATCAACATTGTTCATAAATGTGTATGGTCAGTAGCGGGGTCAATAGTAATACATCAAGAATCCTTGATTCCTAAAAGATACTTTTTTGTGGAGACACAGTTTTAGAGATCCTCACCTGGCTCTCAGCTGACTTTTTGAAGTGTGGGTGGTTGATGCTTTAACCCCAGATGTCACTAGTTGACCCCTCCATGGAAGAACTCGTAGGACAAAAAGCAAGCTCATGACCACATCCCGTGTGAATTACGAAATTAGAATCAGCATTTTTCTTGGAGTTTTGGAACTAAAATGAGATGCTTTTAGCAACTAGCATCATACTTCAATGCCGTTGTGTTTTGATTAATGATTTTATCTGACAGGGTTGTGTTTTTGTAACCAGGGGATTATTTTACCTGATTTTATTTCTCAGAATGGTGTCCATAGGACAAATGCTCTGAGACTGGACTTGGGTGGGGAGAGGCAGTAGGCAAGAGGAGAGACCCGTTGGGAAGCTCTTGCAGCAGTCTGGGGGAGGGCGGCTCGGGTTTGCGTGGGGACAGAGGAGATGGAGTGAAAGGAGAGCTTCGAGGCCTGGTGTGGAGGGAGAACTGACTGGATTCAGTGCTCGTTCATTTTGGAGGTTAAGGGCGGTGGAGTCCCCAAGGAGGGGGTGAAAGGGCGATTGCCCAAGATGGGGAAGGACCAAAAGTTCCGTTGGGGGCATGGGAGGCAGGAGGGGTCTTCAAGGTGAGATCTGAAGCAGCCTGTGGCAAATACGAGTTGGGACTCCTGGGCCACAGATACGGCATGCTGCGATAGCTGAGGCTGGTGAGGATTTGAACGTTCTGTTTCATAACCGTACTTAGGTGCAGCATGACAGCCGGAGGAATGAGAGATGATAGTCTCCAGGCAAAGGAACCATGATCGGGGTCAGGTCCAGGGGAAGTCTGCCATCAGTAGACTTACAGAGAACAAGAGAGTTAGGCTCCAAGGGAAATGTAAAACTTTCCATTTTGTTCTCTTTTGGTTTGATTTACCTGGAAAGTTATGCCTGAAAGGGAAATAATGGCTGTTATCAGAAGTCAGGAAACAAAGGCATGGGAAGAGAAAATAAATTAGCACCACTTTGAGTTTTCTCAGGTTAGTTAAATCTACGTATGTTTTATCATGAGAGAAATATGACAAAGTTTTAAAAAAATATATACAACAGCCCTGACTGGTAAGGCTGAGTGGCTTGGGCATTGTCCCACAAAGCCAAAGGTCGCCGGTTGGACTCCTTGGTCAGGGCACATGCCTGGGTTGCGGGCCAGGTCCCGGGTTCGGGGTGTGAGAGAGGCAACCGAGCGTTGTTTCTCCTGCACATCATACATTAGTGTTTCTACCCCTCTCTTCCCCTCTCTCGAAAAAGAAATAAAAATCTTTAAAAAAATAAAATTATACAAGAATTTTTAAGGCATTTGAAATAAGATACCTTTGTTAGAATCTCTTTTTCAAGTTGAAGGGAAGTTTCAAAACAAGCTTCAAAGTTTTAATGTTGTCCTGTGATGTCTCCAGGTCACCTCAGGGACATAGTGAGAGAATAAGAAAAACCACAGGGAGGAGAGTATAGACCTAAAAATTTAATGACTTGGGGGAAGATATTGGATTAAGGAAAATTTAGTTATTTGGACCATTTGTAAAGGTGGCCTGTCTTGTATCTCTGCCCAGGAGAATATATTTCAAATATCTTGAGCTGTAGATTTCTTAAAGAAAACAAAACAAAACAAAAATACCAAGGATAGTTCTGATTTCTCTCTCCTCCTCTGTTGATCTTTTGACCAGAATTTTTCTTGACTGCCTAAGGCAAGTGTGCATTCTCTGTTTCTCTCTGTCTGTCTGTCTGTCTCTCTCTCTTGCTCTCTCTCTCTCTCTCACACACACACACACACACAGCACAGCATTTATGGAAGGAGGAAAGAAGTGTAAGGAGTAGGCATGGGAGAGAAACCACAGGCTCCAGGGGCGGGGGGGAGTGGTTTTAACGAACAGAAAGGGGGTGATACTAGCAGAACAGCTGAGTTCCTTCAGGAATCCTTCTCGCCCCTCACCCGCCTCCTTACCTCTATAAAGAGTTACCCCTTTTCCACTATGAAGGTCTTCCTTCATCGCTGGCTACTGCCTTCAGCCTCTTGCTAGAACAGTCTCACCTTTCCGATGTATAATTGTCAGAGAGCATCCGGGTGCTGTGTTAGTGTGCCTTTCCTTCTCTATTCCCAGCTGCTTCCCGCTGAGACCTCGTCTGGCCCAACGCCTTTAAACACCTTCCGTGTGCCAAGACTCCCAGATGTCTCTCTCCAGTCCTCAGCTCTCGCCTGAACTCCAGACTACCTACCCGACATACATCTTGGTTTGGATGTCTCTAGGCATCTCAGACTTAACTTGTGCAAAGCCAAATGCTTGAGTTCCTTGTCTCTTAATACTTGGTCTTTCCCCAGGGTCCCCGTCTCAATGAGCATACCACCGCTTGTCCTGACACTTTCAGTCATCTTGGCTTCCGTGTTACTCATAATCCGCCTCAGTCTATTAGTAAAATATTAGCTCTCTTTTCACGATCTATCTGGAATCTCCTTGCTTACCACCAGCATTGCTATCCTTCCAACCCAAGCCACTGTGCTCTGGATTATTGCTGCAGCCTCCTTTCATGGGTGCTCCCACTACACCTGTCTCCTTCCACATACGTTCAGAGAAGCTCTTCACGCTCTTCACGCACCAGCTCGTGAGAGCCTTTAAAACAGTCTGTTCACATCACATCCTGGCTCAAACACCTCCAGTAGTTTCTGTTCACACTTAGGAAACCCAAGCGCTCCTCGTGGCGGAGAAAGCCCCCGATGCCGCTCCACTCCCGTCTCCTGTCACTCTGACCCTCACTCACAGAGGCCGAGCCTCCCCCATTTCCTTGCTCTTCCCCCCAAAGACACAAATCTACCAGGTTTTGCACTTGCAGTTACCTCTGTCTGGAACGTGCTCCCACCGAATAGAACTTGGTTTACTCTCACTGCCTTTAAGGACCTGCTCACGGGCCACTTCCTCCGGAGGACCTGGCTGCAGCCTTCTCCAGAGGAGCATCCCTTACTCCGCTCTGTCATCCACCGCCACTCTCGTGATTTAACGCTGCATTAAAAGTGTGTTTGCTGTCTGACTCTCCGCCTCTCAGCCAGGGGCCTGGCTAAGGCTTTTCTGTTTTATTGTCACATCCAGGAGACCGCCTGACCATGAGGTATAACTATTAGCTCCATAAATATTAGCTGACTGAAGAGCAGAATCAATACCCAGGGAGATCAGTTTTTGATTTGTGCGACTTCTTATTTTGGCAGCTCTGTGGAAGGCAGTGGTGAGCCTGCCCACTGCTCACAGGTGTCTGGCGAGGTGCCTGGAGCGGAGTTCTCACATATAAATGTGTCGAGTAAGTGAATGAAGGGATGTAGTCACGTTAGTAAGTTAATCATCGGCAAACCTTCAGATGAAGGTTTCTCTTTAGACTTTTGCGTCACGGCAGGGCTGCTCTTGCAAAGGGACCTAACCTGGGTGAAAGGGTCCATGAAGACCTCTCTAAGGAGGGGTGTGTACCCCACAAGTACTGAGCACTTACTACTAGCCACCTGCTGTACTTAGTACCTTACACGCAGTGACTGATTTAATCCTCACGAAAAATGTGTGGAGTTGATACCGTCGTTAGTCCCATTTTACAGGTAGAGACAAGAAGGCCTAGGAAAGTAGAGTAAGCCATTCTCAGGATGCGCAGCTAGTCAGAGGCAGAGGCAGACCCCGGCAGTCTAGCTCTGGAGCCTGTGCTGCTAACCACTGTGCTGTGTGGCCAAGCAGAGGACCGAGAAAGGAGGGGTATCCACCTAGATGGAGCGTTGGAATTCTGTAGGAGTTAGTATTCTGGGAAAATGGAGTCACGGGTGCCAAGGGACAGCCCGTGACCGGTTCCATCAGGGACATGACAGAGGGCTCCCTATGGGCAGAGTGCGGAGTGGGCGTGCAACAGGTTAAGAGGTGAGCCTGGTTAGGAAGTGAGGGCCAGATGGTGGAGGCCTGGTCGGCTGTGCTGGTGAGTCTGGACTTACCTTGGGCGGTGGGAAACATTACATGGTTTTAAGCAGGAACATTAGATGCACAGGTTCGCTTTTTCAGTGGTCCCCGTGGTACCTCTGCAGAGGGTGGACAGGAAGGCAGGCACGTGGAAGGCAGGGAGGCCAGTCAAGGAGGCCTCACAATGGTCCAAGAAAGGGGTCGCAGTGACCTGGTCCAGGGTGGTGGTGGCAGTGATGGGGAGGTGGTGTAGATTTGAGGTAGCATCAGGAGGACTTGGGGATGGCTGGGGCGGTGATGCAGGTTAGATGGTGTCATCTAGAGGGACCGGTTAATCCGTTAGGTCGCTTCTCGGGTTTTATCCTGCAGATAGACTGGGTACTGGCGTATGCACACAAGGCCTTGTTTTGGATGACACTGACTGCAGGACTGTGTGTGGTGGGCTCAGAAACAGCACCGTCCAAGACCTTGCACAGCCCTGGAGCCTGCTGCTCACGTGGAAGACACGGGGAGGGCCCTGCCTTCGTGCACCTGGTAAATCGATCACTGAATCACAGCAAGTCCAAACGATGAAATGGGATGCAGTACTTCAGAAGTAGTGAGCGAGGCTTTGTGTGCTGGGAAGTAATGATTGCCAGGAACCACGAATAGCGTGCTATGGTTTATGATATCAAAATCTGTTTGTACACACACATTACACACACGTAAATGCGTAACACAGTTCTGGAGAAATACATAAAATCTTGTACGTATTTTGCATAAAATCATAAAAGGATTGGAGGCTAATATTTGTAAGGAAACTTCCTTTGTTGTACTGCCTGGTTTTTGTATCTGTATCTGCATGAACAGTGAAAATAATAATAGTTTCTAAAAATCACGGAGACGTAATGAAGAGGGGACAGATGATTCAGCAATTGAGAGTCAGGCAAACATGAGACTACTGTATAACCACTTTTCTCTTTAAAAAGCCCTGACATGGTAAAAGTTTAAACCATAATTATAAATCCCAAGGCAAAAATAAATATGAGTGTAATAGATGTGAAATTGTGTGTTAGGGAGGGACAGCACACGAGATTCTTAGAAAGTATAGAACAAATTATAAGGAAAATTTTAAATATAAAATGCTTATAATAATATGTGAGTGTGATTAATTCATCTCAGAGAAGAATGTATACATACAGGGTTAAGATTTGAAAGACCCCGGCCAGGTGGCTCAGGTGGTTGGACCATCATCTCAATAGGCCAAGGTTGTGGGTTCGATCCCTGGTCAGGGCACATGTGGGAATCAAGCCGTGAATGCATAAATGGATGGAACAGCAAGACAGTGTTTCTCTCTCTCTTTCCTTCCCTTCCTCTCTCTCTCTAAAAATCAATAAATAAAAATAAAAAAAGATTTGAAAGAATAGAAAAGATCTAGATTTAGAAATACTATCACAGAAACATTAAATATCTAATAATTTTTACCGAAAATTCCACTTCGCAAATTACTCTAAAGACTCAAGCCTCTTTTTAGTGTGAAAAATCTTAAGATTGATGAATTTTAGATTTTGCTTTCAGTTCTAAGATAATATTAGCTCCTTAAAAGTGAGAGAGCGCAGGGTCCTCCGTAGATGGTGTAGCTGCCAGTGTAGCTTTGAGGGTTTGCTGTGTTCACCGGGCACGTGAGAACCTCCTGCAACCTGAATGCACAGTGTAAGCTGGAAGAATGATGTGAGTCAGGACAGAACATTAGATCAACTTAGCCGTTCTGGGCTTCCTTATATTCTTACTGTGTGAGTAATCACAGTCTTTGGAGAAGGAGCAGGCTTCAGCTGCTCTTGCTGCACTCTGCAGCCACACGAATGCTTCAGTTCCAGCTTTGAGACTTGCTTTCAGAACTTGCCTGGGCTCTAGGTGAGCTTGGCCTTGAACAGTGTTATGCTTGCAATAACAAAATTCACTATTGGCAGCATGTGGATGTCAGACAACCTTAAAAATACGTCTTGGGTGAGAGGAATGTCAAAGGAAAATTCCAGTTAGAGAATACTTTTCCTCTTCATCCTTTTCCTATCTGTAGTAAACCAGTAACTCAATTAGAGGTATAACACATCTCTAAGTATAAAATAAAAATAAATGTATTCCACTGGCAGATTATGGGGGACCTCAGTGCTGAGGGGTGAAGCCTTCCCAACCAGTCTCCAAGGAATCCTGTTAAGAGTGTCATTTTCCCACCCTCTTCACTGGGAAACCTTGTTGACTTTGGCTGAGAAAATGACAGAGTCATGTTCAAGGGGCACATGGTGATCTATTGTTTTTCAACTGCAATCTGTTGATCAAATGTAGGCTCACCAAGAAAATCATCTGCTTTTAAGAGAGATTCCTAAAAAAGGTGAGACAGGTGTAACTACTTCTCGGAGGCAGAGGCTGCTGGGAAGCCCACACTGGAGAGAAGGTTTCTGAGGGGAGGGGCCCCCTTGTCCCCACGAGGCCCAGGGCGGCTGTGGGTTGGTCCAGGGTCCGAGAGCATACCCCTTTCCAGTGTTTGCCGGGAATCCTAGGTGGGCTGCAAACAACAGCTAGGTACCTTTGAGGGCACATTTTGTGTGGGTTCAGGTTTTATGCCCTGTTTAAATTTCAGGCGCATCTACAAAAATCTAGATGTCCAAGACATGAAAGCATTATGTGCCCAGACCAGGAACCTTGTGCTGACTGAGATGCTGACAGAGTGGACGGCCACGGCCCTCGTGTATTTTATACGGACTGACTGTGGGAGCGGGGTAGGGGGGCCAGGGGAGAGCAACGGGAAAGTGTGGACACCTGTAATTGAACAAGAATAAAAAGAAAAAAAGAGAAATCTATAGCGTTGAAAAATGTGGCCCTGTTTCCTTGGGATCACATTTGCCACAAGTCCTTCCAACAGGAAAATTGTTCGGTGCAGGGGGCTTCGCCCGTAGAACCCCCCGTTCGTCACGGATGAAAAAAAACTACCAAGACATGACTGCTTGGGGAGGAAAGGGGTCAAACTCTCAGAGGAGAATGACCCAGAGCCCCATCCTCACTAGGCTTTTACTGGGCTCAGGTACACGGGAATACAGGTATGTCAGGAGGCAAGGATCAAACAATGGTTAACATTTCAAAGCAATCTGAGGGCTTCATCTGAGCCAGTGTTTGTCAGGGAAGGGGGTTGCCAGACTTTGGGAGACATACTCATTTCCTCCTGGGACACTTATCACCTAAGGAAGAGCACTCTTAGCAAAGCAGGTTTCACAGGACTTTAGGAATTCATTCTTATGTCCAGATCACCCAGGGAGCCGTCCTGGCCAGGACAGGGCTGCACCGCTCACCCCTACAGTTTCAGGCTTTAAGGCAGTTAGGAAGCAGGAGACCTCTCCCAGATGGAAATGAGGACTCGGGCTATGTCAGAATAGCCGGAGGGCGAGGGACCATCACATCCTCTGTGCTGCAACCCCCCGAGTCCTTCCATGAGGCCTCCCAAGTGGTTGCGTCTGGCTTAGGTTGCCCCTCCCATGAGGAGTCTTACCCGTCATTGACTGCCAACCAAGCATTGGGGCCAGAGATGGGTAAGGCAGAAGCAGTGCCCCTGCCAGGGAAATAAGCTTTGTCTCTTTAGTAGGTCACGTCCTTGTGACAGAACAGACCCAGATGAAGTGGGTCCCTTGGGCTCTTACACAGCCCACCATGGGGCGAGGGTTACAACTCCTGAAACCAGGCTGAACGGTCCGCAACAGTTCAGTCAGGCAGCATCGCGTAGTTGAACCCGGGCTCCAAAGCCGCCTGTGCTTCCGGTAGGTGGCTCTCTTCTCCTGCTTCACGCAGGGCCTGGAGGGCTGCTCGTGGGGTCCCGAGGACCTCCTTTCTTCCAGAACTGTGACTTGCCCCATGTTTGCCGCAGTCCTCCCTGGACATCCGGGCGTTCCGAGGACTTCCCCTCCACATCTGCCAGGCTGCAGCCACCTTCTGAGCCTGTGCCCGGGCTGTGGGGGCTGGCGCCGTGTGTGTCTTGCACAGAAAGCCTGTCCCGCAGCCTGGCCCTGCACGGAGGAGAACGCTCCCATTTTTAGTTATAGCGCCTCTTGCTCTCGGGCCCTGGCCCCTTCCTCAGCCTCGCCTGCCAGCACTCACATCACACCTCCTGGCAACGTGGGCATCTCTTCCCCAAGGGGCCACGATCTGGGTTCAAATCCCAACTTTATTCTGTATTAACTTGTGATTTTGGACAAGTTACATAACCGCCCTGGGCCTTATCACACTCATCCACAAAGCTGCTCTAATAATAATAATAATAACAATGATAATAATAATGTTGAGTGTTTGCTTTTTAAAAAGTTCCTCCTATGTTGTCTGACAGGAAGTCAGTGTTCAGTTGCTCATCGCTGTTACCCTCACAAACTGAGAGCCTCCCGGCTGGTCCAGTTGAGATGCTGCGAGTGGGCAGGAGGGCCCTTTGGGTGAGTCACGGCTCCTCGTCCTGAGAAGGCAGCCCCCGAGGAGTGCCCCTCTTCTGATGGGAGAGAGTCGGGCACACGGCTGCTGCTCGTCCCCTGGGTGCCTCGCATATTGTGCTGAAAGGTAGCTAGGGGAAGCCTAGGCCATCAGAGGTACTGTACGTGGAAACAGTGTCATAAGTGTGTGCGGAGATATTTTTCAGCCAGGAATGGCCATTGGGCAGCGGACTTCATGGGAGGAGTCTTCGTGAGAAGGTGCAGCATGGAGCCATTGTTGAGCATATTCTCTTGTTAGAATTTCATCTTCTCCTTCATGCCTCATTTCCACCCCTCATAATATTCCTCTTTTCATTAATTTGCATGGACATTTAACTTAAAACTTCCAAATGTCTACATAAAATACTACAATAAAAATTAAAAACATGTTTAGGAGCACACACACACAGTGTAACTATTACTGAGTGGTACCTTCACTGGACCGTCGATGAGCAAATCGACATATCTTGAAGCCTCGCAGACGCTCCATAGCATCTTACAAAATGCTGATGTCACTTAAAATGAGCTTTTCTACTCTTTGATTTTATTTCATTTTTTCGTTTCCCTGAGAACTGTTCCCTGCAGCCAAAATGCCAACAACTCATTTTAAGTAGAGTTCTGGTTTCTTCTAAGTCAAGAAGAAAAATATTACAATCTTTCTTTCCCTTTTCCTTCTTGAGAGGCAAGAAAAATACATCTGAACCATTTCTGCCCATGATTAAATAACAGGGCCTCCCACATCCCACCGGCTGTAAGCCACCAAATCGAAGAAGGCAATACTCTTGGAGGGTTTCTGTGTACACGGCAAAATTACTTCATGTAGCTCCAATCACAGTAACAAATACTGGCCACCTACTATTGGCTAGTCATGTTGTGGTCCCAGATAAGACACAGTCCCTGTCCCTGAGGAATCTATAATCCAAGAAGAAAGATCAGGAATGTGATCTGACCTTATGGTACAAGTGGAGTAGGACGAGTTCCATTAAAAAAGAGAAGAGCCAGCCAGCCTAGTCTAGAAGGAGAGAGTCCAGTTAGCAGTGAGCAAAGGATGTTTTCCTGTAACATTCTACAGGAGGCAGGCAGAAACGGACGGAAAACGATGTTGGTGGAAACATTTGCTTACGCCAGGAGGTAGAGTTCTTGTTTTCGTTTTTCCCCAGCGCGGGAGGCAAAGGAGTAGGGCTGTAATGGTGCTGAGAAGTGTTTAAAATCGAGGGCAGAGAGGTTAAGGGGGATTTGCACAGAGAGCCTTTTGCAGTGATGGAGGGTGGGGACGAAGAAGTGTGGGCCTTGAGGAGAGAACCTTTCTTGGTCAGTGATAAAATGTTCACTCTTGGTGTACCTTTCGGTCTTTCAACAGACGCTGCATGTGTTCAGGAGACTACATTATCATTTGCTTTTAAAGATCATTAAGGGAATAGTGATTTCATTTTTAATTACCTCCCTGCTGAGTTTTCCTGCACTGGTGTCTTTTGCTTTCTGTTTGAGTTAACCTATTCTGGATCCAGCCGTCTTCAGGTTCCTGGTGTAAAGCAGGAGTGAGTGGCAGGTTGTTATAGCAACCGAACGCGATAGCAGTCGGGGATACCTGTGGGGACTGATCATGAGCTTGGATAGTCAGCAAGCTTTTCTGAGGAAATTTTACAGTCAATTAAAGGCCTTTCTCACGGTTTTTATTCTGACAGTGAATTTTCTCATGAATGTTTGGATTGTCTGAAGATGCTACGAAATGGTAATGAGACAGTCGTACGGATGTATCATGATTCCCAGAGACCTAGAATGTTGAATATTCTATTGTGGTTCTATTAAAGCTGTGACTAAGGGATTTGGCGGAGACCAGATGGTAATGGGTCCTCTTACATAAAAGCTTTGGTAATTCCCATTGTCTGCGACCTCCTTGGTAGGTCGTTCCAGGTTTCATCGTCTTGCTCTCAGAGAACCCAGCCTCATGCTGTTCCTTTCCTGCAGACTCGCTCCAGGCGAGGCGTCACAGACAGGGACTGCTCGTACCAGCACAAGACGTTCCCTGCTGTGCTTCCTCCTCTTCTAGCAAGCGTTGGACCTGATTCTTCACTGGGTGAAATTTCTAAGGCTGAACTCAAATGCCACCTCCTCAGTGAAGCCTTCCCTGCTCCCCTCTTCCAGGCAGAAATCACCCCCTTTTCTGTGCTCCCCGAAGACTGGCCATGCCTCATAGGTAGTAAGCTGAGGGTTTCATCATAGCTCATGTTTAGCAATTCGTATGATGGTTATTTTCATTTTCGTTTTCTGATAAGGAAGGAGGACTAGAGGATAACAGTATAGACAGCTTGCAGGCAAGGTGGAAGAATTAGTATTGGTGCAGGGCATAGCAATGAGCCGTTTACCCGACAGACTGCATGTGCGATTTAGTGAGGTCGAGGGACCCCTGCACGAATGCATGCAGGGGTGTGGTGCGTGCGGCGACTCAAAGTCCAGGTTGGAAAGAACAAGGAGTTGCTTCCTTTCTAAGCAGGGGAGTAATTTTATAGATACTATTGAATTTCAATAAGATGTCTTATTGCTATGGTGAAGGTGTGTCTTAGCTTGGTCTGCATAAAAAAAAGATAACAGAGAAGAGCTGGCTTCAACAACAGGAATTTATTTCTCACAGTTCTGGAGGTTGAGAAATCCAAAGTCAAGGTGCTCTGGGATTCGGTTCTCTTCCTCACCTGCAGATGACCTTCTCACCATGTCACGTGTCCTCACGTGGGGCAGACAGGGCTCGGGAGAGGGCAGCAGCGCCGTTCTGGTCTCTTTCTCTTTTTATAAGGCTGCTTGTGCGATCGTGGGAGCCCACCCTCATGAGCTCACCGAAATCTGGGTATCTCACGGAAGCCTCACCTCCACATACTATCACCATGGGAGTCAGAGCTTCAGCGTACAGAGTTGGTTCGGGGCATAAACGTTAGTCCCTAACAAGGTGAACTGAAAGAAAGGGTAACACGGAAAAAGGACTTTGTCCAGAGCGATCTGTGTGGTGGCTGTGGGAGGCCGGCTGCCTCCTATTTTGCTTGAGGAACCAAGATCGGACGGGGAATTCTGGCAACCCGTGCTCTTCTCCTCCCCCACCCCTGCTTCTCTGGCCTCCTCCACTCCCCGGCTTCACCTCTGTGCTGAATCTCTCATTGTCCTGGGGTAAGTGTCGGGGCAAGAGAAAGGAAATAGAAGACAAATGGAAAAGCAAGAACTATGGGCACACATTTTTAAGATGAAAATTGCCTTAGTACAGTCTTCATTGTTTAAAATATATATTTAAAAGCAAGTTTGTGTTGGATGTTTTAAACACTTTTTTACCTTCAAAAAAATCATAAATCCTACGGAAAATAATATCAGTATTTTAGATCTATAGTGGACATGAATTTGTCACCCAGTCTTTCTTCAGATAATTCCACTAAGGAGAATTGTCTTTTTTTTTTTTTTTTTTTAGATTTATTTATTTATTTTTGGAGGGAGGGGAAGGGAAAGAGAGGGAGAGAAACATCGATGTGTGGTTGCCTCTTGCATCCCCCGCACTGGGGACCTGGCCTGCAACCCAGGCATGTGCCCTGACTGGGAACTGAATCGGTGACCCTCTGGTTCCCAGGCCCATGCTCAACCTACTGAGCTATACCAGCCGGGGTAAAGAGAATTGTCTTAAAACTAGAGGAGAGGAGCACATATTGACATATAAAAGAATCCAAGATCAGAAAGAATATATTTTGAAATAGTCTACTTTCTTTGAAAAGGAAACCATTTCACATCTAATATATTATGTCACAGATAATGAGAGGTCTTGCAAATTTGATCAAAAGACCATGGACCAATAATGTCTGAAAATAATGAAAATTGTAGATTTCCTGGAAGATTGGTAAAAGCAAAAATATTCCCATTGTCAAAACTGGGCAGATGAATCCATAGCTCAGTAAGATTAATGGCCACTTCTGCAAAATTCCTGCAGGATTCCCTAAACAAACAGGTATTTTATGTAGACTTAGAAAGGGATGTCACAGTGAGCTGGCATGAGTTCCCCAAAAGAAGTGCATGCAGCGAGCCTCATTTCATTTATTGGTATTGTTACTATAGTGATAGAGTAGGGAAATTCCATAGACAACCTGTGTCTAGACTTCAGCGATGCACCTGATTGTTTTTTTTTAATGATTTCCCTGTGGTCAAGATAGAAACCACCCCCACGGATATTATTAATTAATTCCAACATAGAGGCAGGTTTCTCTCTGAGGAGAAATTCTGCACTCGGTCATGTCCTGGTTGTAACTTTCATCAATGACTTAGGTGAATCACATGTGAATGCTTGTCAGCTTATCAACTTGAACTTACCCTCCCCTGGGAAAGATAGCTAATGCGCATGGTGATAGGAATCGGATTTCGATATCTAGAAATTAAAATGATGGTTCAGTGTTAATCAGTGTAATGTAACAAAAGATTATACATTTAGAAAATGTGGCAAATAGAATAGTGGGTAGGTTTCAACACTCATCACCTCCTTGCGTTCTTGGGTGTTTTGCCTATGTTTACGTGACTTGGCAATTCCAAGCTGCAACCAACTAGCCGTTTTTTAGGAATCCTGGTAGAACTAGTCCCTGAACTGGGAGGAACGTTGGACTTTATTTGCCTACCCTGGAAGCCTGTTTTTCTGTGGAATGACTTTGGGAAACTGTGTTGAAACACAGTGTCATCTCACTTACCTACCACAGAACCAAGCCACTGGTCTCATCTAGGACGCTTGGTTTCCGATAGCTCACTGCGGATTGGGTTATAAAGTCTGTCCTCAAAGGATGAGGGCTGCCAACACCCAGAACATTCCAAAGAATGGCCACAGGGTCGGAAGGCCTTTCCATAAAGAGGACTCCGTGATGCTGGGCACACGAACCTGGAATCTTAGTAAAACACCGTTTGTTATCGAGAGAGTCTTGGTGTGTTTTTCTAGGATGGCGGTCTCGAGTGGGCAGCGGTATCTTGACTGTGGAAAGACTCACACAGCCCTTTTCTGTGTCTAATTTAACAAAGCTTAGAAGTATTTTTTATGGAAGGCAGAGAGCATATAACAGACTATAACAATATATTTATAAAATGTTTATAAACTATAAAGAATAGTATCACAAGTACCTGAGTATTCACTACCCATTTTAATAACAAAGGGCGCTGCCATAAACTTGGAAGTCCCCCCAGGTATCTTCCTTAATCCATCCCTTAGCCTCCTCTAAATCATCTCAAATGTTTACTTTTGATTCCCTGGCTTTTCCTTATTTTTTTTACCAAAATATTTCTATCTTTAATGATTATGACAGCATAACACTTTCATATAGTGATTTCCCTGTGTGAGAAACTTGTGCCACATAGTAATTTAACCCTAAAATCAATCCTCAGAGGTAGGTAGACTAATACACCCATTTTACAGATGAGGAAACGGTGGTATATAGAGGTTTCATAACTGCCTAGTTACATAGTTAGGGAATGAAGTGAAGAACGGCAGCTCTGGAAGTCTGGCTGAGGGTTATGTGCTCTTG
Organism: Glossophaga mutica; assembly: GCA_039655065.1. Taxonomy (NCBI): domain Eukaryota; kingdom Metazoa; phylum Chordata; class Mammalia; order Chiroptera; family Phyllostomidae; genus Glossophaga; species Glossophaga mutica. Next base: position 12,027,845 of record CM077313.1, read on the forward strand.
ACATCTCTGCCATGCCACCTTCTCCAGGATACATAGTATAGTTCTGTTTGATGTTTTAAAATGTTATGTAATGAGATACAGCTGTACGTATTCTGCAGCTGGCATTTTTCAATCACCACTGTGTTCCCGAGTTTCATCTATTCTGTTCTTTGAAGCTGTAGCTCATTCATTTTTATTGCTATAGTGTATTCTTTAATTGTTTGGCTATATTGCAATCTATCTTTTCTGCTTTCACTGGACATTAGGGCTGTTTCTGTGTTTTCTATATAAATAGCGCTGATATATGTTTTTGATATCATCTTGTGTGTGCATGCCAGAGATTATCTAGGGACTGTACTTCAGAGTAATTGGAAATTCGTGCGCTATGTCCACCTTCACCATTTCTGTATAACACCAGCCGTTTTCTCAGCGGGCATGCCTTCCAACAGTTCTGCATCTTTCCAAGGGTTAGTCCTTTCAAGAATCAATGTTAAAAATTAAAAATGTAATTTTTGCCAGCCCAATTGCAATGAATTTGTTCTTTCCTTCCTTCCTTTTTTCTCTTTTCTATTTGGATTTTCTCTTCTGTAAAGTGCCTGTTCAAATCTTTGTTCACCAGTTTTTTTGGAAGAAAGGGTATTGTTTTTTTCTTTTTCTTATTGACTTCTACTAATTATACATGATACATTATATTAATTATATGATATTATATATTTTGTATACTATTATATATGGAAAATATCTTTTTATTTTTTAGCTTGTCTTTTCACTCTTTTCATTGTATTTCTGATAAACAGAATTAATTGAATTGACTTTATAAATTCTATCAGGAAATCTCCATTTTTGTGTTTTTTTTAAATGCCTCCCTCGACTTTGATAAAAAATCTGCTTTTCTATGTTGTCTTCTAAATGTTAAGTAGTTTTGTATTTCACATTTTCATCTTTAATTTACATGGATCAGTTTTTATGTGTTCATTGAGGCAGGGTTCAGTTTTATTTTTTTCTGTAAGGATAACCAGTTTTTCTGAGACCATTTAATGAAAGATGTGCCTTTCCTCACTATTCAACAATGCCTGTTCTGTGATAAATGATGTTTTCATGTATATATATATGTGTGTGTACACACATACACACATTTGGTCTGTTACTGAGTTTCTCTTATTTTTTGTTTTAGTAGTCATTTTTTCTGTTCCTGTCTCAATACCACACTGTATTAGTTGTTAGGGTTTCATAACAAGTCTCCCTACTTCCAACTTTTTTCTCCAGGGGTCTTGGTTACTCTTGTTTTTGCTTTCCTACATACATTTTAAAATTTGTCCAGCAGATTCACCCAGAAGCCAATGGGAATTTTGATTGGAATTTTATGAATCCATAGATCATTCAGGGAAAATTGACATCCTGAAAATATTAAATTTTTTATCACATGAACACAACTTACTTGGGTGATTTTAATCATTTCCTAATATGCCTTTAAATATTGTCCCAGCCCAGTTCTCTGTCTTCTCTTTCTGGAACTCTGATAGACATATGTTCAGCTTGCTTTCCCATTGCTCTCTGTGTCTCTTAACTTCCCTTTCTTCTCAGATTTGCTGTCTCTTTTATGCATTCTAGATCATTTCCTTAGATATACATTATAGTTTAATAGTATTTATTTTTTCTTGCTTTTACATGCTATAAACCCACTTATTATTTACTTTTAATTACTTTTATTATTTACTTTTAATTACTTTTTCTAATGTGAAATTTATTTTTATTCTTTTAAAAGTACAGTTAACTTATTTAGAATCTCTTGTTCTTTAAACCCTATCTTTTATTTCTTTAATGACATTAAACATGATTCTTTTATATTATTGAAACATATTTTGAATATCCTAGAGTCTGTTGTGTTTTTGCTGACTTTCATTCATTGAATCCTTTCCATTTTCCTGTATTTGCAATTTTTGATGGGGATTTCCTTTGTCTTGGTACTTATTTGGAATTCTTAGATACCTGGTTTGGAAGTTGGTTTCTCTAGGGAGGATCTGTATTTGTTCCTAAGACACTCAGGGAAATTTGTTAGCCCATAATGACTTCATATTAAACATTTAAATTGAAGTCTTTTGGTCAACCCAGGAAACAGACCCATTTAAAAGCTAGCTGGAGTCAGATATCCGGGGAAGATTTTTTTTTCCCTTCTATCACTTAGTGTCAATATTCAAGACATATTTTTCTTATAGACCCATGATGGGGTCTTTGTGACCTGGACCCCTTTTTTTCTGAGGTCTCTTTAGACAGCACACCTGAAATGTGTACAGATAAACACTGATTGCATCCCGTCCCCGCTCCATGTGCAAATCGAGTGAATCCAAATAGTCAGAGTGATCCATAAAAACGAGAGACCAGTTTAAACTTCATTAGTTTCATGATAAATCCACTTGTACTGAAGAGTATATGTTCCTCATTTTATCACATCAAATACACCGGAGCTTTACAAAGAAATATTTTTATTTTGTAAGGTAGTTTGTAGTCTCATTTTCTGTAAGATAAATGGTCTTTTCTCCTTCACAGTTGAGGAAAAGAAAGCTTAGAGTGGTGAAGCTGGTTGAACGTCGAGTGGTTGCAGCACGACGCTGTGACCGTCTGGTACCCACTGGAAGGCAGGGCGAGGTCTTGCTCAGCTGTCCCTGAGGAGGGAGCCTTGCGGACCGGCCTGCGGTCGGTCAGTGGAGCACACCGAAGCCACCGCCAGTCCCAGACAGGAGCTCAGCCTGCCCTTGTGACCAGCCAATGCCAGGGCTGCTGCCAAACTCATCCAATCAATCGGCAATTTCCAGAGTTCTAAAAAATATGATTCTTGACAATTTTTGCCAGTACTCTCATCGCTTTTATGAAGGAACAGCTTTTCAGAGGCTTCAACTCTGCTGTTTTCACAGCTGGCACCGGAATGGGAATGGCCGAATGAGCAGAAGTATCTTTTGATATTTATTTTGATACACAGAAATTTTTAGTTTGGATGAAGTCCGGTTTCTCAATTTTTTCTTTCATGGTTAGAACTTTCTGAATCCTGTCTAAAAAAATCATGGCCTACTCCAGGGTCATGAAGGTACTTTTTAATGTTTTCTTCCAGAAGATTTATAGTTTTAGCTTTTAGGTTTTCGTCTGTGATCCCTCTCGAAGCATCTTTTATACAGTGTATATGTAATAGGGGTCAAGACTAACTTTTTTCCGATAAGAATAACCAGTTTTTCCAGCTTCGTTTGTTAAAAGAATATTCTTTTCTCCATCTATTTGTTTGCTGTTTTGAAGCTGTACACGCGCGGGTCTATTTCTGGACTCTCGATTCTTTTTCATTGATCTAATTGTCAGTCCTTTGGTACCACATGCTCTTGATTAATTTACCTTTATAATAAGTCTTGAAATTGGGTAGTGAAAGTTCTCTAGCATTGTCAAGATTACTATTTGACTACTTCATGTCCTTTTTTCCTGTATGCTTTAAAATTGAATGGACTTTGAGAGGGATTGTGTTGAATTTATGTATCCCTTAGAGAAGGTTTGACATTGTAACAGTATTGAGTCTTTTAATGCACAACTATGAAATCTTGATTTATTTACAACCTTTTTAAATTTTCAGCAATGTTTTATAGCTTTCAGTGTAAGGTCTTATACATATTTTAATAGATTATCACTTAGTAATTCAGGTTTTGAAGGCCATTGTTAACCGGTATCTAATTTTTATTTTTTAATTCATAGTTGTTTAAATATAGAAACACAGTTGCCTTTTGTATGTAGCGCTGTGCACTGTGACCGCAAACTCACATCTTAATTTTGGTAGATTTTTGTAGGGTTACTTGGGGTTTTACACAATCATGCCATCTTCAAATAATAAATTTTACTTTTTCTCCTTCCAATCCATACGCCTTTTTCTTTGCTTTTCTTAACCCCCTTTTGCACTGCACTGGTGAGGACTTTCAGAACAATGTTGACTGGCAGTGGTGAGAGTGGACATCCTCACTCGGCTTCCGTCTTGGGGGCACCGTGTTCGGCCTGTCATGTATGATGTATGATGATGCTGCTTGTAGATTTTTCATACATACCCTTCATCAGATTAAGGACATTCTTTTCTCTTTCCAGCTTGTTGAACATTTTATCATTATTTCTTTTCTTTCTTTCTTTTTTTTTTTCTTGCAGGTAGGCCTGCAGGCCCCATAGGAAGTAGGAGGATCTATGTAGTGAGGAATTAGTTGCTAGGGAGGCAAGGAAAATAAAAACATGGACACCCGCAGGCAAAACTGGATGGGATGGACAAAAGGCCCTACAGTGATAACACAGACACACTGGGCTGAGGGGAAGAGACCTGATTTCCGTGCCTGGCTTTGCCACCAACTGGCTACTTGACCTTCAATAAAGCACTTTGCTGCCGATAAAGCATTCAGAGATACAGCTGAGAGCCTTGACGTCTCATGTCCTCAGTATCACGTCCTCTCGGTTTCCTTAGCTTTTTATCCTAAGTCTTGAGCTTGAGTAATGCGTTACTTCCTAACTCCGCTTTTAATTAGTTCCTTTACCAAAGACTCTTCATCAGAACCTCGTGGGGTGATTTTTTCCCCCCAGGACTGTTCTCTAACTGATACACATTGGCATGTAGGTATGTTCTTGGGTCATTATGTCTAGGGTTGACTTCAAAGTAGGGAGGTCCCTGCTGTAACCCCTGCCCACCGTCCCCCACCGATATCTGCAGTGACCTGGGTTCAGTGGAGGGAAGTGATTCTAGCTACTTTGAACGTCATTGACTCCATTTCTTTGGGTCACGCAGGTGTTTGCATTTTGAGTCCCTTGTGAGAATGGAGATACATACCCTAATGAAGTCCTTACGAAGGTCATATCATAAACTGTTTCGAGTTGACAACATTGTGTTGGGTTTTCTATGTAGTGGCACTATTAGTGAAGCAAAATTGTGGGTGAGACAGCATAGGTTTCAGGGTGATGAGAAATTGAAGGGGGGTACGAATAGTGTTTTAGCATAGAAAGATAAACTTGTCTTGTTCGCAGTTTTACTGGGAACAATCCTATGGAAATCGAAATCGTTTCCCCTACAATTTCTATGAGTTTCCTGAGAGCTTAAGGTTCTTAAGGTTATTTCTGTTCTCAGCCTAATGCTTTTTCTAAATTCATTCAATTTCTGATTATCTCTGTATTCCAGTAGGCAAAGTCTATTTGGCGTTCATTGACCTAGTTGTAAAACTCAGCCCCTTCTTCAGTTTCCACGTTCATAAAACCCCCTGCCTTTAAGGCAAGCACTAGACTTCCCTACAGATTTAAGTGCAAGGGGGAAATACGGAGGAGGAGCCTAAGGAGGCACTTCCATCCCAGCAGTGCAAACACCGCCGCTTGAACATTGGACCGTGGTGTTAACCTGTCCTTCAGCCAGGGCGTTTCACCGGTCACTTCAGAGGCCTTGTGCCATCTTTGCATCCTCCTGTCCCCCCCTTTCTGTGCCTTATGCCATCTCTTGTCTTGCTCTCTCTTTCAGGGAATGCAAAGTGACAGAGCCTTTGAAGACAGACACCTGGGGTTCCATCGTGGCTTTATTAGTTATTAGCTGTATGGTTTTTGTAAGTTACTTGAACTTGCCAATGTCAGTTCCATAAGTAAAAATGGTCACAACAAAATTATCCATCATCCTGAGTCTTAGAGGTCTAGAGCAGGTGCTGTCATTTGCTGCCTTCTCAGGGCCATGGTGCTCGTTTTTCCAGCTTCTAGGAGTGTTGGCTGCCAGTGGTCTGCAGCTGAGCGGAGGCCCAGGCACGGCCCCTGGTGTAGAGTTATAGTCTGGAAGGGACTGCCCACACCCAAGGACGGGTCGATGCGGAGGTTCGGCTGCCTGAAGTGGGGCAAGTCTCAAAGGTCGTTCCAGCTCCATTATTTCCTGTGAGATCAGCCGAGGCTTCCGTTGCAACTGCACCGCAGTTCAGCCTCTCATTCCAGCCTCGCACTCCCCCACAGACGCGCCTGTAAACCTGAAAGTGTCTGTCTCGGAGCCTGTTTTCAACGTAAAGAAAATGGTTAAAAGAATATTCAGTACCTACTAGATCCCCGGGGAATTAGTATTGTTTGGAGAATAATTAAGAGAATTTAATTTATGAGATTTTCCAGAATATCCCAGATATATATCTAGAACTACTCAAGGAATTTTAATTGAATTGGAACTATGAATAGTGAGAATAGAATTATCCCAAATTTTGGTAATGAAAAAATGGATGTTGTTTGTTTTTTTTAATCTTATTTTACTGGAGTATGTTCTAATGAGCCTGTTCCGATAGAAGCAGAACCTTGTTATTTAGTAATGGACTTTTGCCTGATACTCATGGGCACTGTAATTTTGTTCTCTCTTTATATTGGATTAGTAACCCACAACTGATAGAGGCCCTGACAATTTGTGTCCCCATCAGGTTAGAGGTTGACCTGTGGAAAGTTGATGTGCTGAGATTTTATAGACAAAAGGAACAGTGAACACCACAGGGATTGTCTTGCATCTGATGTGTAGCAGTCTTTGGGGCATTTCTTTCTTGACTATTTTTTTTAAAATCACTTTATTGTTGTTTAATTACAGTTGTCTGCATTTTCTCCCCAGAATTTTAAATCTCAGTTTCTTATACACATTTTGATTTTGTATTTGTTTTCCATGTCGGTTACTTCATTAATGAGTTACGTAAAACTTTGTCAGATGCTTACTATCTATGTGTATGAGAATGTTGTTTTTAATAGTGTTTTTTTTTTTATAGGGACGTGTTTTCTGTGTGAGTATTCTTAGTCTCTGAAGGGGAGCATTATGGTTGGAAAGGACCCAAAAGGTCATGGAAACAACCGGGAAAGAGAAGTAAAGATTTTGAAGTTAGCCAAACCTGCCGTACTAAATCCAGGCGTTGGATCCAGTTTGAAGTGTGTGTATTTTCTAGGGCTTCTGTAACCGAGGACCACACTGTAGGGCTTAAACAACAGGAATGTACTGTCTCACTGTTCTGGAGGCTGGGAGTTGGCGATCAGTTCCTGCAGATTGGTTCCTTCTGAGGGCTGGGGGGACGAACCTGTCCCGGGGTACTCCCCGAACTTCCGGTGGTTCGGGGGCCATCTTTGGTGTTCCTTGACTTGCAGTCGCATCAGCCTACTCTCGGTCCTCATGTTCACGTCCTGGTCTCCCTGGGTGTGTCTCTGTTCTGCTCTCCCCTTTGCGCGAGGACACCAGTCGAACCGGATCAGGGCCCTCCCCCTAAGGGTCTCACTGTGACGCGATCGCCTCTGTAAAGACCCTGTCTGCCATTCGGACTGGAACGCGAGGATTTTGGTGGCGGGGCACGCAGTCCAGCCCATGACAGCATGATCCTTAAGGAGGAGAATGCCGTTAACTCCTGAGAGCACCCTAGTTAAGAAATCGCATCTTGTTTTAAAATCAGGTTTATTGTCACATCCCACACCCAGCCCAAACCGGCAGTGGTTTAGGAATGTGGTTGTGAAGGATGAGGTTTGGGAAATAAATCATGTGTAACACATGAGGCCACACGTTCTCAGGGGCTTTTAGCAGCCAGTATGCCTTACAGATGAAGCAAACAAACCAGAACCTGCCTTCTTGGTGCTTCCTTCATTTGTGCTCATATAATCCAGTAATTCCAATGGCATTTGGAGTGCATTTTTAAAAATACATTGGTAAATTTGTCTGAGGGGAGAGTGTGGTGCGTTTTAATTTTGCATGAGGCAGGTAGGCAAGTTGGGAGAGAAGAAAAGATTCCTCTGGCCACCATGGCATTATTACCATGGCCGGAAGAAGACTCTTCTATTTGAATAACCCCTCCGAACTGCCTGGCCCACAATGGAAGCTTGTTAAATGTTTATTGAGTGAGCAGACATGTCCAGGGAACTTGTAATATTTGAGAGCCATCAGATAAGCACATATTTATCCAGAGATTTACTGTAGCCCCAGCTTTGCCTGGGTGCTGTGGGGGCTGCTGGTGTGGGTAAAAGAATGATGAGAGCAGTGACTGTGCTTACCGAGAGCCAAGCACCGTGCGCGCATTTCAAAGAAATGATCTCAGCGACTCTCTGAATTGGGTAATAGTGTTCTGATTTTCCAAAGAAGAACGCTAAGGCTAAGAGAGGTCCAGCAACCTGACGACACAGCTGTTGATTGGTGAGGTGGGGTCTGTTCTTAATCCGTGCACTCTCACACTTCCCAAACTGGCTTCTCCCTTTTTATAATTGGCATTTATAATTGAGGCAATTAGAAAACTTGCGTAGTAAGAGGCTGATTGTACTGTGTGTCTCTTTTGCTGTGGATGTGTATGCTGTTCATGTTTTGGGAAAGTGTGGCATTGTGTAATGGTTAAGTGTGTGCAATCTGAAGTTAGAGGCCTGGGTTCAAAGCTCACTGGGACCTCTTCTGATCTGTGTGCTCTTGGACATGTAGCTTAACTATTCTTTGCTAGTCTTTTCTTTTTTTTTTAATCTTCACCCAACAACATTTTTACATTGGTTTTCGAGAGAGAGGAAGAGGGGGAGAGAGAAAGAGGGGAAAAAAGCATTCATATGAGAAAGAAGCATTGATTGGTCACCTCTTGTAGGCTCCCTGACTGGGTATTGAACCCTCAACCCAGGTGTGTGCCCTGGCCAGGAATCAAATCCGCAACCTGTCGGTATACAAGACAACACTGCAACTAGCTGAGCTGCACAGGCTATTATTTTTAAATAATAAGATATAAACTAGAGGATAATAAAAGTATCAACCTTATTGTTGTGAAGAATATATAAGATATGTAAAGTAATTCAGCACTGGCAAAAATGTATTTTCTGCTAGAATATAAGCTCCACAAAGACAGAAATTTATGTCTCTTTTATGCATTCATGTCTCTTATATATCTAGAACAGTGCTTGGTGTATAAAAGAGACATTCAGTAAATACATTGTTCAGTGAAGGAGTATATTTCGATCTGGAAATGCCAAGGCTTAGTTACGTTAGCAGGCATGAGAAAGTGATCAGCTGTTCGCACATCTGCGTGGAACAGTGGTTCTCAGCCTAGGGTACCGTTATCGACACCTGGAAGGCTTTACACAGACTGGCTCTCAGGCCCCCACTGCAGACCGAGGCTGAGGCCACTGTTGGAGAATCACTGTGCAAGTCGCAGCTACAAAAATAGTATGATACAGGCATAATGATCATGTTGAAGACTCAATAGCAAAGGTGGTTTTCTGAATGGCTTACAAGCCTTAGGAAACTAAACACAGCCTTTGTTTCAATAGTAATTGCATTCTTCAGAATTTCAATCTATGTACATTCAAATCATTAAAAAGTGCTTTGAGTTCATATGGAGTAGGAGTTAAGGTTTGGGCTCAAGTAATCCCTACATGAATCTCTGGTGGGATTATTTGGAATTTGTGGGGGGCTTGGTACAATTTTTTATTGGTGTGGGCTATTTTTAACATTGCAGGTGGCTTGTCTAGATCAACCAAGAAGCACTTTTTTTTTTTTTAAAGCCAAGTTAGCATCAATATTGTATGTGGGGAGCAGCAACACACACGGTGATTGAGATCTCTCTTGAGGCCCTTGGGGAATTAAATCAAGATACAGAGTAACTTTTTTAGGTAGCTGCTTTCTTCTCTAGAACAAGAAGAGTTCACCAATCTCTACTTCGTCAGTTGCTTGATTTAGGAGATTTCCTGGCTAAGGGGACCCCCTGATTCTCCCGTGTTCTCCTCTCAGCAGTGGGCTCCTCGTTCTCTGCTCACTGGTAGAATCGCTGGGAGGCGGCGTTGGCATGATGGAGATGGACTGAGTATGGGAGCTCTGTGGCACTGAAAGAAGAGAAGAACCAGGGTGAATTGAGAGAAATCTGCAAAATGGATAATTAGAGGGATCTTGTCTAAATAACCACTTATTCACACTTTCCCATAGAATTTTAAATATTTTCATGAAGAATATATGCTGCATGTTTCTTTCAATAAATACATCATAAAAGTATTAACACTACTATTGCATGTCCTGTGCAAATGTTGTGGCAACAGGCTCCCATTTCAGTGCTGACCACCAAAGCTGTCTTTGGCTTCTGAACACTGAATTCTGTCTCCAGTTGCCTTTATCTTTCAAGAGCTGCTTTGAAGGAGTTCTGGCTCTCTCAGGAAAGAATATCAACAAAATGTAAGGCCTGGGATATCATTCAGATCATTCTAATCAGATTTCTCAACCACTGATCTAATCACGAGGCTGCTTTGCTTTGCTTCTTGGTCAAGTTCATTCATTAACTCAGAAAGCATTTACTGAATATATGCTGTGTCCACCCCTGGGCTAGGATGTAATGAGATTAGTGGATGAATTGAGCCCTGTCCTTTAGGAGTTTATAGTCTTATTGAAGGAAGTGAAGGACATAATAGAATGTTATTTAAAATGTATGGTGGCTTTTGCACTTGAAATACATTAGAGGTCTTTCCTAGCGGTTTCTCCATTTCGAACACTCTTTTGCCATTATTGTCATCCCCGGCAAAATGCTGTAAAATTAATAGAAGGAATCATTGACATTTCACGATTTTACTGACTGTGGCTTTGAGAGGATTCGTTGCAGGGGAAATGAATGAGGAATTGAAACACCATTGATTTTTTTTTTATTGGATCAAATTGAAACATAAAATCCCTGCACCCCCTCACACACCACATTCTACCAGACCCTTAAATGTCATCTTGTCAACCGAGATGAATCCGAGTAGAAAAGCAACTTATACTAATTGTATTTAAGGTCTGAGAAATGATGGAATTACTTTCTTATTTTGAAAGAAAATGTGTATACATATGTGAGCTCTTGGAAAAAACGATTTTCTCTCATGGTTATTTAGAAAAATTGAAAGCTGTAATCAGAAGTTACCTTCCACCTCCACCCTGTAGATATTTCTTTTATTTGCTTTCTTATGTAACACCCTTTTGTGAGGCCCATGAACCCTTACAAACTAGAAGCCACTTTGATGTTTCTTGCTTATTTCCCCCCAATTGATATTTATATGTGTAGTGGGTATACAGTTTTCTTCTATTAATGTTATAGAAAACCACCCTTAAACTTACATCCACAATGAGGAATAAATAATCCATAAAAGCCCTTACTTAATCGTTTCTATTCACAGGCTGGGAAGCAGTGCGACGTGACTGTACTTTCATTGCAGAGCCTGGCCAGCATTGAATGTTTGAATGCTCTCATCTTGAAGCCACATTGTCCTTCTAGAGTCACATACACTCCTTGCCTCCTCGTTTGATTATTTGAGCAAGGTTACCCCCGCTGGTGGTCCTAATCAGGAAGAGGAGTAAGGTTTCAGAGTAATCAGGAAGAGGAGTAAGGTGGTCAGCGTTTACAGCATCTCATGAGTTAAAATCACTTGTCCTGTGATTCCTACTGTAACAGTAGGTTGTGGTGACTATCCAGGGGTCAAAGGTGAAACCTATAGGTTCTGACTCTACAGAGATCTCGTGTTTTGGTGATGAAGACCGTGGCTCAGAATCACTGTTCAGAGTCCTTCAGAGCTGGACAAAAGGCTTCCAGAAAAATGCTAAACAAGTTCCTTGAACTCAGGTGGAGGAAAACACCTGGGGTATAGAGGATCATCATATAAGACTCTTCCAGTCCTTTGTTCTTATTGCTCAATAAAACCGAATATGCTTTGGAGTGAGGGGCCAAAATTGATGTTGCTGATTATATGCTTTGGTCAAAGTGAGGAAAGAGAATATTGCATCCTCAGACTGCCTTCATTAAAGACCTACATACTTGTGATGACTCCTTGGGGGCTTGTATAAAGCAAGTTCATTGCCTACTGCCTGGTGGAAGAGTCTGAAAGTAGGCTACAGGCAAGTGTGATGTGATCACCTCGACTACCGAAGACCTAGCTACTATTTCTGGGACTTGCTGTGTAGGAATGTAGGAGAGTATGAGTGTGTGCGCGCATGTGTACATATATATATATGTACACACGCATGCACACGTATATATATATGAAGGGCTGGACACTTGCTGAGCTCTCAGACATAATCGGTCATTGCTTAGTGACTGCACAATCCTGGGCTCTTTTCTGGATTCTTACTCAGCCTTCCTTCGGGTTGTGGGCCATTGTTCCTCTCCCTCAACTTGATAGATTCCATTCTGGGTGAAGTCTGCAGGACTCAGGGGACAGTACGGAGAACTCATCCACCTTCTAGAGCCCAACAGAGCCTTTAGGTTCTGGTCTTGCGCCTCCCCTCACCTGGGCAAGTTCCTTTTCCTTCAGTGGCTCAGTGGAAGGGATTCACCACGTGTCTAGCATCACCGCCTTTCTTTTCCCATCGTGCTGTGTGTAGCCTCGACTCTCTGTGTGGTGAGATGGGTGAAGGAGTCGGAGGACCTGGGCCTCCCCAGGGGACCTGGTGTGGCTGGGGGTCCATTGTCAGATGGCAAATGTCACGGCGATGTTCACGTCCTGTGAGACAGGCTTCAGAGAGCTAATGGGGGGTAACGTGCAGAATGAAGTTGCCGGTGCTTTCCTTCAGGGCACCCCCTCGACAGGCCTGGGTAGTTAGTGCTCCCCTAGCCCTTGCCCTGTCAACCTGAATTAAGAGTTAAGCTGACGCAGCATTGAATTACCAGAAATAGCAGGAGGATTGCCATTAGGGACACACAAACTGTAGCAAGCTACAGGTGAGTTTGTCGATTTTGGGGGGTGAGCTATTTTTATGGGCGAAGAGTGCAGAGAGTCTGGAGGATGGGGTCCAGCCAGAGTCCAAGCAGCAAGCTCATTGGCTGGAGGGTGGGGAGAGATCCTTGGCAGATGATCGTTGGTCCAGGGATAAGTTTCCATCTTCTGTACATCAGGCATTTATGGGAGATCAGCCTTTCAGTTCTTCAGCTTTGTTTTCCTGAGGGCACATGTGTGAGAGTCTGCATGTCGTACCCTCCAGCTCCATTTCAGATTAAAGTCCTTCCACGGTCCCATAGAGACATTTGAAAATGTTAGCTTACAGAAGGAGCCTGCGCATGCAAATGCAGATACCCGGCCCTCACCCTCAGGACTCACTGATTCTAGTTCAGGAAATTCTCAGAGCGCGCGTGGGCACTTCTGCAGAGGGAAAGCTCCTGGCTCTTCCAGGAGCCACTTAGTTAATTCCAGAGCAGCACTCCTATTTAAGCGGGAGACCCTTGTCTGACATTTTTCATGGGGATGTTCAGAAACTGACTTGTGTTATTCATGATGATGCTACAGGGTCTCCCTGGGTGATCCCTGCTTTCTTCATCTTGCTGTTCTCATTCTCCCTATTTTGTTATTCCCCCTCCCTTGTCTTTTCTTAGCAATAATCGTATTTGTTTGCAAAAGGGGCTCCTCTTATTTCTTGTCTTTGCAGACCAGGGTCAGGGCTGACTTTCTTGACCTTTCCCACCTTTCTCACCTGAATCCTGTTATGGTCCACGCGACACACCTAAAATCCAAACAACATGTTCTAGATTTTTTTTTGCCATGGACCTTGGCAAGATATCAGTCTTTCAGTGTTTGCTATTTCTTGGCAGATAAAAACCAGTCTTCTCCCATTGAGAACCTCGAGCTCTCTGTAGAAGTCTTCTGCAGGGGAAAGGGAGGATGTTCTTGAGAGGAAGCCAGAGTGAACTTGGAGCTGCGATCACCTTGGAGAACACGTTGGTGGGACATGGAAGAATTTCAATAGAAGACCTCCTGAGTCTGCTTTTCTTGCTTTTACTGTCTGGCAGCTTTAAACTTGTTCGTGAATTGTGACCGCCCTAGCCCTAGGCCTTTTTCTGCAAACAGACCTGCATCCACTCTCTCCTCTACCCTAAACAGGGGCTTACGTTTTTAATTTCTGGTCCTCAAGCAATATTTCCCCACCATGAACCCCTCAAGCGCCCTGTCTTTGAGATCTGCCACCTTCTACCTTCACCATGACCTTGGGAGAGAGATATTCCAGGACATTTCTGACGGTTTGCACGTGCGGGAGACTAACTCGCGCATCATTTCTGCTCCACAGGAAACTTTTAGCTCTGTATTACCTTCTGATGTTGGTTTTTCTTTGTATTTTTTTCTTCCTGCTGCAGGAAAGCAATCTCCCGGGCAGGCCTGCAGCATCTGGCTCCTGCTCCTCCCCTCGGCCTTCCCGTGGCAAACGGTCCAGCGAAGGAGCCCAGAGCGACTCTGGACTGGAGTGTAGGTGTCCGCTTTCTCGTTTCATCGTAATTCGGCTGCATGTGTGTCTGTGTCTTTCTCAGGGTTCCCGTAGGTACAAGCAAGACTTAGTGATTTTTATTTTTATTTTTTTATTAATTCATTTTTAAATAGTTTTTGTTTTTAAGTTACAGTTGATTTACAATGTTAATATTAGTGTCAGGTGCCTAACCTAGTGACTAGACATTGTGTAACTTTCAAAGTGACCATCCCTATCGATATGGTACCCATCTGACACCATGCATAGTTATTAGAATATTATGGACCGCATTCCCTATGCTGTACTTTACATCCCCATGACTATTCTGTAACAACCAATTTATGCTACTTAATCCCTTCACCTTTTTCACCTCTTCTCCCAATTCTCATCTGGCAACTGTTAAAACATTCTCTGTATCTATGAGCTGGTTTCTGTTCTGCTTGTTTATTTTGGTTTTTAGTTTCAATTGTTGATAGATAGTATTTATTGCCATGTTATTGTTCATATTTTTGATCTTTTGTTTCCTCTTCAGAGAAGACCCTTTAACATTCCTTGTAGTATTCATTTGGTGGTGGTGAACTCCTTTAGCTTTTTCTTTTCTGGGAAGCTCTTCATTTCTTCTTCCATTTTGAATGATAACCTTGCTGGGTAGAGAAATCTTGGTTGTAGGGACTTAGTATTCTCATTGTTGTTCACTGACCAGTCTTCACATAGCTAAGCCAGTTGCAGACTCCCAAGAACATAACTCCTTTATATGAAGTCAGATGTGTTGAAGACTAAAATGAAATCCTCATGAATCATTTGGAGGACTACTGCCCGGGTGAGCAGCCGTGAGACAAAAGTACCACTGTGCAAATGCTTCCCTGCCCCCTGCTAGCCAACAATGAGTTGAACTTATCCTTAGCAGCATTCTGGAATTGAAGTTTGATTTCCTAGGCTCAAGCTGTCTTTGCCTTTTTGGTCCTGCCCTCCCCTCCCCTCTTTCCCCGCCCCCCCCTTCTGCCCCTCCCCTTCCTTTTCTTTCCTTTCCCGCCCTTTTTCTTAATAGAAGACGACCTCACGTCACATCCCAGGCACTTCGTGTTCTCCTGCCTGTTATACTTCCTCCCCTCACCCAAAGGTAGATAGGTTTTGTCTCAGTGGGAGTGGGTATCTTTACTGATTTTAACATTTCAACCAAAAGACCTCCACAGAACCTATTAACTGGAGTTGAAGATTGCAGCCGGAAATTCTCAAGTCAATTAGAACACATTTCTTGAAAGTCATCAGTGAGTCAAGTTCTTGGTGGAAGGCATCGCTGACTGTGGATCGAAAAGGTTTCGTCCCTTTCTGAAGGAATGTGAGGAACAGCATGAAGAGAGAAGAGGCTGCTCTGAAAGTCTGCCTGTCTGGTCTTGATGATGAACTTGTTTAGCTTTTGTAGTTAACAGAGGGGAAATTCATTCTCTTTTTTCCTGTAAGAAAGAGCATGGCAGGGTAGGGGAAAAGAGAGGGCTTTGAAAATTAAATTAAATTTATTTAATTTCTTTAGTACAAATGCTATGATTTAATTTTTTGTATTACAATATTTCTCTCTCTCTCTCTCAAGCACACACTTATTAACATTTTTGTTTTCCAGCAGTGGTGAGAGGCTTCAGATACCACCTGAGCACGCTGAATTGTTTGTTGTGCAGGGAGACTGTTCCTCTCCTGGAGTTCCCCTTTATTCCAGGACAGCTATTTAATAAACTCGTAAATCATAACAGAGTATAAGATATATTTACATCAGTGATTACATAGTTAAAAACGAATGAAATGTATAAACAAATGGATAAATAAAATCAAGGAGGGACATGCACGGACCAGTGATGAATGTGAGCGTGTGCTGTGAGTCAGGGACCCAGCCCTGGCCCAGCGGGTCAGTTGGCTGGAGTGTTGTCCCCATACGCCGAAAGGTTGCAGGTCTGATTCCTTGTCAGGGTGCACACCTAGGTTGTGGGTTCGAAACCCTGGTCAGGGCGCATACCGATTGATGTTTCTCTCTCACACTGATGTTCCTCTCTCTCTCTCTGTCAAATTAATAAAAATATCCTTGGGTAAGGATTAAAATATACATATTAAAATACATATTAAAAATGTATATTATATATCAGGGACCCAAATAAGTTCGTTTAGTATTTAGGGTGTTTCCGGCAATCCTCTATTCAAGATGCCGGATTTTATGAGAGTTTAAATTATTTAGATAGAAACACTCATTAAACCCTTTTCCTGCTCCTTGTGTTCTGCTCTGTGTTCTCGTCTGTGGATGGGGACAGCTGGGGCCCCTCCTGCAGGGACTTCGTGAGTGTCATTAGGATGAAACGTGGCAGCAAATGTGAAGCTTCTTGGTGAACCGTGCAGCCTGCAGACTTACTTATTTATAAATAAAATAATTGAAGAATTTATTAATTCATCACACATTTGAGTACTTGCTTTGTCCCAGAACCTGTGTTGGTTTCCTGGGATTCTGAGGTGAGGGAGATGTTTCTGTCTCTAAGGATCTTAGAATGCAGTGGGCAGAGGAGAAACCAACAGGTAAAATGCAGGGCGGTGACACCGAGACCAGAGAAGCACAGAGAGCGCCCCTGGAATGTGAGAAGGACCCTCCGTCCCTGTTTGGTGTTGGAAATGGTGATTAGAAATGCTTTTACAAAGAAGTGTCCTGCTTGAGCCAAATCTTGGCTAGTATGTTTTATCTTCTGATTCCCGCAGAGAGATAAGTTCTCTAACATTTCATCAAAATGGTATTTGGGGCTGGCGGTGGGAGGCTGCAGTGTATGGTAAAGGAAGAGCTAATAGGAACAAAAGCTGGATTCATGTGCAACGGTTCTTTACTTCCTCCTCTCCTTGGGTGGTGGGCACCCCGTTACGTGGCCTGTAGAATTATCGTGGTGGCAGGAAATGCTTCGGGAATTTTAACAATGGAGAGAAAACCAGAAGTCTTGTCTGATCTGAAGGCGTATTAGAGAGATGCTGTGGGAAGAGTTTTAAGCTGTGACCTGAAAAAAAAAATAATTGTGGGCTAATATTGCTGTTAGCAAACAGAAGCCAAGCTGTGACCAACCCTACAATTTTTTACTACAATCATGCGAAACATTTTTCTCAGAAGAGAGGAAGAAACAGATTCTTAAAAAACATCGTGGGGACTTTCCGATGTTGAGTTGGATGAGTTCCTTATATATTTTGGTTAATGGATATTAACCATGTCAAATATCATTTGCAAATCTCTTCTCACATTCAGTGTATTGAATTTTCATCTTGTTGATGGTTTCCTTCACTGTGCAAAACCTTTTTAGTCTGATGCAGTCCCATTTGTTTGCATTTGTTTTCAGTGCCCTTGCCCAGGAAGACATATCCAAAAACTATTACAAAAAACTGTGTCCAAGAGTTTAGTGCCTATGTCTTCTTCTAGGAGTTTTACGGTTTCAGATCTTACATTTAGGTCTTCAATCCATTTTGAGTTTATTTTTGCATGTGGTATAAGAGAGTGGCCCCATTTCACTTTTTTTGCATTTTTCTGACCAGTGTTCCAACACCATTAATGGAAGAGACTGCCTTTACCCCGATGTATATTGTTTTGCTAAGACTTGCCCTTGCTTCAGTTTTTGGCTTTTCCTAATGAATGTACTTTTCACCCATTTCATTTATGTCCCTTTAGTTTGCACATCTATCTAAGCAGGTAAACCAGGATTTTTTTTTTCTGTGCAAAGTGTAAGACTGGTTTTCTGGCTTGACCTGTCTCTGCCATTCCCACACTCTACCCCTCTTGCTTGCGCCCCTGTAGAAAAAAAGAGTGTGACTGTCTGCCTCCCCCCGTCAGCCCGCTCTTCAGGACTAAGTGTATTAACGTGGTCAGTCTGTACTTACTCACCGCTGTTTATTAAGCATTAATTTGACTTGGAGTGTCTGAAGAGTCTTCCAAATGAGGAGGAGGATGGCAAGAATTTAAAAAATAAATAAAATAAAGAGGATCTCCAATTTCTTGCTGTTGGTGAGGATGAAGGGCCCCAATAGGGTCAAGTTAGGCTTTTGGCAGGACTGGGGCAGAGCAGGGCTGACAAGTGTCCCCTTGTTCCCCATCCCACCTCCCCTGCCTCTCGGGTTGAAATTCTCTTTGCTCCGTTACCGTTTGATTTGGGAAATGAGGGTCATCTCAAAGGCCTATAGCACTGTGACCCGCCCTGACCTACATCACCTCTCCTGTCCTCATTTCACCAGTGAGAAAACAGATACAGAGGTGCTCATGGTGCCTTTGAAGGTGCAAGGCCAATCAGGGTGAACCTGGTCTTACGATCTTACTCCCCAAGTTTCTACTTATTGTAGACCCCCCAAAGGGCCCTGTTCTGACTTTAGTGTATGTGCTAAAGTCTTCGGGAGGGGCACAGGTATTTCCTAAATATCTTTTTGCAAGGGGATTTGAGGAGCAGCCGGCTGCTCGGGCCCGAGACCCGGGTGAGCACTGAATCAGTGAGCTCGGGCTGCCGGCGCCTGTGCATCTCAGTGAGCCGTGCGCTACTACAAGAGTCAGTTCTTACACTTTGAGTGCCTGAACTTAAGAGTTTCCTCCAAGTATTCCATTTTCATTTTCTTATTTTCCTACTCTGTGATATAGTCTCTCTCTTATTTTTAATCTGTTCCTCAAAGTCCGAAGCTTCTCTTCCGCTCTGATTTGCTCCGTTGGCTTATCGTGACCTAGAGGGTCCTCTGCCTCACCCAGTTTGGTTTCCCTGGTGACTCTTGGCCACCGTTCACCCTTGCCGCCCGCGCACAGGCCTTTCCCCGCGTGCATGTCAGGGTTTGAACCCTTCACCTTGACGTGTGGAGAGTAGCCAGCTCGGTCTTCCGTCTGGTGCCTGCATGTCTCTCGGCGGCAGTAGGCAGTTGGCCCCACCCAATGTGGGGGTTATCTCCTCTCTCGCTCTCTGCCAGGATACTCTCATCTCTTCAATCAAACGGATTCTGTTTATTCACTTTCTGCTTTGATTCCAAAAATACCTCTACCCACCATGCACTGTCTTACAAAATTTAGAACCAACTTAGTGTTTTTAGTAGCTTTTCTTATTCCAGGTCCTTCGTTAGATCGCAGGCTCCTCGAAGGGAGGGACAGTACTTTCTGCTTGTTCTTTCTCTTTCACAGTGGAAAGCACAGCGTCACAGGCCTCGTAGCTGGCTGGTTACTGACGTCAGAGGACTGACTGATGACGGTTTTTCTGCTCACTCAGCCAGGTCACCCACTGGCAGTCCTCGGCACTTGGGTCATCTCCCATTCCTGCAAAGGGTGGTAGTCACGAGTCCAAGGCCTGCTTTAAACAGGAGTGTATTTATGCTGTTTTAATTCTAAGTAACTCTTTAAATTTCCTTCCTAATACAGTGCATTGTGTTAAGTCTTCACACATGCAGTGGTTTGATCTTTTCCTTCCTCCCGATGGCTTCCTCTCTTCCCCTTCCTGGGGGCAGCCTACAGTGGCTGCTCTCACCCGCACCCGGCCAAGCCAAGCCAGGTTTGGGGAAAACAAGCTAGTTTGCTAGACAGGGAGTAATGCTCAAGAGGGGAAAAAAAATATTCTCATCTCCTGGGCTGGAGTCCAAGTTTCCAGAGCAGAGTGAGTTAGCCTATTTCGAAGTGTGTCTGTTGTGTCGATAACGTTGTGTCTTCTCTCAGAGGTCACATGCCTCTCTCGTGACAGAGACTTCATCTGGACTTACGAATTTCTTCCCTGTTTTTAACGTTATAGCAGAGAAGATGGGAGGTGGGTCTTACTCTGTGTCCACTGTTTCATAATTTGTTTTTGCCCACGGTACCGCCTAAAACAACTCTCAAAATGATGGTGGAAAAGCCACCGAGGTTTTTCTTAAAGAGCACGTTGGTTTAAACTTAGCACCCTTGAGTTCATTTTTTTCTTACCTCATTGGAAAACTTTCTCCAGTCCCGAGGGCTAAGGAAAACAGAGCCTCAGCACAAACAAAGCCCGATCCGAAATCCAAACCAGCTTTTCTTTCCTGTAGTCGATGACGCTAAGACATAGGCATTTCTCCTAGGCAGGTCAGAACCTAACACAGTGCGCACCTCCTGGCTGTTCGGTGCAGGGACAAGATTAGGGAAACAGAATCTTCATGTGGGATTGCTTTAAACTGGGTTAGGAAACTAGGTCATCTTATCTTTAGAAACCTTGAATGAAAAGCCAGGAGGAGGCAGGTGTGTGTGCGGGTGCATGGTGTGTGTGCGTTCTCATTTTAGTCTTTTTTCAAATGACAAGTCCTGGCAGACCTGTGCCTTCTTTACCAGCTTTAGGCCTCGGCAGTTTTACCTGCGGGTTTGGGCGTCATCACCAATAATGACTCCCGTGTTTGGTCCCCCTCCCACCTCCATTCAAAAACAACGTCAGGTTAATCAAGAGATCAGATTGCTGAGAGCACGGGGCACACGCCAGCTATAAATCAGGGCAGGCCCTGCACCTGGTCAGCCATGTTAACAGCGGGAAAGATCTCGTGTGATTCTATGTCCACTGTCCAGTCCTCTGTTGCCCCAAATTGTGAGAACTTTAAATGCGATCCCACTGGCTGCCGGGGGCAGTCATACAACGCTACAGCCTCACAGGTCAGTGAGAAATATCTAGGCCTGATCTTCTGCCCGTGGGCAAGTTACTAGCTCAACAAATATATATATCAGGTGTAAAGTAATTCTAAATTTTCTGGTAGCCACATTAATGAAAAAAAGTGAAAATTGGTAAATTGGATTTCAGCCCCCTGTTTTGTTTCCCCAACTACATCCAAAATATTACCAGTTCGACATGCAGTCAACCAATATAAAAATGATCAGTGAGACGGTTCACATTCTTCTTTCACACACAGTCTTCAACACCTGCTGTGACTGCTACACAGACAGCACTTCTCCAGCGCTGCCCATGGTCCTGGTGCCCCATAGCCCCTTGCGGGACAGCACAGGCCACACCGTCCAGAACAGGTCTCACCTACTGTTGTCGTGGAGCTATTTAGTTTTTTTTTTTTTTTGTCTCCTTTTTAGAAGGAGACATTTTTCCTTTCTGAATTTGTGGGGACATTTACATAGGATATGTATTCACAACTTTCTTATTGTTTTCAAACATTTTTACAAGTAAATGTTGGGATTTTGTGTAAATTATTGGCTGCTGCCGTCAGTGCACTTTATCTGTATTACTCCTTTGTAACGCCCCCACCCCCCACCCAAATTTTGTCTTTTACCTCTAACTCTTCCTAGGACTTCGTAGAACTTGAGGGCAAGGAATCATACTCTCCCATCTATTTCTCTAGATATATAGGTGGCTTCTTAGGTAGATTATATGAGGCAGAGAATGTGGTAAGTTATAATAAATCATTTGAGTAAATCACAGTGGGAGGAAAGTTTTTGGACTCAGAGGAACAGACTAAAAATAAGACAGATATTCTTAGGTATATCTGTAGAGACCTGTCTCACCAAGTGCAGAAGAAATGTTATCTTCGTTTAGAAATGGGAGAGCTGCATATTTTTTTTTGTTTGGCACAGATGGATACTCTGCACTGTATACTATTAAAGATGGTATTTCAAGATGGATGTGCCTGGGTAGGGAGAATGGGATAAACAAAAAGCACGGCACACGGAGGGAAAGTGAGGCTCCATTTAGGGAAGGGTGACCAGAGAGTTCAGTGCGTGAAGGTGAGCAAGGAAAGTCAAGGCTGGACAGGTTGACGCCATTAACAGAAGGTCTAGTATGGGCACTTAAACTTGGATTTCATTTTATGAGTAAGAGGGAATCATTTAAGCATTTTGAGCAATAAAGAAGCCTAATCATAGCTGTGTCTTCAGGAAAGTTTTAATTTATAAAGCAGTGCAAAGTATCCGAGAGAATGTCAGAATGTCAGGGTTCAGAGCAGAAGAAACCAGGCCTCCCAGATTCAACATGCTGCTCAGTGCATGGTCAGTCACCTGGGGGTAGATGTAGATGCTAAGAGAAAGTCCAGACAAAAAAATATAAGTGCAGAGAAGAGGCCTGTATTAGTTGGGGTAGACTGGGTTCGAATTAATAAAACACTCCAGCGTGTCATGGCTGAACACGGCCGTTTATGTCTTACTTGTGTAACAGGCCAGACTGTCCCAGGGAGGCAGGCAGAGGGGTGGCCCTGTTCCATTGTTATTCAGTGACCCAGCAGACAGTTGCTCTACATTTTCATGAGGAGGCTTCTAGAGCCACCCAGAAGTGGACTTTTCAGGTACCCAGTATGGGAAGAGAGCATGAAGGAGTGCATGTGGGAGGTTTTAATGGACCAAGGCTGAGAACAGTACGAGACACTGCTGCCCATGTTCCGTTGGTTAGAACTTGGTTGCATTGTCAGGGAGCCTGAGGAATGAGGTCTGGCTGTGTCTTCAGGAAGAAAAGAAGAATAATGATGTTAGTGAATGGCTCGCAGTCTCAGCTACAAAGATGCAGGAGAGAAACGGAACCTCTTAATGCACGTAGGTTTTTCTTCCCTGAGGATTATTTTCTTAGGGTACATTTCCAAAAGTGAGATTACTAGATAAATGTATAAATGCTTTCATATGGTGAATATTGCTTCTTTAGAGGCATCTGGGAGTTTGCTTTCTTTCTGCTGTCCCCAGGATCTACCGTGCTAACTGTGAGCTCACCTGCTGTGTATCTGTGGTTTCGTGTCTCTTTCCTTCTAACCTCTCCTCCTCTCTCACCTCCTTCTCTGCTCATTGTCTGAGGGCAGAGCGGTAGGAAGTCTAATAGACCAGTCAGAGGCCAGTTCCAGAATCTATTCTCTAAGCTTGAAGAGGTGGGGTAGGGTTTCCTGGATTATAGGGGCTCAGACATAGAGTCACCTCCAGAACTTTGAAAACTCCTGATACCCAGGTCTCACCTTAGATTAGTTAACATAAACTCCCTGTGAACGGTGCCCAGGAATTCTTAACAACTCCCCAGGCCACTGCCATGAGCAGTCAAACTGGAGGACCAGTGTGCTAGAGCCACCGTGGCAGAAAGCTTCCATGTTTCCCTTCCCTCGTCCCTCTTCCCTTATGAAGAGTGGTGTTTCTGATCAGATCTGCACTCAAGAGTGAGGCTAGTTCGAGTCCCGCCGTGCCAGCACCTGAGTGGGTCTGTCCGCAAGGGGGGATGCGGTGTGCAGGGGACGCACAGCCCCCAGCCCGGGATGACGCCTGGTAGCCCAGCGAGGGCGTGATGCACCGGTCAGGCCAGCACCCTGGGCTCGCCTGCTTGCGCCTGCCTTGCCTGCCTTACCCGCCCTATCAAGGACTTCACTTCCGGCCGGTCTGCATTGGTATTGCCAATGGTTTTTGGCCACTTCCCCACTGCAGCCTTTTGTACGTCAGTCTCTGAAAGAGTTGGCAGGATTTTTGCTGTGTTTGGGCTGCCCTAGTACTTGCTGCTGTAATCGTGTGTTGCATTTCCACGTTCTCCGGGAGATCGCTCTCT
Source organism: Glossophaga mutica (assembly GCA_039655065.1). Lineage (NCBI taxonomy): Eukaryota > Metazoa > Chordata > Mammalia > Chiroptera > Phyllostomidae > Glossophaga > Glossophaga mutica. Next base: position 12,051,476 of record CM077313.1, read on the forward strand.
GTGGGTCACCCCACTGACCCCGTGCCTGGCACCGGTGAGGTGGAATGAATGGTCACTGGATGAATGAAAGAAGGAAAGGATAAAAAGATATTTTATTCTACAGATAGTTAGACTTTCCAGTTGGATGATAAATTCTCGGCAGTAGAATATTTTAGATTGTGCAGATCAATGTTTTTAGGAAACCTAGCAAAGACATGCTTTTTTGAAGTTATTTTTACAAAGATTGTCCTCATCCATCACTATGTGAAAACTTAGGTTCCAAACCTATGGCTGCTCTCTGTTTGCCCCCCGGGAGTATTTGAATATTTTTAGGAGCAGGGAAAACCTTAAATTTGAAAAATTTAGAACTGACTGGGTGAGGGCCCTACCGAACCGGCAGAATGTTTGAATTAGGAGGAATTTCTTAGGCTTCGAGTACAAAGTGACTTTAAACTTAAAACTGAGTTTCAAGAGACCTCTGGCTTAGAAGTAAAATTTACCCATTACTGGTATAGATGTGTTTTCAAACAGTCTGTGCTTAAACTACTTTAATACTGTTGTCTTCCTTCTAAGCTAATTTGCTCAGCAAAGGCAACTTTGAGTAGAATTTGTTTCAACTGCCAAGGTATCTGCAGCGTTTGGCCTGGAGAAATAAGGCCTTACATTGAACGATCTGAGGGTTTTATCCTCAGTTGTTCAATACATGTTTCAAAGATTACCACGTCCATGGATGAAGTGTCTATAGACTGAGAGGCTACTTTAGTTATTGGTTCAAAGTTCCCCCAAACACCTTTCCCCATTTCTGGACTTTCGGTAGAACCAACACCAGTTGTATTTTCAGGGATGAAATGAGAAGTGTCTAAACTCCTTGGGTTCACTAACTTTCTTACATCCCAAAACAAAACTTGAGAGCCTCCCCCCGCACGCCTGCAAAGACAACTGAAGTCAGGTGGCTCTCTTCCTTCCAGGAGAACGCCGTGAACGGAGAGCATCTGTGGCTGGAGACCAACGTCTCGGGGGACCTGTGCTACCTGGGCGAGGAGAACTGCCAAGTCCGATTCGCAGTGAGTGTGCCCCCCGCGCCCCTGGCTCTGCCCTCCGGGTGGGGGAGGCCTTCACCTGGGCTCTGAAGACAGCAGGGGTCACTGAGCCTGGATTTCCAAGGAGAGGTTTGAAAGAGCTTGTGCCTTGTGAGGCCATCGACAGAGAGAGAGTATCAAGGTAACGTGGCTTCCAAGGGGCCCATGGGAACGGTGCTAGGGCTTGACTCTGCGTGCCAAACCTGGGTATCAACGTGCTAGCTGACCATGACAGCTAGGGCTGGTTTCCATTTGTGCGTTGGGTGGGAGAGAGGGGGAAGGAGCATGAGGCAGTGTCTCCCTGTGTAGGGTGTGTCTGTGTGGGGGGTGGGGCAGGGGCGTGTGTGGAGGAAGGGTCTCTGGGGGAGGGGCAATTCCTCTGTAGGGCGTTTATGGGGTGGTGGGCGTGGCTGGTGGGTGAAGGTGAGGATAGGTGGAAACACCTGACGGGTGGTGTGGGTAGGGGAGCACATCATTCAGGCTAAGCTCTGGAGGGTCAAGTGCTAGAAACCATATAAACAGTCAGGAGTCAACCACGTTGGAGTACCCTTTGATTTTTAAAATTTGTTTTGTGTCTCTGTTTAGGCCAATCTGTTTCAATGTTTAATTTTCTTTGTGCTCCATGAAGAGAACGTGGTCAGTAAGTTGTGAGGAACTAAAATTTTAGTGTTGAGAAAATGAACTTAAAATTTTTGTGTAGCTTAAAATTAAGAGTCTGAAAACAGAGTAATCAGAAGTTAGAATAGTGAAGAAGAAAGAAACGTTCCTGCTTGGGAAACGGGCGTCCTAATTGAAATAATAGGTTTCTTCCCTGAATTATTTTTGTTTATTATGTGAAAGAAAGATTTGGGGCCTTGGAGTTACCAGTGGATACGTTTCTGTTAATAACTAATAAGGAAGAAATTGAGTTTCCGTCAAAGCTTGTAGAAGAATACAGCCCCCAAGGACTTGTATCAGGCTGCCCGGAATCTCGAAGCTGAGAACCAGGACCTTTAAAATCACATGAGCTGTTTCGATGCCTCGCTGATAGGCTTTGTTCGGGAAACTTCACGAGAGCTTTGGGGATCCAGGGTTTGTCCAAGCGAGGCTGGGAATAGTTAAAGGTCACTGACAAGCTGTACAGGCCCTTGATTTAAAGTCGGGAACCTGGGTTTGAGCCTCAGCGTGACCGCTCAGTGTGTGACGTTCAGAACTCTTGACCTCTGGATGTTCCTTCTCGGTAGAAAAATGGAGTAGAGTTAAATTATTTTTAATTTTGTGTCTGATTCAGATCTGTACTTAATTGTCTGCATTTCTTTTAATCTGGTCGTACATTCAATTGATTTAACTATCACTTCGACTTTATGCGTATCTATTTTAATGAAAATATAATTGCACGGAGTTCGATTAAATGAACCGAAACCCAGAGAAGCTCAGCTATTGGGACTGAAATCCTACAAATAATGAATTAACATTCTTATTTTAGTTAATTGCATAAACATTTGTCTTGGTAACGTAAAATGGAAAAAGTGAAAGCCAGTCTTCCTTGTCTCTATACTTTTGAAATATTATCTACTGATATTGCTGCCAACTGATAGCTCGTAATTTGTTATAGAGTTGTGTCTTATTTTGCGATTCCTGCCTTTGATGATTTCATGTGCTCTTTTAGAGTCAGCCACATATTATCACTCTGGCAAATATAGGAACATAACACGCATCCTCCTTAAATCTTGTATCAGTGACTGGCATCGCTACCCACTGAGTATAACTTGATCGCTGTTCCCACTGGGCTGGGCAAAGCAGCCAGGAGAGCAAAGGAAATTTTAGGTGAATGTAAGGAGGTTATGGAGTTATGAAAATTTCAAGTGTTCTGTTGAACCTTTCTCACAACTTCCTCCCAAATGCTTGACTTGATTAACTCACATTATAACGTGTCTTGAAGGTGAAGAGCTTGCCTCTAAAAAATGTTGATTAAATGAAGGAATACATCAGTGAGGGAGCTGAAGACCTGACTATTTCCTCATTAGGAGTTCCTGAAGGCCCAGTTTCTTCACCTATAAAGTGAGGGAAATGTTTGGAGGATATATTCAGATAATGCATTAAAAGGGCTTATTTGCCTTAGTGACTGACGTAAGGAATTAAAAGGGAAAACAAAGACAGGAGCAGACAATTCACAGAAGAACTACCACAGGCTAATATGTATGTGACAAATATAAAAGAAAGGCACCCAAATTAAAACAGCTATGAAGAGTCAAGGTCACATGCCTATTAAATGAGCAAACAAACTAGTAATACCGCCGCTTAGTTCAGGCCTCAGTGGGTGCTCTCACAGTTAGCTGTCAGGGTGTAAATGGACACACTGCCCCCAAACGGGCAGTGTGTGGCCAAGCAGTAAAAACCTAGCTCTGTCTGCCTTAGTGGGGCATCCTGTTTGGAGAGGGACGTTGAAGAGCAGGAGAAGACGCGGAGGGGTGTGCTCACGTGGGTTCTGGGTCAGGACCTTTGCAGAAGGCAACCGTGAAATAACCTGGGCTGCAAGCAAGCATTAATGAGGGGAAGGAGAGAGCGTGGGCCTCTCCCAGTGTTTGAGGGCTGCCACGGAGAAGAGGGAATATGTGTCTCGCCCTTCGTTGTCAGGAAGGCAGCACTAAGTTCGCCAGGCTGTGGAATCCACGGACTCAGAGAGCGGATCTAGCACCCGGGAAAACAGACGTCATCCGGGGACCCTGCAAACAGCGTAGGCTATTGTTTCTGTCCTTGCTCCAAATGCTGATTCACTCTGCCTGGAGTTGGACTTGAAAATCTGTGATTTTACCAAACACCTCAAGTAATTATGCTGCAGATGGTCCACACACTTACCTTTGTGAAGTACTGTATTATGAGAAAGAACTTTTACAAGGGGAGCTGCCCAGCAAGGGGGCAACATGCCTGGAGAGATGGGCTCAAAGTTTGTGTCTACAAATCATTTGGATGGATGTTTTGGCACTGTGCATGCGTGCGGGGGTGGGGCGGTGCCTTTAGGAGGCATGCTGAGGGGTACGTACCTGCTTTGGGTAAAAAGGTAGGCGAGGAGGTCTCTAAGAGAGCCTCACGTTTGAGTGTTCTAGTTGCAGCTTTCTTAGAATTGAACCTCTTTGTAAGAAAAACGCACTCATAAATAAATCGTTATATTCTCATTTCTTCTAATGAGCCATCTCTGAAGAAAGCTGACCTGCCGAAATAGGAACCAAATGAACATAAGCAGGTGCTACCTGCAGGTGTCTAAACGAAGTGCAGGCAGAACGCTGGGAGGAGTGAACCCATCAGTGAAGAGCGCCTTTCCCTCCTTGCACTGGTTTAGCAAAGCAAATGTCACGGGAGAAGTTAAGAGAAGGGAGAAGTCAGTGTGGGCTGAGTAGACAGAGGCGGCTGCATGGAAATGGGGCCTGAGCACACTATTGAAAGATGGGTGAGGTTTACGTAAGTGGAGTTGAGGAAGGAGAGCATTTCAGATGGGGAGAGGAACAGGAGCACACTCAGAGGCGGGGACGAGCATTGGAAGCCAGGGAGGCCTTTGTGAGGTGTGCTTGAGCACTTGAGGACGGATGGGAGTGCGCGTCCGTGTTTCCTGAACCAAAACTTGGAGTGCGTGGTGCAAATGTCTGTGAAGCACGGCCATCCGACACAGGGCCCGGTGCAAGTAGCGCCCCTATTTTTATGACAAAACCTTTTATTACAAAGTCATAAGCATGTAATTCTGTAACACAACAATATCACACTCAAGCAAGTGCACCCTATGACATTTTAGGTGAAATGTTCAAATTAAAACTGCAAATTATCACACCTATGTTATTACCCTGCCAACCACACTCAAGCAGGCGTCACTTCTGCCAGACCCTGTATATTATGTAAACCAAGACAATTTGCAGGTAAAAGTGGCTGCTGCTGTGACATCAAGGGTCCACCACACCTGCCTCAGGGACACTGTCACCCTGATTTGTGAGGACATTGCAGTGGTCTATTTAAACCAAAGCTGTCCTGCAAACCTGCAACCTCCTGCTGCCACGTGATTGACATCTGGGGGCTGACACTGGAGGGCATGAAGGCAAGGCAGCAGCGTCACACGACATGCAGACTGTTGCCAGAGAGTTCGTTCCAAAACCTCGGGGCTCAACCACATGACCTTTAAAATCTTTCCTCTTTTACATTTTCTCTAGTGGCAACATTTAGTACAGTAGAATATCTGTGAGCAGTTATTTAATAGGATTGAAGTTATTTTCAAATCAGTGACAGTACCCAAATTAGTAACTGTTTCCTTTTCTGGTCTAAAAAGGAGAAAAGGATGCAAAAATAATGAAATTGGAGCGAATAGGATTGCTGTTACCCTACATGACTATGAGGAGAAAATTAAATCACATTCCAGCTAGAGCCACTCTTGTTCGCAGTGATGTTGATTTGGCTAGACATTTGTTCATTCACTTATTCTGTAAGTGTCATGGGCTGAGTACGCCATATGAGACACTTCAGACAGTGCTGAGAGTGACAGTGATTTGTACGTGACAACCTCATCATTTAGCGGGTAGAAATCATTCTCATGCTTTGTAGATAGGATGTACAAAGATGTTCATGCAATATTTGTCCCCAAAGAAACTTACGCCTCCACTAATAATCCACAGAGCACATACCAGTGCACGCCTAGTTTTGCACTTAAGACACTTGCGTACGTCATATGTGGCACACACCGCCATAGTCACACCTGCCTAAATGCATGTTGACACCAATGGGCAACTGGGTAGTAGGAAGGAAGCAGACTCGCTGTGAGACACACCTGGGTTTGAATCCTGCTGTTCCGTCTGTGTCCTGAGTGCACTTTGGACCTATTGTTTCACCTTTTCCTGGTTTAAATTATTGTTAAGGTCGGCCTCCATTTCTAATTTAAAACTGTTACTAAGATCGGCCTTGATGATTCTTATTTCTAGATGAGCATTGCAATTGCTTATGAAACTACTTTTTTTCTGTTTAAATGGCTGGTTCCCAGCCTGGAGCTACTGCATGACAACCTCTGGTGAGTGGCCCCGGGCGTGAGTCTGATAGAGGAAACAAGTGCTGCGGATGGTTCCAGGTGCGGTCACGCAGCGTTGGTAGGGAGACACCGATCTACTGCATAGAGAGAGTGTCCCACCACAGCAGGGGGCCCGCTCCTGGCAGCTGCCACACGGTAGCTGCTGCTACAGGTGGACTTGCGTGGCCCAGAAGTTAGGACTGAGGCCGTAACCCCCCGGGTAGCTCGGAATGCAGCCCTGTTTAGGGACTGGGCTGTTGCAGATGCAATTAGTTAAGGTGAGGTCCTGTTGGAGCAGGGTGGGCCTGGATTCAATGTGACAGGTGTCCTTATAAGAGGAGAGATGCACAGAGATAGACACACAGGGGAGAAGGCCATGTAAGGACACAGGCAGAGACTGGAGTGATGCCGCTGGAAGCCAAGGGCTGCAGGCTCTCAGCAGCAGCTAGGAGGAGGCGTGGGCAGATCCTCCCTCCGAGACCTCAGGAGAGTGCCTGCCCTGTGGCCCCTTGATTTCAGACTGTGGGAGAACGCATTTCTGTTGCTTTAAGCCACCCAGCTTGCAGTACTTTGTTAGAGCACACCTAGGAAACAGATAGCGCGGCCGTTCTATAAGGTGAATCAGCTTATCTGGTCGTACAGATACCTGCACAAGGCTCACAGATGCATGCGCACACAGAAGTGCATTTAAGTTGGTCTTGACTGAGGATTTTGGCTGAGAGGTAGGAGGCTTTCTGGAGCGAGCAGACAGGCAGGGCGGTGCCAAGGGCTGAGAGCTGCAGGGAAGAAAGCAGCTGGACAGGTGAGTGAGAATGCATAGGTCGTATAAGAGAAAAAAGGAACTGTTGGACTCCAGAATGCTCTTTCCAGCTCTATCTTCTCTATTTCCAAACGTGCCGATGGCACCTTTTTCTGTGTGGGTAGGCTAATGGGCGCCGTTCGCTTTCCTTACTGTTTCATGCATGTGTTTTGCTTTCATCTTTTCCTGGTGGGCAATGTTTGGCAAAGATGGCCAGCCCCACCGATCATACTTGCCCTTCATTCTAAGCTGTTTTCCAGTGTTGCTTGCAGTTTCACAAATGTATTTGCTGCATAAACGAATGAATGGCATTAGGGAGGTGACGTGCTGTGGGGGTGAAGGGAGTGGAGAGTGAGGAACCGGGCAGATCTGGAGACGAATACGTCTGGATGAAACCCGAGCCCCGCCCTGCTCTTCCGGAGCTCAGGTTCTGTAGAACGATGAAGATTGTATCTGCTTCTCCGAATTGGTACAAGGATCGCTCTCGTTCACAGATGTCAGTGGCCTCCCTCCTTATTTCCTGTTGCTGCTTTCAGTGTCACTAAGTCGAATGAGCTCATTGGTATTAGTTCCGCTGGACTTGGGTTTCAGCAAGGCCTTTTGTTTGGGGCGGTTCTGTCTAACTCCAACACGGAAACTCTGAGCGATTCACCTGTCATTTTACCGTCGCAGTTAATATCTGTAGTCTCACTACGTCATGAGTGTGACCGACCGAGTGTGGCAGATCTAAGCCACCCATTCTGGAAAACAGCTCACATACTCTGTCTTCTTACTGGTGGATCAGAAGCCTTATTATGGTCATTGGACAAAAACAAAATTCTGAATCTGGTCTAACCTGTCTATTTCCTCTCTGGAAGATGGGCACACCGGATGCAGGCTGGTGTGCATCTGTGTGTGCTGGGCACACAGATGAGAGGAGCAGTGCCCAGTGCACGCTGCTGGGGCTTTACGCCCATGCACGCATTCGGGGCCGGCAGGTGTGCACTGCAGAGCACACCACTGGATTCGAGCCTCAGAATGCACCGAGACCACCTGCTTCTGTCCCTCACACACCTGTGGTCCTGCATGGCAGATTGACAATCTGCACCCCCAGATGCCGGCTTGGCTGGGTGGGGTGCAGCTGTCAGAGGGAACCACGAGGCTGGCAGTAGAGTCCGGGCAGCTCAGCCAGCTTTCTGAGTTGTTTTGATGCCAGCCTTGAAGAGACCATCTCTAGGAGCTGCCAAGGCTGCTCCCTGCCAGCGGCCTCTCCCACTATTAGGATATGGAGGAGCTAATGAGTTAAGATGACTCAGGGAGAGCATAGCCATCAACAGAAGTAGTTTTCAGAACGCATTGGCACAGACAGACTCTCAGCTCCTTGCCCCTAGTCCCTGGGTGTGAGTGGAGGGAGTAGGATGTTCCTGTGGGTGCAAGTGGCGTCGTCCATAACGTGTCTGGCCAGGTGGTCGGCATCTCCGTGCGGTCATTCAAGGGCACGCTTAGGACTGTGTCTGGCATGTGGCAGGCCCTTAGGAAGTGCTAGCCATTGTTACTGTTACAACTCTCGTCCTCGTTGTCGTAACTAATTACTGGGCAGAGTGCAGACCATCCACCTGAGGAGGATATAATACCGATTCTGTCTGCTTTATGCAGTAGGGACAGTGCTAGGATATGGAGCTCCACGAGCCTTAGGATTCTGTCACTCCTTCCTAGGTGACCCTGGATCAATGGCACCATTGTCTATTTGCAAGGCCACTTTAAAAAAAAATCATGTTATATAGAGCATCAAACTCACATAAAAACAATATGGGGTATTGTTCATCAAAAGAGTCTTGGGATCAAATAACTCTGCGAAATGCTGAACACCTTTAATATATAAACATGCATTATGAAGCTCTTAGGGAGGGTGTTGGGTAGGCAGGGTTTCCTGCTTTGTTCTGAGGGGAGATGAGGATCGCTGAATCTATCATTTTTCCCACAGATCATCTGTTGACATCTTGTGGGATCTCAGTGTTCATTGGAAAACTGTTTGAGAAATGCCCACACAGTGCATTTTTTTAGGACTTCCCAATGTCGATTAATAGCAACACCACTTTGGATGGTCGTTGGAGGCTGTACTTCCACTTAATGGTAAAGGAGAGGGAGTCAGAGATGCTTAATCACCATCTAGCTTCATACCTTGTCTGTATCTTTGTGCTATTTTTTTGCCTTTATTCTAAACATTCATTGAGACGTGTGTGTGTGTGTGTGAGATTTTATTCTTAGAGAAGAATTTCAGATTGAGGCTGTGTTTATGTGTTTGTCCATGGGTAAAGTTTGTGCGGAACACTCCTGTTATTTAATAAAAATCATTTGCATCTGATTCGACATAGGGTTTACATATCACCTAGGCAATGCCCAGGTGGGTAGAAATGCTTCCCCTTCTAGTGTTCCTCAGTGCCAGGGACCCAGAACAACAGAGTTTACCCAATACTCTTGTTGCTTGAGGCCCCAATCTTGGCCGAATCACTATTCACATTAGCAGTTACCCAGAACCATTCCTGGCCCCCATGTTGATGTGTCTTTTAGGGGCTTTCTGTTATTGCCTACCTCATATACCAGGTAGATACAAGGACATGGAGATGTCTGCTCTGATGTCTTCAGGCCAGGTGGCTTGTGGGCTTTGGGATCGAATGACCGGGCTTTAAATTCGGGCTTTGAGGTTTTCTAGTTGTGTGACCGTGGCCACTATTTTAACCTCTTTCAGCCTCAATTTCACAGCTGTAAAATGTGGGTAATACCTGCCTCTTATGGTTATTGTGAAACTTAAGATAATGCATACGTAGCAATTGGCAATGTGGTAAATCACAGACCTTCAATAGAAATTAGTTACTGCAGTCATTCTCCTGGGAGTGAAATGGTTCCAGCAGATCGTCGGAAACTGAAACCCAGAAGGCAGTGCCGGAGGGCTAACTTCCTAGATCCTTAGTCATTCCCTCTCTCGCTGAACAGAAGACAGGCTGGATCTCCTGGGGTGTAACAACGAGCCCAGCTGGCAGGTCGTTCTCGGCTCTGTGCCCCTTCTGCATGCTCTTCATCCTTTATAGCCCGTACTATATTCTGTTATTTAAAAACAACATCACTCACTCACTCACTCACTCACTCACTAGTCTGTCTTTACCACCAGAACGTAAGCTCTATTGCACTCATGGACTTCACCTTGTATTCTCCTGAGTCCTCAGCACCAAGAACAGGGACTGCCATTTTTTTGAAATGAATGAATGAGTTCACTGACACCATTGTTGAGAGAGACACACAGACACACAGAGACACCTGTCACCAGATCAATCTTGCCATTTAAGTACCTTGTACTTAAAATCCAAGATGTTCGAATTCCTGCCTTATTTTTAAGGCTCTTCACAAAGACATTCAACACTCACTACTAGCAGGCTACTGTGGAGTTTTGAGCCCTGTCGAGCCCATTTGTTTGGTTCTTTTTGAGGTAGAAAGCTGTTTTCCACTCTTGGCTCAGGTGGTCATGGTATGGTTGTCATTAGTCTGTCCCCATGGGGCTTTCATGAGAATAGATTTTTAAAGCAATCATGTCACATATGTTCATCTGTCTTCATCAGTCTTGTTCCCCTAATCTATCACTAGTAAAGAAAATCAGAGGGAAGTAGTAAGTTAGGTCGAAAGAGATGGCTTTGAGTCTGAAAGACCTACATTCTACTTCTAGCTCATCTGTCTTGGTCAAGTTGCTCAATCTCATTGGGTCTCAGCTCCTTAACTATAAAGTGGGTGAATGGTGCCCACCTTGCGTGGTTGAAGTGAGCTGTGTTTATAGTGCACTTAAAGTGTATGTCATTTGGCCAGCCTCCTGGTAAATACGCTGGTCACCCCGTGCTTGGGGAAAATGGTGTGTGGGCAGGTGTGTGTATGGGAGTGAGAACCACATTGCCAACTGGAGATACAGTGTTGTGTGAGCTGTGTCTGAAATGGTGTTCTTCTTGAGCTTGGCCAATTGGGAGGCTTTGTCTTCATTATGTCGACAGTAGCTTGGGATGTAGGAAATGGCAGTGAAAAGATAGCTAATTTACCGTGGCTCAGTGTGGGTTTTTCTGTAGATACAGTCTTCTAGATTAAAACAAGATGTCTGTAATTATTGTTTAGAAATCTTAAGCTGTGACCTTTCAAAAACAATTCCATCTATTTCCACAAAGTAAATGGATAAATGAGAATGTTTTAGGATTCATGCTGCAGGTAAGATGGGTTTTATGTCTATTACACCAGCAAGGATTAAAGGGCAAACTTTGGCATTTCTTGTATATTAAGCCTCCGATCTCTGCTGTGCCCTTGATATACTACCTTAGAACTAGAGAGAGTCATTAAGACGACACTGAGACATTATTTCCTGTTGTCTTCGTTACGACCTCTGTCATATATCCAGCCCATCCTCATTCATGTCTGTGGGCTTGAAATTTGTGCGTACACTCGTGTTTGTGTGAGGGGCTCTGATTGTGTAAATTTCTACTTGTAAGTCTGTATACTTGTAGTCATATTTGTATACATTACTATTAGCTGCATGGCAACTTTGCTATGAGATAACTTTGCAGAGAGTGTACAAATTAATGGGGAAAATGAATGGGAAGCAGCCACAAAAGCAGCTGGGAAGACCAAAGACAGAAAGGTAGCACATGATACAGTTAAAGCTATTGACCGGCCCTGGTCATATGAGCGGGCACCAAGGCTGGGAAACGTAGAGGAGACAAATGAGAATTTTTTTTAAAAAAGAGAGAAAGACAAGGAGCAGAAGAAAATATAAAGCAGAAACCAGAGATGAGAGTGACAACATACAGGGGCAAGAATAATACTTCTGGAAATAATACTTACGGAGATGTCCTTGGGTAAAATGAGAACCAGGAGTGGGAAATACAACTGTGGATTTTTAAATATTTCTTTGAGTTCATTAGGCTGAATCCCTTTTTAATGTAGGGCAGGAAGGAGGAGGTGGAAGAAGGAAGTTCAGGCAGTTACCAATCTTAGGCCAATCAATGGAAGGGCATTAGCCAGCCCAGCCTTGAAAGAATCGTTGTGTGGGTATCTTTCCATCGAACCTGTGCCAGCCATACGAATTGATCAGGCCATCACCATGTTTTTCATAAGTCACAGCTGCAATACATTTTGTTTCCTAGATCAAAAACACGACCTGCATTCTGTGTAGACTTCACAAAAGATAGTTCCGAGGTGCACAGTTACCTGGTCGAGTTCCATGTATACTTCTAACATTCACATGTAGATTTCTCCTGAAGCCTATCAGAGAATCCTTATACCTTCTTCTCATTAAAAAAAATTAAATTTACTAGGATAATCCACTTTCAAATCACTCTTAAAGATAATGATTTGGTACAAACTTCAATATAAAAGTAAACTATTGAGACACATGTACCTTTTTTTCCATTTAAAATGAATCCTGTGCCGTTCTGACCATAGCTTTTTCCAATTCCAATTTAATGGATAAACATAATGAGGTAGCATTCTTTGTAACCAGCCACCAGATTTAGCTGTGAATTAACCGTGGTTCTGGTGATTTGGTTCTGGCCAGATTGGTTCTCGCGTGAGTGCCGATGGGCTGACTTCCCAGAGGAGGAGAGGTTTTCCTGTGTCTCTCGAGTTTTCCCAGTCGGCCCAGAGTCCTCTCCCTCTCTCAGCTATTTGCAGTAGGATTTTGGTTTTCTTTCTCTTCAAATGAAAGATATAAATTACAGTGGCTGCCAGGGAAATAGAAAGCTTTTATTCGCATCCAAACAACGGCAAGAAGGCACTTTTCTTCTTTCTCCTGGCATCCGCTTTCTGGGCCCCAGCGCAGGTGGGCCCTGCTCACCCTCTAGATTTACAGCCACATCGGAGATGACTCAGCGGAGCTGACTCTGGAAACACCAACACTTCCTATGCATATTGCTTCAGGGAGCGTGTTCCTTAGAACAGAACAAACCATGCTGTTTGAAGAGCAAATTAAGTGAGCTTTATTGTAGTACTTAGAGGCAAATCCCAGCCCTCACACAGCAGGGGCTGGGCAGTCAGCCGATGCCCACAGCCACAAGCTGACCAAGGGTGGGAGCCATCCCTGGCTGTCGGTTACTCCCCTGAAAGATGAAGGGCCCAGGTCGGAGAAGTGTGGGATACCCTTCGGGGAGCCTGCAGGGGGCTGGGGAGGGCCCTCCATCCTCTCAGTTAATCACTCTCGTATCTCTGCCTTCTTCTCTGATCCACTCTGGTCACTCCAGTTCAGGCTCTGATTGCCCAGGGTGTGACTTGTCCGTGTGGACTCTCATTACCTATTCTCCTTCAGAAATAGAGCCGGTGTCTTCACCATGACCCGCAGGACCCTGTACGGTCTGGCCCGCCATTACTACCTGGCCCCATCTTCTCTGAGTTCACTCCACTCCTTTTGCCAGTCTTCCAACCTCCCAAGGTCCTCAAGTGTCTGGGCTTTGCACTTGCTGTTCCTTTGGCCCCAGGTATCTACGTGGCAACCTGCCCCACTTCCTTCTGATGTCTCCCAGAACGTCTCTTCTCAGCGGGACCGTTCCCGGCCAACCCACCTTCAACTTCAGCTTTTCCCCTACTTCTGATTCGATTTCCTATTCCCCGTTCTTGCTTTCATTTTCCTCTTGCGCACTTATTTCTGTTAACATTTAGATACTATATCTGTCTTGTTTATGGTCCATCTCTCCCAACAGAATATAAGCTCCATGAGATTAAAAAAATGAAGGATGTTTTGTTTGCTGTCAGATCCCCAGTGCCTGGGACTGTACCTGATACTTAGTGGGTACTCAGTATTTTTTGGTTGACTGAATTAATACATTTCTCTTGCCCTTGGCCTTCTGTTTACAGCTAGGCTAGGGCTACCTACTGCCACCAGGTTAAATGAGAACGTGTGGCCACATAAGTTTCAAAAACTCCACGAGTGCCTCAGCGCCTGCCAGGTTCAAATGCCTGTGTCTCAGTCTAGACTGGAGAACTTCACCAATCTTTTCCCTGCCCACCTTTCTACTGTATCTGCATCACCCAACCGGGACTTCTGTTCACGAAGCCTGGCCTACTTGCTGGCCCTAATTCTGTCCAGCATGTTTCTTTCCACCCCGAAACTCTCACCCAGATAAGTAATCCAAGGTCTGATTAGCCTATAGACATGGGTGGGATTGCATGAGCAGCAATAACAGCCTCCTGGTCTGACCTCTACTCGTTATGTAAGAGCTCAGCCTTCTGCCAAATAGCCTTCCTCTCAGATATTTCTGGGGCTCCCCAAAGACACCTCACTTGTGCTCACAAAACCAGAAATGCAGCTGTAAGCACCATGAAGCTTCTTCCCTCATTTTCCTCTGTTGTTTGTAGAGGTCTCCCACCCCTCAAAACTCTTGGGGTGCCTCCTCACCTCTTCCTCTGGGACTGCCTATGCGGGGATGCCTCTGTCCTACTGGGGATTTGGTTGCGTGGTTCCAAAGTCACCCAAGCTGGGTTGGGGGCTGAAGTGGGGAGAAAGTCCATCTGTGCAGCCAGCCTCCTTTGCTTTCCCTCCCTTCCTTCCTTCCAGAACATCTGTCAAGCTTCTGTCATGGTCAGGCACATTGTTGGCGTTGGATTAGAGCCACATGGACACCCACAGAGGACTCTCCGTCTTCTTGGAACTCTCCAGTGGGCCTCAGAGGAGGAGTCTGATGGGCCATTTCTCTGCAGTCCCTGATGACACAGCTCCTCTGGCTTCTTATCAGCCAGTGTTCCCTACTCCTCACGCCTGTGGACACCCTACTGCACCCGGTCCCCCAACCAGACACACATGTAGAAGCTTCCACATTCACCTGGCACACCTGGTGCCCAGCAACTCATGCGGATGGACACCTGTGAGTCCGGTGACTGTTTCCCATCGGACACTCCAGCCCAAGTCTCTGCGCCTTTTAGGAAGCAGCAGCACCACTGTGTAAAGTGACTTTGGGTCTTCTCCCTGCTGGAGTGTCCTCAGTTCTTCAACGTGTACATCTTTTAAGGCCCAGTTCAAGAATTTGCTTTCTCTCTTCGGTCCTTCTTACTGACTCGGAGGTTTTACCCTCCGGTAAATGACAGCACTTACTGTCTGAGCTGTTCACTGAGCATTTATCCATGTGTGGCCTTCTTCTGTTAATGACCTTTTCTTTGGAGTCCTTGTCTCCTCACGGAAGCTCCTTCCTTTGTATTTCCTCTACAGTACTTAGCATTGTTTTGTATACACAGTAGTGGTGAATGTTATTTGTTGGATAAATGTCCAAAATACACTTGGGAAAGGTCAGTGGTTAACGGGCCATTGCAGGGACATGGAAAATCCACTTACACAGGACACCAGGTTGCGGCATATGCAGAACAGGGCATGTTGTCGCACAACTGAGCAGCATGTGCTTTGCGCGCTAGTTTACATGAGTTGCCCTCCCAACGTCCTCTTCTTCTTGCTCCTCCTTCTTTCGCGTATTCTGAGATACTTGCAGCATCGTTTAGTAGGCAGTGTGCCAAGGGGGCATGTCAGAGGGACTCAGCCCTCACCAAGCTCTTGTCTGTCCAGAGGACACATGCCACCACCACGTGGCACCTTAACAAAGGAAGACCTACTCTCCAAGGTGGACCAACAGTAGTCGGGCTGAGTGCCGGGGCCTTTTGCCATACAGCGAGGTCTCCGTGTGGTACAGACCCTGTGCGGAGGTCTCCGAGAGTCCCCTTGGACCACAGCTGTGGGGCACTTCTGCTCCTTGGGCTGGGATCATGAAATCTGTTGTCGCGGAGCGTCTCACCGGTGTCATGAGGAGCCATCAGAGGGGTGTGCTGAAACTTCAACTAACCACCATCCGAAATGCCCTGTGTCTGCCTGGGGGAAAGGAAAGGCGACGTGAGTGACAATGGAGGCTGTGCTTCAGCCCTGAAATCACAGGACTGGAACTTCCAGATACCGTCATTCTTTATTTTCCCTAATACCAATTTACAGATTGCATCCCAGGCTCCCCGGAGAAGCAGAGCTTGCCAAGTATGCTTGTCATTTCTTCTAATGAGGTGTTTAAATAAATCAAAGAACTCTTGTTTTCATTTGCCTTGGATTATACAGCAACAACGGTCTGGTTCATGTTGCCCACAGAGGCAATCCCATCGAAAGGGTATCCCGTTCCTGACACTCCAAAGGCTTAGGAGCATCTATACTCTTCTGAGCATTCCATTCACCTGACCCTTGGAGAGAAATGAAAAAAAGGCATCCTTGTCTGTGCCCTGCTGCCTGTCACCCCTGCTCCTTCCCCCAAAGTGCCCCTGTCGGCTGAGCTTTGTGTCCATGAGGGAGCAAGAAGCAAGGATAAAATTATTCTCACCTCACTTACCACTTTCCTGTTGCCTGATCACAGCCCTCCTTAGTCTATTCTTTAACAGGAGTCTTCTGATCTGGGAACAGTGAAGGGGCTAAGAAGTCACTGGGGAGAGGACAGCTTGGTAGGAGCTTGAGTTAGTAAGTCTGTCCCACCAAACTCATCAGCCCCTGTTTTCCCAGCTTTTCTCCAGCCAGTGGTCCTCCTGGTGCATTCCCCTCAGTGCCTTCTCTCCGCCCTTCCCCATGCCAGGTTTGGTTGGGTTCCTGCCTGGAGCCCCTGGCCACTCACCTTCCTACCACTGTGGCCTCATTATAGAAATAGGGGTGGGACTAATGGAAGCCGTGACTCCTTGCATTAGTTCTGGGAGCCCGTGGTCTGGCAATTCTGGAGTGAGATGCCACAAGCCCCAAACTTGGTTCTGCCAGCAGCAGGCTCTGGCCTCTGAGGGCTAAGTATTTCCTCCTCCTTCTCCACTTTTGATCTCAGCTGTGTGCACAGTAGTGTCCTTAAGAACACAGCAGGAGAGAGATGGTCTGTAGATAGGATAACCTGTCCCATTTCAGGGACAAATAAGGTTTAGCATGTACCTTACTGGGTAGAGAAAAGACCCTCCTTGTACATGCTTCTTGGGGTCCAACTTCAGACTACTAAGGATGCCAATCAACTTCAGTTCCCCTGGGCATGAAGGAGGCCCAGATACTTTCTTCACGAATCAGAGTTCTATGAATCAGGTTTCCCTTCCCTTCCTTCCCTTCTTTCTCTTTTTCTATCTGTTGTATCAAGTCACATTGACTACCAGCAAATATTCATTGCTACTTAGCACAAATCACATCTCTTGCTCAACCAAAGAAAAAATAGTCTTCTTTGTGGTGCGTATGGGTCAGGGACTCGTGACCAGAGGAGGATGAGATAGTAAACTCTGTCGGGGACAATGGCTTACTTTCTACCATGGCTTGCCTCTGGTTTTTTTTTTCTTTTGTCCCGGCCCCCAGCCCCAGCTCCAGTGGTCTGAGGCTGTGACAGTCCTACTCTGTTGCTAGATACGAGCTGAAGTTTGGTGAAGAACTGTTAGTGCTTCAAATGCCAGCAGTGTCCACAGCGTGGGCAGCGTATAGGGCCAGTGGAACATGAACGTTCCCTCTTACAGTTACCATAGAGCCTGCTGGTTGCATTATACCCACCGTCCTAAAATACGGCATCTCACCGCAGTTATTATTATTTAAGTGCATGTTGGCCATGATGTGAGGGGTGTGATCTACACCACACCCTGTGTTGTCAGTGATCACAGATGTGTCCTGCCCCACGGTGATAAGCTAATGCATCTCCTTTGACAAAACCAGGAAATCCTTAGTAAGGGCACTAAGGTTACTTGGTATGTAAAGCAATGAATCTAACTGAACTTTACATTCATTGATGAAAGTGAATTATTAAATTTTTATAATTTGAATTCTTAACTGTTGTTTGGTCCCAGGCCAAATTTATTGTTTAAAAATGTTTTTTTTTTTTTTTTTTTTGCTAGCTTCTGTAACAACTAGGCCCCAAGATGAAGAATAATAACCAACCTACTGAATTAATTTTAATGACTTTTCTTGATTTATCATTTTTTATAGTTGAAGGGTTGGCTTAAATGAGGCTTTTCTAAGAGAAAGTGAGTGCTTAAGTATTTACAATGACTTGATTCCTGCATTTTATCTTTGTATTTAGTTTTTTTTAAAAATAATTTTATTGATTAATTTTTAGAGAGCGGGGAAGGGAGGGGGAAAGAGAGGGAGAAAGACATTAGCGTGAGAGAAATATTGACCGGCTGCCTCTCATGAGCCCCCAGCTGGGGATTCGGCCTACAACCCAGGCATGCTCCCTGACCGGGAATCAAACCAGCAACCCTTCCGTCTGCGGGATGACGCCTCACCCACTGAACCACACCGGTCAGGGCTGTATTTCATTTGAGTCTTGCAAATAAAAATTATAACACAACCAAGCACAAAAATTCTATATGTCTTGGGCAACTTCTACTTAGAAGCTTATTATACAGCTACTTCAAGTAACTTTGACCAATTGAAACACAGTCATAAGCCAAAAAGGCGGCAGATAAGACTTCTCATTCACTGGGACAGTTTCCATCAGTTGAGGAACTGAAATCTGTGTGTTTTACTACTATCGGGGGGCAGGGGGGACAAACAAACCCAAGGCCTTCACTCAGAACGCATTCACTTGATTTTTGCATGTATGATTATAAACCTCAGTTATGTTTCTCATGTTATAAACGATCCAGAAAGTGCCCCTTAGGAATGGGAGGGCGACCAAAGACAGGCACAATGACACCGAAAGGCTATCTAGGGTGACAGGAGGGCAGGACGCGAAAGGGACAGCGTTCTTTCTAGTAAAATGCATCCCATTGCAGTGTCTGTGAAGAGGAATTCAGATTATGGATTATTCCGCCTCAAAAGGCACAGAAGTATGTAATACATTTATGAGCGTCTTTTAAAATTCAACACTGTTTAAGTAAGATTAGTTTTACAACTTAAGGCGCTCTACTTCAGGTATTGCCATCTGTCCAACATTGCACTTGAACTCAGGGGAGTGTTACCCCTGAGACAACAGGAGCCCCGTAGTCCTTGCACTCTTCCGAACCAGATCCACGTGCAAAATGTGTGCCTGGCAATCCTGATGCAGAACGCAGCTGTTGTGGTAAGAGGTTTTGTGGTTTTGACTAGTGCCCGTGGTTCCCCTGAGCCTGCTCGGTGCCCTTCCCACCATCCTCAGTGACTTGACGTAAGCCTCCCCAAGTCCCTGGAGCTCCAGAAAACTCAAAGCCAAGCTCAAGGTCAGGCACAGAACTAGACCAGGGCGGGAGTTATTGGTGAGGAAGAAGGCTTTTCAGGCATCCTTAAGTCACAGCCCCTCACTGGGGCCTACGGTGCTGTCCGCACTGTACCCTCGCGGGGCTCCTGTGGCTGACGAGTGGACCGGAATCAATTCTAGGTTCCTCAGCATTGCTGTCACTCTGATCAGCAGCATGACTCAGGTGCCCCATGCCTTTGCTGCAGGTGTTGCCACACAGCCATCTGCACCAGAAGACCCAGAGGAAACGGGAGAGCAGCAGTCATTTGCTTATGGGCACTCTGCTCATGGAAATTTGCAAACCAGAGTTTTATGATTGTTGCTGTGAGTGATGCCACCGCTGCTGCTACTGCTGCCATTATTACGCCTGCCATCACTACGACCTGCTCTTGTCCTCCTCTCCCCGCTTTCTTTTCAGCAGTAGAGCCAAGGCACGCGAGGTGCTGGGGTGTTCCTTAGCCTTTGTTATCTGCAAAATCAATTGATGGCCAAACTGATTTAATGTTGGAGAATGTGTTCTTTGCGCCGGGGAGAGGGAGGCTAGGAGCCCTTGCGGCACCCGCAAGCAGGAGCAGAGGGTGTGTAGACTGCGGGCTCAGAGTTCAGTTTCTGCGGTGTGGAATGTTCTGGGTCCCGGGTTGGTGGCTGGTTAACACGGAGGGTAACCCGTGTTGAATGAGTAGCACCGAGCGGGGGGTGAGGAGTGTGGGGGCAGAGGCTATGGTTTCTTTCCTGAGACTGTCCTTCCATTCTCCTTGGTGGGAGCGATCCGTGTTCCGTTTCATCTCCCTGCCACGGTTGGCTCCAACATGACACCTCAGCCAGGAAGCCACACACCAGAAGCAGGGACGTTGCGGCAACCTATACCAGCACCGCTCATAAGGGTAGGGATGCAGGGCCTTTCCCACTCAGAAGCCTTGGTAGGCTGTTTCGCGGACGGCTTTGTTGTAGCACATCGTTTTCAGTGCCCAGACCGCAGATTACTCATGCGGAGCCGCCTTCTGGTCTGTGCTCTGCGGAGGGGCATGTGCACGCCTAGCTTAGACTTTCCACGGCACTGGCAGGGACCGGTCGGAGCCCCCCCATTTCTCTCCCTCTCCCTGCTTGTTTTCCTTGTCAGAGAAAAGAGACGCCTCAAGGAGTATTTGTATTGTGGATTTAAACTGGTGCGGACTGTCAGGCCAAACCGTGTAATGCTTGCAAGCCTGAGCTCTGGAGTCAGACGGCCTGGCTCTGTGGACCCTGATTATGCGGCCCGGGCATATCACTCACGGCATCTCAGTTTTCTCACCTGTAAAACGGGAGTAAGAATAGTCCCTACTTCTCAGGGCCGTGAGGGTTAAATCGCTTACTATTTGTCAAGTGCGTGGAAGGGCCCACGGCAGATAGCACGTGCTAAACCACGTGAGCTGCGGGTGCTGGTTGTAAGAGTTTGTCTTGTCGTCTTGCTTTCCTGAAGATTTGGGCAGAAACCCAAGTCGCTTAGTATAGACTTCTGCCTGGGATAGGAGCCTATAAACTGATTGAGCCCTTGCAAGGCAGACTCTTTAGCAGTAGGGAGAGAATGCTTGTTTTGAAATTACGCCTAACTTTAAATGTGGGTTGGCTTTGCCCCTTAAGTATTAAAGTTAAAAAAAAAAGGATAATAATGCCTACATTTTTAGGTTATGAAGCTTAGAATAAAGAGCCTGGTTTATATTATATACTCACTATATAGCTGGTAGTATAATTATTATATTTTAAAGAGAAAATCTAGGCTGCCCTAAGTCATGGGGTTGTGGAGCTACTGGGGGAGTCAGAGCTTTATTGAAGTTGATCGTGTTATTGAATGGTTAAGGCAAAAATTTACATTTGCTTCCTAGTATAAACAGTTGCAATGGTTGCTTTAGTTACATACGCTCTATGTACTCCCAAGGGCCTCTCTCGAACTGAACAGAACGTTAACACTTCTTTCTGTATTTTCAATTGAATGTTGTAGAAGTCGGCCCTGAGGAGGAAGTGTGCTGTGTGTAAAATCGTGGTCCACACCGCCTGCATCGAACAGCTAGAAAAGGTGAGACAGCGCCACCTGCTGCAAATTTTGCTGCCTTGCAAGTGTTTGGACTTCCCAAGACCAGGTGTCAATTTCTATTTCCAACTTTTTGAGAACAGTGCCCTTTTGAAAAACTGGAAGTCCAACATTATTACCAGATTAATAATGGAAAGACAGGGCTTAAGGTTCACGCATTCTGTTATTCGCTGATGTCTAATTTGATATCATTTAACCCTGGCTGTTGGCAGAAGGAACAATAAGGTTGGAGAAGAAGCCTGGTATGCACTCATTTTCTTCACAACAGCGAGCGTTGTTATTCGCTCATGGAAGTTTCCACAAGATGTTTTCTCTTAAAGGAAAAAAATTCCATCAGTTTTTCGAAACTATTAAGTTATGTCTGACCGCTGCGAGTTCACTAGTTCCAAGAGTGACTCCAAGGGAGCGAGCCGGCAGAGGCAGCTCTGAGTTCCTGCTCACCCAGCGTTATCCTGTGGGTGGGGCTGGAAGGGACAGCCAGCCCTGTGTCTCCCCCCCCCCCCCAATCAGCGAACCAGCGGTGTCTGCCTGGTCCCTTTGTCTGTCCTCGGGATGGGGGATGGAGAGGCTCCCAGAGAGAGCTGCCTGCTGCCCTCTCCTCTCTTGCCTCCTTGTCCAGGCCCACGTGTGAGCCCCTGTGCATGGTCTATGTTCCTGAGCTGCCTTGGGGAAAAGTGCTGGATTATTTTAGTCTGCTGCGACATCCGTGGAGTTTTACGGCCACATTACCAGTTGTTGCCAGTTGTGGGAATGACTCCTAAATATTTCATCTCATCTCCCGACCCCATTTACTCTCCTTCATTTCTACACCCCTTTCACCCAACCGTGTAGCTAAAGGAGATGTAAATGGCCACCCCATGTGGCCCCGAGACCTCCCCGTCTAAAGGAAAGGCAGCACCGAATACTTACATGAATGATAAATTTTGTGTGTGTGTGTGAATCATTATCATCGTATTAAAAATTCCCCAAGTTTATATTTTCCTACGTTTAAAATCTGGGTGATTTTAGATGGGTGATTTCAGCTGCCTCACATTTTTCCTCTGACTCTTTATTATCTCTGTTTATCACATTTATGGTGTAAGAGCATTATTGTTTAAAGATACTTGGGTCCCATCAATGAAATGGAAGAAACATGGATGGGAGGTATAGAATCACTTGGGGTTTCTGTGGATTATTAAGGTGATGATTTCAAAAGACTAAGAATAGTGTTACACCTTATTCCTCCTTCTCTAGGGGTTTTGTTTTATAGTCTCACTATCTATCACTGTTGGTTTATTTAGGTAACTCATTCCAATCTGATGTTTATCCCTAATACAACACACCTTTCTTTTTAAATGACAGATTAATTTCAGATGTAAACCAACATTTCGAGAAGGGGGCTCAAGATCGCCAAGAGAGGTGAGTATCTCTGACCTTGAATAGCAGAGTGTTTCAGCATGTCAGAGCTCTGCTTCAAATGCCAGCTTTCCTTCCCCACTGATTCAGAGGGCTTATCCACATTCACAAAGGATAAAGTGCACCCCCTCCATTTCCCATCAGCTTTTTATTAATAAGTCAATAAAATCTCCAAGTCTTTTTGAGGTGTGTATACTGCCCTTCCTTCTTCTCGCAGAATGCGCAGGAAGCTGAGGGCTCACAGAGTGCAGCTGAGAGTAGGGGTGGGGGCACTGGTAAAAATGAGGAGGTAAGAATGCAGTGGCGTTTTTTCGTCCTGAGGGCCATTTTAATTCCACTTTCCAATTTTGAGCGGGTAGAAGCTACTCAGAGGCAGCATAGTTACTGAGAATTCTGTAAACAGTGGAGTCAAACAGTCTAGTTTTGAAATCAGCCTTGATGCGGTGTGATTTGGGGCATCTCACCTAATTGCTCTTAATCTCAATGTTTTCATCTGTCAAATAAGTAGAGAGAGAGGGAGGGAGGGAGGGAGGGAGGGGAAGTAGGCAGATAGATAAGTCGATAGATAGAAAAACAGATAGATGGTAGATAGATAGATAGATAGGTAGACAGACAGGATAAACTGCATCCAGGGCGCAGGCCCTGACCTTGCCGTCTGGCCGTGGAGACAGCAGGAAACCACAGGGGAGAACAGTGCTGCGGTGTTAGTGGTGCGCAGAGGCGAGGCCAGGAGGGGGCTGCATTCCTGTGTCTGTCCAGCTTTCGTTCAGATGGAGGTGTGTACGGGCAGAGAAGACGAGAATGTTGGTGGAGGTTGTCCAGCCTCCTCTGTTGCCCCTATAGTGTAGCTCCAGGCCCCAAATGGCACTCCCCCATTGGCCAGACGAGCCAGCAGGGACCAGAATCCACCCTGAGGACAGGATTAGCTGCCCAGCTGTTACCATCTCACATGGAGCTCTCCATAAGAGGAAGCGTGGTAAATAGACTTTTTGGAAAGTATACCTTCTCCAACCCACTGAGTTTAGTTTTAGTTGTGCATCTATATTGATGTATAGGTGTATAGAGTTGTACATCTATACTGATGTATAGGTGTATATAGTTGTACATCTATATTGATATTGGGAACCTTCCCAGCCAGTGCACTTCTCAAATTAGCTCTGTGTAGTGAGGAATAGGAGAGAGAGGGGAGAGGTCACAAAAGGGGCTTCCTGGAAGAGGTGGCAGCTAAACTGAGACTCAAGGGGGTTGTCTAAGTGGAGGTGGGGGTAGTTAGGAGGTGAGTGAGCACCTTCTGTGCACGCAAGAATGTAAGTGAGAGGGAACATACCAGGGGAGACACGGGAGCCCAGAGATAAGCAGGACCAGACTCTGAGGTTCCCGTCGGCCAAACTACAAGTTGAACTTCTTATTGTCACAGTCACCAGGGGAGCGGGGGAGGCATGAAGCTATTTTAAGCAGTACGTATATGATTCTGGCTACAGTGTGGAGGGAATACCATGGAGTTCAAGAGTTAGCAAT
This sequence comes from Glossophaga mutica, assembly GCA_039655065.1. Lineage (NCBI taxonomy): Eukaryota > Metazoa > Chordata > Mammalia > Chiroptera > Phyllostomidae > Glossophaga > Glossophaga mutica. Next base: position 12,075,513 of record CM077313.1, read on the forward strand.
ATTGAAGATATGGAGGAAATTTCAGGAGCTATTTCAGTAATTCAGGCAAGAAATAATAGGGATCTGAACTACTATGAATGTTGGAATTAAACAAAATTGGTAACTATGAATTTGAAGGACACGATATTGACAGGGTGTAGTGAACAGTTGATTAAAGGCAGAGGAGTCCAGAATAAACCAGGATTGTGTTCTGGACAAAAGCAATTCGACGTTGGAGCACGAATTGATTTGAGGATGGGGTGGGCACGTGGCAGGCTTAGTTGTAGAACTCTCACATCTGGGGTGTTCTCGAGGTCCCCAGGTGGAAATGCCCCATTGAAAGCTAAGTAGGGAGTGAGTTTGGAGCTTACGAGGGAGCTGGGGCTACCAGCGAGACATTTGTGAAATGTCAGCCCGAATAGGCAGTAATTAAAGCTGTGAGACCAGGCGAATGGATAAAACAGGAAGAGAAGATGTCTGAGTAGATAAAGATCACTGAGGTTTTCAGTGATGTTCATGAGAAAAACCACTGAAGAAGAATGATGGCGTCACTCCTAATACAAGAAGACCGGGAGAAGACACGGAAGGAGAACAGGCTGGGAGTGGAGGTTGTGGAGAGAGGAAAGACAGTGGTTCCCATCAGCTGTTCTCTCCCACGGTTGCGTGTTATGTTATGTGCGCCATAGCACTGGCCAGGAGTTAACTCGGGGACAGCTCCAAAGAAGGAGAAATTTCCTGGGGGACAACAGAAGGAAGAGTTCTGTGTTCTTAAGGGAGAGTTTATGAATTACCGACCAGGGGTTCCATATGTTCCCCTTTAGCTCTATATTGTCAAACCTCTTTCTTTCCGCATAGAAAATTATTATCGTATGTGCCATTTTCTAGTGCAAGTATTTTTGGCTCGTTCGTTTGTTTGTCGTTTTCACTAACTGTGTCACTTCTTGTCTATGAAGTGAGACCCTCCGTGAATGTTTTGGAAACCTTCCCTTGTCTTCTTCACAAGGACTCGATCTTTATTCCTTTCCTGCACTTTCACCCCTTCTCCTAGATTATTTTCATCAGCATAAACATGCTCTAAGAGCTGCTATTTTAAAAAAATAACAAATGAAAATATTCTTTCACCACCAACTGTGTCTTAACTGCAGCTCTGACTCTTAGTTTTGTGTTCACGCTAGATAAACTTCCAGAAAGTGTATTATGTATAAACGGTATGTCCCCTCATCATTTTAACCTGTTCTGATCTGGTTTTCACTCTCTCTAGTCACTGAAATTGCTTTTTTGGTGTTGCCAGTATCTCTCTGACGTCAAATCCATAAGATGGTTTTCTTTTTGTTATTCAATCTTTCGAACGCGTTCAAAGTGTTCTGTGTTCCATTCTTTCTGAATGCTCTCCTGTCTTGACATCTTTCCTGATGGTCCTCTATTTCACTAGGTAGTGCTTCCCACTGTCTTGCACTGCTCACTCCCCGCCGCACCCCAGATTTCTGCGTATTCCTCTGGGGTTGGTGCTTGGCCATGTTTTCTCTCCGCCCACTCTTGTTGGAAGAGCTCATCCAAGCTCATGGCTTTAAATATCACGTCTGGGCTGACAATTCCTGGCTTTACAAGTCTACCCCACACGTTTTCTTGGAGTTCTGTTCGACATGCCCATTGAATGTAACACATTCCTCTCAAATACGATGCATTAAAAACTAAATTTGCCCTGACTGATGCATTAAAAACTAAATTTGCCCTGACTGGTGTGGCTCAGTGGGTTGGGTGTCATCTTGCAAAGTGAAAGGTTGCTGGTTCAATTCCTGGTCAGGGCACATGCCTGGGTGGCAGGTTCTGCCCCTGGTTGGGGCAGGTACGAGAGGCAACCGATGGATGTTTCTCTCTTGTGTTGATGTTTCTCCTCCTCTCTTCCTCCCTCCCCCTCTTTTTGAAAATAAGCAAGTAAAATCTTGAAAAATAACCCTAAGCTCATTTCCATCTTCCTAAAAATGATTTTCTTTTGTGTCTCAGAAAATGAGATGGCTATCGATCCAGGCTATCAATCGAGAAAACTGGTTATATTGATTCCTTCTCTCGTGTACTTACCGCATCCGATTCATTTGCCAGCCCTATACATTTTATTCATAAAGTATATTTTGAACCATCTCTTTCCTCCATTTGTGTTGCCTGTGCGTTAGATGAAGGCACCGTGATATCTTGCTTTTGACCACTGCAGTAGCTTCTCCATAATTCCTTAATTTTGTCCTCGGTCTGTGATGATTTAAGAGAGTGATCACTTCAATTGAAAATTGGCTTATGTCCTTTGCCAGCCTAACCCTCTCCAGTGGTTTCTGTAGCACTCTGAGCCAAACCAAACCCCGTGCCTCGGCATGGGGCGTTCTGCACAGTCTGGCCCCAGCCTGCCTCCCCACGCCTACCCATCCACTGCCTGGGCTTCCTTTCAGTTCCTGAGGCACACATCGCCCCATTCCCCACCTTCGGAATCTGGTGTATACCACTGCTGTCCCAGAAATCTCTGTGCATGGCTAGCTGTTTCTGACGGTTAGGCCTCAGCTCAAATGTCACCTCCTCAGAGGTCTTCCTTAATGACCAAGGTTGCACGTTGTTCTTTCTCAGAGCACCCTGTTCTGCCCTGTTCAGAGCACTTTATATGTCATCATTATTTATATGTGTTACTCATCGTTATTTGTATGTGTTACTCATCTATGTGATACTAGATGTGATCCACAAGTATCTGTTGACTGAATGCGTTTATGAAGGTGTCGGTTTCTCCCAAAAATGTTCAGAAGCCCTTGGTCTAAGAGGACAATATGAAGATGGAACTTAGGATAGACTATGACTCATTTGAGGCTCTTAAGAGAGCTTAGATAGTTTAATCAGTGTAAATGAAAGAACAATCACTTTAGAATTAATCTGACCTGGGCTCAAGTGACACCTCTGCTTCTTTTGCACCTTGTGGAGTCTTGATCCAGAGCAGGGATCCGGAGCAGGGATCCCGAGCATGGCTTGATGATCACTGTACCCTGCACTTGTGGGGTATCTGACATGGAAGTTTTTTCGTGAATTTTGGTTGGATACCACCTCTCAGGAGAATTTTTATGGAACTCACCCTTCTTAGACATAAGCTATATGGATTGAGTTATAATTTTAGGATCCTTTCAAATATTCTATAAATATTATGCATTGAACTGGCTGTTTGAAAACAATTGAGTGATTGTATTATGCATTTCTCTTAACAATACTGAATATAAGCCCTGAAATATTGTGTCGCTGAGATTCTAACACCCCTCGGTAATAGCCCTTTCTTTACAGTATTTAAAGACAGTATATGAATAATTCAGAGATTATTGATAAGCAATATGATCATGTGGTGTCAGAAGCCTTACTTGGCTACTTTAATAAGTATGTCAGCACTCATATTTGCAGTGGAAGGATCCTGAGTCTAATTTCAGCTCGATAATTTAGGAGATTTAAATAACTATCAAAAAGGGGGTAGTGGGAAAATTAAAGTTCTTGGGAAATAAGGATTAGAAAACAGCAGTGAGTCTATAGATCTTTTTTCCTAATTGATAAAGGCAACTGGTGACCCTTCAAAATGGCAGTTACATGATCTAATCGGCAAAGAAATTAGGCTGAGAATTCCCTTCAATTCAAACCATATTCATTAAGTGTTTACTTGCTCAACCTATGATTAATTGGTGGAAGAAATTATATCAGGCCTAAGAAGATCTCTGAACAGAAGGCTGTTGACACCTCAAACTGCAGAGCTATCGGCTGGGGGCAGTTACTCTGTCTCTTCTATAGTATATACAGTATGGTGTACTGCATGTATTTAGTATAATAATTGGTATTTTCTCCTTCATCACTTTTGTTCAAGTTCCTTTATCTTATTGTGGCTTAGTTTTTTTAGTTTCCTACCTATTTCCTAGGAAGGATGATATTAAAAATATTTAACCACTTGCAGTCATATATATTAATATGTAAATAATTTCATAATGGCCTTTCCCCCCCCTGAATAAGCTAGATGACGTGGTATTATGGATCTGCTTACCAAACACTCTATATTTCCAGACAAGTGATAAGTCAGTCTTCTGATTTCCAAGTAATTGTTGACTTGCGGCCATGGTTGGTTTAGTCCTTTGATCTCAGCTGTCAGCAGCTACTGGTCCCATGAGTTAGCCGTGATCTCACACGGGTATCTGTCAAGGTCTTCCAACGTTTCTTCCTTACGTAGTCATGAGGTGATTTATAATGCCATCAAGTACAGAATTTCTCTTACCATCACCAATATTGTTCATTCTCCCTAGTTTTTGCTACACTAACAGCAATTATAATAAATTTTCATGCCCCTTGTAACACTGTCTGGCACTTCTCTCCACTGCTGACTGTCACCAAAGTCATTTATTGAAGGAGCTCGAACCCGGTCTTGCGGAGCAGAGGAGAGGCACAGGGACGCCGTGTTTGAGAGCGGCCTGCCTGGACTGAGTCCTCGCTCTGACCCTCATGTTTCAAGTAGCTGCTCTGAGTTCTAGTTTCCTCATCTGTAAGGCGACGATGATAACGATCGTCCAGGCAAAGCCCTCTGATCACGTGCCCTGCAAGAATGAGAGTTAGGATAGGGTACAGTCGGGAGCTGGCCCTTGCCTTTCCACCAGCTTTTACTCTTAAACAGGCAGTGGCTAAAGTTCTTCCCACTGAAGCAGGCGGGAGGTGGAAGAGGCCTGTCTCACCTGCGACGCAGGGGTGGCGAGGTCGGTACTTGTGTCCCTGGGCTGTTTGTGGGAACTGCTGCTGCCGCCCTGAGAGCCAGGGATCTGGAAGTGTCCATATTTCATTTAGGAAAACACTGTCTATGTTGATATTGAAGTTGGCACAGGCAGCCACATCAGTGGGGCACAGCCCAGACTTCAGAGTTTGCTGGGGGAACCCAATGGCATTGCCCAGGCAACGTGGTTTGTTTTCAAAGGAAAGCTCATTGGGAACGAATCCTGGAGAGCTGCTATGCAAAACATTAATATTTCTGTTGCTTAATAACGAGGCAGTGGAAATGGTCTGCAGTGTTGAGGGGGTCGGTGGTGAGGTGCTGTGGTATAGTTCAGGAGGTGCCCGAGTGTGTGAGCGAGGGACACTAAGTTGTCATCTACCCACCAGTGTAGGAATAGTTTGGTATTAACAGCTCATAGGACTTGACTGGTACCTACCAAATAAACACCACCTCCACTGTCTTGATGAAAATGAAAAGAATTATCACACACGAAACATTTTAAAGAGTACTTGGCACACAGCACTCAACAAATGTTAGCTATTATTATTATTGGCTCCCTTCTGAGAATATATATCTCTCTATATGAATTATGTTTGTGTTTTGTTAAACTGCTGCTGTGGGAAAAGCAAGACAAAAATTGGACTCATTAGTGAGACCATTATGCTTTGTTTTTTCTTATTGTAGTTAAAAGCCTCCAGGATCTTTGTTTAGTTTTAATTTAGATTGATTTGACATTATATAGAGAAATGGAGGTGGCATTTTGGAATTGATAATGTTAATGCTTGTCAGGGGTATTTTTGTCACCCTGAATTGTGTGCCTTGTTATGATTATTTTTTTCCTCAACACTGATCTCTTTTCTACGTTCCTCCGTACTGAGAACAGTGCTTGGCAGACAGTAGGTGTTTGGTGTTTGTCAAGTGACTGAGCGTATTTAAAAAGGCCTTTCAGATAAGGGAAGGCAGAGGTGACTCGACAGTCACCAGACGTGTTGATCTCAGGTGAAGTCTGCGTTCTCAGAAAAGGGCAGGGGAGAACACGTTAGCAGGTATTTCAGGTGTATCGGCCCAGGAGGGATGAATTACGTAGGCTGCTAGGGTTCCCCTGCAGCATTAGGCCTGCGGACAACTTTCTGACGACGTGCCTTTCCCCAGAGCAGTGCTGACTGGCTCCTTGACCCTCTGCCCAGGAGTGATTGTCTGTCTGGAGCGAAGGGACTTTCCAGGTTTCCTGTAGCTCAAGACAAGAATAAACCTTGAAAGCTGATCTAGTTCCGAGTGCCCAAGGACACTGCGAGCTCAGTGTCATTGCAAAAACCCCATGGCATGCCCGTGTCTCTTGTCCTTCTCATCTTTTTCCTTCACCTTGTCTCTTCCCTCACTTTCCCTGGCAGCAAAGTCTCACCATCTCTGTCCTTAATCGGGAGATCTACGTCCGTCCAAGACTTCAATTTTTTTAAGTGCTTTGTAGCTCAGATGTTTAGTACGCTGCCTCCCTGGCATATAAAGAAACACTGAAGACATATTTGTTATTTAAAAAAAAAACAACAACATTGGCCATTGTGGTTCCTGCTTCTCTCCCTCACTTTTTCCCTCCTCTAAGGGCGTTTCTCTGACCTGCCTCATTACCTGCCCACTCAAGGCCCCTGACACGCTCACAGCTCTGCCCAGGGTCTTCCTGGGAGGCAGGTAGAGAAGCAGCAACCCTCTGCGGCTGTGTGTCACTGGGGAAACCGGGAGGATGGACGGAGGTGACGAGTGGCCTCGGAGGGAGACTTGGCTTCGTTCCTCTAAGTGGATTCACGTTCATGGTTAAATAAGTCACACTTGCCTGTATTCGTTTTGTGTCGCTGTGCTCACAGGGGATGGTTTAGGAAAGCTATAGTCTTAAAACCAGAAAAGCACAGCTAATATCGAGACTTGCAAATTTAAATCATTGACTTTATTTTGTTTTTCCACAGAATTTTGTGCGTCATCACTGGGTGCACAGGCGTCGGCAGGAGGGAAAATGTAAGCAGTGTGGGAAGGTAAGGGGCCCGGCACCCACGGCGCTGCGGGAGGCTCCTCGGGCTTTGCGAGCACCCGAGCTAGATGAGCCCCGCCGCCCGAATCCTGCGCTCTGTGCGTCACTGCCTTTCCGAGCAGCCTTCTTTCTCTAAGACCTCTTTCCTGAGGAGCTGTTTCAGAACTCACTGCAAGAGACAAGAGGTCTTAAGACAAGGACTTAGCACATTTTAAGAGAGATGGATACATTTTTGTGGTGGATTTCATTGTTGACAGTTTCGAAGACAACTCTTCCTATTTTGTTAACATCCCCTCTTGAGGACTGCGGGCCCACCACACTTCTTTGATCAGCCACAGAAAAGCACCGGTAGTTGAATAACACTGCTTTGGTTGATGTGTTATCGTGGTTGACCAGAAGCACAGCATGGAAGCAGGGGGTGTGTGGCTTCCTTAGAATATTATCCAGGTCCTGGAAAGAGATGCCCTTCTCACATGTGGTTATTTATGTCTCCTGTCTCCCTTAGCATGACTGGCGTGCTGTAGAACACCGTGGATTCTACATGGCATTGATCCCAACAGCTCTGGGCTAGGGAGTTTTTTCAGCATACAAAGATACATTTTAGGGATGAAAGGTCCCTATGGGAAGGGTAAACTTCTGGTACATCACGCTACAAAGATGCTTTTTTCCAAGCGATTTGGAAAAAAATCACTGAGTGCGGGGAGCTGGACTCAGGAGAGGGGCATTTTGATTCGACAGAGAGCATTATCATTTGGGAGCCTATACCCCTCATCAAGGAACAATTCCTAACACGTTTCTTTATTCACGTGACCTGTTTGGATTAGAGGAAAGCTATAGCTCTACTTCCGTTTACAGACTGAGTGACTGAAAATTCATTTCAAACTTTGGTACTACGCATAATTTTCATCGGTGGAGCTGTACAGTCTTCCATAGCCAGAGATTTTTAAACCATTTCCCAAACACACATACCCCTGCACGTATGATTCCATGATTTAGCCATTGGGACAGGGTCAAAAAGAATCACTTTCACTTAGCCAGACTTCCCTCCAATGAGTGGTTTGCAAACTTTTGGGATCATTAAGGAGTGTTTATGGTTAAAGAATATTTGGGGTTTCGATTTCCACTTTTAAAGTCAGCAATAAAGTGAATATTTGGACTGATGTTCTCTTGAGCCTTGAGTAAGCGCTTGGCTGCATGTGTGTGGCATTTAACGGTTATCGGATGAGAGGGCTCACAGTTCCCCGGCTCAGTTGCCTTAACATTCGAGGAATATCACAGGCTGCCGTGTTCAGGACCATGACACAGAGTTTTACAGTATTGTCATTCGTGGTCTGTATTATGTAAGAGTCAGGGTTCGGGCAGAAAAGCGATGGCGCACTCGCACTGAAATTATGTAGTCTGATGAATATTTAATGAAGAGAATGTTTAAAGTGTGTGAGCCAAGTGTAGCAAAGCCCCAAGGCACAGTGAAGAGGCCTGAGGCTGGTACCTGCAGCGAGCCGTGGGCACGCACAGTCTGAAGAGGCAGGCGGAGGGGCGGCGCCCTTCCGTAGGCCCTGGGACACTCAGCGGGCCGCAGGTGGCCTACCAGCTGGGGACAGATACTCCAGCTTCCGTCCTTCAAACTCTAGTGTCCACACCCAGTAGAAAGCAGCCCACAGGGGACACCCACCCCTGAAACGATCCGTGAGAGCCCACGTTCAGAACAAGATGCGGGGCGGAGAAAGGAGGAGAGTGCGTCGGGGGGCGGGCAGTGGGAGGGATGCGGTCCGTGCTGCTTGGCCTGGAGCTGTGCTCCCCGCATGGGCGTTGGCAGATGCAAGCTGCACTGCCCACGGGCCTCTTCGTGCATGAGCTTCACCCGATTCAGTCACAGTTCTTTCCACTTGGAGGTGCTCTCTGTCATTTAAAAACCACTCGGCGAAGGGAAATTCTCGTCATGATTATAGCTCATGGGGCCTTTTATTTTTGAAGGAACCAAGCATCCGAACCCAGCACTGTGGTTGATTGTAGAAATACGCATGTCAACTGCAATTTGAAAACATACGTTTTATTTCTTCCTTTAGAAGCATATAGAAAAGTTATAAAAATAAATGAGCTAGCTCTTCGAAAGTGAAACATTAAATCTGGAAAGCAGTTTTGAATGCAACGACACACCATCAGACTTTGGTCGGCCTGGTCGATGCCCTCCAGAGTCCTAACCAAACCTGCCACATCGTTATGCCCTGCTCGTCTACGAACCGTGCGTGCTTTCATATGCAATTAAGTACATTAAACAGCAGGTGGCATTAATTAAATAGGAAAATGTCAAAACGACTCTTTCTTCTAACGGATATTGTTGAAAAGTAATTTAAAATGAACTTACACTGAAGCATTCAAAATACAGACCATCTCAAGGAGGTACGCTTCCTCGCATTTTTGTAATGCAAAAATGACACAGTGATTAAGAACGTTCCATGGGGTGCAGTTGAGAGATGAATAGCGAAAGGGATCACAGAGTCTCAAAATAACGAAAAAGACCAACCCGGGGCATTGGGGGGTGTTTTCTTATCAATTTAAAGCACCCGTCTCTACTGATCTGAAAATGTGTGTGCCCTGGAGATCAGCTTTCAAGAGACCCTGCCTGGTTAGGGACGAGGAATGGAAGTTCAAGGATGAGGATCCATGCACTGGACAGGCAGGTTTGCTTATTGGCCTGTCTGTGTTTGTCCATGTAAAACCGAGGACTCTTCTGCCATTAGCCCCGGGAGGGTCGCTGAGGGTGTAGAGAGGGTCACGTGACCAGGACAAGGCACTCAAGCCTCTCCGTGGAGCCCCTGCCAGCATCGCTGTGGGGAGCCTGGCTTTCCTTCCTGTCTTTGGCGGAATATCAAGAAAGGGGTCAAGGGCAGTGGCCATTCTATGCTCTGCTTCTGTGAGTTTGGCTATTTTCGATTCTTCGTATACGTAGCATCCTGCAATGTTTGCCGTTCTGTGTGTGGTTTGCTTCGCGTCGCGTAAGGTCCTCCAGATGCACCCGACGAAGGGGCAGGGGGAGGTATCAGTGAGAGCAGGGGAGTTTCAGCGATGCGAGATGAATGAACCCTAGAGATGTGCTGTCCAGCATAGTGCCAGTAGTCACCCGGGCTGTGTTGTATACCTAAAATTCTGCTTAAAGGGTAGATCGTATGGTAAATGTTCTTACCACAAACAAATAGTAAAGGGAGTGGGAAGAAACTGTTGGAGGTGATGGACATGTTTATGGCATAGATTGTGGTGATGATTTCGCAGGCATAGCTGCACACTCATCCAGTTGTATGTATGAAACACATACAGCTTTTTGTATGTCAGTCATACAGTAAGATGGTTGCCAGAGGGAAAGGGGGGTGGGGCAGAGTGAAGAGGGGAAAGGAGGTCAGGAGGTCAAATATATGGACGGAAGGAGACTAGGCTCCGAGTGGTGAGCACCCAATGTAGTATACAGATATTGTATTATAGAACTGTGCACCTGAAACCTATGTAATTTTATTAACCAGTGCTGCCCCAGTAAGTTTAATTCAATAAACATTTTTGAAAAGGGCCAAGGGGCTGTAAGGTCAGGACCAGTGCTCCTTAGATGGTCCCCAGGTGGCCACTTTGTGCTGGCCACCGCTTCCCTGGTCTTTGGCATGGTCCGAGTCCTAGTGTGACCACTCAAAGCCACAGCCTGTGTTACATCTTCCAAAGACCCTCCCGTCCCTCCGTCAGCCGCAGCACCTGGATGGTGTGACAGGTGACGGGACCAGAGCATCTCATGAACATATGCTCGCTCCTGCACCTCCACTCTTAGGAAATGGGTTCTTCGGTCTGGCACGATGTTCTGCAGGACCCTGTGTTGGTGGGTCGGACACTCTGTAAGCCCTCGCCTGGAGGTGCTGACTGTGACCCTGCTAAAGGGAAAGGTGCACCCAGACCCAGAATATGTGTCAGTTCCAGTCAGGATGAGGGGCCTGCCCTCCATCGTAGAAGGGGGTCAGTGTCATCCATTGGTCATCAAGTAGCTGGTGGTGCATCATGGGGGATGATGCCGTATCGGCTGCTCAGCTTGGGCTGGAAGGTTGGACACTCAGCAGCGGTAGCGGCTAGCTCAGCCTGATGAGCGGAGGCCCGTGTGCTTGGACCCAAACACAGGGTTCATCACTGTTATCACAGCTGCCACACTTACGAGCCCGTTGTGCCTCGGGTGGTGTTTTAAAACAAAGATCAAACCCAACAGTTAAAATTTTGTTCTCAGTTTTGGCTATATTGACTATATAAAGTCTCTGTATACATTATTTTTGTCCTAGAATCCAGATGGTGGTAAAAATAGGAAATATACACATCACAGTTAAAAGTAGTTAACATGTAAAACAAAATGTGAATGCGTAGCCATTGTTAGAGGCTTAATTTCCATTATCCCTTAATTCCAAGGACCAGGGTTAAGCAGCTTCCACGAGGCCACCTGCCTCAGAAATAGAAAAGGACTGGAAGCCGTGTCTTAGTTCTGCGTACAGTCTGGCAAGTTTGTGGTGATGGTGGTGATTTACACGGAGAATCCTGTGCCCCAAATTTTGTGGACTCCCTCCTCGAGGACACTCTGTTTCTGATCTGTAGCTTGTAGGGGGGGATCTTCAGATAAATTAATGGAAAAAGCCCAAACTCTCTGAGGGTAATAAGACCGACTAGCTCTGATGAATGCGTCGCAATCTCCAACAACATTAGAAGGAAGAACACAGAATGTGTCGGTCCATGTGTGCGGATCAGAGGGTGCCCTGGAGTGAGAGCGTATGAGGGAGCGTATGAGTGTATGAGGGACAGTAAGGGCGTTGGGGAATTTTCCGAGCCTTTCATGAATGTCATAAAGCACGGTAGGATTAAACCCAATAAATAAGAATTTAGATTTCTCAAAAATAGTTCTAATAAAGTAACTACGGAATCACATAATTTGCAGCACTGCCGTAAGTTATACAGACACTGCTTATTAAAATTTCATTTATAAACCCATTATTATAATTCAATTTAGATGACCACATACGTTTACAGTCTGAAAGTCTTGAGTCTTTAGAAAAGTTTTAGCTTCAGACCAGTAAATTCAGTGTGGGGTGACTTAGGAGGTTCAGTTAAGTCAGACTAAATAAACCCTGATCTTACATAAGCTAAAATATTAATGCTACTGTTTTTACACTGCAGTGAGATGAAGGACTAGGCATGTTCTAAAACTAGCCTGGTAAACAGGTTCGCAGTTCCGGGCGCGCATATCAGTGGAAAACTGGACAGGAGAGTTTGTTGAGGGGGAAAAAGTTGGTCATTTGTATGTACTGGGAGAGATATTCGTTCATAGAAGTGGCTTTGCTCATTAAAGACTGAAGCTTCAACCCTTAACAAATTCCAGACAGGACAGAATTATAAGTCCCTAGATCTGTAGATAATTGGTCAAAATGGGTGCCACGTTTGATCAGTGCAGAAAAGTTCTCAGTCAGGTCTGTGTGAGTGTGCGCCTGAGTCGCGCCGAGGAAGGTCTCAGTGACTGATCAGCTTCATCTGTGGGGGCTTGGCCGTCGGGGTTTGTCAGCTTCGCCTGGTTACAGGCAGTTGCGCCGAGATAGTACAGCTGGTTTGAGATATTCTAGCGAAGGTCTGGTCTGATGTGAAAAATGTCCTTGTACCTTAGTGACTATGCAATTGCTATGGTGCTTGTATCCCATTGGCTAAGTATATAAGAGGGGCGTAGCAGTTTTATTTGAAAACTTTTATTTGGTTAGATAAATGAACTTTGCATCTCATTTAAACTTATGATGATCATGTTAGATATTAAAATATGATGTGTAAAATTATATATTTTTTAAAATAATGGAGTATTCAAGCAAAAAATGTTTATAGTTCTCTGTTTTAAGAGAAATACTGATTTAGTCTTATTTTATAATTCCCTTGGGTTGCCCTTTGTAATACCTCATGAACTTTGAACATATGAGTGAAAATGGAGAGGTTCATTTTATTGTTGCTTAAAGTTTTGGAATCAAGAGTATAATGACTTGTGTTAAAATTAAATCAAGCAGGGAGTCAGGCTATTGTCAGGAGACTTCCTCACCCAGACCTCAGTTACATGCATAAGCAATAAAATAATTTTGATTTGTTTTAAGTAAAGCCCCCCGCCTTTTTTTTTTTTTCTGGTTTCAGCCAATGTTGAGAAGCTAAGTGCCATTTGCTATATGCTCTAGATGGCAGAAGAAAAAGAGGCACCGAAGTTTTAGCTGCTAAGAATAAATGTTGCTTAAACTTTATTTAGAGCTCCATTTGACTAACCCCGCTCCCCGCCAATAAAACGAAACAGCCTTATCCCTCCGGGTTCCTGGTATTTATAAATCTGAAGTCGGTCAGAGCCAAGACACCTGACCTCACATCCCTCTTTTCCTCTTTGCTGGTGTTGAACGAAATTGCCCTCACAAATCACCGAGTCAGTTGAAATTCCGTGAGGGCATCTGTCAGAGCCACACTATCGAATGCGGGCCAGCGTTCAGGAATGGGCGGTGAGAGATGTGGCTCTTTCTGCTGCGCGGAGACCGTGGCCAAAGTCATCTCCCCACTGCAGGTGGCTGGTCCGTGGAGGCCCTAGTAGGGTTCTGTTTGTGTCCCGGTGTTAGGGAGTCACCCTGACGCTGTGGCCTCCTCTGGGGCCCTGCCAGACTAGAATCCAGCACTCTGCCCGGCGCTGATTACCACCAGGCTCCTCTCCGGCGGACCTGCCGCGGTCCCACAGCAGCGCTCTGCGCCCCAGCTGTGGCTGGCCTCGTTTGCTGCTGGCGTCAGCCTGACTGGAGGACTCCATCTGTGTCTCCCCGAAGCCAGGAGGCCAGTGTTCAGTAGAAGGGTTGGCTGGCACACTGTCCCTCTGTGCTGTCAAATAGAGTATTGCTAGTCACGTTATCATGTGACTGGAGGACTTTGTCAGCGAGGGGGTGGAAGATATTCCTGTCGGTAGGTCTCAGCTGTAAAAGTACTGCTTCCTTTATGTATACTGTGTTATAAAGAACTTTTCTTATCCATGGCCCCATTTGAATCTCATAACTCCTCAGTGGTATAAGAGAGGTTTGTATTATCATCACCACTTTCAGGCGAAGCGAGAAATGGGAAGGGTTAAGATCTCCCAGTCGGTAAAAAAAAATCCAAGGACTGCTCTCAGCTGGGCCGTCTCAGCATCTATTTGCTGTACAATCATCTGATGTGTGAATTGATGAAGTGCTGGCAGGCTAACAGCGCTGAAGACGCTGTTCAACAATACATTTGATGCAGCAGTGCTCAGCAGACCTCTGGCTGTGGCTTCGGTTGCTGTCATGCCAGCAGTCCGCCATGTTGATTTCGTCTCTATTGCAGACGAAACAGTGTGGCTCGTCTCTGTTGCAGACTTCATCAAAGTAAAGAGCTAGCATGTTTGCTGTGTCCGTGGGGTTGCGGGGAGAGGGTTGTGAAGAAGCATATTTCCAGGTAGTTTGGGTTAGGTGTTTAACGTCTAGATAGGATGACGTTGGTGATGGGATCACGATGTGGTCGCAGTGACTTTGTCCAGTTAATCAGAAGACATGCATGTCACGCCTATGAAGTTCAGCAAACTGTGCTAAGCCGTGAGGACCTGTTTAAGAACCCTTGCAGGGACTTCCCTCAGCAAGCTGTAATTCCACTGGAGAGCTAATACAGGGTCACATAAAATAACCAACAACCCGAGACAGCTGCCCATGAATGCCAAGGTCAGGTAGAGGTAGTAAGGCCTGTGGTTTAGAATGGAAGTTCTTTTGAGGTATAAATCGATCTTTTTTAACACAGAATTTTCTGTAGATGTTAAGCAAGACTTCTGCAGCCAGCACCTTGGTAGCTTTCCTGCCCTTCACATTTTCTTTTGATCCCTTTACAAAAGTCCTGCTTTGAACATGCTTTGTCGTCGCTCTGCATTCGTTTGCGTGGATTAGGACGTCTCAGGCGGAACGAATGGGAGAGGCTTGGGGAGGCTGAGTACAGTTCTTTGAGCATTACTGTATACTCCTCTCTGGTAATTATTTAGGGACAGCAGCAGCCAAAAAGCACCTCTTCCGTCCTTGATGGAAAAGTAATTCTGTTTGTTCATTTAAAAGGATTGCATTTGCCATTCCATCAATCTCATTGCTGCTTGCTGGTGGAGAATAAAATTGAAAGCTGCTTGTTTTGAGACCCGACATCCCAAGGGGGTGATGAGAGACTCTGAATTTCCTTCCGCCCCTTGGACTTCTCCCAGACCCTGACTTACGGGCCCAGCTCTCTGATCCTTAATTTCTCTCTTTGTGGTTTCTCAGATGGTGACGTTGTTAGAACCTCTGAGATGGATGACCATTGCTCTAAAGTACCACATGACCCGACAGCGGCTTTTCTTTGGCTCTTCATAAAAACATACCAGAACCACATTTATTAGGGTGCCCGCCCTTTTGTGTGGCTGACTTTGGGTACTTGGTGGTACGGCAGATGCTGGCGCCTCCTCTCTAACCGGAAGCTCTTGCGTGGCAGAGGGTGGAGAATACCGTGGCCTGGAGGGGTGGGGTCCGTCCGGGCTCTGTTCCCGGCCCTGGACTTCAGGAGGGCAGGTGCGCACTGTGACTGAAGTGATTTTAAATGTTCTGTCTCTTGTCCTAACACCCAGGGCTTTCAGCAGAAATTCTCCTTCCACAGTAAAGAGATTGTGGCTATCAGCTGTTCCTGGTGCAAGCAGGCGGTAAGTGTGGGGAGGGCATGAAATGAAGTGGGCTCGTGTTCTATCCGAGGAGACTCAGGTTGCCTTCCTGTCTACAAGCAGAAGGTCATCTCCATGTATATATATATGTGATGTTTCCCTCACAGAGGATCGTTGGAGGAAGCAAGACATTAAAACTGTAGCATTATAGCATCTCTGAGCTGGGAGGAAAACTAGAGAGATCAATGAACCCCTCTATTTTTACACATTGAATTCTGGGGCCAGAGACGGGAAAATTCTCTGCTGGTTCTGTCCCTGGGTCTAGAATCGAGGACTTCTCACTCCTGGACCATGTTTTTTTTCCCAGCTGGACTAGATTGTTGGTAGGAAGTTGCAACATTGAAAAGAAAGCACCATGCAGCGTTAGAAAGTCCTTCTAACGTGGCAGTTCAGGCACCTTGGTTCTTCTGTGTTTGATGTGGGTACCTTTTTTGTGAAGCTATGTTAGGATGAGAATGGTTTTGTAGCCTTTAAATTTCAATATTGTTACATTGTCTCTCTGCTCATTGAAACGTAACTTTTCCTTACGTTTGACACAGACGTTCATTAGAATCCAATAGTAATTTTTCCATTTACTTTTCCTCTTTTTATCTATCCTTCTTTCCCACACTTTTCCCCCTCTGTCCCAACCAGACGGCTCATTCTCTTACTTGTTTGCCCATGTGCCTGTTCCTTCTCTGAGCACACAAGGCATGTGTATACTCCAACTCACAGTTGGCAAACTATGGCCCACAGGCCAACTCTGACCGCTGCCTGTTTCTGTAAATAAAGTTTGATTGGCACACAGCCATGCACATCCATTTATGTATTGTCTGTGGCTGCTTTGCATTTAACGTAGTTTCTATAGCTACTGTAATGCTAATGGCAGAGTTGAGTAGTTGCAGCACAGACAGGATATATCCCCTTAATAAGACTGAAATATTGACCATCAGGGCCTTTATAGGAAGAGTTCGTGGACCCCTCACCTCTCTCCTTCACCTGCTGTTTTGAATTGACACCCTGAAAACAAGACACTGGCTGCAGCCAGGTGACGTGCTGGCAGGAAGACTTCAGCTGTCTGCACACGTCAGGTTTATAAAGCCAAACCTGGCCGAGGGGCGGGAGCAGATGCGTCTAGCTGAAACTCACAAAATTGACATTTTTGTGGGTTGAAACTTTTGAATCTTGGTACTTGCGTAAGATTCAGCCCGCTGACCTCTCCAGCATAACCTCTCTGGGAGCCCACCTGTCAGGAGAACCTGCTCTCATGCTGCAGAGGTGTGAGAAGACAGCAGTCCGGGAAGGCCAGTGCTTGCTCCGTCACTGTCCCGCCGCAGGTCTTATTCTTGGCATTTCCATCTCCTTTCAGTTCACAGTTACACAAATGGCCTTTGTGCTTCTGCTCAAGGACACATTCACAAGTACAAGGCCACCCCAGTTCCTGGTTGAAACTGTACCACCCAGGCAGTATCTCCACCTATAGGGGAGGAAGCAGATTCAGGGTCCAGGTGTCCTTACAATATCTGCGCTGCTGGTTTTCCTGGTCTGGTGAGACCCCCACTCATGGGACAGTGTCACTGGTGGCCGTGGGCTCAGATAGGCGGCCTCTGCCCCCACCCCCATCGCTCTCAGGCTGTGGTGAGGTGGTTTAGCCAGGGCCGATTAATTTGGGGACTTAGTCCCACTTTCTGGTCCGACTGCATCACTATAAAGACAGCTTTCGTGTGACCATTGTGGCGGAGCTTTGGTCCGTGTTTCCCCGGGTCCCATGTATGGAAGGCGATTTCGAACGTCTGAAAACACAAACCATTTTAAGACAGATTACAGTGGCGATACACTTTAACACTACAAGTAGCCCCTTCTAGCCTATATGATGTCAGACAGACGGATAGAGGCCCTCTGTGGGCGCTTGCTGCATCAGAGGAAAACTGGGCTTGGCAGCTGGGCCTCTTGGGCAAAGGTGCTGGCTCTACCACTTGAAAGCTGTGTGCTGGGCATGCGTCTTACTCTCTCCACACTGGAGGTGACTCAGTACACACCAAGAGAGTTGAGACAGGCAGGCTTCGAGACCCCTTCCAGCTTAGAAATGCAGTGGCCGTTCATTTGGGGGTTTATTTTTATTGCTAAGAGAAAAATAACTGAAAATTTTATTTTGAAGGCATTTTAAATGGATAGAAAAGTTGCAAAAATAGTACAGAACATTAATTCATACTCTTCCACCTAGCTTCCCCCAGCTTCCCCTAATTTTGACATATAACCAGGAAATTAATATTGGTACATCACTATTAACTAAACTACAGGTTTGTAAAACATTCAGCATTGTTTTCCTTCGAGTCCCAGGGTCTGATCAAGGATCCCCCAGTACCTTTGGCGGTAGGATTTCTGACATTTCCTCATTCTTTCCTTGTCTTTCTTGGCCTTGACACTTTTAATGGTCACTGACTGGTTATTAGGAAGAATGTCTCCCAGACTGAGCTTGCCTTGTGTTTTTCTTGTGATTAGAGTGAAATTATTCATTTTATGCAAAATACTGTCGAAGCGATGTGGTATCCTCACTGCATGCTGTATGGGGATACATATAATGTCTGTTTTTTATTACTGACATTAACCTTGATCTCTTGATTGAGATGGTATTTCCTATATCTTCATCACCAATATTAGATTTCCTTTTCCAACTGATAAATATTTGGGGGAGATATTTTGGGATGATGCTGATAACATATTTCTCCTTAAACTTTTGCCTACTGATTTTAGCATTCATCCGTGGATCTTTTGTTCCATTTTAATATGACCACACTTTATTTTTCAGACCGTCTTAGGTTCACGGAAAAATTGAGTGGAAAGCAGGGGGAGCTCCCACACATTCCCTCTCCTTACATGATCACACCCCCCACCGTCTGCATCCCATGAGAAAATCCCCTTTTAATGAAGATACTCAAATAACATTTCTCTGGTATATCACATTGGTTGCAATCAAATAACTCGTGGTTGGAGGAATTATTAATTATTTTATGAAATTGTATTTCACACTTAATTAACTGATTTCGTGATTAGCCACTGGATCACATCGGATCTTGCAGCTACACAGAAAGGAAGACAGAGCTTCCCTGACGGGACGTAATTGGGGCGGCCATATTTGCCAGTTTCCCTGAGATAGTCCTAATTTGTATCTTTTGTTCCCACCTCATCATTAACCGTGTGCTCCCTTTCACGCTTAAAATTGTTCCTGTTAAGCCGATACATTATGTGGTCACATTAAATATAATCCAAGTAGAAACTGATGTTAATTTTTAAAAAAATCACTATGATTAAAACTTTAAGGCTTGTAATTATTGTGGAATGTGATTTTATGTTTATGAGAAAACAGACATTACCGTCCCTCACTGCCACACAAAAGCTGATTGAAAATGTGATTGGCCGAAGGTCACCCAGCCCATTTCCTGATAGAATTAAGCCCCTGATACTGAGCTATTGTTAGTCTGCATTTACTTCCTTCCTTTCAAAAACAAAAAGCACTTTAGACTTGCCAAGTGTAATAAGACCATAATAGTTTTTCCTGGCCTTCACAAACCCAGCAGAAGCGACCTCTTTGTTCTTTGTTATCTCCTGGAGTCACAGCAGTCTAGGAGAGACGCCTTGCTTCTTTCCTGGGCCTCTTAAACGGGGAGACTCCCAGGGAAGGATTTGCATCTGTAAGTGGAAAAAGGAGAGGCAGAAGGTGGGCACTGCCTTTCTGCTCATCTTCCTTTCCTCCTGAACATTATCCCTAATTAACCAAGTCTGTGAGCAGCGCAAGTCAAGTGAAACGAAGTCATGTGCACAGTTAGGATTGACAGAACCCTCTGTCGATGTAAGAAACATTCAAACCTGGAATGGATTTTTATGAGTTTATCTGAGCCCAACTCATGATAATTGCCAGGAAGCAGAATCCCAGCTGATTGAGAAAATGCTCCGGAGAATGGCAGTTTTGCAGCTTATTTTATACAATGGAACAGGAGTCTATGGCCTGTTGGCAATCAGGCCACGTTTCTGAGCTCTTCCTCCTGCCCCACTCCCCCAGTCTTCTGCAAAACTGGTCCCTGGTGCCAAAAAGGTTGGGGACCGCTGCACTAGAGTCAGAGGAGGGTTACGTGAGATCTGTTGGTGGTAGATTAAGGGGGTGGGAGAAAGCAAAGCAGGGAAATCTTTGAGGTTGGATAAAAAGGCAAAAATAGAGAACCACATACTTCTTTTACGTTGGGGGGTACGGGGTAGTTAATAACTAACATTCACAGCACGTAGACATAGTACAGGGGCAACAAGACCAGAGTGAGGGGCTCTGTGGTCTCTGTGGCATGGGTGTACCCCAAGGGGCCTGGAGAAGGGGATCCCTCTGACATTTCAAAGGTACGTCATCCCAGATGCAAGAAGACAAAGGCAGGCTCACTTAGGTAAATACTGACTTTTGTCACAGAACCTACAGGCCTAGGGCATGCCTGCCCACCATGACTCACTTTTAATTAGGAATTGTTATGTTCAGACCCTCCTCTGGTTCCTTTCGGTCTCTGACTTGGCAGAGCCCACCACACTGGCTTCCTCTGAGCTTGCCAGGGTTAGTATGTGGTCACTTTTCAGGCACACCTCCAAGTCTCCAACATCTTTAGGTAAATATCCTACTTAAAAAAACTCATAGACACAGACAACAGTATGGTGATTACCAGAGAAAAGGGGGTAGGGGGGTGGAGATGGAAGAGGGAAACAGGATAAACGGTGATGGAGGAGACTTGACTTTGGGTAACAAACACGCAATACAATGTACAGGTAATAGGTTACAGACTTGTACACCTGAAACCTATGTAATTTCATTAACTAATGTTACCCCGATACATTCAGTAAAAATTATAAAATAAAAGTGAGGTATTAAAAAATAAAACAGCTTTATTAAGTTTTAGCTGGCCTGTCCTATAAGATTGATTTCTTGTTATCAGTTGTTATCAGTTTGTAAAATAGAATGAATTCTGAATCTGGTCTCAACGCTGTGGGGCTGGTGGATGAGTGTATGTTGCATGTGCACGCATGAGCGTGGACACATGTACTTATTCCTCCTCGCTGCAGCATTGCCCTTGGCACGGAAGTGTTTACCGGCCTGTTTTCTCCTCAGTTTCACAATAAGGTGACCTGTTTCATGCTGCATCACATCGAGGAACCCTGCTCCCTCGGGGCGCACGCTGCTGTCATCGTCCCGCCCACCTGGATCATTAAGGTGAAGAAACCTCAGGTAACTGCCGGGCCCCTGGTGCTGCGGGGCCAGTGCAGAGGAGGAGGAACGGCCGCTTCTTGCTTCCCTGCCCCTGACTAGTTTCTGGGTCTCTCCGATCTCTGCTCGTTCACCCCCGTGGTCCCCTGCTCAGCTTCCCCAGTTCATCCCGTTGGCCCATCACCTTCCTGCATTGGGCTCTCTCATGGAACCAGCCCCCTGTTCTTGAGAAATCAAAGTTCCACAGCAGGAATACTTCCTTCCACTTCGTGCGCTAATGATATTCTCTTCGGGTGCTCCCCTGAGTTCCTGAAGCGCTCGTGGTCGGCACAGCTGACTCTCGTACACCTCTCTCCTCTTCCAGCCTGGGCACCCCCAGGGAGTGGGTGTGAGGGTGCCCTGTGCAGCCTTCCTTGTTTGGTCCAGGTCACCACCCCTTCCGACCCGAGCAGCAGACTGTGGGTCACGGCCTTCCTCAGTGCACAAGGCCTGCTTACAGAGCAACCCTCTCCTCTGAAGGCAAAGTAGAACTTACCCTCTCCACACTTCCCTCGTTGTCCTTTACACCCTAGAGTGGCTCTGCTTCAGTTCTGGAAAACCTGGGTCGTTTCTCATAAGGTCGTAATCTTCGACAGAAGAATGTCCGCCTTTGTACTGGGCATCTTAGACAGTCAGCTCCAAGTTCTGCACGGCTGACTTTTAACGCTACAGGAAGTTGATGCCTTCCTAGGGTGCAGGTGTCTTAGGAAGTCTCACTGAATGTAATATTTTACATGATATGGCAATCCAGTCCTTTTGTATGTGGTCTCCAAAATTATCATGCAATTTATTCTCATCGACTCAGTGTTCATTGGATCAGGGACTCTGTTTGGCTTTGTGTATTTTCTATAAAGTTTAGTCCTTGCTGATGAGTAATATTTGAGAATAATCTTTCCAAGTTACAATTCACAGAAGCCCTTGGGAAATCTTTCTCAGAGGCAAGTACAGTATCTATTCATTAAAAATGGGGAGTCTGGTCCTTTCCTTTTACATTTTAAATATTTATTTATTTATTTATTTATTTATCTTTAGAGGGGAAGGGTAGGAGAGAGGGAGAAGGAGAGAAATATCAATGTATGGTTGCCTCTTATGTGTCCCATGCTGGGAACTGGCCTGCAACCCAGGCATGTGCCCTGACTGGGAATCGAATCGCGACCCTTTGGTTCACAGGCCCACGCTCAATCCACTGAGCTACACCAGCCAGGGCCTTTCCTTTTACATTTTAGAGCCAAGAGACATTCAGTGTGTCACCCAAGGTGATACACACACAACTTCAGTACCATGTCTGAAGTTCAAGTGCACTGATTTCCAATTTAGTGTTCTTTAACAATCTCTTTAACATTTTCACTTGTGTTTCCCCCCTAAAGTTTACTAATCTCTCCATGAACTCCCACGTTTTCATCAGAAACCTCGATGGTGTCAGGAAGACTACTGGCGTCATGATGCAGTGTGTGATCCCTGCTCTGGTTGTTACCTTGTGGTTATCTGAAGAAATGATCAGGGAAGAGAGCTTCGTGAAGGAGATGGGTTTTATTTTGCCCCTTGCAGATAGGTGGGGTTTAGATCAGAGGAGAAGAGAGGAAACAGGGGGCAGGAGAACGGTATGAACAAGGGTCCTGGGTCCAGACGTGTATTCACTGGGCTGTGAGACAAGCTTGACTGCAGCGGGAAGTTTACGTGGGTGGGTGGGGAGACTTGCTCAGGCCTGGCCAGCCAGGAATATTTTATATACGTGAACTTTATCCTTTTAAGCAAAAGAGAAATGGAGTAATAATTGTATTTGAGAAGGAAACTACTAGCAAGAGTGTGTAGGATAACCTGGTGGTATGCGATTTTAGAAGATTAGAGATAGACCCGTTATGAAAATCAGATGGTACCGCTTTGCAGGGAAATCGTAAGTGCACATTTCTACACTTTAAAAATCTTTCCATTGTGGACATTTTTAAGCAAGTGAAGAGCGAGAGAAGGTTATAATGGATTGTTCTGTGACATGAACTTTTCTACCATTGTTTCCTATATCCCCGGCCACCCCACAATTTCTTTTCCTTAATTACATGTTTTTGAGACTCACAGGCAGTTGTGAGAAGTGATACAGAGGGACTCCCTGTGCCCTGCACACATTTGCTCCTCCTGGCAGTTCCCTGCAGCATTGCAGGACAGTACTCCACAGCCAGATGTTACCGTCGATTCAGTCACGACCCAGAGCAGTCGCCGCCACAGGCATCCCTTAGGCCACCTTTTCACAACCAATCCAATTTCTCCTGGTCCCGCCCCATCGACTCTGTCCTCCTGGACATGGAAGTACCCCCCACGCCCCCACCACCACCCAGACCCGCTTTTTTCTTTTGCTGGGGTAACTTAACAGCAAATCTTAGCATTTCATTTCCAGGGGGTCCACCTTTTGGCGTCTCTGGGCCACACTGGAAGAAGAAGAGGAGTCTTGGGCCACACGATAAATACATTGTGACACTTAATCACAAAAAAATCTCATAATGTTTTAAGTAAATTTACCATTTTCTGTTGGGCTGCATGCTTGCCATCCTGGGCCACCTGCAGCCCACGGGCCATGGGTTGGACACCCCTGGAACTATAAACACTTCATTTTGCTTCTCTAAAAGATAACATTTTAGAAAGACAGCCACATATTATGTCACCCCTCAAAATCAGTATCCTTAAAATATTTTCTGATTGTCTCAAATATAATTTTTTTCACGGTTATATTTTCGAATCAAGATCCAAAGTTCACAGCTGCTTGTTTGGAGACATATCTTAAGTCTCCGTTAATTTATAACAATCCCTCTTCCACTTCTCGTGCCATTTATTAAATAAATTAGATCGCCCTATCTGTAACATTTCTTGGGTTTTTATTTTGGCTGGTTGGATCCTTTTCGTGTTTCAAAATATTTTCCCTTAATGCCCATGTTTCTTGTAAAACAATACTTAGACTTAAGTAGATTCAGTTTAATGTTTAGCCTTAGAAGGACGGCATGGGTGAGGATGTGTATTTCTGTCGTGTTGCTTTCAAAGGAGCAGCGTGTCAGGTCGCCAGCGTTTAGTGATGGGAACGTCGATGAGCAAGTTCTGGGGCTGTCCTCCTAGTCCATCCATCATCAGGTGGTCCACCAGCCCTTTATCTATTGTGTTATCTAATAAGTATTGTTGCCTGAATCTATTATTTCAGTAGGGTGGCCAGAGGGGGATTTCCCAATTTTTAGCCTTTCATTTTCTTAGCTATATGATTTTTGTTTAAAGAGATGTTTTCCTTATCACTAGCAAATATATGACAGATGCTTGAGTAGTTGCCTTTATTTGTAAATTTTCAGAAGACAATAAGTTAGTACCTTGGCAACTTTTATTACGTGACTAAGAGTGGTGAAGTTCATGGTAATTGTTTTGGAGATCATCATTGTGAATTACGAATGTACATCTATGTGATATATATGGTATATGACGTGTTTTAATCCTTTGGCATCATTATTATTCTTATGCTCTTGTTATTTCCCCTTGGCCCAGTTAGAACCCCTTCCAGGTGGCTCCTGTCTCCATTGTTCATGAGCCATGGACTCTTTGATGGCTTTCTTGGTTTCAAAAACAATACCGTGTGATGCAGACACTGGCCCGCAGTGTCTGAGGTGTTATGGATGAAATGAGATGTTCATATAGACTACCGAGTCCGGTGGAGGAAAAGGGACAGCATGGCTTTTCTCTTAAGGGGAGCAAAAGCCTTGGCCCTTGCTGTGACCGGCCTTTATTGGGTTTCTCGGCACATTACATGATGGTCCTCATTTACTGTGCACAGGTTCACTTTAGGTAGTTACCTTTTACAGACAACAAAGGATCCAATGCTGCTAATCACATCACAGAAGGATATTTGCAAATGAAAAAGGGAAAAGTGGTTGAACCAATTACACTCATTCTAGGAAGGTTTAGCATGGATTTTAGGAAGTTACAGTAAGCACTTGCTGTCTCAATTCAGGGTGAGGGAGTTTGTAGCAAAAGCAAGACTCAAAGTGGCCTAGGCACATTGTAGGCCTGATTCCCCATGGGAGAACCTATCTGTGGGCATGGGTCCTATGCATCTCGGAGTGGGAGCTGGGCCCACGCCACGCAGAATGGTCTCCCACAACCATGGGCATTTCCTGTCCGAACTTGGTATCAGCCATTTCTCCAAGGAGACTTGGTTACTTTTAACGGATGATGGTATTTATAATTCATGATCTGGATGCTATAGTCCAAATGTTTTTCATTATGTACCTTTTTATTATCTTCTGTGATTCACGATATCATAATAGAAATAAGGAGAGCTAACATATATATGTTAGGAAACTTTTTGAGTCTTACATTCACTAGCTCATTTTATGATCATAATACCCTATGAGGCAGGAATCCTGTTAGTCCCTCTTTACAGCTGAGGAAAGTGAGGAGTTGGGAAGCCAAATAAATGTCCTCGGTCTATGTAGATATTAAATAGTTTAAATGGCATTTGAACCCAGAATTTCTGATTCTGAAGATCAAGTTCTTAGTGATATGCCATGCTGTTCAGTGTTGTACTAGGTTAGCAACCCTTGCTGAATCAGGTATCATTAAAAATTTGGTGGGCCCTCTTCCATCACGTAATGTGATCAATGGCCTAGATTCTATGTAAAAGCTAATGTTCGGTGAGCTTCGGGGGCAACAGAGAGCAGTGAAGAGCTCTGGCCTGTGAGCCGGACTGCCTGGGTTCATAACCTCGCTCTGCACTTAACAATCTGTACAGTCTCAACCAGCTTAAATCCTTCTCTTCCAGCTTCTCATCCGCAAAGCGTAGCAGATACTGGTACCTAATTCATAGAGTTTTCATGGACTAATAAGCTAGAAAGCAGAAGAGATAAAGTACGTAGAATAGCACCTGGCTCACTGTAAACACTCAATAAATGTGCGGTCTTGTTTTCCTTGTTGACTTTTAGGGGAACAGGGCGTCAAGCAAAGCTGTACTGCAACAGATGAACACGTTGGATAGTCACGTTGAGGTCAGGACAGAAGTTATTGATCCCTGAGCCATCTGTATTGCAATGAAAGAGGATGGAACGAACATGAGCTTTCTGGTGGAGAGGGTAGAAAGATACAGAATGGGGGCCATAGTCTGTTGTCTCCTGGGCCCCCGAGTCCACCTTGAACACCAGCAGCTGTTGTATTTTACACCGCTGTGGGGCTGTGTGCTCATTCGCGCAATGCCCACCCCATGGGAGACAGTCAGGTCCTATTGACTCACTGAAAATGAGGAGGGAAGAAGACTGAGGAAGCGTCTACCCCCAGAGAGTGGAAGGGGAAGAAAATCCTGCAAAACAGGGAGGGAACTATGACAACACAGAGTTTCATGATTAAAAATGGGAAGGAAAATAGGGTAGTCCTTGAAGTTAAATTCTGTAGACATTAAAAAAAAAGGACTAAGAAAAGTTCTTGTGTTTGGGACCAGATCGTTGATGCTATCCAAGCCATCGCTTGGAGAGTGTGGGGCACAGGTGGCCCCTGTCAACGGTGGTGTGGAAATGATTAGACAGTTCATCGGAGGTTAGACAATTCATTGGAGACATCGGGACATGGTAGAATTTGGAAGGTAGATAGAGAGCAGAAGAGAAAATAGTTTTCTAACTTTCAGAATTTATATCCTATGTAAATACTTTCCGTGCACCCGTAAGTGCACGATCATCCATACACAGTGGTCAGGGAAAGTAGGTTGCAAAGGGGTGGGGTTCAACCATGCACTGTCCTTCTCTCCTGGAGGATGGCTGGCTCCAGGTGGGTCCTTCCTCGGTGAGCAGCTGTGAGGTTGAGAGTCGTGTGAAACGCTGATGATCAGAGAGTGAGGGCCGCCTGGGTGATGTGCTGAGTGTCATAACCACATTATTTTGGGGAGACCTAGCAGTTAAACTATGATGGAAGGTAGATGGCTTTAAGGAATTCAAAGAAAATGGGACCTGTTGATGTACTTAAAATCGAAGTTATTATGGTTGATGTTATAGATGTCGGTGTTTCTCTTCTGCACTGAAAAGGGTAGAGGATAATATCTTGGTTGGATAAGTAAGTTAAAGATGCTCAAATCCTAGTGTTGGCACTTGCAACTGAAGAGAAGACCTACATTACATAAATTTTTGTGGAGTCGAGTTATAAAAGTCTCGAGGTGTGTGTTTTTAATAAATGATATTACTTTACATATAATGCTTTAAAACTGGCCTCTCCTAGTGAAAAAAGTGAATCTTGGGGAAAAGTCCTTATTAGTACATACAAATTTAACACATGTCTAGTCTGCCACATGTATTTCATGCTATGCATATATTAGTTCACTTAGCCAACTCCCTACTGATCGATATTTATGTTATTTCCAATGGTCTACTTATGAAAATGCCACAATCAGCTGCTTCCTAGCCTTGTATGGGCTTTCTTCATGCGAATCCTTTCTCATGCCTTATGATCCGATAATCTTAAAATGCTGTAGACTTGTGACATGTAATAGCTCTGACCACAATATCCCTCCACTTTTCCCAATCCATTTCCTTTGGTCAGTTCTAAAGCTTAAGTAATACTTGCTGTGTTTTAGCCAGATACACCTGAGAAGCTGCTGAGACCCTGTCCTTAACTCTTAGAGTGTGTTTTCTTTATTCTTCTGCCTGCCTATTCTCAGGACAGCCTCTGTCCCCGTGGCCGGCAGAGTAGGGCAGAGTGAGAACCTTCTTCAGTAGACAAAGCCCCTGACTCGCCTCCCTCCAGTCATCTGCCAGAGTTTTGTCCAGTGTATCATGTGGGAAGACTTCATTTGGGATGAAGAAGTGAGATATCTTCTCCGGAGACTGTTATAACTGATTCTTTGTGACCCCGTAACCTGGACAAATCCCTGAGGAATAGTTACAGGTAGTTAAGTTTCATTCACAGTTGAATGATTCACCCATAGGCATTTCTTGACAGTCCAGGAAGGAGCCGGGCTAAGATAAAGATTTTGTTGATAGGATTATTTCTGCGGCAAGGTAAGACCGTCCTGAGACCTGGTCTAAGAACAGAAAAAGCCTTTATCTTTTCCTAGGACTTTAACAAAAGAGTGGGCACCGAACGTACTGGGGTGGAAGCCGTTGGAATCAGAGGAATGCAAATATCCACACGAGGGCACAACGGTTCACTGTTTTGATAGCGTTGAACTTGCCAAGTAGCCCCTTTGTATCAGAGTTAGCTGCCCTTGATAACAGGGGTGCTTTGTTTTAGAACACAGGACAAGTATTTAAAGGTTTCTTGAACATATCAATAACAATTCTACCCAATAACTTCCTGCTGTAATTTTTACATTCTTGAGCAACATTCTACTGTATTTAACTCTCTCGACAACATTGGCCTAGGCGGGGAAAGAGATAGCGTAGCTTAGCCAGGCCAGTCCAAAACCCAGCCCGGATCTGCTTTCGTATCCACCAGTTCCCTGCACGCCGCCTTCTAAAAGAAGTTCTCCACGGAGGGACAGATGCACGTTTCCCCGGGAACAGCAGGAAGCTCGGGCGTTTTGAGTGTGCTGTGAAATTCCACGCTGCTTATCTTTTGCTATCTGACTGTCCATAGGGCTGTAAGCTTACTCAGAGCTCACGTAGAGGCGTCCAGGTACTGTAAGTCAACCACTGCTTGGCCTCTGCCCCCTTGTTCTGTGGGATGAAGGCGGCCTCAGATGCATTTGGCTCGGTGAGGCTCAGAAGCACCTGTATTTGCTACGTGTGTTTAAAAAAAAAAAAAAAGCTGTTTCGTGTGTCTGTTTCCTATTAGAATTGAGTTCCTTGCCTGCTCTGTTTTCAGACCTCAAGCCTTCCTTCTCTGGATGTGTTTTTCTAACTTTCTGTTTCCCAAACGTGCTTGATTGTCAGAATCACCTGGGGAACTCTGATGCCCGTGATGGGACAAGTTTAGGAAACACCCTCAGCCTGACCCATCGGACCTTTCTCTCAGAGTTTGATGACTGAATCCTGTCCAGCACCAAGAAGCACAGGGCGTTTGAGCAAGCACTTGGCATGCGTCCTGCATTGCTTCTGGTAGTAAATGAACTAAAACAACCAAGAAGTTAGGAGACAGGCACTTCGTCCCCAAGGATCCTTTCTAAAATCAGGACAGACTCAGTAAGGGTTGGGAATGTTACTAATACCGATTTGTTACTTCAACAATGATTTGCGTGCGTACCGCATGCCAGGCATCCGTGCTGGGTGCTGGGATCAATAGCTGTGCACGAGGCAGCTGACATGTTTGGAAATCCTTGTCCTGGGACGGATACCAAGCTAGCTGCTTCACACACATTTTCTGATTTCAACTTCACATTCTTCCATGAGGTAGGTATTATCACCTTCACTTCGAAATTAAGCAGCTGGCATTTCAAAAGTGGGACCTACTTGGCCCAAGTGTCAGATCTAGTGACACAGATTTCATGGCAGGGACATCCAGAATGAGCCCCCAGTCTGTCGAGTTCCATGGCTCGTGGTCCTTGTCCCTCAGATCTTCTGCTTTGTCCCAGTATACTGGTCTCCTTCCTCCACCCCTCCTGTGTCAAACACAGGTTTGGAACTCTGGCTGCAGGTTGGAATCGCCTGGGGAGCTTTTACAAGGTATCTTCGCCTGAACTTCACTCCGAATAAATTAAACGAGAATGTTTGATGCGGCCCGGATTGTGGCATTCTGTAAAAGCTCTCTGGGTGAGGCCAGTTTGTGGTGATGGCAGAGAACCACTCAGTGCCATTCATGGGCATGGAATAGGCGCCGCCCTGGCCAGCCTGCTAGTTCCCAGCATCCTTTTTGGATCATTTGGCTGATGAAATGTTTACAGCTTCCAAGTTATTTTCTTCTTCCATTTTAAACAGACTGAAAGTAGCCAAGATACAGCAAATACTTTAATAAGGCAACAGTTTCCCCAAAGAGCAACGTGATAATAGGTCCATTTAAAGAGGAGTGCAGGCACTTGGAGATCTCTCTGCAGGGGTAGTGTAGTTGAGGGGATTATCTCCTTCGGCATCTCTGGGCCACACTGGAAGAAGAGTTGTCTTGGGCCACACGTTCACTGCATTGTGACACATAATCACACAAAAATCTCATCATGTTTTAAGTAAATTTACCATTTTGTGTTGGGCCACATTCACAGCCATCTGGGCTGCATGTGGCCCACGGGCCAGAGGTTGGACGCCCCTGGCGATGAGGAGTAACCTGGATTTCTCTTTTCTGGTGAGACCTGGAGAACCTAGAGACTCTCTTCATCTGATAAGGGAACAAACTTTCATTTTTTTAAATTTCAATTTTATTTATTTATTTTTGGGGGGAACAAACTTTCAGACAATGGTGTTTCAAGAAAGTAACCTTCATCCTTGGTGAGCCCAGGCCACAGATCAACTTTTTTTTTTCCAAGGTCCCAGTGAAAGAAAGATAAAAGCTAAAGAGTTTCAATTTTGCTAATTTGGATGTGTTAATAATATGTACTCCAGATTAAGGTTTATTTTGAATGCTCTGAGAAAAGAAATACCCTAAATAGTAGAAGAATAGATATTTAAGTTTCTTCAAGCTGTTCGAAAACTAACTGCTCAAACAATGCATGTGTATATACTTACATAAACTTTTGAGTCAGTAATTCTGTATTTCAGGCTTTCAACACTTGGTTAAACATCTGTGATGTGGTAGTGATGTCTTGCCTTTGGGAAGATGGCAATGGAATTAATTATTGACTCTACTAATTAAATCTCATTTTGCTTGTCTTCAACAAGCGAACTGTGACTGGCCCCGCTAAGAGAGGCTCTTTTCAAAGCATCTGTATCCAATATGAAGCAGGAATGGTTCGTTGAAGTAACCACAGGGTTGTGGTCCATAAAGTCCTTAGAAAGAGAAGTTCAGGGCGAGTGAATTTGGGGCCGCTGTCTTTCAACAAGTTGGAGGCTCCTCTGTGAGGAAAAAACTTCAAGGCCACCAGGAGCGGGAAGACTGTCAGCCGGTGGGTCTTTAGAAGGAGAAAGAACAATGGCTGCTACTCCACTATAAGTCACTTCAGGGCGAGTGTTACCTCTGTATTCTAAAACTCAGCCACCGATGCTGACAGGGTGGTTGGATCATAGAGTTCCATTGTGGATGAGTCATTTTAAGGTCCTTACTTAGGACAGTCATTACTCCCCTCACCTCCCTCCCCAAAAAAAGTAAACAGAGGGGGGAAAAAAACGCAAAAAAGAAAAACATAAAAAATGGCCTCCTTTTTTACATTTCCATATAGGTGATCTCCATACCAGGAGATGAACTTGAACTTGAACTTGGTTGGGCGGGAGACGGACCTGGTTGGGCGGGACACTGGAGCCCCTCAGAGAATTTGGGATTCTTCCATTTTTACTGGGAGGGTTGGCAGGTACACCATGTGTTGTTATGTGAGTCCATGAGAGCCTCCAGGGTTCTAACTCCCTGCCTCTCCGTGTGGTGGGGAGTCGGCCGCTCACTCCGCAGCACCCGACCGGTTTCTGTCTGTGGCTTGCCCATGCGCAGTGGCTTGGAAGTGTCAAAGCATGAGCATGCGTCCAACAGCATGCGCTGGCGTCCTCTCCCACCTGGCTCTGCACGGGAAGGCTCGGGGCCCTCCGCCCCGGCCTCAGGTCTCTCCTTCTCTCCTCCCAGAACTCTCTGAAGGCTTCCAATCGGAAGAAGAAGAGAACAAGCTTTAAAAGGAAAGCCAGTAAAAGAGGAACTGAAGTAAGTGTTTCAAGATCCCCTGTTCGCCATAGCCTCCCGGGTCTGCCAGGATGCGGCCCACGCTTGTTTGTTGTCGGGGTGTGTCTCCTCCCACTCTTTTCTCCTTCCCTCTACTCTAACCACTCTGGATTTCAGAGCGTTTTTAAACATGCGACTCTTGCCACTCCACAGAGCATTTGCGTTGTCTGGGGAAGTATTATCCCAAAGGCGGTGAAGGTGGAGACGAGAGCTAACACTTCTAGGATGCTTAGAGTATACAGAATAACACCAAAATCCATGGCTTAATTCTCGGGGGCAAAGTGTAGCTTGAGATACTTTCTTCTAAATTTTATATCGAGTGCCCTCTTAAGGGTAAGCCCTGTGAAACAAGATGTATCTTTTTTTTTTTTTTTTTTTGCAAGGGTGGGGGCGGTGCTGGTGGTCTCTCACTCCCACTGCTTTGGGGCTGCCTGTCGAGTCACGGATGTGCATCTCAGCTGTGCCGCTTTCTTCCTTCAGCAGGAAAACAAAGGGCGTCCTTTTGTGATAAAACCCATCTCTTCTCCTCTCATGAAACCCTTGCTTGTGTTTGTGAACCCAAAGAGTGGAGGCAACCAGGTGAGTCTTTCCTCGTGAGTTTAACTGGGAAGCTGCAGTGCTTTCTTGAACACACGACCCCCAGCACCAGTTAACTGAGCACCACCACCTGACCCCCAGCGTTGGCAAACAGCCAGCTCCTCAGGGACAAGGTCCCTGTTGCTCCGGTAGGGGACAGCCTCCCGCATTTCGGGGCTAGGCGCAGCCTCGGGGTTCTGTGACATCCCCCTCAGCTTCCGCGTGCAGCTGTGCCACCCACACGGGGAGACCTTACTGCCCACATTTTCCTTCCAGGTTGTCAAGAAAGGCCATTCCACAGTCTCTCGTTAATATGTTTCCGGGTCTCTCAGCTCCTATAGTTAAGAAGCCCTTTGTGACCTTATTTTTATTCCTTTCTATTGTAACGGAGACCTGGCTATTTCTGTGCCTGTCCTCAGAGGAAAGAGAACAGTGATTCATTATTCATGATAATCGTCAACAACAAACACCAACACTATCACAAATGTCGCCTTGTACAGGTTTCATTTGGTCCTTGCCCAAATCCTAGACTATAATTAACACTACCTTCGTGTGAGAATCAAAAAATAGCCTTCAGGAGGTTAAGTGTAACGACATCCCTGGGGAGACACGGCTGCTTTAAAGGACGGAGTTTGTTCTTGAATCGAGGTCTTTGTCTCCTCATCTTTCTGAGGCTTCGTACAGGTTTTGATTTTTCTCTGTTGTTTTCATGTGAGATCAGATGATGAAATACTTTGTGTCCATTAAGTGCTCACTTTCTCTTTTAAGACAAGATCCCTTGACGTTTCACACTAAACAACTGAAAGATTTGGGACTGTTTGGTCACCCCGTAGAAGGAGGGGAGTTATGTAGTTAAGAGCCACCCAGTGGTCCAAGGTGATGGCCTTATTACTAAAGGTAACGTGCAGGTTTTAGAATGTCATAAGTATAGTGGAACTTCTTTTATGGGTGCTCGTGATGTAAAGAAACGATTCCCCCTCCATTTCTTTAAAATTCCTGAGGACTTGCTGTGTTCCAATCTCTATTAATGACGCTAATCCCTGTGCTCTAATTTACATCCTTATGACTGTTTTGTAATAACTATATATGTGGCCAGGTGGGTACTTGAAATATCAGGGAGACCACTCGGTAAAGTACATGATTTTCTAACCACTGTGCTGTACACCTGAAACTGGTACAGAATAATATTGAATGCAAACTGCAATGGAAAAAAATTAAAAATCTCTATTAATATTGTAGAGAGCAGGGTAAAGACATCCCTTGTAAGCAAAGAAATAACCTATTTTCAGTGTCCTGCTTTTTTGAGTTGCGGAGTGATTTTCCTGTTTTAAGGATGTGACCCTAACACTGCTCCTGGAGGAGGACCTGCAGAGGTGTGCCCCAGGAATGAGGTTCAGTTTGCCCCGAACCGTGCCCTCCCTCTAGTCTCCCCACAGCCTCACGAGGATCAGGGTGTGGTTGGGGAATGAACCGAAGCTCATGTCATCGACTCCATGATCCTGGCCCCTGCGCACACAAGCTGAATACACTTCATGATGACAGTCATTACAGAAAATGCTCCTGTGAAGTCATTATGAGCTTTTGTTCTAGGGCACACAGAAGCTCGTGGGCGGTCCCTGCCTTTGCAAGGGCAGGCAGTCCAGTGAAGACAGGCTGCTCTGTGTAAATTAGTCACGACAGCGACTTCGGAGATGACCTCACGGTGCTTCCTCGTACACGAGAGACGAGAGGGCCCAAGGAAGCTTAAGTGAATTTTCTGAGCACATCTTCTTTGTTAATGCCATAAAAGGGGCAGATGGGTAGAATCATTCAGGCAATATTAACTCCATGCGCCTTCTAGATTGAGTGGATCGGCCCACCAGAGCTACGGCATTGCAGGGGTGGGTGGGGACTTGGGAACGAGTCTAAGGACATGGTCTTCTGGGAGTAGCTGAAACAGAAGATGGACAGCACTTAGTCATGCAGAGCGGGGAAAGCTGGCTGGATAGCCTGTTTCTTCTCTCTTCTCTGGCAAATTCCTGTTATCCTTTGGGGTCAAGAGCACCCCTCTGATCCATTTCTCAGAATTGACTGTCCTGAGCACTGTGTTCACGTAGCTGTTGCTACTCTGTGAGTGGCCACGCGAGCGCTCTCTGGATGGCTATACTGCTAGGAGTCAGGCCCCATAGTGAGTACCAGGGGCCGCACCTTTGAACCTGTGATGACTAGTCCATGGCAGATAGTAGTGAATGAGTAATTGCATAATAAACAATATTAAGAGAAGAACGAATGTCATGATGAGAATGATTTATCTTGAGAACAGTATGGTGAATGGAGCATGCATATTATTAGAAATGTGGTTAGCTAAAGGTTAGGATGAACTTGGACCAGTGTCTGAAAACTTGGCTGAGGATTTCAGATTTGGACCAGGGAACAGTTTTCCACTGTTTAAAATTTGTTTTTTACTTTAAATGTTTTACATTTTGAACAAAAGAGTAATATGATGAAAAAAATCTTTAAGGAAGATTGATTTGGCCCATTGAGAAAATACGTAAGTCAGAAGGCTATTCACGTAAACTTAAGCACAATTTGGGTAGATGGACTGGAGAGTGGATGGGTGGATGGATGCTTGATGGATGAATGGCTGGCGAGTGGACAGATGGACTAATGAATGGACGGATAAATGGACGCATGAATGAATGGAATACATACAGGGAAGTAAAGCATCAAGGTTTTACAGCAGATTATCTAACAGTAGTTTTGTTACTGATGAGCATTCAGGAAATGAAAGAATTATTGGGAAAGAGGTTGAGATGTGTTTGGGGAACTTGAAGTCACAGGGATAATTCAATTTTTTTTCTAAAAATGCTCAGCTATTAGAGCAAAAGACCTAATGACTTTGATGTCCTTTCATGCGTTTTGGCCTGTGAATGTGTTGCCCTACTGATGGTACTTCTAGAATATCTAGGGTTCTCAGAAGTATGGCTAACCAAGTAAAAATGTATATTACGTAAGTTTAAATTTCTATACACTTCCTATATAAAATAAGATTCTTTACTAAGTCCAATAAATATGAAAACGTTTCTAAGCACAATGTGAAATGTTGAGAAAGCTCTAAAGAAACCCCAAGCATCTATGGACAATTGGAATAATTCAAACCGACCTCCAGCCTCACTTCCTTAGGGTTTCATCCTCCGTGAGGAAGGCCCAGCTCGAGGCCTGCACTGTAGCGAGTAGGGAAGACCCGTGGTCAGAGCTGAGCTAACTCCTCTGTTTGGGCTCGCCTCTTCCCCAGGCCGTGGCCGCAACGAACCCTTCACGCTGCCGATGAGGGTCGATGGATTCAGCCGTAAGATTGGGAGTCAGAGGGTTCTCTACCTTGGCTGCCCAGGACAACAACCTGGGCAGTTTCTAAAAATTAGCGATGTCTTACCTACCCCATACTGATTAAATTAGGAGCTGTGGGAGTCGGACTTCTTCGCTGGTGTAAGCTCTCTGAGTTTATTCTCTTGGGGAGCCAGTATGGGGAACCACGCTTGCATGTGTCTGTGAATTGCCTGGGGATCGTGTTGAAATGCAGATTCTGACTCTGAGTCTGGGGTGGCCCTGAGAATGCTCCCAGGCGGTGCTGTTGCTGCTGCTGGGACCACGCTCTGCTCAGCAAGGGCCTAGTGCAGTCAATTTGGAAATACTTTGGGGTTGCGGTTGTGAAATCCCCTTTCTCACCTCTTAGCGATGGACTTATTCTACTCATCGGCTTCTCGAGGTAGCACTCCCCACTCCTGATGTTGAAGCGTAGGCTTCTAACGTTGAAAAACACTTGTTTAGTCTTCTGTTCTTTAAACAACTAGACTATAGCTCCATCTTCTGGCAAGTAAAATACGTACAGTTCTTTTTTCCTTCTACGGTATTTTTAGGCGTGAACAGAAAACTTCCAAGGCTTTGCCGGTCTGTAGTGAGATGACCACCTAGAAGGTCTGCTTCTGTGTCCTTTTAAACAGTCTTGTCTTTTAAACAGTTACTTCACAATAATTGTCCCTGTTTTTCTAACACTGAAGGTGGGGAATGTACTGGATTTTTGCGGAGATTTTGAGGTTGGCAGCACTGCAGTCGTTGCTGGGATCTGAATCATCTGAGGGAGCGGGCACTGAAATCGGGGACCACAGTATGCTCTCTGGGTGTCTCCTGGGAGAAGAGGTAGCATAATCCCTCCTGGGCATGGAGACCCAGGGGCTCCAGAAATAAGCACCTTCTCTTACACTCACCTCTGCTCTAACTGCAAAACTTAGTATTTTTCTTGGGTGCCTCTGACTCACTAACATCTTTCTAGCTGAGTCTTAGAGACCCTTGTGACACCTCCCGATGCTTCCTGCTCTCGCACTGTCTCTCCCTCTTGCTCTTGTGAATTTCATCTTCCAGTGATGTAGATTTTAATTGCAGTTCAGGGCTAAGCGCATGTTCTGACCACGAGAGTGATTCTGCCTAGCTAGTCCATCCTGAGAGTTAAGGGCTCCAGACTCTGGTTTCCAAACTGCTCAGTGTGAAATCCCAGCGCCAGAATGTGGTGTGGGACCCTGGATCAGGGCTCCCGAGGACCTTATTTGTAGGACCTTATTTGTAGGTGATAGGAAGAAGGTGTGTTCAGCCTGCAGACAGGCTCATCCTGACCAAGTTCACACCAACATCTGTGGACAAGCTTCCCCAGACCGGGGCCATTCCTCCTAAGGCAAGGGCAAGTCAACCAGGGTGGAGAGAATGAGGAGACAAAAAGTATAAATATCTGAGCCCCCAAACTGTTTTTCAATACTCAGACAACTTCAATGGGGATGTTGTGTTCTCCAATGCTCAGGCTGGCGGTAAATTAAGAAGCATTATGTTTAGATAAAATTCCAGTCCCCTAAAGCTGAGAATAGGCTGGGAAGAGGGCAGAAGGCCAATCAGTCAGTGATGGTGCTTGTTGAAATTCAGTCTTGAGATCTTGTTGAGCCGGCCTCGACGGATGGAATTTAAACAGCCAGACAAGGAAACTGCACACTCCCTTTTCCAAGTTACAGTATTTGTGGCAACGCCAGTGCAGCTTCGTCGGTTCAGGTTGCTGTAACAATACCATAGGCTGGGTGGCGGATAAACAACAGAAACTCATTCTTCATGATTCTGGAGGCTGGGAAGGCCAAGATCAAGGCATCAGCCAATTTGGTGTCTGGTGAGAACTCCCTTCCTGGTTCCTGGACGGCTGCAGTCTTTTTGCTGTGTCCTCCCAGGGCAGCAGGGGGAGAACTCTCTGATGGCTCCACCCTCATGCCCTAAGCACCTCCCCAAAGCCCCGCCTCCTAATCCCATCGGATTGAGGGTTAGGATTTCACTGTATGAATTTTGGAGGAACGTCTTTAGCCCACAGCAGTGGCTAACACCCAAACTAAGTCAGCCAGCCCTTTGATCAGTGTAGAAGCTGGATGTCTAGCTGCTTAGTCTGTAGCCAGACAAGTGTATCAACATGTGCGGCCAGCTCCCCTAAGTAAAGCATTTCAGTGAGTCTTGTCTTTTGCAAAATAAAGCCCCAGCTCCTCAGCATGCATTGCCTAGGGTACAACTCAGCTCTCCTACCGCTCCTGCCTCCTGGTTCAAAGGCTGGAAGGAACGTTGTGTTTCTACGGTGTGTCTTGCTGTCTTCATCCTAAAACTTCTGTCTCTAGTCATCTTCCAAGACAAAATCCGAGTATCATCTGTAGGAAGCCTTCATCTAATCCCCAAATGTGGGCTTAGAGTATCTCCTTTGGCCATTAGCACTGCTCCGTAGGCATCTCCACCACAGCCTTTCCCATCTTTAATGGGCTCATTTATTGTGTTGTTCTCCTCCTGAGCCCCTTGCCGTGTGTGCGGCCACCCAGTGGCAGCCAAATATGTGTTCATTAAGCTAATTAGGTATTTCTTAGGGGTTGTTCAGAGTCAGTTTCAAATACTTGTTTCTTAACCTCTTCCTCGCATTACTTTTTATCTTCCTCAGGCCTTTCTTATTATGTGGGCAGTTCTTCCTGTGAACTTGATAATGACTCTGAGATAATAACTGTGATAATAGTTCCGGGCCAAGGCTTGCTGAGTAACATACCCGAGTATTTCAGTTCACACTCGAGTCACAGTGCTTTGCGGAAGACTCATGTGCTATTTGAGCCGACCCCTCCTCAATGGCTTCCCCACACCCCGAAATCATTGCATTTTATGAGCAACGCATAGAACTTCCTGTTGAGGACAATATCCTCTCTGTCTAGCCCATCTTTCGTTCCTTCCCATAAAACTGTGTCTTGCACAGAGTGGGTGAACGGCTGAATCCTGTTTATTTCCCTCTAGAACCATCTACGTATTTTCTCGGAAGTTGTTTTTTTCCTCCCACCCTGTTCCCCAACACCTGGGGCTGGAAAGGACCGTTTTATCTCTCCAGACAAATACCCAGTCTCACCATAGCTTACAAAGCTCTGCAGTCAATGAGGTATTACATCTACAACTGCATGTATGAGAACCCTCTCCAGGGTGCATGGGAATTTGCTTGTCAGCTGTTTTTTCATTTACAGAAAACTCGATTCTCCCAAGAGAGTTGCAGCTTTCATTGGGTACATGGAGACTCGTTAGTGAATGACAGTTGTACAAATGACTGAGTGTATTTAAAAGAAGTGACTCTTCCTGGTGAAGTGGTATTTGTCAGACCATTCAGTTCTAGTGAATACATTATCTCTATTAAAGCCCTGAAATAGCTTATCCTAGAGGTAACCGCAGAGTTAACAGAACTGACTTAACTGTGTGTTAGACCTTTTTACTCTACCCACCAGGACTGATTTAAAACAATGCAATCCTTTCATTCAGACACACCATTTTGTTTCTTTTTTTGTTAGTGATTATATTGTAGAAAGATTGCTTTTTGAAGGAAGAAATTATAGAATGACTGGATGCGATGCACGGCCATGCGAGTTATCCCTGTACAACTGCAGAGGCAGTTATTCTCATAGGTTGTGATGTCAATGGCGCCTCCTACAGGTGGGCAGTGCAAAATTTGCCAACCTTAATTGATACCCCTTCCCTCAAAAGAAGTGGCAATAATTAGGTGTTCCAAGGAACACAAACTGAAAATGAGCAAAAACAAAATGGTGTCGCTCAAGCCTTCTGGAGAAATTTTAGATTAAGGAAATAACCTCGAAATGCTTTGCGTTTCTGTTTCTTCAAAGCTGTGAAACACCTAGTACTGTCTGCAGAGTGGAAGGGGCTGACACTGGGAGGCGCATGGGACCGTAGCCACAGATGGAAAGGAATAATGAGCATCAACAGTTCATATTGCTCTAAGAATCTAAAGCTGGAAAATTATTTTTGTAACGAGCCATTTAGAAGTTTTTAACAAATTGGTTTGTCATTAAAATGACTTTTAAACATAAAAAATTACTTGAGATAATCCTCAACTGACTTGATACCAAGGCCCAGTACGGGAAGAAAGAAAATGACTCAGTATGTAGGTGGTGTTATGTCTAAAGCTATGTCCGAATTTTACATGAAGCAAAATATGTCCTTTGGTGAAACTATAGGATTAGTTATAATAGTTAAGGATAGAATATTATTACTAAATTTATAGCAAGCACATGATGAAGCAGAACTTTTGTTTTTTTAAAAGAACTTTTATATTTTTTAAGATTTTATGTATTTTTAGAGAGAAGGGAAGAGAGAAAGAGGGAGAGAAACATCAATGTGTGGTTGCCTTTCACACACCCCCTACTGGAGACCTGGCCCAAAGCCCAGGCATGTACCCTGACTGGGAATCGAACCCACAACCCTTTGGTTTGCAGGCCAGCACTCAATCCACTGAACCACACCAACCAGGGCATGAAATAGAACTTTTAAATTATAAGTTTGGATGAAATGGGGACCGAAAGACCTGCATTGGCCTCTGTAACAGCTGGTGTAACTGTGATAATTATAAACCACACTTTAGTCCTCACACCCTCAAGTGTGATTTAATGAACAGATTAACAAGGAGCAAAACAGAAAGAGACGAACATTTAGAAAAGGCCTATTTTATGCCATATACTGCGCTAGATATGTAACTATTACTGATTCACTTAATTATCATAATTACCCTGAGAAGTACACATTGCCCTTGTATTTCATTAAATATGTGCTGAATTTCTGCAAGATTATAAATGCTCACGATCACCCAGTTGGAACACCCAAGTTATTTTCAACTCAAATATTGCGCTAGTTCTATCATACTAGGATGACCTCTCAAATACAGTGCAGTAGGTATAAAAATGTAGAGTTATTTTGAGAGAGAGAATTTGTGATTTCTAGTAAAGGAACTGTAGTTAGAAGCCACAAACTCTGCCTACTGGTCAAATATTATTTGCTGTGGTTGCTGATGGCCTACATGAGGCACCTTATCCATTTTTAAAGCTCTTTGGCTGCTGCTTAATAAAAAGACCTTTCATTTCTTCCTTGCTCAAGTCACTTTCAGAAATGATCTTTACAACTGCCCTGTACTTGCCATGGTGACCATTTCTATACATGTCACGTTGACTTAAAACACTCCCAAAATGTTCATGTGTGAGAGAAATGTTTGGTTTGGACAAAAATGCAGACATGGAAATTGGAAAGGGTCCAAGTAAGATCAGATACCACTAACTGGAGAAGTTACATACGTGCATCGTAAATAATGGGGAGCCTGGGCTACTTTTGCTTCTGTTAAAATTTTTTTCCATCAAGTCCTCCTTCTCTCATACTGCCCGCATTTCCTACTGTGCAGTCGTGTTGTGCAAAGACAATAGTAATCTGCAGAGGAAAGTAAAAATTAATGTGAAATTACATGGGCTGACTGATAAGCTCCCTGCACGGGTTTTCGTACAGTGAGGGATGATGGTAAAACGAACAGGTACTGCGCATAAGCGCCCGCTGCATGCTAAACGCTGCGAGAGCCCCTCAAACATCATGGCATTTAAATCCTGGAAACATGTCGGTGAGCTAGGCCTTCTTGTCTCCACGTTAAGGAGGAGGGAGCTGAGCTTAATGAAATGGAGGAGCCCGCCAGAGTTACACAGGATAGGCTGAGGTCTCCCCTGGGCGTTGGCCCAAGACCGTGATTTTAACCACCCTCATCTGTTTAGAATGAGGCATTATTTTGCCTACCAGGATTGATTATTTTTATTTTTTAAATAAGCAGCTAATATTTGGAAATTCCTTCCCATTATTGTCTTTTTTTCCCTCCTTTACAGGGAACCAAAGTCCTGCAGATGTTCATGTGGTATCTGAATCCACGGCAAGTGTTTGATCTTTCTCAGGAAGGGCCGAAAGATGCGTAAGTCTGGAAATACCCTCCGTGGTCCGTACTATTTTAGGCAAGTGAGAAGGACTTCCTGCTCTGGTGTTATTTGGTTCCCTTGTGAAATATTTCCTGACCATCTCTCATCTCCTTTCTCATCTGTACTGTTCTGCCTTTAAAACTCCGCCTCATGTTTCCCCTCATACTCTTTCTTCATGGAGTTAATTCCCTTCAAAACACATCTTCTCGGCTGTTAACTGAGCGAGTGTCTCTTGCGTGTTTGCTGTGTCTGAATGTGCAGCCGTGTCTTGGGAGCAAGCCTGGGAACTAAGAAAGGGTCCATCACTGTTGCTTGTGTATGTACAACTTTGGACGTGTGCATTCGTGGAAATGGGAGTGTGTCTTTGTGGACAGTGGCCGTGTTTGTTTCAGAATATATTCGTAGGTTTGGATTAGAGGTTCTGTGTGCACATCTGTGTCCATTTGAGAGATTGACTGATTAACTGGTTATACCTATGGATTTCACGTCAGAGAGGGGAGACATTTTAATTCCCGCTCAATCCCTTGTCTGAGCTTCTCAGAAATGTTATGCTGTGTTTCTGTCAGAAGTGTTGAAAATAAAGTCTAGATGTAGGTGACATGCATCTCATTTCTCCCCGGGGTGCGGGGAAAGAGCAGGGACATCGTCACTGCTCTCTGGTTCTCTTGTGAAGCCCATCTATTAAGATACTTTGGATGCCATCTGATGAAGGTTACAACTTAAGAGATACTCATTCTTTTTTAATAGACAACTATCAGATACAAAGAATCAGCTCATCACACCAGACAGCTGACAGGAACCTGTTAACTGTAATGAACGTATTTTTCCCTTTGCTTGTGACCCTGTGGATAGTTATGATGCCAGATTTACATACAGTGTATTCAAAGTTGTATTAAATGATATTTTGCTTTTTGTCAGACTGTTATAAGATAAAGCTTGTGCTCTAAAAAAAGAAATATTGGCTTAGGTGATTTCTAGGCAAACATAATTCCTGTAGGAAATCCATAAATTATAAATATTTAAGCATGCAGGAGAACATTAAATATAAAAATTAATTTCTGCTGACATTCTCTTAACCTGTGAACACTTTTGCCACTAGAGGGCGCCATGAGACTTCTCTTTTTTGTTTCTTTTTTTTTTTTTCCCCTTCTGTCTTTGGATGTACTGGGGCAAATCTGGTACCCTGCCTTTTGCCCTTTCATATGCTTCCTTTTCTTAAGACTGTATCACTTTAGTTAGATTTTAGGTGGACGTTTCATAGGTCAGCATAAAGAACGTGGCAGAACAGAAGACATTTTCAAAAAATATTATTTGATTTGAATAGATGTAGTTTTCTAGAACAGAACCTTTAACATCTTTACTTAGGTAAACATTTTAGCAGATAGAAGTGGTATCACGGTGTTTTCTTAAGAGCCGACATGAAAAAGAAAACGATCTAATTTTAGGCAGCCAAATTTAAAAACAAAGAAAAATCAGCGAATCTTCCCTCTTTGGACTGAGGCGTACAAATGGGGTCTGGCTGTCAGTGCGTTGAGAGGTAGAAGGCAGTGGGGGTGTGGCCACAGTGCCGGTGAGGCATCCTTCCCTGCCTCTCTGAAAAAGTTCTCAGAGTGGATTCCGAGTGGGCAGTTTAGGTTTGGAAAAGTCAGTACATGCACAAAAAGCTAATAAAAGACAAGGGGGAAATATATAAGGTCTGTGGACTGCCAGTTGATGATGCTTTTCTTTGAGAAAGGAGAGAGGACGATGATGGGAAAAGAAAAAGAAGAAAGGAAGTCACAGCCAATGAGGGAAATAACGTGAGCTGACACAGTGACAGGAATTATGGGATGTAACACTCTCGGACATCCTAACACCCCCTTCGAGGGCTGGCTATTTAAAAATGAGGTTTGCTGCTCACCTCTGACCCAGCTGTGGGAGTCAGTCCTCTTGTGATTACTTGGTATTATCCTCATGATTATACATTTTCTCCAGGGGTCACGCCCCCCACCCGCACCCATTTTGCCCTGTGTTTTCTCTGTGCTGTGGCCAGTGATGGGCTCTGCTGTTAACTTTTCCTTCCATTTCTTCTACAGGCTCGAGCTGTATAGGAAGGTACCAAATCTGCGAATTCTGGCCTGTGGTGGGGATGGAACGGTAGGTCCTTGAAATAGAATCCAGCTCTCACCCTTAATTCTTCCACCTTTCTTTTGTTTTCCTTACACAGTTCTTTTAATTCATTCCCCCCCTCCCCCTGCCACAGTCTTTCCCATGCCCCGAACTATCATATGTGCCTCTCGTGCGAGTCATAGCCGCTCAGGGTTAGGAAGGACTTTGTTGTTATCCTTGCGATTTCAAACTTGGTCTTTCTCAGTTGTATCCCTCCCTCAACTCTGCTGTATCCTCTCCTGTTGCACGAGGTAGGGATGTGGTCAGATCATCAGAATGAAGACTACAGACAACTAAATTCTTTTGAAAACACAAACTGACCTATTCAACTTG
This sequence comes from Glossophaga mutica, assembly GCA_039655065.1. Taxonomy (NCBI): domain Eukaryota; kingdom Metazoa; phylum Chordata; class Mammalia; order Chiroptera; family Phyllostomidae; genus Glossophaga; species Glossophaga mutica. The sequence goes on from CM077313.1 coordinate 12,119,367, forward strand.
TTCTTAATAATTTGTCACAACAGTTAAGGATGAGCATATGTACACAGTGGAATTACTGTAATTTTTTCCGGTGGAAATAAAACTTAAACTATTGGCTGGCATTGGTTTGTCTTAAAGATCATTGCTTGGTTCCATCTGTAGTCATTTTTGAAGAGAAGATGGAATTGGGCTGAAATTTCATGTCATGGGTATATTTTCCCCTGTTTATGTGTCTCATCTATTTCTTCATTTGCCTTCTATGTATGTTGATATATCAACAGACCCTGACATACTGACTCTGCTGCCCAGTGTCTTTTTATTCTGTAGTCGGGCTCTGCTCTCATAGGGCCCAGGCTTTTATTATGAACTGTCTGTGGCTTTTCTCTAATTAGAATATCTTATCCTCAAAGTAGCGATGAAATCTCCTCATTTTCTCTCTCCTCACACACGAGCACTTAATGTGACGTTGGATACACACCATACACCAACAAATGAAATTGGGGAAAAAGAAGTGATCCCACTGGTCCTTCAGGAGACTCTGTGAGAGAAAAACATTTGTGTGTGTGTATGACAACACTGTTTGCCATTCTGAGAGATTCGCAATGCGCATTATTAGATTATAACATTTAAGTCGTACAGCTCATAACATTAAGTCTGACAGCAAAGAAGCCAAACCTGTTTCCCTTGGTTCAACCCACCGTTTTCCAAAGTTGTTTGACTGGGGAATTTTTTTCTCCCACGACGCCAATTACATGTCAATCCATTGTAGTGTAGATAAGATAATGTGGAATTTTGCCAACTTTCTTTAGTAACAATTAGGTCCAAACAAATCCTCTATGGAGAAATACATATTATTGATTAGACTGATATATAATGAATCCATTAACAGACACGCAGAGTCTTCCTCCTAGCTCAACCATTCCCCAGCCGGTTTTCCTCAAGGTATAAACTCATTCGTGACCCTCTACTACGGCTATCTGCTTTAATTTAGAATCGACATGCCTCCCCGTATGTTTCAAGCATCCCACTCACTCTTTTCTCCTCTAAACCACAGTGACAGCAGCCCACAAGTTGAGGGTATGCCTGGGGTCCAGAATTCATAGTTCTTCCTCTTTCTTAAGTGACCGTGACCTCAAGTCCACGTCAGCTGCCTATCCCATCCCGGTATCCCTTGCTTCCTCGTGGAGTTGGGTGCTCCCCCCGCAAACTTCCCCATCATCCATCGAACCTCCCATTACTTGTCTCCCCCCACCCCTCGCCCACCCCCCGCACTGCTTTCTTCTTCCTTTCCTCTACTCAGCAGACGCGTAGGAAGCAATGTTCTACATTATATGGTATTGAAGTGTTCTCCGAAATTAGACAAGTATTTAAAAACATGGGATTTTAAAGTATACAGGACTAAGAGAAGACAGCCAAGTTCAGACATTTGTGAAGCACCTATAATTATGGAGTCTGAGCCAAAATTCGAAAGGAAAATGAAAAGTTAGAGGTAGGAGGTAGTCTATTCTGTCAAGAAAACAAGACAAAACAGGAGCTTCAAGAAAGAGGGAGTGGTTATACCCTTCAAGAGAGACCAGGGAATTATCATTGCGTTTGGAGACTAGGAAGTAACTGGCGGTTTCCAAGAAAAACAGCTTCCATAGGGTGTCTGGGACTGAACCCGGAATGATGAGTAGGCGGGACTCGGCATGTTACTAATGAGTCCTAATGACCAGATCCAGTCCCAGCATTGAGTCCCTATGAATGTACTCTGGTGCCATAATATCCTTCTTGACTTGTAGACTCTTCGGTTCCCCTGCTTTTCTTATCTTACCTTTTCTAGCATTTCTTCTTCACGTACACTAGCATTAACAGATGTTCTGCAAGGCTTAAATATAACTTTTCTTTTATGTTCTAGATACTTATTTTGTCTGAGGGACCTTATCGATGTCTCTAACCCCAGTTTTCACACCCTTCCACATAACTCACAACTGCTCCGGACATTTAGATGTGGGTCCCTTGCAACGGGCCTGCCTAAAATAAAAGCAGTACATCTATCCTGGAGCCTGATGCATACTTTCGAACTAATTATTTCTGTCCACAGTGACCTCTGTGGTCCAATCACTCAGAATCAAAACTCTGATTATTTGGTACCTTATGTAAAACCAGGGGAGGATTCCTTTTATTTTACTTTGTCAAAAGAAAGTCTTTGGTGAAAGGTAGATATATGTAATCTATAAAATATTTATCAAGGTATGTGCTTGGTATTTTTAATTTTGTCAGTTGAGAATATGGAACTTAGAATTTTTAGGGGTGGGGGGGTGGGCACAGTTTGCATAAAAAAGAAGCATCCTGACAGGTGCAGGAAGAAAAACTGCTGGTTTTAGGGAAGGGCAGTATAATTGTTGAGAACGTCAGGTACGCATCTGCCGTAAGGTATTTAGCCCTCAGTTAACATGCCTGTCACTGTAAAGGCTGTCGGAATTCTGTCAGTACAGTGATAAGGTTCAAGGAGGAATCAGAAGTGGCATATTTTTGACTGATCAAGATGAGGCGATACTAACCGTCAATCATATTAGTTTCAGTGTGCAAAGTACTACTTAATATGTAAGCACCTTGCATGAATTTGGAAAAACGTTCTCAGGCTTCAGTGTTAATTTAGTTTTATGTTACTAACAAATACAAGGAGGCAGATGATGGATCTTTCAATACTGCACTAGGAGGTGGGAGAGCAGGGGCTGCCACTGTGTCTGTGATCTTTGGCGGGTTCCCTGACTTCTTCTGGGACATTCTAGATCTGCATAGGATGCGTTGGGATCTCCGGGGTTCTTTACAGTTCTAGCTCTATAATCCTATCGACCATTGCTATTCAAGAGAACTATAATGTAAGCCACATTTTAAATTTAATTTTTCTAGAAGGCACTTAAAAAGTGAAAAAGAAGCAGGTGGAGTTAGTTTTTTCCTTCTTATTGAATTGATTGGTGTGACACTGGTTAACACAATTATGTTAGTTTCAGGCGCACAATTCCACAACACAGCATCCGTACACTGTACTGTGTGTTCACGCATTTTGATAATACAGTTTATTTAACCTAACATACCCAAAATACTATCATCTCAAAATGCAGTCAATGTAAAAATCATTAATGAGCTATTTTATGTTCAGTTTGCACTGTCTTTGAAATCTGGCATGTATTTTGTAGTTACGATGCCTCCAATCCGGAGTAGCCACATTCTAGTGCTCAATCACCGTGTGTGGCCAGGGGCCACTAACAGGGGTCGGTCTCTCTGTAACGGGTTAGCAGGATCCTGCGGTTGTCACGTAGATGCAGGGATTGCATGAGCTGGTCCCGTCCTCCATCTGCAGGCTGAGCAGAAACTCAGCTGACTCAGGAATGGTCTACAGCCTTCATGTTTATAAACTGGAACTAGTCATTCTGTGATCACGTAGTAAATCGGGATTCACTCCCTTCATCGGCCACATCTCCACCCATCCAACTTGGCTTAAATATTGAGGAGCACGTGAACCCGGACACTACAGGCACATACATGCACCTTTCTCTTCTCATGGCACCTTAAAGTGTGACATGGTCCCTAGCTATCTGGCTGACCTTGATGAGCTGGGCTGGACCAGCAGGTCCATCTGTAATCCTGTTAATGTCTTTCCAAAGGCCTGGAATTAAGTGGACTCTAGCCACCCACTTTATGTGTATTTCTTGTTCAGTTGGCTTCTCTAGGTGAGTTACACCCTAAACAGTTGGCATCCCCAGACCCTGGCTCACTGCAGCTGCAGCAGGGAAGAAAGTAGCGTGTCCCTGTACTTGACAGGGGCAAGCAGCTCATTCCAAGTCCCTCTGCTCCCCCAGGCCCAGCCCCGGCCATGTATAATAGGATGTATCCCATCCTCTGTCGAGAGGAAGCGGGTGGTACCCCTCAGTAGTAGTCATTGTGATATGTCATTTGAACTTTGTACTTCAAAAAGCTCATACCTTGACTCTTATCTTGATTTCCTTAGGGCTGATTTTCAACATCTCTTTTAACCATGGGGACTTTTTAAACCCCTTAGTGCAAATATAAATTAAAATGCAAAGGGAAGAATCGTATCGAACCTATTAGAAAGGGACACCCACTTGTTAAATGCTGTCTTGATTATCTTTTAGAATTCAGAAACGCTGCCCCGTTTTTCTCTGATTTCTCTGTGCCTATCTTCCATTTCTCTTCCTGCACTGCATATAAGGAAATGCGGTGAACGTCCTGTTCAAAGACGTCAGCCCGCTGCCCTCTCCACCCTTGAGCCGTCGCTAATGTGACTATAGTGCAGGATGAGAGTAGTGCTCGAGATGCACTTGGGGGACATTCAGTGTCGGCGAGTGCTGAGTGTGGACAGGAGGTGGCAGCATTGGCCAGCTGCTGCTGCAGTGGCCTGGCTGGGCTGTTTGGGGACGAAGCTGGGGAGCTGGGATTCCAGATCCTTCTGTCTCACTTTTCCTAACACAAAAGAAGGAAAGGACTCTACGAACTGGAAAATGATTTCACCCAATCGGGATAATTTACATTACGGTGGAAAATATGCCAAGCGCTAGGTATTGCAATTGATTAAATCATTTAATTGCAGGGGTGAAGGCCCCAGCAGGCGCAGTCCCTGCCCATGGACTTTCTGGCTGGACCTCTATCAGGAACAGGTTCCTGGTTACCAGGAAGGGAGGGTGTCCAATGAGCAGCTTCGAGCCTTGAGATATCTTATGCACTGTTGCTCATATAAGGACAGAGACATTGATTAGTACTCAGGATCATTTATGTCTCCTGCTGTTGTAGGAGTATTTTCATTCTCTTTTTTTATGGTACTTTTCTGCTGCTATTTCAAAGTCTTTTGAAAAATATTTGTATTTAATATGCTGTGAATGAATCCCTGACCTTCCCGTCTAAGTGTTAGGATTCTTTCCCTGATTTAGAATTTTTCTTTGCAAGCTCATTTCCCGATTTTTTCCTTTCTTTGCATCTTTTCTTTTCTCTTCTTTCCTTTCTCTTTTCCTTCTTTCCTTTTTCTCTTTTTTTTTGGGGGGGTTTATTTATTTATAGAAAGAGGGGAAATGAAGGAGCAAGAGAGGGAGAGAAATATTGATGTGTGAGAAAAACATCAATCGTTTGCCTCTTGTTTGCACCCTGACCAGGGACAGAACCTGCAGCCCAGGCATGTGCCCTGACTGGGAATCGAACCAGCGTCCCTTTGATCTGCAGGACGATGCCCAACCCTCTGAGCCATACCAGCCAGGGCTCCTTTCCAGTAGTTTGAATGGTTTCCAGGTATCTGAAGCTACTTTTCTGTGAGTGGCTAAGGCTCCCATCCTGAGGACATGTCAGGGTGTTTCAGCTATGTCAGTGAGCTAGTGGGAAATCGGGCTCACTGTTAGACAGGCTTTCTCCCTCCAGCCCTAACAGGTCTCAACTTTCTATGGGCTATGGCCTCAGGCTGTGTGGTTCTTCACACTCTTATTTTGGGGGCCAAGAGGGAGCCTGGTTATTCCCCATCATCATCGGACAGAAGCCTAACTCCTGGCTTCCTCTGCTTGCACCTTCGTGTTTTGTTTGTTTCTAGCCCAGGAAGATTGTCCTTTTTCCATTGTTGTGTCTGGAGTGAAATGGGGTATTGAACGTGTGAACTCATAGCATGCTCCTTACCAAAAAAAGAGATGCCTACTTCAACTAAACATAAGGAAAAGAAGTTTCTGATTTAAGTCTACCCCAAAGAGACTGGACCGACTTGTGAGTGGAACCCACAGAGTGGAGGCTAAATGGTATCTCTGAGAAGTTTTAAAGAGCCTGCCTTCTTCTCCCTTCTTCGGACAGGATGGTCAGTTAGATTGCCACTTAGTTGCATTTCGTTGTGGAGAGCCTGGGTCTGCTCTGGGCTGTTTGCGTCTGTGGTCAGACGATCCCTAATTGCTGGGATTTCCGAGTTTTCACTTCCTTTTTAGTTACCATTAAACTCCTTTTTGTTCCTTATTAGAGGTGCCTCCTTTTACTGAATTTTGTGTGTGCTTTCAGCAGCGCCGGAACCACATGTAGCCCAGTCACCGGTCACGGTTTAGCATCTGGCGTTTCCCCCCTTTGGCATCAGTATTTGATAGGAAGCTTTGTTAGCATTGCATGGGAACGAAGAGCTGGACGTGGCGGGTGAGAATCTAAGGAATTGTCTACAAATGAACTGCCGAGCTTGGGGGAGGGAGGGCCTTTTTGACACTTGTATAGATCTGGATTTCTGGTTTCCCAGAGTGGGGAAACATCTGCCCTCTGCCTTTCTAGAAGGTTAACACAGTTTGAGATTTGTTGATGAATGAGCAAGGTTTTCATGCTGGGAAATAACCGATGTGGAGGAGAAAAGGTTTAAGGTGGAAGTGAACAGATCTGATATGACTCCGACTCTGCCTCTTTTTGTTTTTTAGTCTTGAGCCAATTACATGACCTCTCTCCACCTCAGTTAATAAATATGCAAATTAACTGAATTTGAATAAGCAATTTCTCAGTTTCTTCAGTGTTCCAAAGATCCCCTAAGTGCATGCCACTGTCTCCAGGGTGGTCGGGCCCTGTCCAGACCTGGGTTTAGCTCTCTGTTGAAAGGCTCCCTGCACCGGGGTGGCTAAGAGGTCGGCCTTTGCTGTTTGGCATACTTGATTTTGAATGCTGGCTACCGCATCAGTGATATATGCCATTGAGAAGATCATTGGACCTTCCGAGTCTCGGTGTCCTTATCTACAAAATGAAGATGGAAATTACATCTACCTCGGAGAGTTGTTCTGACGTTTAGTAAGACAGGTCATTAGAGAACCTTGCTCAGGGAGCAGCACATAGAAATCAACCGGTAGCTCACTCTTTTTGTCCATTACAAACTCTGTGAGAGCAGGCATTCTACCTTATCTATCTTAGCCCAGCTCATTTACCTTTTTATTTCAATTGCTTAGTTGTTACTTATTTATGGTGGGGAGAAAAAGCCATTTTATTTTAATTGCATGCTTCAGATTCATACATAAGAAAGAAAGAGTACATACTTACAACGCATCAGCAGCTGCATGGCAGGCCATGCAAAATGGGGGGAAGAACAAAAATTTCCCAAATAATCAAAATTGGAACTCTAGTTTATCAAGTTCTGTTATTTATAAGTAATGATATTCAGTACATGTACTATTGAAGTACAATTTTCAAAAAAATTTTAAAAAACATGACTCACAAATATATAATCAACACATGTCAAGATTTATAATGCAATATGTAGATGATGTATTATAGAATTATACACTTGAAGCCTATATTTTATTAACCAACAAAACGATAATGCTGATTTTTTGGAGAAGTAGAAGAAAAGAATTTTGTACTTTAAACCAAAGTAAATTTTCTGAGTTTGAGATGAAATTGGTTTAGGTCCTTGGGAAGACTAAAACTATAACCTTTAAAGTAATCTTTTCAACATTTGTTTCTCCGTGGGACAGAAATGTTCAAGTTAGCCTGTAGTTATATGGTGCTTGGGCCTGTTAAATACTGCGCCAGTTTGACATTGTGAGGATATTCGAGTTTGGGATGATTTTTCTAAATAGTTACAGTTAGTCTCGATCTTAGAAAAAGATAACACGGGAATATGATTCTAGTATATAAGTATTTTCTGCTTAAACCTAAGTGCTAGGTCCAGCCCTAATTATGTGTCATAATGCTTCATTAAGGGGGACATAAGGGTATTTAGGAAAACACCACCAATTTCTAAGACGATGCTATGGAGGGGAACTATTTAACTGGTGCTTGCATGGGCCACGCACCATATTAACGGTTTTTATACATATTTTACTCTATAAACAATCTGGTGAGACACGTATTATTATCTCCATTTGGAAAATCAGGAAATGAGTCTCAGTAATGTTAGATAATTGAAGTGAGATCACAGAGCCAACATGAGCCCGAAGTGAAATTCAGTCGGACTCCGAGTCCTGCGTTCCCTCCAGTGCCCTATGGCACGTACCTCCCTGCACTTTAAACTCTCTTAAACCGTAAAGTTGATTTCCAGTTAAACACACAGATGAACGGCTCCAGTTTTGCTTGTCTGACAGAGCGTGTACAAAACGATCGGTTTCCCCGTAAGATCCTTGCCACTTGGAAACTGCCCGAGATAAGAGGTCTTTCTGGCCACTGGTTTGAAATATGTATTTATTTATTTTTTTTTTAAGAAAAGTAAAACCATTGGATTTTGCTCTTTAAAGCCACCTCCTCTTAGGTCGTCTTCCTTGTAACTTACCTATCTTTCCTATCACTCTTCTGGCCCCCGATCTGTCTGTAGGTGGGCTGGATCCTGTCCATTCTGGACGAACTGCAGCTGAGCCCGCAGCCCCCCGTTGGAGTCCTTCCTCTGGGCACTGGGAACGACCTGGCTCGAACTCTCAACTGGGGCGGGGTAAGAGCTGCTCGGAGGGGCTCCCCATGCCGCCCAGCACCAGGGTCCCCCCGGGCCACAGGTGTCCTCATGGAAGGGCAATATGCTGCTACTGTGTAAAGAATAAGTTAGAGTCGAGAGCCAAGGTACCCATGAGGCACAAGTTTATCTGGTAACTTATAATCAGCTAGAGAAGGGAACATTTGGGATTTAAAAAAATCGGGGTTAGCACACATGCCTGGCGCTTTCTGAGACCTCCACGCAAAGACGTTGGGTGGGTTGTCCTCAAGTGTTCGTGTAAACCAGTCACGCAGACTCGAATGGCTCCTGAACCTTGGCCCTGGCCAGGGCAGTACATCTGATGCAGATTTACAGTCTTTGCTTTGGGAAAGTTACAGCATCTTATTTTATTTTATTTATTTTATTTTATTATTATTTTTTATTATTATTATTTTTTTTAGGATTTGGTTTCTCTGGTTAGTGTCATCCTGGCTGTGGCTATACAGGTGACTGACTGTCCTTTCCACTCCGGAGCCAATTTCAGACAAAGCTTAATAGAGGCAGCTTACCTGTCACCAACCACCATTTTATTATTATCATTTCTTTTTTTAAACAACACTAAGATAGTAAGAAGGCACCATGTGCTAATGTATGCAGCCCACCAGCTTTTTATCTGCTCATATGAGACCATTGCCTGACGAGGGCTCCATGGACATTATCTTTGGATATTAGAAGACAGTAATTTAGCTTTGCATGAATAAATTAACCTCCCATAGGTCTTTTTTTTTTTTTAAGTATAAATGATAAATACAGGATGGGGCAAAAGTAGGTTGACAGTTGTGAGTAGGCGAAACAGTTTATTCTTGTATTGTTATTTCTTAATTATTGCATTGTTTTCTGTATGAACAACTGTCAACCTGCTTTTGCCTCATCCTATGTTTATGTGAAGCAACTAATGTATTATCAGTGTTAGTTCCTCTCACGCAAATCAGTGACCTGACAACCCTCAGTGACCACGCGCTCAGTGACGTGTGCTCAAGGAGCAAGGGGCTCCCTGACAGGGCTCTTCCGCAGTCGGACTTGCCTCGGGTCACGGAAGGAATGGTGTTGTCCTACAGGGTGGGGAGAGGTGAGTAAGATGAGACGTGGGTAGAAGACATTGCCTATCGGAGGCTGCTCCGAGTCCCTTTCCCCCTTCCCACACACACACTTGCTCCGTGCATCTCACAGATTCCTCCAGGAGGAGGTCTGGAGGGGTCCTGTTCTTATTCCGATAAACGCAGCCATTTTGCATGGACCCAAAAGCCTACCAGCAACTAGCGGTTCTTGGTGTCAGCAGAAATTATTCCTCAGTTCAAGCCAGCTAGAGTTGGCATTTCTGTGCATATTACCTGTGGCTGTTGTCTAAAATTGTAGCGTTTACTCTCCCAGACTTGCTAATTACAGAATAACTAGAGAGCTGTAGCAGAGGGCTCTTCTTTGCACGCAGAACTTTGGCTGTACCGTTCGTCAGCCCAGACTCCAATGGATGTGTTCTTTGATTCCTTAGGGCTACACTGATGAGCCTGTCTCCAAGATCCTTTGTCAAGTAGAAGATGGGACAATTGTCCAGCTAGACCGCTGGAACCTCCATGTGGAAAGGAACCCAGACTTGCCTCCAGAAGAACTTGAAGACGGCGTCTGCAAGGTCAGAGAGTGCTTTCTTCCTCAGAAAGAACGCCAGGGGCATCTGTCATGGGAAGTTCACTCACGGTTGGAGAGGCATGTCCTGCTTTCTTCCTATGAGATAACAGGGCAGTGTTGGAGTTCGTGGCTGGCACAGCTGTGCGTACAACGCCACCCAGGAACTCTGCTTCTAGAGTCAGGCTTCTAGCGGTGTAGAGTTCTACCTGCTTCCAGAGCTCTGGGAGGTGCTCTCTGCCCTCAGCTTCTCACCAGGAAGACATGTATCTATGTTCTATGTTCTGATCTTTCACGTTCATTTCAAACTCTTAACCCAGGAGAAGACGGAATATATATGTTTTGGAGCATTAAGCACATGGTCTTTCAAAAGAAGGATAACCTTCTCGGATTTCTGGCTTGCTATCAAATACCCTGAATGTTTAAGAAGTATTAACTAAGCCTGTTTCATCACTTGCTTGGAACTTGAAGATGCCTACATAGATTTTCTTTTTAGTGCTTTCCCTATAGCGAATGAGTTTTTATTTCAACCCAAGAGAAACCAAGGGACACAGTTGTAAATATGCTAGTATGGAGCTTCTGTGGACCATTTGGTTCTAAGTTCTGGCCTCAATTTCAGATGCATTTGGTAGGTTGCCAAGTAGCCACTTCCTCCACATTACTTTCCCCTTTGTTTCCTGTGACAGTGTTTCCAAACTTTTGTATGCATCAGAACCTCCAGGCGTGCTTGTTAAACAATGCGCAGGAGGAGGCCCAGTCCCAGAGATGTTCATGGATAAATACATGGTCAAGGCCCAAGCATCTGTGCTTGAAACTGCATCACTGCGCTAGATAATGCCATTGATTCAGGGCAAGATTTCATGAGTGTTTCAGCCTTAAATAGATTGAACCAGATATAGCATTTTCAACCAAGCTGACCTTCACTTATTCACTAAAACATGTTTTGCCTTGTCTTCATGGTTTTTTATTTTCACCTAAACCGCAACCCAGCTATTATAAGGTTTTTGGTAGATATCATGAGTGCTCAATTGATCTTGAGTTCATAATGTCACACTGATGTTTGAATAGCACTTGTGCCTTGGGTTACGATACTTCTTTCTAATGTATTGGACAGAAAACACTCAAAAGTAAAAAGAAGTGTACCATATGGAAACTTCAAGGTCCTTTTGCCACTAAACTTAGAGTGGTTAGGCCCTCAGTGGAAATCTATATTTAAGTCTCTTCCCAACAGCTCAAGAAATGGAAAGACTTCTAGCTGCAGCCAGGGAACATTAATCCATAGAATTAAAGGCCTACAAAAATGGATTTTTGAAGGGATGTGTAGGAAATTAGGACCATTTTTCCTGGAAAATACGAATAAGGACGTAATAACAGACTAAATTGGGGTATTACTTATGGGACGGTGACCAGCTGTCCCCCGGAGCTGTCAGTGGGGGCTAAGACACAGGTTAGAATTGTAGCCAAAGGAACATAAATGGTAGAGACGAACGTATCTGAGCTCTTGGCAGGAACCCTAACCCTTGCTGTCATTATAAGGACTGGTATTTTGTTTAAGTGCAGGAACTGGACATTTTCAAATAGGAAGCCAGGAAAGTGAGACAGGATTTTGGCATCGTTCTGTGCGTTCAGTTTCTCTCCTTGTTCTCCAGTTAGTCGTAACCATCGCTATGGGCTGACTTGACCTCTGAATCATTATAAGCTCTGGCCCAGGTCCTTCCATGGAGGGGGGTCATTCTTTATTTCCATTAGAGGCCAAGGTAGCCCACTTTCTTTCTTTCTGTCTCTCTCCCATTCTCCCTCTCATTTCATTTTTCTCTTCTTGGCACAAGGCTCATTTTTGCTTTTCTCTTATTGGGACCAGGTTGTCACTCTCATCAAACAGAAACTCTTACTGTTCAAGGGGCACGTGAAACCTTGTAATAAACTTCCTTGTGGAATCTTGAGTGCTAAACACTTATTTCTAATAGAAGTGCATTTTCTATCTGGACGGTAAACCTGTTCATCGTTTGGGAACGTTATCTAAACTGAGGTAAAATGACCTCTCTATTTCCTTTAATGTTTATCTTCAACTCTGAGTTGCAGAAGGGAAAGGGAAAGAATCACCATTTCCCTTCTAACATTTTCCGCCTGCCTTTCTCATTGCTCTAGCATTGAACTGCAGCCTTAAAATCGCATTAATTGTGCAGTTTTAATTCAGGATTTCAGGTTGCATGATTCTTTTACTCAGCGAGCAGCAGTGACAGCCAGTGACCCGGAGGATTCTGGGAAGGAAAGCTAAGGCTTGTGCGTGCATCTCTATGTCTGTGTGTGCACATTTCACAGTCACACTGACGACAGAGGCTTTGAAGACGGGAAAGGGTGTCACGTGCATGGCAACAGGAGGAGACCAGACTTTGGGTGGTGAGCGCACAGTAGAGTGTGCGGATGTGTTGTAAGGTTGTACACCAGAAATCTTTAATAAAATTACTGACCAATGTTATCCCGATAAATTTAACATAAAATACAGGGCCCAGCAGAAGTAACACCTGCTTGAGTGTGGTTGGTAGGCTCATAATATGGGTGTAATAATTTACAGTTTTAATTTGAACATGTCACCTAAAATGTCACATGGTGTGCTTGAGTGTGATATTGTGATGTTACAGAATGACATGCTTGTGATTTTGTAATACAAAGGGGTGTTATTTGTGGCGGATTCTGTGTATAAGACTTGGTAGAGTACATCTGAATAATGCTGATCAATAAATGTACATATACCTACATGTTTGTTTTTCCCTCTAGATTGAGAATAGCTGAATGTCTCTCACTGCCTTATTGCTTATATACCTCTTGTCAAAAATAGTTTTTTTAGAAAATAGGTGAAGGGTAAACAAATTAAATATTCACTTTAAGTTGCAATATTAATATGTGGACCGTAATTCTTGAAAACGACGTATCCACTGATGAGGTAGGTCAGACACGGTCCTGACGACTGAATTTACTTTCTCAGTTGGAACAGTGGATTATTCTCCATAACTCTCGTAGGCGTGCCTCCCTCAGCTTCATAAGGTTTCTCTTATCACAGCATCCACAAGAACGGTTCTTGTTTAATAATTTGTATTTGTAATCCTTGTTTCCTATACTATTTAAAATCCTTGGGAGCGTTATTTGATCTGAGCTTTGACTAATGAATGAATTGAAACATCCCTGCTTGTTCCTGGTAAACACCGTCTACCCGGAGCTGTGACGGCCCTCTGTCTCAGGGACGGCCCCAGAGACGGGCGTCTGGCCTTAACTTTATTCCTCTCTTTCTGCCTGGTCGGACACAACTTTACCTCTCCCTTTGTTCGTCGTTGCAGCTTCCTCTGAATGTTTTCAATAACTACTTCAGCCTTGGATTCGATGCCCACGTCACACTGGAGTTCCACGAATCCAGAGGTGAGGACAGCGTTCCGTCCCCATCTCCCAGGGCGGAAGTTGCCAGCAGGTGTTTTGCATGTGCCCTTTAGTTTCCTGTCACTTACAAGTTGACAGTGTTGTTTCATTGTGACCTCCACGGGGACCCTGGGAGACAGACAAGATCGGGACTCACCACAAATAGGACCCTGAGGCCTCGCTGTTTAGAGTTTCAAAGATGAGAAGAGAAGGGACCGGTCGTGTGCTCCAGACGGCTACTCTTTAAATGTGACCAGAAGGTCCAAAGTTAGTGAGCTACTAAGGAGTGAGAAAGGTGCTTCCACTGAAGTCATTGGGACACTCATAGCTTCTCAGACCGTCAGTTACAGTGCACCCCTCCATAACCAGAGCCCCTGAAACCTGGTTGCAAAGCACAGAAGCCCTGCCTGTGTGCGTCAGCGAGACAGCAGGTAGAACCGTGGGGGCCTGTGGGTGGTTTGGGTTGACAGAAAAGGGTCTGATGGTATTTGGATTCAGTTCAGAAAGTGCTGGACATCCTCCCTGGACGAGATAGAAGTGGCAATTTCAGGCACCAACAGAGATGGAGTCAGGAATGGCAGAGCAAAACAATTTTTGAAAGAGAAATAAGATGAAATAATGACATGGATAAGTATTTCATCAACACTTTGTTGTGTCATTCAGAGCTGAGAAAGTTGAGGATTTTGCCTCAGTCTCTCGTGGTTTCTCTTAATCTCTCTTTTTCTCTCTCAAGCTCTTTTCTTGTTGATGTGACTGCAGTATACATCTCTGTCTCTGCCTGTGTGTGCCGCTCCGTCTGGCTTAGTCCTTTGTGAATGTGTTCACATGTAACCAAAATACTGCTAGGCAGTGGGGCAGGAAGAATACGTGAGGTGAAAGTCACAAACGAGGGATTATTTTACTTAGCTTCCTCCCCGTGTTTGCCAGGACATAAGTGGCTTTAACTAATAGAATTTGAAAAACAGGGAAGTCAAAACTAGAATGTAGATGTTCCGATTCCAGTAATACTGCAGAGAAAATTCTGATAACGCTCTTACGCACTCAACGGTCAGGAGTGGAGCTATAGAACTCAGGCTGCTAGAATATAAACTGTAAGCGAAGTCCAGACCTGTCATTTTCTCCACGAATTCAGCAATTTTGGTAGACTTGTCCTTCCTGGATTCATGAGGGTTCAAGGGTCAAAGGCTGTGCCAGTTGAAAGCGGTATTGTTCAAGAGAGGGCCGTAGTTTGAGCTTTCTCTCTGATTAGCCAGAACATCACAGATAGAAAGGTTGATGGATAACAGAACCACAAATACCAAATACCCAAAGCAGAGAGACTTCACCACCCTCGCCGTCTCCCTGCGGTAGATAGTTCTTGGATATCAGGTAGTGAGGGGGTTCTCCAGTCGGGGCCAGTATTTATAACCTGCTGCTCCCCCTGTATTTGAGGAGAGTTAATTTGGAGAAGTAAATGGAGATTCCATTCTCCATTTCTTACCCCATTTCCCCCCTCATTTTCTTCAGGAGACCCTCAATCTGGGCTTCCTAGTGAAATTCTTAATTTCTTAACTTCTAAAGTAATATAATTCACTAATGCATGAACCTCCCAAAGTAGACATTCTGGCATGAGAAGAGGCCTAAATGAGTAAGTGGCCAACAATGAGCTCATTCGAGGGAACTTAATATTTGATCTAATTAATCTGAAAGTTATCCCGATACATTTCCTTATACTGTGAGGACATTTCTGTGCCTCAGTGAGAGGGGAGCAGAGAAAGACCTCAAGGTGGAAAAGACCAAGATTAGAAGAGAATTCTTGTGGGAAAGTGATTTTTTCCTTTTATTCTAAGCTATGGGACTATTTCATTTTAGAGAGGAATATGCAAATTGTGGTGTATTGGTATGTAGATGTAGTTTTCAATGTGTGTGATTATAAAGCAATTAATTAAAAGATGCCACACATTAATTTTGAATCGTTTATTGCTGAGGTTTCTTGTTAAGTGCTTTCCTGCAGTATGAAGTGGATTTGCAAACATTTGCCTTGCAGGTACGCCAGACCCCTTCAGGCAAACTAGCCAGTGATGAGCTGATAAGGGAGAATCAATGTCACCTAAGAGTAATAGCTACAGTATTCATGAAGGTGATACACAGGTGGTACAAAATAAATACTGCAACCAGGTTTGACTGATATGCCTAGACCAGGGGTGCAAAGTTCTTCGTATCTATTAATCTCTTCTGTTTGCATTAAAGAGAATCATTATTTATTATAAAAGCATAATTTCTCAAGCTAATATTCCTTTTTTAAAACTGTTTTTTGTTGACTGAGAGTTTTTTCATATACTTACCTGGATAGTCAAGGAATCTCAAGCTCAGCTGCAGAAGGAAAAGAAAAACAGCAGGGCCACATTTCAGTAAGGGGTGAATTCACTTGTTTTTGTTGGTAGTGAGTGGCTGTTCTCCAGCCAAAAACCTCATAGCTGTGACTTCAAACTGTTCTCAAACACAGCCACTCACAGTGTGAGACTTCATGATAAAGCTTGTATTGTTTGTATAACGTACTTGGAGTTTGACTCAAAGCCTCACGAGAGCTATTGTAAAAATGCTTGAATAGAATAACCTATTGGTGGGAATCAGTAAAAAAAAAAATAGTGCTTTAAATTGGGAATCATGCCAACCAGTCTACATGAAGTTGGAAATAGGTATAAGTCTCACTGAGGCAGAATTTAAAAAAATTTAAATGTAGAAACAGTTTTTGGCATTGTTGGAAAATAGCCCATCAGATTGATATGGGACAGATGCAGATTTTAGCATTGCTACATATATTTCTTCTAGAAGGGACAAATAAAGTGACATTTATTTTGAGACAGTTTATTGGTGGCATTACTATATAAATCAGTGCTTTTAGAATGACCAGTAGAAAATCAAACAAGGAGAGAATACAGTCTTAACATTTTGATTGACTTTGCATAAAGAGTGCGAACATTTGAGTAATTTGGGTTTATATATTTGATCAGAAAGATGGGAAACTTTACTTGCTCGGAAAAGAGATGCTTTCTTGTTCTTCTCAAAGTGGCTACACCATGCATGGTTGACTCGTTGCAATCACTGGAATGGAATTTGGAGATGTCATAGGGTTCGTCACTTAATTGTCAGTTGGAGTCTTGCCCAGTACTTTAGTCATTTTTGCCTTATGACAATGCTTGGGGACATACATTGAAAACGTTTCAACCTATTAATCTATAGTGATGGTTAACAATAATTATGGTTGTCAGGTGGCAAAGTTAAGTCTCACTCTGCCAGCTAGATGAAGTAGATTGTCATTTTTTCTTGGGCATGAAAGATATCAAACACAGCAAACTTTTAGTCTGAGATTGGAGGTTTAAATTTTTCTGCCTTGTTGAAATTATTATTCAGAGGAGTTGAACCTTCTGCTGCAAGGTCAAGGACAGACGATTATGTATGACTCGTGAGGAGGCAGCATTTAAATTTGATGTAGGATTTACTATTTTCACTGAATACACAGAGACATGCAGACTTGCATGTTTCAGAGGATTATGAATGTTTCATGATTCGCGTAGAGGACTGGCAGCTTGCTCTAAAAACGTGGTGTTGGCCGTGGCGTGCCCAGTTTCATGGCCGCCATCCCTGCGAGGGCCTCACTTGCAGGCTCTTGTCCAGACACCAAGGCTCGCGCACGGCTTGCCCTTGAGAAGCTCTCCCCATCTGAGCTTCTCCGTCTGCAACCTCCTTTTCCATCCTGAGCGTCTGCGTGGCACCTACTCATCACTCAAGATCAAGTGCGCCTGCCCCTGGAGCACGTTTCCGATCGCTCCCTTTACGTGTAACACCCATTTCCGCTCGTGCACTTGTCTTTTTACAGCATTTAAGAGTGATGGTTTACGTTTCATTTTCAGACCTGAGCCCCCCCCCCGCCCCAAACTCCACAAGGGCACACGACCGTGCCCTGTTTCTGTATTTGTTTCCTTGCCTATTTGTTTATTTTCATTTTTTGAAAGAATACAGTTTATTTTTTAATATAATAAACTCTTAATTATCTTTTGCTTAATTTATTTGAATTACGGTATTCTTTCATTAGAACAAATAATTGTGAATTGATTACATGCGCACGTGTATTCTCTATAACAAATAAATCAGTATTAGTCTATTCTAAAATAATTTAACCCGTTTCTTTTAGTTTTTTTCAATAAATGGGTTAAAAATAATTTAACCCACTTCTTTTAGTTTTTTTTTTTGTCAATAAAACTAAAAGAAATGGGTTAAATTATTTTTTCCAATAATACCGAATGCGAATTGTACTTCAATTTGCATCAATATTATTTTGTGTTAGTTTCAGGTGTACAGCATAGTGGTCCCTGTGCCAAGTCCCGTGACTGTCTCATTAAGTGTCAGTTACAGGGATGGAATTTTAATTCGGGGATAGGCCCCCTATATAAAAGGTAAATAGCACTAGAAAGGTGTATAGAGTAAGGGCAAGATTAGTAGTACAGGCAGTAGATAACACAGGAGGTCGGTGGGACTCTGTCGGGGGAAATTTCCGGAAAGGGCAGATAAGGGGAGATAAAGAGGCATGTGATGGAGGCGAGGAGTGAGTAGGTGAGGAGGCTGCTTCAGACCGGAAGGCACAGTGGGGCAGCGAGCATGCGATGAAGATGTGTTAGCTGACCAGTTACTACATAATGAAAGATTTTTCGTGGTGGTGCTAGAAAAATAAAGATAATGTTGCTAAAAACACATCTGTCCTGAATGGGCAATGATGGCAAAAGATTTTTTTAAAAAATACAGACAACTTAAATTGAAGATGGCAATGTAAGTATAGGCATTTGTGTATGCATAACTGAAGTCTTAAGAGTGGGTAAGAATATAGAAGACGTCTGAGTTATTTAGGGTTCAAATTGCTTATTGATTTTTATAAATATAGTATTGAACTTACATTTATGAATGACTCCCTAATATGCAGGACCAATTACAGACAAAGCAAGGTTTAGGATCCCATTTTGAGGGCACGGGTATTTTTGTGTTGTGCATAAGGATGGGATTAATATGTGAACTCAATGGAACGGATGCTACCCAGAGCCTCATCACCATTATAAATGAATTACATCCAGAGCCAAATCATTTGGATGATTTAGATGATGCGGTTTGGGAAGTTTGAGCTAATGAGATTTAGATGAGATTTTTGCATTTTGAATTGATGACATAATGGGATGAGACCTTTGGGGGCCTTGAAGAGAGAGAATATATTTTTTTATGTGAGAAGGATGTGAATCACGGGGGCCGGGGGCAGATGAGGGTAGGTAGAATTTTGACCTCCACGACTGTTGCCATTTGGGTCATGGTCATTGGTGGTGTTATTTTACATGGCAAAAAAGACTTTGTTAATGTTATTAAGGTTAATCATTAGCTGACCTACAGTTAGAAAGATAATGCTGGATTATCTGAGTGGGCCCAGTATAACAGGAGCCCTTAAAAGCAGAGGTGGAAGGCGAAACAGGAAGTCCAAGCTCTGTGGCGGAAGGGGAAGGCGGATAGATTCAGAGTGTGAGGGGGACTTGGTGTGCCGTTGCTGGCTTTGACAATGGAGGAGTCATTCATAAGCCAGCAAATGCAAGAGGCCTCTGGAAGTTGAGAGTAGACTCTAGCCAGCAGCCAGCAAGGAGCAAGACCTTCATTCCTACAACAGCAAGGACATAGATTTTGTCCATAGCCTGAATGAGCTTCGAAGTGAATCCACCCTGGAGCCACTCAGTAAAAGCTCCATAGGCTAATACCTTGATTCTGGCCAGGTAGGACCCTAAGCAGAGGACCCAGAAGAGACCAGCCCAGACTTCTGGCCTAGAGAAGTGTAAGAAAATCAATCAATATGTGAAGCTGCCAAGTGTGCGGGACTAGAAAATGAATACGGTTAATGTTGCTATCCAGCCAGATGGGAACTAGGTTAAGGGCACAGACGTACACCGTGTGTGTTTGGGTCTCACTCTCTCACGCCGTCTTGTGTAAGAGGAGGCTGAGAAATCTAGGAACTGTAGCCACAAGCCATGGACACCTCCACTATTGGGGTCTTGGGGTACTTTGAGGATTATTGGCCTTTCTTGAGAATGGCCTTTCATGGTTTACTTCATACCAATGAACAGACAACTTCCTTAAGGAGCTCTTACACTTTCTTACCAGGCCTTTCCCCTCTCTTATGGCCCTTTTCCTGATATAGCTGGGAGTCCTCATTCCGTGGTTCTCCTTGAAGTCATATCCATACTTGTACATACACGTAGATGTATTCAGCCACCCAACTCCTTCCTTTTATTATCCAGACCGTGGAGTACTGCTGTAAGTGGGCTTTCCCTTACTTTCTGCTGGCCTGGCTTCTGCAGGGAGTGGCCCAGCTCTCACAACAGCAAACATTGCCCTCAGCTCCAGCCAGCCTTGTTCTAAGTCTAATATGTGCTCGGAATGGGGTAGATGTGAAAATGGGAAAAGAGTCCAATCGCCATGGCAGCTCACTCTGGGAGTCAATAGTGTAATGTGTAGGGTGGAGCAGAGAGAATAATAGAATTTACTGCACACCTTTTCCTAACCTTAAGGCCAACTCCCCCATCTCTTCATTTTACATCTTTCTGATACCTCCATGAATGCTAGTGTCTTGATATATGTCTACTTTTTAGAATTACTGATTTAACCAACTTTTGTCCAGTTAAATTTACATCTGAGATGACTATTTTTATCAACTGTGTAAGTAAAAGCACCATAAACTCAATTTATTTCTTAATTCTGGTCTTTTTGGGTCTTACAGAACATTTTCCATCTCTTGAGAGAGAGAGAGAATAAAACTATTTCTTTAAAGAAAAAATGCTTTTTAGTTCTTCAAGGCTCATAGGAAAACCTCATGAAGATGTGGGTATTTTCCAAACCATACATTGTAAAAAAAAAAAAGTAAATGTTAGTAGCTGGTATATGATTCATTTAATAGCTTTGGACACCAGTGCCCTGAAAAAAGTTCTGGGCCAGAACTGTGGGTATCGTTTTCCATTTCTCATTAAAGCTTGCTCAATAGCTGGATCTGATTGTGTTTAAAATTAGGGCCTATGTACCTATGATAAATTGCACAGCGACAAAAATTCTCATTTTGCCTCTGATTCCATAAAGTGAGAATTAATACAACTGAAAATGGAACCCAACAAATCTGGATCAAAGAAAGGTTAAAAACAACAGGTCATTCGACAGCCACATTTGTTCTGAAGAAGGTCCAGACCATACGAACGGGCAACTCTAAGACCAACAATGGGGTTCAAGGAGGTAGAGCACTCAGTATCACTTCTGTCCTCTGTTTGCTTACTGTATCCTATGAGTTAACCTTTTGCCTTTAGTATTATTTGGTTTCTAAGATTATAGGACCTAGTTTGGTAGAAGACAGTGAATGATTAAGGAGAGGTTTGAAACACAGGAACTTTGACCAGATGGAAGTAACTGTCAAAAACCAATCTGTAAAAATACTATCTTTTTTGGTTTGCAAACTTCAACCCAGTTTCTGTGTCTTATGCTAATATTATATTGTCATGATCATGAAAATCATCTCATATCAATTGTCCGGAATTATTTCCTGAGATTTTGTAGCTTTTATTCAACCCAGTCTTAGTGAGTGAACGCTTTGCTACGTTTCTTCCGCTAGACAGCAGCTTCTGGGATTTGCCATTCCAACATGGGGCTGGGAGGTGGAGTTTCAGCTAGTCAGCCAGTCTAATGGGAAGGCACTTCGAGAAAGACCTCACTCTTAAGAAAGGGATTAATAAGCATACTAAATAAAATAGCAGAAGGCACAAACATTGGCAGTAGGCGCCTTTGGAGTGTCTTGGAATTTTATTAGAAAGAATGTAAGGAAATAATACTTCATTTAAATCCCTTGAATTCACATGAAAATTCCCTGATGCAGATTCTTGTTTACGCTTTTCATGGCCCTCAACATATATAACATTTAGGAGCGAGCTCAAAATTAAACTGTTTTTCAGCCAGAGCCCTTGCTGTCGATTATGAAAGCAAATTCTCCATTAAATTTTATCCGAATTTCCCATATTTGATTACATTTGTGAGCTTCATACATAGTTTAGGGAAGCCGTGACCTGCACAGGTCAAAGCAGACAAGCACCGCTCCACCTTCTCCCCCTTCCCCCTACCACCCCCGTCCTGCGTCCCTGCCAACCCTCTATTCTGAATAGAGTCCAGGGTGTTTCAACCTTGACTGTGCACAGGAATCACGTGGAGAGCTTGCTAAACCACAGATTCCTAGACCCCCTCACCCCAAACATTCTGATTCCATGCCTCTGGGATCCTGATCAGTTGCATTTTTAACATTCTCCCAGTTGCTGCTGATGCTGCCATTTGTGGCTACATGTTATAGTACTGGACGCTGATGACCACTGCCTGTAGCTAAGGGGCAGATGAAAATGAAGCTGCTGGGTCTGTTGGATCTGCGTGGTGGGAGGAAGGAGGGATGGATGTTGGTCCAAGTCGCTACCTTTACTAAGGTCTCCATAACAGAACTACCCTTTCCCTTCCACAGAGGCAAATCCAGAGAAATTCAACAGTCGTTTTCGAAATAAAATGTTCTATGCAGGGGTAAGTATATATTTTACTTTATAATTATTACTTAGTATTTAATGCTGAGTATTAATTAAGAGTGTTTAATTCACTCTTGGTACTATAGATGCTAATTATACTAAAAATAATTTCATATGCATCTCAGATATTTACATGTAGGTCTATGTATGATTAGTGTGTAATGTCTTGGTTTAAGAAGAAAAGTAAGGATGTGTGTTTTGAGTTAGTTGGCAGAGAGAACTGGTGTCCTTCATCTTTGAACTTAAGAGCCCTGAGGCTCCACATTGTACCAAGGGGATGATATCTAGCAAGTGATGGGAAAAACAAATACCAAAGCCAGCCTGGGGAATGGGGAAATCAGGAAGACTGAAAAGTGCATGGAAAATCTTGGGTAAGAATGCAGTTTTCACAGGGGTGCGTCTGCATCAGAGCTTGGATGAGAAACTGGCCGAGCCTGGGAAGTCTTTCATGGAGGCATGTATGAAATTAAAGGGGCTGCATCTTTTTTTCTCCTGCTGAAGCATGTCCCAGAGGGTGAATGGCCAGAAAGAAAAATGCCTCTAAAATATTGATATAAAAATAAGTGTGTTTTAAATTGATACCACTGGACAGAGGGAATGCAGATAAAGCGGAGGGAAGCAAGACATTCTCAGGGACAACACCTAACGTAGCCGTAGGAAGGTCAGGAAATGTAGTCAAAATATATTTTCAAGCTGACCCTTGGAATTATCCACTTTTTCACTCTCCTACTGTGACCTTACATTTTATTATTATAGGTTAGAGTTTGAAAACAAGAAGATTTCAACTTGACAGCCATTGTACGACTTTAGTTTGGATTCAGCATATTATACTTTTGTATAATTTAGCATCATTAAGCAGTATATAATACAAAGCAAAGATTTAGCATAACCATGTAATTGAAATATTTTTCTTTATTTCCTTGTGGTTTAGGCAGCTTTTTCTGATTTCCTACAGAGAAGCTCTAGAGATCTATCCAAACATGTTAAAGTTGTTGTAAGTATTGAATGTGTTGACTCATTTCATTTGAATATCAATATGTGTGCCCCCAAAACTGAACCCCAAACACCAGTTTGCAGACTTAGATTCATCAGTGGACTGTGTGAAACTTCAGAGACCATTCAGTGTCATTCATTCACCCAGCAGTTATTCATGAGCATTTAATTTTGTGACATACACTGTCTTAATTGCTGGGGAAGGAGGTAAATCAGATGACTCATTTCACTCCTGAATAACCGTGCAGTTAGGCCTGGAGAACAATGTCATAAATGCTGTCCCTGCCCTGTGTATATAATATGGTGACGGTGCAAAGGGAAGGTGAGAGCGGACCACAGTGGGCTCAAGAGAAACCTTCAGTGACGAAATCATGCTGAGCCGGGTCTTGAAGTAGAAAGAGATGCTCACCAAATACATGTCTGTATTCCTGGATCGTCAGGACCATTTCCTGTTTAGAAAAGTGCTTTGATTTTATTATTTTGGATGATTCACTGTGTAATCTTGTCATGGTTCTTCATCACTGAATGGATTTTTTTTTTTTTTTTTTTTTTTGGTGCTGGTTTTTCCTGGGTTGCTGTCCCAGGTTTTGGACACACACTGCTTGGAGGCCAGGGAGAGGGGAAGTTATCTTCTCTCTAGGAGATATATTTTAAAATAGCATCATTGTTAAGAAAGACAGACAATGTTTTGTTTTAGTAATCAAGTTAAAAGAAGGTGTGAACGTGACTTTGTACATAGTTGTGTAGGTAAAGGAAAGAAAGAAAAATAATAGATGGGGAGGAAGGTATGGAAATGTAACAATGCTTGAATTTATCCGAGCATAGATGAAGAATAGACTATGCCCTGGCTGGTGTGGCCCTCTTGGTTGAAGCATCTCCCATACACCAAAAGGTTGTGGGTTCAATTCCTGGTCAGGGCACATATGGAAGGTAACAAATCCATGTTTCTCTCTCACCTCTCTCTCTTTCTCTCTCTCTCTCTCCCTTCTCCCCCCACCCCCCCCAAAAAAAAACAATGAAAGAAATGTCCTCAGGTGGGGATAATGAAAATAGAATATATGACAAGAGGAGACAGAATAAAAGATATCCATGAGAATACAGAAAGATACATGAGCTGAGCTAACGGATATTCAGAGGAACACACAGGAGCAGGAGAGGATGAAGATTGGTAAATTGTGCAATCACCAATAAAACGTGCCTGAGACACGAATCTCTAGAATCAGTGGAGACCAGAGACAGCGGCCTTTAGCGCTAGTGCCACAGCCCTCGGCTCTGCTGTCAGAGGTGTCACTTCTCATTTCAATGGCACCGAAAACCAAGTGTCCCTGAGTAGCAGTGACTCTCGAAAACTAAAATATTGCCTTCTTAAAGCTAGGTACAAAAAAGACACATGGCCCATGGGCCTCTGAGCATCTTTGTTTTGATCAAATTATGGCTATTAAATTTAAGTAGTAGCAACTTGATGCAAGCTTCCCTTGTTTCTTCAGCTGCCTACAGGCCAGCCAAAAGTGAACTTTCTGTTCTTTCCGTGATTTCTCACATGTGGAGGAAGAGCAGCAGCACCTGCCCAGAGAGCCGCCAAGTGGTGGGCGGTGGCCCTGTTGAATGACAGCCCCTTCAAGTCAGCGGCATTGAGATGAAACTCTGTACTTCCCTACCTACAGAGTGCGTCTCCCCCTCTGGCAGTCCTCTTGATGATAAACGTTTCGTACGTGAACGGCTGTGTAGTTTGGATTAAAAGATGCAGAGAAGCCAACATGGCAGCCAAATAACCAAAAAAGATTTAACATCAGTGAGCATGTGTAATATTTCAGGTGGATTGCTTTATGTAATCATAGCCTTTTTTTACAAGGAGACAAACCATCAGAAAGTAAGTCTGGACGTTTGGAATTTAGTCCTAGGCCTCCCTGCATGAGGTATATAACTTTGGGGGAATCATTGAACCTTCCAGAAAAGTTAACTGTCTTCATTTAAAACAGGCATAGTAAGACATGTTTTTAAAGCGACAGTCACTGACCGTAGTGCTGTGGCACGAGGATATTTCTACAATGACATCACTGTGTGTTTTCTTGAGTACCAGATAGGAAGGCTGGAAAGTTAGTGGGAGCAATGAGACGTACGTATCACCACAGAACGCCTTCCTTTGCCAAGGCTGAAGTCAGTGTTTCTGAGGTCATAGGTAACGACCTCTCACAGAGATGTAAAATGTGGGTATGGATAGTACACCTGAAGAGAAGAGGACAATGACACTGACCTACGGACAGCGTTATCTGTCCTGCTTCTGTGTTTTCTTCTTACTGTATTGACATCCGTATGCAAACTTCTGCACAGCAACATATTTTACATGTAGGCCTTTTCCTTTTATGTGAAGTGAGGAAAAAGTTAAAAACCACAGCTCTAAAGAGTTGTAAAGTTTAAATGCAATAAAATGTAACAAAACCGTGTAAAACACAGTGCATTGTAAGGCGTCCAATCCTCAAAGAAGTCGATGACTTCCCAGAATCACTGATATGTTTCCCAGGAGAAAAAAGTTGAAAATTTAACAAATTATTTGTTTTAAATACAATAATGTTAATTACAGATTTGTTTGTTTTTTTCCTGGAAGGCAGAAATGCCACTTTGCATGCTATTAATATATCGCGTTATATATTTTTTAAGTTTTAGCTGCTCACAGCACTCAGTGTGGGTAGTTAGGATGCCTACATTTCGTCTTCACTGGTGTAGTCATCTGTCAGCTCATTTCTAATCCTCAAATAAATTGGAGACTTCACGTTTGCTTAGTATCCAAGAATATTGCAAAAATACTTCAGTCAGCGTCTGCAGTATGACTCCTGTCTAAAAAACATTTTAAAATACTTTATGGAGGGCTGTAAGATTTCCTAGAAACACGTTTTGTGAATGCTCGTGAACAGTCGGCCATAGTGAGATCGGCAGGGAAAAGGAGATCCCCTTGACTGCGGGCAGAATCGGCGTTCTTCAAACTGAAACTCCTCCTGAAGAGATTTTTAAAAATTTGCACAGAGGTTGACACGTTTCACTGCTGTCTCCGCAGGACAAGATAATGGGGGAAATTTTGTGATGAGCGTGTGAAGGGAGCGAATATAAAAGCAGGCTTTATATACTTTTGACGCTGAGACGTGTCTAGTCTTGACTGTAGATTTCCTGTTTTGATTTTTGTTACTGGCGATAAATGAGAAGGAGAAAGGAAAGCTTTTTCTTTGATCAGTCAGAGGATAATCTTGAGGAAAGCACTAGGGACCAGGGTGGCCACACAGAAAGGTTTGAGGCTCAGCTGGCCTGTGGCCCTTGAGACCCAGGGTCACGTTCAGAGTCCCGGAAAGCAGGTGATCTCAGAAGACCAGTCCAAGTCTGTAAGAGGTTAACTTTATAAGAGCAAATTACTAGTAGAGATAATGCTAATTTGTAATAGATTTTGAAAAGCTTGCAGTACATATTCCTTCTAAACAGTTTTCAACATGTTTAACATTTTCAAAATAAAAAATTCATCTCAAAAACCAAACAGAGTAAATCATTCTACTCATGATTGTTGTTTGAATCAAAGAGCTGTGCTAGGGGTCACTGTCCTAATTTGAGGCATTGTTCTTTTTAGTATTGTAAGCATTTCTAAATCTTTTGATGTTGGTCCCACAAGCCTAAATATCTAATAATAATCTAAGGTGAAGAATGATGGTGCTTCCTGGGTCTGGTAAAGCTATAACTGGAATAAATTTTCAATTGTGATAATAATGGGAATTAACTTAAGGAGAGGGGGCAAGGGGAAGAACTTGGTACATGCTATTGTCAACCATTATCTCTGATCACTTTTTTAGACTTGTGCTTACTTCAAAACCTTTGTTTTTTCCTGCTTTGATTGTTTCAGTGTGATGGAACAGATCTCACCCCAAAGATTCAGGAATTGAAGTTCCAGTGTATAGTATTTTTAAATATACCCAGGTAAGCTTCGTTCGTTTTGTTTCCTTGGTTTGATGTGAACTCTGTTTGACTTGAGGTTATATGTTTTCATTATGGAAAATTTCCAGGTAAAAGCAAGGCAAATCCTTTATATCAATGGCTTAGTAGAAATTTTCCAGGTCTTAGAATTGTGTTCTCCTGCTTGGTTTGTTTAATATTCTCTGCAGTAGGTGTTTTTTATTATTTGGAATTTTTTAATATGATACAGCATGCATGGTCTACACTTATCCATCCTTAAGTACCCCATGCACCCCTCTGGACTAGAACATTTTAATTTAATTCTCAAATTACTGATCTCCCACTCCCCCCAAAAATGATAGACTTGAATAAATTCCTGTTCTCAGTTTCCTGAAAGCTGTTAGGAAGCCATGCAGCCTGATTTTAGCATGGAATTCATTCAAAATCATTGCCAGATGATTGCTTTGAAAAAAATAGGATCAATTAGAGTAGGATTTCCTAGCTAGGATGTCAGTTCTCTTGGTGTTATTATAGACCTCAGGAGAAAGGGGTATTTAAGATTAACTTAGTCTCAGAATATAAGCACAGTGTCTCAGTGGCATGAAGTCAGAGTTCAGGCTCCCAAGCCAAGATTCTGGAAGGGATGGATCTGCGAGCCTCTGTTATTTGCAAACCAGATAACTCAGACACAAACTCTGCAAATAAGTTCTGTTTAGCCTGAATTTAATGAAAACTGAGAACTGTATGTAAATCTATGGCTAGGAAAACGCTATTAGAGCTTCCTGATTACCTTCGACAGTGCTCAGTATAGTTATTTCCAATCCTACTTCAGAAGTATTTTCGTCTTAGTTGTTTAAGCAGAAGACGTCAAGTCTCAGGAAACATGAACTTTCTTTAATTTTCTTCTTCCTTTATTTACATATCTCTTTTTCATCTTGCTCCTATCTCTGACCCCCTCTGGATTCCCGTTCCTCTACTTTTCCAATTTTCTTTATTTTCCCTTCCCTTTCTAACATTGTCTCTTTTTAAATCCCTTCTTCACTCTTTCTTTCTTCTTCAGTTGCCTTTTCCTTGTGCTGTGGGTGCTTCTTTTCTTAGTTATATAGTAGTCACTGCTTGCCCGCCCCAGCGCCCTCTCCTTTGGGCACTGGCTGGCCTGCCTCCGTCCTCCTCCAAGACCACATTCTGAAGCTGACCACTGATAACGCATGGCACACCACGGAAGGCAGGCGTGCATGAACCAGAGGGGGATGAGCTGATAAATGATGGACTAAGAGAAAGTTGGGCACCAGGGAATGCTTCTGCTATAACATCGTGGCTTGTTTTCACAGACTGATGTTTCGGAGATGATGATGAGTCCATTTCCTTTTTCTTTGGAAGGTGTGCACCTGAATGGAAAACTGTTCTCATGCGAGATAAACCTTTGAACTGACTATAAGCTAATCTCTAGCGATAATCATGAGAGGAGTTGCATAAATTTAAGTCTGTTCTCAATCTTACGCTGCAGATATTGTGCTGGCACGATGCCCTGGGGGAATCCCGGGGACCATCATGATTTCGAACCTCAGCGCCACGACGATGGTTACATTGAAGTCATTGGATTCACCATGGCCTCTTTGGTGAGCGATGCAGCGCTTTTAGTAAAATAAAATGTATTTTAGCCACAGTTAGAGTCTTTCCACTTCATGCGACTTTGGTTTAATTTCTCTCCTGCCTTATCGATTTATGAACTTAATGCAATGTAGAGGTGCTTGCGGAAAACAAGTACAAAAATTAATGCTTTATGTCACCAAGAAAATTGATGCGTATTTATTTGAGCTTCAAAAAGAAATATTCTTTGTTAATTTTCCTGATTAATTTTCTACCAGAATTAAAATGCAGAGTGTTCATGTTAATTAAAAAGCATATGCCACAGACATTTCCTGGCATGGTGCCCAAATTGATATTTTTAGGTGAACAGGAAAGTGGTCATTTGCATTTATCTTCAAACTTGTCTTTTTAAGCATTGGATAGCTGCCTCCATTATCACACAATTCCTGAATATAGAGCAACATCGTTTTTGTGACATTAATGAATATTCACTTTTCACAGTATTGAAATCACCTCATATTTTCATTTTGTTTGCTTGCATAAAAAGTAAATGTATATAGTGTAAGTGTAATTTCAAGCAGGTTTTAGCGTGTAGTTCAACTTATCAAATGATGAGGAACCAATTATCATTATGCTTATTATAACAAAAAACTAAAGAAAAAATTATGCTTCATTATATCTTGTATAAATCAGACCACACCATTCTGGGGCCTGCTTCTGTCCCTGCGAGGCTATGTTAGTTTGTAAAGCAAATTAAAATAAAACTTCTACTTGCAACTGTTGGTTAGCACTTGGTTAGTGCTCTACCTCATGCCTGAAAGCAAAAAGGTTGTATTTCTTGTTCTAAACAACCGAGAACAGCCCTCTTTTTCGCTCATCTCATGGATTCCAATCACCTCAAAATGCTGCGATTTAAGAGAATTATCTCTTGTGACTATGGCAACAGCATCCTTCACCGGAGACAGTGATGTTTCTTATTAAATCTGCCATCTTTAGAATGAAACGGTTGTTAAGTGTAAATGATCGGTCTGGGATTGATCTAATTTTAAGGATTGTAGTTCATGCACAGCTCTTTCTCTCCAAAGATCTTTATATTAATTCTAGGAGAAGACTCAGCCAAGAGCAAATAGGAATAAGTTCAAGAAGTTGGTGTGCAAGGACAAATTCTTGAAGGTGACCAAAAATGCCCCAAACCTGGTCCTGTGTGTTTTACCTGGATGCAGTGAACTTGGATTGAGTGTGTACCATGTTCAGAGCTTCCTTGCCCCGACTGTGTGGTAGCAATTTGCCAGGGAATAAATAACTAAGAGAAGGTGATTGCTTACCCAGGTTTGGGAGGGCAGGGAGAATCCTGGACACTTGCCCATTGCTCCCAGGATCAAAGTCTGAATCTTTACTTGCCCTGCAAGATCGAGTTTCTCTTGGATTCTCCAGCCTTTCCTATGGCCCTCTTTGCTTTCTTCCTCAGGTAGCCTCTGAAGTCAAATACAGCTTTGAACATCCCTTT
The DNA here is from genome assembly GCA_039655065.1 of Glossophaga mutica. Classification (NCBI taxonomy): domain Eukaryota; kingdom Metazoa; phylum Chordata; class Mammalia; order Chiroptera; family Phyllostomidae; genus Glossophaga; species Glossophaga mutica. Next base: position 12,149,455 of record CM077313.1, read on the forward strand.
TGCACCACAAGGCCATTGCACATGCTCTCGCTCTCTCTTAAATGTTTTTTATTCTCCATCTTCTATAACTTTTCAGTCCATATTTGTGTCTGGCTCTTTTTATAGTCATTTTAGGTTTGGGTGTTTTTTTTTTTTTTTTTTTTTTTGCTTACAATTGTTTAATCAGCATCTGCACAGGAAACAGAAGGCAGACTAAAACAGGGTAATGAGAGGAGAGTTTAATCGAGGGACTCTCCAAATTGTGCACTAGGTTTATGAGAAGCAACAATGGATGGCGTTGTATCCCTGAGCTGAAGGTGCAAAGGCAAATTAGCAGTCACCTGTACCAGAAGGGGAACTATTTGGCAAGGACCCCCTGATTGGAGAAGTGGTTACTAAGTGGAAGCAGCCAGCCTGCGCCACCCTGGCAGGGAGGAAGCTGGGGAAGAAATACGGTGACCTCACTCTCCTTGTCCTCTAGCCCTTCTGCTGGGACTTCCCTCTGGATAAGTCTAAGCGGAAGCTAGAGGACAAGGGAACCACTGATAGAGTGTAAATGGGTCAGCCTCACAGGGACAGAAACAGGACCCAGAATGGTAGAGTGCCGACTGGGAGAGGCACATGGTAGCCATCCATCACTCCAAGGTCTCCTTCTCCAGTACACAGCGGAGAGCCCGATTCCTGAGGTTGGCAATGAGTAACATGACAGAATGAATGAATATTGCCAAGAGAAGAAGAATGGGACTTGGCATTCTGGAAAAACAGAAATTTACGTACCTTTGGAAGTACGAGAGATCATAGTCCTCTGTGGGCACCAACTCTGTAATTAGTTTCATACAGTGTAGATGCAGGGGCGAAGGGACAGGGAAAGACGATGCCGAAGAGGCCGGCCCGGGCCAGGTCCTGCGGTGCTTGAGAGTTTATCTAGGGGTTTTGGCTTTGTTTCACGGTCACTGGGGATTGAGGAAAGTGTACTTTTTAAATATTTGTTATGGGAAAAGTTTAACGTGAATGAAGATGAACTAATACGTTGGACCCTCATGTGTCATCCCTGAGCTTCTGCAGTTACCAACTCATGGCAGTCTCCTATCTGTCCCCACCCATGACCTCCTCCCTTATATTATTTTGAAGAAAATGTCAGACATTGTATCATTTTGTCTGTAAAGATTTTAAAATGTGTTTTAAAAACATATGGCAGAAAGAAAGAAGGAGCTCCTACCCTTTGCAACAGCATGGATGGAACTGGAGAGCATCATGCTAAGCAAAATAAGCCAGGCAGTGAAAGACAAATACCATACGATCTCACCTTTAACAGGAACCTAATCAACAAAACAAACAAACAAGCATAATATAACCAAAGACATTGAAATTGAGAACAGGCTGACAGTGACCAGAGGGGAGAGGGGAGGGAATTTCAGGGGAAAAGGGAGAGGGTTTACAGGAACAAGTATAAAGGACTCATGGAGAAAAACTATGGGGGGTGGAAATGGGAGGGAGGTGGGGAGGGCTGGGGTGGTGGGCTGGGGTGGGAGTAAAAGACAGAAAACTGTAGAAGATCAACAATTAAAATAAAAATTAAAAAAACATATGACTTTCTTTTATGAACAAAATCACATCAGCTTCTCTAAAAAATTAAAACAGAAGCATGTGATTATCACTAATTATCTACTCAGTGCTCAAATTTCCTGTTGTCTTGCAAATGCTTCATGCTTTCTTATGCTCTGTTTGAATCAGGATCCAAATAAGATCCATTGGTTATGACTGGTTGGTATGACTCTTACGTGCCCACCTGTCTCTTTTCTCCCCATTTATTTGTGGAAGAAACCATACTGTCTTGTAACGTTTCCCTGAGTCTGAATTGTGCTGATAACATCCCTGAGGTATCAATTAACATGTTCTGGCTTTCTGCTTCCAAGTTAATAGTTGGATCTAGATGAATCAGACATTTTTTTCCTCCAAATCTAGGTTGTAAGTAGTGTTTTCTTCTTCCAAAATAAGATAGGTAATGTCGGGTTGTCTCTCTTTTTTTAAAAAATAGTCTTTGATGATCAGTGTCTGGATTCAGGATTCATTGGGGGTTGAAATGTAGTGATATTTTAATTTTATGCTTCCTCACGTATTGACTGGGATATTTCTGTAAAGGGGATATTCTCTTCACTTACTCTTTTGTTAGTTTTCTGTACAGTTTGTGTCAGAGAAGCAGAATTAGTGATCTTTTTCTTCATTGATGCATTTTCAATGTAATGAGTTAGTTCACTAGCATCCTGTGATAGTTACCATGGTTTTAGAATGCCCTTGAATTTTGGGCACTCTCCCATGAAGAGGTTAGGTCTGTGTGCCCTCCTCGTGAATACAGTGGAAGTGATGCTAAATAACTTAATATAACTCATTAAAGGTCATGCAGCAAATGCAAAATATGAGCAATATTGATGGTCTCTCATTAATCGGAATTTTGGAAATTCAAGGTAATACTTGTTGTTTAAAATGTTCCACTGCTTCATTCATTTAATGTCAGCCATTAAGCATTTATTAAATATTTGTTGAGCTCACAAATACTTAATCGAATCTACAGATGACACTCTTTTAGGTAAAATAGTTATGAAATGAACCAAAAGGAAAGGAACCACAGTTCTCAGGGTGCCCACAGTTTGGTGTTTTGGGGGTAGACGAAGCCGTAAACAAGCAACCACAGTCTGATGTAATAAATCCTAGGAAAAAGGCGTGTGTGAGGATGGGTTTCTAAAATGGGGACCTCAGCAAAGATTTCACAGAGGAGGCGGGGGTCTCCAGGTGAGAGTGCCAGTGGTCTCTCTAGGAGGCGTCGTGTGCTAGAACTGCCCACAGTGGTTCAGAGTGACTGTCACATGGTGAATGAAGGCACGGAAGTGGCGAGGAGATCCTCTCCTTGTTGTTATTACCTGTCTTGTTGATAAGAGGCATGAGGTGGTATCTCATTGCAGTTTTGATTTGCATTCCCTAATAGCTAGTGAAGCTGAGCATCTTTTTATGTATCTGTTGGGTCATTTGTATGTCTTCTTGGGAGAAGCATCTGTTCAGGTCCTCTGCCCATTTTGTTTGCTTTATAAACCTTAAATAGGTGGGTTGAGGGGGCTGGTGTGAGACAGGATCGGCTTGGTGGCTTAGAAAGGTATTACCTGCATGTCCGTGTTTTATGGTGAAGGATGGGAAAAGAATATAAATAAATCGAGGTGCCTAGCATAGGCCATTAGGTAAACGGTGACTATATTAAATAAGGCAGAAAATATATGAGAAAGAAAATTTTGCCCAAAAAAATGAACTGTTTTATGTAAGTTAAATTTAAAACCCCTGTGAGACATCTAAGGAGACAGAGAAAACGACAATTTGAAATACATGTTTTGAGCTCAGGAGACTCCTCCTGGTTGGGGGAGAGTTTTTTTTGGGTGTCTGTCAAATCCCCCTCTCCCCCATCCTATTATTAGTAAGAATGGGAGAAAAATAATAGTAGCTGAGAGTTGGTAAAGAGAAAATGGAAACTTTAAATTATATCAATTGTTTTTTCTCTTTACCTGATATGAATAGTGTAATACACGCATACTAGCTAGAATCGAATGTGTGATTGAATCGTAGCTACTAGTGGCTCTAGGTTGCTGCCAAGTCCACGAAAGTTTCTCCTTAGAAAAAGCTGAGTTAAATGTAATGGTTTATGTGGTAGAGTCTGGAACACCCTGCGCTCTCTAAATAATATTGGCATCTGCCCTGGCTGGTGTGGCTCAGTGGATTGAGCATGGGCTGTGAACCAAAGGGTCACGGTTCGATTCCCAGTCAAGGCACATGCCTGGGTTGCAGGCTAGATCCCCAGTGGGGGCCATGTGAGAGGCAACCACACACTGATGTTTCTCTCCCTCTCTGTCTCCCTCCTTTCCCCTCTCTAAAATAAAGAAATAAAATATATATTTTTTTCTTCATGGTTTTTTATTTATTTTTTAATCAGTATTTTTTAATTGTTGATATTGTACAGTTTTCTGTCTTTTACCCCGCCCCAGCCCACCACCCCAGCCCTCCCCACCTTCCTCCCATTTCCACCCCCCATAGTTTTTGTCCATGAGTCCTTTATACTTGTTGCTCTAAACCGTTCCCCTTTTCCCCCGAAATTCCCTCCCCTCCCACTTTGGACACTGTCAGACTGTTCTCAAATTCAGTGTCTTTGTTTATATTATGCTTGTTTGTTTGTTTTGTTGATTAGCTTCCTGTTAAAGGTGAGATCATATGGTATTTGTCTTTCACTGCCTGGCTTATTTCGCTTAGCATGATACTCTCCAATTCCTTCCATGCTGTCGCAAAGGGTAGGAGCTCCTTCTTTTTTTCTGCTGCATAGAATTCCATTGTGTAAATGTACCACAGTTTTTTGATCCATTCATTAACTGATGGGCACCTAGGTTGCTTCCAGCACTTGGCTATTGTAAATTGTGCTGCTATGAACATAGGGGTGCATAGATTCTTTTGGATTGGTGTTTCAGGATTCTTAGGATATAATCCAAGCAGTGGAATTGCTGGGTCAAAAGGTATGTCCATTTTTAGTTTTCTTAGAAAATTCCATACTGTTTTCCATAGTGGTTGTACCAATCTGCAATCCCACCAACAGTGCACTAGGGTCCCCTTTTCTCCACAACCTCTCCAACACTTGCTGTTTGTTGCTTTGTTTATGAAGGCCATTCTGACTGGTGTCAAGTGGTATCTCATTGTAGTTTTAATTTGCATCTCTCTGATAGCTAGAGATATCGAGCATCTTTTCATGTGTCTCTGGATCCTCTGTATGTCCTCCTTGGAGAAGTGTCTGTTCAAATCCTTTGCCCATTTTTTAATTGGGTTGCTTGTCTTCTTAGAGTAGAGTCTTGTAAGTTCTTTATATATTTTGGAGATTAATCCCTTGTCTGAGTTATCATTTCCAAATATGTTTTCCCATACAGTTGGTTTTCTTTTTATTTTAATACTGTTTTCTTTAGCTGTGCAGAAGCTTTTTATTTTGATGAGATCCCATTTGTTTATTCTTTCCTTTATGTCCCTTGCTCTAGGGGACGTATCAGTGAAAATATTGCTGCGTGAAATATCTGAGATTTTCCTGCCTATATTATCCTCTAGAATTTTAATGGTGTCATGGCTTATATTTAAATCTTTTATCCACCTTGAATTTATTTTTGTGTATGGTGTAAGTTGGTGCTCGAGTTTCATTTTTTTGCATGTAGCTGTCCAGTTCTCCCAGCACCACTTATTGAAGAGGCTATTTTTGCTCCATTTTATGTTGCTGCCCCCTTTGTCGAATATTAATTGACTGTTTCGCTCCCTCTCTGTCTCCCTCCTTTCCCCTCTCTAAAATAAAGAAATAAAATATTTAAAAAAATAAATAACATTGGCATCTAGTCCTATATTTTTATACAAGTTTCACTTACCTTAGGACTCCTAGAGTACTACACTATTCTTTTTTTATTCAAGATGAAATAATTTAATTTTCAGTCTTTTAATTCCACATTTCTTGAAACTATTATATTGATCATGCTTCTAAAAAAGTAAATTATTTGAAAACTCATACATTTGTATAAGATGATTATATAAACAGAAGAAGGTAGTTATTTGGATATATGTGTGTATTTTGCGTATTTAAAATACTCAGAGTAGCACTTTAAGAAAGATTTAAAATAGAATTACTGGAATAGCAAGAAAAGATTGTTTCTTTTAGACTCTTCATCTTGTAATTGAAAATTTCAAAGCAGAAGTCTTCACTTCGTTTTACTGGCTGACATGCATTCCTACTAATTACGATGGCGCTTCATTGGGTGCTTGGTAGTGTGATTACCTTTTTAGATTCTACACAGGCCATAATCAGACATTGTAATTTGTATTTTTTTTTCTGCCACAATTTTCTGCCATTATAGCTGTGAAGGTCCTTTCATGCTGAGTCTATTTCAAAATAATTTAAAACTTTTCAAGACAGTTCAAAGCATTATTCAGACTAAGAATTGGGAGCCTCGTTTTCTATGCAGTTGAAATCCAAGGATTTCAGTCTCCTAAACTTTAAGGAATGCATAGCCAGCTTTCTTTTGGTTAATTGAAATTAAAATATGTAGGCTTTTTTATATTTATGAATTAGAAAAGCAAAAGGTTATTCAAAGAGAAAAATTACATGGAAAAATTCCAGGGCTGAAGTTGTATGCATGCCAGATAATGTAACCTTTTTTTAAAAAGAAAAAGTAACATTAAATGTTTACTTAGTTTGCTAACATAAACATAAGTATAAGAACTAAAAGTAAAGATGTGTCATCACATGATTCGTAACTAAATATTAATATTTTGATGTATTTTCTTCCAATTTTTTATTTCAGTTTTTACTTTTGTTTTTATTTTATTTTTTATTGTTGTTCAATTACAGTTGTCCCCATTTTCCCCCATTACTGTCCCCTGCCCTGCTCGCCCCCCACCTCCCCCTCTTGATCCTTCCCCCCAAGTTGTCCTTGTCCATGGGTCCTTTTTACATGTTCCTTGATGACCCTTTCTCTTCTTCCCCCCATTATCTCCCTCTCTCCTCCCCTCTGGTCATAGTCAGTTTGTTCTTTATTTCCATGTCTCTAGTTATATTTTGTTTGCTTGTTTGTTTTGTTAAGGAGGTTCTAATAATAGGTGAGATCATATGGTATCTGCCTTTCACTGCCTGGCTTATTTCACTAGGCATAATGCTCTCCCGTTCCATCCATGATGTCATGAAGGGTAGGAGCTCCTTCTTTCTTTCTGCTGCATAATATTCCAGTGTGTAAATGTACCACAGTTTTTTGATCCACTCATTTACTGATGGGCACTTGGGCTGTTTCCAGCACCTGGCTATTGTAAATTGTGCTGCTGTGAACATTGGGGTGCATAGGCTCTTCTGGATTGGTGTTTCAGGATTCTTAGGGCATAATCCCAGCAGTGGAATTGCTGGGTCAAAAAGCAGTTCTATCTTTAGTTTTTGAGGAAATTCCATACTGCTTTCCACAGCGGCTGCACCAGTCTGCATTCCCACCAACAGTGCAGTAGGGTTCCCTTTTCTCCACAGCCTCGCCAGCGCTTTGTTGTTTGTTGATTTATGATGGCAAAGAGGCACTTAAAGGTCAAGTGCATGAAAATTATTTCTACGTTTTTAAACATACAGGAAACCACATGAAGTAAAATCCATACTACAGTTTTATTTCCTTTACTTACTCTATCGTTCAAGACCTCCAATGTTATGGTGAAAACTTTTGTTGCTGGTGATTAACTTTGTCCCTCGAAGGAATGCTTCTAAATTTTCTTTACTCTGAATAATGTTTTCTCTGGGTGTTTGGTAGATGACTTTTACCATTTAAAAAAAGTCACTTCATGTTTCTAGCTTTCCAACAACTTTCTATCCTATAAGACACTGAACTTTATTATTTCTTCCTGTGTTTTTCAGATAATGATATGGTTTTTCTCATTCAAACCACAGCATGATGAGATTGCAATGATTTATTTTCGGTCAGTCCTGTTAAACTTTATTATATCTGTAGCTATCTTCTTTTGTTCATTTTATTTTTTAGTAAGAAATAGTTTTGTTTTCTATTTTTTTTAATTGCTTAGTCTTGTAAGACTACAGCATTAGTCATAAAAAACAAAACCAGCCAAGGTTTTAGTACTGGTGACTATCTCCATTGCTTGTTCTCCGGGTCCCTGATTCCTGCCTTGGGCCTTTTGTTACAGGAGTGAGTGAGGCTGGAGTCGAGGGCTGTCAGCCGTGGTGAAAAAGGAAGGAGAGGAGGGCTCACCCTTGCTTCCCTTCTCCTCCCCCACCCCAGGACTGTCCACCCTTTTAGTCTGGCAGCAAGCAGAATGAGGGCTCGAGAGGTGAGGGAGATACAGCTTGAAGGGAGATGGAGAAGAGTGTGCCAGGGAGGAGTATGGTGTGGAAAGACGGAAAATCTCGAGCGTCCCTGCGGGATGAGGGAAAGTTAGGGTCTGAGAGCAAAAGGTAAAGGATGCAGTGAGCTCAGGGGCTGGCTTTGTTTTCCTCTCTAGTCAAGTGCTCCCAGGAAGGCAATATTGGAAGGTTTCATAAGAAGAACACATGCGAGGTTGAACAGATAATTGAATGGCTGTTACCAGTAGAGCCATGTATTATTATCAGTGAATGATTCATCCCAGTAACTTATGGGATGTTATGCCTAGACCAATCTGAGTGATGAAAAATAACTGTTTCTTATAAATATTTAAAAAATTTACTTTTAGCCCTGGCTGGTGTGGCTCAGTGAATTGAGTGCCGGCCTGCAAACCAAAGGGTTGTAGGTTCAACTCCCAGTCAGGGCACATGCCTGGGTTGTGGGCCAGGTCCCCAGTAGGGGGCGTGCGAGAAGCAACCACACATTGATGTTTCTCTCTCTTTCTTTCTCCTTCCCTTCCCCTGTCTAAAAATAAATAAATTTTTTTAAAAATTTACTTTGAACTTGTTCCAAAAATCATTTGATGTAGCCGTGCTACTACTAGAACTGTCTATCCTGAACAGCAAACTCACATAATTCCTTTGTGCCTGTGCAGTGATCTTAGATTGATTCAGAATGCCAACGGGGCTGCCCTCGACAGCTATTTACTCCTTATGTTTGTGGTGTTGGCTGTCGTTCTGCTGTGAGGCTCAGAATGTGACTTAGACGTGCTCCGCCGCACTGTGCGTACCTTCTGATCCCAAGAGGTTGGGAAGTATTGGGGCAACTTCAGTCCTTTTAAACTCAGAGGAGTACGTTCTTACCTGGTACGTTCTGCATCTTTATTTGTCATTAGGTCTAGTCTAGACTGGAATAAAAAGAAACAAATGGGACTTTCTTTTATGGATGGAAGGATACAGTTTTGTCAGATGACTACTGGGCTGAGAAGTAGGAGACAAGGGAAATACAACGGGAAGGCTCTGGAGATGAGATAGCGGCTCGAATCCATACATGAACTTCAACAAATTGTTTAAATGCAGCCAGAAAAAACTTTCAGCTGAATAACAAAAGGTCAGGTGATAGGCCAAAAGGAATTCTAGTAAATTCTCACTGTATTCTCCTTAGCTTTCCTAGTCTCCCACTGATTGAAAAAAAAAAAATGTGTGTAGAGAACAGTATCAGATGCTTTAACATTGAAGGCATTCAATAAGTTCTTTACTTTTGAGTTTTTATTCTATTTTCTTTGCCCCATCTGTTTTTCTGTATCCCTTTTCTCCTTGGATTTATAATCAGGTTCCTACTGTTCAAATTATTGCAAATGCAGAAATAATTCAAATACAAATATCTGGCAGCCAAATAAATGGAAGTTGACTTCACAAATCTGTTAACAAGGTTTCTTCCTCATCCACAGAGATGAACCACATTGAAAAAAGCTGATAGTATGTATGTTTTTCTTTTTTTAAGTACATTATTTTAGATTTGGGGGTAGAGTTAGTATTTGACTCCTTTTTAAAGTTTTCATAATTATAAATTAATTGATACTCAAAATGCATTGTAATGTAACCTTATTAGAAGGCTGTCTAGCAGCATCTACTTGAAGTATACATCCCAGCTCATGGCATAGCAGGTCTACTTACTGTATGTGCCCGAGAGCATGTGTGCCCACCAAGAGATACATCCCCGCACCGAGCTCTTCCTGTGTTTGAGTTTGATCCTCCAAACTGTGTTATTTTTCAGGATGTTTTTAATTGAGTTCATATTCTTTTGCATTTCAGATTAGAAGTAGCTTGTAAAGAGGTTTCAGGTAAAAAGGAAAAGCCTGCTGAAGTTTGAAAATTAACCAAAGATGGGCTACCTATATAAATATGAATATGCTTAATATATAATGGTTTGTATATTTATTAGAATATGTACTTACATTGATCCTTGAACAATACAGGGGTTAATCCCCACTGTTGACTCCCCCCAAACTTAACTATTAATTTCCTCCTGTTGACTGGAAGATTTACTGATAATAGTCAGTGAACACATACTTTGTATGTTGTTATATGAGGTCTGTCCAGAAAAAGTCCAGCCATTGTTGATATAATGAGAACAGTTTGCACGACATCATTGTAACCTGGCAGCCAAGGAGAGTGGAGTGGAATGAGCATGTGTGAACAATGATGACTTCACTGTACTAGTCAGTGGGGGCAGTAGACGCCATTGAGTGAGCATGTGTACTGTGTGGCTATCACATTCAAAATGACTGAGCAGGTAGAGCAATGAATCTGCATCACATTTTACATTAAGCTTGAACATTCCTCCACGGAAGCTATTCAGATGATTTAGGAGGCTGCAGCTATGGGCAACTGTGACTGGCAGCTTCATCACGACAGTGCACTCGCTCATGCATCACGTTTCATGTAGAGTTTTTTGACAAAACATTGAATCCCCCAGGTGACTCAGCCCCACTACAGCCCAGAGTTGGCACCCTGTGACTTCTGGCTTTTCCCAAAACTAAAATCACTTTTGAAAGGGAAGAGATTTCAGACTGTTGATGAGATTCAGGAAAATATGATGGGGCAACTGGTGGCAATTGGGAGAACTGTGTGAGGTCCCAAGGTGCCTACTTTGAAGGGGATGGAGGTATCATTGTTCTATGTACAATGTTCCTTGTATCTTCTTCACTAAATGTCTCTCTTTTTCATAGTACATGGCTGGGTACTTTCTAGACAGACCTTATATGTATTATATAATGTATTCTTAAAATAAAGTAAGCTCTGGAAAAGGAAATGATATTAATAAAATCATAAGGAAAATATATTCACAGTACTATATGTGTTTATCAAACTGTAAGTTTATATCTTCTGTCAGTAGGTTTACATCTACCTACATTAATATATTGTATTATATGATACAAAACACTGTTACTAACACTAGATATCAAAAATAGAAGTATAAAGTGAAAAATAAATTTGTATAATGATTCATGCATCGATAACAAATAAGCTGCAATTTGGTTGTTTAATGGTAGCCTAGTGTAAAGGATACAGTTGCTTCAAGGTAGTAAGAAAATGTTTAAAAATTTTTTCCAATATATTCATTTAAAAATGTGCATGTAAGTGGACTCCCACAGTTCAAATCCGTGTTGTTGAAGGGTCAACTGTAGATTAGAAGCTATTTTAAACTGTGTGCTTTAACTCTTTTATATTCTTTTTATTCTACTTACATTGCTTATTTAACAGGAATAGATAATGAAAAAACAACTTTTGTATTAACCTCACATGATTGAATTAAGGCTGAACAACACATAAAGGCGAAAAGTGGCTATCAATGAGACATTATGGTCAAGCTCATCAAAAGCTTACAGTTTTTACTTTATTTGTGTTAATGATTTATCCAAGGTTTCCTGTTTTACTCATGGGTAACAACTTTGCATATGCCTATCAAAGGTCTTTCGCTTCTTTATAGTGGACTTGGGGTTTCTGGCTTTCCTGAATAACTCTTAAGAACTAACTCCCTGCTTCCTTTTGACTCTTATTTTTACAGGCTGCCCTGCAAGTCGGTGGCCACGGGGAAAGGCTGCACCAGTGTCGCGAGGTCATGCTGCTGACTTACAAATCCATCCCCATGCAAGTGGACGGAGAGCCCTGCAGGCTGGCGCCGGCCATGATCCGGATCTCCTTGAGGAATCAGGCCAACATGGTGCAGAAGAGCAAGAGGAGGACGTCCATGCCTTTACTCAATGAGTGAGTCGGCCCCGTGGCCACCTTCGTGACCATGAAGACCGTGGAGAGGAGAGCGCAGAGCATGTGCATGGGCGGGGTCTCACTGTGTTGAGAAAGGAGCAACAGTCCAGGGCGCTCAGCAGTTCCCGAGTCTCTCTCGCAGTTTCTCTTCCTGTTTATTAAACACTGACCGCATTCTTCCTTTAGAAACCATTACCGTATTATATGTTAGATTGATGATGCTTCTTCACTGACCACTTGGGTATACATTTACTGGGACCAGTGGGAAATCATTAAGAGTGATTCAGGGCCATAAAATGCATCCAGGTAAACGGGTTCTGTTTTTATTTTGTTTTAAGAAGCCAGGCTGTCTGCCTCCTCTTTACCCAGGTCACTTGGAGAGTGTTGGTTTCTCCAACAGCAGGAGGTTGGCAGAGCTGGATTTCGGCTCACCTGTCTCCACGTGGCATCCCCTCCCGCCTGTTGGTGAATTGCCCTTTTCCTGATGCTCCCATTTTGGGGCCCATGTACTCTAATGCTTCAGCTCAGTTTGCCGGTCTGGGTGGCATCCTGTTGTCCAGATTGAATCTGACCCACAACACAGTGCTTAAACAAAGTGTATCCTCATCCTCTCTCCCCTGGCCCTTTCCTGTCTTAGGGTTTGGATAAATTGATTTTAGATAAGGTGATAATGACTAGATATTTATTTTTTAATATCCCTTAATATAACTTTTTATTGAAATGCCTGTGTGGCGTTGGCAAAGGAGATGGAAAAAGATGGAGATTTGGGTCATTTTTTTTTTTTAGTATATATCATGCCCATATATCTAACCCGACTCAAGGTAAGGCCATTTTGGGGCTCACCTTTGGGTCATTCTTCTGTCACCGTTAGGGCCCCTCAAGGTGCTCCTCCTGTTTGTGGCCTGTGATGCATGGTTACCTATTTTTACTGAATGGCTGGCTTTTTGTAATGCGTGTGAAGCAAGGACATGCTTTGCCATACATTTATTGAGTCAGTACAACAGTCTACAGGAGTGCGTAGAATGAACCAGTGATGCAGGTGCTCACTGCCAGACTTGACCACCTCTCTTTCTGAGACACCATATGAGAAATAACAGTAGATAGGGCTACTTGTGAGAAAAACTATTCAACACTCTGTTCTTAGAAAATTGATATAAGTAGCACATTTTCAGAGAAAAGCAAAACACCTAGTTACCGTAAAATACTTGTTCACTAGACCTCAATATCTCTTACCCTCTGAGATTAGATTGCTTTTTTCTGTTTTGCTAGGAATTCCTGTTTTGAAATCAAACTTCTTGCACTGGATTTCTAAGTGGAGTTTTCAGTTCAAGGGCAGCCTGGCCATGAAGACCTTTTTAAACAAGTTTCTTCCACCTTCTGAGCATGCCAAGATTTTCTCTTTTTGGTCATGGCTATATAAAGTTCACTATGGCAGCCAAGTCAGAAGGAGATCATTCAAACATATTTCTTTATTTCCTTCCTTCATTTTTTCCATCCTCCTTTCTCTTTTCTTCCTTTCTGTCTTCCTTTCTCCCTTTTGTATTTGTTTACTAAGGCTATATGCTTCTTCTGTTTCGCCTGCCTGCCTTCTTTCGGGTGGAAGAGAACTGGTTGAAACTATCTTAAGAACTTTAGTTAAAAATCCTCTGTGCATTGGGGGAGTTTCTCAGTGAGAAAAGGGTAAGTGTTTCATTCATTTTAAGGAATTATCTTCTGTTCACATGGGAAGTTAACTGTGAATATTCCTGTTCACATGGGAAGTTAACTGCGAAGTTAACTGCGTTTAAGTGGTGCAGCTCCCTCTTCTGCTAGAACACTGGTGCTCCTCGAAGATTTGCCCTTTCTCTGGGAGATCACATCAGCACCCCGTTTGATCTCTGACTGATAAGCTAATGAGTCTAAGATCTCTGTTTTCAGCATGGGTTTCTTCTAGAAACTGAAGACCCATCCTCAAATATCTTAGCTGACATCTTTACTTGGGTATCTCATAACATGGATGACTACTCATGGACTCATTAACTCTCTTCCTTTTGCTCTCTCTCCTCATCACCCAATGAGCCTTGTTCATTCACTACATGCTTGGTCCCTGGAGTCCCCTCCGTCACCTCCGCTTTTACACATCCAATGTCTTCTTTGAAATCTACCTTCCGTCAAATCCGCGCATCTTTAATCTCCCACCACCTCCCCATCCTCCTTGCCAGTTACCTCTCAGAGGCACTGCTGAAGTATGCTCGTAATTCATTTCCTTCTGTCCAGGATTGCTGCCCTTCACACAATATCTTTTCCAATAGACTAGTTAGAATGACCTTTCTGAACATGTAGTGACTACATCCTCAGCTTCCCAGACCTTCGTGACCATTGCCTTCTTCATCCTCCTCCTCCTCCTCCCATGCTCCAGGCACAGTCGCTGTTCCTGGAGCGCCAGCCTGTCTCGTGCATCATCCTGGTTTTCCATTTCTGGTGCCTTCCTCACCGCCTCTCATCTGTTAACTCTCCCTCCAGTTCAAGACTGCATCGAAATATCACTTTCCTAAGAATCCTTTTCTGTCTACTTGTAGGCATTAAATGCACTGGTTTACTTGTCTCCCTTCCCTGCTCTGTGGGGACACCCTGGGATTTTCCTCGTGGAGGTCCAGTGCCTGTCAGTGTGCCTGAGACTCGTGATCCCGTGCTGAACAAGTGGCTCGCACGTGGATCAGATCTGTTATGTTTCTCCAAAATTATCTCTATGGTAACAGATCTAAAATCTCATGAATTGAAAACCAATGTAGGAAATATCTTAATCATATGTTCGATAATAACTGGAAGAATTTCAAGATCTAGTTCACCTCGATAGCTGGAGGATGTCCCATGAGAAACAGTTACATAGTAGGCCCGCGTGATGCTCTTAGAGCTTCATTCATGCAAAAAGGAAAAAAAAAACCAATTGAAACAATTTCCTGGTTTATAATGCCCATCTGTTATTACTGTTATTGCACACACTGACAGGCCAGGTCCCATTTGTGTTCAGTACCCCACCCTCCACCGGTATAGCAGCAAATCTCATTTTATCGTGGCTTAAACATCATCTCGAAATACGAACTCTAGCAAATATCTTCCCACAAAAAAAGTAGTGGAGGAGATTTATCTAGGTTCATATTCATGTATTAGTAATGTGGTGGCCAGATAAACTTGTGTTCTCTATTTGAAAAGCACTTGTGAAAAAGATCAGAAATTTGCCATCACTCGGTGTTGAGGGAGGTCTTCAGTGAGCTGTTCTCCTGAGTTCATGAGCAACAAAGAGTAGGTTGTGACGGGTGAGTGCATTGTCCAAGGGCAAGACTTCTAGCTGGCAGCTTTGAATTGGGCACCAGCATCCATCATCGTGGCTGCTGAGAAATATTATTAGTCATAACTGGTAGTCCTATGGGGTTAACAAGGAATTACTTCTTAGGGGACTTTACATGAGAATTTATATGCCCAGCAGAAAAGATGGGTTTGGGGGGGCTCTGTTGCAAATATAGTGAAACTGTTCAAATAATCCGAGAGCGTAATTAGGTAAAAGTGACAGGAAATTTGGGGTTAATTTCTCAAATTCTACATTTTGTGGTTTTCTTTTCCCTAATAACCACTCAAGACTCTCTCCTTTATCTGAGAAGGGATAAAAGGGAGGCACCATCTATGGTTTCAGTCCTCTATTAAGAATGAGTAGAATTACAGCTTCACTGTGGTGAACTTAGGCTTTTGAGGTGTTACCTGTGAGGTTCTTAAACCGCCTGTGATGTTTAAGAAAAGGAAGTTAAAGATTTTGCTGAGTCCATCTTTTCAAGATGGTGGTCGTTTGACACAAATATTCTGGACATGACTATCACAAAGCTCTGGAATCGTGAGCACTATGTTAGGGGATGAAACATAACCTTGACTCTCCTCAGAGATGAGTTCCCTGTGCCAGCCTACCCCTCGTGTGTATGTGTGTGTGTGTGTGTGTGTGCTGTGCTGTGCTCCCTCCCCGGACATCCTGAATGACCTAGAGCACTAGAGGAATGTGACAGTCCCTCCTGCCCCGCCCAGCGTCAGCGCCCTGCCCGCATCCGCCCTGCGCCCTGCCCCCTGCCCCGTGCTCCAGTCTGTGGTTTGCCTTGGAGCCAGCCTCTGCCATGTGTCCCGCTGGCTTCCTTGCTGTCACCGGCTTTTTGGGTTATTTCCGTGGCTGGCTTGATTTTCCTTTTCGTTCGTTCCCTGTTTGGCGATGCGCTCGTTTAATTTCTGTTTAAATTTTGTGTGTCTCTCTTTCTCTCTCCCGGCTTGTTCCCTGTCTGTCCACGCTGTTGTGCTGACTGTCTTCGCTGCTCATTCCCTGCTGCCTCTAGTCTCCATCAGGTGCAAGCTGCGGACCTGCGGAGAGTGTCTGCCCCCCCTGGCTCCTTCACCATGTGAGTACCAAGCTGGTCGGTTTGTACACTTTGTCTCTCGCCCTCGTCTCCTCCCCAGGATTAAGTGACCTGCGTCCTTGTCCTTCACAGGTCTGCTTCTCAGACAAAGAACTGCCTTTATTACCCTTTCTTTGCTTTGAGATGGAGCTGTGAAGTTCACTGTGTTCTATTTATCCCCTTGCTCTATGAGTTCACAGTGTAAGTTTTTTGGTTAGATACTTTAGGGCCCATAATTGCATAGGGTGGTACAAAATTCCATACAAAGCACTGGTTTTTAGGGAAAGTTGGTAACATCATTAGACCATTCCTACGGTCTAATTATCTACGGCCCTGGGAGGATGTTGAAGAAGTGCCTGCTGACCTTGATTCATGGACAGACCCCCTACGGTTGTGTATGGTATGGAGTTTCGAGTATACACAGTTGCACCTGTGCATTTTTATGGGCTGAGGTTGCCTAGTCGTAATAAAGGAGCAATGCCCCCAAACTGCCATTGAGTTAGCAAAATGCCTTTTATACACAGTAATTTGTACTTAACACACTCTATGCTTTCTTTCTTTTTTTTTTTTCCTGGTGAAAACAGACAAAAAGAGGATACGTTCCTTTAGTACTCCACTTGGGGACTTGATGTCGTTGCCTCTGTCTTGCTTTTCTGTCTTCTCCCCATCTTGCATATATTTATCTAGCTTTCGTTATGCTTCAGGTCCTGTACCAGTGCTCCGGTACATGGACTAATGTAGTCCCCCAGCAACCCCATGTTGCATGTGGTATTACTTTCTCCATGCGATCCCTGAGGAACCTGATGCAGAGCGAGGTTAAGTAACTTGCCTCTGGTCACACAGCTAATGAGTGGCAAACTGGGATGCAGACTCGGGCAGCCTGATTTCAGAGTTCACGCTCCTAACAATTTACATTGTGCCGCCTTTCATCTATCAAGGCCCTTTGTATTTCTCAGGGCCTGGTTGAATGATTGCCTTTCCAAAGAAGTCTTCCTTGCTCCTGTCCGTCAGCGTTAGCTGTATCTTCAATGGCGTTCCCTATTGGTGTGCTTATAGTTCTCGAGGTTCAGTAAATCGGTAGCAATTACGTGAGCTCTATATCCCTGTGTATTTGACACTGGACCTAAGCTGCTCGAGATCACTGACCACATCTTCTTCTGAATGTTGTGTTCCTGGCCCTGATCACAGATCTTAATACAAAGTATTCTGAAACCAAACATAATCGTTGGTTGGTTGGTAGACTAAATGAATGAAAGAATACAGGTCTAAATTGAACTGTGCAATGTCTAACACCTAGGGCTATGCCAAAGTGATAGAAGCTTAGTTTCAACCCTACTCTTATAAGTACATATTTAGTTATTAATTTTTTTTCAAAGTACTTATTTTGCACTTGCTCTGCATCAGAGACTGTTTTGTGCTTGGCATCTAGAGGTAAGCACCACCTTCATGGACCTGAAAATTGAGTGATCCTAGAAACAATGAGGAGCTAACTTTTAATTTCCATTTGGAAGTTACCGCTGGGGTATATATTCTACGTTCTACAGAAGGCCTGTTCAGTAAACTGGAGCTCAAGCAACAGCCCTCAGCGATCATTATTTTCGGGGACTCTGTTTACAGAATTCAGAATGTTGGGAGGATCAACAACAGAAGTATGTGTGACACTTGCTGTATTTCTATCACTGTTGAGTTGTGACTGTGTTCAGGTTTCTGTCATACATAAATTTGTTTCTTATTTCCAGTGCATACGCTATAGTGAAGTAAATTGTCGTGTGTGTTTTAATAGGGTAGGTATAACAGGCAGGACCCTGGGTGTGGCCATGTTCAAACTAAAATATTGATCTAAAATAGTTTATATTTGTATGTGATATTAAGTAATACAGATTTATATCTATAGTATGTAACTGATGAAATATTTATGTAGTAAAAATCCATTAAATTTGAATATAATTTTTAAAATCAGATTAACAAAACACTAATAGGCTGGGAACATGGAGGAAAATCTAAGCACAGCAACGAGTGTTGTATTTGTATATTATGGCAATGGTGACTTAGCTTTGCCCATTCCCACCCTACTATTTGCTGTTTTCAGCAATTGATTATAAATCATATTAATGCCACTTTGAAATTCAGGACTTCAATATGCATCTAATACATAACTCTTTGCAACTGGCTTCTTTAACAGACCATGACATATTTGGGGTTTATCAAAGTTGTTGCATATGTCAATCATTTTTTTTCCTGTTTACTGTTGACTATAATTACATTGTATGGATATTTCCATGTTTTTACTCATTTACTCACTGAAGGACTTCTGGAGTTGGGTTATTTCCAGTGTTGGGAAATTATTAATAAGCCTGCCGTAAGCATTGATAAAAAGGCCCTGGCAAGGTAACTCAGTTAGTTAGAACCTTGTCCCGATATGCCAAGGTTGCGGGTTTGATTCCTTAGTCAGGACACATACTAGAGTCAACCAACAAAGGCATAAATAAGTGGAACAATGAATTTATCTTTCACTTTCTCCTGCTTGCTCTCTCTCTCTTCCCCCCACTCTCTTTCTCTAAAATCAGTTTTTAAAAAAGGTTTTGTATAAACGTAAGCTTTCATTTTTCTAGGTTATGCACCTAGAAATGGGATTCCTGAGTCCTGTGGTAAGTGTGTGTTTAACTTCATAAGAAACTGACTGTTCTCCAGAGTCGCTGTCCCAGTTCGCATTGCTAGCCCCAATGTACGAGAACCCCAGTAGCTCCGCATCCCTGCTAACACTTGACATTGCCAGCACTTAAAATTTTTCATCATTTGATCTTTCTAATGTGGGTATCTTTTCATGTGATTATTTGTCTTCTGTTTTATACTCTTCGATGAAACAGCTGTTCAAATCTTTTGCCAGTTGGGAGACTGTTTGTTTACTTCCTGTTGAGTTTTGAAAATTTGTCATATACAGGGCTGAGCAAAAGTAGATTTACAATTGTAAATAGATGAAACAGAGTTTATTCTTATATTATTAGTCATTAATTTTTGTATTATTTTCCATACTGTAAATGTACTTTTGCCCCATGCTGTATTCTGGATCCAAATCTTTGTTAAGTATGTTGCTTTGTGAACATGTTTCTTACAGAATATATCTTATCTTCTCATTCTCTTACCAGTATCTTTTGTAGAGCAAAAGTCTCAACTTGTGTCAAAGCTAAAATTATTGTTTTCTTTATAGAGCTCTGTTTTGGTGTTACGTTCAAGAACTTTTTGTTTAATCCCAGGTCATCAGATTTCCTCCTTTGTTTTCTTCTAGAAGTTTTATAGTTTTACATTTTGCATTTAAATCTATGATTTGTTTTGAGTTAAATGTTGTACAAGATGCGAGGTTTAGTTGAGATTGGTTGTGGTTTTTTTATTATTATATATTATTTTCATATACATGTTTAATGGTTCCAGCATCATTTGTTGAAAAGACTCTTTCCATTGAAGTGCCTTTGTGTTCTTATCAAAAATTAATTGGCAACAGATAGATATGGATATATATAAATATGGATATATTTGAGTATATATTAACTTCTGGACTCTATTCTGTTCTGTTGACCTATATATTTGTGCCTTTTTTGATACCATGTTCTTCTCATTATTTGTACCTTTGAAGTAAATCTTAAAATCTAGTTGCATTTTTCCAATTTTATTCTTTATTTTCAAAATTATCTTGGCTATTCAAGTTGTTTTTGCCTTTCCATATAAATTTTAGAACCAGCTTGCCTTGTATCTCCAAAAGTTTCTAGGACTTTTACTGTAATTGTATTGAATCTGTATATTGATTTGGGGACTATAGATATCTTTCCTGTGCTGAGACTTCTAATCCATCAATACTGTATGTCTCTCTGTTTGTTTATTTTTATATCATTGTTTTGTTGTTTTCAATGTATGGATCTTGTACATATTTTGTTAGATTTGCACCTAAGTATTTCATATTTTGGAGTTACTTTAGATGCTGTTTTTACAATGTTGGTGTCCAGTTGTTTGTTGCTAGTATACAGAACGTAGAAGTATAATGCTTCTTCTTTGTTTGTTTGCTTTTTAGTACATTGGGTTTTTTTGTACCCTGTGGCCTTCCTAAATTCACCTTTCAGTTCTAGGAGTTTGGTAACATCCTCAGAATTTTCTATAGAGTCACACTTGTTGTTTTGGAATAGAAATCATTTTATTGATTTCTTTTCAATTTGTATGCCTTTATTTCTTTCTTTTTACCTTATTGCATTGGCTAGGATTTCTAATGTGATGTTGAATAATGCTGGTAAGAGCAAACATTCTTGCTTTGCTTCTGTTATTAGGGGGAAATCATTCCATCGTTCACCATTAAGTATGGTTGTCAGTTGTAGATTTATTTGTTGAAGTATTTTTATCAGGAGATCTGGAAAAAAGGTCAGGGAGAATGGAATTATTAATATTTTTTAAAATGTTTGTCAGACAGCATGGATGGAACTAGAGAGCATTATGCTGAGTGAAATAAGCCAAGTGGTAGAAGACAAATACTATATGGTCTCTCCTTTAACAGGAAACTAATCAACAAAATGAACAGGCAAGCAAAGTATAGCCAAAGACATTGAAATTGAGAACAGGCTGACAGTGACCAGAGGGGACAGGGGAGGGGATAATGGGGGAAAAGGGCGAAGGGTTTGCAGGAACAATTATAAAGGACACATGGACAATAACAAGGTGAGGTGGAAATAGGGGAGGGAGGTGGAGAGGGGTAGGGGGAAAAGGCAGAAAACTGTACTTGAACAACAATAAAAAAATGTTTGTCAGAATTTGCCCATGAAACCATCTGAGTCTCAAGATTTATTTCCCCCCTTTTTAAGTCCAGTTCTTTTAGGAGTTAAGTGACTACACAGGCCATCTATTTTATCATGGGTGAGTTTCAGGTTTTTGCAGGTTTTTAAAAGTTTTTTGAAGTTTTAGAGGAATAGATTCATTTCATGTAAGTTGTTGATTAGGGTATGTGGAATTATTGGTACAATTTTCTTATCCCTTTAATATCTTTGGGGTCTGTAGTGATAGTCCCCTTTTATTCCTGGTATTAGTATTTTTTCTTCTCTTTTTTCTTCTTTGCCCATCTTAGTAGAGTGCTATTAATTTTATTGATTTTTTTTTTGAAGAATCAGATTTTGGTTTAATTTTTTTCAAGTGATTTTCTGTTTACAATTTCTTTGATATTTGCCCTTTTTTATTATTTTCTAAGTTCTGCCCACTTTAGATACATTGTGTTCTTCTTTTTCTAGTTATTTAAAGTAAACACGTAGTGATTGGCTCCGTAGAGTTTAGGCCACACATTTCAACACACCTCCTGAGGGCTGTGGCTGCAAGTTGGTTCTGCTTCCAAAGTTCCTGCGGTGCTATCCATACCCATCTGGTTTGTGTCCCACCACCCTGCAGGGTGCGATCTGGGGGGAGGGTCCGCCCTGTAGCTCAGTTCCTGAGGTACGATGTTTAGGGTCAGATTCACACCTTTGTAACCTAGAGATGAATCCAAGCATTCACGAACATCTTTGTGAAGTTGTGTTCCCTCTCTGTTGTGATCCCCAGTGATTTCCAGTTTCCTGGGGCTTCCTGCTTTTTGATCTTTAAGCAGGAAAGCTGAGGATTTGCTTATCTTGCCCTGCTGCATACTTCTCTCGCAACTGTGTTCACGTCAGGACCAGACAGTCAGAAGAAGGGATGAAGAAGCAGCGCTGGTTTACCCCTTTCTCTGAGGTTCACCAATTTTGCTATTAGAGAGGAAGTCTTTCTTCCCTTATAATTTTAAGCACCTGGAGCCTTTGTCATGGCTGCCACCAGCATGACAGAGTTGCTTGAGTGCTGGGGTATAAGAAAATGGAAAGGGGGGCGGCCGATAACAAAGGGAGATTTTCCTGAATTTCTCGGAGCATTCAGAGTCTCTTTTCTTTCCTCAAGGCTCTCCCAGGGCTTTCTCGGCCTGCACCCAGGGTCTGCGGCCAGGTCTGCGTCGCTGGGGTCCACACCAGGGTTTCGGAGGAAAAACGAGGGCGCAGCTCACTACCAGTTTGAGGGTATTTTAAATTCTGGTCTTCTCCAACCTGCTGCTGTCATTTCCTTTTCAGAGTTCCTGAAGAGCTAGTTTATGAATTCTACACAGGGTTTCTCCCCCCTGTCATATAACAGATATTTATTGAATGCCCGCTATGTGCCAGGCACTCACGTAGGCACACATGGAGTACAAAAAAATAAAGAAAAAGACCAAAGAAATCTCTGCCCTGATGCGTAAGAGCATTGGCTACACGTCAGGCAGTGGTCTAAGCATTTTACGCACAGTAACTAATTTAGCTTTTATTTTATTGTTAGTTTTTTATAACTGCGTTCCCTGGAGGAGAGAGGATGATGTGAGCTTACCCACCATACCCAGAACTGGAGATTCTCTCCTGCCTTTTACAGCAGGGGCCCCCATGCACGCCCCCATCCTCCCCACTGCTGTGGCGCTGAGAGCGCACTCAGCAAACAGCTCCGCAGAGAGCACACTGTCATTTGAACCACAGCCAACATGTGTTAAACCGTGACTTGTGCAGCAGTACAGTTTGAACATAAACAGGACATTTCCCAATGCTGAGTTGTGTGGGTCTGTTTGTTACCTTGGGGAAGGCAGAGCTAAGCACAGACTCATGGGGGGGAAAAGTGCGAATTGTCATATTTGTCCACAGGCTGAGGATGATTCTTACTCAGCATTCTATTGCTTTTGATAAATGAAGTCGTCTTGGTAAAGGGTGAAAGTAAGTTAATTTTTTAAAAACTTTTCAAGTATGTTTATTGATTTTAGAGAGAGGGGAAGTGGGGAGAAACAGAGAGAGAGAGAGACATCGATGTGAGAGAGAAGCATTGATTGGTTGCCTCCTGTACGTGCCCTGACCAGGGATTAAACCCACAACCTAAGTATTTGCCCTGACCAGGAATTGAACCCCCACCCTTCTGGTGTACGGAACAATGTTCCAACCAGCTGAGCCACACTGGCCAGGGAGAAAATAAATTGATTTTTGTTCTAAGAAAAAAGGGAGTCTCACTAAGAGACATATTTTTAATATGTCTATTTTTTAATGGCTCTGCTTTGGGTCAAGTTTAAGAATGGGATTATTGAGAAACTATCCAGACAGAGCCAAGAATCTTCAGTCTTCATGATGGAAGAGAACATAAATTGGTCTTAGGTAGTTTAGCATTTGCAGGCTGGCCAGGGTAGCAAATTAGTAGATCCTGAAATGCTTTCTAAAAATTCTCTAATTCTCTTCTCCAACTAGTCACCTGAAAGGTTTCGTTTTAATGTTTTCTTGAATTTATGAATATGCTTTAAGGGGCCAGTTCATTTTGTTTATTTAATACTGGCCCTTTAATTAGCAAATAAAACTGCTTCATTTAAAACCTTTTCTCTTTTCCTTTCTTCTTTCAATAAATTCCACCACACCCTGGACTCTATCAGGGAGTAGCAAAAACGTTGCCAAAGTAGAAATGTACATGTCTACCTTTATAAACTACGACTTTGACCTCTAAAGTAGCCATCAGACATAGTTTGCCCCCGAACAAAGAAGCTATTGGTGGCTAACACACAAACCTTCATGAGAACATCAGGATAAGCTTCCAGAAGAGTCCTTCATGTCTGGGCCAGAAATCTGTCTAGATTCTGATTCATGGATTGTAAGTTTTGCATCAGAGTTTCTGGATCCAAAACTCAGTTGGGAGGGTAGCAAAAGGGCCTAAGCATTTGAAAGTTGTGGGTTTCTTTGTCGTGAGTGCTTTTGTTATTGTTATGCTATCCCTGAGTGATTATCTCTGAGTGCTAGGGTTATAGATAGTTTTTAATTGGCATTCTATATTTTTTATTGATTTCAGAGAACATGCATTATTTCTATAAAGAGAAAAACAAAAAATAAATTTCATATTTTTAAAGCACAGGAGAGAATGGCTGAGTCCATGAAATTGAGAAAAAAATACAACATCATTTGCTCAGTCTCAGAGTCAGGTAGTGAAGCCTAGAATTAGCTTCAGGATTTCTGAAAAGCAAAGCTATTTGCTCTCTGAACCTCTGAGCAGAGGAAGCTGCTAAGCCTCGCCCCTCTTTTCTTCTCTTTCTTCTCTCCCCTCCCACTGACACCTTTTCTGGGTTATCTTCCCTGTCTCCACTCTCCACAGTTTCTTGACCTTTCATCGGGCCAAAATGTCCTGCTTTCCTTTCTTTTTATGCCGCCCTTCTCTGCTGGGTCCATAAATCAGATAAGCCAAATTGAAAACTCCAAAGAAAAGTAAGTAGGAGCTACTTAGGCTTTATCTCATACCAATTTCCAGGCTGGAGTCCAGGCTGCATCTTGGGTGATGGTCATTTCCTCACTACGCTCTGTGGGTTTTCCCCAAGAGCTTTCTCACTCTGCTGGTGCCCGTGCTCCTCTGGCTCAGATGGCCAGAGTGGCAGCGGACTCGGACCGAGTCCCTAACTGGAGTGTCTTCCTCTTCATTCTGCGGCCCCACCCACAATACCCACGGTCGCATCCTTCTGTTTTGTGTTCCTGTGTTCGTCTTTGTGATACTATGTATGAACCTTTTTGTATTTCAGTTTTTCGTGTGTGTGTGTATATGTACATATATGTGTATATATGTACGTGTGTGTGTGTGTGTATCCCAGGTGTCTGTTAGCTCTGAAGTTCTGTTATGCTCAAATTCAAAGTATGACTCTAGCCTCTATGACAATCTGCCCCAAAGGGACCTAAGGCACGAAGTAGGCAAGACTGGCCGTGGGATATGACAGGGTCATCCTTTATCCCTCGTTCTGGTCAGGGAGGCCAGGCCCTGCATTGTCGTGCTCCAGTTAGTGTCTCACCTACTCCAACTGGAGGGTCCAACCCGCAGCCCACGGGCCACATGCGGCCCAGGATGGCTGTGAATGTGGCCCAATGCAAAATCGTAAATTTCCTTAGAGCATTATGAGATGTTTTTGTGATTACATGTCACAGTGTAGTTAATGTGCAGCCCAAGACAACTCTTCTTCTTCCAGTGTGTCTCAGAGATACCCAAAGATTGGACACCCCTACCAGAACCCTAGTGGATTTTTTCATTCAGCCAGAGAAGTCATGTGTACCTGAATTATGCTAAACACCTCGAGTTCTGATCAGATTTAACACCCTAATAACAGCCTGGAAACAACTGCTATTATTCCCATTCCAAAGATGAGAAGACTGAGCATAAGAAATGTTAGAAAACTCACCGAAGACCATAGAATTAAGCTTGGCACTTGGCCATCTGCTTTGAAGGCAGCATTTAAGAAACTGAACTCTACTGTCAACATAACCTTTGGTCACTTTCCTGTGTGTGTATGTTTATTTTCATATCTATGATTTAGGTATTTTAATCAGATCATACTATGTAAACTTTCCCCCTTGGTAAGTTAACGTTGGAGATGGATAAGAACTTAGAGTTCAATTTTGAATGTCTCAGTTGTGTAAATCTCTGGTCTTATAGATTGCAGTTCGAGTGTTATAGGGAAGGTGACAGAAGCACAACCCCAGTTAAAGTTGGTTCTAGTACAGCTAAAGCACGTGGAGAGTCTTTTGGAATTGTCAGTCACGGTGTTCTGCCCGCGAGCGAGGCTTGATGTGGAGGGTTGAGTGGCGCCCCCTCTTCCCTTGGCGAAGGTAAACACTTCACAGAGTTGGGTACAGTTATGTAAAGGCATAATACACTTAGGACTCCCTCAACATTTAAAATAAGATGTCTTTGCTTTTAAAGTGTATTTTTAGAGGTGAATTATTCATGTCTGCGTAGGTGGAGAACCAGTCTTATGAGTCAGCACTTCTCACATAGTGAAGGTCGCTTCAAAGGGAAGTGAATATTTACTCAAGAGTTTCTGGCTTGAGGTGCCTAGAAGTCTCTCCTGCAAGTCAGCCTCAGGGGGAAGGCGAGGCGCTAGTGGGAAGACATGGGTGTAAGATATGATCTGGTCTATCGGGCTGGACCTCGGAGGGAAGTAAACCCATGAATTTGTGCTTGTTTGTTTGTTTAAGCAACAAAAATAAAAAAAATAAAACTTAAAAATATGACCTTAGAAATGACATTAGTTCAATAAACACAGCAGTAATTTTTCTTTTAGATTATTCTGCATAACCTGACTTTTAGAAGGGGAGTTGAAATTAAGGTTTAAATATCCTGAACAATGTTATTAAGTCCTTAGAGTTTTCCAAGCCAGGTTGGAATTTTGGAAAGTAAAAAATTAGATTCCTCTCTGTTTGAATTTGAATTCCTAAAACATTATTATAATAAAGCACCTATAGAAATACAGACTATAAAAGGAAAGAAAAGGAATAATTTTCCTAGTCTTTGCAAATAAAAGATCTATTTACAAATGGACTCTTCACCCAGAAAAAAAAAAACACCCTAAATACTTGCAGAAAGCAGTCATTTATATCTTGATAATAACATTAAAACAGCAATGTTATTGATGGTTTTATTGCATTCAGAGAGAACAAGAGAAATATTTCAGTTTTGACTCCAGTACTGCCGTAATAACAGATATTATATTCTGCCATAGAATAAGAAGAACATATCAATAACAAAGAAATCTAGACACTCATTTTCAGTGTTCCAAGAGGGTGTTTATTTTGGATCGCTTCACTGAGGTGGTAATAAATTGCAATGTGCATTTCATTTGTAGGGGAACTTCAATTTCATTAAGCCAATGCAATTGAGTTTTCTTGATCTGTCATAATACCCTGACACACTTTTATGAAATGAAAAGAGAGTACATTTTTAAAGACATGAAAGGAAAATACTTGTTGGTGTTAGATTTAATTAATCCTCCGAAATCATCATCATATCTTGTGTCAGAAAATGAAACTCTGCAAATGAGTTCAGCATGTTCTAAAGTTGTCACTAAAATATTTGACTAAAATAAAAGTGGCATTAAAAGAATTACAAATGAAACAAAAAAGCCAAAGCTTTTTACTTCATATTACAGATAACTGTAATTATTTTATTTTTCTTCATTAATTATTGAGTTTCTGCTGCTCTCAAGAGAAGTCATTTATGTCTTCTAATTGGGACATAAATAAACCTTTGGGTCTGATGGTATTTTGTTGCCCAGACAAAGTAAAATAATTACATATTTCCTTGAAGAAAGGTTCTTGGCTCATGAATATGGAAGAATATTACTTTTGGTAGAGATGTGAGGTACTTTAATGTGGTAAGTGAAAGGAGAGAAAGAAATGGAAAAAGCAAAAGGACCCCATATTATCTTCATGTTCTATGATGACATTCCCAACAGAAACCGTTCATTTCCCCTCTTTCGTCGATTTCCTCTTAGTGGATGTTTCTACTAGTTATCTCGTGATTATTCTTCATCATCCAAGTAATTTATTAGTCTGCCACGAAAAGTATATTTTAAGGAACTTTTTCCTCGTTTGCTGTCAAATTTTACAAGGTTATTTTTGTTGATTAGTAATTGCAGTCGTGGTAGAATTGTCATGAATTTTACAAGTTCTGTTCTAGCAATGCATCTTTATTCTTCTGTCCCTTCTTACATCAATAAGAAGAATGGTTCAACAGAAACTCCCGTAGTCACAGGATCAGGAATTAGGGAAGGGTGATGAACAGTTTCTACCTAATTGGACAAATTGCTGAGTTGGAAAGGAGAATCGGGCTTGGAGGAGTCTCTGATTCATTCTCCTTGGATTTTGGACAGGAAACATGGGGTACTGGGCACACATCTGTGCGACAGGTGGGGGGCTGAGCGTCCCACCAGCTGTAGGCTGATGGGTGGCAGAGTTCCAGGAGAGCTGTGACGCCGTGTCTCTCTCCAGAGCCAAATGTAGCAGCACCGAACAGTCCGGACCTTGGCAGGCCATGGCCAGCCTGGAGGGGAAAATATGCGTTAGAGCAGAGCAGTAAAATACTACTTGCCTACTAAGAAAAAATAACTTTGCAAGTATTCTTTCTCTAATACCGAGATTTTAGGAAAGCAGAGTGTCTTTTTACAAAATGTTTTGTATAGAAAGCTAAAACCATTTAAAGAGACATGTCTTATGTAATACCACTCATTGTTAGGCTGATAACTTACTTTTTATTTTCTTGACGTAAGACAAAACACGGAACTCTATCTCATGAGCCTGTTTCCTAGGAAGGTAGATCTACTTCCACACAAGGGCACAGGAGCTTTTCAATAGGAGCATACCTTTTCATTCGTACATCCATCCCTTCTAACACTGACTGGCGTTATAACATATCAGCCTAAATAAATGGCCATATTCATTTTCACTCCATTATTACTGCATGCATTTTGGCTGCTGCTGTTTGATTATTTTTACTTATAAAAAATTCTAAGTTCTTGATTCCCCCCCCCCGGAGGTTTATAGGTGAAATAAGTGTTAAATATTTTTAAATTACATGCAATCTAATTTTTTTTGGAAAATATTTATTAATGTTACACCTAGACACCTGCTCAAATTCCACAGTTTGAGCCAACAGATTTTGGAGTTACTAAAAGAGCAAATGTATCAGCAGTATTAAACCTACTTTTAGTGTCTTTATTGATGTACATGAAAGGCCACAAATTTTTCCTTCTGCAAAGTGACACTTTTTAAACTATGCAAATCCCAGTACTTTTTCTAGCCTCCTTTGCAGTGAAGAAAGTCAATTTCCTTATCAGGTGCAAATAGGAACAGGATATTACAATAGCTTTTGATTACAAACCCAAGTAAAGAGTTTTAGCATTGTAAATAGCAAATAGATGTAAGGCTTTCTCTTTGATACACAGAAATTGAAACCTGGAATAAAGTCTTTCTTTGTGAGCACATAAGATGTGAAGCCATTTAGATGGCCTGGGAATGACATTATTCTCTTGTGTCTCATTGGTTCGAGCCCAGTGGTTCCTTCCTCCATTGGAGGTGGTGATTCATGGTCCTCTCTACAATCAGAACAGCAAAAGAATCTCCATGCCTTAGCAGATTATGGTACTAAAGGTAGCTCACGTTAGTGTTTTATGATGGCATCTTTGGTCATTTGTAATAACCAGGAAACCTCCATTACGTGGCTTAACTTCCTAAAGTGGCAGTGATTTGGGCCTGGCATGATGAAAGACAGGGCTTGAGTTACTTGTCCCTGTTCTAGCTGTTCCAGAGTGTTCTTCATCTCAGCAATCTGAATTTGCAGAATTCTATGAAAATGCATGTTCCCTCCACCTCTAATTTCCATCCATCCTTATTTCCTGTGATATTTACTTCCTTTGCCTTTCTCCATCCTATTTGTCTAATTTTAATACTCTTTAAGTCAAAAATGCATAAAGAGAGTGTAAGTGGGAACTTAAGGTCCAAAACTCCTATTCTAAAAGACTTCTTTTCTAAAATATTTTTATCCCTAGTGACCGATTTAGCAAATATCAGGATAGGAGACTCTACTTTCGTGAGATTTAAATCTGTAGACGGTATCCAATGACAAGTTAGAAATTCTTCTCCATTCATAAGAACCAGAAGGAAGTCGGAGAATCAACCCCATACACAAGGGTAGCAGAGCAATAACATAATTATGCATCTTCAGTGATAATGCATGAACATCGAGAGAGTTCCTTGCTGCTGGTTTTAGTAATAGGAATTGATTTTTCCTTTGAACCAGAGTCTGTTGAGTGGTCCCCATCCTGGCCAATTACCTGTTACCACACACAGTTAGATAGGATGAATGATGTAGTCAGTTGCCATGAAAAAATTTTTTTCTTGTTGAAAGTTTAGCAGGTCTATATGGGAAGCAGAATAGCTTATCACATGTTGCAAGCCTCATAGTCAGCATACACCATGGGAGTTGTAAAGAGGGGTGTACAATAGCTTGGTTCCTCTTCTTGAGGAGCTCATGATTTAATGGGGGGGGGGAATTATGCCAGGATGACATTTACCTGTCACACTGACTGCTCAGTCTGCAGAGTGATGAGGGCATGAATGGATGCAGGGAGCACAGTTAGGTATGGAAGGGGGGTAGCAGCTTGGTCTGTGGGGGTTTTAGTGAAGGAGGTAGAGAAGCACACATATTTGAAAGATACTTAGAGGAAGATGAACTGCAGGGGAGAGAAGTAGGGAGCAGATGGAAATTTAGTTGTGAAACCAGGAGAGTGTCTTGAGCTGAAGTCCAAGGAAGAAAAGAGCTTCCAGGAGCATGGAGTTAACAACCCCAGTGCGGACTGCTGCTTCGAAGGGGGAATTCAAGTGAGAACTGGGATGTGAATTTAATATGCATGAATAAAAGGAAAGGAGAAAGTGAAAAGACTGCATGGTCTTATGGAGAAGACACTTCGGGTGTCCATGTATGGCTTTAAAAAATAAATCTGTGATTCTGGTATCATAGTAAGTGTGTGTGGAGTGAAAGTCTCAGAATTGGATGACTGAGTCAGTAAGGGCTTTGAAAGTCACTGTCCCCGACCCCCAAAAATGAGTGGTCGGGAGGATTTGCAATGCCGATCACGGCTATTGGCCGGTGTCTTTTCCTTTAAAGCAGAGACGGTGAAACTGCTCTTCCTGTGGAGTTGCTTCGCAATGGCGCCCAGGGAGCCCGCTGCTGGTTCTTCCTTCCTTCTCCTTTAAAGGCAGGGACCCTGACACCCAGGAGAAGAGACCGTCTCTGATAACCACATGGCCACGTCACTCTTCTACATATTCATTCATTACAATTTCAGAAGCATGATATTTATTACATATTTTGATGAGCGCATGCAAGTGTACATTTCCATGTGTATTTGAAAATCTTCAAAAAATCTTACGGTTGTATTTTGTTCTGACCAATGGCACACATGTCTTTGGCTCTTGGGTACTTACAGCCTATTTTTGATCTGGTAGCCAGTAAAGCCTGCAGATGTTTCTTTGGTAGGTGGCAGTTCCCAGTGTTTAAAGTTTACATTCTTTTGCCATCATTGCCTGTGTGGGCTGATTGTCTCAGTGGTTTAAACCCAGTTTTAACCCAAATAGTAGAAGAGAGACCAGTAAATAGAAACCGTGGAGACAGAACAAGTTAGATTTGTTAGGAAGAACTTGCAAATGCTTAGAGCAGTTTAAACAAAGAACAGGGTCCTTCACCCCTGGACAGGAACGAAGCAGAGACTGAGCAGCTGCTGGAAGATGCAGTCATACAGGAATATAGAATCGGATGGAGAGCGAATATTGAATTAGATAACATCTAAGATCTCTCCCAACCCTCTAATGCTTTAACTCCATTATCTTGTTGGAGATCCGGAGGGGCTGGCTGTCTCAGATAATTTGTAAAAGCTATGGCATATCAGCCACTTCACAGATGGATTCTGAAGAGGCCAAGAACAGATTCAACTTCTATCAAAAATGAATTAACCTGTAAAGGTACTTTCTCTAGAAAACCACATTGGGCAGTGGGAACCCATGATTGACTGCGGCTCCTATGATTTTGGTTTATATCTTTGGTTCCAAATTCACAAACTCCTTTTCAACTTATTTCACATTCCTGAGGCATGGGTCTCTACTGTGGGCAGAAGGCAACGGAATATTAGTTTTGTCTAAGCGCAGCAGGTATCTAAAATCCACTTTAAACCCCTGTTCAGAAGGCTTGATCTAATTTGGTTTTATCGTTCAATGTGAAGAGGCTCGCTTGGGTGCGTTTTGGGATAGCTTATTGTCAGTGCCAGTTTGAAAACGTCCCAGGGTAAATTGTAGCAATTTCTAGGAAGTTGCTGAAGGAAGCCATTGAGTATAATTATTTTTAAATAAGGCACAGCTTGCTAGCTGATGAAAGGGTGCATTGGTAGATGTTTCTGCTTCCCTGTCATTTAATCGAAGACCAGGCAGTCCTGAAATGGTTTACACACTGTTCTGGATGGGACATCTGCCCTTTGGACGTTCTTTCCTCTTTCTTTTTAATATTTGTGTGGATTCCACTATATGAGATGCAGAGGAGTGCAAGGCCATAACCCAGCATGGGTTTGGCTCCGAATCTAAGTGGAGCAAGGGCAGAAGTGAACAGCCAAATCAGGGTTTCCCAGAGGCTCCCAAAGAGAAAGGCTCTAGTGAGCAGGAGAGAGATGCTCCGATGGCAACGTGTGCTGCAGCCTCAGGGCCGTGTGGACCTTCTGTAGTTCATTCATTTAATTGTTCCAAACCAGTTATTGAAAACAGCAAATGTCAGGCTCTGTTTTAGGTGGTGGGGCTGCAAAGAGAAGGAAGAGATAGTGTTTCATGCCATGAACTCCTGCCAGAAATTAAAATTTTAATCCAAGTCCATTCATAAAATAAGGGCCAGTGCAAATGAATTTTACTCAAGAATAGTAGAACCATACTTTATTATACGTAGGTTATGATCAGGTAGAAACTCACACTTACATTGCTGGGAAGAAATTACAGCAACTTATTTCTGTTATGATTAAATCGGGCCTCGAGGGAGAATGGCCGGGCAGAGTTGTGATGCTTGTTGGCCTTGTGAAGGAAAACCCTTTATATTCATAGGAGTAACAAGTGTCTGGTTATATTAGAGTCCATGATAAAAATCAATGAGTCTACGTAGTGAGTATCCTAAGTGGCACCTCTTACACTGAATCATTTAAGAGATGCTAATGAAAATAATATATTCGTAAGTAACAATGTAGAATAATTATATACTGTAACTTTAAGGGTCTCCTCTGTACCATGAATTAGGATTTATATTCTTAATATCTTTCAGCAGAATATCTTGCAAACACTCGTGGTCCCCACTCCCATTCTCATCTGACAGACTACAGGTGCTGCGTAACTCTGAGTCTTGTCTCCCTAGCCACGTCAACACGCTCTCCTGATGCTCGGATTTGAGATCTACCAACTACTATTTAGAGCCGAGACTCTCGTTCCTGCTAGGATGTGATTATCCAGGACCAAATTAAAAACATGTGGGACTTGTGGAAATTGGAAAAGCATCAGGATGCTAGTAATAGTAATAACAGCAGCAATAGATTATTTTTTTTTAAAGATTTTTTTAAGTACTTTTTTTTTCTTTTAGATTTTATTTATTTATATTTAGAGAGGAAGGGAAGGAGAGAGGGAGAGAAACGTCAATGTGCGGTTGCCTCTTGTATATCCCCTGCCGGGAACTGGCCTGGCAACCCAGGCATGTGCCCTGACTGGGAATCGAACCGCGATCCTTCGGTTCACAGGCCCGCGCTCAATCCACTGAGCTACACCAGCCAGGGCAGCAATAGATTATTTTTGAAGAGGGGAAAGGGGGGATAAACGGTGATGGAAGGAGACTTGATTTGGGGTGCTGAACACACACTACAACATACAGATAATGTGTTATAGATTGTGCACCTGGAACCTGTATAATTTTATTAACCAGTATCAGCCCAATAAATTCAATATAAAAGTGTGTGTGTGTGTGTGTGTGTGTGTGTGTAATTTTTGAGCACTTACTACTTACCAGGAATGGGAGGAATGGGTTAACCACCTCACATGTGTCTTCTCTTTCAATACTCCCTGCATTATATTTTTTTCTTTCAGCTTCTTCGCAGCTCTATGTGCCTTTTTAAACAATTTAAAGAAATTTTCATTGGCAGTTGACATTCAATATTCTGTTAGTTTCACATGTACAACATAGTGATTAGACATTAATATAACTTATGAAGTGATCACCCTGATATTTCCGGCACCCATGTGACACCACACATACTTATTACAGTATTATTGGCTGTTTTTCCTATGCTGTACTTTCCATCCCTGTGACTGTTTTTATGACTGGCAATGTGTACCTCTTAAAAAAATTTGAATACAACCATCAACATTATTATCAGTCTCATTTTTAGATCAGAAAATGGTTTAGACCTGGTAGCGTCAGCATTCACAACGTCAAACATATTAATTGTCAGAGTTCAGATTGGAACTAAACTTTTCTGACCCTACCTCCTGCTTTACGTGCTGTGATCCTGTCTCAGCATCGGGGTGTTACTCTGAGATGATTCACGTTTCCAGTGAGAAGCGGGCATAATGCGGCATCAGTTGTCTACAAGTGACCCTGGGGAGCAAAAGCACCCGGCTCATCCCCTCTGCCCCTCAAGGGTGTCCATGTGGAGGAGATGGGAATGGAGGAGTCTGTTATCAGTGTGAGAGAGACAATGTGTATTAGTGAAGAAATTGGTTGAAAAAAGGGTGAAACTTGAAGGCATAAGAGAGACATTGAGCCTAATGAGTGGAAGGTCTCCTACAGGAGAGGGGAGAGTAATGAGAGCCAGGTACGAGCTAAAGAGAGGGTTCCGGTTTTGTCTGGACGGCACTGCACTGCCCGCAACATCTCAGGGGACAGGAGCGCGGAATGTGGGAGGGAAGTCGTGGTCTGGAGACTTGGGAGGCCCATGTGAGTGGATATAAGGAGAGGTATTCTTATGATTCTTGAGAAAATCACCATGGGGGACAATGGGGAGTTAAGGCCAGAGCCATGAACGTCCACTGTACCCAGGCTCAACCTGAATGTTTCACAGGAAATGAGTGAGATGGTGACAGTTTAAGGTCACCGCCCAATTTCAGAGGTCGTTCACAGATTGCTGAGTTCCCTTGGGGCTCTTGAGAAGTTCCCCTGATGTCAGGTCCAGAACCCCTAACCCAGAGCTTCAGTCAGGATTTGAGCAGCTTGTGCTGGATGTCGGCACGGAGGCAAGAGTATTTTTACCCAGGTTATTAGTCTCCTCTATGCTCCACCAACTTTCTTGGCAAATTTAATTTTAGAAAGCTAATGGCAGTTTTGTTCCCCAGACTCCAAGGAGCACCTTTATCATCTTCCACTGCAATCAGCCATTAATGGGACACTAATGTATTTTGACATAAAGGGACACGACTGAATTACTTGGCTTTCATTTCATCTCTGTGTACCTTTTCTCCCAAGTTCTAGTTATTTTCATGTTATTAGTTGCCCTGTGAAAGACCAGGTGGGAGAAGACCCGGAAGAATCGTGACACCAGGCAGGCTAGACAATATTCTGCCATGGGAGGCCCAACAGCTCATCACAAGGGTTCTGGGGGGCTCCTGTATATGCCTTAAACCTCTCCCAATACCTGGCATTACAGATGCTGCGGTTTATTAGGCAGAACCTTCTCTCAGAGCAGAATCTTCAGAATAATAATTAGACTGGTAACAGCTCAGATCTACCGAGCACTTACAATATGCCAGACAGTTTTCTAAACACATCAACTGTATTGACTCTTCAATTCTTACAATATCCCTATGAGGTGAATCCTGTGGCTGTCTTTTTCCCCATGAGGAAACGGAACCACACAGTTTCCTGATTAAGCAGAAGCGGGAGCACTTCCCTTCAAATCCAGGCAATCTGAGTTGGAGTCCGAGCTGCCTTGACTCACTGCTGTTTGCACCGGGGTTTTCCATCACGGACTCCGTGACTGAGTGCCCTGAAATTTACTGATGGGCCTCCTCTATGGTGACATTTGATAGCAGGCCAAACACAAGGAACCCTGATCAGAAGACTGGGTTGAAGCGAGCAGCTGCTGGTAGGAAAGGCGGATGCGCTGTTGGCAGAAGTGAGAGCTGAGAGCAAGACTGTGAATGTGCAGGAAGGCGAATGGGAGAGAGTGACAGAGAGCTAGGGAGAGTCTCTGTTTTCTTCTGTCTGGCTTAGCTGGTCATTCCGGAGATGAAATGAGATAACATGTGAATTCACGTGGGATCTGAAAGTTCTATGCAAATGAAAGTTCCTGCCGCGTGTCCCTGGTGTTCCCCTGTAAGTCAGGGAGATTGGTTCAAGAGGCAGCAGTGTGTGGTTGGAATTGGTGGGTCCAGATGAGACGCGGGGAGGTAGAAGGGCGCAGGTGCTGATGGATTTGATAAAGGCGATGCACAAGTGTTAGCTCATGGGGAGCCCCCTGGAGGAGGGGTGCAGGGACATTCTCTGCAGTCGGTCCCCGAATCCCATTTCCCCATCTGTTGCTACTGCCGTACCAGGTCTTAGTCTTGGTTGCTCCAGCCCGCTGGAGAAGCCTGGAGCTTTCTGCCAGGAGACCTGCTGTTGTCTCCAACGCTGTATAGGCAGAGCTTGTTCACCTCTGCCCTCCCCGTCTCCCCTTGCAGCGTATGATG
Organism: Glossophaga mutica; assembly: GCA_039655065.1. Classification (NCBI taxonomy): domain Eukaryota; kingdom Metazoa; phylum Chordata; class Mammalia; order Chiroptera; family Phyllostomidae; genus Glossophaga; species Glossophaga mutica. Next base: position 12,185,586 of record CM077313.1, read on the forward strand.
CTGTGGCTCTAGCTTCCCTCTAATCTGCTATGCTTGCAGGAAAATAGTTACTCACTACAGTCTCTGCAGGTCACTGGGGTCAACTTGGAAATGAAAATGTCAGACCCCTCTTTATTTCTGGATAAGCATTTGGTATGAACATTGTATGATCACTTGATTAATCACTGAAAGTCTTTCCTACTTACTCATATTTAATACCGAACATTCTGTTATAATTCTTATTTTTACTCTTGACCCGAGATGTCATCATTCATTTACATATTGACATACTTTTAAAATAATTATATTATTTTTCTAAAAACGATGATACTTGATGCAAAAATAATCCCCAAATCCCATCATGTGGAGAGAACCACTTGGGACCATTTTTCTCCAGACATTTCTCTACGTATACAAACTCCAAGATTCCACAGTTTATGTGAAGATGATGCCATGCGTAGTTTTCCACACTTTTCACTTAACAGTGTGTTATTCTCCGATCTTTCCCTCGATGAACGTCGACCTGCACACTCACGTGTCACATTTGCCTAGCGTTCTCCTGTGCAAACGCACCACCGTTCGCTCAATCACCCTGTTTACTGTGTATTGATGAAGAAAAGGCTCTGAGCACCGTGCTGAGATCACCTGACTGTTATTAGTCCAGGCTCCCGGGCTTTGCTGTCAAATCCATGGGGTTCTTGGCATCGGACCGTGTAAGGAACACAAAACCACTGAGGGATGAGTTCAAGGCTCTGTTTGCAGCTCCGCCACTTAGTGGCTATGTGACCATAAAATCATTCTCTCTCTCTGAACCTCAGTTTCTCTCTCTGTGAATGATGGTGTGGGTATGCATGGTATTTAAAGCCTGTTCTCCTAATCTACAAACATGCTGTCAAACCATACCGCCCATCACAGCTTAAGTACTCATGTCAGTTTCATCTGTCAGTGCCCGCCAGTGTCCAGCACAGTGCCCGGCGCAGAGGGGACACCCAGCAAATGTGCTTTGACTGAATGGACCAGTGCAGCTGCTGAATCTGCCTTCTAGACTCTCCCTCAGAAACACCCTTCTTGTGGTTTAGTATTGGCTTAATTTTTAATTCAGTAAACCTCAGACGGTTCTATCAGTCCGCCATCTCTCTTTAGAATGTATGCACTTCTATCTAAACCTGTGTGTGTGTGTTTTGGGGGAGAGAACTGTGCCTGGATGTACACATAGATCTCCACATGGATGTCTGCGTGGTTTTTTTGGGAGGTGTGAGTAGAGTGAGAGTCTATATGGAGGGAAGTAACTATACTTTGCCCTAGATGTGGCTTTAGACAAGAGAATTAGATTACACTATTTTTTTTTTCTGTACCCCTTCCGGAGTTGCAATGAAATGAAATGCGTGTGTGGGTGGGTGTGTGATGAGGTGGGAGTGGCGGTATTCTGACAGTGTTTTTAAAGTATCACTTCTTCTTCTATCCATCCTCCCCTTCCTTCTTTTCTTCTCTCTTACTTCCTTCCCTTTCTCCCCCTCCCACCCTCCCTCCCTTCCTTTATTAAAATAAACTAAAGAGTAATGCCATTCTTTCCACTTTAGTCAGTGGTGACTTTTATCCCATAATATAAGAAAGGAGAAACAATCCTCTATTTCAGAACATTTCCTGACCAATGAAATCTAAGTATCAAATAATATTCAAGGATACATGGAAATTGTGTTATACTAATAATATATTGGTCCGTAGCGATGGTGATGAAAAATAAAACTGTTTCACTCAACTAATACTCTTAATTAAACTATTTGGAAAATATCACGTAAGAACATCCAAGGAGTCCAGGTGAAGACATTGCGACAATAAACAGGCTGCTTCAGAAAGCTCGGGGCTGCCTCTTTTATTGTTTCATACTCCGAACTCGTATGGATTGGGTTCTTTTAAAATGGGATACATACTTCATTCTCTTCCTAAAGAAAGTACGCTGCACATATTTCCAGTCTTTTTCTTTATTTTGCGGTGCTCAGTGTCGCTGTCACAGGCAGCGTTGACTGCGGTGTGTTTGACGGGGAGGGGCTCTCAGAGACTAGTCAGGTGTCTAGAGCTATTCCTGTGTTGGTCCTGCACTTTCAGGACCCCTGGCTTGCTCTTCCTAGTTTCCCTGTCTCTTCTGAGGGTCCAGCTGCCATGTTCAGCTGTTACAGCGTGTTTGCCCAGAGCGTTTCTTCGCCGCTCTCCGCCACTGCTCACTGTTTCAGATTTGCTGCGTGTAATTGATTTATCATGGAACCAAACACGTGATGTTATTAGGATTGTAACTAAGTTAATAGCACGTATCCTATGAGTGGTCTCTAGACACTTTTCCTGCTTCTCTCCATGTTCTTAACCTAAATTTCAGGAACTCGTGGCTCCTGAAGGCGTGTTCTCCAGATAATTTCTGGAGTCCAGGAAAGGCTCCACGATGCTGGTTTGAATGTGAACTTCTTCTAAAGCATGAAGCCAGGGTATCGCCCTTAGTCCCTCCAAGTGCCTGTGACTCGCAGTTCCACTCTGGCCTTTTTGCCTGACGTGCGGTTCTTGTTTTGCAGCCCCCAGTCTGTCCCAGACCGCCTGAGGATCCGCGTGAACAAAATCAGTTTGCAGGACTATGAAGGGTTCCACTACGACAAAGAGAAACTCCGGGAAGCGTGTAAGTTGGAAGTACCTCATTCGTTTCGTGTGATCTGCCTGTCTCCAGCTTCTTGATCCTCCTGGGTTTGGTGGGTAGATTCGTCTTGTGTCTGAGAACCATGGGGGCGGGAGGGAAATGGAGGGAAGGGAACTAACGCGTGAACCCCAAGTGATGATGCGTAGGCTGAAGAAAATGGAACTGGAAAATGGAGTAAAATCATTCTGCTCAAAATACCACGTTAGGACCTCTTGGTTTACGAACCACTTTAGTCTTAGCTTTACCTAAAATGAGAACACAGAACGTTGGTCACACCACATGGTAGAGTAACATCCAGAAAACTCTTGTGACAGCACAAGTGTCTCCCTGGAAGCTGGCATTACCAAACAGTGTCCTCATTCTCCACGCAGGTGCCACAGAGTTATCCATGAAGACACGTCCCACGCTTCTAGCTGTTATGTGATGTGTGGTGTAAAAGAAGGGCCCCTGGATACTCAATGTCATGATAAAATGATTCACTGATGATGTGCCATTGTTTCTGAAATCTTAAATTGAGCCAACATATGAAACGTTTCTTCACATTCATATTTTCTATATACTTCTTTACATATAGAACTAAATTTTTGTTCACTGTATCTGCCCTTCAGCATTTATGGGGCACTTTTTAGGTTGCAGTCACTATTTTCGGTCCCTGTCTATGTCATGCGAAAACTGGGTAAAGCAAGCCAGAAGGTCAGACCACAGGTGTATTCGATGTTAGGGACCCGGGCTCCCCCAGAAGGATGGGCGCCAATAGTCAATGGCAGTGAAGTCAGAGAAGATCAGGGTCAGTGTGTGAGGGCGCAGGCAGGGAGGGGGACAGAAAGAAAGGAATCGAGCACAGAACCAGGGGTCTATGAGCCAGATCCTCAAGCTGCCTCCAAGTGTGAACCTGCCTGGAGTTGTAGAAGATGCGCATAGTCGAACCGGGCAAAGGCAGAGCAGGGAAAGCATGCTGGAGATAATGATTCCAGGCCCTGACTCCGGAGCCTGTGGCCTGGAGTCAGGTTTGGTGGACGAAAATCCTGAACCCCAGGGACACTCTCAGGGGTGGGTGCAGGAACTTTTGGATCCAGAGGTGGCAATGCCCAGGGACCCATTTCCGTGGTAGGCCGGTCCCCGGCCAGGGAATTCTGTGTGACATTACTGCCTTCTCATTTCTCTCTGCTGCGTCAGCGTCCTCAGCTAGTTTCTCCCCAGACACGTCCCTCTGTCTTTCCCTCCCGTTTCCTTGCACGGGAAAGTTGGGGGTGGAGGAGGAGGAATTCCCTCAACTTGTGCGTTCCTCTCTTCTATACATGGCGGGTTACATTTTCTCATGTAAATGAGACTGCTTGTGACAGACCAGGGCAAAGTCTCGTTTAACGTGTAACATGACAGACACATATGTTTGCAGTGGGAGGTGTAGCTACAGTGTAAATGAGACTTTCCGAGCTTACAGATGGTAAAGAAGAGTGTTTTATGTTCTCGATCAACTCCAACTTCTAAACAAATAGATTACAGTTTTTGAAAAATTAAAAATGAGAAGTGAGTACTTCTCCAGTGAGTACTGCTCTGCACCGTACCATCAACTCTAAAGAAAGGCCTTTGGGGGTGGGGAAGCAGTTGGCATTTTTGCCTTATCTGTGGACTTGAGTGCTCTGTGCTATCTTTTCTAGGCATTAGCTGTCCGTCATTGCCAGAGGTAGTCGTGATTTGAATTTTTACAAGAAGGGGACATTTCTTGGCGGGTGCTTTACTCATCGAGTCTTACCTGATAAAACTTCTGGGTGAGGAAACTTCCTGTATCAAATTGGGAGAGGTGAACTGGTATAAAAATACCATTTTGCTGTGTTTAATGCACACCCTTTGCCCAAATTTTTGAGGGAAAATAAGGACACGCATTGTACGTGGGTAGCACTAAAATGTGGGTGTGCATTATACACAGCAAAACAGAGGTAAATCCAACAGTGTCTTTGAGACCCAAAAGAACAAAGAAACACTCAAAGAGGGAATCAAGGAATTAACTCATTCTAAAGATTTGGGTTTAAAGAACATTTCTATCAATTAGAAGTGAAGGTGGCCGCCAACACAGCCATCCTGCTTTTAATGTATGGGGGTGATGCCTCCCACCTGCGGTTGCCCAGGAAAGTTTGTTTCTTACCCTCTTTTGCTCAGCTTCCTTTTGTGCTCAGCTTCGACTTGTAACTAAGCACAGATTCATGGGAGGGCTGGCAGAGGTCAAGTTGGGTATAAAGGCAAAAACCAGTTCAAGTCCATAGGTGATATCCCTGCCAAAAGGTATGTGTATCTTACTATTCATACCTTCTGTATGAATGAGGTATTCATGCAGAACAGTTATTAATTTAGAAGCATTAATTAAGTGAAATTCATAGGACACATCTAGCTACTAAAAGGGATTCTAGGAATGTGCTGACCCGCATCCCAGAAGGAAAAAAGGGTGAATTCTCTTAGGTAATTTATTTATTGTCAACATTCAAAGTCGAAACCAGAGCAGTACTGCATTCTTGGGCTTAAAAAATTAGCTCCCTTTCTTGCTGGTAGATACTGAGTGATTCATCCAGGCACCATGGACTGTTTGCCATCACTGTTTAATAAAATCTGGCGTGTGGGTCTGCATCATTATTTTTATTACATTACAAATTGAATGTTTGTTGCTAACAGAGCCCTGCTTCCGTCTGTGTGGCAGGACCCCGTGGTAATTACAGGATGGCAGCCCCTTTAATTACCTTCTTTTAGCCAATAAATAGATGACTGTGCTATTCCAATACATTTCCCCTTTCATGTAGTGCCAACTCACCAGGGGGCATTCACCCTAAAATAATAGTGCAGAAAGGCTATTCTTTCCCAGTCCCTCCCTCATCTCTTGCTGGTAAATTTCAGACTTGCTTAGAACAATTAGTCTTATTCACTGAATTAATGAATTATTAATCCTTAAGTTAATGGTTACGGAGTCCAAGGGAGGAAACTCTATTCACCTTAAGAGGTAGCACACAGAAGTGGCCATGTTAGAAAAAAATCTTAAAGTAAATTTATAATAATGACAGCAGAGATGCACTCTCATAATCTGAATGAAGTATGTAAAGGAGTCTGTAATAAAGCATGGAGTCCTTTTGTTGTCGGGGCCCAAGACAGGTGGCCTCGAAGTGTCCTAACAATAGCATATTGATTAGTTTGAATTAAAGTTACTTAAGAAATAGCCAGTGTAAGGAAAACACTGACCCCTCTGTCCCCCAAAAAGTAGGAGAGAAATCACCCATGTGAAAGGACCTCCCTTTGGAGTCGGAGGGAGACAACTCTCTTACCATTAGATTTAAAGAACCCAGAGCCAAAGAGTCTGCATAAACACACCATGGTGCCTCCTCATGGATTTACTGCCCGGGCCCAGACTTTGCTTAGGTCCCTCATGAATCAGTACCTGACCCACTGAGAACACGGGTCGCACACAGACGCACACGGACTTCGTTGTCCTGCCAGTTCTTCACAAATGTATTCTTTGCCTAAAAGTATAAAAAGGTGTCTGATTCAGGCGTTTCCTTGAGCCTCATTTTGTGATTGGACTACCATATTATATCCGCCCATGCGTACGTATTTAGTTTTTTCTCCTGTTAATCTAGCTCTTGCATCACTTTTATTATTTTATTATTAGTCTAGCTGTAGGAACTGAACAAGTTTAGAGGGGTGGGAATTCTTCCCTTTCCCTGACATTGTCTACAGTATAGTCAGTTTTGAAAATATGTTATGTTTGTCACTTGAAAAGAGTTTCATTGCTACATGACATATATTTTTGTATCTAGAATAATAGCTTGTTACTGGCCAAGATTTAACTCTATCCCATAATTCTGTCTAAACTTTACTTCTGGCATTAGCTTACTCTGCACTTGTGAATTGCTGTAATAATTCATGCAAGTCTAGGGCTTAAAACACAAAAGCAAAAACTAGTTTAGAACTAATTGAAAACAGATGTAGCTGTAAAGGTAGGAGGGGACTGATATTTGTTGTATAACAAATATAATGTTCAGCAGCCCTTTTGTATACCTTGGCTCAGTGTAATGGATATTATCTGGATATCTGTAGTATATATAATGTATAATATGTAATCTCAGTATATTATTCTCTTGTAAAGACTAATGATAACTGTAATGGAACTTCCTTGTCTTTTGTTGAGTGACTGAGTAGAAGAGTCAGAAATGTTTGTGTTTGAATCTCAGTTGCAACTTGAACTCAGTTGCAAGTCAAGACAAAAGAACTTCTCTGATGACCAAAAATCTCATCTCTCGAATGAGAATATAATCGTAGCCTCATAGAGTGCTGAGGGCTACATGTAACCTTGTATTTGAAACCCCTGGTGCAAAACCCAGCATATTAGCATGCTCTCCAAAAATAGTAGCTAGGATTGTTGTGGCTGCTATGGCTAAAGACACGTTCCTGTCCCCCTGGCCCTTAATCTCAGGTCCGAAACCCAGGCTCAAAGCAGCTGACCTCCCCTACACACCTCTCTCACTTCAGAGAGCTCACGCTGCTGCCTGCCAGATCATTTTCCCACGTTCCGAAATCGAATTCAAAACACTGGCGATACCACAGAAAGATTGTGGGGAGAAAATATAATCAACCATTCAATTTACTTTTACTGTGTCTACTGGTAGAGGAGACCGCTCTAATGCAAGATGTTTAAGCCTATTCATGTATACATGAAATGCTCATTTTTGGTGATTTGAGCAGATAGCTGCGAATTCCCTTTCTTAAGTTTAATGCAGTCTCATACTTGCATCATCTGGTGTCCATCACCAAGTGTTTTAAGGGAAGGCCTTTGTGTTTTGGAGTATTTATAGATTTATGAAAATAAATCTGCACAGGTGCTACTGGGAGTTCTACTCTGGCCCTCGGCCAGTTCCCCCCACTATTCAGCATTTTGTGTTACCACAGTGTCTCTGTCGATGAGACTGACATGGCCTTATTACTGTTAACCAGACTCTGGACTTCGTATTCCAGTGTCCGGTCCAGGACGTCACATTGCACTGGGTTGGCATGTCTCCCCAGTCCTCTCCGCTCTGTGACAGTCGCTCAGTCTTTCCTTTTCCCTCCTTTCTTTTCTATGACCTTGATGGTCTTGAGGGATGCTGGCCAGATATCCTGTAGACTATCCCCTAATCTGGCTTTCTCTGTCGTTTTACTCTTAGTTAGAGTGGAGCTGTGGGCGCTTGGGAAGAACACCGCAGAGGGGAGGGCCACCCTCCAGCCACAGGGCGGCCGGGTGGCGGTAGCCTGAACACCGGATTGAGTTAATACTTGCTAGGTTTCTCCTCGGTAACATTATGATTTTTTCTTTCCCTGTGCTGTTCTTTGTGAGTGAGTCACTAAGTCAAACCCATCTGCACTCTGGGGGGAGGTGGACCACAGGATTTTCCATTGGTTCCAGTTTTGTATTGGACCTCAGTGGAATTTTATAACTATGTCAACATGCTGGAACTATTGACTCTGATGCATCGATGCTTTCAAGAGCTACGCACCTGCATCACACTCGATGTTGGGCATTGAAGGCTGAAAACAATATCACTCACTCAATACATATTTATTGAGTGCTTACTCTGAGCAAGCAGTGGTAAATAAAACCCCCAAACCCCAAAACAGAAACAGTCTGATTGGCTGGAACATTGTTATCATGTGACAAGGACTGTGATAGTGCTGTGGAAACACTGTGTACTTATTTTCCTAGCACACATTATCTATTGTGAATAACAGAAGGAGGGGACGGGATGCCTACGCCAGAATGAGAAAGCTAACCTAACCTCCAGCGAGCTGCATGACCTTGAGCAATGCATTTGTCCTCTTCAGGCTTCAGTTGCCTTAGCTGCTTACTGCAGTGGTTAAGTTAGGTTTTCCCAAAGAACATACTATGTTATACCAGATCCTTAGCCCTGTAGAAATTACAGAGGATTTAGAATTTTTTCAAGCCATGTCTCCTTAGTAAAGTTTGGAAAACTGCAGCATCGCTCACTGTCATGAGTGCGAGCATTGGGAAGTCGTGTGAGTGCGTTTTGCTTCGTGAGTTTGCTAGAGACACTGATTTTTTTTCTATCAATTGCTTCATCTAAAATTGAATCCTTCCCCCTCATTTAACAAATGGACAACCATGCTGTTCTGCAGAGATGAGGCCTCCGTGTGGCAGAGGTCGGTGTCCTGCTGTTCTGAAATCTGAGTTAGATGATGTCAGTCTGTCCTCCGAAGGGCACTGTCCATCCTGTGTGAGTGTGTTTATGTTCACTCCTATTATCATGAGGTGACATTTACCCGGAGTTTTGTGATCGGTTTCTTGTACCATTCTCTATCTTTTGCCTGCGGATGTACACGTATCTTTTGTCTGATGTGTATATCTATATATACATCTTATATTTATTTTTAATGTAATAATAAATAAATATAATAAGAATAGTTAACACATATTGTACTATTGCTGAGAGCTAGGAAATGTTTTAACCTTTCTATACATATCATGTAATTTAATTCTCCCAACGTCTCTGCGTGATGGGTAGCATTGTTATCTCATTTTATGTATTGAGCAATGGAAGCATGGAAAACTTAAGGAAGTTGTCCAAGGGCCTGGCATTCTGCATACTTATTTAATCACTATGTTCTCTATTTCCTCCAGGTAGTGGTTCTTATTTTCTTACATATAATACCTTTAATAGTACATTTGTTTTAAAATCTTTCACTATCCATTTCAAATGCCTTTTTGTACTTAAACTGACTTTGTCTTAATTTGCTATGATATTTTGGACAACTTTCTGTTTTTGGATCTCCCTCCACCCTCGAATAAGTCATCAATGCAGAAATACAACAAATATTTATTGACCACTTACCATATTTCTGTTACTATTTCAAGTGATAGGGGTGGCTGAAAAGTGCCCTTGCTCATAGAGCTTACTTGCCAGTGGGACAGACAGACAAATAAATAGTACACCAAAGCAGTAAGTGCTATCAAGGAAATGAAGCAAAAGAGTGGCAAAGAATTCTAGCCTTGATAAGGCTAGCAGGGAGGGACTTTCTGAAGAGATGACATGTCACTGGAGACCTAACAGTAAAGAAGGAATACCCACGTGGATTTCTGGGAGAAGAGTGTCCCCAGGTAGAGGGAACAAAGAAGTTCGTGTGGCTGGAACCTGGTTGGTTGCAGCAGAGGTGGAAATGACTTTCAACTTGTAGGAAATGACCATGACATGGACGGGGCTTGTAGACCATGGAGAGGGCTTTGGATTTTTATTCTGAGTATGATGAGAAGGTACTGGAATTATATGAAAAGGTGTGGAATAACCTTTCATTTACTCTGAATCATTCTAGATGCTGAGTGCAGAATTGGCGGTTGGGCTGCAAAGCTGGAAATAGGAGCCCCAGTTATAAGGCTAATAAGATATTCTAAGTGAGAGAAGTTGAGGGAGTTGGCAGAAGTAGCAGCGTTGGGGAGAAACAGATGGATTCTGGATCTATTTTGGAGATTACGCGGGCAGGATCAGATGCTGGGTTAGTTGGACTCTGTAAGAGAAAAGGTGAACTGAGGATGCCTCCCTCTGAGGTTTTGGCCTCAACGATGCGGTGAGCAGAGGGAGGGGAGTTGTAGGGGCCGAGGGAGACCAAGAGGAAGTGCACAGCGAGGCGGAAAAATAAAACAGGAGAGCTTGTTGGTTGGAAGCCAAGAGAGGAAAAAAGTTTTATAAAAGGGGTGACAACCGTGTCAGATGCTCCAGAGAGGTGAAGTAAGATGCTTGCTAAGAATGAGTAATTGGATCTGGGTGGAGGGTGGTTATTAGGAACCTCACAGGAAGTTGTACGGTAAAAAGGGTGAGGGTCAATAGAGTGGGTTCACGAGCAAATGGAAGCAGAGGAAGATTGCTCCTTTAAGGTGTTAACCTGTAAAGGGCAAGAAGGAAACGGGCTGGCGGCTGAAAGGAGATGTGGAATCAAAGGAGGAGTTTTTTCTGATTCGTAAGATGCTATAGCTATGGTTCTGATGTGTAGATGCTTGTGAGACCAATGCCCTTGCAGGGAGAACTTGGTTCAGGAGACAGGAGCGATGCCCTTGAGCAGGTGGAGGCGGGGCCTGTGCCCAGTGGAGGGTGGGGCAGGGGCTCGGGAGTACAGGGAAGGGAGGCAAAGGAGAGTGGGTGCAGAGGTGGTAGGTGGGCCGATCTGGGACTAGCAAGGAGCAGAGGTTCTATTCTGATTACTCAGTGAAATAAGAAGAAACAGCAGGAAGGGAGGGTATCAGTGTTCAGGAAAAGAGGAGAATGTTTGAAAGTCAATTTGAGAACCAGACAGTGAGTGGCCATATCTTAAAGAATTGTGAAGTAGCACCGTGGATGGGAATCGCTGAACTCACTAGCTTTCCTAAGCACATAGACCGCATCCGCAGCTCCTGGGGGACTTGACTTATAAACGAGAGCCCTTTTTGTCTTCTAACTTCAAGGGTTCAGATGCCAGGGGACTAGTAGGCCAAAAGATGATCTTATGTTTAATATAAATTTCTTTGTCGTCTAATTCTGTTTCTGATCCAAAGACATGCTGTGTTTATTAGAAAATAAGAAGTGTTTTCAGAGCTCTGCTGTGTTAGCTGCTGATGTTAGGTCTCAGACAAGGACAGCCTGAGGTGCTGATAATGAAATTCGACCATGTGATTGTTTAAAACGTGTCCTTGGTAATGAGAACAGTCAATTATAGGGATATCCTTAAGTCTCTTTCCCAAATTGTTCCTTTTCATTGGTTTATTCTATGTACACACACACACACACACACACACACACACACACACAATAACGACCAATTCTCACTGATGATACACTAGCCTAGTCCATTTTGTTGTGACCTTCCCAGGCTGACAACCCTGGGGTATCAATCACAGAGTACTTAGGTTTCTCTTTAAAGACTTTCTCCTAAGAGCCTGTGTGAAAGTGTTACATTTTGATTCATTGTGTTCGTGGGGAGAGTGGGGTCAGCCACTGCAGTGTCATGATGTCATAGTTAATAAATAATTAAACCGGGTATTTGCATAGTACTTCCGGGTCACGGAAGGCTTTTGTATGCACCATCTAGGTGCTATGTCACAGGAACACTTAGGTGGTCCCACACAGGGCCCTATAGCTGTGATGGGATTTTATTTTTTTATGATTTTATTTATTTATCTTTAGAGGGGAAGGGAAAGAGACAGGGAGAGAAACATCGATATGTGGTTGTCTCTTGTGAGTCTCCTGTTGGGAACTGGCCCATAACCCAGGCATGTGCCCTGACTGGGAATCGAACCGCAATCCTTTGGTTCACAGGCCCGTGCTCAGTCCACTGAGCTACACCAGCCAGGGCTGTGATGGGATTTTAGTAAGAATGTACACCTTCTCTCTCCTAATCCAGAGCACTTTCTAGTACTCATCCTCATTTTCTGTAAAGATACAGCTCTGCACCTGTAGAGGTGTGTTTTTTCAAAAGAATTTGGGATCGCAGCTCTTGTTATCGGTTGGGTTTCCTGGGAAACAGACTCTGGCGCTTCGGAGTTTTGCCTGTAGGAGGTTTATTGGGCAGTCTCCAAAAGGGGACAACAGCTGTGAAGAGGGAGGAGACCAGGACTGGGCAGAGGGAGAAGCTGAGCTGCGAAGCAGTTGCAGCAGGGGGCTCCCGCAGGGACGTTTGGATCTGGGATGGCCACGTGGAGTTGTCCCAGGTGAGGCAAGGCGTGTTGGGTGCAGGTCGGGCTGTCCCCTGGGAGGGTGAACACCCTGACTGGGGAAGCTTCGTTTCCAGAGAGGAAAGCCGAGAGCTCTCAGCACAGCCAGCAGCTGAGGGGACAAGTGTCTCAGCGCCGTCGTGGATCTGGGTAGGTCACTTTGGTGCCATGAACCATCTTGTCTGTGTAAACCAGCACCTGATAGTTTCAGGCCAGAAAAGAGCCCCACTCACACCAAAATCCTTGAGTCCTGTCATCCACTTCATTCGTAATTATTTATTGAACACCTACCACGTGCACAGTACTGTTCTAAGTCCTGGGGCTTAGATTCCCGCGATCACTAGCCTCCAAGTTTCTCTCTGTATCTCTTGGCCTGATCTCCCTATTATTCCACATTCAAGAAATTGGAATATAAGTTCATTACTTTCTTCAGATATGTCAGCATTAGCTAAGTAAAATAGAACCTAAAATGTGAACGCTGACCTTTTCTTAAAAGCTCTTTTTGGCATGGACTATTGTCAAGCCAACCACTCTCCAGAATTTGAGCAATCACAGTTGGAACCCGAAATGCAAAGTGATCTAAATTTCAGGATCTTTCTAATCTGACACTGTCGTCGGAGATACTACAGATCCTCAACAAGATGGACATTTCTATACATTCTCTCCATTTATTGGTAACGATATCAAGCTTAATAGACCCAAGGACAGAAATAGACCCAAGGACTGAAAATCACCTCTTTGCAGATTGACTCCGAAGCATGGTTTTAGGTGCTAGTTTGTTGGGTACAAGCTGCAGGCCTTTCGTAGTTCATCCTGGCGGAGAGCAGTCTTCCTGAACACGTAGTGGGTTTCCTGAGCCACAGATTCACCACCTCTCTCCTGGAGTCACTGATCAGCAGAATCCGAGTGCTCGCTGGGTTGTCAGATGCGAGGGAGGTGTTTGGTTTAACCCGCCCGGTCTCCATCTCTCTAGGGCAGCTGTCTGTGCGTGATTGGTTTACTCCTTTTGCTTCCAGAAAGAGGCTTAGGCTCCTTCAGCAGATTTTAGGAAATCTTTCTGTCATTAATTCTCAACATGTATCCAATCAACTCAGAAGTTCAGAGCTGCATGACTAATGTGTCCCCAGCATCCCACTCTTGGTGACCTTGCCCGTCACCGTGAATGTGAAGGGCAGTGCAGTTTTAAATTCGTGCAAGAGGTTTGAACCAGTGTCTCCAACCATCCTTCTGAGCAATAACTAAGCTTTGGGTACATCTTTGCTTTCAGTCGCTTAATGTTTCATTTGACTTTCACCTTTACTGAATGTTTTGACTGGCCAGGCCGTGTAGCCAGGAGTCCAATGTCACAGACATGTATTTATTTGTTGCTATCTCCCCCGAATACTAGAGAAATGGTAGTAAGTTGTCGGTGGTGGTTCTACCCTGTATCTAAGATTATGCAAAAATTACCTTCCTGATAAATGTACTTGGAAAAAATGATACTGTTTTCTGACACCCATTGTCAAGTACACTCTAGAACCTCACAGTCAAAAGCTTCTGTCACATTTAACACTGGGAATGAACTCCAAGGAATTTTGTAAGTCATTTTGTTATACTAGAATTTCATTACATGTGACATTAGGAATCCACATTGAAATGGAAACTGTCCATCAGAAGTGTCTGTATGCCAATGATTGGAAAGAGAAAAGCCACAGGCTCTGGAACTAGGTCTTAGTCCCTGCTGTGTGGCTGTCTGGGGAGCATCCCTGTGCTCTTCTTGGTGCTCCAGGCCTTGACAATAGTCTTTCCCAACTCTGCCTGCAGCAGCGTTCTAACGTTCCAACGCAGAAACCCCTTTCAGATATGTTAGGAGTTATCAACCGTCTTTGAGACATTTGTAAGTGGTCTTTGCCATCCATTGTTACAAGGGCCACCTACTTTTACATTATTTTCACACCCTGTCTCTCCCTCCCTCGCTTGATCTCTCTCGCTCTCTCTTTCTCTCTCCTTCCTCCTCCTCCTCTTCCTTTGTTTTTCTGTACACTCTCTAGCTCATCTGGCCTCAGCTCACGGTGGTATTAAGCAAGTTAGAAAAAGGTTGTAACTCTAAACAACTTTGAGTCACCCTTGTACCTCTTCCTTATCACTGTCCAACTGATCATAGAGCTGATTCTTTGACTTCCTATCTCTGGGATAAGTCTCTCCTTTCTTAGCTTTACCCCCACTTCTTTATTCCAGACTTCACTATTACTCATGTCATTTACTAACCTTCCTGACACTCAGCTTGTCTTTTATCAATTTGTCATCCACATCTCTGCCAGCAACTTGCCTAAAATGTTGTCATAGAAGAATTACACTGGCAATTCAACAGTCAAGGAAAACTTTCAAGACTATTGCAATAGGAAGGAGAAAGTGATCTTAACTGTGTTATAAAAATAGGTGGGAGATTTTTGTAAGCACTGGGATGAGCTAGTAGAAAAAAGTGTAAAGGACATTAGTTGGTCAATGCAGGTAGGTTATCACTATTTGCTAGTTGTCACCTATCAGTGACAATTAAGTTCCTAGCTACCCCTTGAGACCAGAAACTAGGAGCACCACCTTCCTCAAATGATTACATTTCAAAGGACGGCTCCCAGGTGCTTGAGAGATTTTCCAGGGTGGGAAAACTGGCAAGAGAAGAGTTACATCTCAAAGGGGGCAGAGAAATGATTTATAATTAAAAGTCTTCTTTGTCAAGAAGGGGCCTGTAGTAAGGGGGGAACCTGTCTAAAGTTTAGTGAAGCCAAGGGGGACATAGAGGTCTCTTTGGTCAGTGTAAATCTGAAACCTTTATTTTCTGTTGAAAACTCTTTAGCATCTCAGCTCTTTAACCTTAAAAACAAAAACAAACAAAAAAACCCTCTGGCCTGGCTCACTCCCTTTAACCTTGCAACTCCCTGTCTTCCTAAGTTCTCAACCTTTGCTTCTTTTCATGCCTTGATTTCTTAGCTTCTGAGGATGGTGTAAGACTGAGAGAATTTCCTGTGTCTGAAAACCTCTTGTATCTCTTGTTAAATTACCTTCTTTTCTTCACTTGCAACATAACCCCTTGAGGAAGTCTGCTCTGTCCTGGGAAAGGGGCCGCTCCCCTGGCTTCTGAACACTGGTTCTTGTCTATCAGAATTCCTGTTACAGGGCACGTAATCAGTAGGGTGATTTTGTGTCACTCCCCGCTTCGAAGTCTGTGACACCTTGGAAGCAGGTACTGTGTCTCACTCAGAGTCACCTGCCCGGCGCCTAGATGAGAGTGGTCCCTGCACAACCAGAAAATCCTTAAACTTGTGCTGAATGATTACGGGGGTGACTCGTACGCTTGAGAAATAGTTTGGCTCGATTCCCTGTATATATGATACACGTTTGCACAATTAAGTGAAAATGAACACCAGGAGTTGTTACTTAAGATTCCAAGTGCCAAAGCATTTAAAAGGATTAAAAAAAAAAGTTGCATGTCCCTTAGGTTGCCTTCTCAGGTAGCATATTATCAAGACAAAAAGGAGAATTTGATGTGTAGCTTGAAACCAAGATTTGTAAAGAACCTTCTAGTTTCTGGAAAGCATGCCTTCAAAGTATTGTCTTCACGCAAAGCACAAGGAACGCCAAGCAGTGACATTTATCTTACGGGTGACATTTTGAGTAAACTTTAGAAAGGACTAGCTTTACCTCAGGCCATGGAGTTAGAGCTCTGGGATCATTTTGAATGACAGGAACTAGAGGCTGTGAAACCTCTGGCAGACCCCAGGCAGGAGATGGCGAGGGGGGAGGTACAAAGTTCTTAGGGTGTTAACATTTTCTTTTGAATGCTAATGTGCCCATCAGTTTCCCTTGAATGCTAATGTGCCCATCATCAGTTTCCCCAGTCGGTTCCAGCTGAGCAGTGGGCAGTTACTGATGACCGCCTGTTATAACATGGGTCGTGGCACACACAAGGGAAACGTGGGATTGAAATATTGCCAACTCCTTCTGTTTAATCATCGTCAGCTATCGGGTTAGAATTTTAGTTCTTTGAGACTCTGACACCCTCAGAACGAATGATGAGGTAAAGTGAAAACAATTCTGCTCGTCCCCTGCCGTTTTCCTTTAGGGCCTTCCCTCCTCTGGTCCCCTGCCTCCCCCTCTGGACTTGATTTCTGTCCCCTTGTTCCATCATCCTGTTGACTTCCTGAAGGTGCTAAGGCAGTGGATAAGAAAGTAGGTAATGTTTATCTTTGTGTTTGGCCGCATTCTCTGATATCAGCGGTGTCTATAGGAAAAGCAGAAGTTTCGTTTCTCTTGCTTTTTTATTTTTTAGTTAATAAACTTTATTTTTAGAGCAGTTTTAGGTTTACAGAAAAATGAAGGGGAAAGTACAAAGAGTTCCTCGCTTCCCCTCAAACTGCTGCAGCACCTCAAACACAGTTTCCCCAGGACTAATGTCGTCCGCTGTGACTAGCGCCACCAACACTAACATGGCATTAGTGCTGCATATTTGTTACACTCGATGAGCCAATACAACACGTTATTATCAACTAAGGCCATACTTTGCACTTGGATTTACAATTGTATTCCACCATTGTATGGGTTTTCACAGACCTAGCCCAGCATCCACTATGACAGTATCACACAGAATAGTTTTACTACCCTAAGTGCGCCTTGGGCTCCACCTGTTAATTCATCCCTTCTCTGTAACCCCTGGCAACCACTGATCTTTTTACTGTCTCCATAATTCTGCCTTTTCCAGAATGCCATATAGTTGGAATCAAGCAGTATGTTGCCACATCGGACTGGCTTCTTTCACTTAGCAGTATGCATTTAAGGTTCTCCCACTGTCTTCCGTGGCTTGAAAACTTGGTTCTCTTTGTTGCTGCCTGGTATTTCCTTGCACGAGGACCAGTTTGTTTATCCATTCACCTATTGAAGGACAGCTGGATTACTTCCAAGTTTTGACAATTATGAGTAAACATGCCGTAAACTTTCATGTGCAAATTTTTGTGGAGGCATAGGTTTCAACTCTGGGTAGACACCAAGAGTGAAATTGGCTGGATCATGTGGTAAGAGGTTTTTATGTTTGTTTCGTTTTGTTTCTTTTTGTTTTGTTTTACTTTTGGAAGAGACTGACAACCTATTTTCCGAAGAGGAGGTACCCTTTTGCATTTCCACTAGCAGTGAATAGGAGCCCCTGCTCCCCCACATTTCCACCAGCACTTGATGTTGTCGGGTTTTTCAGTTTGCGCTGTTCTAGTAGGTATGTGCTGGCCTGTTGGTTTAATTTGCAATTCCCGAATGACGGATTATGTTACCTGCCGTCTGTACATCGCCTTCGATGAGATGTCCAGACCTTTTGCCCACTTTTTAATTGACTCTCCTTTTTCAGTTTTAAGAGTTCTTTGTAGATTTTGAATACCAGTCCTATGTCACATGTGTTTTACAAAGATTTTTTCCCCCAGTCTGCTGTTGTCTTTTCATTTTCTTAACAGTGTGTTTCACAGAGCAGAAGTTTAAATTTAATGCAATCTAACTTACTAATTTTTTTTCTTTCATGGACCATGCTTTTGGTGTTGTATCTAAAATGTCATCATCAAACCAGAGATTACCTAGCTTTCCTCTTATGTTATTTTCTAGGCAACAATTTCTTTTCCAGACTATTGGTTTCATAAGACTGCATATAGATTGATGGGGGAAAAAATCAGTACTTGATATAAACTTAATTGATTATGTCAATAAATCTAAAATTAATGCTGAAGGGAATGTCAAGTTTTAAAAATATATCTATGAATATTAGCATAGATGCATTCATCCTGAAATTATCTATATTTTTGATCGTTTACCATATTGATTCAGATACTTTCCTATTTCATGAATTCTAACTCTGTGATTATATTTATTGTTCTCTTCAGAAAGTGACAGCCTTTTTATTTAGCCCCAGCAGAGTCTCTGCAATTCTAACAATTTTACATTTATATTAGCGCTTAAAACCCAATCTTTGCAAACCCTGCAGTTCTGAGGAGCTTTTCTTTAAGGTTTCATGCCTTCTTTTAATGATCCCATTGAAGACAGTTTCGTTTGTGATTTGAACAGGTACGTAGCCCCGTTGAGCTGCAATTCTGTTTTAACAGAAATTGCACTGTAATTGTTCATGTGTCACAAGCTAAATAAATCCTTTCTTCTTCTGTCTTCAACGCTGAGGTCTCAGCCCTTTCTTTCCATGGGACCACCTTGCTGAACGCACATCGCAGACTCTTGCAGGGAATGAATTAGCCGCTGCAAGTTTTCTCTCTTTTTCTAAATCCTGTTAACGGTTCCATGTGAATTTGGTGTCAAAGGTGGCTCTTTCTTTCCTAGCCTCTTAGTCTTCCGTGCGTCATGAAGCAGCCGGCTGTGATTCCTCTCTCCTTGTAGGTTTGGTTGAGTCTTTTATTCACATGCTTTGTTTTGGTTTAGCTCCAGCCTTTAGAAATGGGTACGATACGTTATCTGCTGTAAAAGTCTCCACATTTGGTCTACTGAAACTGGTTTGAGGCTTTATGAATGACCAGTACATGTTTATAATGGAATTAGGGAAAATTGATTCATTTAACAAGGCTTAGAGGGATGAATACAGGATGGATTTGCAGATATTATGTGTTTTACTGGCACTGACTTACTTAATCTTTACTAGAACCCAGACAGTAGGTACTGTTAAAAAAACAAAATTCAGCTGAGTAAATTTGAAGATCTGACTGGCTTTATTTAACAGTTCATGAATTAAGCAGCGTCCTGTGTAGCAAATAGGAACTCTGAGGAGCTGTATGGAATGGAAGGCTTTTTATAGTCAGAAAGAGGGTGAGGCAAGGAAGTTATTACCCACGAGCAAATGGTTTCAGGCAAGATCCCCTTCCTTTAGGGAAATTTGGGCAGGGATCTGTGCAGCAGATTACCTCACTAGTGTTGACCAGATAATTTCAGCTCGACTGGTTAAAGGTTACATTCCTGGGAGAGACTGAAACTATAATTAGGTTAGGTATTCAGTCTTGGTTTGCCAACCTGGGGCTTAGCACAAGTGACTTCATTTTGGGCCTGTTTTTCCTTCCTTCCTCTCTTCCTCCCTCCCTCCCTCCCTTCCTTCCTTCCTTCCTTCCTTCCTTCCTTCCTTCCTTCCTTCCTTCCATTGTTTCTTTCTTTCTTTTACTGATTATTCTCTTTACATAAACTCTTCACATACTATATTGCAAAAGAATCAAGGGCAAGATAAGCTCGTTGAGTAATCAAAAGTACCTGTAATTCTAATTTTCCTGAATGTAGATGTTAACCAGGGATAATTAAACATTAAAATGAGCTATGAAAATACCTATTATGGCAAAGCTACTAAATTCATAATGTCAAATGTTAACCATATTTGAAATTAATGTTTAATAACATAGTATTAATAACACTATCAAAAATCCATGGGAAACCCTTTGAATATTTTATACATCTATTGTAATAAACTTTTCTACCTCTGGTGAGAGTACAGCTTTTCTGTTTAGTTCATGTTAACTTGTACAGTACTAGAAATTCTAATGCAAAGATTTTAATAGCAAAAGAAGTCCTGATTTTTCCAAAAACAATTCTGATTGAAGTTTGATGTAGTCCTGTTATTTCTGCTGTTCCTATAATGATTAACATCCTGCTCACAACTTTATAGTTGCATTTCTTTATAAAGTAGGGCAACAGCCAGTTTACTTCTATGACCCCTAAATTAAAGGCAAGGTTATGACAAGCCTCTCAACAGTTTTCATACACTTGATTCACAGTCTATCAAACTCTTAAAGTTGGCATTTCTTTAGATGTGCTTCCACTTCCGCCTAGTGTGTTTATGAAAATACGTTTGTCCTGACTCATAGTTTCTGAGTTCCACGATCCTGCTCCATTGCCTGGAATTCTTCACCTGAGCTCTGTGTCCCACTGAGCACGTCTTTCCCCCAGTTTTTGTGTAGCTTTAACTAGGGGACTTGGGACTCCACCCGCACTCCTTGGTCAGCCTGTCTGGTTTGTGGTTTCACTTCCCTGAGCCCAGTGTTGAAAGCTAGGAGAGACGTCTTCCTCTGTGTGGCCCACATTTGATGGGAAGTAGGAATAGTTTAGAATTTGGGGTCTTGGGTAAAAGAAACCTGGAGTGAAATCATGAGGTCATGTTACCTAATCTTTCCGAGGCCCCATTTCCTTGTTTTAAAAATAGGAAGAATGATACCTCATAGGATTGGGGCAGACATGACATAAGACAATAAACTGGGTCATTTATGTTAATGTAAATTATTTTCACCTCCTCTTTCCTCTCCAGCTTGGCCTCTTTCCTCTCCTTCTCCCTTCTCTTCTTCTTCCTCCTCCTCTTCCCTTTTCCTTTTTTCTTTCTTCAGATCATATAGTCATTATAATCATTTTCCTGTTCAACCAGATTTATTTCACCCAGGCCTCAATGTGTCCTGTTGCTTCATACGTCTGCAGTGGAAACCCATGTAATACGACTGAAGGTTGTGTGTCTTTAACTACAAAATGGGTTGGATCCTGCCCCCCGAGTATGTGCATAGAAAAGGTCTGTCCTGTTCTGTCACAGCTGCTTTTTCAGAGTGGGGCATATTCACTCATATAAGGACCCCAACAGTTCCAGCCACCCTGCTTCACCTCTCACTGCCCCTTCTATGGACCACCAGGCTCAGGCTCAGAGCCAGGGTGAGTGCCAGCAGCAAAGAGTTTTGCATCCGGAGCTTCACAGTATCTAGAGTTTTGATTTACCTGGGAGTCCTTCCCATTGTGAAGGCACCGGCCTCAACCCCACCGTGGCATGCCCTCACAGCTGCTGTCCCAGAGCGGGGTCTGCTCCAGAGACCCCTGGGAGGGGCCTCGCAGCGAGCTGGTCCACAAGGGCCTCTTGTTTTTCACAGTCAAACAATTCAGTCACTTGGGGAAATTATTTGACTATCCTTTGCATCGTACCTCCAACTCTGTAAAAACATTGTTCAAGTTTTCTGTTAAAACTCTAGGCAATTTCAATTTAATAGCCTTTGAAAGCTTTGGTTTCTGAAGTCTTGGGCAATTGAAAGCCACAGAGAGGGTGCCTGAGCTTGGTCTTCCCTGACCCTGCTTATCATTGTGGTGGAATATCTATTTTAAAAACCATATTTTATTTTAGTGCGTATGTACTTTAGAAGTTTTTACAGATGAAAGTATATACATGTGCAGTGGTTGCTAGAAGATTTTGCATTTGTTGAAATGAACAGTGTTAATTTATGCACTATTTGGCATAAGTTTGCATAATGAGTTCAAGTAATCCTAACTTCAGGTATAAAAGACAAAATTAATTAGTATGACCTCTCGGTATTTTATTTCACACGTAAAAGCCAGAGCATGCACATGTGAAATATACAATGCATTTGTTAAACAATTAACTTGATCACATTCTGAATTGTGAGGCATTTATACACACATCAACAGGGAAGGGGGTTAATGGAGGACAAGGGCAAGCTGAGAAGGGAGCCAGGGCACAGCTCACGTTGTGGCTGGGAAGAATTAGTTGGCAGTATAATTTTATTAAGGCTCAGGATCACCAGTTAATTCCACAGTGCCTTTCATATTTCTGTACCTAAATTTAGCAGAGTTTCGTCATTGTCTTAGTCAGCTTGGGCTGCCACAACAAAATATCATTGCCTCGGTGGCTTAAACAACAAAACTTTATTTTCTCACAGTCTCCTCTGGAGGCTGGAATGTCTCTAAGTAAGATGCTGGCTAGTTTGGTTTCTGGTGAGAACTCTCTTTCTTGCTAGTAGATGGCAGCCTTCATGCTGCGCCCCAAATGGTGGAGGGAGGGGCAGGGAGAAACAGTGCCTACAAGTGCAAACTCTGTCGTCTGTCTTCCATTAAGGGCACTAATCTCATCAAGAGGGCCCCACCCTCATGATCGCATCTAACCCAAATTACCTCCCAAAGGTGGCATCTGCAAATACCATTACTTTGGGATTAGAGCATCAACATACGATTTTGAAGGCACAGAAATATTCTGTCTGTGACAATTACGTTAGCCCAAATGTCAAACATATTAAAACTCAAGTGCTCCTGTAGGAGTAATCAATTGTTAGTTATTTATACTCAAGAGTCAAGAAGCATCAGAGAGTATGTTTTGATAGAATAAAGGACAGAGAAGTGAATAAGAAAGCTAGGATAAGAAAGGTAGGGTATAGAGTAGGGGAAAGAAATTTGTCCTCAATCAGCCGAGGAATACAATTGCTAGACATTAGGAAGCCCATTTTATACAACTAGGTAGGAGCAAAGAGAAAAGCAGTTTTTATTTGCTGGATCTATGTTCTACTATGGAAATATTAAAACTGGTGGTGATTTTGACATACATAGAATCTGGTTCTAAAGAAATTCTAGTTCTTGGTTCTTTCCCCAGAGACCAAAACTGTAATGCTCACTAGCCACATATGGTTATTTAAAGTTTAAATTAAGTAAAATTAGAGAAGATAAAATCTTTACTCCCTGAGTCATCCTGGCTACACTTCAGTTAGTTACTCAGTGTGACATGTGGCTAGTGGCCACTGCATTAGACAGCGCTGTTCTGGAGACCTCTGAGGCCCAAATCAGGATGATCATCCTGCG
The DNA here is from genome assembly GCA_039655065.1 of Glossophaga mutica. Classification (NCBI taxonomy): domain Eukaryota; kingdom Metazoa; phylum Chordata; class Mammalia; order Chiroptera; family Phyllostomidae; genus Glossophaga; species Glossophaga mutica. The sequence continues at coordinate 12,208,556 of CM077313.1, forward strand.
GCTTGTTACGCAAGGACGCACTGAGCCATAAGGATATGACTGATCAACATGCCTGGTGTCCATGGTTGGGAATGGATGGAAGCAGTAGGTATTGTTTGGAGGGTTTTGATTACTTCTCTGCTTCCTTTCTCCCTTTCCCTATTTGAAACTGGTTTATACTTTTTTTTTAACTCTCTTGAAAATGTGAGAACCTGTGCAGTGAACTTTGGTACCACTGCCATTAGAATCACTTGTCTCAGATAGCTTGTATTACCTATTTTCAATTCTGAAATACCTCCTATCCATCCATCCATCCATCCATCCAGCCATCCATCCATCTACCCGTGTATCCACATATACACATACTTGTTCGGCTCATTTTATTGTTTATTCATACACACACACACACATATATATACATACATACATGTGTATGTATACTAGCCACCCATATTAAGAAACAGTACAAGTACTTCCCCCTACCCCTCTCCTACCAAGACAACCAGTATACTTATTTTTGTGTTTGCCATTCTCTTGGTAGATACATATTTGCCACCAGTGTAAGAATGGCGAGTGGTTTTGAAGAGGTTTAGCAATCCTTCCCTGTGTAGGGAAAAGATGATGCCTTTGCTTTTAGATGAAGGCCCTCTAGAGAACTGAGAAGAGTCCCGATCCTTACCTGGCTTCAGCTTCCCTGAGGGCACACATGAGTCCATTCTAAGAGGATTTAGCGGGCAATGTAATGATTGAATTCTGGGAAGCATTAGGAAGGTGTTAGGGTGTGTTCTAACTATCAAGTGGAAATATTGTTAGAGAGAATGGACTTTGGTTTCTTCTGCTTCACCCTCCCCTAACCCTTGCTCTCAAGAACAGGGTAAGGCAGAGCACATCTCTGGGTGATACATCATTGTTATGTATATAAGAAACTTGTTCAGATTTGCCTGGGCATTCTATCCTTGGGCTAAAAAATAACTCTGCAAGGACTATGAAAATCAAACATCTGTCTCTTGAGTTGCAGTGCTTCAATATGTATTGTTTGGTAGCCCAATACATCTCCATCCTAGGATCTTCTAGCTCCATCCCCTCAGAGGTTTCCTTTGTCACTTTGCCACTTTCCTGCGGCACTTTGTCATTGATTTTCATTTGTTATATCCCATGCATTCCTCATTCTTGTTCCAAACTCAACTTTTGTTGGCACAAGTGCTACAGTGGCTTATTGAGAAAGGGTGTGTGCTTTAGTCAGTCCTTGAACTTGTTTGATACTTGGGATTATTTGTGGGACTCCTAGGTTTCTGAAGGCAGTGTTCCATCGCCTCCCTGACAGTACAGTTGCCTTTGAGAACCCCTGATCCTTTGTGTGCGGTCTTTAGTGTTCTTAAATTTCCAAATAAAACATCTTGTTGTTGCCCTGGGCACTCATTGGGCCATTTCAATTTGGAAACTAATATTCTTCATTTCTAAGAAATAATTTTTATTGTTTCATTTTTGTTTGTTTCTGATAATTGCTCTTCTGTATTTCCTCTGTGTTTTAGAATACCTATTATTTAAATGTTTGATCACCTGGACCAGTTTTTACATTTTACTTAGCTTTTCTTTCCTGTTTTATGCCTCTTTTCATTTTTCCTCTACTTGTCTGAAGGCTGCCTGAACTTCATTTTCCAACCTTTCTATTAAACTCTATGCTACCAATTTTTTTCCAAGGATTTTTTTGGTGTCTAAATGGTGCTCCTCCTTCTACTTCACATTTTTCACATTTTAAAAATATAGTAATGTTTATATTTAATGGAATAATATTTTCTCTGGCTGCCAGCTTTTGGAGAGCCTAGTGATGGAAGAAAGCTGGGGATAACTGCGTTTGGCAGGAGGTCAGTTAATCCCCATTTTTTATAAAGTAACTGCACCTACATGACTGGGTCATGATATCCAGTGACCCAGCATCCAATGGTCCTTATTTTGGCTGCCCCTTTATCTTCAGTTCCTGAGGCATCTAATGCTACCACTTTGCAAGTTTTCTGAGGGTTTTATGGTATAAATTGTGTTGGTTCTCAACCCTTCCCTTCCATGGTTTAGAATTTGACTCCATCTATCGGGAAGCTAGGTCAAGTTTTCATCTACTTCATTTGTTACTAGTTTCTCCTCCTTTTTTTATTGAATTATCTCTTTTAAAATCCATTGACTATAATTTAGTAGCATTTCTGATGAGAGAGAAGTATGTGTTAAATCTGTCATCTTAATCTAGAAACCAGCTTGTTCTTTATTGCTTGTTAGAACTTGTAAATTCCATTTGATCTCAGTTTTAAGAGTTTCATTATGTAGGTTGAGCATGAGGTGATGCTTATTGGAGTCAAGTAAAACCTCTAAAGCCAAAATAAGATCAATCATCAAGAATCACTCATATGTGGAATCTAATGAACCAACCGAACAAGCAAAATAGGGAGAGACTCAGAGAGAACAGGCTGACAGCTCTGGAGCATGGCATTAGGGGGTGGAGGGATGGAGCAAAAAGAATAAGGACTCCTCATGGACACGGACAACAGTGCGGTGATTGCGGGGGGATAGGTGGAGGGGGAAGAAGGGGGATAAATGCTGATGGAAAAAATGCAATAAAAAAAGATCAGGGATAGTAACGCTGACGCTCAGGTGATAAGCACTCTCACTGCCTCTGGTTCAGATGAAGGAAACTTCTGTAAAGTTTGGCAGTTGGTTGTCAATGATGTAAGAGGAAGGTGGCAGTTTTCCACAAGTTTCTGTTTTCTCCTAACCACGTAAAGCCCCAAATCGAAGTGTCAGATCACGGTATTTTTATACTACAGTTGTTTTTCCCATCGCAGAAAAGTAGAAGTTACTTTTGAGTATACAGAAATATAACTTCTGGAAGTATTACCAGCTAATCCTTATAATATTATGATAAATTAAAAGATAGATGAACTGATGAATTCTTTTCTCGCTGAAGATGCTCAAAGAGAGCCAAGGGAGTGAAGGAGAAGTAACTTCTATGTTTGGGTTATTCTTTTTTTTTTTTTTTTTCATTTTTTTAAGTTGTTGACACTGTTTATTTTGCCAAATGCATTTCATTAAAACTTGGTTCAATTACAAAACAAAATTACATTAAAATGTTCCCCACTGTAACTTTATAAAAAAATGACATTTTAAAATACGGTGTTGCATTTAATATTCACAAAATCTTAGAAAATGCCTATTCTGAATACTGTAGTCTTCAACTGGAGGATCAGAGGAACCAAGTAACTTGCAAGACTAAATACCTGTTGTGGGTAATTTGAAAGAGCAAATCAGTGCTGGAATTTGAATACAAGAGAGAATGACTGTAAACCCTTTGTACCACACACTGGACAAGTTTAACAATTGTCTGTAACCATGCTATGACATTGTGGTAGAAGATGTGTTTTTCCTTTTTTTAAAATTCCAATTAATAGCTAATAAAAGCACTGCTTCTCTTAATAAAAATCTGTTCTTGCAGAACAGGCAAAGTTGCTGATTTTATCCTCATACTAGAAACAAATGGCACATCTTTGAAAACTTTCTCCCAGCTATTCCTTCTTGATTCCACGTCTGGAATATCCATTCTATAATCGTAGTTTAAAGTATCTGCTACCTAGTGCATTGAATTTGTGACCAGGCTAACTCCAAGCATTGATAATAGAAGGACGTCAGAGGTGTGGACAGGATTCCAGTGATTCTATAAAATGTCTCATAGTTTAAGTAATTAGTTAAATATTGCTTGTATTTTATCATTTCTATTTTCACATTGGAAATTAAGAGGAAATATTACCAAGCAACATTCTAACATGGGCTCTCACGTTAATTATCTCTCTATCCTATTCCCGCAACCCTTGGCTTATGTTCCAGGTCAAAATTCTAGCCTTTCCTCTTCGCTCCTCAAATACTAGAAATCCTTATTCTTCTCTGACCTCAATGGATCACCTCATTTGGGTCTCTTTCATAGTCTAGCTGAAGAAGATTACTTTAATTGGTGCTATAAGGGATCTCCTTATGGAATTTCCTTTCCATTTCTTTCAAAGATGTGTGATAATAACCATCCTGAAGACTTTTTTTCAGTATTTCTGTTTATATTTTAAAAAGAGAAGAAGTATTTTCCAGATTATTGTTGCTCAAACATGTGATGGTTACAGGGTCCCGCACCTTTTTGCTTACTGGCTCTCTTGCTTAGCAGTGAGAAAATGGGCAAAGGCAAGCTCCAGCCCAAACCCTTGCTTTTTTCCTACCCTGCAGAGTTTTCTCGGCCCTTGAAGATGCACTTTGTCTTTCACACCGGCACAGGTCCTAAGCCTCTCTTCCTCCCTTTAAAAAAAATGCTTTTAGTGAATATCTACCAATTCTCCACCAGACATTAGGGCCGTAAAGGTAAACAAGTCTTATTCCTGGTGAATGTAAGCCCATACTCATTCACAGGCTGACATATAGTTGTGAAGATGATGGATGCTTTTGAACTTTATGTATCTAAGACTTTGGGGACTTAACAGAATGGGGAGGAGGTATTGATCTCTTTAGTGGAAACCAGTCTAGGAGGTAATATTGAGAAACAAACTATTTCGTTTTCTCTAGATCACTCTTGTTTCTCTAACCGAAAGAGCTGATGTAGTTTTATATCTTCAAAAAGCCTAAAATCTGCCTTTCAGGCAAGAATCAGTCCCTCTCTCCTATAGCTTTCAAATGACTAAGCTCATACATTGACCATAGCTTACATGACATCATTACTATTTTGCTGTTAATATGTATGCCTTCTCTACTACTTGGTGAGTTCCCTGAGATTTTTCCATGCATGTTAAATGTATTTTATTCTCTGTATTATTAACTTTAGAGCATTTTCAGACTCATTTACTGATGATTAGGTTTTAAAAATAAATTCACCGAGTGAAAGGTTTTAAAAAACCTTTAGCGAATAACCACTGTCGTATCACCTGCTTGCTGGTCTTTAGCTGGTTAATCCAAGATTTTGAGAATGTTTTCATTAAATCATGGATTTAATAGTGTAATTGTAGTTTTAAAATCAGAAATATGCACGTACATATTTTGAAGTTTTGGGAAGAAGCAACTTTGGTAGTATATCAGGAATCTTATGGTTATTTCTGAAATAAGAGATTCTGTCCAATAAGTCCATTGTGTGGCATTTGTCATCACCTAAATAGAGTGTTTAAGGCACTTAATAGCTTCATCTTATTGTTTCCTGCAGCTTTGCTGCTACCACATGTACACCGACCATCTTTCGAGTCAGTTGGATTTTGAAGCTGTGAACCTTCTAGAAGCCTTTTCCTTCCCCCGCACTGCACCCTCTAGCTCTTTCTTTCTTTCAATGTTTTGTGCTTATCTAGTTCCGCTGTCGGCCACCAGGTAGCAATGGTCCCTTGAGCAGGTGGGTCTCTGAGATAGGCAGCTGTTGCAAACTGGCAGAAAGATAAAAACCCCATACTGAATGCAAAGGGGTAAGTGTCCAGAATCAATATTTTTTCATTCCTCTGCGGTGTGTTGGCTCTTGCAAGTGCAGGCGTAAATTATCAGTGCTGTGAGCAGCCTGCTGATCCTGCCAATCCAGAGCCAGAGAGAGAAGGAAATGAAGGCTGGCCGGGTGGCGAGGGGCAGCGTGGAGTACAAGAAAAGGGTGACAACTTCAGAAACACAGAGACTGAGATGAGAAGGGAGGTGTCAGAAGGGTTTTGGATTGAACTATCCAAAAGAAAAATATTTTTTGAGATTTTTTTAACCCTCAGAAACACATTTATGCCAATCTAGACAAATCAAATATTTTATTTTAGACTTTTCTCTTTTCTTCCCCTGCAGCCATCCCCCTGGGTATTCTAGTCGTGCGTGGAGACTGTGATTTGGAAACTTGCCGTATGTACATAGATCGCCTACAGGAGGTGAGTGTCCATAGCCAATTGCATCTTTTGCTCATTTTTTTCCATTTTTGTAAGCAATTACCAGCCATCTTTATCTGCTTCAAAAATGATGCATTTCGGGAGGAAATGAAAGGCGGTGGCCTTGTCGTTCAGTCACACGCCACATCACTCTCTGCCACCCCTCACTTGTTTCCCTGCTCAGGTGGTTGTGACGAGGAAAGATCCTTTGAGTTAAGTACAGCGTGGTGGTGTTCTAGTTTGAACCATAACTGCAGCTTGGAACTTCTTGTCTTCTTGCCAGGCTACCTATCTGTAGCTTTTGAGCTCTACTAATAAATAACAAAAGAAAACAGGTGCGGTGTTATTCGATGTTTCGTATTTGCACATATTTCTGTCAGACAGCTAGATTCTTTTTGAAAAAATGTCGATTGCACAGGAAAGAGAAACCTTCTGTATTTCATGGGAACTTGTGGCAGAGCACAAAGGAGTAATCTGTTTTTTTTTTTTTTTTTTCTCAATCTGATTTTACCATAGAGAAAAGAGAGGGGAAGGGATCTCATACATGATCTGCCCATGAATTTGAACTGCACCAGCCAAGCCGGGAGACCCAGCTTCCTCATTGCAGGAATCATTGGTTGCATTGACCAAGTTTTGAGGAGGGGTAGTCCCTCTCTTTATTTTACAAATGGCAACAGCATAAATAGCCAGTTCTTTATCATTGTTTGTTGATAAAAAATGTACATCAGAGTCACTTTTCTTTGTGGTCTAGACATTTGTATTTTTGAAGCTATCGTGTGATTTTGATAGGTATCCCAAAATGAGCGACTCTTTTCTAGATGACACATTATATATACATCAGTAAATGTCACAAATAAAGCAGATACGTGGTGTTTAAAATCCTTGTGAGTTGTAGCTTAGCTTAGAACATTAGATTTTTATTTCTCTTGAAATATATTCAGGTAGGAGGCGTAAAGTGCAAATTACTAACTCTTCTCAGCATTGCTAATGATGGATACATTATGAATGCAAAATATTTTGGGATAAATGCTAAATTTTGAATATTGGTATGGGCGAGAGAAGAAAAATCAACAAATTTTATCCTTGTGGCTTCATTTGGCTATTTTTACTAAGGATAACTATATTATGCTAAAATTTGTCAACTTTTTAGCATGTGACTCAGGTCTAAATCAATATTTCTAGGGCATAGTATCTACTTTTCAAAATAATATTTGTATTTTATTGTGGAATCTCACTCAATCTGCAATGGGAAATTAATCATAATTGCCACCAATTTTTTTCTCTTAACATTTGGGTAACTTAGGATTTCATTAGTAGCAAAATATATAACTGATGAAAACCAACTTATTGGCATGCTTATCACATCAATATGCAACTAGAAGTGGGAGTCAAAAAAAAAAAAAGGAAATAGCGAACTCAAGTGAGGTGAAATTTTAAAACTAACTTGGGCTCAGAGAGGAAGTTGAGAAATCCTTACGGGAAGCAGGTGTGAGGACCGAGTTGCCCAGGATCGCTGACATTTGTCAATAGAAGCCCTGCACTCATTAGCAAGGAAGACTGCGGACATGACAACGCTGACCACTTAGTTATAAAACTTTGTCAGCGGAGCCCGGCTCTCAGAATCTGCCGGTAAAACCTCATTAATGTCAACCCTGGTAATTTGCCCATCGTGATAACGCAGAGGGGCCTGGTGATTTTCTCTCTGCAGTCTGTGAAAACCTGCGCTTGCCAAGCAACTTATCAGTATAAACACAATTACCAGGAGAGTATGCATTTGCTCTAAGATAAATAAATTCTTTCTGAGTGCTTACAGGGACATTGGAAGCTTTCCTCACAAGCCGAAAGATCAGGCACAAATTAAACGTGACCCCCATTTATTAGAACAAAATTGCTCATCTTTTACTTTTGTCTTCTTTATCCTTGAAATTATAATATATCATTCACCTCTAAACACTATTTAAAATTTATAAGTTTCAATAGCTAAATGGCCTTTCTTCTTTCATTTCAACTTGGTGTGCTGTTGTGATTTTTGGCATTATCTTCTTTGTTTAACCTTGATGAATTTGGGTGAGTTAGATACTTTCCAGATGCCTTCGCTAATAAATTGAGAGTTCAGGGGGTAGAGTTCGTTCAAACTAATCTTAAGGTATGGATGTAGCAATATATATATATAACTTTTTTCCATTTTCTCATTAGGACCTGCAGTCAGTTTCTTCTGGCTTCCACAGAGTTCATTACCAGGTAACACATAATTGACTCTCCCTGTTTCTTACCTTCCAGCCAAAAATGTTCACCTTTCAATTAATTTCTCAGTTGGATTAGAGTCCACATTTTCCCGAGAGAGAGAGAGAAAGAGAGAGAGAGAGAGAGAGTTTACTCTGAGAACCTAGTGGAGTTGGCACTCTAATTCTTTTGCATTTTTTTGGTTTTGGACAGTCCTAGTCTAGCACAAATTTTGACTGCGGATTTTCTCCCAGATCATCTAGAAAAGTCTATATGTATAGTGAAGTGGTTTTAGTGCCCAATGCTAGAAAACTCAACTCAATCTAACTCGACAGGGCAAGTCTCTGGGTTCACTTCAGCAAAAAGCTCAGGTCAAGGGTGGGTTCTGCTCACCACGTGACCATGCTTCCTGCCCCGTTTCTGCAGGTCTTTTTGCTCTGTTCTCCTTTTCCGCCAATTTCACCTCTGGACTAGATGTTTCCCTGGTCCAAATGACCACCATTAGCAACCAGGGCTGTACGGTTCTTCCCCACCTCCAGGAAAGTGAATTCTCTGCTTCCTACAACCACCACACAACATTCTGAAATGCAGTCCGATTAGCCCATTTTGGCCTTTCGGGCAGGATTCAATCAGCCCAGCCTGCCTCTCTCGAGTGAGCTACGTCCAGTCCACAGTGGAATGCTCAGATATCCTTTGCTCCAATAGTCTTTGGGGATGCAGCTTATTCCCCTCTTTCCCACCCCTACTGTGCTACACAGGCCCAACCTGCCACCCCCCATTAGATTTCTCAGGCACGATTCGGATACCAGCGCACAGCGTCACCCCGAACTGCTAAGGCACATGCGCAGCTCTCCCAGAAGCCCAGCGGTCCCCTTGCCCGCTGGGAGGTGTCCGAGCATGCCGGTGACTCCCTCAAACATATCCTCTCATAGAGAATTTTCTACCCTAACGTGGATGAGGGGTGTAAAGATGTCTACATTTGTAAATTTGTAAATCCTGGACTTAGCACCTTGCCTTAGGGTTTGGTGTCTGTTTTGCTATTGCTGAAACTTTTCATTTTGGCATCCTTTTGCATAAACAACAAAAACAACCACTTTTATGACCCTATGCTTATAGCTTCTAGGAAACTTTCTTCCCCTGAAAATAGCTTGTACCCTCAGCCACAGCAGCCTAACTATCGCGAGGCCAAATGACAGGAACAGCCTTGGCATTCTTGTTTGTTCGTGAGTTTGTTTCTCAACGCACCCCACTCTTCCAGAGTCCTTGCTTCCATCCGGCTGCAACAGAAAGAAGGAGAATTTGCTCAGGGTGTGTTTTTATTGGGAAAATAAACTCTATTTCTGAGACTGGTTTTTCTTTTTTTTAACCAGCCATTAAAAGGCAAGTTTCCGCTTTATATTTTAGGTAGAGAACAAGATTCCTCACATCCATTATTTGCCTATTTACCCAGAGTCACTGTCTAGGGGTAATTTTATTTTTAAAACTGTGGTTAAAGGCTGTAGTTTAAAGGCTGGAGCTGATCTCCACTTTGTAAAAACTGGCACCGTGGTAGCTCTGAGATTTTAAGTCTGGTGTTTTTTTTTGTTTTTTTAAAGACTGCATTTTTTTTACTCATGAATGTTTTGAACCTTCGCAATTTTATCGACGTACATATTTCAGATATTTATCCTAACTTGTTTTATGAAACTAATGCATCTCTTTGTTATCCTGGCTTCTTTGATGTCTTTTTGGTGTGAGAGTTTGGATCGGTGGCTCTTTTGTGCCACGTTTTCTTCCTGCCACGTTTGTACATATCCACAGAGATCAGAGGATGTCTGAGACTCTATAATGTGACGAGGATATCTGTTTCATTCATTATTTCATCATACAGACATGCAGAAGGATGAAGGGTATTTGTCTGACCATATAAAATTTTGCAGTCTCTTTTGTTTGCTTGCAGTCAAGTCAAACCCTGGTGTCAAGACTGTTGCATCATCACTGTCACTTCGGAAGGTTTTGTGCACTGACCCCATAGCATCACCAGTGCATGATCAATGGTGGGTGTCAGGCTTTGCCTCACACGCCTCCTTGCAGAGTCATAAAAAGCATGACCCTTGGGTATAAAGGGAAGGCTGCAGTAAAAGAGATCTAAGGAAGCCCTGGATCTGCTCATTACAGAAGGAGCTTGACTAAGAGGGACTGTATTTCAATGAATGTGGCCAGAGGAAGAGGAGGGCGGTGAGGAAATTTCCTGAGCAGAGCAAAGGAGAACTGAGGGAAGCAAAGAGTTGGGAGGATATAATCACGAGCATCTGGCTGGGATCTCGGAGCGGGGTGGGGGTCGGGGACAGGAGGAGGAAGGAGTTGGACGGATGGTGAGCAGAGCTCTGTTTTAGCTGCACTTGGTTTGATACGCCTGGTAGGCCTGTGCGTAGAAAGCCGGGTGTATGAGTGTTAAAGCTCATTGATACATTCAGGACCAGAGATAGAAATGTGCGAGTTATTAGGAACTGGATGGTGCCCAGAACTCCGAGGCAGGGGGAGATTCCCCCAGGGAGAGTTTCATGAAGAAGAGCACAAGTCTAAGAGAACAGTCGGTCAAGGAGAGTCGTGGCAACTGACGGGCAGCAGGAAGCTGCCGATCAAGGAGAAGGAGGTATCGTGAAAGGCAAGAGAGAAACGTGTTCCCAAGAAGGAAGAAGTAATGAAATATGCCAAATGCTGTTGAGAGGCGGAGCTGATGCAGATTGATTTCTCTGTCTTTCTGAGGACGCATACAAAATACATGGGTTAGAGGTGCTATTAGTTTTATGTAGGAAGTGCCAAAACCAACTGGCAGGAAATTTAATACCAAGTCTTTTGTTTCCTAATGTAGAAACCGGTAACATCAGACTCTCTAGTCTGTCTCAGTGGGAGTTAGGGGTAACATAGGAGAAACCTGTCGGAAACATGAACCACAAAATGCCTTAAGTGCTTGTCAATGAACTTGCTTGTATATGAGATGGCACTGAATATGCTTGCTTGGAGAACTAACAGTAATAGAATGAATAAGTGCTGGTAACTTAAAAAGCTTGAGAAATTCTTGTCTAACTCGCAGTTGGGAATTTAGCTGACCATCTTCTAAGGCCAGAGAGAAATCAAGAAAAAACCAGCATTCAGAAAGGTGAACGAAGGCCCACGGCACCTTATTAGGTGAGGCACGTGGCAGCTCCTGGCTCTCTGAGCATCCCATTGCTGCGGTTGCGTCCTTTCCCAAATTCAGAGCGAGTTGCCAACAAAGCACTGAGGCTCAAAAATGACACCTTGGATTAACCTAACAAGGCATAACGGGTTATACAAGCGCGTGTTGGGTATTTATAGGCTGCTGAAAATGCCTGCCTACACCATCTCTGAGGTCAAAATACACAAGCCCTTCCATCCTAACGGTATCTCCTGTAACCTGTAACCGCTAATTTAGACAAGCAAAATGCACTGTGCTTACAGACTCAGGATGTTTTTGAACTTGGCAGATAGACTAGTGTTTATAGAGAAATTGGATTCGGCCTGCCTGTTCGATAAAGGTGGTTTTGGAGCTGGTTTCTCTGCTTCCTCCTTGGACTTCATTCTATCTCTTGTTAATACCAAGTCGTAAGTGACCAAGGAGTGAAGCAGATTCAGCAGTTCTAGCAATTCTCAACTGGGAGAGATTTTGCCCCTCACTTGGGGGCATTTAGCAATTTGGATGATTTTGTGTATTACCATGAGGAGAGGAGGCGCTACCGAAATCTGGTGATTAGAGGCCAGGGATGCTGCTAAACATCTTACCATGCACCAGACGGTCCCCTACAACAAAGGATTATCCAGTCCCAAATGTCAATAGTGAGGAACTGAAGAAACCCCAAGTCATTCTGACAGCCCACAGGACCTGACTGGGAGCGCAGGCAGATATAAGTGCTAGATGCAGAAAAGCAAAGGAAAGAGGAGCAGGAAGAGAAAAAGCAATGCAGGAAAAAGGCACCTGCAGATGTGGAAGGCGGACTAAGCAGAGAAGCAGGGGCAGTGGAACCAGCACACTTATGGGTTTTACGTAGACACTCAGAGTTCCCCCATTGCGCCAGCATAGGGCCCCACAGGAAACTGATGTAGCTGGCACGCAGAAGTGTGCTTCCCAGAATATTATGAGCTAATAATTTGAGATATCAATGAATATGATAGGATTTCATAGTAAGTTCAAAAAGGGATCCATCCGGGTGATTTCTTTAAGAATTAATGTACGTAAAACTAACACCAGAATGGTTGGAGTATTTCAAAATAGATACAACATTTTTGAAAAGAATTTTCATCCTTTAGCAATGTCTTCTTCTTCCACAAGAAAAAACTCTTGGTCAGATCTGAGTCTGTATCCATTTGCTTGTCCTTTGACCCCCTTTTTATTTATTTATTGTTTTCTGCACTCCTACCTGAGCTTCCTCTGGGGGACAGATTTGTGTTGTATTTCACCAGAGTTTTGTCTAGTCCTAGGCAAACAGTATTTGCCCACAGACATTTGACTTAGTTATCTTCTGTTTGCATGGACTGTCTTTACTCATTTCTCTCCATTCTTTGAAATTTGTTGCTCCTTAATTTGTTTTCTGGGTTTTAGGAGAGTCTTTCAATGGATGGGTTGAAACAGGTTAAGGGAGTCATTCTGGGAATTAATTTATTTTGTCTTAGAGAAGAAAAGGATTTAGCTAGGAATTGTGTAGAATGTTCCTTTGGGCTAGATCAAAGCTGTCAGAAATGGATTGAAGAAGGAATTAAAATAAATCTTGCCTGGGGCCAGGTCTGTTTGCCAGTGCAGGCAGTGCTTCTGCTAACACACACACAGACTCACACACTCACACATGCACACAGCTATTGTCATTCATGGAGGACTTCCTCACACACACGAAAAAGTGCTCTTGAAAATGTGAGAACATCTGTCATTTCCATCTCCTACCACACTGTACCTATTCATCTTTCAAAGCTGGCTTTGGAAGCGGGCAGCCCATTTCTGTACTCTGCTGCAGGACTTGTGGATGGTAAAGAGTTTTGAAAAACCATGGCAATAGCAAGTGTCCTCATGAGGATTACAGTCACATGAATGGTTATCTCTAACCATCCCTGGCGGATCCATTCACCAAGGGCAAAGAGACATTGGTCCACCAAGCTAGAGAAAACTTGAGTAAAGGGGTGGATTGGGCATGGGAGATGTCAAGGCAGAAGAAGAATTTGGATAGGTAAGCAAGAGAGAAATTTGAGGGTAGAGTCATTGTTGACCAGACATCATTAAACAAAGCAGGGATTTCCAACCCAAAGGGACTTCTTTTCTGTCTTTGCTTACCTCTTCCCTGCATTTTATGAAAGAAAATGAATATTTCATTCACAGCGAAGGTATAGATCAATGCTAGGTGAATATTGCTTAATTGGATAATCTCCTAGAGTGTGTAATGGGGCTGCTGTGCCTTCATTAAATTTTGTGTGCATCCGCTCTGAGCAATTGAGTCTAAATTAAGGGCAAATTTGGCATGTGCATGCTGAGTAGTGGCTCAGATAATTTCCTTATCAATTACATATAATTCATGCTATTTGGCTTAAATAAATATAAATATAAATATAAATATAAATATAAATATAAATATAAATATAAATAAATATAAATATAAATGAACTAGGTTTGATTTTATGCATAGGGCTATATTTTTTGCATGAGAAATGGATTCTCTACTAACATATTTCAAAAGAGAAAATTCACATATCAGGGATTTTTTAAACAAGCAGTATTTCTTAATATTACCCACTTAACAAGCATGCAGTTTTCGAGGATTGATACATTTGCAACAGAAAGGAGCACGGTGTGTCCAAGGTTTTATCATTTGCCTACATTCTAGGGCAAGGGCGGTTGCATTCATCTCAATCACATCATTTATATGCAGAAAAATAACAAATCAAAAAAACGAGCAGGGTGAGCACCTTCCCTCTCTGATGAGTCATCGATTTGATTACGTAACTTGAGAGGGCTGAGGAGACTGGGAGCCCTAAATTAGCTCCAAAAGCTACTGATGTGGTAGGGGTGCTGCTGGCATGATTACCCGAGTACCTCCTGAAATGGAGTGACATTCACGCAATCGCATTTCTTAAGTGTCTACAGTCACTGAAAGGTGCCTCTTGCTAAGCTTGTTTTTGGGGGCTCTCTCAGAAATTAGGCCTGTACGCTTATTGTAATGTTTAGCAGTCACAAAGCGAACGTACTTTCGGCCATTCTTAGTGACATAGATACTGCCCCGTCTGCTCTTAAGAAGGTCCAGGAAGCTAAGTCTGGCCCTTGGGGGCCAAACTTTGCCATCTGGGCAGGGGTTTTGTTTTTTTCTCACTTCCCCTTTCCTTTTCGAGGCTAATTCTTGGTCCACACTACACTGCTGGTCACCATTCTGCTGCCCCTGAACCCAGGACTTCTTAATGCCAGGGCCACCCACTCTGGCACTGTGTCAAGCCCTCTGTGCGAGCCCAGTGAGCTGTCCACCTGATGGGCGGTGTCTCACCCACAACAGAGCTGCAGCAAGCTCAGTGCTACCTCTGTACGAACATTGCTCTCACTCACTCGCATTCGGATTCTCTTATTTGAGTAGGAGAGAAAGGGCTGTAGACAGGTGAGACGTAGGAATCACAGGCATTTGAGTATATAAGAACCTTGGCACCTCTGTGGTCATCATGAGTTAAGAACGTCAGAAAGAAGTTCATGGGCGTGGCTTTAAGTTACTGCGAACCGAATCACTGCTCCGTTGCTAGCGCCCCCAAAGATGCATTTGTCTTTGAAAAGAAGCTCCTTAAGGCATTTTTCTTGACTTTAATTAACTGCTTATGTCCTGTAGTCTGCCAGGTTTTATGATTTGGGGTTATCTTAGTTTTCCGATTGTACACAATTCTAGGCTTCTGTTTGGCTTTTAACTCCCCACCCGAAGTAGATGCTGGTGTAGCGCCTTCCGGCTGCGCCCGCTTCTGCACCTTTTCCCACATCTGTGCTCAGTTGCACATATAGACATATATAGATACATATATTTTGTTTGCCTTTTGTGTATATAGCTATACACACTAATAGCTATACACATCATACCACAATTTATTTTTAACGATAATATACTGTGGGCATATGTCTTGCTGATAAATGAAGCTCTAACCCAGTTTTTAAAAACTGCTGCTCTATTCCAGGTGTATATTTATCCTTCTGTGGGTAGAAATTCAGGTTATCCGTGATTTCTGCTATTATACATTGCTTTTGTAAAACAGTATTGCAATAAGCACCATGGTGCAGATTTCAAAATAACGTGGTAAGAGAAATGATAACCACCTCACACACCAAACAACCCACTAATATTGGCCATTCTGGTATGAAGGTTAGGACTACAATCACACAATACACACACAGCAAAGTCACCTAGACTCTGTAATCAGAATTTTCTTTACCTGAATGTTAGTTTCTTACCTCTGGATTATGATTCACTATTGTTCTCACCGATGATCATATTTCTATGAGATTCTTAAGCAGACAGTTACATGGGAGGGGGAAGTGCACCGGCAGCGTGACCGCAGCATCTGAGGGAGGAAGACTTCTGAGTCAGCGGGCAGTGAACTGTCTGATGAGAAATGTGGAAGATTAGTTTGACAGTTAACAAAAGCTGAAACTGGAAAAGCCCTTGAACCGGGTTTGACGGGAGGTCGTCATAGCCATTAAGTTTCTCCCAGCTTTTGTTTTCTTTACGTTTTTGCTTGAGCTGAGTCAAAAACTTTTTCTTAAACTTTTATACAAAGGCTCACCCCCGCCAATTCTTCAAAACCCCAAATAATTCTAATTCCTTTAGAAGCCATAACACCTGGTGTGTAAGCTCATGGGCTGTGTAGTAAAAGAAGTCTGCATTTGAACTCCAACTCCACCACCCAATACTTGGATACTTCTGAGTGTCTACTGGAATTCTCAACACTGGTTTGTCATTCGGGGCTTGCTTTTAGGTGCTAGAAAAGAAGTTCGGAAGGAATGGGGGATAGAGGGTAGGATAGATACTATATAGGGGCTAGATTATACTCCTTCTTAATGACAGAATAAATAGGGCTTAAAAATAAGCCTAGGGATATGGATTAAAATCAACCTACTAAAAGAGAGTCTAACCTAATGTTTCTGAGTGAACTCCAGCAGTAGCCAGGCAGCCTGAAAACCAAGTGAATTCTAGTGATTTCTTTTATATGCATTCTACTGGGGGGCATTTCTCAAATATGAACATACTCCATAGATGAATTAACAGAAAAAGACTGATAAGTCTAAAGTTTATAGAACCATCAAGGAATTCAAAAGAGAAATGTTTATGGAAAATTACCAGAATTTTTTAAAAAGGGAGGGCATACTGTAAGTGCAGGGAAAGGAAAGAATGATTACCAGTCCCCAAAACGTTATTCACTGAGCAGTTGACAGCCCGTTGAGATTACCCTTTAATGCCAGACAATGGAAACCAGTCAGAGCAGAAGCTGTTGGTGGAGGCCTTCCAGGAGAAGCAGGAATCAGCAGCATGCAGCTCTACGTGACATCAGACAGCTGGCCTCTGTGTGTATGATTTAAGATTGTACCTCTTGGCACATCCTAGCTATACCTCGGCGTCAGGACCATTTGAAAATGTCTGCCCCCACCAAAGGCTGTTAGCCCCGAACCCTAGACTTGAAAGGGAAGGACTTTCTTAAATGTGAGTTGCGCTTTCCCTTAGCTTTCCCAACAGTGATGTCTTCGGCTCTTTCCATGACCAGACTCCAATTCTCTGGGCAGCTGACTCAAAATCCTTTGCTTGAAATCGGTGACTTTTGACCACAGGCAGGAAATAAATTAAAATCCCAATAGCCATCCCATGGGAGAAGAAGAACAAATGTGATAAATCAGCCGTGGAGCACCTCCGGAAACTGGAGCAGTAAGGGAACTCGGGAGCACGCAGACAGCATACCCAGCATCGTACCCCTCTGAAGGCATGGCCGATGCTCTGTTCTGCTTAATGCCTTCCAGATCACACGCCTGACACTTCATTAGCTTTAATAAATACCCACTGCAGAGACCAGTCATAGTTGTGTCACTGGAATAAAAACACTGAATAGTTTTGGGGCAACGGGCAACTAAATTAGCAAGTAAAAAGAGAACGATTTCGGTGAAACTAAGGAAACATCTAGTGAGCATGGTTGCTGTTGAAGGGGGAATATTATTGAAAGAGAAGAGGTCGGCACCATAAACTGTTCTGAAAAACACGGCTGTTGGTGATAGAAGATGTTCAGCCTCGAACACAATGCTCTGTTTAAGACAATTATGTAGCTTCTAACACTGTGAAAAGGGGCATGGAATTTCTGATTCAGACAAACACTGCAAACACCAAACCGACAGCGGCATGATCTCAGCTTCTGTTTGATGTCATTCTTTTTTGTGTCCACTTGCATGAATCTGTCCCATTGCTTTGCCCTGAGACCCAGACTCTGATAACAGATGTACTGTGTTGTATAGCCCCACCCGAATCATCTGGTCTGAATTGTGGCCGATGTCCTGTGACCTCCTCATGTGGTTCAAGGTCAGCATTACTTTAGGTAAAATAATGTTGTCCCAGCTGCCCCAGTATCACTTGTCCAGCATAACTATGTCTGCGTGTTGACATGTACTAGCCAATGGGTTGAGCATTTCACGTGCCATTTCCTTTGCTCCTCAAAAGAACCCTTTGCTCCTCAGAAGAACCCTTTGCAGTAGGTACTACGGTTGCCATTTTCCAAATGAGGCATCCAAGGCCCAGAGGAGGTGAGAAACTTGCCTAAAATCTCACCATCAGCAGGTACTCACAGCTGCTGGACTTGGTCTTCAGAGTTCCATGCGTCTGGGCTTGCTAGTCACGTGAGGCTGGGTCACCTACCATCCATTGCATTGTTTTTAATTCCCGTTTATCCAGCTGTCTTTCCTATGATATTTCAATAGTGCTTCGTGGACAGGAACATTTTTATCATCTCAGTTCTTAGTCTTCTGATCTCATTCTACAAAATTGTTGAGTTTTCCAGATGTACTTTTTTGCTGAGTTTTTCACCTCAGGTGGAATACAAGAACCTCGGTCCCACCAGATTTAGGGTGTCTAGTCTGCCGTTCTCCCTCAGCCTTCGTAGGTGGTGCCCGAGCATCTGGTCCTGCTTCGTAGCGGGTTTCTTTGTTCCTTTCAGTGTGTGGGTGTGTTGTGTGGGTATGTTTCATCATTTGTCAGTCTCCTACAGCAAAGCATTGTTTTAACACCAATTTCAGGAAAACCTCCAATGTCAGGGTCCTAATGCAGGTGAGACCCTTCCATCTGCATATATAGGTGTGAACCACGCTAGATCCAAGGGGAGGTTACATCAAGGCTTCTCTGCTTTTATATATCTTTTTAACATGTAAAAATTTTGTAAGTAACTAATTTAATTGCACTGCATTATAAATATTCGCTAGATTGGGTAGACGGTACATTTTTCCTTTGAAATTAAAATGACGTTTAACAGAGGACCTCATTACGTTAGTAACTGTCCCCTTAAGAGGTTTTTGTTGCTGTTTATAACAAGGCTGAATGAAGTCTTCCAAAAAGGCAGGAGAAGATACAAGCCTAGTTTAGGGGAGCCAGTTCAGAGAAGTTAGGGCGCTGCCTGGGCTGCTCTCACCATTTTCTAAGATTGCAGTTTAATCTTCAGGTGATCAGGGAAGTGTCCAACTATTTTTCAATAAAAAACTTTTTTGTGAAATTCCTGTGCTTTAATTAATAAAGTATTGTTTAACTTCAATTCATAATGCAATGCAGTGCTCCGTGTAAATAGGTTGTCCTCTCATCTGTTTTTGTTAAATAAATGAACATTAGGAAAACTTACAGCACCTTATTTAAAGGGCTGGAAAACATTTGGCAGGGACCACGGATAGAAATGAGCACAGAATTCGTTGCATCCTTTTGTGTATCGCTGGGCCTGAATTTAGCCTACTACCAATAGAATTGCTACAAAACTCAGAGAACTCCTGTTGTTTGAAACTACAATCACCAGTAACTGTGAAATAGTAATTCCTATTCACGTGTGTCTGGGTATTGTTAAAGCATTTTACTGATTAGAATCTTATTTTTATTGAATTGTCTCTGACCTAAATGTTTGATTATTTGAATCAGTAGCTTTTTAACCTTTGTTAATCTATAGAAAACAGTAGTTCCTCTACCCAGGAAAACACACGTACATGTAGACACCCCTAATTTAGCATAAAATATCAGAGAGTTCAAGGATTATTGTCCTATTTCTGGATCTATTTGAACCCATTTGAAGTGGTTCAGGGAGCTCGGGGGCAAACAATGTGTTTTCACAGAACACTGATGAAGTTCTCTTTGAACAAAACCTCTTACAAGAAGTTCATAGATGTCAAATGCTTTGTGGATCAAAATGAGAATAAATAACTGAACAGAAAATAGGCAAAATAAACAAATAGAAGTCAGGCACATGCATAAAATTCTCCAGACATAGATGTTCTCACATACAAAGGTGTATAATTATATCAGTGTTATTTTACCAGCCTGAGGGTAAGCATTCATGTGGCTGAGGCACTATATCAATCTGCATTTTATTAAATTATACTAAGTAGTATCTAGTATTTACTCATTTGAATATTCTAGCAATACATTATTAATGTTTAGGTTTTAAAAATGATAAATCAAGTATTTGTTTATTCTTTCAGAGTTGATTTTAACCTAGGAAAATTAGGATTTTTTTTCACAGTGGCCTCTGTAGCATATTTGACATCAAAATTGAGAAAGTATCCTTGGTGTTAAAGTTCTTTTACTTCTAGAGAAGATAGCCATGTCTATTTAATACATTTATTTATTAGCTTTTATAGTTGCCACTAAATATTTCAAATATCTTCCAAATTTCTCAATTTGTAATTGTATTTCACACCAAACTGAGACATGTTGGTAGCTCTATGTTTTGTAAAAGTATAGTAGGAATCTTACATTTCTGAAAAACAAGGTAGCACATGTGTCAAAATATAATTTTAAAAACGTTGAACATAATTCTCATGTAAATAGGTGTTGAGCGCATGTCAAAATTTCATTTAGCTTAACCAGCAGGATAGCAAAGTCAGCCCAAAAAGAGGAATACATATTTATCTCTGTATCCATAGTCATACCAGTTCTATATCTATAAATAAAAATTTTGGTACCAGTCTTCACCGATACCAAATTTCTTCTTCTTTTTAAATCAATTACTGAATTTACAGAAGCCACTCATTAAAAAGCCATATGCCCCAACTTTTTAATAATAAAATGTATCCCTGTTGTTCTGGTAACTTTTGGCACGTGGTTCTAAAACTTTAGCATACATTATTAGACTCACCTTGTTAAAAAAAAGATTGCTGGTTTCTAGCTCCAGGGATTTCTTTCAGTAGGGGAAATTTTCATACCTATCAGAATGCCCTGTTTCTACCTCCAGAGATCTCTTACTGGGGGAAGTGTT
Organism: Glossophaga mutica; assembly: GCA_039655065.1. NCBI lineage: Eukaryota > Metazoa > Chordata > Mammalia > Chiroptera > Phyllostomidae > Glossophaga > Glossophaga mutica. The sequence goes on from CM077313.1 coordinate 12,229,141, forward strand.
CATACCTATGTGGAGAACGCAAATGTAAATGACAGCCAGCTGCCACTAATTCTTCAGCATCACAAAGGGAAAGAAGGAAATTCCTTAAAGGAAGTAAATGCCCCACCCATTCTATCATTTATGAGTACTTAACGGGATAATTGAAAACCTCTTAGCAATTTTATGTGGAAGTCATTTTTAAAAGTTCCATATGCAAGGAATCATTTCAAAGCAGAGCCCCTGTTTCTAGTTTCTAGCAGAAAAAAATATGATTTGGTCTCTCACCAAAACTTCATTTAGGAAAGGATGCTTGCTCCTAGATATGGGCGACATGGCCGAATGTAGAGTGACGGGGAGGCCCCTCGGCTTCTCCAGATGGAGCCACAGGATGTGTGTGTCTCTTTCCAGGACCAAGAAACCTCCTTCCCCAGGGCACTCTCCGCTCAGAGACTCTCCCCACGCTGGTGCTTTCTAGATGGTGAGTGTTTCTGTATTTCAGCGAGGGGTGGGGAGTTTGGAAGTGGCCGGGCAAGGTAGCCACTGGTGGCATGGACTCGAGTTTCCCAAAAGACTCTTCGGAAACCCTGCACGTGGCTCCACGTGGTTGGCGTTTGCATCTCAACGACGTGTACTTGCTGGAGTCGCAGCACACTTTTCAGAAGTCATTTCCCTCGAAGCAAGTGGTCAACTCCTCCGGCTCATCGCCTCAGCATCAGATTGCTCAAGCTGACATTTCTCTTCATTGCTTCCTCTCCCCATCCCCTCACCTCCTAAAACATGTTCAGTGCCTCTCTTGAGGCCAGTAGATAGCTCACTAACCATGGGATGGGTACCACCATGTATGTTACTTGCATGTTTGGGAACTTCCATATTATCTTCATTAAACCATCATTTCACTATGATACCTATTTAACGAAGCATAGACAATTTCAGTTGCATTCATATCTGTCCTGCTGAGCATGACACTGAATGCACGATAGGTCAATTATTTTCCAATTGGCTAATGAGTCCATTTTTCATCGCCAGCATCTCTCATGCCCTAGATGCTGCTATCCAGTTACCTACACTGAAGTCCATCCCTGCTTGTATGCTACCCAGTGTCCCTACCACCCAGTAGGTCTCTTGTCCACGCAGTTTTCATCATAGAGCTCTCTTTGTTTAACTGTGTACGCATCCGAGAGGATAGAAATGTGGGTAAGAGCATGACAGGATGTATGATGTATGAGCAGTTTTATGAAGATGAGCATGAGTATCTGTCTGAAATCTAACCTACATAAATCATGACATAGGTTTTCATTAAAGGCTTGTCAACTCCCTCTGAAGGTAAATCACACTGCTTTTCCTCCAGCTCTTTGATTCCCCGGTGATGAGGAACAAAATTGTGTTTTTCCTGTATCCACAGAGGAGTGGCTTATATTTAGGAAAATTATGAAAATGTATATGAATTGTTCTACATACAATGTCTTCTATATACGGTCTTTGATAAAATTACAAGGGTGGGTGATGATCTTAATGCACATATTAGTTTTACTCTACCTAAAACAAAAGCAAACAGCTAGAACAGGAACAAAATCACAGAAATGGAGATCATATGGAGGGTTAGCAACAGGGGAGTGGGAGGAGGAGAGAGGGGGAAAAGGTACAGAGAATGAGTAGCATAGATAGTGGGTAGAAAATAGACAGGGGGAGGGCAAGAATAGTGTAGGAAATGTAGAAACTAAAGAACCTATGACACATGGACATGAACTAAAGGGGGGAATGTGGGTGGGAGGGAGTGTGCAGGGTGGAGGAGAATGATGGGGGAGAAATGGGACAACTGTAATAGCATAATCAATAAAATATATTAAAAAATAGTTTTACTCTACAAATAGTTTTATTAGAAACCTTTACAAGGTGATTGTGACCACGGTTAAAAAGAACAAAGAGCAAGGCCTTCTGGGGCAGGTTTTTCCCTCCCATTGCTGTAAGAGGGCGGGGCCGTGACTGTTTGGTTTCTTAGCTCCTTTCCTGTGGAGAAAAGCTACTCATTCAACATTTATGATTTTTGAATGATTATTTGTACTTTGAATTTCTCCCTTTAGTTAGTACTATGTGGAAGATCTATTTATGGTATTTGGATTCTGGTAGATAGATTTAAACAAGGAGAAACATAATTGTTTGAATATGAAAAATAAAGAGAATAAGTTCTAGAAACCCAAGTTTGTAAGATGTTTTTCCTGCAAGCCAGAGCTACAGTCCAGCTCCTTTTACAAATGCATATATATATAATTTGTTTATATATAATTATACGTATATAATTTGTTTATTGCTATTTTGACTTTCTCCAGACATAGCTTAGGGACTGACTTTTAAGGAGAAATGATTCCTTTGATACCAGATGCGGTCCCTGGCTCTGCCTTTTCAAGATCTTTTCCAAAATGAGAATCACTTTCTTGGGAAGTCCGGCCACCTAGACATATTTGTTTTTGTTTTTGTTTTTCCCTAGCTTTATTTACTTAATAAATACACATGGAGTTCCAGCTCTGTTTCAGGTCCTAATATCTGGAGACAAAAGAATAAGGGAGACACAGACCTTTAAAGAGACAGATGCCTTAGTCTTGTCGTTATCTGTGAAGGGAGCGTAGACAAGTTGTAGAGGGGTAGAAGCAGTGAGTTCCTTCCGAGGTAGGGGGCACGGGACTGAGGGAGGTCTCGCAGAGGAGGGAACGTTTCAGTTGGTCCTTAAAGGGCAAGTAAGGTTTAGGTTAGCAGATGCGATGGGGAGGCAGGGCTTTCAAAGCAGTGAGATATTAGCAGCTGAGGCGTGGAAGTATCGAGGTTTTCTTAGTGGATTTGGGGACTGCAGTGATCCGCACGCCTGGAATGGAAGGTTTCCAATTGATGTGGTAGGACAGAAGGTTACAAATTGAGGGCCAGGTCACAGAACGCTCTGAATGCCATATACTTCTTTTTTTCCTTAGCAACTTCTGCTGATCGCTTTTACCGAATAGACAGATCTCAGGTAAGTTTTCTTGCACCTGCTTGGGAAAGTAAAAAATTCCCTAGTAACTATACTTTATTGATAGCTAATCTTACAAATTTTTCTAACAGAAAACAGCAACATGTATACCTTTTAGAATGGTATTCTTCGACTAAGCTGTACCTTTTTATTTGTCTTCTTGTGGCTTATGATTTGTGGACTGAAGATGATATGACTTGACCTTTTAAATGAGTACAAAAGATAATGAGACTGGTAAATATTATCACCAGGCCACACTTCAAATTTTTATTCACACTACCACTTTTAAATACTACTTCCCAGTCAAACTGTATGCCTCTTACAGTTTGAGACCTCAAGTATATATCTAGGCTACTCAGTTTCAACTCACCACCTCCCAGAGTTCAGAAATAAGAAAATGAAATGCTTATGCCTAATGATAACGTGTGTCCCCACTGTCCAGATGTCCCTGCAAAATGCAAGTGCAGTGTGGAATCCAGTGATAAAACCAGTTGTTAACTGTGCTGTTTAGCCTTGACCAGGTCCTGGGGGTGGAAGTCCAGGTAATTGTCCACTCGTGCTGGACCAAGTTCCATGTGGGGTATCACTTCTTTGATAGTTTTAGGGAAGAAGAGGCAAGACGTGGTTATACCTAATGAGATCCTGGCCAACTAGGAACCCAAGACAAGCGGGATTCGTGTCTCTCCTTCCCCAGCCTCTTGGCTATGGTGTTGCTTCAGGGAGGGACCTCCGGCTGGTCAGGCCTCTGAAAAGTCACTGTGGTCATTTGATATGTCACAGAATTTCATTATTCTTCAAGACCAAGATGCTTTGTGTTGTTAGGCTGCCGGTGATGGATTTGAACGTCCTGTCAACCATCCGATAGACTTCTTTCTCTCCCTTAGGAACATTTGCACTTTGTGATGGAGATTTCCCAAGATGAGGTTTTTATTCTGGACCCAGATATGGTGTTGCCACAGCAGGCGGGGACACCACCAGGAATGCCTGATCTGGTGGTGGAGCAAGCTTCAGGGTGAGTATGTGTCTCCGTTGGCAGTGTGGCGGTGAGACTGGCCACAGGGTGCCGTCTGTGTCTTGTTTGGCTTCGGAACTGACCTTTCTAATGACATCAAACTATGTGAAAATACAGTAGTGCCCTCCTTATCCATGGGGGATATGATTCGACACCCCCCCCCCACATACACACACTCAGATTTCTGAAACTGTGGATGGTATCAAACCCTACATACTATGCTTTCTCCTATATATACATACTTATGATAAAGTTTAATTTATAAACTAGGCACAATAAAAGATAGAAAACAATACCTGATAATAAAACAGAACCATTATAACAACATGCTATGATAAAAGTTATGAGAATGTTTTCTTTCTCTCTTTCTCCCTCCCTCCCTCCGTGATAACCAGTCTTATAACTGAGACAGGCAGCCACTAAGTGACCAATGGGCAGACAGGGAACACAGCATGGAGACCCTGGATGGAGGGATGATTCACATCCCAGGGAGACAGAGGGGGATGGCATAAAATTTCATCAGGCTATTCAGAATGGCAGGAAATTTAAAACTTAAGAGCTGTTTATTTCCGGAAACTTCCATTTAATATTTTCGAACAAAGCTTGACCACAGGTAACTGAAACCAAAGAAAGTGAAACCACGGACAAGTTGGGGCTACTGCACAGGTGTTCTGGTGGTGTCTCAGCGGAGCTGTGTAGTGGCTTTCGCCATCGGTCTGCCTTGTGAATGGTTCAGTAGAGACGCTCTTTCCCATCCAGGTTTGCGCTGTGTCTGAGCCCACTGTACCCGCCACGCCCACGCTGTCTGCCAAACTAGAAAGCACTAGTGCTTGCATTTGTGCGCATATGTCTTCACTGCCTGTATTAGCCGAATAAAAATGGACGTGGGTGATTTGACAATTATTTTTCTCCTCTTCCTCCTTTTCCTCCTCCTTTTTTGCTATATCCAGGCAGCCTGAGGCATATAGATTGTGTAATAATAACTATCACATGCCAGCACTTACGATGAGCCACATACTGTGCTGAACGCCTTTCTTATATCCCTTCCACCACTCCATAATGACTTAGTCATCTGACGTGATCTGCGCTGGTGTCCTCACCTGTAAAATGAGAATAAGAACACCTACATATAGAATTGCTCGCAGACTCGATGCATTGATGCATGTGAAGCATTTAGAATAGTTCCTGGCACTTGATACATACTCATTAAATACTAGGTTATTAAAATCATCTTTAGCATCATTTCACAGTGACCCTGCTAATTTGCTACTATTATTGTCCTAAACCCGTAGATAAGAAAATCGGAGCCTAGAAAATTTGTCACTTGCCCAGGGTTGCACAGAAAATAAATGCAAAAACTGAGATGTAGTTCCAGGTTTTCGGAGGCCTGGGTCCATGAATTTAACCTTTACATTGAATGAGTGGAATGGTATTGGCATTTCTAGGTTACTTCAAGAATTCAAAAGTATTTATCTAGAGCTTTTTGTGTGTCAGGTACTAGAGTAAGCCCCTGGGGAACAAGAGCACCAGAATCAAAACAGACCAAAATCTCTGCCCTCTGAAGTCTAATGAACTTCAGCCATCGACTGGTACAGGGAGGCTAAATAGCTGAAATAAGGATTTTCCTGGAAAGCACACAGTGCACTCAAATAGTGTACGCAAAGCGTGCACGTATATCTATTCAGTATGAACAAAGCTACTCACTTGAGTAACCCTTGTGCCCGTTTAACCCTCTTCTCTAGTCTGTCTGACCCTTGCTGCTATATGAGAGAGCTCCCATCCTACCAGGGCCTGCTGATGTCTGTGGTATAAACTGAGTCTGTGCGGCATCAAGAGAAGACAGGAGACATGGGATGGAACAGATACATGGCTGCGTTTAGGAGCCAGAGCTAGTGATTTCGGAGCTGTCTTGGCACGAAGGGAGAGCCAACAGGTTCTAAAGCTGTTCTAATGTAACTCTGGATGTTCCAGAAGGCAACGGAGAAGGCCACCTTCATGCTCCATGTACCATAAATCGAGCCTGTTAGTCAAGGGGAAAACAAGCGAGAGGCTGAGTCCTACTGTAGAGCCAGTAGGTACTAGAGTCTAGATGGCCTCCCGCCACACCCAATCTGGGCAAAGGCGTGACTCACACCCTTTTGACTGGATCTGTCCTTGATCTGATAAGAGGGAACCCGAGCTCACCCTGGTCAAATCCTGGCCGGAAGAAATGGCTTTGTCCTGGGTGAGACCTACTAATTCTAGCTCCACGGATAAAGTAGCCTGAGATCCACGAGCACTTGAGTCAATCCTTCCTTACTTCCCATCAGTGGCCCACACTGGACAAAACCGGGAGCAGTGCAGCAGTGACTGAGGACGGGCTGTGCTGTCCTCCAATCTGCATTCCTGTATCAGGCTCCATCCCTTCTTTTCTGTTAACATTTCACACGACTTCGTCCTGAAATTCTTGTGAATTCTCATCTGTAAAGAGGGCAGAATCATACAAACGTTCATGACGGTTGAGAAAACTAAATGCAATAATGAATGCGAAGTACCTAGTAAATAAATACTCACCAAAGAGGAATCTCCTGTCTCACATTCAGAGACAAGAATCGTCTTGAGAAAGCACAGAGTGGGTCCCGTGGCTGACCTTGCTTACAAGTCTGGTGTCCTTCTCTCTCCCAGAATGTCAGACTGGTGGAACCCTGTACTACGGAAACGCATGCTGAGTGATAGTGGAGTGGGCGTGACCGCTCCGTATTATGAGGACGCGGATATGAAAGATCTCAGCCACTCCCGTGGGCTCCAGTAAGAGTTCTTTCTCTCTTCTCCTCCTGTGTGCCACTGTGATTCCTGGGAGAGCATCGCGTGGGGTCTTCACCAGTGGGAAAGCTTCTCTTTTCAGTGGTGTGCATGCTGTCTCGTGACTGTCTCACCCTGTGGTTTGACATTGTATTCACTTGGCTCACTTTTCTCCACCCAAGCTCCCCATGGAGCTCACTTTCCATTTCTCCTGCTCATGAGTCACACGGATCTGTAAACATTTTCTCCCCCAGCGGTATTTGGTTCACGGGAAGCCAGGCATTTCTGTGCTGACCACATCATGAAGACATGCATGCGAGTGACCGTGAATAGTTTGGAAGTGACGTATAGTTGTCAGTCACGTGAATGTGCCGATGTGCTGTTACAGCTGTTTCCTTTGTGTCCAGTCCTGAGCCTGAAGGCGTGTGCTCGGCGGAAGGCCACCAGCAGGTTTTGGTGGCTGACATGGAGTGCCACTCACGTGGTCGATTCAGCATTTGTTCACGGATCAGAGTAGTAAGTGTGCTTTCCTCTGAGGTCTGGTCAGGGTCTGATCAGAGATCTGTTGGAGTTTGCAACGGAATTGGTACATCGTGTCCAGCGGATCCTCCCTCCTATTAGTCCTCCCTGCAGGGGCAGGTGCTGGATTCGGTCTGCGGTCACGGCCACACTCAGTCGTGTGCGATGTTTGACTTCAAGCCTATCACCCTGTTTTAGAGGTTATGCAAATTCATTACAATTTGTGAAATTAGGCTGGTTTCCAGTCTGATCCAAGGTCCTCATCGAATAGGGACAATGGCCCGTTAACCACGCAATCTTACTATTTTTATGAAATAAGATTACTAAGATTCCTTAGAAGCCTAGGGTTAACCGAAGAGGCAAGGCAATACATTGTTTTAGTAGGGAGAGAGGAAGCCACTTCTGTATGGCAAAGGAGAGAAAAATGAGAAATCTGAAGCTAATGTTTCATTGTACTTAGACTTCATTTTAATTGCTTTTCTACACCCCCTGTTGTGTCCTGTTTTGTTATGTGAAGAGTGGAAAGGAAAAAGTGAATGACTATGGATTTTCCTCTGTAATTAAACTATGTTGTTAGTTTCTGATGGTATTTTGATTGCTTACAATTCAGGGTGTTTTTCTATTTATTTTTTTGTACAGAACTGAGGCTTGTGAACCTGGATGAGTCAGATACCCTTTAATAGTTTTAAAAAGTGGCCATCTAGCTGTGGGCAGATTTGTTTGAAAATCAGAGTTTTAATTAGCTACAGAATTAGAAATTAAGCCTAGACAAACCCGATGAGTGTTTTAGTTGTTCTTATACACTGGCTATATAAAAAGCGTTGAGTGTGATCTCAACCTAGTTTCCCATGCCTTAATTTTTCTACGTGTACTAATTAATGTATGTATCATGATATGTGAAGTTATTGTTTCTAAAAGAATAAACATTCTTCCCATGAATCACAAGTAAGTGCACCACTTCATGTAACAGCTAAGTTCTTAAAACACTATATAAAAATCAGCTCTTATTTTTTATCTGGGTTATATTAGCTTTTCAGGGATTTCTCTTAATATTTTATTGATCTTCAATTGGCTGCTATCAGTTTTCCTGGCCATTATACTATCTTAGCTCTTAAATACACTAGAGCAGCTGAACTTGTTTAAAAATTTTTTCTGCCAAATCACTTGGAAAACAAAGTAACATGCAAACATTCACCCCGGCCTTTGGGTCTCCCCAGCTGAACATCCGGACATGGTGGAGCAGAGACGAGCAATCCCCACTGTGTCTGAACCCTTGACTCACAGCACACACGTGCACAGAAAATTTACCTTCCCGGTGGGAATATTTGAGAGTCAGCATGTGGAAAGGGTCCGAAGAATTAGTGCAATATTCTAGGTACGACTGGCAACTGTAGTTTTCTCTAAAATTACTTCTTTAAAAATGTAAATACTATTCCCTACCCCAATTTGTCTATGAATTCTTTTAAAAAACTGTTATTGTGTTTATTAATTCCTTAGGAAGAACATCTCGTTTCCCTCAGAGATCATCTCAGATATAAATGGGTGTAATTGAAGTTATGGAAAAATGCAATTACATATGTATAAATATATAATCATATATGATTTAATGTCAACAGTGGGTATTGACAGAATACCTCCTACTTGCTTTGCACCATGCTTAAATAATCTTTACTTCTTTCAACAGCATTTATGTTTCACCATTGCTTAGCAACCAAATAAACTGAGGCTCATGAGGATTAACATATTCATCTTGGCCCCCCCCCCCCCCCGCCCCATAACAAGAGTGAGAGGGATGGCTCTAATGAGGTCACCTTGTCTTCCAGGTCCAGGCTGTTTGCACTGTGCCGGATGACCTTCCCAAAGGGCCTGAACAAGGCCTGGGTCCCCAGAGCCCCAGGACCCCAGAAACATTTATTTTAGTTCCTATTTTTCTTTTGGGCATTTGCTAAGTGAAAAATATAGGGAGACGACAAATGTGCAATATGTATATATGACTAAAGATTAAACCAAAAGTAAATAGGTTGAGAATGAATTTTAAAGCAATTATTTTTGCTCTTAAAAAAAGAGATTGAAACAAAAATAATGATAAACTTATTTAAAGTTATTAAATATATAGTAAAATGCTTCAATCTAAATACAAACAAAATTTATACGAAAAGTGCTCATATGCCAGGCATCCTGATTATCAAGTTGTAGTTTTATGTTATTTACATGAGGGCTTCCTTTCAATTCATAAACTACACAGGGCAGCATAAAAATGTGTGTTGTTTTATGGGATTTTCTGTTTCGTTTTATCTTTTTGCTTTCCATCACCTGTATCTTACAATGCATTCGCTTTTGGAACTTGCCATTTCATTGAACATATTTCTAAAGTTTATTCATATTGAGATATAAATTTTAAACCAGTTTATTTGGTATAGAATATTAATTATAAATATGGCATAACTTAGTTATCCATTTTGATATTGATTTCTAATATTTTATTATTTATGAAATGCAGCCAACATCCTGCTATACGTACCCTTCTGTGTTGCAAGGTATACGTGAAATTTCAACTTTACGTGTAGTGTTGCAAAATTTACCTTCCCATTGGGAATATTTGGGAATCCGCATGTGAGAAGGGTCTGAAGAAGTAGTGCAATATTCTAGGTACGACTGGCATCTGTAATTTTCAGCTTACAAGTCCCAGCCAACATGGAGATAGGAGAAGGTGAATTGTGTGTTAAAAAAAAAGTGGGTAGGATGTTCCTACTCACAGTGTTAAATAACCCCCTATATAAAAAAAATCAAAAGGAAAATCTTTAATTTTTGGAATTGAAAATACTATTTACCAGATTAATTAGCAGGAAACCACTAAAATGGGGTTCACAGAATTATATAGGGCTCTAACTTCATTTATCAAGAGAAAAATGATGGCATACAAATAAAACATTCAATTTGATAAACCAGAAAAAAGAGTCTCAGAGTGGAGAAAAAAGAAGAGATAAATAATGAATATAAAGACAGAAATCAATAGCAGGGAGAATAAAACAACAACAAAAACAGATGACCAAGAATAAACTGTAAAAACGGATTTGTTGCAAAGGCAAATAAGAAAGACAAAATTGTGAGAAAACTCATTCAAAAATAAATGTGGGGAACAGAGAGAATCGTAACTACAGTGCCCTCTCCCCAGTCCGCTCCTCCTCCATGGCAGCCAGTCTGCGTCTGCGCGAGGCACCCTTTCCCCTCCGAACTGGAGCCGACCCAGTCCCTTTGGGTGTCCTCGGGGTGTTCTCGTAGTTTTAAACTCTAATTATTTAGGTCCATCCACCTTCCTCCTACTTCAGGGAGAGTGAGGCAGAATAAACAAACTGAGTGAATTAGGTCTCTATTATTACTGGCACTGGTTGCATTTGTATTATAATTCCATACAGAAACATCGCTATGTTTTAGGAAAAAAATCCTCTATGGTTATATATAATATAGAGATGCCACTTAAACACAGGTCTTCTAGGAGAGACTATATAATTCCGATGTGGGATTTACAACACACTGAGTCTTCAAAAGTGAGGAACACAATAAAACCAATCTGTAAGAATCAATTTTGAAATAAATTGGTAAGAGGTGGTTAGTGCACATTATAACTGCTGTGACCATAATCAATTTGCCTTTGAGTTCAAAAATATTTTCAGTGTTTAAGAAAGTTCTGCTTAACTAATATGATTCTGGAAAGATGTTTGCTCTTACCATTAATTGCACCACCACAATTAATTTGAAGAGTATATTTCATTTTGGCAGAAGATTAACAAGGAAGGAACTAACTAAAATTTTAGCAGAGGGAATCGATTTGAGTCCTAAGGAAAACTTTTTTCAACTTTAGGATCTATGAGATTATGGTTTTTAAAGGCACTCACTGAAAACTCTGATATATTCTTTTCACGTTATTTTTGAGAAAAGGCCAGTCTTAACTGTGAGTCGGATGTGTTAAGAGAAAGCAGGTAAGGGGACTAGGAAGTATTTTTTCATTTCTAAACAAGAATAATCTTTTCCAGTTCTTTAAAAAAATTATTTATTTTTAGAGAGAGGGGAAGGGAGAAAGAGAGGGAGAGAAACATCAGTGTGCGAGAGATACATTGGTCAGTTGCCTCTCACACGCCCCCATTGGGGGACCTGGTTCACAACCCAGGTGCACGCTTTGCCCGGGAATCAGACCAATGACCCTTTGATCTGCGGGGCAACGCCCAACCCACTGAGCCACGCCAGTCAGGGCTCCAGTTCTCCTATGTTGTGGTTTATGGGGAACCCTCAAAACTGACTGGAGGAGATGTACTTTTTCCTAGTATCTACAGGTCCAAAGCCTGAAAGGGCTAAGGTCAAGGTGAGATGGGTAAAAATAGAACATCTTGCCACCAGACTAAGACCCTGGGAGTAAACCACCCGAAGGCAGATATTCAATCCAGAATCTGTGTCTAGGCAGGTATCTGTTACCCGATCAGCTAGGCATGGCTAATGGAATTTTTACGATAGGTAGGCCATGTCTGTCTCTAACCAGAGATAATATTATCAAAAATTGAACTCTAATGTGTCTGCTCTGACTTGGCATCTCATTGAGATTCTAAGAAACAGGTTGAGCCATTTATTCAACCATTCATTTATTAAGCAAATGTAAACTGAACACCTTCTAGGTTGGAGCAGTACTGAAGATACAAAACTGAATAAATTATCATTGTCCTTGAAGAGCTTACTTTCTAAAAGGCTCTTCAAGGCCCTTTCCCTAAACCATTTATTGTAGCTGCTTCTGATAAGTGCGATGCTATGATGGATATGTGCATAGAGTGTTCTGGAAGCAAGAAGAAACAGATACTATTTTCTCCAGATTTCACTTTCTTAAATTTTATTGTATTTCTTGGAAACATCTCTTCGGGTATGATCATTAAGCAGCGCTATCAATGAGTGGTGTCACTTTTAAAATATTACATCGAGGCTTTTGTTGTGGATTTTATTCAATTCATTTAAACTAAAAAAAAAAAAAGATAAAACAATTCACCCACTTCTCCCACCCCTTGCTCCCAACCTCTGGCAACCACCCACCTGTTCTCCATATCAATGAGCTTGTTTTTTTTTTTTTTTTTTTTTTTTTTTTTTACATAAAGGGCTTGACAGAAGCAGGTTTACAGTCATTCATATGGAAAAAGATAGGCATGTTATGATTATTACAATAGCTTTATTAACCCTAGAGAACAATGGCACAGTGCACCTAGGTCCCATCTCGGGTCCTCACATTGCCGGCGTTCACTAGTCGCACAGTCCTGTAGTCTGCCTGCTGTACTCAAGCACACTTTGGCACAGAGTTCTTGCCTACATTTGCCCACCCCTGTATATCAGATTCCACATGTAGGAGAGATCATACGGTATTTGTCTTTTTTTTCTGACTGACTTAGCATAATGCCCTTGAAGTCCATCCATGTTGTTGCAAATGGCAAGATTTAATTTTTTATGACTAAATACCACTCCTAACCACAAGTTCTTTATCTGAACATCCATCTATGGACCCTTAGGCTGTTTCTGTATCTTGGTTATTGTAAATAATCCTGCAGTGAACATAGGGATACAGATGTTTTTTGAATTCGTGCTTTCGGTTCCTTTAGGTAAATACTTAGAAGTAGGATTGCTGGGTCACATGGTAGTTCTATTTTTATTTTTTTTGGGGGGGGGAACCTCCCTACTGTTTTCCACAGTGGCTGCACCAATTTCCATTTTGCAGCCAGTGTGGAAGGGCTCCCTTTGCTCCCCATTGTGAGCAACACTTGTAATTTCTTGTTTTGATAACAGCCATTCTAACAGGTGTGAGGTGATACCTCAGTTGTGGTTTTTGTGATTTTGTGGTTTTGCGATTTGCATTTCCCTGATGATTAACGATGTGGAGCATCTTTTCCTGTGCTTGTTGGCCATCCATATGTTCTCTTTGGAAAAATGTTTATTCAAATCTGCCCATTTTTTCCTTTTTTAAATGAGTTATATGAGTTCTTTATATATTTTGGATGTTAGTCCCTTATCAGATACATGAATTGCAGTACCTTCCCCCCCTCGGTAGGTTACCTTTTCATCTTACTGATGGCTCCCTTTGCTGTGAGGAAGCTTTTTGGTTTGATGCAGTCCCACTTGTTTACTTTTGCTTTTGGTGTCAGATTCGCAAAATCATTGACCAGACCTATGTCAGGGAGTTTACGGGCTATGATTTTTTCTAGTAGTTTTATGGTTTCAGGTCTTACGTTCAAGTCTTTAATCCATTTTGAGTTAATTTGTGTGTACATTGTGAGATAGTGGCCTAGATTAATTCTTCTGAATGTGGCTGTCCAATTTTCCCAGCATCATTTATTAAAGAGACTGTCTTTTCCTCAGTGTATATTCTTGGGTCCTTTGTCATAAGTTAATTGACCATATATGCATAGATTTACTTCTGGGCTATTATGATCCATTTATATATACGTATATGCTTATTCCAATTCAACATTGTTTTAATTACTATAGCTTTAAAAAATTATTGAATTTAATTACTGTAGCTTTGTAATGCAGTTCAAAATCAGGAAGTGATGCCACCAGCTTTGTTCATCCTTTTTAAGATTGCATTGGCTTTTAAAAACTAATGTAGTTTCAAAAATTAATGTATATATCTCAGAGTAATCTAACATAGGCAGTAGAGCACAATGACTTTTTAAATGAAGGGGTACAAATTCACATATAGTATACTATAGTATACAATACAACCCATAATACCATCGGCTATTGTCAGCTTTACAATGTGCAGTTCATTCAAATGGCTGAACTGTTCAGTGATGAAGGACACAGTTATGTGCCAGGAAGATATAATATTTTTTGCACAGTTTAATAAAAATATAAAAGCTATTGGTCCAAATACAAAAGCTATTTGTCATTATGCACTTCGTTTTGCTTTGTCTTTTTTTTTTTTTTAAGGCCACTGAAACATAAAAAACGATCTGAACACGATGGTGACAGCAAAGTCAGTGTCTTCGCAGGGCTGTAACAGTGCCGTTGACACCTCAGTCACTGTTACATCTGCAGATGATTTCATGGCCTTGCTTTGAAGAGCACAACAGTTTGAGGCACACTCAGATGCACGTAGGTATGCGAAGCAGCGACCTTACGCAGCTCTGATTGTGTTGAACGCTATCCAGTGAAAACGAAAGGTGAAAATAAAAGCACTTAGTAGTAGGAGACTTTTGTGAAGATAGGGTTCCACCTAATGTGTTACTTTTCAAAAATCTTTATATGACATTGGTAGCAGAATCCGTTTTTAACATTGCGGAGTGGCCTACTTTGCATTAACAGGCATTTGAAAACAGAGCCCAACATGCCCCGTGGTGGCGTAGAAATCAAACCATACACTTCCTTATTTATACAGCACCACTCAGCACCAGCTAAAGTGAACGTGAAGTTCGCAGGATCTAACATCTTTCACCATAAGATGTGTTCTGGAAACAAGAGGAAATAGAATTCTCTGCTTCCTCCACATTTCCATTTTTATATAAAAAGGAGGAGCGTTTAAAGGATTAATGAAAAATGTTAGCCTAAAAAAGGCTTTTTAAGGGTTCCCTACTTATTTTTTTAGCCCTTTTCACAGAAGGAGATAAGTTTCTGCATTTCATCATTATATAACCAGAATATACTTCAAATAATTGAATGGACTCAGTGATAGTTTAGTATCACTCCAGCTGATGTGTGCTTAAGAAAGTTCATAGAACTGGCAAGTCATTTAGAGAAATCCAAATACCTAATAATACTTTAAACTGAAAGATATATGTATATATATGTGCGTGTGTGTATATATATATATATACACACACGCACATATATATATATCCTTTTTAGTGTCGTCTAAAACTCTAAAGCACCATATCAAGAAGATAGTTCTGAAATTTCCCCCCTTCCAAAACTTCAGAAGTTCTGGGCTGAGCATAGGAGCAATAGCTTCATTTCCCTTTGTCTTCCCCCACTCCCTTTACCCAGTTCTCTCTTGGAACATTAGATGTTGGCCTGCCTAATAAAAAAGATAATTGTGCATATTGTCAAAGCTCCAGGTTCTCAACAGGAAGACAGACTATTGAGCAGTGATTTGGGTTGTGGAAATATCCTTCCAACATCACAGTCAGATAAGAGAGAGAAAATTAATCTTCTTAGTGGGGTGCAGGTTTCGCTGGAAGATGTCTTGGAGATGAAATCGGTGCTGTCAGGATAGAGACAGCCCCTTGCATCTGTTTCACGGAGATAATTGCATCCCGTCCCTACTTACCTTTGACTGGTCCCAATCTTGTTCTCCGTGGCTAATCGCTCAGGCTGGAGACGCTACTTTTTAGCTGATATGTGTCTTTCCTCTTCTTCTCCCTGCCTTCCCTTAAGTTGTTAGCCTCTCCTTTTAGCCAAGCACGTAATAATATTCTGTCTCTTTATATGTGCAGAGTACTTAAGGAGAGACTTTTCTCTGTTCTTTTCATAATTGTTCCTCAAACAGTTACATGTTTTGGGCTCTAACCCCCCCCCCACCCCCCGCCAATAGGTTAGTTAGTGGCAGAGCCAGAAAAGAATTCTTTATGCACCAGATCTTATTTTGACCAACATTGCGGGGGGGGGGGGGGGGCTTGCTAAGGTAAGCTAATAACAAGGTGCTCTAATACTAAACATCCATCCTATTTAAACTGACAAGACATTCTGCCCTTCCATTTCTGAGTTCCAAGTTTAGCCAGTGATTACAGCATGAGGCCATATTATTCCTGTTGAGCTGCTCTCTTTTCTCATTTGTAAAACCCAGCGGCCTCACCCACTCACACAAGGGAAGTGGCTGGAATCTGTCTCGAGCGCGTGTGCGTTCCTGGGATGGACAGACTGTGGATTGCTCATTCTGTGTCTGCAGCACTTCGCACCGACCCCTGGATAACCTGCACTCAGTAGGGCTGGCTTGTTGGGGGAATGGCTGAAGAATGGGTGTTAGAGAAGAGGGGCTCGGTAAACCAAAGTGGCAAGTCTGCGTGTCGTGCCATCATGAACCCGGTGCTAATTCCATGGCAGTTATCACAAAACACTATACGAAGTGTCCCGCATTTTCGTTAGGCTGTAGGACCAATGACATACTTCATGCTGTAGTAAGGAGCTGTTCTATCCAGGGCATTCACACAGTTAAATCAGGAAGATGCACCGACTCCCTGACCTGAGACTGCCCTTTCACCGGGCAGCGAAAGCGGACTCTGGTGGGCGGAGGAAGCGGTGCGCGCATACGCACGGTGGACAAGCGCAGTGACCGGGCGGAGCCCACGGGAGGGCTCGGTCTAGAGGCCGCTGCAGCGCCGTGCTGGCCTGCCTCTGGGTTATTTCAGTTTTGTCAATAATGTTCAGGGTTTGAAGAGGTTTTAGAGGTTTTTTGGATGGAGGGGAAGAAACGTGGCATGAGGGGAACCATACGCCACCAAGATTTTACAGGTGGAACTGGATCCTAGGGGTTCCCAGGGGTCTCCAACCCAAGGAGAAGCGGCAGAACCAGAGCATTCGGAAGCATGGGGACCGTATGCCAGAACAGCGCCTTCCCTGAGTTGCCTACCAGGCCGGGGGCTGCAGAAAGGGCCTCTCGGGGGCTGATTGGAGTCTTCTTTAAAAACACAGAGGGCACACCTCCTTCCTACCCACAACACTGACCACTCTAGTGCATTAAGCAAAGCTAGCGGGAAGGTGATGGCGTCTTTCGTGACAAAACCATTTAAGTGCCGTTCTAAAATTGGGAAGATGATAACTTCATCCCCCTGTCCATTCAGAACTTAGAGCAAGTATTGCCGAGCCATAGAGGAAGGGGGATGTTTCTGTGTTTCTGGGGCGGTGCTGGCAGTGGGGACTTGGGCACTCGGCCTGTCCTGTGTCCCCTGTGAGCAGCCATGTGGTGGTGGCAGGGTCGCCATGCATTCTTTTTGGTGTGGTTGGTTCTCTCGTCCCTGAAGCAGTCACTGGGTCTTCCTTAGGGGCCTTTTGGTGACAGTCCGACATTGCAGTCTCATTAGTTTGGCAGTCAGTGGGAATGCAGTCAGGTAGGCTAGATGGGATCCGAGCTAATTCACATCAGCGTTGATGGAGGCGACAGTAGTCCTGCAAAGTGAAGGCATGTCTCTCCTCGGGGGGCCAGCTTTTCTAAGCACCGGGGTTAAAATTTAGTCAAGAATGGTGAGAATCATCTCCCAGAGCATGCTGGGAAAAATGGCCATGCTGTCAGGAACAGGGCATCGTTTCTGAAGGCTCAAACAATGGGTTTTTCCTTCCTTTTTGAAAGGGGACAAATATTCAAAGTTAAGCCCACTGTCGTGTGGAGTCCATGTACCTGGGGACGTATCCTCTGGACACACCACGGGACTTCCTCAGCAGGTTTCAGCAACCGGAGGGAAGCAGCGAGCCAACCTCTCCTTTGCTCAGGTCGGTTTCCTGTCAGGATCTGAGCTAAATGTGTGTTTTCAATGTCAGCGATCAGAGAAGGGAGAAGCAGCCGCACTTGATCCTGACTGTGACTTTGGTGCATCGACCTGTGACATATTTCTGCAGTAAGTCCTGTCTCCGGACCGCTGGCCCTGGGACTCACCTTTCCTAGGTGGCCTTCGTCCCCACGCATCCTCCAAAGGTCACCTAGGAGTTAGCTCACTGCTGCCTCACCCCTTTCCCTCCCCACCTCCACAGAGAAGGGGCAGAGACCTCAGGGAACGCAGGTGAGGATGGCCAGGAGGGCAAGGTGGTCCCAGTGGGCCCTGTATCCTGGGCCCTCCTCCTCCTCCAGAGTCTGGCGCTCGCCACACTGGAAGGCCTGCCTCAAGGTTTCGAGGACCTCCTGACAGCCCCCTCTCCTCTCGGACCACTCACCTCCAACACAACCTGCCAGTCCTTTGGCTTCTTTCTCAAACTCCCACCAGGACTCTTGTGTTTTTACTTTATTTATTTATTTTAGCATATCTGCCTTTGATGAGTCATTTGATTACACTGATTGACGGTATCCATGATAATTTTGAAATCCTACCAAAACTGTTTGCCTGTGCATCTCAGGCTGTAGGGCACTGACCAGCAATCGCTGGGTGTGATCAGGTGGGGGGTCAGGTATGAAGGGGGTGTCTTTGCTGCCATTAGAAGTGGAATATGGGGGAACGGGAATGTAAAGCTTATAGAACTTCCCTCAGGAACCTCTGCAGAGCCCCAAACCCACAACTCGAATGAAAGTGGACACAAAACAAACCTGCAACATGAAGAGACTACTTATTTGGAATCCAGGGAGACAGAGCCACATTTTCCATTTTTCTCACTTGTCTGGCTCTTCTCATCGCCAAGCATCGGAGCAACTACCACTGCCCATACCGCCCTGCGGTTTTCTCCAGCACCCTGCATGATTCGTCTCCCTCCACGAGTCCCTTAGGATCTTCTCCTACGTGGGGTGAAATGTTCTAAATTCAGTATTGCTCACAACTCCTGGACAGCACAGAGCAGTGCGGAATTATTGAAACATTGAATTAACTGAGTTATTCTCAAAGCTGGAGTCTGTGGAGCTCATTTTCACTTTTTGTTCTCAATATCACTGTGATCTGCTTGCCTTAGATTATCATTTTTATGAGATGATGAGATTTATTGTTTTGCTCTTTTCGCCTCTCCTGGTTTTGATTGTTTATGCTAATATTACTTGAAAGCTGTCCTGTCTGTAGACGTAGACTTGGGAAGCAACGGACACTGTGGATTCTGTGTCCCAGGCCAGTGTCTTAAGCATGAACTGCCTCTTCTAAGAAGTGGGCGAGGCGGGAGAGGGTGATAGGAAAACTTCTGGAATGTATTACAGTTATCCTCAGATGAGACGCCAAAGCAGCTTCCAACTGCACCGGGTTTGGTTTTTTTTTCCTTCTTTCCTTCCATATTCTGAAGCTGGGTTCAGAAGCTCTGGCTTGATTTCATAAAAACGGTGAGCTGTGGGTAAGCCCTCACTCCGTTAGTTTATCAGCCGTGGGCCCGCGGGCTGATAGTACGGATCCTGCGTCCAATATTGAGGCAGACCTTCATATTAAGTTTCTTTCTTAACACTGAACATGGTGCTCGCGTGATTTGCCTCCATGACCCAGAGCTTTGCGTTTCGATCTGTAATTTTTTTTATTGCTGTTCAAGGACAGTTGTCTCCATTTCCCCCCACGCCCCCGCCACCCCAGCCCTCCCCACCTCCGGCCCTCGATCCCACCCCCCGTTGCCTTTGTCCATGTGTCCTTTATACATGTTCCTTGACAAATTTAAGGAAAAAAGCCCACACTCACAAAACTCCAGAGGGATTGTGTCTTAGCAGGCACTGTGGGCCTGGGCTTGAGGGTCGCCAGAACAAAGCCCGCAGGTTCAGGGTTTGTTTGTTTTTTTTTTTAATTACTTTATTGTTGTTCAATTACCGTTGTCTGCATCCCCCCCACCCAGCCAAACCCACCTCCCTCCCTTGCTTCCACCGTCCCCCTTGGTTTTGTCCATGTGTCCTTTATAGTGGTTCCTGCAAACCCTTCTCCCTTCTGTCCCCTCCTGCCTGCCCTCTGGCTATTGTTAGATTGTTCTTAATTTCACAGCTTAGGTTTTTGAAAAGGGTGTGCTCCCTAACTGGCTGAGCTGATGTCAAAATAACATGCCTTTGCTATTTTTTTTGCTCCCATTTTAGAAAATAGGCAGGCAGTTATACTGCAGATACTGATTTCTAATGTGAAGTATCACATCCTTTATATCAGCGTGACTGTACTGTGTCTAATATACAATTTTTGCCGTATCTTCTTCGAAATGCTGAAGTGTTTTCCAGCAGTGTGCATGTTTTAGGTAATAAAAAGTGTGGTGGTAAAGTTTTTATACTGAATGAACTTGTTAAACATTGGTTCCTTCAACACCATCTCTTTCTTTTATCTATTTTTTCCCTAGGTCTACCGCCCAATTTTGCCCATCTCTTTACCCACAGAATGCAAACTCCTTTCTCCTCATTTTGTTGCAGTTCTCAGGGATGCACAGTAGATGGCAGTAAAATTTCAAGCTCAAAGGGCATTTAGGGGCTTTCTCAGCAAACTAAGGAGCTTGTCTTGGAGAAATTGAATTGCACAAATCCGTGGCAAAACAGAGGTATTTTCGAAATGCCAAATACAACTTGATGCAGGAACTTATTTAAAAACACAAGAAATTTTAGGTGTAGCTCATGGGGAGATGATCAAGGTATATATTTGGGTAGGAGAGTATTAAAGGATAGGAACTTACAAGAATGAAGGGAGTTAGTGGAATTTGCATCAAATGAAGGAATCGCAAGCGAACTTTATTATCTGAGTTCTGGGGCGTATTTCCCTACCCCACAGAAATGCCCATCTCTCTCCCCTTCCTTGGATGTTGCTCTTTCCACACCCTCCCCACTATTGGTGGTGAATGTTACCTTTGAGGCTGCCTGGCCCTCCCTGAATGGGTCTGTGGCCACTTGAATAGAGTGTGTTTGTCTTTCTCGCCTTTCAATGCCACTTTGTGTGGCTGCTGTCACTTTCATCTCGCTCCTTGCTCTCGTTCTCGCCTGCCCTGTCTTTTACTGCATGCACTTTGTGCATTGTCTTCATAGCAATATTCATAATTAGTGGGGGGGGGGCAAACAAAGAGAGGATTGTAGGCTTGATGGGGATTCTCAATGCTCAGGGATTTGGGTTCTATCTTCCTAGTTAGAGATGCTTTGGGGATAGAGAAATGGTGGTAAAGATGTCAGGTGTCACCTAGACTGTGATGTCGCTCTTTCTTGTGGGAGCCCTCAAAATGATGTCATCGTCTGGACACTGCAGCCCTCCAGGCAGTGAAGATCCTTGGGGGTAACTCCAGGGAGAAAAGCTATTGTCCAGAGAGGGTCACCTACAGCCAGGCTTGCAAGTCACATTAAATTGTTCTTGGGTTTCTTAAATTCCTCGACTTCAGTGAAAATCCTTTGTCCATCCACAGGAAATAAGCTGAATGTGTGTGGCATCATTGCTTCAAGGTAAAACAGAAGAACAATAAAGACGGCATTTCTGCGAGGGGGGGGGGGCGCGTGGACTCAAAACCTACCTGGAAGGGACGCCCAGCTGGGAAAGCAGTTTCCTTTGGGCCATTTCTTAGGAGTTTGTCAGCAGAGAACCAGCAGTAATGGTTCAGGCAGGAGATACAACCCAACCGGGGTAGTTTTGCCCAGGTCCGAATGTTCCTGGTACGAGGCTATTTTACAGAGAGATTGGATCCCTCCAAAGTGTGAGGAAGGTGGATGAGATAAGTCCAGGGATCTCTTGGGGCCGTGGTCAGGACAGGGAGAAAGAAATAGAAGAAAAATGGCAGAGGAGAAAGAGGGCAAGACCATTTCGAGCTGATCTAAAACTAGAGACCAGAGGCTTTGCTTTCTCTGCCTGAGGAGGAAGGATGAGCGCCCTGTGCTTACAGGAAGCAGTGCTTCTGCTGCAGTCCCCACCCTAAAGCTGGCAGACAAAGAGGACAGGCAGGCCTAAGGAGAAAATTAATACAAGAGAGAGTCGCTCTCAGTGTGCGTGTTCCTTTGTTCCCCAGTGAGGACCTCACAGCCAAGGAGCAGTTTATTTGTGGTGTGCCAAGCGAGTGGAGAGATAGCACAGCCTCTAGCTGTTAGGAAAGCATTCCTCCTTTGTTCTCTCTATAATTCCATGGTGGTAGCCAGGAAGCAAAGGGGCCCCGGCTCCTCCAGCCAGGCCTGTGAGTTGGTGTGACTGTATCTGCCCCCCACCCCCGTCCATCCACAGTTTTAGGGCAACACTCCATTGCTGAGTGTTTTCAGAACACGGATCTCTGTTCTGGCGCCAGTTCAGACTCGGAGCTCAACCTGTGTTGTGTGTTTGTTCTAAGCTCGCCTCCGTGTGACTCCATTCCTTGGCCAACTCCCCTCGAGGCGATGGTTTACACATGGTCAGTAGTGAGTATATGTGTTGGAGATGCTGGAAGGGAGACAGACATTCACTTGTGGGGTGGTTCTCTCCAGAAACTGATAGACCCGTGTAGATGGGTCCCCAGTATTCACCTTCATTTTTAGGAAAGGTTATCTAAGATGGATAGTCCGTTGACCTCCTGTCTCCCCCCAAGGAAAGAAAATGATGCAGGCATACCAGGGAGGGCCAAGTAGGACAAACGTGGATGCTATTGAATTATAGCCAAGGAATGAAAGCAGAAGAAGAAATATTATTTAGAGGCTAAAAAAACTGTAGAGTCAAGAGAGCATTATTCAAATTAAAAAGATACTGTGTTAGTTAGGATGAGCTTGTAGGTTTAGAGAATTCCATCCAGCTCGCCAAGAAATGCGTTATAGCACATCGTAAAGGCTGAACTCGTCACGACACTCACCTTCTCGGTTCCAGGTTGGTTGATTAAAAACAATAAAACATCGCAAGATGTGCAATGCTTCTAAAAGACTCTTTTGCCTTCATAAATGTAACACTCTATCGCTCTTCCATATCACTACTTTGCTGGTAGAAAACCAGGCACCTATTTCAATGTCCTTAAGCCTTGTGATTGATCTACTCGCAAGATTAGAAGGTTTGGAGGGCCACGTGCTGATGGAAGGCAACCTAAGTGACTATCTTCGAGTGTCCTGGAGGTTCCTCTTGTTTTAAGTAATGACCGGTCTGTCCAATACAGAAGCCACTGGCCACTGTAGCGTTTGTCTCATTCCCTCAGTATATTCATCTCATAACATGATTCATTCCAAGATGTTATACATTTGTCTAGGTGGATCGTTTCATATTCGCAGACTTTTCCATGGAAACGTCCCTATTCTAGCAGACAGCAAACACCCTCCTGGGAGCCGTGGAGACATTCACCTGAAGCTGTCTGCTTTGCACACAGACTTTCTTTTTACAGTTTGTTGCTTTATTTCAAGAATTCAAGCAACTTCTGCTGCTAGTTTCAATATAAAAATAATCTTATAATTTTACCAGCTAAATTATATAATTTCCCGTGTAAAAATAGTGTGCTGTTTTCCTGGAGCCTTCCTCATTTTCAAGTTCCCACGTGCACCCTGCTTTGAGAAGCGTTCCCTTCCGTTAAAAGGAGAGAAAAGCATGGATATTCTACCAAGCGGGGTTACATTTGGAAACGGACTTTCACTAGCAAAATCTCTGAGTCAAAATATATAGAAAAGTAAATTAAAGTGAACCAAAGCAAAACACTTCCACAAAGCTCGAATGGATGAATAGACCAGTGGACCACTTCTTAATGTATTTTTTATTGTTATTCCTCTCCTCTTCATCTGCTTCCCCAGCTCAGTGGTGACACAGGGGAAGGCTCTCGGGCTTTCTCTGCAGCTTACTAGTTGAAAGGCTGCGGGCAAACCTGCGTTCATTCTCTGCTGTAGCTTCTTCTTTAAGTTTCTGTTCACCGAGGGCTCCGTCTCCATCCTTCATCCTGTCCTCCCTGTCTGTCGTCCTTCCCTTTCTGCAGTTCTAAATTTCACGGAAATCCGTTAGCAGCTTTTCCCCGCTGCATGCTGTATCTTCAGTGTGTCCCCAGCCTGCATTTGTTGGCCCATCCTTGTCCTGCTTCCTTCTTTGGGCATTTTTGTGGAGATTTGCTGGTTCCTTTTCGTGTATTACTCATATGTGCATCGGTGGGTTCTGTTTGGAACCACCAGTCTGGGGTGAAATGGCCCTGCCTCGTACGTCTCTAGTCCTGTCTTTACTCCTTTACGTATCAGCAACCCTGAGTTTTGTGTGGGTCTGGTAACAGATGGTGAAATTGCACATCTGCACTCCTTTTCCTGCGTCTGTTCCTTCTACCCAGCATGCTTTTCCTTTCTTACTTACTGCTAAGCTTCTACTTATCCCGCAAAGCCCAGCTCGGGTGGTTCTTGCTTCCTGAAGTTTTCTTTCCCTCTTCTGGGACACGATGGGTCTCTTTCTTCACTGGTTTATATATGTTTTGGTCATTACATTCTTTTCACTTAATTGTAATCACTTGTTTACATATTTTTTCTTCTTCGGTAGATTATTAATTCCTTGCAACTGATATCTTGTTCACCTTTGTATCTCCATCACTTGACACAGGGCCTGGAACTTAATAGGGTCTCAAGTAATAATTATCATTTGGGTTTAAATCCACACAAATTGAAAGAGTCAAGCCTGAATAAAGATTAGTCAGATTTAACAAGATAGAAGAGAAAACTGCAGGGTTTGAGTTTTTGTTTACGTTGTGTTACTGTACTGAACCTAAATAAAATGGAAATTAAAATGTAAGACATGCCCCCCTTAAAAAGGCAAAATAAATATAAATGTTGTGTAGACTGTAACAAAAGACTAGTGATCAGGGAAGACGTGAGGAAGACAACTTTAAATCCCGGAGCTATCTGAGTGCTCTCGTAGCTTAGCTGCTGCTCTCGCCAAGATAAAGTGGGTAGGGGGGGGAGTCCGCAGTCTGGGACAAAACCACCAGTCTTCCAGGTGCAGAGGGAAGCCCAGGCCCTGAGCTTCTCTGCATTCCTTAGTTGTCAGCTGGAGGAAGTTTATCTGCTCCGGGGATTCAACTGCTCCGTTTTAAAAAAAATAACTACTTATGTTGCTAATTTCACAATATTTCTTCCCTCCAGAGCCAAGTTCTGAAAAACATTTCATGCCCATTTCCAGGCATAATGTCTCCTCTACACATGTCTGAGCCGTATAATTTAGTGAGTTGTTACAGCGAAAGGTGAAATACTGGGTGAGGATTGAAATACTCCATATGTCTCGGAATTCCACAAATCCAGGCATGTGGGAGACGTTCAGCAGAGAAGCCCAACATGACTAACCCTTAGAAAACACTCTGAAATCGATAGTCTCTCCCCACCGCCTGGACGTACCACGCAATGCATCCCGTGGGACTTGCACGGAGCCATCTGGAATTTCTCAGACTGAACATTAGTCCTTTGCTTTTGCAGAAAGGCAGCGAAAACACCACTGCTCAAGCTCTCCGCCTGAGATGTTGAGTCGTTCCTTTTCATGAGTTTTTCTTTGTTCCTGGGGTTCTGTGAGAAATTAATTGCAAACAACCTGAGACACGTTTTTGCTCGCTCCACATCAGAAAACACCAGGAGTGAAGACCTTTCCTTGTTACTAACTCTTTTTTTTTTTTTTTTAAATACCCTGGGCAGCTTAGGCAATTATTTCATCTTATTTCAATATGTGTTTTTCCTTAGACTCACCTTCCAATCTGATTTCATCTCTATTCAACACCCTCTGCTTTATTTTTTTCCTAATCATGAAACAGATCGTGGGTACCTCTATTGCTAAGTGCATTGGGTGTCTTTGGGCTCCGAGAGTGGCCACATTGTCGCCAACCTGGAGGTTCAGGCTCATTCCATAGGCGTTTCCCTCCCAGTTTGCATAGGAGCTGGCAAACATGCCTTGAAGGGCGTTTGAAGGTGACATGCTGACTTTTCGAGGAGCCCCAGAATGTGTCCAAGTCTGAACACGGGTGTGGTGGTGCTCAAATTAACTCAACAAATTTCGGTCGGGCCCACTATGTTTTAAATAAGACCCTGTCCTGGTTTCCAAGGAGCTGACATCCGTGTTGGGGAGACCAGTCTGTGTACCGTATGGAACGGGGGTCTCTGAGGAGAGGATAGAGGGGATTTGATGGGGGCAGCCAAGGGATAGCTCTCAAGCTGCTGACCGTGCAGGGATAACATAGGGTGACATTAGATTCCCTCGCACTGTCCCCTGGGTCCACCTCCCAGACACCAGTTTCCTCCCTACCAAATCTTGGGACCTTCTGCCCAAGATTTTCCACACAAAAGTTTCCTGGAAGGGACCCACAGTGGAAATGATTACACACTTTGCCGCTGATGACACTCCCGTGTCTTTATATCTTGCCATTCACTCACGTAATGGACAAAAATGTTACTGGTCAGTAGATAAAGCAAAGCAGTATCAAGCATCCCAAGAGAGCTAAAATCTCCCTTCAACCACTATACATTCATTAAACATGATTTTACCAACTCGGTCACCATTAACCTCTGGGGGCCTGGCCTCCGGCACTTGGCGACACTGACGTCACAGGACTTCACCTACTATCACGTGCCTCAGAGTTCTCTCTTTGCGTGTGATACGTCCAGACTTCCCTAAGTTCATGAGGTCCTGTGACACCATGCAGTAGGCATTTTAGTGACATCTCGCCCTCCACCAATCCAGGTAAGCTTTGGGAGTTATCGATTGGAATAACTTGATGGGAGTTATCGATTGGAATATGCCATCCAACCAACACCTTAATGACCCATCTTCTCTGTTGAATTCCTATTTAACTGAACTTCGGGGTGTAATCTGTATAAAATTATCTTGATCGTTGTTATAATTGTCAGTGTCATTTACAAAAGATTTCTCATGCTTATTATCTCATTTTAGGTCACCAGTCTCTTCCGAAGATCACGGTAAGAATCTGTCTTACTTGTACTAATTCAGGGTTAAAAGTTGAGCTCTGGCCCTTGTATTTCACTGTAAGAGGGAGGAATTACGTTTAAAAATGTCTCTACGATTTTTGCCTTCTATTTTTTAATGTGGAATGTCCAGTACTTTTAAAAACTTAATTCATCCTAGCCGAATTTGATATCTTGTACTTCTTTGAGTATGTCTCAACCATTTTGGTTGACAAACGTTGAGTTTGATGTATTCTGCCTGATTTCAGTCCCATGGCCAGAAACTTTTTGTGACTTTGGGCTAGCCATGTGACCTCTCTGAATTCCAGATGTTTTTAAAACGGGGTTTTGTGGTACATATTCCTAAATGCCCCTTCCAGTTTGGACGTTGGGGTTTGCACAGGGGCCGAAATGAAGCTAAGTGGTAAGTGGTATGAATTGCTATCCAGCTGAGGTGAGTCTTTAAGAAACAACTGTTTTATTCAAGGGATAAGATGTATATTTTTATCCCATCTCACTTTTGGAGTTGTCTATTTATTCAATCAATCAACATGCAGAACCATTCAGTGTCTTACCGTGAGTCACTTACACCAGGCGGTCGTGTTACACCAACATGCTGCCGTGGTGTGCAACACAGAACTTCCCCTCAAGGAGCTTCCGGGGTCTAGGAGGAGGGGGGCGCAGAATGACACATAGCTGCTGCAGTCATGTGATTGATCTTATAAAAGCGGGATAAACCGGGACTCAAAGAAGACACTGGCTTCCTCCTCCTGTAGCCCCTAATTTAGCTGAGGGTGCCATTGTCCCTTCAGCCAGCCAAGTAAGAACCACGAAAGCTGTCTTAGGCTTCCCTCTTCATCCCCTTTTTTCTGTCTGGTCATTCTGCTGTTTGGAGTTCTCTTACCTCTCTTCTCTTTTCTGTCCCCATTGCTTGGGTTTAGGCCCCCTCCCTGTCTTTCCTGGATTTTTAAAGTTGTTTACGACCTGGTATTTGTACCTCCAGATCTCTACCTCTGGTTCATGGTATATGTAGATACCACCAAACTGATTGTTCTGTAGTAAAAACCTCTGCCCGTTGCCTGTAGGAGGAAATATTTTCAGAAGACCAATAATTGCATCCAGCTTTCCAATGTCGTGTTTCAACACGGACTCCAGAGTTCTAAATGATGGAACCTTTGTCTTCCTCTGCTGCGTCTTTGGGCATCTCTTCCCTTCTGTCCTCGCTCTGTGTCTAACCATGCAGAATTATGTCTGACTTCTGGAACTCACCGTGTTTATCATGTCTGCCTACTTTTCTCCCTCCTGTTCCTTCGGATAGGAAGGCCCTCCTCCTTTTTGCCGCATACACAATGCACCTGCCACCTGTGACTTGGTGAACCCTCTCCTCCTCCGGGGGAGCTTCCTGACCCCCTTCTCCCCACATCAAATACTTCCCTTCATTCTAGAATTTAGCACATAAATTTGATGCTTGATTTACCTGTGTCCCCTGTGAGGCTGTGAGAGTCATATCAGTCCTAACGAGTAGCAAACATTAAAAAGAGGTTTATTAAATGAATGTGTGAAGGAGAAAGTGGGAAAGTTTGGGGCAGGCCTATTCTTCTGTCATACAAAACTTCTGCCAATACTGGAATGAAGTTCTGTCATGTTCTGTGAAGAATGGTGGGGAAAATTACATCCAGGCCCAAGCAAGTCAGAATTAGGCAGCCGACCACCTAGTAATGACCTCAATTGTGTGCTGTTTTGCGTGTTGATATTGAAATGACCAGATTTTCATTGTAGTTAGAGGTCCTTGGGCTTCCAGGTTCAAATGATAAACTAGAAGTTTGTGTTTGGTTTGTATTTCGAACTGAAGTTCCCCTTAATGACTTTATTTGCTTTTGCCTTCCAATCAGTAAGAACTTATCCCCTATTGCAGAGAAGCGGGGGAGGGGGGCCTTCTGAATTGCAGGTCTGCAGGCTGCTAGGAATTCTTAAGGCCAAGAGCTGTCAGTGCGCATGTGTTGGTGTCCTGCGAAGTTCCGAAAGGTCAGCACCACTGGAAAGACTTGTTCGGGTTAACAGCACTACTTCAGAATTGATTATGTTAAGAACTAGTATATATGACTAAAAAAACATTGTCCAAATTAAAAGGCGTTTCTATTTTCCTGGCTTCAAAAAAATTATTACGTGTTCATGCTCTTTAGTTTGATTCTGTCACTTTCCAAAACTATTTAAATACGTAATGTAACATTATAATACTAATTTATCTAATCTTACCAAAATTTGTGTAGTCTTTCAGCCCATGTAGCCTTAGAAAATACTCTTATTCCTTTATCACCAAGATTGTTTACTAGTACTTAAAATGTGTCTTTCTACACATTTTATTGATCACATATATCAAAAATATATGATCACATATATTTTTATGATCATGTTTTCTGTAGTTAGCATAAAATCTCTTGAACATCATATCATCAAGCTTACGTTTATACAGAATAACAACACTGCAAAATACCTGTAAGAGTGTTGACGGGTGGCATTTTTGTTTTCTCGAACTTATGGGTGGGAGAATTGGGGCACACGGGGCAAAGGGTTGTGAGCTTAAAATAGAAAGTCCAATTTCTCTGGACTTTCTATTTTATTTGCTTTCCACCAGTGATCATACCTCTCTTTCTCATAACTGGTCACTTCTACTATTTCCAAAACAGACTTCGCCCTTGAGAAAATCTAATTTTCCAGAATTCAATACCAGGCTGACTTCTCAACTCCCACATATTACCTTTTCATAGAAGATATGCTTGAATACTGTGGCTTCGCCGTGTACTCTCCCTGAGTTCGTCTTCTTGTCTGTAAATCAGGGCCATTCATGGCCACCCTGCCCACACCACGGGGTTGCTGTGAGTTCAGATGGGAACTCCCCTGGGAAATCGCCTTCCAGTTGGTTAACAGGCAGCCCAAACACAGTGCCACTGTTGTCCTAGCAAGGAAGAGTGTGTCCTGGTGATGCTTGCTCAGCATCCCTACTGCCTTTGAAGTTAGAAGTTGTGCTGGGGAGGGAAGGGGGTAGGAGGTGGAGGCAGAGGTGGTGGTGCTTATGGCGGAAAACTGTTTCCTTCAACGTTATTATTAAATATTAAATTTTCATTGGGAGACTTTTTCCATCTGGGTGAAGTGAAGTGAAAATGGTTAAGCTAGCTTGTATAAACTTCGAATAAAGGTTCAGTTTATGATTAGATACACGATCATGTAGAGTTGATGATACAGGCATAAATGAAATGGAAAATGTTTCTAGTTATGTACTAGAAGATCAGAGTCATTAAAAATAAAGGGTAAAACTTACTGAGTGCTTATTATGTGCAGACACTGTGCTTCAACCACATTATTTTCCCATTTCATCTTTTCCAATAATGCTGAAGAGTAGGTGTCACCCTCTAGCTGGGAGCACAAGGTCAGCTTTCTCAAATCACTTGCTTACATCACAGCTACGAAGTGGTAGAATTCATTTGCAAACCCAGTATAGTTCCAGCACTCACTCATTCACCCACCATGTCCTCGGAAAATGAAAGAAATGGTCAGCAGTAAAGTGAGTTGATAGAATTATAGAGGGAAAAAAAAATCCCTGCTCTCTAACCAGAGTTTATTTACTACAGTGTCAGTCATTTCTTTTTAATGACAAAACAAAACAGAACAAACACAACCATTTGTCCCTCCTGCTGGGAAGGATTTGTCCCGGTAGAAAGAAAGAAATACCAGCGTCACATTCTCTCCTAATTAGTTAGCTGAGTGAAACCGAAGCTTCAGGGAAAGCTGCCACGCTCGGTCCCTGGGGCCGCGTTACATTTTAATGTTACATCTGGAAGCCGGAGCCTACTCCTTGTCAGAGGACAGGCTTGGCGGTGATTGACTGCCCTGTCCTTTGAGTTTCCTCCGCGCGGAGAGCCTATCACTTCATTGTTCTAATCGCTCCTGGAGCCGCTCCTGGGCCCGGGCTACTCCGCCCGCTCCCAGCTCTCAGATTCGCTTCTGTCTTCAGAGCCTCCTCATTTCACCGCCCTCCCAGAATGCCTCTGTGCTGCTGTTGCCTGTGCCCGTGTGCTGCTGGAAAGGCATCATCCTCAGCTCATGTCTGCTCACTTACAAAATCAAAGGCACGAGTGACTCTCTGGAAAGGAAGCGCCAACAACCCGATTGCTCCTGGGGTGTCTGAGGCGGCACGCTTCCCCTGTCCTGTCTCCTGGTCCTCTTGGCCACAATGGCTCTCACGTTATGTGGCAGCTTTTTTGTTGCTGTAGTAGCGCAGCAGATGAGGAAGGGAGGAAGGGGCAGATGGAAGTAAGATGGGAGCAACCGCAGTCACTAGTGTAGGCGCCTGAGGAGGAATCCAGGGCCAAGCAGGAGCCAGTTCACTTTGTGGCAGGTCACACAGGGACATCCATGGGGGCGGGGCACAGAGCTCCTTGAAGCGCCAGAGAGTAGCTGCCCCTCGGCTCAAATGCCGTAGGGTCACTTTCCCCCTTTACTATAAATACATATTAGATATAACTTTATTATAGAAAATATTCATAAAGATGTATAAAAATTTATCAGCTAAGTTTAAATGACCAACAGGAACTTCTGTGTACACAGGCTAAGAACTGAACACTTGTATATGTGTGTATATGTGTGTGTATATATTTCACATATATGTGTATAATTTTGCTTATTTTGAACTTTTATAAATTGAATTTTATTGCAGAATCTTCTTCTGTGATTTGCTTCTTTTGTTCAGAATAATATTTTTGTGATTTATCCTTATGAACATTCTTTTTCCTAACTCTTTCTAGTGTCCTTATACAAGAATTTCTCTAAGGTTTAAACCTAGGATGGCATTGTTTAGTGGTAGGTTATACACTCATTTAACTGATCACATAAACATTTCTATGATAGCTCCTGAAATTAAAATGTTTTTCAAGAATTCATTTTTGAGAAGGTAAATTAGAGTAGATTAATGGTTTGGGTCCTTATATTTTAGCAAATAGTTTCAACTACTCCTTTAAAATTATGTGGCATACTTTGTATGTACTAAAAAGTAAAAAAAAAAGGCATTGTTTATTAAAGACGAGCACCCAAGTTAAGTGTCCTAAGGTAAGCCTCTGCTGAGGTTTAGAGAGGTTACATAACTTCTTTAGTCACGCCAAGCTAGTGCCTACTTAACAAACCACTCTAAGTGTTTTCCATGTATTTAGTCTTCACAACAACCCCAATACTACTACTCTTTCCATTTCACAGATGGGGAAACTAAGGCACAGACCTACCACATAACTTTTCCAAGGCCACATGAATAGCTGGTAAGGCTTAGAGCGAGGACTGGACGCAGGTAGTCCTAGATCCAGCTCCTACTCTGAGCTGCTCCTCCTTGCTGTCTCCCAGCAGCAGGGCTGAGGTCCGGGCTTATGTCATAGGATGTTATCTTTGTTGAGTGGAGATCTCATAATTATTGGGTGGGAACTGGTTATTAAAGATGAGGGGTTTTTTTCCATATCAGTGAACAGTACCCTTGACACAGAAGAATCCAAACATATGTTTTTGATCCACTTCTCTTACTCCCATACTTCCTTAATCAAGAAAACAGGGATCTAATTTCTTTTTCTTTCTTTCTTTTTTCTTTAAAGATTTTCACTTTTTTTTGGTAAAGATTTTATTTATTTATTTTTAGAGAGAAGCGAAGGGAGGGAGAAAGAGAGGGAGAGAAACATCAATGTGTGGTTGCCTCTCATGTGTCCCCCACTGGGGACCTGGCCCGCAACCCAGGCATGTGCCCTGACTGGGAATCGAACTAGTGACCCTTTGCTTCATGGGCCTGGTGCTTAATCCACTGAACTATACCAGCCAGGGCAGGGACCTAATTTCTTATCAATATCACTTGTTCTCAAAAAGGTGGGAGTTTTGGCCCTGATTGGGTACCTCGGTTGGTTGGGGTGTTGTCCTGATATGCCAAGGTTGTGGGTTCCATCCACGGTCAGGGCACATACAAGAATAAACCAATGAATGCAGAAATAAGTGGAACAACAAATTGATGTCTCTCTCTCTCTCTCCCTGTCTTTGTCTCTCCTCTCTCTATTAAAAAAATCAATAAATTTAAAAACAGATAGAATCTTTGAATGTTAGCTATTTCCTTAAGGAAAAGTCACAGTAGAAAAACAGTTGTGATCAGAATAAGAGTCAGTTAAGAAGGTTGAATGCTTTTATCCTTTATTTTCTATAAAATATCAATTAGCAAAGTGCGTCGAGTAAACTTGGCTGCTGACACAGCTGGGAACGTCGGCAGAGCTTTGCCCGCCTGGCTAGGACGTGCTTTTCGCATCGGTCATCACAGCGTGCTGCTTTGCGTGACCTTGGGCCAGCCAATGCAAAGTTGCTCAAGCGGTCTTCCCCCCCCCCCGCCCCCCATATTCAGTTTCCCGACGAGGGAATCCCACGTTGGCTTTTTAATTAGATTCAAACGTTCTAGTGCTCATTTTTGAGGCTCTTCTCGCCCTGGTGTAGCTCATGTTGCTTTCTTTAGTGATTATTTCTACTCCCTGCCTGCAGGCTCCTCTCCAAAGCCCGTCTCCCTTGCGTTCACTCGGCCATACGGTTTATATCAACTCCTACCATCTCTCTGGCAGACCACCTTCATTGTCCTCCATTCCGTTCCCTGCTCAGCGCTCATTAATTCCTGGGCCTTGGAACTACCTCCATAGCTTCGAAGGACAAACGATGAATTTTCCTGACAACTCAAATGCCCACGATTTCTCCATCCTTATTCACTTACTGTTTTTTTGGGCGTATTCCAAACCTTTCCCCCCATGGGTGGTGCTGCCATTCTTATTTAACTCTAAGCCCCATGAATAGAGATGTTGCCCCGTTCCGGGCTGGGCCCTGGCACAGAACTGATCCCCTCTGTACGAGTCTCGCTGTTACATCTGCGGCAGCATGTGGTGTTGGCAAACAGAAACTTTCAATGCACATCTTTGAATCCCATTGTGGCCTCATTAACATTGTTCCCTGTTGGAGAGGATAGGTTAGCCCTGGTGCCTTGCCAAAGATATTCGGTCACTGGTGTGCTGAAGAGAGGGCCTTTTATGGCGGTCTCACTGGGCGAGATGGCTGTGTGAGAGGGAAGGGATAAACGACCGCATGCTTTTTCTTGGCCCGTCTTCTTTCACAAATCCTAGGAAAACAGACAATCACTGCTGATTAAAAAAGCAAAAGAAAACAGAACAAGCAAAGAAAACAAAACAAAAAACCCTGAGCTTTCCACAATCAGGTTGTATGTCTTTCTCCAAGTCCTGACCTGACTATTGTCTCTCATTCCCCTTTATTAACTCTTGCTGTTGATTGTAACCACATAATCCCGTGATCCTTTTGGTTGCTTTGGAATGCTTTGTTGGTGATAATTATCTAATTATCTTTTGAAGCCTTATTATGGTGTGTCCTTGTGTGGGGGGGTGCTACTTACTAAGATTTACCTACAATTTTGCTTTAGATTGCCTTTGGCCTCAGAGAATATTTAAGTTAAAGTATTTAAAACATTGCAAAAATAAGAAAGTAACAAAGAAGAGAGGCCAAGAGGAAGGTGAACCCTCTGGCTTGCTTTATGTGAATGGAT
The DNA here is from genome assembly GCA_039655065.1 of Glossophaga mutica. Lineage (NCBI taxonomy): Eukaryota > Metazoa > Chordata > Mammalia > Chiroptera > Phyllostomidae > Glossophaga > Glossophaga mutica. The sequence goes on from CM077313.1 coordinate 12,263,456, forward strand.
AGCAAAGGTCATCAAATCAGGTGATGGGTCATGGATCCTCTAGAAGCGAAGCTATTGTAGAGTTCATTTCTATAGATAAGTGTTTAAAAAGGGATCAGAGAATGCCTGACTTGGCCCCTAGGGAGTCATCTCTGAGAGCAAAAATGGAAAATCCAACTGTGCTTACTTTCTAAAGTTTACTGTGTTTATTTAAGGTTTTTGCCCTATATGAAAGGGTGCTATATGCTTATCTTCATGCCCATGTAACAAAGGGGCTAAGCAAGTCCCCTGAAGTTATTGCCATACAATCCTTATGTAAGGGTAATTGTTACTGTGCTTGTCTGTTTTCTACTTAATTAGAAACCCTCATATCCAATGACAACTTTTTCCCCAGTGTGCTCCACCTAAGGCTTATTTTCAGGCAACAACTGAGCAGGCGCTGCTACCTGGCTGCCCTGAATCATATTAGCCTAAGCATCTCTTCTCTTGATGACCGGATGCAAAATATTAGACTGTGTTTGTTACTTATTCAGCTGGTTCTTGGAAGGTTAGTCCTGGAGAGACTGCTTCCACCTGGGCGTTCCAGCGTCTTGGGAGCAGTTTTCTGTGTGTTTTCATTTGTGCACACTGTCACAGCTACGTACGCCGACCCTGGCCGGAGCCAGGAACGTGTTCATCAGTCCAGCTCTTAGTGAATTCGAGAGTCAGCTGCATGCTTCCTCGTTTTGCCAGCCTTCTATGTCGGTCCTCATTTTCTGGGTCCATCTTCGGTGTCCAGGATTTTAGGGTATGACTTTCTTAGCTTCATACAACATCCCTTCCCCTACCAATGTGACCCCGCATGACACCTGGAAAAAGTCACTGCTCCTGCACTTCCTTTCCCCAGAATTGCAACTTCATTTCCCGCACCTTTCTTCATCAGAGCCTGAAGAGGATGAGGCTTGGAGACAACTGTAAAAGGACCTCCTTCTGGGCTTGCCTGAGAAATGCTGAGGAGAGAGGACCTCATGTCACACCAAGTGACACCACAGTGTGCTTGACATCCAGCCCGTCTGGCCATGCTGGCTTTCCATCCTGGCTTTACCACACACTAGCTGTGTGGCCTTGAGCAAATGACTTAACCCCATTAAGCCTTGGGTTTTCCATCCTGAAAATGAGGATGATGCTGATAATAGTACATCTCTAGTAGATTTGTTATGAGGACTGGATTAGATCCCACAGGTAAAACAGGTAGCTCTATGCCTAGCACTTGCTTTGCTTGCAAATAGGAACAAAAGAAAGGGACACAGCAGAGCAGGAAAAGTGAAAGAGAATGAGAGACGCCAATCAATGCCAAACGCCCCAAAGGGGAAAACTATATCAGGCCTATCAATAGGCCTGATATGTCCTGTTTGCATGGATTTAGGAGATTATTCAAATTAATTGTTTTCTAAGTTTTCTGGCACCAAATATTTCCTTCAGGTTTCAGCCCAGTGGGCCGAGAGTGACTTGTGCCTTTCTGGGCAAATGGTCAGGTGAGCTCGAGAGAGCCTTGGTCTTGGAGCGGGAAGAGCAGTCAGCTGCCCAGGCTCTGTCCGTCACAGGTTGGGTAGTCTGGGCAGGGCACTTCGCTCAGGCTGGGCTGGCCGGCGTCCAGGGCCCCCGGGTCAGGAGAGAATACCGGGCAAGGGATGGCACATGTGAGGAAACCTCTCCAACGCCGTCTTTGGCTTTGGAAAGGCATTTCAGGGACCCCCGTGCCATGCCCTCTCTGGGGCCCACTTGTGGGTTCCTGCAGGTGAGTGTCCGTGTGTTATCCCCACCTGCGGGGACAGACAGCATCACCATTTCCACACCTCACGGCTCGCCCACTCTCTGAAAAGAAATGAGCTTGGCAAGTGCGGAAATGCTGCGGGCCGCTTTCACACTGGTGGCTTTCTTTGACAAGTAACAAAATGCGTTCCTATTTCATGATGCAGCTTCCCCCTTTCCTCCCGACAAAACAAAGCCCAGTGGTTTACTGCGAAAGAGATTTGTAATCAGCCAGACTCCACTCAGTTCTGCTCAGTCTGGCGACATTTCCATGCCCCCTTTCACCCCAGTAGGTGAAGGCAATTGCAAAGCAACTTTGAGTGGTGTTTTACCAGAAAGCGAAAAGGTCGCCGAAGCCACGCTCTTGCAGCAGCTGTGGGCCGTGTCTCTGGCCACGCCCCGTCTGTTCCTCCTATCTTCCCTGAATAACCCTGTGGGCTTCTGCTCGTTCTCAGGAAGTGTGCCCCTCTCCCCCAGTGCCATTCTTCTTGGAGCATCTGATTTCCCAGTGATCTTTCTTTTCTTTAAGCTCCCTTTATCTTTGAGGAAGAAGGTGACAGTCTTGGCCAAGGGTATAATTCTGAAAATGGAGTTGCTGAGTGGGATTATGATGCTGAGTGAAATAAGCCAGCCAGAGAAAGACAAATACTATGTGAGCTCACTTGTACGTGGAATCTAATGAAAAAATAAACTGGCAAAGAACATAGAAACAGAGGCAAGGATACACGGAACAGGCGGACAGCTGTCAGAGGGGAGGGTGGTCGGGGCCTTGCTGAAAGAAGGTGAAGGGGTTAAGCAATGACACATGCGCAGCCCATAGACACGGACAACGTGTGGCGATGGTCAGAGGTAAAGGGAGGTGGAGGGTAGATGGAGGTGGGTGAAGGGGGGGAGGGAATGGGGGCGGAGAGGGACTTTGCCTGGGACGATGGCCACATGATGTGGTGCGCAGAGAGATGATGTTTCGTCGAGCTGTACACTTGAAACCTGTAAGGTTTTGCAAACCAATGTCACCCCAGTAAATTCAATTTAAAAAGTCTTCAGCCTCGTATCATCCTTGGGCCTCGGAAGGTGTTCCTGACTGACTGCTCCTTCCCCGTTTCAGAGGTGCCCCTTTATCAAGTGAAGCTGCTCAGCACCTCCTCCTGCACACCTTGTGCTGGTGGGTCTCCCCGTAGAAAACTCTCGACCCCTCTTTTCCGTCAGTGCAGATCTGCCCTTTGTGAACAGTATCTTGCAGCTTCCCTAGGAAATCCTTCCCTACATCACCCTATTTCTTTAGCACTCGGGCTGTATTTGTGTGTGTGAATACACGCATGTGACTTTATAGAGACTTCTTTTGCTTTCTTGAGCGGATATGCATTACTAAGGAAAATGAAGGTTTAGGCTTCGTTTTATTTCTCTTCACAGCAACTAGACAGTAAAATCGGCTCTGTAATAAATATCATTAAAGATTTGTTCCTATACTGAAGGCCATTCTATTTTGGATCTTTTGAAAACACTTTAGCACTAACTATTCCCTTTGTAATTCTTGCTTCTAAGGCATGATAGTGTTCAGTCAGTTGAGCATAGCATTGAAGTGAAAGATTTACTTTTCCTGTCTCTGAAATAAAATGCTTAATTTTTCTGTGTTTCCAATTAATATGTATCATATGCTGATGTTATGGAGAAGATTCAAAATCAGTATTCTCTTATTACTTAATTGCAAATGCAAATTATTTTGACTCTATGTGCACTCGTAAGGGAGAGCAGGGTCTAGAAGTTTCATCTTTATTTTAGGAATCGCACACTTTTGCTGGGTATACATTCTGCAGGTCGATGTGCTGAAAGTGACCTTTGCTGTATTAACTCCTTCGTGGCTTTCCTTGAGTTCCAATTTGTTTTGGCCACACCTACCCTTCTTCTTGGGGGAAAAAGGCCTTCCTGTTACAGAGTGGTCAGTGCGCTGGGCGATGATAAGGTGCTTTGTGTGCACCTCGTGACCAGATGCCCCAAAGAGCGGTATCTCTCTGAGCTCTAGAGCACATTCATTTGAACTTGGATCCTGGCCTTACACCCCATTTCCCGGGCAGCCTTGATGTTTGCTTAAAACCAATCACCATCCATCACGTTCAGGCCACGTCAGTTCTGCTCGTAGCTGTCACGGAGTGACACATGAGCACACTTTTCAAGCCAAGTTGTTTTTAGAGTTCTTGAAGGACACGGCTGAAATACATCAGTGAAGGTGAGGAGGCCGATCACAGGAGGGATGCCACCTGACCTTGAGAGAGGGGATGAGGCCTGAGGCCTTGATGCTGTCTCCAAAGTCCTCTGGAAAGTCATGAGGCCCTACAGCCATGATTTGGTACCTTCTGCTCTTCTAGGAGGCTCTCAGGGGCCTCATTTATTACTTCATCCACTTCTCTTACCCTCTCCAGATTACAGCTTTATCATCCAAAAGCTGGGACAGCAAAAATAAGCCAAGTTCCTAATCTCAATGAAACTGTCTTAACAATCAGGGGATGAAGGACCTTTGGAGAATACTTGATTTTTTAAAAATTTTCTTATGTTGCTGAAGCAGTTTACAATATACTAAGCGTTTTAATAGGTGTTACTTTATTCAGATGTTAGCAAGGAAAGTGCTGTGTGTACTCTGATTGTTTTGGGTTCATGAATTTAGTAGGTAGAGTCAGATTAAAACTTTTGACAAATACAATAATTCTTCTCTGCGGGTGAAAGCTTCACATTTATTAAACAAAAATAATTGATGAGCTCCTATAATATTGATACTAAAAACGGATTTGTATTTTTTGAGTTTCAAGGGAATAGTTGAATATTACTTTTGAAGGTGGTACTATATTACCACAAAAAGTTGACCCACTGCATCCAAAGATGAGAATGTATCATCACTAGAGAAAACATTAATTTTTGAGTTGCATATATTCTTAAGAAGATACTTTCACCAGCCTCTCTGATCCCCCTTTATCATGTTTTAGCACATATTTTCCACGACTAGATGAAAGTAACATACTGTGACCTTGAAGAATGTGAACCCAGTTGGCCCCTTAACCTGTGACCTTGTCTTCACTAACCTGATGCTCAAAGAAAATGAACCCATGACATCTGTTTTAACCCTGATCCAAGGCTTGCTAGTGATGTTCTAGGAGATCGTATGCATTATCGCTTAGTGTAGGGGCTCTGATTTGACCATAATATAAACAGTTCTGGTCTGTTGAGATGCTTGTAGTGGTGGTTCAGTGTATCTAGTAAGCACCATTAGATTCCAAAGAGATTTTAAAATATTTTCAACTGCAAAGTTGACTGTCGGGTTCAGCAGGGGCCAATGAAGTCTATTTTCTCCCATTTCCTGGAACATCTTCTTTGATCGAGGGTCCAAAGAGTATTGGAATGACAGCGAGCTGTGTCACGAGGCCACAAGCATCAACCAAGTATTTATTAAGTACTTCGCGTGTTTCCTGTCCTGTCGAGATTTCAATGTAGGATGGAGTCTGGCTAAAACAAAGAGAAAAATAAAATAAAATAAAATAAAACCACGGCCCTCGTGCTTGTGGTTTAATTGCAAAGATGGGACTTAGACACGTGAAATGAAACAACCAGAGAGCAATTTCTCAACAACGGATAAACAAGTGGGGTGTTTGGGAGAGACATCTGGTCCCTGCAGTTTATAGCTGATTCCAGAGGTGAACAAGGGAAGTGGAACAGGCTGTTTCCGAAGGGAGCGTGTCCTCCTGGTCCTCTGGCAGCAAGGTGAACTTTTTCTGCCAGGAGGGAACACTGGAGGGTGGGGGGGAGGGCTGTTTGTTTTTTCTCCAAACAGGAAACCTCTTCCATGCTAACAGTAACTTCAAAAGGATTGCGGCTGGCTTCAATGCATCCCATCAGCAGGGATTAATTGAATTGGAGGATTACCTCTGTCTTTGGAGAGAAGCAAAAGCTATGCGTGTCTCCTCTCCCACCTGTGGTTACACACTTTTAGAGAGATTTGGCCTAGGTGGGGTTGGAATCTCAGACCGCTGCAGCCTTGCATGGCCTTCAGGTGCCACCCCATGGCGGTGAGATGATGAGATGCTAAGAAATGGCGCATGTGTGAACCGTGGAGTGGAGGTTCCCTATTTCAGCCACAGAGGGGAGGCTGGTAGGCAGAGTGTGAGGGTTATGGGACTGGAGTGATTGTTGCCTCCTCTCTTTCCTTCTCCAGCTGAGTAGTCTCTTCTCTTACCTCTGATTGTAAAAGACAGATTCCAGATTGAGCTCCCTTAGGCAGAATTCCCAATTCAGTTCTACAAACAATCACTGTCTGACTGGTCTTCTCCTTGCCTTTCTCCTTTCTGCTCCAAAAGGCTGGTCCTTCCGATAAGCAGTTCTCAGTCTTTTTTAAAAAATGTTTTACTGAGATACTCAGGACAAAAAACAGATGACACTGTATACAAGCACACTCCCGTAGTGACTCAGGTGACAAAGACTGTTGTTCACAGCCATTTCCCAGAGCTCACTGGAAAGCAGCACCCATCCTCTGACTCGGAGCACATCGCAGTGCATGGGTGTGCAGGGACAGACCATGTTTTCCCCCAACAGCGGCAGAATTATCACGCTCCCACACAGTCTGCTTCCACATAAATTTGACACTCTCTGTTGAGATAGGGGGTCTGTGTCTTCTGTCCTTGGAGATGGTAAACTTCTGACGACAGCAGAAGTGGTGCTATGTGATTCCCAAGGCAAGCAGCTCCCCTTGGGAAGGCTGTTTTTGAAACCCAGCCACCATGTCAGGAGGAAGCCCAAGCAGCCCTGGAAACCCACGCAAGAGGGGCCAAAGCCTCTATCTGAAGCCGGCACACAGTGACCTGGCACCTGTGCGATCACCTTGAAAGTGGACCTCTCAGCTCAGGGATGCTGCCTGAGCTGACTCCAGGTGGGACAGAGGCAAACCGTTTTTGCCATGCCCAGCCCACATTGCAGATTTTTTGACCAAAATCATTGGTGTTTGAAGCCTTTGTGTTTTGATGGTTTGCAGTGCAGTAATAGAGAACTGCTACAAATTTGTATGTCATTATAAGTATAATCTTGAAACATTTCTACTATGTTATCAAAAACTCTCAGTATTTTAAATATTATTATTAACGAATAACTTGGCACATACCTTATTTTCGATTGTCAAAACCTCCTCTAGGCCTAGCTTAAAATTCAGAGGTCTTCAGAAATATTTAATTCCTCCTTTCTCTCACCTCATCTTGGACTCGTTTGGTAGGACTCCGTAAAATAATATTAATTCCAGTCATTTTCACAAGCTGCTTCTCATTTATGCCCCATTAGCATAATCACAGCACGTGTGTTAGAGTACCTTTGCTGTGCTGCTTGACGATTATACTAAATTCCATTTGGGGGAACTAAGCCTTCACCGTCTGTTGCTCGTGCACCATGGTTGGCTGCTCACAAAGCAGGACATTGCACAGAACGCATCAGCTAAGCAAGAGCTACGCAGACAGATGTGTGTCAGGGCAATGGGCGCATGGGAAGCTGGTAGTGCAAGCTCTTTGGTGCCTGAGCTGCAGGTCACTTTGGATAAAAGGAACGTATGCAGATTCTAGTGATGAGCGTGCCCAGGGAACTGCGAACGTAGCATCCGTCCTGGACGGCTCACTATTCAGTGTCTCCTTTGGCATAAAAGAGTTGCCCCCTAAAGCCATCAGTTAGCTTGACTTCATTTTATGCGTTCGTGAAACTTTCATTTGGGAATCACTTGTTTTAGCTTTTGCCCACCCTGCTCCAAGGTAAACCAAGGAGAGATTGCATAGTGGAGAGGACTCTGACCTAGAGGTCAGGAACAATAAATGAAAAGAAACAAAATGTAAAGAAACAAAAGTCCCCTTGTCTCAGCTGGGTTCTAACTGTGTGACCTTGGAAAAGTCAAGCCACAACTGCAGACCCAGTTTCCTCATTCATGAACAGAGACAGGCCAAGGCCAAGTACGCCTCCAAGATGTGGAATATGACGACCTCCGAAGGGGGAGTTTTAGGTTGTGATTCTTGCTTTGCAGATGAAGATATTTAGGAGTCAAAAGTATGCAGAACTTGGCAAAGTCAGATGTATATTTATGATTCCCCAACTGAGTTTCCCCCCCAGGCCTCCACAAGCATCTCTTTGTTCAGAGGTTTTTGTTTTTACTTCTAATTTTTCCTTCCACACTTAAAAAAAAAAGATTTAGATGATTGCTGTCATTAGCAGAAGACAAATAAGCAATTTGGCAGCAGAATAATTTAAAAATTAAAAAGTAACCGAACATGAAAGCTTTTCACTAGACATAAAGACTCAGAGTTGCAACTCTATTTTATATATAATTATGTAGTTATTTCCATTGATTTATTGAGAATTACAAACATATATGTGGCTTTGCCAAGTTCTGTATACTTTTTGTTCTTAAATGTTTTCATCTGCCAAGCAAGAATCACAACCTTAAACTCTCCTGATGGAGGCAGTCGTATGCCAAATTCCAGAGCTGAACTTGGCTTTAGTCTGGCCTCATTTTGCAGATGCAGAATGGTTCTTTCTCTGTGTGATGGTTCTGAACACCATCATTCCCAGGTGGTCCACACAGAAGACTAATGGTCAGATTCTCTGTTCTTGAGCTCATTTGCTCCAAAGAACTGATTTTATCTTCATTTTCCTAATAAGAGAACTGAAGCTTGCTAACTGCCCAAGGTTCCAGCTTGCTAATGGTGCTTAGAGGATGTAAACTCAGGCAGTCTGATTCTAGATTCAGTTGCAATACATCCCTTTCTCATTTGGACTGCTTGCCCAAATGTCAGTTTCCTGAGAGGACAGAGTTTATTTTGTAGTTGTCTTCCCACATCCTCGACAGGGCTTGGCAAGGCAGACGCGGACAGCCGGCCAGTGGCCCCATGGACCGTTTTGTCCCTGCACTGATTTCAGGTGGGAGGGAGCCACGTTTCTCTCCCATGCACGGGTGTCTGAGGAGGTCCCTACTCTTGGGAATCCAGGCCCCAGAAACAGGCTGAGAAGAAGACAGGGATTCTTTCTCAGTTCCAGTTTTCTGTCTTGCGATGTTTACTGGACAGCCATGTAGCGGAAGGCACAGCACCGAAGGAAAAACAAACCATTCCATGTGAACTAATGACTCAACTTCTCATCTCTAAAAATGACAAAGCTCTTAGTTCTCTAACCCATTCTTTTTCCATCTAACTTTACATAAGTTTCTGTGATTTAATTGTCCACGGATTTATTCATCTCTTCGGTTAACCTTTTGTCCCATTAACAACTTGACTTCTTTGGCTTCTTTGCGTTTGGGGTCATTGTTTCTTCAGCATAAAGGACTTTTGGAAAAGGCAAGAAGGCAAGCTCAGAGCTCAAGAAATAATAAGGGCTAATACTGTAATCATAACAACTCATTATTTGTTTTCAAGCTTGATCTTTCAGAAAGTTATTATCTGGAGTTGAAGACTAATGGATTCAAGCTCTCTTTATGCAGAGGAAATCTTAAACAACAGTGCTCATGGGGAAGAACATTAATCAAGAGAGAGAAGTAGGCCTTGTGCCTACTAATGTTTGCATAATAGCTACCCTTGGGTATATTGCTTGCCTTAAAAATAAATATGCATGCTCTCTATCTCCAGTGCAGTTGGAATTATTTGTGGTTATGATTCTGTTACATGATCTTCTACCTGTTCGTGTGGACGCTAAGCTGGGAGGCTGTTGGAAATGAACAGACATAAATCACCGTGCTTGTGGATGAGCCTGGGGTGGAAGCTGAAAGGGGTAAACATGGGCAGTCTGGAGTGTGTGAGCGGGGGCAGGTCGTACCTCTGTTTCTGGGGTTGCGGGGAGCAGAGTCATAGTGGCGTGCTTCAGAACATTTAAGTGCTTTTAACTCTTCCATAGCTTCTCGTGCCCTGCAGGATGAAATCCGAGTGCTTTCTCTAGACATAAATGCTGCTCGCTGGCTGGGCCCCTGGGTCTCTGCGCCACATTGGCCAAGACCACGCTCCTCAGATGTGATAATACACAGCTCGTTGTGCGTTCCCTCAGACTCCATGACCTTTAACTCCCATGTCCTTGTTCACATTCCACCTTTATCTTACAAGAATTCTCCAAACGTCCTTTGCTAATTACTTCTACTTACCATGGGAGAGCTGGCTTAGACTGTACCTTCTCCAAGAAACCTGTTCGAACTTTAGAGTTAGCTGATGAATTTTCCCCTGACTGCTGCTGCTTCTTTTCTTCTTCCCCTTCCTTCCTTTCACTTTTAGGGCTCCTTAAATAGCCTCGGCCCTGGGGAATTCCTTCATTGTCTTGATTTATTACTTATATGCACCAAATCTTATTGCACAAGTGCTTTAAGTCAACGGATTCATTTTTCTTTTCTCTCTCCTGTATTCTTTTTCCCCCCTATTTCTCTCTTTTTATCTTTTAATTTGTAGGAAAGGGTTTAGTATGATCTTGAAAACATTGACTCTGCACTGTTTTGAATTGGTGTGTTGGAGTTTCAGCTCGTTATGAACTGCCCCCTCGGGCAAATTGCCCTCACCCTATTTCTTTCCTAATCTGAGTACCCTACTTCGGTGAGGGGAGCATCCTGTAGCTTAGAAGTCCGGTCGGATTTGTTCTCCCAGACCTGCAATTGCTAACACCTCCTCCCGCCTCTCCCGCCCTTGCCTCTGAGACAGGCTTTACAGCTGGGAGTTAAGCACCGTCCGGTCCCACTGGGTCCCTCACCGGCACCTTCACCCGGTGGGCGCTGTATTAACAGAGCTGTGTCTGCTCGACTTCACACACCGATCTTACCCTCTCACTAGGCTCCTTCTGAAGTGTGCGTATGTCTTTTTCATGCACAGTCACAAAGGTCCCGAAAGCTACCCCTTCTGGTAATATCATTGAATACATATCTATTTGTAAAGCATTTTTTAATCCTTACTACAGAGAGATGAGCTGGACAGCTGTTAACCTTATTTTACAAATAAGAAAGCCAGTTGCAGACGATTGAATGACCTCTTACATTTATGTGCCTAGTAAATCACAGAGATTAGAATTAGGACCCCAGTCCAGTGCCCTTTCACGACGCTATAAGCTTCTTAACTTGAAAAGACAATTTTCTCTGTGTTTTTTGTGTGCCTCCAGTAGAGTTCTGCATGGTGAGCTCACCCAGGGCACTGGTCAGAGACCTGGACTGCGCACAGGCGCCACCACCAGCTCTGTGCCCCAAGAGAGTCGCTTTACTGTGAGCCCCAGTGTCCCCATCTGTCACTGAAGAATGAGACGCGTTTTCTTAGATTCTTTTGATGTAATATGTTATTAACTCCCTTTCTGTTATTCTTATCTCTCTCCTCCTTCCTCTCTTTGCTCTCCTTCAATCAGTTTGACAGCTGACTCTTGCCCATTGACAATGTACAAAGTATTGTGCAGGCACCTTAGCGAGATGAGAGGAGTATGTTGCTCATAGCTTGTTACGGAAAGGAAACATTCCTCCCTCTCTCCTGTTCTCCTTTTTTTCCCTATTCCTTCTTCATCCTTCGGCCTCCATTTTCAAGTAGCCCTCTGACAAAATTACTGGTGATTTTTGTGAACCCCAAACGGACCAAGTGGAAGGAATGGAACGAGGGGAATAAAACCAATCATGATTGGACACCTACTCTTCATCAGTGGATGAGTTAGGAACATGTATATGATTTAACTAATCCTTTCAGCAGCCCTAAAAGATTTAGACTTCGTATTTTTCAGATGTGGAAACTGAGGCTCAAAGGGGTTAAATGATTCAAGATTTGAACGCAAGCTGTGTGACTCCAAGTTTCATGTTCTCTTCGCTGCACCAGGGCTAGCGGGGGCTCCGGTGGGCTCTGGAACAATGCAAGGGAAGGATGCCCAGGTCGGGAAGGGCTGAAGGGAAGGCCTGAGTCTGCCCTAAAACCTGACCTTTGGCATGCTTCTCCTTCCCTGCCCCCCGCCTCAAATGTAGATACTTCTGCAAAATATCAATCCAGCCCTTTGTAATATTTTCATGAGAGGGTCTTCTACTAACGAGACATCTCTCTTTTGTCTTTCACAGCAATTTTGCAGGCAGTAATAGCTGGCGATCTTATGAAGGTAAGACATCTTCCTACCAAAATTATTGGCGATCCTTTAAGAACTTCACATCATCTCGCATCAAACTTTCGTGATCCCGTATGTCATTTATCAAGCCCCTGCCTGGGCCGGCTGAGTAGAAAGAGGATGGATGCAGGATGGAGCAGAGAGGGTGAGGGGAGTCCTCACAGCATCTCCATGCTTCCTAACAGCAAAAGGTCTCTGTAAGAGACCCTCGCAGCTTGCCTTGGCTAGGTAAAACGGACCGCAGGTCCCCAGGATACGGTGCTCACTGGGCCCAGGGTGCCTGTTCTCCAGAAGTTGTTACTGGAAGTTTCAAGCCTTTTTAGACAGGTCTTGACATGAATGCATCTGTAAGAACCACCTGGACAACAACCAGAAATACATTCTTCAGGCCAGAAACTACGTCCTCCAACATTATTACAGTTCTGTATTTTGGGGATCCCAGTGAACCCAAAGACGATACTCTGTCTGATCCAGCTTGACCATTTCAATGTGTGCTGATGTTTTCTGGTGGATTTTAGTTCGGAGGGAAGGATGCAGCCACCGCTGCCTTTAGCGTGAACGCTGACTCTGAGGCCAGACGGCCTGGGTTCCGACTGGGCTCTCCCATTCCCTGCATGTGTGACTTCGTATAATTATTTAATTCTCTCCATGCCTCAGTTTCCTCATCGATAAAATGTACTAATAATAATGCCTCTCTCTTCACTTTGTGAGGATTGAGTGTAAGAATACATGTAAAGTTCTTAAGACTGTTCCAGTTACACAGAAGGGGCTAAAATGTTAGCTATTTGATTAACATACCATTAGTCTGTGTTTTTTAAGAGCCGAACATAGTGGAGATGCAAGTGTTTGTTATGAAACATAATATAGTCTATGACCGTGCTAAAAGCCATATTTGGTGCCACGCCCTCTTCAGGCCTTGGGACTCATGCCTGCCCACCTGCCCCGGTAAAGGCCACACTGGCATTGATCAGCCCTGTAATAGGGGGCATAGGCTGTGCCTTCCTCAGCAGCTTGGGGAAGATGGTGCCACTGGAGACCCAGAAAACAGAAGCCTAAAGAGAAAGCTGAGGCGCACTGCCTTTGAACACACCATCTTCCGAGGCACCTCTGTGCTGCGTTTTTCCCAGGCCACCAGCCGAAAACAGTTGTGGAGACAGTTGCAAGCATCTTGATCAACAGCCACCTGTAGACACACGATCCTGCAAACGGTGCCTGTGCAGATCATAGTGTTCCTGGGAACTGTCACCCACGAGAGAGACGTGCTGTCTGAGAGGCACACCTGGGCGTCCCATGCCATTCCCCAGCCGTGATTAAACCCGTTCCCTCCTCTACACCCTGCAGGACCTGCTGTTAGACTCTGAGAGATACAGGCTTGAGTAAGATTCCATCCCTGCCCTTACAGAGCTTCTAAGCTGGACCATTTTGCAAACTGTACATTTGAAACCTCCTCCTTTTATTTCGTATGTGCTTTTAGTCTAGGCAATGAATTTTCCAGGTCCTTGGGTATATCCCCACAATTTCTATACTTAATTGAGATTATTTGAAGCATGGGAAATCACTATATTCAGCCATTTGTCTTATTGCATTCTGTGTTGCAATTATTTCCTAAATGGCTAGAAATAAAGCAAGAAACCCTTATTTACAGAGAGATGAAATATAGGGGGCTTAGGGTTTTTTTAACTCTTTTTCTTTTCCTTTACTTGTATTTTCTTCTCCTTTACTTGTATTTTCTTCTCCTTTTCTTGCTTTTCCATTTTCTTTCGTGTTTCCATTCCATGTAGAAAGCACAGCAAATGGTTGTGTGTGTGTACAAGAGAGAGGGAGCATGCGCCAAGCAGCAGAGAGCAGAGGACCCCAGAGCCATCCCGTGTGAAAGCTGCTTTGAGTAGCTCCCGTAGAGCTGGACTGCATAAGATGCCCGTGGACTCAACGTTCAGTCTAAAAACACCACAGAAAGGCAGAAGCAAGGCGGCGGATGGATTGGGTCTGTGCTGCTCTGCCGAGCCTGAACCCCTTGCAATCTGCCCCAAAGAAAAGGGACTGTCACCATAAGACAATGCAGTGAAACTCGGTGTCCCCGGCACCTGACACATGGCGGTGCTGTGGTTGTATTCGAGTGGGGGCGTGAACGATGACGTTACTCCCTGTGACCTTATGAGATGCTTGATTTTTTTAATGTTTTAACTTCCGGGTAGTAGACACATTCCTCTTGCTTATTTACCTGCTGGGTCATTTGATTCTTATTTGTTCTAAAACTCCATTTTAGAAGCTCCCGATGGTTCTTCTTGTTCTGCTAAACCACGGTTTGGAGAGTAGGGACCCATTTACACTTTCTATCATGTTTAATATTTCATAAACATTTACCATGTTCTCATTTAGCTATCTTGTTCTCAGGCTGCAAATTCTGTTTTGTTTGTCTGTTTGTTTCTCGTCAGGTTGCGTATTTTAGGTATTTTAGGTCTCTACTGCTGTATTCCCTGAATCCCTTTATTTTTCATCACACAGAATGCATGCAGGCTGGGCCGCAGACCTGGGTAAAGAGGGCGCTACACGTGTGTGTGTGTGTGTGTGTGTGTGTGTGTAAGTACTGTGACACTGTTCAGGGATCTCACATGGGAAGAAGGAGCTTCCACATTCGGCAGCTAGGTTCATCACAGATTGAAGGAAAGCTAAAGAATGGGAAGGGAGTTACCTACCGGATACCAAACTCATCCTGACTATAACTGTAATTATGCTTCATTCAAGGAAAAGCAAAGCCAACATGGGAAAGCTTTTATCCTCTCCTCTGCCCTCCAGTCCCTTGGAACAGGGACCAGTGCTCAGGAAAGCAAAGGATTTTAAAAAGAGAAAAAGAAAGAAGTAATTCAGTATATTTCAATTTCCTCTAGCCTGTTCAACGCCTATACATGCTCTCAGGAGTTAGTGAAACACGGGCCATCTATTTGAGTTATAACACAATTGAGGGAGGTTACTTCATCTCTCTGCCCTTTCTCTGTGTCTTCTGAGACTAGAAACGTTGGCGGTTTGCTACATTGCTCTCATTTCATTATTGATGAGCTGTTTTCCTTGTTCCAGACTGTGCCTGAGCTTCTTTTCATGTGTCTCTTTTTCAGCTAATAGAAAGCTATAAAAATGGAGGCAGCCTGCTAATTCAGGGACCAGACCACTGTTCACTCCTTCACCACGCAGCTAAAACTGGCAACGGGGAGATTGTGAAATATATCCTTGACCACGGTGAGTAGGTGCGGTGAGCCAAGGATCACTTCTCCATGAAATAGATTGAATTAGCTAGGTTGACTTTCACCCAGGCGGCCTTCGGAATGGTGAAAACGCTCTCCAACCCTTAGCTGACACTCCCCTCGGGACTGTAGACCACTCACCCATAGAGGTGCCCTTAACCAATCAATCAACAGAAGTAATTTTCATATCAAGATCTTTGCAGATTATTTGGGGGCTGATTTTTTTTTTTTTAAGACAAAAACGAATGCGTCCTGGCGTCATGTGGTTTATTATTTTGGGAAGAGCTTTTATGTTTGGGGAAGTTAACTGGCAGGGACACAGTTCCAAATCCACATCTGTAGCTGATCATTCTCAGGATTAATGAGACTATTTTTTCTGTCCTCCTAGTTTTCTAGGTTTTTTATTTGATTGGTTGGTTTCATTTTTTTTTGTTTGTTTGTTTTATTTTCTACTGTTTGAATTTCCTTCATCTTTTCAACTCAAGACACACTTTATTCTTCTAGGAAACCTCTGGTAGTCTTGCGTTCTCTGCAGCAGCCCATGCTCACCTCCTGGGAGGCTTCCTACCGAGCTTTCTAATTTAGGTTTTATCATTTGCTGGAAGCTACCGGTAGTTTTTAGCATCTTCCTCTCGTAGCCCTTTGGCGGCATAAACACATGTGATGACTATCACGCCTTGACCATTCCTTGTAGCTTCTCATGTTTATAGCGTTTCTAGGATGAAGACTAACAATAAAGGGGACACAATCTGCCTGACATCGTGGTTTTTAAAGGAGGAGTGGAGTAGCCTCTAGCTCTGACAAAGGTCCTGGAAGATTTTCCGTGAGCCCCAGCAGTGAGCCTGTGGCCAACCTTCTTCACATTCAAATTCAGGCTGTAAATAGAAAGTGCGTTAGTAGACAGTCACATTCCTTCTTGCTCTTCTTTTTATTCAATTTAGCAAATGTTGTATTTCATTCATTCATTCATTCATTCATTCAATTAACCATTCCACAAATATCTGGGGAGTGCCTAATAGGAACTACCTGCTCTAAACCAGTACACACACAAAAATAAAATGCAGTTGCTGTTTTCAAGCAATTGCAGGCTACAGAAAAAAACATCATCATAGGCATAATTACATTGAAAACAGTTGGAGGGACGTTTTCAGTCCTATTGCAAAGCCACAGAGAGAGAACACGGTTACCATTATCAAAAGCACATGTTCTGCGCAGATGCTTACACTACACACATCACTGACTCTCTCTGCAAAGGCCTCGTAAGGTAGGTATTAGACTCTCAGTCACCTTGGACTTACGTCCTAATACCTTCTCACCATAAGGAGTTTTCTTGAATCCTTGGCTTGAATTGGGGTGGGAAGAGTGGTTTCGGCGAAGCAAAGGGTGTTAAAGAGGGTTGATGGTCAGGAGAGGATTTCTTTCCCCCTTGCAGGCTTGGGGGGTGGGTGATCCCAGGCCTGTCCATGGCGGAGAGCCTACACAGGTAAACTGCATCCTTGGCGCTGTGTCCAGGCTGTGCATCATCCCACTGCCCTGACCATTGTATCCCCTGCAATTAAAACATTCCTCTTTGGACAAGGCTTGCAAAAGCAATGGTGGCATCATTTCTTCTTGCCTTCTCCACAAAAAAATTTTAAAAAATCATAGGTGTGAGAAGCAGAACTAAATGTAAGAACCCAGCCCCTAGACAAGGCATAAAATCACAAAGAAAGCTCCTAGGGTTATCTTACCTTGATAGAAATGATCTCAGGGTTTCTACTGCATGAAGTTCGGGTGCGCTTTAGACATATACTGTCACTGTATTTCCCTTTAGCTAGAACTACTCCTAGTTGCTGTCTTCTTGCTCATTTTCAATCCTTTCTTCCCTTTCTGCAATGAGGTTGAGTGCTCGTTTGCATCCTTAGGTTATTTAATGCCCACCTGCCCTCTCCGGGGTTAGGTAAGCCACTGATACCCATTTGAGTGATAACACAAGTTGAGGAACCCCGCCTCCCTCCCTCTCTCCCTCTCCTTACCTCCCCTGAAGAACTAGCACGTCCCCCCCCTTCCGGGTTCCTGTCTGTGCCAGTTACCTGTTGGTGCCTCCCTTGGTCTCAGGCACATCACAAGGCTGCAGTGAGCTGTAGTTTTGACTGAGTCTTACCGAAGAGGGATGCTGGTACATGTTTGGGGCTTTCAGCTGGGGTGGCTGAAGTGGCCAGGTCACCTGAGCCTTTCTCTGTGCCTGGTTTTCCATCCCAGGCTGCTTCACAGCGTGGTGGTCCTAGGGTTCCAGCAGGGAAGAATGATAACTCCCAGACGTTCCGAAAGTTCTGCATCATCTCTGTAGCGTTCTATTAACTGAAACAAGTCACAGAACTGACTCAGGGGATGGGGGAACACTTTATAGAAGGAGCCGCAAATAATTTGCTGCTGAATTTAACCTCCCGCATTCCCTTACCCTCCATCTTCTTCAGCGGGAAGGGATGACCCTGCCCTCTCACTCTACTGAATTGCTGATGGGCCTGAAACCGCCTGACGGTCTGCTTTTACATTTCCCTTGGTTTCGGGTCCTCAGGTTGCTTGGCAACCACAGTTCTTTAACTTCGCAAGCTCTGCAAGTTTCTCTCTTTTTTAGCATACGTCCCATGCAGCATTTGAGATATATACTAAAATGGAGAATAAAGACCTTCTCTCCGGCTGAGTCTTCCCAGCGGAGTGGCCTGAGCGATGAGGCCTGAGCTGATATTTCTCTAACACACTAGCTTTTCATGTCCCCCGCTACTTCTTCTTCCACTGTAGTCCAGGCTCACCAGGGCTTGGAGTTCCCAACCCTAATTGTAGGTCGGTACCCACACGCTTCACCTGGCAGGAAATCCAGCAGGCACATTAGTCTTAGAGCCTTGACCAAAGCCCGACACTCCAATACTCAATGGAGTTCTCTTGCAACTCCAGTGTCTTCTGCAAAGGGTGAGCCACAGGCTACAGCTCTCTCTGTCAAAATCAAAGGACACCAAGGGACTTACTAATTCCTTGGAGGAGGGTGCTCTTTTTCTTCCTGTTCTTTTTGTTAGATTTTATACACTCATTGGTTTTATATTTATGCTAATGGGAGAAAACTTCAGATTCTTGCAATCACCCCAACTTCACTCAAAGGCAAGCGGTTCCCCCAGGAGACGTCCTGTCCCCTCCCCACCTCACAGAGAGGAAGGCTGTGGAGATAGGGAAGGAAGCGAAGTCCGTTCCTTCTGCTTGACAACAAAATATTACACTCACAGTCCAAGGGTCCCGCCTTTGTCTCGAGTGGCAATTTTTCAGCTTTTAACACTACAGTCAAATAATGGAAACTAAATCGCAGTTGGCTTTTATTGAAATTACTGTTTATCAATCAGATAGGCATTGTGTATTTCAGGCTTACTATCAGTCCCATTTCTGTTCACTGAGAAATATCGATCTAAAATCTTTGGACATAATCAGCCTAATTCACCAGGTTCCTTAACAGCTAAGTGCTTCAAGTCATTGATTTTTATTATTGTTTGTTTTAATGTTTTTAGTTGCTGGTACTATTTATATTAACCTGTGCCTTTGGGGTCTCAAAATCATCTTTGCAGAACTTCTCATCATTTTTAAATGATAGAAACCCTTTGAAATTCCACTGTCTCAGAGTCAGGGATATGTATATGGAAAAGCTGGCCCTTTCTCTGTAATCATCTTCTGAATGTGAGCTCTGCTCAGGGAAATAGCCTCTCCTAATTAAATGATGATGGAGACTCAGATTCCCCTGGTCTGACATGGAAAATAGCCTTTGTCAAGGTGCCCCCCATGGGACTGGAATCGGAGGACACATTTCAGACAATGGCATTGTGTCTATAAATTAGCCCCAAGTTTGCAGTGGATGGGCCTCAGCAGTGTGAATTCAAGTAAGTAAAAAAGAAAACAAAAGAAAAAGGTTATACTGTGCCAAAGATCAAGAGGGACACTCCTCCTAGTCTCGAATGCTGAATATTTCTTGAAGTTTCAGTTGATTTTTTAAAAAAATTTGGTTCAGGGCTTTCCCGTGACTTCCTGTGATTTGCAAACCCTGAAAGCCGTTCAAAGACCTGACTGTGAAGATGTCTTTGATGACAAGGCTTCTGAGAAATCAGGGGGCCCTTTCTTTTCGAGGTGCATGATGGAAATTGGATGTGGCCCGTTCACCTCCTGTGTCCTTTCTCTCCTCGCTGTTTGGCCCTCTTCATTCGATATTTATGGTGAGCAGGCCCCCGTTCTTGGGAGGACAGCCCCTGAACAGGCGTCCCGAGAGAGCCCGCACTCAGCCTCCACACTCAGCCACACCCTTCTGTCCTTAAGGGCCCTTTCTAAAGAAGGGGGACTGGGGGGCAGTTGTATTCTATGTTCGGAAAAGCCACACGGGAGGCTTGGATTTCTTTTTTTTTCCCTCCTGCATCCTCTTCGGGACTTCTTGTCTCAGATTCCTGATGTGCTGCTCTCCTTTATGAAACCCGGGAATTTGGGCGTGTGGAGGGATGAAAGGAGAGGGAGGAGGAAGAAAGTGCACAATTCCACAGGGCCAGGGTGGGGCGAGGAGGGTGCCCAGGGGTCCCTGCTGAGATCCCCCCAGCGGTTCTTGCTTTTCAGCTCCTTTCAGCCACCGTTTTTACCCACTCCTTCCTCCCCGATTTGGCCCTGCAAAGAACTTTTGTGTTGTTTGTCTTTTACCACCCTGTACACGTTTGCTCTTTTGTCTTTTTTTTTTCCTCCCCACTCCTACCCCATAGCCCCCTACCGTGGCTTCTGATAGAAATCTCACTCATGCATTTCTTTTTGGATTTCAATGGCTTATTTTGTCTTCCCTCTGTTTCTGTCTTTAGTCTTTCTTTTCTTACTTTTACTCCTCCCCCGCCCCTTTCTGCCTCTGGTCCCCAAGAGAAACGACCACCATCCTGCTGGGACAGGATGACGGTGCTGTTAGAGTTCCCAGTGCCAGCTCTCCCCCAAATCTGCACCGCCTTTGTCCTGGGCCACAGGAGGATTTGGAATGGTCTGCTGGCAGTGTCAGGGAGACTAATGGGAAATGAGGGCCGGACAGAGAGAGGCCATGGGGGGGTGGAAAGAATAGCAAAGGGGATTTGGATGCCTTGGTGTGGGAAGCAAATTAAAAGACGCACGTGACAAAAGGCACGTCGTATGTAATTCAAGTGCAATATTGATAAAGTTGCATCCGTAAGAACGGGGATGTGCGTTGGAAGGGCCTGCGGAGTGAATGCCGGGCAGTGACCCTGCAGTTTGGAAGGCTTCGCTGCTTGCTGCGCAGTCTCTTTCTTGGGCTGGGAGATCCACGGAGTTTTACTTCCTTCAGGATTCCCTGGCTGTCCCCCGACACACTGATGTGTCTATCCCTTTGATGTATTTTTCCTCTGATTTTTCAGACCATTTTCCGTATAGCGTGGTCTTTCGAATCCATGTTCCATTTACGGATCTTTCTCTGAGAAGACACACGATATTGGCCAGGATCCACATTGATACTGAAATATCTTTCATTCATGTAATGGCTTAAAAAATTAATTCTGTCCTACCCACTCTTGAGAGAAACAATGGTGTAGTAACAATTACTGCTCATCTTGATTATTCTAAACACTTGGAATGCATGAACACATTCATCCGTACAGCAGCCGTCCACAGTGAGTTCTCTTACCTCTGGTTGACAGGCGGTAAAAACTGCAGCACAGTGAAGTTAGCCGAGTTGCCACATCTCACACACACTGCAAGGCGTGGTCTTTGCCCTCCACGTTCCTAAACCCCAGCAAAGCTCAGTGAGACGGGGGTACACAACCACGATGTGGGGTCACTTTGTGTGAGTGGCCTGTGCAGGGCTCCAGGGACAACCGGTGCAGAGCTGTGGAGGGGCGGTGGTCTCCTCCCTCTGAAAATTTCCGTAGAGAAACGTGCACCAGGTCCCTTCAGCGGGGGTGGGGGGGGTTGTTTCTGGTGCCAGCCAGCTGTGGGGTGGAGCGCAGGCCTTGTAGCAAGCCCTGGGAGGCAGGGAGGGCGGGCCGGACTTCCTTTTATATTCAGGGAACAGTTGTGAGTTCTCTACTGACGATTTAATGGTGCTCCTCCGAACCTTCGGGGAGATGACTCGGTATTCACAATCAAAACCCATTTATACGTAAAGCACAAAATAAGCCCCCAACCCAAACGTTCCCCACGGATACGTATCGAAGGAATTCAGTTGCCTTTCTTTCCTCTCTTTCTCCTGTTCGCTCCCTTTTTCGTGAGACTCAGATTAACGTTCCAGAAATCACAGATGCTCTGATTTTTGTGGGGCTTTTGTTATTATGTTTGGTTCTCTGGCCACTCCCCCCTTCAAATCTTACGCCCAAACTGCTAAACTGCACAGGGTAGTATTAAACAGCACAACGTGCTATTACAATAGCGCCCCGTAGGCCACTGGAGGAACAGATAGGGCGGGAAGCCAGGGCCTTGTCTCGGACCGCGCCTGGCACTCACTCCTCCTCTTGTTTCCTGTGCGCATCCCCACCCCTCGCGCTACGCAGACACCGTTATTTTACGGCAGGTTATAACAATCATTTGCAAATGTACCTCTACTATTCAGACTAGCTCGCCACTCCTGTCTGTAATCAGCCAGCAGCCCCTCTTCCCTATTCATCGGCTGTTCGCCCACGAGGGCTCACACTGTCCGAGATGCCACTGTGATGTGCTCGAGGGAGGAATGAGGCCGGTTTGGGTTGATGAAGTCCATCATTCCAGAGCCGTTCCCCCAAACCTCTGGCTGGAGTTTGCTGAGATGTTCGTTAAGAGCGAACGTGCCTGGTTTAAACCTCGGTCTTTCTTGCACCTCTGTCAGCTGCAGAAGATGAAGCGGGGAAAGGGAAAATGCCCAGAAACTTTAGTCACCAGTGGGGTAACCAGCTCCGCGATCACGCTGGGGTGGCCACATGCAGGGTGATTCTCTCCAGAATGTGAGGAACGAGGTCCTTTCTCTTCCTTGTCCCCGTTTGCAGAGTGTCCAACAGTTGCCATTTTAGCACAGTGTCCTCCCAACTGCACAGAGGCTTGGACCACGGGGTCCACAGACCCGGCTCTGAGTGTGGAGTGAGGGAGGAGGTGGACCGGGCCTAAGTGTTCGTGCCACTAGTAGTAATGTCGGGGCCGGGCTGCTTGCGTTCACACCAGTCCTTTCAACATAAATGGCTTGAAACGTTTGCCAAAGGTGACAGTTCTTTAAAGGACCACTGGACACTGTAAGCCTCCCTGCTCCTGACCTCATGGAAAATGTCCTGTGGGCAGCTGAATACACTTGGAGCACTCGGTCCTCGGGACATGTAATTCAAATCCACCAGTGGCTCCATCTGTAAGTGGCCCCCTGATACCTCCTTCCTTCACTGATGTTCCAGCTTCGTGACTCGGGGCGACCTGCTGAGTTATGTCAGAGAATAAGACACTTCAAACATCTAAACTTCAGGTCTTGTGGGTAGCATGCTGGCTGTTTTAAGCGCATAACCTGTATTAACTTATAAAACCTCACGGCACTCCTGTGAGGTAAATGTTAGCAGTCTTACTTTATCTATGTGACGATTATAAGTCTGAGAGGTAAGATGAACTTGTCTGAGACCTAGTAAGTGGCAAGTAGAGCTGGAATTTTAAATGGAGGAGGGTCAGGTCTAGAATCCTCACTCCTAACCACTGCACTATACAGTTTTGTACTTCTGTGCGTGTGTGTGGGTGGGGGAATTATTATTCATGTTTCCAAGTCTTTGTCGAATGTAGGGTTGATTCTCAAGGGATGTGAAAAATGAAAGTATTCTTATGTTCAGGTGATTTAGCATCATTTAGGGGACAAGACATACAACCAAACATCAAACAGATGGGTCAAATAAGTTTTATGAGAGTTCAGAGAAGGGATAAATTCCTCTGTCAAAGGTGGTCTTTTCAGAGGGCTTTGTCCGAGAGTAGACTTTAGAGAATGTGTACGGTGTAGGTATGAGGCTAGACGACAAGGCTGTCCTTGAGAGGGACAGTGGAGGGACCAAGCCCTTAGAGCCGGGAGAACCTGAAAAATATGTGGGTGACGGAGAAGTTGTCACCTTGGCTTACGTGAAAAAAATGGAACCTTAGGAACAAACTGAGGGAAGGTGCTTCCAAGGGAAGACTGTGAGTATCAGTGTTTAAATACCTGGAGGTAAGCAATCAGTATGGTGAACTGGGATCCTGGAAATCTAAATGACACGAGACCTTTTTACTCTTCTTAGTAACAGTTTCTTCATGGTAATTGTGCTCCAGGCAGAGACCTATTAGGAGGCCTGTTTGTGAAACAGGACAAGTAGGAGAGACATTGTCGGGGAAGGTTTGGCTGGCCTTGACCACCAGTGGGTGTGAAAGAAGGGAGGCAAAGAGGCTGATTTAGCTCTCGGGTGACCAGGAGGACTGTGAAGGTCCCGTAACACCTGTCGTCTCCTTGATCAATGACTTTCATGGTTGGAAGGTCCTAACCTCTTCTTCTGATGATATAATAAGTAGTCACATAAGTAAATTTTCAATGATAATGATATCCAACAACATAGAAAACAAATCAACAGCATTGCATTTCTAAGGACTAAAATACCTAGTTCCGTGATTGGCACTCTCAAGTACATTTGACTCATTCATTGAACCAAACATGTAGGCATCTGCTTGGCACCAGGCTCCGCGCCAGGCACCAAGGAAGGACATGGTGACGGACAAGTCATAGGCTACCACCTTAAGGGGTTTACAAGAATCTAATTGTCCACAGAGAAATCAGTAGGTGATTTTAATTATGGTTTAAATGTCATGATCGGTACGGTGATTATGTGTCCCCTCTTGTTTAGGATGGTCTCAATTCAGATGTGTAAAATCAATTTCCCAATTATTGGACATAGGGCTAATAGACAGAGTGCGGCGGGACATTGAGTGCAGTATTTGGAGTGGGCTCCTAGTGGGCTTCGTGGAGGAAGTGGTCTCAGCTGATAGCTGCAGGCTTCATAGGGTAGGGGATTGAGGGAGTGCCAGGGAGGGGAGGGAGGCCATGGTGCAGAAAGGGGGGGGGGGGCGGCATTCCAAGCAGTGTGTACAGACCGAATGCATGAATTAGTGAACACTTAAGACACTGCGAATGTGCAAACTCATAGAACATTTCAATTCCTAACGAAGCAGCTATCATTTGATGTTTATAATATTTCCTCCAGGTCTTGGAAGGGAAATTTTGTGAAAAAATAGAATTTTACCCTATTTCTATAATAAGGATATTGGACTGTGTGCTCTTGTCTCTTGTAGCGTTATCATTATGTTTCATAAGACCCCATCCCAAACTACCTGCCCATGGAGAATGGGACACAATCCTTAAAGCCCATCTGTCCCTTTTCTCCCCAAGTAGCCACCTGATTATTTCTCACCGGTTCTATTGCAATTGGTGTTATTTCTTCAGCTTCACTGAGAGCTTCTTGAAGGCTTTCGTAGCTCCTTTTCTGCACACAGTGCTGGTGGCAATTGGGAGACTGGTGGGGAGGAAGTAGAGAGGTTCTTCCTTTTCAGAGGGAGGGAGGGAGGGAGGGAGGTCTTATTACAAATGCTCTCTCTTGTGGCATTCCCAGGCATTTCCCACGCATTTTAGTTCTGTGAGTATAGACCTATTTGTTAATGGTTAGTTTTCAAACTTATTTTTGATGGGCATCTTGCTTTCCTCTTGTTTAGGACCCTCCGAGTTATTGGATATGGCAGACAGCGAAACGTGAGTGTCGCTTTTCATTACCTAGTCTAGACTGTTCCTCAGAACAACACATCTAGGAGAAGAATGCGGTGCCCAGGGCGCACAGTAGATAATTTCCATGTCAGTGATAAAGAGTCCACTTTCAACTGTCTTTATAACTGTGCAGGGCTGATCTTCTAAATCAAAAGTCACCCAATAAGAATGGATGGCAATGTCGTCATGGCTGCGTGCACAGTCATCGCCATTCACTCTTAGAGACTTCTACACCAGTGCATGTTGGACTGTGGAGAAGTCTAAACAAATACATTCACCACCACCACCCCCCCCCCGCTTTTTTTCACTCTTTCTTAACTGAGGTTTGTGAGAAAATGAAGCCCTGATGCTCTGAGCCATCTTTGCTTGTAGTGAAACGTCTTTGCTGAGTCTAGAATGGAACCATGTCTATAACACAACTGCGGGAGAACTGAGAGCACGGTCACCCCCGTCATTCCCCTGTTCAGAGGTTCAAATAGGAACGCTGGCGGAAAAAGTCACCCTCTCTGGGGTGATCCCCAAACTGATGTTTGTTCTCAGCTTTCCCCACACCCTACCCAGCGCAACAAAACCGCTGCTGTTCCCCAAAGAAGAACACATAAAGGCTAAACATCTAACTGCAAAAACCAGAGAGAACCACCAGAGAACTCCAAAGAAGTTCACAAAGGGATAAAGCTGGGCGGGGTGGAGTGGCCTGGGGCGGGCAGTGGAAGGAGGTCTGGCGGAGGGAAAGTGGCGAGGGGAGGACGAAGGGCAGCGGAGGGGTGAGCCAGGAGTTACCCAGCTCGGAAGAAGCTGCCGTGGCTATTCGGAGCTTGTCCCCACACCGTACAGCCCACTGGCAAGGTTGTCACTTACCCCAGTTGGCCTTCTCTAAGGTCTGTGTTTGATGTTCAACAAAACACTTGGGCTTTAAGTGTCTTTTCAGTGTCGGATTCTGAATGGGAAGATCCTCCTCCTCAGTGCCTGTTCGAGGGGCAGAAGTAACCACTTCCCCTCACCCACTTCCACCCTGAGCGGCTGGCCTGGGGCCTGCCACCCACTGGGGACAGCTCTGGGCAGGTCCCTGAGCTCTGCCCATGTCTCACTGGGCCTCCCGAGCCTCTGTGGCTGCCCCTCCCCTTCCACCTGCCCCTGGCGTGGAACCCAGTGGGCAGGCCAGCAGGAGGGCTGGCCTGGGCCTTTGAAGTTGAGTTCCCAGGAGGAGTTCCTCCCAGGGCCAGGTGGTGGTCTGCCAAGCACCATGTGATGGGCCTGAGGGCCATGATTCCCCATCGCTGCCCCATCACTGTTCCTCCTGTGCTCGGTCTGGGGTCCCCCACACTCCGCCCAAATGTATCCATGGAGACAGTGGCTTCACGGTGCCCAGACACGTCCACACGCACCAGTCTAGTTAATGGTGCCATGGAGTCTTACCTAAACCCCACATTAGTAGTTGAAAACAAAATCACCCAGCCTGATTAACCAACACTGTTTAAATAAGAGGCTGGAGTCAGAGATTGTGGTTTCTTGATGACAAACTCAAGGCATTCCTAGCCACCCCTCCCGCACTTCCCCCCATATGGGCCCTGCCTGCGGCCAAGGTCCGGGAGCCCAGAGTATCAGCGGTGGGCACAGGGTGTCCCCTCGCCCCTCCCTGCACCCTCCACCCTCCCTCGCCCCCCTCAGCCCCCTTTATGGGTGGTTTCCATGTCGTCTTTGATTTAGGGGTGAGACCGCGCTGCACAAGGCTGCCTGCCAGCGGAACCGGGCTGTGTGCCAGCTCCTGGTGGACGCGGGAGCATCTCTGAGAAAGACGGACTCCAAGGTAACTTGATGAGCGAGTGCAAACATCCACCCTCGGGGCCGGATCGCAGGCCCCGTCGCCTTTGCTTGTGCCCGCAGCCAAGGCGTCCTTTCTGTGCTCCTGGGAGTGCCAGGGCCCTGGAAAAAGGAGGAAAAAATGAAGTGCTTCATTTAGAGAAACTGCAGTTTAAATGTATAATCACAAAGGGAGGGTGCGTGCTCGCCTATGGGGCTTTATAAGGCGAATACTGGGGAAGTGAGGTTCAGAGCCCCAGGAGAGTGGTCAGAATCATGTTCAAAGACATCGGTCTGGCCTCCGAAAAGACCCTGTGGGGTTTCTCCTTCCTCTGCTTAATCCAGTGTAGCTTGAGATCTGTGGTTTGTGTGGCTCCATATAAGGGTGTCAAGTGGCTTCCAACCACTTCCAGGATGTGAGGTCAGGCTGCACCATGAGTGGTTCCGGTTTCCAGAGCGCACCCAAGGGAAGAGGGGGGAGCCAGAGCAAAGGAGGGGTTCCAGCTTTCTAGTGTTGGCCTAGGACTGCAGCCCATGGCAGAGAGCAGAGTTACCACAGATCAACCCCCGGGGAGCCTGGTCAGCTCTGGGAATTTTCCAGCACCCTGGGGAGACTCTTAAGAAAACATAAGTCACTTAACTGGAGAAGGTGCGGAGGGGAGGGGAGGGTGGGGAGAGAGAAAGAGAGAGAGAGATGCATGAGGACTTCATTCAGCAGGTAGTGAGTAATCTAAGTTTGGGGCCAGTGAATGTAACCAAGACACATAGACCAGTGACTTAGAAGCCTAATAAAGGCTTAAGGCCCATTAGCCTCATGTAAGTGATGAGCATCTATTTGTGTGTAGTTCCTTTCCCTGGGGTTTCCTCACACCGCAGTGTATGTTGGGAAATGACGTGCTTGTGCCGCCCTCTTTCCTGTCTGCGGCAGTCCCGTGTCACAGCGTGTAATTCCACTTCCCCCGGAACCTCTCAAGCCCTTGCTCTCTGACCGAGGTTCCCAGCCGCCTCCCTAGGCTTCAGACACACTGAGCTGGTCTGTTACCTGTCTGGTTAGCTAATTGGGGATACAGTTTCAAATAGCAGGTCATTACTCAATGTGATATTCCTCCCAGCTAATATTTGCCCTCAGATGCGTTGATAGGAAACCTCCGTGAGAAACACAAGCCATGTAGGCGGGACCAGGGGAGAGGGGATCTCAGGTAGATTCCGCCTCGCTGGGGCCACTCAGCCCTCAGCAGGGCGGTTGCCTGTTTCCCACATAAAGGACTTGTCTCACCCAGACAAGATGATAAAAAGAAAGCGAGGGGCAACGAGAAATAGGAGGCAACAAACAAAAGACTGGGAGGGAGACTGGGCCCCTGAGCAGATTGCTCTTTTTTTTCTAAGTTTTTGTACCAGATTAGCGGGCACAGTGTTCCTTGAGATTTCTTCCTATTCTGTGTTCTGCATGCGTGCACTTTTCCCCAAAACACAAGCAACTTTATTATTTATGTGATCCTGTTTTTCTCGCTCATTTTTCTTAGTCATAACATACATGCTGTTGTATAACTTTTCGCCACATACTGTGTTCTGGAGATCTAACCATATGAAGTACTGTAGTCATGCTTCATCCTTTTCAGGGGTTCTTTGTTTTTCCATTTTGTAATATGATGCTAGGTGGAAGCATCAGATGTGATCATTATGACTGAATCTTCTGGAATTTTTTTTTGGTGGGGAGAAAGAAGCAATATCTTGAGAATGTCTCTTCATAGAGAACAATTCCTTTAAAATCATCTTAAAATCCCACCCTGGTCCATCTCCCTGAATATTCGGAAGCTATAGGAATTCCAACCTCATTAATATTGAAGTAAAGACAGGAGAGCTATTAATTCTTTAAAGAAGTTGAATAAAATTACTATAGCAACTGTAAGCTAGTGGATACATGTTAAATCCCGACGAAAGTAAAATTTTAGAAAGAGTCCGGAACACTGTTATTTCCTTTTGGTCCTCCGCCCTACATGCCGCTGGCGGCTACCGGGAACAGACTTACCGAGGTGGACACGGCCCGTCGGGACAGCCGAGCTGCGGTCAAGGACACGCTCATCCTGTGCACATTTGTATACACAGCTCTTTTTGTTTTATTTTTTGTTTTTTTGCTTATTTATTTTATTACTGTTCAAGTACAGTTGTCTCCATTTACCCACCACCAATTCCCCCTGCCCCACCCACCCTCAATCCTACCCTCCTTTGGCTCTGTCCATGGTCCTCTATACATTCAGAAGAACCTCTGCACCCCAATGTTCACAGCAGCACAATTTACAATAGCCAAGTGCTGGAAGCAACCTAAGTGCCCATCAGTAAGTGAGTGGATCAAAAAACTGTGGTACATTTACACAATGGAATATTATGCAGCAGAAAGAAAGAAGGAGCTCCTACCCTTTACAACAGCATGGATGGAACTGGAGAGCATTGTGCTGAGTGAAATAAGCCAGGCGGTGAAGGACAGATACCATATGATCTCACCTTTAACAGGAAACTAATGCACAAAACAAATAAAGAAGCAAAATAGAACCAGAGGCATGGAAATAAGAACTAGACTGACAGCAACCAGAGGGGAGAAGGGAGTACACAGAATTTTCCTTAGTACAACGAGCAAGCCTTTCTCCTTTCCTTAGAACCTGATATCACTTATGTAAACAGACGAACTATGTTGTTGAACAAAAATTAAAGGTTTTAAGAGGTGTTAAGTAATATCCATAAGCATTCAAGAGAAAAAAATCTTCCCTCCTTTTATTGCTGATTTCCGATCATTGGCCTCATTTCAAAAATATGTGTGCATGCCTGTGTGTGTGTACATACAAATATACATATACTATTAGAATAGGTGACAAGACGTTATATAAGCATTTAAAATGATGCAGAAGAGCATTTCATGACAAAAAGTTCAATGTATTAAGTGAAAAAGCATGTTATATACCAGCATATAAACACAGCATGGTTTTACTTTGATAAAAATAATTATGTGTGGAGGTAGAGAGAAAAATAGCTACTACTCTATAGAAGGTTAACAATGGATATCTTAGTGTAGTGGGTTATATTTTTATTTTCTTCTTTATGCTTTTCTGCTTTCCCAAGATTTCTTTAACCAACATCCATCACTTTTCCCATCAGAAATTAGCTCACTTTTTGGAGAGGTGAGAACGTTCTCAACTGGGGAGAATGTCACTGAAGTCTTTGAAACCAGCCAAGAAACGCTTTCAGAGTGTTACGAAGATTGTTATGACCGACCCGCCTCTCGGCATCCGCTTGTCACTTCCCAGACGGAGTGTAACAGAAAGAGTCCCAAACTAGAAACCCAATGCCTGCTTCCCGATTTCTCTATTCGGAGATTTCTATCCACCTTCTTCCAAAACGGGTCTGGGTTCCAACACTCACTGCGCTCCCGTTTCCTGCCGTGCACTCAGTTAGACTCGGTTTCCGTAGAGGAAGACCGTACCTGTCAAAAGTGGTGGGTCTCTCTCTCCTGCACGGACCCATCTCGCATGCCCCGCGTGATGCCGCTATCAGTAGACTCAAAGGCGGCTCCTGAACTCTAAAACAGTAAACACGGAAAGACCCTTCTTAGTGAATAATCTTTGAGTATCTCTGTTTCTGTGGATTTTTAAAACAATTTCACCCTAAGCGTTTGTGTTTCTTCCCTCTTCACTTTTACCTACAGGGGAAGACACCTCAAGAAAGAGCTCAGCAGGCTGGGGACCCTGAATTGGCTGCTTACCTAGAAAGCTGTCAGAACTATAAGATCATTGGCCATGAAGACCTGGAAACTACTGTTTGACCCTGGGAGATGGGCAAAGAGAACCTGAGCGAGCATATCACCTGTGCCCTCCTGGCGATCGGGCAGCTCCCCTGGAAGAAGCTGATGGAATCCATAAATCCATCTCTCTCCTGCAAGAGTCTATCTGAGACCACGCCACCAGTTTTTAAGGGCTACCAAGATGTGCAACAAAATAGGATAGCCCGCAAAGGACGAGGCAGGATACCTGGAGATCTGTGGAAAACGAGTTCCACAACATTCGATCCTTATCGCTTCCAGCAAGTAGCATGAACTTCTGTGTCCACCTGTATCATTTATTTTAAAGATTCAAAGGATGTTCGTATAAAAGGCACTGCTCCCTCCTCCCCCTAGGCATTCACCTTCCCCTACACCACACCATTTTCCTGTAACGACCCATCCATTGAAAAAATGCAACATGATCTCTTCTCTTTAACTCCAGTCTTTGAAGACCTCGAGGCTGTCTGAAGATCTTTGAAAACCCTCCGGATGCCCCGCAGAAATAGAACTGTTAAACGCTTCCATTTCCAAGACTAAATATACCAGGATGATTAGTGACATTTTTTGCATGTCTCTCCTCCCTCCCCAGTCCCTTTCCATCACCTAGGAGCTGGGAGGTGCCACGTGGGCAATGTCACCTTGTGCATTGTACCTCTGAGGTATGGTGAGGTGGCATGGGAGTCGCCTGTTCTCAGAGGGACCTCGGAGAGGTAACCCAGGGGTTGGCCCAGATTGCGGGGCTGTCACCGGTGGCCACAAAGGTCGAATTCAGCTTGGGCTGTTTGTACAGCTCCGTACTGCCTATGTAGCCATCTTTGCCTTTTGCTGCAATACAGAGATGAGCAATGGGTTAAGCAAAGGCCCACGGCTAGTTTGCAGAAGTGCTCAGCTCTAAGTGCTGTTTCAATGCAGAGCAGAAAACCACGTGCGGGAACTGCGGTTACAGGAAATGGGGCTCTGCGCCAGCGCTGACTTCTAAACTTTTCCGAGTGATAATGGAAAGCAGGCAAATGGACTTGAAATACAACAGCAGAAGCAAAAGTAGCAACATATGTCAAAGAAACTCACTTAAGTACGAAAACAGTCACTGGAATTTTGCACAGAGGCTAATAAGTACAGACTCTTGGGTATGGCGGTGGGGGGACGGTTTTAGGTTTTCCTTCTAAGTTTTGGTTTTCGTTAGCCCAAGTACATCTTGTCCCAAGGACAACGCGTTGCTGTGTGAGTTTCACTGCCGATATTCAGGATGCGTGGCCCTTTCTGATGGATGCCTCACCTGTTACTCGTCAGGTCCCAATGTCGTACCTGGCAACACTATAGCCCCATTTCACATGTGCGGGGCAATCTGATATATTATTTTCTCTATTTTCTTCTACCAGAAAATTCTTAGTGCAAACCACTGTGGGAACCCAGCCGGGAATGTCTCTCTGGTAGTGGAGCGGTGACTCCTAACCCTGCCGCAGAGCAGTTGGTACTCACAGGTGCCTCTCTTAAGCGGGACTCGGTGATCATTAAAATCTAAGGGGAAAAAGTCTTCTAACTTTGGGCAAAAATGTCTACTTGACTTGCGTGTGAGTCAGAAATGAATGCGGTGACCAAGGGGTTTGCTTTGAATTAAACGTCCGTTTTCAGAGCTCTTCTCCACTTTGCTCTTAGACGTAAGCAACATGCTTCCTTACTGTTTCTGCATGTCAGCATAAACGATTGTTTCTCTACATTGAATTTAAAGTGGCGACGCGTTGCTTATCTGAATCACGTTTTGATCACATATCACTTTGAAAGCACAGATATGATATACTATTCAGCAGGAATAGCCGCTCAGCGGATGGGGGTAGAGTCTCTCCTGGGTCGTTTCAAAATCGAATGGCTGGCATTATTTTCAGCTGTGGGGGGAAGGGTTGGATGCGAGTCATCTATTTCCATAGGTCGGTCTTAGAAACGGAACTCTCGTTTGGGGTTTATGGTGAGGGGAGGAGGGACTGCAGTAGATTGGTCCCAGAAGCTGGAGAAAATATGCCGCCGGCAAATTTAATCACTGGGCTTCTGCTGGGAGTTTTCAATGGGTGGAACCGTCAAGGAGATGTTGTGATGACAGAAATATAATCCTTAAAACAGACTGAAAGCTGGCTTTGAATGGTGCCTTCCATTCCCTAGATTGAGCCAAACGCTTAGCCGCAGGGTCAGCCACCCAGCTGCCACTGCTGGGGTGAAGGACTGTTTTCATCACCTCCCATCTCGTATTTCTCTGTGATGCTTCAAAGCAGCTCAGAGAAAATTTAGGGTACAGGTGGCCAAGGGCCAATTCCAATAGCTCCAATGGAAGTCACAAGTAAATCTTTGCAATGAAAATAGATGACGTACTGACTGCTGTAGGGGTCTTGGAACATTTGGAAATTGTTCAACGCCCCCCTCCAAAATAGTAATAGAATCCTATGTTATTTTTTTAAGATTTTATTTATTTATTTTTAGACAGAGAGGAAAGGAGGGAGAAAGAGAGGGAGAGAAACATCAATGCGTGGTTGCCTCTGGTGTGCCCCATATCAGGGACCTGGCCAGTAACCCAGGCATGCTCTCTGACTGGGAATTGAACCAGCGGCCTTTTGGTTTGCAGGCTGGCACTCAATCCACTGAGCCACACCAGCCAGGGCAGATTCCTATATTATTGATGGAGAACAATATAGGACCAAGGCAAATATCTCTGAAAAAAGCAAACACCCCCAGGATTTGGGCTTTCCAAAAACAAAAAGTCAAAAAGGAGCAAAAACAGTTACATGTGTAATGGCTTCTACATTACATTTACTTCCTGGAGCATTTTATTTTTTAATTGATCATTGCATGTGGCAGTCCTGGGCTTTAGAAAGAGCTCACGCCATATGCTCCAGGAGTTTGCAACTCTGAAATCACCTCAGGTAGATCGCATCCTACTTTTAATGGGCCCTTGAGAAGTCTAGAAGCAACTAGTCTGGCCCCAGTCTGAAAACCCACATAACTTTTTTTAAAGACATAAAACGATATACCTGTAGAAATACCATTTCCTACAAAGCCTTCTGAGACTAGTGCACAGAGCTGCTGGCTCAGCTGACACTCCTCTGGGTCTGGCCCAGAGGAGCCCTCGGTGTTGGCGCCTGGTCTGCTTTGGGTACCATTTTTAGATCAGACTGATAGAGCCGTGAGAAATAGAGCATTATTAAAAGACAACATGATATAACCTTAAAGGCAGTCATTTTTTTTTGAAACCTTCTATTCCAGTTTTACACCATTAATGAAATAGAACCCAGTTAAGCTGTGCTTTATCACGGTCAAGGACATGATACAGCACAGGAGCCAAGAAGGAAATAAATACCACGGCTGGGAATTTCACTTTGAGAGTTCTCGTTACCTCTGTAGAAGTTACAACCTAAAACAGATGCAATTTTTGAAAGAGAATTTAGCTGGCAAGCCCAGTCGTGAGATCAGTGATGACTGATGGGAAGCCTCCCATCCCCAGATGCCCCCATCTTTTCAGAATAGCTGGCTTTAACGCTTAGGCAGATCCACTTGCATGGAAAGATGCTCAACAGGTAGTTAATTTTCATGGGGACCTAGCAACAGCTCTTTGCTGGAGGATTTCTGAAACATATGTATTAGATTCTCAAAATATCCATATCTTAGAGAATGTGGGGCAGCAGTTTTATTTTTTACGTGTCGCCTTTATTTAAAATATTTAGACTTTTTGAAATTATAAAAGTAGAACCTGCTTCTTATAGAAAGTTCTAAGACCATATAGGTGAGTATCCCACGCAAAGTAAGGGGTTCCTCTGTGTTTGTGGTTTCCTTGTCCCACCTTCCGGAGATCAGTGATGCTCACCTGATAAACATGTAAATGTTGCTGCTTGTAAGCCATGTCAGAAATACTCTGTGCCTCTGCCAGCCCACCTCATCACAGAAATGTATTTGTTTGTATACATATATGTGTATATATACTATACACATGTACAAAAATGAGAAAACACTTCAGAAGCATGCCAGTCACCTGTACATGTAGCGGTAACACCAATAGCCCAAGACAAGGTAACGGAGAATTTCCCTGTATCCATCACTGTTTCTGCTACTACTAAACTTCGTCTATTACTGCATCATCCTGCAGTTGCACATGGCATTTGCTAGTGCCTGTGTCATCAAGTCCATGACCAAACGGTCTTGTGACTGCTTATGTTACCTCCCATAAAGCATGACACCTACCAGAGACCAGAAACTTGTTTGAATCTCAAGCAGAGGGTTTGTTCCTATGCGATGGTTACTCACTTCCCCAAGCTCAGGTCACAGGACTAGCGCTCGGTAGGCTGCCTAATGATATTTAATTAGGGTGAGCTGTTGCTAGGAAAGTGTAGGAACTTGGACGTGGGCTGGGGTCTGAGGAGCTTGGCTTCCTTCCAGTAGGAGTCACTAATGAAATCACTGAAACAGCAGGATATCTTCTGCAATTATGCTATTTAAAAGTAAAATAGATCATTGTGAAATTGGCTCATCATAACCACTAACTAAAAGTACTAATTACTCTACTTCAGTGCATTATTGTCATTTAGGGGAAAAAAAAAGTCTAGGACACGCATTCAATTAGAGAGTTTTCTAACTAATGTAGACTTTTGTTTATTTAGTGTAAAACATCCCAGGTGTTATAGAACCATTTCTGAATCAACCTTTTCATTCTTTCAAGTGCGTATTCAGCTGCTTGTGAGTCCTGCTGTGTTTTCTTGGCCAGGCCTCTCAGATTGACTTTGGTGCCCTCATTCCTTTTAGGGTCCTCCTCATCACTTATCTCTGGTCCCTCCAATTGTCTGGCCGTGGCCACAGTACTGCTTGTAGGCTCGTTCTTCTACCTTCAGTAATTGTTTTCATGCACGTACAAAATCACCCTCAGCTATTATACTCAAAAGTGGATCAACATGAAATCACCCTCTGAGACAAATATCCATTTTGCCAGAAGGACAAACAGACATCCCCCGACCTGGATCATGTTCTAGAGTTCCAGGAGCCTTCCTCTGAGAAGTGACCTGCCAGACAGGGTTGGCAGATGTCTGTGTCAGTCACCCCAGGGGCGTAGGGGAGGCCGCCATCATGAAAGCTTCCACATCGAACGATATCAACGATGTGCCCCCAAAAAGCCACCTGCGTGGCTTTGTATGTACGTGGTTATGTGTGTGTCATAGTCTTGTGGCTGTCTGTGGACTTCAGGCTGTCTCCCATAGTTTAATGAGAAACCTGAAGATGGGAACCAAGCGAGGCGTTGTGCCCTGGGATGATCTGCTGTCCCAGGACCCTGAGAATTATTGAACTGGTCCCAGAAAAGAAGCAGGGGGGGAAAGAAAGAATTCTGAGGCTGTTAAAGTATTACATTTAAAAAATAGAGATTTGAGTATTGGTTGGTATCCTCCTGGTGGACAGATTCCAGTTTATTTTGTCTATTCAGTTAATTCAGTCATTCAAATACAATCATGTTTATGAATCAGTCACACATTTGTGTTTTTAGTTATTTCTTTTCAATATACAACACATTTATCACATACTCTGACACAGGCACCATACCAAGGACATAATGAGTAGAAGAAACAAATCTCTTGACCTCACAGAACTGACAGCTCAGGAGAAAAGACAGATTCTGCTGTGCGGGGTTCTGTGCGGGGGCAGCCCCCACTCAGCCGGCAGTGTGCACTGGGGGTCAGCTGAGGGTTACAGTGCAGGCCGCTCGAGCCAGCGATGTTTCACTGCTATGAATCAGAAAGGAGGTTATGAATGTGCAAGAGGAATAGCGACATTTTGCAGTTCCTTTTCCTTGGTGTCTTGGCACTCTTCTTGAAGTTGCATATGAAACCAAGACTTTAAGATGCACCTTAGAAACACTGCTAAAATGAGAGCTAAAACGCGTCCTGTATCTCAAGGATGTAACTAGAAAGTAGGCAAAATTTGCAGTGGGCTTGGTTAAATATAAGGAAGGTGAAATAAAAATATCATCAAAGAGTGGAGTGGGCACCCTAATAGAGTTGTGAAATTCCGGCCACACGACCACCTCGAGGGATGTTGTGCCTTGGGACCCCTTGCCTGAGGGAGCTGGAATTAGATTCCGTGGGTTTTTAAGTGTTTCTTTTAAAATGACTTTGTGGAATGGCAGGATTTCATTTGTAAAATTTATCAACATCTTGTAATCTTGGAAACATCCCTTTGTGAGTGAGGGGCTCTAAAATCTTAGGGACAATGACCTTTAGTTATAATTTAAAACACTTTTAAATCAACTAAGCCTAACAGTAAGAGCTATTGAAAAGAGAGTATACTAAGAGGTACAACTTACTCGAAAATACCTCTGGAGCATTAAGCATTTTGATGAATATTCGTTCTTAAGCATTCTTAGTAATTCCTATTAGAAATCTGTCTTACTGTCTGTAAGTGCTAATACAAAAAAAAAGTGCTGTGATTTGATATGCTTAGAATTAAATGTAATCTAATGTAACCACAGAAGAAAATTCTGCCGAACAGATATTTGGAAGCCAAGTCCATGCCCATGAAAGGCAGCCTTGGAAAACGCTTTGGCTTCTGCTCCTGGCATGCTAATCATGAGGGGTAGCTTACCCATAGAAATAAGAAAGTGATGATTCTGGGTTTTCTTCATTTTCCAAAGTTTCAATATTTCGAGCCAAATGGCATCTGCAGCGGGAGCCTTTGGTGGTGGGAACAACGGGAAATACCTTATTTCTTGATGTTTCAGTGAAATACATATAATTTTCAATAGAAAATAGCTTAAATGACTCAAGGCTATACTGTTTACCATAACAGTTTCAGTGATTTTTAAAATATCAGTGTTTTAGCATTTTGGGGTGTGGGGGGGGTTTGTTTTTGTTTTTGTTTTTTTTTGACACTTTTGGTTTTCAGTACCAACGCATGAGCTGGATAATGCCAATGATACATTTTGGATGAATAGATAGAATATCAGAGCAGTGAATTTGACTTGCACGAATTTGTATAGTAATTGGTAGAATTGCAGCCAGACCTATGATCTTTAGAAATTACAGACTGACATGCCTGCGATAGATGTTTTCTGAGTAAGTAATTTTCCACCATTGTCTTCAGTATTGCTTTACATCAATCATTTAGATTTCTGTAAATTAGAAAAATACTCACCTTTGATCCCACTCAGAGTTGGTTAGAACTGAGGATGTAAAGTCACGAACGCAGAGTGTTTGCTATTAGCAGCTTACTATCTTGGACACAGAGTGTTTGCTATTAGCGGCTTACTGTCTTGGACGTATTTCAAAGGGAAAAACAGTCACGTGTTTTGGTACCAGGGTGGAATTCCCAAGAAGAAATTAACATGGAGAGTGACTTACTAGCTTTTCTATTTGGTGATTCTCAGCATTTAACAATCTTAGCACTGCAGTTCCTCGAATAACATTTGTTTCAATACTGTTTTGTTGTAACATTGATGAGATGCCATAGGAATTTAACTCTCGTTTGTATCAATTAGTCTGTGGGAAAATTGCTTTCATTATACATCATTTCACTTAAAGTCATCGGTCGAGCCTATCGTTGACGTTAAGTGAGGACTTACTGTGCTGTTTTCTCTCCTTGGAAGTCACCGCTGAAGTGATGCTATCTCGTTATGCTGCACCAGAAAGCCTTGGAATGGCCAGCCTATGGCTGGGTCTGCAAACGTAAGTGTGTCATACGCAGGCACATCCATAGACGCCTCACACACCTGGGGGAGGTGTGCTGTACTTGAAGGGGAAAGAACAAACAGGCTTGAGATATCCTTCCATTCTGAATCTCGCACTTCGCAAGGCCTCTGTCGGGGCTGATTGGTGAATACGGGCAAGAGTCCTGGCTGATCTGGAAAGACGTCACAACAGGATTAAGAATAGGAATGTTTGGAGGAGACAGGCTGCATAGGACTGTCAGATTCAAGTTCTGCAGGGCAGATGATTCGCAGACTAAATGAAACAAGGACAGAGAGAGTAGGCACGGGCATGAAAAGGGGTAGTTTTATTACTTATGGAAGGATTTATTATTTTCCCAAACAACACACTCAGAAAAAATGGATCGGGCTTTCTAAAAAACAAAGAGAACTTATCCCAGCTAGTATTTCTTCCAGTATTTAAGTGAAAATTGAACAGCTGAACCAGGGATCACGTGAAAGCAGTTCCTTAATTGGACTAACAGACTCCTGTGATATTTTGCAGGTTTAGGTTTCTCTGACTTTAGACTGAAACAGAACTCACTTAGCGTCCCCCCTCCCGCCAGCTTCCTCCCATCTAGATGGCCATGAAAGCGAATGACTGTTTTTATAAAAACACCAGTCATTGCAAATATATCCCAGATCATTTAGAAGCAGGTACTGCATGATCCTAAAGCAATTTGCTTTGTTTACACGCACACTCTGTTCAATGCTAACCAGTTCCCTAACTGCCTGAATAAGACAAGTTTCTACTAAGTCAAGTTCAAGAATAAAAGGGAAAACAAAGGGTCTGCCATCCATCTTCCTTTCCTTTCCATCCATTTGTCGTTCGGGGTGTGCAGCTGGGATTGCGACCTGAAGAAAGAGCAGAAGATCTCCATATTTTCTGGTGCAAAAGCAACAATGGAGGCAATTTCTATAACTTACTGTTTTTAATAGGGCTTAACCTCGTATCGCCAGACTAATGTTTCCATCATGTTTCTGTTTAAGTGGCCTACAGTTTTAATTGCTCATCTTTCCTTCCGTAATAACCAGGCCTGAGTCTTATATTTCAAGTCAGTTGGACGGGGAGGGAGTCAGTCTGAAGTGGGCCCAATACCTGGAGTCTAGCTCAGGAAGCTGCTCCCGCCCCTTCTCCCTCGCCCCCCTCTTTGCCCCTGGCTTGGGAAGGTAACAAAGAACAGAGTGATAGGGGAGAGAAAAAAGATCCTCAAGCATAGTAGGGTAATGAGGCTCTAGTCTTAACACAGATTACCATGGTAACCCACAAATAAATAATATAAGCCCTCGGCCAACTTTGATCCTCATGAAAAACAAATTCAGGAGATACAGAAACGATTGAACTTCATCAGAGTAGCTTCAAGGGGTGGCGTTATGAAATTTTTAATATATGCAGCTTACAAGAATTAGATTATTTGTGGAATTCAGGGGAAAACGGCTCCACCAGTAGAAGAACTTTCTAATCGAATTTGCTAAAGGAAGGGGTTGCTTTTTAAAAAAGTTTGTCAAATCCTCCTAGGCAGTTAGACCTGTCCGCAGACTCGTGTTGGTCTGCAATTAAAGGTGAGAAAAAGAAGGACGATTTAGGGAGTTCTTCACAAATCCAAATATGTTCAGTCCTAACAGATTCAAAGACTATCTGACTTTCTCATTTGGGGGTTTGCATATAACTTCTTTAAAAATGAGAAGGATAGGAAATGTTTATAAATTGTCTTTACTTGGAAAAATGAACAGATGACAGCCCTAAACTTCTTTACCCTAATTTTTTTAACTTATGGGTGATTCTCTCAAATACGTTGGTAAAATCTATCACTTTTAAGACACTGCCTAGCTTTGATATTTTCTGCTCCTTGTATAATGAATACAAATGGTTCCTGACCTTTGGGCTGTATGAACAAGATACATTTTCATTCACTGCCTCCCACCCCCATGTGTTGGGCTGAGGCTCTGATCCCTGAATCATTTTCAATGCAGCCAGAACCTGGACTGATGCTTACTAACATCCTGATGGTGGGCTGGGAAGTGTGGGGCGCTTGCCACCCTGGGAAGTGATATTTGAAACTTTCATAGACAAAATATCCTAATAAAATTAGAATATTTTGCAGAACACACCTTTGAAAACGTTAGGGTCCGAACTAGTCTTAGTAAAGGTTAGCTAGGCTCTCGTCTATGTAAATTACCATAGTGAGGTGGGCAGCGGTGCATCTGAGTGTATGGACCACAGCTGATGGAGGG
The DNA here is from genome assembly GCA_039655065.1 of Glossophaga mutica. NCBI lineage: Eukaryota > Metazoa > Chordata > Mammalia > Chiroptera > Phyllostomidae > Glossophaga > Glossophaga mutica. Next base: position 12,303,871 of record CM077313.1, read on the forward strand.
AGGAGATCCATTCCTTTAAGGAATAGAGAGGACGGTCTCAGTTCCATAAGAATGGCTGTACTTCACTTTGATTTCTGAGTGGGGAAAGGTTCCTGGCCAGCCAGAGTACCCTTGGCTGTGGGTAGTCCGCACCCAATGGCTACATCTGTACAAAGAGTTTCAGACACACCATAAAGGGCTCTTTCATAATTTCCGATCCTGCCCTATCACATCCCAGAGCCATGATTTTGCAAAGCTGCCAGCTGGCAGGTGGCATAAAATAAAAGGCAGCAGCTGGGGCGATGGGCCGATGAAGTTTTTTTTTTCCAGGTACGGTGGGATCCAGATGATATGAAATGGAGGGAGGGTGGGTGGGAAGGGTCGGGTGGGGAAGGGAAGAATGGAGTTTTTTGTAACAAAGTCATAAAGTATTTTTCCCTAATTTTCTTGCATTTCCTATTTATATAAAGTATCCTGATCACTGTGTTGCTCTACAGAGATTTTCAACGGCATTAATTTGGGAGACTGAACTAATCTCTGAAAAAGAAATGGACTCGTTACAGTTACTTTTTTGGATACTTTTTCTGTATTGTGAATTGTGTGGAAATGTACAGAATAAAACATAAGAAATATAATTAGTTTCTTTTCATCTGTTACTGGCTGCTAGATATAATTGGTGTGAATACTGTGCTTAATGGTGGTTAACTGAGATTTTCGAAACCAGGAGGTAAGTGGAGAGTCAGCTGTCAGAGATGCCTCACATTAAAAGGGCTCGCTGATGAGGCAGAATTTTTTTTAATGGCTTCTGCTGTCAGGATGGACTAACAGAGGCCAGGTTTGCCCTCCCACCTAAACAAAAACATTTTTACCTAGTAAAACAGTAATTGTTAATACCTCAGGCTAAAAAGAAAAGTAAGCCCTGAGAGAAGAAGATCAAATAAGATAAGCTCTATGATTACTCTGGTTTACAGACTTCAGAGTTTCCAGGCAGTGGTTCAGGGAGGGCAAACTGAGGCAGAGCCCGGCAGATTCTTCGAGATGGGGAGACAGAGCTGAGAGCTGGGGAGACCAAGGCAGCCAGAGCTTACAAAGCAGAGAGAACTACACAGAGAAATAACCGTACAGATCTGCACAGAACCCCCGTAAATATTCAATGAAATATGTATGTATATGAAGACACTACCTGAGTCTGCAGACAGAACCATCCAAGATGCTCCCAGGGAGCAATGAGCAGCTCCCACAAGGCTGGGGATGATGGCCGTTGCCACTAGCCACGCTGCACCCTCACCGTCCACTGTAACCACAGCTTTTATGTGTTAATAAAACATGACGATCTCTGTTTTCGCACTCCAGCCCCACTTCCTCTTCCTCTCTGTCGCAGAGCCAATCACCGGGATGGCTGTGAGTGGATTTCAGCACATCCGCATCTTTGCTCCTCCCACCTCTCAACCTCCGTTAACTCTGTTCCCTGTCCTAGCTGTAAACATTTACATTTTATCTTGTACTATTGTTCCAAGCTCTATGTATTGTCAGAGTTTCTGTTCTGAGGGTTGAAAGCCAAGAACACAGAGCTTCACCGGTGTGCCCTGTGAACATGTATAGAGCAGCTCACTGTGCGGCCATGACCTTTGCTTCTGAAACCTGTCAAGGCCATGACCCCAGTGCCAGTGAAACCATGTTCCTGTCATCCGGAGCGGACAATTCCTCTGTTCTTACTTTTTAGTTTTTATTTTTGGGGGATTGCTCTGCTTCATGTTTGGACTCTGATAGTTTTTATGAATTTCTCTTGGTGTTGGATATCTTTCTTCGTTCTTGTTGAAAGATAAAACACACACAATGTTTTCAATACGTTACTGGTATCTTTTAGCTCCCTAATCATTTTGGGAATTCATTCTATTCTTTTTCCTCGAGGAATTTTTCTTAGTGCCTGCTGGCTTCTGGTTTTACTTCTGATTAATTGTTTCCTAGGCATGTTGTATAATTACCACCTTACAACTTTCTTTTTTGGACTTTTTTTCATTTATTTACTTATTTTTTATTGTAGTTCAAGTACAATTATCTCCATGTTTCCCCCACCACTCTCCTCCGCCCCACCAACCTGCACCGCCAACCCTCAATCCTACCCTGCCTTTGCTTTGTCCACGGGTCCTTTATACATGTTCCTTGATGACCCTTCCCCTTCTTTCTTCCATATCCCCCTCCCCTCTGGTTACTGTCAGTTTGTTCTTTATTTCAATGTCTCTGGTTATTTTTTGCTAGCTTGTTTGTTTTGTTGATTAGGTTCCACTTACAGGTGAGATCATATGGTATTTGGCTTTTACCGCCTGGCTTATTTCACTTAGCATAATGCTCTCCAGTTCCATCCATGCTGTCATGAAGGTAGGAGTTCCTTCTTTCTGTTGCATAGTATCCAACTGTGTAAATGTACCATAGTTTTTTCATCCATTCATTTACTGATGGGCACTTAGGTTGCTTCCAGCCCTTGGCTGTTGTAAGTTGTGTTGCTATGAACAACCTGGAGAGGGGAAAATCCACGAAAGTTCAGGAAGCACAGAGGCTCCCAATCAAGATGAACCCAAGGAGGCCTACTCCAAGACACATAATAATTACAATGCCAAATTTTAAAGACAAAGAGAGAATCTTAAAGGCAACAAGGAAGAAACAGGAAGTAACATACAAGGGAGCCCCAATAAGGCTAGCAGCTGATTTCTCAACAGAAACACTAGAAGCCAGAAGGGAATGGTAAGACATATTTCAAGTAATGAAAAGCGAAGGCATGCAACCAAGAATACTCTACCCAGCAAGGCTATGCTTTGTTTTAAATGAATCATTTAATTATGTACATCTGTTTATTTTATTTTGTTTTTCTGCTTCTTCTTTGGACTTCTACATGTGTCTAATCACTTCTTGAATCATGTATATTTCTTAGTTTCTCGATTTGCTGGAATATGGCCACAGATTGCTTATTAAAACTCAGCACTTGGGAAATAAATTCTCTGAGTTCTTGCATGTCTGAAAATGTCTGTTTTATCCTTTACTTAAAGTTTGTCTGTCTTCAGAATTCTGGTTCCAACATTATTTTTCACAAGGCCCATGTACTTTATGAAAACTAGAAATTCATTCAGAAATGGATTAAAAACACAGAGTCATAGACGATGGTAGCAAAATGACTCTAGAAATCATGTCAAACAACTTTAGTTTGCAGAGGTAAAAACTGCCTCAAAGAAAGTAAAACATTGCCCCAGATCACACAGCTAACTAGTGACTGGGAGATGCCACCAAGCTCAGGAACTCATTATCTGAAACTTGTGTTACAGTGCCATGGTCAAATGCTTTAGATTCTACCCAAAGGAACTATTAGGATGAAACCATTATTTGTGGTAGAAGAGAGTAATACACTGACCCCTAGCCTCAGCTCTGCCCCTGAGAAGCTGAGTACAGTTCTTGCTTCCCTTGGCCTCAGTTTCTTCATCAATATTGTACAACTGATAGTCCTCTTTCTTCTCTCCAGAGGTAGGATTCTCTGAAGGGGATCTTTTTTTTTTTTTTACCTCCCCCACCCGCTTTCTCTCTGCTAATCACAACTGTTGTCTGCGTCTATGAGTTTGTTTGTTTTGCTTAATCCCTTTGCCTTTTTCACCCAGTCCCCCAACCCTCCTCTCTCTTCTGTCAGTCTGTTCTCTGTATTTAGAGTCTATTTCTATTTTGTTTACTAGTTTATTTTGTTCATTAGATTTCACATATAAATGAGATTATATGGTACTTGTCTTTCTCTGATTGGTTTATTTCACTTAGCATAATGTTCTCCAGGTCCACCCATGTGCTCACAATAGGTAAGATTCCCATCTTTTTCATAGCTGAGTAGTATTCCATTGTGTAAAATATACCACAAGTTTTTTATCCACTTATCTACTGATGGACACTTAGGTGACTTCCAAATCTTAGCTATTGTAAATAATGTTGCCATGAACATAGGGATGTATATATTCTTTTGAATTGGTGTTTCAGGATTCTTAGGATATATTCCCAAAAGTGGAATTACTGGGTCATCAGGCAGTACCATTTTTAACTTTCTGAGGACCATCCATACTGATTTCCATAGTGGCTGCACCAGTCTGTATTCCCACCACAAGGGTGGATTCCCCTGTACAAGGGTTCCCTTTTCTCCACATCCTCACCAACACTTGTTTGTTGATTTATTGATGGTAGCCATTCTGATAGGTATGAAGTGATATCTTATTGTGGTTTTAAATTGTATTTCTCTGATGACTAGTGATGTTGAGCATCTTTTCATATGTCTATTGACCATCCATATGTCCTCTTTGGAGAAGTGTCTATTCAGGTCCATTGCCCACTTTTTTATTGGATTTTTTGTTGTTGAATTTTATACATTCTTTATAAATTTTGGATATTAAGCTCTTATCAGATAAATCATTGACAGATATGTTCTTCCATTCAGTGGGTTGTCTTTTTATTTTGTTGATGTTTTCTTTTGCTGTGCAAAAACTTATTAGTTTGATGTGCTCCCATTTGTTTAATTTTTCTTTTGTTTCCTTTGCCTAAGGATATACAGCAGAAAAAATATTGCTATGAGCAATGTCTGAGATTTTACTGCCTATGTTTTCTACTGGGATTTTTATGGTTTTGAGTCTAACATTTAAGTCTTTTTTAAAAAATCCTCACCAGAGGATATGTGTACTGATTTTAGAGAAAGAGGAAGGAAGAGAAAGCAAGAGAAACATTGGCATGAGAGAGAAACATCAATCATTCACTCCCTGACTGGGGATCAAACCCACAACCTAGGTATGTGCCCTGGCCTGGAATAAAACCTGTAACATTTAGTGTATGGGACGATGCTCCAACCAACTGAGCCACCCAGCAAGGGCTAATATTTAAGTCTTTAATCCATTTTGAGTTTATTCTTGTGGGTAGTATAAGAAGGTGGCCTAATTTTATTTTTATATGTATTTGTACAGTTTTCCCAACACCATTTATTGAATAGACTATCATTGCCTTGTTGTATGTTCTTGCCTCCTTTGTCAAATGTTAACTGACCATGAATAAAGGTGCGGGTTTATTTCTGGGCTTTCTGTTCTGTTCCGTTGATCTACAAGTCTGTTTTCATGCCAGTTCAATGCTGTTTTATTACATGGCCTTGTAATACAGTTTGATATCAGGTAATGTGATTCCTCCAACTTTGTTCATCTCTCTCAAGATTGCTGTGGTTATTCAGGGTCTTTTGCAGTTCCATATACATTTTTGGAATATTTGTTCCAGTTCCATGAAATCCACCATTGGATTCTTGTTAGAAATTGTGTTGAATCTGTAGATTCCTTTGGGTGGTATAGACCTTTTAATGATATTAATTCTTCCTCTCCATGAGCACGGTACATGCTTGCACTTATTTGTATCTTCTTCAATTTCTTTTTTCAGTGTAATATAACTTTCCAAGTACAGGTCTTTTACATCCTTGGTTAAATTTATTCCTAGATATTTTGTTTTGTTTCACTGTATTTTTTTGGCGATCTTTTAACAGAACACTCATAAAGATAAAAGTAGCTTCACAGCTATCTCCGTTCAAGGCCCTCACTTCAGAAACCTTCACTAGAGCCATTCTGTTCTCAAAGTACGTTGTTTGAGCGATGTTTGCCATTGTATTTATAAATGGTGGGCATTCTCAAAAACCCAATGTGTTTATTTTCATACTCATCCAAAGATATGTTTATTGGTTTTAGGGAGAGAGGAAAGGAGAAAGAGGGAGAGGTAGAAACATCGAAGTGAGAGATAAACATTGATAGGTTGCCCTTCTTACACACCTGATCCGGGATTGAACTACAACCTAAGTCTCTGCCCTGACCTGGGATCAAACCTGCAACATTTTGGTGCACAGGACAATGTTCCAACCAACTGAGCCACCTGGCCAAGGCTCCAAAATGTTGTTTTAATAAGCTGTCTATGGCTTCATCCCCTCAGCCTGTTGTAGGCTTCAACCCTTGAGATCTCTGTGTGTACATCTTTTCAGAGACTCATCCATTGAGCCACAGGTTGCTAGTTTCCGACTGTGCAGCCTGTCATTTCAAAGCCGTAAAGATAATTAACTCAGTTTCACACAGATGGAAAGGACCAGGACTTTCACATAGCACAGATGCTGAAAAACTATTATGTGTTACAACTACATAGAGGATACAATAATGAAAACAAGGAAGGATGTTTCTCCTTCACCGATTAATCCAATTAGGTTTCCTTTCACCTTGGCATTTCCTGCATCGGTGTGAACAGCCCTGAGTTGGCTGATTACAAACTGGGCGAACTTGGTCACGTAACATTCTTTCTCTTTCTGAGCCTCAGTTTCCTCATCAGAGATACAGACAACAACACTGCCAACCAAATGGAATTGTTGTGGCCACTCACTGAGATACCGGCTAGAAAAACACTTAGAACAATGTCCAGCACGTGGTAAGTGCTCCATGAATTATACTTCTGACAATATACTGGGGGGTGATTACTTGGATCAAATGGTTATATTTCTAGCTCTGTTCTCTGTAAGGCAAGGGCAAAGGGAGAGAGGCTTGGTCGCTCTCACCTTGAGTGACTTGGTTTATTTAATCCTCTTGGCTCTGACATTGAAGTCCTAACCTAAGTTTGCCTTGATTTCTTAAAAATTTTCTGTAGCTTATGAAAATGTCTTCAAAAACTAAAGATATATAAATTTTGACAGTAATAAATAACATACCGTCCTGAAAGATTGAAAGGAAAGTGGAATAAATATACCCAAAAGTTTAAAATGAAAAAAAAAGCCATCAGCTTCAGTTAAAGTCTAATTTCCTGTTATGTCAGGCTGGGTGTTGCTGATTTAAGAAGGAATAACTGTACTGTCCCTTCAGAAATGATTGCATGCAAAATGTGTGTTACCAATTCAGTTTTAAAGCCTTTAGTTAGCTTTCTCATTCTAAATGTACCTGTTTTAAAACTACCTTCATCCTTCTGAGAATCACCAGATTTCCAAACTCAGATGGTATAGAACCAAACTTTTGAAGATTCTTTTATAACATTAAGACTTCTGGCAATATGTAAGTTGTAGTGATATTCCATATGTACTTCAAAACTGACCCCAAAATGCTCAGTTTCAGTTTTTGCGGCTAATGCCATTGCTTTCTCCATAACTTTTCATCTCAGCTCTGAAATGGTTTGGCCTGACTCCTCTGAATTTAGCTTTTATGTGTGTGTGTGTGTGTGTGTGTGTGTGTGTGTGTGTATTTCCACAGAAAAGAAAAATGCTTCTTCAGCCCAATCTTAAGGTTTGCAGTGGGGGCCGTAGTATATTCACATGAATTAAGGCCTTTTCATCGTCAGTGATGATGGGTATGAAATATCTCGCGCAAGCTGTTTTCAATTATCCGTATAGCAAAACCAATGGCGGCAGCTCGTGCTGGCTCCGGGAGCTTTTCAGGAAGAGGTCTCAGCCGCCCTGGCTGCCAGCAGTGCTCATTCCTCTGACAGAGGCAATCGGGAGCGGGACTCGCAACTCCGTCAGCAGTAGCCTCGGAGACAAAGTACATACTTAATCACTAAATGCGAAGTGGCTGCTTAGGTTGTCAAGAGAAGGGTGATGCTGGAGGAATGGAATTCTCTAGCTCTAACCCCAACCCGGGTCATATTTTCCGTTCCATTTATCTTGTCTGAAAAGGAGCAGGGAGTGCAGGGTGGATGAGCAACACATACCAGATATCATCCATGTGGTTCGTGGCAGAACAGTGAGCTAGACGCTTGATTTAGTAGGTCTACTCAAGAAAAATGCATGTCTCAGAGATTTATTAGTTCTATTGTAATTTTATTTTCAAAGAACACACTGTCGACTGTAGGAGGTTGTGTCAGAAGCAGGTCCAGCAAACTCACGGGTATCAATTTATGGAACCAGGAATCCCGTGTTGGTGTCTCTGGCTGACTGTTATTTTTGGCCCCCATAAACCCTGTCTCCTGATATTAATTTCCTGCGTAGTCCCCTCCCATACTGACTTTGGGTTTGTCCTTTTGCTAATAGGACATTAGCCGTCAACCAAGTGGTGGTGTGATGGGCCCTTGTACATCGGGGCTTGTCCTTTGGTGGGCTCCTTCTTCAAAGTCAGCACCAAAACATCAAATCACCACATGGAGAGTCTCATGAGAGAGACGGACCTCTGGCCAGCCCCCGTCTGTTTCGGCCACCTCAGCTGAGACATCCATCGGATGCATGATTGAAGGACATCGTGGAAGTTCTGGTCGCAGATGAGGCAGAGTAGAACAGGCCTGGCAAGCCCTGGCTGAACTGTAGAATCCTGAGCAAATCAATGTCACTAAGTATTGCGTGTTTGTAACACAGTAATAGAGAGTTGAATTAGAATTTCACTATCTGAAAAGAAACGGCTTAGTTGGCTTGGTCACTTGTGGCCTATTCCCTTATGGTATTGGAAGTTCCATAAGGTATGGTATACCTTATGGTATAGCAGGAGGAGAAAATGTTAGAATAACATTTTTTTTTAGCTCAATCAATAATTGAATTTGTAGCATTGGAGGGGCCAGGACTATACTAGAGAGTCATAGAATTATGGAGTTGGAGAGTCCTCAAAAACGATTCATTTGTATTTTTAACTCTCCCCTTAAAAAAAATGGAATCCAGAAAAGTTAAACTAGGACTAGATTCAAATCTTACAATCCTTCCAGGATCCGTCTCCGCCACTTTCATGGAAGAGAGCTGCTGCTAAAACATCAGGAACATGCTACATTTTAATGCAGTTTTGTTTGCATCATTGTACTTTGTCTGCTAATGTTAATCTAAAGCCCCCAGATCCCTGGTTGTAACTATGGTTCCATACCCGGAACAGAGAACAGAGTATATGCTGATAACAAGAAAAGGTTGAGGGAAGGCCTGGTAGAAAGTGAAGTAGCTATTGCAGGAAAGAGAAGAAATTACGTGCAGAAGTTGCTTATTGAAGGGGTTCAGGAAGGACCCGGTGAATAACACACTACCTTACTGCTCATGTTCTAAGCCAATTGGTAAATTAAACATAAAATAAAATAAAAACAAAAGTAAAGCAGGACAAATAGGAGCCTGGAACATTGCCTTTCTTCGGTTAAATCTGAGGCTGGGAGTGTCGCCCATGGGGACAGACAAGTGGGTTCCTATTCCTGGCTTTTGGCAAAACACAGCCCAGAGGGTTTTAGAAAATTCCTAGAAATGAGATAAATGATTGGCTGGTCGGGAAAAATTAACCTTCAAACATATTATATCGTTCCTTTAATAACAGTTGGCCACATCACACATTTTGTGTGCCCCTGTTAGAGATAAAATATTTGGCTGAGGGAGGCATTAGTGTGACTTATTAGGAATATATCTTATGCGTTCAGTATTTTCTTATTTTGAACCATGACGAGAGAAAAAAGGTGCTGTTAATGTGACCTTCTCCTTCCCGAGTCAGAGAAACAAACAAACAAACAAATATCTACAACATTTACAGGGGCCACCGAAGTGCACACATGTTAGTGATCAAACCCAGGCTCTGAAATTCAGCATTCAAAAACAACACCAGCACAAACCCAGGTTGGCGCGAATCACTATGGCCTTGTGGGACGGGATCATTACGGTTTGTTCATGACATTGACGGGAGGGCCGTCTGCCCCAGCTATGTGATAGCTGCAGAAAGTATGTTTGTTGGTTACCCCATAACGTTCTGCAGACTCCATCTCCTTGGCCTGTCTCCTATTACAGAGGCTGGAAACATCTTATCTTCAGTGTACTCAACCTGCATTCCAGGTAAGGTCATGGCTAATAACGTGTAAGGTGGGGGGATCAAGTGGGAGCCTTTGGAAGGATTTATTCTTTCTCCTTAGGATACTAAAGCCCTATCCCGTGTGGCTCAGTTGGCTGGGCATCATCCTGCAAACTGAAAGGTCGCCAGTTTGATTGCCCGTCAGGGCACATGCCTAGGTTGCAGGTTTGGTCCTCAGTCTGGACCAAATTGATGTTTCCCTTCCTCTCTTTCTCCAGCCCTTCCTCCCTCTCTACAATCAGTTAAAAACATTTTTTTTAAAGAGACCCTCTGCCCAGCACCACCCCCGGAGACAGCCACCCTGTAGACATAGCCATGGGACATCAGGAGTCGGAGACATGAAAAAGGCTCAAAATGTGTGAGACGGTGAACCAACGCCAGCAACCACTTATTTCCAGAGTCTTGTTATATGAGACGTTGTTAGTCTGGTTTTCTGTTATTGGAAGCTGCAGGCATTTCTAACTATTCCTGAAACTGGAGGCCACACTTTAGGATGGAAATCTGTCTGCTCATCTGGATTCCATCGTGATTCTTCTCTAAGAATTTACAGTTTCAAAGGTGAGTAGTCCCGATGGTTCATTTCCCACAGATCAAAGTGTTATGCTATGTGGCAAAAGTGTAATGGGGAATCGGGGCAGAAGGTGACTACAGAAGAACAGGGTGATTCTGGGTCAGGCCTGGCTCAAACCCTGGCCTGATCACCTCTTGCCATGTGAGCTCATCTGAAAAATAGGATCATGTGTCCTTTACCTCATAGGGTTATGAGAATTCCATGTGGCATTTGCTGTTTGCTTACCCTAGTGCCTGGGAGATGAAGATAATTGCAGCCTGAATGATACGCCTGAATTAATTTATAAAATAAACGTTCACTTTTATATTATCTTCTTACTACCAACCTGCACTTTTCCAGTTTTTCCGAAAAACTTTATTCTGTATTTACTTCTCAAATATAGTTATTTTTCTCTTTTCAACAAAATTCCCATTGGTGCCAAACTTTCTTCTTAGTGGTTATTCCAATCCTTCAGATATTAAGCGCAAACCAACCATCACTTTCCTTCTTCCAAATTCGCCTTCACCGACCTAAATAGGATGAGGCCAAAATTAGTGTCACGTAAGTGTAAGGGGGAGGAGAGGGACATAGGATAGGGGTGTGAAATTAACCGGACCCAAGTACTCAGCCCTACACATGCAAAAATAATACCAGAGACATTTCAACCAGTGGCACGGGAATGAAGCAGGAGTTAAGGTAGCAAATACAGACAGCCAAACTAACTAACCAAAAGATAACAAAACAAGAAAGAAGACTCACAAATATGCACAAAATAAAAACACAAAAGATGAGAAGAATTTATGACACTGGAATTACTGGCTTTGGGCAATAGCAGAAATCTGCTTGCAACTTCACTAAACATTTATTAGAATAATTGCTTAAATGCATAATAGAAGACCACTGGCCTAGAGGATAGGGCTGGGGGATTCAGGTGGGAAAACAGACTTAATTAAGCTACCAACATTGTCATTTAAGTAGCAAATAACCAGATTTTTATTTAAATGAAGATGTAAATTCCCTTTTCTCAGTCGCTTTGATAGGAGGAACCACCAAAATATAATTGCCTCCAAGTGTGAGAAAAGTGAAAGAATTAATCATCAGCCAAGTTTCTCCTTTCTCTTTTAGATGTAGGAGCATCAAAAAGATAAATTAAACATCCCTTTTAAAAGGGCAAGCTCTAGTTGGAAAGATTTTTATTGTAGGGCCAAGAGCTTCTTGTACGAATTAATTCAGGGAAGCATTATACACAAACTAATTAAAGCAAGTGAAAAATACATAAAGGGTGAATTTAAAATTGTCAGTTTGTGCCGTGATTTCTTCTCAACCTTCCTTAAATAATACATTCTCCACTTGAATTGCACATAAACTTCCACACTCAACATTTCCAGAGGTGGACTAATTTCTAGTTGTCCAGTCCTGTTCCCTGTCTCACAGTGTGTCTCCATCATCCACCACGCTGGAATCTTAGGGGTTACTTTTGCTCACTTTCCATCATCTTACACCACTCCTACCCAATCATCCACTGCTTCTCATCAATTCTTTTCTCAATGATCCATTGTCCTTCCATTGCCCTTTAGTCATTCAACCACCAGGGTTTCCCACCTGGATTATCTCAGCTGGTTTGCCTGTTTCCCACTCACTCTTTCTACTCTACCTATTCAATGCGGCCAGAATAAAATCTAACTTCCTTAAGAATGTTCTGACCCTTGTTCATCCCTTCAGATTCGTCTCCCACAATCTTCTCAGCATCCTATGTCATGGGGGAAAATGCAAATCTGGAGTAGGTGGTCAGTTGCATTTTTCCAGTTTGGTTACTCCTTCACGCACATGCAGAGATAGAAAGGAGACTCTCTCGTATATCTGTGTATTGGCTTTTTCCTTCAACCTAACTTTTTATTTTGTTGTCGAGATTTCCCCCAAAGTTTCTACGGGTGCCAATCAAACCTGTCACTCCATGAAATATAACCCGATTAGCCAGCAAGGTAATATGAATGCTAAGAGTTTAATTTCTGACAGCAATTACTCTTCATTTGAAGCGTGAAAGAATGCAAAATCTGAAAACTATGTGCTGGAAAATATGAAGACAAAATTTGGAAGTGAGACCAGGTGGTGACTGAGTGAGGTATTCACGTTTTCTCCATTTTCAATATAGTGGGCTTCAGCAGGCACACTAGGTATGTATTATACTCGACCGAATTCTTGGAAACTAAGTGTTCTTCTCCCAAACCATCTGAAATGAAAATGAACACGTTGCAAATTGTGTACTACACTCTGGTTCGGAGAGAGTGAGAGAGTGAGACCTTAGTACTCGCCCAATGTGAATGGATGCCCAGAGGCAAGCACTCGAAAGCTGCTGATTGGGGCACTCAATTCCCACTAAATAATTCAGAATCTCTAATGGAAATCAGACTCACAGTTTCCCCAGTGGACGAGCAGCTCTTCTGGGTTACCCAATATTCAGCCAGCTACTCCAGAGCTTTAGAGAACAACAATAATGTAAAAGGTAAAAAATATTTTAATGGCATTCATATTCTCTTGGGGTGCTTTCTCGACAGAGAGTTTCCCACTTCCTGACAGCCGCTGCCATTGTGAAGAGAGGAAAAAAAATCAATATTTAAATCTGAAACAGCCAGAAACTTCAGGGAGGGGTGCCAGTATTAACTGGTTTGTGTATGTGTTTGGCCTTTTAAAAGACCTCAGTCTTAAGAGAAGACATTCTAAGTAAACAGCTCATTAGGAACCACACAGCAAGGGTTAGTCAGCTCCTGACAAACAACGTTTAATTTAAGGAAGGATATTCCTGTGACACTTGTCTAGAAATTTCAATAGCAGAAGGAACTGTTGCATAAAGTAATATGCTTCCTCGCTCTCTCTCTCCCTCCCTCCCTCCCTCCACACCCCCCTCTCAACAGGAAGAGAATATTGATCTCCCCCTCTTGGCCACCAGCCCCACCCCTTCTCACTGTAAGAATTGAGATGAATGAGTTTGTGTCTCTAAAAGCAGCGAGCACCATCCTGGTAATCACCATACTGTTTTCTGTGGGAAAGGGGGGTGGGGGGAGGGTAAAGAGGGGGCAAAATGGTGATGGAAGGAGACTTGACTTGGGGTGGCGAACACTCAACACAGTACACAGATGAAGTGTTATAGAATTGTATACTTGAAACCTATATGCTTTTATTAACTGGTGTCGCCCCAATAAATGCAATGAAATTTTTAAAAAATAAATAAATAAAAGCACTGAGCAATCTTCAAGGGAGTACCACTTTATAAGTGAAAGAAAGCTTTATTATTACTGGGTAGAAATGTTACAGAGAAAATTGGAGCTTTTATCAAAGGCTGTTGGTGCCTCGACATTTGCTGTCAGCTCTGAAAAGGTGGCTGTGAAACTCATTGTATCCAATCCTGGTTGGCGCTGGGCCCGGCATGCAGTGGGATTGCTGGCCGATGGCCCCGTACAGTGGGATGGCTGGCACCTGGCCCAAGGATTAGAGAGCTTTTATTTCTTTGTCTCATTGATATTAGTCACAGAATCTCCCTTTTCATGCACAACCCAAACCCGTGCAGGGGGTAGGGGGTGGGGCGTGGGGGAGGGCTGATGCAGAAATTGCTGCACACTCTGAGCTCTTGGACCCCCGGAGGAAGAAGAAAATTTCCTTTACCAATTCAGTTATCCATTGCCTGTATCTATTTTGTTATGTACGTTGATGGGAATTGGATAGTCTGGTACGTCTTTGAAAGGAAAACTGCTTTATAGATATGATGCTACATGTTATGTTGGACACACAAGGTGTTCTGTGTCTTAAGGCTTCTGCTCTTTCTCTCTTCCTTCTCCTCTGCTTCTCTCTCTCTCTCTCTCTCTCTCTCTCTCTCTCTCTCTCTCTCATGAGCTAATGACTATTCTGAAATTTAATCTCAAAGGCAAACAAAATTTGGGACCGCATTTCCTTCAATTTCTAGATGTGTGTGTGCGTGTCTGTATCCTTTGCCAAAGGCCATGTGTAATATATCATCTGTTGACAGATTTCCTTCGATTCCTTCTTCTGCGTGTACATGCGTAATTGTGTGCCCATGTGCAGGTATGTGGTGCTCACTTCCCAGAATCCCTCTGTGATATGTCCTCCAGCCTCATTCTATTTGAGTCTTGGAAAATGTTCTGCTGAGTTCCATAGGATAAACTTTGCTTTCAAATAATAATAATCTTGCCTTAAACATTCATGCCCAGTGGAAACTGAAAGTCATTTCCAAGATAAAATTAGGGCCATGAATTGCTAAATAGCAACTGATCTTAAAATAAACCACAGACCCCAACATATCATAACGAAATGACTCAGGCTCCCATCTCTTTGCCTGATTCCCCTAAAAAAATCTTTGGATACAAGAAAGGAAATAAGAACGTCTCAAGAAAGGCTAAATTGAGTACATTTGCATCACGCAGCTTCTTTTCATTTTATCACAGAACTGGCACTAGTGAGAAGTTAGTTATTCTCAGGTATAAAATATGCACATTTTCTGGACTAGCCAAGTGGCAGAGGACAGGGGTGGGGGTGGGGGGGGAGAGAGAGCGAGAGCTTAGATAACACAGAAATGTCTCTGTGAGAAGGTGTCACTGTCTTCATTAGCAAATTAAACTTCCACTTTCTCAGCTATGAAGTCGTAATAATATCTATCTTTATAGAGTTCCTGATGTATATCAAAAGAGAAATTATATGTGAAAGACTTTGTAAAACTTATATTATTCAAAGGAAGTAGTGCCCCTGTAGAGCTTGAAGATGGTAATGTTGAAAGAGGAAAATTGAAAGACGGACTTCTGTTCTTGTAAATACATGTTAGCTAAGGGCCTCCAAATTGCTGAAATTATAATAACATTTATTCTAATAAAATGTTATTATTTTATTATAATTTTTAATATTTACACATTTTACTATAATCCCCTACTCAGAATAGGAGGCCTCTTAAAGAATGCTAGGCTTGCCACATTTTAGAGAGAAGAAAATCAAGGTCAAGAGCCATCAGTGAGTTATCCAACATCAGAAATCTAAGCAACAGCCAGTCAGAGGAACCAACTCTGCTCATTTGATCCCCCTTTTCTTGTATCTGCATCCTTTCTACATGACAGCTTGCTTAACCAAACAATGAGCTCCGAGTGGTGGTGGGGGTGGTGATGGGCAGCCCAGCGTGGCTGTGTAACCTTGGAAAGGCTTCCGCGTGTGGGAGGAACTTGACGGAAGGGTAGTGTTCAGGTGGTGCTGTGGGGCTGCCGAGCCTCATTGGTACAGAGAATACCGAGACTGCACCTTATAACGCATACAGAAGTCTGCTGCGTGCAGAGGCCGTGAGGGGAGCTACCTGGCTACCATAGAAGTAATTCATTAGCGACTGTAAGAAATAAAGAAGAACTACGAAAAGCCAAATTTTAGATGATGCCTTTCAAGTGAATTTTACCTGATGCTATGAAAGTTGAGATTCTTGAGTGACAGAGTGACAAGATGACAAGTTCTTAAAAGATTGTCTTATTTTTAGGCCTTCTTGTGCTTTGCACATCTGCCAAATTCACCTTCCTAAACACCTACTTGCACCGTGCCAGTCCGTGTCTGAAACCCCCAGGTCTCTGCGGTGTCCACAACAAAGGCAAATTCAAGGTCTGCCACAGCGCGAACCTGACTCCAGCCCAGGCTTGTCCCCAGATCTGGCCCCTCAGCTTCTGCCAAATTGTCTACGAACCAAACCCAGAATCCTTTCTGGACACTGCGGGCTTCCTCGGTTGGAAAAATTGCCATCTCTGACTCCATGCACCACGTTTTGAAAAACCCATTCTTCAAAACCTGGTCAAGACCTTCTATTTCTTATCGTTAAAAACAGGAGTGTTTCTATTTTGTCCTAACCTTTGACATGGGTGCTTTTCCCTCTGAACTGAGGAAATAGCCCTGCCTTGTAAATGCATTTGCCTGTGTCCGTGTGGTGATGCCCTGCGTGCAATCTCTCTGGGGACAGGGCACATGTCTTGGTATGTCACTTTGTCTTGGTGCATCCCTGGCCATCAGGGCTGCCCGACAGGAGCTGGTCCTGAAGCAGGACCTGAGGGGCGACAGGTCAGCCACCTGCAGATGTTCTTCTCGGGTAACTACCAGCGGTTATCTATTCATCATCGTAGGAGTTAGCAATCTACTTTGGGGAATGAGAGAAGAGAAATCGGTTTCTTACACTAAAAGAGTTCACTTTTGAAAGTCTTCAGGTATAGTTTTTTCCTCTAAGGGAACATATGTGTGTTTCAAAGGCTTGTCACTTCACAGCATGCATTTCCTGCTCGCATGGCCCCGAATTTAATGCAGTGATTTGAAAGGTTCTTTGTTAATTCAATGAATGATAATCTAGCATCCATTAATTACCAAGCAGCGTTCCAAACAGTGTCCAGTGAGGCGAACACTGTTGTTATCCTTACTTTTCAAATGGCAAACCAAGGCACAGTGGGATTAAATAACTTATCAAAGGTCACACAGCCCGTAAGTGAAAGGCCTGGGCTTTGGAACCAGCAAAATGACTAGGCTCAATGTTATTACCCACTACACCAGGCTGTCCCTTTATTTTATTCTGTAGATAAATTTTATTGAGGTCCATCTCAAATTTTAGTTATATACAATAAAATGTACCCATTTAAGTGTATGATCCAGAAGAAGATTTTTGACAAATGTGTATATCTATATAGTCCACTACTGCAATAGAATATTTAGTGGTTCTATTAACCTCTCTCCCTTCTCAGCTTACAGTCACCAGTAACCACTGATCTGTTTTTTGTCCACGTAGGTCAAGTTTGCTTTTTCTGGAATTTCATCTAATGGCATTGTAGAGTATGTGCTCATAAGCATCTGGCTTGTTTCGCTCAGCATAGTGTTTTTGAAGTTAATCCATAAGGCTGCATGTATCATTCTTTTATTGCCAAATAGCCTTTCATTGAATGGATCTACTAAATTTTATTAACATATTTCTCAATTGATGGATTTCAAATTTAGGGCTGATATGAATAAAGATGTCATAGACATTTACGTGCAAACTTTTCCGTGGAATACATATTTTATGTAACTTAATGCCTAGGAGTGAAAAGGCTAGGTCATATGGTAGATGTGTGTTTAATTTATGAGAAGCTGCCAAACTGTTTTCCAAAGTGGTCGCACCATTTTCTGTTTCCACCAGTACCTGGGCTTGTCGGTCTTTGTGATTTTACCCCGTGGGTAGGTATGCAGTGGTATCTCATTGCGGGTGTCGGTTGGCATTTTCTTGACAGGGAAAATGGTGGTAAGCATTTTCTCATGTGCTTCTTGTGGTTCATATATTTTCTTTTGTGAAGTGACTGTTGAGATCTTTCAGCAATTATTTGGTCGATTGACTTCTGGTTATTGAGTTATTATGAAATCTTGGGTCATAATCTTTGTCAGTCATGTACTTTGAGAATATGTATTTGCATTCTCGGAATTGCCTTTTTATTATTTTTATGGATTGTTTTCAAAGGACAAAAACCTTAATTTTAATGAAGTCCAACTTATCAATATTTTACACTGCTAGCGCTGTTCATGTGCTAAGAAATCTTTGCCTACTCCAAGGTAACAAAGATTTTCTCCTGCTCCTTTTCTAGAAATTTTAGAGCATGCGCTTTTATACTTGGGTCTGTGATTCATTTGGAGTTAATTTTTCCTCCCGTGTCAAAGTTTGGTTCCTTCAGGACCACTTGTTGGGAAGACTATCCTTTTCCCACTGAAATATCTTTGCGTCTATTCGTGAGTTGATCGCCGTGCTCTCCATTGGCCCATCGGTCTGTCTTCATGCCACTGTCAATACTTTTGATTCTTTTTGCTTTACAGCAGGGCCTGGTGCAAGCAGTCTTCTTCACTTCAAAACTGTTTTGCCTATTTGAAAAACTTTGCACTGTTATAGAAGTTTTGGCATCGGTTTTTAAAATTTCTATAAAAAAGCCTATTAGGATTTGGTTTGGATTGCATCGAATCTATGGATAAGTATGGACAGAATTTATCTCCGAACCACCTTAAATTTTCCGATTGATGAACATAATGAATCTCCCCCATTTCTATAGGTATTCTATAACTTCAATCAGAAATGTCTGGTGTTTTTCAGTGTATAAGTCCTGAACATATTTTCTTAAATTTATCCCTCAAATAGTTCATGTGTTTGATATACATTTTTTAATATTTCCTTTTCCAATTGTTCATTGCTACACATAAACATAAAACTGATTTTTATAACTTGATTTCAGCTGGATAAAAATGTATATATTGTAATCCCATACTCAGAATAGCAAGACTCTTAGAGATTGCTAAGCGTGCTAGATTTTGGAGAGAAGAAAATCACCGTCTTTAGTTCTAGGAGCTTTTCTTTGCATGCCCGTCAATTTTCAATGTACATACTTATTTGTATGAGAATAAAGACAATCATACATCTTCCTTTCTATTGTTTTTTTATTTCCTTTTCTGGCCTTATTTTACTGGCTGAGATCTCCAGCACAATGTTTAATAACAGTGGCTAGAATGGTCATTCTTGCCTTGTTCCTCATCTTAGATGGGAAGCATTGTCTTTCACTACAAAGTATCACATTAGCTGGAGGCTTTCTGCATACTTATCTTATCATTACAAGGATATTCATTTATATTCTTAAATTGCTTGAGAATTGATATCAAGAATGGGTGTTGAGTCTTTTCAAATGCTTTCCCTATATATGTAATGTGTTCTTTCTGTTCCTCTACTTAATCTACTACTATGGCGAATTATACTGTTTGATTTTCACATGTAAAGCCCAGCTTGCATTCTATGGGTAAACAGCCAGCATGCTGTACACTATTATATTCTTATACATTACTGGCATCGATTTGATCATATTTTCTATAGACTTCTGCATCTGTGTTCATGAAAGATATTGCATCTGTAGATTTTGTTTTCTTGTAATGTGTGATCATACCCCTTCAGGTGTTTCAGGCCTGATTTCCTGGGTGAGTTGGGTGAAGTCATTGTTCAGGGCCTGTTCCTCAGCTTTGTCAACTGAGAACCTTGGTTTTAGCGGTTCTGGACAAGAAAGACAAGGTTGAGGGGCTTACATCAAGCTACTTAGATTCGTAAGGGAATGACTGATCCAGCGCAAATTTGTAAAGCACCAGGGAGAAACTGCAGCAAGCATTGTTGGTTGCCTCCCAAACCTTTTCTACCTCTTTCTTTTGCTCTCAGAGATTGTGTGGCTACGTGACGTGGGGAACTTATCTGTCCTCCACTGAGGCTTGGGCCCTGTTTGCTTTAAGCTAAATATGCCAGAAGCTCCTTAAAATGAAATCGAAGAGGCTTGGTTTACAACTTGAAGATGCAGAGTCAGAAGGTAGAAAGACCTGGGTCCTTGAAGGCTTAGAAACACTGACTTCACCAACCTGCGTTACTTGCGAGATCAATTCCTGAATTATTTAAGCAGTTCTTCGTTGCATTTTCTGTGTTTTAATCGAAATAGCATAATCATTGCAAGTATTACCAAAAATAGATGTGAGTTTGTAATCTAGTCACAGAGCTCAAAACAATAAAATAGGAGTTTTTTCAAAAATTGCTTTTGAACTATTTTAGAGAGAGGGAGAGAGGTATATTAATGGGACTTTCATCAGACAGTGTGAGTTGGATAAATTGTCCTTTTGCATTCCAGGGGGTTCGAGGGACTGGAAGGGATAATCAAGGATCTAAACATTCTGCCAAGCGGGCAACCCAAGAGATGTGCTGACAAATTTTCCATCGGGTTCCTTCGCATTTTTAAATTTTATGCTGATCACACTTCTCCTTGTATTTGTCGCTGCAAAATCAGCAGCCTCGTTTTCAAAACACCCCTAGGACACGTTATAATTTCTATGATTTCCAATCATCTTGCATTAGTTGTATTTTAGCCTGTTAACACTCTTGGAGGAGGCTCATTAATTCCACTTGGAGAGGCTGGGAACTGGCAGGGAAGGTGAGTATTAGCATAAGCCAAGGAACTGCTGCTGGGAGCTTCAGGGGGGCAGAGAAAGTGTGAAAGGGAAGCTTGGAATTATCGTAGTTATTCTTCACAAGACACAGGGACAAGGGGAAGAAGTTTGGACAGTGGGTTACTGTAGTCTCCTAACTGAAATCTCTGCTTGCACTCTTGTCCTCATGGGATCTAACCAACACAGCAAACAGACCCTATTAACCAGAGTCAGGTTCCCACCCTCTTATGTTAGTGGCTTCCCACCTCATTCGGAAAAAAAGTGGAATTCCTTACAGTGAGCAAAGGCCATGCGTGACTGTTCCCTTACTTCCCTGGCCTGGATGCCTATCTCCACCCACCGAGCTCCTGCCCCAGTGACCAACTCACAGGCAAGGTCTGGCCTCAGGGCCTTTGCATTGGCCTTGGCTGGAGGTTCTTTCCCCAGATATGTCCTTACCCAGCTCCCTCAACACTTTTAAAGCCTTCCCTCACATTGGCCCCAGGAATCTTGCCTCCGCCAAACAGGCACTTTTATCTTCCTTCATTGTTGTGTTTTTCCCATGGCACTTATCACATCTTTTAAAAATTTACCTAAGTCATTAATTAATTTCATGTGCTTGTTTATTTATATGAACAAAATGTAAGCTATGTGAGAGTAGGGATTTTTATCGTCGTCCATGGCTCTATTCACTCCAAAACTTAAGTGTTCAATGAATGTCGGCTGAATGAATGAAATGACTTGGAGTCTGAAATCAACGAATGACCCATGCCTACGCCGTAAAGTGAAGTTTAGATTTGAAGTCGAACATTTCAGAATGCGTTAGAAAATATCTTTTGTTTAGACTTTGGTGTACATGCTGGGTTGAATTAAATTATGACTAATCTCAACCTCATAGATTTCTATTTCTTTGAAAGAACTTATGCACCCCTATGTTCATAGCAGTGCTATTTACTATGCCACGTGCTGGGATCAGTCTCAGTGCCCATCAGCGGATGAGTGGATTAAAAAACTGTGGTACATTTACACAATGGAGTACTACGAAGCAGAAAGAAAGAAGGAATTCCTACCTTTTGTGACAGCATGGATGGAACTGGAGAGAATTATGCTAAGTGAAATCAGTCAGTTGGTGAAAGACAAATAGCATATGATCTCGCCTACAAGAGGAATCTAATGAATAAAATAAACTAATGAGCAAAACAGAACCAGAGACTTGGAAACAGGGAACAGACTGAAAGCAGCCAGAGGGGAGGAGAGAGGGGGAAATGGTGGAAAGAATGGGAAGGGATTATTCAAGGAACATGTATGAATGACCCATGGACATGGACAATGGTGTGGGGACTGACTGTGGGAGTGGGGGGTTGGACTGGTCAGAGGTGGCCAAAATTGGGGCAACTGTAATAGAATAAATAAGAATTTTAAAAACCCTCTCTTCAACCTTCCTTTATGTTTTTAAAATTCAATGCTTAATAATGATAGTTAGGGTTAAACAATCTCAGCTCTATTTACATTCAGGCCAAATAATTTTTTTTGCGGAGGTTGGGAGGGTGGTCTGTCCTGAGCATTTAGGATGTTTAGCAGTATTCCTGGCCCCTACTCAGTAGGTGCCAGTAGCAACGCCCTCCCTAAGCAGTGACAATCGAACATGTTTACAGTCATTGTAAAATGTCCCCTGCATGGCAAAAGTGCTCCTGGTTGAGAACCACTGATGCAAATAATTTTTATGTATTCCTGTTTGAATGGAAGGTTGTATTTTCGACATAGCACATGTATTGGAGTGGAAATCATGGGGATCTCACACGTCCTTCATCAGCCCTATGGGCAAGCACCATAGTAACTGGTAGCAACATGTTATATTTGTGGATGTTAAGAAAAAGTTTTGGAAGAAATAGAAAATAGATAACCCCTTGTTTAATGTGCTTTAAACTCAGTCTCTGTGGACTGATGGTGACGGTTGGGAAGTCTCTTGCAGTAAAGGGCCTGGGGAAAATAATAATAATAATAACTGATAATGTGCATTCCTCCACAATCTACACAGGTAAAAGCAGATTAAAACAAACATCATTTTGCTTCATTGGGAAAATAAAATCACCAGGGGGGAAATAGGCCACCTGGACTCTGCATGCAGAGAGACAACAACTCCTTACTCATTATTTCATGTGAGCATGGTCTGTGGCACGTGTACCCAGAGTCTAGTCAAGGGGGTGGACCGGAGGTGTGCATGTGAATTTCTGATGCCTCTTTTGAAAAAAGAAAAGATTGATTGATTGATTGAAATCCCTCCCTGTAGAGACACCTCTTTCTCCCCACCCTGTACCTCATGGGACCATTTGTCCGGGTTTCAGTCAATGTGAAAGCCTGGAGTTCCTAAGAAGTACTGGCTATAAATCAATTCCTATTTCTTGGGTTTAGATATAGTTCTAACTAAACGTACATTTCAAGAATCATGTAAGGCACTTAATAGATACGTTTCAAATGGAATGGAGACAAGGTAACCTCAGATCTTGGGGAAATGGAAGTGTATTTTGCAATCACTTTTGGGGTGGACACCATCAAATGAGAAGCTGAAAGGAAATAAAAGGAGCGAGATGATGAGAACAAGAAAGAACTGATAAGTGGTAAAGAATCTCATGATTTAAGTTTTGAGAATTTGGTTTTGTACTTAATCATTCGAACAACACTTTTATCTCCTCTATGTCATCAGTATTCATCTGTGTTACTAAAAGAATCCTGGAGATACCACCTCCGCATCTTTCCTCATTGGAGCAAAATGGGAATTCAGAAAGCCCTTGAAGCTCAGCCTCTGAGTTTTACACCCCCCACCCCCACCAAGTTTAAGCTACATTGGTTAATCCCCTAAATTCTTGGGTGTCAAAGGCATGTCACTAAATAGGTCACTAACGGCACCAAGGAAGCCAAAAAAGGAAAGAGCGCCCTAAAGGAGAATGGCATTTAATTAGGAACTCACAGACATCTGTCACTCTTTGTGACAAGCGCAAAAAAAAAAAAAAAAAAAAAAAATCGCACATTTTGTGATGCACAGGTGGTAGGGACGAACAGCTGAAGTCAACCGGCGCCGTGTGTAGGCAGGGCCTTCGGCGGGGGAAGGATTAAGAGGCTGATTTCGAGGGGTGTGCTTTTTCGTTCCGAATATCATTAGAAAAATGTCTGGGGCCAAAATGGTAACCTAAATGCCATCAGGGCAGCATTTAAGATGTCCACCTTGATGAACCTGGGCATGCAGCCCCCTCAAGAACAGGTCTTGCGTAAAGTTGGGAAAAGAACTACTGTGTGGGTCTCGCTGCTAAAAACAAAGCCGAGCTCCACCTCTGGCCTCTAGGTTCCAGCCGGTGTGCACGCTCCTGCGGGGAGGGCCTGCCCCTGGAGCATTCTGCTTTAATGAGCTTCCCAATCAGCTCGCGAGGGGCAGGCGCGCTCCCTCCCCGGCGGGTCTGCGTCCTCCCCCTGCCCGCGCGCGCAGCGCCCCATCCTCCACTTCCCTTCCGTTCCCTCCCTGCCGCGGCGGAATTGAGTCCAAGGCAGGATCAGGTTCCCCGCCTTCCAGTCCGAAAATCCCGCCAAGGGAGCCGCCGCGCAGAGGAAACCCCGAAGTGAAGCCAGGGGAAGAAAGAGACCAGTGAGTCAGTCACCCGCCAGGAGGGAGGGAGCGAGCAGCAGCCCGCACCGCCAGACCCAGCGACTCGGGTACCTGGAACCCGAGCGGCCGCAAACCTCGCCCCTTGCAACAAAGGCAGCCTGAGCGCAGACGGCACGTTTGCAACTCAAAGTAAGTGAAAAGGGGTGCGCCATGCTCCCAAGTGTCTCCAGTCGAGTTTCCCGCGCCTCCTGCCACTTTTCCGGGCACCAGCAGATGATGATGGAAGGAGTGGGAGAGAGGCGGCCTCGGTGGCTTCCCTGGTGGGGCTGCCTTCAAAACTGATCTGCTCCGGAGGCAAACTGAGGCGTATTTGGCGGGGGTGGGGGGGGTGGGACTCAGGTCAGGGTGCCCAGAGATCAGTGGAAGGCAAGCAGCCTTGTGATACCATGCCGCACGCATTTGGACCGTGTTCCTGCTCCCAGCTGGAGGACGTCGCAGCGGCTTTGCTCTTTGTAAAACATGCCCAAGTAGGTGTGTCTGTGGCGAGGTAGGGAAGAGAAAGTAAGGAACCTGAGCCAGCAGGCCTCCTTTCTTACCCTTTTCCCTGGGCGCCCCGGGACTTGCCCGCTGATGCCTCTTAGCTGGCATTTCTAGATTGGACGCGGGGGCTGGTTCCCCGCAGTGCCGGCTGACACTCAGCATCTCTCCCAGAGCATCCAGCACTCCCTGTCCTGCCTACCAGCCCAGGAATGGTTCTAGAAAGGGTTGAGTCCAAAGTTTAAAAGACACACCTTTACCTCCTTCTCTCATTTGATTGCTGATTTGAATAACTGCCTCTGTACTCTGGCACTTTCACTTCTAATTTCACCCACAGCAGGCTAGGTGTATTTGTCAGATTCTTAGTTTCTGAGTTGATGTTTCTAGTGAGTTCACAAAGTAATTTTAAAGCGAGGAATGTATTTAACTCCCTCACTACTTAACACACCTAACACAAAACTGAGGACACACACACACACACACACACTTTTGTCCTTACCACAGCACACATGCAAACTCAAGAACACGCAACCAGTGTCTGTGCACTCAATCGTTAACTCGCCCCTATCTCCGTTAACTCTGCTTTGCGAATTTGGGGATGCATTGAAAAAATGGGAGTGGCCTGTTGGGGGAGGGGTGGCGATGAGAGAGGAGAATGAACAATGTTGAGAGACTTCCAAGTTCCCGTCTTGGAGCATCTTTTATCTTAATAGGCATTTTGCTTTGGCCGGTTAAGAAAGGTGGCTGTGTGTGTGTGTGTGTGTGTGTGTGTGAGTGTGAGTGAGTGTGAGTGAGTGTGCTGGAGGAAAGGGCCTGGGAGGAGATTGAGGAACTACCAAGAAGAGCTGTTGAACATCCTGAAGCAATCTCATGATCCTGGGCAGATGCTGACTTGATGAAGCAGTGGGGTCCCATAGCCCCTTGGTCCACTGGGTGAAGAGCCCTGTGGAAACCCTGGTCTGTCCGTAATGGGAGGGTCTCCCAGCTCAGAAAACCAAGCTTGTGTTCCCCATCTCCATTATGCTTCTTTTTAGGTAAATTGTGCATTTTAAAGACCAAGTCATTATTGAAAAACAAAATACCTTTAGAGTCCAGTTAAATTCAAAGGCAATCAGAGTGGATGTTATCTCTTTTATCCTCTTTGGGACGTGAGTTACTTCCGAGTGGTGATATTCCTACTTGTGCTCATTGTACCCTCTTACTGTACTTTAAGTTTCCAGAAGGCGATCTTTTCTCTCCTGCCATTCCAGGCCTCCTTTAGGACATTTTCCTCCTCATGTAGTGAAAGTCCTCTGTGCGCACTGCCCACCCGAAGCCACGCATGTCTCACTCGGTGCTACAATCCAGCGGTTCCCGTGCGGACACGATCGCACTGTGTTTCCAAAGCTGGAGCTGTGAGAGGCACGAAACTGCTGGAAATGTGTAACTTTGTATGGCCAACCTTTTAAATGAGGTATTTGAATAAGGATGTTACATATTTAAGAGCATATACAGTATAGCGTGTGTTATACAACAATACATAATTCTGTAGTTTCCTGGACCTCTTTCCATGATATTTGGAGTGATACATTGACTAATTTATTGAGAGTTTCCATGGACCTTATTTGGTCTTCATAAATCGCACTGTGTTGCAGTCCTCACATTCCTTTATGGGCATTTTTGTTTTACTCCAGTAAAGGCAATGGCGTGGTTTGCATTTTCACAAAACCTGATTATTAGCAATAACCTGAAAGAAATAAGGTCTCCAAATTGTTTTTATCAATAAAATCAATCTTAGAGATTAACTATTTTAAGTTTCAAAGCTTCCCCCCTTTGGAGATTACTCTTGCTTTCTCATTTGAAGGACATTCTCACATGCATTCTGATCATATTCCTATTTGCCATATGGCAGTTTCGTTACTATTCAAAAACTTTCTGCCCTGGCTGTGTTGCTTCGTTGATTGGAGCATCGTCCTGCACACCTACAGTTGTGGGTTTGATTCCCGGTCAGGGCACATACCTAGGTTGCTGGTTCAATCCCTGGTCAGGGTGTGTACAGGTGGCAACCAATCAGCGCTTCCCTCTCACATCAATGTTTCTCTCTCTCTCTCTCTCCCCCCTTCCCCCTCCCTCTCCCTCCCTCCCTCCCTCTTTAAAATCAGTTAAAAATATCCCCAGGAGAGGATTAAACAAATAACTTTTTTTTCCTAAGGAGACTGAGTTTAATTGGCTAATTCAAAATGGTGTATGTAGTCAGCCAACCGAAACTGAGGGCCAGAAGTCAGAATTCAGAAAATAAATTCCAGTTTTCCCAACGCTCATGCACTGTGATAAGGAGAGTTGTTGCTGACTTCTCTCCTGAAGGCGGTGTCCACACTGAGACCACCCAGGGTGACCAGCGAGCAAACGTGCTTCACACCTGCGTGCCCTCAGCCTGCACTGTAAGGCGTGGCTCACTGGCTCACTGGCGCACTCTGGAGTGTGGGCAGAGCCAGGGCTGCCCACCTGCCCTTGTTCCGCGGCTCGGATGCTGAGTCTCCTCTGGCTGCTATTCTAATGAATAGTCAGGAGAACGCCTCCTCTTGGCACAAGGCCATGCCATTGCCCTGGGGTAAAATAATACTCAGATTTGGACCTTCTCTTTATGAGCTGGGCCTGCTTTTTTCCACCCAGAGTCAATTGGCTTGACTGCAGTTCGGGCCATGGCCTCCTTTTGGAAAGTTGTTCTCCATTTCTGATGTTTTTGGCCAATTCCAGTTTCCGTCCATGGGGCCACTTTTTCCCATGCATTTCATGCCCAGCTTCTACGTGGCTTCGTTTTCCAGGTGTCATACGATCTTTCTAGATTGTCAGATATAACCAGCCTTTTGTTCCTCCTCATTTTAGCGCTTGGTGAAAACCCAGACATCGTTTTATTTATTTTTTTTTTTTTCAGGATAAGAATCTTTTTTTTTTTTTAAATATTTTATTTATTTATCTTTAGAGGGGAAGGGAAGGAGAAAGGGAGAGAAACATCAATGTGCGGTTGCCTCTTGTATGTCCCCTGACGGGAACTGGCCTGGCAACCCAGGCATGTGCCCTGACTGGGAATCGAACCGCGATCCTTTGGTTCGCAGGCCCTCGCTCAATCCACTGAGCTACACCAGCCAGGGCCCAGACATCGTTTTAAAACACAAAGAGTGCTGCATCTTCCACCCTTTTGTTCCTGCTTCTTCCAGCTCTTCTGCTCCCCTGTTCCCTCGCCTCTGGCTCTCGTTTCTCTTCTTGCTGATCCAGTTGCCATCCCTTCCCATCCAACAAGCCCCGTGATGACTCGCCCAGTTCCTTTGCCCTCTCTGTGATGGCATGTCTCCGTGTGTGTGTGTGTGTGTGTGTGTATCAGGCCTGATTGCCCCTATGTTGGAACACATGGAAGGTTGAACCTGGCTTGCTACATTGAAGTCAAGGTTGAACTTGACGCCGCTCGATTTATTTATTTATTTTTTTCCTCGGGCCCTGGCTGAGATCATCTTACATTTTCATCACTACATTAAATGTTGCCTTTATTCTCCTCCCTGCTCCTCCACCATGCAATGGTTCTTGCTACGATGGCAAGCCAACTCAATAATAAACACTATCCATTAGATAGGTTCAGGATGCCTCCTATTGTGCTGGACAATGCGGTACATTTAAGAACCGTTTAAGTCCTAATTTTTTTTTTTTCTGTAGGGCTCACAGTTTTACAATTCCAAATACTTCGTGTTTGGTAAATGGTGCTAACGCGTGAAATCCTTTATTGGAAATCTATTTAAAAGACATCTCAAACAAAGAAAATCCACTACATTCCCCACTCCTCTGAAAGAAACACTTTAAGAGTCACATTCATTTTTTTGAACCGGTGGCTTTTGCATTTCTTCCTTTCTCACACGGTCCGCAGGCTGCTCACATCGCCTTCTTAACCTCCTTGATTTACCATGATCTTAATTTTTTCCAACTGCTTTGGTCACTCCTCTCATTTTTTTGCCCCCCACACCTCAGTTTGCAAATTGGACATTTATTTTCGTTTTCTTCCTCTCTCTCCCCTGTCCTCTCCTTCCCCGTTCTCCCTCCAAATGCTTCATTGCCCATCAGGATCCATCGTTGAGTTTCTTCTCCAATTTTCATTGAGAAAACTCTCCAATCTCCATTCTCTATTGAGTTTTGCTCTCACATTTTTAATTGTTTTTTGGATGAATACCAAAGGAAATAATTTGAGCACAATCCTATTTGGGGAAGCAGACTGAAGTAAGGGACCACTTATTACATTATTTGTATCCCTAACAGACACCTATACATATCGACTGCCTTATAACCACATCGGGTTGTGTGATGGGGCATTGGAAGGTAAATCAGTATCCCTTTAAGCAACTCACAGTCTAGCGATGTATGTGTGAACACTAAGATTAAAACACGAATTAAGACAAGTTAGAGTAAAATATGTACACACCAGATTTTCGTCCTAGGCAGTTCCAGTGACAAAGAGATCAAAATAAAACTTTTTTCAATGAGAAAAAGGAAAGTAATTCCTAAATGGCCAAATGGAGAAGGTGATAATATTTATTTCAAAAGCATCATTGTCTTTTTGTTGCTTTCATGGCATTTATTCTGGAAGAGCAGTTGAACTCTTCATTCCTTTGTGTTTTCGTTTCACATTTGCCACGTAACAGAGCAGAATAACAATGATCGACAGTGACATCTTAAGAAATCAGTCGGGTTGTTTCGAATAAACATAATTTTACAGGCATGGCACCTCCTCCCAGATGTTCTTCTCAGGAAAATTTATACCAGACTTAAGATGACTGTTCTTCACTGAAACTATAGACATGGAGGCGAAGAACGCAAATCCTCCAACTTCAGCTGCGGGTGAAACTGCAAATGAGTGGGAGATGATGCAGGGAAGGTTTCCCCAGCAAAGTCCCCCTGTAGGGGGAGCTCTCGTTCCCCTGCCCCTTTTCTTTCCACCCTCTCCCCAGCCCTCCCAGTGACTTCAGCCCCTGCTCTCCCAGCAGAGCTGACACTGGAAGAGCACGCCTTATACTCACCATTACCACTGGCTCCGCCCCACCCCCACCACGCACCCCTTGAAGGCAGGGACTCTGTCTCCCGTTTATCTCAAGGACCTTAGAAAATCCAGCCTAGGGCCCTTGAAATGCCCCCTCAGTGCCTGGCATTTGAGTGAAAAACATAAGTAAATGACTCTGAATACCATTCTTTCTGCCCCTCCTGCTCCAAAGGCCTTGACTGTCTGTCCTCAATACCTAATCCCCCTAGACATCACCTGGCGCGCGTTTCCTGTTTACACCTGAGCACCCCCATCTGGGTCCTCCCACCTCTAGAAGAAGCCTCTCCAGCTCCCCTGACTTCATCTCCTTTGTTCCAAACCTCATGCTTACCTGCCAGTTCTCTGGGGTGTCTTCCTAATCACATCCCTCCTCCTTCACCTTAAGGCTGCGAACCTTGTGTGGCTCTGGCTCATGCTGCCTCTCCTATGGAGAGAGAAATCCGACCTACCGCTGAAGCAAACCCTGAAATTCCAAGCTGACAAGACTGATCACTGGAAGCATGCTTGTCGTAGCTCCAGTGTGGCTATAAAACATTGGCTTTTCAGAACTTTTCACGTTTGTTTTCTCCGTACTTTGTTGTATCAATTCTTTTTAGGCTGAGCAAGATTTTGTAATTGATAGGGACATATATAAGCCTAGAGGTTAAGGTGAGCCCATTAAATGCCATTTAAACAAAGGTCTTACAATTCTTAGTTTGGGTATTTTTTTTTCTACTCTGTAATATAATGCCATCTTTTTTTTGGCCAGCTAATTTTTTTGTTCCAGTTGCTTTATATGGAGATGCTAAACTTCAACGTATGTTCAGGAAGAGCCCAAATAACCTAGGGTGGTGGTTGCCTGTCTTCAGTGTTTATCAGAACAACCAGGGTCATGTTGAGGCATCCAGACTGATGCCTAGTGCCCATTCCCAGAGATTCTGATTTGAGAGGTGGAATCAAGGAATCTGGACATGTGACATCAGGATGCAGGTGACACATTAGAAACTTTAGCACTGACACTGCAATGTCTGAGCTTCGGGGTCCAAGAAATTAAAGTACAAACCACAGCTACACTACTTCCTAGCTGTGTAACCATCAGCCGATATTATGGTCTTTCTTCAAGTTTCTTATCTCTCAAGCAAGGTCACCAGTACTTACCTTCTGGGGTTGACATGAGCCTTAATTTGGAAAATGAATGTGAAATATGGACGGCGGAGTCTGATTGCTAGGGTGGGTTTGATGAACACGGTGAATATGCCGATGATGGGGATGAACACAGTGAATATGCCGATGGTGGGGACCCAGCACCTGATGGAAGTCCACCTCGCTCTGCCTCCCTCCCCACTGCCTTTGCTTCTCAAGCCCCATTGGTTCCCTAACAGACTGAGGGTCAAGGTTTGGATGCAGGAACCTGCCTTTATTTCACCGTAGTTGTAACTGTTGTTTGGTGTGGGATGCAGAGTATGTCACTGAATCTTCTGGAACCTCAGGTGGTCCACTATGAGATGATGCTGCTGCTGATGGTATTTCCTGCTTTGCCTGCCTCACAGGTTGGTGGTAAAGGTAAACTGTGACAATGCACTGTTTATAAACCGTAACCTGTTACCCTAAATGTGGCTATTATTAATAAAGCCAGTGGGGCCAGTTCTTCTTTCTCTTTCCCCAATTCTTTCCCCAATTCTGCTGCTCGTCATTGTCATTTTCTCAGGACACCCAGAGATTGTCGGAGATGCTGGAAGGTAAGTTTGAGTAGGAGGAAAGAATTGAGACAGGGGTGAAGAAAAGGAAATCTGGGTCATAGTGAAAAAACAAGTGAGTAGACAATCTTAAAAATGATTTTTTGCTAAGTATATTATGTTATTGTTCTTCCTAAGAGTTGCAAAAATACATACCACATTTTTCAGTTGGTTCTTTCCACTAAATTTAGGCCTTCACAGTTGATTAGTAGCACTTTATACTGCGAGCTGTGATTCTCACACTTTGATGTGCCTCGAAGCCACCTGGAGGTCCAGATTCTGATTCAGTAGGTCTCCCATGGACTCCCAAGAGTCTGCATTTCTAACAAGCTCCCTGGTGACAGTGCCGCTGGCCTGGGGACCTCACTTGGAGTAGCCAAGTCCAACAGACCTGAGAGAATGCGAGAGAGATCAGAGATCAGAACTCTCTAATTATAAAATTCATCGCTTAATAGAAACAATGAAGGTCATGGACAAGAACACTTCCTGCTATCAGCAAAAGCTGCTTACACCTATGTCTTTGTGTCTGAATCATATTCACAATGGTTGATTCTTATAAAAGAAATTCGCAGTCACCATCTGAATTGCTGTTCACTCATCTGAAGCCTCTCAAGAGTAAAAGGCCCCTTCCTTGCCGGACATTGGGTCCTGTCCAAAATGTTCAATCTTAGAAAATGTCCCTCAGTTCAAGTAGCACATGATGCTTACCTATACTTTTGGTTTACAAGATTACTACATAATAAATACTACCATGTTTTACTGGTCCAGTCAACAATTGTGTTCTGGCTGCATTGCCAATAATAAACCAAATGCCAAGCACCTTTTGGTGTGGACCAAAGGTCTCAGTGGATATTTAGACAGGACCAAATGTCCACTAATTAACCCTCATGAGGTGTGGTCTCAGGCTTCCTTACCGGTACTTCCACCAGAGCCTTGCCTGGAGAGGGTGTCACTATAAGTGATCCAAATGCTGCCTTCTAATTTGCCCTAAAAGCTAGTGAGAAATGTTTAGGAAACTCCATTCTTAATATGAAAGAGATACAGTGCAGCATGTTTTCTTTGTGCTAGAGTTTCCTCTTCTTTAGGTTTTGAACATCTATTACTCCCTTCGATTGTCCCCTTCCAAACTCTAATGAAGCCGATCAAGCATCATCTATCCATGTGACTTCTGGGGGACATTGGGCTGCTCGACAAGGAGCCAGAGCTTTTCGTCTCAGATTCTAGATTTAATCAAGAAGGGACATAGATCTCGGTGGCAAGCTTAGGTAACAGACAATCTTTACTCTGGCTAAAACAAGGGGAGATCAAATAAAACTTGAATACAGTGTTTTCACAGTGGCCTTCCTAATTGGCCGATAATAAGGCCTTTTCCAGACCTAGCTACGTGGCTCTAACTCCCAACAGCAGAGAAGCATCTCTGAGGTTTTAGCATGGAGTGGTCTTGAATTCTGAGTGGGCGTCTGTCAGCCGGCCAGATGGGGTCTTTGGCTTAAAATAAAAGAATACCCTGCAGCTTTGGAGACTCTTATGCAAGGATCCATTTAGTTCTCCAGAAAATATTTTCTTAAAAAAAAAAAGTTGCCTGCTGTGTGCACTGTATTTCTTTAGACATAGTCCAAAGGGTTCAAATGAAAAAGCCCGAAGCCATTATAGGAAGGAGAGTGGATAGCTTATTAAAATTTTTTGTAGGTACTTAAATTTTGAAACAGTAAAGCCTCTTTCCCCTATATTCTATTCTTGGTTATAATATACATTTAACTATTACATTCAATGTCTCTGGCAATGTGCAGGAATGTCAACTATAGCTCCGTGCCTGTCAGACTTGTGAGAGGTTAATTTTAGCCATGTAAAAATAATGAACAGGGGTTTTTCATGATTGCGTTCATTGTGAAA
Source organism: Glossophaga mutica (assembly GCA_039655065.1). NCBI lineage: Eukaryota > Metazoa > Chordata > Mammalia > Chiroptera > Phyllostomidae > Glossophaga > Glossophaga mutica. The sequence goes on from CM077313.1 coordinate 12,336,986, forward strand.
ACACAAGTGTAAGCACATTGTATCTCATTCTAAAAAAATATGTGTTTGTGGTACAAGATATTCAGTTCTTTAAAAAATTATAAAGAAAGAAAAAACTCCCCATCCTGCTCAAAATAGACACTGCTATTAGCATTCTGATATACTTTTACAGTTTTTCTGATGCAACTTTCAAAAATAGTTGTTTCAGTAATTGTGTCCTACTTTTCCAGTCGACGCGGTAACTCGTGCGTGCTACATTTTTAATAGCCGCACACGTGTTAACACGTGCACTTGTTTCTGCTGAAGGGGCCCCTTCAGATGGGAAGTCAATTCATTTTGCTTGACATGGCTCCATTTCAATCATTTTTTAAGAAAGTCTTCGTAAATTAATATTATGGACTCATGCAAAATGCTGGAAATGGAAAAATGCAAACAAACTTAATCCCATGAATCAAACAAACAAAAAACCCCCTTTGTCTCAGCAAAGGATGTGCTGTTTAGATGGGAACAGATAATCCTGGGGAGCTTCGCGGGTGCCAACTGGAGGTCAAGCTGAGTAAACATTGTCTTCCATGCTTAGCGTTGAGGACCCTCCCAGATCCGTGTCGGGGGATAAAAGTCTCCCCAGGGTAGCCACAGCTGCCTGACCCCGTGAACAGGTCCCACGGGACTGGGGACCCTCTGAGCGGCTCTGGGCTCGGAGGAGTGGGTCTAATGCAGGACAGGCGGGCACGCTGTGGGAGCAGCGGACCTCTGTGATTCATGTCCCTCCAAAGCTCGGAGCCCTTTGGGTTGTTATTCATTTGCTGTATTATCTGGAATGACTAGTGTGCCGATTGGCTCCAGTTTAAAGGGAGCCCGAGCAGATCTGAGACCCGCATTCCTGTTCCCAGAGGAGGGATGACTGAAGTTAACTGCTGGTATCATCTAGGCCGTGCTGGAACTCCCAGCGACTTGAGCCTGAGTGGTTTTGAGCCTTTTGTAACTGTTGCTCTATTACAGGGGCCCCAATTTTCCCCTGTTGCTCTCTGCCCCGCCCCCCACCCCCCTTCTCCCACAGTTAATCCCAGCTCTGTTGTCCACGTCCATGGGTCATTTATACCTGTTCGTTGAATAGACCCTTCCCCTTCTTTAGTAGCTGTGTTGGTCTGATGGTTAGGGGTCGCTGACTTTGCCCTCTGATGTGCGATATCGGGGGATCTGAAGATGTGCTTCAAGTTTCTCATCAAGGAATTTGGCTTGGAGAAAGAGATCCAAAGCAATTCAGTAGGAATAAGCGGGCAGAGGTGGATTTCTCCCAATTTCTCTCTCACTAGATCCACATTTCCTAAAAGCAAGCCAAGTGTGGGCTTCTAACATCTCACCCAGCGCTGTTCTCTTGCAGGAGGTTAAAATGAGAGTGGTCAGCTTCAGAGGCTGCAGAAACCAAAGGCGAAAGAAATAGAGGTACACTTGAACTGAGACCTTAGGGAGAACCTCCAAAAATCTGACAGAAGCCCTGTGCTTGGGGAGAGGAACCTCAGACCTCGCAGGGAATTGTCTTAGGGTTGAGGTGCCTTCACTGCAGGTGAACTTTGGGTCCTTGGGGCCTCTCTGGCTCTCATGGGGTTTGCTAGGAGATTTCCCTGGGGTGGACTTGTCTTGTTTGCTTTCCAGATCTTGGCTCTGGACGCCTCAGTCCAGCCCTGGCTTCTTGTTCTCCTCAGAGGAAACCTTTGAAGGCAAAACAGTATCAGTTGTTCCTGGGAAGAGTTCCTGCTTGAAAACAGGAACTCCGCCTAACTCATCGTTTCCTTTCACGTCTTCCCCACTTTGGGGGAGGGCGGTTACGAAAGAGAGGGTCAAGGAGGAGACTGAGAGACTCCTTTTCAAGGGCTGGAGCGTGACAAGAGTCCCTCTTGGCTGCACAAATGCCAGCGAGCTTCCTGGGTAAGTCTTCTACTGCGACATCTGTTTACCAGCTGCGAAGTGTCCCATTAAGCATCTTGTTTTGATCAGAAAAAGTTTAGGGTTGGGCATTTGTACTAAAAAGTCCAACTTTATTTTAAAGAACTACTATTTTGCCCTTGTCTTCTTCCCATCTCATGTTGGGACCCCTTCCTTATCTGGTGTCCGAGTCCATACCAAGGTGTAGCCAGGATTATCATCCATTCAAACCTGAGCAAAAATAGCAAGTACAGGACAGGGGAAGGTGTGACCACTCTTCCTAAGGCGATTTGATGTTTCTTTGGTGAGTAAGATTAGCCTAAGTATTAGAAGCTCTTCCTCAGAAGGGAATGGATTTCATTGCTTATCTACCATGACATGGGATTGTTTATCTCCGTTTTAGTGGAGTTTAGACAAAATCACACTTTGTTCCTAGAGAATGTTCTTACATTTGTATCTGTTAGCACTGACAGTGTAATGTTGTAATGAGACTGGAGTGTCCTTTAGGCCTGCAGAAAGGCCAAGGACGTCTGAACTGGAATTGGTGAGAAATATGACCGTGAAGTGTAGACCGATCAGCAGGGCTTTAAGGAGTCAGGAACACAAGTCTCCCAGACGGTGGAGATGGAGAAACTATGGCTCATCGGGTAGGTTTGGCTTTTACTGAAATGAGGCTGAGGAAACATGCAATGAGTACCATGTACAACTGAGGGTCATGAAGGGGCACGCTAGGAAGTATAAAACACGGAAATATGGAAGCAAATCTGCAGGTACAATACATTCTTCAAGATGGCATCTAACAGACGTCATTTCCAATGGCGGTCTCCCAGTGAAGATACTCAGTTGTTCAATCATCTTGGATCGTTGGTCCTTTTTATGTAAGGGAAGCACTCTATTAATTTTGAGTTTCAGCGGCCATGGATCTCATTGTTCCTGCTGGACTGCTAGATCATTGATGCTAGTTCTTCCACTTCATCCCCTCCCAAATAGCAACTGGCACATAGTAGGTGCTTAGTTTATGCTTTTTGATGCATGCAATTAGGATAACTTTTTACCTAGTTTCTACTCTTTCCCTTATCACCGCCCCAACCCCCCCCTCCACCCACCCCTGGAAGATTTCACATTAACTGGCTGCCCAAGCCAAACTCTGTGACGTGAACGAGTGTTTCCTTCGGCATCTTCAGGTTTTCCTTGCTGCTCTGTCCTTCATACTCAGGTATTTCCCTTATCAGTGTTCAGATACACAGACTCCTGCCTGCTGCAGTTTGCTGTGCGACAACATCTTGTACGCAGGCTTCCTGGTGGCCACTGGTATTGTTAGTTTCCCTTGACATACCCTGGGGACACATGATGACGAGTCAAAGTTCAGGAACCGCCCCCCCCCCAGCATCCCCGAGGTTCTGAAGTTCCTGGGAACTTTCGGGGCCAGGGAGGAGCCTCCATCTCTTATCGCTGCTACTTCCAGAAGCTGAAGACTTGGCTTTCTGTTTTCATAGTTCCTCTCCTTTATCTTTTCTGAAACCATTCATGAGCTTTAACAATGATAGCTAACATTTATTGAGTGCTTTCTAAAAATGATGGGTTAAATGCTCCCCAGAACCCTGTGGGATAAAGACTATTTTGATCCTTAGTTTAAAAATGAGGCCGTGGGGTCTCACAAGGGTTAAGTAACTTGTCCAGGACCGCACGCTAGTGAGATGATAGTGTAGTTGTGATAGGTCTAACCGCAAAGCTCTTAAACATCGCGCTCTCCTGCCTCCATCTCCCTGTTCCAGGACAAGGGCCCAGGGAGTCTATGAAGATACTTTGGTTCCAAATTCCCTTCTTCCCACAGCCAGTGTCCAGGAATACACTCTCTCTTGCACAAAGAATCCTATCGTTAGACTTCTTTGATGGCATACTGTTGTATATTGTTTCATTCTCCGTTGTTCTCTCAAGCATCGGTTGGCCTGGCCTGGTCATTCAGTGGGCCAGTGCTGAAGAAGGGGCGGGTGCGGGTATAGGCAGGAGGGTGTCTGGGAGATGCTCTGTCTGTTCGTCCAGCCTGGTATCACCTGACTGGTTTGTTGGAGTGCTGTGTTCCAGCCCTGGGCGGGGGGCCACAATGCCGCGTTTGTTTGCGCATGAGAGTCTTTGGCTTTGATTAGCAGCTAGCTCCAGTGCAGCTGAACATACAATAGGGAGCAAAGGATGGGAAAAAAATCCTGCTGCAGTTTCCCATTGGAAAGCTTTCACTGAGGAGCTTGGGCAACCAGCCGTGGGGCACAGGTGGGAGAGGCTGGGAAAGGGTAGGTGACGGGTCCTCCACGCCCCATAGCCTGTCGTGCGTGATGATGTCATTCCTTTATGTAAAGGGTGGAGCCTCTGTTCCACTAGATGTCTTATAATTAAGGTTTAAGACTGATATTGATGTGGTTTGATGAGGGGCAATGGCTGGAAGGCTGAAGAGCATGAAGGCGCGCGCGCCCACGATGAGAAGATCCAGGGTCAATACAGTGAAAGGGATGTGCCTCTCTTAAAGGGCTAGTCACGCAGTGAAAAACACTTCATTACTTTGGGCGCATGAAAGAGGTAAAAATAACGGTGACAATAATTCTATCGATTATCAAAAAGAGGGAAGTAGGAAGTTTGTATTTCATAACTGGCTACGTTAGTGATTTCATAACACAGACAAGCTGATCGTAGAATTTTCTTCTCATCAAATTAAATCTATCTATTATAAGCACCGCCATCCACTGGTAGCTGAATCACAGGCTGTTTGCCTGAAGTAAAGACCTCTCAATGTTTCCTTAGAGGAGTGCTTAATTTATTGAGAATTTTTAAGCAATAGACTACTTGTCTGAGATAAAAAAAAAAGTACCCCTATTATCTTAGGCAGTGGGTACCTGATGTGGGTCTTCATGAGGAGAACAAAGCAGATTTATAGTTAGAAAACCATATAACATAGTAGATGATTAATTGGCAAATGAGTGGTTCGAACGAGTTCTAGAAGAAGGCATTCTGGTCCAAGTGGAAAAGTATACCGCATAGAGGGCTAGGATTTTCAAGGACAGAGTGGTTTTGGGCACGGCCGGAAGGCAGGGGGAAAGCACCCCAAGTGAGGGATGGAGAAAGAGGAAGGCCAAAGAGATGATGGAAATCAAGATACTGGGGGTCAGAGAGGAGATGGGCCCGATTTGTGCAGAGAGTGAATTAGGAGTAGAAAAGAGTGTTGGGTAATAATAGCAAGACCTTTGAAGCGTAAGCTACGCTGCTTGAACTGTATCATTTTAGGTAGTGTGGAATCATTGAAGGTTCTCCACAGCAAGGAAGGAGAGAAAAAATTGGTAGATTCCAGGGAAATTTTTTTAAAAGATTTTATTTATCTTTAGAGGGGGAAGGGAGGGAGAAAGAGAGGGAGAGAAACATCAATGTGTGGTTGCCTCTCACGTGGCTGGCCCCCACTGGGAACCTGGCCGGCAACCCAGGCATGTGCCCTGACTGGGAATCGAACCTGCGACCCTTTTGTTGGCAGCCCACGCTCAATCCACTGAGCTATACTAGCAGGAGGAAAAATTGTTTTTAGAAAAGTAAAAGATTAGGAGAGATTCCACTAGGTTTTAACAAGTAATCCCTCTTCAACCGACCCCTTGATCTTTACAAATTCTAGAAACCCCATTCATGCTTCAGTGCTTTGCTTACATACCATCGCCTCCATAAAAATTGTCTTTATTCTCCTAGGTAAAATGAATACTTACTCCTTTTACTGTTTTAAGATTTTCTATGCTTTTGCTTTCATAAGTTTTGTTCATTCATTCATTCATTCATTCATTCATCATTCATTCAAAGATACGCCATGAACCCCTGTGCTGTGCTCTGTGTGAAGTGCTAGGAATATAGAGATGAAGGCTGTCTTCGACATTCACAGTGTGGTTGAGGGGGCAGGCACGTAAACTGCTGGTTAGTATAAAGTCCACGCAAGGATCTAGATTAGCGCTTTGGAAAACCCTTAGGAGTGATAGCTTATTTAGCTCAGAGTGCATTCAGGGCAGGCTTCCAGGAGGAAGTGACTTGTGTTTAAAGGCAGAGGAAGAAAAGGGAGAAAGTGGGAGTTCTGGGTAGCGTCAATGCTGCGAGTCCTGATTTTCTTGTCATAAAACAATTACTTTAAATGACTTTATCTTTGCTACTTAACGGTGGAGTTCTTAGCCTGATAGTTTGCACAGGAAAGAAAGGAAGGAAGGAATGAAGGAAAGGAAGAAAGGGAAAAAGGAAGAAAAAGGAAAAAAGAAAGATCGATTTCAAATGCCTTGGTGAAAGTAAGTACTTAGGAGGAATCCCTTTCTGGAGACACTATGAAGGAAAATAAAAGCTATCTGAAGTCTAGACATTAGGATGGAGGCTGGGTGCGTGGAGGGTGAGTGAAAAATGAGATGCCGAAGCGTGAGTTGGGAAGCGTACTAGTGCTGTTGATAGAAGAGACTTAGAGAAAGAGCTGATTTGGGGAAGAGGTGAGTGCCCTGAGTCTGAAGGGATAGTGGAGAGACAGGATCACCCTCAGAGCTGAGCACAGGCTGGACCCAGATTCTTGGGCGTGTCTGACTCTGTGGGCAAAGTCCATGTCTGGGGTGGGGGCAGTGTTTGATGAGAACAAGCCTCAGGCTAGTAGCATTGGATGGTGGTGACCAGGTGTCCATGGAAACTCTGGTCCCCTGCTCATTACTGTACCTCCCTCCCCAGGAGATCTTGCAACACACTTAAGCTAGAATGAGGTAAGACCATGTGAACAGTTTTATTTTCTGGGAATATTTTTTATTACTTTGCTTCTTACTTTAAAGGTTCCTTGGAGGCGTCAGCTTTCAAGGAAACTCTACATTCAATCAAGTGGAACAGCTGAGGCCACATTTTCCAAACGAGATCAGTGGGCTGCCGGTGAGAACCTTCTTTAATTTAGGTGACTGCATTTTTTAAAAGATTTATTTAATTTTTAGAGCATGGGAAAGGGAGGGAGAGAGGGAGGGAAACATTGATGTGTGAGAGAAACATGAACCAGCCACCTTTTGCACACCCCCAACTGCACCACTGAGCCACTGAGTCACAGTCCACTGAGCCTCAGTCCACTGAGCCACACTGGCCAGGGCTTGAGTGACTGCATTTTGGGTGCCCACTGATTGTCCACGCTGAGATGCCTGCTCATTCTCTGAAAGGGCTCATTTTTCTTTGCTCAAATGAATGATCTGCCCATTGTGTATGTGTCTATTCATCACTTCTGCAACCAGTGGAAAGTGTAGGTCCTCGTGAAGGTCAACGGCAGAGCAACAGTGTAAGCCAGGTTGGTGGGGCTCAACTAATATTGATTAAAGTATGTGGGGAGAAACACGGGCTGGGCCGGCAAAGTGAGAGTGTCCTTTGTTGACAAGGTACTTTGTTGACAAGGCCCCTGTCCTGGGGGGATGTTTTGTGAGGTGGTTGGTTTCTTCTTTGTTGACCCCAGGAGTCACCTGCTTGTCACTCCCTGCTGGGACACACAGACTCTCTCTTCCCTTTTAGCCTTTTTTTTTTTTTTTTCAGTCCAGCTCTAGGAATCCCCCATTACAGAGAGGGCAGAGTTGAGGGAAATGGATCACTTTTATTCTCCTTCCTTAAAAATTATTTTCGCAGCTTTGCTAAAAGGAAAGAAAGCTCAGGAAGTCCAGCTGGTTTAGTTTCTGACCTCCAATACCATCGTGAATCAGGTATGTCCTGGGGGCAGAGATCAGACAACATAATCTCAAAGAAAGCCTTTTAGCCCAGACTCTGCTGTATTTACCATTGTTAATTTGTGGCCTGAAGGGTGAAGTCTTATGATTTCGGGTAGGTTTTGCCTCTTCTGATTTCCTTTGACCAAGCAGTAAGCTTCTGCCAGGCTGAGCTGGTGATAATACAAGTGAGACTCTTGTGTGTGGATGACCCATTTGATATGAAAAAAAAGTCACACTCTGTTTGGGCTTTTCTAGAATAAGCTAACAACTAACATTCATGTAATAATTTTACTACTTGCACATTGCTTTCACACATCTTATTTTATCCTCAGAATAATTGTATGAGATCACTTTAATGTTGCGGCTCTTTGTACAGAGGTGGAGTGAGAAGTCTCTGAGAATGGAGACTTGTCCAAGGTTTCTCCAGGGTAAAGGATGATAATGGCCTTCCCCACCTCATGGAAGTTTCTGGGAGTGTTCGTAGTCTGTGGAAGTATCTGGTAAAAAAATTCAAAGAAAATTTGGTATTCTATTTTTCCTGTGTATAGATTCTCTGGTGTATAACGTGAGCACTTTCTTCTGAATCTCAAGGGGTTGTTTTCTAAAAGTTCCTCTTCCCCGACCTGTAAAAGCAGAGCCTTTGGTGAGGGATTAGGAATGGTAATCTGTAATCAGGCCACAGGACTGTTTTTATACGCAGTAATGTTTGAGAATGTGTGTGTGTGTGTGTGCGCGCGCGCGTGTAAAACATATCTGGCATGGATCTAGGGTCTATTTGGTTGCTAGTTGTCTTCCAGAAATTATTGAAAAAAGTGATTCTAGGTTCTAGACCAGACTCTTAAGACTGGCCTACTTTATAGTTTAATTAAATCGCTCGAGTTTGGCAGGCTTCCGTAATTGTAAAACAAGGGGTCCAAACTGAAAGCTCTCTAAGATCCCTTGAGGCACTTGGAGTGTTTATGAACTTGCCAGGTGTCGGTCTCCTGATTGCTTCCTCTCTCCCATGGCACACCTTCCCTACTGCGTTTAAGTCGGTGCTTCTCGGAATGCGGTTCCTGCATCTGTAGCATCAGCTTCACCTGGTTACTCCTTAGAGAGGCAAAATCTCAGGTACCACCCCGTACCTACTAAATCGGACGAGAGATTCTCCAGGTGAATTCAATAAATGATAACGTTTGAGAACCACTGGTTTAAGCATTTCTGATCCTGGCGAATAAATGCAAATATATAAGTATACAATTACAACTTTTTATTTCGTAGACGTAGGCTAGGACTGAAAATCCACTATTTCTCAGGGAAGGACATTTTAAAAAGGATAATCTCTTTGTTTTTAATACAAGACTTCCAAGGGTCAGAACCCAATTTTTCATATTTCTAAAGTAGCCTCCCAACATAAAGATATTTAAAGGCCGTATAAAAGTTGAGCAAAGAAATTAAATTTTCAATTACAGGCAGTTTTTGCTTTGCCTGCTTCCAAAATGAATGGATTTTGGTTACCACAGTTTAGTTCATTGACCCCAGTTCTCCCAACAACTTGGTGCACGTTTTAGTGTGGGTGTGTATTTAATTTTTAAAATGTCTTCAATTACAGTTTACATTTAATATTATTTTATATTAGCTTCAGGTGTCCAGAATAGTGATTAGATAATCATATCCTTTACAAACTGTACCCCCCAATATTTCAAGTACCCACCTCACACCATACATAGTTATTACAATATTATTGAGTGTATTCTCTATGCTGTAATTTACATCCCTGTGACTACTTTGTGGCTACCAATTTGTACCTTTTTCATCCAGTCCCCCCAATCCTCCTCCCTCTGGCAACATATTTTAGTATATTAACCATAAGTAATTGCATAAAATACAAATTTTACTGCTAGCTACTCAGTCCACAAATCATTACATAAATAAAAGATGTGCTTTATAATCAGTGACCAATCTCATCAGTTCTAGCATAGTCTGTCCATAATTGGTCACTCTGCATCTATTGTTCATTTTATATGCAGACAGCAAAGCATGTACTTTTGTTGCCTCATCTCAATATAAGCCCACATGGCATTTTTCAGAAGTGGATAATTAAAAAAAAAATTGGCCAACAAAGATGAAAGTGCATGTAATAAATGAGAAGTGGTTTCAAAGTGAAGTGAAACTCAAATGAAAATAAACTGAGTTAGAAGAAATAACTGAAGGTGGGAACATTGACACTGCTACCATCCAAGAGAATCTATGTGTGCAGCCAAAGACGCTTAAAGCAGGCAAACTCGTAGCTATAAGTGATGAAGGCAGGAAACGCAAAGCTGCCAGAGGAAATGATGCTGGCAAACCCCTCACTTGAAAGGAATTCTTGGGTATACCCTACAACAGTGAAAGCATGAAACATAAAATATTGGAGGCTGATCTAAACCCAGAAAGGTGTATGGCCAGTTGCCAAGGCAGAGTAAAGATGGTCACTCTGTACTGTAATGCATGCAACGAGAAAAACGAAAGCAAGTTCTTTACGTACTCCTGATGAGTACTTCCCCCTAAATGGTCTTTAAATCTCAATATTTTGAATGTTTTAAATTGCAGTATACCAAAAAAAAAAAAAAATCCCAGTTCTGTTTGATTTTGAAGTTTCCTACATGTAACTGGTAGTGAGTTTTTAATGTTTTGGCAAACCTTTAAAATTTAAAAGTTCAGGGAAAAATCATAATTTTTCTCATTGATTATTAAGGTGGTTTCCCATGGTTTCAGTTTACACGATCATTTTTTGGAACCTACCCTATGTGAGAAGTGAGGACTGCTGGTGCATGCTTGTGTGCACGCTATGTGAGAAGTGGTGATACTTGTGTATCTGTGCACATGTTACTCCTGAAAAACAACTACATGAGATTATATATTTTGTGCTTTTAAAATAAATACAGATGTCACCCCTTGAAAATACCCATCTGTTTTTCTTTTTCTTAATTTTTAAATTAGTTTTATTTTAGGCCCATGACTTTATTGATAACTGTAGGGTTGTTTTTTTCCCAGCACATGAACAGCACTGAAAATAAGCAAATGTAAATTCTTACGATAACACGGTTTCACTCCTCAGTGTACTTTTTCCTGGCTGGCACTAAAAATCAAATGGTGAGTTTAGTGGTTCATTTTTAAAGAATTTTTCTTTATTTTTAAAGACTTTTTTTTTAAAGAGTCATTTTAGGGTCACAGCAAAAATAAGAGGAAGGCACAGGGATTTCCCACACACCCTTGTCCCCTCTACAGGCTCCCCCGTAATGAAGGAGAGTTCCTGTCACCCCACATCCTTGTCAGCGTGGGTGTCACTTTCCTGGATTTGGTGAATTCTAATATGTGGGTCACTATCCATTTTTTTTTCACTCATTAAATAATTATGGCATGCCCAGAAAGTATTCTTCGAAGCCCCACAACACACGGGTAAACATATAAGTGGTACCTGCTTTCATTGAGCTTCGGTTCTTGGTAAATGAAGAACCAAGTAAATAGACACAAGTTCAGTTAGGGGCGAAGGTTATAAGGATGTAAAAGAGGACCGAGAAACGGAGAGGGGCTGTGCGTGGGGAGGAAGGGAGAGACGGCCGGGAAGGAGGGTGTCGGGAGGCGCTCACTGCGTTCCTGCAAGACCCAGTGCTGGCCCTGGACGGGGATGAAGCGACTGCTAAACCTTATCTCACACAATCTTAATGATGATGCCCAGCCTTCTAACTGTGCAACTTGTGGTGATGTATTTGACGCTAAACAGTTATTAATATTAAACATAGTGTTTTATTCACCCTAGTCACATATGGCCTAGTTTAATAAAAGACTTAAAAACCTAATAATATTTATAAGTAGACTCTAAACTTAAGATGACAAAGCTTCTTCTTCTTTAACTTAAGCATTAATCAGTATTTTATTTCTACCGATCACATATAATTAAATCTGGGCTCATGTGCTTGAATTTTGAAGTCTGTGGTCAACTGTGCAGCTGAGAAATGAATACTGAACGGCGTTTGGACAAAAATAGGAAACCATAAGAGAAGTCACTCAAACATTAGTCAGTGTCTAGCAAAAATAATATTATCATGGAGAAATTAGAAATCCACATGTAAATGTCTTTTGTCACTTATCAACTAAGGATTTGGCATCAATATTAAACACTATTATTAATGACGAGAAATATTGCCACTGTTGCCATGTAAATTTTGTGGTTAGTGTGCGGGCATGAAAAAAGATGGTAAAATATGAAACTGAATATATATATATGAATAGGAAGTATGTATGTGTTGCATAAATATATTTCCTGTATATAAAATATTTTCCCACATATAAACATATATGTGGCTGGCCAAAAACCTCATTTGTTTTTTTTTGTTTTTTTTTTTTGGTAAGATGGCTCTAGTAGTGCTTAGTTGTCTTTAAATTCCTTTGAAACAATTTTGTTAGATGGCGTTGTGACAGCTGTCAGATCAGCATGCATCTAAAAAAACTTATCAAAATTGGTGAATTTTTGTGTAACCACTTTAATATTGAAGATGAAACAAAATATGCAACATTTTTGGCATATTATGCTTTATTATTTCAAGAACGTACTAAGAACACAACAGAAACATAGGAAAAGATTTGCGCAGAGTATGGAGAAGGTGCTCTGACTGATCGAATGTGTCAAAAAGTGGTTTGTGAAGTTTCGTGCTGGGGATTTTTCATTGGGCGATTCTCCAAGGTTGAGTAGATCCTTGAAGTTGATAACTATAAAATCCAGGTATTAATTGAGAACAGTCAACATTATATCACATAGGAGATGGCTGACATACTCAAAATATCCAAATCAGTAAAGTTATTGGTGCAAATGAAAAATGTCTTTTATTTTATGGGAAAAAACTGAAACAGACTTTTTGGCCAACCCAATATTATATGTAAAAGTATCTCTCACTCTCTCAGGTTGGAGAGAGAGACAAAGAGAAACCTATATAAATATATTTGGTTAAAAACTATTTTAAAGCCAAACAAATCTGAAACATACTTGGTTTAAAGGGTTGTCTTCTCACAAAGCAAACATCTCTTCTGTTCTTAGCCAAGTCACCAGCAGGTATAAAGCCTGCCCTGAAATTAGTTTGATAAGTGGTGTTAACCTTCCAGTTTGGAGGAAAGAGTGGAGAACTTGGCGCTTTGCTCGCTTAGCTGTGCACCTGTTATGGAATCCGTAACACCTGGAGCAGGGTAACAGGACGGGCCCAAGCAGGCGAGGCCTTCCAGCAGCTCTCAGGTCGTTTCCCTAACTGCCCATTAGCTTGGATGTTGCGAACGGGACACCTGTGGACACAAAAGGCATTGCTGAATACTCATGATGAAGGCACCGCACAGAACAGCTCTCGTCAAGGCTGACTTTGAGTCTGGGAAGAGTGAAGCCAGGGGCTCTAACACAGAGGGTTCTCCTAGTCCCAGCTTGCTCTGCGACATGAATGGGCCGCACATCCTGCCGGGCGGAAGAGGAGTAACGAGGTCTCCTGTGGGGCAGGTGGACAAGGAGCTGCGGACGGGAGAAGCCAGAGCACTGTGTGTGGAAGGCCGCTGCTGTGGGGAAGGACCTTCAGTTGACAAGCTGATGTCAGAAAATCAGCACAAAGAGGATAATGCCAACTGGAACTGGTCCCCGAAGTGTCACAAAAGTTTATTTATTTTTCTCTATTCGGTGCCCAGCGTCGTATTTCTTTCACCAGTACTTCTCACGTTAGCCCTTTTTATTCTGTCTGCAGGGATTTTTTTTTTCCTTTTATTTCTCCCAATGACAGCTTCACGTTTCCGATGGAGCAACAGTGGTCTAATCTTTATAATAAAGGATATTTATGAATGTAAGGATGGGCAGTAAAGTTGAACAGAAAAACAGCACTGCAAAATTTCCTAGAAGGGGGACGTGATCCCATTTGCGATCAAATACAGTACTAGTTAGAGAATATAGTCCACATTTCCGGTTCAACACTAAAATGTTCTGCTTTAAAGAAAGATTTTATCCCCCACGTGTGACTAATTCTTTGTATCAGGTGAAGGAAGGAGTGGGCGTGAGCTTGGGGGAAGGGGTCCGTCCATGTGAGTGTGTGAATTGAAAGACGAGCAGGAAAAGAAAAAGACTGTTTTGTTTCCCCATAGCATGGGATAATAACAATAGTGAATAACAACAATAATTTAAAAACTGGAGTGCTCGTTGGTTGTCATTTAAATGCATGTGTTTGTGTCCTATAAGCCAGCAGACACACATGAAGCACACATGGAGAGTGCAAGGGGACCACAGGGCCAGAAAGCGGGAGGGACTCGTTTTCTGCCGTTTAGAATGTCCTGGGAAGGCAGACGTGTGGATTCGTAACTAGTGGAATATGTATTCGGGCCGCATCAAGGAGGGCCATGGTATTGATCATGGACCGAAGATACGACCTCAGACTGCCTTACCATCCCCGTTGACACTCTGATGTCACTTAAATGTAGGAAAATGCAACGTCGGTGAGTCCCAGCGAAGCTGTGAGCGGTCGGTCAGGGGACAGGCAGCCTCTAGGGCCTGAAGTCTTGGCAGTTTGTCCTTCTCATCCGGGCAGGTTTGAATACCCTCCGCAGAGGCCCCCAGACAGCCTGAGATCTCAGGCAGATTCTGATGAGGCGGAAAACAAAGCCCTACGGGGGAGAAATTCTGAGTTTCCATTTCAATGACTTCAGAGGCAGCTGAGCAGCCAAAAAAAAAAACAACAACAAAAAAACCACAAACCCCACCAAAGCCCAACCCTGAGCTGTGCAAGGAACACTGCTGGCTTGCCGAAATGACAAGGAGTGACAAGGAGATGTCTGCTCTCAGTCCCTTGGAGTGTCTTGATTCATGTCGAGTTTTAAGGAAATCCTCAAAAAAGAACTGTCAGGTTAGGGGTATGAAAGTCTTGCTCTCTCTGGGGAGCGACACTTGCAGAGAGGAAATGGAAGGGGAAAAAAGCTAAGCTTTGTAATTTCTAACACTTTTTCCATCTCGGAACTCTGGAAGATGCTTTATGTATATGACCTCAGTTAATCCTCACAATAATTCTATAACTAATTAATTCCATTTTACAAATGGAAACCATGGAGGCTGCTGAGAGATGTCAGGCAGCCTGCATGAGTCTTTGGGTTAGCCGGTGAGCTCTGAGAGCAAGTGTGTGTGTTACTCGAGAACTCAAGTCCCGAGCAGTTAATGCAAATCAGTAGAAACACATAGCTTGGGTGTTAGTAGGGTGGACTGATGAGAAATAGATGGGCAGGCAGGCAGATGGGTCAGAAAGATTCTACTTCTGGTAATGAAAAAAGGGAGAGACAGGTGACACTAGTTAGAAGTACGAAACACAAAAAGAGCAAACAAGGAAATGGGTGCTGGGGGTGTGGAGAAATTACTTCTGTGTACCCCCATACACAGGCTATGCTTACTGCATCCACATGCCTTATTTCACTGGAAATGTTATTGCCCTACTTTAAAAAATCAGGAAACAGGTCTCAGAAAGGTTAAGTAGATTTCACAAGTCATCCGACAGTAATTAGCAAAGGCTAGCTTTGAACTCCGATTGTCCGACTCCAAAGTCCGCACTCTGTCTGTAACCTCGTGGTGAATGAAAGCAAACACCCTGAAGGGTGGCGGAATGGTAGCACAGCGTTCAGAGAAAGCCCGTGGCCGTTGGTTCATCCACAGCACATGCATTTATGTGTCAGGCCTCTGAGATCGCTGGGGACCCAATTACACGAACGTTCGAGCCTATCATGTATCATCTTAAAATTATACCTAATGAGCCCAAAGGATATAACAGTTAATATTTCATGTGGCGCCATACATGCCAAAATGCTACATAAAAGTTCCTGTAGAATTCTCCTGTCTTTCCTACTCTTTGAAATCTCTGGAATTGCTGGGATTCTTATCAGGGCCGGCGTGAGAATGATACGGTGCTGAAATCCTTCATCCATTTCAAAGCTTCATTTCTAGTGGGCTCTCTGCTACTCCTGACGTCCTGTGGAGAAAGGTTCAAGTCCATCCCATCCGGGAATTCTTTACCCACCCCCCGCTGCCAACCTGACGTGCACTTCTTGAGCTCCCAGGGTACTTATTCACATGTCCTGTGTCCCTCCGCTTCTCTGGCTGCATCTTCTTCCTGCAAGAACCGTAAACTATTCCAGGTGGGGACGACGTCTATTTTAAAAAAAAGTGCATCGCGGTACCCTACAAGGCAGCACTATTGATGTATCGAGCACTCTGCATCTAATCATTTCCCTGAATTTAATTGTGGTATTCTCTCAAGAAGGTCCCATAAAATCCAGAGACAGAAAAGAAGCCATGGTTACCCCTCACTGCTTTTTGTTGATGTCGGACCTGGACTATTCTGGAGTTTCTGGCCTGGATGAAAAGGAGGTCAGTCAAGTTCAACGTCTCCAAGATTTCTCAAAGCTGGGACTTCCATGAACGCGGGCAGGAGTTTTGGGGTGCACGGTCACCACATTGGGGACCTCTGGGCTTCCCCTCATCCTCTTCAGCCACATTCTTATACCCACTGCCCAGCTAGAAGGCTTAAAGAAGAACTGGTGTGTTCGGACGCTATACAATTCTTTATGTTCAAATTTAATTTTCAATTACCATGTGGGAAAAACCTTAAAAACCATGTTCTGCCCCTGAACTGAGGAGACCAAGGGAGAGCATGACAAAAGCACTGGGGACCCGGAGGCCAGGGCAGGGAGGACGGACGGGGCCCGGAGCCTGACCCCACTCCCCAGCCCTCTGCTGTCTCTTTTCATCACGCCTGACATCCTAAGTGATGGATTCGCTACCACGGTCTCAGAACCTTTGGCGGTGATGGATGTGATTTCTGATTGAGACTGCTGTGCATGTGGGGACATGAGAAAGGGAGAGAAGGGGAGAGAGAGAGAGAGAGAGAGAGAGAGAGAGAGAGAGAGAGACAGAGACCACCAACCTGAGAGGAACCCCATGTCCCATGGCGTGGCGGGCTTGGTGGCAGACAAAGCTGTTAATTGTGAGCAGTTCCACTCAGGGGCCTGGGAAACTCGAGCACAGAGGGGTGGCTGTGACCCATTTGGCACAGGCAGTGCTGGCCTTGCATATTCCAGCCTCCGCCGTGGTCCAACACCTGGGCCACCTCCTGCATGCAGCCCTGTTCAGAGAGAGGAGGATGTTTGCCGAATCTGGCGGCTGGCTGATGGGTAGGAAAGGCGGTGCTTTGGGAGCCTGCTCTGTGACCCCCAGGAGGGCTTTCGTCCCCCTGCCTGTTGTTCTCGCTGGATTGCTGGCCGGTTTTGACAGCAGAGAAAGTGCTTTCCACTCTCCTTGGGGCCCTCTTGGTATCTGCCATGGGTCATCTTTGAAAGCAGCCCCCTCCTCTTTGACAACTACAAGGTCCCCCTTTGTTAACGTGGGATGAGCTTGACCTGCCTTTAGAAAGATCTCCTCCATTGCATCACTTGGCATATGGAGTTCTGGAAAATGCTTTACTCTGAATTTCTCAGGAACACTACTTGTGTGTCCACCCAGGGAATGTTTGTGTGTGATTGATGTTCCCTTACTGTGGAGGGGGCCCTCAAGATGGAAATTCCAGGGGTAGAAATGAGCAGAGGGCAAGCACCTTGTTCCGAGTGAGTGAGGAGACGGAGCCGAGCTGAGCTAGTCTGAGTTCAGAGCCTTGAGAATTTTCTTTTCCACCAGCGCTCCGGGCGGACCGTGCTGCTGGTCTGAGAACCACACTTAAAAGCAGGCGCTCATATCAGTTGCCTTTCAAGTAAGAAGGATCTTAGATGATTCCATTGAGAGGCTTACTGACTGCATTCAGTAGAGGCATTCAGTTCTGAAGAGGTGCTGGGGGAAGTGTGGTAGGCAAAGGGAGGTCCCCCATTTCTGTCCAAGATATAATCAGAGCAACTTACTTTTAATC
Source organism: Glossophaga mutica (assembly GCA_039655065.1). Lineage (NCBI taxonomy): Eukaryota > Metazoa > Chordata > Mammalia > Chiroptera > Phyllostomidae > Glossophaga > Glossophaga mutica. Next base: position 12,354,528 of record CM077313.1, read on the forward strand.
TGTGTTATATATTGGAGTTTGATACATGGTTTTATTCGTAGGAGGTTTTTGCTACTTAAAACAAATGCGAAGCCTCCAATCTAGTCCAGTATTTTCGTTTCAATGTGCAAACGAGAAAACAGAAGTGGAGACTTCAGCTCACAGGTCTGCGTACCTGGGTCTCTCCGTGATGTAATGCCGCCTCTCCCACTCTCTGAGATTCAGCTGCCTGCACGTGCTGAGCCCTCCTCTCCCAGCTCCAGCCCCCACCTTCTGTAAGTGTACACGGATGCCGGGGCGGGGGTTTGGGGTACATTTCCGCCTTGCCAGTTGGCTTCCGGTTAGGCAGTCACTAATCATCACTAGAGGGAAGCTCACGGTAGCTCAGAGCTCTAAGAGCCTGGGTTTTATGTGAGTCCTACCACATTTCCCTTTCCCCAGTGTCAAGAACGAGACTTCCCAAACCTCGTCCTGACTTGCCCATGAGAGAGCTGGGGAAGTGATGACTTGACCATCGTTTGCGATTCTGGAGCGCATGCACAATGAAATGCGCCTGCTTTTTGGTGAAATCAATCAGGAGGTTATAAAAGATTCTTTCAGGGTGCCGCCTAACTTCTCGGTGACTTGGGATAAGAATTTAGACCTGAGCTTGCCACTTCTTTCTAGAATCAATCGAGTACTCAGAAGAATCCCGCCCATGCCACCACACTCCCAGTAGTCATTGGCACTGCAGTGAAGGTCAAGGACAGCATCCATGTGGGCTCTCAAGGCCCTTTCTCCAGTAGACACTTCATCACAGTCAGCCACAGGTGTTCATTTGGTTAACTGTGATGCCATTGTGTTGCATAATCATCTGCATCCTTTTCTCCATCGGCATTGAGCCCATCACTGGGTTCAGACCCTAGATGCAGCCAAACCCATCCCTGAATGCCATCTAGGAGGCTCTGATTGCTGATCTCATGACTGTATCTCAATTTCTGGATCGGTCAGGCTTAACCAAGAGATAAACTGCACCAGTTATTTTCCCGGAGAGAATCAATATCAATACTAGTTAACTGCATAAAGTTACTAACTAGGTAACTAAAAATAAAACACCGAGGAAGCATGGAGCATCATAAAGCATATAGAAGGATGGGTTTGGACCTAAAATAAATTCGATGTAATGTGTACTGTAATTTGTATACATATTTTTTCCCTTGACTTCTAAGCCTATCCGATCTCCTGAGACAGTCTGTATTCTTACAGCACTTTTCACTGATTTCCACAATGCCAGCCTTGGGTTGTATAGCCTTGCTATGAACACCTTTATACTTGTCTGCCTTCGGTTCACCCTGGTAACTCTTTCTCTGCCATATGCCCTAATACATGGAATAAAGTAGGTTGATAGATATGAAAAAGAATGATGAGTTCTGGAACTACTGAACCTGCTTCAGGCCACGCAGTACTCAAGAGAGACCCTATTGTAGACAGCTTGTCTTGAGAGTCTGCCATTCTGAGTATTATACTGGAGTATTCCAGAGTATTCTTCTGGAAATGTTGGCTACACTGTGTAGCTTAAAAGAAATAGATACTTTTTTTTTTTTTTTTGTCTTCCCAGTGTGGTTCCCTAGCTAATTAAAGAAGCTGGAAAATAAACTTATGATGAGAGCAGTCCAACAAGATTGTATATGATGCATGTCCAACGCTGAGAAGAGGTTATATTCCAAGAGGGTGTGGGTTCTTGTTGGTTTCTGAAGTGGGTTAAAGGGAGCGCCACAACCCAACAGTTGGGATATAGGATATCTGTGCTTTAAACCTTATTAGAGATACCATAAGTTGCCTCATAAACTTTCAGAACAGTTATTTATATGTGAATTGAAAATCTTGGAATTTAATTCAGTCTTTGGCAGTTATGGAAGAGTTGGTTGAGAAAGAGTTAGTTCGGGTCTTATTATTTCTTTGTTTTAGTTGCCAACAACAGAATCCCCCTGGTTGGTTTAAGCAGTGAAAAATCGAGTAAGGGATATTGCTCCCACAGTTGTTGGGAATGTTGAAGAAACGGATTCTCAGTTGAGCTTCTGGGAATGCCACTTAAAACAGACTGCAGAGCTGGGTCGCTGTGGAAGTTGCTGCCGGTGACGCCATAAAAGAAAAAACTTCGATTCAGGAAGCTGCCCCCACAGCTGTGACGCCATTTCCGTCTCCAGCAAGAAGGAAGGGAACCAGGATCCCCGGTTGACTCACAAGGCAGGTAACAAAGCTCCTGTCTCCAGATCCACGTCTTCCAGCCCCGGTCTGCACCCACGCCCCTGAACTTTGTCCCTTGGGGACTGGATTCCCAAAGTCTCCTATGAGTGCCTCCGAGTGGCACGTCCTTAAATCACCTGTGAAACAGCTCTAGGACAGGCTGGGAAATGTAGTTGTTTTTCTTTAAAATTTGCCTTGTTTTGTGATTCTTTCTGTGCTTTGCTTTTCATTTTCTACTTCCTGGGAGAGGGTTGGGGAGGGCGTTGAGCAAACCCACCCATGATGTGGACTTGGAGGTGGAGAAGTCAGGTGACTCTCACAGAAGGGTTTCCATGGAGACGTAAGTGGGGAGTGAGGTCAAGCGGGGGGCTCTGGACGTCAGCAAGGTGGGTGGGGAACAGGAAACCAAGAGGGAGAAAGAAAGACATATACTAAAGTATAGTCAAGCACCTAGAAGCATTTTGGAACGGTAGCGTACTGTAAATAACACCTATCACAGGATAAACTTATTTAATAGTTTTTATTACGTTCAATCTTTTTTTTTGTTGGAGTCTCATAATGTTTTGAAGTAGATGAAGAGTAGTTGAATTAGTCTTAATATCACCCAGCTTCTTCACTCCAAAATTGATCCGTTTTATACATTTGCTTTATTATAAATTATTTTAAGTTAGAGTATGACTCTATTTAAAGTTTGATACTTCACAGTTTTTATCAAAATATGTAGAATTTTGTAGCCCTTTCCACCCCGTACCTTTCTTTTGTTTGTTTTCCCTTAGACCAGATGTTAAAATCTCTCCAGTGCTAATAACTTCTATTTTTCATTAAACATAGGGGAGGAGGTGGGGGAGTAGTTAAAAATGCAAATTAAATAGGAACAGTTTTTCAAAAGATAGGTGTCTAAACTGAAATTAAAGCTGACATAAAGAGTGTAGCTCAGGCCGTGCCTGAGTGGGTCAGTTGGTTGGAGCGTCATCCTGTACACCAAAGGGTTGTGGGTTCGATCCCAGCTGGGGCACATATGGGAGGCAACTGATCCTTATCTCTCTCTCTCTCCTAGCTTCTCCCTTTCCCTTCTCTTAAAAAAAAAAAAGACAATAAACATAGCTGTAAGGATTTATAAAATTTTTTTTTTAAGAGCATGGCTCGGAAACTATGGAGGTTGCAGCTGAGCATCAGGTGAAAGAAGCAAATGGACGGAACAAACCACCTGGAAAAGTCCCACCAGGCCAAGCCGTATCCTCCCTTTCTCGTGGCAGTAGGCATCTCTCTGCCTTGTTTCCTGTCTCATTTCCTCTGTTCTCTGTCACCGGTAGCAAAGCAAGGAAGGTACCTTCAAGTAAAACCGGCCACTGCAGAGACCTCCAAAGAGGGCTGGATGGACTCAGCTGGCTGCCTCATTGCTGCACAGCCTAGTTTATATTCACTTCCACTGGAGAATGACTACAATTGTATCATTTAAAAACCGGCTTTGAAAACGATCCGTCCCCAAGAAGACAATCATTACTATCCTATCATTCAAATCAGAACACATAGACACTTCCCCCAGGTTGGCCATGCCTGGTAAATTTAATGGATTTCTTAGAGCTTCAGGATAGCCACCTGCATCTTAAAAGCAGGTCCCTCTACCTTTGTATGACATGGCCATTCAACAGTACAAACCAGTTACGTCAGGCCTTCCGACCACCCAGTTTGCAGAGAGGTTGACTCAGACCCTCTCACTCTTTACTGGGCTTTAGGGTTTATTTCAGTGTCTATTTTGGATATGTTCTCTGTCTCCGCTTCAGATGGCCGTTTGAATTGCTAGACTAAGTCAACCTCTCAGGTTTGGAAGTAACTTAATTTCTATGTGAAACTTTCAGGGGGCAAAATATCAGTCTTAGACAATTTAGGGTGATCTAGTAAATGTAGGGTTGGCCAGTTGATTCACACCTTCTCGCTCTTCCTTTACAATCTGTAGAATAGCATCTAGATTCTAGGACCTTACGTAAAGCCAGTATGTTGGAGAGGGATGGAGAGATGGAGTGTGGGTCAGGAGCCCCTTATCCTTGGTCATTCTGCTTGCTACAAAGATTTGAACCTTTACCTACCTTAGGATATAGACTGATTAACCAGATCACCCCAATGGAGTCCTTATGGTGAGATCATTAACAAAATTTGCCTTCCCACACTCTGAACCCCAGAAATAAACAGTAACTTGGCATAACCTACCATGAAAAGGGAATAAGGCCAATGGCTAATTCCTGTAGTGGTTTCAGTAGGTTTTGGTCTGCTGATTTGGGAATCTAATCACCACTGGTAAGATGTAGGAATATACATAGGATATATGCTTTTCTATAAAGTAATGTGAAATAGAAAAATGAGTTCTATTCTGACTTTTCTTTTTCCTGCTGGTAAATCTAACTTCTCTTTATCTTTTCTTCTTTGAAGCAGCCAGACAGTGGTTTCATAATGCAATCCTCAGGAGAGAGTGGCTATAGGAGAATATAGGACAGGAGAAGCAAAATTTATGACTTTTGAGCGGCAGTCAATTTGGTAGCCCCCAAAGCCATGGGGACTTGGGTATAAAAGTTATTACAATGTGGGGGCTGGTGAAAAAAGCCGGAGGGATTAAGCAAACCAAACCAAACAACAAAAAAAAAAACACCAGCCAAACAAACCAAAAAGCAAACACAGACACCAGTATGGTGATTGGCAGAGGGAAAGAGGGGTGGGGAAGGTGAGGAGGGTGAAGGGATACATGGCGGCAGAAGGAGACTTGATTTTGGGTGGTGAGCACCCAATGCTGTGTCTCACGATGCGTTCTTGAGTGGCACGCTGGAGACCCGCATGGTTTTGTGAATCAATGAATTCAATGTAAAAGTTACAACAATAAACAGTGAATTGGATCTGTAAGAGATAGTCCTTAATCTCCCTGTACTAGATAAATGTTTTACAAGCTGGAGGAAAAGCAAGGGAGCAGGACTACTGAGATGTAGGCGTGTCCTTCAGTAGGGATCTTGTAACTCCTCCCTCCTAGGTGGTTTAGAGAGCCCATGAACAGAAGGAGCTGTTTCTCGCTCCCAAAGAGCAAAGCCAGTCTTGGAATGTTCTTTCATGCCAACCCCTGGCACTTCCCATGAGCCAGGGCGGGAACGGAAGTGATTGTGCAAGGCCGATATGGGGGGTGCAACAGTGACTTCGGGCAAATCAGCATTCTTTGCCGTTGGGCAGTGTTGGTGGTGTTATCGGCTGGGATGGTGTAGGTTCGCTGTGAACTCTAATCTCAGAATTATTAGCTGAATTGCACATAGAAAGCACCAAACTGGATGACCCACATTAAGTATGTATATATTAAAGATACATGCACATTAAAGATGTGTGCACATTAAACATACATACAGTATATATTTAAATAAAAACTTTTTACAGAATCAGAATGTGACCTAATAAAAAAGACCGTTGGCTTATGTATCCTGAAATACGACTTTTGATTTCAGCTCACCACAAGCCATGTTGATGATTTTGTGATTTGGAGCATGACATCTCATCTTTCTGAGCTTCTTCCCTCCGAACAGTGGGCTAGGACCAGGTGGTCCCATGATCTGCCTCATCTCTTCCGTATCTCCATGCTTTTGACAACATAGGCCTGTATGTTTTGTCTGAGTTCTTAATCAGGCCAAAATAAATTTTAATTAGTTGGTCTGGTCAGAAATAAAAATAAGACAAATGGATTATTGGAAAGAAAAATCAGTATGAGTAAGTCAGCCCTCCATCCAGTTGGAGGCATGCTTAAAAATATTTACATGGCCCTTTTATTTGTAAATCGATATAATGGTTTATTCTAGCAAGCAGTATTGAGTGACGTCCAAGCACCCAGTTTGGGAATCTACATACCTTTCGTGTCTTAACCCTAAAAGAGGAACTTACATTGTCAGAATTCAAAAGCCCTCAGATGCTATATCTCAATGGATCCAGCAGGAGACAGTATCACCAAACTGGGACCAGAATAGCAATGAAACTCCCGTGGTGGCTGAGACGACCGACCTATGGGGAAAATAAGGTGTCAGCATCCACCAGTGTCCAAACTTTAAATCCGATGTTCCAAGTAACTGCCGTGCATGGCGTTGATATCAGGATTGAATTTCAGTCGTGCACCTGAGCACGGACTACTTGGGGCATGTGCGGAAAATTAATACCACATGCAGATCAACTGGTGCTGGTAGCTAGTGTCCATCAAACCCACTGATTTCACATGAGGGATCTGAGGCCTCAGAAAATCAAGTGGCTGCCCCAGATGGTGTGCTAGTGAGTGGTCGCCCGAACTAAAGGTCTATGACCTTGTTGACTCAGTGCTGTGGCTTTTCCAACCATGTTATCCCTGGCAACTGAACAGTGGCTATTCCCGTGACATCACAAATGCGATCTTCCTAAAACACAAGTCAGATTTCATGTCGAGGAGGCATTTGGATATCTGAACATCTCAGGGGTTGTCCTGTTTAGTGATGCAAAGTAAAGACAAGTCGATACTAGGAAGGAGGTAAATAAATTCAGAACACATTTCCCAATCTGCTGGAAGATGAAAACTCAGCTTTTTTTGTTATCCTTGGTCCAGATTTTTCTGTTTCTATTAAAAAAAAAAAAGTGAGTTAAGCTGTACAACCATTGCTTTTGGCATTTTTTCAAAGGGTTTCTTTCATTTTGCAGAAGACCTCATTTATTCCTAGCTCTCCCTGCTCCCAGGGGGTCGGAAACGCAGCCAGGGCATCTGATTTATATAATTAGCCTTTCGTGAGTATGGAGGGCCTCTCACTCCAGCATGAAGTGAAGTGAATTTGAGGAAAAACACTCCTCCTTTATCCTTCTCCTTCCCTACCCTCCCTCCCATTTCTAGTTCTCATTTGTAACCTGATTTACCAGGAAAAGCAATGATTCTACAATCCAGTGTGATCTCACCCTGTCAGAGCTTTCAGCCTGCAAAGACTTAGAGCCCATCAATTTCATAATAATGAGTGTATAATGACGGTCCCTTTGGTATTGCTCTCACCCAAATCCCCATTTAAAGACGGGGACTGGGTGGACAAAGGCTAGTGTTTCAGGAAGGGCAGATTTAGGGGAGATCAGCCATGGAAATCGGCATTGGCTCACATGTCCAGGACCTAATGAGAATCTGGCAGAAGCCCAGAAGGAATTGAATCCACTCTGCCTCTGCATTCTAGTCCCTCTTTCAGTGCTTTTCATGAGAATCAGTAGAATTGAACGGAGAAGAGGTAAGGGAACAGTGCAGGGAGGACGCAATCACAGGGTGCTTGCTACAGGTTCGTCTCTGTCCCCCTTAGTGCAGTGACGATAGCCAGAACCTCTGATCGTTCGATGAGGGCTACTTCCGCACCCATCTCTATGTCCCGTTTTGTGACTTTGGGTGACGCTCAAGGGCCTTGTCCTGGATGGTGGTAAGTACGTGTACTCGAAGTCCATGAGGTTCCCACTTGGGGATTTGTGCTCGTGAGAACTTTCCAATTTTACTTTCGGCCTCATGCTTATTTTTTCCCCACTCACGTCACCTCCTCCGTACATTTTCTTATGCTTAAAATCAGACAGTGCTAGAAAACATAGATAGAAGTGTCACTAGAGATGAAATATATAAAAGGAAAAGTGCAGATAGATAGGACAGCTGCCAAATTTTCTGGCACCATAGATTGAGAATTCTGTTTGGAAGTAGCTGGAAAATGTCAGTGAGGAAGTGGGAGAGTGTTTCCTGTGGATACAGCTCCTGTGGACCTCTCTGGGTGGAGCTGATGCCCTGTTGGTGGAAGAGGAATGGACCGAAAGATTATAAAAACCTCTCGCCCCCAACACTTTTATCTGGATGCATGCAGCGCTTACTTTGGCTCACGTAAAATGAAAACTTTTTGGAGCCCTAATCTCAGAGATACCACTCATATGAAAACAAAGAGGTTTTCAGGTAGATGATGAATACATTAGGAAATGTTTGCCTCTTGCACGGGGGAGGAGAAAATGTGGGGAATGCTGAAGAATTATTGCAGTCTTTCTTGTTTGCAGATGGATCTAATTTAAACGTCAACTTTTTTTCACTTGGATTGAGAGGAAGTACTCTTTGTTTGGTGGCCTCTGCCCTGTTCCCAAGTTGGTAAGGCTGTCGGCCGGTCTGATTTGAGTTACTGTCTTCTATAGTGGTTTGATCTTGGGCACATTGAGTTGCGCAGCCAACATTGTGGGAATAAAATTGTGGGACTCCAGGTGTTACCTCTAGGTGCTGTAACTTGCTTTCTGATATGTTAAAACCTTTCCACCCTTGAGTGTGGGACTTTATGGGAGTGCTCAGTTCCCAGGTCTCTGAGCAGGGACCCTATTTCCGTGTCTCCCGGCTCCAAAACAGTGCCACCACGATGCTCAAAGAAAGGGCGATCCCCCATCCCAGAGGCTCCGTGCCATCTCCTCTGACTCCCTTGTAGGTGCACTCTTTCGTTTTAGGAAGGTGTAATAGAAGCAGTAGGCGTTGATTTGGACACAGTTGGCCCCTTATAGGTGACTCAGCCTGGGGACATGTGCAACACTGCTTTCCACCGCTGGGTTGTCTGGAGAACTCACCCCTCGCATCCCCGCGCGTTCCCTTACTCCTCTCCGTTTCTTCCCTGGCACCCCCTCCCCCACTGCCCTTTTCCCCTCCCTGTTTCTTAGCTTGCTTTTCAGCCAATAGTGCTTTCTTTTTCATCTCCTGCTTATTGATGAATGAGTTTCATTCATCTTTCTCTCTCTCTGTTTTTGGGGAGGAGGGGGCGGCGGGGTGGTCTGTGAATAGCTATAGACTTCGCCTGCTCCCATTTTTCCACTTGGCTATTCAGTTCCATGGAGACGGAAAATGGAGGGGAACAGCGGGGCGGGAGGTGCCAGGGTCAGAGGTCAAGAGTAGCCACCTTTTGAATGAAAGCTTCTGATTTCCACTGGGGATAACATATTGTAACCCAAAGTAACTGTGCAAGTACTTGGCTGTCAGGAGGCTCAAAGCAAAGTGAGGGAAGCAGGGGGAGGAGGGCAAGATCAGAGAGAAAGGGACGGGTGCAAACTCTGGGGTCAGTTAACATTATTTGCAGTGTTTCTTAGGATAGTGTTTGGTGACTCCATGCGAGCCGTTACGGAGTGTACCGTCTGCATCTCTTCTCTGGGGCTGGTGGACCTGGGATACATTGTGCAGCCTGTAGGGAGAAGATTACAGTCTTCCTACCTCAGAGACAGTTTTATTAAAACTATTTAAGTAGTTGGCACACCATTGTGCAAGGTCAAAGATTTTCCGGGGGTGGGGAGAGTTATGCTACATGGCAAATTTATCATCACTTCTTTGCAAGACCAGCACTGAACAGGCTATTTGCATTCTACTGAGCACTATATATGCACTTAAGTTTATATGTTTTAATGTCTTAGTGATTGTCTTATGGCTGAACTGCCGGGAATGCTATAGAAGTAGTACAGTGAATGAGATTTGCTTGGTTTTCTACTCATAGGTGCTGTTTAGTACCCCAAACATAATTTTGATGAGGAATGGATTAATATCAAAATCCAATTGTAGTATTCGCCCTGAATTTTTAAGGGCTTGGTCTCCCTTCTCTTGGCCTGTATGCCCCTGGAACACACCTTACCTGTGTGCACTAACTGCGTGTGGAAAGAGTGAATACACAAAGAGAATGCACAAAAGGGAGTTAAGAACTTTTTGGATATCTTTGGCACTTTTCACATGCCAGGATATTGCTCGGTTTCTATCAAATGATCCCAGCACAAGTGGAGAGTCATATATTAAGAGAAGTTTTTATGAGATTAGGGTTTAGTTTTGTCTGGGGAAAGGTTTACATTCTAATAATATAATAATAGATGGAATCCTCAAAATACAAGGATTCAATCTACACCTGCAGTAGAATGGAAAAGAGATGCTCCATAGAAGTCATTTCAAAATCTGGCAACTCATCAGAATCACAGGGGGGAACTTAAAAATCCTTCCCCCTGGGCTCCATGATTCTGATGATTCTGATGTGCAACTTGCCCTGTACACCACCATAGCACAGGGCAAGCAAAGAGGGGGCTAGTCTTGCAAAAAAAAAACAAAACAAAACCAAAAAACGTCCAAGCCTGAAACACAGTAGAATTCAGAGCCATGTGTGACACAGTTCCATTATAACAAAACAGTACAAAGAGCGTGTTATAGAACAGAGCTATTTCCATGTCTCATGCAGCTGGCCCATAGAAACAATGTCTTACTGATATGATAACAATAAACACCGTACAGTGAATAAACGTGGACATCCAGCGCTCTCTTTCCAAGGCCATGTAAGTAATAGCTATTGTTTCCTGAAGGAACTAAATGGAATAGTTTATGCTGAGAGTAGAGCAAGCAGAGCTCAACTGATACAACTTTTTGTGATATTTTGAGCTATTTATATTACAGTGTCCTACCATTAAATGGCACTTGCTATACAGCCCAACCGCCTTTCAAGGCAATAAAATGATATCATTCAGGTGGAAATGCCTTAAAATGATAAAAAGCACCACATAAGTGCAAGCTGGAGACTGCTACTGCATTCTTCTTCACAAAACTTTATCTCGGTTCGCAAACAGCAACGGCAATATTGGATACCTCTGGACAGTCCTTACTGAAAGTGTTCGCTGGGAGAACGCCCCCAGAAATGATTTGAGGGAGAAGGTGCTGATGGTCTGGGGCAACTCACTGTGACAGTTGGCACCGGTTGGTAGTAAATTCAGCTCCTTGGCATCCATTTCTGATTTCTGTTCTTCTTGATTTATCCAGTCTACGCTGCTGATTTTTTTTAACTGAATTTCACCTGCCTGGTAGAACTGTTTATTTTCATGTTAAAAGCAACCACGTTCTTCCTCTTGCCAGCAGTTAAATAGCGTGTCACAGCACTGACAGCCTCTGTGCTGTTAGGTGACTAGGGACTAGCAGGCGTGGTGCGTTGCCTGGGTGCACAATTCCATGACATTCAGCTCCTCTGAGGGTAGGTGTCACCTCTGGAAGATGGGGATGATGCAGATTGTCCTGCTCGCTTCACATGATGGTTGGGATCCAGTGAGAAAATATGTAAAACCTTCTTTGTAAACCATTTCCTTACTCAACAAATGTAAGAACTTCTTAGACCTTACTTTCTTCATTATATTGACCTCTTTTAAATCTCTGCATGATTTTTAGTTACACAGAAATAACGTTATAATATTTATTTCTAAAAAGAATGCCTTTGGCATTTATTGTTGGAGAAATCAAGCAATAACAAAGATAATAAATGACTAGAACTCTTATGGGGCATATATTAATATTGTGATTTTTATTCTGGATTTTGGATAATCAAAAGTGAAGAGTTTGGGGGTTAACCCTACTTTGTTAGGTCTTCATCTTCAAATATTAAGATATATTTCTTGGATTATATCATTGATTAAAAAAACAAAACAGGACAAAATATTCTGAGACTGAGTTCAAAGAACAAGAAATTGGTTTGTGTGTTCGGTTTGTTTGTTTGTTTGTTTTAATCCGAGTTGCTGGAATCCTGCTTACTCTGCATTTCTCAGGGAGCTCCTTGGTACTTTTCCATGAGAATCCAAAATGTGAATTCTGTCACACACAGTATCCTATGCCGAGCAGGCTTGCCACACATTTTTGTTGACTTTATATACGTAGCTCTTGGACACTGTGGGCGTCCTACAGAGAAACTGTGGACTCCTCTATTAGTTACTCATCCACCCAAGTTGACGAATATGTTCATCATCCCCTCTCTTTTTTTAACTATTTTTTCTTTATTTTTATTATCGACACTATTGCAGATGTCCCCATTTTCTCCCCCTTTGGCCCCTCCCCTACTCCCCACACCCTTCCCTCTGGCCCTCACCACACTGTTGTCCATGGCCACAGGTTATGTGTATATGCTCTTTGCCTGATCCCTTCCCCTTCTTTCATTGAGTCCCCCCACCCCCGACCCCTCCGCTCTGACAGCTGTCAGTCTGTTCTACCTGTGAGTCTGTTTCTATTTTGTTTGTCAGTTTATTTTGTTCATTAGATTCCACATGTAAGTGAGATCGTATGGTACTTGTCTTTCTCCGACTGGCTTATTTCGCTCGGCATAATGCTCTCCAGGTCCACCCCTGCTGTCGCATCCAGTCCGGTCTTTCCACGAGCTGGTTGACCTGCAGCACTCTGACAGCTCCCGCTGCACCTGTCTCCTGGTGGATTTGTGGGCTTTTACAGCGAAGGTCCCTTGAACAGCCCGCCCCACCCCCATTCGCAGTGTTCATTGTACCGCCCAGGGGTTCCTCCCCATAACTCAGCGCTCTCCCCTCCCCGCTTCCTTTCCCAGGCCTTCTTTAACTGCAGGCGAGCCTTTGTGTCGTGTGTCAACTCTGTTCCCCCAATTGCCTTGGTTCATTTCTCCCTCTGACCCATTCCGCAAATCTTCTGGTTACTATTTAGGAAAAGCTCATTCTGGGATGTTGATTGCAGGAGCTGCCTTTTTAGTAAATACGGTACGGTACCCTTTATCCTTTTTCTCTCCAGAACCTGGGCCTGTCTCCTCTATAATTATCCAAAACATCTTTGTAGAACCTGTTTGCACCACGTTAAAAATGGGGAATGAGTGAGAATTCAGCTAAAGGTTTAGGTGGAAGGATTAAATTATAAAGAAGGCTAATACCTTTTAACATGACAGGAATAGGTTGGGCAGACCTTGTACTATATTTAAAGTATTTATTTTAAAAATGGAACCTTCAGCTGGGCAAGGTTGTTCTCAGCAATTGAAATGACGATCCCTTGCGGTCAAAGCAAGACGAATGCAGGAAAGTAGGAATCAGAGCCCCGTGAGGCTAATCTGAGACACAGGGTCTGCCTTCATGTTCTCACCGCCAACAACTTTCTCCAAACTGCTGTGGTCAGGAGACCCTGGCGCCCCTTTGACTCCGCCATCACTTCCGCTAACGCTCATCTGTTCCAGGGTTTGCCAGGCTTCACTGTCTCTGCTGCACCTTCCCCAGCTCGCCCCCGACTCCCAGGCAAGAGTTTGGTCCTTGCTCTGCCCTGTTGCCGTAGTGCCCCCAGCCTCGCTGCTGTTATTGGCTCTGTCAGTTCTGCCTCCCAGGCCGTGAACGCCTCAAGGCCAGGTTTTACCCAGGTTTTACGCTGTATCTCTGGTCTCTGGCTGACGCCAATGAAGCGCTAGATGAATATTCATGAGAATGAATGCCTGAAAAAATAAAGGGGAAATGACTAGTTTCTTTGAAACAGCTGGTGCTTTTTTTTTTTTTTTTTTTGCTTCTCAGTTTATAGTATTGGAATCAATCACCTATGACTTAAGCTGAAAGGTCAGTCTAATGATCAAAAAATTCCAAGTCAAAAGGGATAAAATTTGGGAATTGTTTAAATAGTGGATTTTAATGCAATACCAATGGTTGTTTTGTTTGCCTGTCTGTCGAGCCATCCATCCATCCCTCCACCCCTCCATCCATCTGTCATCCATCTATTTAGAAAGAGGGTTCAAGTTTTAAATGCAGAAAAAGTAACATTGCTACCTTGGAGGTACAGTCACCTCACCTGAGGCCTTTAGACACAGGTTGTCTTCACTCTAAGACTTAGGGTGAATGGGCCTGGGCTCTCCTTAAAAAGATTTTAAGCTTAGGCCAGAAGAGGGGGATTCAAGAGGATTTGGCCCCTATGGTATACTTCGGGGCTTCTCTGGCCTTGTAGATAAGCACTGCCCTTTGCTTGCCGCCACTGCGGTTCTAGGGCCAGGGCAGGGTCTCTGGCCAGAGAGTCAGAAGATTAGTTCTTTAGGGCTGATTCCCAGGCAGAGAAGTTAAAAATAGCAGGGTACCGTTTCTCGACATTTATCCTGTTCACAAGGTAGAATCAGGGATGAGAAGTCGGGAAGATTCTCTGTCTAAGGGCAAAGATTCTACATTCGATGAAAGTGTGTTTTTCACATGAAAGCAGGATTGTCAGTCATATGAACAATTTCTGCCTCCTCTTTGGAGATGACTGCTCACCATATTCAGTGGTCTGAAGAATATTCCTTTTTGTTCTGCACGATGCCATCATGCGTCCCGGGGAGGCCTCTTGTAAGGGTGTGCCATGGTGTGCTTTGCACTGGATGATACAGCACTTCCTAGTTTGGGCCCTCGCTCTGTTCCTTGGGAAACTTGCTAAATGACTTGCTCTTTTTGATACTCAGTGTTCCCATTTATAAAATGGGATGGACAATGATAACTAATGGGGGTGAGGATTAAATGAGATCAGAACATATAAAACATTTAGTATTGTGCCCAGGACCAAAAAGAAAAGCATCAACAGCAGTAGCAACAAGTAACAATTAATATTGACAATTATAATTAGAAGTAGTCCATTTTGGGCACTGGGAAGCCCGCATGATGTGACCTCAGGGGGTTAGCAAAGGCCGGACGTGGGCTGGACGTACTGCTGATCAATAGTCTTCTGGCTGAATGTGTGTAGAAAGGCTCAGTGCCCATTTATGTTCAATCCCAAGGGGCAGTGAGCATTGTATCTTGCCTCTTCGTACTTAGGGCATTCTTCAGAGTTCCCCAGTGGTTCCCTGATTACTCCGAGGCTCACTTTGCCTCCCCTGGAACGAATTCCCAAGACGGATCGAAGGGCAGTGGTCTTGCCTGTGACTTGCTGCTATTAACCAGCCCTGAAGCCATCTTAGTGCTCTTCATTCTTGGATCTGTTACCCATTTTGCTCAGTTCTTTGCTCGCAAGCTAAGTTCTGGATAAGAACCCAACACAAAGTTAGCTTTTTTGAAATTCCTGGCCGTGAACCCTAACCCCTGCAGAGAGACGGTGCCAGAGCAGAGTGGGTTGAAAGAGTAGGCCGCTTCCTGCTATTTTGGGCAGGAAGGCAGGAAATCGTCCTGCTTTGCAATGACTATGGGCAGCAGGGCTAGGAATAAAGCAAGGCTGCTATGAAAACAGTCTGTTCTCAGGGCGGTGTGCTGAGCCACCTAGAGTGGGCATGCAAGTTTGACTGGGTCTCACTCTGTCTCAGGGGCTAGCCACCCAGGGGCCATGCATTTGTTGACACGAATTATAATGAAAAGTGTATAACTCTTTAATTAACTTTTTTTAATGTTAAAACCTATGCAAGGATCAGAAACTTGGAAAAGAAAGTCAGAAGAAGGAATCCTACTGTGCTAAATGGCTGGGACACTTTTTTTTCTGTTTAATATCTACCTAGAGACTCAGTAAGCTTTGGGGCATTTCAGATCAATATCTGGTTCAGTCAGAAAAAAAGAAAATCTAAAGCATATTTAATCAGCTAATGAATACAGAGCTTGAGATTAGTTCAATCAAAATTTAATTGAAATTTGGATTAGCACATATCTCAGGACTGTGGAAAGTTCAAGATTAGAAACAATAATGTTTTTATATCTAAGCATTCTTATTGTACTCTTAAAAGTTACACATGGACCTATTTCTTGTTTATTCTTGCTCCTTTTTCCTTGATCTAGGTATGTACTGTTGAAAGTCTACAGGAAAGAGGTTCAGAGCAAGCTCGTGACAGCAGAGGCGGGCACGGACAGGAAACATCTCCCCCTTCCTGCCCACTGAAGGAAAGCTTCTTGCCCAACGATGCCCCCCTGCTCTAACTCACTAGCTCTTTGGGATTCACTCTATTTGCCCCTCTAACTCCCCTCTCCAGTCTTCTCTGTTCTGTTCTGGGTACCAGAAGGCTGGTCCTTATGGAAAACATCAGTCGATGCCTTTCCCATCTGGCTTGGTGGGCATTGGCCAATGGAAGCACTGCCAGGAGATGAAAGAATGGGAAAGCCATGAATCTAGGCTGTTTCTTTCTTTCCCTTCCTCCCTGCTCTTTCGTCACCTCCCGGAGGCTGATGGTCTTCAGGCTGTCCTCTCCTCCTTCCCTCACTCTCTGAAGGTTCTCGCAATTAGCACTCCACTTTCCTCCTTGGACCTGAAGGCGGTAAAACCGTCTTGTCAATCGCTCACCTCAGTATGTTCCAACATCTCCCCTTGGGGTTGCCAAACTCTTCTCGCCTCGTTTTAAATAATGCATTCATTAAACTCTCCTCAGCGACTCCATTCCCACGTGCCATCTGCCTCCAGCTGGGACCGCCCTCTCTGTGTAGCTACAGGAAACCTCCCGTCCGCTCAGACAGGTTTGCTGACGGTATCTTACGTGTCCTCGGTGGCTTTTCTGCTTCCACATGTATAATGTCCCATGCCCTTCCGTGCCACAAAACCACACCTAAGTCAATCATGCTCACCTGGAGGACCATTCCAGAGAAAAGGGATAGCACTCATTCTTTGGGGGAAAAATGATCATGCACTGTTTTAGAGCATGCTTTATTTAAACATAGATTAGTCAACATCACTTACCTGTTCATGTCGTACGACGCCTCCCCGGGCGGAATTCATTTCTTCCAATTCTATGCATTTCTCCACAATGGCAACCTCTTTGTCATGCACCCTGGAAAATGTATTTCCTGATATAAATGAGCTCTGATTGGGAGTTGTTTTTAAGTTCTTTCTGTAGTAAAGTAAGCATAAAAACAGCTCACTTTTCCATGGTAAAGCAAGCTTCCCAGGCTACAGCAGGTATAATCAAATTAAGACTTCTGAGAGATCCGGTCTGCCTAGATTTTCAGAGTTTGGTAGAAACCAGGAATGTTGGGACCTGCTCAGATACTCAGAAAAATAATCGTGTTTCTGTGTCTCGCCAGCATGCAGTAATGGGCTAAGTGGTGTGGTGCCTGGTGCTGCGAAGCCAGAAACTGTACAAAGTACCCTCTGTGTCAACAAGCTTCACCTTGGGGTGCTGGGAAACCAGAGGCCTACCCCCCACCTTTTTCTCTGCACAAATACTCAAATAAGTGACCGCAATATAAACAGGGAGAGTTTTCCTAATTTTTAAAAAGTTAGTAGGATCTGTAAGAAAATATTCATTGGAAAGGCAAGTAATAGCAGCGTGATCTCTTGGCATCAGTTGCTAGAGATGGAACTCCCAAACCAAGTTGTCCCGACCGTTGTAAGCTTCCCCTCTAAGAGTCCCTCCCTTTAATCCACCTCTTCCTTGGACAGCCTTACTATCTAGCCATTACTGTTTTATTATTTCTATTTAATTTTTTGTTTTTTGTGGAATTTTACCCAGAATTACAATGTTTTCATCTTTTACATTCTCGAAGTTTCCCCCATTGTTTATAGAAGTATTTGTTGTGATTATGATGAGAAATGATTAGGGCAGTATGGTTTAGAGTTTATCAGGTGGTTTCCCATGTTTATCTCACTTCCTACAGTTCTATCTGAAATGGAGAAAACAGACTATTTTCATATTTATACCTAAAGTGATGGAGATTCTGCCGTTGCTCATGATTGCCTCTTGGTCTTTCCGTGAGTGAGAACTCTGAGACCAAGGGAACCAGTGCTTTCTGATGAGCGGCTTTGGCCTCTCCACTCAAGGTACAAGTGATCCACAAACAGAGAAGAGAAGAGGGAGGAACCGAGGGAGCCTAGAGTTCCCCTCAATGTTCGGCTTCCGCCACCCATTGCTCACAGCTCCCTGGAGGGCCGCGCTCCGTCTGGCGGGGTTATTTGCACTGGCGGAGTGGAAAAAGTCATTACGGACACGTGTTGGCCAATGCAGGTATTATGTGAGCCTCGTATGTCATCTTAATGTCTTGTTTTCACATTTTAAAAAGTGAAAGAAACAGGTAAAATTGATTTTAATAACACGTATTTAATCCAATATATACAAAATATTATTTCACCATAAAATATGAATGCAGTCAATATAAAATATGAACAAGATACTTACGTTCATTTTTCATCCTGTCCTTGAAATCCAGTGTGTATTTGTCATCTACGTTCCATCACATGTCAGATGGTCCCCTGGGACAAGTGGCTATTTTATCAAACAGTAAGAAGTGGCACTTTTGCCAGGTGGCTGCCCTTGATAGTGCCTGAGGCCTGTCGTGGTGTCTGCTTTGAGAACGTCAGAACTACGGTCAGAGTATTCCCTTGAAAGGCCAACGAGGAAGGGAAGAGCATTTTTAATGACTCTACTTTTAGCCCATGAGGGCCAGGCCTGAGCTCATCTTCCTTGTTGCTCTGTATTTAATAACTGGTACAGCGCCCAGCTCTTGAATACGTGAACAAGCTATTGATGGGAATGGGTGAGATAACAAAATTTGGGATATTTTTACACCCCTTTTTGTTCAGACCAAGTCTTCAGAACCTGGTGTGTATTCCGCATTTCCCACACATCTCCGTTCAGACTGCCCACCTTTCACGTGGTCGGTAGCCCCGTGGCCGGTGGCTACGGAGTGGGGTAGGGTAGCTACAGATGGTTGGGCTGTACGTCCGACTCGATCACTGACGTAAGTCGCCAGTGGTGTGACCAAGGGCAAGTTATGTCATTTCATTTTGTTTTGTTTGTTTATTTCCCACCTCTCTGGAAGATGAGTTCCCATTTAAAATTCTGAGTCACCTTATAAAAGAGGAACCAGACAGCAGGATATATCTGACATCCACACCGAATCCCACACTTTCCGGCACGTACCCAAAGCAATCGCGTTACTTTCACTTAATAATCCAAATGGTTCCGCTAGTGGGTGTGGCATATGTTTTTCTGTGCCTCCTCGCCTTCCCCCAAATGTGCAAATGTGTGGTACCCGGAGGGCATGTAACTAGAAGCACGGAGAGGAGACACTGAGGACAATAGATAATGGGCTTTTCAGTAACTGCAAGTTGGCCAGCACTCCGGTGGCTGGGGTGGATGGCAGAGAAGCCTGCCGACAGGCCAGACTCTTGGTGGGGCGTGAGATGTCCTGGTGGGGAGCAAGTGATCCTCATTTGGCTTCTGACTAGATACTCGACTGCCAAGCAAAGCAGCCAGAACTCAATAAAAGTAAAAGGAAACGTCAGCATTCGGGGCTAAGGCCGTTGCCCATCTTGCGACACAGTGCAAACCTGCGCCCCCGCACAAGGGCGCCCGGCGAGCAGGGGAAGGGTCCGCGGTGAGATGCAGGCGCCTGGGCTCTGCCCGGGGGGCTTACGTTCATCCGGAGGGAGAGGTACGTCGTTCGACTTTGTGCAGGGGCATGTGCCATCAGCAGCCCGCTTGGGGACCTAAGCAACTGCATTGAACACTCAAGTTATGACTAGAAGGAAGAACTCCCGCTAAACTGTAAAAATGTAAGAATGACAACAATAAAAAATGTGTATAGCTAAAGCCTCAAATATGGAAGCCCGTGTATGCCTGAAATTGGTCTAAATACGAGTGGGTATTATTTCTTTCTGGGAAATAAAATAAAAGGAAACAGAAAGCAACCCTGAGTCCGTGTATAAAGAACAGACTCTCGAGAATGTTCTGTCCGTATCTTTGGCTTGGATGGTATGCCACGATTTCCTTTCCTTAAGTATTTTGAAGCAAATCCTAGGTCTTTGATTATTTTATCTGAAAATGCCAAGCTAAGAGCTGTTTAAAAATTATAACCCATTACCATTTTCACACCTGATAAAAACAACACTGAAGATTCATTGTTCTAGACTCATACACACAGCGGACGGCAGCCTGAGGGTTGCCAGAGAGGAGGGAGGTTGGGGCACTGGGTGAAAAGCAGGGAGGGGATTAAGCAGCACAAATGGGTAGTGGCCACATCGTCACGGGGATGTAAAGTACATCGTAGGATACGTCGTCATTATATTGTATTAACTATGTTCGGTGCCAGGTAGGTACTGCGACTATTGGGGGAGACACTTTGTCTAACACTTTGTCTCTGTATATGATTGTCTAACCACTGTGCTGTACACCGGAAACTAATACAAAATAATACTGAGTGTAAACTTAAGATAGTTTTAAAGCTTCAAAAAAAATGTTGGTTGTTCTCTCCTTTCTTAACAGGATCTTTATTTCCACAGCAAATCGCACAGGTTAAAAAGTCAGGACGCCAGTTTGCCTTCCTTGGGGTGCTTGGTAGGCTCATCAAAATCTTCACTTCCCAGGGTAAACTATTTCTATCTGCCTTCAGCACCCTGCACAGCTAATTCATCCTTAATTTCTAGCATCTCAAGTGTGCTGGCCCGGGAAGTTGATCAATTGTATGATGAACGGCTTATGAAGATATTTAGGGGTGCTTACCTTTTGCTTTTCCCCAGTAAACAGCTGCGCTGCTTGGGAGGCAGAAGCACGCCTGCCCTGTATCAGCACAAACCAGTTTCAATGGTTTATTTGCAGTCCCCTGAGCCAGGAAGTAGGTGCTGGTTCCATGCCATGTAGTTATGGATTCTTCTTTTTCTCTCTTATCTCTCGACTTTGCGGTTAAGCAGTTTTAGGCCTAAATAAACTCTGTTGTTTAGCTTCATCACAAGACCCAGTTCACGTTAACCCATTCATAGATCCAGGAGTAGCTGCCAGAAAGGAAAGCAGGGCTTACCCAGGGCTGCCAGGTGGCAGAGGTGGTCTGAAGCGAGGGGGCAGCGTGACATGGCCTTGCTGCCTGCGCACCTGTGCCTAACGGGCATCTTCATTTGGGGGAATTGGTGAAAAGGGAAGGAAACAGTTGACATCACAAACATCTCTTTGTTAGGCATTGCACTGCCATTAAAAATAGAAAACAAGCCCAGGCTGGTGTAGCTCTGTGGATTGACCTCGGGCTTCAAACTGAGGGGTCGCTGGTTCGATTCCCAGTCAGGGCACATGGCTGGGTTGCAGGCCGGGTCCCCAGTAGGGGGCGCGAGAGGCCACCACACATTGATGTTTCTCTCCCTCTCTTTCTCCTCTTCCCCTCTCTCTAAAAGTGAATAAATGCATTCTTTAAAAAGTAGAAAACAAGACATAACAAAGAAGCATTAAAAAAGTCTTATGGCTTGCTCAGTTTTTGAGAAAATCAGCCAAAACTGTAAATATCATGAGACGGTAAGCAGGAAGGTGGGGAAAGCGCTGAAGGTAATTGAAAATTAAAACAGTTTGGCTAGGGTGTTGGGACTGAGGAATCAGATTTTCTTTTCTTTTTCAACCTTTTAGAATATGATTTCATTCCACATTGTGATGGCTACTTTTTCCCTTTTGGAAATTGACCTCACCAAAATGCCAAAGCTCACCCACTCGCCCCTAAAAGGATTTTTTCCCATGGCCACAGTGGACATGAACCTGCTCAATTCATGTGCATTTTCTTTGGGTCAGTGCTGGCCAAAGACCCAAGGGCCTTCGTGTTTTATCAGAGTCCTAGTTTTATTCCCCAGATAGAAAGGAACAGGGGGCGTGAATGACATGAGGTCACCGAAGAAGAATGCCAAACACAATCCTAGTAACAGTGGGCAGTTGAGACCCTGACCAAGTCACACCTACTTTTTAAGTGTGTCTATAGAATTCACGGTTATTTTTATCCCACTGCCTTGGGCTAGAAATTTATAGATTGGAAGCTCAATTTCAAAAGAGCCTGACATTTTCACAGCCCATGAAGGAGAAAGGAAGGAAGAAAATTCCTTTGCATTTGCTCAGGTTGGAGCCTTGGGGAAATGGAGTCAGGGCAGACCAGATTTCCCGGGGTCTTTCCTTTGCTCAGTGTACCAGGCCTGGTCTAGGATGCTGTGTGGCGCCTTCACCGGTGCCCTCCAGTACAAAAGTCACTAGTGGGCTTGAGTCTCGGTGAGAAGGGTGATCATGTTTCCTGACCGAGGTTCTAACTCCACCGCTAACATCCATGCTGGTTGAACTCTCTGATCAGCCCCAAGGGAATGGGCTTAGAAATGAGACACACAACATTGAAATCTTGTTTCTGCTAAGACCTCTGTGAGTTGGGAAACGTGCTCAATCTGTTTGCTTCTGTTTTCCTACCTGTAAAATGGTAATAATGTGACCTGTTTTGTGAGGGCATTGTGGCTATTGAATAAGCTCTAGTACGTTTGGCTCTTGGCGCTGAAGTGTAAAATGAAGAGTAATCTCAATGTTATTTCATTGGGGAGGGAAACAAAAAAATGCAGATTCATATTATTTTCTCCTCTTGGTCTTTTTAAATTTAAATCCACCATTCAGCGAAGGGCCGATTCTGCCTTTTTAGTGCCTTTTAAATGGAAAGTTACATCCCATACTAAAATCATTTTAATGAGTGTATTATATATATATTGTTGGTTTTCTTGAGGAATGATAGGTTCAAACTTTCTAAATGAAAGTTTTGTTTTCCCCAAGTAGAAGTTTTCATCTTTATGTGCAAATGTATATTCTCAGTTTTGGAGTCATCGTGTGAAGTTTAAAAAATATTGAAAAACACATCTGCTTTCAATGCTCTTTTCATTAGAAGGTTCCAGAGTGTGGTCAAATGTCTTTTAAAGTATCGACAATGATCGCAAATCATAGCTGACATATAACGGAACTGGAAAGCGAGGATCCCAACGGAGAATGAAATCAGACAGAGCTCCTGAGTTGCTCCCGCTATTCCAGGAAATATTTGACCAGGAAGATTGGGCTGTAAAACCAACTCATAACTGTGTTGCTTCATAAACTTCCTGAAA
The DNA here is from genome assembly GCA_039655065.1 of Glossophaga mutica. Lineage (NCBI taxonomy): Eukaryota > Metazoa > Chordata > Mammalia > Chiroptera > Phyllostomidae > Glossophaga > Glossophaga mutica. The sequence goes on from CM077313.1 coordinate 12,377,260, forward strand.
GCCAACGTATCCAAACACACAGCACACTAATAGGAGCAAATTGCTCTCCTCTTAAAATAATAAATTGCTTACCTGGGGAAACAGTTTGGTTATGAAACCACAACTCACTTACCAAGACTCACCAGAAGACCTTCCCCTCACTCAGCTGTTATGCTAAGAACTTCACTTAATCCTGATCAAGTCCCTGCCTTGAAAGATTTTAACTTCAACCACTTGAGACCACACTCCAACGCCCTACAAATATCCACCTGGACCTATTCCTTCTGAGGCCTTAAGATACAGTCAAGGTTCAAGTTTTCCTGACTGTAGTAGGTTTAGTACAATTGGCTTTGCCTAGTCAATAGGTTTTTCTGATTGGTCTTCTCAAGGGGAGTTGACAGTTGATTTCGTTGCGTACAGCTTTTACGATCTGGGGGAAAACTTTATTGAAGAAAAGAAGGCAGCTAATAGATCTCCCCAGCTTCCCAGTGGACTGAGTTATAATTATTATGGAGAACTGCATGCAACACAAGGCTTTTAATCCTGTGGGACATTAGCCGTATTGAGCAAAGGAACAACGTTTCAATTGTCATGAAAACCTTCCAGTTTTAGTTTAGGTTCTTTATGGATAGGGGTCACATATTGTGTTCATTTCTCATGACCACGGAGTTTTGTACACACCAACACTCAATAAATTCTAGTTGATGGATGAGGCGCCGGAGGACCAATTGGAGGTCGCTCTCCTTCTCCCCTTTCTAAACTTCTCTGAAAAATGTACACTTTGTTTGTACTAAGACTGCCTCCTGAGTGACCCTCAGCAGAAAGGAACTCTGTGTTGTCCCCCAAACAGCTGAAAAGCTGTAAATATACACAGTACTCAGATTCAGTGATTCCTAAATTACTTGTTACAAGTCTTCTGGAAACAGCAGTTACGTTAAAGAAGAACTGTAAGTAGAGGTTACCAGTGAATTCATTTACAGACTGCACGTGGAATGCCAAGAGAGGAGACAGAAAAACTTTATTAGCAAAAGGGCAAAAATTACACCATTTGGGGAACAAACCGCGTTTATTCAATCTGCTATTTTGTAAACACACAACCAAAAAGAGATTTCACTCTATGAAATGGGACAGCTGATGACTTCATATCAGAAAACATGAGATGTATTACATAACAAATAGAAGAATGGATTAGGATTCAAATCAAGTTAACTTATCTGGCTTCACAATTAATTAGCTGTTGTTTGGGGTAAATTATGCAATCTATTAAATCTTCAATTTCATAGTCTATTAGCTGCAAATTAACAATGGCTGCTATTGTTTATCTCACAGTGATTTTGTGTAATTGAACAAGATAGAATCATACCATTTTGGGGTTGAAAAGTAGTTAATGGTTATTTAGTCTAATTAGTGCTTTAAAATGAAAATGCTTTGAAGAAAAAAATCAGCACCATATAGATAGTATTTTAAGCATATCAGACAGTCTTGATTGTTAACTCATTCTAAAACTATTCCTCCAAATATTTGTTTATGTGTCTGTTTTCTTGAAAGTGTAGCTTGGTCTCTACCTTTGCATCACCCAGCTTGGTGCCTGGTTTTTAGCACAAAGCCAGACACTTATGTATTCTAAATGAATGGTTAAGTGAGAAAGGAAATCTTTACCTTGAGGAGTAGGCTGGCCTCACTTTCTCCTGCTTTACTGTCTTCTGTGTTAATTTGGTTTACATATCCTTAAATTGGAGATAATGTCCTCATTCCACCACTCGAGGTGTTATGATAATTGAGGTGAAAATTGAAATAGCTAGACGCTAGCGACATGAACTGTCTCGGAGTTTTCTAGAAGGGCGATGAAAATGAGGTTGTCAGGGTCCCAGAGGAAGTAAATAACCATGAATAGTGGAGTTTGGAGTATTTTTTTAAGAGAGCTGAGGATTTATGCCTTTCTCTACTAAGTGTTTCAACTAATTGACTTTGTAGGTATAGCCATATAAAACTGTTGTGTACACTTCTCTATATTGCTGACTGCAAAATGCCTTATCTATATTCGTGTGCTTGGATGACCTTAGCTCTCTTACAGGTATCAGTACTGTGAGGTCCAGGAGTGTCCTAATCAGGGAAAGCTTAGTCGTTAGGAGTTATATGACTCTACTCTAAATAATTTATATGTAAATGGATTTTTAAAGATAATCTTCCCATATTTTCCTTCATTTTATGCTGATACCAACCTATTTGACAGTAGCATTTATTTTTCTTCCTTTTCCTTTACTTATAGACCTGCAAACCAAGTAGCCAAGCCTGTAGAATTATATGTAAAATTTCAAAGATAATGTCCTGAGGGTATTAACCAGATGGTATCATTTCAATGGGTTTGGCTGGCCAGTCTTCTGAATTTCATTTATTCATTTAGTAAATATTGGCATGGAGGTAGAAAGATCTCTCAATTTTTGTGATGCATGAAGGTGCTGGATTTATACGCCAATAAAACAAGAGGGTATTGTATGGTTTTAAGGAAATAATATGACCACAGTGAGCAACTACTTTAAATCTAGTTAAATCTTGCAACTGCACGATAGTAATCTTTCATCTGTTTGAGTATTGTTTTCTGCCAGCAGAGTCACATGAGGTATATTATAGTCAAAGTTAATTTTGTATCCTATCCATGTACAAGTTGCCCAGAGTTTAGCTTCATTCCTTTCTGAGGACAGTTAAATGAAATTTACAGTGAATGGATTCTGGCTCAACATAAGGAAGAATTTTCTAACAATTTGAGCTCCTCAGAAACAGAATATACCAATTTTCTTGTTAGCTTTGTTTCTTCACCCATCTTCCCATGCCTATCTATTAAATTTTGGTCCAGTAGAACCGTCTCTGTACCCTGCGGATTACTTTGAAGCAAGTTATCTTCTATTACTTAAATTGTTGATTTAAATGTATTCATATTTGGGATTTTACAGTTATCGTCACACATTAATTAACTTATTTCAAGTCAGTATGGTGGCACAAAGAATAGAATTAATCTTGACTTTGTCATCAACATAATTTTATATTTTCCCCAATTTTAAGTAACCTGCACATGTAACTATTGTAGAATCCTTTTGGTGATTTCATTTCAGTTATTAGTATAATTTTTTACCGAACAGCGTTAAAGTGAGAATCTTCTGTGGATTTCTCACGAACACCTTTTTGGTGACCTCCCTGGAACAGTAGTTATATCCCAGTATATCCACCTCATAATGTTATTGTCTAACTTCGCTCTCCTGTCAGAGCTGTGTTTTCAGAAGATGTCAAAATGTCCTGGAACCAAGATACTCTACGGCCATAAAAATCACCGTGATTAACCACTTTCTCACACAACTAAGGTTTACCTAATAAGGTTTACTTGGAATGACTGAACCATTTTGACTTCTTAGTTGTTACTCTCGTGTAATTTTCCATAGTAGTTTTAGCCCTTAGGCTAATTATTTCTAGAAAGGAGGGAGTTCGGTGAGTGGGGTGTTTGATGCTCTCAAACAAAGGAGGGAAAAAATTAAACAACCTCTTCCTCTGACTTGGAAACTGTGCAGAAGATCCTCAGAGGATCTTGGAAGGGACAAGGAGCGATTGGTTCTCACGCACCATTGCAGGGCCTGACGTTCATGCCCATGTTCACCCATCAACATTGCAGACAGCGAGTTGTGTGCAAGGAGAGTGAGCAGGACCATGTGTGTGAGAGAGGAGGATAGTGGAAAAGAGGTAAAAATCACCACAGAAGCAGAAAAAGACAAGTAGGCGGCTGTTAGAGGACATGGTGAGTGAGCAGAATCACAATCCCAGGTTTTAATGGTACAAATTTCTAATAAGTCAGCAAATTTTTTAGTAGCCAACTCTTCCATTGCTGAAAGTATGATAAAGAATGCAAAGAATGAGGCAGGCAGAAGGGACGGGGATGGGCCATTCCTACCAAACGAGAAGACCACTCGATGTTTTAAACTAACCCGATGGAATGTTCTGGTTTCAGATGTCACTGGGTCCCTAATGAAGTGGGTTTGCCAAGCTTCTAACAAGATTTTCCCCTTTCCCAAAGCAACACTTTGCATAATCAACTAAGCTTTTCCTTGATTTCTTTTCTTGTCTTTTTCCCCCTCATTCTTCTTTATTTTTTTTAGTCAATGAGCTCAGCCCCAAATGAAAGCTGGAGTTGTATGAACTGAATTGGCTGGAAATAGTCGCTGAAAGGCGTGCAAACCAGAGCTGGCAGGTTTTAGCTCTTCCGTTCTTGAAGGAGAGGCTAACTTCAATCCAAATGGCTTCCTGCACAATTGTGCACTTACTCTAGGGTTTTGTTCCTGGTATGGAACCAGGCATCAATATCCCAGCCTTTGCAAGCTATGCCAAGAGAATCCACATCTCATCTTTACCTTGCGGTGGCTCAGTACCCACTTGGTCACTTCCTAGTAGTGTGGGAACTCTGTAGGAAGGGATTTTACATCACTGGTGGGATGCGCCTGTTACAGGAGGTAGGCTTCAGGCTGTTTGATATTTCCTATTTCACCCTAACCCAGTACAGACAAAGAAGGAACTAGAAGTTCCGAAGGCAGGCAGCCCACCTACTTTGTACTATTTAAAGGAAGGGACTTCTACTATTTTTACAGGGGATAATATATACATACACATTTGGGAGAGTAAACTTATTTGTAATTTTGCTTTTGAAAATTCTTAGCATTCAAGCTGTTCCTTTCTGGACTATCACTGAGTGTATTCAAGAGTAGGTGAGTGGATAAAAAAGGTATGATACATTTACATAATGGAATACTACTTGACCATAAAAAGGAAGGAAAACTTAACATTTTGGGACAGTGCGAATGGGCCTGGAGTGTATTATGCTCAGTGAAATAAGCCAGTTAGAGAAAGACAAGTACTGCATGTACAATCTAATGTACAAAATAAACTAACAAATAAATACACTTATAAAGGCCGAATAGACCCACAGTTGTCAAAAGGGAAGGGGGTCATGGGGCTGGGTGAAAAAGGTGAAGGGATTAGGCAAAGAAAAAAAACCTCATAGACACAGACAACAGTATGGGGATACCAGAGGGAAAGGGGTGTGGGGGGAGGTACAAGAGGGGAAAGGGGGGATAAATGATGATGGAGGCCAAATGATTGGGGTGCTGAATATACAGTACAATACACAGATAATGTATTATAGAATCATACACCTGAAACTTACATAATTTCATTAACCAATGTCGCCCCAATACAGTCAATGAAAATTCTTAAAAATACATAAATAAATTCCTGCAAAGTGAGAAAATCTAAAGATTGTTTTCAAATATAGTGATTTTTTTCATTGATAAATATTAAACTTTATGAAGTTGCCATAATACTTTGTTTTATAGTCACTATAAAATGCTAATTTTAATTTTGTTATGTTTTTGCTTTAGAGACATCCTTTTCTTCATGTCTCCAATATTTCTGAAGGCCTCCAAAAGCCTGTGGGGTCAGATGTCCCGAGTTCAGTGGTCAGCGGGTACAAGGGCGTTGGTTCCTGCCTGTCCGCTCTGCCGCTGGCCCTCCCTTGTCGGTTTTCTAGTTCAGCTATTAAGTGACCGGTCATCTATTTAAAGTTTATTCAAGATGTTGCTACAACATTCAAAATTCTTTGGAGGCATTATTTATACATATTTGCTAAGAAACAGGTCCTTAAACCCGTGGTGTGCATGTCAGTTTGTGGAGGTTTCACGTATTGTGAGAGCTCTCCTCTGCCACACAAGTAATGTTATGATAGACAGAGAACTAAATTCACTCTGAATGTTGTTCTTATATTCTGTCTTCACAGCGGCTTCCCGAAAGTTTAGAACCAAATGTAGGGTAAATCTTAGTACACAAGAGTACACACCAGTCAGTTTGTGTTTTAACCTCACTATTCAACCCTGGGATTACGAGCACAGATCTCATTTGGATTTCACCAGTCTGGGTTGAAACATTACTTCTAATACTTTGTGATCTCGGGGAAATGATCTAAATTCTCTCACATTTTTCCCCACTTATAAAATTGGAATAATATGGAGTGCCTTCTAAAATTGTTGTGAGGATAAGAGTTAGAGAAACTCTTAGCTCTGAGCAGAGCTTTGAATCCATGATGGCTGTTGTTTTTCCATACTTTTCCCTGGCCTTTGCCTTTTTTCTCTACTTTCATTATTTTCATCTTTCTAGAATGTATCTATCTGTAAAAGCTTTCTTAAACTTACAGCAAGAAGTTGGACTATACATAAATTAAAGTAGTAATCCAGTAATTAGCAAACATTTAATTTTGTTGACTTCCTAAAAAATTCACAGTTTAGAAGAAGGGTTTATTAACCTTCCTTGTGCACAGATGCTCACCTGGGGATCGTGCCCTTGTTAGAATGCCTATTCTGGTTCAGCAGGTCGGGGGTGAAGGCTTCAGAGTCTGCATTTCTAACAAGCTCCCAGTTGATGCTGATGTAGCTGGTCCTAGAAACACTTGGTGTAGAAAGGGATTCGAAGGAGAGGCATGAACGCCATCTTTAGAGCTTTATAAAAACGCAGGCAATCCAGAGCCTAGGGTCCCTTGAATCACATCCAAGAGCAATGAGCTGATGTCTTACTTTCTCTTATTCTTTCATGAGTAAAAGCTTCCTCTCTCTAACAAAAAGTACCTGAAAGCATCCCACGGGAGTCTGTTTCTGACAGGAGCCATAGCTGTTGACATCCGACTGAGTCGTACCAGTGCCCTCAGCAGGCATTTGGTCCCTTGAGTCTTGGGCAGAGTCTTTACCATAATATTGTATCAGTTCTCAAAGCCTTTCATTATGTCACACTGAATATTAGGGTCTTCTAACATAAAAACCTGGCCAAGTCACACAGGATACTCACTGGGCGAGAGACAGTCTCTGATGTTGTCTTAGCTTAATGATTGTTTCTAAAACGGCTATTTGCTTTTTAAATTTTACAGTTTTGCCGAAATCTACCTCATTAAGGTTACTATCAACTTCTTATTGCTAATTCCTATGGGCACCTATCTAGAATTTGACCTTACCAGTTTTTACTTATTGAAACTTTCTGAGTGCTTGGGTTCCATGGTTCAACTCCTTTGCTTTCCTCTTTTTTTTTAAATCCTCACCCAAGGACATGTGTATTGATTTTGGAGAGTGGGGAAGGGAGGGGGAGAGAGAGGAAACATCAGTGTGGGAGAGAATGTTAATCAGGTGCCTCTCGTACGCACTGCAACCAGGGACAGGACCGGTAACCTAGGCATGTGCCCTGGCAAGCAACTGAACCTGTGACCTTTCTGTTTATGGGATGACACCCAACCAACTGAGCCACCCCAGCCAGGGCTGCTTTCCTCTCAGTTCTTCTGCCGCTACCCATAATTTATGTCAGATGTAAAATTCGTACCTCTTGCTACCTCTTCAGTTCTTACTCTATGTCTTATTGCTCGATGGTATTCTTGGGCAATCCTAAGTCCTCATACTTACTGAAATAGCATCTGCTGACGCTGCTTTAGTTTCTGTTTGCAGACCAGAGTTCTCTTCTAGGTCCACAACTATTATCAATTCCAACAAAAATGTCCTACTGGTACCTCAGATTCAAAACATCCAAAGAGAACTTTAATCCCATTTCTTAACCTTAGACAATTAGCTTCTTTAAGCCTTAGTTACTGATTTCAAATGTAGGGATTGTAAAAGAACCTAAATAATCAGATTTTCCTGAGACTTAAAATCATGTTTGACGTACGTCAGGTGCTTAGAACACCGTCCTTAAGATGGATCGTAATAGTATCACTTACGGTCTGGTTTATGGACCTGTGTTCTCTATGTTGGCACCTACTATGGGCTGGGGATCAGAACCTTGGAGCTTTCTTCGATTTCTCCTCCCAAAGAATATTCAATTAATTTGATAAGTCCAATAACTGACATCTCTTAATAACTTTTATTTCCCTCTTCTCTCTTCCCACTCTCCAACGTCATAGTTTAAATCTCTGTAATTCCTCACTGGGACTACGTCCGATAGGCTTCCTGGGCCTCCCTGACCAGCCTTGTCCTGCATTCGCTCTGCTTACTGCTTGCGGAGTGAGTGTCCACCCAGAAATTCACAGCTGACCATGTTCCTCATACGCTCAAAATTCTTCATAGCTCCATACCTCTGAAAGTAAAGCATCGCTACAGTTCTCTTATGACCCTTACAGGCGACGAGCAAGAGACATCAGAGGTAGTCTCTTCTATCTCTCAGTTCCTTTTCTAGGTCTCCACTTTTTCCACGCATGCTTCAGCCGTATTGAACTACTTGTTGAGTCCTGGAATATATCCTGTGTACTCAGAGCTGCAGGCCTTGGCTGACTGTTCTTCTTCCCCTCACCTAATCTGTTATTTGAGACTAAATTCAAAACGAGTCTCCCGTGGAAGCTTTCTTTAAGGTCTCCGAACATACGTTGGTGACATTTGTGTGCCCGCTAAAAAAAAAAGAACTTTTATAGCAGTTTTTTAAATTTTAGTGTGTTATAATTTTATCAGGAATAGTGTTGGATTTGATTCAGTTCTTTTACTGCATCTGTTGAGATTGTCCTATGAATTTTCTCCATTTTTCTGGTATCCTGTTAATGTGGTGAAATATACTGGCATTCAGTTGCTAAAGCAATTGCATCCCAAAATGTGTGTGTGTATATATATACACACACACATATGTATACACGCATATATGTATGCATATATTAAATGTGCGTATACATGCATATATACACATACATATGTATATATACACATATATGTATGTATATCCATATAAAATGGGTTCACCGTAGATAGAACATGGTTCCATATTGCTTCTTCATCTAGTTTGACAATCTGAGTTTTTTTATTAATGTCTAGTCTATTTGCATTAAGTGCAATTATTTATCTGCTTAGGTTTAAATGTGCTTTCGTGTTATTTCTGCTTATCCCATCTGTATTTTTTTTGTTCCTTTGCTCCTCCTTCCCTGATTATTTTGGCTTAATAAAACATTATTTTCAATTTTAATTTTTACACTCCTTTTGACTCTAACTCCTTGAATTGCGTCTTTTGGAGGTTGCTTAGGAATCACCCTGCATACCCTTGACACATAAGTTTCTATTTAAAGTGAACATTTCACCACTTTATGTAAAACACAAAATCCATCAAACGATGTAATTCCATTTTTCCCATTTTCATTTCATTGTTGTCATATATTTTACTTCTACATATGCTATAAACCCCATAACAGCTTATTGCTTTTACTTTAAATAATAAGCTATCAATTTTAAAAAATAATAAAAAATAAACCCTTTATAATTGTGCACATAGTTTTCCTTTTTCTATGCCTTAATTTTAGCCTGTGGATCTGAATTCTGTATACAAATTTCTATGTAAAATATATAAAGATATATTTTGTACATCTTTAAAACTTTAACATTTATAATGTATAAAGAAATACACAGTATAATACAGCCATATAACATTTCCCTTTAGTCTCTGCAGCTGCATTTGGAATTTATCACAAAGAATATATGCAGCATCAACGTTTGTCAGCTTTATCCCCCTGAGAATGCAGGTACTTGCCCTCAGCTCTGACATATATGCATTATATTTTGTGATTTCTTTCTTCTGTCAGATGTTGTCCCTCTGACTCTTGGCTTCCGTTGTTTGCACTGGAAATGACCCATTATTTTTATCGTAGATCTGTTCTACGTGAAGTAGCCGTCTCCCAGTTGCTTCTTAAGGTTTTTTGTTTTGTTTGTTCCTTTGTATTTGGTTCTCAACAACTTGGATTTGAGTGCCCATGTGAAGCTCTCTCTGTATCTGGCACACTTGGGGTTTGCTGAGCTTCTTGGTTCTGCACACTGATGTTTAAAACAATTTTAGAAGTTTTCATTATTATTTCTTTAAATACCTTTAGTGCTACATTCCACCCCTTCTCGAGCTCTGGAACTCCTTAATTGGAGTATGATAGCTTGTTTAACTCTATCCTGAAGGACACTTATACACTACTGATTTTTGAAAAAATAATTTATTGCTCCATTTTTAAGTTTAGACCATTTATTATCTTGACCTATTTTCTTTTTTTAAATCATTTTTATTGTTATTCTATTATAGTCATCTTAGTTTTATAGGGATCTATTTTCAAGTTGAACTACTCTCCCGCTGTATCTAATGCATTGTTAAATCCATCCAGCAAACGTTTCACACGCATTTTTCAGTTCTCGAGTGTCCATTTGATCCTTTTCACAATTTCTGTTTTTCTGCTGAGTTCTGCCATTTCTTACTGGGTGGTTCCCACTTTCTCATAGGAATCCTTGCTGATGTGTCGTATCTACAGTGTTCTTGTCAGCTGATTCCAGTATTGATGCTATCTTGGAGTCCATTTCTATTGACTGTAGTTTCCCTTGACTATGTCTTGCTTCGTAGTTCTCTGATGTCTACTATTCCAAAGCTTTCTTTTATTTGGCTTAACTGACATACCACCAACTGCACTTATTTAACCCGTCCATCTGATGGCTTTTGATTTATGTATATTCTTGTGAAACTATCACCACAATCAAGATGACAACTACGTTTAACAATTCCAAAAATTTCTTCGTGCCCCTCTGTGATCTTTCTCTCATGCTCCTTCCAAGGCCCCCAGATTCCATATCCAAGTAATCACTGATCTGTATTTTGTCACTTTATGAACTTCCATGTTCTAGAATTTTATATTAAAATTGTACAGTCTGTATTATTTTTAGTAACTTCCTTCACTCAGCACAATTATTTTGAAATTCATAAATGTTATTGCATGTATCAACAAATCTTTTTTTCTGCTCAGTAGGATAATATACAGATATGCCACAGTTTATTTATTAGTTTACCTGTTGATAGACATTTGCATTGTTTTCAGTTGGGGCTTTTACAAATAAGGCAGGTTGCTATAAATGTTTGTTTACAAGTTCTGTGTAGCCCTAAGTTTTCATTTCTCTTGGGAAAATACCAAGTTAGTAGAATAGTTGGGTTGTACGATAAGCGTATGTTCAAATTCTTAAGGAACTGCCAAAATGGCCCCCGAAGTGGTTACAACCAGTCAATAGTGAGAGTTGAGTGGTTACGCAGTAGTGTCATGGTGAGGCTTTCCGAATACTGTCGAACATCCTTTCATGAGCCTATTTGCCATTTGTGTATCGTCTTTGAAAAGAAGATACATATGGACTCAATCCTTTTGCCCATAATTTTATTGGATTTTTTTTATTATTGAGTTATAAATGTTCTTTATGGATTCTAGATTAAAAGTCTTTGAGATATACATATTTTGCAAATATATAGTTATATACTTGTATAGTTCTGTAATTGATGTTTGCATATTGATCCTGCAATATTATTGAACTCGCTTATTAGTTCTGGCACCTTTTAGGTAATTCCACTGAATCGTAAATAGAACCCTGTTTCTCGCAGACTCTTTGCTAATTCTAGGTATTAAACTGAGAAACGTGGTGCAGTCTCTCAGCTGCAATCGAGATTTGTTGGGTAGCCCCAGCCGGTGTGGGTCATTGGTTGGGTATCGTCCAGTGAAACGTAAAGGTCTGTCCGGGTTTGATTGTCGGTCAGGGCGCATGCCTGTTGCAAGTTCGGTCCCCGGGGGACCGCATACGGAAGGCAACCACTCAGTGTTTCTCTCTCATATCAATGTTATTTGCCTTTTTTCTCTCCCTTCCTTCCCCTCTCTCTAAAATCAAAATTTTTATTTTTGATATATTGGGTAAAGGTTTTCTGTGTTTTGTTTTTTTGGTGTGTGGTAACAAGTAATAATCAGTTCCTTTTCTGGTCCAAACTTAATAGTTTTCAGTAGACCGATATAGGCATTTAGATCCCTCCTAACAATTCTCACTTCCCCGGTGTTTGTGACAAGATGCCAGAGCTGCTTCTGTGAGTGGGTGCTCAATGCTGCCTCTAGAGGCCGCTGCCTTACATTGCCATACAACCCTTATTCTTCACCTCCCCCAGGTACGTGATGATGTGGGATGGTGGTCATTTGCTGAGCAGTATATTAGTAGCCGTGAAAATCTGCATGCTGTTTTGTTAAATTGTATTTTTAATTGAGTCACTTCATCTGAACAAATCAAAGCACCAGTTATTAGAGACGCCAACTGAACTCAGTAGTTAATAAAGCTGTGCTGAGTTGTTTAGAAGAGTACGAAAATGTGTTAGTAACTTTGGCAGAAGTACCTTTTTATTAGAAGTTGAGAACTACATATTTTTTAATGTGATTTCTCACTGAGCTAGGGTGAATGAATATGGATTTGTCTTTTCAGTCAACATGGGGCAATTATCCATGAGATTAATACTATTGACTCTTGCTTTGAAAAATGAATTTAGTTCACCAATACAGATGCCTTTCTTTTTTAAAATTTTTTTCATGCTGAAAATTGAGAAGTGGTCAGTTAGCTTCACAGGAGAGATTTTGGTGAGAATATTAGACACTCCTCTTTTTTCATAAATACTGTTGCTTTTAGTCACAGCATTTTTGTGTCTCACACAAAAAATATAGTGCATACTCTCATTGGCTTGTTGCCCATTGTGAGTTTGTAATCCTATAGGATTCATGAGATTAAATATAATTTATTCCTGCATTTTCCTTATAACCTAGCCTATTATGTTGCCTATAGTAGGTAGTCTCTAAATTCAGGGTCCGGCACAAATTACATCCCCTTTTATTACATAAAAATCCTTTATTACCAAATCATAAGCATGTAATTTCATAACATAACAATATCACGCTCAAGCACACCAAATGACACGTTAGGTGAAATGTTCAAATTAAAATTATAATTTATCACACCCATATTATTATCCTACCAACCACACTCAAGCAGGTGTTACTTCTTAGACTTTGAGGAAAATAGGTTAGAAAGAAATGGGCAAGGCAGCGGGCAGGTGAGTTAAAGACAGCACCGTCATCTGGGATGGGGAGAAGTGGATTGCCATCTTGGCCCAGGGGAATTTCAGCGCTTCGCATCCCGCTATAGGAACAGTTCATCCAAAGTGTCCATGTGTTGCCTGGTGAAGGTGAAGGTGAAGGTGAAGGACCAAGGGGGCTGGGCTCTCCGTTTAGAAAGCATGCTGAGAGAGGACCTTGTGGGCCTGCCGTGGGCCAGGTCCGTGTGGCATAGTTTTCATAATCTCTTGTCTCAAACCAGCGTGGGACAGACTTTATTTTCACGTCTCCAGCCAAAGACGGTAAGGTTCAGAGAAATCATATGTGCTGCTTCATTATTAGCCAGAGTTGGGATTCTGTCTTTGGTCTGGCTTACTCGCAAACCTTCACTTGTTCCTCTCTATATCATGTTGCAGCCCACAGATGTGAAAAGTATTAAATGGAAACTAGAACATTCTAAAACTCTTTAAATCTTTCTCCAGTTACTTTTGATTATAACAAGCAACCACAGTAAAGGAATAATACGACCAACTCAAATCCCTTTGAACTCCTTTGGCTCCAAAAAATAATTGAATAAACAGACCACATCACAATCAAATTAAAGGGAAACCAAATCCATTTCCACTGAACACTTGTTTCACATGATTTATTTTTTCCTTTCTCATTCCCGAATGCCTTTGTGTATTTAGAGTTGAATTTGAAATAGAAGGCAATTTTCAAGCAACCTACACATCCTTGTAAATATTAATCAGGGGCAGAGGGGAAAAGGCTAGGTGCTTTTAGTCAAAATGGATCTCCTACTGTATTACCCAGTCAGAAAACATGAATAAAAGAGCACTCAGGGATATTGTGTTTAAATGAAAGAAACGATTGCATTATTTTTCCTTGGAAAAGGTCAACATTTCCTAAAATGACAGTTTGGTCATTTTTTAATAAGGCCTCAGCTGTTTACACAGACGATAAGCTGGTTCGATTTCAGCTTTGACCAGGTCGCTTCCCAGTGAGCCAGTAGCAGGGAGGACCGGTTGGCGTTGGGCACCCCCCCCCGTGGATGCCGAGATGGTGGCGGGGTGAAGGGAACCGGTCAGTCAGGGGACGTGGGCGGCTCATTATTGGATTCCCAAAGGATTGTGAAAGCTCAGGGGCGAGAGGAGGAAGACCGTGTCACCTCAGAAGAGAATAATGAGGAAGGACGAGTGATCACTGGGGACCCCGGTGCACACTGTCATCAGGAAGAGACACCGTCCTCCCCAGCCCTTTCTCGGTCGTAGGGAAGACGCCACCCGCAGCCAGGCTACCCACAGAGCCCTCTTCTAGTCGCTCTTCATCGTGGCATCTTGTCCGTTTCTTTCACAGCATTTACTGCCATTGGAAACCATCTCATCTATGAATTTCTTTACTTGTCCATCCGTTTACATGTCATTTTCTAACTTGCCCACTAACGGAGGCATCATGGGGTCCACCTTGTTCAACTCCTGGTCTCTATTGCTGAGAACCGTTTATGCTACAAAGGATGCCACTCTTATATATACTGCATGGTGTGTGAATAAATGGATACACTGTTCGTGATTATTCAGATATCACTTAATATGAACATGAATTGATATTTATAAAGTACTATAGGCAAAGACCTGTTTTAAGTAAGTACTATAAATACAGGGTCTGGCACAAATTATACCCCTATTATTACAAAATCTTTTATTACAAAATCATAAGCATGTAATTCTGTAACATAACAATATCACACTCAAGCACACCACATGACATTTTAGGTGACATGTTCAAATTAAAACTATAGATTATTAGACTCATATTATTAGCCTACCTACCACACTCAAGCAGGCATTACTTCTGCCAGACCCTGTATATTTAACTGAATGAATACCTTCTGGACTGATGGAAACTGAACAATTGTTCTTAAACTAAATTAAGATAATTCATGATAAGTAAGAGAAGATAGACATTCGATTCTGGGGCCAAAATTGTGGGAACGTGATTAATAGTTAATGCTCTTTAACAGGATTTCTAGCTACAGTGGTTTTGTTTGCTTCGTAGGGACCATCAGGGGAATGAAATCTTTGGCCTGAATCCCTGTCTTAAGTTAGTTCACAATCAAGAAGGGGAAATGCAAAAATAGTTGTGCTTTCTTTGTACTTCGTGACGTTTTGTAGTTTCTATCACAGCATAGTGCATTCCACTTGGCTGTTAATTTGTCAGCATGAACCTCATTGGAGTGCCAGCTTCCCGAGGACAAGCAGAAACGTCTGTCTTGGCACCTGTCACTGCTGTGTCATGGGAATACAGCTCAGTGGCTGGCATAAGGGGGAGGCCCCAAAATGTTTGATGAAATAATAGGCTGATGGGGGAGGGAGGAAGTGTCAGGAAGTTTTTGGAATCTTTCTGAATCCTAACATAAACAGGTGAGTTAGACAATCACGTAGTTTACAAGTGGTCCCATCTGGCATTTTCAGTGCCCAGCTGGTACTGGGCACAGTTAGCTCAATATGATCAACTATGTTCCCTGTGCTGTGCTTTACATCCCCATAGCTACTTTGCAACTAGTTTAGTCTTCTGAACCCCTTCACCTTTATCACCCAGTCCCCCAAACCCTCCCCATCTGGCAACCATCAGTCTCTCCTCTGGATACGAGACAGTTTCTGTTTTGTTTGTTTGGAAAGTATTTGATTGTCTAACCACTACGTTGCATACCTGAAACTAATACAAAATAACATTTAATGTAAACTGTAATTGAAAAATTAAAAAAAACAGGTTTTATTACTCAAAAAACAAAAGAAAGAAACACATGGGGCAGTTAGTGATAGCAAGGACAAAGTTTAGAAGTAAAACTCAGGACAGATTCTTCCCTACGATCCTCCAAATGAATGAGGGTGGGAGCAAACCGCTGTCACCAGAGCCACGTGCTCTGGGTGTCTGAGCACGAGGAGGTGGAGGGACGCAAGAGGCCATCTGATGGGTATGCCAGTGCAAGAGCCCCCCACGGCCCGCACACAGCCACCGTGAATTCTGTGAGCCGGTCTGGGAATAGACGCTGACCCTTGTTCAGGACAGGAACCTGTAGTGAGGAGAAGTGGCCGGTAATAAAGTCAAAATTGCTTAGGAGAGCAACAATAGAAACGAAAGAAAGAGAAGGTACAGCTAAAAGTAGGGACAGGACAACAGAACCCAGAAGTCTCAGAAAGTTAGCCGTCACATGTTACCATTATATAGAAAGAACAGAAGGATTTTTGTGAAGCCAGAGCAGCCGTACACATGAGCGAGAGAAATGTATTGAGGTCAAATATTTTATGAAGTAACTATTAAAAAGTGAAAAATAGAAAGTAGAATAATATACCTAAAGGCAGGGAAAGAAACAGAAAGACCAAAGTCAAAACCAAAACCTGTAACTTACTATTTCCAAGTGAATTTAAAAACAAGGGAATAATATAAGATGTAAAAGAATCATATAAATCATAATTAGAAAAGTGAAGAAATGAGGTGGCAGAACTCATATGAAAATTATAAATAGAAGGAAAAATATATTAGGAATGAGACTAAATCAGAAGGAACACAAGATTGAATAAACAAGTAATACTTTATTAATATCTTAATAAAAGCAAGCAAACTTAATTTTTAAAAATATTTAACAAATAAAAATAATTTAAGATAAAATTAGAAATATGGAAACAGGCAAAGAAGAATCAAATAATATGAGGTCCTGAAGAAGACAGGCAAGGAAAGGTACTAGAACTAATACTAAAAAGTACATTTATAAAAAATAAGATATTATCTAAAGCTACAGATTAAAAGAGCCCTTTATTATCTGAGAATATCAACTCCAAATGAATACCAAGTCCAACATTAGGAAAATTATTGCACCTTAAAAAAATCCTTTGGGTATCTTAGCAAAAATAATAATAAGGAAAAGAAAACTATTATTAGACTTCTCAATAGTAACACTTCACAGTGAAAGCAAATGGAGGAATGTAAGTATTTTGGGGTACTTCAACAGAGAAGCTGTAAGACAAAAGATGTCACAATCAGCAAAACTGACCCTCATGGACACAGGAGCCGGCTAGACAATCTGTTAACATGCAAGAATTTAAGGAATATGTTTCCAAAAGCTTTTCTCAAAATTCTACTAGAGAATCCTTCCAGACCAACAAAATGTGTTGAGAGATGTCAACGTAGGACTGGTGCTCGACACGGAACACACAGCTGCTTTTCTCGTGGAAATTGAGGAGGGTTAGAGAGGAGATGGCGGAGCAGGCAATGGCCGACATGTTTGATGACATAGACACGAGCAGTCGTAAAAGTGGGAGCTAAAGGAGACAGTGCCATAAAGATCATCGTAACTGCTTTTAGGGTTCATAGTCGGGAGTGTTAGTAGTCATGCTGTTGTTCTAAGACGACTGTTTATATCATGTGGGATAAATCAAACGATGAATTTTCTGGTACTTAATTTTGTCACACCCTGTGTCCTTTCAGAAAAGGAAAAGGCCTGCGACTGAAGGCCCGCTCTGCATTGCTGAGCATCTTCAGGGCCCAGATTTGGGGCTGGAAATAGTATTTGCCATGAAAACAAACACGGCTTTTTGAAAGAATGATTGGTGTCAGGTCTGGGTTAGGAAATGTGCAGAAAGCTCCAGAACATCTTCACAAAGCAGAGAGCAAGGACATTATAAATGATTACAAGGGTCTGGTGGGAGGAATTCAGGAGCCAGCTTAATGAAGCTTATATTGGTCCCGTCTTTATGGGACAATTAGAGCTTCAGTAAAGATAAAAAATGTGATGGCTCAAAATCCATCAAATACGAATAAATTCACAAATTCATAGTAATATGCCCCAAAGTGGCCAAATTCTGATAATAGCAAACAAATTCATGATCTTGAAAAATTAGGTGAATAAAAGAATTAAAAATTGATCCTAAATTTCTTTCGGAACTGTAAGCAGGATAACAAAATAATAAGTGAGGGGAAATATATCTTTATGAAATTATCTCAACTAATAAATGAAAAGGAAAGACTAGGATTAAAAGGCCTTAAGCAGCTTAGGCTGCTATAACAAAAGCACCGGAAATTGGTGGCTTATAAACAACAGAAATTTATTTCTCATACTTCTAGAGACTAGAAGTCCAAGTTCAGGGGGCCAGGACCCCTGGGATCTATTGAGAACTCTGCCTGGGTCGAAAGCTGCCAACTTCTCATTGTGTCCGAGTGGCAGAGAGCCCAGAGAGAAAGCAAGTTCTCTTGGGACTTCACAGCACCAATCCATCCGTGAAAGCTCCACCCTCATGACTTCATTTGATCCTAATCATCTCCCAAAGGCTCCTCCTCCTACAACACTATAATACCATCACATGGAGAGGGGGAGGGTGTCAACATATGAATGTGTGGGGTGACTCACAAACATTCAGTCCATAATATCCCATCAATAATCATTGAATATATTGGTCAGCATCACAGAAGAGCAACAACCAAATATGTAGCTCCTGGTGAAACAGCCACTCAATGCCACTTAAGTTTTGCCAAAGGGAAAGCACCAGAGCCTGAGTAAACCTCTGTATCCAGCTGCCAGTGTGCAGCTGAACAGAGGAGTTGAATTCACCATGAATTTGCGACTGTCAAAAATCCAGAACATGGGATACTGCTGATGAAATGGTCTGGTTTTTGTAAAAACGAAGAGGCAAGAAAAAAAAAGGATGGAGGACACATGTATAATAAGAGCAATTTAAAAGACGTCGATTTTTCTGTTGGACATGTCTAGGGAAGCGCACTTGACTAAGACCCTCAAGAAATGCAAAGAAGTAATTACTATATGAGTTACCTGTAGAGGGAGAGAGCCGTAATTGGGACGGGAAACAGATAAAGTCTTGGGATGTGCCTGGAAAAATAATTTATGTAATAATTCACTAAGCTATTGAATTGTCTTTGTGGTTTCCTGCGTCCTGTATTTTATTTTACAATAAAAAGATTCACAATTGCCATTTCTCAGGAATCCAGGCCAGTAAATCACAAGATATCTGAAAAGGTTTGCACATGGTTCACTGACGACCGCTACTGTGTATGACTGCCTGAGATTCCAGGTGTCGTTTCCAGCTCAGCTTCATCAGTGCATTTCACATCTGCAGAGACAAAGGACTCAGACGTCATTTAGGCAGGAATGTTAATGCCTCTGGTCGATGCCAAGTTATGGTGTTTTTTTTCCCCCCCACAACCTACATTTTACTGAGCAGCAACTACGTGCTAGGGCACCGCCCTGGATATTGGCAATAGAAAGAGGGAGGTGGAATGGTTTTTCTACCCAAGGGCATAGAATAGAGTTGCAAAGTGAGATTTTTCTTTGTCATTTCATACAAGTCCAATTGCATAGACATGTTTGCTAATTCTCAACATGGAACCACTTGACTTTAGTGAACTCCAAAGAAATACTGGGGTTGAAGGACCTTGAGTTTATTCTAGCTTTTCAGGAAGTCAAAGGCCAGAATGCATTTGTGCCTTGAAAAGGCTAGATAGTTTTTAGCTGACATTAAAATCATCTTTCTCTCTCTCTCTTGCACTCTCGCTCTTTCTTGCTGTTTCTCTCCTTTTCTCTTTCTCATTTTTGTCTTTTGCTTTTGGATAATGTTAGAAAGCTCAGAGTGCAGTGCTTCGTATGTCTTACTTAAAAAGTACTTCCTTATAGTACTAAGAGTTTGAGGATGAATTAAATTTATTCAGCAACTAATAATATATCTCTTAATGTTCCGGTTAGCGCCCTGTTTCTTACATTTTCATGACAGGCTTGTCAAGCCGTTGCTATAATCACTCCCACTTTGCAGATGTCACAACAGAGCTGCAAATGATGGTGATTTGCCCAAGAACATTCCAAAAATTAGATGGTGGAGCTGAAGTTTGAGCCAAAGTTTTCGCCTCCGTAAGCCCGTGTTAGTCCTTCCAAACAGATCACCATGGGCTAGATTCCAGCATCCTTGTCTTCTGTTCACACCAGATGTCTTTAAAACTCCTGGATCCTATTAAAACGCTAAAGAAAAGGGGGACTCTTCCTTTTCTAATCAGCTATTTCTTTAGAGGACACAGCAGGATTTTACAAATTAACACTTGTTCTCTGCATGGATTCTTGAACTTTATTTCCTTTTATCGTTGAGCTTCAGACTTATTCGTAATTGACAGTAATTTCCAGACAGCAGCCTTCATCAATGATAGTCTTCAACTTAACCATTAAATCCTATGAAATTAAGTCTTCCAGGGCAAATACAACAAGAGATGGCAGGAAGAGGGACTGAAAATAAGTAAATGATTCAGAAGAACTGAGCCAATTTAGCAAGCATTTTTCTTCCACTGTTTTACTTCCCTCAGTATGAAAAATAAGTCATAATCCTGACCACGTTTTTAAGATCAGTGCCTCACCTCTGCTCTGCTGGAGAGCAGGCAGGGTTAACAATATAAAACCAGGTACATGGGTGCCAAATACAGGGGGAGAAATTTTGCCTTTACCTGATGCTAAGGACAAGTAATCAACCATGCAAATACTGCCAGCAAGGGGACCCATTCTCCACACATGTACTAATTACTCGAATATTTACTACAACAGCCAGGCACGGGCATGTTAATTGGGTATTGTTTGGATATACTTGAATTTTTTGGATGCTTTTAATCATCCCTTTTCTAAGCCCCCTTACTCTCTTCTTTCAAATAACCTTTATTCATTTTCTCTACCCAGAAAAATCCAAGCTGTCAAAATATAGGCTTAAACAGAATGGTGACAAGACATGAGGAAGGTGGGAGGAGACGAGGTTCAGAAGAAGAAAGATACTCTCCCACTCAAACCTGTCGCTGAGCTCATTTTACGGAGGTGACCTCTGTGCACGTGGACTCGTGCGCATTTTATCTTGGAACTTCTAAAGCCAAAATTCACCATTTACCCACTTCTTAATTTCTGAATTGTTATAAATTAGTATCAGAAGCAGAGAGAGTGAATTTCCATGCCACTAACTCTCCAACCCTCATCACAACTTGTATCTCTCCTCCCTCCCTCCCTTCCTCCCTCCTCCCTCCCTCCCTCCCCCCTCCCTCCCTCCCTCCCCCCTCCCTCCCTCCCTCCCCCCTCCCTTCCTTCCTTCCTTCCTTCCTTCCTTCCTTCCTTCCTTCCTTCCTTCCTCCCCCTGGGTTCACACTGCAGTTATGATAATTCTTTAATAGACCACTCTGTGACTCCAAAATAATTTTATGGTTAGGAAATGTTGGTTTACGTAGGATTTTTTTCCTTGAAATTAAGTGAATTTAACTCATCATGAGAAAGATTTTGGGAAATAATTTTAAAATAAAAACTTGGCAATGTAAAACTAGAAATGCTGAAGTTAAAATTAGCCAGTAATAGCACCTCTCTGTTAGTAACTCTGTGTGTGTGTGTGTGTGTGTGTGTGTGTGTGTGTGTGTGTGTGTGTTGTTTACGGAGGGAAGAGTTCTGCCACCTGGCTGCTTCTTCAGTGGGCTCCCAGGTGCACTTGACTTCTCTTCCTGCCGTACGTGTCACCAGATCTACAAGGCTCACCCCTTGTTTGACAGGAAGATCTCTCAAGGACTGTGTTTTTTTTCCAGTGGGGATTTCTGAATTCTCACAATACTCTCATTCAGAATCTAAATACTTCAGGTATTCATAGATAAATGTGAAACATGAGGGCACATTCTATCTTGGCAAGAAGAACATTACAATTTAAAAGTTCTGAATTTAAAAGTTAACTTACCCTTTAAGAAAATTTAAGTGAAACGTTTCTGTCTCCAAAGTGGTTAGTCACTGAGAGTAGGTTGTGGGGCAGCCTGAAAGAAAGCAACAGAAGACCCCATCTTTGGTTCACGTTACATCTAATAATTGTAAACAATATTTGAATGTGTGATAAAAATTGTAGTAGTATTAATGCATGAGGGGGCTCAAGGCCAAGAACACTTGCCAACCAGTAAGTCTAGACTGGCTGCTCCTATCATTCATGCCTGATGGAAGGCATAGGGAAAGTGAGAGAATCAATAGGAACTTTTCTCTGTGCCATCAGTGAGGTAGAGTTATAAACATTTTAGCATTAGGAGGAAGAACAGAGAACCCAGTATTAGATTTCAGAAAGTAATGGAGATGGTAAGTAGCTAATTAGGACATGCTATTCATTGAAAGGACTGAATGACCCAAATATTAATTGGTAAATGAAATATGCTTCATCCATACAATGGAATCTAAAGTCATCAATTTAAAAAAACATTAATGAAGTTTTTTTAATGTTCAGTGTCACAGAGAGGGAGGCAGGTTCACTGACAAGGATAACATTTCATAGATATTTTTGAATGAGAAAAACAAATTGCAAAACAGAATGGTATCATATATATGTGTCTGTTTGTGTATATACATATATACACATATACACATACAAACACATATAAGAGGTTTTATTGTTCATACTCAAGAGAATGTAAAATCATCTAAGCTACTCGGCTACTGCTTCTGGAAGGAAAACCTCAGAGCTAATGACCATAACTCATTCCTGTCATTTTAATATAAAACACCAAGAACGCACCAGATGGAGATAAGTAAGTGCCCGGTGAGTTGCCGCAGCCATTGGTGTAGTGTAGTCATTGGGGAGTGGGTTGTCCTGGGGTTTGGACTGAGACTTCTCAATTCCCTTTGACAGGGTAACCATATTAACACTCAGCTGTCACCGGTGACTTTAAATTCTGAGGGAGTTTTTCTATTGTCATTCTGGGATTTTAATTCGTATCAGATATGGAGAATTTCAAATTATGAGTGAGTGTGAATGCTTTATTATCCTGCAATTTAGAGGATTTTTAGCACATGTGAGTTTGATACATATATTAAGGTGTGCTATCCCTCCTTCTGTTTGGTGCTTCACTCTTTGGGGAACCAGTGAACAATGAACAGTGTTGATAAGATTATGATGATCATGGGAAATGATAAAAAATCAGAGGTATTGGTCGACACCGATGCATCTAAAGATACCCGCAACACATCTGTGTGCACGGATAATCCATTCACTGTGTCCATTCAAATTATCCACTGGACAGCAACGCCATGACAGTTTCTAGGAATTGTCAAGAGTTATGAAGATGACTGTGGTTACTGACATTACCAAGTGTCACTCTCAGCAAGACTCACTGTAGGAGTCTGCTCAAACGCATGCCACCAAAATCCCTTTGCTTCTGTCATTCTTGACCCATGTGAAGTCTTGCATGGACAACTGTTGGATTTATGTCAGTGACAACATGACTGATGGCAAAAGAGCACTTCAGTGGTTATTGGAGAGAAAAGAGAGAATTGCACATAACTGATATAAATCTTCTAAAATTGAACATTCCCGAAATGGAAGATGGAGCCCTTCATCACAGAGTTCCCGAGGCTTCCTCTCTGACTTAGGTTGACACCATCTTCTTCTGTTTCTGTTTATTCCTAGAATGCAGCCCCAACAGTACCTGCAGCAGCGTCAAAAATTTGCAGCTGCCTTCTTGGCATTCATTTTCATTTTGGCAGCTGTGGGCACCACTGAAGCAGGGAAGAAAGAGAAACCAGGTAAGCAGTAGGGTTATGGAAGCAAGACCTCCGTTCATTCAAGTCCTTCTAATCCAGCTAGGTTGCTGTCCTGCATCTCTTCCTCCCGCCCTCCCTCCATCTCTCCCTCCATCCCTTTTCCCTCCCTCTCCTCCTCCCTCCCTTCCTTCCATCTCTCCTTCCTCCCTCCCTCCCTCCCTCCCTTCCTTCCTTCCTTCTCTCCTTCCTTCCTTCCTTCCTTCCTTCCTTCCTTCCTTCCTTCCTTCCTTCCTTCCTTCCGTATCTCCTTCCTTCCTCCCTCCCTCCCTCCATTCCTCCCTCCCTCCCTCCTTCCCTTATTTTGTGTTTTGGGGAACCTAAGTGACATTTCCTCTCATTGCCCCCCAACTCTAAGTCCTGAAATACAAATGATGATTAATAACATAATGATTATACTAGCAGCTACTGTGTATGGTTGACCAGGTGTCAGGTGTTTCACTATGTTGCCTCTCTCTTCAAAAAGAGTCCTTTAAGAATTTTTGTTTTATCCTATATTAATAGAAAAGGGAAGAGAGGAGAAAGCACCTATTCTGTGTCACTCCCAATCACACGTTGGTCTGTGGAGCTGGGACGCCGTTTCCACCACATTTATATTGTGCTATTCTATCTACACGATGGGGAAGGAACCCCAGCTTGCACTGAAAAAGCTAGTGTGACAACTGTCCTTTCTAATGGAATGCTTTCTCATCTTTGTAGGTTTAAATGGTTTTGACCGTCTTCTCTTTCATGGACATGTGTGCTCCTGAGATGTCCGTAAATTACTTAGCATAGTCCCTGGCACATAGTAAGAGTCAAATTAATATCACTTCTGGCTCCGCCCTCAGTTTTTCCTCTCTCTTCTCATTCCACTAACACCTTGCAGGTGCCTTTTATTTAGTAGAGACCGAAGACCTCTGGGTAAAAAGCACAGACCCTGTAATTAAGGCGCTCGGGCGTGAACGCAGTTATACCCAGGAGTTAAGGAGCTTTCCGCATGTGGATTATTTGTCTTTCCTTCCAGAAAAGAAAGTGAAGAAGTCGGACTGTGGCGAATGGCAGTGGAGCGTGTGCGTGCCCACCAGCGGAGACTGCGGCCTGGGCACCCGGGAGGGCACCCGCACTGGAGCTGAGTGCAAACAGACCATGAAGACCCAGAGATGTAAGATCCCCTGCAACTGGAAAAAGCAGTTTGGAGGTGAGGCCCACCCCGGGGTCCTAGTGGTTTGCCCTCCCACTCCGACGTAAATTCGTTTGTTCTTCCACCAAATGACCTTTCTGAGGTTGACTCCCATTTATTCTAAGTCAGCGTATTTGATCAGACACAACGTAACAAGACATTTTGCCTGCCCCCAGGGTTTGTCAACTTCAGCACTACTACCATTTTGGACAAGATAGTTTTTGTTGTGGGTGTTGGGGCTGGGCTGTTCTGTGTGTCGTAAGGTATTTGGTACCATCGCTGGCTTCTACCCACTAGTTTCCACTGGCACTGCTCGCCTCCGCCAACCGTGGCAACTGAAATGTCTCCAGATAGTGGCTCGTGTCCCCTGTGGGGCCAAAACAGTCCCTTATTGAGAATTACTGCCCTACCAATAGGGACAAAAGATAGACTGTTGATCTGCTTCTAATCGTATTCATTGATCTGCCTTCTCTTTCCTTTCTTTTCTTCTTCTAAGTTCCTTTCATGTTTCCTTCCCCTTTTCTTTTTTATTCTCCCCACTGCCCTGATCTCCTTCAGGCCCTCCCTCGCTTTTGATCCCGCTCCACCCTCCAACACTGGTTTGTAAACGAGCAAATCCAGAAGGGCTGACTGCAGCCAGTTTTTGCAGATTTTTCTCGCTCTGACTATGGGCAGCCTCGCTGGCCTCCTCTACCTATTTGAGAAGGGATTTTTCAACACTTCTAACTTGAAACCCACTCTTGCACACCTAAATTACCTGGTGTCGTCTTTTTTTTTTTTTTAATATATTCTTGAATTTGTGTCTTTCTTAGCCATGGTAGGAGGACACGATGCCCCAGAGACCCTCCCTGTGCTACAGAGATGTGCTCTGGGTGACAGGCGAGTGAAGAAGGGCAATGAATCTCTACATTATAATTTTCTCATTTTCTATAATCTCAGGGGTACTTTTTATGAATGGAAGTAAGTTCTATAAAAGCTGGATGAAATTTGGGTACATTTGGTCTTAAATTGTATATGGTTACCATAAGGACCCACTTGCGAAAAAATTCAAAAAGTGTATCTCAAAGGACTTGTATCTAGAATATATAAAGAACTCTCAAAAGTAGCAATCTAATTATAAAGTGGGCAAAAGGCATACATAAGCATTATACCAAAGAGGATATAAAGGTGGCGAACACCCGAGAAGGTGTTCAACCTCTTTTCTGAGTGGGGAATGAAAATGAAAACTACTGAGCTCTCCCTATACAGTGTACATCTCTCAGGGTGGCTAAAATTAAAAAATAAAAACACCAAATAGAAGAGAGGATGTGGAAAAACTAGATCACCCATATATTGCTGAAGGGAATGGAAAATGGTACAGTCATACTGGAAAAGAATATGGCAGTTTTTTTTTTTTTTTTACGAAACTAAACATGTATTTACCCTGTGATGCGGTGGTTTCACTCTTGGACCTGGGTCCTGTAGAAATGATAACCTATGTTTCCACTAATGTCTGTACATGAATGTATATGGCAGCTTCATTTGTAATGGTTAAAAGCTGGAAACCACCCAGATTTCCTTCAGCTGGGGAAGAAGGGTCAACCAGATGGTGGCCCATACACGGGGTGAGGCAGAAGTAAGTTTGTAGATGTGAGCATGTGAGACACAGAATTTATTCATAGATTATTATTTATCAGTTACCGTAGTATTTTCCATGCTGACAACTGTAAACCCACTTTATCCCCACCCTGCAAACTGTGGAATACAGCTCAGCGAGGAAAAGGAACACACAGCTTGTGTGGGCCTCCAGGAAATCATGCTGAGTGAAAAAGCCACTCTCGAAAGGTTACCCGGTGTTTGACTCCCTTTGCACAGATAGATGACAACATTAAGATGAAAAACGTATGGCGGTGGAGCATAGAATAGTGGTTGCGGGGGTGGAAGTTAGGTGGCTCTGGGTGTAGGAGGATAGCCCGAAGGACCTTTGCGCTGGAACGATTTTGTATAGGAATGGTGGTGGTGTTCCCTTGCATCTACACTTGTGATAGCGTTGCACAGAGCTAAATCCCTCTCCCCCACACACCCACATGCCTGCACGTACAACTGGTGACACCTGAATAGGTTCTGTGGCATGTGGCCCTGTCGGTTTCCTGGTTTGCTGTTGGGCTGTAGCCACGGAAGGGACCACCATTGAGGGTACCCGGGATCACTCTCATTTCTTACAACTGCGTGTGAGTCTACAATGACCTCACTACACAGAGGTACAAGGGTGTCTTTCTGGTCATGGCACTGTAAAAGGATCTTCCAAAGATTTCTGTTTGGCCCTCCCCTGCCTGCAGCGGAATGCAAATACCAGTTCCAGGCTTGGGGTGAGTGCGACCTGAACACGGCCTTGAAGACCCGAACCGGAAGTCTGAAGCGAGCCCTGCACAACGCCGACTGCCAGAAGACGGTCACCATCTCCAAGCCCTGTGGCAAAGTGACCAAGCCCAAGCCGCAAGGTAGGTCCCTGCTCTGTGGCCGCAGTTGTAATAGGGACGGATGCAGGGACTCGGGCAGGATCTTCAGATGTGGAAGGGCAAGTGTTTCTGAAGAAAATCTTAGGTGAACTCCCTTAAGAAAGAAATTGAAAAAGCCCCGTATAGTTAGCTTCTCGGCAGGCAGCTGAAGTCCTCTGCACAGGTGCCGGGGCTGGAATGGTCCCCTAGCACAAATACGCAGTTGGGCGAAACAGGCCAGTGAAGGTAGTTGTCGTATGGAGACTATGTACTCCAAGCCCTAAGTTGGGACTACATTCTGACAAGTGTGAGCAAAGTTACAACAGTTATGAGGCAGAAAATTTAAAATCAAGCTTTTCCTAGGTTACCTAACATAGTTTCCAATGACGTCAGTTAACTTACTTTACATTTTCCTTTTTCAATGCATACCTTGGTAAGTTCTGTATTTCTTACACTTCTCTCAGAGCCTTTATTTTCTTTCTTAGTTTGATTAGCTCACCAATTGCATTTATAATAGAATTTTTAAATTGTGTAGAGTTGTCTCTCTGTTCATTCCCAGAAAGTCAGACCCTGTTCTCATATTGAAAGTAAATCAAAACAAAGACCATGGCCATGGTTTCCTACAAATAGACTCCCAGCTAGGTGTAGACAAACTCTTTTAACTAATGGGTATTACGGGATCTGTTGTGTTTGCCCCTCAAATGGAAATATTGAAGTCCTAACCACCACTACCTCAGCATGGGACTGTACATGGAGACAGGGCCTTTACAGAGATCAAAGTGAAATGAAGTCACGTGAGTGTCCCTACTGCAATCTGACCAGCGTGTAAGAAGAGGGGATTAGGACACAGACAACGCAGAGGTCAGACCATGTGAAGACGCAGGGAGAAGAGGTCACCCACAAGCCAAGGAGAGAGGCCTCAGAACAAGGCAACCCTCTCGACAGCTTGATCTTAGACTTCTAGCTTCCAGAACTGTGAGAAAATAAATGTCTATTGTTTTAGCTGACCGCCCTGTGGTGTGGTATATGGCGGCCCTACCAAACGAATACAGTGGCCCTCACTGATCTCCAAATTAAAATATCTCCTTGGTCTTTGCTCAGGTTTGAGCTCTAAAATGGACCTGAAATTTCATTCTGGCCAGATTAATTACAAGGGCAAACTCAGAAAAATGAACATGAAGCTCATAGTAGTGAAAATGAGAAAATGAAAGTATTCCCAGAAACCAGAGAGGGTTGGCTGGCGTGCTACTGGTGGTCAGAAAGACAGCATTTCACAGCCTAGCTCTTTATCCTCCGCTGGAGTGGTCCATGGAAATGGTCACCTCCATCTTCGGGACTGCCAGGTGCAGGCTGGACTGCGGGTGACCTGCTGGGACAGAGACCGCTGCCCTCCCCGGGTCCTGGGACTCTCAGCCGGGCGTAGTGTGCATTTGGAAGGTGTGACGGGGGCCTGGGTGGGTACGCCGTGTGCACGCACCAACCTTACAAATGTCACCTGTCCGGAGACAACTACACAGATCTAACGAAAATTAGCGGCCCTACCTATTCAGTGGGACTTTTCCAAACCGGAAGAACTCAGAGATACAGTTTGCAAATTATTTTTAACCAAAATGTCCAGCATAAATACAGAATGAAAAAGAAAAGGGGTTAGAAACACCTCTGCAGCAGTCCGCAGCCTGGTTGGCACCATGGGGTTGTCTATGGGAACCTATAAAAGTGCCAGGGCCCAGGTGTAACCCGGGCCAACGGAGTCATCACCAGAAGCTTTGAAAATGCAAGTGCTCTTTGGAAGATTTCAGTATGAGCCAGAACTGAGAGTTACTACTGTAGTATGACATCCACAGAGACCCTCCCCACACACATGCACACACGTGCACACACGCTGTCTGGTTCTCTCCTGTGGGTGAGGGACACGGCCGCTTAATGGGTTGGGAGGAAAACTGGGCGAGTGGTTATGCGCGGGATGGCGGGGGAGCTGGGTGACTCTGGGAAATGTCGAAAAGTCTGGAATAAACAGGGCGCAGCCGGGACGTGACTAACTAAGACCCCTCAGGGTATTTGGTAAATACACGCAGTGAGGACTCCTTTTCAACTGGACTGGGGGATGATTCCCTTTTTTTCATTTTCCCACGTGGAATGAAGCTTAGCAGTTTGGTTCAGGCTTCCACCCCAAGAAGGGTGGTGAAGATACTTCAAGTGGGTAGACGTTCTGTAATTGTTTCTATATCGACAATCAAGGTATAGAATTCATTGATAATGGGATTCCCGGGAGTGAATTCTGTATTTCACAACCAGTTATGCAGTTTGTTGATCATTCAAATGCAACCTTCACTTTGCGTATGACATATCTTTGCGAAAACTAAGTTTTATGAGGGTCGTTTTGCCTCCATGTACTCTGAACGAAGAAAACTCTTACCGTGGGAGCTGAGCCAGGGAGATGTGTCAAATCCGTTTTCTCAGTGAGACTCACACACCCTTTCCATGACATGTGCTTCCTGGTTTCAGGAAGATGGAATTATGGCATACACGGGTTGTGTATTTTTCTCAAATAACCATAAATGGATATTACAACTTTCCCTTTGTGAGTCTCTAACATTAAGATGATTTTTTTCTGATCGTTGGAAAAGCATATAATAACAACACGGAATCTATTTTATCATTAGTATCGTTCTGTTTCCACTCGCATGTCTTGATCTAGGTGTTTGACATAGATGATTTCATGAAGTCCTGTATATTCCTCTGCAAGTGGACACACTTTTGAAGGAGGCTCAGGCCCCCTGGTTAATTTGCCCAGGGTTATGTCTCTAGTGGATGGCAGAGCCGAGATTCGGCTGACTCTAACCTCATGGTTTCTCCTGTGCCCCGCTGATTCCTCGCACAAATCACACAGGGGGATAAGCCAACCTGCGTGGGTTCTGTTTTCCTTTGATTAGGAGAAGGTAAGCCTCGTAAAGCCAAATGCGGATACACAAGTTGACTCCCCGAAGGAAGAAGACATTTTCTATAATGTTGTTCTAAAGCTGCTCGGGAAGACATCCATCAGAGTAAAAACTGTCAGAAGGACAGGGGTCGGGCCTAGTTTGTTCTCTACTGGATCCCTGTTGCCTAGAACGAGGAGCAGCACATAGTAGGGCTGAATAAATATTTGCATAATAAATCATGCTGAAGATAAAAAGGTTTCACACACTAAATCCACCAAAGACTGATAGAAGAGGTCGTGTAACTAACGCTTCTCAAAGTCTTACAGTTGTGAGTCATTTTCTTCCTTTTTTGGGGAAAGAGTAAGTCGTTAGTGCTTTTTTCCTATTTTAACTCAGTACATGGAAAGCATAGAGAGAGGTAGGGACCTCAGGAACATTGAATGGGGCACGCCCATTCAGTGTGATAGGCACTTCTCATTGAAGCTTTAAAAAAGCAACTCTCTGCAGTACATTTTATTTATCCTACTCTATGTATGAGCAAGCATAGGCTCAGAGAGATTAAGCAACTTGCCCAAGGTTTCACAGCTTGTAAGTGGTGGAACCAGGATTCAAATTCAAAGTCAGACTGATGCCAAAGACCTGCTGCCTTTTTTAAGGCCACCATGCTGCCCCTGGGTATTATAAACTATGGAACTTGGTCCATGTTAGATAAACCTCTATGTCTAGAATCATTAAATAGCAGCGCTTCTGGTGACTTTGCTTGTCATCTGATGTTACCTTCATGGAACAGATGAGGACAGAGAAAATCAGTGAGTCATCCAAGTCCATCCTGTTGGCTAGCGGCAGAATCGGTTCTAGGGTTTATTCTCTTTTGATGCCATTTTCTGCCTTTTTTTCATGCTTGGGGATCACAGGAATGGGACCTTTGATAGCTGCCAGACTTTCCCAAGAAAATAGCATAGGGTATTGTGCTTGAGGAAACTCAGTCCTTTGTTGAAAGATAAGTTTAATTATTTCATAGCACAGCCACTGAGCTTATAGCAAGAAATTCTCCCCCCGCCATTATCCTTCTCATGAAACACATGATCCGGCTCCGTTTTATTTATAAGTCTGCTCTTTTGTTTGTTTTAAAGAACTTTTGCTTGGCCTCTTTTATTTGGGGAAATGGTAGTGGATTAATATGCAAACCATATGATTTTCAGTGTGAAAACATATGCTTTAAATTTTAGAATGGATCATAAAGGTGTTGGTAAGGCTGAGACCACCCAGCATTAATTGGAGGAAGGACTGGAGATATTGTCGTGACTTGATTACTAATAACCAGATTAAAAGATTAAAAGACTTGTTTGACGAGAGAGGGATCTTCATACCTAGAATTGCCATCAAACTAGGAAACGACTACATATCTCACGTGCTTTGATTAAAAATGGCCTTAAAATTCATCAGGCTACAAATGGCCTTAAAATTCACCAGTGAGACAGCTTTGCCTCTTGAGGAACAGAAGTGTCCCTTGCTATTGCTATCCATATCGTACAAACCCTAACTTTAGCATTAATCCACAGTTTCAATATACTAGATGTCACGTTGGAAACCCTTACCTAACGATCCCCTGGTGTTGGAACCCTACTGAATTTGAGGAGACTTTTGTCTTCCACATCTATCTTCTATGCCTGGAGGAAGGAAGAGTCTGGACATTCTTACGCAGACAGAAGAACTGAGAGACACACCATTGGAACGCAGCTCTCTTGGGGACAGGGGACAGGATTGCTCTCAGGAAGGTCATTGATGGACTGAAAGACTGTAACCAGAACTTGCTTAATTGCTGCCAGACTCTAGCTGGGATAAAATGGTGACATGATTGATTGTATTGGACACTTGAGATCTTCACTTCTTAAAAGAGGTTGAGTATTAAGATTATTAACACCCTGTATCTGTTGGGGATCTTTTGCAGCAAGATCTGCTCTAGCTAGTTAAGTAGAAAAGGGTCTACTCAGGGGTGTTACTCAGCTCACAGAATCTCCAGGAGGGCCAGAGGAGGTACCCTGAATACTGCATTTCCAGGAAAAGGCAGCGGGTCTCAGAGAAATGTCTAACCACCACCCATGTGGCTGCTGGAGTCACCCACTGCTCAGCACGCGGGATGCTAAGAGTCACACACGGGAAACTCCACCATCGCTGCCCTCACTCACAAAACCGGACGTTCTCGTCTCCTTTCTTGCTGTTAATTTTCAGTCTCTCCAAATTTGGCCTTTTGTTTGTTTGTTTGCTTGTTTGTTTCTGGGTCCTCATTTCTGTCTTACTTATGTGTGCCTGCTTGATGGAAACTAAGTCACACATAAACTGCTGCAAAGAAACAAACAAACAAACACACACACACACACACACATAAATGCTGCTGCATGAGAGTTAGAGAAATGTATCTTTACCTTTCTAAGCTGTAAGGACCTTGAACTGGTATTTGGCAAGCAGTCTGCCAGGGGCTGTGTAGGGATGTCAGACTGTGCTGGAGAATAGTGTAAGACCTCAGCCTCTCCCCCATTGGGATCGATGGGCATTGATGCCATTATGTGGGGAAAAAGTTGCTGAGTGTTATCTTATATTGGGGACCGTTGGGTACTCCACTGTGGAGCCATTGGTAATGTTCTTTTCCAGTCTTCAGTGATAAATGCACAGTGAACAAGTGGAGAATTTATAAACGTGGGTTGGTCTGTGCTTGATGGCTCTGTATACAACGTCCGAGCAGGTGTTTCTCAGTGGTCCCCTAGGAGGATGAGCTCCCTGTGGAACTGAAAGTTGGCCAAGCCAGATGGGGCTGCCAGGGTGGGGAGCTGGAGCCTACAGGCGGTCCCATCTGTGGGAGCAGGGCAGCCCCGTGGACCAGGCTTCCGGTGGTTTGCCACTGGACTGAGGAGTCTGGGATTTTCCCAGGTGCCACAGGTGACGTGGCCAAATGATCATGGTGGAACATTCTAGAATCTTGAGTTATTGTCGACATATTATTAGTTGTTACTTTTTAAGCAAGATCCATCAGTAAGGGGTTTTGTGAAGCTCCTTTTGATACCAACAGGGCAATGTGGTATGTCAGTCTCCAAGTTTGCCTGGACCAAGGGTGTTCTCAAGGGGTTCCAGTCAGTCAGAACCAGGAGCACACGTGTGGATGCCTGTGTTACAGGTGGTCCAGGGAAGAGTGTTAATCCCTCCTGCGGTTCTCTCCGCCAGTTCATGCTCTGCTGTTGCCAGGCCCTTGCTAAATTCCCCTGCTCACGATAACCCCAGATCTCCCCAGGCCCTTCTGAAAGCGTTGCCATCTTGCTGCTCTTTTTTTGGATGGCTGCCTGGCCCTCTCTTAGGTTTGACAGTCTGTCTTCCAAGATCAAAAGAACGGCAACTCTTTAAGTGCAGGACTCAGCTGTGTGCGGGACACAGCTTTTGGCAGCTGATTATTAAATGGAAAAAGGGGTCAGGAAAGTGATATTCCCAGCATTCTCAATTCTCTCCCCACTAAATGGATTCTTTTGTTAGTTCTTGTAAAGATAAAAGAAGTTCCCCAACCCTTTTTTTTTTTTCTATTTTCTGGGCTCTGACATCCCTCAGGAATGAGTATGGCAACACTCTGGGTGAGCTTTCCTGGGCTGGGGACTTCTGAGTGTGTTGGGAGAGGTGAAGGGGCAGAATCCCACCGGGCGCTGCCAGCCTGCAGTGGGCTCCCTCCCCCGAGACTCTGGATCAGGAGGCGGGTGAGCTGGATGGCGGCTGCCCTTGCATTTGGCCATTAAAAGACAGCTGGGGTGCCCTGTGGGAATTTTGTTCTTGATCAGAGGAAAACACTTGATCAGAGGAAAGTAAACATTCAGTTTACTTTCAAGGTTTTGATCTCTTAATTCTGCTCGTGAAAAACCTTTGGACATCTGCATTTTATTTTATTGCATTTTATTTTGTTTTGTTTTAAGTCTTTAATTCATGTAGAGTCAATCCTTATAAATGGTGTGAGGAAGCGATCCAGCTTCTTTTGTGTGTCCGTCCAATTTTCCCACCACCATTCATTGAAGAGACTCTCCTTACTTCATTGTACGTGTATCTTGCCTTCTTTGTCATCTGTGCGTGGATTTATTTCTGGGGTCTCTATTCTGTTTCATTGATCTACAGAACATCTGTATTTCATTTCCCATCCGTGCTGCTATCCGGGAAGTGCGGAGATCTAATTCTGCTCTTCTGTCATTAGAGTGGTCTCTGTTTTGTCTTTTGTAAATGGGAACCGGCAATGGACGCCTCCTACCACGGTTGTAAAGATGAAATGAAGTCACGTATACAAATATGCCTGATAAACACGCGGTATCTTTAAGACCTTTCTCTTCCTTCAAGATGAACTTCTTGAGGTGGGTTTTCCCCTCAGCACCTTTTCAGGCAAAAATAATTTTTATAGTGATTACAATAATAGTAAGTGTAGTTAATATTTATTGACGTAGTCTGTTTTGATTACAGCTTAGTGTGCTGTTTATAATATTATGTGATTGAATAGGCACAGAAACTCTGGGAAACTGTTACTGTTATGACCCCCAATTTTACTTTTGAGGAAGATGAGGCTTAAGGCAATTAGATGCTGGGCGCACGGCCATACAGCTCATCAGCAGAGGGGCCAGGACTGGATCACAAGGCGGCCTGACTCTCGATCTACGGCTCTGCCCAGCTCCTTCCCCTGCATCTATTCAACACGGCGATCTCAGTTTCTTATCTAAGAAGAATAATGGATGTCAGACCCACTTATTCTTTTCTGAAATCCCTCCTTGATCACGGTTTTTCATCAGCAACAGAATCTGATCCTGGTTCCAGACATCGCCCAGGTACTGTACCCCAGCCACACCAAATTCCAGGGCGCGGCCCTACAGGCTGTGACTTCTTACATGTCTGTTTCTCCATGTGTCCCTAGAAACCAGGAACGTGTTCTTCTTCTGTAGTCTATATATTTCCTTCTGTAAAGCCTACCCTGATTATTCAGTAAGTATTGATTGATGGGTGCTATCTGCTAGAGTTAGCTCCAGGGCCGAATTGATGACCTATCTGGACCTATAGTGGAGCAGGAGGAGAGAAGGACAACTCCCAAAGGTACTGCACAGAATGACAACTGCTGTCAAAGTCCTTTGGCATTGCTTCCAGTTTATTCGTTTCTTTATATACTCTATTAGGAACCTTCAATGGAGTCCTGGCCAGTGTGTGGCTCGGTTGGTTGGTGTTGTCCCACAAACTGAGAGGTCGCAGGTTCGATTCCTTGTCAGGGCACATGCCTGGGTTGCGGACCAGGTCCCTGGTTGGGGGATATGTGGGAGGCAACCGACTGATGTTTCTCTCGCACATCAACCTTTCTCTCCCTCACTCTGTCCCTCTCTGACCCTTTCTCTAAAAAATAAATAAATGCAATCTTTAAAAAAAGACTTGAGTGAAGCAGACAGTACATTAGGAGCTAAGGCTATTCCTTTCCTCTCACTACTCCATTGGAGTGATGGCGATGGGTAGAAAATAGCGACAAGTAGAAGTAAGTAATTAAAATGGCAACTACACATTGGAGTGAGTGGTGGTCTTAAGAACCGAAGAGCCAAGTGCTCGAGTGACTGAAGTGAGGTGGGAGAGGGGGGCTAAGTGAGAGTAACCAGGGAAAGCTGCTTCCAGTGGTAACTTTTGAACTTGGAGGAGGAACTAGCCATAC
Source organism: Glossophaga mutica (assembly GCA_039655065.1). Lineage (NCBI taxonomy): Eukaryota > Metazoa > Chordata > Mammalia > Chiroptera > Phyllostomidae > Glossophaga > Glossophaga mutica. The sequence continues at coordinate 12,412,989 of CM077313.1, forward strand.
TAGTGTTCTACATGAAACACGGGGAAGTTCAGAGTCCCTGAGGCCACGAAGAGCTTGTGTTGTTCAAAGACCAGAAAAGAAATCAGTGTTAAAACTTGCAGGAGAGAGGGGTATTTAAGGCGCCTGAATGGTAGGGGAAAAGAATACACCCCCTCAGAAAAACTTACCAGAGTTCCCTTCTCCAGCATTAAGCTGCTGGGAGGGGTGGGCCCCTCCCCTCCGATAAGACATTCATTCATTCCTCTGTAGCCAGTGCCTATTTGCTGCTCACTCCTGTGAACAGCTTGAGGTCAGGAGCCATGTCTCACCTTTGTAAGTTCCTATATCTCACGGTCCCTTGTCCGTGACGGGAACTCAATGAGTAGCACTGACTTGCATGGATGGATGATGTGTCCAACTATATTGTCCTGGTCTGGCTCCCTAGGACCACCACTCACTCGCTGGATGCACAGTGTACGGAGAGATCACCGTCAAAGCACAATTCGCTCGCCTGGAAGAAGATTCATCTGGGTGTCTGACGCCCAACCTTACCAGTCAGCTTTTAGCCCTAATTGCCAGGACAGATGTGAGAAGTAGGAACTGTAAATATTTGTAGGGTTCACTTCACACTGTGTCTGCTTTCGTGTCCCTTGGTAAATTCCAGGCTCAGAGGCTTGTTATCTGCACACACACAACAGCTGTACGATAATTAGTCTTGAGGAAGGCTGCATGATAGAACGGTGCTCACACTAATTAGTTGCTGGGTTCAGGGAACGTTTTTGTTTATTGACCCCACAAGCTTTTGTGCTTCTTCCTCTAACTTCTACCAGATTGAGAATTCCCACTTTGTGTTTTAACTTGTAGCCATTGTCGTCAGCATTTCCTGAGCACCGGAAGCGCTGTTCCCGTTGATGATTTATGATGTGGCAGACATTATACTAACCCCTTAGACTACATTGTCTTGCTTAATCCCCACAGCAGCCTCGAGGAGGTTTGTTCATGTTTCGCAAATGCAGACACTAAGGTTGCGTGACTTGCGAGCCAGCGAGGACTCAGGCCTGAACTTGAAGTCAGGACAGACCATGTCCAGACATCTTTTCTGTTATACCAGTGATTCCGAAACGGAGTGCCTCCTACTCTTTGGGTATTCTGAAAAGAAATGACTAAGTTTGGTGTTTGTTTCAGTGATCATCCTAAGACATTAATATAAGCATGCTTGAGGGCATTTATAACGCAGTCATGTCGGATCACTTTTGGCCCCGGCTTGTCGTTGCATAATAGTTGCATCGAAGCACATGTTAACTCCTAGTGCTGCGTTTGTCGAACTGGGTTCTTTTCAAGGGGCTGCCCTTCTGGACAGTAAGACAAAGCGGTGCAGTGCACCTGTTGCACCCAGTGGCCTCCCAGGCAGGACCCGGGGCTGGATGCCGGAGGACTGCCTCCTCCCCACCGTGAGACCCAGAGCCACTCTGATGCTCCTCAGGCTCTGGGGCCTGCCGTCCTGGTAACAAGCACTGTCGGTGGGGACGCTTCACACACTCCCAGTGACTCGAGTCAGCTTTGCACCGACGCAAAACCTCCGGGAACCTGCAGGGCAGTCAAAACAGGCTGGCTGCTGCTCATGGAGGCAGAGGAAAGGAAAAGCTAAAGACTTTCTTTCTTGAGAAGTGCATGCTATTTTTAGAAGAGCTTATCAGAAATCCGAAGAGCAGGAAGCAGATAAAAACGTTGCCGGTGCCCTCCTGTGCACAGGGCGCACGGCCCAGAGCTGCGGGTTGGAGGTGGACACCTTCACGGCACTTGCTCTGGAGAGGCCCGCAGAAATGATTTTTATTCTACAGAAAATAGAAAACATGGTTTTCAGATCTTCACTCAGATGCAGAAGGCTAATCAATTAAGCTGCTGTGAGGGCTGCTGTCTAAAAAATGGGCAGAAGTCCAGGGGAACTCCTTCAGCTCTGACCTTTGCTGCAGCTGCAGCCGGAGCATCTCATGGGGTCTGAGAAGTCACGTGTCTGGGCCGGGAACGTAGCTCGCCTGCTTGGAATCTGGAGGCCAGGTGTGCAGATGGGCGAAGCCATTACTGAGTATGAAGTCCTGCGCTACGTGGTACCAAAGTTACATGTTTAAATGAGCACATATTTAAATTTCCTGAGGACACACAAACAAACTCGCTTGTGTTTTGCACCTCTACCACTAATGAGGGTGCAGCAAAAGATAAGTAAATTAAAGATGGCGTGGATGTAGCTCACTGATGTATTAGTTTACTAGGGCTACTAGGGCTGCTGTAACAAAGTACCACAGACTGGGTGCCTTAAACAACAGAAATGTATTTCCTCACGATTTTGGAGGCTGGAAGTGGAGGGTCAAGCTTTCTGCCAGGCTGGCTCCTTCTGAAATCCACGAGGAAAGGATCCATTCCAGGCTTCCGGCCTCAGTTCCTAAATGTCTACGTTCCCCGTACGTCTTCACATTATCTTCCTTCTGTGGGTGTTTGTGTTCAAATTTCCTCTGCTTACAAGGACACCAGTTATATTGGATTCATGACCTTGTTTTAACTCAGTTACTTCCTAGAAGGCCCTGTCTCCAAATACGCTCACCTTCTGAGGGATGGGGCTTAAGAATTCAACATGAAGTTTTGAGGGGGACTTAGCACCTCACAATTGAAAAGGGAAATCTCTTTGGCAGCAAATAAAACATGATTTATGGGGCCGTACCTGCTGAAATTGTAAATATTCTAGAATTCATGCCTTTCCCCTTTTTCATAAATCATGATTTAATTTTTGATAAGTGCCAGTCATGTACGATTGAGCATCAGATATGATAGAAAATGATGTGCCAAGTGCAAACTACTTACTGTTTATAATAATACACTTTCATTTCCAACTTGGGCTACTAATATAATTTATGGACTTTTATAAGATTTCCGTGTCCTCATTATTGCAGAAACAAAGCTTTTAAACATGTAAAATCATGTCAGAAGTAAACATTTTTCTTTCCCGTTTGGGGGTGGAAGAAGCCAGTGAATCTGTGCGTGGGGAGGTCACCGTCAGGAATGTGAGGTCAACAGTGGTCGACCCGTTGAGGAAGAGGCTGATGCTTTTGCTGAACAGAGGAAACCCGAACATTGGTTCCCCCAGTCTATGGTTCTGTGTGTGTGTGTGTGTGTGTGTGTGTGTGTGTGTGCATGAGTGTAGTTAGGGCCGCTAGTACCACCAGGCGTGACAGCCTGTAACAACGGTCACAACGGCCACACGCACGCACATCCTGAATCTCTACCACAGCCATCAGAAATGCGTGCCACTGCGCCTGGACACTCTATTCGCAGCCAAAATTGTACTGACGTTCCAGAAGCTGCCTCTGTAAAGTTACACATCCTTTGCAGAATTTACTTTGTTTTAACTACGGTTGCTTCTCTGCAATTTTATTTGATACTTAAAAACGTTGTTTTTGCCCAAGGTGGAAAAGACTAAGTTTAGCAGCTGAATGTTGAATACACACACACACACACGCACACACACACACACACACACACACACGCACACGCGTGTGCGCATCCATGCGGCTTTGGATCTTCTGTAACTGTATACGGAGAGAAAGCCCTGGATTAAGCGCCTCAGGTTCTCATCTCCACTGCTCTTCTCTCTGACTCTGAAAGGGAAAGTCCATAAAAACTTTCAGCTTTATGTTTTATGCTTAATGTCTGTGCACTCCCAAACGAATGGCTGGGTTTAGCTAATACATCAGTACAGCACATGTGGATGTGTTGCGCTCAAAAGCAGGGGTTTAACTTGGTGGGTGTGTCCCTGGTACACACATGCATCAGACACCAACACACGCCTAACTCTACTGCATACAGAAGTGCACCCTAAAGACGGTCCCTTGTTTGATGGGTTGGAGAAGCTGGTAGTTACCTGAAATGTTTCCCACAGAAGAGGGGAAATGGAGAAACAGGAGGGAAATCTTGGCTGAAAACACGTTGGAGGGGAGCCTTTGCATGAAGGGAGAAGGGCTTCGTCTATGGGTATACGGGGTCAGCTGCGTTGGGAAGTAGCTGACGTACTGAAGGGCACATTGACATATTAAGCTTGTTCTGGGTGGCCGATGAGGGGATTTCCTCCTGTCCTCCACTGAACCTTCAGTGAAATCTACACTACTCACCGGTGCTTTCAGAGCTGAAATTTCTATTTGGAGAAGATGCAGTTAAGTGCTGAGTCACCTCAAAAGGAAGCGGGGCAAAACAGACATTCCTTAAAGGTTATGAACATGTTTCACTTGCATCTAGACAGATGCGTGATGTCTTTGGTTCCCATTTACTTGATATCAGAAAGGCAGATGGTTGAGAGGGAGTAGCAGGTACTGTTATAAAATAGAGACTGATAAGCAAAACGGTAGGTGGATAGTGAGATAAAGAATAGGTATCAGCCTGTGGGCAGCATTGAGGGATAGCCGTATGTATGCAGGTGTGTCTTCCATTCGTAATTCTAGTCAGGTGCACGTATGTATTCCATACATAATTCTAGAAATAAATGCATCAAGTCCATAAAAGAAGAAATGAACTGAGTGGTATTACAAACTGTGAAATCAAAGACGAAACAACAAAACAGTAGGAACAAAGACATTAGATGGGACTGTATCTGAGGATGATAGATTCAGAAAACTTGTTTAAAAGTTCACTTTCGATTTTTAAATAAAATTTTCTGCCTGCATTGGGGCACTTACTATATACTACCCAGTTTAAACTGAAATACTGGGACGTTTAGTGAATGGTGCCACATCAGGAAGCCTAGCTACCTGGATTCCAGGTGGATCTCTGAGTTGCACATTGAGGATGCAGAAAGCTTTATTATCTGTTCCGAGGCACAGCAGTCACGGTGCAAGGGATTTGGTGACTGGGCAGGTAATTCGTAAGCACAGACCAGTTCTTTTAAATAGATTCATGAAGCTTTAGGAGGATCTTGGTGATACCCAGGATTTGGGGCCTATTGACACAGTGGGAGCACTATTCGACAGCGATGTGGTCCCTTTCCTGACTCTTTTCTCGTGGTTTATTGGATGAATCCCCACAGGCAAGCTGGCGTGGTCTCTGCGACATGCCTTCAGCTCTCCCTGTCTGCTGGCACCCTTGACCTCTGAGTCTGCAGTGCCCTTTTCTGAGTGTCCTCTTAGACGTAGAATTCTACCTCTTCCTATTCTAGTGAATAATTCTTCCCATGGGTTCGCTAACCCAAAGCCTCCTTATTTAAATCAGTAGCAAATAGAGGTTGACTCATTTTAGTTCAAGTCCGGACTCCTCTCAATCACTTAATCTCTTAATTAAAAAAAAAAAGAAAAATGTTTTCTATATACACAGCAGGCCATCTGGGAAAAAAAAGGAAATAAGATACGCTTATTCCAGAATTCTCAACTCTTCTTTTGGAATAATATCCCGGCTCAAGGTCTTTGAAAAACCTTTAAATTGACATCTTTCTTTCAATGCCTACTCACAGCCCTATTCCTTTCCAGATTTTCCTAATGTTGAAGTGGGACTGGGTGTTGCCCTGTACCAACTACATGGCAGTCCCACTGCTAAAAAGGCCTGTGAGTTGATGGGAAAGAAATGTTGCATGCTGTCTGACAATCCTTTGTCTCCTGAGAACAGGTTTGCTGTGACAGGCTCTTACGTCAGTTGCTGATAAAAATTGAAATTAGTATTTCCTTTCCAGAGAGCAATTTGATAATACACACCTAAAGCTTTAAAAATATGCTGGCCTCCGATCCAGGAGCCCCTCTTCTAATAATATATGCTAAGGCAAACCTTAAACATACTGTGATTTGTCTGCAAAACACATTGCCTCACTATTGACAATGGCAAACACAGAGAGCATGCCAAGTGACCAGCAAAAGGAGAAAGGCTATAAAAAATATGGGCTAGAATGTCATAAAAAATACTACTTGTTTATGTTTCAAAGTATACAAGGCAATGATGGAAAAAATAGCACAATAGAATTTTATGTATAATATACTTCATCAACTGTCAATATGTGCCTAAAGATTTTATTACATATATTCATAAAAAGAAAACATAAATAGAAACTGCTGTTAAATCTCTATATTGTAAAGCTGTGAGTAATTTGTTAACATGTAGTATGTGTTTTTAAAATTGTTCTATACATGCCCATATTATTTGCAAACATGGAAAAAAATATGTTTTAAAGAAGAATTAAATAATTCTTTCTTCCCTTAAGGCTAAATCTACTGCAGACGTACTTTTTCTCCCTAGTAATTCATTCTCCATGTGATATTCTTTTACATCATTTCTTCTGCAAGGTTGTAGTAAACTAGCAGATAGAGCAATTGAAGGCGTTGAAGCCATTCAAACAGCGGTCACATACCCGTGGTCTTTAATATAAATGCATACTCTGAGAGCACTTTACAATGCTGAAAGACCTTCACACAGAGCAATCTTGAAAACATTACTGTCACGGAAGCTCTGTGGGAGCAGAATTTAATCTCGTTTGCCATTATATCCCAACATCTAGAACAGCGCCTGATAAATGGTGGATATAGAGCGTGCATCTGCTAAATAAATGTTTTAGGCTTTTTTAGTAGCAGTAGAATGGGATCTTAGAGGTCGTAATCTCATGTGATGTTCCTGATGGTCCTCTGAGGAGGGCATGCTAGGTTTTATTATCCCCAGTCTAAGGAAACAGATGCAGAATGATTGATTTGCCCAAGGTCCCAGAGCTGGTATATGGTAGACATTGGTTATAGGCACTTCCCTCGGCGAAGACCTGGTTCTCAGCCCAATCCTCACGGACTTGTCTCCTCATTGCCTTACTAAACAAATGGCCGTGGTGCCTCTTACTACTTCAGTGTCAAGCAGGATTTTATCCCATTCAGAATGTCAACATGTATGGGCTCAGAATGTATCGTAGCGTAGCTCCTCTGCCTTCTTCTCACTGCCTCCCTTCTTTACTTATCACAGTCACTCTGCCCTGAGCGAATTGTCTGGGTTTTGAGTTTTTTTACATAGGACATGGTAAAGATGGTGCTCCAGGTGCTAGGATTTAGAGCCACATGAGCAGCAAGGATCCTTTCTAGAATGTTGCTTTTTAGGAAAGCCTTGAGACTTTCTGAACACTTTCAAACTTATTTTAAAACAATCTGTTCCTAATAAAATAATGAAAAATTTTACATACTTACTGTGAGAGAGATGAGCACTTTCTTCCAGCAACTCGAAAACTACCCACCCCAAAGGATACAGGCTTGTGAACCAAAATAAACTGATGAACAAAATAGAAACAGAGGCATAGATACAGAGAACAGACTGACAGCTGTCAGAGGGGAGGGGCATGGGGGACTGGATAAAAGAAGGTAAAAGGATTAAGCAGAAACAATAAACACATATAACACATAGTGCGGTGATAGCCAGAGGGAAAGGGGGTCAGGAGAGGGGGTGGACGAAGGGAGGGAAATGGGGGCAGAAACTTCGCTTGGGGTGAGCAGTGGGTACACAGTGCAGTGTGTGGATGTTTTATTGAGTTGTACACTTGAAACTTGCATGGTTTTACAAAACAGTGTCGCCCCAATAAATTTTTAAAAATCAACAAAAATGAAGGGCATCACTGTGAGTTTCTAGGACAGCGATGTGCTGGTTGGGATCATCCATGGGAACAAGGACAAGTCCCTTCTCAGGCTGGTGCCCTTTCCTCTCGCATTTGACAATGGTTCGTTTCCTGTTTGCATCCCCTTCTGCTTGGAGAGGAGTGACCGGAACCCTGGGGTGTTATCTGATGTGTAGCGTGAATGTACCTCCTTCTGCTGACGTGTCTTTTCAGTGTCAGCTAAGGCATCCTACTGTGTCACATCAGGGTCATGGAGATCACACTGGCTCATAAAACCTTTGACAGTAGCTGCCACAGTGTGACTTGGCGGCAAAGCACTTCACTTTGCCCTGTTAGAGCCCTGCTCCGGGCCAGTTCATGATCCTCCTTCACGTAGCAAAGATTTCTTTCATTGTAACCTTGAAAGGCCACTGAAATGGGACATCACTTTCCCCCACAGAGTTAGTTAGGCTTCTACTTTAAAGACCAAAAAAAAAAAGTGTTGAGAATTTATGCATTTATGTTTGTAATTTTATTCCCCACCAATTATTTCCATTTGAAAAACTGAAATATGACAAGATTCCGATTGAGCTTACACTCCTTACTTTCCTTGGAAAACACTATTTTTATAGGCTAAGGAGTGACTTTTCCTAACTCCAATTTAAGTGTTCATTTCTTCATTCTCTGTGCAACCAGTCTTGTAATGGACCAGGCACTGAAGACAAAGATGCAAAAGAATAGATACGGTCTCTACTATCATACAACAGAGGAAATGCGTATTAAAACTTCGATACAAGAGTAACAGTTCAGTTCTAATTTTCATAAGAGCAACAAGAGTCCCAGTGGAAGTGTCTAACTGTGGGTGGAACCCGTTTTGTCTCAGCTCTGAGAAGACTTCTTAAGGAAGTAAGATTGAAGCTAAGATCTTAAGGATGAGTAGATGTTGGGTAAACAAAGGTGAGACACTCAGGTAGATAGAACATAATGTGCAAAGGCTGAGATGGAAATAACCCAGGAAAATTCAAAGGACTACCTTAAGGAAATTGGTATATGGTGAGCCAATGAGGCATGTGTTCTTGCATGCTACAGATTTTACGTTTTCACTAAAGATTTACTAATCGACTGTATTGCACTGGGCACTGTGCTATGGGCTAGGGTTATAACAATGAGTAGAGCTTGTGCCTTGTCACTACAGATATCAGTGCTCTGATAGGGGAAATAAAGAGAACAGGCTTCTAAATAAGACCAAGAGGTCAACACATTGGAAGGGGTGTCAAAACTGGTACCTGAGAAGCATTCCCAAGATGGAGGTGGAAGTGGAAGTCCGGGGTTGATGGAACAAAGAGTGAGTTTGAAGGCCAAAGACTAGGAGAGAAAAATAATCATGGGCTTGGGAAGTTGAAATGAGCATAAGTGTAGAGAATCCAGTAAAAGAAGGTGATTTAAACAATGAGAAAGATACAAGCACAAACTAAAACTAATAGGAATTCACTGTAGATGTAATGACTGATGGCTGCAGAGGTCAAGCGTCAGGGAACGGCCCCTCATCTGGTTCTACTGCTGGATCATTGCAGACCTCAAAGAGTCACTGATGCTCCTCTGGTCTCTATTTCTTCCTTCTTTCCATGGGGCAGTTGGACTAGGTTCTCTCCATAATACTATTAGGTCATAGTAGATCATAGATTCTATAATACTATTTAAAAACTCTCAGGTGGACTGGGTAAAGCTTGAGAAGCTGTTCATAAGTTTTGGAGGACACAGAGACAAGCAGTGTGTCAGTAAAAATGCACATACAAGACACACACACACAAAACCCTGCTTTGGATTGGAAGCAATGTTACCGACACAATTTTCTTTTTATTCTCAAAAATTTGAATACTTTGTTATGTAAGAAATTAAATTGAACTCATGCAAATGGAAATTCTTCTGTCTTTCCATGGATTTTTACTGAAGAATCATCTTTTCTCTTTAGATTGAACCCACAGTGGACTTTAGCCTCGCAGGTGTCCAAGGAATGCTATAATGACCTGCCAGTTGCATCAAAACCATAAATTGATTGGCAGGGTGCAGATTAAATGGGCAATTGCTTGATTTCTTGGTATTTAGCAAGCTGTTAATTAATAAACATAAAATAAATGTCAGGCTCAGGTAACGGGGAGGGGGTGCCCTTGCCTTTACCTGGGAGAATTGAGGAGAGTGTCCCATCCCCAAAGTGTTCCCTGAAATGAACAACCTACATTAGCTAGATCAAATAGTGTTTACTATTCAGAGTAAGTTCAAGTTTTATTAAATAAATGTATTCAAAATCTCATCAGTGTGGCATCCATTCAGATTTATGTATGAAATAGGAAAATGCTAGGCAAAATATGCAAATTATTGCTATGAACATCCACTCTTACCCAGGAAAGAATTTGTAGAAATTGGGACAAGGGAAACCAGAGTTATATCCTGGTGAACAGCCTAGATTATTCCCTGAGGATACCATTCTAATTTACAGCTGTTGCCTCAAATGTCAGTCAAAGACTGGGAATTATTAAATGTTCAGATATTAAACAGAAAACCTTCTTCAACCTTCTGGTATCTTTGAACTTGGGAGTTCTGGCAGGTGTCTTTGAACTTGGAAGTCCCGGTTATCTCACCTTCCATGGATCAAAAGAAGGAGACATAATGACAAGCAAAAACAGAGAGGGTGGAAGTGTAAGTCTCTTTGGTATAGAAAGGGGAAAGCTGAAGATACACATGAACAAAATGAATACACATGGGCAGCAATTTAGCAGGATTTGAGCAACTGCTGACCCGATTGTGTAGGGTGCAGCCCTGAAGCTTGAGTAAAGGAAGCTTAGGACAGGTGCTTTGTGTAGAAACACTCTTTTGCCTAGTTTATGATGAACTTCAGAACTTATGCGAAGAGGTGGTGAGGATATGAATGAAAAACATTCAAGCTCTGCTAAAGTATAAACTGGGATTTTTGCTATTGTGATTGGCATCATGTCCCCTCTCGGGACAAGCTTTGGGGCCCTTTTGGACACAGGCCCTGTGATCCAGGGAACAAAGCCCTGATCCCTGGTGGCCATTGCTTTTGTCCCGGGGTTCCTCTGTGGTTTAGCACACTCAGTGACCTGCTGAGCCAATATATCTTGATGATGATGAAGAATATTAATTATGCAGAGAAATGACCTCTTGTTCTTAGTTTGTTATCATGTTAATGATAAACCGGTAGCCTTTACTGAGCATAGGCTATGGTGCCATGTTCTGTTTTCAGTGGATTTTATACAACTCATCTCATGTTGGGTATTCACCCTATGAAGTGGTACTATACATATGCCCATTCATAAGTAAGTGAGGCATCTGAGGTACAAATACATGAATTAGCTTCCTCAGAGTCTCATAATAGCTTAGGGATGGAGCCAGGATTTAAACTCTGGCCATCTGGCTCCAGAGCCTGTACCTAACCCATACGTTTCTGCCACTACTGTGGACCAAATGGGGGAAGAGTCCTAGAAGCATTTAACAATATCCTTTTACTGGCCAGCCCTGTGATTCTGACCAGTATCATCTGTGGAGCCAAAGTTGACATGTCCTATTCTACACTGCATTCTCCTTAGGAAAAGGAGATGGCAAGATGATCAGCTGGAAAAGGAGGAAGTCTTTTGAATTAAATCCTCATAATTTTATTTACATGGTGTGGCCCAGATGGATGCATTCCATTTGTTTCACCCTGGAGTAGGATTCCTTACAGGGTCAAAGCTCCCTATGCTTCACGGCTGGCCCTTCACGTAGGAATACCTGGCCAAATCCATAAGCAGAGGGCACATCAGGAATGGCAGCACCTTGACACTGCTTATCAGAAAAGATGCCCATCAGCTGTCCCGTGGGAAGGGAAGGTGGGAAGTGCGGGGGTAAGCAAAGCCCTTGTAGTGCACCAGTGAGCGGTGGCCTGGCTCCTTCTTTCAGAGATGACTGCTGTGTTTCTATGTTTTAAGTAGGACCCCAGATGGTATTTTGTCTATTCAATCGGGGCAGCCAATAAGATCCCAGGCATTCGTATGTGCTCCCCTGCAGCTGGACTGTGTCCCTCCTGCCCACTCTCATCGGCACTTCCCCGGCTACAGCAGGTGTGCACCTGTGTGTGTACACGCACACACGCGTACATTGTCCATCTAATCATTCCATCCCTGGCCAGAGATCAGAAAAGTGGCTCGTCCCTGATGCTTCCTAAGGTGATGCTTTTCTTTCTCTTTGTTTTTATTTTCATTGCAGCTGAATCTAAGAAGAAGAAAAAGGAAGGCAAGAAACAGGAGAAGATGCTGGACTGAGAGAGGCCACCTTCGTGGGACATGAAAAGGACATCAGCAAACAGGAGCAGTTAACTCTTGCATTTATACCTACCGTAGGCTTTTTATTCAAAAATTATCTATAGCTTAAGTATACAATAGGCAGAAGCAAAAAGAAAAGAACATTTTTGTAGTAGCGTTTTTAAAATGTATACCATAGTACCACTAGGGGCTTATAATAAAGGACTATAATCCCATTTAGAAAGTTGACTTATAGTACATGATAAATGATAGAAAATTGAGGTAAGTTTTTTTTTGAAATTATGTGATATTTTCCATTTAAAATCTTTTTTTTTTTTTTACATTTTTTCTTTGGCAGCAATTTAAATGTTATGACCATGTAAACCACTTCTCTTATTAGGTAATTTTTCACCTAGACTTTTTTTCCCAACTGAGAAAAATATATACTAAACAAGGCAGCAATAAAATATAATCATCCTATTTGAGGAAAATACCTTGTTTTCTGCCAGTGATTTTAAAACATTTTTAGTCAGCAAAATGGGGTCAGGATGCAGAGCACGAACTAGTTCAGTGTTGACTTTTTTAAAGAAAAGCATTAAAACACGAGATTCTTTCACTTTGGCAGAAACATTTGTTTTCTTGATGAAACTATTTTTCCATCTGAGGAAAAAAAGAGACTAGGAAAATAAATCAAGGTAATGATGAAAAAAAGGTGTTTTGTGTGCAATAATTTGGTATTGTCACCTTCCTGCATCTGTTAACTACACTCCCCCAGTCAACCCGTTAGAATTTATCCACAAACGAATTAAATCATTCTTGAGCAGAAATGTTGTAGAGTGGGTACATAGGTGTAGATATAGATAATGCATAAGTCTATAGATATCTCTGTATTCTTAACTTCCTATCGATAGTTAGTGGCTTAGGCTGGTGGCACTGAATGGCGTAGAAGTCCCAAAATAGTCTAGTAGTTAGGAAAATGCTTCTTAATATGGAACAAATCTGGGCTTCACAACCCAAATCAGGATCAGAGTAATACAGTGCCAGCAAGAATTCCTACTCTGGTATCTGCCATAAGCGAGCCAAGGACTGCTCATACTACTCCCCTTACCTGCTGGGCACTGAGCAACAACCTTTAAGTAAGCAGGTCTATGTTTCTATTATTCAGAGAAATGGTCTCAGAAATCAGCTGCAATTAGCTTCAGGGCATTTCTCCGGAAGCAACCACCTCTAATTTTAAAGTGATAACAAGAATAAACAAATACCTATCTACGCAGTTAACTGTAAGTCCATTTCAAAAATGATGGTTTCAGCACACCTCGAGCAAGCCATATGATAACCACAAACTGGTCTGATAATGCTGTCAAAGTATCTTCAAAGCTAAAATGTTTCTGCTACCTAGTTGAAAACTCTACTCAAGTGAAGAATATTGAGGGGATATCGAGAGAAGATACCCATATCACCCCACTAAGTCCAAGCCAACTGCTAGTGGGAAGTAGAAAAAGGGGCAGGCTTCTGGCCACATACACTGACCCTTTTATGGACCGATGCTTAATACGAGCAGAGTACCTTGTGCGGTGCAAATGACAGACACGTGAATAGCGAGTGCAGCCCTTTTACAAGCAGACTGTAATAGGAAAGAGCGCTCATGAGGATGGATGGAGGAGATAAAAGAAAGGCATTGTCTTCAGTGGATGTTTTGACAGCCATGTCCCCTAAGGATAGGGATGATGGAAGAGTCCGCAGCAAATTTTCTTAGCTTCTCACACAATATTGCTTCTCCATCAGCGTTTAGCTAAAATAGCGCCCATGAATCAGAAATGAACTAAGGTGAACTGGAACAAAATCTCCCAAAGGGAACACAATCCTGTAAATAATCGTGGCATCTCTCTTTATTCCGGCACGGCAGAAAGCCAGGGGTTCTTTGATGTGTGGGTGATGAATCCTTACAAACCGTATAGTAATAACTCCCTTATTCTCTGTTAAAGGCAAGGGTCGGCATGCTCATCTCCATCACGCAGGGTTATGAAATTAGACCTCCTCTAAGTCTGAGAATTATTCTACCCCAGCTCAGCTTTAAACACCTTGCTAAATTGCCCTGACCTGTTGAAAACATAAATACAAAAGGGCAAGCTTCAAAAATCATTGATTCTCACAAAAAGGAAAAGAAAAGACCATCCTCAAGCCTTTCATAGAATTCTCCAGCAAAACCATCCTCAAGCCTTTCATAGAATTCTCCAGCAAATCGCTCTCTTCCCAGCTGTTCTGAGTTTTATGAACTTTACCCTAAGGTTTAGTAAGCCTTGAGGAAAGAGGGACATGGAAGAAGTCAGTGCTGGTTTCTTCAATGGCCTTACCGTGAAATAAGCTTTCCCTCCAATAATTAGGAGGGCATAAGGCAGCTTTGCCCAAACCCTAGTGACACAATCCTTCCGTGACCAGAAAGTATCCTTGTTTAGCTCAGTGACTGAATCCATCCCACTGGACTCTGGTAGACTTGCTGATTTATCCTGAATATATGGATGCTGTCACACACGTTATATATAGATATTATCAAGAAGAGGAGCTAGGAGAAGGACACTTTGACTTGATATATTTCTGGGATGACATCTTAATGTCCTGTTCACTCTGTAGGAGAGGCACTCCAAACAGAATTTAATGCTCTGGATATTTATTAAGTGAAGTTCTGCTAAATTGTACAGGCGAGAATTTAGTGAAGTTATTAAGCTTAATCATTAAGTTATTTAATTAAAAATTTAAATAATTTCAGTTGTTCACCCGTGACTAGAAGGGGTCTTATTGAAAAGGCTACAATTCTTTTCCCATTGAGAAGATAGATAATTTCTTTAGAAATAAGATATACACATTTTTTTCCCTATAATATGTAACTCTTGGCTTCATAATTCCGAAAGTCTTTAATTGTTTTATAACTTCTTTAAGTGAAAAACAGAGGTAAATAGGCTTTAAGAGGCACTGAATGAAGCAATAGAAAACAGTCCTTTCACAAATAGCATTGTTTTGAAATAGTTCTCAAACGTTAAAATCGGAACTTTATCAATCTTTAGTCATGGGGTTTTCTAATAGAGTCAAGCAAAGGGCTTTCTTCCTATTAATTTCCTCCCAAAACAGTAAGATAAGACACTCTCGGAAGTGGAACATCAAAGCATTCGATCCTTTCATTTTTTTCTGGCTTCCTTTAATGCAGTTTTAACCCTTAAGCTTTCAAAAGTGCAGTCAATAAGAAAGTGAGGGTGCAAGGAAATCATTTTCCAGGACTTTTCATAAAAACTCACACTTTAGATTCTTCTTTTGGGTAAAACAGACTCTTCCTTATCTCCAAGGCTATTTCTAAATTGCAAAAACTCTCTCCCCATCTTTCCCTGCATTGCCGTGGTTTCCTCCTGTTCCCCCCAACTCAGTCCCGGCTGCCACTGTCAGGCAGACAGACAGACAGTGAGACGACCCTTTCTTCTTGCATCCGGAAAGCTGAGCAGCAGCCAGTGACTGCTGCTCCAGGTCCATCAGATCGATGCATCTGCAATCTTCTGTTCAAAGCTGCAGAGTTTTGGAACTCAGGGACACGGGAGACGGGGGCACAGTGTTATTCTGAGCGCCCTGCACGGCACGCCTCCCTCAGCCTTGGGTGAACTCTCCCTCCCCGGGGAGGGCAAATGTGGGCCATTTTAACCAGAGAAAAACACACCCATCTTAGAAATCTGTGCCTGCCCTGCTGTCTGTTCTTCCCAGTCTTTCACTTTTCCAAGCAAGGCACTGGAAGTCGAGTAAAATGCTCAATCCTGTGAGGGTCTCATGTCAAACGATGTCATTCAATAATATCTCGACACAAAGGAATGCAGGCGTATGTTTGCTTTTTTAATTTAAAAAGAAAAATAAAGAACAGTTAGCTCTCAGTGTTTAATTTCTGTAAAGAGACTTTTTAAAGATTTTTTTTTATTTGTCTTTAGAGGGGTAGGGGAGAAGGAGAGGGAGAGAAATATCAATGTATGGTGGCCTTTTGTGTGTCCCCTGCTGGGAACTGGCCCGCAACCCAGGCATGTGCCCTGACTGGGAATCGAACCGCGATCCTCTGGTTCGCAGGCCCGCGCTCAATCCACTGAGCTACACCAGCCAGGGCTGTAAAGAGACTTTTTAAAAAGGATAAAACTTCAACAGGCAGAACATTGCTTGATGTATGTCTTATGTATGTATGTATTCATTACAGCCACTGTGTTAAGTTACTCATGGGGTTGGCTGAGGAGGTTATGTATCTAGGTTATTGCCACAGAGTTTCTCTTGTTCTTTGAAAGTGTACATGGAAGCCATGGACTTTACGTAAAGAATAAAACCATGGACAGTCCTGACATCGTATTGCAGGGATGCCTTAGAGACTGTACAGATACCGTGATTGCATTCATCCATTCGACTTGCTCTTAGTAGAGCTACAAATGTTACATAAAGTAAACTAATCACAGAGAATGATTCCCCCCCCCACCCCCGCCTTTAATTATCAGATTCCTCAGACACAGGACAAAACAAACATCTTCAAGTATCACACTTTATGAGATTTTTGGAGAATTACCTGAATACCTTAGTTCCTATAAATGACAACCAGATTGCGGTAAGTCCAAAAGGTGTATGCTTTTAAGGTAGATATAACTGATCATTAAAATTCTTCCCGACTTATTTAGAGATTTGCCAATCTGCTGTCTTGTAGCAAGGATGAAGGAAGAGCTATCAGAGATCTATTCTGGGATTGGTGAGAAGAGTAGGGAAGATGCGGGTAATTGCTCCAATCAAGCATTTTTGAAATCTCTGAATTGCTCCCCTCTATATTAAGCTAAAAGATATTTGGCCATCTAAGGTAATGTTCTCCGGGCAGCATTCCGTTTAGGTTAATTAAACTAGGAAACAACTGGTGCTGGAAATTTGAATTCTCACTTTCTGGTGAATGCACTCTTACCAAGAAATTTAACTACATCCAATATAAGATTCCACTTTCCAACGAAGTCCAAAGTCTGTTGGAACAAATATTCTGTGTTAATTATACAGATTAATTAATGCCTGAAAATCCCTTTGGGCATATTTCCCGTTCCAAATTCTGCTTACACATTTCACCCCATAGGCCGTGGCTAGTTTAAATTCATTAGCCGATTTACGCACGTCTTCCCTCAACATGTTCATCGAGTTCTCGGCACTGTTGTAGGTGCCAGAGATGCAGCAGAGAACAAAATGGACAAAAACAAACCCCAAACAGTCCTATTTTCATGGAATTTCCCCTCCTGCTAGGAACACAGACAGTGAACACAATGATGTTTGTTTTTAAAATTTTTAATTGATTTGAGAGAGACAGAAACATTATATTTATGTATCCGTTGCTTGTTTCTTGTATGTACCCGGACCTGGAATCAAACCTGCAACCTTGGCATATTGGGATGATGCTCTAACCAACTGATCTACCTGCCCAGGGCCAGTGATGTTTTGGTTACATACCGCTGCATAGCAAACCACCTACTGACTTAACAATTATTTTGTGATTTCATAACCCCCATGGTGGGTTGACTGGACTCATCTGGGTGGTTCTTTTGCCCCACATGGTGAGGGGCTGGGGTGTCCAACACGGCTCACACACATGTCTCCGTTCTTAGGTAGAAATATCTGGAAAATTGGACCCAAGCGAGACTCTTAATTTCTCCCTGTAGTCTCAAGGCCTTGCTCTTTTGCTTGGCACTGCCTCTCTCCACAAGGTCTATCCAACAGTTAAGCAGCCTTTTGGCAACACGGAACTCTGCAAGCACAAAGATGGAAGCCGCCAGGCCTTCCTAAGGCTTAGGCCAGGATCTGGTCCAGCGTCATTTCTGCCACATCCTAATGGTTAAAATGAGTTTCAGGGCTGGCCCGGATGCTAGAGGAGGGGACTGCAGTGTGGAGTGAATCCCAGGAGGCATGTATGGCTCATGGGGGGCGGGGGGCATGTTTGGGGACAAAGTACATGAAAAAGTAAAATATGTATTAGAGGGTGGTAACTATAATAGAGGAAAAAAACAGCGAAGGTCAATGCACAGTGTTTGGGTGCATGTTTCAGTTTTAAATACAGCAACTGGGAAAGGCCTCCTGGTGAAGGTGGCGTTCAAGTCAGCAGCAGCCTGATGGAGGTGAGGGAGCAAGTCATGAGTTATCTGCAGGGAGAATATTACAGTACAGGCAGAGAGAGCAGTCAGGGCAGTGAGTGCCACTGCTCTTCGATGGCAGTTTCTAGAACATTCCAGGAGTGGCAGGGAGCCAATGGATGAAGTGATCAAAGGGGAAGGAATAAAAGATCATCAGAGTTATGGGAAATGAGGTCAGCACCATGGAAGTCTGGGTGCCAGAGGAATCTTTTTTTACCTCTTT
This sequence comes from Glossophaga mutica, assembly GCA_039655065.1. NCBI lineage: Eukaryota > Metazoa > Chordata > Mammalia > Chiroptera > Phyllostomidae > Glossophaga > Glossophaga mutica. Next base: position 12,431,235 of record CM077313.1, read on the forward strand.
TTTTTTTTTTTTTTTATCCTCACTGGAGAACATGCTTACTGATTTTAGAGAGAGGGGAAGGGAGGGAGAAAGGGGATAAGAGAAACATCAATGTGAGAGAGAAAAATCGATCGGTTGCCTCTGGTACACGCCTCAACCAGGGACCCAACATGCAACCCAGGCATGTGCTCTGACGGGAATTGAACCCATGACCCTTAGGGCTACAGGAGGAAGCTCCAATCAATTGAGCCACACCAGCTAAACGATCCATCTTTGAACTTGATCCATGTTGGTCCTTTACTATGACAACTCATAAAAAGAGATGTTTGGGGCATGGTCACAAGAAGACTCTGGATTTTAGTCCATGCCTCAAAGTGAGCATTTTAACATTTGAGCTCTTAACTCCCTCAGATTAATTTATCCAGGCCAATCGCTAAACCACCAGCCCCTAAGAGTTTCACCCTCAGTGCCCCAGGCAGCCCAGCCAGCACCTGACTTACCAGCTCTCTACTGTATATTGTAGGTTCTTAATTTCCCATCTTAGAATATTTGTGCTGGTTTCATTGATTATCATGCCATTTCAGCTCAATAATTAATTCCATTTACTCCATAATTTATGGACGTCTATGCCTGACTCTCCCCCAACAGACCTACCCCATACTTTTATACTCATTTCTGCACCATTGAATGTTCTTTGGTTGCAAGCAATAGAAGAACATTCTTAAATCTTCTTAAATCAAACTGGATGTGGACATGTGCAAAATAATGTCTTGAAAGGATAATAGTAACAATAATTGAGCAGAAGAGCCTAGGGAAGAATAGAGGATCAGAGGAACATTAAGAAAGATAGAAGACACAGACACTGAGTATGTGAGCATCCCAAGAGTTCCCCACATGACTCAGTTCCAATCACATTTAGCCTCTCTGTGTCCTTGCATTCTCGGGAGGGACATCTCTACAGGGAAAGGGACCCTAGAAAGCCTAATTTGGGCCACATGGCATCCCCGTTGTCAAAAGATGGTCTTCAGACTGACAACCTACCAGGATCGCATGTAAATGAAGTAGTAGATGCTTCAAGGAAGGGCACCCTTGTCAGAAATAAAAAGGAAATGTGAAAAATGAAGTAGTAGAGTATTAGCTATTTGAATTAATTACTTTAATTATGTTTAATATTAAGCTATTATAAATAAGGAGAGCCAGGAAATAAGCAATGTCATGGGTTGGAACCATAGGGTACAAAAAATTTTTTCCATCGTTCAGTTACAGTTGTCCCCATTTCCCCCCATTACTCTCCCCTGCCCTACCCACCCACATCTCCCACATGAAGTCCTCCCCCCGCTGCCGTTGTCTTTGGCTGTGGGTCCTTTATACATGTTCCTTGATTTGAGCCTTAATTTGAATGCAAAGAAAAGGCACTTGTTAGGCCATGAAGAGTTGTTGGTATTGTTTTGTAGAAGACTGATGTTTACACCTGAAGAATGTTAGTCTGTCACCTGGAAGTGGTTTATAAGATACACTTAAATAATGAAGCACTGAAGAGGGTGAGACAGTTTAGGAAGTTACTGGAATTTTCCAACTGAGAAACGATGAAAGCCATTTGGATCTGTCATACAATTTTGTCTCTGGCCACCCAGAAATATTCTCTTGAGTATTTCTCTTTCTGTTGTTCCATCATTATTGCCTTACTATTTATTCTGTGATCCAAGGAGAGCCGACTTAATGCCACATTTTGCTTCGTGCGTGGGGAGCCTGGTGTCACATAGAGCAGGTGTCTCTCAAAGAGGGGAGCGGATCTGGAGCTGATCCTGTGCCATAAACTTGCCGGTTCTCTGCCTTCGTAGCCCTCCATTGCCATTAGCGTAAGTCGGCTCACCTTGACTATCGGCTTTATGAACCATCCATCCCCTTCTAGTTATTTGAGATGACCTGATTCAGTTTAGTCATCAGAAATTCGGCATCAAGTCCATCTTCTCTCAACTCACCTTGTGTCCCAGGTGTAAGAATTAGGATCATGCCTTGTAGCTGAGATCAAGCCTTCGACTCACCATCCCTGACCCGGTCCTTAATTAGCTCCGTGCAGTTACCCCAGTATTCTAGCCCTTACAAGACTGGGCTCTGTTATTCTTTCTCCATTCCTCTTCCCTGTCACCCCATCACCATCCACGTGTAGCTGCTGCACTCTGAACCTCTCGCCACCTCTGGTGCAAATCAAATCTCCAGGCCACGGTGTATGTCCATATTTTGCCTCATCATAGAGTACTTGTTGCCATGTTCACCAGGCTGCATTTCAGGCAAACATTTTCACTTTTTTCTGGACTTCCCGGTTGCTAGGCTCTGGCGAATCCATGGCCTACACGTACACCTTCCAGATGGCGCACGCCGGGCTAGCCTTTCCTCCCACCATCTGCAGCCTTGTCTCTTTCCCATCACCTCCCTTTCCTTTCCTTGCTTTCAGCAGCTCCCCTCCACGTGGGAAAGATCTCCGCTTCCAGATTTAAGCCCTTCCGAATCTTCCTACCTGCTTGAAGTTATCCCCTTCAACTCTAGCTATGTGCTGAAATAGGGGAATTCATTGAAAGGTTGGAGAAATGGGCAACGGGGGAGAGGAAAGAACACAATAAGACAAGGGGTGGTAAAATTCTTTATCTTACCCACACAAATAAGGACGGGAACTGTCCTAGATGCCAATTATGTAAGAAGCCTACACAGAGTTAATAGACGGAGCCGTTTACCTGGAGACTGTTGGAGATAGTCTGGGGAAGCCTATGGACCCCTTCCCGGAATGGTGCTTTGAAATGCTTCAAGTAAACTACATCGGATTAAAAATTATTCCAAGTACATTGAAATATGGTTGTCATACTAAGAAAATGGAAGCTTGATAGGGAAATATTTTGCTTTACTGTTTGTACCTTAAGTAACAAGATCTAGAATTAAGTCTAGTAACTAGCGTTAGTAGTGGTCCATGTAAATAAACCAAACTTGCGATTGGCAACAACTGATTCGCATGATGCGACCATCTGTGATTTCTGTTCATGGCCAAGCCACACATCCTGCTAATGCTGTTGTGGTTTGCTGCCCACATCTGCAATGGAAGACAATGTTAAATTTTGGTTCAGTTGGAGATGAGTGAAAATAAATATGATTTTTTTCCCCGTATTTAAGTCAAGCACTTCCAGATTCACTTTAGGTACTCATTAGTTAAGAACCCTATTCCAGCCCCGGCCAGTGGGGCTCAGTTGGTTGGAGCATTGTCTGGTAAACAGAAAGGCTGCGGGTTCGATCCCTGGTAGGTGCACATGCCTAGGTTGCCATTTGGTTCTGGTGGAGGTGCTTAAGAGACACAACCGATTGATGTTTCTGTCTTGCTTTGATACTTGCCTCTCCCCCTCCTTTCCCCTCTCTCTAAAATCAATAAGCATGCCCTCGGGTGAGAATAAAAATAAAAAAACAAACCCTATTCCAATGGCAGTCACAATCATGGGCAAAACTAAAGGTTTGGAACAGATCTATGTCAATTACACTGCTTAGTGGACCCACCAGGAATCGATTAGGCTGGGATCCGCCTTTCTTCCCAAACAGTAGGCTGCCCTTTCTGCCGAGCTGCACGCACAGACTTGCTTTTCTTCAGGTGCCTTCGTTTCTGCTGTCTCCTTTGTCTCCATTACTTCTAGTCCTCCTTCCATTAAAGTAACCACGGGGTGGGGGCTTAAAGCCCCGGGGCCAGGAAGCTGGGATTACCTCGATGGCGGGAAAGGCCTGAGAGGCAGACAATTTGACTTTACTTTCATGGGGGTTTAGAGACAAGGAGTGTGTTTCCAGAGACAAAATGGCCAGGCAGGGCGGCCAACGAAGGCGATGCTGAACACCTACAACCAGGGAAAGGGACGAACAGAGGAACAGGAGGCTGAGCATGTTTGCCCCCAGAATGGTTATGATTCCTTGTTAAGTTACTCAATCTGAGCTTGTTTTTGTATTCAGAACCCAATGACTGAAAGGATGTTCAGGTCTCAAGAAGGAGAGATTGCAACACTGTGGCAAGAAAATACTAGAATGATTCCTCTAGTCCTTCCCCGAATGAATCTGTGGACACTTACAAGGGTGACTACCCTGGGGAAAGGAGAATACCTGGACACTTGGAGGAATATTGACAAAGTCTCTGACTTGAGATTGAAGCCCAGAGATGTGGGTCATCATTACTCCCCTCCCCCACCACTGGCTGGAGTGGGGGCTTAAAGGGAATAAGTCAAAATGGTGCTCAGTGCGGCCGCATCATCTAAAGACTCACCCAGGGGTCATTTTTCTAGTCCCGGACTGGATCATTGGAGTCACTATCTTAGCAAAGAGAGAAGCCCCCACATTGGATCATGGGCCTCGAGTAATGGCATCCTAGAAAACCTCTGAAACTGCCCTCCTACTGCAGCCAATGTAGTTATTCAATGACAGTATCACATCCTCAGGAAGAGAGTAGACATTTGTGAACCTAAAGGACACAAGGGGAGTGGTCCTGAACCTATCTCTCTTTAATCGGAAAGGATTTTTAAGAACTCTTGTAGACTACTGCAAGTTTACCCAAGTCGAAGCTCTGGTCTCTCTGTTGGAGCGGGCTGATGGTGCCTCCGGTAGGTTGTAGGCAGTCATTGATTTGGCAAATGTTTTCATTTTGAATACAATGAGAAAAGAGGTTCAGACACAGTTTGCATTTGTGGGACAGACACTATTCATTACAGTTTTGCCTCAGGTCTGTATTAATGCATCTGTTCTCCCTGCCCATCTAGTCTGAAGAGATCTGGGCCACCTACCTGGACATCCCACATAACACCACACAGATCCAGCAGGTCCATGATGCCATGCAAATTAGGCAGGATGAACGATGGGTGGGTCGTACGTGGGAGACCTTGGTCAGACACTTGTGCTCCAAAGAGTGGAAGACAGCCCTGTGAAAACTGAGGGGACTGACATGTCGGCGATGTTTTGGGGAGGCCAATAGTAAGGGGACATCTGCCACTCTGAAGTAAAAGGCACATGGCTGCAGCTTGCATCTGCATGGGAAGGCAGCACAAGGCCAGGCGGCCTCTTCCCGTTTGGAGCTGATACACTCCACACCTAGGAATGAACTGGTCTGGCCCTACAACCAGACAACACAGTACTGTCAACATGGAGTGGGACCTTCATGGGAAAGGGCTCAGTGACAGGTCCAGGCTGTAGTCCGAGCAGCCCCAAGCTTGTGATTTAGCAGAAACCACGGCGATGCATACCCGTGTCCGCCACGGGAAAGATGCGGTAGGCAGCTACAGGAAACCCCAGGGGAGCAATTTCAGGACAGGCCCTTGGATTTCTTTCTTTCTTTTTTTTTTTAATTTTTATTTTAATTGTTGATCTTGTACAGTTTTCTGTCTTTTATTCTCACCCGAACCCGCCACCCCAGCCCTCTCCACCTCCCTCCCATTTCCACCCCCCCATAGTTTTTGTCCATGTGTCCTTTATACTTGTTCCTGTAAATCCTTCCCCTTTTCCCCTAAAATTCCCTCCCCTCTCCCCTCTGGTGACTTTCAGCCTGTTCCCAATTTCCATGTCTTTGGTTATATTATGCTTGTTTGTTTGTTTTGTTGATTAGCTTCCTGTTAAAGGTGAGATCATATGGTATTTGTCTTTCACTGCCTGGCTTACTTCGCTTAGCATGATGCTCTCAAGTTCCATCCATGCTGTTGCATAGGGTATGAGCTCCTTCTTTCTTTCTGCTGCATAGAATTCCACTGTGTAAATGTAACACAGTTTTTTGATCCATTCATTTACTGATGGGCATCTAGATTGCTTCCAACACTTGGCTATTGTAAATTGTGCTGCCATGAACATAGGGGTGCATAGGTTCTTTTGGATTGGTGTTTCAGGGTTCTTAGGATATAATCCTAGCAGTGGAATTGCTGGATCAAAAGGGAGATCCATTTTTAGTTTTCTGAGAAAATTCCATACTGTTTTCCATAGTGGTTGTACCAGTCTGCACTCCCACCAGCAGTGCACTAGTGTCCCCTTTTCTCCACAACCTCTCCAACAGGCCCTTGGATTTCTGAAGCAAGCAAATTCCTGCAGATTCATTGAGCGGAACTGCCATCTCCACTGGTAGAGTGTGGGGGTTTCCATTGCGCCTTCCTTTTGTCAACACTGGGTGTGGTTGAGCTCTTTGATTTTCTTAAATTAAGAAATAAATATAAACTATGTTCATATGATGAATTTTTATACTATTTCACACTATTCATATGGAAGAAATAGAAAATACACTGATTTTTCAAGCCTGTTGTAGGTAACAGTTTTTTGTATGGTAGAAGCAAAGTAGCTAAGATCCAAAGGTTCTTCCACTCAAGATAATAATTTTTAAAAATGAAGAAAAATAAATCTTTATGATATGGAAGGAAGCCTCACGAGTTTTCATAACCTTTATACTGATTGATATTTTATAATTTTTTTCTATATTGTTGAGTGTCCCTACCTCATGGTTCTCAAAATACATGGTAGTACTCCAGTTCCTTTTTGAAAAGATTTTATTTATTTATTTTTAAGAGAGAGGGGAAAGGAGAGAGAAAGAGAGAGGGAGGAACATCAATGTGTGGTTGCTTCTTGCGTGCCCCCTACTGGGGACCTGGCCCGCAACCCGGGCATGTGCCCTGACTGGGAATTGAACTGGTGACCCTTTGATTCACAGGCTGGCACTCAACGACTGAGTCAGACCAGCCACAGCCCAATTCTTGAGATTAGGCCTTTAAATAGTAAAACTGGGGGGAAAAAGAAAGAAAAAAATATATAAGTATATACATACATACACGCATACATACATATAATAAATTTATGTAGCTGATTTTTACATATTCAGGACTATTGAAGATCATTTACTCCATGCTGCTGCATTTGGCTATATCTATGAGGTACTTAAATCCAGAGGATGCAAAAACACCTGAGGGAAAAATTAAAATTCCACTCAAATCTTAAATGGAATCAGAAACAAATGATCGTATTTTCTAGCTTTCTTCCCTGTGCCCATTTTTATATTTAACAGCCCCTTCTGTGGCTGAGATTCCTTCACTTAGCAGGAGTCTTTCCTCTCTGAAATGCTGGTGCTAGCCATCCCTCTGGCCCTGCTGGCCCGTGTGGTCTATGAGTCTAAGGAGCCCGCAGCTACTATGTGGTGGATAAGCTTAGTTCAGTCTGAAGAAATAGATGTTCCTCTCGACACCAGAGAGGAAATAAATCCCATGTCAAACTGATCACCCCAGCCTGAGATGTCATTGTTTTTCTCCTTGCAAATTAATACTAAGGTGGGAAAACTGTTACAATGTGGGTTTTCACTTTTTATAATCGATTGTCATTTGGTTAGTGTCGGTGATAAGTGTGTGGTACTCAAAAGGAAGTCACACTATTTCCAAGAATCATAAGATTTTTTCCCCTGACGTCTACCTTGAACTTGGCTTCTTTAATGACCACCTGGCATGAACTCTGCTTCATAATTCCTAATTATGTTTCTCTTTTCAGACCTGCATTACATGACCACATTTCAATTTCTAATCAATTATATAATATTAATAATAATTACACGAGTGTACAGAGTCAGATTCCAACAATTTGAAAATGTATTTTTTTAAAACACGAATTACCTCCTCCGAGTGAAAGAAGAAATCAACATTTAAGAGGTCACATGCAAAGGCAACTTAAAAAGACAGGTTATTGAAACAAGGAATTGAGTCGTGCAAGGTTAACGTCATGAACAGAGTTATCAAACACGGATGTGTCAATCAGAACAAGGAGATGGGAGCGTGGGAAGGCGGGAAGAGGTGGTCAGCAGGGCGAGGGGCCGCAGTGACCATACTGAAGTGCCGTTACGAGCATCTCAGGGGAAGAAGAAACTTAAGCAAAAACACCTGCCCCATCCACACCCGCTCACTGGATGGGACTGTTCTCACTGGAAAAAATATTTGTACCCCACTGAGGCCTACAGAGAGAAAACCAATGTCATGTCAAGGTGAATATTGTAGCCTAAGATATAGTCATTTTCATCATTATAAATTAATACATGGAGATCATGCTATGCATCTCATACATATGATGATAATTCAATCTTTCAGTCAGTAGGGGTCCGCCCTTGAACCATGAAGTCCTAGTCAATGTTATTTTGTTCCATGGGATAATTTCTGGTGTGCAGCTGCCTTTTCCAAGTGACAATTCTGTCTCATGTAACTGTTTTTTTTTTTTGTTTGTTTGTCTTTTGGGGGGAGGGGGGCATTTTCTGGTTGTTAAGGGTCATTAAAATTCCTGGAGTAGCAAGTGCTCTGTATTAAATTATTTAAAATGCCATCAACTTCATAGTAATACAATATATATTCATAGTAATACGTACTTCTTTACCCTGCTATCTATTGGGATGAATAGAATCAAAGTCGTTAAGAAACACATCAAAATGAAATTACCAAGAAACCTCACTCTCAATCAGTGGACTGCAAAACAAACTTTAATAACCTCCTGAAAGGAGCCTCTTTTCACATTTTACGAGAGTAGAGAAAAGAGAGACGTCAAGATAATCAGCGAGGGCAGGAGAGTTCTTATGTGTCAAGAAAAATATCCAAGACTGGAATGACACTTCATATTATTTATAGGAGCTGCATAAAGGCTCATTGAAAATGTGCGTATAGATGGTGTTATTATCAAAGTGTCTGGCCACGTTCTGACTTCCTCAAAGGTCAATTTGAGGAGGAAAAATTAATAGGGGCGTGATGGATAGCAGGTGGAAATGGAGATTTCTTTCTCTGATCGTGTTATATCATGGACTCACTTTTAGTGATACTCCAATATATACTTAGCCCACTAAGTATTATTAAAAACTAAAACATATTTGCGATGTGGACATTATAGAAAAGGTGCGGCCTTTCTATCTATACCTTAATTATTCTAGTTATACCTTAATTATTCTATCTATACCTTAATTAATTAAATGGACTACACGACAAAGTAAATGTGCCTTTTGGCTCTTCCAGAAAAATCTCACTTTCTTTTTTCCTATCTGGCAACTTAAATGGAACTGTCCTGTCTTAAATTTATTTATTTAAATAAATGTTTCAACATATTGCCAAGTGAATGTTTCTGCATACACGCCCCCTACCCAACCCCCATATCTGGCTGCCCCAAAGAGCAAGGCCTGACCCGTGTGGCTGTAATTGTCACCCTGGGCTGCTATGACAAAGTTCGTGAACTAAATGGCTTAAACAACAAACATTTATTTCTTATAACTCTGGGAGCTGGGAAGTCCAAGATCAAGGTGCCAGTAGATTTAGTGTCTGGTGAGGGCCCTCTTTCTGGTTTATAGAGAGTCTTCTTCTTGCTATATCCTCATGTGGAAGAGAGAGAGAGAGAGAGAGAGAGAGAGAGAGAGAGAGAGAGAGATCAGATTCTAGTCTCTTTCACTTCCTGCGAGGACACTAATCTCCTCATAGGTGCTCCACCTTCATGACCTCATCTGAACGTAACTACCTGCCAAAGGCTCCATCTCCTAATACCATTCTATTGTGGGGTGGAGTTGCAACACAGTACATTGGGGAGGGGGTACGGACATGAGTTTACAGATGAATTTCTGCCTAACTGTAGCGATCTGTTTGATACCACCAAAGCATTGCATAGCAGGGCTGAACAGCAATCGGACCCTTAATACATACTCAATACTGGGAAAAATCCTAACGACCTCCCTGATGAATTTTAGAATCAATGGCCATGGAGTTATTTTTTAATAATTACAGGAGATGGAATTCTTTTAGTAACAGCTTTTATTAGACATGAAGACAACAAACTTTATCAGGATGTAGGGAAATCTCAGCAGGGTAGGACCTCACCGAGACTAGAACTGAAAACATTTGTTCGTTGGTAGTTTTGAAAACCTGAAAAGCAGCTGGTTGTGGAACGGTAGTGCTGCAGGGTGGATGGGAAGTCAGGCGTTCGGTCCAGCTACCCTAACATCTTTCAGTTTGCTCAATTTTGTATCTGTGTTGTCCGAGTCACATCGGTAGGACTTAACAGGTCTGCAGTACCCCCCAAATTACTGAGTTCACAGGCTCAGCTTGACAGGTAATGCTCACAACCCCAAATTATAACCTCGAACCGTGATTTGTTCACCAGTTAAACAGCTCTTCCACCAGCGTGGGGTTCTGCTTATCTGTCTCCTGCAATTGCTTGTTAATTTCCACTACAGGTTGTTTTGAACTCCATGGTAACAGTACCGTGAGAGGTACCCGCTGACCTGGGGTAGCTGGAGATGTTGCCTGCGCAGCCCAGGTTTGGATAAACCATCTGACCCCTTCGGTGATGGTAGTGATTTCTGTTAGTCCTCTGCCACCCAACCTAGAGCTTTCTACTTATGCACATTAAGTAAAAATCTAGTAGGCTGTTCATTTAGATCAGTTCTAGAAATACCAGGATCCGTTAGCTAATACCAAAGTTTTCTGCAGCGAGACCATTTCTAGTACTGCTTTCCCGCCCTGCTTCTAATGCTAGTATTCATACATTTCTGGTCTTCGGTGATTTAGTGTCACTACGTAGCCCGTGACACCCAGGAATCCCCTCGTCATCACTAAATTCAGGCCATTCAGTGTGATGGCAACAATCTTCCCTGCCCACCCTGGCCTACGGAATCTGCCATAGAGTGTCTGGGCTGCTCTCACTGATGTAGTTGGCACAGCCCCAGCAAAGGAAGTGTCCTCTGGGCCCTCCCGGGGATGTATTTAGTGGGTGAGCAAGTCTTACTTTACTTAAGCATTCCAGTCTTTCGAAACTTTTGGATACCTTTTCTTTAAGGCATAACAAGGGAGGTCTAGCAAGCATTGCATCTCCATTCTGTGTAGATCACTTTTGAGTGTAGGCTTTAGCCAATCAAGGAAATTGCTAGGGTATCTTCCAGCTACCTAGGCAGGCCACTGCCTCGGATGCAGAATTGGGTCTTAATTCACCAGTGGCAGTATGTGAGAGCCGATCCAACAGCATATCCCTTCCACCCTCACCAAAGATTTTAGGGTCCCTTCCCATATGTGTTTCCAAGATTTCCGTTGATACAAATTGGCAGACATTTGCAATTTTTGTGCGTATTACATCTCTTCAAAGGTTACACTTTGTACTGCACACTCTGGGGATTGTTCATACTTGACTCTGTTTATAGGACTAGAGACAATGGGAAGTGTTGGGGGCAGTTCCTAAGGAGTTCCAGTAGTCCCACGAACTTATAAAATTATTACCTTATTCTGAAATTATATCCGAGTAAGCCATAACAGGGTCTTCAGGAAAGAGGAGACTAATTCTCCTGACTGGACATAAAGGGCTGTTTGATGAGCAAAGGATACTTTACAGAAAACAGGAAAAGCCCCCCGCCCCACTTTATCAGATTCTGCTTCTATGACCCCATTCCAATTTTATAGAGAATCCTCTGCCACACTTAACAACCTACCGTTATCATAAGAGACCATAGGAGATTAGGAATTCAATTTGTGTCATAATCAATTCACTTTCAGAATTAAGCATTGAGTTTGGTTTCCAGAATTCTATGCCCTGAAGCTATACAGGAAATAAGAGACATTTGTAAAAAGTAAACAATAAAATTAGTTTGATCCCTAACTAGAACCTTGGCCCGGGAATTTTCTTTCCCCAAATCCTCTAACACAGAGACACCCAACCAACCAATCCCATTATATTTATTTTTTCCAACATGATCTACAGCAGCAACCACTTGATTTATCAAAATTGTGTGTTCTGTAGGCCTTTCATTATAGACATCTATAGGTGAAAATTTAATTACCCTATTTTGCTGGGTATAATGTACACTTTTTTGCCCAAATTTTTGAGGGAAAAATAAAGATGTGCATTACACATGGGTCTAATGATTACATAGCAGAGGTATAATAATGGGTATAATAATCCCATGTATAATGTGCACAAAAAATGTCTTGTGCATCATACACTGCAAAATACGGTAACCATTTTGCTAACGAATGGCGTGGCCTATCTGTATCTCCTTTACTACTGGGAACAGGGTCATTGATACTTTTCAATTAAATCAGAACACCGCCAACGACAAAATAAGTACAGATAACACAGAATCAGTTCAGAGAACCCCTCTTTAGGGATCTGTTTCCCTGGAACCACTTTCAGTACCAGTTTTTGAAGGGTTTTATCAGAGAAACTAAACTTATGAGTGATACGGCACAAGAGAGTTAGACCATACCCACTGTGAAAATCTATGAACATATCTATGTCCACTGTTGACTCAGAGGTTGGGTGGGGCTTGAAGTCTTTTTGAAGTGGGGAAAGCAGAGATAGTATATTGTGGAAATGAACCAGAATCCATAAAGACAGTCTGGAACAAGAGTCCATCTCTGACCTACACTGATGATGCCAAAGGATTCATCATGCTAAGTGAAATAAATCAGATAGAAAAAGACATGTATAATCTCTTACATGTGGAGTTTAAAACAAACAAACAAACACGCACACACACACACACACACACACACACACACCAACCTCATGGAGACAGAGAACACACAGGTTGCGGCCAGAGGCGGGGGGTGGAGGGGAGGGAGAAATGGATGAACTGAATCTACCTACACATTGTGATTACCTAGACAGGAAAAGCAAGCCAATATCCAACCCACCCGCTACTTCCCGAAACGATGACAATGATCAGATGAATGACGACAGCGATCAGAACAGTATGGCTCTGAGCCATGAATTAGTACTTGTAAATGTAATTTTGTCACCCCAAAACCCTTAGTTTCAAATAATTGGGGCTTTGCGCCCTTCAGGGATGTCAGGTGGACATACTGATTATGAAAACACCTAACCCTATTAGCACACCATTCAATTAGAATGAACCCAGCATGACAGTCCAAGAACCTTCCCCCTCCCCTGTTCATACCCACTGTATGTAAAATAAAAATGGTCATTTTCTCAGGGAACATTTCCCCACACATGTGCTTTGTTCTCTCCCAGGTGACAGAGCGGAGCTACAGGAGTAAGTATGATGCGATGCCTTGTCCCTGGAACAACGAACGTCCTTTCAGTGAAGTGCACAGTCACGTGAGCTCAGGGATTCAAATCTTTCCATCGAGACCACCCAACTCCCACGGACTCTAATCTAGTGGTCACCTACTGGGATCCAGTGCTGAGCATCTTCATCCCTTTCTTGCCAGGGATCCTGGACTAGCCCGCATCTCCTGTAGTCCCTTCCTGAAGCAGAAGATGATACTAATGTAGGAAGAGAGGAGCAGGAAGGGTGAGGAAATGGAGAACATTTTGTTGTCAGCACATTCATCTTTAGATTAAAGTTGTGGGATACGCATATATTGTAAAGAGGCATTTGTCCCCATGACTCCTGTAATTTGACAGGAACCTGAACCTGAAAGATACATGCAAACAGAAATAGATGCTAGCAATGAGTTCTCTTTTTCTTTCCTTCTTTGTGTGTGTCTGTGTGTGTGTGTGTGTGTGTGTGTGTGTGTGTGAAGTCAATTCAATTCTTTCACAAGGTAATGAATAACTCATTTGTTCTGGGCCTTGGTGAGAGGCTCCGTTTTAAATAATTAAGACATTTTGCTTTTCATAAATAGTTAAAGCATTTTCTTTGTACTATTTTCAATGGCTTTGGGAATAGGGCCACCAGACAATTGGATTAATATACCAGCTTCTTCAATTCTTTAGTGACTTTGAACTTAAGCTCACGGAATCTAGCAAATAGCAAGGAATATAAGCATACTAGTGACAATATTATTACTTCTCTCAAAGAGTTGCTGTGATATAATCTGTGAAAAATTCCATGATGTCTAGCAGATGCCTCAAAATGATGTATTTAGTTACTACCATTAGCTTTCTTATTATGTTTAAGTAGCAATATTTTTAAAAGTAACAAGTTAAATTAATTGCAATAGGTTTATTTACTCTTATGTCTTCCAAATTATGGTCATTTTCATGTTATTTAACACAAATAATTTTATATTATCTTTAGTTTGTATTAGGGCTTCGAAATGCTGCGTGTTTTACACTTAATGCAAACCTCAATTCAGACATGAGCCTGATTTAAGTTTTCACTGTACATTTGCATCCTCCATCCTCAAAATACGAAGTGTGCTAGGAGAATAATCAACAGAAAAATCGAAAGCAAACGCAAACAAGATTGTGTAGATAGAAGAATCATTTGAAAGTGTTCAGGTATTCCCACTGCTCCAAGCGGGCATCATACAGCGCACAGTCCCCGTGTCTCAGCCACAGGTGTGGAGCCCAGGCCGACAACCTCAGCCGTTTGACGCGGGGACTCTGGCAACTTGACAGTTGCTTTATTACAGGCGATGGAAAAGGAGGCCGGTAATCCACTGGAACACAGAGGGAGCTCAAGTCCGGTTTGCGGTGGCAAGGCCACCATCCTGTGGCGCTGGGAGGAACTGCAGGGAGATTCACGTTCCCGTTGCACCGGGAGCCTCGGACGCCCAAGCCATCCTCAGCACGCCCCGTTTGGAAGGGAAGCGTCCAGGATGCCTGCTCAGCATTCCTGAGAAATGTGAAATTAAGCTGGTGAAGGTCCGGAGAAGGTTCCGAGAAGGCCGGTACTATTTTAAAAGCAGTAAATGGAAGACTGACATCACTAGATAATATGTGATCAAAATCAACGGGACCATGAAATGCAAACTGGGTCCTCGCACAGAAATGCCCAGGTTGCTGAAACTAGGTTCACTTGGGAAAGTTTAAGGCGTAATATTGGGCGAAATTCACACTTTTGAACGGGAAACTCTAGAAACCTTTATTGTTAAAGGAGACAGATTTTGAATAAAGTGCTACGGGGTGATGATTTATTTTTTAGAAGAATGTTCAAGACAGTGTAGTCAGGCATCAGGAAGATCTGAAATGACAAGGTGTCTTCCAAATGTCAAACTACTTGGGCAGTTTTAAGGAACTTAGCCTATCCGTAAGAAAATGCTACACATACTCCATCTTCCAGTTTGAAAAAAAGAACTGTAACATTGCATACAATATTTTTGAGAGCTTCAAAATATTCAGACACACAAAGTATGGTCTCAGGCAACCGTGAAGTTAATGAAAGGACCCAGATATGAGTGAGTTAAGAAAAATGGGGGAAAATAGTGTAATATCCCAAAACACTATTGCAAATGATATCATCGTGTGTTTGTGCCACCTCATCTATTAAAAGATCCGTGTTTTCCTTCCTGAAATAAGATACTCACACAAAAAAATAGACAATACAAACAAAAAGAAAATGAAAACCAACCATAGTTTCACAGTGATCCCCTGAGCCCAGTGGTAAATAGCTTCTCGGACATTTTTAAACACATATATTTACAAAAATAAAAACAGATTCTAAAGGTAGTTTGTTTTCCTACCATTAAACTTCATTTTTATCAAACTTATATGCATTATTTAAAAAGTGGAGAAAAGAAAGCCTCTCAGGCCCACAGATACCTGCCCCTTGGAAAATTCCAGGACACATTATTAACCCTGTGCATTCGGAGCTTGTAGGAAAGGTCATGTGACTACGGAGAGCCAATATGCCAAAGCAAATTAGCCTGTTCTGATGGATTGATGGGTAAGGCATAACGATTTCTACACAGCATTTCCACAAATGTGACTCTTATTTCCTGGTTAACAATACGGTGAAATACAGTCTGATTATGGTCCAGCAAACCATGGAGCAATTTCTCCAGGATTGTTTAGTCCTTCCTATTTTCAGGGGGATTTCTAATAGACTGTTGCTCAACTCTGTGTTTTATCTTGTCTTTTTAAATGTTTTACCAATGACATGACAAAATACTTAGAAAATGTGGTTATTAGACAAGACGTGCAGATGACATACAGTTTGGAGGCTAGCTAACATGATGGATGTCAGAGTAAGTTTCAGCATGACTGTGGCAGGCCCAATGCAGACCGATAACATCTAACAAAGACAAATGATCTTGCATTTTCAGTTAAAACAGTGCATTTTACAAGTGGATTGGGAAGACCTTTCCTTGAAACAATTCATGCAAAAAATAATGAGGAATTTTTGTTGACCACAATGTAAAATGGAAGTTTTGTAGCTCCCACACAATTTTATTTTACTGTAATGGAACTGGTGGGTCCGAATCCGATTTAGTGTAGCCCCATGGCATTCGGTGGTAGCCAGATAACATCTGAGATGTTGTGTTTACTTTTCTGCCGCATTTTGAGAGAGATACTGAAAAATTAAAGGATATAGGGAGAAAGGATTTTGAGATACAAACTATTTTTTTTAAAAGGTCCATCTTAAGAAATTGTAGTTATTTTCAGGACAGCAGAGTGGTTATGCTCATATGTTATAGAATCAGAAAGAACTAAGTTCAAATCACAGAATAACCGTTAACTCTGACTTTGGGCAAGTTATTTCGTTTCTTTGAGCCTCCATTTCTGCATCCATAAATTGCTTATGAAAATAACAACAAAGACAAATGCTAGCAGAAGTTAAATTTTAAAGAAGGAATACGTAGAAGTCGACATATTTCACTTAGTTTTATAAGGTAAAATGCATAGAAGAAAGGGGATTTTAAGTTAATATATTCCAATAACCAAATTAGCCAGTGGAAATTTAATTAATCAATTAAATTAGCCAATTGCATTCCCCAATAATTTAAATTACCCAAATTGCCTTGATATGTAATGAGCTATTCAAGGGAGTGCGAATTACAGCTCTCAGGGAAAGCCTGCTCTCAGAGTTTAACTGTGTGTGTGATCACTGACTCTCTTCTGTACAGACAACTGTGTTATTTATTCTTTCAACCAGCAGTGATAATCACCCGGCACTGCGCACCCAGCAGACAGGCAGGTGGCCTACCTCCGATTCTCAGAGTCCAAGGGCAGCAGACACAGGCACTCAAACAATCACATTCCAGGGGGTTAAGGGACAAGCATGGAGCCTTACCATGTAGCCCAGGAGGCACAACTCAGAGAGCCACAGTTCAGTCACCTGTATGGTAAGATTGGTTGAGTCCCAGTGCTCATTTTAGTTCCTTGAAGCATCACCCTTGAGCGTTAAAATTCTATACTAGTTTTATATTGGTCTGCTACAGATGCTTTTCTCCAAAATCCAGTTCTGGCTTTCTGCCTATTTCTTTCTTCCCCAAATCCTTCCTGAACACTTCCTCGAGTTTTCTCATCTCTCCTTTCTAAGGACATGGAACCACATTTTGTGTGCGTTTCCTCCTCACAGGGCATTTATTAGTAGTATATTTAACAGACCCAATCTCCCGGCTTGCTGAGGAGTGAGCGATAGTTACTGTGGACCTGTGGTTGAGGTCCCAAATTCTTCCTGTGGACGACCGTTTCTTCCAGTTATCCCAACGGTCTCCATTCCCGGGCGGAGTGGCAAGCTTCCAGTGGCATAGAACGCAGGTGTTCTACATTTGCTTTGGTTGTTCAGAAACACACATCGTTTCCCCAGCTGTGTGGACACTGAGCCGTACTCTTTCTCTCAGACGGCTGCCTACGTTGGCTTTCAGCAATGTGAGCACAAAGTATCCAGTTTTGAAAGGGATCGAGGGGGACTATCTGTTCCTGTTAAGCAAAGCATTGTATTTGCGGCAGGGCAGGGGCGGTATCTGAGAAGATGATGTGACGTGGCTGCTGAGGTCTTTCTGCAATGAATGCTTCTAGGGTTTGAGCATTCTGCACCAAAGTTGTCGTATTTTATTTTTTAATTAAATTTATTGGGGTGGCATTGGTTCACAGGGTCATATAGGTTTCGAGTGTATATTTGTATGATACATGGTCCGTATATTGCATTGTGCGCCCAACACCCAAAGTCGAATCGTCTTCCGTCACCATCTATTTGGCACTGTTTACCCTTTGCGACTCCCACCCCCTTCCCTGTGGTAACCACGGTGCTCTTGTTTGTGTCTATGAGTTTCAGTTTTATATCCTACATATGAGTGAAATCTCCTGGTTCTTGACTCTTTCCATCTGACTTATTTTGCTCAGCATACTACTCTCAAGATCCATCGGTGTTGTCACAAATGGCATTATTTTTTTTTCTCTTATGGCTGAGGAGTATTTCATTGTATATACAGACCCCACCGTCTTTATCTAATCTTCTATCGAAGGTCACTTTGGCTGTCTCCAAGTCTTGGCCACCATCACTAATGCTGCGATGAACATAGGGGTACATATATCTTTGCGAATAAATGTTTTCAAATTTTTCAGGTAGATACCCAGAAGACGAATTGCTGGGCCATGTGGTAAGTCCATTCTTAATTTTTTGAAGAACTTCCAAACTGTTTTCCATAGTGGCTGTACCAGTTTACATTCCCACCAGCAGTGGATGAGGGTTCCTTTTTCTCTCCAACCTCTCCAATACTAATTACAACCTGTCTTGTTGACAATAGACATGCTAACAGGTGTGAGGTGGAATCTCATTGCGGTTTTGATTTGCATTTCCCTCATAGCTCCTGAAGCTGAGCATCTTTTCATATGTCTGTTGGCCATCTGTATGTCTTCTTGGGAGAAATGTCTGTTTGGGTCCTCTGTCCATTTATTAATTGAATTGTTTTTTTCTTCGTGTTGAGTTGCATGAGTTCTTTATGTATTCAGGATATTAACCCCTTGTTAGAGCTGTTGTTTGCAAATATCATTCCCCATTCAATTGGTTGTCTTTTTGTTTTGTTGGTGGTTTCTTTCTCTGTGCAGAAACATTTTAGTTCGATATAGTCCCATTCATTTAATTTTGCCTTAGGGATCAAATTCATAAAATCTTCTCTAAGACAAAGGCCCATAACTTTAGTACCCATGTTTTCTTCTGTGAAATTTATTGTTTCAGATCTTATATTTAGGTATTCAACCCATTCTAAATTGACTTTTGTACATGGGGAAAAATTGTAGTATAGTTTCATTCTTTTGCATGTGGCTTTCCAATATTCCCAGCACCATTTATTGAAGAGGTATTTTTCTCCATTGTGTTTTTGGCTTTTTTGTCAAAAATTATTTGTCCATATATGAATAGTTTCATTTCTGAACTCTCATTTCTGTTCTGTTGTTCAGTGTGTCTGTTTTTCTGCCAATACCATGCTGTTTCGATTATTGTTGCTCTGTAGCATGATTTGAAGTCAGGTAGTATAATAACCTCTGGCTTCATTCTTTTTTTTTCTCAGAATTGCTTTGGCTCTTCAGAGTCTTTTGTGTTTACATACATATTCGATATTTTTTTGCTCTATTTCTTTAATAAATGTCATTGGGATTTCAATGGGATTTGCATTAAATCTGTATATTGCCTTGGGTAATATGGACGTTTTAATTATTTTGATTCTTCCAAACCATAAGCACAGAATATCTTTCCATTTTATTGTGTTTTTTTTTTTTCCAGTAGCTCTTAGTAATGCTTTGTAGTGTGTCTTCCTGGTGGTCTAGTGGTCAGGATTCGGTGCTCTCCGCTCTGCACCAAATTGAGAGGAACCGTGTCTTCGGAGAGCTCAGTAGGATCACAATAGACTTAAGATGGTGCTGTTGAAAACAGAACTTTTACCTAAGTCGTATCTTATCCCAAGTAATTACAGCCTTGTTTTTCTACTTCTTCCTCTGACTGCTGAATCCGTTCCCCATTCGGTGCACAAATTCATTAGGTAGTGAAGACGTGCAATCAATCAATCCCTGGCAGGAAGACAGGGAGGGTGCTCCAGCCAGAGTTGTCTGGTCCTGAGGAGCCGGGCTGTGCTGAGCCTGTTTGCTGACCAGACAGAAACACTTGAGCAGGAGACACTTTGGGGTGCTTTTCTTCTCAGACAGGTCAAGCCCTCCGTTCACATTAGAATCCTTGAACTATTTGCAAGAGTTACTTAGGAGTAATTTCATTTCTAGGTGCTTTTGTTCAAATCTTGGTTTAATTTCTAGTTTTATCATCTAGTTATCAAAACTAATAATAGTTTCTAATTGTGACATTTATTGAGGCTTTTTTTAAAAAGGAAAAGTGTTTGTATGATCAGTCTTTGTCAACGCACCGAGAACTCTTAAATGAGAGAGTACTTTAATTGTCTATATAATACTCCCAAAAGGAGTGGGTGAGGAGAGAGGTATTGGCTGATTCCAAATCATGGCTCAAACAAAAACTGACAACAATAACAACAAAGAACATATAGATAGGACTTACCATGGACCAGAAGTTGTTGCCAGAGCTTTACATCTTTCATTCACTGGACATCCCACAAGCCTTCTTGGGTAGATACCACTATTAGCCCTATTTCACAGAGGGGAAACTTGAGGAACAGCAGGTTAAGTAACCTTGTGAGGTCATTCAGTCCCTAACTAGCAGAGACAGAGCCTAACTCAGCTGTTCGACCTTGGCCTTGACCTCATTTTCAAAGATGCTGTGGGCACCTTCACCAGTTTACAGATTAATGGTGATTTAGAAAATCATCATAAACCAGGCACGGCCATCTTGTGGTCCTTTGACTTCCTGAAATTTTTTTCCTAGTAAAATTTCTGTTAATCCACCTCAGTTTTCTAGATACACAGTTGTACTGTGTTCAGATAGCTACTGAGTTTCCTTTGCTGTTTTATTGCAGAAGGCAGTCCAAGTGCAGGCAGATTTGGGGGTTTTCTTGGACATAACCAACTTTCCTATTTGTAACATTTTAATCCATGATGTTTATAGAATTTTCTCTTTTGCCCTTGCAATGACAGCACAAAAATTGTGTGGATTGCTTTTCATTGAATTCTCTGGGACATGATGGTCCAATTCTATCCTGAGGCTCCAGTTTTTCGAAGTGTTTGATTTTTAGCTAAGGAAATGTTAATTATGTTTTTTATTATTGTGATTTTGGGTCCAATTACTTTGTCGCTCATTCAGGAACAACTGTTATTCTTAGTTTGCATCTGTGTTATTTCTTCTCATTATCGACTGCATCTTCATTGTTTTCTTATCTTTTCCTCTACTTCTGTCTACTGGGGAAGTTCTCAAGTTTGTCCGATAGATCATTGATTCAATTTTCTGCAATGCCAATTCTGCCTCTTACTATTGCCAAAGAAGATATTCTTTTCAGTGGTATTTTTAGTTTCCATGAAAGTATTTCTTATCCCCCTCATCTCTAATACATTGTACCTTATTTGCTCTTTAAATAGTGTATGATTTTTTTCCGTGTTTCAGAGAGTTAAAAAACATTTTGCAATTTTTTTTCTGGCTATACATACACTTTTAGAGGATGGTCTTTCTCTAAATCTCTTTAAGTTGAAATTCTCTTTGTCTTAAAGCTTTGTACCTTTGTAGAATTCATGTATGGTTGTTGTTTTTTAAATTTTCTATTCTCTTATCTAAGAAAACTTATTTTCCTGACACAATTTTTTTCTCGGGAGCAAAATGCCTCATTTTTACCTTATCTCCAAAGGTCAAATCTCTGTTTCAGTTTATAATTGGGAGCAAGAAATTTTAAGTTTTGAGTGCCTGACAGAATTTCATAATTAATAATAATAATGATAATAATGATAATAACTAAGATGTAGATAACATTTACCACATACCAGGAGCTGTTCCAAGAGCTTTACATCTTTCATTCACTGGACATCCTGCAAGCTTTCTTGGGTAGACACCACTATTAACCCTATTTCACAGATGAGAAACTTGAGGAACAGCAGGTTAAGTAACCTTTTGAGATCACTCCGTTGCTAAGCAGGCGAGGCCAGAACCCTAACTCAGCTTCCCATTCTTACCTAAGATACCTTGCTCTCTCTTATTGGTTTTCTCTCCACATCGCAAGTTCATAAACTCTTTGGATTTTGCTCATTTCAGTAAAAACAAACAAACAAACAAACAAAAAAACCTTACTTACTAATATGTAGCCTTACTAAAAAGCCTTACTAATATGTAGCATTTTGCATATAATCTTATGCTGTCTTGGATACAATGGATCTCTGGACCGTCTGGGTTCAGACTCCATGCTGTAAACGGATCAAGTACAAAGTATATTGTGTCTGGAACATTCCAATGCCAAGGCTGCTCCTGATATTCCTGATGGTCTCCCAAAATACGTCTTCTACCCTCTCCTGACATCCTGCTTAATGGCTTGCTAGAAGCTGCGTTCCGCTGGCTGACAGACACGTTATGGTGGGGTAAGATGGGAAGCAGCATTCTGGTAGCAGAGAAACGAAGCCCTCAGGCAACACACACACACACACACACACACGTGTGCACACAAATTCTTATGAACTTTCTGGGGATCAGCACGGTGGCAGAATTTGGTCAGCAAGTCTTACATTCTTTGTAATCATTTAGTGATGGTTTGTCACAAATTATATTTTCATTAATGGCCAGGGGAGTGGAAAAACCTGTGGTTTCAGTTTTATTGACCCCGTATACGATTTTTTGTGACCTCGCAAACATTTTAGTGGAAATGACGGCAATTACTGTTCATTTCTACAGGGAAGGATCCAGACTTTACAGAGCCTGGAACTCGTGCATTCTTAAGGATACTTTTTTTTACTACATAAATTGATATATTTTATTATTATTATTTTGGTTTATTTTAATTGTTGTTCTTGTACAGTTTTCTGTCTTTTACTCCCATCCCAGCCCACCACCCCAGCCCTCCCCATCTCCCTCCCATTTCCACTCCCCCTAGTTTTTGTCCATGTGTCCTTTATACTTGTTCCTATAAACCCTTCCCCTTTTCCCCTGAAATTTCCTCCCCTTTTCCCTCTGGTGACTGTCAGCCTGTTCTCAAATTCAGTGTCTTTGGTTATATTATGCTTGTTTGTTTGTTTTGTTGATTAGGTTCCTGTTAAAGGTGAGATCATATGGTATTTGTTTTTTACCACCTGGCTTGTTTCGCTTAGCATAATGCTCTCCAGTTCCATCCATGCAGTTGCAAAGGGTAGGAGCTCCTTCTTTCATTCTGCTGCATAGAATTAAGGACAATTTAAAGTTTTCCCCTTGACATACTAAATTGTGCGTATTGTTATGGATGAATGATTGTGCTCCCCCAAAGTTCCTATGTTGAAATGCTAACTCCCAACAGGAAGGCATTTGAAGATGGGCCCTTGGGAGGCAATTAGGTCAGGAGAACAGAGCCCTCGTGACTGGAGTTGGTGACTTCACAACAGAGAGCCCAATGCGCTCTTGTCCCTTCCACCGTGTGAGTGCGCTGCTCCCCAAACACGGAATCTGCTGGGGCCTGGAACCCCGGCTTCTCACCTCTAGGACTGTGAGAAATAAACATTATTTCAGCCACCTATGCTATTTTTCCTCTAATAGCCCCAAAAAAGACAATTGCCAATGAGGCACAAAAACAACTACTATTTATTCAGAAAGAGAAAGGAAACTGCAACATATTAAAAAGCTAACAAATACTGGTGAAATGATTGCACTTTTTCATTGTGGAAGCTGATGTCAGCCGTCTGCTTGTCAGTTTTTAATGTTCTGGTTAAGTCATGCAGCACCCACGACAGCTGCTCATTTATTTATCTTACAACTGGAAACATCACAGACAGGCATTTGCATATGTGCGGGGTACCCGCCAGGCACTCATGGGATGAAAATTACAATGCACGCGTTTTTCTGCTCTGGTGCTGAGCAAAGGTCCGGACGCAGCGGTGGAGCCATTTTGCAGCAGAACAAGAGAATCATAAAATTTTAGTGCTAATATGGATATAAAAGGTAGTACACAACTGTCTGCTGAGATTTTTTTATATCAGTATAAATGAAAGACCAGACCATTAAATACTGGCGTGGAAAGAAGAAATAGGTTGCAAAATATCATTTAGTATCATAGCTAGGCTTCCAGATATCGAATGATCTAAATATATATTTCTTGCTGTAAGATGAACATTTCAATGTTATTGTTTGCATTTAATTTTGAGGGTATTTATGCATATACTTATGAGTTAATATGAAAATTTTAGATCCTTTCAAATTATGACCTTTCTTGATTTAAACATAAAAAAATAGAAGTTACTTGATGTCCCTGGGTCTCCCCATGCATACAAGAGGTATACATGTTATTAAATTTTAATTTGTTATTCTCTGACTGTAAATAAATAAATAAAATTTAAAAATAAATACTGACCTTAAAGGAACAGTATATTATTTTTTACCAGTGAAGTACCTAAGAATGTTACTGCTCTTATTTATAATTAAGAGCAAATTTTAAACTAAATCGTATGAATTAAAGACAGTTGTTTTACGGAACACCAAAATGTTTCCGATTCTGCAGAAGAACTGGTGACTTTTACAGCCACCCTTGAGGAATGATGTTTTTTTTCCAAGTAAAACTTGGCAGGCAAACAAGTTAAACTAAAACAACTGCAATACAAGATAGGCAAAGGCAGCACCCTGACTTGGGTTTTGTTTCTGCATATTACTCCATGTTTATACTTGGTCTCATCTACTTTCTATCAACTAAATGAGAAAATAGCTGGTACATGGAGAAAGGGAAAAACAGGAAAAGTAGCAATTGAGCATCTGACACTAAGAGGAAATTCAACCTCCGCTTGCCTTCTGTCCACTGCAGGGTTTACTTCTTGTCACCGTTTTCAAAGCGCCGAGGGTGGGTGCAGGACGAAGGGCCATAGCGGTTCACACAGACCTGAAAGTTCTTGCTTCACACTCTCTTTCTGCTAAGGATCCTGCCCTTCTCAACTGTCTTGTAGCAAAATGGCAGAAGCCGGTGACAGCTTAAGGCAGCTTCATTTGATGTCATAACTGGTACTTAGTAATTGGTACTTAGTAATTGGCATGAGACTAGCCTATGAAATGCTGGAGATAAAAAGCTCCAAGAAAATGATAAATTGTTCCTTAATGAGGTTCTTGGTACCTTCAGTTCTTGAACCATTATATCTATCTATCTATCTATCTATCTATCTATCTATCTTATATCTATCATCTCTCTTTATAAGACTAACATTTATTGAGTTTATAAGCTTTTGTATCTTTTCATAGAATATAGCTCGTTTTAATATCTAACTAGCACGAAGCAACTTGGTTGACTTGTTCTTTTCTTCTGTGTCATCTTACTTACCAGGTATCTGTACATTCATGACCTGTTTCTCTTCTCAAAAGAAAATAGCTTCATTTTATACAGATCACGATTCATAGAAGTCTACACTTGAAACCCCTACAATCTTATTAAGCAATGTCACCCCAATAAGTTTAATAAAAACATTAAAAAAACATAGTATCCTATAAAACAAAACAATAAATAAAGAGCTAATGGTGATAAAAAGAGTTCAGCAACATGCTTGTCACAAATTCTCAATAAAAAAGAGCTATTATTTTAAACAAAATACTTAAGTAGATTGAGCTCATAATTCAATTTACAAAATGAGAGGCTGTTTCTCACCATGACAGGCTACTGGCCATGGGCTGGACCTGTTCTAGGAACCCAGAGTGTATGCCGCACTGTATTCAGCCGACCCCGTAACAATGGGTGCTCAATGGTTTCTGGTCTTCGTGATATTGTAAGTAACACTGATGGGTTCTCTGTATTTTACCTCGTGTCTTTGCATGCTTAGCTGATCAGTTTAGGAAATGTTCCTGGATGTGCCTGGATATGCACATCAAGAACTTTGGGAAGCTTTCCAAAACGCTGTCCAATAGTTTACGCATATTTGTTCGCCCACCGAAAGGGCAGGAAGCATGGTTCCCTTGCATTATCTTCAAACTGATGCAATACGGTCTCTTTGATCTTTGTCAGTCTGGTGGGTAAAAAGTAATCTCTTTTTTCCCAGTATTTAAAATTCGGGTTTTAGATTACTGACGAAGATTTTTTATTTTTATTTATTTTTCACTATTCAGTGCCAATTTGTACGTATGTATATGACAACACATGAATGATGAAGGTGTTGGGGGAAGAGAGAAGGTATCATTTGTTCTTATCCTTCACCCATTTTTCTTTGCGATATTCTTTTTTTTTCTTTTTGGCCCTCATTGTATAAATGGGAAGTTATTCATTTTTTGATCCAGTATTATAATTGTTAAGTATAAAACTTTTAAATTAATCCCAGCTTAGTGCAAACTCCAGTTCCTGGAATTACTAGCTCTGGGACATTGAGCAAATAATTCTATGGTGCCTTTTTCCGTAGAGTAGGAGTAAAGGTTATTGGGAAGATCAAAATAAATGACACATATAAATGCTAGAAGATCCCTTGGCAACTCATAAATCACAGTGGCTACCAATATTATGACTATGAAGATATGTTACAGATAAATATTTCCATTCTATCAGTTGTACCTTAAACTTCTCAAGCTGTTTTATGACATGCAGAATTTCTTGTTCTTCTTTTAAAAGTCAGCAGAATATTAACCATTTTCTTACTTTTGGTGTCACGGCCTAGAAAGGATTATTCTTGACCTCTGGTAAGAAAATCATTACCTAAGACTTCATTGTGTAAGTTTTGTCATTTAAGTTGTGTTCATGCCATTTTGAGTCACCGGGGACTTGATTTGCTATTGGAAATGACATAAAGTTTCATTTTATTTTTCTGGCCCCAGTGAATAGCCAGTTGCCCAAGCTTCTAATACATAATTATTTTTATATTTAAAGTGATACTTCTGTTATATACTAAGTTCTATTTAAGCCTATTTCTGCATGCTCTACTAATCAGTGTACGACGTATTTCTACTTAACTGCCATACAGTCTCTCTCTCACTCGACTGCTCTTGTCCATCCCATCTCTCTTCACGCTTTCGTATCCTTTCCAGTTGGACCAGACCCCAGTCTTCCAAATAAATCTCCCCATATTTCACACTTCTGTACCTAACACTGTCTTCCCATGGGCCCGAAGAGAATCTCATTCCCTCCAACACAGACTTACCATGTAGCTCGTTCAACTCTTCCAACCCTCAGTTCGAGTGTCACTTTTACTGAGCGGTCTTTCTTTAGAGGCTAGCTGCATTTTCAGGTCCCCTTACATGCTCCCATGAAACTATATCTATACTTTGCCCAGGCTAGTTTTCCATGAAAAACATTGATTTGCTCTTTTGTCTCCTCTAGAAAGCCTCCAGAGACTGCCTGTATCTTATTCAACTTATATCTCCAGTGCCTGGAGCCTAGTAGGTGTCCAATAAATATCTTTAAGTGAATGAGTCAGTTTGTTTTATTAAATGCTGTAAAGTGTCCAAAAAAAGGAAAACACATTGTTCCCTTTAATAATTCAGAGCCATTGCAACCAAAGGCCTGAGCCAAATGGTAAATTATAGAAACCGGAGAAGCAAGCAAAGGCTCTGCTTCCATTAACGTCTGCAAGAGCTGGATGAAGGAAGAGTGAATTCAGGGCCAAAAGGAACCACTTTCCAAAGGGAAAAAATATTTTAAAGAGGGATGCCTGGGGAAGGATAGTGGGAACAATGCACATTTAATAATTTTAGTTTACTTTTTTTTTTTTGCGTGATTGGCCCCCTGAAGACAGAATTTGGATCTTGGAGCAGAGAGTATCAGTTTGATGGATGGGTTCTCCCCTTAGGGAGCACAGAGGGGTATTGGACGTGAGAGGCAGAGGAACGGGACTTACGGGATAGAACAGCCCCAATGTGGCCTTGGCCACAGGGATTTGTGCTACAATCATTTATTAAAATAATGAAGTGTTACATTGGAAAAAAATCCCCAAGACATAAAAATCAAAGTGTTGCATCTACATCTGAGCAGTTGTATCCCCGAATGATTCCTGACTTTGCAAACACAATTCTTTCAGACGAAAATATTTCAGTCCACACTCTGTGCTTGAGATTGTTCTGAACTATGGAGCTAGAGCAGCGAGGACAGCGATGTCTCTTCCTTCTTTGAAATTACAGAGTACTGTGCGCTCTGTCTCCTCTGGGTGTTCTCACATAGTAGGTCTGCAATGGAATTACATGATTCTAGGGCCACCCCAAGTCGGGAACCACTATTTTATGGAACTGGACATGCATACTAGTGACTGCAGGTGACATCATTTTGTACAAAATAAAGTGCTGGTGTTTGAACAGTTTCTTTCTCTCTCAAATGATTTAAACCTCCACAGACACTGAAATGGTGACGGTGTCAGTGAAGTAGCATTTGAATGAGGAGCTAAGGAAAGATTTCCTATGTATTGTTGGTAACAGTTTTATCTCACAGATGAAGAACCTGGGTGGAAACTGGTTGGTGATGTGAGAAGCTATTGCTTTTCTTTCACCTTTGCATTGAATAGCTAGTACATGTAATTTTTTAAAGATTTTATTTATTTATCTTTAGAGAGAGGGGAAGGGAGAGAAAAAGAGAGGGAGAGAAACGTTGATGTGAGAGAGAAATGAATGGGTTGCCTCTAGTATGCACCCTGACCAGGGACTGAACCGGCAAGCCAGGTATGTGCCCTGACCCGGAAACAAATGGGTGACCTTGCACTTTGTGCTACAATGCCCACTGAGCCATACTGGTCAGGGCAGTGTGTGTGTGTGTGTGTGTGTGTGTGTGTGTGTGTATATGATTTTGATCATCACCCCTCGTACCCAAATAGTCAGACATACAGATGACTGGCATCTAGTTCAGTAGCTAAATTTTAATGTCTGATGCATCAGGGCATAAATGGCATGCTGAGTTTTACATGAGTTCCTCTCTCTGCCTTATTTGAAGAGCCATTAAATCATTAACTCATTAAGGGACATTAAATCACACCAATGATGTCATGCTTTTTCCCCGCATATGTGTGCCTTTATCCTTGGCTGACTGGCAATCAATCTCTCTCTCTCTCTGTTCCACACACACACACACACACACACACACACAGAGTACGTATTCACACACTCAGACACACAAATATCCTCTCTTTAGATTTTTGTTGGACTCTTTTCTCTCTTTGTAAAACAATCAGGATGACAACTGAAAAGAGAATTTGAAAAAAATATTTTTCTTCCTCTTCTCCTCTCTGGCTGCCTCCCAAGAAACTAAGTTATGCAGCTCTGGATTCTGTCTGACACATCTTAACTACTGACATTTAGCAGATGCTTCTCCAAGAAATGGGGGAGGGCAAAGGCGAAGCTGGTGTGTTAGAAGTAATTAGATTAATGATTTCTCAATTAAGATGTTCTCACACTGTCCCCCTTCTGCCAGCTAACCTGCAACAGAAAAGTTGTCTTTGGAGAAGGACGGATTGAATAAAAAGATACATTGGTTTCGATCTACAACAGATTGAAGGCAGAAAGTTAAAAAATATGTACGTCTAGTTTTCATACCAAACGATAAGCAGATAAATCCAAGCCTTAATCTCTATAAGCTCACTAGACTGACAGAGTTTCGTTTTGAAATTCCTTCCTGACTGGCAGCCCATTGCCATGGCTGACTTGATCACGCAAAGCTCCCCATTCACTTTAATAATAATTCACCTTCTTCCCTCTGTATCTATCTCGCTCACCGGTTACTCTCTGGTAGAGGACAAAGAAGTCTAGGTTTTGCTGCTCAGCTCAAAAATTAAATTTATCTAGTTCATCTAAGAGGAGCTGCGCATGTCTGTAAGTTTGTGTCTGCATTCCCTCTGACTGTAAATGTGCGGTATTTTGAGTTCCTTTTGGACAAGTTGTAATATCTACTGTTCCCCTCATTAATTCATGAATTAAATAAAAATCTTTGACAAGTGTTTATTGTGCATCTGTGTATGGGCCATATTTTTGTCCCTTTTTAAGAATTATCCTTTTCCATCCTGTCAAAGAGTGCCCCCCCTTTGCTTATTATTTTAGTAATTTCTGTTACTTGCACCAGAGTTCTATTGCACAGAATCTCTTTCTTTCTCAATGAAGAATCTACTTGACAAAACAAACTATAATGAGAAGGCTGTTTTGAGGCTTTAAGGACAGAACAAATAAAAATATTTCAATGAAATAATGAAATGCTTTTTTTGAAAGTACCATATAATAGTGCCTATTGCTAATAAATGGAATTGAATGGTATTCAGAGAATTGTCATTGAAGCCCTGGTGATACTGCTTTCTATTGCAGATGTAACCACCAGAGACAATGACTTTTTTTTGGGCAATGATTTGGAGGCTTATTAACTGTAGGTAGTACTCCAAGCAGGACAAAAAAGTCTCATTTTTAATGACTTCTTCAGCATTTCTTATCGGTGTCCAAAATGTTCTCTCATTATAACATTACCTCATGGCAGAACTATTACGATGCCCATGATTGCAGCTTATTTTATGTTCATCTTTTATAGGTTTTGGTCCCTTTGCTTCACAAGTAATCTCTTTCAAAAGCCCCGCTGCGGGCTGAGTTCCGATGCTGTCATGCCTAGTTGTTTCGTGTTGATTTTCTTAGTTTCACAGCCTGATTTGTCCTGACCTTGTCCTAAGATTTGTGCTCTCTTCCATTCACAGTCCCAAAGTCTCATAACTATTGTCTGTAATGAATATGATTCCAGCAATCTGGCAGAGCTGCACTGGAAAATATTAAGGCATCTGCATCTGCTGCATGAAGGCATGAGAGACCTCTCTGCTTTGGTTGTTGAAGGTTAAAATGTCTCATAGGACGGATGGGTCCCCCTGCCTTACAATGGAAGGCTCAGGCAGGCATGGAATCAGTGTAATTCAACATCAGTGGAGCCTTGCACCTTTTAATTGGTTCGAATTTTCAGGGAAACCATTCAACGAGAACAATAATTCCCATAGTTGCATTTTCCTGTCATTTTTATCATGTGACCACTGTGATTATCAGAATTCTAAGACACCCCCACCCCAACTCACACCCCTGGGGTGCATGTCCTATGTAATTCTCTCTGCTTTAGTGGAGTTGGGGACAGTAACCATGACAGGATATCAATCCAGTGGTTGGGTCACTAATCAGTTGACTGAGTTAATCAGAAGGGAGTTTGTCTCAGGGGCCTGAACTAGCCGGTGACCCCTTTAAAAGCAGGTGGGAATCCTTGCCCTGGGGGGGTTGGAAGCAAACAAGCGGAGACGTGGTGAAGGGCCTGTGGACAGGACCCTGTTTCTAAGACATGAGAGCAGCCTCTAGGAGCTGAGGGTGCCCCCCACCCCCGCACTGCCAGGCGGGCAGGGAAGCAGGAAGCCCCATATGAATCTGAATTCTGCAGACAAGCTGGAGGAGCTCAGGACAGCCCCTCCCACTCCAGATGAGCGACATCAGCCTCCTGAGACCCTGAGCAAAGAAGCTTTCGGCCACGGGCAGCCTTCTGACCCACAGAAACAGTGGGATAATAAATGGGTGTTGTTTCAAGCCACTACACTTTTGGTGATCCATTACTTAGCAATAGAAAATGAAAAGAACCACTCTTCAAAGCTGGGCATTCCAGACCCTGAAGGACATGCTTATAGAAACAGATTTCTTCAGAAAACAATGAAAATGGGGCCCTTCGAGAGAATCCACAGTAAGTCAATTCAGCAGAGGGGAGTGGAGCCAGCCGAGGGCGGCCTGGTGAGTGTGAGCGCAGGCGTGCTGTCTGCTAGGCGCGGTGAGCCTGCCCTAACGCGGGGCTTCCCTGGAAAATTTGCAGAGGGTCTCTTTCCCTGCCCCCAGAGCCCTCGATCTGTTGCATCAGCCTGATCCTTTTGCAAAGTGCGATGAACGTAAATGAGTAGAAAAAATAAAACTTTTTAAAAGGACGTACAAAATACAAGCCTCAATTTTTTATTACCCAACAGACATAAAATTCCTGTCAAACTGCCATGAAATTTTCCAAATGCTTCTTCTCCATGTTGGTCCTCGTCACACTGCCGATGGGCTACAAAGAACAGACCGGCTTGTGAGCCACGTTCTGAGGATTGCGGCTCCCAGGGACGTCCGATGCTCCAGCGCCTGCGCGTCTCCGCCTGGAATGGATACCCAGTGTTCAGCAGAGATAACGGGAGGCTTTCAGAGAGGGCCGTGCCTAAAAATGGAGGGGCGGTTTTCAGTGGTGGAGCTGGCTGGTCATTTTAAGTTTGGTGTAGAAACTCCCCTGAACTTGAGCTAGAACATACACATTGCAGCTCCTGCTCCACTGTTTAAAAGCCAGTTACTGCCCTGGCCGGGTGGCTCAGTTGGTTGGAGCGTCGTCCCCTACACAAAAAGGTGGCGGGCTTGATTCCAGTCAGGGCGCATGCCTAGGTTGCAGGTTCGATCCCTGGTTGGGACATGTACAGGAGGCAGCTGATTGATGTTTCTCTCTCTCAGAGAGGCCTCTCTCTCCCCCTCTTCCTCTCTCTCTAAAATCAATAAAAACATATCTTTGGGTGAGGATTTAAAAATGAACAAACAAATAAATAAATACAACTGGTTACTTATGAGTGCCGGACTCATTTCTCTCATTTAAAAAATGACAATAATATTAGGAATCTGTCTCCTATGGCTGGGAAGATGAATGAGGCAATGCGCATGAATGTGTTTTACAAACTGTGAAGCACTCTGCACATGCATGAATGATTAGTACCGCTGTTCCTGAATTCTCCCTCGATTAACTCATTTCAGCATGTTCTGCACAGATGATGGAAAACGAGAAAAATCTGACCATGTTCTGAACAAGATGATTTTCCTGCTACTCACCATTTCTGGGGATGACCAGGAACTGATGTGTGTGTGTGAATCGCAGATAGTAAAAGGATTTCCTTGTTACATCAATCCCATGCCCCCTGTGCACTTTGTTAAGAACGTGAGCAGGAATTCCGATCATCGATTTCCGCCCTCTAATTGGGGCCCGCACGCTGTCATTGTTCTCAGGGCTGTGTGAGGCAGGGCTGATCCTCAAAGAACTCCCGCCGTACCGTCCAGTACCATCTGTGAGCACTGTGGCATCAGAAGAGTACAACCTCTAGAAATGGAACTGGGGACAAGGACCGCAGCCTCTGGCCTCGCAGCAGGGACCGCAGCCCCAGAGATGAGCATTGCTCCATGAGACTACCCAGCAATGCATTTCTTTTAGACATAAAAAGAATAACAATATTAGAATACTACAAGCGTTTTGATTTGCTCTCATGAGGTTAAAATATCCCCCTCTATGATTCTCCCCTACCTTCTTCTCCTTTAGAAGAATCATTTTAAGGTAGAATGATCATAAAATAGATTTGTTGTCTGATGGTCTCATTCCATTTTGGAGTTAAGAGACAACAGAAATTTTGTGGCCTCCTGACTTTTTGTCCCTTGATAGGAAACAAGTTATTCCTTTAAATACATTTCCCAGTTCACTATTCCACTGCATCTATTTTTTATTTTTGTAGTAAAACTACAAAAACATCCATAGAAAGAGGAGGCTGAGTCTCCTGTGACTAACACATTATTAGTCACTTTGTATCGTCTTCATAGGGCCTGAGCATTGTACCACTGGCTTATCCAAGCATTGTCTTACAGAATCGCTATGAAAATGCAGTGTGTTCTGGGGTGCTGGGGAGACCAAGAACTGGTATCTTTTACTGAATGAGAAAGCACATTCCTTAGACACGGGGGCTGCAGTTCATGGGTGGTCTACAGTTCCCAAAACAGGCATAACAGACACGTTCCTCTGCCAAGAACGAAGGTATATTCCCTATTGGTCTATCTGCTGAACTTCAGCTGCTGACAGTGACCTCAATTAAGAACATACCTGCAAGGAAATATCCCTCCAAATTACAATCTAATAGCCAATGCATCCTGTAATAGGATTAAGTGTGAGCAGAACCCATAAAAATGTCAAAATAGTAAAAATATATGGATAAGAACGATGAGCAATGGCATTTTAAGGTAAATTTTGGTGTTCATTGCAGAGGGGGAGAAGAAAGATCTCAGAGATACCCTGGGTTTTCTAAACTCTGTCCAACTCAAATCAGAGTTTCTCTTCCTGTCCTAATTCCTATTCTTCTATTTTACTCAGGATTTAAAGGTACTCAAGTGAAGTAAGGGGTAACCATAATTAGAGGTTTAATTTTAGCTCTGGCCTCCAATGCTCAGGTCAACAAGGGCTCTTAGCCCTGTTCCTGAGATGCGTTCATTTGGATCCTGGGACACTATTAAAACTCTATTCCTGTCTTTATAGTAATATTAACAATCCGGACATACCCCTACCAAGCACTTTCTGTAGGTCTTAGAAAGGTCTTCCAAATAATACTTCATGTTAATATGTGATGTCGCTGCCACTGTGAACTCGGGACTGGGCTGAGTAAGGAGACAAGGATATCCGAGATTCTAGCCACATCCTTAGGTAGGCTATAACTTCAATTTACCATCCATGGGGCTGAGGCAGGGGTGAGCAAGTGAAACCAATTACATGGTTTTACAACATGGTATCAGGGACACACCAAGGGGGTAAGAAAAGTTACAACACAGAATAGAAACAAATTTAAAATTAAGAAAGATAGCTGGTTTGGACAGGGTGCCCTGAGAATTCAGCTGGAAGTATTATTATTATTACTTAAATATTTTACTTATTTATTTTTAGAGAGAGGGGAAGGGAGGGAGAAAAACAGGGAGAGAAGCATCTATGTGTGGTTGCCTCTCGCTCACCCCCTACTGGGGACCTGGCCGGCATCCCAGGCATGTGTGCTGACTGGGAATCAATCCCATGACCCTTTGGTTCATAGGCCAGCACTCAATCCACTGAGCCACACCAGTCAGCTGGAAGTATTATTTTAATTACATTGTCCATCCTGGTCTCCACCTCTCACTCAGTAACCCTGTACCTGTTTTCTGGCCTGAAGGCTTCCCGGGTGAGCAGGACATCAGTGGATTCAAGCATAGAGACAGAGGAACTGTCAGTAAAAACTAGTGGTTGTAAACAGAAACCTGGTTAGGCTGACCTGCACGTAACATCTTCATCCAGGCCTGCTTTCTCGGGTTCAATCTCTGTAAACACATCCTCTCCAGTTTGTGGGATTTGGAAGATTCCAGAGATTCATTGACTTCCTAGTCCCAAGTCCCTCTATTTTTGTAGACACGGCTCTCCGATTCCCGGTCTGGCCGTAGTTGCATGCCTCCGTTCTCAGGTAGGTTCGCTCCTGGGCTTTGCTGTCACTGGCCCTGATTTCCTCGTTTTAATTTTTTTTGTGTCCTGCGACTATGCTCCTGACTCTCTGCATCTGTGCTGCACGAACAAGTCCAGCTGGTCCTTCTGTTAGCGCTTTATGCTGACATCTCTCTGTGGTCTCACCTACAGCTGAATAAAGATATCAATAGATGCTGCCCGTTGCAGTGCCAGCAGAACAGCAGCTACTTGGTGATACGACGTTTTTGTTAATCGTGTTGTTGAGGCCGTGTAAGCAGAGTGTCCAAATCTCTGCAGGAAAAAAGCAGTTTGGAGGAACTGAGGCATTTGTTTATTGAGTGGAAGAAATGAAATTATTAGGAAGAAATGTTGGATTATGTATAGAAATGGGTTATTATAAAACCATTGATGCCAAAAAAAATTTTAAACACTGTGAAAGGTCTTAAAACCACGAAGTATAATGAGTCCTGGCTGGGAGGTTTTATTGGTTGGAGCATCGTTCAGTACCCTGAAAGATTGCAGGTTCAATTCCCGGTCAGGGCACATACCTCCTTGGTTGTGGATTTGATCCTTAGTTGGGGTGTATACAAGAAACAACTGATTGATGTCTCTCTCTCTCTCAAATTAATAAACATATCCTCAGATGAGGATTAAAGCCAACAACAGCACAATAAAAACCAATAAATGTGATGAATGATTGCGAAGACGACGTCACTGCAGACAGAAGACGAGCTGCAGCACCTGTGAGCCCGTGCGAGCGGGTGACAGATTTTCTCTGTGCCTCGTATTTCAGTTTGGAGTCAACAGGAACCTGATGAGGACGAGCCCAACTGGAACGTCCTCCGGACTGTGAAAGAGACCTGTTATCATAGCATGCAGCTCCTGTTGCATTTCCCAAGGCCCAAATTTAATCATGCCCGTTCTTCCTTCATTAAAATTTGTTGTTGTCTCATCTCCGAAGATTCTGGACAGAGACTAATAAGAAAAGTAATAAGCCCGACTTCAGTGTTTGTAAAAACAAACACATTTAAATGTCCAGTGAAAACACGAAATATGTCCAATAATTTTCCCTTTAAAATTTCATTAAGCATCTTCTATTCCCCAGGGTTGTTTTGGTTAAAGTCTTAAACGTGTATTTGTACTAAAACATAAAAGAAAAAACAAAATTACATATCTTTGATCTTATCAGCACCTGATTTGACTATTGCACATACTGTCAAACCTATTAGTACATTTTTATGTAATTAAAATTTTAAGAATATAAACACTTTAGGCTTTTGAAATTTATAATTGTAGTTTATAATTATATTTTAAATATAATTATATATTTAAATATATAAAATAAAAATATATTTTAAATATTTTCCATAGTTATGTACTGTTGCAAGTCTTTGTAATATAATTTCAATGAATGTATCAACCAGTTGATATATGTTATATTCACAGTCATTGGCTTGTTTTTCAAATTTTTACTCTTACATATAACATTACAATGAATATCTTCATATCAATTCATTATTTTCCTAAGATTAGTTTGAGGAATTCCTGTGCATTGTATAATTAGAAGGGCATTAAAATTGTAATGGCTTTTGTAGTTGTTGCGTTTGTACTAGCTACTGACCTCAGGAATTCATCCATTTATTCATTGACTTTCCATTTTACCCAGCATTTATAAAAGGTAATGTGTCTACCACAAAGAAGTCAATATATGAGGGGGCACCCCCCAAACCCCAGATTTTATTTATAAAAAAATTGTGTTCTTACATGTTTAAACTTCAGACACCTTCAAAGTACACTCTCCACCTGATGTAATACACTTATCGAGATGTTTTTTCCACTGCTCAAAACAGTTTTTGAGCTTGTTGATTTTGATGCCCTTTAGTGTTTCTGACATTTTTTGTTTCACCTCTTCCCCATCAGTAAACTGTTTCCTTTTGAGGACTTTTTTCATCCAGGGAAACAAAAAATAGTTGCTCAGGGCAAGATCAGGTAAATAGGGAGAGTGGGACATGGGGGGTCATGCTGTTTTTGGTTAAAAACTGTTGAACGCTCAGCATGGTGTGGGCAGGTGCACTTGTAAATTACTCATCATGAAATGTGCAAACCGTACTGAGAGAGTCTTCAAAAAAATTCACCGGAGCTGAGCACAGCCTGCCACAACAATGCCAGCTGATAACGCTGGTACAGATGGGTTTCTAGAATACTCACCTAGTGGGGAAATCTTGTACTGTAAGGGGCCTGCCCTCTAGAAGATAATTCCATTTTCTTGGGGTCTCCCCATCATTATAGGTACAAGACAAAATTTAATGGGGAGTTAAATAAACCCATAACATTAACAATGCACTGTGATAATACAATAGTATGACCACAGAAGTATCTACCAGAGACTGTGGTTGTACAACCAACTCTGCTTGGGATAATCAGAGAGATCTCTTCCCAGAATGTAGCCTCTGTAGCAGCCCCTAAGGATGAGAACGGGCGTTTCTGGGTAAAAAGTTGGAGGAACCGTATACCTGAGGAATGAATCGCCTTTGCAATGGTTTTAGTTTTGATGGGTGGAAAATAAAACCTGTCTCCTCACATGGCACATTTTGTTTCACACCTACGACAATGTTTGTTTGTTTGTTTTTCATATATTACCCTTTACAAATATTTGGTGAATGGAATAGTGAGTGAATAAATGTATGCATTTCTAAGGACAGTAACTCAGTATAACATCATCATCATCATCTACAACAAAGAGCCATTACATTAAACATGTAACTGTCACAGATTGTTCTTAGTTGACCTTACCAGCTTAATCTTCTAGACTGGTCTCCCTTGACCTCATGACCCATTTACAACAAACCCTTCGCTCTGCCCTGGCTACCGCTCTGTACCTTGTAAATGCATGCGGTGTGATACCATGCATTAGTGAAAAACAGCTCGACTCTCTCTAGCTAATGCAAAAAGAGATAATGCTGACAGAGAAAAATACAATGAATTCACAGATTCCTAGTCCACACCACTTATGTAAATTACACAGTACTCAGAGCTTACCTTTTATCACAAGGGAAGATTAAGAAAGATTTTCCTAAACAGAAAGGAAGCGAAGGGATGACACCGTGACCTTCGCTGCTGATAACGCTGCCTAAGGATGCACTGACTCTGGAGACTCGTGCCTGTGCTGGATTTACCTTTCATTAGCGGAAGACACCTTACAGCTCTTTAAAGTCAGATGTTAATTGGGAGGAAACTAATTAGATGCAAATGATTGTGTACAGATCAACCTAAAAGTTATAAAAGAAAGTTATATAAAAAATTATGTTAAAAAGATAAACTTAAAAGTTATACATTTCCCCCTGTAAGATGAACCACTTTTGGATGTAGTTTAGTAATCTTGTCCTAGCAAAGAAATAATTGTATGAAAAATAACTTTTGAAAACAGCTGTTTAATTTTGTGTCATAAATCACTTTAAAAACAATTTAGTTCAGAATTTTGTTTGGTTGTTTTAATTCAACAGTCTTTCCCACTAGTTCTGCTCTTCTTCAAGATGATCATTAGCAGTGTACTGGTCTGAGGCACAGGTGACAACTCGGATGTGTGATTGGCATCTGAGGCGGAGGAGGGGACAGTCTTGTGGGACTGAACCCTTAACATGTGGATTCTGATATTCTCTCTGGGTAGATATCATTTTCGATATTAAATGCTGTTGGCCCTCTGGGACTGGTGTTTTATTATGCTACGCGTAGGACCCATTTCTAGTTTTTCCATGTGGAGGGCCACCAGATCAATTTATTAGCTAGGCACTGCTTTTTCTTTTAGTTTGCCACATGTCTGTGAACTCTGCCTCATCTCCTCTTGTGCAGGAGTCTGATAGTGCCTTTACTCTTAGGTCACTCAGTTTTCCTATCCATGCAATAATACCCAATCCCTCACTTCTTTATTCTTACTGTTTTATTATGTGTGTGTGTGTGTGTGTGTATGCAATTCTTCCCTCTTTGTTCTTTTTCGGGTTCCCTTAGCTATCAGGTCCTTTCTGAACATTTGATAATCAGCGGTCAGTTTTCACAAAACCTCTTGAGATCTTCATTGGAGTTGTGTCCGCTACAACACATGGTGGTATTTAGGAGTGCCCTGACAGCCGGTCTCTTCTGTCATCCATGAGTTCACTTCGTGAATGAGGGCGAAATAAAGCTATTGTTTCTAAAGAAAAGTTGATTCCATCTTTCCATCTCCAGATCGTTTCATACGTAGACATTTTCTCCCTTCTCATATGGTTGTCAACCCTGTGAAGTACAGCATGTCAAACTGTACTGATTGCTGTATTCTCATAAATATAACTATATCTGTGTCTGTCTATCTATCCACCCATCTAGCTGTGTAAAGTAGTTTTGTTCTGCTCTTAGACAGATTCCAAGAAAGTACCATCATCACAATACCAAATTTTCTTAGGCATTAATATTTGCTTTCTCTCTTTACATTTAAGTATTTTTAGTGCTCTTCGGTAAAGTTTTGTAATTTTTAAAAAGATTTTATTTACTTATTTTTAGAGAGAGAGGGAGGGAGGGAGAGCGAGAGGGAGAGAAACATCTATGAGTAGGGTTGCCTCTCATGCGCCCCCTACTGGGGACCTGGCCCAAAACCCAGGCATGTGCCCTGACTGGGAATTGAACCAGCCACCCTTTGTTTTGCAGCCCATGCTCAATCCACTGAGCTACACCAGCCAGGGCAGGTTTTGTAATTTTATGTCATTTGTTGGACTTATCCCTAGATAGTTCGTAATGTTTATTGCTATTATAAGTGACGATATTCTTTGATTGGTTAAGTTATTGCTTTCTTACTGTTGGTGGCTGGTGACTAGACGAGTTGATATGCGTGTATTTTGTTCTCACTTCAAGCTAATTTGCTCCGAGTCTATGGATTCTCTCCAGGTACCTTTACATTTCCTGTGAAGCAAGTAACATATGCAATAATAACACATACTTATTCTTTTCCAACCTCTAAGTCCTTAATTGATTTTGCTTATCTTACTTCAGTCTTAGATTTCTAATACGGTGTTAAATAAAGGTAGTAAAAGTAGAAATCCTTGTCTTGTTCCCAAATTTAAAGGGAATAATTCCAGTGTTTACCTATTTATAATTGTTCATATTGTAGGCGGTTTTGTTGTTATCTTGTATCACGTTAAGTTAGTTTCTC
This sequence comes from Glossophaga mutica, assembly GCA_039655065.1. Lineage (NCBI taxonomy): Eukaryota > Metazoa > Chordata > Mammalia > Chiroptera > Phyllostomidae > Glossophaga > Glossophaga mutica. The sequence goes on from CM077313.1 coordinate 12,471,297, forward strand.
TCTAATTTTAGCTCATTAAATGGGCCTTGAGTTTTATAAAAAAATTTTAATCTGTTGAGATGAGCATATGACTTTTTCTCTAATCTGTTAATGCAGTAAATTACATTTATACATTTTTAAATATTAAAGCGTTGTTGCATTCCTGGGATGTATCGAACTTGTTTACGGTGCATTTTTGAGAGTGTTGTTAATATTTTATTTAGGGTTCCTGCCATCATGGGGAAAATGAGCTATAATGTTTCATATATTTATTTAATTTAATCTAGTTTGGGGTTGTATCAGTCAGGGTACCTTTTGCTGTGCCACAGTAAAAACAGACCCAAAATTTAAGCGACTGAAACATCATAATTCTATTTATCGCTCATGCTCATCTCACATCAGTCACACGGGGACTCGGTGACAGATCTTTCACCATCTGGAACTTTACCAGTCACCAAGGAGACAGGGACATACCAAAAGATGCGCTAAATACTAAAGACTTTCTTTCTAGAAGTCACTGAAATCATGGCTACTCACATTTCCTTCTCCAGCACCAGGTCGAAGGGCCAGGGCTCTCACTGGAGGTTTGGGCAACTGCAGTCCCAGGGTGGCAGATGGGGGATGATGACTCGAAGACGGGCTTATGGCTCTAAGGACCACCATTGGCCGTGCTTCTGGTAAGAAAACAGCTAGCTCTCTTCCCTACCCCTGACATCAATTCCACAACCCAGGACCCCTAAGGACTTGGTGTCCTATGGTGGTCTTGTACAGTATCTTTTTTTTTTTAATTACAAACTTTTTTTTGTTTACTGAATTTATTGGGGTGCCATTGGTTAATAAAATTATATAGCTTTCAGGTGTACAATTCTAGAATACATCGTCTGTATATTGTAGTGTGTGTTCAGCACCCCAAGTCAGGTGTCCCTCCATCGCCGTTTATCCCCCCTTTATTCTCTCTACCTCCCCTACCCCCTTTCCCTGTGTTAATCACCACCCTGCTGTCTATGTCTATGAGGTCTGTTGTTTTTGTACAGTATCTTGATAGTAGGTCTGGATGTGGCTCGAAGACCTTTGAACTTCTCCAAAATCCAGCGCACAGCAATGGGCAGATAATTTTTAGTAAACATTTTGGCAGAGGAAGAACTGGAGTCACAGAGCATACACTGGTTGGTCCCAGAGAACATTTATCTGTGCCAATTCTGAAAAGCTTTTTGAAAGATGTTAAAGATTGCCCTCAAAAGATGGTGGGGAATGGTTTTTGAATAGGCACTGTTTCTTCTTTCTGGAGAGCTCACTTGTCTGGTGTTCTCCCTGGATCCACATTGATTTCTCTCTTTTCATTCTCCTCCTTGGTGCCTGTATCTGATTTGGACATCAGCAAGATGATTTTGGAACCTGAACAATTCTCAACTCATTTCTTGTCTACAGATGATGGGGAGTTCCAGGATCTTTTTAATTATCAAACAGTCATGGTCTAATTTTGTCCAATATTGATTTTTTGACAGCACAATTTTCTAAAACATATTTTTGGCTCATCTATTTTATAGCCGTCAGCTCTTTGGGCAAGTACCACACCCAAGTTTCTTTGGAGTCACAATTTTCACTTTGGGTAATTTTTTGCTCTCTCTTTTTCTACTTACCTATGGGTACCTAGAGCCTGCATGAATGCCTCAGACTGCCTGTGAAGTCCCTGTAGTTGGCCCTTTTACCAAGTGTTTAGCTGCCACATAATAAGGATGCTCATTCCTCTAGTCTATAATAAAAATTGTCCTCATGATCTACCATATAACCCAGGAAGCCAGTACCAGGTATTTAAGTTTGTTTTATAGCATGTATCCCAAGGTACCTGTAGCCTTATCAGTCAGCATGAGCATGATTTTTACCATGTGCGACATTATGGTTTATAATAAGAAATATATATTTGGTTTTCAGCCACAGTTCTAGGCACAGAGCTCTTAAAGCCCTTGGAATTTCTGGTGAGAAAAGTTATAAAGGTGTCTCTGGTTATGTTAATGAGATGACTTTTGGACTTAGCACCTTAGGATGGGGGCTCGTTGCAGAACCATATGATTAGACAGTTGGAGACTGAAAGTCCTCCCCTCCCCCTGCCCTGTGCACCCCCAGACATCTAGGGAGGGAAAAGGGGCTGGAGATTGAGTTCCATCACCAGGGACCAATGATTTAAACAATCCTGCCTATGTAATGAAGCTTCCATGAACACCCAAGAGAGGTTTGAGATCCTCTGGGCTGGTAAACTGTGGAGGTGCTGGGAGGTGGCCTGCTAGGGCGCAGTCACTTTGCGCTCTTTCCCCATGCCCTGCCCTAGGCATGTCTTCCATAGGGCTGTTCCTGATATAGCCTTTCATAATAAACCAGTGATCTAGTGAGTAAAATGTTCCTTTGAGTTCCGTGAACTGCTCTGACAAATCCATCGAACCAAAAGAGGGGTTCATGGGAACCGCCAACATCCCCACAGACATTAGTGGTGGGAGAGCACAGTGTTACGACCCACTTTGAAAAACAAAATTTTATTCCCTTTTAAAGTTGAACATTCACGTATCCTGTGTCCCAGCATTTCTGTTCTTACCCATCCGCCCAAGAGAACTTTAGCATATGTGTACTAGGGTATGTGTACAGGTGCCCTGTGCATCGTAGCAAACACCTGGACAAAATGTCAATTGAGAGGACATGAATACATGTGATATAATCTAGGAATATTATGCAGGGTTGAAATTAATAGGCCCCATTTACATAGAGCAACACAGATGAATTTTAATTATATTATGCTAAACAAGGCAAGCCTTAGAAGAAACATATAATGTCCTTTATGTAAAGTTCCAACTCTAGCAATAATATATAATATATATTATATATAATTATGGTGTAAAAGGTTTAAAAGATAATAAACTCAAAATTTGGTTGATGCTTACCAAGAGAAGACATGTTATGGAAAGAGCATATAAGTACATATAAATTATTGATAATATTTTAGTTCTTAGTTGGGCAATGTATTCATAGGTGTTCATTATTAATAAATAAAAATAATAATACCAATAAATTCAGACATCTATGCATGGACTATTGATGATAGACATGGAAAATGGGCTGTATTGATCTTAGTGTGTATGCGTGTGCATCCGTGTTAAAAACATAATGGCATATGTAATTTAAATATCAATTGCTATGGGGCTTAAATCAGTAGGTTCCTGCCCAGCTCTCCTCACATCCTTACCCACTATTCAGCTACCCACAAGCAGCACTCAATTCTCCTTCCTGAAAGTCTTTTACTCAATATCCATCTTCTTTCCTGCTTTCAAAATGGTGCGACAATCTCCTGTTCTCTTTGGCCTTGAAGGTTGTTCTTATGGGGCTTTTTCGAAGAGTCCCTCTGCTATCCTTTCACTGGGGTTTTCAGAAGAAGGAAAGCCATCCTCCATCACTAATCTGTGATTTTCAACCATATAAACCTAAATAATGTTCGGGTAGCCCCGATCTAGTCCCTGCATTGAGGGAGCTCAGTATATATTCTCCAGAGACTTTTCTTATCATCTGTATGTATTTTTTTAAGATTTTTATTTATTTATCTTTAGAGGGGAAGGGTAGGAGAGAGAGAGAGGGAGAGAAATATCAATGTATGGTTGCCTCTTGTGTGTCCCATGCTGGGAACTGGCCTGCAACCCAGGCATGTGCCCTCACTGGGAATCAAACCGCGATCCTCTGGTTCGGAGGCCTGCGCTCAATCCACTGAGCTACACCAGCCAGGGCTCATCTGTATGTATTTTAAGCATAAATAATAGCATAAATGGAAGAATAATCTTGTATCGCTAGGTTTTTTTAAATTCTATAAGAAAAAAAAGAGAAGCCAATGTCTTATCTGAAGCATTTTGCAAATATTGAGAATAGATTTAAAATTCTATCAGATTTGAGGATTGTGTTAAAATAAGTACAAAAATACTAAGTAAATGATAGGGAAATATAAAGCTACACTTGAAAAAGATGAAAGAAATAATAAACCACGTGGTTCAACTATGAAGAGTATTAGCACAGTCATGATGTGATCAGTCATGGATGTTCATAAATGATGTCATATAAACTGTATTTGGATGTGATATAACCATATTTTTACATGTAACTTTATTTGATATGGGCATATTTTTAAAAATCACATATTTTAAGTGGCTAGTGTGAATGTAGATGTAGTAGTGGTTGATATAAAAGCAACAAACTCCATTCTCCATTATAGGAGGCGAATGGAAAATAAGACATAGTCATGTGAGTTATTTGAAAATAAGGAAGTAAATACTAGAAAGTCTTAAAAGTTCTTTCAAGATGTAGAATATCTGAGCATGTGGGGAAAGCAGGGGAAATTGAAACTCCTTTTAACAATTCATATATTTATAAGTTTGTTTTATTAAAACCTTCACAATTCTCTTGCAATGGCTTGAGAGCTGGTCTCTTTTAGAGATTTTACAGTTTAGCTCTCAGGATTTCCCCCTTTGTCATGGTTCTGAAAAACTCTCACAGTCACCCAACGTATAGTCTTCAGTGCTCAGAACTTCACTTTCCAGGTGCATACACCCAATTTCGACAGCTGTTTACTGGGAATGAGTAACAGTGCAAAGTGTACATTCTGAGACTGGATACAAGCTGGATATGAGATGTGGACATGAAGTGTAGAAATGGTGATCATAAGTAAAGTTCAAGTAAAATTAGACGTACCAACTTATCATGAATGGGCAAAAATACACAATGGATACACAGAAATAGAATGTTCAAGTCTAATACAACTACTAAATGTTATAAAATATAGCATTTTGCTTACATTTTATGTGCAATTGTATAAACTGTATACAAGTTGTATAGATGAATGTACAAAGACCCTAAAGAGAAGTTAAAAAATCATAAAGGACTTATATATATTATATATAATATGTATACATGCATATACATACAGATTGATCAAAACATTCATGTACACTGATGTCTATATATACATGCATCTGTACATATGCATTTCTAAATAGACCCACATACCACATGCAAATATATGAATATTTTATATGCATTGATAGTCAAATATAATGAAAAATATAGTTATATAATCACAGAGAAATACATAGAGAGGTTTGCAGAGAGTTATTTTTGACTTCCACAGTACATTCAATTGAATATACTATGTATAAATGCCAAGAAGTTAACCCACACAAACACAGAAACATATACACCCCAAACCACGCCCACAAACTTAGGTACAGAAATGAAAAATAAGCAATGTATTAAAATATGAATATTCATGGATTTGGAAGGAAAACTAAGCATGAGTAATTAATGGATGGATAAAATGAGGAAATATCTATACATAAGAGCAATAGGGTAGGAGGGAAGAAAATTAGAATGATGTTCAAATAGTAACAGTAAGTTGTTAAAATAATTAAGGTAACATTAGAAATTGGAAGTCTTCTGTGTACAAAATAATTTTCATCTCTGGACGTATTAATGTATTCCATTTTCTCTGCCTCTGTTCGGCTTACAAAAATGTGTGACTCTTTCACATCCAACCTGGGTAATTGTGAAGTAGCAGTCACCACTTCAAGGATATCTGGTATCAGAAAAGTGTTTTCCATCTCTGGGATTTCCTTCAAAAGAATTAACAGTGCAGAACTTAGAAACAGTGAGGTGTGAATTTTCAGCCCCAGAGGTTCGTCTAGAACGTAAGGCCTAAAGTAGAAATAATCAGAAATCTCCAGAGAGCACCTTTCATTGTTGTTACTAACAGTGAATTCTCACTGCCTCTTGTTGACGTACTGTTTCCATCTCCTTTTGCTCGCTTGGCAGAAAATATCAGCCATCATTTGAAATCTGGGCATTTCCCAGCACACAAGATTTGGCTTACAAACTTATACATACAGTAATGTCCCATAGTTTTACAATAATGCATGTCTTTTGTCTCTTAATCATAATGTTTGAGGAGAAATTGATGTTAATATGTGACTTTTAAACTTAGCATTAAAAATTTCATGAAGTATTGGGGCCCTCAAGTAGCTCGACCACTTTCTTAAATGCTTTCAGAGAGAGAATAGAAGCGAACCCCGAGCACATGTTGTGAGTCATCGTACCTTCTCCCCAAGAATAATATTATAACTGCAGTTAGTTGTTGTTTAAATTGAACTCACCCTGGCTGGTGTGGCTCAGTGGATTGAGCACCAGCCTGCAAGCCAAAGGGTCACCGGTTCAATTCTCAGTCAGGGCACACGCCTGGGTTGCAGGCCAGGTCCCCAACAAGGAGCACATGAGAGGCAACCACACATTGATGTTTCTTTCCCTCTCTTTCTCCCTCCCTTCCCCTCTCTAAAATAAATAAATAAAATCTTTACAAATAAATTAATTAATTAAACTAATATGTACATTTCAGACAAAACAGCAGTTTTGGTGAGAAAATGTTGATTGCTGACGGTATTTTGTGGAGGTTATTTTGGTTGTCACAATATTTTAGGTGCTACTGGCATTTAGTAGAGCTGAGAATATTAGGCTGTTAGATAGATATTTATATAACTTTAAAAATCTGCTGTTAGAGAACAGAAATTGGCTTCATGTAAATAGGGGAAATTTTATAAGGAGTGTTCTCTGTTTGGAAAAATAGCATCATTGACAGAAATATAACTTACTGTATTTGGTTCACTAACTCACACACCTGTATCACTGTACATTTTAAATTCACAAATTTGGTGATTCTATCTACAACTGCAAATCTCTGACAACTGTGTGTTCCAGGGTAGTTCATTTCAACTATTTACATTGTGAAATACAAATTATTTTATTCTAAATGACTTTCCTTTAGATAGATTCCCATTACCCAAAGATGATATTAGCTTTTCAAAGGATTTTAAAAATCAACTTATTAAAACCCACAAAATATATTTACATATATGAATTAATAACAAAAATTTTACAAATATAGTTGATTACCTTTGGAGGATAATAGGGAACCAATTCATTGTCTCGAAGATGATAAATGAAACAAAATGAAATATTTATCTTCCTTCTCTGTATGACTGCTTCATTTAGTAATCAAATAGTGGATTCGGGTAAACATCTTTTCATATGAGGATTTCAGTTAGTCAGTAAAACAAATTATTACATTATAGTGTCACTATTTTGCAACTTCAGTGAATTACTGGATCTAAGCATTGAAACGCAACGTCTGCTAATGGCGTACAAACAGAATGATCAGACATTATGTGTTTCCTAATGAAGAAACAAAGGAACGCAACACGTATAGGCCTGCCAAAGAGACTGAACATGAGACTGAGCGAGCCTCCGTGCCTCACTGCCTAATTTTCAGAAATTTGGGGGGCAAGAAAGTGTGGAAGTGCACCATGATTTGGCACAATCCTAATGAAAAACTCAGTAGAACTTTTGTAGGAGTCAACATGATTACTATAGTATTTATATGTAATTTCAAAGGATAAGGAAAAACAATTCTTTTAAAAAAAAAAAAACAAAATTGGAAAATGTATACTGCCTGAGTTCAAGATTTACAATAAAACTAGAATATTCAACATACATACACCAATAAAATAGAGTTGACATTTGAAGAGTAAAATCTCTCATATACTTGCAATTCATTTTGCACAAAGTTTATAATGGGGAAAAACTGCCTTTTCAGCAAATCATGCTGTAAGTGCTGGACATCCATAAAGATAAATGTAACAAGAGCTTTGTACAACATACATACCATGTAGAAAAAAGTACTCAAACAGATCATGGATGTAAATGTAAAATCTAAAACTATCAAATTTCTGGAAATAAACATAGAGAGAAAATCTTTGCTATCTTGAATTCAAAAGCACGAATCATTAAAAATTTGATAAACTAGACTTCAACAAAATTAAAACCTCTAAATTTCAAAAGCATTGTTGAGCAATTGAATTTAAGTCACAGACTGGGAGAAAAATATCCATAATAGTTATACCTGACTTGTATTGGAATATGTAAAGAATTTTTGCAATCAATAAAGAGAATACAGATACTCAACAGCAACAAAAACCTGGACTGCTGGGGACCCTGGCCTGGGCGCCAGATGTGGGGGGGCTCCGCCCACAGAGCCCCATCCCTCCGTCACGGATGAAAGTAAAAACTACCAAGACATCTTGTGCTTGGGGAGGAAAGGGGTCAAACTCTCAGAGGAGAATGACCCAGAGCCCCTTCCTCACTGGGCTTTTATTGGGTTCCAATACACCGGAATACAAGTTTAACATGTCAAAGAAATCTGAGGGCTTAATCGGAGCCAGTGTTTGTCAGGAAGGGGGGTTGCCAGACTTTGGGAGACATGCTCATTTCCTCCTGGGACACTTGTCACCTCAGGAAGAGCACTCTTAGCAAAGCAGGTTTCACAGGACTTTAGGAATTCTTTCTTATGCCAATCACCCAAGGAGCCAGGACAGGGCTGCACTGCTCACCCCCACAGTTTCAGGCTTTAAGCCGATTAGGAAGCAGGAGACATCTCCCAGATGGAAATGAGGACTCCGGCTATGTCAGAATAGCCGGGGGGGGGGGGGGGGGGGGGGGGGGGGGCGAGGGTCCATCACATCCTCTTTGCTGCAACCCCCCAGTCCTTCCATGAGGCCTTCCAAGTGGTCGCGTCTGGCTTGGGTTGCCCCTCCCATGAGGAGTCTTACCCGTCATTGACTGCCAACCAAGCTATAGGGCCAGAGATGGGTAAGGCAGAAGCAGCACTCCTGCCAGGGAGATAAGCTTTGTCTCCTTAATAGGTCACATCCTTGTGACAGAACAGACCCAGATGAAGTGGGTCCCTTGGGCTCTTACACAGCCCACCATGGGGTGAGGGTTACAACTCCTGAAACCAGGCTGAACGGTCCGCAACACTGGACAAAGATTTTCCCAAATGCTGTAAAGAAAATACAAATAGCTGAACACGAAAGATGCTTACGACCATTAGAATTAGATAATTGCAAGTTACAACTACAGTATGATTACACACTCAGTAGAAGGGCTCTGATTTAAAAGATTGACAGTGTCAAGTCTTGAAGAGGAAGTGGTGCTGGTGAAACTCAAAATGTTCTGGTGGCCGTGTGAAGTACTGCAGCCATTGTGGAAAGCAGTTGGACAGTTTCTTATAAAGTAGAGCGTATACTTAACATACAGTCCATACAATCCTATTCCCAGATCCTATTGTCCAAGTGAAACAAAAGCATATATCCAATCAAGGACTTGTACACAAGTATTCATAGCACTTCTTACATAAATTGACCCAAACTAGAAGCAAAAGAACTTTCCATAAATAAGTAAATAATAAGTAAATTTTAGTATGTCCATACAATCTATCATTATTCAATAGTGGATAATATGGTACCAGTGAAATACTGTATTACTTGGCCATAAAAAAGAAAATTTTACCCTTTGCAACAGTATAGATGGACCTGGAGAACATTATGCTCAGTGAAATAAGCCAGTCGGAGAAAGACAAATACCATACGATTTCACTCATAGGTGGAATCTAATGAACAAACTGAACTAACAAGCAAAACAGAGACAGACTCATAGATAGAGAGCAGGCTGACAGCTCTGGGTAGAGGGGTGGGTGGAAGTGGAGGAAGGTATGGGGGGAATAAATGGTAATGGAATAAATAAATGAATACATACACACAAAATGAAACAAATTACTTGGATGAGTCTCAAACATTATGACCAATTAAAGAAGCTAGACACAAAAAGAGTTCCAATTGTTCCCATTTATATGAAATAATTGAAAAGTCAAAACTCATTTAGGGGAAAGGAAGCTGGTTAGTGGTTCCTAAGGCTGTTGGTGAGGACAGGGAGAAAGGAGAGACATCTTGGAATCTCAGTACATTTGATTTGACAATAATTGAGCTTTAAGACTGTGAAGGCAGAAAATGCTTCAGCACTTTTATCTGGCTGTAAAAATAACTTTTGATTGTAGAGCTACTTTAAAAAATAATAATAACTAACAGTGGTTGATTGTTTAATATTCATCAGATACTGAGCTACGTGACTCAGTATCTTTATTTTGTCCTCATAATTACCTTTTGGGTTTGGTAGTATTGTTTGCAAGGTACAGTTAAGGAAACTGTGGCTCACCAATATTAAGTATTGTAGTTTGGCCAACTTCCCTTAGTTAGCAATCGTAAGAGCCGGTAGTCAGCTTTGTATCTGTGTGGTTGCAGAGAGCCTAATTTTAGTGAATTGCCATCTTCTTGGTCTTCTGAATATTAACGTTAAATGTCTACACTTTATTTCCTTGCACAGGCCTTAAAGAGGCATGCTGGGGTTGTTACAGTTTTTACTTTTTTCTACACACTCATTCAGTAAAAGGTTCTGTGAGGGGTTTAAGAAATCCCAGAAATGAAGAGAGAATATACAGAGAAGTAACTATATAAGGATGCTGGATATATAAGTTATTTTATATATTTCTATACTTTTTACATTTATAGCACTATTGCTACATAACTTCTATAATTTGTTTTTAAAAGCAACATATGGGGGGACCCCCCCAAAAACAGAATTACCTTCTGGAGGGTGGGCCCCTTGTAGTACAGGCTTCCCCTGCTAGGCCAGTGTTCTAGGAACCCATCTATATCAGTGTGCCAGCTGGTGGTGTTGTGAGAGGCTGCGTTCAGCCTCAGTGAATTCATTTGGAAGACTCTTTCAAAACGTTTGCCCATTTCATGATGGGTGATTTATGAGCGCACCTGTCCACCAGCAGTCTTTGACCAAAAATGTCATAACCCCCATACCCTATCCTGCTTATTCACACGCTCTTGCCCCAAACCGTGGATGAAGAAATCCTCAAAGGGGAACATTTTGCCGATGTGGAAGAGGTGAAACAAAACACGGCATCCGGAGTCACATAGCACTGAAATGTAGCACAGCCATCACACTGCATTTGTGAATGGGGACGATCAGGTACCAGAGCTTCCTGCTGCTGACTTGCCTTCATACGCTCAATCCACAGTCAACTATAGCTTTCAAATCTGACTCCAAACACACCTCCTTCCAAAAGAGTCTTTTTCAATTAACCTCTTCCTTCTGAATACTTTATTCCATGTGACTCAGGATTTAAGAAGTAATTCTTAATTTACACAGTAATTTTTGCCAGACTTTTGCCTGTTGATATCACTGTTTTACGTTCCCAGGCAGGCTGTGCTGACACCTGTCACTATTATCTATTCTATTAGTATCCAATAAGCAATTAACTCGACCATTGCTATATAGCATCTATCTTTTATCCCTATCTGTCTGTCTCTACCTGTCTAATCTATCTATCTTGTTTGGAAGGAGCAGGTATTACATTTTGTCTCTGTGCCCCTGAAATGTCTAAAATGAAATTGTATGTCTTGCTAACCTCAGACGATACCCAGATAGTTTGATTCCTTCTGCCACACTGTCTAATTTTCTTGTGTTTCTTCGTCACCTCTTGATCTTTGATGGATGGTTGAGTATTGCTTTCTTAAACCTCAATTCACAACAGAAAGTATTGCTTCACTGTGCTGCCACGGACCTTGGGCTCTTAATGCCATTATAAATATTTCATAGCTACCTCCGAGGACACACTCCTACTCCTTATCTTATTTTAGGAACCTCCAAAATGTCTGCATGGTCCTCTTCGGGGCAATTTTTCTCCAATTTTCAATTTTCTTTCCTACTGTCTACCTACATATTATGAGATGTTTTCCCCCCAGAAAATTGCTTCTGTGTAGAAGATCTTGCTATATTGGGCAATATGGTCAGAAAGTACAAACTGCAATCTGGTCCTTTCTGAGGGGAGATCTAATTACCCAGCTGGTACTGAAGAATACAAACATTTTTACTCTGGACAGTATTTATCTGTTTTTTTTTTTTTGTTTTTTTTGTTTTTTTTTTTGCATGGACATCACTTTAAAGAGCTACTTGCTCAGCTAATCTGTAACTGTCATGAAAATGCAATTTTTCCCTCCTCCAAACCAAGAGCAGGCACCTGGTAAGATTGCCATGTGCTCCCATGCATGCAAGTCTAGCTGTTTCCATGGAAACCTAGGAAATCCCTGTGCAAGGTCCCCAGCAACCCACCACATTGTCCTTTCCTCTGTGCTGCTTTATCTCGCCGTTCCTTCGGTGCTCTTGGTGAGATCACAGTGCTTTGCAGCAACTCTGTAAGAAACTTCTTCCCCATTCTTGCCCTTGTCAGTGACTCATTCTTGCGACTGGGTCTTATTCAGAAGCGGCCCCTTCTCATTACTTAGTCCAGTGCCTTAGACTTACGGGACGCTCAAAGCGTATTTGTTGAATTGCATTAGTCTTATTGCCTTAGACAGTTCTACTTTTGCGATCATCTAAACCATGCTCATTAGGTGCTTCCTCAGAAGAATAATTGGAAAAATAAAAAGAGCCTGCTGACTGAATACAGGGTTTAAATCACCAATTTCTATATTTATAAACTAAACATGAATTTTCAGTCCTCTCTCATATCTTGACAAAGTTAAAGCATATACAATTTAGAAATGAAGAAACGTGCATTAATATTTATTGAGCAAGTACTACCAAATTTTCAATTATTTCCTGTGAACCCAATGTTGTTATCCATAGGATTCAAGGATTAAAACCTTAGGAGGTGTAGCACATGCAATTTATAATTATTTACTTAACTTTATAATCTCCTTAAGTATCCATGCTAGCATAGAATTTGCGATCATGCATTTGTGCGTGGTTGGGGTTAAGAACTTCAGGGGAAAAGTAGTGAATATAAAACTTAGGACATTAATGTAAGGAAAAGATGAACAGGCTGGGAAGATACTCTTTAACACTTTTTGGAAAATGGACTGATGGCAGACTCTATCAAGTGAAAACTGGAACATCTGGGAAAGGGTACTTTAAATTGGAGCCACGCCAACATATAAATAAGAATAATAAGTGCTAACGCGAAGTGGCAAACGACAACACACAAGAATGCACATACCGCTGGCCAGAGGTGCCCAGGGTGAAAGCATTGCGAATCTCCATTTTTGTGACAGGAGATACAAAACTATTGTGTTGTACTTATCATGACAAGTGAACGTAACTTGAGATGCTGCAACCCAACTGTGTTAGTGGAGACCCTTTTGGGAGTTTCGCCTGTACTTACTGTACAGTAACAAGGCCCCGCCTCCCCTTCCCGGTCAGTGTGCTGTCGGAGACCCACTGGAGGGTACGCACACACTCTTCAGAGGGAACAAGGCCACTGCACCTAAGCACTGTCAGCAGAGCCCACACCGAGGGGCTGTGCTTTCCATTCCATCCCTGGTAGTGAGGGGTCCCTCTCGTCCTTCGCTGGAGGGATATTGGAAGAGACCTAGAGGAGAGTCAAGACTTTCATCATCACTCAGCAGCAATGAGGACACCCCCATGGTGTTAGTGGAGGTCAGGTAGGGGTGACTAATGAGGCTTGTCCTCCTAGGCAGACTGGCGTTGGTGGAAACCTAGAGCAGAGGCTGAACTCCTAGCTGCAACCAGAAATAAGAAGGAGACCCTTGACCTCAGGCCCTCAGGCATCAACAGAGGCTGAGGGGGGAAACTGGACTTCCATTTCCACCTGGCAGTAATGGGGGGGTGCCTGCCTTCAGCCACAGCAGCACTGTTAGAGGAAGCACGCTAAAACAGAAGATTGCCATCAAATTCAGGGTCTTACAACATAGTACCCAAAATGTCCAAGTATCAACTACAGACCATTTGCTATGCCAAGAACTAGGACCATCTCAAACTGAATGAGAAAAAAATGGAGATGACAGAGATGTTGGATTTATCTAATCAGAATTTTGTAGTAGCCATCATGAAAATGTTTCAACAAGAAATTATAAGCATATTTGAAACAAATTAAAAAAGGTGGTCTCTGCAAAGAAATGCAAGCTGTAAAGAAAAACTAAGTGGAAATTTCATAAATAAAAATGTCTAAAATGAGAAACCGACCATACCAAGTGTTGTCAAGTAGAGAACCTGGAACTCTGGGTCACACACTGTTTATGAGAATATCAAATGGCAAAACCACTTTAGACAAAGAAGACCAAAACATATATGTATACAAAGATTTGAACACGAACATTCCTAGGAGCTTTATTTACATGAGCTAATATTGAAAACAATTAGAAGTGTTCATTGACACAACACATAAACAAATTGTGTCATGTCCATACCGCGGAATACACTCAGCAATGAAAATGAGCTATTGCTATACACCACAGCGTGGATGAAAGTTAAGATAATTTTGTGGAATGAAAGAAGTTTGACAGAAATAGACAACCTACAGTTTCCGTTTATACAAAATCTAGAAGATGCAACCTGATATACAATGACAGAAAACGGATCCATGGCTGCCTGGCGGGGGGAGGTGGGGGGATGGGAAGGTGAGGTTGGAAGGATTAGAAAGTGGCACAAGCAGAGGCGCTGGGTGCATGCCTTAGCTCTCCATGGAAAGCGTGCTGCCTGCCCGGGAAGGCGGAGGTGGTGGTCTGTCCGACGGACTGAGTACGGTGCCGGCCTGGCTCTTGCTCAAGTCCTTTGCAAGGGCTGCTTTTCGGGTCATTCCTGAAAGTGGACCAGATACCCGGGTTCCGCGCGGCTGTCTCGATGTCCACGTGACCTCCTGGCCCACTGCAGGGATGTGGCGACCGCACCAGACTGCCATGGCTCGTGAAGCCCGCCAGTCCTTAGTGAAACAGAGCCCTGGAATAAAAGGGAGCTGACCGCTACAAAAACTGCATCTGGTTTCATGAAGTCTTTCTATCAATCGCATCAGCCTCCCATAAAGCTTCAGAGATCTCACCAGTTCAGGATGTCATTTAGCGATTCTGCCCTGCAACTGATCTACTCCTGCGTACGTTAAAACTTTCTCAGATTCAATACGGCTCGCAGCCCCACAGGACTTTGTTTCGCTGCAAGATTCTTAAAACTGTCTCACAGTAGGATCTGCTGTGGGGGGTGGCACACATGCCATAAGACTTGGTCGAAGGAAGTAGGTGATGCCTGACCTCAGTGACTGAACATGGATTGTGCCTGATGTTGTGCAGAGCCTGGAAGTGTATTGACTTAGAGGAAATTAGAAAAGCCCCTCCTACTTTAGAGGACCTTGCAAAGTTGGCACCTGACCCGCGCCATTGCTGAAGGCCTCGGCTTATTGAAGGACTTGTTCACCTGGAGAAACAGCACTTAGAGCAAGAGATCACGGATCTGACAGTGACAACATCGTAGAAAGCGTGAGTTTTCTATAAATTGGTGAGCTCATTGTCTTGCACAGGAAATTCCAGAGCAGGAGGAGGGAGCTCCAGGAGCCGCGGGCCAGCACAGCGGGAGCTGTGCCCAACAGCAGCACAAGGTGTCAGGGGGAAAACGGAGCAGCTTCAGGAAGAACTGCACGCTCAGTTCAAGTACCGGAGAATCTCAGAACCGTTAGAAAAAAGAACAAAGAATTAAGAAAATTAGCATTGCAGAAAGATGGCACAGACATCCATCATGGAAAGCTTAAGAAATCTTTGACCGACATGTATCCTGAAGTTCTTGTTGTCGTCTGATTGTGCAGCCAGTTACAACGCACAAGATCACGCGCGAGGGCTGTTGGGTCATCCTCTGGCGGCTGGAGCCGTAGCACCGCCTGTGCGCGGGGTTGCAGGCTGCAGCGCGCTGGGCGGAGCCCGTGTCCGCATCAGTTTTGGCATCAGTATGGTGACCTCCCCGGAGCTGGGGACCACCTGGTTTCAAAGGAGGGGGGAAACGGCCCAGGTCAGGAGCAGAGCAGGTCGAAACTCCCACGCTGGGTAGTGGGATAGGGCCTATGAATATACAGCCACTTCAATCCAGATTGATCGAAACTTTAAAAATAAATGTTAATAAAAAGGGTATGAGGAAACTTTGAGGGGTGATGTCTGTATTCACTGTCTTGATTGTGGCGATGTTTCATGGCTGTTTACATAAGTCAAAACATTACATTGGAAGCTTTAAGTTTGTGTAGTTGATTATATGTCAGTTATAACTTAATAAAGCTGTTAATTGATTTATGTCTATTAAAAGTCCCAATTTTTCAACTTAACTGACTAATTTTCCATGGTGCCCATTTCTATTCTTTCCTTCATCTAGTTTTATTAAAAGATGTCTGAAGGGACATTAATTTGGAATGATTCCATTGTTTAGATACTAGGAACCAAACAAAGAATGCAGATTTTTTTCATTCTAGAGATTATCTTCCATTTCTAATCCAATGCTCCACCTATGTGTAACACCTTACCAAAATGAAAAGTTCAAAAGGAAAAGTATGATACCATCTTTCAAAGTGGAAAAGCAAGCTCCCTACAGAAATCCAGGAGAGCTACAGAAATTTTCCAAATAAAAAGCAGTATTTTTAAATCAGGTAAAAAATATTTTTCTTCTTAATTTTACTGTGAAATATGCATTATCCCCAGGCAGGCTAATTTCTGCTTTTATTATTCACGTTTTGATTCCTGAGGTAGGAATTTCCTCTCAGCTCCCGCCCCCTCTGCTCCTGCAAACTTCTCTGTACATGGTCAAGGCCCTGACCCCCTCATGTCGCGCTCTGTGGTCGTCCTGAATCAGCCCTCCCCTCTCTCCTTTATACCGACTCTTTTAAAGAAATGTTCTACGATCATGACTTCTCTTGTTTTCCTCTTCTTGTTAAAGTGAAATTGTATTTAAGAAGTATTGTAGACGATTGGCAAATGATTAACATTCAAACAGGACTAAAATGCGTGCAACCAATGTAAGTCTTCTCGCCTTGGGCTTCCGTTCCACCTGCTGGTTTTTGTGCCTTACTATCGTCCCCCAAATAAGCCAGAGGCACGTACCTTCCAGGACCCGTGTGCCTGTGCGTGTGTTTGAATACCAATACTCCTCTGTTACCAGCATACCATATATATAATGTTTGGTATATTGCGTTTTTCATTTAGAAATCTATGTAAGCCTTTCTCATAGCATAATGAGTAGATTACAAAATTCAGTCAGATAAAATTCCAGATTGCTTTATTTAGGGGGGGTAATAAAACAACGAGGGTGAGACTATATAGGTTAGCTTTCAGGAAACAAGAGCCTAATCTTCCCTGGTTAAGTTTTACTCCACCCTGATGGCAATTTTCTGCTTCCGCTTAAATCTCTAAGGGCAGGTTCTGGCCCCTGTTGCTGGCTAAATTATTCAGTAAAATGGCAGGGATTCCAGCCATCCATTTGTCTCTTACTCTGTCAAATTGGTCCAGAGGGGTTTGACCTAAGAGTCGTAGGTACTGACCCTCAGCTTCCCAAATTGGAATTACCTGCCATTTCTGTACCTACACTCTGTTCTCACATCTTCCTTCCTAAAGTAAGGACAGGAAGGTAAGTCCACCTACATTTGGGCTGGCTCGAAGCCAATCAAAGCTAATGACGTTATATCCAAGTTATATCCAAGTTTATATCCAAGTTTCCCCAGGTCTGTTTATTATTTTAATGTTATTCCTAGTTTATCAAGGTTATGATTTGCTATCAGTAAATACAGATACACCTCATTTTCTTAATGGCCACATAGTCTAGATACAGCACAGGCAGTCAGCCAGATAAATTTATTTCACATTCCAGACAACATTTCTGAGGCTGATCAATAATGTAGATGTTCTATAATGGTGCCAAGTTCTCCGGGGCAGGTCTGGGCTTTTACTACGCCATCTGTATCGTGGCCGGAAATTTATGGATGGGCTTCTCGAGTATTTAATTTAGAGCATCTATAGTCTGCATTTTGTCAATAGCCACAATTATTTTCCTTTATCTTCCTGTTCCTATCTGGGCTGGTTTTTCTCTAGGCTTGTCACACAGCTGCCATCTTTGGACCTCTCCACCACCGCCACCCTCTTGAATTGGATTTATTTCTTCCTGCGGTCATCCTCTCTGCTTCTTCCGGTTTGGTAAATGCATCCTCTAGGATCTTCTAGGCAAGATTTATGGGAAGGTGATTTTATAAACACCTCAACGTCTAAAAGTATCTTTATTCTGTCCTTACACTTAATTAGTAGTTTGATCAGGTAAAGGAATCGAAATGGAGACTTTTGTCCCAGAATGGTTAAAATACGGGCCTAGTCTTTGTCGTCAAGTGCGGTCAATGGGCGTGTTTATTTTATTTTTTTGTTGCCTTTTTAATTCCACTTTTATTCTTATCCAAGCACTACCTGTGCTGTAATCGTTTAAAATGTATAATTTTATAGGTCTCATAACAACAAAAGAGTATTTCCCTACTCCATCCCTGCCCTACCCGCCCAGTTCCAACTCTTCACGGTCAGCTACTTCCAATTCTGTTAGTCGCTTCTTCTGGTTTTTATAGACAAGGTCCCTGCACTGGGTGGTCTCAGGCTTCTCTGGTGTCCATGGGGACCGTGGAAAGCAGCTCAGTCGGCACTGCTCCAATCACCAGAACCCTGTCCGGCCTTGCCAAGGAGTGAACTTCAGTAACTCCTAATGAAAGAACAAGTTTCCACCTAGATCTTAGCTGGTGAAGAAACAGAAGAAGAGAATTAACACAAGTAGGCCCATGCTGATTTATTTAAACACACAAGGAACTGTGCTAGAGAAACAGACTGGAGCACGCTAGAAATAATCAAATTTGCATGGTTCCAGTTTCATCTTTATTAAAAACAGCAGCAGCAATAACAGAAAGCTCCCCTTCCCCCCCGTTACTCCTTGCATCTACCCCTCTTTAATTTCACTGCTGTTGAATGGTCTCAGGGTCCTGCTCACTTTCACGACTAAAGTAGGTTCATTAATGTCCTTTCTTGTATTATTATTTCTTTGGATTTTTTTTTTTTTTGGTGGGTGCTAACTGGTTTTCTTCCAAGCTTTTGCAGCCCAAATATATTTCTATAATCTAAATTATGCAAAGAACCAATTGTTTATCTTCTGTGGTGGCCTGTATACGGTGGTTGGTTTTAAATCACCTTATATATTTTTCCACTGCTTTTGTGTGTGTGTGCAAACCTTTCCCTCTTCATTAGTTCTACGGATGGTTTTGCCAATCTACCATTTAATTATCCAACGCTTATACTAACATTTCTTCAGTCTTTTTAATCTCTTCATGTCTCAATATCAGAAAAAAGAATTTATTCCTGCTTCCCATCTTCGGAATACAGTTAACAGACCCTTTAGCTGAATCAATGTTTGCCGTTTATATCTGAGTAACATATAGCTTTCGGCTTTCTCTGGTCAGCTATGGCAGTTCCCAGTCCTAGGTCTTTTAATTTTTAATTTCTATTTTTACCTTCCAAAAGGACAGGGAATTTGTGCCAGACAGCAGAGCCGTACCAGCGATGGGGACTCGCCCTTTCCCAGAGCGTTTTGGTCTGAAACTGTTACAGGAGGCAGTGAGGGGCCCTGCGGCCGGCTGCGGCATCCGCACCGCGTGGTAGCGCCGCGCCGCTGCGGGTCAGAGGGCTGCAGTGCGGAGGAAATGCTGAATGAGAAGCAGACGACCCAAGGACAAACCAGAACCCATGAGGAAAAAGCCTAACCTGAGTCTAATGACCTCCTCGCTCAATGATCCATCCTCGGCAGAAAGCCGGTCCTTTTTGCAGCGCACTGCGGCTGCCGCGGGCCCAGGACTTGGTATGAAAGAAAAATCTGGCAGAAGCTGGAGGTCCTGAGGGGCCCAGCTACCAAGATGCCAGCACATCAGTGACAGCGTTTGTGAGCCACACTTGGTGCCTTCCACTGGTCAACTCTAACCCGGGACAGTCGAGGAAAGGGGACTCTGGGAAACAGTTCCAGCTTAGATCAATACACTCGGAGAGACCAAAACAGACAGACAGAGGGACACATGACATAAAACAGTGTTGTAAAAAAATAATTTCTTTTTTGAAAACTTTAGAAAAATCAAAATATGGTGGCAAAATTTTATAATTCAATAGAATGTTTCTAAATATCTGTACATATCCTTCCAATAGAACGGAACCATAGGACAGAGAGAAGAAAAATGAGCAAGGAAAAATAAGATACTCATAGGATCCAACTAAGATACCTAAACAACAAGAGAAAATTGGGAGGAGGACAGTCTTTGCTGTACAGACAAGGAGGATGCCTTGACTGCACTGATGTTCAAGACCTGACTTCATTCCTCCGCATAGAGAGGGAACTTTGAGTATAAGAAATCTGAAAAATCATGGTAACACAACACAAGTATGCCCAATCAGTCTAACCTCATGGAAGTCCAAAGAGCTGAACCTTTTGCCAGTTTCTCTCTTAGGTCGCACAATATGCTAATCTGTAGAACAGACACTTCTCCTTAAAACAGACACCATCTGTCAGAGTCTCAGTGGGAGGGGTTCCAGGAACATTGTACTATGCTACAGAAATAAGGAAAACATGGACAGGCTCCGGCTGAGAGCTATGCAGGGGCCGGTGTGTAAGCCAATTAGGACCCTCTCTGATCAAGCTCTGCTTTTGATCTTGGCAGTACATTCTTATGAACAAAGTGCTCTTCAGTGGCCTCAGCATGTCTGAGGCTCCCTGTCACCTGCTGAATTCCATGTATGTCACAGCAAGCTCTCATCTTTCGATTCTGGTGTTCTTGGAGTGTATCCTCATTAGATGGCACCTTTTCAGGCTGACTTCCCAGTCTGTCCCCTCCTGAAGGCTCCTTGGAGTCCCGTCGCCTGCCTGTCCTCTCCCAGTTCTCAGAGCACATGGCGATCAGTCTTCAGAAACTGACCCCTTGACTCCTTGCTAGAATTTCAGGTGAACTTTTGATATTGAGTTATGAGTCAATATTTAGGATATATATCTCATAAATTTCTCATCTGCATTCTTATGGAATGCTATTTATGTTGATGGCTAATAAATTCTGGTTCCCTTGGTCAATAGAGACTATATCCTGGGAAATGAGAAGGGAAATGAGACAAATAAGGACATTTAATTCATTTGTCATAAAATTAAATGTATCCAAGTTAGAGATTTTAAATCATACCTTTCCTGATTATTGTTGTAAAATTTTCCTTTGTTTTATGAAAGGATGAAAGTAGTAGTTGGTTGTTATTTTTTGAAGTGATCTTAGTTGGTCAAATACAAACTCAACTGACAACAGAGAAAAATAAATTAGCCACCATATATCATATTTCAAATATCAAATTCAAAGCCCTGAAGACAACTAATCCACCTCCCTGACAGGAAGAGGCACTTCTCCCAGCATGATATATATTTTAAAGCTGGCTGTATTTCTTTCCGAATACACAGATTAATTCTAAGTATAAATCAAAGCCTGAAATGTAATTGATTAGAGGGTATGTATAGAGCAACCAGGATTTGGGTGAAACCTCTGTTTTTTAGCTTAAAAGATTCTGTAGAAGTTTCTATCTTGATTAATAAGTTACATTTTGTCTCACTAGTCACATGCGTGGCAGGTAGGGAAAGCCACACAGAGATACAGCTGTTAGAGTCTGGTTCTGCCTCTCCGCCAGTCTAATTTTGTGACAACCTCGACCATCTTTACGAGGCAGCACCGGTACGGGACTGCTTTCGTGAACAAATCAAGCTCTGTCCCCCTTCAGGCCTGCCCAGTGCCTTCACTTCGCTTGAACCATTTTTTTTCCCAAAACTGTTTACTCAATTTTTAGCAGTTTGCCTGTTTCATAACAGGCATGCCGTAAGTGTTTCTTCAGTGGGTAAATGAATGCGTGGCATCCATCAATATACAAGTTAGACAGCTGATTAGAAGAAAAGGAAGGTTGGAGTCTCAACGGTGTGAAATAGGAAGAGATAAAACTAGAGGACGATTTCCCCCAGTAAATAAAGCTACCAGGCGTTGTTTTCTTGACGAAGACAGAGATTGCTATTCATAGATAATTTGAAGATATCCTGCAGATGGACTATTTCTTGCATATTTACATATTCTGCCCAGAACCTTTTTAGCTCGTTGGAATTTCTTTTAAGAATTCCAGTTTTCGAGCAATGATTTTCCAAGCCCACAGTTTCTGCTAACACACGTTATAAATACTTGAATGCCAAGTTCTAATCCTGAGCTAGATGACAATTTTACATCTCTAATTCTGAGTCACACGGCGGCATTTCACACGCCTGTGTGGCGGCAG
The DNA here is from genome assembly GCA_039655065.1 of Glossophaga mutica. Taxonomy (NCBI): domain Eukaryota; kingdom Metazoa; phylum Chordata; class Mammalia; order Chiroptera; family Phyllostomidae; genus Glossophaga; species Glossophaga mutica. Next base: position 12,493,367 of record CM077313.1, read on the forward strand.
TGGGTGTCCAAGCTGTTGAGCTTACTGATCCCTCAGGCTTTATCTCCTTATGGAAATTTTGAAAAGCATAAAAATGCTGATAAAGCTAACCTTTAGGTCTGGCGCAGAGATTCTAACCCCAGCTCTCACAGTCATTCATGGGGAAGATTATGGGATGAATTGCTAAAGGCTTTAAAAAGATTTGAAACTTGACGTGTCCTTAATTCCGCCCCCCCCCCCCCGGTTTCGTGATAAGAAAGACAAGAGGGCACTTCTCTAGGAAAAATTTCACAGCACCCCTCATGTGCCAATGCTTTAATTAGAACAATATTTCAAGTGTCAGTGGATAAGGCTACTAAGAAAAGCAGAAGGATAAGCCGGTGGAGGTGAGAAAGTCCTTGAAGGCACTTGAAGTTCTATGGAGAATAAAGAAATGTATGATACACATGATAGAAAAGAATGATTTGATATATATACTCCTAGAGCTCAGTGTAATCAAGTGCTGTCTTATTTTTCTCACTAATGGACTTTTCTGTTTGGTTTTCAGTGATTGTGTTGACAATGCAGTATGTTTCTTTACAGAGAGTGAATTGTTTAGCTTATTTCTTTTCGTACCGCCTCTTCCTCCACTGTGTTTTGGGACTGAAGTTAGATCTAGTCTGTATACATGCCGGAGATATGCCATTCGCTCCACCCGGAATGCCCTTGCCTTTCCCCCTGCTTCTCCTTCACCAGACTGTCTTATACTTTTTTAAATGCTCACCCAAGGAGATGTTTACTGATTTTAGAGAGGCAGGGAGTGAGAGGAAAAGAAGCATCAATGTGAGAAAGAAACATCAATCAGTTGCCTCCCATAAGCGTCCCGAATGGGGATCAAACCGGCAACCTTTTGGTGTATGTAGAACATTCCAACCAAACTGAGCCACCAGCCAGGGTAGTCTTGCACGGTCTTTGGGACTCAGCTTAAACGTCCCCTACACAGTCTTTTCACGATACTCAAATTGTCCTCCCTCAAAACGCCGTGACCCCCAAGCTTCTTCCTGTTTAACCACTTGATGAATTGTACCTCTTTTTTTAATGAGTTTCTACCAGGAAGCTGTAAGTCTCTAAACTGTCGTAGTGAGAAGCCTGAACTCCAGGGTCCAAATATATCTATCTGCATTGTTGTCGTCTTGGCAAATACCTAGCCCTGGGACCTTGGAAAAGTTGGTTAGCTTCTCTGTGCATTAATTTTTTTCACCTGCTAAGTAGAAATGATTACAGTGACTATTTTGTGGGCCCACCACCCGATAAAATTAGGTCATGCACGTAAAGCACTTGGTACAGTGCATGGCCGAGTGAATGTTCCAAAATGTTTTTATTATTATCCTTATTTTCCATGATGACAGGAATGGTGTTTTACACCTAAGACCTAGTTCAACAAAGGCCCGGAGACACTGAGTAAAAAAATAAAATATTTATTTTTTCTCTTCCGTTTCATTAATCAGGAAAAATAATTTTAAGCTACAAAAAAGAAACTAATAGAAAAGCAAACAAAACCATTTCTTCTATTCCTAGGACACGTGGGAATAAGGTGGATAATATCTTTACAGAGGGAAGACACTCAAATGGAATAGACGTCCCTCACACTAATGTCATAGCAATAAAAGGCCATTATCGTTAAAATGTATCCTGGTGGCAGAGGTCTGGTTTTAGGTTATTACAGGGCAATTTCTGTATTTGGTTTGATTTCTAAAATATCATGTATACCTACATTCAAATATGCAATTAGCATTTTGAAGTGCTCAATGTTTTAGATTTTCCACCTTCAGCTTTTGTTGCACGAGAGTCTGCCTGTTGGTGGTCAGTGAGAATTCCCGAAGTTCCGAGTCATTACCTTCGAGGTGGTTTCTGAATCAATGTCTGCGCTCCCAGTTTAGATTCCACTGCGAAAGAGTCATACTTACTTGGGAGGAAAACGGTTTCCCAGCCAAACAGTAGCAAAAGGGAAATCACATTTCCTATAACTTCCTTTGTTGTCAGTGTCTTAGATTTCCTATTTCTCACCGCATTAAGTCTCAAGTTCACTACCTGGCTTTCAAGCCAGAATGCTAATGGAAAGTATTCTCCTTTGCATTTTAAATACTGGTTTGCATTGTGTAAAGGATGTTCACAGTAATCAATCCATTTTCTCCAGGCATTTCCGGTCTGTGTGGAGACTGCAAAACTGATGTGTATCGGTGGCCCTGCCAAAATTGCTTTGGATGGAACACGATGTGGCACAACCACACCGTGAAAGTGTTGAAGAGAGCATGCTGTTCACTATAACCAGGGTGTTCCATATTGGAAGACCCACAGAAGAAACGTCTTACTAGCATATTCTAGGGAACAACCGTGCTTCTCTCGAGTGATTGAATCGTTTGGTCATTATGTAGCATGGAAGTGATCACATGTCCTTCTAAGTGTTAACTGGTAAAATTATTAAATGCAATTTGTTGCCAACCAGTAGCAAGGACTAGGGCTTACTTTACCCTCATTCTCAGTTATCTTACATTTCTCCGTGCTCTTTTCTCATCTATTTCAAATTTATGGTATCTTGCCATATTTTATGTGTCACCATAAACTGCCTTATATCCTTCTTTAAAGAGGCAGGACATAGATTATTAAGGTGTTTTCACATGTAATATTCTATTTGGTTTGCACATCAGCCCTGCAAAAAAGCATATTGCTAACCCAATTTTAACCATCCACCCATGTTTCTCACTGTATTTCCCCTCAAACAGACAAGTTCTGCAAAGTTTGGGAGCTGTCTGCAGCCCTAGATCCTGCTTTGTATAACAGATACCAAATGTGGGCTTATGCAAGCAGGCGGCTTAAAATCCCTGCCAGGAGCTTGTCTCTCCAGCGCCGACTAATTCCTGTGTCTAAGAGCGATGTGTTCGTTGTGGAGGATAAGCTTGTTGCACAAACACAAGCTAACCACGCTGAGGAAGTCTGGCATTAGCTCTGCACCAACCCCAGCGAGCAGGATATTTGCCGAAAGGAAGGAGAAAAATTTCTGCCTATCTAGGCATGAATGAAATGTTTTGAAGCATCTATAGACTTTTACATGCTAAATAGAGCAAACATACATCAGTAAACCTGCTCTGAAATGTATGCCATCAAACTTGTTGCACCAAGGAATCCTAGATTCTGGGCTTGGGAAGTGGTCTAAACCTGTCCTGAGAGACAGGTGCACGAAAATACAGGTAGATACAAAATCACTAAAAAGCCAGAACATCCTATTGTATTAATGCTGCTTTCAATATTTACGTACACAGAGAAATAATGACACGATTTTGCTATGTACTAAATGTGATCTCTGTGGATGTAATTCTGGAGGCCTAAAAAATTCTAAAATTCCAGGTCAATTTTCTCCTCCTACATAAAGAAGGGAGGGAGGGAGAAAGTCTGTGGAAAAGCACAAACCACCAAATGAATGATGCCACCAGAATCACGCTGTTCCAGTTTTAGTTTTTGTTTTAACTTTGCAAAAAATTCTACCTCTTTATTTTCCCCAAAATGTATCTTCACACTGCTGAAAGAGAAAGGTGAAGTGAGGCTACCACATGTACATGCCCCAGTTAGAGGCACCGAGTTCGGATTTGGAAGGACAGGTGGGGATTCCTTACTGGACCAACTCACCTGGTGCAGGAGGGTGAAAGGAAGCCGAGTTTGCCATCGCAAATTTGCCGTTTGGGATATTGATTGTAAGCTGGTTATTTAGGAACAGAAGACTGAGGAAAAAGCCTTTGACCTCCTTCCCCCTTAGTACCTAAAAGGAATTTAGGCAGAGGACATACTCCGGGAAGGGGGATACCCTAGCAGTGTAATGTAAAGTAGTGTGGGAGAAACCTAGCAAGGCCATCTGCTGAAAGTCCTCTCTGTGCCCCGCTGTCGAAGACGGCCCAGCGGATGTGTGTCCACCACACACCCACTTTTCCATCTCCATCGGATTTGCCTTCCTGCCCTTTGAAGTCCCAAACTGCAGCCCGGCTTCCCCCTTAGTTCCAAATAGCCTCATGCCTCCTCCGGTCTCACTTCTTAAGGCACCCTGAATGAACTCCTGTAATAAATTTTGGACGTTTTCTCCTGCCAATCTGTCTCGTGTTGATTTGCTTATTTAGCCCAGCTAGAAGGACTCAGTAGACGGGAGGAAAAATTATTTATGGCACCCCGACCGACTCCCACGGCTGCATCTTCAACATACATCGTCACCGAGTCCCTGATGGAAAACCCCAGACACGGGAGACTCGGCACATTGCGACCACGAGGAAGGGGGCTTGTTCTACACAACACCATCATTGATGACCTCTTTATCACATGCGTAAAAGTTTTTATTCCTGTCACTTCCACACATCCTTGCTTTTTGGAGCATCAAAGGACAGGCGTATTCTTTCTGTTGTATGACAACCCTTCAAATAAATGGAGGAGCTTCAGCAACCGTGCTACTGCGATCCAAAGACGAACCCACGTGCTCGTCCTCATCTGTTGCACAGGTGGCATAGATTCCCGGACTTGCAGCAGTCTGGCCACTCGCCTCTGAAGAGAACCCACCTGTTCACGGCTCCCCCAAGCTGTACTTCTTTAGGTAGGGGCTGCTCAGTCTGGGCTTCAGCAGGACTGTGACATTTTTATTGGCATGTATTTTATTTTATTTTATTTTTTCATGTTCTTTCTTTCTTTATTATTTTTTAATATATTTTATTGATTATGCTATTACAGTTGTCCCATTTTTTCCCCCATCATTCCCCTCCACCCTGCACACCCCCTCCCACCCACATTGCCCCCCTTTAGTTCATGCCCATGTGTCATAAGTTCTTTAGCTTCTACATTTCCCACACTATGCTTGCCCTCCCCCTGTCTATTTTCTACTCACCGTCTATGCTACTCATTCTCTGTACATTTTCCCCCTCTCTCCTTCTCCCACTCCCCTGTTGCTAACCCTCCATATGATCTCCATTTCTTTGTTTCTGTTCCTGTTCTAGTTGTTTGCTTTTGTTTTAGGTGTGGTTGTTAATAGCTGTGAGTTTGCTGTCTTTTCATTGGCATGTATTTTAAATAGCTTTCATCAACATGATTTGCTTGTGTGAGAATCAGAGTTGCAAAAACTCTCCAAAATGTCTAAAAACTTCCCATTTAAATGTTTATAGCCCATTACAGTTATTTATTTATTTTTTACCAAATACTGATGCCAAGATTGCATCCTCAATCAAATATGATTTCTCAGAACTGAATGTAAACCAACCCCCAACATGTTTCATTCTGAGCTACGGATAAATTACCCAAGTTCTGTAGATATGTTTTATTTTGAATCATCTTTGTGTGTCCAAGTGTGTCTGTATAACTGGGGAATCTGAAACTGGTTTCTTACTCATATATGGTAGCAATAGTCACCCCAAGCTGTAAAATATGCATAACGAGGGTATTGAGCAAGGATATTGATATGAAAAAGTTTTCTTTTTCCTTGTTATTGTCTTTTGAACTTGCTCTAGTAAATATCCCTCTTTTTTCTGTCCTTGAGAACTCCATTGGCAGCTTCTGTAGCTCTCCTGTCATATTCATTTAAATCACATTTGTTTAAAATATGCTTTATCCTGCTACTTAAATGTCATCTCCTCCCATCCCACCGGTGCCAGGTCAGCCTTGGCCCAGGGGACTTGGAGAGGACAGCATGCTCTGGACTTTTCTTCAGTCCTTGGGAGGGGAAGGGACAAGAGAGGTGGGGTTCCAGAAGGTTTGGTCTGGTTTGGGACACCCGTTATCCTCCTGTGTCTGTGCCTGACTTCTCCGGTGCTGAGGGCTGTGATAATAACGGAGGAGGCGTGAGTCCACTTACCTGAATTCCCATGGTTGTCATTCTTCTACTTAACATTGACCACCATGTGAGGGTCCTGGGAGACAGGTGTCTGCATGCTGAATTTTTCACGGAACACTGCGCCATTCCCACATGTCACTTGGGAGATCTCTGTCTGGCTTGACCCACTTCACCATGACTTCTCACTCCTGGCAGAAAACCCCATAACCTCTCAGCTCTGTGCATGCCCTTACCTGGCAGGCTGTCTTCCTGGTTGTGTTTACAATACGGTAACTCACTACTCAGTTGAACCAAAGGAATGTCATACACCCTTCACGGGCAAAAGAGCGAGCAAGGAGGCCACCTGATGTGGCTCTCTCCAATGACCTTCTAAGCCCTGTGTGTCTAAGGCCGTTCACCAGGTATGTTGTTGCCTGACCGGTCCACCTGGAGAATGAAAGGCTAGATTCACCTGCTTGTCGATAGCTCCAATCTTGATGAGTGATATTTTTGACGTCTCTTTTCCTTGGGTTTGGGAAGGGAAAAGGCCCGCTCACCCCATTTTCCATTGGAAAATGAGAGAATTGTGTCTTAATGCAAGTACTGCATTTATCATAAGGGCCATGAACTCACGCTTTCTCCTTTGCTTCTCCTTCGTTGTCCCCATGTATCGTGAAGGAAGCTGGTCAGAAGAATGGAGGTTATTTCAGTTCTGTGTGTGTGGGTGTTTTTAGGTTGTGTCTTCCTTAATCATGGAACTTTCTCTGTGAGTTGTAGGGTACATGTCTTTAATCATCTGTTAGTTATTTATTCCAGGGATATGGAAATGGCATAATAGAAACCAACCAAATCTTCCTGCTTCCCTGTTCCTAAGAATCTCTCATTGTGTTTCTTAAAGAAGTATAAATTTACAATGACTCTGATTCTATGGTTTTGAGTGTGTCCTAGCAACGCATAAGGTACTTGCTTGCACTCTCAACCTTATACTTGTGAGGAAATCTAAGAATGAATAAGTCAAGCTATTCATGCTCTATATTCCATGCTTTTTGGTAGCTACAGGGCAGCTGTACTCCCTGCAGTCTCCTCTGCTGTTTGCAGAGAACACAGACTTCTTCTGTGCTAGAATTCACTCAGTATTTCAAAGACTGCTATTGGTGTTCCAACAAGTTGCATGTCATGTTCTTCTGTAATTTTCTATTAATTCTGTATTTCATGTAGTTCCCCATTCTCATACTCAATCTTGAGTATTTTTGTTATCTATCTCTTGCTCTCTTTCCCACCCTCTCTCCTTCTCCTTTTCTCTCCTCCTTATTCAGACTTTCTGGATCTGGATAGTGACAGTGACTTAGAAAGAGACATATCTGGGAGTGCAGGAACCTGGGGACGAGTCGCTCTTCTCCCTAACTTTTGTCTATCAGGCAGTCGTAGTGATAAAGCCCAGAACCATGTGGGACTGTGTGTGGTTGAGCATATCAGTTCCAATTTAGGGCACATGCTCAAAATTACAGACATGTTTAGTCTGTTAGGCCCAACGCAGACTAAAGTTCTGCTTAATTTCTAAGACCTTCTATGAGCATAAAATATCTTCTTTAATTAGAAAGGGTAAGGTTCAATTGTATTTTTGAATAGTCACACCCAACAGGAACGTCGTGGTTCCATTATTGTTGACTTCATTCCATTTTTGATAGATTGCATCCCTCCTGCTCCCTGCTACCTTCCCCACAAACAGCAGTATGGGAGGAGGGCATATACGTGAACCTTTGCTGGGCTGCGCCATATAAATAACAGCTTGGCCCTGTAGGGTGTTCTTATTCACCTTTAAAAGTCAGCAGACTCTTTCTTATTTTCCTCTGACACCTGGTGCTACGGAGGAAAGCTCTGATCCTTACACCGAGCTCTCCCGTATTGCTCCTCTGGTGAGAGAGTCCTTCTCTGTTTCCACCTTAACCATCCTAAAAATAGTGACCATTAGGAATAAAAAAGACCACACAGCCGGAGATACAGAAGAAGTTACATGTTTCGTTGTACATAAAAATATTATATGCCACTCTGTTGCAACATATAGGAAGACCTAAAGAATATACTCTCTTAAGAAATTATCACTTAGCAGAATTGACTCGGGAGGCTTAAATAGGTCGATTTCATACGAAAGATTGGAACGGAGATTACAGTTAGGACACCGTGCCAAGGGAGACTCCCTGCCAGGACTGTCTCTTCCTTGTACAATGTGGAAGCTATTACTCAGAATCACGGCTGCAGTAAGCTCAGTGCTTGTACCCAGAAAGGCTCTTTCAAATGGACCACGTAGGACTGCGGAAACCTGGTATTCATTTGTGAGCCTTAGCCACAGAGACATGTGAATGCAGAAAGCAATTGAGATAACCGAAGTTCAAAGGATTTTAATCCCCGTATTTAAGTAAAAAACAACAATAACAAAAAAAAAACAAGAAAATAAACTAAGTGTTCCCCTTTCTGGAATTTTGAAGGAAAAAGAGAAAACTAGGAGTGTTCACAGTTTGGAATTGGAGAGAAATCGTTACTTGGTATTGTTTCCTCTAAGAGTTTTTTCTAGATATTTCAAAGCTAGATGATATTGAATTCAACTGTTTTAATAAATGTTAACAATTTCTAGGTGAGTTTGCCCATTCCCCAAAGTAGCCATTTCTTTCTTTCTTTTAAGGTTTTATTTATTTCTTTTTAGAGAGAGGGCAAGGGCGGGAGAAAGAGAGGGAGAGAAACATCAATGTGTGGTTGCCTCGCGCCCCCTACTGGGGACCTGGCCCGAAACCCAGGCATGTGCCCTGACTGGGAATCAAACCAGCGACCCTTTGGTTCGCAGCCCACGGCCAATGCACTGAACCACACCAGCCAGGGGCGGTAGCCATTTCTTGAGGACATAACAATGCCATTTTGCCTTAAAATTTGCACAGAAGGATGTCAAAATAGTGTGCACTTTGGATTTGGAGAGCTATGATTTTCCAGGTTCTGCTAAGTGAAGGTGCGTGGTAGAGAAGGCCAGGGTGTTCCTCAACGGTCCTTTCAGGGGGAAATAATCTGACCTCAGTTGCTACTTTTGCAATCCAACCTTTCAGTTAATCATGAAATGCTTGGCCTGATCCCAAGCAGGCTACTGAATCATTTCTGCCTGGACACACCTGCAGAAGCACTGTGGTTCTGAGCCACCTGGGGCCTCACTAGCACTCTAGAAGAGACGTGGGCTCCGGTGTGGGCAGTGGAAATGCGATGCTAGTTCGCGCAGGGAGCACCCATCCGGCAGGGCTGTTTGCGGCTTTACCCATGGCAACCTCCTGTTTTTTTCATAAATCTGTGTCTCAGGTATAAGTACAGAAAATGTAGTGGAAAACAGATACCGCTTATCATAGTAAAACATTTGCGAAGTACCCAG